>JAPQWN010000006.1:66502359-69182359 GCA_028538565.1 Umbellularia californica
TCAATTTGTTGATGATACAATTTTGTATTTAGTTCAACAGAACAGGAGGAACATGAAAAAATGAGTGGTTTTGAGATCTAAGAGTGTGGTGGTGGGGGTGGGCTGTTTTCAAGAGTTTATCTAGCTGTTTCTAATAGGCTTTCAAGACTAGGAGGCTACCAGCTCAGTACCTTGGATTGCCTATTGGGGCCAATAAAAGGCTGAAAACATTCTGGGATCCTGTTTGGGGAAAGCTTGAAAACAAGCAACATTAATAAAAATACAATACTTCACTTTTTAGGGCCAGATTACCAGAACCAAAGCTACAAAGTTTAATCTTCCAGTGTATTTACTACATGTTACTTTACTCGATACCTCAAGCAATGTTGAAAAGGCCAGACCAAATCCGTAGAGATTGCTTGCAGGGTGGTGGTAGAAGTAAGGGAAAAGAAATTGTATTTGATGAAATGGAGTGTCCTTATAAAAGCCAAGTCCTTCATGATTTGGGATTGGGAAGCTTAATGCAATAGAATTTGGCTTTCGTAGCAAAATGGGAATAGTGTCTGTAGTGATTAAGTGAAGATGAGTAGGATTTGGGAGAAAAATGTTGCTTCAAAATATGGTTATGGTGGGTGGGGATGGATTACCAAGACAGTCCCTGGATATATGAGGTTGGGATGTTGGGGTACCATTTCTTGTATTAGGGATGAGTCGAGTGTCAGAGCATGCGCCTTGCTTCTTAGGCTTTAAAAGGGCTTGGCATCTTACACCTCAACTACAATAGTCAGTTACAAATAAGCAGCTTTACCAGGAAAGACATGAATATTTTATAACTTGAAAGAAAAAAAAAAGATAGAGCACATCTTGACTTAAGAGGCGTGTTGGGATTGGAAGTGACAACATTTTTTTATGATGCTCTGCATCTTTTCTCATACATCTTATCAAAGTTACATATTACACATGCCAAACATTTATAACCCAATATCTGTAAGAATGCTTATTTTATGAGACTACAAGGAATAAATTGATGCTTACTACAAGGAACCAACAATCATATGATTCTTAGCTTGCAAAAGAAATAGAGAACTCAAAGTATGGAATATCTACTCTATAAAAAGAAGCTGGTCAACTGTAAAAATGAGAGGCAAGAGTTACTATGACATGTATATCATGCGCTAGCCATGATGTTGGAGAAATAAATTAGAAGACAGAAAAACTAATAAAAAAAGAAAGATGTTGCAGCGGTAGAAATGATATTTACATGGATGTGAACTGATAAAATGTAGATGTTGTGGACATGTAGTTGTATACTTCTGGAAACCCTTCATTCACCACTAAACCAAGTCAAAACTGAAAAACTAAAATAATAGAGCACTGAAAACCCCAATCAATAAGGTACAAACACTGGCTAGACCATTGACAAGAACGAACACCAATTAGGCCGCTAAGCATCGAAAGGAAAGCATAGTAATATTGCAACCATCCATCAAGAGATCTCACAAAACAAAAACATTTTGTCTTTCTAGAACCTGCATATTTGCATCCACATTTAAGCCTCATCCATCGATCTAGGAGGGTGAGAAAAGAGAAAAGAAAGAAAGCGTAGTAGATCCGGAGGAGAGGAGAAGATGAACGACGCAGATGTCTCCGAGCAGATCCAACAAATGGTCAGATTCATCCGCTAGGAAGCCGAGGAGAAAGCCAACGAGATCTCTGTCTCCGCAGTAGAGATAGAAAAACTCTTAGCTTGTATATGGGGCTGGTCGAGCCAAGGTATCCTCAGGGCCAAGGTCGGGCTAGAGCCGGCCAGGGCCAATAAAAGAAGGATGTTGTCTTTAAATTTTTAGATGTAATAATTTTTTTTATACCATAATAGTGACACTCATTTATCCTAGTTACATATTAGTGCAATAAAAAAGTCAGTCTCTTTTACAACTTCTAAAAGAACGCAGGAAATAAGTTATTTTGTCATCTTATAAAATCTTTATTTAGAATTAAATGAATAAACTAATTTGACAGTATTGCGACATGAGATTAGGACATGGAAGACAATATCAAATACATGAGCACACTAGCTGTAGTTACATAGTTTAAGTAACGTGCTTGGTTTTGTTTGTTGTCAGAATATTAGTAAGATTGTCGTAGCTGAAGTTCTGTTGGTCGAGGTCTTTTTTACTAGTTCGTGCACTAGATTTTTTTTTTAAATTTTTATAAAGCAATGATTGGACCATCAAAACATGTTTGATGAGTCTCATTTGATTCAATTAAATTTATTTGAAATAGGCATTAGATCTTTTTCAAATAAATTAAAAATGTTTAGTATATGTAGTTCAAATAAACATGAGACCACTCATGAATTAGCAGTAATCCTAATTTGTAATTCTTTGAAACATCACCAGTGGATTTATAATAAAGCAATGAAACTTTGTTTTCCTAAGATGAATGACGAAGAATGATTTGATTCATGAGTCATGAACTTTAACTCTAGATATGGGATCCATTTGAATGAAACAACCGAGCTAGAAAGAAACTGGCATTGATCCGTAGCTAGTGGCAAAACTCAATCTCACTCGATGATGATGTTAATGGTCATGCATCTAATTAAACCCTCTAACTGAGTAGTTTAAATTGGTAAAAATCAGTCAAATGAAAGACGACTTGAATTCTCTTTTCATTAAAGAATATATACGTATTGGGAAAATGTAGAATCAAACATACCATTCAAGAAAATGTATAATCAAACATAGGTGGCAATATTGTGGTCTATGTGGATGTCTATCAAAAAAATTTGCCTAAGATTTGGTTATTATATTTTGACAAAATATTAAGTCTCATCATTCATTGCTAATTAGAGGAGTTATTTATAATTCTTTTGGTAAAGATTTCAATATATGTTATATATTATTTATATTATTTATTTTACATATTAATAAACAAAGGGTCAGGCCAGGCCCCCTCGGGTCGATTAAGTCAAGCCATAGCTTAGCCCTCAAGGTTGTTGGCTTTTCAAAATTAGGCCCTACCCTACCCTCGAGCTTCTGGACAAAAAGAAAAGCCCTCGCATTGAGGGCTGAGCGGGCAAAGCCCTCTCATCAAAGGGTCGGATTCACAACCTTACTCTTCATGCACTACCTTGGAAATCATCGGTTATTTCATTGAATGTAGATTTGAAACCTTGGTGGCCTCAATCACGCCAAAAAGGAATAGATTGATTATGTGGATAGATAGACAAGATTCGATGTAATCGTAAAAGTGGGCTAGGAACCTGTCAATCTGGTTCGGCCTCACCTCAAAAAAACCCTTAAAATGAGGGCTTTTGTTTCCAGAGAAAAGCCCTTGAGTAGAGCTTAAATAATTTTTTACAAGCCCTGAAATTTGAGGGTCGAGCTTGGACAGTATTGGCCCAACCTGGCCCGAACCTTGGCCCTCCTACTTTTATTTATTTATATAATATATATGAGTGTGTAAATATACACTAAAATGCCCTTATCACAGTCACTTAGTAGTAATAAAAGGGGGATATGAAGGCAATTTCATACTCACCTACCCATTACAAAATGTCCTAAAAATCCATACACATATACTTGGTTCATTTAATCTATATTTAATAATTTAAGTTATGTATTGTACTTTATACATAAGCAATGAGTGTTGTACGGTTGCATGTAATCTCTTTTTTTCTAATTTTATTGCTACTTATTTAGACTTTTTATATTAATTTAATATATTAGTGTTAGTGCGAAAGGGGTGTACTCATTATTATTAATAAGGATACATTTTTTCCTCGTAGAGTTACTTGAGATGCTAACAAAATCATAGAGGTAGTTTGTATGAGCATGGAACTTTAAAGATGTGTGGCGATCCAAATATCTTTTTAATTAGATAATTATAACTCTCAAATTTTAAAAGTCTAAACTAATAGTATTTTTTAAGTGCATTTATTTTTATGACTGAAATTCAACAACGCTTAATTGTCGTATCAGTGTTTTAGTGAAAATAATGACAATTGATAAAATGTATGTGAATGTAAATAGTTTAAAACCTTAAAGATAAGGCACTGTTGGAATGATTTCATACGTGAAAATTCCAATAAAAGGTGAAAAATTGATACAATTTTTTAACAAATTTCATTCTTTGACAAAATAAATAAAACCGTATGCCTTGAACACAAGTCACCAAAGCACGTATAACTTTGTCTAATAAAAGAAAGTAAAGTGAAGTAGAGTGACTACATTATAGACACAAGTCGGAAAGTTTCGGTGCATTTTGGATGGAAGATGAAAAGTAGTAGTTGCGGGTTATGTGGCTAACTTCTAACTCGACCTGTTTTACTACAGGTGAGGTTCACTGGATCCGTGACCAACCCGAATAAGATATGGGTCAGGTTAAAAGGTTCAAATGTGGTAAATATTGGTCCGGTTAACGGGTTGGACCAAGTTTTGCCACCTCTAGTTTGGTTGCATGAACTACTTAGGAATTCATCCTCAAATAAACTCACTAGAGATTATTAAAAAGGTAAAAGGTGAATGATATGAGGGAGCAATGTCCATAGTTACTTGACTTTCTTAGAATTTGAATTACTAAAGAGATGATTGGGTATTCCCGTCTTCCCTTTGATTCTATTTCCACAAAAGGAGATATTATCTTATGGTCATTTTCAGGTATTTACGTTTTACTCGGTATTTTTAACCATTCAAGAAAATTAACCATTTAAAAAAATACAATGTCTTAGAATTCCGAAGAATTCAATTACACGAAACAAATAGGTGCAAATAAACTCTCAACAGTCCAGTGCTGTTCCACAATCTAAACCACTCGAAATCAGTATTCCATCTTGTAGAAGGGTTTGAGTCCTATTCTACTCTGATTTGAGATACGCGTATGGCTAGATTGATCAAGTCTTAAACATGTGATTAAAATGAAGGGAAGGGGCCAGATCACATGGTTCTACAAAGATGGACCGACACCAATTAAAATTGAAACTTTGCCCAACAAACACATCAAAGTAGGCAGCCATTGACGAGGTTTTGTGACCGGGTTCCACACATGGATCTATAGAAGGCCGAGACAATTGGTAAGACGTGCATGCTCCTTTGGGGAAAGTTTAGTACCCTCTCTCTCTACCAATGTGTACTTCTTTTTTTTTTTTTTTTTTTTTCTAAGTTCTCAATGCATGAAATCTGCAGTGGTTCCTCTCGTATCGGTGTAAGGCCCAACTGACCATCAAATTCCTCCCATGAAAATTTTCTTTCATGTAGCCTGATTTAGATTAAAATCATGAGAGCATTAGTTCTAGCTAAATTGACATGGATCTAATGGTATTTTCCCATTATCAATCAAAACTTAATCCAAATAAGGACGCACCTAGTAAGAGGATTTATCATTCTAGATCAAAATAGTGTGAACTACGTGAAATGATGAAAAAGCACAAAGAAAAGGTCACTTAGTTGTAAATAAAGGTCATTACTTGTAAAACAAAAAAATGGCGGTTATTAATTGTAAAGAGAAGAGAGGCGGAGGTTATTAATTGTAAAGAGAAGAGAGGCCTCTCTCTCTCTCATTTTTTTTTTATAACACAGGTATCTCCCGCCCAGCCCATGAGACTGTACATGCAAACCCTTGTAGCCACATGCACAGTAAAACTATGGGAGACAGCCAACAAAGGTAGGTGTCGAACACAAGATTTCTCTGCTTCCTGAGGCGCAAAGTCCTTGGCTAACCGAGCTGCCACTCGTTAGCAAAGGCTGAATTAATTCGTAAAGTCACAAGACCTTAAACCAAACTGATTCAACCAACCAGAAGATCAAAATCCAGGCCTGTTGAGGCATGCAAAAATAGAAAAAAGACTGGGGGTTTCATTTTAGGGTTTCTTTGTTGCACCGCTAAAAAAAATTCCGAAGGTTTTACATATTTCCTATATTGATAGAAACTGCAGAAAATGGTTCTCAACCTCTTGTGTAACTGACTGTTCCCATGTTCCCATTCCCTTTTTACCCTTGCCTGCATCAGGATCTCATCTGAAGCAAATAGATGGGATTTAGTGCATGCGCTGCAAGCCTGCATCAACATGTACAGCAATAGACACAAGTGTGAACAAAATAAATAAATAAATACATAACAATACAAAGTTTGGACAGGGTGATGAATTGAAGCCTAATGAGGTATCACACCACCAAAGAGAGATTGAGAAAAGGTTTATGATGATGATAAAGCCTAACAATGTTGATTGGATTTTGTGCTTTCCGTGTTACACAGGATGGGGTTGAGTGAAACGAAGATGCGGCAAGCTTATGCAATTAACCTCTATAAGTAATACCAAAAAATGGGTTAATCCTGTGTACAATGCATCTTTGCTTGTTCAACACAAACCTGAAATTGAGTGGAGAGTGCAACATTGGCCCCGGAAGCACATATCCATTGCCTATTCCTTTCAATATCGTCACCAATTGCAACCGGAACATGTCAGCTTCCTGATTCAGATTCCTGCATTCACCCAAAAGGATCAGCCATGCATGTCTTACATCCCAGTGAAGCAATATCAAATATCAACTATCAGACGTAAAAGTATACAATCTAAGTTAATAAAAGGTTAAGCCTTTATGAAGGAGTATTCTTTTATTATTATTTTTTATTTGCTATTGGAGGGTTCCCAACCCTTTGGGCTGGACTAATCCCTCCGGCCCAGAGGGAACCCGGGTAAACTCCCCTGTAGCCCTAGTGTGGTAATGCAGTTTCGAACCTACAACCTCCGGGTACAAACCATAGTCATAGGCCAACTGAGCTACCTCTTGAGGTTATGAAGGACTATTTTGATTAACACTTGGAGGGAGATGAAGTCGGACAAAATACTCTCTGTTTTAAGTTTTAAAGATTTTCACAAAATCCCCACCCCCCCCCCCCCCCCCCCACGTTGGTATCAAAGCCATTCGAACTTGGCACAGCTCAGTGTAAAAATGTATAATCCTAGCCCCCCGGATAACCCGGACTCCACCCAGAATCCAGTATATATCATATACTTGGAAAAACATTCTGATATCTACACCAACAACCTTGATTGGCATATCCAGAACCTTAGGGAAATAATCCAAGACCAACCCTTAGGATACCCATTTCCCAATGCTATTGTCATCTCAGACATGGCAGAGCAAAGCAGAAGGAACCTCTTACTAGAGGATATCCTTCACTCACAACTAAGAAGATTAGATCTAGATCTTATCTTCATCAAGCACAGAGAATCCCTCATTAACATAATGACTAAGATTAAATATATAATAAAATACATATCTAAAATTCAAGGTGGAGAAACCCTTCTCAGGGATTACTACACTTTTTACAATGAATTCATGGAATTCATCCCAGAATATGAAGCTGCTTTCCAGGAAGCAGTAACATATGCGAACCAAAGAAATTTGGTCCCAAACTCAGTCAAACCATACCTTATATATGGATGACCAAATACCCAATGCCATATCTGACTATAAACTTGTCCAGTTTATAGCTGAACTCAGAATGGACCTCAGGAGAATTGTGTTATTTACACCGCCCAGATATTCTAACCCTGAATATTATTGAATAGATATTCAGAATTTTCTAGATAGATTCCCTGTCAACCAGTGGACCTCAGAATACACGTTAGATATTCTAGAAGTTAAAAAAACTGGAATAAATAACTACAGCCTGGAAGAATTTATAAAAATTCCTAACCCAGATCTATACTCCACATATATGGAAAATAGAAAAAAACTCAGCAAAACACTTTTCAGGATGAAAAGTATAAATGCTTACCATAAATATTTTCTATGGAAACATTTTGAAAGTACTTATGGAAAAAGCCCCCATGGTTATTTTATAGAAGCCTTAACTGAATTAAAAGACTTCCAAATAACTTACCATACAGCTATACACAACAGGGTGTTGTAGAGCTAGCTCAGATAGGCAAAACTGCCATCTCAGAAAACCCCATTGTTCCGAATGAGTGAACAAAGGCCCCCTATCATAACCCGTATATATACATGGATATACAGACACAATAGAGAAAATAACTATGTCCCACTCACAAGGGAACATAGACCCAGATCTGAATGTTGGCATGAAAATCTACCATGCAAACATGCAGCACACATGTCAGAAAAAAATCCTGAACTAAAACACTTAGTCTCACTAGGAAATTATCATAGTGACAGGATGAACTGGCTATTTGAAGTATTAAGCAACATATGCCTAACACAAGCTGAAATAGCCAACGAAATACATCTAAAAATAGATTTAATAGAAAATACCTTAACTAAGGTAGATGAACAAATCCCAGTTAAATTTGGAGAAGCTTTTGTATTACTATATGAAGCATCACAAGAATCCAAAGAAAAAACAGACAGATTAATCCAACAAATGGAAGAAATGTCTAGAGAACTACAAATTTTCTCGCAGAAATTAGTAGCTATTGAAAGGGCTACTGGCGCAGATCTCAACAAACCATAATGTCTATAATGAATATAGTACCTTATGATAACCCAGTTCGAGTACAAGAGGTAGCAGCTACCCCACTGGAAGAATTCCTAGAAAGAATTCAAAATATAATTCTCAGAGGAGGACAATAATTCTGCATACAAAAAAGGTTACTCTAAATTCCAAATGGGATACAAAGAGCTGCCATAGCTATGCAGAACTTTCCTTGGAAGGAAATGTACAAAGCTATATCAAGTTCCTTATGAAAGGAACCACCCTAGAGCATAAAAACCTCCTTGAAACATTCAAGGAAGAATATGCTCTTAAAATACATAGAAGAATATAGTAATAATTTCAAAACTATATTCTACAAATGTGAAGATGATAGTCTGAAGGATGAATACTTCAGAAAAGCTCCCATCATAGGAGAATTCATTCTCCAAACCTACCGTGAATGGAAAGGCAAATATGATGGAATCCAATATCTCAAGGATAATACCTTAGGAGAAAGGATCAACTTCACACAGGATTACATTGCTCAAAAGAAAAGGAGCAATAAAGAGCAAAGGCTAATTGAATCAGCCTTCTCAGAAATCTGTTTCAAAGATGAAAGGGATAATGATATTCCCATACAATGGGGATGCTCAGAAAATAAACATTGAAACAGAAAGGGTAAAAGAAAATATAAACACAGAAGAGTTGTGGACTTTTATCCAAATAAAAAAAAAAAGAAATATAAATTCAGAAAGTCAAAAACTTTCAAAAGCCCGGAGAAAAGATATAAAAAATTTAGGGAAAGGAGATATTGGAAGAAAAATACTTCTACCAATAAAAGAGTTCCTAATTATAGAAAAACCAAAGACACTACTAACAAGGAGTGTTGGACATGTGGAGAAACTGGACACCTTGCTCGAGATTGTCCTAAAAAGGACAAGAAGCAGGTAAGAGTAAATATGGTAGAAACCATAATGCCTTATGCAGACTCTTAAGACCTGGATATTATATATCCCTCAGCGCTAAAGAAACTTGATGAAGAATCAGTTCTCTCAGCAAATTAAATTCAGTGACTGAGCTCACATTCGATGCAATAAACTTATGGTTCTATTTCAAATGAGTGGAATGACTTACTGCTAAGTTTGTCACAATGACAATTTCAAGGGAAGTGCCACTACTTCTTGCATGGTTTATGAAATTTCATAAGGGGGCAATAAACACAAGGGTATCGTGATGAGAAATGACAATGGGCATGGCATAAACCCAGGTTAACTGGACATGTTCTTTTTGACGTAAATGGACGTGCACTTGCAATCCCAATCTACTATGGTTAGATGTCAAAGTATGTTATAAAATGCATGCAGTATCAACTTTAATACCTAACCGACAATCCAAGGCCACATTTATTTTGATGGAATTGAATTCCTAGATATTCAACGGAAAATGGGTTCCAACAAAGGGGTTATTAACGAAGTCTGTATATTATTGAAGGATATAAGGTGGAAATGTAGATAGACACAAAAATTTCCAAGGATTTGATTTACTAGGGTAATGGCTCATCTCCCATCTCCCCTTAATTCATTTTCCATCTGAGGGGAGATTATTTGATGGAAAATTATAAATCTTCACATTTGTTTCCTCAATCTTAGCCACTTTTGGGAAAACATGTCTTAGTATTTCTAGGAATTCAATCCCACGCAGACAAACTGGCTTTTAAGAAGGGCTTTAGCAAAATCACATCGTGGCTTGATTTGTGACATATGAAAATTTGCTGTCATGAAGTTTATGCATTATACCATCGGTTGTTTTTGTGAGCTCTATGTCTCCACTCATCCTAGTCTTTATTCCAAGATATATATGTCAATATATGAACTGACATGCTCCTTTGAGTAACTCATTCCTAGGCTTTATGTGTTTCCCTTCTCCTAGGACCTAATGCTTAAAACTGAAACACCTCACACGTACACACAAAGGATTCCACTTATCCCACGTCAAAACCATGTCAGACGGCCTTTAATATTTAGTAGATTTAGTAAAATACACTCATTACCAGTTCTATCCCAGTCAACAAACAAAAGCCAATGAGTCTGTTTTTTTTTTTTTTTTTTTGTCAGTTGACTAGTACACAAACCAAGGCAAGCCAATAAGTGTCATATTATCATAACCAAAGCAAATAAGTGTTTCAGAAAACTAATTATGGTTATTTGGAAATTTTATTTTGTATTGTTGGAAATTACTTGAATGCGTCATTACGATGTATACTAATTCATTATTATTCTGCATACTCTTCAATCATTCAATCTCCCTGTCAAATATGTTGACATCACATGAAGGGTTATAGCATATGATCTATTGTAAAGGATTCCCTAAGAAGACTTTTTCATCTTTTTCGAAGCCCTCGCCTTGGATGCTCCTCTCCTGCCTTGTGTTGCATTAATTTGGTCCCATTCGACTGTCCACATCCAATCAACAAATCACCTTTCAAGTTGTCACGGCATTCAGGAATCACAATCTTAATATGGAGATCTTTTCCTCCATCTATGATCTTACTGATGATTTAGTCGAAAAAAGGGATTAATTGAACTCCCATCAGATCCGGTGTCATCGCTTGGAGTCATGGTTCCTCCCTAGCTGCCAAATTGACGAGTTACTTAGTTATAACTTGCAGTTGCCTCTTGATTATTGAAAATCTTGCATTGTTTGCATGGGCATACTCTTCCTCTTCGTCTTCTTGTCTCCTCCATCGGCCTCTACTACAATCATGTGGCATTGTGGGTGTCAGGATCAGGAAGCACTGGATACAAAGATTCGAAGGAAATGAAGGCTCGGATACCAAAATTGATGTAGAGTAGCTGCTCCAACAGTATCTATACACTTAGACTACTATTCCAACAGGCCGACATCATGTCCTAAGCTAAGCAATATTAGTTCCCAAATATAGGCTAATGAGGGGAAAAACTACTCAAGTTAAACTTCATTTCATAAAAATAAAAAATAAAAAAATTGCAGTCTGCCAATTAAGAAAAATCTCAGTAAAATGCAATCACCAAGAACACCTTATCACAATTCGTAGCATAAGCCTCCAATATTGTTGCTCACAGTTTTCTTCCTTATTGCCCTCACAACCTCTGACCCACTCAACCCATGGCCATTAAGTGAAGCACATGTCCTTAGATCTAAAAAATCGGATTCGTGAAAAAAGTATACATCGATTGGAATTTCGAAAAGGGCTTATAGAAAGGAAGACTCAGTAAGAATTTCAAAACTTTCAGCGTAGAGATTAGATTCAAGGAAACCTGTAATAATGGTAGTTTCAATGTATCAAGGGCAAGGAGTCCCAAAATAGGAAAAGGTCAAACAGATCATATATTATGTAGAGAGAATCTTATGCTGATGACTGATAACTTGGTTAGATCTTGATTTCAGAATTTGGATTGTGTAAAATAGAAAATCTTAAGATTGGCTTCATCTGATTCATTGGAGCCGTCCATTCATTCTCTTGGTTTTAGGATTAACTTCGAAAGTATCACTTTCTCAAAGGAGATTTGTTTTCTTCCCTAAATATTAGGGATGACTTCCAAAAAATATAAAGTAAGTCTTAAGGATGATTTCCAAAGAATTAAAAAAAAAAAAAAAAAAAAGAAGATTGTTAGACATTTTCTTCCCTTAGATTTGATGGGCTCCAGAAGTCTTAGTAATTTCAATCAAAGGTTACCACCTGGAAGATGACGGGGCACTGCTAAGGAGACTCTATTTCAACCGAGTGCTATAGCCCCTCACCCCTATTGCTTTACCATATATGATTAGAGTAGTCATATATATTTTTTGACTCTTAATTAGAGAGTAAGGGTTTCATTCTCATAAGGGTTCTTCAAGTATATCTTGATGGAGAGTCTTCTCAAACCTTCAATTTGTAGATGATACAATTTTGTATTTAGTTCAACAGGATAGGAGCAACATGAAAAAATGAGTGGTTTTGAGATCTAAGAGTGTGCTGGTGGGGGTGGGCTGTTTTCAAGAGTTTATCTAGCTGTTAGCTAATAGGCTTTCAAGACTAGGAGGCTACCAGCTCAGTACCTTGGATTGCCTATTGGGGCAAATAAAAGGCTGAAAACATTCTGGGATCCTGTTTGGGGAAAGCTTGAAAAGAAGCAACATTAATAAATATACAATACTTCACTTTTGGGGGCCAGATTACCAGAACCAAAGCTACAAACTTTAATCTTCCAGTGTATTTACTACATGTTACTTTACTCGATACCTCAAGCAATGTTGAAAAGGCCAGACCAAATCCGTAGAGATTACTTGCAGGGTGGTGGTAAAAGTAAGGGAAAAGAAATAGTATTTGATGAAATGGAGTGTCCTTATAAAAGCCAAGTCCTTCATGATTTGGTATTGGGAAGCTTAATGCAATAGAATTTGGCTTTTGTAGCAAAATGGGATTAGTGTCTGTAGTGATTAAGTGAAGTTGAGTAGGATTTGGGAGAAAAATGTTGCTTCAAAATATGGTTATGGTGGGTGAGGATGGATTACCAAGACAGTCCCTGGATATATGAGGTTGGGATGTTGGGGTACCATTTCTTGTATTAGGGATGAGTCGAGTGTCAGAGCATGCGCCTTGCTTCTTAGGCTTTAAAAGGGCTTGGCATCTTACACCTCAACTACAATGGCCAGTTACAAATAAGCAGCTTTACTAGGAAAGGCATGAATTTTTTATAACTTGAAAAAAGATAGAGCACATCTTGACTTAAGAGGCGTGTTGGGATTAGAAGTGACGACATTTTTTTATGATGCTCTGTATCTTTTCTCATACATCTTATCAAAGTTACATGTGACACATGCCAAGCATTTATAACCCAATATCTGTAAGAATGCTTATTTTATGAGACTACAAGGAATAAATTGATGTTTACTACAAGGAACCAACAATCATATGATTCTTATCTTCCAAAAGAAATAGAGAACTCAAAGAGTGGAATATCTACTCTATAAAAAGAAGCTGGTCAACTGTAAAAACGAAAGGCAAGAGTTACTATGACATGTATATCATGCGCTAGCCATGATGTTGGAGAAATAAATTAGAAGACAGAAAAACTAATAAAAAAAGAAAGATGTTGCAGCAGTAGAAATGATATTTACATGGATGTGAACTGATCAAGTGTAGATGTTGTGGACATGTAGTTGTATACTTCTGGAAACCCTTCATTCACCACTAAACCAAGTCAAAACTGAAAAACTAAAATAATAGAGCACTGAAAACCCCAATCAATAAGGTACAAACACTGGCTAGACCATTGACAAGAAAGAGCACCAATTAGGCCGCTAAGCATCGAAAGGAAAGCATAATAATATTGCAACCATCCATCAAGAGATCTCACAAAACAAAAACATTTTGTCTTTCTAGAACCTGCATATTTGCATCCACATTTAAGCCTCATCCATCGATCTAGGAGTGACTATATGATTTCCATAGCTCCAAACCCTAGATATTCATAAAACTAGTGTCATATGAGTCAATAAGTAATAATAATAATAATAATAATGAACCAACACAACATGAATGCTTAAAACAATAAAAAATTAATCACAACAACTATAAAAAAAAAATACTCAATTATGCAATTGCAAGTGGAAAATAATGGGAGAAACTATATAAAAAGAAGTTAGAAAACATTGTTCCTCTGTTTGCACTTGAAAATAGAAAACATGGGACTCTTGCTAACCTCAATGCAGTACTTCTAAGCATATCTTCTCTCCTCAAAAATCAAAAATCTCACAAGGATGAATAGGGAGGGGTTGCAATCCATAAAGGAGGCGTCAGAGTAGCATGTAATCTATCAGCAAAAAGCTCTTCAACAGTCTCATCCTCAAGGCTGAAAACACCCAATTCACGGCGTATATGTGGACCATAGTAATATCTCTCCTCCATATTGACTGCGAAATAAATGCGATTTCCTTTGAAACCTGGGAATTGGCTAGCCACGACAACAATGGGAGAATTATGTCCTACAAACAGTACCCGATCGCCCAAGCTTTCCACCTTCTTAAACCGTTTCAAAGTTTTATCATGTGACCCATCTTCCAAAGTGACACTAAAGACGTCAAGACGGTTTGTTTTGGGATGAAGGTTGGCTTCTTCTTGGTTGGCATCATCGCTATCGATATTTATATCTCTAGCAATCACAAACATGCTATCAGTTAATATATCTGATACCAAATGTCCAAAGGCTCCATAGGGCAGTCTGGGATCGTCGTCCAAATTCACTGTCAGTTTTTCAACGTGGGGAGGGGAGCCGTCTTCTTTTTCTTCCAAGTGGATAAGGTAGATAGATAATTGGAAATCAGTGAGGAGATAGAACTTGCCCTTATGATATATCAAATCTTCTATAGTCGCAAATTCTATACGCGCATACATCTTATTAATCTCTGTATATGCGTCGTCTCCAACTCTGCAAAAGGCCAGATATGCAGTTCCGTATACGATCACCACCACCTTGCAATCATCAGAAACGGCAGCCTTGAGTACATCAGTTTCGTAGTATTTATGTCCGAAGGTGGAAAAGTGAGGAAGGTCGATTCTTCTTTTAAGGAAGGGATGGAAGAGAAAGATATCCAACTTTTCGTCTACGATCATCAGCCACCCGTTCTGGAAAGACCCCCAGCAGCGCATGCCGCGAATCTCAGGGAGATGAACGGTGTGGATCTTCTGCTCGGAGAGACTAAAGAAATCGCGAGCGTCCGGATCTTCTTCTTCTTTGTTGTTGGGAGGCATCATCAGCAATGGAAGCTCACGATTTTTCTTCTTCAAGATTGAGTACCATGATTTGCAGGCATACTGCATTCGAATGCGATCGTGTATAATGCAGAGATTGGAAATTCTCTCCAAGAGAACCCAAGGAAGATCGATCCAATTTGCCATACAGAAATAGCAAAGAATGGAAGAAATAGTACGGATGAATGGATTAGGCGATCGATCACAAAAGAATGGAGATACAGAGAGCGTATATATATAAACAAAAAGTAGTCAAGCTAGTTGCCTATTTCAATTTAGGGCTTTTAGATAGCACAGAGGGTGAGAAAAGAGAACAACAAAGGGCAGACATCCGCCAGGAAGTAGAGGAGAAAGCCAACGAGAACTCCGTCTCCGCAGGAGAGGTAGAAAAACCCTAGCTTGTATATATGAGGGCTGGTCGAGCTAGGCCCGGGAAGCCCTTAGCGGGGCTTTACCCTATACCCTGGGTCAAGGTCGGTCTAGAGCCGGCCAGGGCGAAAAGAAAAAAAAAAAGGATTTTTCTTTATATTATTATTAGATATAATAATTTTTTTATACCTTAATAGTGACACTCATTTATCTAAGTTACAGATTACTGCAATAAAAAACAGTCAGTCTCTTTTACCACTTCTAAAAGAAAGCAGGAAATAAGTTATTTTGTCATCGTAATGGTATTGCGACATGAGATTAGGACATGAAAGACATTATTAAATACTTGAGCACGCTAGCAGTAGAGTAGTTACATAACTTAAGTAATGTGTTAGGTTTTATTAATTGTCGGGCTATTAGTAAGATTGTTGTAGCTGAAGTTCTGTTGGGTGCAGTCTTTTTTACTAGTTCATGCACCACTTTTTTTTTTATGTATAAAGCAATAATATGGACCATCGAAACATGTTTGATGAGTCTTCTGTCACTTAGAATTCTCTTTTTATTGAAGAATATATACATATTAGCCCAACTTAGAATTAAATATACCATTCAAAAAAATGTATAATCAAATATAGGTGGCAATATCGTGATCTATGTGGATATCTATAAAAAAAAAAAAATTACCTGAGATTTGGTTATTATTTTTTGACAAAATATTGATTCTCATCATTCATTGCTAATTAGAGGAGTTATTTATAATTCTTTTGCTAAAAATTTTAATATATATTATATATTATTTATTTTATATATTAATAAACAAAGGATCACACTAGGCCCCTTCGAGTCAACTAAGTCAAGCCCTAGCTTAGCCCTCAAGGTTGCTGGCTTTTCAAAATTAGGCCCTACTCTACCCTTGGGCTTCTAAACAAAAAAGAAAAGGCCTCCCTTTAAGGGCTTTTGCGGGAGCAGTCCGAGCCCACTTGTCAAAGGGTTGATTCACAACCCCACTTTATATATTAATAAACAAAGGATCACACTAGGCCCCTTCGAGTCAACTAAGTCAAGCCCTAGCTTAGCCCTCAAGGTTGCTGGCTTTTCAAAATTAGGCCCTACTCTACCCTTGGGCTTCTAAACAAAAAAGAAAAGGCCTCCCTTTAAGGGCTTTTGCGGGAGCAGTCCGAGCCCACTTGTCAAAGGGTTGATTCACAACCCCACTCCTCATGCACTACCTTGAAAAACATTGGTTCTTTTATTGAATGTAGATCTGAAACCTTGGTGGTCTCACTCACACCAAAGATGAATAGATTGATTATGATCCACTGGATCTAATAGATAGACAAGATTAGATGTACTCGTAAAAGTTGGCTGTGAATAAGCCTGTCAATCTGGCTTGGCCCTGCCTCAAAAAGCCCTTAAAACGAGGGTTTTTGTTTCCAAGGAAAAGCCCTTGGGTGGAGCTTGTATAATCTTTTACAGGCCCCGAAATTTGAGAGTCGAGCTTGGACAGTATTGGCCCAGCCCGGCCCTGACCTTGGCCCTCCTACTTTATTTATTTATATAATATATATGTGTGTAAATATACACAAACATTCCTTTATCACAGTCACTTAGTAGTAATAAAAGGGGGATATCAAGGCAATTTCATACCCACCTACTTATTACAAAATGTCCTAAAAATCCATACACACATACTTGGTTCATTTAATCTATATTTAATAATTTAAGATATGTATTGTACTTAATACATAAGCAATGAGTGTTGCAGGGTTGCATGTAGTCTCTTTTCTTCTAATTTTATTGCTTCTTATTTAGACTTTTTATATTAATTTAATATATTATTGTTAGTACGAAAGGGGTATACTCCTTATTATTAATCAGAATACATTTTTTTCTCATAGAGTTATTTGAGATGCCAACCAAATCATAGATGTAGTTTGTATGAGCATGGAACTTTAAAAATATGTGGCGATCCAAATATCTTTTTAATTAGATAATTTTAACTCTCAATTTTTAAAAGTCTAAACTAATAGTAGTTTTTAAGTGCATTTATTTTTATGACTGAAATTCAACAATGGTTAATAGTTAGATCGGTGTTATATTAAAAATAATGACAATTGATAAAATATATGTGAATGTAAATTGTTTAAAACCTTAAAGATAAGGCACTATTGGAATGATTTAATACTTGAAAATTCCAGTAAAAGGTGAGAAATAGATAAGACTTTTTAACAAATTTTCTTCTTTGACGAAATAAATAAAACCGTATGTCTTGAACACAAATCACCGAAGCACGCATAACTTCTTCTGGTGAAAGAAAGTAGAGTGACTACATTATAGACACAAGTACGAAAGTTTCGGTGCAGTTTGGATGGAAGATGAAAAGTAGTAGTTGTGGGTTATGTGGATCAGCTCTAACTCGACCTGATTTACTATAGGTGAGGTTCACTTGACCCGTGACCAACCCGAATAAGATATGGGTCAGGTTATGAGGGTCAAATGTGGGTAAATATTGGTCTGGTTAGCGGGTTGGACCAAGTTTTGCCACCTCTAGTTTGGTTGCATGAACTACTTAGGAATTCATCGTCAAATAAACTCCACCGGAGATTATTAAAAAGGTAAAAGGTGAAGGATATGAGGGAGCAATGTCCATAGGAATTTCACTTTCTTAGGATTTGAGTTGCTAAAGAGATGGTTGGGTATTCCCGTCTTCCCTTTGATTCTATTTCCACAAAAGGAGAGGTTATTTTATGGTCATTTTCAGGTATTTACGTTTTACTCCGTATTTTTAACCATTTAAGAAAATACAATGTCTTAGAATTCCGCAGAATTCCATTACACGAATTCCATTACACAAAACAAACACGTGCAAAGAAACTCTCAACAGACCAGTGCCGTGCTGTTCCACAATCTAAACCACTCAAAATCAGTATTCCACCTTTTAGAAGTGTTTGAGTCCTATTCTACTCTGATTTGAGATATGAGTATGGCTAGATTGATCAAGTCTTAAACATGTGATTAAAATGAAGGAAAGGGGCCAGATCACATGGTTCTACAAAGATGGACCGACACCAAATTAAATTGAAACTTTGCCCAACAAACACATCAAAGTAGGCAGCCATGGACTAGGTTTTGTAACCGGGTTCCACAAATGGATCTATAGCAGGGCCTAGACAATTGGTAAGATGTGCATACTCTTTTGGGGGAAGTTTAGTTCCTCTATCTCTCGTTACCAATGTGTACTTTTTTTTACTCAATGCATGAAATCTGCAGTGGTTCCCCTCGTATTGGTGCTAGGCCCAATTGACCATCAAATTCATCCCATGAAAATCCACTTTACTATAAGAATGAAAATTTTCTTTCATGCAACCTGATTTAGATTAAAATCACGAGAGCATTTTTTTTTTCCTAATGGAGGGTTCCCAACCCTTTGGGCTGGACTATTCCCTCCGGGCCCAGAGAGAAGCCGGGTAAAACCCCTGTAACCCCTAGGTGGTAGCACAAGTGGACTCAACCTTCGGTTCCTGAAGAGGGGGAAACCGGGGGTTGATACCAAAACCTCTAGCTCCGGAAAAGGGAGGAACCGTGGTCCTGACCACTCAGCCAACCCCTTGGGGGAGCTAAACTGACATGGATCTAATGGTATTTTCCCATTATCAATCAAAACTTAATCCAAATAAGGACGCACATTCTAGATCAAAATAGTGTGAACTTCGTGAAATGATGAAAAAGCACAAAGAAAAGGTCACTCACTTGTAAAACAAAAAATTAGAGGTTATTAATTGTACAGAGCAAAGAGGGAGCTCTCTCTCTCTCTCTCTCTCTTGAGAGGTGATCAATGTCAAATTGCAACTTCCCTGCTTGGATCTCTCTCTCTCTCTTGAGAGGTGATCAATGTCAAATTGCAACTTCCCTGCTTGGATGTTTGATAGATTAGTGCTCATGGCTCATAGAGCAATTAGGTTGGCAAAGGCAGAACTTTTACTTTCATCTTTTTTTTTTTTAACACAGGTATCTCCCGCCCAGCCCATGAGAGTGCACATGCAAACCTTCGTATCCACATGCATGGTAAAAATATGGGGGCGCCAACAAAGGTAGGTGTCGAACACAAGACATTTCCGCTTTCTGAGGCGCAAAGTCCCTAGCTAACCGAACTACCACTGGTTAGCAAAGGCTGAATTAATTTGTAAAGTCACAAGACCTTAAACCAAACTGATTCAACCAACTAGAAGGTCAAAATCCAGGCCTGTTAAGGCATGCAAAAATAAAGAACTGTGGGTTTCATTTTAGGGTTTCTATGCTAGGTGCAGCAAAAAGGTTCTTACAAGGCACCGCTAAAAAAAAATTCCAAAGGTTTTACATATTTCCTATATTGATAGAAACTGCTGAAAATGGTTCTCAACCTCTTGCATCCCAATCTACTTTTCACCACATAAAATGAAAACAACAAATTATATAAAATATGTTAACAGAAAAGCAAAAGATCATTCATCCTCGGAAATCGGAAAATTCTCCATAGAACATCAATTTTAAAATGGATCATATAACAATTGAAACCATGTTTCCTATGTTTAATTCATTGCTGAATTTTAAAATGGGTGGGATGTTCAGAACATCAATTAAAAGCGTGTCTTGGTGGGAGACCAAATGGACCATATAACAGTTTCCTATGTTAACCTGCTGGGACAACTACCATGAGGCTCCAGAAGATTGTAAGACATTTTCTTCCCTTAGATTTGATGGGCTCCAGAAGTCTTAGTAATTTCAACCAAAGGTTGCCACCTGGAAGATGATGGGGCATTGCTGAGGAGACTCTATTTCAAACCGAGCGCAATAGCCCCTCACCCCTATTGCTTTACCATTTATGATTAGAGTAGTCATATATATTTTTTGACTCTTAATTAGAGAGTAAGGGTTTCAATCTCATAAGGGTTCTTCAAGTATATCTTGATGGAGAGTCTTCTCAAACCTTCAATTTGTTGATTATACAATTTTGTATTTAGTTCAACAGAACAGGAGTAACATGAAAAAATGAGTGGTTTTGAGATCTAAGAGTGTGCTGGTGGGGGTGGGCTGTTTTCAAGAGTTTATCTAGCTGTTTCTAATAGGCTTTCAAGACTAGGAGGCTACCAGCTCAGTACCTTGGATTGCCTATTGGGGCCAATAAAAGGCTGAAAACATTCTGGGATCCTGTTTGGGGAAAGCTTGAAAAGAAGCAACATTAATAAAAATACAATACTTCACTTTTGGGGGCCAGATTACCAGAGCCAAAGCCACAAAGTCTAATCTTCCAGTGTATTTACTACATGTTACTTTACTCGATACCTCAAGCAATGTTGAAAAGGCCAGACCAAATCCGTAGAGATTACTTGCTGGGTGGTGGTAAAAGTAAGGGAAAAGAAATTGTATTTGATGATATGCAGTGTCCTTATAAAAGCCAAGTCCTTCATGATTTGGGATTGGGAAGCTTAATGCAATAGAATTTGGCTTTCGTAGCAAAATGGGAATAGTGTTTGTAGTGATTAAGTGAAGATGAGTAGGATTTGGGAGAAAAATGTTGCTTCAAAATATGGTTATGGTGGGTGGGGATGGATTACCAAGACAGTCCCTGGATATATGAGGTTGGGATGTTGGGGTACCATTTCTTGTATTAGGGATGAGTCGAGTGTCAGAGCATGCGCCTTGCTTCTTAGGCTTTAAATGGGCTTGGCATCTTACACCTCAACTACAATGGCCAGTTACAAATAAGCAGCTTTACTAGGAAAGGCATGAATTTTTTATAACTTGAAAAAAGATAAGAGCACATCTTGAGTTAAGAGGCGTGTTGGGTTTAGAAGTGACAACGTTTTTTTATATGATGCTCTGCATCTTTTCTCATACATCTTATCAAAGTTACATATTACACGTGCCAAACATTTATAACCCAATATCTGTAAGAATGCTTATTTTATGAGACTACAAGGACAAAATTGATGTTTACTACAAGGAACCAACAATCATATGATTCTTATCTTGCAAAAGAAACAGAGAACTCAAAGTGTGGAATATCTACTCTATAAAAAGAAGCTGGTCAACTGTAAAAACGAGAGGCAAGAGTTACTATGACATGTATATCATGCGCTAGCCATGATGTTGGAGAAATAAATTAGAAGACAGAAAAACTAATAAAAAAAGAAAGATGTTGCAGCGGTAGATATTTACATGGATGTGAACTGATAAAATGTAGATGCTGTGGACATGTAGTAGTATACTTCTGGAAACCCTTCATTCACCACTAAACAAAGTCAAAACTGAAAAACTAAAATAATAGAGCACTGAAAAACCCAATCAATAAGGTACAAAGACTGGCTAGACCATTGGCAAGAAAAAACACCAATTAGGCTAAGCATCGAAAGGAAAGCATAATAAGATTGCAACCATCCATCAAGAGATCTCACAAAACAAAAACATTTTGTCTTTCTAGAGCCTGCATATTTGCATCCACATTTAAGCCTCATCCATCTATGTAGGAGTGACTATATGATTTCCATAGCTCCAAACCCTAGATATTCATATAACTAGTGTCATATGAGTCAATAAGTAATAATCATAATAATGATGATGAACCAACACAACATGAATGCTTAAAAAATTAAAAAATTAATCACAACAACTATAAAAAAAAAATACTCAATTATGCAATTGCAAGTGGAAAATAATGGGAGAAACTATATAAAAAGAAGTTAGAAAACATTGTTCCTCTGTTTGCACTTGAAAATAGAAAACATGGGACTCTTGCTAACCTCAATGCAGTACTTCTAAGCATATCTTCTCTCCTCAAAAATAAAAAATCTCACAAGGATGAATAGGGAGGGGTTGCAATCCATAAAAGAGGCCACGGAGTAGGATGAAATCTATCAGCAAAAAGCTCTTCAACAGTCTCATCCTCAAGGCTGAAAACACCCAATTCACGGCATGGGTGTGGAGCATAGTAATAGTGTGGAGCATAGTAATAACTCTCCTTCTCCATCCTATTGTCTGCGAAATAAATGCGATTTCCTTTGAAGCCTGGGAATTGGCTAGCCATGACAACAATGGGAGAATTATGTCCTACAAACAGTACCCGATCGCCCAAGCTTTCCACCTTCTTAAACCGTTTCAAAGTTTTATCATGTGACCCATCTTGTGACCCATCTTCCAAAGTGACACTAAAGACGACAAGACGGTTTGTTTTGTGAGGTTCATCAACATCATCGATGTTTATATCTCTAACAATCACAAACATGCTATCAGTTAATATATCCGGTACCAAATATCCAAAGACTAATTGTGTGGGCGCCAAATTCAGAGGCAAATCCTCCGTGAGTTTTTCAATGTGGGGAGGGGAGCCGCAGCCGCCTTCCAAGTGAAGAAGGTAGATAGATTGTAAATCAGTGAGGAGATAGAACTTGCCCTTATGATACATCACATCTTCTATACCCGGGTTCTCAATCTCTGTATATGCGTCGTCTCCAACTCTGGATAAGGCCAGAAATCCAAGTCCGTATAAGATCACCACCACCTTGCAATCATCAGAAACGGCAGCCTTGAGTATTATTTGAGTGTGGTAGTGTTTATGTTTGAAGGTGGAAGCGTGAGGAAGGTCGATTATTCTTCTTTTAAGGAAGGGATGGAAGAGTAAGATATCCAACTTGTCGTCTACGATCATCAGCCACCCATTCTGGAAAGACACAAAGCAGCGCTTGCCGCGAATCTCAGGGAGATGGAAGGTGTGGATCTTCTGCTCGGAGAGACTAAAGAAATCGCGAGCGTCCGGATCTTCTTCTTCTTTGTTGTTGGGAGGCATCATCAGCAATGGAAGCTCACGATTTTTCTTCTTCAAGATTGAGTACCATGATTTGCAGGCATACTGCATTCGAATGCGATCGTGTATAATGCAGAGATTGGAAATTCTCTCCAAGAGAACCCAAGGAAGATCCACCCAATTTGCCATACAGAAACAGCAAAGAATGGAAGAAATAGTACGGATGAATGGATTAGGCTATCGATCACAAAAGAATGGAGATACAGAGAGCGTATATATATAAACAAAAAGTAGTCAAGCTAGTTGCCTATTTCAATTTAGGGCTTTTAGAGAGCACAGAGGGTGAGAAAAGAGAACAACAAAGGGCAGACTTCGACGGTTGTTTCTCTGTGAAAAGAAAGAAAGCCTTGTAGATCCGGAGGAGAGGAGAGGAGAAGATGAACGACGCAGATGTCTCCAAGCAGATCCAACAGATGGTAAGATTCATCCGCCAGGAAGTAGAGGAGAAAGCCAATGCAACGAGTCTCCGCAGAAGAGGTAGAAAAACCCTAGCTTGTATAAATGAGGGCTGGTCGAGCTAGGCCCGGGAAGCCCTCAGCGGGGCTTTACCCTATCCTCTGGGTCAAGGTCGGTCTAGAGCCGGCCAGGGCCCAAAAAAAAAAAAAAAAAAAAGATTTTTCTTTATATTATTATTAGATATAATAATTTTTTTATACCATAATAGTGACACTCATTTATCTAAGTTACAGATTAGTGCAATAAAAAACAGTCAGTCTCTTTTACCACTTCTAAAAGAAGGCAGGAAATAAGTTATTTTGTCATCATAATGGTATTGCGACATGAGATTAGGACATGAAAGACATTATTAAATACTTGAGCACGCTAGCAGTAGTTACATAATTTAAGTAATGCGCTCGGTTTTATTTATCGTCGGGCTATTAGTAAGATTGTTGTAGCTGAAGTTCCGCTGGTTGCAGTATTTTTTACTAGGTCATGCACTACTCTTTTTTTTTTTTTTTTTTTTGTATAAAGCAATAATATGGACCATCGAAACATGTTTGATGAGTCTCATGTCACTCAATTAGATTTATTTTAGATAGGCATTAGACCTTTTTCAAAAGAATTGTTTAGTATATGTAGTTCAAATAAACATTAGACGACTAATGAATTAGCAGTAATCCTAACTTGTAATTCTTTGAAACTTCACCATTAGATTTATAATAAAGCATTTAAACTTTGTCCACCTAAGATGAATGACGAGGATTATTTGATGCATGAGTCACAAACTTTAACTTTGGATATGGGAGCAGTCCGAGGCCCCTCGTCAAAGGGTTGGATTCACAGCCCCACTCCTCATGCACTACCTTGAAAATCATCGGTTCTTCTATTGAATGTAGATTTGAAACCCTGGTGGTCTCACTCACGCCAAAGAGGAATAGATTGATTATGATCCACTGGATCTAATAGATAGACAAGATTAGATGTACTTGTAAAAGTGGGCTGTGAATAGGCCAATCAATCTGGCCTAGCCCTGCCTAAAAAAGCCCTTAAAATGAGGGCTTTTGTTTGCAAGGAAAAGCCCTTGGGCGGAGCTTGGATAATCTTTTACAGGCCTGAAATTTGAGAGTTGAGCTTGGACAATATTGGCCCAGCCCGGCCCGGACCTTGGCCCTCCTACTTTTATTTATTTATATAATATATATGTGTGTGTAAATATACACTAAAATGCCCTTATCACAGTCACTTAGTAGTAATAAAAGGGGGATATCAAGGCAATTTCATACCCACCTACCCATTACAAAATGTCCGAAAAATCCATACACACATACTTGGTTCATTTAATCTATATTTAATAATTTAAGTTATGTATTGTACTTAATACATAAGCAATGAGTGTTGCACGGTTGCGTGTAATCTCTTTTCTTCTAATTTTATTGCTTCTTATTTAGACTTTTTATATTAATTTAATATCTTATTGTTAGTGTGAAAGGGGTATGCTCCTTATTATTGATCAGGATACATTTTTTGCTCATAGAGTTATTTGAGATGCCAACCAAATCATAGATGTAGTTTGTATGAGCATGGAACTTTAATGATATGTGGCGATCCAAATATCTTTTTAATTAGATAATTTTAACTTTCAATTTTTAAAAGTCTAAACTAATAGTAGTTTTTAAGTGCATTTATTTTTATGATTGAAAGTCAACAATGCTTAATAGTCACATCGGTGTTATGTTGAAAATAATGACAATTGATAAAATGTATGTGAATATAAATGGTTTAAAACCTTAAAGATAAGACACTGTTGGAATGATTTAATACTTGAAAATTCCAATAAAAGTTGAGAAATAGATAAGGCTTTTTAACAAATTTCTTTCTTTGACCAAATAAATAAAACTGTATGTCTTAAACACAAATCACCAAAACACGTATAACTTTGTCTGATGAAAGAAAGTAGAGTGACTACATTATAGACACAAGTATGAAAGTTTCGGTGCACAGTTTGGATGGAAGATGAAAAGTAGTAGTTGTGGGTTATGTGGATCAGCTCTAACTCGACCTGATTTACTACGGGTGAGGTTTACTTGACCCGTGACCAACCTGAATAAGATATGGGTAAGGTTATGAGGGTCAAATGTGTGTAAATATTGGTCTGGTTAGCGGGTTGGACCAAGTTTTGTCACCTCTGGTTTGGTTGCATGAACTACTTAGGAATTCATCCTCAAATAAACTCCACTGGAGATTATTAAAAAGGGAAAAGGTGAAGGATATAAGGGAGCAATGTCCATAGGAACTTCGCTTTCTTAGGATTTGAATTGCTAAAGAGATGGTTGGGTATTCCCGTCTTCCCTTTGATTCTATTTCCACAAAAGGAGAGGTTATTTTATGGTTATTTTCAGGTATTTACGTTTTACTCCGTATTTTTAACCATTTAAGAAAATACTATGTCTTAGAATTCCGCAGAATTCCATTACACGAAACAAAGACGTGCAAAGAAACTCTCAACAGTCCAGTGCTGTGCTGTTCCACAATCTAAACCATTCAATCAGTATTCCACCTTTTAGAAGGGTTTGAGTCCTATTCTACTCTGATTTGAGATATGCGTATGGCTAGATTGATCAAGTCTTAAACATGTGACTAAAATGAAGGAAAGGGGCCAGATCACATGGTTCTACAAAGATGGACCGACACCAAAATAAATTGGAACTTTGCCCAACAAACACATCAAAGTAGGCAGCCATTGACTAGGTTTTGTAACCAGGTTCCACAGATGGATCCACAGCAGGGCCTAGATAATTGGTAAGATGTGCACTCTTTTGGGGAAAGTTTAGTACCCTCTCTCTTTACCAATGTGTATTTTTTTTTTTACTCAATGCATGAAATCTGCATTGGCTCCCCTCCTATTGGTGCTAGGCCCAATTGACCATCAAATTCATCCCATGAAAATCCACTTTACTATAAAAATGAGAATTTTCTTTCATGCAACCTGATTTAGATTAAAATCATGAGAGCATTAGTTCTAGCTAAATTGACATGGATCTAATGGTATTTTCCCATTATCAATCAAAACTTAATCCAAATAAGGATGCCCCTAGTAAGAGGATATTTATCATTCTAGATCAAAATAGTGTGAACTTCGTGAAATGATGAAATAGCACAAAGAAAAGGTCACTCACTTGTAAAACAAAAAATTATTAATTGTACAGAGAATAGAGGGATCTCTCTCTCTCTCTCTCTCTCTCTCTCTCTCTCATTTTTGAGAAGTGATCAATGTCAAATTTCTCTCTCTCTCTCTCTCATTTTTGAGAGGTGATCAATGTCAAATTGCAACTTCCCTGTTGGATGTTTGATAGATTAGTGCTCATGGCTCATAGAGCAATTAGGTTGGCAAAGGCTGAACTTTTACTTTCATCTTTTTTTTTTATAACACAAGTATCTCCCGCCCAGCCCATGAGAGTGCACATGCAAACCCTCGTATCCACATGCACGGTAAAACTATGGGAGGCGGCCAACAAAGATAGGTGCCGAACACAAGACCTCTCCGCTTCCTGAGGCGCAAAGTCCTTGGCTAACCGAGCCACTAGTACTGGTTAGCAAAGGCTGAATTAATTTGTAAAGTCACAAGACCTTAAACCAAACTGAATCAACCAACCAGAAGATCAAAATCCAGGCCTGTTAAGGCATGCAAAAATAAAGAACTGTGGGTTTCATTTTAGGGTTTCTTTGCTAGGTGCAGCAAAAACGTTCTTCCAAGGCACCGCTAAAAAAAAATTCCAAGGTTTTACATATTTCCTATATTGATAGAAACTGCTGAAAATGGTTCTCAACCTCTTGCATCCTAATCTACTTTTCACCACATAAAATGAAAACAACAAATTATATAAAATATGTTAACATAAAAGCAAAAGATCATTCATCCTCGGAAATTGGAAAATTCTCCATAGAACATCAATTTTAAAATGGATCATATAACAATTGAAAACATGTTTCCTATGTTTAATTCCTTGATGAATTTTTAAAATGGGTGGGATGTTCAGAACATCAATTGAAAGCATGTTTTGGTGGAAGACCAAATAGACCATAAAACAGGTTCCTATGTTAACCTGCTGGGACAACTACCATATCTATGTGGAGGTGAAGGTTGGTTTGGACCGATTGGGCAGGTGGGGGATTTGACCAGAGCCATAATCACCATTATCGTGTAACTGACTGTTGCCATTCCTGTTTTACCCTTGCCTACATCAGGATCTCATCTGAAGCAAATAGATGGGATTCAGTGCATGCGCTGCGAGCCTGCATCAACATGTACAGCCATAGACACAAGTGTGAACAAAAAAAATAAATAAATAACAATACAAAGTTTGGACAGGGTGATGAAGCCTAATGAGGCATCACATCACCAAAGAGAGATTGAGAAAAGGTTTATGATGGTGATTAAGCCTAACAATGTTGATTGGATTTTGTGCTTTCCGTGTTACACCGGATGGGGTTGAGTGAAACGAAGATGCGGCAAGCTTATGCAATTAACCTCTATAAGGAATACCAAAAAATGGGTTAATCCTGTGTACGATGCATCTTTGCTTGTTCAACACAAACCTGAAATTGAGTGGAGAGCGCAACATTGGCCCTGGTAGCACATATCCATTGCCTATTCTTTTCAATATTGTTGCCAATTGCAATCGGATCATGTCAACTTCCTGATTCAGATTCCTGCATTCACCCAAAAGGATCAGCCATGCATGTCTTAACATCCCATCGAAGCAATATCAAATATCAACTATCAGACGTAAAAGTATACAATCTAAGTTTATAAAAGGTTAAGCCTTTATGAAGGAGTATTCTGATTAACACTTGGAGGGAGATGAAATCGGACAAAATACTCACCTGTATGACAACTGAATAGGGTGGAGGCATGTGGAAAATGGGGCCTCGTTTAGAGAGTGTATTGCGTACCTGCCAAACACAACACATGATTTAGTTTACGAGCCAAAGGATAAAACGCTACCAGCCCAAAGATACTGAATGGGGAAACTTCTAATGGACAATATGAAAGGCCTTCTGAGTTCTGAGTCATGACCAGAAAACTGAATAAATGTAAAACTATACACATGTCAAAACATAAGCTAGCATTGTTATGAGCAATTGTATTTTAAATTCTCAGGGTTTTTTCCCCTGCTTGGGACCACTCCAACTTTACTATATTCTTTTGGTATGAAATAGTTTAAGTTTACATAATCAAAAACCCATTATCTTTATGTCCAAAACTTCATAAAAAATAAAAAGATAATCAAGAAGCCATTTGTCAACTTGGAATTGATATTGAAAAAAACAAGTGAAGGATTAAAATGGTTACATACTCTTATTTTTTTATTCATAGCTAGCATATAACATTTCCACTGAGGAAATATGGTACCATCAATGACAGAGTCAAAAAATTGCATCAACCCCAAACTTTCCAATGACTGGATTTTCATGGCACATTAAGTAATGGTTTTTTTTTTTATCAGTCCAATTAAGCTATGATGAACGGACAAAGATGGGGATACAACACCCCTCGTTCTTTATCCTCTCAAAAGCAAACTTAATGGTTACAACAGAGAACACCTTCCAACTGTGATATGGGCTCTTGTCACTAAATGTAACATGGGTAATCCCTCAGCTGTAGCTCAGCTTGATAGGACATGGGTGTGTGAGTTTGAGTGCGTGAGTTCAAATCCCTGATGCAGCCAAATAAATAAATAATTTGTAACATCACTAGAATTTATAAAGTTTTAAAATCCATTTATAGCAGCATCCTTGAATATATATATATATATATTTTTTATGAAAAGCGTATAATCAATCATTACAAGTTCAAATGTAACAAAACTAAGATAACAGGATTTAGTAGTTCTACATGTGTCCATTGTGCGTCCGAGAGCAGTATCAGTAACTTAAAACACTGAGCACATGCAAATAACTAGGTATCTTAAAAAGAATTCAACGTACTTTGCTAAAATCCAATTATCATGCACCATAAAGATTCACCACGGGTCTAGTTTGATATAATCTCCGATAACTAGAGATACTATAAGTTGTTTGGGTGCCAGCATCAGATTTTGCAAATACTGATACTGATAAGTGATGGCAGACGCCATACATTTTATCCTGTGCAGATTCAATAGCATGTAATTTTCTGAACACTATGAATGAAGAAACAGGTGGAACCTTCTGCCCATAACTGTGTCGCATCATGTCTCAGGTTTCTCCACGGCTGCACCAGGGTATCATAGATGTTTCTAATATTTATAGTTGCATCGGCAGGGCTTCTGTACTGGTGTGCTCCCTACTCGATCAGGTGTAAACAAATTAGTCCAGACTACAAGACACAAAAACGACTATATAAGAAAGTTTCCAAACCAGAATTTGATTTGTCATCATCATAGCCTTAACCTTCCTTTCTGGGATCGGCTTAGGGGGTTCAACTTCTACTAATTAACTCTACTTTTTTAATAGAACTCGCACTAAAGTCTTCCCAAGTTTTTTTTAGCTCACTGCGGATCTGATGCCACACAAATATGAATATGATTATCCATTTTGAACCTGAACCAATAATGCAAATTACATGCAAGATAAACAACATTCATCCTTGCAGAGTTTGGATACTCCCAGCTCCTCCAGTTCAATTCCAAACAGATTGCCTTCAAAATTTTAAAATATTGCTGAAAGCCTCAAAATCCCTATTCCCATTAACTATAAAGTTGGTAAGAAGCACGGACACACCTAAACTAAAGACCACAAGTAATGTTAACAACTTGCAAAGAAATACAGAAGATAAATTAGGGATTGTAATCTTTCATCACATGGTAGCTACATTTGCCTCTGCAATTTCTAGAATTCCTAGCTGGCATCAAAGAATTTCAATTGCTTCATATCATCTAAAGATGAAAGCAAAGTAAATCAATAAAACATGAAGGATTCAGACTTGAATGTAGCTGACATATCATCCAAAGCTGGAGAAATAAGAATGTCAAACAACCCTTTACTTTTCCTTCCATCGAGGAAAAAAGCTAGTCCCTAGACTAAGGGCTTGCGTAAAGTGCCGAAGCAAAATATTGCTGCCGAAGCAAGTGTCCACAAACACTTCAACAAGTATCTGAATAGACGATAAAAGTCGAAAACAAGTATGAGTTCTCCGCCTTTTTCTCTCTGCTCTGTTCCTTCTCACTCTCTATCTTCTTCTCTAACCAAGTTGGCTCAAACTGGATTCCATCAACCAGTATGTTTTTATTTCAAACCTAAAGATGAGGAAAAAATGTTTGTAACACCAGCTTTATGTAGGCCAGTCCAAATTGCATTAAGAAAGACATGTTTACCGATTGCCATATATTAAGCTTCTAATGAAAGAAATTGTACAATCTAAAGACAGAGAAGGGGAAGAAAGACAACTAGGTACATTCATCTTAACAAGAAAAGTGCATGATTGTTTTCCATCAAATAACAGTTGCATTGGTGCCTCCCAGTATGAGAATCCACCAATAGTCCATCAATTTACTTTGCTAGTCTGCTGTTGACAGGAAGCTTTCCATCAGGACAACAGCAGTGTATTCATTCATTTGTGCAGTATACCATAGTAAAAATTCAAAAAGGATGCAGACTAGGCAAATTAAATTCAGTGACTGAGCTCACATTCGATGCAATAAACTTATGGTTCTGTTTCAAATGAGTGGAATGACTTACTGCAAAGGTTGTTGCAATGACAATTTCAAGTAAAACGCCACTACTACTTGCATGGTTTATGAAATTCCATGAATGGGCACTAAACACTAGGGTATCGTGATGAGAAATGATGATGGGCATGCCATACTCTTATTGACCTAAATGGGCGTGCACTTGCAATCCCATTCTACTATGGTTAGATGTCGAAGTATGTTACAAAATGCATGCAGTATCAACTTTAGAACCCAACCGACTACCCAAGGGACTGTTTGTTTGGATGGAATTGAATTCCTATGTATTCAACGGAAAATGGGTTCCAACAAAGGGATTATTAAAGAAGTTTGTGGTGAAGGATATAAGGTGAAAATGTAGATAGACCCTGAAATTTCCAAGGATTTGATTTACTAGAGTGATGGCTCATCTCCCATCTCGCCTTAATTCATGTTCCATTTGAGGGGAGGTTATTTGGTGGTAAATTATAAATCTTCACATTTGTTTCCTCAAATTTAGCCACTTTTGGGAAAACATGTCTTAGTATTTCTAGGAATTCAATCCCTTGCAGACAAACTCACTATTAAGAAGGGCTTTAAGCAAAATCACATTGTGGCTTGATTTTTGAAATATGAAAATTTGCTTTCACAAAGTTGATGCATTATCCCATCGGTTGTTTTTGTGAGCTCTATGTCTCCACTCATCCAAGTCTTTATTCCGAGATATATATATATATATATATATATGTCAATATATGACCTGACATGCTCCTTTGAGTAACTCATTCTTAGGTTTACGTGTTTCCCTTCACCTCATGTACACACAGAGGATTCCAGTTATCCCATGTCCCAACCATGTCGGATGGCGTTTAATTTTCAGTACATGCTACTTTACTCGATACCTCAAGCAATGTTGAAAAGGCCAGACCAAATCCATAGAGATTTCTTGTAGGGTGGTGGTAAAGTAAGGGAAAAAAATGTATTTGATGAAATGGAGTGTCCTTATAAAAGCCAAGTCCTTCATGGTTTGGGATTGGGAAGCTTAATGCAATAAAATTCGGCTTTCTCAGAAAAATGGGGTAGTGATTAGGTAAAGTTGAGTAGGATTTGGGAGAAAAATGTTGCTTCAAAATATGGTTATGGCGGGTGGGGATGGATTATCAAGACAGCCCCTAGAAATAGGAGGTTCGGATGTTGGGGTACCATTTCTTGTACTAGGGATGAGTCGAGTGTCAGAGCATGTGCATTGCTTCTCAGGCTTTAATTGGCATCTTACACCTCAACTACAATGGCCAGTTACAAATAAGCAGCCTACTAGGAAAGAAAGACATGAATTTTTTATAACTTGAAAAAAGAAAGAGCACATCTTGACTGAAGAGGCGTGTTGGGATTAGAAGTGACCATGTATTTTATGATGATATGCATCAAGGGATCTAGACTCTTTTCTGATACATAGACTTATCAAAGTTACATGTTACACATACCACCCATTTATAACCCAATAACTGTAAGAATGCCTATTTTATGAGACTACAAGGAATAAATTGATGTTTATTCAATGGGGGTATCAGAGTCCAATCTTTTTTTATAATGGTAAAAAATATTCTCCAGAAAAAAAAAAAAAAAAAAAGGGAAACAAAAACTAACCCAAGAACAGCATAGACTAAAACAAAACGACAAGATCCTTGGTTCAGCATCTACAAACTAGGGCGTTAATCTGATTCTCAAGGACAATATTTTTATTGTGATTCATTGTTTTAAATTTTGTCAATGAATAATGATGGTGAAGATGGAAGAGCAAATTTCCCACTGTAGATGACCATAGATGATGGACACAAGATATGTAAAAGAGGCAACGTAATTTATGTAATACATGAGAGATAACTTTGAAAAGTTGGTTTCAGCCATATGATGGAAAGACTTAAATTAAACCAGAATCAGATTGGTTTTGTCTTATTTCCATCAAGCATCTTGATAAACTCTACAGTAAGGATCTATTTGTACACCTTCCGCAGAAAAGGAAAAAGCTTTTCCTTTTCCGCGGGCAGCTTGAGTCCCACCTCACCTCGCGCAGAAAAATAGCCAAAAAGGAGATTGATTCTGCTCCTTTGCTAGCTGCACCAAACAACTATCGTGGATTATCCTAGATTCTCTGGTGCTTGTCTAATGCTTTTCCACAACAATACGAGTGCACAAGCACACCCTTAGTGCATTCCCACCCTTAGTCTACAATTTAAAAAAAAAAAAAAAAAAGGCACCGACAATCATATGATTCTTATATTCCAAAAGAAGTAGAGAACCAAAATGAATATCTACTTTATAAAAAGAAGCTAGTTAACTGTAAATGCAAGAGGCAAGAATTAGAATGAAATGTATATCATGCTCTAGCCATGATGTTGGAGAAATAAATTAGACAACAAAGAAAAATTTATAAAAAGGAAAGATGTCGCGGCGGTAAAAATGATACTTACATGTATGTGAACTGATAAAATGTTGATGTTGTTGACACGTAGTTGTATACTTCTGGAAACCCATCATTCACCACTAAACCAAGCCAAAAATAAATAAACAAATAAAAAACTAAAACAATAGAGCACCACTGAAAAACCCAAGCAATAAGAAAGTACACCCATTAGGCTAAGCATTGAAAGGAAAGCATATAGAACAAGTTTAAAGATCAAAGCCACAATAACTGTACCTCAATAAGATAGCAAGCATCCATCAAGAGATCTCACAAAACAATTAACATTTTGTCTTTCTAGAATTAATTCTAGAACCTGCATATTTGCATCCACATTTAAGCCCTGTCCATCTATCTAGGAGTGACTATATGAGTTCCATAACTCCAAGCCCTAGATATAACTAACAATGAACCAACACAACATGAATGCTTAAAACAATAACAAATTAATCACAACAACTATAAAAAAAAAAAAAAAAAAAATACTCAAGCATGCAATTGCAAGTGGAAAACAACAGGATAAAGTAAACAACATATATATAGAAGTTAGAAACACATTGTTCCTCTGTTTGCACTTGGACATAAAAGACATGGGACTATTACAAGAACTGCTGGTCTACTGCAGACACTCCATCTGATCTAGTTATAAAACCATCTGATCTAGTTATAAATAAAGATTGCTAAGTAGAAACTTCATAAGCATAGCTACTCTCCTCAAAAATCACTGAGGATGAATAGGGAGGGGTTGCAATCCATAAAGGAGGTGACAGAGTAGGATGAAATCTATCAGCAAAAAGCTCTTCAACAGTCCCATCCTCAAGACTGAAAACACCTAAATCGCGGCATCCATGTGGACTATCATAATATCTTTCCATATTGTCTGCAAAACATATGCGATTTCCTTTGAAGCCCTGGAACTGGCTAGCCATAACAACAAAGGGAGAATTATGCCCCAAAAACAGTACCCGATCGCCCAGGTTTTCCACCTTCTTAAACCTTTTCAAAGTTTTACTCTCTTCCAAACTGACCTCAAAGATGTCAAAATGGATTGTTTTGTGAGGAAGGTCCTCTTCTTCGGCGCGATCATTGCCTTCTCCTATTCTCACTACATCTCTTGTAATCACAAACATGCTATCAGTCAATACATCCGGCACCAAATATCCATAAATTCTATAGGGGATTTTGAAATCATCCTTCAAATCTACAGTCAGTTTTGCAATGTGGGGACTGGTGCCGTCTTCTTCTTCTATGTGTAGAAGGTAGAGGGATTCGTGCCCAGTGAAGAGGTAGAAGTTCCCCTTGTGATATATCACATCTACTACTGCTAGTTCGAAATCGATGTGAGTATAGACGTCGTCTCCAATTCTGCAAAAGGCCAGAAACCAAAGTCCGAGTCCGTAGGCGATCACCACCACCTTCCCATCATCTGAGACAGCTGCCTTCACTATGCCCTGGTCGCGAATCTCTTCCCCAGAGGAGCCTAACATGCTGTATATTCTGACGGTGGAATGGTGAGGAAGGTCGATTCTTCTTTTGGACCAGGGATGGAAGAGAAAGATGTCCAGATTCTCGTCCACAATCATCAGCCACCCGTTCTTGAACGACCCACAGCAGCGCTTGCCGCGTATCTCTGGGAGATGAAAGGTGTGGATCTTCTGATTAGAGAGACTAAAGAAATCGCGTGCGTCCGAATCTTCTTCATTGTCGTTGGGGAGCATCATCAGCCATGGAAGTTCCCGATTTTTCTTCTTCAAGATTGAGGACCACTTCTCAAAAATCTCTGAGGATGATGAATAGGGAGGGGTTGCAATCCATAGAGGAGGCGACAGAGTAGGATGAAATCTATCAGCAAAAAGCTCTTCAACAGTCCCATCCTCAAGACTGAAAACACCTGAATCGCGGCATCCATGCGGACTATCATAATATCTTTCCGCCCTATCGTCTGCAAAATATATGCGATTTCCTTTGAAGCCCTGGAACTGGCTAGCCATAACAACAAAGGGAGAATTATGTCCCAAAAACAGTACCCGATCGCCCAAGTTTTCCACCTTCTTAAACCTTTTCAAAGTCTTACTCTCTTCCAAACTGACCTCAAAGATGTCAAAATGGATTGTTTTGTGAGGAAGGTCCTCTTCTTCGTCGCCATCATTGCCTTCTCCTATTCTCACTACATCTCTTGTAATCACAAACATGCTATCAGTCAAAACATCCGGTACCAAATATCCAAAAATTCTGTAGGGGATGTTGAAATCGTCCTTCAAATCTACAGTCAGTTTTTCAATGTGGGGACTGGAGCCTTCTTCTTCTTCTTCTATGTGTAGAAGGTAGAGGGATTCGCGCCCAGTGAAGAGGTAGAAGTTCCCCTTGTGATAAATCACATCTTCTACAGCTAGTTCGAAATCGATGTGAGTATAGACGTCGTCTCCAATTCTGCAAAAGGCCAGAAACCAAAGTCCGAGTCCGTAGGCGATCACCACCACCTTTCCATCATCTGATACAGCGGCCTTCACTATGCCCTGGTCGCGAATCTCTTCCCCAGAGGAGCCTAACATGCTGCATATTCTGACGGTGGAATGGTGAGGAAGGTCGATTCTTCTTTTGGACCAGGGATGGAAGAGAAAGATGTCCAGATTCTCGTCCACAATCATCAGCCACCCGTTCTTGAAAGACCCACAGCAGCGCTTGCCGCGTATCTCTGGGATATGAAAGGTGTGGATCTTCTCATTAGAGAGACTAAAGAAATCGCGAGCGTCCGAATCTTCTTCATTGTCGTTGGGAAGCATCATCAGCCATGGAAGTTCCCGATTTGTGTTCTTCAAAATTGACCACCAGGATTTGCAGACATACTGCATTCGAATGCGATCGTGTATAATGCAAAATCTGGAAATTCTCTCCAAGATATCGCAAGGAAGTTCGAACCACTTCGCCATCTGATGATGAGGGACGGAGTTAGGGTTGGAGGAAGAGTCGGGGTTCGAGACTAGGAGTGATAGCGTGCACCTGAAATACCTAGGCATCGATCCTGATGAGTGTATTGGATTAGTATCATTACTAGCCCAATAACCCGTGATAAGTAGGGCTGCACAAAAAATTCAGTATTACCGCAAAATCGAATCGAACCGATCAAACCGTTTATAATAGATTGGTTCGGTTAACAGTTTAAAAATTATAAAAACCGCTTACATCGGTCGGTTATTGGTTTGAGCCCACGGTTAACCGTATAAATTGAACCGACCATATACAGTAACTTAATATTTCTTTTTTACTATTGTAGCCTTATGGTTTCGTTTTTTTACTACTTTTAAAGTTACATTCCACAACTCCATTATTATATGAACTCAACCATCAACACTGCCACGATGCATCTTCTCTAATCTCTCAAATGTTTTTTGATACTTTATTGCAGATGGAGGGATTACAGTACGGGGTGTTTATCTTCCATCACAATTCCTACCTGTTTCAATTAAGTTTTTATCAGAAGGCTACACTATTGAGAATGTTATAAATGCCAGTAGAGTCTAGCCTTTTAATGGTTGGTTTTGATCTCACCTAATCAATGTGTTAAGAAACCTTCATTTCTGAAAAATACAGTGGGTTCTGATACAGATTCCGTTTGTGTGTGACTTTTTTTGACATGAACTATTATTCTATTGTAATTCCAAATGGTATCATGTGGAATGAATGTTTTATTGCAAGCTGTTTAGTTTTTTTTTTTTTTTGGTTTTTTGTGCGCTTGCGTTTAGTCCAAACTCTCCTTTTGGAGTAGAATTATTTTTTATATGCGTTTAATCCAATCTGGAATGTTGTATTTTTATGTTTGCACTAAACATTGGAATAAATGCAAAGGATGGGGTATCATCATTTTGAAATTTTCAATATTTGATATTAAAAAAAATAATAATAAAAAAAACAACGGTTTAACCGACCGAACCAACTCGAACCGTTTGGTTCGATTCGGTTTGGTTTAAGCCCTTTCCATCGGTCGGATCGGATTGGTTAATTAAAAAACCGACAGATTTGGTTTGATTGTTGGTTTTAGTGTTAAACCGATCCGAACCACCTATGTGTAGCCCTAGTGCTCAGCACGGTATCTCCCTGCATTGTAAAATAAATAATCACATATTAAAAAAAAATTACCTCTTTCCATAGGACAAGTTGGATAAAATACAAATAGAGAACTTAGAGCAAAAATGATATAGTTACATAGGAACAACTGAAACATGAGTGGTTTGATGGAAAAATGAGTAGGTAGTTGCATGGGTAGTTACATAACCATCGGTCAAAATTATAACCGACAATCAAAATTGAAGCCAAAACCTCCTAGCTTAATATATTATAATTGTTAAATTCTTGAATTTATGGGATTTTTACGAAAAATTTATCCATAAACTCTAATTAAATGGAGGGAGCTGTTATTGGTATAGAAGAAATCCCCCTTCCCACACACATTTAAAAAAAAAAACCCTATGAAGTTACATTTTTGCCCACCCTCCTCCTTTCTCTCCCCCACCTTTGGCGCTGCCCAGCACCGGTGGTGGCCACCAGCTCCTGCTCGGAACGGCCGCGGTTCCCTCTCCTCCCTTCCCTCTCCCTCTCACACTGTTTTCACAGCCACCCTAGATCGATCTCACCTTCATCCTCCATCCACAACCCACTCACGTAGACCAACCTCTCTCTCGTTCTTCATCCCTGCGCAGAGCACCCATCCATCCCAACTCTCATCCCCCTCTCCCTCACATCACCTTCATCTCCCCCACCCTCACCTGGTAGATCCCACCTGCACTTGCGCACGCCCATCATCTCATCATCTCCCTCTTCTCCCTCAGACCTCTTGCACTCCATCACCAAACTCGCCAGCCCGCTGCACCTAGCCTCCTCTTCCCCATCGCCATCTCTACGCAGAACAGTCACCCACCGGCCTCCATCACCCGCCGGTAGCCCACTTCTCCATCCACCTGCACAGAGCACTCAACAGCCCATTGTCTCACGGAGAAGGGGGGAGAGAAAACAGGGAGGGAGGGAGGGAGGGAGGGAGGGCACGGGAGGGGCCGCTGCAGGTCCTTGCCGAAGCCAGTTGCCACCGTCGGTCCAGGCCGGAGGCGGAGATGGGGAGGGAGAAAAAGGGAGAAGGGAGAGAGAAAATAGTGGGAGAGGGAGAGGGAGAGGAGGGAATGGAGGGGAGGAGAGGGATCCGTCGCTGTCTTGGGCCGGAGTCGGTGGCCGCCGCCAGTGCAGGGTCACGCCGGAGGTGGAGGGAAGATTGGGGGAGAGAAAGGAGGAGGGTGGGCAAAAATGTAACTTCATAGGGTTTTTTTTTTTTTTTTTTAAATGTGTGTGGGAAAAGGAGATTTGTTGTGTGCCAATAGCAGCTCCCTAAATGGATGAAGCTAAAAAAACATAAAAATGACAGATTAAGATGCCGTACATTTTTTGTGACGAGAATACCCCTAATGTTATCGTCATCCATTCCACCATTTCCATCGAGACCTGCAACTCCATCCAAAATCTGACCTTGTTTGGTGAGGGTCGTGTGCACTGTGACTTGTGAGAGAAGATTGAGAAGTTGATAGAGTGGGTGAAAAGGGAATGGGATCATCTAGGCTAGGATTCGACGTCCCATACTCACCGACGCCTCTACTGCAACTTACTGCCCGCGGTAGATGGATTTCACCCATCATAAGACAACCAGCACTAGACATGTGAAGCTTCATTTCACTAATGGTTCAACCATGGCTGCAGACTATGCCATTGTTACTATTTCTTTAAGTGTGCTTAAAGTGGAAATTTTGAAATCGGTATTCTCTGTTTAGTCGCCTGCTTCCTTCTTTCAAGACTGACATCATTTCTAGGCTCAGATTTGGTGTTGTAAATAAGCTTGTTGCCGCAATTGGAGTAAGAAGAAAATGGGGATTTCCAATCATTCCCTCTCCTAGAAGAACCCTTCTATTATAAAATAATTAAAAGGTCTCATAGTGGATGAGAAAAATTGCTTCCATGCTATCGAAAGGCCCATCTAACTAACTCATCTAAACATCACTAAGATGGAACTTATCCTCTCACTTATCTTATCACATCAAATAAAGGTGTTTCTCAAGGTCCAATGTTCTTTTGATGACTCCATTTCATGATTTTCTATTTTGGTCATTAACCTGATCTTTATCATCCAAATACCCGTTTCACCAAATCTTTCAGAGTTTAGACATCTGCCAACCTTCCTCTCTAAATGATGGGTCATTTTGCGTTGCTGCAACTCGCTGACCATTGTAACGCGTCGCCAGGGCTTATTTTGTTCATCTCATCCACCATTGAATGTTGGGCATTGGAGTGGCAAGTGGGAATGGGTGACGATATCGTTAGGGGGCATTTCTGAAAAAACAAATAGTCTGACCACCTAATCGGTCATTTTTATATTTTCCTTCACTGAATTGTTTAATCCAAGTTTAAGAGTATTTTTTTCGTAAAAATCCCTAGATTTATTTATCGGGAAGGGTAGCTTAGTTGTCCTAATCATGGTTTGTGCATTAAGATTAAGCGTTTGATACTGCGCTATCACACTGGGGCCATAGGGGACTTGGGGATTAGTCCGGCCCAAAGGTTTGGGACACCCTCCGATATCTCAAAAATAAAATTATTAGATTTATTAAGAATCTTAGTTAGTGCCTATAATTAGTTTTTATCATGGATGATGGATGGATTTGAATCAATTGTTGGTACCCTCCTTGTGTTAATGGATTGATTTTAGAAGGGGTTGGCATTAAGGAAAGGAATGGAAACAAGTTTGCATGCTTGGGAATTATAGGCGACTTTTCTTAGTTTCTTACTTAATTTTTTGAGGAATTTAAGAGAAAAAGTACTTTAGATGGACACTGGAGTAGAGACCTCACACCAAATCGGCCTTCCCACCCAACAAACTTTTTTTTTTCGTTACCCATTTTTTCGAGGGAAAATGAGATTTGGCGAAGGCATCCCAAAAAGATATAATCACATCTGAAATGCTTTCATTGAGATTCCCATCTAAAGTGCTTTTTTTTTTCTAATAAATTCCTCTAATTTACCCTTGTTTCAAAGATCTAATTAGAACCTTAATTGAATTATTGCCATTATTGCTGCTACTACTGCTTCCACTTCTATGAGACCTGGGTTCGTGTGGATGCAAAGAGATCAGATAGGAAAAACAAACAAAGCAATGCGGCACAGTACCAAGTGAATAATCCAGAAAAAAAAAAAGGTTGTTCTTCACGAGGGGATTTCCGCCCCTGTGTTTCTCCTAGTTTAGCAACCTTATGGGGACTCTTCACTTGTCATTTTCTCTACATCCAAACGAGTCCCAAAGGTGTGAAAGAGTCTAACTAAGCTAAGCATTGCTTCACCACTGTTAAATGTAAATGTTCAAAGAAATGGTGTCAGCCATGGCCTAATTAAGAGAAAAGAAGTTTAAAAAAAAAAGGATTTTACGAGAAACAGTCCCTTATATGTCCCGTGCATTAAAAGGGACACCATAATTTTTACTGTACAAAATAGGCTCTTCCGCCAATTTTAACATCTATGACGTCCTTTTTCATGCACGGGACATCTAATGGGGCTTTTCCTGTAAAATCCTCAAGCCGAACCAAGTTCAATATACAGCTTAATATTTGATCCATGGCTCGAGGTCAAGTTGCTCCATCATGGAAAAGCCCAGCTCAAGTTTGGGCTTAGGCATAGCTTGTTTTCCTCATGTGTGTTCTATGTATATTGAAATTCACTGAATTTAAGCCTTGCTCTAGGCTAAGGTCCCTTGAATCAGTATTTCTATTAGACCTCAATTCCAATGATGAAACTAGTTAATTAACCCAAGTCCAATTAAAAAGCAATCAACCACAAAGAGAATGAGATACACGATTTATACGTTGAAAACCTTACTCGGGATAAAACCACAAGCCTTACCGTCTAAGCCAACAGACAACCAAGTACTATAAAATTGAAAGTTACAAACTCACAATAACATATCCAGTTGCAACTCAACCTAATGATTGCTTGATTTGCCAACGCTTCGTCGTGAACCTTCATCATGCTTGCAACCAACACCTTGAATGCGTCTTCAAGGTGGATCTACTTCGAGAGAGTAGATGAATGAGAACTCCAAAGCTTGATCTTCGGCTCTTCAGAATTTGGGCGCTGGGGATGATGATAAATCTCTCAAAATCTTCTCTAGGGTTTAGGATGGGAGAGAGGTGCTAAGAATTGAGAGATAATGGCAATATATAGGCTTTAGGTCGTGACTTGAGTCTTGTAGAACAAGTAGAACTCAAATAAGTAAATTGAGAGAAATTAGGAAGTGGTTTCCGGATCACGATTCAAATTTCGCGAAGTGTCCGCTCGAGCGTAGGATGGGGTCCGCTCGAGAGGATGAGGTTCCGTTTTTAGAAAAATTTGCTCCTCGCATAACGGCTCAAGCGCAGGACGGATAAGCTTGAGCGCTTGACATTCTGTGTGGGTCCGTTCGAGCGGGAATGTGCGTCCGCTTGAGCTCACACAGTAAACTTATGTTTTCTTGAAAATATTTTTAGCACCTTCAAACTTAGGCAGTCCATTCTAAGAATTACATAAAATATAAATCCCGATTTTTCCATTACCCAATGAATTAGCCAACATTCATTAATCTTTACAATCTCCCCTGCTGTCAATTTGTTAGGTTTTTTAGTCTTGGCTAATTCATGGGTTGAACAAAACTCTGGGTCCATTGAGTTTTTATTTTAATTTTTAGATATGGACTGTATTGAGGCTTCACACTGAAGATAGAAGCAAGGCCAAAAGAAGAAAGTCTAGAAAAATTAGAAGTAAGAAATTGGATAGAATTAGAAAAAGGAAGCAAAAGGAAGTCTGGAAGAATTAGAAGTATGTTGAAGGGAAGAAAAAGAAATCAGAGTCCTGCGCGAATTAAAACTGCTATTTCTATTTTTTTGTCAAACTGCCCGTTTTAGTTCTAATTATACTAGGCAACATTAAGCACATCTTTAAGCCTATTTAAAGGACTTATTTGCTACCCTACGGAGAAGCCTCACCTCTCAAAGTTCTGAGTTAAAGATCATAGTTGAGAGAAATCTTCTCTAGAAAGTTATTTGAAGAGTAATGCTATAGAGATCATCTAGAGCGCTAGATTCTTCTACTTCCCTAATAGAAGATCATCTTCATTCGTAGAAGATTTGAGGAGTCAAGCGGGATTGAATCTGTGAAGGTTTGAGGAGTCAAGCGGGGTTGAATCTGTTGTAATCAACAATGTAAAGTCATTGAGGCGTGAAACTATACAAGAGGTAACTGTAGTCCTTAGGTAGTGGTTATTTAGGGAGGCATCTGTAAGTTTCTTGTAATTGGGATATTCATAGTGCTTGATTAATTGTTGATCAAGTTTCGATCCGTGATTTTTCACCTGGTTAAGGTTTTCCACGTTATATCCGGCGTCCTTATGGTGTATGCTTGTTGATTTTATTTCCGCTACATATTTTATCTGTTTTGCACTCATTGGATTATTGAGTTGACCAATCTAGAGATCATCCACCCAATCTTTCAATTAGTATTAAAGAGGGTTGCATAAACTTACTATGTTTGATCCTAAGAAATTTCTAAAATGGTACTCAATTAAGATGATATGACTAAGTTAATGAAGTGCTTTAAGAAATTTATAAGTCAAAGAAAGCCAAGTGGAAGAATTCTCCAAAATTTGAGAAAAAGGATGCCAAGGCTATGGGCACTTTGCAAGTGAGTGTGCTAATAAGAAAAAGAATCCCAAGAAAAAGGCCCTTAACACTACTTGGGATGATGACTCTTTAGAAGGAGAGGAAAAGGAGCCTGAGCCTGAGCCTGATCCATCTCATATTGTTAAAGGCAAGTTTATGGATTTCATGGCTAAATTTTTGTCTGACAATGATGCTGATAATGACAATGATGAGATGTCAGATCAAGGAAATGATTGGGAGGAAAAATATCATTCTGCATTTAATGATTGTGTGAGGATGACCAAGTATGGTAACAAGGTCACAATCAAATTGAAAGATGCTCAAGAAGAAAATTCTAAATTGAAGAATAGGTTAGAGCTAGTAATTGAAAATGTTCGTCATGAATAAGAAAATTTTCTTCTTGAGCATATTAAAGAATAAGACATTTTTTTTCACAAAATATTGCGCCATGAATACGCATCACGCCTATGTGGCAAAACAAATCATATTTTTTTAATATATATAACTAGCAGAGAAGGCCCGGGCTTAGCAAAAAATAGATTTTGAGAATAAAAATATAAAAATCAAGATAGAAAAATCAACGTATCCAAAATCAATATTAAAACACTCAACAAAATATGAATAAAATAGAAATATCTTAAATCCAAAAGTAAAGCTAGAATGATTTAAAAACATTTAAGAAGTAATATAAAAATAAATACCATATAAAAAAGGAATGATGTAAATGGTATGCTAAAAAGAGAAAAAGTAAAAGGAAAATAGACCTAAAAGACCCAAAATTCAGTATAAAATTATCCATTTATCATTGCAATTATTAGACCATAAGATTATTTTAGCCATCCCCCACCACCTATAATACCCCTTTGAACACAATTTAACAATCACCTATCACCTAAACCCTTTGTAGTATAGTAGGCATGCATCAAATTGGGCCCCACAATTGAGTAGTATAAATAAATCATTGGAACATATTGTAATTCCTAATCAAATGTAATGAAAGAAACTCTAATGAAAAGTCCATGTCTTGATACAAATGCAGATCTCATAATTTAAAAAATATAACATTTTAACCAAGGAAAATTTAACTTGGTTAGAAATATAATCGCAACCTCATATATTATAATTTTAACAAATATAAAAGCACATTTATCACATGTTCTGAAATCCTAAAACCTTTAACCGAATGATCTAAAGATTTCAATCATTTTATAACCACTATCGCTTATTGAGAAAATATAACTAATATCCCTAAGACATCTCTGATAGGAAAATCAAAGAATGCCAATCATATAAATAACTTCATTTTCAAGAACTTGTATAAAACCAAACTAGTAGCATAAAAAGGGTAACACGACTAAAGATGTAAAGACCTATATATATATATATATATATATATATATAGAGAGAGAGAGAGAGAGAGAGAGATGCTCCTATGAGAGATATATCTCACCTTATATGAGAGATAGGGTGAAGGCCCTCACATCCATATCTAGTGCCAACAACTTAAATGCGAGGCCCCTAATTATCTATCATAATAAGATGAGAGATACTCTATACACACACACACACACACCTTTATATCTTTGGGCCTTTTTTTTTAATAGTAAAATGTCAGGATCTCTAGTTACATACAAAAAACGCACAACACATAGATGGAGATCACAACAAACATAGAGAATGAGAATGAATAACTGATAGGCTTATATTCAAATACGGTTATGCATTGGGCATTTGATAGGATGGGGGTTAATTTGTATGGCGTAATAGAAGTTAGTAACTCTTGGTTAACCGGGCCCATGAGATGTCCATGTTTTACTGTGATTAGAAGCAATGTTTGGGTGTAACAGGGTTTTGGGGCTGATATTATAAATATAGACTAATAGTCTCTATGATGTAATACCTCACTTCTGATTGCATAGTGAATTTCTCCCGTATTCTCGTGGATGTAGGCCAAAAGCCGAACCACATAAATCTCTTGTGTTCTTGTGTGTGCATGATCTCTTCTGCTAGGCCCTAAATCACAACAATGGGCTCCATGATCATGACCTTTCTCGACAATTTCATCTCTCTTTGGAATGAGAATTTATTCTAAAGAAAAAAACCAAAATCCAACAATGACATCAAAAAGAGCAATGAAAAAAAAAACTCAAAATCAAAGAAACTCGAATGCAATGATACTGAAAGCCTTCAAACTAACAAAAATATAAAAAAGTAAAAAAAAGAACAAAGATGACAGAAGCAAATTGAATGCAGAATATGTCCAGCACAAAATATTTATAAGAAGGTCTCGATCAATGACAAAAAGATATTATCTAGATTTGTTGCGGGCAACTCAAGAAAGAGGATTTGGATTATTGGGATTTTGGTTTCTTTCAGGCAATTTTGATTTACAATAAAAGTAATCTAAACAAATAAATGTTGTCAAAATTGGATTCAATGGTCAAAATCAATTGAATCCAACTTCAATTGGAATAATTCATGGTTTAAAAAATTGAGGCAGTTTTGACTTCAATTAGCATGGGCAATATAATTCATGGTTTAAAAGATTTATAGAAGCTTGAAATAATGATACTTTTAAATGAATTATATTGAGAATGACAAATAAAATTGAAAGGTCTGAAGCCCCAATTACATTAACTGTCGTAATATCATATTCGAACAACCAATCCAAGTATTTTTCATCCTATTAAAGGTAGACCAACTCAGAGCAAAGGTCATTAAATAATCCGATATGTTGCATTGCCATTATAACACATGGTATCTACCATTATAAAATTCTTCTGAAGGAGAGTCCTTAATCTCCACACTTGTTATTTTTATTCTCCAGTTAATAATAAGTTAACCACAAAAGGACTTGCAAGCCAACAGGATGCACCGGTCTCAAGTGTCATCTCAGAATCATATGTTTTTATTGCGAATCAACATTTCCAAGCATCAAAATACAGAATATTGCTAGATGGGTATCAATGGAGAGAGGAAAAACAAATCATGTCAAATCTATCAACATGGGTAGTATCTAAGTGTGGTAAGTTATTGTGTAACTCTTTTTACTCGGCATTAACCAAATAGAAGGACTAAAAGCATATAGTAAAGCTCAAAATCCAACTGACATGACAATGTTGTTAGATCGATACAAAATGGAATGTAAGTTTGCTTCTCACAAGGACTAAAAGCATACTGTAAAGCTCAGAATCCAACCAACATGGCCCTACAATAAGATCAAAATAAAATGGCCTGTTAGTATGCTTCTTATTATGAAGGTGGGCCACTTGTAGGTAATAAGCTATTGATCGGATGTTTCCGTAAAAGAATGGACTAAATTCTAGCATCTCCCATCCCAGATTATCATAACCTTTTGATGATAAGCAAAAACAACCAACTTCTATTAAGTGGTTTCCAATTCAAATGATTGTAAGTTGGAATGATCCAATGAGGTAGAGTTGAAGGGTCTATCTCATATCTCATCCAACAAAATGGCCCAACGTGTGAATATGGAGCACCAAAAGGTGAACCCAACACATCTTCAAATTTACCTTTATGCAATATATCAGGTCACCATGATACATACAAGAGTACTAAGATTTAGGTATCAATTATCACCAATATGATGGACTCACATAAAAAAAAGTGACTTTTAGCAGTGGAAAAAGGCCTTTAGCGTTGGGTTTTTCCCACTGTTAAAAGTGCCGTTTTCGGCCCTCCTTTCCGCCACTAAAACTACCGCTTAAGGCATTTTTCCCCGCCACTAAAAGTCACCTTTTTGTAGTGATTGGCATAACTGTATATGTAGGGCCTAAAATTCCTAAATCTAAAGCAATAGAGCTGAAACAACCAATGTTTGTTAGCTTGATAACATCACAACACCTATATAACTATGCTACAAAAGAAGCTTCATAACATATTCTTCTCCCACTTTTCTTTCAGTACTTTCACTAAATATAGTTGAAGAAACATTTGTTTCATTTCCACCCAAATTTCTGCAACATAAGACACATTGGAGCAAAGTATTGGGTCAAAATAGAATCAATATATTTAAGAGTTTTTTACATTAACAATGTTTTTGTGTAATCTTATAGTATGGAAGAGAGAGAGAGAGAGAGAGAGAGATATCAAATTATAACCAGATTGATATGATTAATGCATAAATGAGTTAAAACAAAAACACATACCTCCACGTCTAATAAGTAGATCAAGGACTTTAGACCATAGGAAATTTAGGAGCTGAGATTTAAGGACAGAGATTCCTAAGTCAAACCTTTATTTGTTTAAATAGATTTTTGAATCATGCCTATGTTTTTTTAATACTCAAAATGAATGATCAGATGGGCCAGACCAGACGGGGATTTCTATATATTTACGTTCTTAATAAGTTTCTGGATATCAATAAAAAAAAAGTCATAAAAAAGGGTTTTCCAAGTAAGTTACCTTGACAAGTGAAAATATAATAAAGTAAATGACAGCATCACCACAAATGGATCCCATAAATCACCCAAAACCTACCCTAGATACCTACCAATCCATAGATAATGTTTAAACATTAGAAAAATATAAATATATTATATGCATCTGTAAAAGAGAAAATACAAGTCGACTTTCATTAATATTATATATCTATATTTTTTTTCTTTCTACATAAAGTAACCAACATTAGATCGATCACTTACAAGATACCAAGCGGAAAGTAAAAAAGCCCTTCATTTGATCAATAATATATCATCAAAACCACAAAACCAAGCCATGAAACTCTGAAAGCAAAAGGAAGTCCATATTGACGTTGAATTTCTTGTCTAAGATGGAAAAACAAAGAAATGAGGAAAAGAAAAAGAAAAGAAAAGGAGAGAGGGAGACGCAAGAAATGAGGGCTGATTAACTTTAGTATTAAAAAGTCATTTAAAGAGATCGAGATGAGGAGTTTTAGTATTAAAGATTCATTTAAAGAGAGGAGTTTTGGTACTAAAGAGTTCTTAGAGGGAGGAGGGTGGATATAAATACATTGAAGGGGTCGACAAAACCAAATTCACATGGGTCAAAACGAAATTGAAAATCATGGCTAATTTCTCACTGAAAATCAGCCGCTTTCATATATATATATATATATATATATATATATATATATGGAAAATTCTCTAAAACTCTCCTACCTCAAAAGGGGAGTTTCTGCCATATCTAACAGCCAATGATTTGTTAGTATTTTAAGATACCCACCTTTGTAGGAGAATATTTAGGAGAGAGAATCGGATATGTGTATCATTGATGACACGTGTGATCACACTTTCATTGGCTAAAAGAGGGGGAGTTTTGTAACATAACTCTATATCTATATACTGGTACTGTTTGATGGCTCCTTAGTTAGGGCACTTGTCAAGATGGGATTATGACTGCAGAATTCTCTGAAATGTTATTCATGAAGATAGGCATGGTGAATGCTCACTCGGCGATTCATTATTTTTGTCTATTCTAATATTTCATGAAACTAATTATTTGGGTTAATGAGATCAAAATGTGAAAACTCATGCAATGAATTGTGCCTATTTCCGTCTTGTATCAGATTTGTACTCTGGCTTTCTAGCAGGTATGAGTGTCATCCAGTAATGATATGATCTCTTGATCTTTCATATTTGAACCGTATTGGTGTACATTTTCATCGTAATGGCCCTAATGACATGGTTGAGAAAATCGATCCAGTGTTTGCATTTGATCAGTGAGCCTTTCTTTACATGGGTTTGTAAAGCATTTCTCTTTTGATCTGGTATTGGGCTTTTGTTTTTGTCTCCATGTAAAGCATAAATTATTACAAGCTGAGAAGAAAATATATGTAGGTAAACTATTATAAAATCAAGAATAAATTTGGATATTGTTTGCATTTGATGTCCATTCATGTTGCTCTTGAGTTCAAATAAGATTTTCAGGTACTGGTACGTTGCTTCGTGCCAATCAAGCCCCAAAACAAGTATATTCCAGTATACCAAAAACACCCAACTTACCAGTCTCTAATACCACTTGTAGGATCTTACACCCCATTGAGATACTACTTATCACAAAACCAATTGGTGATAGAAAACAACACAACAATAATTTAATGGTGAGGGCAAGGGCTCGACCACAATTATGACCGCTCAGGAGTGACGTGGACGTTGACCTCAACAATTTCAATAACTGCAAAAGAGTTGTCTCTGTTTTAATTAGCTTCCCTCCTCTCTCGCTGAAACTACCTAGAAACAGAATGGGAGCCATCTCCCTAACTGCTTCTGTTCTAACACATTAAGTGAAACACAGGTTGTTTATTATCTCCCTCTCTCTCTGTACTCCATCTCCCTCGCTGCTTTCATTTTGGGTGTTTTCTTTTTGTTGGTCTCCATCTTTAAGGGTGACCTGGAAGAGCTCTGATCAATTCTATCTTCTGTTTATTCTTATATGAAACTTTATAGGTTCCATATTCTTCTTTCAAATTGGATCATTTAAAAAAAATTGTATGTGACATTATGAACCAATTACAGGTGAACAGACTTAAGGCAAATAGGGTACAACAGAGCCTTTGAATTTTCTTATGGAATGCTATAAACTTCAGTGGAACTGATTATTGTGCAAAGTGCTCCCAAGTTAACCACGAACTGGATGGTCTAGATGTATTGTTAGAGTGAAGCTGTTTGGTTCATATTCTGCTCCATGGTTAGACAACTTGGCCTCTTTAGGGAGTTTGATTGTACCCAAAACGGGGGTGTTAAATCCTAGAGTTCCATCATTTGGAACTTTCTTTCTTTCAGATCAAACATGTTTGATCTATCCATAACTGTCAATAGTGTTGGAATTGTATGGAACAATAGCTTGACTTGGTCTTTCAAAGAAAAGAGGGACCTAAAATCCATGCATTAGCATTGTCCTCATACAAGATCATGTTCGGTCCTTTTGGTCACTACCATCCATTCATGTACAGCCATAGCAATATACATTTCAAATCAGAAACTATTACTTTTCAAATCTGTTGTATTAGATGGCTAGAAATTAGAATCACCTGACAGGCCCAATAACTTGGGTTTGATTAGTTTGAACTGAAATAAAACTATGGAGGGTGCTTTTGATATATTTAATTTCAATTAATGAATTTATGAGATTCTCTGCAACATTCCTGCTTTTGATTCTATTATCTGGTTTAAATGTTTTGGCCTCTTTGACTTTTGGATTTCACCAATTGGGACTATGTTAGAAAATGTACTTCCTAAAAAATGATCAAATGCACACCTTTATGGAGGAAGGCTTGTAAAGAACATGTTTTAGTTGATTTAACTCCATTTCACTTGGCTTTTCAATTGGTACCATATTTTTTATAGAATTTTTTCTATCATTTTGATAGTTAATGAAATCTTACTCAACTTAAATGAGGGGTGGTGTCTTAACCAACTCATCTATACATTTTTTTTTGTTCAAAATACTATCAGCCAGTGATTGCAATCGTGTGTAGGTGTTTTTTTTTTTTTTTTTTTTTTTTTTTTTGTGAAAGATATGGAATCAGTTCTAATCAAAGTTTCATACAACTTTTAAGTTCAGTAAGATTTTTAATAGAATATTTTCAAGGAAATCAAATGGACATTCCTTTTGTGTAACTGACTGTTGCCATTCCTTTTTGACCCTTGCCTACATCAGGATCTCATATAGACAGGACTCAGTGCATGTGTGAACAACATGTACAGCCATAGACACTAGTATAAAAATAAATAAAAAAATTACAGTGCAAAGTTTGGAGAGGGTGATAAAACCCAATGAGGTATCATACCACCAAAGAGAGATTGAGAAAAGGTTTATGACGGTGATGAAGCCTAACAACATTGACTGGATTAACCTCAATCAGTAATACCATATGCAACTGACCTCTTTCTTAATATAATATATGCTTCTTTTACTGAAAAAATGGGTTAATCCTGTGTACAATGCATCTTTGTTTGTTCAACAGAAACTTGAAATTGAGTGGAACATGCCATACCACATGGGCCCTAGTAGCACATATCCACTGCCTATTCGTTTAAATATTGGCACCAGTTGCTATCCTAACATGCCAACTTCCTGATTCAGATTTCCTGCATTCAACCAAAACGATTAGCCATATGCATGTCTTACATCCCAGTCAAGCAATATCAAATATCAACCATCAGACATCAAAGTATACGATATAAGTTAATAACAGACGTCAAATGAGTGGTGGCCCTAGGGATTAGTTCTTCGTTTTCTATAATCGACTCAGGGTCAAAGGCTCTTGGACTGAGCTGGACGAGGGATACCCTGGGTAATAAACAAAAAAAAAAAAAACACATCTAATGGACAATATGAAAGGCCTTATGAGTTGAGTCGTGAACAGAAAACTGAATAACATGTAGTATTTTAAATTTTTAGGGTTTTTTCCCGTGCTTGGGAGTACTCCAACCCTACGATAGTCTTTTAGCATGGAATAGTTTACGTATACTTAAAAATAATCAAAATCCCTTTCTCTTGATGTCCAGACTTCATAATGAATAAAAAGGTAATCAAGAAGCCATTTGTCAACTTGGAATTGATATTGAAAAAAAATAATGTAGCATTGAAAGATATTTTCTTGAGGAATTTACATGGAAAATCCCCCTAGGACCGCATACGTCCTAGCAAGACCCAATTCCATGTTGGATACGGGAGGGGTCCTCATATGGGCTTTTTCTTCTTTTTTTTTTTTTTTTTTGTTATTTTGCGATATGGTCGATATCGACCATTTTGTCAGTCAGATTTTTTTCAACACAATATAATGGTCGATATCGACAATTCTGTCAGTCAGATTTTCTTCAACATGTGACTGTCTTATTTGTTTAACACAGTAAAATGGTCGATATCGACAATTTTGTCAGTTAGATTTTCTTCAACATGTGATTATCTTATTTGTTGAACACAGTAGAATGGTCGATATCGACCATATCACGAAATAACAAGAAAAAAGACGAATTTGGGTTTTCTCCCTTGGTTGCTGGTGCTTCTCCAGAACCTGTCAAAAGATGGACTTTGCTTCACCTGAATCTCCACATTGAGCACAACCATCTATCATTGAATTCTATGAAACCACATTCTTAACTTGCATCCTGTCAAATACCAACCTAGCAATCCCAATCAAGCCACATTTCGCATACATGTCCACAAGTGCAGTGGAAACATTCACAAGCAACTCAAATCCAGCCCTAACAGTGTAGCCATGGATAGCCCTGCCAATTCTCAAAGACCCAACTTCAGCACAAGACCTCAAAGACACTGACAAGTGTTATTGAGTCAGGCCTCATCCCTTCTCTCTGCATCATAAAAACAAACTCCAATGCTCTCTTTGCAAGCCCATTCTGTGCATACCCAGAAATAATTGCATTCCATGTGACCAAATCTCTATTAGGCATTCTATCAAACATCCTCCGCACATCCTCAATCTGCCTACATTTTGCATACATAGTCACAACCGCCGTCATCGCAAAGATATTCTATCCAAACCCATGTGCAATCAGCCAAGAATGGAGCTTTTTCCCCCTCCTCAGCTCCACATTGTCGCGGGCATCTCTCTCTATCTTCTTCTTCTTCTTCTCCCTCACAAGCTATAGAGCAGCACCAACAACCAAAGGAGAAAACCCAGATTCATCTTTTTTCTTATTATTTCGCGACATGGTCAATATCAACCATTCTACTACGTTCAGAAAATAAGATAGTTACATGTTGAAAGAACTCTGACTGACAGAATGGTCGATATCGACCATATCGCAAAACGACAAGAAAAAGAAGAAAAATGCCACATGAGGACCCCTCCCGTGACAGACATGGAATTGGGTCTTGCTGGGACGTATGCGGTCCTAGGGGGATTTTCCCCGTAAATTCCTCTATTTTCTTTGAATTAAGTAGTTTACTTGTTAAGTGAAGGATTAAAATTAATGGTTACATACTCTTATTTTTATTCACAGTTAGCATATAACATATACGATGCAATCATTGATACAGTTAGAAAAATTCCCCAAACTTTCCTATGACTGGATTTTCATAGCACATTAATGTTTGTTTTATCGGTCCAATTAAGCTATGATGAACAGATAAAGATTGGGGATACAACACCCCTTGTTCGTTATCCTCCCAAAAGCAAAATTCATGGTTATAACAATTGTGATATGGGCTCTTGTCACTAAATGTAACATGACTCATCCCCTCGGTGGCTGTAGCTCAATTGGTTAAGGATATGGGTTTGTAAGGAGAATGCATGAGTTCAAATCCCTGATGTAGCCAAAGAAATAAATAACTTGTAAATCACTCGAATTCCTAAAGTTCTAAAATCCATTTGTAGCATCCTTGCATATATTTTTAATGAAAAACGTATGATCAATCATTACAAGTTCAAACTAACATACCTAAGATAACAAGAATTAGTAGTTGTACGTGTCCCATGTGTGCCCGAGAGCAGCATCAGTAACTTGAAAGATTGAGCACATGCACCTTAAAGATTCTACCATGTGTCTAGTTTGATATAATTGTTGGAAAATTGTGTGGCCCGACTGCCATGGGTCCTACGCTAGATCGGGCCCGGCGGTTTGCCGCGGATGAACTCTCAATAGGTCTTGATCTAGTAGGTCAGATAAGGATCAATCTCTTTGTGATAGAGTTTGGATCAAGTTCGGACTCCGGGTTTGGCAGATTTCTCACGCTGGTCGGGAGATGTTGGATTCCAGGAGGGGTAGAATCCGATAGAATTGTAACTCCCAGGGATTGCTCTATTTAAGGGAGATGGGAACCCTTGCTTCTGATTATCCAGAGATCTGAGAGCATTCACAGTGAGTTCACAAATCTACTTCACATCGAAATGCACTAGGTTCTCAGCAAGTTTGGTTCGATACCCATCTAGGACCAGCAACTTCTTTCAATAATCTCCAGTGACTGGATACCATAAGTTGTTTGGGTCCAACGTCAGATTTTCCAAATACTGATACTTATAAGTGGGGAGATGCTCTTATGAGAGTAACTCTCACGCGCAGTACTACAAGTATAAGGGGTGGGGGCCTTTACATTTAGGCTGATGGCATTGAATATAAATGTGAGGGCTCCATCCTTACTGTCATGTGAGTATCCCTGACGCTATTATCATTATTCTTTTTATAATGAGTCCTCCCATTTAGAATTGCTCATCTTGTAGGCGTCAATAAAAAGGTTAGTTTTTTCAGGAAAATGCTTGCTGGCTTGGTAATTCTTGAATTTGCAGAGCTATTTTTATTTTTCTGGCCTTCAACCAAACACTCAAGTATAGTTTTAATATTTGAAATGAGTTGGCTCATCCCAAGCTTCTATAAGTTGGGTTAGGTCGGATCGGGCTTAACGAGTTGGGTCGCATGATCCACATGACCTCCAATTAGGTTGATGTTTTTCTTTTGACAAAAAAAAAAAGGAAAAATTGCCAAAGTCAGTTTTCTTGTGTCACTCTTTTTACTACCACTATCAAAACAAACAATAATACCAATCTCGTATCATTGTCTAATATGTAAAGGGCAGCTTATCATTGACTGATACAGCATCAGAAAAAAGCTATTCTAAAACGTGAATTGTGCACAGACTGGACCATGGATAGACTGAGGAATTCCTTTCTTCTCAGATAGTAAGCCGCCCTCATGGGTTAAAGAACATGTCTCAAGAAGTGGGTCTCACTAATGGTAATATCGGAGTATTAGATTGATCAGTATTATGCGAAAAGAATGAGATTACATATGATATGAATTCCTACTTTTAGGATAGCACATAGGCTACTCTAATTGTACATATTACTCTAATTGAAGTGAAATTTAGCTCAATACATATTATAAGAAGTGCTTTTGGTTTCAACCACTTTCATCAAGGAAATTTGAGGCCCAATTAATTCAAACTTGCTCATCCACTTCCATGCAGATGTCAGCATATGATCATTTCTGTATTTTATTGTCATGGTTTTTTTTTTTTTTTTTTTTTTCATAAAATAGAATGTTGAGAAAACAGAGTTCTTTAACCTCTTCATACTAAACCCAAGGAGTTGGCCGAGTGATCAGGACCACGGTTCCTTCCTCTTTCGGAGCAAGAGGTCTTCGTATCGACCACCAGTTCCCTCTTCTTCAGGAACTGAATGTTGAGTTAACTTGTGCTACCACCTATGAGCCACAGGGGTTTTACCTGGCTTCTCTTTGGGCCCGGAGGGAATAGTCTAGCCCAAAGGGTTGGGAACCCTCTGTTAGAAGGAAAAAAAAACCTCGTCATACTAAGAAAAGTCACAAGTACTTATTTTCTTCCACCAAACTGCATTAACATTTGTAACTTCCTTGGTTCTTTCTCACTTATTTGTACTCATCTAGTTTGAATCTTGATGTGTCACATCTTGACTGGCTTTTTTATTCTTTTTTTAGCAATATGACTTTGGTTTTGTTATAACAAATACTTATTTTCAATGGGTTTAGTCCGAAACCATAAAATAAGTGTAGTATAATTAACAAGTCTATGCCCATTAACATTATTTATATTTTGCGATTTTATTTACATTTAGAAAGTCTAAAATGCAATCAAAGATTCACAAACTCTTTCATTTTTTGAGGGTCTATTTGTTCACGTGGAATTGAATGCCTAGGAACTCATAATAAACTTAGTTTTAACAAAAGAAATTAAAGACATGGGAGGTTAAGATGATGTAGATGGGACCCTGCCTTCCCAGGATTTGATTTATTTGGGAGATTGCACGGTATTCATTTTAACAAATCAGAAGGGGAGATTACTTGATGGACATTAATAGATCTTCTGCTTTGTTTCTTCAATTTTTGCAACTCTATAGGAATACATTTCTTAGAATTCTAGAAACTGAATTCCTTAAAAACAAACCCGGCCTAAATGTTTTTGTAAATTATTTTTTATTGAAAAAAAGAATCAAAATTATCTAAAATATCAATTAAGAACTGAAATATCGGCCAATAAGTAAAGGTTTCAGCCCCCTTATATATTCATGCATGTGTATATGCAGGCGTTCTTCCCACTTCAGTGGGCTTCCTTCCCAGGTGTGCCGGGCTTTCTTCCCACTTCGGTGGGCTTCCGTCACAGGTGTGCTGGGCTCTTTATTATAAAAAATAACAAAAAAAAGGTCCCAGCCACTGTAGCTGGGAAAAAAAAAAAAAGTAAAGGTCTCAGCATTGCTAGGATAGTGTCATATAGATGGGCAAGGTCTTGATGATGATGGACCACTCAAAATACTTATAAAAATTTCTGGGCCTAGGCTAGGAGGATTGGATCAAAAACCTGAATCCAGTTGGAGCACCTAACCTGTATTCTAATTAGGCTTGTCAATGGGATGGGATGAAACGGGTAAAAAGCCCGGCCCGGCCCGTCCCAAGCCCGAAAATACAGGGCTTTTAAAAAAATTTGAGCCCAATGGGACTGGGTTTGGACAATACATTTTAAAGCCCAGCCAAAATGGGACTGGGACTGGGCAGAAACAACTCAGCCCGTTCAGGCCCAGCCCGGCCCGCTGTAAAGTCCTTTAACAATAATTATATATATATTGAGGAACAGCTCTAGGGGTCATTCTTACAAAAATACAATAGGGAAGGAGGAGAATATTGAGGAACAATTATGGGGTTCACTGGTATATGGTCAATAGAGCGGAGCCTCAATGGCTCTTGTGTCCATTGTGGCTCACATGCCAATACCCTCTTTTTCAAAGGCACCATTCTTTATCCACCTGAAGCCTGGAAGTATTTTTCGATCCAACCAACCAACCCAGATCTTAAATGATGATCACATAAGCTACCAATTAACATATATGGTTGATAGACACCATTTCCTGCATCCAATTGAGAGGAAAATAATACTGAACTAACATTGTGATCTAAATCTCTCAACCATGGAGGGTGCTGATGCTACAGGATAACAATCGTTGAATGAGAAAGAATCGGTAGATTAAAGGATTAGGATCATCAAAAGCAAAGCCTATTATGATAGATGGAATTTCTCTTGGTATAAAATAGCTGCTTGAGGCATCAACTCAAGAACACCTAAAGGTCCCAACTATACCATCTCTCTGTTCAAGTGTCCCGAAGAGGGTGTTTACCATCAGGGCCTTGAGTTTATGATGCAGATTGCTTGTAGGACGACCTCTAAAAAATCTCCCAAATGTGGCAACCATATACCATTACAGCTGACCTGAATGTAGAGAAGTTCAGATGATGGACCCATAGAATGTTACAAACTACTGAATTATAGAATGGGTTTGCTTACAAACCTGAAGGTCCTAATTAGAGAATGTTTTGCTTATCTCCAGGATCGGGCTAATCCTAGGCCCGGCCCTGTCCCAGCCCGGGCCCATACGGGAGGGGATTAGATATAGGCCCGTTCAATTTAGGGCCGGGATTGGGCAACACCCGGCAGACCCGTCCCATTTTTTGGACGAGATTGGGCAACCCAAGCCCAGACCCGGCCCGTCCCATTGACAGGCCTAATTCTAATATCTCTGTAATGTGATGATTGCCAGCTGTAGAAGGTATCAACTTGGAAATTCCAAGTCTTCCCCATAGAGTGTTCATACTTGCTTTACGCGTTGACACAGTGTCCTTGTTCTGGAAGTGTGAAGTGTTCAAACCTCACTTCATAGAATGCTGACCTAGTAACTCTTTTTTTCTTTTTTTGTTTGTTTGGTAGAAGACCTTAATGACCTAGTCAGGTACTATGTATATGATTGAGAGAGTGTGTTGAAAAGTTGCAAAAAAGATAAGACCCATATGAGGAATCAAAGCAGCTGTCATTGGGCTCCACTGCCCTACTTCCACTCCTATATAATATATATTAGAAACTTAATCTTACCTCAAACCATATGAAACACACTCCCAATCTTCTCTTTAGCTCTCATCTCCCACATCATTTGTCACACTTGTTTTAGGCAACCAAGAGGAAGATCATCATGGCCACTGAGAATATGGGGAGCCCCAGAACGAATAGGCCACCCATGATCAGCAGCGGGCCACCAGTGAATCAAGAAGATCCATGGAGAGAGATGGGAGCTGGATTCGCAACTCCAACAAGGGGGAAGATCAAAAGGGGGATCTTTGGTTGTATTCTTACAAATCTGAAGGGCTTGTGTCCTGCTGCTGCTCGTCTCTTTCCATGTATATTACAGGAAGAGGATGAAGATTGAATGAGAGTGTTGTGTAACTATACTTTTGGCCTTGGTGTGGCTGTCTATGATTGTTCTTCTTGGCTTTCCTTGTGTTTGCTTGCTTTGTCTTAGATTATACATAGACATAGAGGAGGTATCTTTGTGATTTTTCTTCGGGGTCTCTTGCTAGCTCCTGCATGGTCTTTTTTTTTTTGGCATGTTTTAGTCTCTGTAGTGATTGTTATGTTGTTATAGCTAAAAATATATATTTTGTTCTTGGACTTCCTACTATGTCATCTTCTTATCTCTCTCTCTCTCTCTCTCTCTCTCTCTCTCTCTCTCTCTCTCTCTCAATGCATGGAAATGACCCCCATCATGGTCTATATGGGATTATGTGATGGGTAGGGGTGTGATGAGCCGAGCCGAGCTGAAACGAACTGGGCCAAGCTGAAGCTCAGGTCCAAGTGCCTGATCCATATATAGCTTGAACTCTAGTCAAGCTTGAGGAACCAAGCTTAACTCGGTGTATTCTCAGCATTACCAATCTTGAGGTTTGGATGAGATTGTCTTCAGCGAGCGAGCATACATTGATTCAATGTAATTTAAAGAGCTTAGCTTGGGCTTGGGCTCGCATTAAATGTTACCATAATCGAGCCGATATTGGGCTTGATCAGCTTGATAGCCATCTCTAATTTGATCAAGATATAGCCCATTAGAGCTGAACAAGCCCTGGCTCGAGCTACAATTGAGCTAAATGGCCCATTTCACGAGTCGAGTCTGAGCAGAGCCCAACCGAGCTGAGTCGAGCTGGCTATACTACTTAACAGCCCCAAGTTGGTGTGTACCTAATCCAAAGGGTCCTTTTTTTTTTTAATGGGATGGAATGATGCCACGACCAAGATGAGAATTGCACTGATAAAAATGATCATACTTTTGAGGCCTTAAAACCAAGTGCTGAGATGGTATGGGTGGAACTCCAAGGAGTTGGTCGAGTGGTTAGGACCACGATTTTCCTCCCTCTTCTGGAACTAGAGGTCTTGGTATCGACCTCCGGTTTCCCCCACTGCAGGAATTGAAGGTTGAGTCCACTTGTGTTACCATCTAGGGGCTACCGGGGTTTAACCCCGACTTCTTTCTGGGCTCGGAGGAAATAGTCTAGCCCAAAGGGTTGGGAACCCTCCATTAGCGGAAAAAAATAAAAAATAAAAGAAAAGATGGTATGGGTAGAGTGATATTCAGTTAAATGGCTAATCCACACCTTACACTTCTCATCCCTCTCCTCCTTATGGCATGTATCCAGGTGGGCCCCATACAAAAAGGGGCCGTGCTTTTGAAAGCAAATCCATCATCAACGAAGGCAACGACCCATCTGATTTCTCAGTACAGCCATGTTTCAACAAATCTGTGTGGCCCAACCATCACAAGAAGTCTATTTTCACCAGGAGTCATGGCTCAATGCTATCATCATTGACTTTGACCAGAAAGAGGAATTCATTTCTCCTACCTCTTATCTTTCTTTCCTTCCTTCGCTTCCCTTCCCCTTTTTTTTTTGCTCTGATGTCACGCCTGAGTAAGGTTCAGCAACCCAACATTGAAATTGGGTACCTATTCAATATTAAGTTTTCTATAGCCAAGGTCCAGTTCATTGACAGCCAGAGGCCCAGCAATAAGAGTAAGATTTGGGGCTCAATGAAACCAGTGTTTTAAAAAGTGGCCCATTAAACAGGGCTAGAGCAGGAACAGCCCAATGAGCTCCAAACCTTAACTAAAACCATATAGAACTTGTCAAAACCGTTTACAACTGACAGTCGGACTATCTGAATTAGCCTGATATTTTTCAGTGTTTATTTTGGACCATGGTTGAATCAAATAGTAAAGAGGATGTTTGAACCAACTAGCCCACTCCTAATGGTATGGTATGTAATTATAGTTATTAATTTTGTACCGTTTCAGCCAAAAGGATCGAATTTTCTTGTTTCGGTCAAGTAGCCAAAACGAAATTTCGCATATAACTTTTTTGTTTTGAATTTCGGTCAATTTCGGCTGAAATCTAGGATTTCGGCCGAAATGTGATTTTTTGGCCGATATTATATTTTACTTAATTAAATTTTTTTTAATTTTTATACACATTATTCTTTATATTTCTTATATTTTTTCAAAATGTAATTCCAAAATGTTTTACTCGAATGGATTAAATTTATATATATTACTTTTTTTTTATTTTTTTACATATATAGTATTTTTATATTTCCCCGAAATGTAATTCCGAAAAATTTTCCGAAATCCTGTATTGAGCGAAACTTTTCATTTTAGAGGCCAACCGAAATGAGCTTCGAAACAATATTGACAACTATATGTAATCCACAGTTCCGAGAGTTATTGGCTCATTAGCAGATTCCTAAGGGCAGGCCTATGGGCTTGTTTAGTTGCATAAACTACTTAGCAATTTAAGCTCAAATGAGTTCCACCTGAGATTATTAAAAAGCTGAAAGGTGAAGGATATTATGAGGCAGCAATGTTGAATTACTAAAGAGATAACTAGGTAATCATTTTCCGCATTCCCTTTGATTTCATTTCCACAAAAGGGTAGGTTATTTTACGGTAATTTTTTTATATTCACCTTTGAATCTTTAATTTTAACCATTTAGAAAATACAATGTCTTAGAATTATTAGGAATTCAATTACATGAAACAAACAGGCGCAAAGAAACTCTCAACAGCCCAGTGCTGTTCCACAATCTAAACCACTCAAAACCATTATTCCACCTTTTAGAAGGGTTTGAGTCCTAGTATACTCTGATTTGAGATATGCCTATGGCTAGATTGATTACGTCTAGAACATGTGATTAAAACGAAGAAAGGGAAGGGACCAAATCACATCATTCTACAAAGATGGACCGACACGAATTAAATTGAAATTTGGCCAAACAAAACAAATCAAATTGGGCAGCTATTGACTAGGTTTTGTAACTGGGCTCCACAGATGGATCTACAGTGGACTTCAGACAATTGGTAACAGCTACACACTTTTTGGGGAAGTTTAGTGCTCTCTCTCTCTCTCTCTCTCTCTCTCTCTCTCTCTCTCTCTCTCAGTGTAATTTTTTAGTTCTCAATGCCCGAAATCTTCAGCTCCTCCCTGAATTGGTGCTAGGCCCATTAAACTCAGTGTAATTTTTTAGTTCTCAATGCCCAAAATCCGCAGTTCCTCCCTGAATTGGTGCTAGGCCCATTAAGCTCAGTGTAATTTTTTAGTTCTCAATGCCCGAAATCTGCAGTTCCTCCCTGAATTGGTGCTAGGCTCATTAAGCTGAGCCTACCATCAAACTGATCCTGTAAAAATCAAGTGATTTCATACCCTTTGTCTTTATATATTTATTTATTCAATATGAAATTTATGAATGATGAACTATACTTTCTACAATTACAATCCCCAAAACTACAATTTTGTCTCTAGAAACAACCACCTCTGTTTATCTGTATCAGCCAACCACCTTGAAATCAGCTTTACTATAAAAATGAAGATTTTCTTTCATCTTACCTGATTTAGATTAAAATGAGAGCATTGATTTTTGCTAAATTGACATGAATTTAATGGTATTTTCCCATTATCAACCAAAATTTAATCCAAATAAGGCTGCACCCTAGAGCCTGTTTGGATAGGCCAAAAATAGAGTAGAGTGAAGTTAAATGGGCCCTAACAATCTAAAATTTCAACTCTACCCCGTTTGGATGAGTCTTGCCCGATAGATGAAGTAATGTTATAAGCCACATGTGCTCTATTTCACTTCAATTATAAATACTTCAATTTCCTTGAGTAAAAGTGTATTCTACTCTAAGCCTTAACTTCAAAATAAGCATTCAAATTAAGTGAAGTGAAGTACTCTATTTCAACTTCACTCCACATGTGAAATCCACTTTATTTTACTCCACTCCTCATTTATCTAAACATGCCCGGAATATTTATAATTCTAGATCGAAATAGTATGTGAACTTTGTGAAAATATAAAAAAAACACAGAGAAAAGGTCACTGGGTGACCAATATTTTTTGATAAATAAAGGTGGTTACATATAAAAAAAAAAAAAAAAAATTTGCTGGTGGTTAAGTGTACAGAGAAGAAAGGTTGGCTTTCTATATGCAATCAATGTCAAATTGCAGCTTTCCTGCTTGATAGTGCCCATGGTTCATATACCAATCAGGATAGGCAAGGCTGAATTAATTTTAAAGTCACAAGACCTTAAACGAAATTGAATCGGCCACCCAAAGGATCAAAATCCACGCCCGGCTTCATTTTAGGTTCAGCGAAAACATTGTTCCAAGGTGTTATGAATTTCCTCTGTTGTAAGAGATCTGCATAAAATGGTTCTCCAGCTCCTGCATCCCATTCTACTTTCCACAAAAAGTTGCAAAAATGTTTCACCTTATAAAATGAAAGCCATAAAACATAGAGGATTTAACCAGAAAAAACACTTAATGCGGACGTATTACACAATGAAACACTTTAGCCATTGGTGCACCAATTAGAGCAATTGGGCCCGATTTTCATTTCTTTTTACCAATTTGTCACATCATCGGCGCCGACCTTATTTACACTGAATAAGGTCGGCGATCACCTTACCTTTGTAAAATAAGGTCATCACCAACGCAGGTTGCCCTTTTTTTACCAAAAGTTGTAACTTTTCATAAGAAGCTTGTGGTAAAATTTTCAAGTACGGGTCAGCGATGACCTTACCTTTTGTAAGATAAGGTCATCACCGACGCAAGTTGCCCTTTTTTTACCAAAAGTTGTAACTTTTCATAAGATGCTTGTAGTAAAATTTTCAAGTACAGGTCGGCGATGACCTTACCTTTTGTAAAATAAGGTCATCACCGACGCAGGTTTCTATTTTTTTTACCAAAAGTTGTAACTTTTCAAAGAGGCTTGTGGCAAAATTTTCAAGTACGGAGCGGCAATGACCTAACCTTTCATTAAATAAGGTCATCACCGACGCATGTTTCTCTTTTTTTTTTACCAAAAGTTGTAATTTCTCAAAGAGGCTTGTGGCAAAATTTCCAAGTACGGGTCGGCGATGACCTAACCTTTTATTAAATAAGGTCATCACCCACGCAGGTTTCTCTTTTTTTCTACCAAAAGTTGTAACTTTTCAAAAAGGCTTGCGGCAAAATTTCCAAGTACGGGCCATCTACAGAGAATGGGCAGGGAGGCTAGGGATGGATGACAATGACCGCCCCTCTATTCTCCTCAACGACGAAGGCATGCTCTTTGTCGAGGCCTCTACGGACTGGACTCTTGACCACACCATGCTCCTCAAACCCTCCAAAGCTCTGCTCAACTTCCACCCAACCGTCAAGGGTGTGGACGAGCTCCTCCATGTCCAAATCACCCGGTTCGCCTGCGGCTCCATGGTGGTTGGCTTCACCTTCCATCACCTTGTCGCGGACAGCCAATCCACCATCAACTTCCTCATTGCTTGGGCCCAAGCCTACAGAGGCCTCCACAAGAACCCACTCCCTCTCCACGACTGCACCATCTTCACCCCTCGCAACCCACCTCGTGTCGAGTTCGAACACCAAAGAATAGAGTTCGTGAACATGAAAATGATCAAGGAGCACCCGTATCCATATCCCAACTCAGACGACTCATCAAACAGGCTAATCATGCACAAGCTCCATTTCACGCGAGAGTTCCTAACCAAGCTCAAGGCCACGGCTTCTGCAGGTCGAAATAGGCCATATAGTACGTTCGAGTGCCTGGTGGCCCATCTGTGGAGAGCCAACACACAGGCTTGCGGCCTAAACGAGTCCGAGATGACCCACATGAGGATTTCTGTGGATGGGCGTGCGAGGTTGAATCCTCTCGTGCCAGACGAGTACTTCGGAAATCTAGTGTTGTGGGCATTCCCTCGAGCCAAGGTGAAGGACCTTTTGCAGGAACCTCTGCACTTCGCAGCCAAGCTCATACACGATGCAGTCTCTAATGTCAATGGTGACTACTTCAATTCGTTTATCGACTTTGCGAGCAAGGAAGAGGAGGTGAAGGATCTGGTGCCTACAGTTGCAGACAAGTTGGTGTTGTGTTCAAACGTAGACGTGGAAAAATACAGTTGTCATCATGTTTCACAGCTACACGATACTGAAGGAAGGCGGCCTCTGCGTTTTTTGTGAAGTGGGATTAATGAAGCTCGAAATCGGGCTATATAGAGTTCGCGGACAGGGTCATCGCCAACCTTATTTAGTGTAAATAAGGTCGGCGCCGACGATGTGACAAATTGGTAAAAAAAAAAATGAAAATCGGACCCAATTGCTCTAATTGGTGCACCAATGGCTAAAGTGTTTCATTGCGTAACACGTCCGCATTAAGTGTTTTTTCTAGCTAAATCCTCTAAAACATAAGTATGTTCACACAGAAATGAAAAAATCATTCTTCCTTGAAAATCAGAAAATGTTCCACATAAACCTACTTTTAAGCTTTAATTCTTTCTGAATTCTAAAATGGGTGGGATGTTCAGAAGTGAATCAGAACATCAATCAAAAGCATGTGTTGGTGAATACCAAGTGGACCATATAACAATTTCCCATGATAACCTACTGAGACAACTACCATATCTCTATGGAGGAGAAGGTTGGTTTGGACTGATTGGGCAGGTAAGGGTTTGTGATTATCCAAGGGGAACTTAGGATTAACAGTTGGGACTATTGTGGGATTAGACCAGACCCATGATCATCATTGTTGTGTAGCTGATGGTTGCCATTCCTTCTTTACCCTTGCCTGCGTCAGGATCTCTCTGAAGCATATAGCTCGGATCTAGTGCACATGTGCTGCATGCCTGCATCAACATGTACAGCCATAGACACTAGTTACTACTGTGAACAGGAGAAAATAAATAAATAAACAATACCAAGTTTGGACGGGTGATAAAGTCTAATGAGGCATTGCACCACTAAAGAGGGATTAAGAAAATGTCTATGGTGGTGATTTTCTGCTTTCCATGTTTAGTTAGGATGGGTCGAGTGAAATGGAGATGGAGCAAGGTATGTCATGCAATATGCAATTAATCTCTGTCAGTAATACCAGATGCAACTGACCTCTTTTTTTAAATAATATTTGCTTCTTTTATCGAAAAAATTGGTCAATCCTGTGCACAATGCATCTTTGTTCGTTCAACACAAACTCGAAATTGAGTAGAGAGAGCAACGTGGGCCCTGGTAGCACATATCCATTGCCTATTTGTTTCAATATCGACACCAGTTGCTATTGGCACATGCCAACTTCCTGCTTCAGACTCCTGCGTTCACCAAAAAGGATCAGCCATGCATCCGTTAGACTGTTACATCTCAGTTGAGCAATATCAAATATCAACTATCAGATATTGAAGTATACAATAGAAGTTAATAACAGGTTAAGCCTTGATTATGGAGTGCTCTGATTAAGACTTAGAGGGAGATGAAGTCAAACAAAATACTCACCTGTATGACAACTGAATAGGGTGGCGGCATGTGAAAAATGGGGCCTTGTTTAGAGAATGAAAGGCGTACCTGCCAACCACAAAACATGAAGTGACATGATTCAGTATACGAGCCAAAGGCTAAAGGCTAACAAAGACCTTCTGAGTTGAGAGTCATGAACAGAAAACTGAATAAATGTAAATATACACATGCCAAAATAGTTATGAGAAATTGTATTTCAAATCTTCAGGGTTTTTTTTTTTCCTTGCTTGGGAGGACTCCAACTCTGATATTCTTATAATAAGGAATAGTGAAAGTTTGCATAAAAATAATCAAAATCTTATTCTCTTCTTGTCCAGACTTCATAATGAATAAAAAGATAATTAAAAAAACACTTGTCAACTTGGAATTGATATTGAAAAAAATGTAAAATAGCACTGAAAGCTATTTCTTTGAATCAAGCAGTGTGTCAAGTTAAGGATTAAAATGTTACATGCCCTTATTTTATTATTCAGATTTAGTATATCCTCAATGGCAATGTTATTTACTAACTCTGATGGACAGCCAAAGATGGGGATACAACAACCCCTATTCTATGTCCTCCCAGAAGCAAACTTCATTCCCCAATAACCAGGTACTATTCGTTGTTTGGTGCCAGTATCAGATTTTGCAAATATTGATAATGACAAGTGATAGCAGACGCCATACATTTTATCCAGCGCAGATTAAATAGTATGTAATTTTCTCAACATCAAGAATGAAGAAACAGGTGGAACCCTGTGCCCATGACCGTGTCCCATCATGTCCCTGATTTTCTGATTCACGGATATGTGTCCCCACTTGGCTGCACTATCATAGAGGTTCCTAATATTTATAGCTGCCTTACCAGGGCTTACGTACTAGTGTGTTCCCTATTAGATCAGGTGTAAAAAAAAAAAACACTAGTCCATAGTATAAGACACAAAACCAACTATATAAAGCAGTTTCCAAACCTGAATTTGACTCATCATCACCGTAGCCTTAAACCCTGCATTCCGGGATCAGCTTAAGGGGCTCTACTAATTAACTCTCTGAGCATAACTCGCATTAAAGTCTTCCCATGTTTTTTTTTTGGTAGCTGATCATAGATCTTATGTCGCCAAAACATGAATATGATTAACCATTTTGAACCTGAACCAACAATGCGAATTACATGCAAGATAAACAACATTCATCCTAGCAGAGTTTGGATACTCTCAACTCCTCCAGTTCGATTCCAAACAGATAGCCTTCAAGATTTTAAAATATTGTTGACATTCTCGAAATCCCATTAACTATAAAGTTGGTAAGAAGCAATGAGATGCCTAAACTAAAGACCGCGAGTAATGTCAACAACTTGAAAAGAAATACAGAAGATGGATTAGGGATTGTAATCTTTCATCACGGTACCTAAATTTCCCTCCGCACATTCTAAAATTTCCAGCTGACAGAAAAGAAGTTCAAATGCTTCATATCATTTAAAGATGAAAGCATGACACGGTACACCAATAAAACATTAAGGATTCAAACTTGAATGCAGTTGGCAAGTCATGCAAAGCAGGAGAAATAAGAACCTGATGCTTTTCCTTCCATTGAGGAAAAAAGCTAGTCCCTAGCAGTGCAAACAAGTGGTCCCTCATCTCATCATTCGTAACCAGCAGACAATTACAGCTGACAGCAGCATAGAGCCAGTACCTGTTATGTGGATATATATTATAAGAACTATCAACATTGCATTGAGCAATATCATGGAAATCTTCTTTCTTACTCTCTAAAATAAAGTAAGGTTCTCAGTGCAGAAAGAGTAGGCTATTAATAAAGATAGTGACATATAAGAGATAATAAGCAGATGTTAGCCTGTTTAAGAAGTCGCAATGAATTGAATTCAACACTAAAAGCTAAGACAAGTCTTCCTAAATCTCAAAACAATTGGATTCAGTAATTGCTGACAGATTGGATATTGACCACATCTCCTTCTTCCGAAGGCTTCTGAAAAAATTCAGGTGCATTTATTTGAGAAACATTTTAGAAAGAAACCTGTAAGTGCCTAAAAATTACGGACTTGGTTTAAATGATGATGAAGCTCTTAATGATGCTGCTTATCACTGGAAATCCTGAACCTAAAAGAGAGACAATAGTCAGGGCCCCGGGCTGCTGTCAGCCGAAGGCACTCCGACGCCTGAGTTAGTGCAGTCACTGAACAAAGGGTGAAGTGAGGAAGAAGGTTCAGGCAGTATGAACTGGGTACTGTATATTGCGTACCTTTCATGAGCTTCCCATGCAAGTATATATAGATGAGTGTGGAAGGTTCCTCAGTGGGGGTAGGTGAGAGCACTGTCCCATCAGATCTTCCTCAATCCCCTTCATTAATGTGGGCGTGATTGACAGGTAGGGATAACCGCTTTGCCGGAATCCGGTGGCCACCCTACCTGCTGGCAGGCTTTGTAACGTAGCTGTCCCATCACATAATGGGGATTAGACGCTCAGTGCTCACCTTGGTCAAGTGGGCCGAATTGGAGGAGTCACTGAGGCCTGACAAGCTCAAGGTCAGGTACTGCTACCGAGACGTTCGAGGCCGAGCCCAGAAGGAGCATGGTCGGTACCCTTACCGAAACCAACTCTATCTTGGCACCAGCTGGCACACTGCCGAGCTGGGTGAATGAGATCAAGGCAGTCCCTGATTAGTACTTTTACCTAAGTCAGGGGTAACCTCGGTATTAGGAAAACACCACACACAATTGCCCCCTAGCTGCTGACCTTATGAGAGTGTCGTGACTAACTGAGGTCGGGAGTTAAGTATCTGGGAATTTTTTCAATGCCGAGCTCGCAGCATTGTTCCTTGAAATCAGTTGCTGACGTCAGATCCTTATCATGACGCTGTTTCATTTAGGGCTTTTAATCCAGCGCTGCCCCGTCTGCTTGAGGGCGCTGAAACCGCTTCGCCTACCAGAGGCAATCAATCATTCTGACAGAATTATTGCGGAAGGCGTACTGCCTCCGCCACGTATCACCATCCGATTGGCAGTATGGCCGCTCCGAAGCGACATATGTGGCTTCCAAGGCGTCGGCCTGGACGCGTGCCCTTGAAATTCAAAAGGGAGCCCTTCTGCTCTATAAAAGCAGTACCCCCCATCTCCCTTCTTCTACTTTGGCGATCTGAACTTGGGGAGACTCTGCTCGAGCGAACTTTAGCCCAGTCCTTCATTTCCCTGTTTCTCTGCTCTTGCTTTGCGTCTGTAAGTCTCTTCTTCCTTCGTCTTCCTCTGTTAGGGCTTTTTCCTTTGTTACCCTAGTCTTTCCAAACCTTCAAGTATGGGCACAGGGGTATACCGTTATCTGGTAGACTCCATTGGAGCCATGGCCAACTTCAGGGAGCAATACAACATTCCGGATGACGTCCGGACCAGACTGGATAATCCAGAGGACCCATGGGACGGCGAATCGTTCCAGGACGGGTGGATGCCCTTCCCTCTAGTCTCGGTAGTCGAGGGAGGGGTTAGGTTCCCCATCCATCCGGTCCTTAGGTAGTATCTGGCAAAGTGGCACCTTGCCCCATGCCAGCTGTGTAAAGGATCAACGGATCCTTGTATTTGTATTGAGGAAGAAGAAGAATAAGAGGAAGAAGAAAAGAGAAAGAGCGGGAGATTGTGGAATCTGTCGTATCCCAAAGAGAGGATCGACTGTTGCTCTTTATACACAAAGTATTGCTGATTACAGCCTATGATTGATCCTAATTACAGGTGTATATAAGTAAGAAAGGAAAGAATATAAAAGTGATTGATATCATACAACTATACAATGTTTGACCAAATCTAAGTGATCCCACACGTGGGTTTTAAACTTTGGGCCTCTTGGTCATGGGCTTTGAGAGGTGGGCCTACTTCTTTGTTTGGGTTTCTACACTCCCCCTCAAATTGATGCGGTGGTTGGCCAAGAAGCATCAATTTGGAAAGAATGTAATCATGACGATCGCGGGGCAAACCCTTGGTGAACACATCTGCCAGTTGTTCAGACGAAGAGATATAGGGTAGACTAATATCTTCATAATAGACAAAGTGCTGACGAATAAAGTGGTAGTCAATTTCAATGTGCTTAGTGCGCTCATGGAAAACAGTATTCTTTGCAATTCGAATGGCACTTGTGTTATCTGCATACAGCGGAGTAGGGGCTGTGGTGAAGATGCTGAATTCTCGAAGAAGATGACGCAACCATATGACTTCACTGCAGGCAGAAGACATGGAACGATATTCGGCCTCGGCCGTCGATTTGGAAATTGTGACTTGTTTCTTGCTTTTCCAAGAGATGAGAGAAGGACCCAATAACATGCACCATCCAGTCATCGAGCGACGAGTGTCGGGACATCCAGCCCAATCGGCATCAGCATATGCTGTCAATTGTAATGAAGAGGTGGAAGGGTAAAATAAACCACGATCCTGAGTACCCTTTACATATCGGAGAATTCGATAAACAGCTTGAAGATGTGGTTTATGAGGATGGCCTATAAATTGGCTTACAGTCTGCACAGCATGTGATATATCGGGCTGCGTCATGGTTAAGTAGAGCATGCTACCAACCAAATGACGAAATATGGTAGGATCTGGGAGAGGATGCCCATCTTCTTTGCTGAGCTTGACATTAAGCTCTATGGGAGTGGTAAATGTTTTGGCATCGCCAAGTCGCGCAGAATGAATCAAGTCATCAGCATATTTTGATTGAGTGATTTGAATGCCATCTTTGTTCCGTTGAACCTCCAGTCCCAGAAAGTAGGTTAAGGAACCAAGGTTCTTCATTTTAAAAACACTCATGAGGTGAGTTTTAAGTTCAGTGATCCCATCATGATCATTCCCACTAATTATCATATCATCAACATATATCAATAGAATTTTATAACCACGAGAGGATCTCCGAATGAAGAGAGAGCTATCATTGGAGCTTTGATAGAAGTGGGCCTGAAGGATGGTGTGACGCCCCGGAGTCCCACTTCGACTATAGAGAGGAAAGTGAATGGGGTTATATGTAGAGCTTACACCCTTACTTTGCATGAGGCCTTTTGATGGGTTGAGGCCCATCAGAAGCAAAACCGTGAGGCAAGATTGGATGCGCTTGGGCCAGGTCCTCTGGTCAAGTAGCCCATGAGCTAAAGCGGACAATATCATGCATGTGTGAAGGGTGGGGCGTTACAAATGGTATCAGAGCCGACTCTCGACTAGTTTGAGTGTGGGTCCCCTGCCGTGGTCTGGTGCAAGTGGGCGGGTCTCCATGTGGGCGGGCCAATAGGGCTGGCAGGCTACTGCACAGGGACGTGCAGCCTTAAGAGTGGTGGAATGTGACGCCCCGGAGTCCCACTTCGACTATAGAAAGGAAAGTGAATGGGGTTATATGTAGAGCTTATACCCTTACTTTGCATGAGGCCTTTTGATGGGTTGAGGCCCATCAGAAGCAAAACCGTGAGGCAAGATTGGATGCGCTTGGGCCAGGTCCTCTGGTCAAGTAGCCCATGAGCTAAAGCGGACAATATCATGCATGTGTGAAGGGTGGGGCGTTACAGATGGCAGAGCGAAATTTTTCAAACCAAGCCCGAGGGGCTTGTTTGAGCCCATATAAGGACTTTGTCAAGTTGCAGACATGATGTGGAGGACAAGAATACCCTGGTGGCGGACGCATATACACAACTTCCTTGAGATCCCCATGTAAAAAATGCGTTCTTCACATCCATCTGCCAGAGGGGCCAGTGGCGAGACGCGGCAACTGCGAGTAAGCACCGAACTGTAGTCATTTTAGCAACTGGGGCAAAGGTTTCCTCATAGTCAATGCCGTACTCCTGCTTATAACCTTGGGCAACTAGGCGGGCCTTGTATCTATCAATGCTTCCATCAGAGCAATGTTTAATGGAATAGACACATTTGCTTCCGATGATGGTTGTATTTGCTGGAAGTGGCACTAAGTCCCAGGTTTTGTTGACTTCGAGGGCAAGTAATTCATCTGTCATTGCATCTTGCCAACATGGTATATTAGCGGCCTATTTATAAGAGGTAGGGATAGGAATGGGATCCAAAGAGGTAAGAAGTGCTGAAAATCCATATCTATCAGGTGGAACCAAAATACGACTAGAGCGTCGTAGATTAGGTTCGGAAGTGTTACCTTTAGTAGTATCATTGCCGGCAAGAACCAGCAAGGTAGGTGGATCTGTAGGAGGAGCAGTGGGAGGTAGTTGCCTTGGACGACGAGAATAGACATGTGTAACTGTAGGAGGGGAAGTAGGAGATAAAAAATGAGGAAGGTAAGATACTTGAATATTAGAGGAACTTGGTGACTGTGAATAAAACGGAATGTGCTCCAAGAAAACAACATTTCGAGAAATCCGTATTCGGCGTTCTTTGGAATCATAGCACTGAAAACCTTTGTGTTCATCACTGTAGCCAAGAAACATGCATCAAGCGGCTTGTAGTGAAAGCTTTGTACGTTCTAGAGAGGGGAGATGAACAAAACAGAGACATCCAAAAATCCACAAGTGGGAGTAGGAAGGTGGATGACCAAATAAGCACTCAAAAGGGGAAACGGTACCTAGGACAGAGCTAGGTAATCTGTTGATAATGTGAACAGCTGTATGGGCTGCTTCACACCAAAATCGAGGTGGAACAAGGGATTCCACAAGTAGAGTGCGGACAGTTTCTAGGAGATGACGATTCTTTCGTTCTGCCACTCCATTTTGTTGTGGTGTGTGGGGACAAGATTTTTGATGAATAATTCCTTTTTCTGCGAGAAAGTTTTTGAACTCAGTGGATGTATACTCTCCCCCGGAATCTGAATGTAGAACCTTGATGGATTTTTGAAATTGAGTACGGACCATGTTATAGAATTTTTGGAACATGGAAAAAACTTCAGATTTAGATTTCAAAAAATAGATCCATGTATAACGGCAATGGTCATCTATAAAGGTAACATAATATTTATATCCAAGTCTACTCAAGTTAGGGGCAATCCCCCAGACATCCGTGTGAACTACATCAAATGTGTCAGCGGTACGTGAATAATGAATAGGGATGGTAACACATGACTTTTGCTTAAACAACAAGATTCACATTTCGATTTTGAAAAATGAGAAACCATGGAACTAGGCATAGATTTATTCAAATATCCAAGTTTAAACAAAGACAACAAATTTGCATTATTCAAATGACCAAGACGTTTATGCCAAGTGGTCCACATTATTTAAAAGACTACTAGATGAGGTAAGAAATGATTGTTGTCCCATGTCCAAGAGAAACAGCCTGCCATGCTTACTCCCCATCCCGATCACCTTCCCAGTTTGCCGGTCCTGTATGACACAACCAGAAGGAGAAAAATTAACTAGATAACCAGATTCAACAAGTTGGCCAATGGAAATAAGATTTGTAGCTAAATTGGGGACAAAATAAACATTAGGCAAGGTAAGAGTACCAATGATTATATTGCCCATACCAGAAATTGGTAATTGATCACCATTTGCGGTAGTGATGGAGTCATGGCCATGGTAAGGTTTATGGTTATGCAAATTTTGGACCATAGATGTCATGTGGTTTGAGGCTCCTGAGTCTAGGAACCATGAGGTGGGTGTGACAGAAATAAGTGGGGAGGTAGATGAGTGAAATGCAGGCAAAGCAATAGGAGAAGAGGACAGACCGTTAATGCCCATGGAGGTAAATGCAGAAGCTACAGATGAATTAATCAAGTCTCGAATTTGAGCTGTTGTCAATGTCATGGAACCAGTGTCCGAAGTATCAGACGATGCTGAGGCATGTGAAGTTGTATTCTTAGCCTGAAGTGCAGTAGAGCCGCGCATTTGAGTCTAATCAGGTTTCTTGTTAGGCCTTCTTGTGCAATTGGAGATAACATGTCCATTACGTTTGCAATAATTGCAAAATAATTTCTGCCGACAGTCCCGTGCAACATGTCCATACTTTTTACATTCAAAACACTGCGGTTTCTGACCACGGGCAGTTAGAAAGGCTGTTTCATTAGTCTGAGAGGGTCCTGATTGTGCAAGAAGGACTTTTGATTCCTCAGGAAGGGAACAATGTGAAGAAAGACGAGTTTCTTCGCGAAGGACCTCTTGAACACAGGTATCCAAATCAGGAGAGGTTTCTCGATTCATGAGAGATGCTCGCACTGGTTCAAATTCTGAACGGAGATTCATTAGGAATTGACTGACATGGAGTTCTTCCTGAAGTTTGAGAGCCTGAGGAAGAAATGTCGCAGAGACAGACTGTAGAAGCATCTGGTCCCTTTCAGTCCATAAGGTGAGAAACCCATTGTAGTATTCATGTACATTATTGTCATTCTGGCAATATTTTGCCAATTCTGTGTCAAGATGGAATCTTCGGGCTTTATTTTGCTGATGATATATTTTCTTCATGTGTGTCCACATATCAGAAGCTTTCGTAAAAGCTTGTAGTGCCATTGTGAAGGAGGGATCAACGGAGTTGAGAATCCAGGTCACAACCTTAGCATTCCGTTGATTCCAAGCGGCAATTGCTTTATCTTCTGAGCCATTAGGATCAACAGCTGGTTTGATAGTTGTCCCATCTAAATACCCCAACATCCCTTGTCCTTCAATGAAGTTCTTAAGGTGAAAAGCCCAAGACATATAATTGGTACCATTAAATTTAACAGAAATAACATCAACCTTGTCCATTTGATTTAAGGAAGGGAGATGAACAGCAGCACTGTTTTATAAAGAAAAGCAGAAAAGATGGACCTCCAGATTATGGTATCTACAGAAATCACCCCCAAACTGGTCAGCAGGCAAAACAACCAAAGCAAAAATGGTTTGATCTGCTATGAATACAGCAGTAAACAATCCCAACAGTGTACTAATAGTGCAACCAGTACTGATCAGTAATTAAGCAGCATCAACAGCACACAGCAGCAACCATCAGTCAGTGCAGAAGACAGCAGAAGACAGCACAATTTCCCCAGACAGTGCCAGACGAACTGGAAAATTGGATCAAGATCTGTGCGTGGGCCCCACAGGGTGGTCTAATCACAGATCAGATTTGAACTTCTTAAAGAAGATCAAAGTTACTTCCTTCAGTCCAAATCTGATGAGATTTGGATACAGATCCACAAATCTGGACGGTCTTGATGAAAACAATCTGACAAAATTTAATTAAAAACGACAGAGGAAGAAGTGGTTGAAACCTACCTCAAAGGTGATGGAAAAATTTCAGAAAAATCCTTAGAAAGACCCTCAAGGATAGTCGATCACAACTGTGGAGGTCTCTTGGAGACATGAAGATGATCCGTGGTGGGCCACTGTTTGATCAGTGAGTAGGTCAGGCACTTAACAGAGAGAAGATCCACGCCGGGAAGAAGATCCACGCCGGGGAGAATTATTTGATCAATGAGAGAAGATGATTGGTCATAACCAAAGCTCTGATACCATGTAAAGGATCAACGGATCCTTGTATTTGTATTGAGGAAGAAGAAAAGAGAAAGAAAGGGAGATTGTGGAATCTGTCGTATCCCAAAGAGAGGATCGACTGTTGCTCTTTATACACAAAGTATTGCTGATTACAGCCTATGATTGATCCTAATTACATGTGTATATAAGTAAGAAAGAAAAGAATATAAAAGTGATTGATATCATACAACTATACAATGTTTGACCAAATCTAAGTGATCCCACACGTGGGTTTTAAACTTTGGGCCTCTTGGTCATGGGCTTTGAGAGGTGAGCCTGCTTCTTTGTTTGGATTTCTACAAGCTGATGCCAAACAGTTATAAGATCATAATGGGGGCTATAGCGCTGAATAGGATTCTAGGCATCCACCTCGGTGTCCATGACATCGAGGACGCCTATGACCTCTGCAAGTCAACAGGGGAACCCCTCCATTGTTATTACCTCTGGGGAAAACCAAAAATGGTCCCCTTTGTTACCGTCCTTGAGGATTCTATGCGCCATGCCGGGAGCGACAGGTTGTTTGTTGCCGACAACTGGGAGTTCGGCGTGGAAGATACCGAGGCGGAGAGGAGGCACAAAGTTCCTCGTTTCTTTGGGCGCCCCCCAAGTAAATATCGAGCTCAACAGCTTAACTTCTTCATCTCTTTCCTTATCTGCCGAACTGACACCCCTTCTGTCTGTTGTGTAGAGGTCGGTGAGAGAAGACAGGTGGCCCAACGTGCAAGTTGGAGGAGGAACGACGTCTGGTTGACCGCCATCCAGCAATACAAAGGCCATAAAGGGAGGGCTGCCTGGTGTCTCTTGGGGTACCAGCCAAGGTACAAGTCCTACTCCAAGAGACAAGGGATCGAGTACCTCCTGACAGGGGTCAACTACGCGCCGGAAGTGGTCGGGCAACTGCCAAGCTCCCCTGCTACCGATCCGAGGCAAGCGATCGAAGAGCATCAGTCCAGCCCAGAGGAGATGCAGAGGGATCGCCAAGACTTCGTCACCACCAATTTGAGGGAGAAGCTTCTCGGCAAGTGGGCCTCCTCTTCTTCGAGGTCTGCTGACTCCTCTTCCAGGGACGCCCCTAGGGCTCCCTCCTCCAGCTCCTCTCGTCAGCGCCCAGCTGATGTGAGGGAGGAGGGGCGCCAATCAAAGAAGGCCAGGGGCGAGGAGCAACGCCCCTGGCGAGTCCCGGAAGGAGAAGGCGACTTGCCGGGGTCATCGGAGGAGAGGAGGGAGCCAAGACAGAAGGCAGCAAAGGAGGAGTCGAGGAGGGAGGAGCAGAGGGAACCGCGGAGGAGAGCAGAGGAGGAGCCGAGGCAAGAGGCGCAGGAGGAGAGGGTGCCAGAGATGCCCAGAGGCGAGGGCTCATCTCGACAGGACCCTGTCCAAGCCTTGCTGCCCCAGGCTCCTGAACACGAGCCATGGAGGCCGTCCCTCTTTCTCGGCTGCCGTTGTCACCCCATACCGACATTATCTGAGTGAAGTGTCGGAGGTGCGCAGCTGGGTCCGAGGTCCCGTCGTACAGGCTGAACCTCGGGACGCTGAACTTCTCAGGGAGTGGGTGGTCCCTGATCTCCTGAGAGAATGGAGACGTGCCATGGTCACCAGTGTCATCGGCAGTTATCCGACCTCGGGTGAAGCCGACAAACTCCATGTTCTGCTGCACAGTCTGTTTGACCTGCTAGTTGAGTCATACCCTCAGGTCAGGCCGATGAGACAGTATCCTTAGATCGGGGTCGTCTCTCGGCCTCTGGCACTGCTTCTTAGTGTCAGCGCTGAGGTGAGTGCTGCTCGAGCCTTCATCATAGGCTCGGTCGCGCCTCTTATTGGTCAGGACTTGCCTCAAGTCCTGTCTAGCCTCGGGGACCCGCCGAGCTCGCTGGCGTGTGGGAGGCATGACCGAGGCCCCGGCCGGGACCTTCTTCTTCTCTTCGAGCTTCTCTAGGAGTCGGAGGATCAGAGCACCCTACTCTTGAATAAGGAGGTTTTGAGCCCTGATATCCGCGAGGTGGGCCTCGTCGGCCTCCTCCAGGACTACGTCGTCGTCGTCCTTGTCAAAAAACAAGTCGCCGTCGTCGTCGAGGAGCACGTGGTCGTTATTCACATGGTCCTGGACGAGATTGGTGCGACCTGGACAACACTGGTGTTCTGTCTCATCGGGAGCGTCCCAGAAAGGGAACATCCCTGCAGGGCCGTTCCTGTAGGATAACGTCCTGACGAGGACGCTCTGCCTGAGAGGGGCCTAGCTGGATACGCTCCAGAACGGGGCCGTGACGAGGAGGTGTTGTCACCCTCTCGACGACGAACCCGACTGGGTGACAGGCTCTCCCACGCTCACCATGCCCGGCCTCCCACCGGTCCTCTTCTGATGAGGGACCAACGGCACCTCTTGCTGGTGCGTCACCGGTGGAGGTAGCATGATGGGCAGAAATGGCTGCGGCGGTAGGGACCTGGATGGTCCAACGCCTTTTCCTTTCTTAGTCTTTGGAGGCATGGTTTTTCAAGATGGAAGAATTGGTTTTTTCAAACGCCCCTTCCCACAGACGGCGCCAATTGTAAGTGTCTAAAAATTATGGACTTGGTTTAGATGATGATGAAGCTCTTAATGATGCTGCTTATCACTGGAAATCCTGAACCTAAAAGAGAGACAATAGTCAGGGCCCCGGGCTGCTGTCAGCCGAAGGCACTCCGACGCCTGAGTTAGTGCAATCACTGAACAAAGGGTGAAGTGAGGAAAAAGGTTCAGGCAGTATGAACTGGGTACTGTATATTGCGTACCTTTCATGGGCTTACCATGCAAGTATATATAGATGAGTGTGGAAGGTTCCTCAGTGAGGGTAGGTGAGAGCACTGTCCCATCAGATCTTCCTCAATCCCCTTCATTAATGTGGACGTGATTGACAGGCAGAGATAACCCCTTTGCCGGAATCCGGCGGCCACCCTACCTGCTAGCAGGCTCTGTAACGTAGCCGTCCCATCACATAATGGGGATTAGACGCTCAGTACCCACCTCGGTCAAGTGGGCCGAACTGGAGGAGTCTGAGGCCAGACAAGCTCGAGGTCAGGTACTGCTACCGAGACGCTCGAGGCCGAGCCCAGAAGGAGCATGGTCGGTACCCTTACCAAGACCAACTCTATCTTGGCGCTAGCTGTGGCACACTGCCGAGCTGGGCGAATGAGATCGAGGCAGTCCCTGATTGGTACTTTTACCTAAGTCAGGGGCAACCTTGGTATTAGGAAAACACCACACACAAACCCACAATTCAAAATAATTAGTAATATTTCCAAATTTTGCAAACATCCTAATCCTGCCAGCCTAAGTTCCATTAGTATGCATATGTGCATCAGAATCCAACACCAGAACAAAATGTCCAATTTGGCAAATCCAAGAAATAGATCCACGGATTCAGAATTATATTTAAATTAATTCAAATAAAAAGAAATATGCAGAAATAACACCAGCAAGAAATAGTCTACAAATCTTACTCAAAACAATCAAACAAGCATTTCAACATTTATTTTGATTACAAAAGAAGAAACGATATAATATTTTGTTATCAATAAAACAATGTTCAAAATCGTAATAGAAGAATCCAGTTGTATCAAGAAGAATTTAACACACTTTCATGAAGAATGTGGCACAAACCAAGTCAATATGCAGTATGGTTGCCCATTCCAAAGAATCTTGTAGCATAGAAGCCAGCTCTTCAGCACCAACTTGGACATAAATCATCACATTAAAAAAGTGATTAATTAAAAACTTCCTTTGTTGTAAAATAATTAAAAGCTTCATTATTATGCAACTGCGGGTTTAAATTTGTATAATTAACCTACCTGATCATGAAATTGTTTTGGCCCGATATCACTAATAAAAAAAACCCACACATATAATACTAGATCAAATAGTACCATGCTCAAAACTCAAAGGTCTTCAAGTCTGCTTAGTCCTTCTTCTTTGACCACCAAGGACTAGCACAGTAGCACATCCCTCCAACGTGAAGAGTTTTAAGGATTCAGCCAGTCATCTTATTGTTCTTTTCCTTCTTTTTGGCAGATATGGACAAATATGCCACAGTCCCATTTGCAAAAGCAGATGGTGTCCGACAAGTGTGTGCTAAATGAACAAGAAATAAGTATACAATAATATTATACAATCCTGGAGATGAAAATTTACCAATCATCATTTGATCCAGGAGGCACAGTATATAGCACTCCAGATCTCCACCACCTTTGTAACAATTGCCTATTATTTGGGTTCTGGGCAGGCCCAGTCCGTGCACGTCCATCATGTAACACAATAAGAGGCAGTTTCTTCGTTGGACTCATTTGTTGTATCTTCTTTACAACAGAATTAAGCTGCCATAACCACAATAGTATACAAAAGCATTCAGACAAAAAATAGTTAATTAACAAACATTATTCCAACAGTTCAGCTTGCAACTATTAAAGCTCTAAAAACTACTGTATGTAGAAGATAGATAATTTAGCCAACCCCAAATGATAATGATGAGGATGAGTCATACAGAACCAGCATACCTGAGAAAAGCTAAAATCTTTGTGATTATAAATGCCCATATTGGCTCCATCTATAACAGTTTCAAACGGTCCATGATGGATAAGCCACTCCTGGATATCAAGATGTTTATAAATCACTATATAAGTACTTCACACAAGAAGCAATAGAGCTAAAATCATCTATTATACTCCTGGATAGCAAGATGTTTGTAAATCACTATATAAGTACTTCAAACAAGAAGCAATAGAGCTAAAATCATCTATCCACAAATGCAATGCGATACATGCTCTCTTACCCCAAAAACAAAAACAAAAAAAGCATCAGATAATATTAAAAACACTTCTATTTTGAATACAAATTAAGGCAGTTTAGTTATAAAAGGCATACTTTGACTAAAGAAAACTGAGGAATCGAGCAGTGCACTAGTACCAAACAACAGTCAACACATTATCAATTTTTCAGGCTTTATAGAATGGTGCAGGTTTTTTGTTAAAAAGACATGTGGACAGGTGGGCCCCGGTCTCCACCACCTCAGCATTCCCTCTGCTTTCTCTCATTTTTAACATAGGTTTTTTTTCTCAAATAAGCGCTGCTTCACTTAATCCCCTTCTCAGCCCTATTTATTTTTGTACAGTGAGGAACTTATCCCTATCCAACACTTTCATTATTTTTTAAAATTGAATGATACCCTAATTCAACACCAACTGACTGGTCATTAACCATCAGAATTTAACACAGAGAGAAATGCACTTTAGAAAACCATTAAAATTGAAGCTTCAAAACTGAGTGTTGGGATTATTTGATTAGAGTAATATTTAACAGACTACCCGATATTCTAGGCAGACACCGACTCCAGAATTGAATGCATCCTAGCTGGGCCCCTATAAGCACCTCTTTATAAGTGCACTCAAGTTGACAAGAGAACAACACCCTTTTAACCAGAGAGTAAAAGGCTTTTTTTCTTTTTTTTTTTGGGTTACCTCCTTGGAAAAAAATTTCTTCACAAATGAAAGGATTTCAGGAACCAAAAAGATTTTTAGCTTCCTCTCCCATTATTGCGAAACAAAAGGATTTTCTTAGCTATGGCAATACAATGTTGAAGGCGCTTAAATCCACTCGTTGTTTATTCAGTTGATATAGTTTGTTTGCACTTCATCATTGCTGCAGAGAACATTAGGATGTAAATTTTCAAACAGTTAAAAGTCTTTAATCAGCACTTACTCAGTTGGCAGGCAAATGAATCACAAATAGTTATTTGTACTTAAAGCATTGCTGTTGGAAGCATTATGATTGACCTTATAGAACAGTTGTACATTTAGTTGGTCTAAGGATCAAAACAATCTATTGCCTTGAAGCTACTTATTTCCAGCAAGAGTTTCATATGAGCTTGTGCTGCCAAACAAGTCCAGCCAGGATTTTAATCATTCTTCAGATATCAAAACATTGCAATATGAAGTTCTTCAATCTGTATTCAGGAAATATGATCACAGTCTTAGTATCTTATGAGTTCACATTTTATCTACATCTAAAGCATTTTTGCAGGTCTTAAAGTAAATTGTAACGATGGATTCTATGATTAGTTGATCACAATGCAGAAGCAATCCAAACAGAATTCAATATCTGAAATGCCACATATCAGATAAAAAAAGAGACAAGAACACACCTTAAAGGCAGTAAAATTTGCCTTGACTTCTTTCTGGCAGGCCAAGCTCGATAAGGAGCTCGCAAAATTCTTAGTCTCCATTGGATCGATATCGATGCAAACAAGCTTCTCCCCACAAGAGCCACAAACCCCATTCTCATCCATGTGGGTCCTCACCACCCTCCAATTCCCCTTCCCCAACCACCCCTGCCCATGCCACCCACCCCCGCCCTTCACAACCCCTTCCTTCACCTTCTCCACATCCCACCCCACCTCTCCAACCTCCGCCGCCGCCGCCGCCGATCCAAACCACCCCTCAACAATCCCAGCAGTTGATTCCTCCACCTGCCTCACGTTCGCCCGCAACCGGTGGAGCATCTGGTACACCTTATCCCCCCTCCCTGAATCCACACTGACCCGGAGAAGCGCCGCCAGCTCCGGCTCCTCTGGCGCCACCCCAGATGCCTCCATGTGATCGAAGACCTCACACGCCTTCTCCGCCTCCCCCTTCCGGCAAAACCCAAAAAGCGCCGGCCCGTAGGACCTCAGCTTCAGCTTCACACGGGAGCTCGCCATGTTCTTCACCATTACAAAGGCCAATTCCGGGTCCTCCATGGAAGCCGCCAACCTCGCCAAACTGGTGAAAGTAGCCTCATTTGGGCGGATTTTTTCGACCCCCATTTGGTGGAAGATCTCAAAACCCCTGTTCGCCCAAGAATTCGCATCCAATTCGGCTTCTTTGGAGGCGGAGCAGAGGTAGAGGATCACGTTGTAGTGGTATTGGGAGAGTGGGATACCTCTAGAGCGAGCGTCGTCGTAGAGGCGAAGAGCTCCTTTGACGTCGCATTTCTTCGAACACATGTCGAGATTGAAGCGAAGCTTGCTTTCTGGGGAGGCTTGACGTTCCTTCTTCGTCTTTCTTTTGGAGAGATGGGTTTCTTCCTCTGATGGGATTGGAGCTGTGGATGATTGGATTGCAGAGGAGAGATGAAAGATTGCTGCTTTATTTATTGGGAGGGTTTTGAAAGAGAGGAAGGAAGAAGAAGAAGTAGTAGTAAGAGAGAGAGAATGGTAGAGGAATGGAGATGGGGTTTTGGAGAAGAGAGAGGAGATGAAGGAAGAGAGTGATAGATAGCATTGCATACGCATTTTCTGCTCTCTCAGTGTCTTTGCAATTTGCATAGATTCTCCCTCTCTTTCCAGCAGGTTCAGATATGTCAATATGTTGTTAGGGTTGGATTTGGATTTGAATTTGGATTTGGATCCTCTTGAGCCTGTCAGCAAGAACATGGGAAGAGTTTGTAGCCCATTGGCCCAACCTTTTTTTTTTTTTTGCAAGATATGGGGGGCGGGTGTATATATATATATATATATATATATATGATTTTGAGTGTATAGAGATCATGGTCCGAAAACTCTCGACTTTCTTCGGTCATCACATTTTGATAAAGGATTGAGTAAAAAATTGGAGAGACTCGGCTGAGTCATCTCATTTTAATAAATTATTTATATTTTCTAACCCATTTGATAGGTAAATCTGATTTAAAGTAATTAAAATCAATTTATAAGTAATTATGAATGGGGTTTGGAGTCGATAATTTAAAGAAGCTGACTAAAATGTAATTTGAAGTGATATTTGATCTTTTACATTGGATTATTTGGACTAATAAATTATGTAATTTGCAATATTTCTTCTTTTAAATTTTTCTTATTGAAGTACTTTTCTTGCACATATAAATTTATTATTTTGCATTGACTATCGTGAATATATGTAAATAAATGTATATTTGTATTTTTTTAGTAATAGATTATATCTTAAACTATTTAAAAGAAATAGGAATCTTTGAAGTCTCCGTGTTAACTCCATCTAAAAAAAAAAAAACATAACTAAGTAAGGGCGTTTTTAGTGCAGGTCCACCCACTGAGGGCTTTGGCCCACCCTGAGCCCAACCCACATATGTGAGGGTAGCACATGAACAAATGCAAAATCTTCTAAACACTACTTTAGTTCTTTAGAATTTATACACAATCATATCCTAATCTTATCCGCAATCCTCTAGAATACTTCATGCATTTTCCTACAGTGAAACCCTTTGCATTTCTATATTATTCAAGGCAATTCTAGATCCTTCTAGAATCACGGGACTCTTTAAGACCTCCATCGATACATCAAGATCTTGATTGCACTTTTTTCTTAAAAATAAATTAATGCTCTAACATATTACAAAAATGAGTTTCATAAATCATATAATTTAAGGCTATAAAATGCATGATTAAAAAAAAAAAAAAAAAAAAGGAAGACCGAAGAAGAGTATCTATTCCCACCGTCTATTTTTTATACAACTTTTAAGATCTCCTGGACCTGACTTTAGTGTTGTTTGATCCCTAGGTCTTTTTCTAAACTTTGCACTTTGGTCAATTTTGAAAAGTAGCACAAGAGGCATACTCTAAAAGTTTTAGAGGATTTAGGTCCTTTAAAACACAAGATAGAGTTTGGGGACCCTAATAGCCAACCCTAAATACAAGTGCTTTAGGATCTAGCTATATACATAAACATGTTAACTATATTGTCAATTGTCTAATTTGAAGTGTTGAAACGGATGATTTATAAATGGTTCATAGCATTCAATGGATTTGACTTTTTCTTTAACGTGATTCTTCCCAAAGCCATGGGAAGCTAGGACCCGTTGGACATCATGCCAATCCCATGCTCCCATGAGATAAAACCGTATAAAACATGTTTGGTTAGCAAAATTACCATTCCAAATTTAATTCTCCATGGAAGGATCCCAAAAAAAAAAAATGTCTTGATGGATTTTTTTTTTTTTTTTGCTATTGAAGGATTCCCAACCCTTTGGACTGGGCAAATCCTCCGGGCTCAGAGGGAAACCGGGTAAACTCTTTTGTATCCCAGTGTCATAGTGCAGTTTGAAACCTACAACCTTCGAGTGCAAAACGTAGTTCTAGGCGAACTGAACAACCCCTTAGAATTATATCTGGATGGATTAAGAAAGTGAAAACGAATTTTTTTTTCCCATGCGTCTTGACGTCACAATTACTTTTTGTCTCCTTTCTATGTTTTCAACCGGTAAGATTTCCGGTGCCGCTCCAAATCATTTACAGTTGGAATTATGAATGCTCTGTGCCTCTAAATATGTTTAGTAAATCACATACTAATATATTACATATCAACTGTGTTCTTCATGTGATTTTATCAATCTTATTTCTATGTAAAAAAGGACAAACTATGAACGACTATACTTTTTCTCAGGTTGAAATATAAAGGCTGGATTGAATAGGTGGGTTAGTGGATGGGTAATGTTGGTGGGTCAATGGATGGGTTGCTTCTCAGGTTGAAATATCAAGGCTGGATTGAATAGGTGGGTTAGTGGATGGGCAATCTTGGTGGGTCAATGGATGGGTTGTGCGACTGGTTGTATAGTAAGTGGGTTGATGGATTAAATGGCTTTGTGGGGTTGCACATGTGGGCTTCGGGTTTCCCAAGCTTTGGTTGAAACTTGGAAGTTGAACGATGAGAAGAGGGACTTGAGAAAATGTGCAGAGGTGAAGATGGAGAGAATTGTAGAGAGGGATGCTTGGGATTTGTTCTTGACTTCTTGTTTTTTACACGAGGGATGTGAGAAAGGTTAGTTTGTTGGGTGGAGGTGAGTTTGTTGGTTACATGGCTGATGGGCAAGGGGTGATGCAGGTCACATGTGTTTTATTACAAAATATATATATATATATATAAATTAAAGTTTTGCATATTTTAATTATTCTTCATGTAAAAGCATTTTCTAGGCTCTTCAAAGTCTCAACACTTTAGGAATAACATGCATTTATAAGCCCAATAAAGGTGGGCTCATATTGTAAATACTATAAAGGTCGACCCCATGTTCTAATTCCTAAGGGGGATCTAATGTTGTAAGTCTACAGGTCGTGTTGTAATTCCTATAGGCGGACCCACATTGTAATTCATAGATAGGGAGCTCGTGTTATATTCTTATAAGAGTGGGCTCTTTTATTTTTAATATATAAGATGAATTGACGAATATTTCTAATAAATTTACTCAGCATTATTGCCAAATATGAGTTTTTTTTTTTTTTTTCAATTCTTGGAACTATTATTATGTTGTTATCAAACAAATTCTGTCTCCATGGAATAGTTTAGATTGTGTTTGAAAACGAGATATTTTAATAGATTTTGCTATATTATCTACTAGTTTAGTTATGATCGGGGTCCTAGGCTCCCAGCCCCCTTAGCTAGGTACCAAAAAAAAATTAATACAAAATTTTTTTATTTATTTATAACGAAGAGTGTCCTAGCCCTCTGGGCCAAACTAATCCGTAGGCTTAAGAGAAGTTGGGTAAATCCTATATGACCAAGTATGGTAGTGCAGTTTCAAACCCTCAGGCCAATTTAAATCTCGTAGGCCAACTGCGCCACCCCTCGTGCCAATTTACTTGTATACGCTTAATGCATCTCTACCACATGTATAAAGAAAAAGTAACAAAAACATATGGGTATCAAATCCTCCAACCCGAAGGTCTCAAATTTTTTCGGATCTATACATGGAGGCATAACCCATCATTTCAATTCGGGTCATTCTTAATCTTAGAGGGGTAGTTAGTTGGCTTAGGACAACGATTTGTATTCAGAAATTGGGGTTGGAAACTGCACTACTACACTGATGTCACAAAAATTTACCTGGCTCTCCCTTGTCATTCTCTCCTTCCGAAAAATAAATAATAAAAAATGGGGTCCTTCTTGGGTTTTATCAGCAATTCCCATTCTCATCCCAGCCTCTGAATTATTAATTTATTTGCCATGCTGATCTGCCGGCCTTTTCACCTCTGTAATTATCCCTTCTAAAATCACCCAAAAACCCAAATCCAAATCTTTCTCTTCATTTCTCTCTCTCTATTTAAGTTCTCACACTCTTCTCCAAACATCCATTATGGAAAAACCATAGCTCTCTTTTCATCTCCGGCCATTTTTATTACCTCACAAGGTACAAATCTCTCCTTTCCATTCATTTTTTTTCTTCTATAGATTCTTCATTTGGATCTGAATTCACAGGGCTTGATTTTCTTGGGAGTGTTTTTCTTTCGGTATTTCAGCTGAAAACATTCAGTTCTACATGAATCAGATTCAGATCTGCTGTTTTCCATTCCATTTCTAGTCATTTGCTTTTGATCTTGTGCTGTTCAATCTTTCTGATATGCGCTACAGATCTGAAGCAGATCTGTTCACTTTGTTTATTTTCGATGTAGAATGTTGCAGGCGAATTCGACGTTTGTTTGAAAATATCAAAGGTGGCACTGGCAGCTGTGTGGTTCTTCTTCCAAATGATTTTAGTTTTATTGCTCTGGTTTTACAGATCTGCTATTGTTATTTTTACATATGCTAGATCTACTAAACAATCATTGTTGAATTTAGATCTTCATAACAAGTGATATTTCAATGTTAATATGGTGTTTTAGTAGGTCTTTCTACTGAGATGTGCATTTTGTGTAGCTGTAACATCATTAATTGCTCTGTGTGAAGTTTCAGTATTGATGAAATTGTTGTGTTCTTTTTCTATGTGCTTTTTAATCACTTAGTTTGTGATTTTTTGAGAATATTTGGAGTTTCCAATTGATAGCAGGTGGGCAATATGATTGGATGTTATGATTTTTTCACAAATGTATCAAGTGTCAAGTTTTTGATTGCTTGATTTGAGGCAGAACAAGGTGGATAAAGCAGAAATCAGGTTGAATGCAGCATCTGTTTTCTGGGTTCCACATAGATCGTTGATTTTTCACCGAAATTACTCCCATAACGAAAATTAGGAGTTTTCTATTTTTCATGTTAATTTTTTTTTTTTTTTTTTGTTAGAGTTGTTGAATCCTTTAATTGGGAGTGCGAGAGAGGTAATGTGATTGACTTTTCTATTTATTTGGTTTTTGGTTGTTTTTCTTCAGAGATATACCATTTTGAAGGTTATATATATAAAAAATGGCGTTAGGGAAAAACCCACGAACTGATCCTAGGAGATCATCATCTTCATACTGTTCGACGGTGACTCTTGTTGTGTTTGTCGCACTTTGCTTGGTTGGGGTATGGATGATGACATCATCAGCTGTAGTCCCTATGCAGAATGTAGAAGTAACTGCAGAGGAGAACAAGTCTGTGGTTAAAGAGAAAATGGTTGAGAATGAATCTCGCCAATTCGAGGATGGTGCAGGAGATGTGCCTGAGGATGCAATGAAAGGAGATTCTAATGGTGACTCTGGGGATGGGAAATCTGTCAAGGAGAGTGAGGATATAAATAATGAGTCAGATGCTACATCTAAGACTGCATCAGAGAATGACGGGGTTGAGAAAACTGATGGTGGCGAAACTGATACGGGTCGTGGAGAAGGGGCTTCAGAAGGTAAAGGAACAGATACGGAAGGTGGAGGGGTAAATTTAGAAGGCAAAGAAACAAATACAGAAGGGGCTGAAACAAATGATAATAGACAGGATGATGGTCTTGATAAGAATTCGGAGGGTGAGAAGAAATCTGAGGAGAGCTCGGGTGAAACAACCCAGGGTGAAAAAGTGCAAGGTGAAATAGAAGAGAAGGTAGAGAGAAATCAAGGAAATGAGTCGGAACAAAGTTCAGGTGAGAACAAGACAGGGGATAAGGGAAAGGACGAAACTTTAAATGAGGTGTTACCTGATGTAGCCCAGTCTGAGCTTCTGAATGAAACTAATACTCAGAATGGGGCATGGTCAACTCAAGCTGCAGAGTCCAAGAATGAAAAGGAATTACAGCAGTCTTCTACGCCTAAAGGGCAAACTACAAATGAGGGGGATTCTTATGGGTATCAGTGGAAACAATGTAATGTTACTGCTGGACCAGACTACATCCCTTGCCTTGATAATTTGAAAGCTATCAAAAAGCTTCACACTACCGGGCACTATGAACATCGAGAGAGGCACTGCCCGGAAGAAGCCCCAACTTGCCTTGTTCCCATTCCAGAAGGATACAAAAGGCCAATCGAGTGGCCCAACAGCAGGGATAAGGTATACCAGTTATCTTGCCCATTTTATTGAAACATGAAGTGTCAATCCACGATCTTTTTCCTTTCTTATTTATTTTTGTACTGGCAGATATGGTACTCCAATGTTCCTCACCCCAAGCTTGCAGAGGTGAAGGGGCACCAGAATTGGGTAAAAGTTACTGGAGAGTACCTCACTTTTCCTGGTGGTGGAACTCAGTTTGTACATGGAGCTTTGCATTATATTGATGTCATTCAGGAGGTATCTCTTTATGCCTTTCTCTCTTCTTGGACTAACGTCTCTGGCCTTCAATTATTATTGTACTTGTTTATCTGTGATGCTTACTAACCATGGCACCTTGCCCTTCATTATGCAATATATGTCTTTGTTTAACTTTTCAGATTTAATACCAAGGTTTGGCTCATAGACATGTATCTCCATACATTAAAAGAAAGTGGAAACACACAGAAATGGAGAGTGCCAGTCGGTGCAACTCCTTGGATTGTTGGATATAACTCTTTGGCCTCTGTAGTGCAGTGCATACATACTTGTCTTGCCCATAACAACATATCAATCGCTTGTGATTGCTGAGACCAATACTGGAGATATTGAATAATCCTATTTAATTGGCTCTGTAATATCTATGCTCTGGAAAAATCGTACTCAAGGTGTCAACTTCTGTTTCCATTGTGAAGTTTCCTGTCCAAATGCCAGCTCAACGGATTGTTGAATGGTTGAGTTCTTTTTAAGGTAGGATTTTAGCTTTAAAATAGTTTATACTTAACATGGATATCTGTAACTGTTTCTGCAGTCTCTGCCTGATATATCTTGGGGGAAACGAAGCCGTGTGGTTTTGGATGTTGGCTGTGGGGTTGCCAGCTTTGGAGGCTATCTCTTTGATAGAGATGTCCTTGCCATGTCATTTGCTCCGAAAGACGAACATGAAGCCCAAGTGCAGTTTGCACTTGAAAGGGGAATCCCTGCTATATCTGCTGTGATGGGCACCAAGAGACTACCTTTTCCTAGCAAGGTCTTTGATATTGTCCACTGTGCACGCTGTAGGGTACCTTGGCACATTGAAGGTATTTTCTCTATTTTTATTGTATTTGTGTGTATATAAGTAAGCATTCTCTTTATTGCCTGAACTTTTATCTCAGGATTCATAAGGTTATAGTTGCAGGTGCTAAACTTCTCTTGGAGCTAAATCGAGTGTTGCGACCTGGAGGTTACTTTGTGTGGTCTGCTACTCCAGTATATCGAAAGGGGGAAGAAGATGTTAAGATCTGGAACGGTAAGACCTTTAAAAAAAATAAATAATAATAAAAATTAGTGACTACGTCCTTTACCAGCCTTTATGTTTGTGCGCCAGAGTTATGAAAATTTGTATGGTGATTTGATTCTTACTGTGTTTTTTGTGGTACTTGGTGGCAGCCATGTCTAAAGCTACAAAATCCTTATGCTGGGAAGTGGTGGCAATTAAAAAAGATACTGTGAATGGAGTGGGCATAGCAATATATAAGAAGCCTTCTTCTAATAATTGCTATGAGAGTAGAACAGAAAATAACCCTCCACTTTGTGAGGAAAAAGATGACCCGGATGCAGCCTGGTATCTTTCTTTTTTGTAATTTAGATTAAATTATTTTCTCTTATTAATTATCTAAGAAGGTAAGATAAAACATTCCCAAAAAATGGTTTGGATGTGCAGGAATGTCCCCTTGCAGGCATGCATACACCGGGTTCCTGTAGGTGCAGGTGAGCGTGGGTCTCAATGGCCAGAGCAATGGCCATTACGGTTGGAGAAATCACCATATTGGTTAAATAGTTCTCAGGTTGGAGTTTATGGAAAAACAGCTCCTGAAGATTTCATGGCAGATTATGAGCATTGGAAACATGTTGTTAGGAAGTCATATTTGAGTGGGATGGGAATCAACTGGTCTACAGTGCGGAATGTCATGGACATGAGATCAATTTATGGGGGGTAAGTTGAGTGGGTACTTGGATCTTTCTATCTTGCCTTAAGTTGAAGGCCAGCATGATGGCCATTCTCCACCAACCTAGTTGTGGGGCTCAGGGAGGTGCCCGCTATAAAACTATAAAATATGACAAAATACAAACATGCCATATTGTTATCATTCAAAAGGAACAGAGAGAAAGGCAAACTCAACTTTTGTCTTTATGTGGAAGAGAAGAGAGCAAAACCCGCCTTTAGTTACATGTGGAACAGAGGCTGGCAATTCTTGAGCAACTAACCCCGTAATTTAGGGTTTGGGTCAACCATTTTAATTTTCTCATTTAGGTTGACACTTCTGATTCAATTAATTGATGGGTTAGGTTCAGGTTGAGTCCATTGTGCTTCATTTGACCCACCAACTTGACCCAAACCAACCCAGCCTGACAAATTGTACTATAACTTGCCAACCCTACCAGTATCTGACCTCTTAATTGTGCATTTGGATTGACCTTTCTTACTTTTGAGTTGGGTTCAGTGGCATTTTCAACCTATTTAACAGATGGATTGGGTTCAGGAGTCTATACATGTTACCCATAGTGCTCAAATTGATCTGATTCGACACATGGCCCCTGATTCCACACCTCTCTCTCTCTCTCTCTCTCTCTCTCTCTCTCTCTCTCTCTCTCTCTCTCTCTCTCTCCAAGTTCCAATAAAAAAATGTTACTTTATTCAGTTCGTTGTTTTCTTATCTTCTTGCCTTTTTTCTTTGAAATAAAATTTACTGTTATAAAAAACAATGTTACTTTATTCTATTCAATTATTATATAGACATTCTTGTTATCTAACCCGTCCAATTTAAAACCAACTTCAAGTGCCAGTAAGTCTGTTATAAATAATTCAAAATCACTACCATTTAAGTCTCCTAATATATTAAACTAGTTAAATGAAGACTTTAATTTAAGCTCCTATGAAACAATGTCTTAAAAAGAAAAATCTGAATCTAACAATGATTTTTAACACCATACTGGTTTTATTGGCTGCATACTTCCAGTGGCAGTTTTCACTTATATATAGTTTTTGGAACTATAAAGTTGACTTGATATAGTGTGAAATTTTTTATTTTTTATTTTTGGTTGTCATCCTTGAATCTTGATTATAGTCGAGGAGCCCAGGATTTCAATCTGGGAAATTTTCTCACCATGCCAGTCAACTAAGGCTCTTTTTTCAGCACCCTAAAAGGAGAATATGGTGTGCTCCAAGCTGATGGTGTTCCTTAATGATCTCCCATATTGGAAGATCATGTCACTGATTGGAGACGTAGGGGTCACTGATTGGAGTTGCAGGGTCCTTTCGTTGTGGGGGAAGAGGTGGGAAGATAACTGTGGAGAAAATGATCATACAGATCAAATCTGAACTGTGACATCAATTTCCTCGCCGTCATGCCCCCTTCCACCACACCCCTACCTGCCTAGTTGAGTAGGAATACAATGGTCTTGAAAGGGGCCAATGGTTTCTTGTGAATATTATTTGTCCCTGTGCAATGGCTTTTCATTTGAACTCCCTTAATCACTGAATCATGCGTCCACATGGGCTCTACATAAATGGAGCTGAAGGCTCTGGAATTGCGGCATTCCCTGAGGCTCAGAACCTTCAGTGGTACTTAGAAATATTACTGTACTATATATAATGATTTTTTTGAGAAATGATGGTCAGATTCATGAAGCACCATTGGAACTTTGTCCCAAAATATTTCTTAGTTTACAAAATTAATTTGAATGCTGCTATAAGTTTGCTATGTTTATATATCAATTTCAAATGCACACTTGATGAATTCATCTATATAGGTGATGTCTCAGCTGTTGATTTTGTTTATACTAATACTACTTAAAATGCTCCAAATAAAAAATAAATAAAATACTATTCGTCTTGCTTTTTATTTAGAGATGAAAAAAGGAAGCTTCAAAATGATAGTTGGCTTTGGATTTTGATGTTGAATACTAATTCAAATATTCAGTTGGTAAGGAAAAAAAAATTGAAGCCTTCAATCTTGTAATATTTCTTGAGTTATCGTTGTCAACCATGTTGTGAGAACTGTTTCTTTCCCATCTAAGCTGTGACAGGAGTTGAATCTACAGTTGCCCATACTATTGAGGATGCTATTCGTCTCACTTAAAAGTGAAAAAAAGGAGGAAGGAGAAGAGATCCTAATTATGCTTTTCTTGTTTTTCAGATTTGCTGCAGCTTTGAGAGACATGAAGGTGTGGGTCATGAATGTAGTAGCAATTGATTCGCCGGACACACTTCCCATAATCTATGAGCGGGGTCTGTTTGGCATATATCATGACTGGTGCGAATCATTTAGTACATACCCTAGAACATACGACCTTCTCCATGCGGATCATCTATTCTCTCAAGTCAAGAAGAGGTTGCATCATCTTACTGAGTTTTAGTGTGTTTTCGGTTAGATATCGAAACTGCATTGCAAATGAATGTGCTGATAATTTTTCACTGCAGGTGCAAACTAGTGTCTGTGATGGCGGAGGTTGATCGACTACTGAGGCCAGAAGGGAAGCTGATTGTACGTGACAAAGTAGATATCATAGCTGAGGTAGAGAACATGGCAAGGTCTCTGCACTGGGAGATTCGCTTGACTTACTCAAAGGACTCAGAGGGATTACTGTGCGTGCAGAAGACCATGTGGCGGCCCCAAGAGGTGGAGTCGGCTACTGCCTAGTTTTTACCCCAGCATCATTCAGACTTCCAGTCACTAAGCTTTTGGTCCCTTCCCTTGCCATCCTTGGTTCTGAGTTCAACTTTTTTTTCTTTTGAATGGTATCAACTTTAGGCTATTTGCCACCCTATTACCCCCATTCCCATGTACTTGGTTCTTTCACCCATCCTTTTTTCCCTATCCTTTTTCTTTTCAAAACAAAATTCTCAAGTGGGAAGGAGGACAATTGTATAATCATTATCTTCAGTTGGTGGAATTCATAAATTCTTGGAAGTGTAATATTCTTATCATTGTCAAGGAACTAATCAAAGATTTTTCCAAATCAAAGATAACTTTTTTTTTTTTTCAGGTTACTTAGTAATCAGATGATAATCACTTGAAAGTGTCTATGAGAATCAAGTTTTGGGGTCTGCAAAGCTATAGCTCCTTGAACATAGAACTTTAAGGTATCTTTATGGGTCTCAATCTAATACCATGTTTTTACAGTTTTGGTTATCTTTATGGGTCTCAATCTAATACCATGATCTTTGGTGCATTGTAGTTTGTAATAAAGCTTATACAGCTGATGTGCATTGCTATAACCAACTGTTTGTAAGACATTATTATAAATGCCATGTCCTTGAATGATGAGAAGAACCCTTGGATTTGGACCTTATTTGGATCGTATAACTAATTACCTGTAAGCTGAAACTCTGTTTATTTGTAACTGATTGTGGCAAACATCCATTTACTAGTAATGTAAGATTATTCTGTGGGAATGGGCTAACGTTGGAGGATAAAATTTAATTTTTAACAATAAGAAAACACCAAGTTCTCTAGTAGATTTAATGCCGTTTATTATAAATTTTCACTGTTTTTTTACCATTCTCAAATATTCAAAAAAAAAAAAAAAAAAAAAAAAACCCCATTCTCTGCTTATAGCATTTTGTGAGTTGCGATATTTTTAGAAGACCAACAATGGCTCTTGACCATAACATCGACAGGGCACTCAACAAGAAATATGAAAATGATCTAAAAGAAAGGCCAAATGTCTGCTGGCTTTGATATTCCAATTTACAAGATTTCCAAGTCATTTCATTGTGCATGATTTCTTTCTAATATGGTGGAAAGAGATTTTATGCGATAATTTTCTAGCTTCCCCTGTCGGGTTTGTTAGGTAAAATTACTTCTAGGGTGTAGTGAAGAGAGAATAAAATATTAGATGGTCTAATCATAGTATGATAGAATTTTATTTTAGTGGCTTGATAAGGTATTTTTTTGACTTTTTGGATAATTTTTTTTTTTTTTTGTAACTTTTAGTGGTATGAGAATGTTGTTTTTTTACCCTTTTTTTTAAATGGAGGGAATTTTGGATTTTTGTACTTCTATGTGACTCAATCTTTTCTTATTTGGTGAAAAGAGGCTTTACTTCACTCCGCCTTACTAGTTAAATCGCCAAACGTCACCCGTTGAAAGAGAAACCATCCCTTGCTGATGTGGGTCCCACCTCAGTGTGATCAGATCCACTCATGTCAACATCTTTGTATAGGAATTAGCTCAAATTTCACTTTAATAGGAGTAGTACATACCTTAGGATAGATTCCATGTTCTCTCTACATAACCAACTCCATGGTCAGTGGCACAGTGCACTCTGTTTGGAGTGACATTTGGAACCGTTTCTACAAAGAGGTTCCATTGATATGAGAAGTTTGATCACCTAAAAGTGGGCCTTAATCAGAACAAGTCATGTGGCTCAATTTCTCTTGTCATTTTGCAACATCTTTTCGCATTGGAAATGCAAGTTTTTTGGCTGATTTTCTGCAGTGGGGTAAACAAATTTGAAATCTGATGTAAGATTGACAGTGTGAGATTTTATGGCCGGATGGTAAAGGAGCACAGAATCCTTACAATACACAAACACCCTATAGGAAGAAGTGAGTTCTCTTTTTTTCTTTTGGTAAATGAGTTTCCTCAGTACATAAAATCGATGGTGGTTTAATGTGAGGATCATTGATATGGTGGCACATAATGCAAATGGGAGTTGGGTCAAAATCTGTAATTTAGAGTAATCAGATAAGATTAGTCATTCAATCGCTCGCCTGTGAATTTGCAGTCAATAAAAAGCTTACAGCGATCAAACGGTTTGGATCGTCCCTATCACTATTTGTTTGAGGTATGGCCCACTAAAAATGTCCCTTACTAATTCTCACCATGGCATTTTCCTTCTCCTTTACTCTCACTAACTTTGCCAAAAAGAAAAAAAGAAAAAAAAACCCTTACTAGGATGATCATCCTCTTAGAATAGGGTAAATTTGCATGTTTCATGTGGTTAATAAAGAAGGATTTAGCATTGTATTGACATGGTTTTTTATTATACTGTTTTACCCAAAGATGAGTTAAAATACAGATATTATATGGACAAGGTTCCTAAAACATGCCATGGAAGTAGCTTTTTTACACCCAAAGATGAGTTAAAAACTTAAAATACAGATATGATGTGGACAAGGTTCCCAAAAACATGCCATGGAAGTAACTTGCAGCCATATTCTTTTATTAGTTTATGACCCTCCCACATTAGGCTAGGGCACAAAAGCTTCCACCCCAACTCATCCTGTCCAAAACACTAAAGGCATATGAACATTGCTTTATCCGACATCCTGCAACTTCCACCCAATTTTAAAGACATGATAATGTTTCAGTTCACTACATTGAATCATCATATCCACCTAAAAACAGATTCTGTAGCTTCTGACTGAACCAGAATATCAAAGATAGCATAAACCCCACTAATGATCATTGTAACTGGCCCATCAAATAGAGAGAGAGAGAGATAGAGAGAGAGAGAGAGAGAGAGAGAGAGAGAGAGAGAGAGAGAGAGCTCACTTTTTTTTTAAACTGTTGCTGTTAGTTCCTGATGGGAATTTTTGGTTACAAGTACATATCAGATCTAAAGGCTTTTTTTTTTCTGCAGTTCTATTTTATTTATTGATGAATGTCACATGCAACTTGTTGCATGGTACTCCACAGTGGAAATATTTTTGTTTGTACAATAGAGAAAACCAGTCATTGATCTAAACCATTTTTATGGTCAAGCTTACTACTCATAGCCACATGGAAAAAAAGGTTCCAAGATGTCAATTATTGTTCTCCTTTTTTTTTTTACGCCGTACCAACAAAATAACAGAGTTGGTAGCAATCTAATCAAAGCTGTTCTTGAAAGTGATTGGTTATGGCTAGATCAGTTCGTATGAACAATACTTGTCATCATCGTTATCGTTATCATTATCATTATCACCAGAGCCTTAAGCCCTACATGTGGATATTATTTTGCTCTCTCTCTCTCTCTCTCTCTCTCTCTCTCTCTCTCTCAACTTTATTTAAAGCCATGTTCTTATCTTCTGAGTAACTCTACAATCCACTATTTCTTTCCTTGTTAATTCATTTAAAGTCGTCGCTTATTTTTCCTTTTCAGTGCATATAAATAGAAGGGAAATCATTTTCGCAGTACAGATAGAATATAAGACTTGCTCATCTGCCAAATGCAACTAGTAGCAAGGTTATATCCTAAGCAACTATTTACAGAGTTACTCATCAAAATCATTTAGTTGTTTCTACAAGCTCAATCATTTAAAAGATGTGGAGAGAAGTGAAATTGCATCAAAATTACAAATCTCAACAAAAAAAGAAATGTTTCATGACAAAAAGATTGCACCAGCATAACTTTCTCCCAAATAAAATACGAACTTCTTGTCTGCCACAATACAGTGAGATAGCCTTTCCCTTAAAGCAATGAGTTGGCAGCTTGCCACACCTTTTGGTGCCACAGTCTCATCTAAATGCAAGGTTTGGAAAGCAGAGAGGGGGGGCCTGTGGAAGAAGAGTTCAAGAGCAGGGATGGTGTGTTTGTGGTGTAACAGACTCATGGTCTTGGTTCTCTTGGCTTGCTTCATTCATACACAGGCGACATCGCGCTCACCATGGGGTTACTGGGACCAGATGTTGCCCAAGATTATCCCTTCTCCGCCATCAGCGCCTTCCCGGGGCACCAATTCGGTGCCTCCATCATCATCGGCCAGCATGAAAATAGATCGGAAGTTCCCTTCCTGGCGAGGATGAATTCGAATAAGACTAACCGACTTCTTAGTGTAATGTCATTTACATCTAAGTGTAGATAAAAGACTAACTGTATCTCTTTGATGATTCCTAAGCTTCCTGTAATCTTGTTTTTCTTCTAATCACAATGCTTGTGACGAGAAATAGGTGGAGGATAGGGACACCAAAGATGAGTTTGAAGAAAAACTTCTATGCTTATTTTGTAAGAACAGGAAATGTATACAGACTTGTTCATTTACTGTTTTGGTTTTGTGGAACATCTTATTTTTCTTCTTTTTTCTCAAAAATCAATTGTAACTTGATAGTAAGGAAAGAAGAGAAAGTGGGTCCTCAACTTAGTATATGGATCAATCCCAAGGCCTTCTTTTTACATAGAATATATAGGAATTCAAGGTTAAATAAGCCCCATCTATAAGATTATTAAAAAGGCAAGGGGAGAAGGATATGAAGTAGCGATGTAGCTAGATGAGACCTTGACTTTCTTAGTATTTGAGTTAATAAGGCGGTGGATGGGTACTCATTTTTCATCTTCCCTTAATTCTATTTCCATGAAAGGAAATGTTGTTTGATGCCGATTTTTGGATATTCACCTTTTATCTTCACTTTTAACCACTTGAGTCATAAATTCTTCTAGAATACATAGAAATTCAAGGTGAAATGAGCTTACACCAAACAATTTATTAAAGAGGTGAGGGGGAAGGATATGAGGAGGAGGATATAGGATAAAAAGTACTTACGTAAATGCAAACCTCATTTTCGTAGGACTTGAGTTGCGAAGGTGGTGACTGTGTATTTCATTTCCCACCTCACCTTGTTTCACTTTCCATTGAAGGGGAGATAATGGTGTTTTGGAAATTCACATCTTTTTCCTTCAATTTTAACCACATCTAAAACTAAAAGTCTTCAAATTCTTATGCATTCAATTAGATGTTTCAAGTAATTGTATTGTTAGCAACCTTTAAGTGTATTTCTCTTAGTGGTTAAAATTGAAAAATCAAATGTGAATATCCAAAGATGATATTGAATAGCCTTCCTTTTGATGGAAATTGGAAGGGAACATGGGAAATGAATACACAGCATCGCCTTAGTAATTTATATCCTGGAAAATCAAGGTCCCCTCTACATTGCTACTATATATCCTTCACTTATCATATGATATCATTTACCCCTTGCTTCAACCATGAATTCTTAGGAATTCAAAGAAGGCAAACAGAGCCAAAGTGTTCTAGCTAAAGTGTTTTCCTCTGGCCAATGAGCTCAGAAACTCAACTTGAAACCAGGTTTAAGTACATATAAAATTAAAACTAAATATGATTTTAATCTTATAATGGTGGTTTCAGGTCAAAAGGTACCTCTCGCAGAAACTGTGAGGGGAAACTACTTGAGCTCCCTGAGAAACTTTGTATCAAAATTCAAATCATTGGGTGTCCTAACAAGTTTTGCAAAAAATCTTGAGTGAATCATTCTCTCAAATGTAGTATCAATTCAAAAATACGAAGTGTTCAGCTTTTGACTAATCTCCACAACAATATCATTCTCTGAAAATTATCATTCCAAAGAAACTTTATTGAGAGATTTCCCAATTTGGGTTTCTCTTGGGGCATACTATTGGAAAAAAAGGTTGTAGAAAACAGTTCATTTCTAAAGAACTGAAAATACAAGAAATGTATTCTTACAAATAATAGTAATAATAATGCGTAGAAATGTGAAACTGCACAATACTTGGTCCTAAAGCCTTGTAGTCATATGAGACTACAAAATTTCACTCCAATTAGAGTTGAACTCATCATGAGAATCATGTATAATTACAAAAGAATTAAAATTAATACAACATTGGATAAAAAATACATCCGTTTTAGATGTGATTAATCTTGATACTGTGGGTCCTCTTATTGGTGTAAACTATGTTTATACCCATTGAGGAGAGCATTTGTTTTGAACTGTTCAGATTTTTAATAAAATGAAAATCGATGACTTCCTTATTTCATGGTTTAAATTTCACTGTTAACATTTCCTACAGTCAAATGTGTTTCTGCTTTATATAAAACTGCAGAAAATGGTTTTCCACCTTCAGTCTGAAGCAGATTTTGCTGGGAATTATGGAACATATTTTCACCTTTGGAAACAGTCATCTGAGACTTTTCTTGAGCACTGGTATGATTGCACCTGATAAGCACAGCCACTTTTAACTACAAAAATATATATCAATATTTTCTCACTTAAAGTGATAGACCTTTTTTTTTTTTTCTTCCACTTTTAAGTTATCGCACAATTGATCAAATGACCGTAAGGATGAGCAAAAAAAGTAGTACTCACAAAGTCAGCCTAAAATAGATGGATTCAGCTCCAATGGTGATGGGGCAATGGCATACAAAATGGGCATCATTTTACAATAAGCATGAAGGGAAAATGGAAGATATAAGCATTTCAATCATTACCCATTCCCATACTTCAAATGCCAAATGCTTGAGCGAGTTTATAAAGGGTTCAAACAGTAGAGTCCCTATATGTCTGCCATAAACAGAAAGGGCTCTCACGATTGAACAAGAATATCATAAGAGGAAACAGAAACAATTCCTAGGCTTGCCAAGATGTAGAGTTTGTACGGGTTAAAGCCATAGTACAGCCATCCAAACTATAGATATTGGACCATGCGTGGCCCATGAACCCAGATATGATCCTACACATTGAACCTTCAGAGTTTTTCTTCCTTAAAGATCTGCTCATAGCCCATCCATAGAGGGATAACCGGACCATTGTCCCCATCTGTGCAAGAGGAACAACAACAACAGAAAAAAAAAAAAAAAAAAAAAAAGCAGCAGCAGCAATCGTACATATTCACAGGCTGAGATTTGTAAAGATCCACAAAAATACACAACCTGAACATCCTATCTTTAGCACAGAAAATGAAATCACCTAGCACTCTACAACTGAAGAAGGTGTCACTGCTTAGCCATGGCCAAACCTATGCATAGAGCTTCAACCGTGTTGTTATGGGTGCTCGGCACAAGGGGCAAGACGATAATGTTGCACCACAATCCTTGCAAGTCTTGAGAGTGAAAAATAAAGAGCATTATAGTCAGTTATCAGTACAATGTTGAATGTATAGCTCAAAACTAGACTACACTTGCCCTCACTTGGCTATCAACCCCACTCGAGAATTTCCAAGTTGAACAAGTCCGGCCAAGTCTGCTAGTTAATTGACTCAATGCCATTGAAAGTCATTCAAATGAAACCATGGTCAAGTGACTTTAGACTGATTAATGAAACCAAGTTAATAATCACTCTGAAGGATGTGAAGGTGGATGTATATATCCAATGAGGAGAAGCCAAGAAACAATCTTCTCATCGATTATTTAGAGCTACCACATGCAGTAAGACACTAATGAAAGGCTAATGAACATGACAAAGGTTGCGGCTTAAGATTACAAGTGGCTATGAACCCTACTTGAGAACTACCAAGGTACTTCCAATTATTCTTTGAGTTTAACTAAAACAATAAAAAAGAAATTATTTTTGGGTTTCTTCTCTCTGGATATATATATATATAAAGTGCATCCATCCCTCACCATTTTTGGTGAGGGACACCCCTTTTGGGGAAGTTTCAAGTACAAAAGGTGTACTTTGTACCTCCCTTTTGTACTTGAAACTTCCCCAAAAGGGGTGTCCCTCACCAAAAATGGTGAGGGATGGATGCACTTGAATATTATCCTTTATATATATATATATATATATATATATATATATATATTGCCTAACACAAATACTGAATGTATAATGGTTCATGCCAACATCTTCATATATTCTTATATATATAACTAGAAGTATATGGACATCTGAACCTGTCTATAGATGCACATGGCACATGGAACTTATAATTCATATTGTAACCTAATGCAACCACTTTTATCATTTTAATCTCAAAATTTTCTGTATTCTGAAGAGTACTATATTCTAATTGTACCAATTAGATTGAAAATTTACTTAGTCTTCATCTTTCCTTTAGGAACATTATGCCCATTTTAGAATAATTACATAAAATCCATTCAAGAAATAAAAGCATTCTTCATATGCATCTATCCCTCACCATTTTTGGTGAGGGACACCCCTTTTGGGGAAAAATCAAGTACAAAAGTGGGGAAAAAGCAAAGTACAAAAGTCCACTTTGTACTTGAATATTACCCAAAAGGGGTGTCCCTCACCAAAAAGTGGTGAGGGAAGGATGCACTTGAAGATTCCCCTTATATAAATTATGGAAAATGATCTATTGCAAATTGGTAAGTGCAACATAGATGTACTGGAGGTAATGTACTAATGTCAGATGATAGATTACAAGCAACCAATCAAAAGTTAGGCTCAATTGATCAAATTATATTTTTATCCATTCATGATCCAACATGGTACCACCAGATGGATGGTCCAGTTATGGTGCAAATGAATTGCATCATTATTTAATTTTTGGCTTGAAAGGAAGCAATCTCATGCACTCTCACTTCCTAAGAGAGGCATTTGAAGTCCCTAATCAGCTCAGCTACAGCCGGGGACAATTGCACCATAATTATTAATGCTATGCGAATCAATTGCAATGTATCATTCATAAACCACCACCCCGCGCCCCCCTTCCCCCCCACCCCACCCCCCCCTCCCCCTTCCCCCTTCCCCCTTCTTCTCTTTTCTTATCTCTCGATACATTCAAACATATTTGACTGTGTATCATGTTGCCATTGGTTATGAAGGTTTAGATAGTAGATGCTTACCAAATGACCACATCCAAATGCCATGTTCTTTGGATTTGTCAAGCAGATGGGACAAGCCTTGAAGAAAACGACAAGATTCTCAGTGCCATGAAACAAATTTGGAACCTAAATAACAAGAAGAAGATCAACAAATACCTGCTCTGTGGGAATGTTTTGTGTGGTTGACTGTAAGCTCGTTGTGCAGTCAGTATTATCAAGTTCGAGTACTTCACGTGGAGGTGGAAGGGGAGGTCGGCCTCGGTCTCTTTCTGTTTTTTTTCTGAATGATTTGAGAAGATTGGGTCTAAGTGTTCTTCAAATCACAAGATAGGCATCTGTCCATGTGTCAGTTCATACGGCTTACCTCTGAAACTGAGGGTCCTGGGTAGCCCTATACTGATATGGAATTTCCATGAGCGCAGCAAGTGCAAATGATGTTTCCTTCTTTAATGGATCCTTGTTCTCGGACATGATTTTGGTAAAGTTCACAAACTGTGTCAATGCAATTTTTTTAAGTCAGAAGAAAGAAGACAGCAGCACTACATGTGTACAATCAGGTTCTATTAATTTATTAGAGTACCTCTAGAACACTTACAGAAAGTAGAAAATATAATAAGTTAATAACAGGGGGAGGTCAGGCAGCTAGATTCTAGCCTGGGAGCTCCCACCCTTTTCTGCTTCAACTCATTTAATATCAATGGCCTTTTGGGTATTACATCTACAACAGACCAGAATGGGTCATCCACTTTGCCAAAATAATCAATCCCATTGTGATATGAGAACACTAGCACGTTCTGAATGTCAAAGGTGCTGTTTGGCAAGTATACTTATTGTCTTCATTTGACTTGAAAACCGATTCAAATTGATGTTTTTAGTGCTTTAGACTGTTTGGCAAAGTCCATACAGATGCTTGATTCATTCAGTTATAAAACCATTTGCCTCGTTTCCAAAAAATTAACAAAAGGTAACTAACATGGATGTCTAAAGCCCTTTTTTTTTGCAAGTTTTCCCATGTAACTTTTAACTATATGACAAGTTTGTTGTACTACCTTACGACAAAATTGCCTGTACCACTTTTACTATAAGACAACTTTGCCCATACAATTTTTCTAGCATGACAAGTTTGTTTTTTTCTAATTAAATCGAATATACTAAACAGTCTAATTGTAAAGAGCTCTAATTGAAACAGCTCTATTTCAAACAAATCTATTTTGATCAGCTCTATTTCAGATAGATAAGAATTGCCAAGCAGGCCCAAAGGGAATTCTCTAATCAACACAATGCACCAGGCCATTTCTTAGAGTTGCTTGGCATATATTGAATATGCTACCTTCAAGTATGACAAGTTAGCTTTTTCTAATTGAATAGCTTTTTCTAATTGAATCAGATATACCGAACAGTCTATTTGTAAAAAACCTTCCAATTGAAACAGTTCTATTTCAAACAAATCTATTTTGATCAGCTCTATTTCAGATAGATAACACTTGCCAAGCAGGCCTAAAGGAAATTCTGTAACCAACACAACGCATCAGGCCATTTCTTAGAGCTGCTTGGCACATATTGAATATGCTACCATCAAGGATTCAAAGCAACACAGTGATGGTGCTCCTTCCATCAAGAAGAAACTCAACCTAGTGCAGAGTAGTACTGCAACAGAATTAAAAAAAAAAAAAAAAAGTCTTCCAAATGTCCAACAGTTGAGGACAATAAGTTTAGCAGCTTTCTGGAGGCACCAATGCAATGTGGTACCCCAACAAAATCTCCAAACCTAAACTGTCATTGTGGGGCTCTGAAACAAGACAGTAACAACAAGCGAGCTGACTCCCCTGCGGTACTCTACCTTAAGAACCAATGAAGGCTCATGCAAATTGCCTGCAAATTCCACAAAAAAAAAAAAAAAAAAAAGGAAGTTCCATGTGGAACCACATGGAACATGGATCCTCAACTCAGTAGATCCCTCCTTTTCAATGGCACTTCAAGCCTTTACCACTGCTTCTGACATGTGGAACCACATGAAGAAAATTTATCATCAGCAAAACAAGGCTTGAAGATTTCACCTTGATACAGAGTTAGCAAGATATTGCCAGAATGATAAATCTGTCCAGGAATACTACAATGGCTTTCCAGCCCTATGGACCAAGAGGGATCAAATGCTCCTTCAATCTGTTTCGGCAGCTTTTCTTCCTCAAGCCCTCAAAGTACAGGAAGAACAACATGTTAGTCAATTCCTTATGAACCTTCGATCGGAATTTGAACCTGTGCAAGCTGCTCTTATGAATAGAGAGATCTCTTCTGATCTAGATGTGTGCATCCAAGAGGTTCTTCGGGAAGAAACTCACCTGTTATCTACTCATTTCCTTAATGCGGAACCAAAAGGCACTTCTGACACAACCGGCTCCATCATCAGTCGATGAGACAGCCATGTTCACTACTCGTGGACAAAAACCACAGTGTCATGAGTGTAAGAAGTATGGTCATGTGGCTGAAGACTGCCGGAGAAAATTATTTTTCAACTACTGCAAGCGAACTGGTCACGTCATTTCCAATTTATACACGAATGCCCGGTAAGAAACTAGATCAATCTACAAAGCGTGGCCCAACTGCTCTTCAGGTTCAACAAAGCACCCCGCTTGACTTGCCATCCTCAGATACAGGGTCAGTCACTCTGACCACTGCTCAGATCCGTGAGGATAAATTCTTCTGTGGCCTCTGCATTTACCTCCATGGGTATTAGTGGTTTGTCTTCCTCTACAGCTCTTCCTGCATTTCACTCATCTACTTCCCTCTCATCACCTATCACACACTCAACATGGTTTCTAGACTCTGGTGCATCCAACCATATGACCTCTATAGCCCAAAATTTGCACAACACAAAACCATATGACCTCTGTAGCCCAAAATTTGCACAGCCAATGGTCTACAGTTGCCAATTTCTGGTCTGGGAACTATATCCATGGGGACCTTTACATTATCTGATGTTTATTTTGTTCCTAATTTGGCAGCTAATTTAATTTCTATTGGTCAACTTGTTGATTGTGGATACCCTGTTCATTTTTCTCCCTCTGCTTGTGTCATATAAGAACGACAAACTGGGAGGGTGATCGGGAAGGGGAGTAAGCATGGCAGGCTCTTTCTCTTGGACATGGGACAACCTTCATTGTTTGCTTTTTCTGTGGGAGTTCAAAATAAATTATGGACCATTTGGCATAAACGCCTTGGTCATTTGAATAATGCAAATTTGCTTTCATTGTTTAAACTTGGTAGTTTGGAAAAATCTGTTACTAGTACTATGTTTTCTTCTTTTGCAAAATCAAAATGTGAGACTTGTTGCTTGAGTAAAAGTCATGTGTAGCCTTTTTCTACTCATCACTCACGTGCCACTGCTCCATTTGATATTATTCATACAGATGTTTAGGGCATTGCTCCTCAATTGAGTAGACTTGGATATAAGTATTATGTTACATTCATAGATGATCATTGTAGGTACACATGGATATACTTTTTAAAATCTAAATCTGAGTTTTTTCCATGTTCTGCAAATTCTACAATATGGTAAGCACTCAATTTCAAAAGACTATTAAGATCCTATGCTCAGATTCAGGGGGAGAATACACATCCAAAGAATTCACCTCTTTTTTCTGATAAAGAGATCCTCCACCAAAAATCTTGCCCTCACACCCCACAACAAAATGGGATAGCGGAACGAAAGAATCGACACCTTCTAGAAATTGTCAGAACCCTTCTTGTTGAATCCCTAGTTCCACCTAAATTTTGGTGTGAAGCAGCACATACAGCTATCCATGTCATAAACAGACTTCCTAGCTCTGTTCTTGGGAAAGTCTCTCCATTTGAGTGCTTATTTGGTTCCCCACCCTCTTACTCACATTTGAGGGTATTTGGTTGTCTATGCTTTGTTCATCTCCCTTCCCTTGAGCGAAAAAAATTGTCCCCACAGGCTGCTCGCTGCATGTTTTTTGGATACAGTGATGACCACAAAGGCTTCCTTTGTTATGATCACAAGGAACGCCGGTTACGTATCTCGCGAAACGTTGTTTTCTTAGAACATGTTCCGTTCTATTCCTCCTCTCCTCCTCCTAATATCCAAGTTTCTTACCTTCCTCACTTTCCAGCATCTGACTCTTCTCCAGAAATTACTCAAGTTTATAAGCGGCGCACCAAACAACTTCCTCCAGCTACTCTCATTTCCGATCAACCAACCATGCCGACTCCTCAAGGACATGACACTCCTAGTGAAGGTAATCCTATTTTGCGACGCTCTAGTCGTATTTCAATTCCCCCAGATCGGTATGGTTTTTCCACGTTATTTACTTCTTCAGATCCCATTCCTATTCCAACTTCTTATTCTCAGGTTGCTGATATCCCATGTTAGCAAGATGCTATGACAGATGAATTGTTAGCTCTTGAGATGAACAACACTTGGGACGTTGTGCCTCTTCCGTCGAATACATCTATTATCATTGGAAGCAAGTGGGCCTATTCACTAAAAGTCAAAAAGTAAGATCCGATAGCAGTATTGATCGCTACAAAGAACGATTGGTAGCCCAAGGTTATAAACAGGAATATGGCATTGATTATGAAGAAGCATTTGCCCGTCGCTAAAATGACTACAATGCGATGTCTACTAGGCGTCGCGGCAGCTCGTAACTGGCCTTTGTGGCAAATGGATGTCAAGAATGCCTTTTTACATGGCGATCTCAAGGAAATCGTGTATATGCGTCCTCCGCCGGGATATACATGTCTGCCTCGACATGTTTGCAGACTAAAAAAGTCTATACGGGTTTAAACAGGCTCCACGGGCATGGTTCGATAAGTTCTGCTCTGCTATCATTACAGCCAACTTTCATCAAAGTCCAAATGATAATTCTCTCTTCATTCGAAGAACTTCGCATGGTTGTACTATTCTCTTGATCTATGTTGATGATATGATAATCAGTGGCAATGATGCAACAGGTATTTCCAACCTGAAAAGTCATCTCATGAAATCCTTCAAGATGAAAGATCTGGGTCCCCTCACTTACTTTTTAGGACTCGAAGTCTCAAGGAACAAGGATGGTATTCGAGTAGTACCAACCAAATATGCTGATGACTTGGTCAAATCGGCAAGACTTGGTGATGCCAGACCCTTTGCCACACCCATTGAACTCAATGTTAAATTTAGCAAAGATGGTGGGCCAGCTCTTCAATACCCAACGTTGTTTCGACGGTTGGTTGGTAGCCTACTATATCTGATTATGACAAGGCCAGATATTTTCCATGCCGTTCAGACTGTCAGTCAGTTCCTTAGCGATCCTCGTGAATCGCATCTCCATGTTGTTTTCCGGATTCTTTGGTATGTTAAGGGCACCCGTGATCGAGGACTGTTTTATCCGACCACTTCTTCACTACAACTCCAAGCTTATGCTGATGTAGATTGGGCAGGGTGCTTTGACACTCGTAGATCCACAACCGATTGGTGCATGTTCTTAGGAATGTCGCTCATCTCATGGAAGAGTAAGAAACAAAGCACTCTTTCCAAATCAACTACTGAAGCTGAATATCGGTCTATGTCCTCTGCTAGTAGTGAGATTGTTTGGCTTCGTCGTCTCCTTCGTGAGTTTGGTGTTTTTCTCAAAGGCCCTACTCCACTTTATGTAGATAACACAAGTGCCATTCGCATTGCCAAGAATGCCGTCTTCCATGAGCGCACTAAGCATATAGAAACTGACTGCCACTTCATTCGTCAGCATTATGTCTCTGACACACTTTGTCTGCCCTATGTTCCTTCACATGATCAACTGGACGATGTGTTTACTAAAGGGTTGCCCAGGGATCGACATGAATATATTATTTCCAAACTGATGCTTTGTTCCACACCGCATCAATTTGAGGGGGAGTGTAGAGATATAAACACGTCAACTAACCCAACCTGAAAAACCCATAACCATAAACCCATATCCAAACATATCTCACGTGTGGAATCTTAGTGGGATTTTGTAGATTGGTCAAATATCCCTTCTTGGAAGGTTGTGTAGACATTTCTATAATTGCTTGTAATCATAGCCTAATCATAGGATGTAAAGATATCATCATCATTGTAAATTGATACCAGTGAAGTGTATATAAACACAAGTTGATTCCCATCTTTGGGTAAGACAGAATTCACAATTTCTTCCTCCATTTTGGTTCTTCTCCTCTTTCTAGTTAATACAAGGATCTGTAGATCCTTTTCAGTTTCATGCCGATTCACTTCAGTATCTCTAGTCCCTCTATCTTGAGGATGACATGGTTGGCTAAATTGGAAGACAGCATTTTGATTAACTGCTACACATGGTCATCACATAATTGAAATTCAGATTTCTGTAAAGGCCTTATACCAAGTTAACTCATATCCTAGAATCTGCTGTACCATATTCTGTAGAGAATCACCCAGATAAGAATGCTGCCACATGACACCATACTTTGAGGAATACCAGCTATACTGGTCCCTTCAGTGTAGTATGTGTAGAATGTCTCTAAAGATGTATATCATCTCGACATTAGTTGTGTACAAATCCCAAATCATGATGAACCTTAATTTAAGGATTGTTATCTCTCAAGTAAAGATGTATTTGACCTACTGCTTCATATAGCTCCTTTGAGCCATTTCACATGAGACATTAATTGAACCTTTCGACAAACTTCCTGTTACAAGGACCAATAAGTATTTGTGAGCCTCATGAATGTGAGGGATCATATAAATAATAATTACCATAGGACGTCAGTTCAAATACTCTGGTTCCAAACTTACACTAATAGCCTCCCACTTAGGGCTCTCACTCCCTCTGCTTCACTAGTGAGGATCTCACGCACACCTACAGTCTGAATGTAAGTAATGCTTCTAGCAGAAGTATGAAGTTTTTCTTTCCCTTCCTCCAGCTGTCTGTGAATTATACCAAGTTAGTTCATTTCCTAGAATCTTTTGCACCATGTTCTCATCTGGTGTGAGACCTGTTTTTCATAGCTCCATGGAATCAGGTAGTTTCCAATGAAACATTAGCCGTCCCTTCTGACAGACTTCATTTGTAAGGTCTGAGAAGTATTTGTGATCCTCAAGAATATGAAGGATGATCCTATAAATAGACACCAGTGCAAAACGACATTTCCATGGTTCATGCATGAATGTGAATGGGTAGACCACCATTCTAAATGATTACGTTATTTGTCAAGGTCATATAAGTCATCAAGATTTGAAGCATTAGGATAGTGACGAGACAATATCGATAATATGACGGAACTGGAAAACAGTTTCTTTCATCATTCTCTACTCAACATCTTCTGCACAATGTGACATTTCAAACAATAAAAAACTATGATCATAAGGCCTGGAGAAAGATAACACCCCACAGAAAAAATGGAAAAATGAAAAAGAGAGGCTAAGAAATGTTCATAAGAACTTGAATATGGACTAAAGTTTATTGCTTTTAATCATAATCGGCAGAGGAACTGTTTAAATTGAGTAGAGATTACCTGGAAGTTATCAAATGACCGGTGGGGAAGGTTATCGTCAAATTGCTGCATTGCATCCCATGGCCCATCACCCACACCAACCAAAATTATCGAGAGAGGATACTGACTGAATGATAGAAATGCTTCAGAAAGTAACCAAGGACACCCATTTTAGAGAACCAGAAGAAACATTATTGCTTTACCTAGCTGTAACTATAGAATTTATGGTTGCTTGTTCCTGTGGACCAAGAGATCCTGGTCCTCTATTAGAGTCCCTTACCTATCAGTGGATCATAAAAGCAAAAAATTCATCAAGACCAATATTGGGAGATGGAAGAAAAATATGCCATAAAACAGAATTTCTTCTTTTCTTTTGATAGATATCATGACTCGAACTTGCAGTAAAACAGAATTTCCTAACCTGCCCATCAGCAATAATTACAAGGACATGATATTGCCCATTGCTTCTCTCCACGATGTCAATGGATGCATCAATAACTGGCGCAAATGACGTTGGGCCTGCATTAGGTCCACAAAAGACATATGAGGATGGGAGCCACAGCAGATATATAATTTTTGTGAACATATGCATGCTAAACATCTTAGATGTACAATTCAGTGCAGTGTCTTAGAAACAGTTCATAGAGGGAAAGATTTATACTATCAAATTATATCAAAACCATTTCAAGAAAGAGTGCACAACGACACACTTCTGTCATTGCCATGATGACAGGTTGAATATGGGGAATGTGGCACGTAGATACCACCCAATGACGATGGTACTAGCCTCCAACAAAAGGCAACAAAAGTGGTGAGTAAATGTTTCACAATCACTGTCTTTGAACAATTTACTCCCCATCTCAAGGAGGACAATTACCTTAGAAGTCTTTTAGTAGATTTTTGTAATTTCAGAAATTATATTAGTCATTTCGTAAATTAGGTACATTTCCATCTCATTGTTTAGCTTCAAGTAGATGTGGCAATGTTTTAGTAATTTAGGGATGCACAAATAGGCAAAAATGATGTCCATCGATAAGCAAGGAGTTGTTTGTTCAAAATTCACACCAATGGTTTTTCCTTTTCTCAGTATGAGGAAATATTGGTGGTGCCCCACTGTCAGCATATTTAAGATTTCGTTCCATTATAAAAAAAAAAGGGTATATTTAAGATGTTTGTTAAGAATCAAACAGTCCTTTTCAAATTTAAAAAGCAAGTAAATGGCGGGAAGGTTCTAATGGACAGTACATCATTCCACTTCCTAGAACATTTTATTGTTCTGATGCACATACTGTGCAATAAAATGTGAAGGGGAAACTGAAAAGAAAAATATGGAAATAGAAAGGGTAAATGACTAGAAGAGGAATCATTAAAATAAACCTCCAGTGTTTTACATTGTCAAAAAAAAAAAAAAGAGTATACAATACATAGTTTTTTGCTTCAACAAACAAAAAAGGAAAGAGAAGCAGACCTGATAATTTTAAATGCGGGACAATCTTTCTGTATCGAGCCAGAACCTCCTCGAAACCATGGCAAGGACGGTGATCAGGAAAAAAGCTGAAAACAAATTGGTCATGTGTAGATGCTACAAAATAGGAAAAAAATCATAAAAAGGTCAGCAGAGGAAAATGACATGGCATTATTAGCCTTGCAAGTAAAATTACAGAGATGACTGACCATCACCAAATCCAAAACAAGGTATCAAATTGTCCTCATCAAAAGGAGAGAGTGTACGGCCAATTATGGAGATCGCTTGCTCATATGGATTAGGTGTGCTAGAAATTGCGTGAAGACTTCTCCTGTTAAATGAAAACTTGCCTACACCCAGCAAAGCATAAGGCTTTTCTCCTCAATGATCAAGAGAAGCATTTATTCAAGGAATGAAACCCAAGCTATTGATGCAGTGACATCTAAGGTACATAAAAATCAACCATCACCTGACCATTCATTGCTTTTTGTAAAGTCAATGCCCAGAATTAAATTTGATGACTCAAGACCAGCATCTCTCAATGAAGAAATAACCTGCAAACACAAAAATGAGTCAAGGCTATATTGAAAATTTATTTAAAAAATGCGGTGTAAGACAAAGTAACAAAAAAGTCAACACCCAAAACCAATAAAATGGAATTACAAGATGAATACATTTAAGAAAAGCATTAAAAAAACAAAAAATCTTGAATCTTGAATCATGAGCAGTTTCAGACCAGTCAAGAACACCTTAAACTAAGGGCAAAAGTTACATGCTTCCAATAATTTGATAGCTTCAACTACAACAATAAAAGCAACATCTAAGAATATCATGATTGAATACCTGATCGAGGGAGCTGAAATTATCAGGTATGTGATGTAAATGTCGTTTATCTCGATAGCTGGGATCCATGGAACTGCCAACATGAAAAGAAAGTGGTTAAACACATTCGATGGGAAAGGCATAGTAGACAGATTCTTTGTTCCTTATATGTAAACATGTATTTTATTAAAAAAATAAAAAAGATACCATAAAATTAATGTACAAGATATATGAAAAAAAAAAAAGAAGACTTAATTCCATGATTGGGCATGTGCTGCATCCATTTGGGCGAATCACCTTCGATGCAGTATAGTCATTAGTGTGATGAACTACTCGAATGCGGTCGATCAAGTGATGAAAATAGCTACATGCAGATGCAGTGAACCACAATACAGGCTATAATGCAATGTTCAAACTGGTTGCATTTGGACATGTAGAAATTCCAACCATTAGTGAGGACAATCTTTCAAGTCCAACTCACTACCCATAGGCCACTCTTCTAATCACCTAAATCGTAGCCCTTACGATATCTACATTTGTGCATTCGCTAAAAAGAAATCAAATGTCTAAAACAGAACTTTAAAAGAAATCTTTGTTCCTGTAGCACAGTTGTGCAGTGTTCCTTGATGCAAGACAAACCCATGATCCATGGGTCGACCAGCCTTTGTGCGTAGTCCATAGGCCCAACAGTACAACCATTTATTTAATTTGTTTTTATTTAGTGTGATTATTTAGAGTTATTTGCTGATTTAAGTAATTAGTTTAAGTTATTTAAGTCGGATGTTTTAATCTTGACCATCAAATGTGTTCAAATGGTTAGGATTAGTTCTAGGGTTATTTCTTTGTTTATATAATGATGTGCTGCCTCTATTTTGAGTTTTTATTTTTATTTTTTATGATCAATAAAAAAGAATTCTTTTGGGTGCTTTTGCTCTCTCTCCTGTGAAAGGACTGGTGTGATGCCACTAGGAGTGAAGCCAGGCAACTTTGGGTGTGATGCCTAGCGCTACTCTTCCCCTACCCGGATCGCATCACTCATTGGCACAACCAAGAGGTTTAGGGTCCAATTTATGTTACCCAAGAAAAGGGCACTTGAGAACACTTAGGAAAAATGGAACTAGCTATATATATATATATATATATAAAAGGAGAATGGTTGGCAGACCTTTAGACCAAAGTAGATCACAGAACAGAATTCCCAGAATTCACACTAACCCATATGCAGGATGAAATACCAGATGTTGTCAATATATTGGTTCCTTTCTACAGGATTTTGCAAACATATTAGATTATTATCCATGGTCTGATTTCCCTCAGCTGCTTTCCTACACTCATCACTACTATTAGGCTGATTTTGAGGTGTGCCCCATGCATTTTACCATATTTTCCCATCTTTTAGAGCTATCTGGGTGTCCTATGATTTGCAAGTTTGAATGAATACTGTAGCAAACACATAGCTATTGGAAAGCATGAAATTATTTCCGACACAAATCACTACCCGAATTGATTGCAAACACTAATTGGAGTAGAGATCAATAAGAACAATGACAAATCTAATGTGACTTCTGACTTCCATGCCACCTCAAACACACATTGAAGAAGATAAGCCATCCAATTTGCCAAACTATTCAGACTGATTGTCAATTGGGTACATTCAAACTCCTCAAGCAAACCTGCTTGGCTCAAACACAAAGTGACCTTGGGCCCATTTACCTACTTCAAATTGAATTCCTTGGCATTCAAAAGGGGTTTTTATTGAAGCATTATTAAAGATGTGAGGAGAAGGGTCTAAACTCTAAAGCCAGAGATCCGAATGGAACCATCCCTTTCCCACTATTCAATTTACTAATCCCTTTAACTAGGAATTGGAGATCCTCTGAGTGGGTCTATGCACGGAGACCGTGAGTGGACCGCTCAGGGTCTGCCACATCACTGAGGGTAGCCCTTGCCCGGATGCATGGCAGGCTGCCCGTGGTGACGTGGCGGACCGTGAATGGTCCACTCACGCCAAGTGGTTTTACCTCACCAGATCCGGACTCATTTACCAGTATCAATTTACTAGCCCTTGCCCGGATGCATGGCAGGCTGCCCGTGGTGACGTGGCGGACCGTGAATGGTCCACTCACGCCAAGTGGTTTTACCTCACCAGATCCGGATTCCTTTACTAGTATCAATTTACTAGGGTGATGGGTAGATAATCCGACAGCCCCTCGCTGATTTTTGCCTTTAATCTTTACCTTGAACCCCTTTCAAAAGAACACATCGCTCAGAAATCCTAACAACTTAGTACCCAATTAAAACAAACAGGCGATTTGCATCGAATACAACATGACTCGCGCATATTCTACACTCCTTCACTCCAGAATCCAGATGGATGGCATCAACACTCCAGCCCAAATTGATAGTTAGCAAACGAAATCACCAAAAGACACTCATCCAACAAGCACCCAAACCCAAAGATCAGATCTTTGAAAGAACCCAATCACGGCCGTCCACAGCAGCAGCACGTGGGGCCCACAAAAGCCACTAGTACTCTAAAATCGCATCTTTCCCCGTATTCGCTTTCCATGACTGGAATCAGCAACGAAAGGGATTGTTTCTCTCGATCTCAGACTCTCAAAAATAGTGTGTTAGGTTAGTGTAAAGTAGTAGAAATAACTGGGTTTTCTCCCAATTGAAGCTTTCTGTAGCAGATTTTTCGTGGGGTAGTCGAGATTCATGGAATCACATCTCTCCCAATTGAAAGCTTTCCTATCTATCCATTGACCCGTCTCTGATCTCTCTAATTCTATGTGATGGAAAAGGAGAGAGAGAGAGAGAGAGAGAGAGAGAGAGAGAGATATAGAGGAGCATTTACCTGACCCGACGAGACCTCCTACAGCTTCTTCCCCAGACGGATTGGATCTGAAAGCAGCGGAAATGGAGAATTTTTAAGAATTTCAGCTCTTACTTGCACGACAATTTGTCTGTGAACATGCCACACGAGGCACACAGATAGGGGCCCACTCTATCAGGATAGGGTCAGAAATGGACTACTCGACTCGTGTTTCACATTTCACACTAATGTCAACGAACTTTCTTCGTGCTCGCGGTGACAGGGCGGACCCTAATTCATCGTTCCCATTAATCATTCTGATGTAAGAGAATTTTGATTTTTCACACTATACGGTGTCTTGGACGTATCCATGTAAATCCATGACTCGCCTCTCAATTTCTTACTTTTGACATTTACCGGCCATCGTCCAAAATTTCACTCAATTGGAGTTATACTCACCTTAAAATTACCATTGGCTTGATTGTTTGTGTAAAGCTATGGGAAGAGATTTTGAAATGGAGTTCAATTTCCCTTTTATCTTTCGAATGAAAGAATTTCTTATTTCTGTCATTTTTCTATATTTAAACGGGTTGCGGCTAACATCTAAAGTTTGTTTGTTTGTATTAAAAAACGTAAGAATAAAATTTAAAAGAGATAATGTGGAAGAATAAACATAGGATTTGAAAGCATAGCATGGTTAAAAACAAATATTAAAAGTGAATTCCCAAAATAAGAGCTGCAAATAATATCTTTTTCTTAAGAAATAGAATAAAAGAAAAAAGATACTATTTAATGCTCGTTCTTGGAAATTCATCTTTGAACTTCATGCTTAACCACACTATGTGTTTAATTCTTATGTATTTTATTGTAAATATTAAGAGCACTCAGAAGAACCCTATGCACAGAACATGTTATTTAAATTTTGTTTCCTTATTTTATTTCAATCACATATTTTTCAATATGAATAATTTGACGGGAAATATTCAAGTGAGAACTAGTTCTCACCTATTATATGAAAACTTTTTTGCGGGGCACAATTAACAACCCTTCCAAACCTAGCAACCAATAAGGAACCCCTTGATAGTCACTGATATCAAGGATTAGCATATATCCAAATTGACTGAACCGTTGGATTGAGGGTTGAATATTTTTTTTAATATGAAGCCATTAAACTTGTGGGCCACGGATGAAGGGGTTAGGGGAATAGGTTTGGGGTCAAACTTGATACTTGTGATGGTCTCATATAGATTTTTCCATCTCCCCTGGTATGAGCCTCACAAAAAATCTCATATAATATGTGAGAACTAGTTTTGACCTGAATATTACTGTAATTTGACAATGGACATAAATTCAATAGGAGTAAGTAGAGTGAATAATTTTATGTCAATATGGGGAAGTGATACAATAGTGATTTTGGGTAGTTTGGATCTCAAAGGTGATTTCATTGGGGAATTTATGGCTATTGGCTCACAACATTCACCAAGTACTGTGCTTTGGAGGATTATCTCTTTAGTTGATTGTTAGCCTTTCTTTTTTTAACAGTTCATTGGGCGGAGAGAGGACCGATTGGAAAGTGCACTCACTCCACCCAATCAAAGTGGCTTTCGGTTGTAAGCATTGGCTCATTGCCATTGGGGCGTTCATGTGGTGGGTCTTAATTAATGTACACTGAGGTGGAATCAGCAATGGAATCTCCATCCCCATTTGGGCTAATTATTGAAGGCAAGCCAGTCATGAGCCAACTGAAACTGCTAAAATAAACATTTTTCTTTGTTCTCACATCAATGGCAAAATTTCACTGTCAAAAGTTATGTGCCGAAGGCTGCTTTTAGATGTATTTTATTTTATCTTTCACACCCAAATAACCATCCCAATCGATGTAGATAAATTGGTCGGCCAAAGTCAAGCCCACGAGTTGCAATAGTAAGGCCTCCTCAAGATGTTGCAAAGTGTAGAGTTAGTAATGTAAATGGGTCCTCAATTCTCCGACCCATTATAACTGGATTTGCGTTCTTACTTAGGTCTCGATAAACCCCAAGGGGTTGGCCGAGTGGTCATGATCACGGTTCCTCCCTCTTCCGGAGCTAGAGGTCTTGGCATCGACCCCCGATTCCCCCCTCTTCAGGAACCGAAGGTTGAGTCCACTTATGCTACCACCTAATGGCCACAGGGGTTTTACCCGGCTTCTCATATAATATGTGAAAACTAGTTTTGACCTGAATATTACTGTAATTTGACAATGGACATAAATTCAATTGGAGTAAGTAGAGTGAATAATTTTATGTCAATATGGGGCAGTGATACAATAGTGATTTTGGGTAGTTTGGATCTCAAAGGTGATTTCATTGGGGATTTTATGGCTATTGGCTCACAACATTCACCAAGTCCTGTGCTTTGGAGGATTATCTCTTTAGTTGATTGTTAGCCTTTCTTTTTTGGGGCATTTGGGCGGAGGTTTCTCAACAGTGATTTTTATTGCAAACGGTCCACAATACTTTGTCGTACTGACAACAGTCCTCTTGTAACTGAAAAAGACAAAAACACACTTATATATGTCAGCAAAAGCAAAACTCAAATAAATTTATCTGAGTTTTCAAAACTCAGATAAACTCAGATAAATTTGTCAATCTTCTGAGGCAATCTTCTCACTGTTTAAACAATGGTTATGATCATATGTGTAGCCTGTGGACGGTGGTCCTGGACCATCCTTTCACATGTTAAAACCACTTACAGATTGACTGACTTGAGCTTTCTTGAAATCAGGACACATGATACCTTGTGAATACAACACTAGAACTTGCCTGTGAGAGTAGAAGAGAACAGCCAAAACCCACATTACATGACAATCAAGTTTCTCTATCAAGGTGGCCAAACTGACATCATGGCCGTTGATATAGCTTAGGTATGATATGAAGGTTAATAGGTTATAGTATTAAAAATCAAAATAAGTGTTATCTAATGCTTAAACCTGATAATCGCTGCTTTATCACTTCCATAAAACCAGAATACGTTTGGTTTCTCCCATAGTTCCCTGCTCCTTCTTCTCCTTCTGTCAGCTGGCAGAGAAAGAAAATGCAAATCACGAATCACAACCACTGCAATAGGAAAGGAGAGATGGATGTGGGTCATCGAATGGCACCACTTCGCATAGCTATTTGTTTGAAACTCAGAAAAGTTCTTCAAAACTCAGATAAATTTGTAAATTTATCTGAGTTTCTGGCAGAACTTCGACAAGTTTATCTGAGTTCTGCCAGAAACTCAGATAAATTTGTAAATTTATCTGAGTTTTTGGCAGAATTTCAACAAGTTTATCTGAGTTTCTGTCTAGTTTATCAGAGATTCTGAGAAATTTATCTGAGCTTGGCGACACCAAAAGTCAGAATACGGAAAATCAGGTTCTAATAAAAATCGAAATCCAAAACAAGAACACTTGATGACCACAATCCAATCGAGAAAAGAGAGGGGGGAAATAAGAAAAAGTGCAAAATACTCTCTTTCAAATCAGTTGTAGAGAGAAAGAGAGATTTGGAAGAGACTACATATGAAAGAGCAAGATAAAGTAAAACTGTGTCTATCTTTGAAGAAATGAAAGAGAGAGAATCGGAAATCATGGTAGCGATGGGAGGTGCTCTGCAACAATACTCTGCAACTATGGAAATGAATGGAAAATGGAAAATGAGAGAAGAAGAATGAAGGAGTTCTCTGGCATAGTTGAAAGGGGCAACTTAGTCATGAAAATATATGATGTGGCATATTAGGGACCTCTCACTAAAATATCTTTAGCTGTCTGGACTATAGACATTAGAGAAAAAGTAGTTGTCCTTGATGCCTTAGAAAACCGTACTCAAGGACTTTTGACTAATTTACCCTTCTTTTTTTAACAGTTCATTGGGCGGAGAGAGGACCGATTGGAAAGTGCACTCCACCCAATCAAAGTGGCTTTAGGTTGTGAGCATTGGCTCATTGCCATTGGGGCTTTCATGTGGTGGGTCTTAATTAATGTACACTGAAGTGGAGTCCAATCAGCAATGGAATCTCCATCCCCATTTGGGCTAATTATTGAAGGCAAGCCAGTCATGACTCATGAGCCAACTGAAACTGCTAAAATAAACATTTTTCTTTGTTCTCACATCAATGGCAAAATTTCACTGTCAAAAGTTATGTGCTGAAGGCTGCTTTTAGATGTATTTTATTTTATCTTTCACACCCAAGTAACCATCCCAATCGATGTAGATAAATTGGTCGGCCAAAGTCAAGCCCACGAGTTGCAATAGTAAGGCCTCCTCAAGATGTTGCAAAGTGTAGAGTTAGTAATGTAAATGGGTTCTCAATTCTCCGACCCATTAATAATTGGATTTGCGTTCTTACTTAGGTCTCGATAAACTCCAAGGGGTTGCCCGAGTAGTCAGGATCATGGTTCCTCCCTCTTCCGAAGCTAGAGGTCTTGGCATCGACCCCCGGTTCCCCCCTCTTCAGGAACCGAAGGTTGAGTCCACTTGTGCTACCACTTAGGGGCCACAGGGGTTTTACCCGGCTTTTCTCTGAGCCCGGAGGGAATAGTCCAGTCCAAAGGGTTGGGAACCCTCCTTTAGCAAAAAAAAAAAAAACTTAGGTCTCGATAAAACCGGTCCGGATTTGGGTCTTTTTTGGATCCGTGACCTAAATGGATCCAGGACCATCTTGGTTCCGATTTATGGACCCGAGACGCGATGTATTACCTCAGTTTTTGAGAATTCATCCTAAAAGTTTTTTTTTTCCAAATCATTCTCTGCCCAGACTCGAAACTGTCCCATAAACAGAACCGGTTCCGATTATGTTTCCATCTTCTCATTAACGATTCTGGCTCCAACTTCTAGTTAACAGGTCGGTTTCAGTCCACTATGGACCTAGACCGGAACCAACCCATTTGCATTGAAACCCAAGCCCTAGCAATTTGGTGACTGCCTGCACCCATAGTTAGGTCCATGCAAGCAAATCTAGGAACAGTAGTTCTGGGGAAACACTAGTTCTGGAAACACTTATCTTCTGTTTCCACATTTCCCAAGGTTTCTAGAAAGAAGTTTGAAAGAAGCAATCTCCAAATGGGTTCTTGCATTGCATAGGTTTGTTTTTCATGGGATTTTCAGCTTAGAGAGTAACAGTATGATTTTGAAATGGTCTTCAAGGATCAAATACCCGGTAGTGGATCCCTTTTTTTGGAAATCTCCAACAATTTTAGCATCAGTGGCCAAATCTCATTATAATAAAGTAGGGGCTGCATTTAGATAGATCACATGTTTAAAATATGTGATCAATTAGTGTATCTCATTTCAACTAGAGTAAAATTTGATGCAAAACTAAAACAAGGTGCCCTGCATTTTATACTTAGCTAGAAAAGTGGAAAGAAACTTCACCAATTGCAGTATCGTCCTCCCTTCACTCCATCTGGATTTCCAACTTAAACGCTTCACTTTGCGACCATTTTTCTGATGCTGTAAGTCTTACTCACCATCCAAAGTGCTTGGGTGGGCTTTAGAGCACCCCCAGTCTATAATTAAGTCCACCAGATTAGTTTAACACAGATGTTGAAACGGAGACTGAGACAACATAGAGCATTTAGACCCATTTGTGCATTTTGCCTAAAGTCCTAGGAACTCACTGTGAAAGGGTTTTTTATGGCAATAGCATTGAAGGGCTAAGTAGAGGAGGGTCCAAGGTGAAGATGTGGATGGACACCAAGAGCCTGCATCCTCTATTGGTCTCATTAGAAATTTCTGAGCATTCTAAGTGAAGCCTAGTTATGATAATTTGAAACAGTTTAAAATAAATAGTTGCCACTTTTTTTACGGTTTCGGCTAAATTTTACTTCAACAGGAATTAAGCTTATTGTTTAGATTGATCGCTATATAATACTTAAAAATATTAGAAATTCAATATTAATCAAACAAGGAGGGCCCACACATGTTGGGTTGAATCAGTGCCTCTATGTCTACGGCTTGGACCTTGTCATCTTTCAAGCGTATGGAAATGCTCATACGCTGGCAGGATTGTAGTTGCTTGAAATCCAGTAATCACACATGCAATAGGCAGTAAGCACACAAATAAATCACAAAAAGGCAGGCATTCATAGACAAGTAACAATTGAATCTGTTGTTATTTTGACAAGAAATCAACAAATCAAGGACATCATTTTCTCTACAATCCACAAATACTTGAGACAAACATGAAAGCAGAAAGAGATCCCTTCAAAGAAAGATAAAGCAGTCCAAAGAAATGTGAGGATTATTAATATCTTCCACAGAAACAGAGCTGTTGGAGTCATGATTAGAGAGCATCTCCCCAACAACATTTTGATCAACTTGAGGTTGAGTTCTGAGCCCACAATCTCCTTTCCTCGGTGGGCAATTCTCCTTCCCTGCAGCTGCTGTATAACCTGCATTATTGCCTGCAATTCCAACAACACTCTTGCACGTTCCTCCATTGAATTTTTGACAAGCAACCCCACGTTTGAGATTTGCCTCTTGCGAGTTCTTTGAAACATCTCCACTAGCAACCCCATTGAATCTTCTACTGGGAGATGGTGAAAGACCCCTGCAGTCCAATCTTCGAGCAGGCGACTGAGAACCTGAATTCCGCTTTGGAAGGGACACTGGCTTTTGCCTTTCAGGTTCCTTTCTAGAGCTCCTCTGTCGCACCGGCGAAGGTGAATTCCCACGAACTTTCTTGGGCTTTTCCAATTGGGTACATGCAGGAATTGACTCTTTTGGTGGGGCTGCAATGGTTCTAGATTTCTGACTCTGAGAGGTTGGGATTGGAGATTTGTTGGGTGCCTTCCTTTTTGGGTTAAGCTCAACTTGATCACCTTGAATTATTTGTGGATTCTCCTTGATGCAAGACCACAAGAACTCATTGGAGAATGATCCATCCTTTGATGAAGAAGAAGAACTAGAAGATATGGTAGTAGTAGTAGTAGAAGAAGAAAAAGAACTACTGCTAGTTGTTATAGTAGTAGTTGTAGTAGTAGAGGAAGAAAGAGAGGGACAATGTGGTTTCTTGGAGACGGGAATGGTAGGGAGAGAAGGGCAAGGAGATTGTTGGGATATTATTATAATCTTGTCTTCAATGGGGTTGATATCTTGACTAGAAGATGAGCATTTGCTGATGCAAGAGCCCATGGAGTTCGAATTGGAATGAGGAAGGACAAGGAATGAGGAAGGTGGTAGCCGTGGGAGTCATTTATTCATTAACTGTGATGAAGTGAAAAGAGATCACAAAGAAGAGACTTTTACTTTTTCTTGTTTCATGAGTTTGAAATCCACAGGCGGGTACCCAACCGTTGCTCAACGGATATATATGGAGAAGAGATGGTATGACGATGGTGATTCCTTTCATGCATTTACAATCTTAAAAGTAATAAAAAAGAAAGGGTGGCTTGTTAGAGGGTTTAAAGTGGAGGATATAAGGTGGAGATGTCAATGACACCATGATATTTCTAAGAAATTGATTTACTAGGGCCATGGCTGGAGGAGCTGAATAAGGAATTTTATTTAGGGGGGCAAAAAAAAAATTAAACAAATTTGCAAGATTTAGTAATAAAATATGCAATATATCATGATAAATTTATTTATTTTATTGATCAATTTGATGGCATGCATCTTTTATTAGAATAAGTTTTTGCGAGGGCTTAAAACAGGGACATTTACTTTAAAATTACATGAATCTCACAAAATCTTCTTGAGTCCACTTTATAAATTTTTCATACTTTCCTTGATTCCTTTCATTTCGTTCCTTTCCTTCCATTTCCTTCCCTTTTCTTCATTCTATTTTTATTTTTATTTTTATTTTTTTTTTTGGAAAAATCAACTAAGATAGTGGGAATCAAAGATTTCGGTGATGGTGATTACATTTGCTAACAGAAAGTTGCCATCCATTAATGGATGGGCATATGATGGGGGCCAGAGGATCTCTCCACAGAGATTCTTAGATCTTGGCCCCTGCGAGCCCCCCTAGTTCCAATTTGCATGGCTGAGTATTTTCCATCTCTCTTTATTTAAATGTCCATTAAGGGTAGATTATGTTATAGCCATTTACGGAACTTCACATTTGTTTCTTCAACTTTTAGCCCCTTATTATACCAAAAATGTTCAGTCCAGCTATGTGGGGCCCCACTTTAGCCCACTTTTGATCGATGTAAGCCCTTTTACACTCTCATCCTCCAATGATCTAGTACTAGACCTAATTTCACTCTCACCAAGCCTTTATCCACAGTTGAATTGAATCTCAGAGAAATCTTTAGATAAAAGACCGCTAAATTTTATGGCTATTAAATAAAGGGCCACCACGATTTGACAAGGCTTTTTTTATTGGCCCTTATACATGAGGAGAGCTTTTCATGTGTCCCACCCCCCACTAAGAGGTAGGTACACCCCCCACCGAGTGGTAGGCATCTAAGTGGGGCCGATAGCTGTATTGTATATGAGAAATATGCATTATGCTGGTAGGAGATTATTATATATATTAAAGAAAAATGTAATATATTAGAATAAAATATTTCTTAGACTCTTTTAAACTCAATTCCATGCAAAACGCCCTGATCGACATGTGTCTGGATTTGAAAATGGAATCTGCCTTTCTATTGGATGGATTAGGATTTTCGAAATGTTGGATTTGGATACAACCTTAGCTGTAATAAGTTTGAATTTGAGATAAGAGTTTAGTATTACCTTAAATCAAAGGTCGCTGAAATAGATATATTATGCATACTACCTTTTTCATGATGTAAATTAGAGGTTGGCCATGTGAGCACTTAACCCTTGATTTTAGGTCCTTAAGTCTTGTTTGACAGTAATTCACCCTTCAATAAGTGCGTTTTTTGTTCTAATTTGTTGTTATTATTGTTATTCCTGATGATGATGCTGCAATCAAGGTTTTTGATTTTTAATCTCCATGAACTTATTTCTTTTCATCCCAAATTGCCCCAAATGATAGAACAATTCTGACTTGTCAACCTTTTTTTTATAACATTTTCTATAGAAGCTATGCATTATATATAATCACCCCAACATAATGAAATTCCCACAAATTATTGGCTATAAAACTTGCAAGGTAACATTTCTAACAAATCTTTTCTAACCCTTTTGGAGTCTAAATAAAGTTTATGATAATACATACATCTAGTATTGGAAAAATCTATTCACACATATATACAATCATTGTGGTCATGTCTAGACTCACATGCTCAACATTTATTTCCATCCAATCTCCTCTCCCTTGTAACAATCTCTAAACTTTAAAGCATGCAACCCAACATCATGTTCTTAAATTCTTTCAAGTCAATTCGGCCATCCAAGTCTGTGTCAAACTCTCCAATCATTCTAGCACAATCACCCTCGTTCTCCACGCACATACCAAGCCTGGAGAGCACACTTTGCAGCTCCCCACAAGAGATGAATCCATCTCCATTCAGGTCGAACACCTGAAAAGCCTCCACAAGATCACTCTCTCCATCGTCCCACGTATGGATGGACTCGTAGAAGGAGATGAACTCCTGGAGATTGAGCCTGGTTCCCCCTGCAATCTCTTCAAGTTCTTCATGGCTGGTTGAGACGCCAAGCCTGCTGAGTAATTGGCTCAGTTCATCAACGCTTACATGGCCATCGCCGTTGCGATCGATGGTCGAAAACACACGTTGAAGATCAGATGAATGGAGGATGGACATGATGCATGCAGAAGAAGTGGCTTAGGCTAGAAGATTGATAATGTAATGCAGGGTGGTGAGGAGTTGTTATATATAGAGGAATGGGATGAGAGAAGGAAATTTCCATTCTGCCTCTTCTTACTAATATTGGGTGATGATGAAAACACGCCTTACTATTACTGGGTGAAGATGAAAACACGCCAATGGCCATAGTACATGAATGGAAAGACCAGACTTAGAAGGGAAATGCAAATGCTAGTAACTTGCCATGTAGCTTCTAGGTGCCTCGTAGGTGCTTTTGCTGCTGCTTCTTCAAAGGTTCATCGAAAGGAGGGGCAATAACTGTCACATTCAAGTTTTCTTTTTTACACAGGTAAGGGGCCAGGTCGCATGAGAGATCCTGCACGAAAGGTGTCATATCTAGGGTTTGAATTATGAAGGAGCCGCGGTCACATTTATTGATCATTGCTAAGGACTAAAAGTTAGAGATTCATTACATAATTTGACCATGTGGTCCGGAAAGGTTAAATCCAACTTATACATGTAGGGTTCACTTTGGAAAGATTTGACCTCTTCAAGTTTTCGGCCCACCTTGCTTATCAATAGCAAACCTGGCTTCTAAAGAAAGTTAATTTAGTCAAATTATTAATTAGGGTTTGTAAGTGTCTAAATTGTTACGGGCTTATTGAGATCACTATAAAGCTTCTTGGGAAATATCGAATGCCTGAAACCTGGAAGGGAAAGGAAAAACAAAGGTCAGAGACCTTGGCCGAGCTTAGCCAAAGGCACTCCATGCCTAAGTTAGTTGAATAACTAAACAAAAGTCGAGTGAGCAGAGAAAAGGGGAGGGCGTGTGAAAGCATATGTATGCACACCTTCTCCGGATTAGCTCTTTATGTATATATAGGCCGAGAGTCCCACGACTCGTCCTGGTTTGTCGGTGGTAGAGTCTTACTCGGACAATACCCCGATCTTTCAGGGATTGTGGATGTAACCACCGGATAAGGATAACTCCTTATCTTATCCGGTGCTTATCCTCATCTCTCAACACGTTCTATTACATGACTGAGTCTTTGTAGGAGTATAGTTGTAACTGATTAAACGTCGATGCTCATCTCGGTCAACCGGACCGAACTAAAGACGATACCGAGGTCAAGTATGATCTTAACATGTACGCATTCTGGCACTATTGCCGAGATGCATTAAACCGAGACCAAAATATGCCTAGCTGGTACTTTGACCGAAACTAGAACAATATCGGTATTATAAAAATGTCCCCACACAGGGTTGAAAATAAATCTCCAATTATTTAGGGTCATGGAATTCGAATCTCATTTTTGGTTTTGATAAAAAATAAGAACATATTAGAGAGTCTGGTAAGATATCAACCCGATTCTAAATTTATACATGCTTCAAACAAAGACCCAGACCCAGACCCAGATCCAAATATATAAGACCACATATATGTCTTGAGCCCCAACTTTCAAACCCATATGGACTAGGAATGGGAACCCATTACTATTTTTGACCCGGATCCGAACCTAAGTTTGAAATTTCATTTCTTGTTTCCTATGAATCCAAATCCAACACTGCTGCCACAGGGGATTTACCCAGCTCTCCCTAGGCCCGAGGGATTATTCTGGCCTCTAGAGCACTCGGACACCCTTTGGCCTTCGTTATAAATAAAAAATAAAAAAATCCAAATCCATGCGATGGTTTTTGTGCCAGATTGCATATGGATCAATCCAACATTTGAAAAATAGTATCAAATCTGGATACCACATAGTTCTGCCCTGGACCCAGCCCATTTACACACTATGGGGTGTGCACCTCTCTTACAATGTGATGAAATTTCAATTCATTTGGAATCACATTAACCTCTGGATAGCACAACAATTTAGCTTCATTTTTCACTTGCCTCCAATCTAGTGATCTATCTTAGTCTAATAGACTCTGAAAGTTTGGTCGTGTGTTGATGCATAGAGATAAAAATAAATTGATGATTTGGATTAGATAGGGGTGGCAAAAACTATTCTGACTTGACAACTCAACCTGCACTTAGACCCGCATATACACAGGTCAGTTGCGGGTTAGGATGACCTAATCCTTGATAAATAAAAAATGTGTCGGGTTAGGGTCAAACTGCTTAACCCATTTACACATGTAAACCATTTAAACATGTTGGATTAAGGTTAACCCTCGTACATAAACTCATTTAAACAATTTGACGGTTCAATTACCGGTACTTTGAATAGTTTATTTTATATGAAATATGAGAAGCTTGCGTTTGGGCTTTTTTGGCATACAATTTAACTCAATATAGGCTTCATATATAAAACGGATTGGTAATTTGAGCCCTGGTTCTAGTTGGGTTGTTAAATGGGTTGACTTGCATTGAATGCAGGTTATGATGATCGGGTCTGGTTGAATTGCAGAGGGTGCAGGTTGAACTGTAGGAGTTCCTTGACATGTTTTAAAAGGAGATCCCATATGGGTTGGGCTTCAACCCCTAGATATATATTTTCAACCCGACCTTACCCGTTTGGCAACCCTATCGTCGCATTATAGGAAAACTTTGATTTTAATAAAATAAAAAATAAAAAAATGCATATGTGATTTAACCAGAGAGCTTAGTTAATGTTGGACCCACCCAAGTGAACATCTTCTGACCAATTTGGGTTTTGGTAAACCTAATTCGACCTTAGTGACCACATTGTCTTAATTCATTTATCGAAGACTCTTTTGCCGGGCAACAAGGGGTTGCTTGTTTGGCAACTCTACATGTCACTTGGTTATCCGTGAATCTAGCCTTTGGTATGCCTCTCTTCCCACTTGTGTGTAGGTGTTCATGGGCTGGGCCAGCCCGAGTTCAATCCCGGCCTGGTCCGCTTTAGGCCGAGCTTTGATCTGTGATTCAGGCCCATTTTATAATTGGACCAGGCTTGAATTAAGTGAAAGAAAGCCTAAAGCCCGGACCGGCACGGTCCTTATAAGGACTGCATGCAATTTAATTTAATTAGGCTAAAGATTTGCTAGAAAGCCGACGAAGTTTATCAAAAGCACCGTTCAACTTAGCCCGGTTGACTAGATGAGTGGGCTCGGGCCAGACTTTCATGATTTATGCCTAGCTTGGGTCTATGTTTTTAAAGCCAAATCGGGCCTGGATATGCCTTGGACTGGTCTGACCTGGCCCATGAACATCATTCCGCTCCTTTGCGGGCTTCCTCTTCTGACTTGTGTGAGAGCTCTCTTGGGCCCCGGCCCCCTAGAAAGGGTTAAAAAAAAACTCATTTACTTACTTTATATACTAGATAAGTCTTCACTACTTAGGAAACTGAATATAAGAGATTTTAAAAGATGGAATAAATATCAGAAGCAAAAACAAGCATACCATTTTGTGGAAGATGAAATTCAAATATATGAAAAAGCAATTGATGCATCTCTTGCTTCCACCTTCATTTCTTAACTTCCTCCTCATGGTCCTCTAACAGTCAAAATGGGCATAAGGAGGTAGAATGAGAGTTGAAATGGGTGGTTGATGAGAGAGGAGGGGGTGCCTCTTAATAGTAGGTGGGGGTAAATGGGCATAAGAGGGAGTGAGGTGGAAGTGGGGGAGAAAATGGTTATAGAAACTGGAGATAACTGTTGGTCAAAATATGAAGGTAAAGTCAAAATTAGATAAAAACCCTCCACTTTAATATATAATAATGGATATTATAAAACTTTATTCAAAGTTTTAAGTTCCTTAAAAACCTTCTACTCTTTGGGCCTTTCAATAGACCAATTTTGTACTATATCTGTAATCCATGTTAAGTGCTTTCTACATCCTAGCCTCAACACTGCATGCATCAAGGTGGGCCCCACAAAAAATCACAAACCTAAAACTAGACTTTCCTTTGCAAGTTGCAACCCAAATCCATTTCTGGCTGTCAACTTGCCCAAATCCATTTTTTACCCAAAAAGAAAAAAACTTGCTCAATCCATCTAGATCTATGCAGGATTCCAGGGCCCAAATCTTGGCATTCATCCCATTCCAAATCTGAGTACTATGTCATTTCCATGCTGTAAGAAATAGTCAAAAAGCCCAAATCAAGCTGTTTAAAATCTGAATCTAGATACTGTCCAAATGTAAACTCCAGTTTCCAATCTGAACTTGAATCCTAATTCAAACTTGACAGGCTAATTATACTTGGGTTTATTAGCTTGCATCCAATTCCAGAGATTGGACCATGTGTTAGATTCCATTTGTGGGCCTTCAAGATATTCAGACCCTAGTCAATCAGATTATATAGATCAGGTCCATGACCATATTAAGGTGAGATCGCCAAATCATGGGGCCATGTATATGGATGAAATTGGATGCTTCTAAATTCTAATTCAATGGGCTTGGAAAGAAATAATGTGGATTTCATAGCTCAAGCTAGGCTGAGCTTGGTCCAGTTTGGCTTGTTTACATCCCTAAACCGCACGGGTTGTTTGACTTATACACACGTGATAAGAAAATGATATTACCATATGTAAATACTACATATGCAAATACTACACATTATCATGCTTGTCAAAAAATCACCATTTTCACATCAATAAATGATCACATCCAACGGTTTTAAATTTTTTTAATTTTAATGAACTTTTTAAAAATTTCTCAAAATCCATGAACAATTAAGTTAAAAGACTAAACATCTTGATATATAACATTAATACAAGAATACAACAATTCCAGTCATCAACTAGGGACCCCATAGAAGTCCAGCAAATCAAATCTACATGCTAAGACCTTTCGTAAATTATTCAAAAACCGATAAAAATTTAAAATAATTAGCTTTAAGATCTTGAGGTGTACTATTTCAGGAAAAGAAAAAAGCAAAACAAAGAACAGTTCGCAATTAAAGGGCCTATAGGAAATTTAAAAAAAAAAAAAAAAAAAAAGCTCTTCGATGGCACAAGTACCCTTCAAAATTTTATTTTTTTCCTTCTTTCTTTCTATTGAAGGATTCCCAACTATTCGGGCTGGACTAATCCCTTCGGGCAGGAGAAGAAAGCCGGATAAACACCCCGGTAGCCCTAAGGTGGTAACACTAGTGGACTCAACTTTCGATTCTTAAATATTGGGAATCTAGAGTCAAATTGAGAGTTAATATCAAAACATCTAATTCTAAAAAAAGAACCGTCTGATGCGGCCAACCCCATTTAGTACCCTTTTAGTTGAGTATACCACATTGACCCACCATGTCCAAATCTAATTCAACCAGTTTACGTAAATACCAATTACGCGTGGAATCATTTACGCATGTAATAAATTAGAGCCATGCTACTTGTCCCGGATTTCATGTCCCGGGACAAGCACGACTCCACACAGAGGGGCATTTTGGTCATTTTCAAAAATGACCAAAATGCCCCTCTGTGTGGAGTCGTGCTTGTCCCGGGACATGAAATCCGGGACAAGTAAACTTTTTGAATAAATTAAGCTCAAACACGAGCAGTCCAATGTATGGCGATATTTTGCCGACTTCTTTTTGCCGTATTAAAACGCTACTATTGCCGTATTAAAATTGATTTGGATTAGATAGGGGTGGCAAAAACTATTCTGACTTGACAACTCAACCTGCACTTAGACCCGCCCGCATATACACAGGTCAGTTGCGGGTTAGGATAACCTAATCCTCGATAAATAAAAAATGTGTCGGATTAGGGTCAAACTGCTTAACCCATTTACACATGTAAACCATTTAAATGTGTTGGATTAAGATTGACCCTCGTACATATAAACTCATTTAAACAATTTGGCGGTTCAATTACCGGTACTTTGAATTGTTTATTTTATATGAAATATGAGGAGCTTGTGTTGGGCTGTTTTGGCATACAATTTAACTCAAATATAGGCTTAATATAAAAAATGGATTGGTAATTTGAGCCATGGTTCTAGTTGGGTTGTTAAATGGGTTGACTTGCATTGAATGCAGGTTATGATGATGGGGTCTGGTTGAATTGCAAAGGGTGCAGGTTGAACTGTTGGAGTCAGGATTCAAAATCGCGGTTTGCGGTCATCGCGTCGCGGCTCGCGATTATTGCGGTCATGGCGTCACGGTTCGCGGTCATCGCGGCCCATTGCGGAGCGAATTTTTATTTGACCCCAAAAAAATCCGAAAAAATATCTAAAAAATCCAGAATATTATAAAATGAAAGAAAATAATGTTTTTTTTTCCATTAGTGCACACTTTAAAGCAAAATACGGTCCCCTCAAATTATAATATCTTGTATCATTGCTGTATCGATTTATATACTAAAATAAGCTGAAATATCATAAAATTGACATAATGCAACCATATTTTGGGCAAACTAATATTGTTAAACATTTAAAGTTTACAAGCAAGCAATAAATACTAATAGAGTTAGTGCATGTGCCTAATGCCAGAACGAGTGGCGGCCTGGCTTGATATTATCATCATCATCAGATCTTGAAGGGTAGAAGGCACCAAATTGTTGTGTTACAGAGCCTCCACTCCAATAGTGCCCATAAGGTTGTTGTGCCATTTTAAAGTAACACATTAGTAATGTATTTGAACCTAATTTGAAAAAATGTAAATGATATCAAGAAAAGCCCCAAAATTTTAAAATAAAAAAAATTCTAGATCTACACCTTAAAACACTAGATTTAGGGAAAAATTAGTGAGTAACATTATATCTAACTCAATATAAAGCCTTTGGTCCATGTATTACACAATCTTTTTTAAAAAAAAAAAAAAACGTAAAATAATTCGGATTAAAATAATGAAAAAATAAAAAATATTACAAAAAGTGTTAAAACTTGAATTCTTTTGCTCCAAAAGTATAGATCTAACACATTTCAACCATCTCTAAGTTATTTTGATGTTGAATCTTGAAAAGAACTCCAAAAAACAAAAAAAAAAAAAAAAAGTTTATCAAAGAGGTCCCTTGAGTTTGATTAGCTTTCCCCACATACAAATCCACCCAAAAGTAGCTTAGATTTAAGGTTTTCCATGCCTTAGAAGTTGTAGCAGCCCTTAAGTAGCCCTAGGAAACCCTCAGGAAGAAGAAGAATGAAAATGGTGGAAGAAGAAGACATCAGACGTGTTTTAAAAAAAAAAAAAAACTATCAGACGATAAAACGGCCGTTATATTCAGACGATATAATGGTCGTTATATTGAATATAACGGCCGTTATAACGTTTCTGTCGTTATATTCAATATAATGGCCGTTATAATCCGATATTTTGACGATATTTTATCCCGTTATATATCGCGGGCGTTATATGCAATATAATGTCGCGGTATCGGCCGTTACCGTTACATAACGGCCATTATGTAATGGTAACGGCCGCGATTTTGAACCTTGGTTGGAGTTCCTTGACATGTTTTAAAAGGAGATCCCATATGGGCCAGGGCTTCAACCCCAAGATATATATTTTCAACCCGACCTTACCCGTTTGGCAACCCTTAGGAAAACTTTGATTTTACAATAAAAAGAAAATTAGAAAAAATGCACATGTGATTTAACCCAATGGGCTTAGTTAATGTTGGACCGACCCAAGTGAACTTGGGTAAGAACATCTTCTGAACAATTTGGGTTTTGGTGAACCTAATTTGACCTTAGTGACCACATTGTCTTAATTTATTTATGGAAGACTCATTTGCATGGCAACAAGGGGTTGCTTGGTTGGCAACTCTACATCTCACTCGGTTGTCCATGAGTCTAGCCTTTGGTATGCCTCTCTTCCCACTTGTCTGTATGGGCCCGAGCTCAATCTCGGCCTGGTCCATTTTAGGCAGAGCTTGGATCTGTGATTTAGGCCCATTTTATAATTGGCCCAGGCTCGAATTAAGTGAAAGAAAGCCTAAAGCCCGGACCGGTACAGTCCTTGAGTGCATGCAATTTAATTTAATTAGGCCAAAGATTTGCTAGAAAGCCCACGAAATTTATCAAAAGCACTGTTCAACTTGGCCCGGTTGACTAGATGAGTGGGCTCGGGCCGGACTTTCATGGTTTATACCTAGCTTGGGTCTATGTTTTTAAAGCCAAATCGGGCCTGGATATGCCTTGGACTGGTCTGACCTGGCCCGTGAACATCATTCTGCTACTTTGTGGGCTTCATCTTCTAACTTGTGTGAGCTCTCTTGGGCCCCGGCCCCCTAGAAAGGGTAAAACAAAAAAAAAAAAAAAAAAAAAATTCTCATTTACTTACTTCATATATGGATATTATAAAACTTTATTCAAAATTTTAAGCTCCGTAAAAAGCTTCTACTCTTTGGGCCTTTCAATAGACCAATTTTGTACTTTATCTGTAATCCATGTTAAGTGCTTTCTACATCCTAGCCTCACAACTGCATGTATCAAGGTGGGCCCCACAAAAAATCACAAACCTAAAACTAGAGTTTCCTTTGCAAGTTGCAACCCAAATCCATTTCTGGCTGTCAACTTGCCCAAATCCATTTTTTACCCAAAAAGAAAAAAACTTGCTCAATCCATCTAGATCTATGCAGGATTACAGGGCCCAAATCTTGGCATTCATCCCATTCCAAATCTGAGTACTATGTCATTTCCATGCTGTAAGAAATAGTCAAAAAGCCCAAATCATGCTGTTTAAAATCTGAATCTAGATACTGTCCTAATGTATACTCCAATTTCCAATCTGAACTTGAATCCTAATTCAAACTTGACAGGCTAATTATACTTGGGTTTATTAGCTTGCATCCAATTCCAGAGATTGGACCATGTGTTAGATTCCATTTGTGGGCCTTCAAGATATTCAGACCCTAGTCAATCAGATTATATAGATCAGTTCCATGCCCATATTAAGGTGAGATAGCCAAATCATGGGGCCATGTATATGGATGAAATTGGATGCTTCTAAATTCTAATTCAATGGACTTGGAAAGAAATAATGTGGATTTCATAGCTCAAGCTAGGCTGAGCTTGGTCCAGTTTGGTTGTTTGCATCCCTAAACCGCACGGGTTGTTTGATTTATACACACGTGATAAGAAAATGATATTAACATATGTAAATACTACATATGCAAATGCTACACATTATCATGTTTGTCAAAAAATCACCATTTTCACATCAATAAATGATCACGTCCAACGGTTTTAAATTTCTTTAATTTTAACGAACTTTTTAAAAATTTCTCAAAATCCATGAGTAATTAAGTTATAAGACTAAACATCTTGATAAATAACATTAATACAAGAATACAACAATTCCGGTCAACAACTAGGGACCCCATAGAAGTCCAGAAAATCAAATCTACATGCCGAGACTTTTCGCAAATTATTCAAAAACCGATAAAAATTTAAAATAATCAGCTTAAGATATTGAGGTTTACTATTTCAGAAAAAAAAAAAAAGGCAAAACAAAGAACAGTTCGCAATTAAAGGGCCTATAGGAAATTAAAAAAAAAAAGCTCTTCGATGGCAAAAGTACCCTTATATATTTTTTTTCTTCTTTCTTTCTATTGGAGGATTCCCAACTATTCGGGCTGGACTAATCCCTTCGAGCCGGAGAAGGAAGCCAGGTAAACACCCCGGTGGCCCTAAGGTGGTAACACTAGTGGACTCAACCTTCGATTCTTAAAGATTGGGGAATCGAGAGTCAAATCGAGAGTTAATATCAAGACATCTACTTCTAAAAGAAGAACCGTCGTCTTGATGCGGCCAACCCCATTTAGTACCCTTTTAGTTGAGTACCACATTGACCCACCATGTCCAAATCTAATTCAACCGGTGTACGTAAATACCAATTACGCGTGGAATCATTTACGCATGTAATAAATTAAGCTCAAACACGAGCAGTCCAATGTATCGCGATATTTTGCCGACTTCTTTTTGCCGTATTAAAACGCTACTATTGGCCTCCATCTTCCCACCCATCTCTCTCTCTGTCGCTCCCTCTGTACCCTTCTTCTGAGCAGCGGAAACCCTAAAAATCTCAACTTTTTGGGGATTTTGTTCTCAATCAAGGAGAATTGAAACTTCCCGCTTCGATCTGGTTCGAGCATATCTCTCATTCACTCCTTTTTCACTTAATCATACGGTTTTTTTTTTTTTTTTTTTTGAATATTTTCATTCAAGATTGTAGACTTTCTTGAAATTGGGTTTGAAGATTTTGTCAGATAGTTGATTTTTTTTTAGGTTTTGATTCGTGCATTTCCCTTTTCTTTGATGGATAAGTTGTAGGCAGTTTGGATTTAAGTCCTTGTATTTTGATTTCATTGCATTTCTCTGTCGATTTATCAGAGCCAGGGCTTATGAATTTTGTTAATTTTGATGTTAGTTTCCATTGTTTATGAATGTTGTGGGTTTTGTTAGTTTTCTAATGAGATTTCAATCTCATGTTACTGCAGTTGTCTTCTGTTCATAGACGTCCGAAGAAATTCTTTTGCATAAGGTAATCTTCTCCATTTCCACATTTTTTCTGGTGTTTTGTATTCGTTTCCCGCGTTTGGATTCATGTATCTGACATTGGTCTTGGACCCAGAAAATTAAGATATGTAGTTCTCTATTTTAGTTTACTTCTGTGATGAAGATTTAAGATTTCAGATTTTGTGCTGTTTGCTTTATTTTATTTTGTTTTTCTGTGGGATGGAGGATTAGTAGGGGAATGGAGCAGTCAAGTGTTTGAAATTTAAAATCAATAATAGAAACATTAAATTTGGTACATTTCAGTGGGGCCCCATTAATCATGTCAGCTGAGTTTGTTTTCTTCTGGTGGGTCCTCTTAGAATACCTGTGGAAGAATGAAATATATCTCAATTATTGTAAAGCATTTGTGGGACTGCTTTTTTTCATTAATATGTGATTGCTTTATGAACAGGATGTTTGTTGCTTTGGTAGTATTAATTGTCTTCTTTTACTCTTTTTTTATTTACTCTGAGGTTATAAGTACAGAATAGCAAAGTATACAACCTTTAATGGTTTTCTTTTGTTTTTCGCTTTCTCCCTCCTTTGTACGTGCTCAATCGAAGTGTAAGAGCTCCACAGCATCAATGGTTGGGATGGGTCCACATGCCTACACTCATTGTCCGGCTACAGTATCATATACCCAAGCCAAGGGTTATTATAGTTCTTCTGAAATCAGTTAGAAATTTGAATTCTCAAAACGTTGACTTGTCTTTTGTTAAATTGCAATGTAGGAGAATTTTCTTCTATGGGAGCCCAGCATGAGATTTTTGGTTGGTGCCTTTAGGGCCCCTCTTTAATGGACAGTGTTGATTGAAAATCCAGGACCGTCCTTGTGCGGGACTCTTGTAGGCGAAAATATAAAGCAGGACTCTTGTAGGTGAAAGTTCCACTTGGTATATATCTAGTTCCAATGGTCTTCATACAAATGATTGGTATAGAGATTATATGAAATATTCTGATATCTGGTCATCGAAACAGCTTTCAAAAGCTAACATATGCTTGTGTCTCCAGTTGTGCACATTCTATGACCTGTCAAGTTGTTACCAGTTACGTTCGAAACTATAGTCATTTTACAATAAATTTGATATGTGTTCGATCTTGATGTGAAATTTAAAACATTAAATCTGAATCATCGTATATATTGAGAATTACAAGACCTATTTATAGAGTAGGCTAAGATAAATAAAGAAATTTAATCCCATCGAAGTATTGATTCAATCTAAACATAATATTGAGATATTATCTTTCAATTTAATCTAATCTAATCACACATGAATCACTATATTAATGAGATTATACTATCCTTTCAGTAATAACCTAAAATAATAGAAATATTCTCAAATAGCTAACAGCAACAACTTTCATAATCTATATTCTCTATCACCCTCCTGCTATCGCATGATCCTCTTTAAGAAAGGGTCATATGATGGGTTGCATTGAATGCAAAGCATTGATGTCTTGCACTAAATTGAAGTTGTCTTTCCGGAATGTCGATTGTGCATTGTTAGTGATCTCCACCTATCTGTAGAGTCCATTAAGTGCCCCTCACACCATCTAACTCCTTCCAAAAGTCCACCTCCTCTGACTAGAAATCAACTCAAATAGAAGTAGCTAACTACTGCGAATGTGATTCCAGATCTTCGACAGCCGCTGAAATGGAAAATTCTGCAGCCCAACTCATAGAAACTTCCATCTGACGACATTCCTATAATAAAAAAATGCCAGACGAGGAACCTGAGGCTTTGAGGCAGACCCATCTAATATGTTTTGCACCCCAAATTTCCTTCGTTAATTTATCAAACATATGCCTGATCTTGGATTCTTGGATCATAATAATGCTAGCTTTAAACTTACACAGAACATCTTTTACAATGAACTTACAATCCGAAGGCCCCAAACCCCGAACATTTTTCACGAGATGATTTTTCATTTGGACACATAAGAGTTCCCTTGCATTCTCGTCCCTCCCCTTCTACCATATTGACTCTTACTGATGGGATCTTTGTTCCTGTTGTAATTAATCCTGCACATCAAACTTTGAAGCTCCCTAGATCGAATTTTTCTTTGCCTTGACACTCTCAGACCCTATTCATTGTTCAATTTTGCAACTCCCTTCCTTGAGTAGATTCCACTTATCGATCCATTCCATCCCCCTCTAACATTTGCGGCTGAGATTCCCACTACCTCCCCAAGTCAGTTGATCTTCTGTGGCAATCAATTAGAAACCTGCTGATCATTTGTTGGCCTGCTTTCCTCCCCCTCTTTGGAAAACAGACATTCCTTCCCCTTCAAAACCTTCTTTCCTGTGTATCTTACATAAGAGGCACCTACTTTAGATTTCATCACATAAACATGAGATCGTTTTTCTGGAGTAGGTAATGAGATTCTGTTATTGCCAATTGGAAAAGGAACTGAACCCGATGATTGTATTTAATTAACTGGAGGGGTCGACCCGAATTTTGGTTTCTTCACAACTGAAACCGAACCAGTTTCTGCCCCCTCATATTTTTCATGCAAGGGGTTGTCTCCTTTCTCCCTGTTACTACAGAGGGATCCCCATCTGTAGCCCTCTTCATTTCAGGCAAACAAATCTCTTATTGGTTCGGCACCTCACCTTGACCTTCCCATGGCCTAGACCAATCACTGGAGATAGATGACTCCCTGCTGCCTGGAGTCTTTCCCTCTGGTGAAGACTGATGTCGAAGGAGACCTGCCACCATCCCCTCTGTCAAGGATCAAGGAACCCTTTCCAGGTCTGAATGAACCTAAATCTGATTGTTGACTCTCAAAGCAATTGATTCGTTTGGCTTTGACGAAAGTCCCTCATCACTTGACGAACGAGAATGAGAAGAGGAGGGAAAACATGGGCTCTCCATTCTGTTTTGCTACAGTGGTGACAGTCATCCGAAAACTCCTTCTTGAGCAACTTTAGAACCTCGTCGAGTTTGTCCTAGTCAAGCCCATCTGGAAGCGAACATTCTGCCTTGGCCCACACAGTGTTTATTATTTAGACAAAAAAGGAAGAATGATGAGCTAGTATGTATGTAAATGTTGAAGGCAAATGTGTTGAAGATTATCATACTAAAGACAAAATATTTGAAGTGGAAGTTCAATGACAAGTTGGTCATTGGTCATCATCATCATCAAAGCCTTGTCCCAACTATGTTGGGGTCGGCTACACAAATTCTGTTTCTCCATTCCGATCCATCTTGAGCCAAATCCTTAAATAAGTTACACTTCTTTATATCTATTTTTACTACCTCCATCCTAGTCCTCTTTGGCCTTCAATGGCAAGTTGGTAAAAACCAAAAATAACATGGTGCCACAAGGCACAATGTAGGAGCAATTATAGAACAATATAGATTACAAAGGAGCTTGACTTGGATGTAATAGATAGGATAAATGCAGGGTTGGCAAAGTAGAGGCAGGCTAGTGGATTATTGTGTGATTTTTTAGTGCAATTTAGATTAATGAGGAGCAAAGAAGATAAATATGGAGTAGAAAGAAAGGATAAAATTAGGAATGAGTAGGAAGGTGGAAATGCGTGGATGATTCTAACAGGAGAACATAATGTAATGCCATTTGAGATGTTTCAGACGTATACTCAAAACCAGAAACAACTTTGTATGTAGTAGTGAAAGGTTACAAGTTCAAGGAACTGGGTGGAGGGAGAGGCCAATAAAAAATCTGGGTGAAGTAGTTAAGAAGGATATGATAAATGGCAAGAGTTAGATATGATAAATGGCTAGAGTTACAGAGAACATGGTTTTAAATATGGTTGAGTAGAAATGTAGGACTTACAAAGCAGACCTCAAATAGATAAGATACGGCTATGATGATGAAGGTGAGTCTATGATGCAGTGCGGTCCAAGAAGAAGAGGGCCCACTAATGGGCCCCACCAAGGAACCTTCCATTGATTTGCTTTCCTTAAATAGTTTAATAATTTTAGTGATTTGATTTTATTTAAATTTTAGAGAGATTTTAGTGATTTGATGTAATCAGAGATTTTAGGGAGTGATTTTAGCAATCACTTAATAATTTAGTTTCCTTACTCAGATTGTTCCTCTATTATTTATAGAGGGAAGTTTTGGATGTAACACATGCTATTTGATAATAAAAATCGAAAGTATTCTCGTGACTGTTCTTGAGTATTTCCATCTTCGAGGCCTTAGGGCTTGAGTCTGAGGACTCGATCACACCGTCGGAGGTGTCGATCTTTGGTAGATCATGGACTGGACTGCACCAGTCTAAGATGCCCTTATTTAAAAAGGGGTCTTCTCTGAAGGGTTGATTTTAAATAATTTCATAAACTGTTTATTCTGTAAGTTTTCATGAGATCATTTAGGTCTTAGTATATGGTAGAAGATTAGACACTAGTACTAGCAAAGCATAATCAGGAGGTGCTCATCATTGCAAACCAAGAGGTTGTGGGTTACCTTTCATTTTTTAAAAAAAAAAAAAAAAAGACAACAACAAAGAAAGAAAAAAAAGTCAAATGGGGCTTACAAACTATGCAAGCCTATGATGCATGGATACTTCAAAATGTGCAAGAAATCGTGTTGTATCGTATCTAATACTTCACTTTTTACATGTAAAACATGTATCCTTGCCATTTCTATGGCATGTGTCCTTGACATATCCATGCCGCATTTTGGGCATCATAGATGCAAGCTATAATGGAGAAACAGAATTCGAGTAGCCGACCCCAACATAGTTGGGACAAGGCTTTGATGATGATGAGAGAACTAGAAAATTAACTTCTTTAATCAAAGTTAAAGAAGTTAAACTGCAAAATGGCTATCCAAAAATTAACTAAATGACCCTACGCCAATGAATTGGTGAACTATGACAGGTACCACCATACCAGATTGCGAACTATGAATTATATGTGAATCAACCGAGCTGCAAATTGGGTAACTATGCGTCTCTATTTGTGGGTCTTTCTATTTTTTATTCATACATTCTTTTCGTGATTGTTCTTTGTTCTTGTCTGATGGAGTTATTCCGTATACTTCATATTGTCTTCTATTCCATAACGATTTTCCATTTTTTCCATCACCTTTATGTTAAAAGACTGATTTTATGTTTCTTTATAGTAATTTTCTTTTTAAATTTCATCCGACTTTCTCTAGATTAAATATTCTTCTTCAACTGTCTCCTATGCATCTGCAACTCAACTTTTGACCCACACCAATTTGACTTTATTGTCTCCCTATAAAGAAGATACTACTGGTTTCATAAGTTACAGATCTACTGTGTGGCTTTATAGTGTGCTGTTTAGTCCCAGCCTTTTTCACCTTGAACACGGATTTGAGTACTTTTTACCATCAATACTGTTCATATTGAAAGATGTCACAATTTTAATTCTGTTAGTTTATAATGTACTTTCATATTTTGGCTCAAGCTTGGGGAATTTGCTTCCTGCATTCTTTCTTAGTTTGGTTTTGTCTACAATATATGGTGGTGGATGTCAGTCCCCAATTTTTCAGAATGACCCTATTTGGCAGAATGGTGTGACGCCGTTGTTCAATTTTAAGGACGTGGGAATTTTAGGAAATATGAAAGTTGAAATAAATTAAACAACACCTCAATGTTCTTACATCATCATTGTCGTCGTCGTCATCATCATTGCCTTGTCCCAACTATATTGGGGTCGGCTACATGAATTTTGTTTCTCCATTCAGGTCTATTTTGAGCAAGTCAATGTTTTATAGTTTGTTTGATTTCTTTTAATGATTAAAAGTTGGCAAGCCAAATTCTATGTTGTAAAGAACCAATTGTCAACATATATTTGTGTCAGTTTGTTAATGTTACTCCTTATCTTTTCAATCATGTTGTTTTATATTCATATTGGGGTCGGCTACATGAATTTTGTTTCTCCATTCAGGTCTATTTTGAGCAAGTCAATGTTTTATAGTTTGTTTGATTTCTTTTAATGATTAAAAGTTGGCAAGCCAAATTCTATGTTGTAAAGAACCAATTGTCAACATATATTTGTGTCAGTTTGTTAATGTTACTCCTTATCTTTTCAATCATGTTGTTTTATATTCTATTTGGAACAGGTTGTGATTGCATTTATGCTATGGCGAATAACAAAGTCACAACAAACAATAAAACTTGGTATTGTGCTGGAAAACAATCACTTCTTCCTCCCAAAAGCCCCTTACCAAGCATATCCCCAGCAGCACATACAGATTCTGGTTCATCATCAATAGGACCAAAAGGTATTCCAAAACCAAAAGAACATAGGCCTCGTCAGCGAACTCCCTCGGAGAGCTTTCTCCTGGAGGAGCAACCTTCCTGGCTTGATGACCTTCTTAATGACCCAGAGACGCCTGTGAGGAGAGGATCACATCGGCGCTCATCGAGTGACTCTTTCGCGTACTTGGAAGCATCTGGTAGTTCTTGTAACCTTGATATGGCTCCAGAGGATTTCAAAGATAAAGGTCTAACGTCTGTACCTTCATGGGGCTCTTTGGACTTTGATCAGTTCAGAGATGGTCAACAGACTTCTTTCTATATAGAGGATTCTTCCAGAGGACAGCATAGTCAGTCATCCTTGACTTCTCTGGCACATCCGAGCAGCTACTCATTTGCAAGGGATAACAGTACAATTCAAAGTTCAAGATCATCATGTACTCCTGGTGAAACCGATAGGGTGCCATCTACAGTCACTGAAAAGCAAGACCAAGAGGAATCTGGTCCACGTGATGGAAAAGGCTTTTTAGAAAGAAGGGATTCTGCAAAACCTGTTGCTGTTGCATCTGAGACAGATCCAAAGCGGATCAGACAGTAAGGAGTTTTCTTATATGGCAATATTTTTGTTTTTCAATGTCTGGAAATAGTAGTTTTACGGTCTATCTAGTATTGATCCTTGTTAATCTTTCCCGAGACATGCAAATTTACTGTTTTTTCTGTGGTTGATGACTTGCTGGTTTTTTTTTGGAAGATAACTTTCTAGTGTATTTGTTAAATTATTTCCTTTATATTCTTTCTTGATTAGTTTATAATTATTCTGTTCAGTATATTGTATTGATCACTGGATTCTAATAGTACATTTCTCAATAGGATTAATATATTTGATACTCTGCTCATTTTTTTTCCTTTTTTTGTGTTTTGTTTGTTTTTAAAATTTGTAGAATTTGAAAGAAAAATTTTAAAATCCGAAATATAAAATAGATTTTATGTTCAATGATGGCCTATTTATCAGAGAACATGAAATAGATTTTCTTTGTTTCTTCTTTTTGTTTGTTATTGGCCTTTTTGTTGTCTTCCAGGTAGATAACTCATCCTTCTATTTTTATCATCTCTGGATATATATGTAGATGTTAATAAAACATGTTAAGTAAACTAAGAGAAAAGGCAGGTATAAACCGTAGAGTACAAAACTTTCAATACATTGTGTTAAATTTTGGTACTTTGTATTGGATGCAAACTTATCATCATACAGTATGATAAATCTTCTTCTTCTTTTAGGATGATGATTAATGTCTATCTGTTTTGTGTTAACATTGTAACGAAGCTAATAAGAACTGTAACGAAGCTAATAAGAACTAAAAAGCATAATGTTAACATTATGGTCTTTCCCCTTAATCTATTGATTTACTTTCTTTCTTTTTAGTTGTCCTTTTCTATTGAAAACTGTTCAATTGCCATGTTTTGATTGAATTCTCTCTGGATTTAAAGAAACAACATTTATGATGGTATTTGATGAGGGGAAATAGACTACGGGGTCTCTAGAGTCTTGATAGTTGAGGTTTATGATAAAACTGGAAAGTTAATATGGCCCATTGGAAGGATTATCTTTTTTCCCCAATTGATGGCATGCCTTGAATCTGCAAAATTGTGATAACTAGAACAAGCACCTCTCAACTGTGGATTGGGCTCATCTTAAGTGTATTTGTATAGATCGTTTGCCCATATTACGGATCATGAAGTATGTCTCCTTTATTCAATTTGGGATTTGTGATAAAATTGGAAAGTGTATATAGCCCTTTAGTAGGATTATCTATGATAGTAAATACATCCATACAAGTCATTTCCCTAGGTTTTGAAGTATTAAGTATTTCTCCTTTATTCAATTTATTGTTTAGATGGTCTTCCCCGGCCGCTTCTCAGTATAGCTCTTTTATACTGTAAAGCTTTTGATTAATGCAAGTTACCATTTAAAAAATAAATATATAAATAAATTATTTACACAGTACTTATTGCCACTCTGATTTGCAGCATAAATGTACCAAGTGGCTCCCATACTAGAGAGAATGTAGAAACTGGTAACGTCATCTGAGATGGTTTGGAAATGCTCTTAGATCGGAGGAATTCTGCACAAAGAAATTAAGTGCTGCAATTCCAAGATACCAAGAGAATGTGGAGACCTATAAAGAATTGGAAAGAAGTAGTCTGAAGTGACATGTTAGGTTGGGGTGCAATAAAGAACTTAAACCTAAGGGCCTGTTTGGATGTATGGTGAATTGAAGTATGGTGAGGTGAAGCATCAAATCAAGAGATAATAAAATATAAGGTGTTATGATGGTGTTTTGTTTTTAGTTGTTTGGTATGGAATCTTTTTTACTTTTTATATAGAAAAGTGGAGCTTTTTTGTCTTTTAGTGGAGAAAGGATGTTGATTTTTGACTTTTTTTGAAAAAGATGGAGGGAATTTTGAAATTGTGTACATTTGATATGACCCATTGTCTTTTCTTGTCTGGATAATGGAGGCTTTACCTCACCTCACCTCACTTCACCACACATCCAAACACGCGGTAAGAGAATGAGTGCAGAAGACTCACAAAAAACTGACCCCCAATAGATGGAATAGTGCTTTGATTATGATGATGATGATTTGAAAGAACTGAATGCTTAGACAGTTGTATTTTTGGATTAGCCATGTTAGCATGATGGTATATCAGCTCGATATCTTACTGTTTCTACTTCCTATTTCAATAATCAGCATAATGTCTTACTGTACCTACTTTAATAATTGGAATGCTCGCCATCTGGTAATTTGGAACCTACACCCTTCACCCTAGAGCTGTTAGTGAGCAATGAAGGGTGTTATTCGCATTGCTATTATTATGACAAATCATGAAATATTATTGTAGAAGGGGACTCTTCTTGTGTTATACAGTGGGCGACTCGGTCTTCTTCACCTCCGTGGTATCTGGCAGACATTATAGAAGAGGTGCTTCAGTTGTCGGGTGATTGAACGTTTCATTCAATTACATTATGAGATCAGTAAATGTGGAGGCGGATAAACTCGCCAAAGAGGGAGTTCTTAAACCGTCTTTGCTCATTTTTGCCCCTATTTAATTTCTTTCTTTTTTTTGTTGTTGCTCGTCGTTTTGGGCCTCGAGTCTTTTTGTTTGCCGCTTCCCCATGTTTTTGTAGGGGGTTTTTGGTTGGTATAGCCCTCTTATATTGTACAGTCTTTGAGCAATGAAAAGTCACGAAAAGTTCTTTGGTTGAATCCCCCTGCCGGTGTATTCTCATGATATCCAAAAAGGTGGAATCGGAGGGGTAATTCAAGACTATGAGGGCAAGGTGATTAGAAACTATTCTGGGCCTGTGGATTCAACGAATGCTAATGCAGCTGAAGGCTATGCTATGTTGATTGGTTGTCGAGAGTTGCTCAGTTTTGGTAGTTACAATGCAATTATTAAAGGTGATTCTTATTCAGCTATTTAGTAAGGTTCTGGGAAGGCTTCTCATCCTTGGTGATTGACAGATTGTGTAGAGGAAGTGCATGACATTGCTAAACAACTTGGAGCCTCTTTTCTTCATATTCATAGGGAGGCAAATGTCAAGGCAGATGTTCTTGCTAAAGAGGGAGTGTTGCGCTCTTCTATTCTGTTTGATGTCTAGTGCTTTCTTCATTTTCCTTTTCAGTTTGCGTTTTGGCTAAGTTTTGTTGGATTCTTTATTTGTGTACTTTGTTGTTTTTTTATGGGAATAAAATTTACTGTTATAAAAAGAAAAAAAAAAAGATATTGTTTTGGTGGCAAGAATCTATAATTCCATTTTATATTATATATATATATATATATGGGAGATGCTCCTATGAGAGATATCTCTCATATTATATGAGAGATATGGTGGGGGCCCTCACATCTATATCCAATGCCAACAACTTAAATGTGAGGGGCCCAACCCTTATCTCTCATATAAGGTGAGAGATATCTCTCATAGGAGCATCTCTCTCTCTCTCTATATATATATATATTTGTTGAAACATTTGTATCATATATTTATTAGATATACTTATGTGTCATACTATGAAACTTTGAGAAAGAGTAACAAATCAAAGACTTAGACAAAAGACCAAGATATCTATAAATCAAATTGGTTTCATGCTAGGAAGGTCAATTATGAAATCCATCTGACTTTGACAAATGACAATTAATGAAAAAATATTGAAAAAAGAGGACAAATCTTCATATAGTCTTCATCGATCTAGAGAAAGCCTACAACATAGTAGCTAGAGATTTTTTTGATTGATTTTAGATGAAAGGAGTATCCCAATAGGTTATATTGTCATTATTAAAGACATATGAGTGAGTGGTAATTAGTATGTGAACTACTTGTAGGTCCCGGGAGTTTCCAGTGGCCATATGTTTGCATTAAGGGTCAACTTTAAGCTCGTATATTTTTTTCATTGATTATGGACGAGTTAGCTGCTCATATTCAAAAGGAGGTACCCTGGTGGATGTTGTTTGTAGTCAATGCGAAACTTGAGACATAGTAATAAGATTTAGAACCCAAGGGCTTTAAAATAATTCGTACAAAGACATAATGCATGAATTGCAACTTTAGTGCAGATGTGCAAAGGGGTGCAACTTCTGTAAGAATTGAAGATCAAGAGATACCACAAAGAGATTCTTTTTGACACCTTGGTGCTATAATTATTAAAGATGGAGAGATCAAGGAGGATATCGAATATATGATAAGAGCTAGATGGTTGAAGTGGATACTTGCTTATGTGTGGCCAAATTAGGAAAGATAGCATCAGAAATAAGTGCATTCGGGATCATGTAGTGGTAGCATCAATGGTTACTAAATTGAGACTCGTTTGAGATGGTTTAGATATGTCCAATGTAGGCTCACAATGGTGTCAATGAGGAAATTTTTTGCATGTAGGTTAATGGCCCCTGAAGGAAAAGGGATAGGCCAAAGAGGACATGGATGGAAATAGCCAGGACAACCTATCCAAGAATTTGGCCCGGGATAGACTGGAATAGAGAAACATAATACATGTAGCTGACCCCAACATAGTTGGGACAATGCTTTGATGATGGTGATGATCAACTTATTAGTTATGCAAGTAGTACTACTTTGAATTTAGTTTTAGTGATGCAAAAAATTATTTATGTTTTTCCCCAAGCCTTCTATCTGGGCTAACTCCCTCCCTCCCTCTCCTCTCTCACTTAATTTTGGTGCTAGCTCGAGGGAAAGTCCATGACTGGTGGGATTTTTTGGTTTGATCTGCAATTATGTTGGGGTGGTGATTCAGTACTTCTTGCGTCAGATTGTATTTCAGGAGATCAATATCTTGGAGCTGTTGGTGTTGCACATCAGTGTGCAAAAGGCTGCTAGGAACTTCAGATGGCTCGATGCCTGTTTATCATTTTTTATGCTTTTGGTTGGGTTGCTGGGAGGAACATGGTTCCTTGCAGGTCAGATCAGGTTATTAATGAGCTGAAGACCTCTTATGAAGGTCTACAACCTTTTTATATTGTGTATTCTTTAGGTGCTAGTGGCGACGTACTCCTTGGCCAAAGGCAACATTCTGAGCTCCATGATCGTTTGGAAATGTAGTACCCTTACTCGCTTCATGAGGCTTTACATGCTTGGGTTGTTTTGTTTGGTCTTGCTGGTCTTGTACTATTCCAGTCTTTTAATTTTGCTAGGAGTGTGTGCTTTCTGTGCATGGTGCTTTCCTATGAGCCCTGTATTGCATCATCTGTTCCTTTTTTCTAGTAAAATCTCAGTTACCTTTTTTTTTTTTTATATATAAAATCAAGAAGCCGTACCACACAATGCATAATAATGTTTCAGACTTTATTTTGAGTTTTTTTTTTTTCCTTCTGTTTCAACTGAAACCTGTCTTCTTTAATGCCAGGCAATTTGCACAGAGGTCCCGAGTCCGCAAGCTAGAATATATAGCTGAGCTGGAAAGAAATGTCCAAGCATTGCAGGCAAGTGTCAGTGAAGGCTAGAAGAAAGTGCTTCAAACTTCATGTTTGTTACATGTGGGGATCATGTCCTTAAACTGATAAAGTTTTGGGGCCTACCAGCCTTTAGGGTATTGGTCCGCATGTGTTATCAGACAGATCATTCAGATTTCAGATTTGTTACACTGAGAATTAGGCATGCCTGTCTAAGCAGTTGGCTGATTATCTGTTTTAATTTAAAAGAAAATTCTGCCGAATCTTTTCGTTGCCAGTGATATTTTATCCTCTTCTATATTGCTTAATAGGCTGAAGGGTTGAACGTTGCAGCTCAGCTGGAATTTCTGGGTCAGCAGAATTTCGTATTGAGCATGCAGAATAAAGCATTGAAGCAACGATTAGACAGTTTGGAGCAGGAGAAACTCATAAAGTACTGTAAGTATTCTTATCTACATGCTGCCCAGTCCCCTCTGTAATCTTCTCTTGATGTTTGGCAACTATATATTCATATTATGAACTTGGAAGAAAAACAAAATGCACTATTTTTCAGCAGACTTCTATTAGATACAATACTTTTCAACCATTCCAAAAAATTAGATAGATAAATAAATAATTTTTTCCCTAATGGTTGTCTTGAAATAGGAATCTTGAAGATTATATATTGTTTGAATGAGTTGTTTATTGTCTTGCAAGCCAGTAGGGTGCTACGCAATCATAGAATGCCACCTTGATTGAGGAGCCACTTCTATAAGACAACAATTAGACTTGCTTTCTATGTAGAGCTGAATGTTGGTTAATGAAGAAATGAGAATAGGTTACAGTACAAGTAACCAAGAAGTGGATGCTGGGATGGATCATGGATGTATGGAGTAATGAGAAAGGATATATTAAGGAATGAGGGCATTAGAGGAAACCTTAGGTAGCTTCAATGATAAATGAGAAATATCAAAGATGGTTTTTTAGGCCTGTATCAGCCCCCATAGGATGTGTTGAACGAAGATAATAATTCAAGGTATTAGGAGGAGACCTACAGACATGTCTTTTTGGGAACTTTACATGTAGAATGAAGTGAAGTAAAGCCTCAAATAGTGAAAGAATAAAATATAAGTGGGTTATGATGATATTTTGTCTTTAGTTGTTTGGTAGGGAATCTTTTTTATTTTTTGTTTAAAAAGTGGTGTTTTTTTGTCTTTTAGTGAAGAAAGAAGGTTGCTTTTTGACTTTTTTTATTTTTATTTTTATAAAGAAAGGAATTTTGAAAATGTGTACTTTTGATGTGACCTTTTTTTAAAAAAAATTGGAGACTTAATACTTCACTCCACTCTACTCTACTAGTGAAGTTCCCAAACAGCCCCATGGAAGAAGTGAGGAAATATGTTGGACTTTGGTATTATAGTCATGGTTTCGGACACTGCATCAACCAATGCTGAAACTTTTATGCATTGGCCCATACATCTGGTTGTGGCAGATATTTTGGTTTGTTTAGGTCCTTTTTCTTTATGTTGATAATTTAAAATATTCATAAAATAGAAAAAATTGAAAATATGCATTTTTAATTTCTTTGAGTGTTTTAAATGTAAAGAAAATAACAAAAATGTGATTTAAAGGTACTGAGAATAGAATTTAATGCATTTTTGGTTTCAGATTCAATCCATAAAATGAGATGCAGCCTTCTATGCATCAGATGATGCGACTTGGTTTTTGTCTTGGATAGGGTCAAATGGAAAAGGCAAAACTCACAAAGGCGACCTGAAATAATTCGGATTAGAGTCGCACAACCACACTTAAGTCTTAATTCCTCTTTTTGCCCACACATTCGTTCGTGCTTGCATGCCGGCATACATGCATCCAGTCCGTCTGTGTAGGCCCGTACCTGTGATTATCCATGGCCCAAAATCTCCTGTCAGATGGCCTTTGCTTTTATTAAATAATAGGGATTTTTACCAAATAATTAAGCTTATATTGTAAATCATCGATTTTATGAAGAATAATAACAAAATCACCATTTAGTTGTTCGTACCTCTTTTTTTTGACGAAATTGCCCTAGTTGATGATATCGCCAACTGAGTTGGCGATATCGTCAACTTTCTGTATAAGAATCAATGCATTTTCTTCTTCTTTTTTGTGAAACAGTCTTCTCTCTTGCTCACATTCATCCGTTTTATAAGACCTTGTTCAAGGTCTTTCCCATTCTCCATCATAGCTTTACTGATCTCACAAAGAAGATGGCCAGAGGAGAATTTTTTTCGTTTTCATTTGCTTGAGCTTGTGTCCATTGAACAACTTCACCTTCTTTGAACCAGAGACCTGTAGAACAATAGGATATAAGAATTAGAGAGCTAGAGCTGATAAGAGTTGATAAGAACATCTATATAAGATGCATTAGATACAACATTAAATACCAATACAGATATGAGACAACACCCCCCGCGCACATCATCTTTGCTCATAATTTAATCCTAATGTTTTTGGCGGTTTATGGAGAAATTAAAAGGAGAATAAATAATACAGAAAAAGCAAGATTTAGAGCACTTGTGTTGTGTGATAAGATCATTTTATCAATGTATAAGACAGCAAAAGCACCAAAAATCACTTAGGAACCAGATACCCAGTTTTTTTGCTACTGGATTGCCTAAATATTAGCCTCGCCCACCTGCACCTGACACTGTCTAAGGATGTCAAAATCCTTCCGTTTTGGGGATAGAGCCTGGGTTCAAGCCTTGTTGGTAAAGGGAGTAATTGGCCATATGTGCATTTAGAGTTTAGGGTATGCCAATAGGGCAATGAAAGGATACTTAATGACTGACTAAGATGTCATTGTAATCTGCTAACCCCCAAGGGAAATCATCATCAATTGACATCCAATCAAGATGAGCACTACTCAAATTTCTTGCAAGAATCAAATGCAGCAAACATATGCAGAGATGTGTAGTTACTCAACAATAATGAAATTATTTCAGCTTTCATTAGCATTGCACATTCCTGCTGGTCCTGAATACGCTATTATAGCTACTACTTCAGAAACACAAAAAAACACCTCCACACCTGCTGGCCCCCGTCTTTCTCTTGCAACACCAACTAAATTATTGATGGACAACTTCGAAGAAATATTTCATGAAAATATGCACTTATGTGTGATGCACATGCTGAAGAATAGCTAGCCTTCTGTATGTTCTCTATAATTAGTTGTATGTATCCTCATGCTTCAAATTGAGTTTCACCAAACCATAACTATAAGATCTGTCTCATATCTAAGTAATTAAAGTAAAGCTGGCTGGGGCACATTTCTGAGTTGGATATGGAAAAAGCCTTAGGTAGAGTAATTAGCATTTCCTCCATTAGCGGCTACGAAGGATGGGGTTTGATATGACATGGAGAAGGAGGATAAACAAAAGCTGTTCTTAGTTAAATTCTTGATGATAATGAATGGATCTCCGAATGGTTTCTTTAGTGTAACCACGTGCCTAAGATGATAAAGCCCAGTCACGCCTTTTTTGGGTGAAGCTTTGAGAGGAATGCTGCTGGTTGCTAGGGGTTACATGTTAAGTTGCAGGTTCTAAAGGTGGCAAGTCAGATCTATCTGCCAGCCACCTGCAGTCTGCAGATGATGCCCTTATATCTAGTGACACTAGAAGATAAAATAGAAAATATCAAAGCTATTCCCAAATGCTTAGAGGCAGTTTCAAGGTTAGTGACAGAAAACGGATGAATGGGAGCAAGAGAGAAGATTGTTTCACAAAAAAGAAGAAGAAAATGCGTTGATTCTTATACAGGAAGTTGATGATATCGCCAACTCAGTTGGCGATATCGTCAACTAGGGCAATTTTGTCAAAAAAAGAGGTACGAACAACTAAATGGTGATTTTGTTATTATTTTTCATAAAATCGATGATTTACAATATAAACTTAATTATTTGGTAAAAATCCCTAAATAATATGATGCATAGCTTCTTCCTAAATGCCTACTGGCATGCCATTGATTACAATTTTCAAATAGTCTAACTGGACTGATTTTGGGTCAGCTCATCCAAAATGTTTGTGTTTTTTGGTCAGAATACTAAAACTGTTAGCTTTTTTTTTTTTTTTTTCAGAGGAGAGCTTCTTCAATATCATAAAAAATTAAAAAAAAGAAAAGAAAAAGTGAGCTTCAAAGTGCAAGGGGATAGGTATAATCTTGCAAAAGCTGCAGCCTAATGAGCTGTGAATACAATTAACTGGTTTCTCTCTCTTTTATCTCTGTGGGTGCCCTTATTTGGCCATCAAGAGGATTCAGGCATGCTGTTGCATGTGGTGCTATCTTGCCTTGCTTCACAGAATTAATACCAACCGTTTCCAAATCATGATTTGAAGAGGAGTGTGTCTAGATTAAATAGAAATGAATTGAATCATTTGTAATAGCAGTGTCCAAAATGAAGTATGCCACCCTTCTGCTGCGTTCCATGTCCTTATAATAATTTCTTATCGGTCCCTACAATCCATGAAATGAGCACTTACTTTTGTTTTAAAAAAGAAAAAGCGGATAGACTCTAAAATCTTCTAAGTTTCTGATGCAGTAGAGAAGGAGGTTCTGGAGAGAGAGATTGCTCGGCTTCAAGCACTGCCGTATCAGCAGCAGCAGCTGCAGTACCCACAACAGCAGCAGCAACTACCCCACTCATCACGACATCGACGCAGTAGCAGTAGAGACCTTGAATCCCAATTTGCCAATCTCAACTTGAGGCAGAAGGAAGCTGGTTCTGGCAGCTCGCTTCACATTTGAAGTCTAAGCCTGAGAAGCTGGAGAAATCTTGTATCCATGCTACTACAATGGGACCACAGAAAGGAGAGCAGCTTGTCTGGGTGGCACCCATTGTGATGATTCTACTATTGCACCACACCAAAGGAAGGGGAGTGATCTCTGGATGTTTTTTCCTTTAGTGCTTTTATATGCTATATGCACCTGGTGGTCATGCTGGAGATGCCACTTCTTCGGTAGGTGACTTATCCGAGGTGATAGTTGTAGTACTTTGTTTCTTTGTCTTGCGCGGTTGTGTTTGATTTGAATTCCTTCCATTTCCTTTTTTTCATAATAGCTGATGTCTCATTCTGACAGAGTTGTTTTTCTTGCTCACTACATCATTGTTGCTTCAGATCTGAACCCATGCATAAAAAAATCAGTTAGAAACACCTCCAATATGTTTTTACAAATTCTTAAAAAAAATAAAAAAATCCAGTGAGCTTAGTTGGTGAGGGTGATCAAGGTTTTTCTTCACTAGAAATATAGAAAAGAAAAAAAAAAAAAAAAAACCACAGATTACTACATATCTTGAAGCTCCTACCCCATTGCAAATGAGATGATGTGTGTATTCACTGTTAAGCTGTCATCTTCCAATCTGTTGAAGAGGCGACAAATTGTAGTGAAGAAAGGCAAACTGGGATGAATTGCATTTCTTGCGTTGACAGACAGATTTAGATTATCCAATAAACGCTATCCATTCACCCATCCATGTTGGACGTTGTGTCTTGTCAGTAAAAGGGTGGAGCTTGTACCTAGAACAAGAGTTGCCTAGGTTGGCTCAAGCTTGGCTCACTTTGAAAAATAGAATGCCTTGTGAAGGACCATGTGTCAGGCCAAAATTTGAGCCTGGGCTGTAGCCCAAAAGATGGAATTTGGTTCCCTTACAGAGGGAAGACTTAAGTAACACTTTATACTTTGTAGTGCTTAAGTTTGGGACAATGTCCCCTATTTGGCATTTCTATTTTTAGCCTATCCTTGTGTAAATGTCTAAAGGACGTTTTCAGCTTCTATTTGCTTTAGAGAAGTAGAGGCAAACCCTCTAAAAACCAAAGCTCCAAACTCTGGGCAGTAGAAAAGCAGAGGCAGGTGAACGGTAGAGTGGGTGTCCTTTCAAGGCAGTTTTTCTTTTTTTTTTTTTCGTTTTTTGAGATATCTGTAAAAAGTTTACACACATCGATCTAAAATTTCTTGTTTCTTTGGACCCCAAACGCAATTATGGGTCAAACTTTGAAGTTTGATTCCTTTCTCAGTTTTTTCCTTTTTTTTTTTGTTTTTTTGTTTTTTTGTTTTGGGGTAAGTAAATTATGATCTGAGCCATTGAAACTATTCAGAAGGTAAAACTTTGTTATGGGTCGAAACTTCAGCCATTAGATAATTACCAATCTCGAGATATTTGCAAAATAAAGTGAACCGTGTGATATTATTTTTTGGATTCTGTAGGCCCCGAACGCAAGATCCAAACCGTTAAATCTCTTAGGAGGGCTTAACATAGTTATGAGGTTGAATTTCGAAGCTTGATACCTCATGAATCTTGAGAAAATTTTGAAAAACTTTCAATCATTAATTTAAAATAGGTATGTGCATTGCCAAACATGTTTTTATTTATTTATTTATTTATTCAAGCCTCTTTATATATATATATATATATCTATATATATATATATTCTAGCATCTTTTTTATTGATTTTTTTAATGACTCTATTTTGAATGGATATGTCAAGAAAAAAAAAAGAGCAGAGATACCAAATAAGTCCTGTGAATTAGATAATAGTGTGATGTTAATGGTAGAGGCCGTTCATCATCATCTTCAACTACCAAGGGTGACTATCATAATCATCAATTCATCATCACCTGGCTATCTATTACGGGTCGGTTTTGGAAAATCAACCTTTTTCTTCTAAACCTAGTAAAAGTTGTATTTTCCATATATCCTCAAAACATTATCTTGTCTTTTCTCACTACTCCATTTATGGCTTTTTATCGGTCTCTCCCTTTTCCTTGTTTATTGAGCTTCTATTCTTTCACCACATTCATCCGAAAAGGAGGTCCATGAATTCCCCATCAGGATGTCCTCCGATCTTGATATTTAAAATCGATTTTGAAATATCTCAAACTTGGATATGAATAGATTCGTATTTTTGCAAATATAATTAATGGGTTACGCTACAAAACTCCCCGGGCGTTTTTCATAATAAAAACGCCCATCTTTTAGCCAATGAAAGTGTAACACGTGTCATTAATGGTACACTTATCCATTCTCTCTCCTAAATATTTTTCTAAAACTGTGGATATTTTATTGATTCTCTTAAATCATTGGCTAATAGATCGGGGCAGAAACTCCCCTTTTGAGATTGGGGAGTTTTTGAGAATTTTCCATAATTAAATTATGAATGTTTAAGAAGTGTGGATTTAGGATGGAAATCAAGTCTTACACGACAGGTTTAAGTTGAAATTTGGCTTATGAAGTTTATAGAATATATTTCTATGGTAACATTGCCTAAAAAGATCCACATTTTTATAATTGGAATGCTACTGAGGTCTATAGAATATATTTTTTTACAGTAAAATTCTCATATAAATATCGTCAAAATTTTATATATTAAAGCCACTAGTTTTGAGTAGGTCAATTTTAATGTTGACCCACTCTAATTTTGGTTGCCAAAATTAATTTTGACTTTAAATTGAGCATGCACAAATTTGACTGACATTGGAGCGCACTATTAAAAAAAGAATCGTCCTATTTGGTATGGGCTAAGCTAAACCTGAAACTCATGTTGATAAAAAGTTAAAATATATTGCTTGTAAAAGAATATGAACTCTCAATCTATCACTTGATAAATCTTTTAAGAAAGTAAATAAAAATTTAGGGAGTTTATAATGGGGAAAGTTCCCTAAACCTTGCAATAATGGAGAACTTATACCTTTTTCTTCAATTTATTTTGACTTTTCTACTCTTTTATATCACAATATGTGGTATATTGACTTATTTTTTTGTGCTTCTTCTCTTTGACCAAAGGAAAAAAAGAGAAAATAAAGAGGAGAAAGAGAAGAAAGATGAGTGGTTTGTTGAAGGAAAAAAAAAAGAATGAATGAAAACCAATTCCAATTGCACTAGAGTATCCATTACGTACAAAGCAAATCTCATTTAATGAAAGTATTTTTATCAAAAAATATATATAATTAAGTTTGTATTAAAGTAACAATAGAAGATTTTTTTTACAAATTCATCATGCTCCTTAGCGAAGTAAAGCACTTTTTATATGATATTATAAAACTCACTCATTTACCTCTTTGATGTTGAAGATGTGGAAAAAAAAATTATACAGTATATAATTTGTATAAATGCTATATTTTAAAATTCATTTTTAATCCCAAACGCATAAAAATACACATCGTAAATATATGAAAATTTTTTGTACTCCGCTAATAAAAAGGTCACCTTTACATTCTTTTTCCTATATGCTTGGTGTAGAAAACATCGCTTTTTGTTAGAATTGTTTTGCTTTGATTTTAATGAAATTCTCCGTTACATTGTAATCTTATTAAAAGGTACCTACAGTAATCATTAAAGTGATTTCTGGCTGCCCCCTCTATGACTGCCTTATGGTAGCCAAATGCGTCATCTCTTTAATTAAAAACAAACACAGTATCCCGTTTTCAGCACGATATCTCCCTGCATTGCAAAATAAATAATCATGCATTAAAAATGTTACAAAAGTACCTCTTTTTTAGAAAACAAATTGCATAAAATAAAAATAGAAAAATTCAGTAAAAAAGATAATAGAAAAGATGGGGTAGAAGAGAATTTTTATATAAAGGAAAACTGAAACTTTAAAGAGTGGAGAGTAGATGTGAGTGGTTTGATGAGACAGTTATCAGTGGGGAGTTGCATGAGATAAATAGTAGAAAGAACATGTAGAACATTTGGAAGAAAAAAAAAATCATATCTGCCGGTCAAAATTAAAACTTCTTGTCAAAATTAAATCCAAAAGCTTCTAGCTTAATATATTATAATGTGCATTGAGGGATTAACAATATCCTCTTTTTGTCGGTACCTTTCTGATGGTTTAATCCATTCATGTGGCTTATTAAAGTGTGGTCCTCTCTCCTCTCTCAATGATGGATTTATAAGACTCAGTTTAGAAAATTTTATAAGAATATCTCACTAATCAAATTGTAGATAGTTCGAAACTAGTTTGAAGGCCTTACTAGCAAACTAAGGTTGCCAATTTGGCTCATTTGGGTTGCTAAGCAAGCCATTTTTGCTAAAGCAAGCACTCTAAGGCAAAGATCGGCTAAAGTAGCCAGCTCCAACCTATTTATATTAAATGGGCCAAGATGAGGCCTCAGACTCAACTTTGTTAATAAGGCTCGATTTGGATAGCTTGCGAGCTTGGCCTGGTCCAGCCAGATCAAGCTCACTTAGCTCTTCTCTAGCTTGGAAAATCTCTCTAGCTATATTGTATATATGCTTGAGGGCCTGGACCTTACACGACCGGCCAATGTATATGGGCCAATGCCTGAAAATTACTTTGATAATCCTAACCACCTAATTTGTAATTAGTAGCCTTCAAAAGGAGGATTGAAGTAAAAATAGGCGACAACGCTCATTGTAGAATAGTAAAGCATGGGAAAAACTGCTGGGTCTGGGCTTTACAGTTTTCGATGGGCTTCTAGGTATATGCTAGTCCTAAAAGTAAGTCCTGAACACAAAGTTGGTTTGGGCTTGGGCTTGGGCTTCAGCTGTCCTCATCCTTTATAACTTCTTGAGCAAATCAGATTCTGGGACTTGGTTTAGTCTTGATCGAGTCCAAAAGGTCAATAATAATTTATGGAAATTCGACCGAGTTAACCGGTACTTACCGAATTTTTGCCAACTAAATCAATTCTCAACTGAGTTAACCCGAGTTCAGCCAATACTAAAGGACTGAATCCATCACTGAGTCCTCAGTTTTTTTCCTAGTCTGAGTAACTTGGCTCAGTTTTGTCGAGTCTCATCGACCTTTACAAATAACCCCTTGATGAAATCTAGGGCCACTGGTATGGTAAGCTATCAAGGTCCATTCATAATCAGGTTTGAAAGCTCAGGCCCTGGACCTGGAGACACAAATCAAGCCTAAAGCAGGCTTGTCCTGTTTGAAAATTGGAGCGGGGTTTGTTCATTTGTGATGTTGTTTTAGTGCATGTTTGGGTAATGTCTTCGGAGAGGAATCTTTGGTTTTTCCTATTCCAAGGAAAATCCAAGTTTGGATAAAGAGAGGAAAAGTGAGAGAAGACTTTCCAAATCCTCCAAACACATAAAAAAATCTCCTCTTCCTTTGATTCCTCCCTCTCCACCTCCCCATCGAATTTTGCAAATACATATAGGCAAAGAAGCACCTGACCATCGAATTTTGCAAATCCATATAGGCAAAGAAGCACCTAACCTACAAGAGCGACTCCTCATAAGTGGCTTTCAAACTTTGGAATGCAATGATTCCTCCCCTCAAGAATCCTCAGAGATGATAGCATTGTTTTAGATGAATGAAATAATCCTTTAAATAGAGGATTCCTCTCTGATTACGAAATGTGTTAGTATTTCTCCTTTTAGATGCATAATGGCCCATAGTACAGTGGATTTTTATTTGTACCATGTTGCACTAGGTGGACACATAATTGTTAAGTTTTAAATCATATATTTAAAACAACCCAAATATGCATTAATGACCGCATAGCGCAGTGGATTAGCGCGTTTGACTTCGGATCAAAAGGTCGTGGGTTCGACTCCCACTGTGGTCGTTTTCCCTTTTTTTCCCAATTTCTTAACTTTTCTGGGCCTTTGATGTATGGTTCCGATTTAGGCCCATGTACTTCTTTAATTTTTAATTTTTAATTTTTACTTTTTATCTTTTATGATTTTTGAGTTGTCACCATCTGGGCTATTTTGGGCCCCGTCTTTGGAGATGAAGCTGTAGATAAATATACTGGCTCAGAGCTTTAAGCCTTAGTCCAGACCTGATCATATAGCCTGGGCCTCCTTTCTTATAGCCCACGATAACGGACCCTTATTACAGGATCAAGTCCACATAAAAAAAAAAGTTAACGGAATCGGGGAGTTTAATATCTAACTGAGTTTATTTATTTAAGGCCCATCACCAGATTGGCGCTGGAAAAATAAGGTCGTAAACCTTATGGGCCAGGTTATCTACATGGTTTGGGTTGTCTCGGCCCACCATTAGCTTAAAAGCAACTTTTAACACAAGACCATTGTCACTTTCAACCGACTCCTTTAACCTATTTGCATACATAGGAAGGACTAGCATAGAGCTAATCTAATTCAAGTTAAACCAAGGAGGGACTACCTGCTAATCTAATTCAAGTTAAACCAAGGAGGGACAACTAGTAGGCTAATCTGGGTCAAAACATGAGCATCAAAATAAGTAACCAAGGAAGAATTTTGGGAGCTAATCTAATTCAAGTTAAACCAAGGAGGGACTACTAGTGGTCTAATCTGGCTCAAGACATGAGCATAAAAACAGCTGGTTCTCAAATTTTATGCATGTTTTGATGATTTCAAACCTGGTTCTCCTTGCACAAATACCCAAGTACTTTTTTTAATGATATAGTTATAGTATCATATTAATATGACACACAAAAGCTCTAATTTCTAAAGAAGCTTTGAATCATAAATTAAGAGCTTATTTCTAGAATTCAAAACAACCCCCTAAGACCTTTTGGGCCTGGCCTTTAACTCTTTGGGCCAAGTCTGACCAAGTCTCTATATATGCTGGGCCTGACCCATTGAGAGCCAACCTTCCCCTAACGAAAATGAGATTCTGAGGTGTGTGATTTGTTGCTAGTTTGCCACAAACCGCATTTTACGTGATCCATTGTCTGAATGTTTCAAAGCATGTTGAAATGGCCACCACCTTGGTTTCCCGGCAGCTCAGAAGCCCCCAAAAAACACCCATTTCTCACATGTTCCACCTTCCACCACCACCTCCAATGCTTAGCAACACCACCCTTATCAAGAATAAGAAAGAAGGAGAGAGAAGGAAATAGATAGAGGGAGACGAATGCCTCATCTCTCTCTCCCTCTCCAACCTCTCTAGTTTTCACTCTTCTAAATAGGCTAGCCCATGTCAAATACAGAGCAAAGGGCGAGCGACATTCGCATATGGATCCTCTCATTTCTCTTTCTCTTCTTCATCGTCACCGGCGGCGCCTTCTTGTTCATGTATGTCACCAACCCGGAGACCGACAACACTGCATGGTATCCAATTGCCGGCATGGTGTTGGTGGCAATCCCCTGGATCTTCTGGCTATTAACATTTGTATATAGATGCTGTATAAAGGTCGAAGAAGGCGGTCGGGCCGGCGGGCCAATGGCCTTCTCCAACAAGGCCAGTTTGGGGAAGCAGGCAGGTGGAGCTTCTGGGATATCTGGCTCAAGGGCATCCAGGTCTGAGTCCATGCAGGGGGGTGCACCCCAAACCACACGGCAGGTGGGGGTCGAGCCCCAAGAGCAGAAGGCTAGCCAGATAGGGGGAGGGGGCTCTAACAATTCAAATGAGTCTGATAAGCCATTGGCTTTGCCTTCTTGAAATGGAGGGGTGGGGATTTTTGGGGGTCTACCAGTGACTCTTTGTGATCTAGTTGGATGTGATCGAGGTGATCTCTTGCTCATACAGTCTAAATTAATTTTAACTGGGGTTCCATATCCTTTTATAGGGTTTCTATGAACCTGTACGTTCTCGATCTGATCACTCCCATGGATTCTCCACATCAAATGGATTCTTTCACATATCAAAGTTGGATCTCATCCAAGCTCAGATTAGGATCAGGGCCACGGAGAGAAGATCTCATGGGACCCACACGTGGGATGATGGGGGATGCCTGCATTCTAAAAATTCTCACGATTCTTTTGTATATCATCTGCACCAAATTATCCGTGCTAGTAATTTTTTTTTCCTGTTTCCTTTTATCCTTTGTGGTGAGTGCAATTTGCACCATGTCTTACTAGAATTCCTTAATCTTATGTAAGGAGATAACCCCATGCTAACATTAAAAAATAGGAAGGATTCTTACTAGAATTCCTTAATCGAGTTCAGATCCCTTGTTTCGTAGAAACAGAGAGATACTGTTTTACCCAATCAAAATTCGCCAACTGTGTAAAATCTCTTGCTTAATTTTCTCATTGCAAAGAAGCAATTGAGATGGTGCATTAATTGGCATGAGATTTTACATTGTTGGCAAATTTTGATTGGGTGAAACAGTATGTCCCTGTTTCGAATCCGAACTCTTCCTTGATCTTATGTCTGGAGAAAGAGTACAAATCCCATGTTTTCTATGAAACATGGAAATACTATTTCGTCCAATAAAAAATTAGCCAACTGTGTAAAATTTCTTCCTTGATTTTCTAATTCCAAAGAAGCAATTGAGAGGATGTATTAGTTGGCATGAGATTTTAGAATGTTGGCTAATTTTGATAGGGTGAAACACTATCTCCCTGTTTCCACAAAACATGGGATCCAGACTCTTCCTTAATCTTATGTAAGGAGAAAGAATATAGATCCCATGTTTCTATGAAAAAGGGAGATACTATTTCGTCCAATAAAAATTAGCCAACTGTGTAAAATTTCTTCCTTGATTTTCTCATTCCAAAGAGGCAATTGAGAGGGTACATTAGTTGGAATGAGATTTTACATTGTTAGCGAATTTTGATTGGGTGAAACAGTATCTCTCTATTTCTACAAAACAAGGAATCTAGACTCTTCCTTAATCTTATGTAAGGAGAAAGAGTTCATATGTTTCTACGAAACAGGAAGATACTGTTTCGTTCAATAAAAATTAGCTAACTAACTGTTTCGTTCAATAAAAATTAGCTAACTATGTAAAATTTATTCCTTGATTTTCTCATTCCAAATAAGAAATTGAGAGGGTGCATTAGTTGGAATGAGATTTTACATTGTTGGCAAATTTTGATTGGGTGAAACAGAATCTCCCTGTTTCTACGAAACAGGAAATCCGAACACTTTCTTAATCTTATGTAAGGAGAAAGAGTGCATATCATATGTTTCTACGAAACAGGGAGATACTGTTTCATTCAATAAAAATTAGCCAAGTACGTAAAATTTCTTTCTTGATTTTCTTATTCCAAGGAAGCAATTGAGATGGTGCATTTGCTGGTATGAGATTTTACACAGTTGGCTAATTTTTATTGGACGAAACAGTATCTCCTTGTTTTGTAGAAACAGGGGATCCAGACTCAAGGAGAAAACGACATGCTAACATTCTTAAATTGAAAGGATTCTTCATTAGTTAGATTAATATCTATGCAAGTAATTTCCAGGCTTTCTCCTTTTTTTTTTTTTTAATGTCCTCTTGTGCTTCTTTTGTATCTATAATGGCCTATTTGTTTAAATAAAATACATAAAGACTTATGATGAAATGAGCTTGACCAATTATATATTATTAAAGAGGTTGAGGGGTGAAGGATACAACATGAAGATGTGGATGGGATCTAGACTTTCTTGGGTATTTAATTTCAATTGTGATGGTTAGTTTTCTATTCCCCATCTTTCCTTGATTCAATTTTCATTAAACGGGAGTTTATTTGTTTGTCATTTTCAGATATTCACCTTTTATTCTTTATTTTTAACGTCTTTCTGAAAATGCATGTTCAATCACATAAAATAAACATGCCTTAATTTTATTCATTTTCCATATTTACATTTTGAACAAGATTGTTGGATTTTTTATGTGTTGGTTTCATGTATTTTGTTCTAACTTTCTGCATCCAAATGGTATTTAAATATTGTTGTTAGGTTGTAAGGGAAAATTCATGTTCTTGAAGAATCCTTGTTATATCTAAAGTGTTAAAAGTATTTATGTTGCCTCTACTAATGTCTCAAGATTTTGGTAGGAATTGCTAGTAGAGGGAATTTAATATGATATGAAAGACAACCAGTTGCAAGTTTGAATCTTAGGGGAACAACTTGGCATTGGAAAAAAATATGTTTGTCACCAAAACTACGCTGACTGAGCTCCACATGAGGGAGGGTGTTGAGTAATGTAGTCCATCCAAGGGGGAGTACTTAAAAGTGCTTATGTTGCCTCTGCTAATTTCTTGAGGTTTTGATGAGATTGGTTAGCAGAGAAATCTGCGGGGAAAAAGATTTTCACTTAAGAGTAGAATGCCTGCAAAGACAAATTCTTCTTTTCTTTCGTGCTTTTATTCAAAAAAGAGGCGAAAGCAAATGAAGAAGCTAGAAAGAGACAAATGAAAGTAGGTTCCATCTAACCTATTAGTACTGGTATCTTTTGCACCGTAAATGTGTACACATCCAACTTCAAGAACAAGTTTAATTTAAGGATAGCAATGAATCTTTATTAAATTGGTTTGAATCACATGAAAAATGCCTGATGAGTTTAAAAAGAGTACTGTGGTTTCATTCTATACAAATAAAGGATATTTATATAGGGGCCAGTTCTCTTAAGCTCAAGTTCAGGATAAGGCAAGCTCAACTATGTGGTGTGGCCCACATGGGGACTCACATGGGGTGGGGATAGGGGGGATTTCAAGGACTCCCTGAGATCCTCCTTTCTGCAAAAAATCAGCCTCAACCGTAATTTATATCATCTCTATATGGGCCCAAAAGTTTAATGATCAATAGTCCATTTGGATCGATACATGGTCGATCCAACGCTCAAGTAAATTCGAATATGACCGAAAGTTAGTGGACATATGCAATTTAGGAGGGTCATATGTTTACGTAATTTTGTCCTAAGCTCGAGCTTAGGAAAGCCTTGCTTATATATATATATATATATATATATATATATATATATATCAGAGAATATTCATGTGCATCTATCCCTCACCATAGGGTGAAGGATACTTCTATAAATGAGAATTTTCAAGTACAAAAGTGAATTTTTAAGTACATAGGGTGAGGTAAACTTCCTTATCTTCATGTGCAAAAAGGGAAAGTGCCATCACCCTATGGTGAGAGATAGATGCACATGAATGTTCTCCATATATATATAGCCATGTTAACTATAGAGCCATTAAGGGCACATTTATGTTGCCCATTTTCTAAGAAAAAAGTGAGGATTATGTGTAGCCACTTTTTCCTCACAAAAAGCATAAGAAGGGGCTAAATTTCTTGTGATTCTAAGAAATCCATTTTCCGTGGCATACACACAAACGTACCTAAAACTCCTTAGTTATGCGATAAAACTTTAGAAGAGAATAGAATAAATAGATCATAGAACAGCACCTATGATGGCATTCTAGTATTTTCAATTTGGATCTATATTAGGTTGATCCATTAAAAGTCATTTTCCTTAGAGGAGAACTCAAGATCTACTTAACGCCTGATGCCATATGTTCGATGGTTAACTTTATTATGTTGTTCACATATAACATTAAGCTAATTTGCCAAACAAGCGAACTGTAAGTTTGGAATTTGAACATGGAACTAATTCAAGGCAGATAACATTATGTTTCGTTTGTTATCATTCTAAAGAAAATATTGGATAACAACAACCTATGACATAGTGAAAGGTGATCACTATTGTAACCTTAATGTTGTGCGTTCAATTCATATTACTAAATTCTTTTTGACCCTTTTTTTATAAGAGGTAGAACTTCAATTTTTTGTTCTAATAACTTATGAAAAAATGAGCATTAATTTATTTAGTCGGTCAATATGGGGGCCAAAGATTGAAGATTTCTTCACATAAGGAAATTAGAGGTTGATTTCTATGGAAATAGATTGGAACCATTTCAAATTACTTGAAAGAGTACAAAGCCTCATGAAAGATATCGGGTTGCATCATCTTGTGAGATGGATGGAAGATGCATCAATGGGTTAGAATGATTTGGAATTTTGTGAATATAGATGGGTGAATCCCCCTGATTGGTGGGGCCCCAAGTGCCTCCTTTGGGGCAATTTATCTATTTTTGCTTCAAGGAGGACTTGAACTCAAGTACTCCTCTCTTCTGCACTCACCTTAAAATTGGGGACACTTTATGATAGACGACAAGACATGAATCTTATGTCCTTTTTTAAGAGCTACATATAGAGGTTCAACTATATTTGACTTTGACAGCCTCTCCTGTATATTTCTACTTTGAGGACAATTAATTTGTCTATACTTATATGAGCCCAAGTCTTATCCTGGATGATCTCCAAATTTAGATATATTTTCTCCCTTCAATTGATGCTGGATTTGGATCTAGATTTGATGAACCCATTTAAAATTCAATCCAGGACTAGTCACAACTAGTAAAAATAATATAAAAGGCCAAACTCCAATGATTTAATAATGGTTTAAGTTCATATACATGTATGATGACAAATACAGCAGCACTTGGATGCATTCATCAATCCACCATACTCTACCATCATTTAAATAATTTCTCTAATGATTGTTAACTTGTAATTCTAATGGACTAATCATGTGTGGATTACCAAACCCATAAACAATTTCTGTACTCAAGACTGAAAATTGGTTGGGATCAGGTTGGATCTATGGTGTTTCTAGAACTGGATCCAAACTGTAAAAATGAGCCCATATACATAGCCATACCCGACTATAAATTAAAGAACTAAAGCTGGACCCCAATAAAGGGCCTTACTGGACCTGAATCAAGACCCAAAAAAAAAAGAGAAAAGCCTGTGAATTAAAGACCCAGATAGCAAATCTCAATTGGGCTTACAGTGAGACCCAAATTGAAAAATGGGCCCAAAGCCTGGTTAGCCTGCCTTAGAAATTCTTTCACATTCCCTCCATGTGATTGAAAGTAGTTTGCTCCAGCTGCTGCTCTTCCCAAAAAGAACAAGGATAGAACTTGGAACTCCTAAGGAATCTAGAGTAAAGACTAAACACACCTAACATGACCAGCAATAGAAAAATCACTTTCAATGCCCCTACCTAATCCGGAAATCCTGATATTGGAGATGCATTGGAAACATGCCATCAATGTTATAAGAAGTCAATTCATTGGTTAGACAATACGTTTACTTGAAAACCACCCACACCCATGGTATTGTTTCTTCCTGTGAGCACTGCATTTTCCAATGGGCCATCTTCTTTTGTTTGCTCTTTCTGTAAGTGGTTTCCCTGCCTCATATGACCAGATATACACCCTTTGAAAGATAAGAATTCTAGCATAAAGAAATACACAACAGGTAGATCCTCTACTGAGACTACTACAGACAGGGACAACAACACTAGACCCCCTTAAATCAAAGGACCTAGTTGGGAACAAATCAGCAATGACATCTCATTCACAACATGTATAGTTATTCCATCCAGTGGGCTGACTAAAAACCTGGGGAAGTTCAATGTGCAATAAGTTATGATATCAAAGCCTGTTTGCTTGTATAGGATGCATAAGAAATGGAGATATAAGGAATTTATGGTCAAATTAGCTCCGAATGATTATTAAGAAGATGAGAGGTGAAGTATGTGGGTAGCAATGTAGATGGCGATTGACTTTTCTGTGAAATCACCAAGTGATGGTTAGGTATTCATTTCTCATCGTCCCTTAATTTGATTTCTAAGAAGGGAGGTTATTAATTGTCATTTTTGGATACTCACCTTTGATTCTTCATTTTTAACCACTTATGAAAATAAAGTTATAAGAATTCACTTACATGAAACAAATTAGCACGGTGTAACTCGCCGTAAAAACAAAATGCGAATGGACAAAGAAAAAAGGATAGAGAGAAGGGTTTAGTTAGTCATCAATAAAAAATGACAGCATTTGACTTGTTTTTGTCATCAAAACCAAGACTCAAAGACAGATACAGAAAACTATGATAAAACTTTAAATCTTCAACCATCTATATTTCAAAATGGAAAGGGCCCTTGCCCACATTCAACTGACCAAAATCCTTTGACTAAAGCCTTTTTCCTATTCTTGTGCTGTAGGTAACTATCTAATTGCTTGCAAATGAATGATTGGAAGAAGCTGATATTATGGGTAAGAATTAGGAAGTACTCCAACTCAAATGGAAGCTTTTGTTTAATCCCTTCAAAGATGCCTACATTTGGGTTACTTTATTAACCTCAGATGGAAGCTTTTGTTTAATCCCTCCAAAGACGCCTACATTCAGTCACTGTAGCCAGCCAATGGTAGTTGCCTAAGTAACTTAGACAGTCAGACATCAGCTGAAAAAATTAAAGAAGGATTACCTCAAATCATGGGTTATGTGTTTCCTCTTCTTATTTTAAATTATAAGCAAAGGGTCCTTTTATTAATATAGTAATAGCTTTTAATTTGCCCCTATAATTCAACCTGTGCTAAAACGGGCTCAAACAAAATTGCTTTTAGCCAACTAACCAGCATTTGGTCTTGTTTTCTCCATATTGTGAATGATGAATTATTATTTTTATTATTTTCTACGAGGGTTTCCGGCCTTTTTGAGAACCGACTATTTTCCCGGGCACGAAAAGTTGTCACTTCCCCCACCTACCTGGTAAGTTAGGCTTTTGCGTAGGTAAATAGCCCTGGGAGATAACGTGAGTTCAAAACCGCAACTTTTGATTCCTAAGCCATGGTCCCAGCCAACTGCACTACTCCTTTGGATTGTATGTACTAAATTAACATTGTTGGTTACTCTACAAGCCGTGTCCTCGAGGAATTGTTTTGGGCACTGAAAAGAGAAAAAAAAAAAAAAACTCACTTTTAACGCTTGGAAAAAAAACATCTATAGTGCCTTTTTTTTATTGCTGATAAAGATTCCTTTTAGTGAACGGAGATTTTTTTTTTTTTGCCGCTAAAAGTGTTTTGCTTAGACAGTCCATTTCTAAGCAAATACGTACGACATTTTTAGCATCGCAAAAATTTCCACTCCTAGAAAGGACTTTTTAGTGGCCGAAGCAACCACTATTAAAATTAAAAAAAATTTGAATAAGTATACATGGACCGATCCATGTACCGATGCATGGACCGATCCCATGCAACTATTCTGACGGGAGTTGAAAAGTTTGAAAAGTTGCATGGGATCAGTCCATACATCGGTACATGGATCGGCCCATATGGATTTATTCAAAGTTTATTGCTGCTAAAAGTTACTCTTTGTTTTTTTTTAATGAAATCCACGAACTTGTATTGGTAGAGGTCATTGCCATAAAGATTCGGTTCTAACCAACTATGCCATAGAAGGTAATTGTCTTTGTCCAGTTTCACTGAAAGAAGATTAGCTATCAAACTAATTCGGAACCCGATCCCTGTTTCGTCCAAATAGACACTCTGTTTGAATGAATCAGGATTCAGTTTTGAATTAGATCTGGCCCTGTTTGGTCCAAATAAGAGCTCTATTTGGACGAATCAGAGAGTAACATGACGCCCCCTATTGGCTCTATTTGGACTATTTGGACGAGACAGGGGATCCTATCCAACTAATTCTGCAAACCTGCAGTCACCGACTATAGCAGTACTGCACATCGGTATTTGTTATTTGTCCTTCTCGTAAATAACCATTGAATTTAATAGCTCAGCTATCACTGGAGGAAGTGGGCTTTGCGGTCAATAGTCCTTTCGCCGACAGCATTTTGGTTAATGGGTACAAATCAATAACCTTCTTGTCCTTTTAAGCTAAAACCAAAGGCACAAGACTCCTCCGAATCTTCTTATTTTTGTGATAGGAGAAGACTCGAAATGATGATAAGTTTTTATTGTATTTAACCAAAAGTCCTCTTAAAATTTAGAAATGCAATACGTGTTTTCATTATTCATATGGACAGAAATACGAATAAAGGTATTTTCAACCAAAAGCCTTTCTTTCTCTCTTCATCGTTTTCTCATGGATAGGTTTATGGGCTGAGGATAAACTCGGATGATAATGTACGAATATATAAGATCGTTATTGGAACTATTTTTCTATGTTATGTCTGTCATTTTTTTTCTTTCCTGTCTCATTTACTTTTGAAGATAAATTTTGGAAATATGAAAAGAATAAAGAAAAAAACTGTATGATGGCAAGTAGTAATCTTTTTATAAAGCATTTGATATTGTTTTTCCAAAATGATTGGAAGAAAATGGAGGGCAGTGGGGGGATAGAGAAATAGGTGGGACCGTGGGAGGAGGAAGGAAAAGGAGGTAAAAAGAGAAAAGCACGAAGAAATAGTTCTATGTTTTAAGAAAATCGCAGAGTGTCGCTCTCCTCAGCATTAAAAAAAAATGGAATAAGTCCTGACGGACCTCGTTTGTGCTGTACAATCTGCAGGGACACTTTGCTAGCAGGGACACTTTGCTAGAAATGGCCAAATTTCAGAATTTTTTCCATAAAATCCTTAATAAATAAATAGAATTTTCACTATAATCATGTTTCCCACCCATTGTTATAGCACAGTTTCACTCCAATTAAAATAAGGAAGGCCCACTGTTGAAATATGAAGCTCCACTTAAATCATGAAGGCAATAAATAAGGCTCACTGTTGAAATATGGAGATCTAACTGAGTCCCTATTTAAATTAGATGAACTTCAGTTCGTTACAAAATAGGAGTTGGGAATTTATTTTGAGCAGCTCAAAGACATGGTTGGTTAAAATCTGAGGAACCCCACCCAGATTTTTCATTAATTCTAGAAGAAACACCTCGACTTTTAAAAATTCTATGAAAGCATGCACCTCCAACTGTATATATTTTGAAAAATGCAAGCTACATGTCCTTTGATTTAGCCAAAAACACAGAACAGACTACACTGTTGGTTGGTGCTGATCCTTTTCTGAATGAGAGTGATGTGGGAGTGGGACACCTTTTCTGAATAAAGACCAATGATTTTGCTGTGGGCTGCAAAGTGCCAACCTAGGGATTGACCCAAAGACCAGATTTATCAATTCAAAGCAAATGACACCGTCGAATGGCCTACCAAATCTGATTTCTTTATTCTCATAAGACTCTCAAGATCTATTATAAAACCCAACCAACCTTCCTGCAAACCAAGAACACCCTCACTTTCTTCTTCTCCAACTACTAACACCACCCCACCAGCTTTCCTTACTTAATTTCATCTTCTTCAATGGCTATTCCTGTGATCGACTTCTCGAAGCTCGACGGCAATGAGAGGCCGGAGACTATGGCCCGGATCGCAAACGGCTGCGAAGAGTGGGGCTTCTTTCAGGTACTCACACAGTTACACTTCATATCTGTTTGTATTGTTATATTTTTATCATATAGATTTTTCTTGAGGAAGAGAGTGATGGCATTGTTGGTTTTTGGTGCAGTTGGTGAACCATGGGATAACAGTGGAGCTATTGGAGAGGGTTAAGAAGGTTGTGTCCCAGTGCTACAAGGTAGAGAGAGAGGAGGGTTTTAAGGAGTCAGTGCCAGTGCAGCTGTTGAATGAGGTGATGGAAGGGAAGGTGGGGAGAGAAAGATTGGATAACTTGGATTGGGAGGATGTTTTTATCCTGCAAGATGACAATGAATGGCCATCACAGACCAAAGAGTTCAAGTAAAATTCAAACTTCAAACAGATTGTGAAATTTTTACAATTTGGGTGTGTTTGGATGAGAGAAGGGGTGGAGAAAATGAAGGAGAGGAGAACTCTCCAGTTGTTTTCTCCACCTTCTTAATCTTCTTCTTTTCCTTATTACACATCCATACAACACCATTTAAGTCTCTTTAAATCTTTACCACCAAAAAAAAAGTCTCTTTACATGTGACTTTTCCTTCTCTTGCATATGCCTACTTGTCCTTTTTGCTAATTATTAATAACTTCTAATGGTTTTATAATTGTAAATGAACCCTCATCTTTTGTTAGAAGTGTTTTAAAACCCTCTTGACCATCAGTCAAACTATTCTTTATTCCACTTTAAGCGAATCCAGGCCTCTCTTTTACTAGAGCACAAAAATTGTCTTGTTTATTTACAAAAAGGGAGCAACTACTTTTAAAACATCAAATATGATAGTTGTAGCTCAATTGGCTTGAGACCATGGTTTGTACAGATGTTAAAGGCTCAAAGCTACCTGGCTCATTAAATCCGTAGGGAATATATAGTTCGCCTTAAAAGGCGAGCTGGGACACCCTTCATTGTCCTAAAAACAAAAAGATCAGCTTTTTTGAAATGCGCGAATAAAATTATTATTATTATTTCCTCCTACAACCTTCAATTTCTTAGGCAGTTCTTTCAGAAGCAGAAGAAAGGCAGTGCCCATATAATTAAAGGAGGTATGAACTTCATCTAATGGGCCTACTTTCTTGCTTGTATGTGCCACAACAGGGAAACTATGATGGAGTACAGGAGAGAACTGAAGAAACTTGCAGGGAAAGTAGCAGAGATCATGGATGAGAACTTGGGCCTTGAGAAGGGATACATAAACAGGGCCATTCGCGGCGGTGATGGGCCAGATGACCACCCTTTCTTTGGGACCAAAGTGAGCCACTATCCACCCTGCCCACGGCCCGATCTAGTGATTGGGCTCCGGGCCCATCACGATGCGGGTGGGATCATCCTTCTCTTCCAAGATGACAAAGTGAATGGCCTCCAAATCTTCAAGGATGGACATTGGATCGAAGTCCAACCAGTGGCCAATGCAATTGTCATCAATTTGGGTGATCAGATTGAAATCCTGACTCACGGTCAATATAAGAGCGTGTGGCACCGCGTGTTGCCCACAGAAACTGGTAACAGGAGATCCATTGCAACCTTCTACAATCCATCTCTCAAGGCTACCATTGCTCCTGCACCTAAGCTGATTGAACAAACAGATATTGCTCCATCATATCCAAAGGTCATCTTTGGTGATTATATGGCACTTTATGCCAAGCAAAAGTTTCAACCCAAGGAGACCAGGTTCCAAGCACTGATGTCCATGTGATCAAGAAGTGGATGTATGGCACAGATGTTTCTATATAATTATCTCCTCACCCTTCTATACCTATAAAGAGAGGGATATATTAACTATCAGAACATGTAGTTGTTTTGAATCAATGTTGGTGGCAGTTGGTGTCCCTCAAAATGTATGAGGGCATTGGTTATTAACATGTGTAGGGATTTGTCTCGTAATTAGTAAATTAATAAAGTAGCAATAATGCATTGTTGGTGTTTTCTCTTCCTTTGTTGTTTTTTTTTTTTTTGGTGGGCATGTGCTTAGCAGAGCTGGCATTGGGTTGGGTCAGGTCAGGATCAGTTGGGTTGACCTCTTACACTAATGAGTATGAGCTCATTTTGAACCACTGTGAACCCTAACCACACTTTTCTTTTTTGAAACTGTAACAAAAGAATTCATTAAAAATAAGCATTTAATAAGAAATACAGAAAGAACACAAAAAAGAAGAATGGTGCAAGAGAGATGGAACATACCCAACCTCAAAAAACAAGACACCCAATTACATAATCTCTCCTACCCAACGAACAAGCCCATCAACTCCTTACTTGGCTAGCACATCCGCCATGGAGTAGGTGGATTTAAACTCATGATAGAAGGAGACCTCGATGCAAGCTGCTAACTCCTAAATTTCATTGAAGTGGAGTTGATGTTTTCATAAATTAGCCTTTTGTTTAGAGAGCCAAGCAATTACATTAGAAGAATTAAGGGCTGGATTGGATTGAAGTACAATTAATCATAATTGGGTCAGGTTGGCAGGTTAAATTAGCATGCTTGGCCTCTACTTGAAGGCCTGAAGATTGTCAGAAGAATAAGGCTTGGAAATGATCCTACACATTAGAAAGATATTCAGCCATGTGTACATTAGGGGCCGAAGTGTGCCAGACTGGGCTCAATGTAAAAGTATAGGAGCCCAATTAGCCATTTGGGTCTAATATTGTCAGATGAGCACATAAGCCTGCAGCATTGGCTCAGACTCAGCACCTAAGAAATGGGAAAGCCCCCACATGTTTAATAGGACAAACATATTGCATGGTGTATACGAATCGAGAGAACTTTCCTGGAGGCAGGATCTTCCTCGGATCCATTTCCAACATCTAGAGATTCGAGCCCAATGTAGGAACGGACCAAGGGCTTGATCCAAACCTAAAATGTGGCCTTAACTACAATGGTTTTGAGCCCACACACCTCTTTCCAATTGTGTCGGCTCTCTTTCCCACATTGGGCGATGTCTCCCCACTAGGGTTGTAAATAGGCCGGTTCCGATCCGGGTCCACGTAATTGTTAAGGAGAAGGTGGAACCGGATCAGGACCTGGAACAATTTCGGAACTTGTTTTTTTGCTCCAATACCAGAACCATATATGAGACAGGTCTGAGTCTAGGTAGAGAATCATATTAAAATAAAATAGTTTTAGGATAGATTTTTAAAAATTGAGGTAACATGTCGGGTCTCGGGTCCGAATCAAGGTGGAACCAGACCTGAACCCATTTACTTATCAAGGTCTAAATAAGGACCCAAATCCGGTTTTTAACGGGACGAAACCTCCGGGTATTTGGAGAATCGGATACCCATTCCATCCCTACTCCCCACATGTATGGCCTCTCTCTTTCTATGTGTGCTCGTGCTCTCTTTGATGCGTATGTATGTACAATTGGATGTATATATTTATATACAAACTTTAGCAAGAATTTCTCCATGTGAATGTCCTAATCCGTATTATCAAGAGATGGGTCCCACCGTAAAAAATATTGAGCCCCCTTCAAAATTCACAACAGCCGTCGTCGTGACAACATGGACATGCTGGAACGTCTGAGAGATAAAATTCTCTGTAAATTGTATATCTAAAAAATCTTGGGCACTATCTCATTTGCAAAGAAATCCCACATTGAAATGCAATTTCTGTAAGGTCCATTTTGTTTGCATTCAAATGCATGAAAATTGAATACATTTTTTTGGTTAAAATTGAAGATTAAATGAGCATTCGCAGAAATGAACATCAAATAACATTTTAATTTTAGGAAAGTAAAAAAAAAAAAGGATTTCACAAAAAAGAACCTCTTAGATGACCTGTGCACTAAAAATGATCCAGTAGTTTGAGCCACACAGGAAAGATCCTCTTGCAAGATTTTAAAATTTTTGGATCGTTTGACCGAGGACAATATCTTCGCATAAACGCAAATGGGTGGTGGGGGACGATATTGTCACCCATTGATTCCTCTTGCAAGCCCCTAACTTCATATCATCCACTTCCTTCACATCTTTATTCTAAGGCGACTTTTTACCTTCGTTGTATTGATTCTTCCGTTCTATTCTCTTTCTCTAATTTACTTATTTATCTTTCCTTGCATCCATTGATCGGTTCTCTTCTTTCTCTTCATAATATTTCTGTTTATTATTGCCAATTGGGTCAATCCTCATCAGGATCTATTGGAGAGAATTTTCAATCTCTACATTATTTCAAATGTTTACATTCTATGGCTCATGAGTCATGATGCTTCCTAAACAAAGTAGAAAAAGGAGATCTAGGCACTTGTGTATTTTTTAGTCTTTCCAATCAGAAGATCTACACCATTCCTCTTCTGGAGATGTGTGGCAAGTGCTGTTGTGGGTCTTTTCATAATGGGTGGTTGATGATGATAGACTTAAAGCTGGATATTTGTCTATTTCATCCATGGTCTAAAAGAAAAATCGACCTCCCTAACCAGTCAACCTTCAAACACAAAACTATGTGGACAATCACCTTTCCATGGAAATAGATCCGTGAGTGCAACATATTGCAAGTAGGGTTTTCTTTGTTCGAAAAACAAAGAAGAGAAAATCCAATTGCAGGTTTTTTAACGAACAAGAGGTCCGTCTCTACAGCTATTCCAATCACATTTTCTGAGAATATCCATTTACATTGGAGAGATGGAGAAAGAAGATGAAGACGAGGAAGAAAAAAGAGAAAGAAGATAGGAATGAAACAAACAATGATATGGTCACTCCCCTCCATAAAAAAAAAAACGCAATTGGCCCAATGCAACCACATCCGTGCATCAATATTTAGGAGGTTCTTTTTTCGTGCATGGGCCCCTCTAAGAGGTTTTTTCCTATAAAATCCAAAAAAAAGATGGTTTTTCATGATCATTTTTAGAAATTCATCTTTAATATTTATTTTTAACCGTCTTATAAATTTAATTCCTATGTAGTTAATGTAAATAAAGGGAAGCCTCGTAAAGTGCTCGAATGGGCCTAACAAAGAAGAGAAGTTTTATTGAGATGCTCGAATGGGCCTCATAAAGAAGAGAAGTCCACAAAATGGCCCAAAGCTGAGCCCACCCCAGACTTCTCAGTTCTTCTGATTCCTCGTGACTTCGATATATGCTTCCACTTTTTAGGAAGTCGAGGAGTAGCGGCATTTCCATTCCATCATCATCTGTTACGAGAGAGAGAAATGTCGAGAAGGGGAAAGCGAAAGGATGAAGAGGAGCTGGGAAGTGACGGAGGTGACTCCGAAGGATCCAAACAACCCAAGAAAAACCCCAGAAGATCTGCAGACGATGACGAAGACACCGATTCCATCACCATCTGCGATGTACACTTTGCCCCCCTTTTTTTTTCTCCTTCATTTATGCTTCTTCTTTGTTAGCTTTTTCATTACATTGGTTGTGTTTGCAGATATCGAAGAATCGAAGAGTTTCTGTGAGAACCTGGCAAGGAAAAGCGGTAGTCGACATCCGTGAATTCTACATGAAAGATGGAAAGCAAATGCCTGGCAAGAAAGGTGGATTCTTTACTTGCCTCTCTATCTATGGGTGTGTTTTTCAGGGGCATTAGGATTTTCATTTTTTTGAGTGTTTTGGGTATTTGGGTTTTCACTATTTGAGCCTTTGTGTATTTGGGCTTTGCAAGTTTGGAGCTTTTTGGTGTTTGGGTTTTCATTTTTTGAGTGTTTGGATTTTCATGTATGGGGTTTTTGGGTATTTGGGTTTTCATGGTTGAGTGTCTGTGTTTTTATTTGGATTCTCAATTTTCGAGTGTTTGGGTATTTTGGTTTCATGTAAGGAGTATTTGGGTATGTGGGTTTTATTTATGTGGGAGTTTGTGTACTTGGGTTTTCATTTTTGGAGCATTTGGGTGTTTGGGCTTACATGTTTAGAGCGTTTGGGTGTGTGGATTTTCATGTATAGAGGTAGTAATGCATTAATTGATTTGTGTTGGGAATCTCATGTTTACATTTTTTTCCTGTTATCCTCTTCACTTGTGTGGTCTTTTTGATGATTTGTTCTGCTGATTTTGATTGATGATTTATGTTTGCTGATGATGGCCATGGCAATAGAAATTAGGGTTTTCGGGCTAGGAAGCTTTAGTGGGAGGTGTGCAAGAGAAGTGTTTTTCAGTGAAGGAGAAGAATGATGAATTAGTAGGGAAGAGAAACTTACCACGCATACCAAATAGGAGACTCATGAATTGGTGGGCAAGAATCATTACATTCAAGTGAAAGATTTGTGCAATCGTTACAAATGACCGTACCATAATTACCAAGTTAATATTGGAAATTTCAGGAGGCATATACGCTAATTGCATTTCAACCATAATGCGTGAAATATATTTGAGAACTAGTGAATGAGGAAGATAGATAGCAAAATGAACTTCCCTGTGAAAATGATCCATACGATTTAGATGGGAATTTATTATGGAATCCTGGTATGTTGTGGTTGGCTGGTACGATTTAAAGTTCACTCCAGCACAAACTTGTTCAATAGCGTCTGATACATTGGCATTTGCAGGGACATTTGTGATGCTTATCATTTTGAGAAAAGAAAAATATGCATTATCTTATTAGCAACTATGAGGAGTGTGCAATTAGCTAATAACTTGTACTGTGTTTGTGCATGATTGCTAGTTCATAATTGCAGTATTGCATTGCTTGGCTCCACATTACTTTGATAAGATGGTAATAGTATAATGTGGACTTTGATGAAGCATATGGGTGGTCCACTTCTTAGCATTATAACATATTAAACTATATTGTTGCTACATAGAGTATGAATATAGTAACATTATTGGAGTGTATTATTGTTATCAAGGATAAAAATAGCGGTAGCGGCCTGCCGCCAAAACGCTACGTAGCGTAGCGGTGCGATTTGGAAAAATCGTCAAAAAAATATGAAAAAATTCTAGAAAATCTAGAATATTAGAAAATGAGAGAAAATGTATTTTTTTTTTCAAAAGTAACTAAGGTAAGGGGGCGTAGCGGTCCCCTCAGTGTATGAGATCCTGTATCGCTGTATAAATAGAAAATAATAGTAATGATCATTTTTTTCACATGTGTTCATGTTGCTTAGTTATGCGAACTTAGAAACTAATGAAAGATTTATAAAAGAAAAAACTATGTCACGAAGTCAAGACTTAAGGGTACCTAGAGAAAAAAATACATCTACCAAGAGGGGTTTCTAATAGGATGTACTTAGAGAAGAATTATTGAGAAGAACTCTTTGTATCAACTGTAATTTGGCGAGATCATGTGCTTTTTGGTGTTCTTTTAAACATAAAAGGGTAGAAGAGTTGTGTAGAAATGTTATTTGGAAAGAAAAAGAAAAGAAATAAGTCCTATTATGCATTTTTAAAAATTTTGGAAAGTAGGAATTTTTCTTACCCCATAGTGGCCCCGTAGCGGCCCGTAGCGGACGTAGTGGCCGCTTACGTCCGCTACGGGTGTGGCGGCCGATTCCATGATTGTTATCAAGTGTGTTACTGCAGTAAACCAGTGAAAAAGCTTGTTTGATACACAGAGATCCTGAGTGAAATGTTGTGTTGATTTGTTAGAGCAAGGGAAATGCAGTTCATCTTGTTCTTTTTCCATTATGTTGTGGGAATATGGAAGGAATGCAAAGATTTCCATTAATATTAGTCTAATACCAATAACAACGATGGATCATTTTTGAGATATTGGGAAGGGCAAAGTTTAGGTGTTCTTTACAGGTATATCAACTTCCCGTTATCAAATGTGGGATGAAATCAAGGCTCTACTGCACAAAGGGTCTGAGCCAGGGTCTAAAAAAACGGCCGTTACGATATTTTGAATTTAACTATCATAACATCACCCAGTCATCGTTGCAAAAAAAAAAAGCGCTAAAATATTGGCCATCTCGACCTATATGCTCAAAATAACAGGCAGCAAAATATTGGCCGATGGCACTTCAAACCCTAAAATCGCAGTGGCAAATTTGGGGAAAAGAGAGATGGGTTATGCAATTGCAAAAATGGGGAGAAGAAAAAAAGGGAGAAAAAAAGGAGATGGGGATTCAGACATTCAGTGCACCAAATGGGGAAAAAGACATTCAGCATATGTGGATGCATGGCATCGGAACCAGATAATCATAGTCGACTGCACATCTGCACCAGGTCAAGGTCCGGATGCTGCTGCTGCTTTTCCTTCTTCCTCTTCCACTGTCCCACTTCTTCTTCCCTCTCTTTCTTTCAGTGCGCCAAATGGGGAAAAACGACATTCAGCATACGTGGATGCATGGCATCGGAACCAGATAATCAAAGTCGACTGCACGTGTGCACCAGGTCAAGGTCCGGATGCTGCTGCTTCTTTTCCTTCTTCCTCTTCCACTGTCCCACTTCTTCTTCCCTCTCTTTCTTTCACATCACTTAACCTGCCACTGCTACTGTCTCTAGCTCCCTTCACATCGCCAACCCTGCATATTGCCTTCTCCTCTCCCCCTTTCTCTCCTCTCTTTCCCTCTTCCTCACCTCCTCTTTCCCTCTTCTTTTTCCTTTTCTCCCTTTTCTGTTTCGATTGCAGCAACCCGCCATTTTAAGGGCTTGTTCTCATAGCCTCACACAGTCCATAAGAACCCATTTAGATTTGGGTTTAAAAGTTCGTGGGTCCCCCATTGTTTATCATTTTTGCTAAGACCCATTAGACATTTAATAGATGCGCTCAATGTTACTCCTTTTTTAAGCTTAATGTTACTCCTTTTTTAAAATTATAACTCTTAATATAATTGAAAAAAAAAATAATCATAACTTTTGATGCACTTAAAGAAAATTTAAATAATTAAAAATACATGCCCCTTTCTTAAATGAGTCCTCACACAAACTTATTCCCTTAAATAGAAAGTAATTGCTGTTTTTGTTTACTTTAATGATATTTGATTGTAAAAGTATTTGATAAACCTAGTTTCTTGTAAAAGACTAGATTATGAAGTCTCATTTTAATAGGCCAATGATTCTAATAATGTGGCATGGTTAATTTGACGGTGGGTCCAACTTTAATTAGAGTAAAACTTTTTACAAAGCTAATATAATTTGTGATGATTGTTTTTGAGTGGTTTGGATTATAAATATGAATGACATTGATGGATATATAAATAATAAGGATGGGGCAAAATATTAAACAAGACATAGCATATCTAATAGTTAAAGATTAAATAGTAGCGATAAGAATGTTGTGATTTGAGGGGACTATTATTTTGTTTTATAGTGTGTACTAATGAAAAAGGACACTATTTTTTAACATATTCCAATATTCTGGGTTTTTTGGATATTTCTCTTCTTTTTTTTTTTTTTTTTTGGGTTAAAAGAAAAATTGCATTGCGATGGACCGCAGACTGCAACGCAATGCTGTTTCAGAACAGTTTTTGGGGTCGAATGCGATTTTGAACCATGGTATGAGCATCGATGTTCCATGCTTGGATAACCCCTTCAAACAGCTGTTTGATGTTTGACTTTATTGGCTTTAGCATAGTGTTTTAAAACTTAGTTGAGACAACTCGGCCTCGGCCATGACCGAGTCGTCTTCTTCTTCTTCTTTTTCTCTTAAGTCCTCTCTCTCTCATGGATTCTAACACTTTCCACACCACACCCATGAAAGCCCTAAACCCTAAAACCATTTCTTGTTTTCTTGTACGCTACACCCATCAAAACCCAAATCCTAAATCTCTTTTTAGTTTCTTCAGCTATGTCTTCCAGAATACCTTGCCAAAAAATCATTGCTGCTTCCATGATTCTACCTCTCACATGATTTTATCATTCTTCTTCTCAGTTTTTTAATGACTTGTCAGTTTTTTAATGAAAACCCTCATCTCCCAAATCTTAATAATAAAAACCCATTTCTCCTCCTCTCATGATGAAAAGGTTGCCTCCCTAAACATAATGTCTTACTCTCCTAGCAGCTGCAGGATGCATGAACACACTTGATGATGGGAACTTTTATCACCTTGGCATTGTCTGAAGCATCTTGAGGAAGCTTTGAACCGACACTTGTGTATTGAAGGGACTTGATGGATGAGAATAGTTGGAAAAGGATTTATCACCATCCACTATTGTGTTTTTCTGATTATTTAGAGATGCAATATAATTTAGTCATTTACAGATGGAGAGTTTTCAAATTCACAAGGAAGCATATTTCTGGCGGATCAATTTAGCTTACTAAGGGGCTATGATGCCCAAATACAGCTGGGATATGTTGTGGACATGGATTTTACATTTAAAAAGTGAAGTATCGGATACGATATGACACAATGCATTGCCTATTTCGAAGTATCCGAGCATTATAGTTAAGGGGTTGAATGCTGGTCTGTAGCATGTCTTGTTGATGATGTCATGCACCCATGACATAATTGGGAAATTTGTTTCAGAGCCCATCTCAGTTTGGACTCCAAGCTAAAATGAAATGTTTCGGCTGATTCAGGATTTCGGCAAAACATTTCAGAGTTATGTTTCGTAAAAATATATATTTCAATAGAAAATTATAAGACGAATATTAAAAATTAAAAATATGATTTGATACATTTAGTTTTTTCTACTAAATCAAATCTTAATATGGAATGTATGATCATGGATGATATCGGCCGCTAAATCGGGTGTAGCGGTGGACACCGCTATGCTTTTTCTATCAAATATTGCCGCTCACAACTGTAGCAGCCCATAGTGACCGCTACAATTCCATAGCGCCCTCATGTAGTGGCTGGGTTTTTAAATCGACCCCCTCCTGCTTTCTTTCCGTGCTGGTTCCTTTTCAGGAAGAACCAAAAAAAAAAGGGAAAAATAAAAAAGAGAGAGAGGAGGACATACCTAGCGGCAGCGGCATCAGCAGCGACAGTGGCAGCGGCAGCGCTCTCCTTCTCCTCCAGAGAATGCATGAAAACTTAGTCAGGGGTTAGTGGGTTACCAATGATTGTGTTATTAGGGATTCAAGGCTCGGCTGTTTTGGGGGAAACAGGTATTTTTGCAACTTAGGAAAGCAAAGTAGATTGCTTTTCTGTAATTTTAATATGGTAATTATCGCATCTATTGAGAAAACTTCTTAGAATTTTCTTCCTGACATGGGTGTATGGGAAGTCTTGTTTGTCATAACTCTTTGATGTAACATTTTTTTTTTCTTTGTCATCTTAACCCTGTCATAGCGGCTGGGTTTTTAAATCGACCCCCCTCCTGTCATAACCCGTTTTCTAACTTCAAAAAAGAACGTATGTTTCTTATCCCTTATTCTGTTGTTGAGTCATTGGAAATTTATAAAAACCCTAATAAAAACTATACAAATTTGCAAAAGATGCACAACCCATTGAAGTAAACTTATGAGTCACAGTGTGAAACTATAGGAGAGAGTAATAGAGCAAATACTTGGATAGAGAGCAAGATATATGAAAATCAATTTTGTTTCATGGCTAGGGACTATGGAAGCTATTTTCTCACTTGTCAATATTAAAAAAATATCGTGAGAAGAGGAAAAACCTTCATATTATCTTCATCAATCTAGAGAAAGCCTACGACTGAGTGTCTAGAGATTTGATTTGGCGGGTTTTAGTTAAAAAGAATGTCCCACAAGGTCGGATTGACATCATTAGGACATGTATGAAGGAGCAATAACTAGTGTGAAGACCGCCTATATAGAGACAAGTGAGTTTACATTGATTATGGGGTTGCATCAAGGGTTAACTTTAAGCTCTTATCTTTTGGACTAATTGTGAATGATTTAACTGCTCATATTCAAGAGGAGGCATCTTGGTGTATTTTGTTTGCAAATGATATAGATATAGTATCATGGGAAGAATTGGGAGATGGCGTGAATGTGAAACTTGAGAGACGCCATGGGGATTAGAATACAAGGGGTTTAAACAAGTAGTGCAAAGACATAAGCCATGAATTGCAACTTTAGTGGGGATGTGCAAAGAGATCAAACTCCAGTGAAAATTGAAGTTTAAGAGATTCCCTTTGATACCTTGGCTCTATAATTGCAAGGATGGAAAGATTGAGGAGGATGTCAAACATTAAGAATTGAATGTTTGAAGTGGAGACTTGTTTTAGGAGTGCTTTGTGATCAGTGTTTACCAAAAAGATTGAAAAAAAATTTTTACAGGTTAACAATTGGACTAACCATGACCTGTGGAATAAAATGTTGGCCAATCAAGATACAACACATATAAAAATTGAATGTAACAAAAAAGGAATGTTGAGATGTATGTGTGGTAAAACTAGGAAAGATAATATAAGAGCGCATCTGCGAGCATTTAGGAGTAGCATCAAGGGTGATAAATTAAGAGATACTCGTTTGAGATGGTTTGGGCATGTTCAACGAAGGTCAGCAATAAAGTCGGTGAAGAAAACTTTTTCTATGCAAGTTGATGGCCTGCCAAGGAAAAGGGTTAGGCTGAAGGGGACATGGATGGAGGTAGTGATGATAAATTTGAAGAAGTGCAACCCCCATCAGAGGATTTTGGCCTAGGATTGTTTAGAATAGAGAAATAGAATTGACATAGCTAACTGCAACATAGTTGGAACAGGGCTTTCATGATGATAACGATAATGGTGGTGGTGGTGATTTTGGCTTAGTATAGACCGGAATGGAGAAACAAAATTCATGTAGTAACCCCAACATAGTTGGGACAAGGCGATAATGATTTTGTCCTTTAGATAGAATGGAATGGAGAAACATGATTCCGGTAGCTGACCCCCAACATAGTTGGAATAGGGCTGCTAAGATGAAGATGATGATCTCGCAGTCTATTGAAGCTATGGATAGTGGTAGCCTCAATACATTATAGTAATGAGTTTTCCTCAACATGGTTAGGTTTTTGAACATTGGCTTTGGCAAGAGCATACACCTCATTCCAAACTCATGGCACTTGTGAAAAAGATACCTCTGTGAAGGATAGTGCGGTTATTACTTAAATGCAAGCCTCCAAGATCCCTTTGACTTCCATTGACCATTCCAAAGCATTAACTGAATCACCTTCCGGCTTCCACTACCAATGGAACCCAAAGAGGCTTTTTTCTTTTTTTTGGTTTTTTTTTTCTTTTTTGGTTTTGTAAAAGAGAAGGCACTCTCTTGTAGCTAAAACTTTTGTTTGATGGTTCAAGCCTCTCTTCTGGCCTCTGGGGCAGGAGAAGGCTGAAATTATCTCCTCAAACCCAGAGGACTCAGATTGCCACAAAAATGTTACCTATGTTGAGTTTCCATTGGCCATCCAAAGGGTATTAAGATGATGAGACCAAAATACCACATTTACTCCCCACGTAGAAGATAATCATCTTTATCATTCGAACAAAAATAGAATGTCTCAGTGTGGCAACCATTCTACATTGATTAATGGTCTTTTTCTTGGCATATTTAACAAACCCATTAAGATTTGCTTTAGTATCAGCTGTATATAAACAGAATCACCACAATTCAATTTAGTTGGATTTAACAGTCAGGTTTCCATTTTGTAAACATTATTTGGTCAAGACTATTGAAATTGATACATTCGCCTTGCTAAGGCATTGTGCTGCTTTGATTGCACCTTAAGAAGAATTGATCCTGCTTCAATTGTACCTCTATTAGATGCCTTGACATTTTTGGCACGTCACCATCAAATTCTCCTGCTTGAATTGTCCCTCAATTATATGCCTTGACATTTTTGGCACATCACCATCAAATTCTCACACTTCATAAACCTCAAATAAACATGTTTTGTCATTCCCAAATTCAATGTACTTCTACTGAGTACATATAGATATTATATCACATGCACCCTTAGTGTGTTTTGCTTTAGCATCATTTTTGGCAAAGTGTGTTTTGCTTTAGCATCATTTTTGGTTAAGTGTGTTTTGATTTAGCATCATTTTTGGCTATAACTTCTCTGCTGATGATTCTCAGTGAGTCAAAGTTTATTCTTCATAAAATGGAAAAGAGGAAATGCGGTCTTGTAGCCATTTTTGGTAGTCCTTAACCATGGTTTAAAATCTCGGCCGATACCGGTTCGTATCGGCCGATACGAACTGGTATCGGTCGGTACCGGTCTGATATTTTGATGGGAAACCGGTATCGGTATCGCCCATCAAAATATCACAAAAATATCGGTGTATATCGGCCGATATTTTGAATATATCGGTATAACCGATATATCGGCTGATATTTTGCAAATATCGGTAAAAAATACACTGTCTTCCCCATTCTCCCTTTCCCAAATGAAAAATAAAGAAAGAAACCAGGAAAGCAGAGACGGATGTTGCATATAGGTTGTATCTATGAAAAAAAAGAACAAAACAAAGAGATAAAGGGAGGAGGAGGAGGAGAGATCAGAGGAGGGAAGAAGTACCTGGATGTCACGGTCCTCAGTCCTCACAGATCTACTTAAGCTCCGGCCACAATCGCTGGGTCCTCATAGATCTGCTGACGCTCCGGCTACAATCTCTAGATGTGCTGCTGCTGCTTCATCTTCTCCATTTTTCTCTTCTTTCTCCTCCTCTTTCTTCCCCTCCTTTTCCCCCTTCTTTTTCCCCCTTTTTCTTTCCATCGGTCCATCCCCATTTCACTCTCTGTCTCGTCCTTCAAAAAAGAAAGGGCTAAATGCCTTTTCTATGTTTGACTTTCTGAGTTGGGCCTGGGCGAATAAACCATTGGACACTTTGTGGTCTCTAATCTCCATCATGGAACCCATTTGTTAAAAATCTAAGCCGGTCAATATGCATCCCCCTCTCTTTTATGAGTCCTCACAAAATCTGATTCTAATAGGAGATGGGCTTATGGTCGGATTGACCAGATCTTGATGAAATCCAGCTAGGACCCATACATGATAGGGCCATTTATATTAAGCAGCCTAGATTTTTAATAGGTTGATTTCACATAGGAGCCTACAAAACTCCCATCAATTTGAGCAATAAGTATGAAGATTTTTTTTCCTTAACCAAAATCTCATGCTAATAGGTCCACTTGTAAAAGATCTAAACCACAAAAATAACCCATTTTTTTTTATTATGGCCTGTTTTCAATAAATGTGCCATATCTAACTAGATAATTTTACCCAAGTAAGGTTTAGGACTTAGGCTTAGGCCCACTTAATTATTGATCAGTTATAAAAATATGTAAGTAAAATATAATTAGAAATTCAAGTGTGGGCAATCCAACAATGGGTTTATTCCTGGTGAAGTGCCGTAAATGGCTAGACCTTGAAGTAATATATGATTGGATATGGCTAACGATTATAATCATGTAGCATGACCCAATCAACTTCTCTTGAAGACAAAAAAGTGGAAAATTGTTTGGATTTGGAATTTAAATTAGGTTACTTAATGGATCTGTAAACTATATGGATGGGCCAAGGATAAAGCATTAAAACTTGACATATTCAATAGTTTCATACAAAACAACGATTCAGGATTCTATGTGTTAGGGGACCGATATTTTGCTTTATAATATGAACTAATGCAAAATGACATTATTTTCTAGCATTTTCTAATATTCTGGATATTTTGGATATTTTTGCGATTTTTTTTTGGATTAAAAAAAAAATTCACTCCGCGACGACCGAGACGAACCAATATCCGCGACCGATACCGATATCATATCGGTTTTTCGTTCCGGCCGATACCGCGACCGAGACCGAGATTTTAAACCATGGTCCTTACTAAGTATTTCTAGTGTATAGAGATCATATTATTGGTTGGTTTCATGCAGCATTTGCATTGCGAATCAAACCACCTTGATAAAGTTTCTTTTTTATTTACATATTTAACAAACCATTAAGATTTGCTTTAGCATGAGCTGTATATAAATCAGAGTCATCACTGTTCAGTTTAGTTGAATCTAACACTGGCAGCTTTGCATTTTGTTGAACAATATTTGACTCAAGACTACTGACATTGATACCTTAAATTTGGTAAGGCATCACGCCGCTTCAATTGTAGCTTGAGGTGAATTGCTCCTGCTTGAATTGTAACTCATTTATATGCTCACTCACTTGACATTTCTGGCACATCACCACCAAATTCTCATGAATAATAATTCTCAAATAAACATCTTTTCTCATCCCAAATTCAATAGCAGTACATTGGTCTTCTGAATAGATAGAGATGTAACATCACACGGACCGCAAATGATGTTTTCTTTTAGCATCATTTTGGCTGTAACTTTTCCATTGACCATTCTCAGGAACTCAAAGTTGATTATGCATAAGACGGAATAGAGGAAATGCAGTCTTGCAGCAGCTTATTCGTAGTCCTTACTCCTTACTAACGGCTTGAATTAGTCGTACAGATGCCATATTAATGGGTTGTTTCCATACACTATTTGCATTTCGAATCAAACCACTGTGCATCCACAAAAATAAAATAAAATATAAATAAAAATAAAATAATCACACACAGGTTACCTACTACACTAGCACCAAAGTGGAGCTTGAAAATTCCCATCAGTGGTGGTCTCAATGTTGTGATAATTATAAGATTATGCTGACTATCTTCCAACATCTAACAATTTCACCATTACTCCATGAAAAAGGCTTAGTTGTAACCACCAAAGATATTGCTTAATGTTGTATGATTGCTAGTAGTGCTGGCATCTTAGCTGTTTTGTTATTGAATCATTGACCTTTTCACCCTCTCCAAAGAAACCAAAGCGCAGCCACTGAAGCAAGCCTCCATAGAGTTCTTCTTTCAGAGCCCATACCTAGCATCCAAGATAGAAAGCGATTCTCAGAGCAGTCTGGATTGTAGATACATACTGACCGATTCTTATAATGTTGTTCCATATTTACTCAGGGCTCAGAGCTTGTCAACAGTGGGATCCTTTCCTGAAATCAGCGAGTCACAGTTTATGAATCTCGCTGAATTCAGTGTGCCACACTTCTTTTCAGTGAGAGGGAATAGTTGCATTGATGGTGACTTTCATCTATCCCTAACCATTAACCACCAATGTTAACTAGATGGTAACCACCTTATTCCTTTTCAATCGAGAACACATAGGACCTGTTTGGTTGCTGGGCAGGACCTGGCATCATTTTTGTTGCTTTGACCCTTTTGAGGAAAATGGTATCATTTTTTAAAAAAGGGTTGAACACCATATCTTTTAGCTGAACAGATTGAATTGTATACAAGAATTAGTTTGTAGGACAACCTGGACACACCCATCTTAGATATAACACACCCTCTTGTCATAGTGTTGAATTGTGATACTCCTGTCGTAACTTCTATGATTTTGAGTGTTTCTGTAACATGTGAATCTTACCAGTGCTCCAATTTTATGCTTTGAAGGTGACTAACATATTGCATGGTAAGTTTCTTGATAATGCTTAAATACTGACATTCTTGCCCTTTTTTTTCTTCTTCACAGGGATATCACTTAGCATGGACCAGGTATGCTTGTTTTGTAGGATTATTATTATTATTATTACTATTCCCGCTTTTGATAGCTTCTGCAATTCCGTCATTTTGTTCAATCTTTCTTCTGTGTTTGATGAAGTGGAAGATACTGCGGGATCACCTGGATGAAATAGACCAGGTAGTGGCAGAGAACTCCTAGATTGCAGGCTTGCATTGCTAACACGGATGGCTTTAGTGAGGATTGTAAGGAAATCTTGTAAGGGTGAATATCGACTTGTGTGTATCATAACCCTCTTAACTAACTTTTGCCTAACTGAAGTTTTCTCGTGTACTTTTTTGTTGCTGTGGAATGTAAATGGTTCTTTTGCCTGGAAAGTTTGTGATCAGAATCTATTTTTTTGTTTTTGATGATGGTAGGGAACCTCTTCATATGCTGCACACCCAGTACAAATCAAGAGGCCTTTTGTTCCTCATCATGAATGTGGGAATTTAGAAATGTGCAAGTAATCCAGGGTGCTGCTAGTTTTTTAGTGAGCTGCTGCATCTTGTTTTCTGTTTCTAACTCATCTGATGCATCCTACATGTTGCAATTTGGTTTGCTATTTTACCACCAGCTTGGCATTTTAGGCCAAAAGACCTGCAACACCATACATATGCAAGAATAAGGTTCGACAACTGAAACGATAGGCAGCGATACGCTAAAGTGCGTCCTTATAAACATATCAGAAGGCCAAAATCAATTTGATGACCCTACAATTCTGTTCTTGCTACCATTCAGATTATCCACCATTTAATTTAGATTGACACAACATGGTCTAACCTGAACTAAAGGTATAACCCCTACATAGCTGAGAGATAAATTCGCAATTGAGATATAAATAGTTCTTTTCATATCCCCCTTTTCTGTTCACCCTTGGGACTCAAAGCACGTCTACCAACTAGGCCAGTTACAGATACTGAAACCTGACTTGATTTGGACTCGGGCAAGACCAAGATGACCCCAGTGAGTTGACCTGTGTCGACTGCACTGTGAGGATTGACTTGATTGAAGATAGGCCCCATGCCTCAAGAAATGGGGTTGGAAATGTAAGGTCCATCAATATGAGTGAGACATGAAAGGGACTCTACCACTGGGATGTGGGCTAAGTTCCATCCCTTCATCTAAGCCATAACGGTGGTTTTCATCAAACAACTCGTTTAATGACTGAAGTAAGTTGGGCCTAAACCACAAGACTAGATCTCCCGAATGGGGCCATGGTCTCCTTGAAACCCAAATCCCTCAGCCCTACATTTGCATCCCTAATGATGTATATCCCTTTAAAATTTTCCCTTTAAAAATTTCCTAAGGAAGCAACTTTCTAGCTGGATGTACCTTGCCTGTGATGTGATTTTTTCCTCCTTTTTTTTATTTCACCATATTTCGGATGAAAGAACTGGAGTGGAGAAGTGGACTTGTGACGTGAAACCAGCAGGGGCGGAACAGGAATTTTGTTTAGGGGGCCAAAGAGAAAAAAAAAAAAAAAAACTTTAAGTAAAATTACAAAATTTAGTAATATACGTAATAATTAAATTATTAAAGTTGTGCTCAACATTCTTTCATTGAGTCAATATCACCAATTATGGTTTCAAGAATAGTTTTTCCTGCAATTTCTTTTTTAATATATAAAATTAAATAATTTACAAGAAATTCATCCTTTATTCCGTTGCGAAGCGCAATTTTAACAAACTTCAGTCATCACCACATGCATTTTAGAACTGCTCTTGAAAAGGTGGTAAAGAGTGGCGGTTCACACCTAGCTGCCCAGGGTTTGAACACTATGTACGCCACCTCTTCTCACTTATGTGGGCTCTCTTCCCACTTGTGTGGGCTTTCTTCCCATGTGTGGTCTAATTTTCCACTTGATTGGGTTCTCTTTAATTCTGTGTATACAGGCTCTCTCTTTGGTCCCAATCCCCTTGGCTAGGGGAATAATGAAGTTAGGGGGAGAAAACAAGCAAAGATCTACAGTTGCTATTTTTTTTTTGGGCTGGAAATTCAATATATTTTGAGTTTTTTCTTTTGGGTAGATTATTTGTATTATTCTAGAGAGTTTTGTCCATGAATTGCCAAAGGGGGAGATTGTTAGTATTTTTTTGTTGGCTAATTCATAGGTTGGACAAACTCTGGGTTCATTAAATTGTATTCTCTATTTTCTTTTAGAATGGACTATGATTGTGTCGACGGAAGAGTTGAAGCGAAGAATAGAAGAAAAAAGAAGACCGGACAAACACTCTCGGGCCCGATCGATCGGACTATAGAAGCGTCCCAATTATTTGGGTGGTCCGATCGATCAGATGCACTGCCCGATCGATAGGACAGGTGCGCAAAATTCTTTATTTTCTTTTGAGACTCTGTTTCCCAATTTGAGTCTTACTTGTACACTAAGTCTAAGGCATGAATTTAAGGCTATATTATAGGGAATTGCTCTTAACCCTAGAGGTACCATTCTCATTAAGCTGAGTAGGGCAGGGTACCCAAAAAAAAAAAAAAAATTCTCAAAATGGGTACGGATCCGGTCCTTTCTTATGCATGTAACTTGTAAGTTATAACTTAAGACTTTATTATTTAAAAACTCAAAGAAAAGTAATAATAATATTCCATATCTAAAATATAAATCATTCAAAAGGGACATTTACCGGAAAAATCCCCTTAAATAGGGTAACCACAGTTGATGACTCTAAATATTTATAATGACAACCAAAGACCTCCAGCTCAAATCATCTCTTTTTTCCTGTTTTGTCATTTCTTTGTTAATGTCAACATAACCCTAATCCCAAGTTAAAGTTATTTTATGTTGATGTCGACAAATCTTCTGTCGATGTCAACAAATTCTATGTATAAATATTTAACATGTGCTGTGCACATGGGTCACTTGATTATGCTAACTCGGTGTTTTTTTCAATGTCGACAAAAGTTTATAGTGATGTCGACATATCTTCTGTCGACGTCAACAAATTATATGTATAAATGCTTAACCTGTACAAGGGTCGCTTGATTGTGCTAATTAGATTTTTTTGTCGAAGGCGACAAAAGTTTATGTTGATATCAACAAATGTTTTGTTGATGTCAATAGATATTACTCATGACAGAATATGGGACTTTAGTTTCTTTCGATTTGGGTGAAGAAACTGATTCTTAGGAATAAGGAATATGGTTTTATATATATATATATTTATTTAATATGAATAGGGAATATGGTTATGTTGACATCAACAAAAAAAGGGCAAAACAGGAAAAAAAGCAGAGATGGTTTGGGCTGAAGGTCCTTGGCCGTCATTATTAAAGTTTAGTGTCCTCAACTGTGATTTCCCTATTTAAAGGGATTTTTCTGGTAGATGTCCCCATTCAAAAGCTTAGCTGCCATATTTTATCTCAAATAAATTTCTTTAACTGAATTATTCTGACATGGATAATAATAATCAAAATAAAAAATACAACTATATTCCTTTATCCACGATGGATTATCTAATTGATCTAAAAATTAATGTAATAATAGAATACAAAATAGACGTTGATTTTAAGCGGATTATATTTCAATAAAAGCTAATGACATGTAGTAAAATCAGTACATCTGCTTCTTGTTGTTCTTCTTCATACCTTAAACTACTTGCAAGTTTGCAACCTACAACTCTTTTCAAGATCTCCAACAAGAAAACTTGCATTCTCCTCTTCCTCTCTTGGATCAAAGATTTAGGGAAAGTGTAGATAGATTGATTTGAAAATTGATGAATCTCCTCTCCAATCTCCATCAAGCCTTCCTCATTTGTTCTCATTTCCTTTATTTTCTTTCCTTTCTTCTTCTTCTTTTTTTTTTTTTTCATTTAAAGTTCTCCCCAAAATCAAGAATATTTTTGTTTCCTTTTTCAAGAGTCAAAATCATGTTAAAAAAAGTCCAAAACAATGGAGGGGCTGAAGGATGGCTTTAAGGGAATTTTAAGATGCCACTAGTAACCTCTTACTGCAATGCTTGCCCTTTTATACCATAAAAAAGTGTGATAAATTAGGTATTGTAACAAATGACAAAACTTGGTTTTAATGGGCACTTCTTCTACAAAAAAAAATAAAAATAAAAAAAAATGGCACTTCCTCTATCGCCTATATATTACCTGTACTATTAAGACAAGGGTTTTAACACACACACCCCTTTACATTTTACTTTAATATACTTTATTTTTACTTTTTTATGACTTGACATTCATATCTTTGCTTCGTTGTATTTTTTAAAGTAACATGTTTTGCACGTATCAAATGTATTTAAAGTGACCTTCATATCTAATGTTTAATGCAAAAAAAAAAAAAAAAATCTCATACTCCATGCAATTCTCCCTTTTATTAAGATCTTGGTCACAGGAAAAAGATTTCAATAACTTGGATCTTGGACCTCCCTTTTGCAAATATTATCATATATGGAAACTGTTAAGATATTTTCGAATGTAGGGTTTCTCTCAAGATATTATTGTCAAATAGGTTGTACAAAATAAGTTATTTTAAATACTATACAGTCTTAAAAAATAAATCAACTTGTATGACTTTTACTACTTAATCAATTTGTATTGCATCTCATTTTTCTCATTATAATCTTAGTTTTCAAGTTATTTTGAAAATATCATAATGTAATTGAGAAATTATTATGTCATCATAATCAAATCATTATCTCTTGATAATATCATAACATTTCCCGGAAAAATAAAGACCCAATGGTTTTAGGCCCTGCCTCAATAGGGCCGTTTGTGTACCCCAAGGTTTTTCACTATTCTATAAAATATTTATTTTTTTAGAAGAAATTATCGGAAAAGTCACCTGTGATATCCGGCGCACCAAAAATGTTCTTGTAGTTCTTTTGTAACGGTAAAAGCTCATTAGTCAATTTTCACTTTTGTTTGCGTGAGAATATCATTGCTCTTTTTTTTTTTTTTCTCTTATCTTCCCCAACCGAAATGAGTGACGATATTATCACTCAAACAAAAGTGAAAAATGGCTGGGCGTATGCTGATATAAACTATGAGGGTCTTTTTGGTACACCGGACAACTAAAGTGAATTTTTCCCCATAGTCTTTTCTCTTCTTTCTAGTAATATAAATTAGAGTAAAGAAAAAAAAAAACTGTTTATTAGAGGATCAGAGACTTTTATTTTCTGCACCCCAAGATTCTGGTGTTGCTTGCACCAGCGGGTCTAATGAGGGACCCATGAGATTGATTTGAAGAAAGCTGGGCCCCACATGTTAAATCATGGTTAGCTGTCATCGGCATGACACTGATGGAACAACAGGATCATTTCTTGCAAGTAACATCCCACCTGGTTTGACCAGAATTGAGTGGCACATCACAGCATCCCAAATGACTGTCCACCGCCAAATGAGGGTGAAGAAAATCGTGCGGTTCACATTAAAAGCAGGTGAGATCCTTATTCTCAATCTTCTCTGTCATTATTAGACCTGCTGTTGTACATGCTTACTACAAAAATCAGCCTATATATAATCATCCACTGCCCATGCCTACAATGCACACTAATTAAAGTCTAGTGGGTGGCCCACTTCTTGATTAAATGGCTGTGATCATGGGATTAATTACCAATTTAGGCCTTAAGTAATCCACTCTGTGTTGGACCTATGTCAATCACAATCCACACAAGTGGTTGTGGTGGCCTCCATAAGATGGGTGGAATTGCTACTTTTTTTCTTGGGGCTGTTAAATTGGATGAGATAGGAATTGGGAAATACAAATTCTTGGAAACTAAGTTGGATTCTTCTTTCCAATACAGAAGTGCTAAAGATCATCTAGGTGTTCCAACTTATTTCAAGCTTTATTTTTCATCTTCATCTTCCTCAAAATAATGATGATCATAGTTGGGCTTCACTGGATCCCTATATCATCCGATCTCCTCATCATAATATTTTTTGTTTCCATATCTCTTTCATGAATGATTAAGGGTAGAATGTGGACAATTTTATGTTAGGTGAGGATTTGATGAGTGTTTAGAAGTCGATTTAGCTTAAAAAAACACAGGGTTTTAAGGTTTCTTGAATATACGTAGATATTAGGGCAAGTATGGGGCCAATATTATTTTAAGATGATGAATTAGGGTTAAAAAACCAGGTGTGATTGCGTTTGGGCTAAAATTAAGCCACCTCAAAAGTTTATTTGCCTTATATATATTTATTATTGAAAAGGATTTATGTTGCCTAATTGAGAATTTGTTAGTGAAGAAAATTTAATATAGTATGAAAGCTAACCAGCTTCGAGTTCGAATCCCAAGAGAAATGACTATATGCTAAAAAAATGTGCATGCTTCCAAAACCATAACAATCGGGTTCCACCCGAGGGTATTGAAAAGTATTTTTACTGCCTCTACTAATACATTATGGTTTTGGTGGGAATGGTTAGCGGAGAAAACTTTACTCTTTTATGTAATTAGGCCAAAACTAAGGTAACTTTTTAGAAGTTTCCCCATCAATAATTATGGAATTCCATATTAGATGTAGAGCACCTTCTGATATTTTTTTTTGTCCGAACCGATCAGAATCTGTGCAACTATGCATTTGATACGAATACAAATCAGTCTCAGCTGTAATTTTTTAGTCCCTCTATAAGGTATAAAGGTTTGGAAATGTTGTGCACACCCTTTTCATATCAAACTCAATCCTTTCTCCTTTGCATGGGCTTGAGATGAAATCCCCATATCTGTGACATGTGAAGAAGCTTATTCCATCTTTAGCTAAAACACCATACCTGTCTAATCAATGTGCGCCCTACAGTTTATCCTGATAACTTGATTCCTATATATCCTTACAGTTCAAACAGCATCAATTTCGTCTTGGGCATGAGTGAGATTCTTGTTTATTTGCGTTGGTTTTCTTTTGGATTCTTGAAATCTTCATGGGGGTGTTTCCATGCGTAAAGGCGTGTTCTTTATATGGATAAATTCGATGTTTGATGTGAAAATTTTTACTCTTCCTCTCTAAGTTGATGCATGCAACAAGATTTTTGCTGATTTTAATGACTTACGTACTTCATGCCTTAAATATATGTTGCAAAGGTAATCTTATGGATGCCATGAACCACAGGTCCACAGGATCTTCATAATATAAAACAGAAGCCACAACGAATGAACCTTTAGAAATGCACCGTCGCTCACTTGAAGAGGTGTCTTATCTGCGATCGTGAAAATTTTAGGAGGACTACGCTTTTAGGGAATTTACCTTTTACTTTTTATTAGCGCAAACTTCTCAATTTATTTAAGAACGAAGAATCATAAGAGAATAATTTCAAAGTTAAAACTAATGATTTTATCCCTAATATCTCTAACAAATTAATCCCAGAGCATAAACTCAATCGCCAGATGAATCGCCCATAGTCGTGTGTTGAAATTCACTGCAGCAAGTGGATCTTAACACAAGTTCGGATCCTCTAGGCTATGACTTGGAAAGAATGGAACTCTATAATGCTGCCCGCCTATTGAAAATCTGAGCACTTCAAAATGAGCACCCTTTCATTGTATGGGGCATCTTCAGATTTTACCGGAAGTAGAAGTTTGTCACACTCTAGGATTGATTGTTTGATAAAAGTGTGATAACACAATCATAAGAACTATTCACTAATCAATTTTCTTATTTTTGTTTTTTATGAAACTTACAATTCTATGGTGGGGCTAATTCCTGTTAGGGTAAATTCTAAAGATACCTTATTTAATAATGGTACTTTTTTTTTTTATCGTGTTGTTCGGATATTCAATAGATTAGCCGCACTGTAGAGTTCCATTCATTCAACTCAAGATTCCTCTAAGTCAAATTCCTCTAAGTCAAAGGATCTTAACTCTTATAACATAGGCTGAAAAATATATGCATATACGAGGTCTCTTAGTGCTTTTTGTGTGTGGATGGGTGGGAGGTGGTTTAACCTTTCATGGCCCACTGGGCTAAAAACATGAGCAACCTGGTTAAAGTTCTACAAATCATGAACTAGAAAGAAACAAGATGAAATTTAGACAGTTCCAAAATATAAGGTTTCATACTTGAACTAGCTGAGTGAGATAAACTCTTGAAATATTAATAGAACCAATTCCACATAAGAATGACGCACAATACTTAATTTCAAAACCACCCACCTACTCCCATTATGATCAAGTTGTCTCCCTCACATCATACCATCCTCATTTTCAAGAACTGACAGGGACCCCATGTTGACGCTATCCACCAGTTATATCAAAAATTGAAAAATAAAATATAATCAAACTTAAGCTTCCAAGAGACATCACAATGTGAAGGGGTTACTGTGCAGTTTTTTTTTTACCTTGATGAAGAAGAGCATGTACCAACTACCAATCCTTGAAAAGATTTTTGGAAGCAGCTTTGGTTTCAGCATGGTAGAAAAGATTTCAATCTCCATAAAGGTGGCAATAAAATAGAAGATGCTTTTTAGTGGCAGAGAGAAGATTGAGATGCAGATTGCAGAGGGTAGCAGATAAAGACTGAAGGTGGGAAAAATTTAGAATTGTTTGTTTATGGCTATTGCTTTTATCCATGCCTTTTGGCAGTTCTACTGCCAACCCTAGAGTGGTCAACATGTTATATGCCAATTTCGTTCTATTGGTCTCAACTTGGCTTGTGAGCTAACCAACCCAAGTTCGAACTTAGCTCCATAAGCTATAAAAGTGAATTTGACTAAGTTGCACTCAGCTCCACTCAATTAAGTTAATATTCATAAAAATATATGAGCCTGAGACCGAGCTCAACCACAAGCCCAACTCATTAGTTTGCGTAAAATGTATATAGGAGGAAGATCAGCTAAAGCCCATGACCAAGCTCGAGATCAACTCGCTTGGCATCGAGCTCGAGCTCATTCTTCAACTAGCTTAAGTTCAGTAAAGCGAAGACAAGTCGAGCTCTCGGTCTCTTAATTTTGATTTGAGCTCGAGCAGAGCATGTGGTGTGGATTAGGCAATTGAGCTCGGGGTCAAGCTCAGCCTAGCAGGACTTAGCTCGGCTCATTTACACCCTCCCTAAGAGTTGGGAATTTTTCATTTCAGGTTGAGTTTGGATCAGTAAGACTCCTTATTACTTGGGTTGGAAGTGTCAACCCTGATCCTACTTAAAAGTTGAAAGGGTAAACTTAAATTCAAAATTGGCAGGTCAGGGGTTAATTAAGCAGGTTGGGTTGGGATTGACTCTAGTTAGTGGCTCCATTTGCAAGAACAACCCAACCCATATATTAGTCCAGTTGAAATGTTAAAGAAAGGAGTCAACTTGAACCCTGATTACCAAGTCAAGTGAGGGTTGGGTCAAACATTGACACCACTAACCTAATTAACCAATCACAAAAGTCTAAGAAGAAATTAACATAATATAATAGCTTGCCTCTTCAAGATTGGTTGAGGCCAAGTTCTCTGTAGTTTGTTTCTTTTGAGATTCTTGTGCTGTTTTCTTTCTTTGTTCTCTTGGTTTTTTTAATGATATCTTCTCTTTTCTACCAAAAAAATAAAAAACAAAATGGGCCAGAGTTGAGCAATCTAAATTGTTGATCCACTAGGCCTGGACATGGATGATGCATGCATGCACCAAGTATCTCCCAGGTGGGACAATCCAGACCCTTGATCATAGCAAATCGACGGTTGAAAATATAGCAAATCAATGGTGTAAATTAGAAAAACAATAATTGATTGAATTACAAGAATATGGGAGATTTTCCATTCATGGGGCCATCCACTTTGGCCCTCATTATGTGGATGGTTTGGATCACTGATCAGCAGGCTCAGATGTCAACTGAAAAGCCTAGCAAAACCTTACATCCAAGGCCCTACCTGTTCAAACTTTTCTTCTAAAATGGTGAGTATAAAAGAATGAAATACAATATTAAAACATAAAGGCAGAAGAACCTTTTGACTGGTATCTAATCCAATTTCCTCTTAAACAAACTTCTTAAACTAATCTAACAAACATGAGTGTGCGACTGCATATGCTCCATGTTTTTCGTTTTCCTCTTTTCTCTTAATTTTTTTAGCTTGTCAAAGGTCTTTTTTTTTTTTTTTTTTTTTTTAAATCTAAAGCATGTGATCCATGTTTGATACACTAGTGGGCATATTTAAAGAGATATTTTTGGCCCTTTTTGTTGGCCCACTACTGAAAAAAACAACTAGCTAGTGCCCACAGGTGGGACTGTTGGGCCTCACCTGCCCGATTGAGTCTTTTTTTTTTGGTTTATATCAAATGGAAAAATAATAAAAAGTGGGTATAGTTAGGGGGGAGGGGGGATTTTAACCTTTTGGTAGACCCACTATCCAAAAAAGCAAGTGTCACTTTTTTGGGGCCCACCTGCCCACAAATGATGGGGTTTTTCAATGATGGAAAACTTGAATGGATAAAATCTATTTCCAATATTAATCAATTAGTCAAGAACGTTCTGATTATATATCATTATAATCTATTTCCAATATTAATCAAGTAGTCAAGAATGTTGTGATTACACATCATTATAGTAAGTTTTATGGTCAAATCAAAAGCTACAGCCATTGAAAATTATAGCTTCAGACGTACCCATTTGATTTATTTTGATCTTGACACTCCATCTTATCCCACATCACAAAATCAGGTGGCTAAAGTTACCTCATTAGAATCATGTTCTCACAATTTCCCATTAGAAGAAAAGCTCAACAGATGGTATCTCAGAAAAAACTCCTTGAGATTTTAAAACTCTATACATCTTAGCTTTATTTCATCAATCCAGAATTGAATTGAGTTCCTCTCTACCTGGTGTTTGTTGAGCATTATTTCGATCTAGCAGGCTAGTCATTTTTCCATCAACTTCCTAATCAAAGTAGCCTCCTTATCCCATCTAAGTTTCAGTTGCTTAATTTACCCAAAAAACAGTTGCTTAAACTTCAGAGCTCCTAACATTACTCATCCTTCAGAGATGTTTTTTCTTCTTTTTTGAAATCTTGCTAACAAGTTGAGCAGTAAAAGATAATGACATTCTCATAACCAAAGGAATTTCTTTTCCAGAGAAACATTGCATTTTTAAAAGATAACCTAGTTTTCTAGAGATTTTATGTGAAGTCTCTAAGTTTTTTGACAAATAATCAAACAGTCTCACACACACACACACACACACTTTAATACACCCATAGATTAATTCATTTTTAGTGAATTTAAAATAATTTTATCTCAAAATTCATGTTTGGCTTAATTAGGATAGATTAGATTAGAATAAAAGAATTCACAATTCACATAGCCAACACAAGCATCTTTGGAAAAAGGCCTTGATGATGATGATGATGATTTTAAAACACTATTTTCAACAATATATACCTTTTTTCCGGGACTTTCAACAGCATCTATTGAGTAACTCCAGAAAACCAAAAAATTCTGAGAATTCCCAATAATCTCCGAAGAAGAGAAATTGCCAAGAGAGCGATTTATGGAAGTCATGAAAGCATAGAATTTAATGAAACCCAATAATATAAGGGGGTTAAGGTTGGTGTCATGAAAAGGGGTCTTATTATTTTAATATAAGCTCCTAACTTTCACATCTGGAAGAGAGTAAAAGATAACCATGAAAAAGTAAAGTAAACCTGAACAGGTAGTGAAGATAATCATGGATGAGTAAAAGGCAGTCTCTCCTTGACAAGATTAAAAACCTTGACAAGATCAAAAACATTCTTTATAGTATCCATCCATCCAATAAAACCCTAATTAGTCCTTAGACTCCACCTATAACATTGGGCCATTCTCAATAATCATATATTTCCTACATTTGTGGCAAAAGTAGTCAAACAATTACACATAAGGGCTCCTAATGATTCATTACTAGAGGGGAAGATGCTCTACATTGGACGTTCCTGGTTCACCCGCGTGTACATTCCAACCAGACATAATCAATGGATCATTAGCATTATTAAATACTAATCAAAGATGAATATCATTCAAACTTCAGAGACACTCTGCAGCGAATACTTTCCACAGTCTTTGGGAACCAATACAAGAACATATCCCTTGTTTATATGCATATGGTTAAGATTTGCTTTTATATCCTAAAAGGAATGGTGGTTGTTTGCTTATTTTCATCCATATTTTGATACTCTAATAGGAACCCACCAAAGAGATTGCCATGTTCTTGTGATTTCCATATATCTATACTATATACAAAAAGAAAGGAAAAAAGACAGAGAGATGAAAGATATTTGCTACATGTATTTTAGTCATTGGAATTTGGACCATATATTAGAAAACTGATTTAGAGTACGCAGAGAACTTATTCTCTATATCAGTAAGGATGGTCACAAGGCCACACACGTGAGAATTGTAAGAAAAAGTGTGGTTATGAATTGAGCAAAATGTATTTTAGTATGGTTCTCTTGCTATATAAATCAAAGGCCAAATGAAAGAAGACTGCAAGATTGGCTACATCCACCTCTTATCAGTACTCTGCCCCCTTTTCCCCTCAGTGAGCAGATAAGAGGAGAGAGTGGTGAAGGAGAAAGGTAAGAAAGATGGTGCCTAATAGTTGCATGAGACAGCTAGCTTTATTTGTTTGCTTGTGAGTTGGGTTTGCTTGTATTTACATTGAGCATGGCTTTGTATTTATTTGTATTGCAAGAGTTGTTTTTTTAATAATCTACTTAAAAGTGATTTGGTTGAGAGAGGGAGAGAGAGATAGAGATATTTTTCTATCTTTGACTCCACTCCTCATTCATGATGGAGGGAGAGGAAGTGTTTGAAAATGGGTCGTTGACATGGGCGGCGTCTTCTCTAGTCTTCAATCACGTGGGTTGGCTACTTTTTCTTCACACACTAGTTATATATTCCTACTCCTTCGATCAAGCAATCCATTGAGTCGCAAAGCTCTTCAGAGTTCAGTCTTTTTTAACTCTCTCTCTCTCTCTCTCTCTCTCTCTCTCTCTCTCTCACTCACTCACACACACACTCACACGATTGGGTTTTTCTTGGTTAATTAGGCCAGGATAGCTGCCAAAACTCGAGTGTTCTTTGGATTTCTTGGGTTGTGTTGAGTCCAGGGAAGAGTGAATAATAAAGGGTCTTCTACTCTTCATTCATTAGTTCTGGGTGTTTTAGTTATACCATTCACAAATTGCAAGACACTACAAATGCTTCTTTCTTGACTTCCATTTCTTTGATTGGCCTTAACATTTAACACTCTCTTTGGCTTCTAAGATGGGAGAGAGCACAATTGCCATAGACAACCGCCAAGCTGTCTACTTCCCTTCCCAAGAGGTTTCCCTAGCCGTCCATCAACAAGGGCCCCCCAAATCCCACGATGAGGATGGCCGGATCAAGAGAACAGGTAATGGGAGGACAGCCACCCTTCCTCTCCTCCATTGCTTGAGTTTTTTCAAAATTTTCAATAAGCATAGTCATGAATTTTCTTTAGCTTTTTAGTTGATGGGTTTTACATGTTCATGGGTAGGGACCATCTGGACTGCAAGTGCCCACATAATAACGGCTGTGATCGGCTCTGGCGTGCTTTCGCTCGCATGGGCCATTGCCCAGCTGGGTTGGATTGCTGGCCCTACTGTTATGTTCTTGTTCTCTTTTGTGATCTACTACACTTCATCTCTCCTTGCCGACTGCTATCGATCCGGTGACCCTGTCACTGGCAAGAGAAATTACACTTACATGGATGCAGTCCATGCCAATCTAGGTGACTATAGTTTTTCACTGGATTTCAATGGAAACTGAAAGAAGAATCATATGATCTGTACTCGGGTTTCTTCTCTTTAACTGAATTGGTTCCCCTTCAGGTGGAGTCAAGGTGAAGATATGTGGTTTCATTCAATATATCAACCTGTTTGGTGTTGCCATTGGCTACACCATTGCAGCTTCAATAAGCATGATGTGAGATCAATTCTCAGATTCAATCCCTCTTACTCTCTTTGTTTACACTACCCTCTTCGTCTTCTAACAATCCAGCAATTCATCAATGCTGTGGTCAGGGCAATCAAGCGGTCTAATTGCTTCCATGAGAAGGGGGACAAGAACCCATGTCATGTGTCCAGCAATCCTTACATGATCATGTTCGGCGTCTCCGAAATCATTTTCTCTCAAATTCCAGACTTTGATCAGATATGGTGGCTTTCTATTGTTGCTGCAGTCATGTCTTTCACTTACTCCTCCATAGGCCTCACCCTCGGAATCGCCAAAGTAGCAGGTTAGAATCATTTTTCATCAGAAATGCACACCTTAGTAGGACTATTCGTTTTCTTCTTAGCTTTGCTCCATCAAATTAGAGCCAACTTCAAGAGTTCTACCATCAAACCATATAACAAGCTATGATGTTGTAAATTCTAATTACTAGCTATGGCTTATTAGTAGGTAATGAACGAGTTAATCCTATCCAACTTGCTCAAAATGATAATTCTCTGTTCTATGAAACAGAGACGGGGAGTTTCAAAGGAAGTCTAACTGGAATTAGCATAGGCTCTGTCACCCAAACCCAAAAGATATGGAGAAGCTTCCAAGCATTTGGTGACATTGCCTTTGCCTACTCCTATTCTATCATCCTCATCGAAATTCAGGTACTTAAGCCACTACTCATGAGCACAAGTTTGTAATTCATCGCTCTTCATATCGATCAATGTCTGATTAAGTTGCTTAAAATGGTGTTTAAATCCCAATAGGACACCATAAAATCGCCACCATCAGAAGCAAAAACAATGAAGAGGGCCACCCTTTTGAGTGTCACAGTAACAACCGCCTTCTACATGCTGTGTGGCTGCATGGGCTATGCTGCTTTTGGCGACTTAGCACCCGGCAACCTCCTCACCGGATTCGGCTTCTACAACCCCTATTGGCTACTCGACATCGCCAATGCGGCCATTGCCATCCACCTTGTTGGAGCTTACCAGGTCTACTGCCAACCTCTGTTTGCATTCATTGAGAAATCCGCGGTGGAGAGATGGCCCAAGAGTGAATTCATTACCAGTGGAATTATGATCCCAGTCCCAGGCTTCCGGCCTTACAGACTTAATCTATTCCGCCTGGTCTGGCGCTCGGCCTTTGTCACCACCACCACCCTCATTTCCATGCTCCTTCCCTTCTTTAATGATGTTGTGGGCATCCTCGGCGCCTTTGGGTTCTGGCCGCTGACTGTTTACTTCCCTGTGGAGATGTACATTGCCCAAAAGAGGATACCTAAGTGGAGTACTAGATGGATCTGTCTACAGATCCTCAGCCTTGGCTGCCTCATCATCTCTATCGCCGCGGCAGCTGGGTCGGTGGCTGGTGTTGCCCTTGACCTCAAGAAATATAAGCCATTCAAGTCCATCTACTAATGATCGTCTTTGTTGTCATCGTCTTAGTCTTATCTCATCAACCTGGGGTCATTTGCTGATCAAATTTCGAAGGAAAAGAAATTAGATGTTCCGTTGCTTTCCTTTATGTTGTTTCTGGTAAGCAAGAAAATGCAAAAAAAGATTTAGGTTGTTGTTTACCTCTGTTCATACCAAACATAGATTGCATGTGTAAGCTTTTTCTTTTTCTTTCTACTCTTGTCAAAGAAAGGCTGGGACTGGTTTGGAGCCTCATGTGAGACAACTGTTGTTCTTTTGTGTGTGTGTGTGTGAGAGATGGTCAATGCTGGGAGTTGATGCCTGTGGGGCTCACCTTGATGTGCCTATTCTTAAATGGGGAGCACTAGACCGCGTTAGGGCGTTTTGTAGGCCTCCTAGTTGGGCCCATGGGAACACATGATGATCTTGGAGGTCCTTTGGATGGAAAGATTCATATTAGGCCTACCTCTATGCAAAATATTGAGTCCATGAGATCATCCTAACATTTTGATTCATGATACTATAATTTAGTGGTTTAGAGACATCTTTTTATCATGATTCCAATCTAACGGTGAGGAAAAGTTTGATGAGTGTCAAACTTGGACTAGTGACTATTTATGGAGGGTAGTTTGTGTTAAAAGACTACATTGGGTAAGAGTGGAAGATATTTGTATGGACTACATGTTCAGCTTAGCTCTATGAGGATCACTTGGGCCCACCTTTAATAAATGCGGCTCTTTTCACCCTCTCATCCCCCATGATCTAACACCATGCCCCAATTTTATTCTCATCAAAATCTTACTCATCGTTTGATTGAATCTCGGGGGAAAAATCTTGGCTAAAACACCATTGAACTTTAAGGATGTTAGATCAAGGGCTCGGATAGTCTAACGGAGCTAACTTTTTGCATAACCATTTTCAGTAAAAGAGACATTTCCATCCATCCTACCTCCAATGATAAGAAAACATCCAAGTGAGCTCTAAGAACTGGACGGCATAAACACATATGCAGTTTACTTGTAGGGGATCCTCACAAGGCATACAAGTACCAATATAGTCATCAACGGTGAGAGTGTAACTACAATCCTTCTCCTTTGATAAACACCATAAGCAATTAGGACCCATGACTTACAGTGGTCATTGATATGCACCATCAACAGTGGACGAGTCACTACAGCCTAGAAATCTTTTGTTTCTGAGTACAGTACCCTCATCGAATCTTTAGCCCTTTTGGTCAGTGAATCTGAAACGTCCTCTTCATTTTTTGTGTCAATGGAGTGAGATCATTGGCTCATGCTAACATAACATGGATGGACCCTATCAAAGTAGTTTTGAGAAGTTCATATTCTACAGTGGAGCAATAGAAGCTTCATGTTGACTTTGGCAAGAGATATGGACCTCTCTTGTTGGAAACAGAGAGATTGTGAAGAGGCACATCAGATGTGATATGAGTGGACCCAACCCAACCCAAGTAATGGAGGTTTGTGGGTCCTTTGGGTGCCCACCGCGGCACCACCAAGGTCATGAGACAAAGCGGGACTCGGTCATAGAAATCAGATTAAATTATCATCCACCAAAATCATTCATCTTACTCAGCTTTAAACTCCATTTGGCAGAAGAGGAATTAAGACAAGACAGTGAAGGAAAAAGGGATTCCTCTATCCCTTGGTCAGACTCCCAACTCTGAAAATTTGGAGAAGTGGAACAATATGTTTTAGGGCCCGTTTGTTAATTTAAACAGTATAGTGAATGTGATGTTATATGTCACATCATTGCTTTATATGGGTAATAAAGGTGTGTTGAAAGTAGAGTTGACTTTTTGGTTAAGTAAAAAAGGTGTTTGGATTGTGATGTTAAGTAATTATTGTGCATTACTTTATACTGTTTGGAACATACCCGTAAGTGATCATTTTTCCATAATATAATATTAGATTTCAAAGGCATCCAAATTATGTAACTGTAGAAATGTTTCATGTCCATGGTTCCTATTAGATAAATGAAATAAGACTTTTGACTTGGAGTTGGAATAGTAAAATGTTTGGATCGAGGGATTGCATTTCTTCATACTTAAGTTAGCTAATTGAGATTGCATAGATGAAGAACGGTACGTATAGTTTCGAACCAAGTGGCTACTTAATTTCTTATTCTCTCTCTCTCACACACACATTATCATTTTACTAAAATAATTTGTAGGCCGCTGTTTTTAATTTTGACCATCTCATTATAATTGAAATAAAAATATTAATAATTTAAATTTTTTATAAGTTTTTAAAATTATGAATTAGACGGGCATATTTTGCGTTTAAAATTATGTCAAGCAGTCTTGATTCAAGAACATGGGTGCCACCAATTGATTTCAAGGGATGTGGATGTTAGGTCCCCAACAAGTGGGCTGTACTGTAAGTTGTTGAGCCAAGCATTGACCAATCACAAGTACACCTTAATTGCGTGTGGGAATGCCCTGAGCCCAAGCCCCGATGAAACCTGAATTTCCAGGTCCTTACCTACGCCCTAATTAAAAATCTGAGCCTTGGCCCAAGACCAAGTCTGATTTGAAGAGTTTTGGTAATATATGATGTATTTATTGTTGCATCCAAGCTCAATTTTGATACCTCAGGCTGAAGTCTGAGAACCAGCTGCACTCCTATTGGGTTTCAAAACCTAGCAACTGCCCAAAAATGGCCAGGCGTTTCGAACTATGAGAGCTTCTACCCATACACTATGATAGCTGCACTCCAATTGGGCTTCAAAGAAGCAGTGTCTCATTCTCACGATGGATGCTCTCTGTGTTCCCAACAAGCGTTTCGAACTATGATAGCTTCTATCTATACACAATCATCCATTCAAATGTACATGGCTCTGTTGATTGGTACCTAATATCAGTAACTAGTATGAAATACATCTGAATGCTGCTAGAGGTTCTAAAACTATGGAAGGGGTACGCCAATATGAACTGTGATCATGGGATCCCTCTGACATACTGAGAGTGAAAATACTTTGCCCAGGAGATAAGAGCCCTTTTTGAGAATGCAACATTATACATCTGAACACAGTAGATGATCAAACAAAAAGCATTCTGTAACTACATTTCAAATAAACAGAGGTTCCAACAATGCAAAAAAAAAAAAAAAACGGGCTGATTAGTTAGGCTGTTTGTGTTTAATTTCAAATAAACAGAGGTTCCAACATTATACATCTGAACACAGCAGATGGTCAAACAAAAAGGATTCTGTAACTACATTTCAAATAAACAGAGGTTCCAACAATACAATAAAACAGAGGTTCCAACACAGGTTCCAACAATACAAAAAGCATTCTACAGAAATGTCCCATCCTGACTATCTGATTAGTGAGGCTTGTTATGTTTAATTTTGAATGACTAAATATCCAACAGTGATTTCACCAATTGATACAGTTGCTGCAAGCTTGAAACTAGATAGGGCAACATGAATTCCCACCATATTGAAACATTTCAACTACCTGCTGAATATTAAGATTTGGAATATAAATTAAGTAAAGCTCATAACTACATTAAGTGGAACTAAACCAAAACAGCCTGCTGTCGATAACTACATAGAACATTTTGTAGTAGCACGCATAGTTAGGTGATAGGATACAAACATTTTATATGCTTCGAATAAGGTAAACAATGATACCTAGCAGAGTACATATGATCAAAATGAGGATAAAAACAATCCTAATAAGTGAATTCAGACGTTCGTCCATTGCAACTACTGCCCCTTGGGGACGGCTTGATGAAGGTGTATAGGCATCTTTGAAATGGCCATTGTCCTCTTCATAGTTGTGGAGATTGTCCATAGCTTCTTCCATATTGGTGTATCCCTTATAAAGTGCATCAGGAAATTGATTTATTTGTACTTTGCAATCGGTCCATGTATTATATATACCAAGCCGCCTTCCCCGATAGACAACGTAAAAATTGAACCGAGGCATCGTCAAGATTGAAGTCAAACCTGAGATGTCAATGAGTTTAAGATAATTGATGCAGTGTTTGAAAAAATAAATGTGAGATGACAGTGGATACCGATACATAACTAATGCCATTCATTTTGTTTCAGCCACCAAAAACCTACAGTTGTGCAAGCATCATGAGGCCAAACATTAAAGTCATAAAGAGTTGGGAAAACAGCCAGTACATAATATATCAAATGACAAGATTAGGTAATAAGTCAATCCAAAGTTAATATAACCATGGCAGAAAGAAAAACAATTCTGGTAAGTAAACAAACACCCAAGTAAAAGAGATAATAAATGTGAGATGACAATGGATATCAAGACATAACTGTTGCCCTTCATTTTGATGAAGCCACCGAATCAAAACAGTTGTGCAAGCAATATGAGGCCATTCAACATAACAGTAACATGAAGCAAACGATGAAGTCATAAGGCTTGCAAGAAAAACAACCACTACAGAATATTAGATTTGTCCAAAACATAAGCCAAACCAAAGTGGGTTCAATGACAGAAAGATATAGCAGACATGCAACTAAACATATCAGCCAACCAAAAATTAAAAAACAGCATGAAACAAGTGATACGCATATTAAATGACAGTGTAATTGTCACTTCGAATTCTTGGGAGACGGCGTCGAATCCAAGCACTTTTATCTTTTGCGCAAAGGAAAATAGTGGCCATATCGGCATGGATTGTCAGCCACTCGTATGCAATCTCCGCATCCAGGTCACTAAGATCAGTAATCTTGTCCAGCTCCTTTACCACATCGTTGGACACTCGCTCCTTTGGATGACGAATACTTTCAGCCACTTCAGTAATAGCACTAGTGATCCTCTCATAGTTGCGATCTACTGTTGTGAAGTATGTGTCAATATCCTTAGGATCCTTCTCACAAGCCCTCTTCTTCGAGGAGCCTTCACTTCCTATCATTCTGAGATTGTCAAAACAATCATTCAGTCCCATCGGAATTGATCCAGACACTTGTGTGTTAGTCCCACTAACGGATGTTGTAGGATTTGGACTCCCTACATAAGTCGATGGCCTTGAAAATTGCCCAGTTGCAACATCTTTACCAAACACCAGGCTTAACTTATCATAATCGATTGTCTTTCCTCACCATGAGACCTCATCAGGATGCCCCTATTACAAAGACGTGTTTTCCTTGCAATGTCAAGTACATTATGGTAATTACAAAAGATTAATGGATATCGAGTTAATAAATGTGTTGTATATACATGTAGCCATGCAGTCCAGAGATTATCTTCAGCTATGACTCTTTGTTGCTACATCAAATCCAAAACCAGACGCATTGAGAAGCTCTGTGGCCTGCACGAAGTTCTTCTTCAGTACTTTACAATGATTGATTATTGTAGACACAGTTATATGGCCAACACCATGATTTGATGCATTCATTTTGGTTGCTATAGTTGCATACACATCCTGTTTGAAGCCACGATTTCCGCTTTTCCCAAGCTCGATCTGCTCTTGTAAAAGAGCCAGCAATTCTTCGTCCATAGAGGCATTGAAACAAACATTCTTCCGTTGTGACATGGCTACATTAATATAAATGTGCATGCTAAGAAAGTATGATCTCCAAAAATTGGCAAAAGAAAATTAAAACAACAGCAAGATTGTCATTAATTTCATTAAACATAACATTAACATAGTACATATAGTCAGCATACATTTAAGAAAAAAAGGTCACACCATACACTGCCATGGTATTCAACTTGGACAGTCACAAACATATCATTGACCTGCGGTATGTTGAGTGTAATCATGCCAAAGTCTAGCTGCATAAGCATCCTTGAAATTGCTCCACTGCTGCCTTTCCGCTTGGGAGTAGTATTGAAATAATTGGGATGCTTGATCATTATGGTGGTAATCATCAGCTTGAAAGAGTTCGTCATCAAACATATCCCTCCCCCCCCCCATGAAGGATAACACATGCGGTTACTATTTTGACTTGGCCAAAAGCCCTTTCAATTACATTTCTTGCCTGCGAATGCATTTCATTAAATAATTCTTTCGCATTTTGAGGATTTCTTCCTCTATGCTCACTGAGGTGGTAACGCACACCCCGGTATGGTGCCAGAAAGCCTGGTGCATTTGCATACCCAACATCCACTAGGTAGAACTTACCTATGGCATATTACAGAATTAGAAAACCCTCCAATGTCAAGACACCATGAAAACCGAAATTACCAAAGTTTAACTAACAAAATTTAGTCATGATTACCTACTGGGACATGAAGGGGATCCGCGTGGGCAAGTGAACTTTGAAGAACGCAGGTATCTGTAGCGGACCCCTCCCAACCAGGATGCACATACTGAAAGTTTAGGTTGAATCCACATGCAGCCACTACATTTTGGCTCAAAGTGCCTTTCTTATTTTGGAAGGGTGCTTGAGTGGCCAATGGTACATGTACTAGAACATGAGTTCCATCAATGGCGCCAACACATTCTTGAAGAGAGTTACAGTCATTAAATATAATTTTTTTCTTAAAAAAATGTGTATGACAATTTTCTTCACTTATTATTAATACCTCAAAGTATGGTATTCCCTCGGTATTTATCCCTGCTTGTTTGATAATGTCGGGTGCTAGTTGTGCAACCACTGTTAATACTCTATGAAAGTGACGGCCGATAGTCTTCCCTGATCTACCAAACCTGAAACTATTTGTCCTATTCCTAACATTGTGTGCGATGGTATGCAAAAACTCAACAACTGCCTCCTCCACTATGACGTATTTTGTGTCTGTCAATAAACCTCTATTCTTTAACACTATACACAACAGATCGAAGCAATTTTTGTTTAGCCTCAATTGACTGATACATTCGCTGTCCCTGCCATGTGTTAAGTAAGAGATATATTGTATCCTCTCTGCATTTCTATTTCTTCTTGCAGACCTCCGTTTATTCCTAAATATTTGATCACCCAAGGAGTACATCTCTCTTTGACATTCTGAGGCCACAGTTTATAAAGTTACAATGACAGCATTATGAGTATTATTGGCCACAACATCTTCTACTTCAGTATCAAAACCATTTCCACTGTCCCCTTCCATCAACAGAGGTTGCCCACACTTATCCTTATGAATAGAAGAGACAAAAACTCCATGTTGAATTCATCCATAAAATAGATAGATCAGTATTTGGAGTTATATAAAACTACGTATCAATAGTTGGAAGCATAGATTTTAGATACACACACTCCTAATACTTCCACCTTGCTGTATTAGGTTAAAGAGATCAAACAAAATGGAAATATTGTATAGGAAAAAGAGTTATAACAATGTAAGGTAATGGTTCACACCATACATGTTATCTGCAGCATATCAAAATTAACCTGGGAATGTTCATTTGCAATATAATTTATCCTAAAAACCAGCATTTTTTTGTATGGGTAGCAGCCATTATATACTTTATGTATAGAGCCAAAGATAAATGAACTGTCTCTGGCGTAAAAATATTGCAAATGTAAAAATAAGATCAATTGCATGTGTTGAATGTTCAAAGTTGACAAAAGTTCATGTTGAGTCAAATAAATATAAGTTATCAGCCCTTCTTTTTTCTCTTTGTATTAATCACAGGTCACTAATTAACCACTGCATGGCAGTATAACATTGATGAGTTACTTTTAATTTCCTAGCCCTTTTCAAATAACATCATCAACAGAAGCCATTAACTGAAAAAGGCACCAAATAAGAAATTATAAACAGGTCCAGCCTACAACAACTCGTTATATGTAGCTTCCATCTATAAAAACAAGGCATGAAAATATTCATAGATTGATTGATGTTTATAAGAATGATCTCACATGGACGACATATAGTAATAGGTGCTTTGGTATCCAATACCTGTAAAAAAATGGATGGAAAAGGTTTATTAACCAAAAAGACTGTATATAGAAAAATTGTTGCAGGAGGCCCAACAATCAACCGGCACCGCATACATAGAATATCCAACAGAAGTAATAGGTCTTTTGAATACTCTCGGTTGCATTATTAGGATACTTTATACTGTTTTAATTAACAAAGAGAAATGCACATCAAACAAAGGGGCTTACCTGTTAGTGGCCCTAGAGCAACCAAAGTGAGCTCTTCTCCAAAATGGGAAAGGGGAAATCTATCTTAATCCATCTGCATCTAAGACGCCCCTTTTATATGCAATTGATCAATCAATAGTCATAGATGGAAGTAGTTGAAATAGTTGGAAGAACTTACACAGTCTCTGCTGTTGCATTTGATTCTACTCTTCTGTGATGATTTTGGGAGAGGATGATTTGCCCCAAGAACTTCTTGAAAAAGGATTTCCCATCTATCAAATGCAATTTTTTAGGGCATGGACGGCGCATGTACGAGTGGCTACGATTAATTAGTAGAGTTGTGTATTTCACCTGTTCATAGAAGCGATTGGGATCTGGCGAAGATGCGCAGGGGTAGAAGCTCTCTTGCAGCGATTTTGGCTGATGGGCATTTACAGTCGTTCAAGGTGATGGAGGTAGCGTGATCCAAGCGTCTGCAGTGAGTTTACTGCAAGCTAGCGAATTGGCTTGTCAACAGTGGTAGTGTGTTAAGGTGAGATAGTCTCCGCTGTTGAAGTAAATTCACGTGTCAGATAACTTCACATTACTCACCATAAACCAGCTCACCATGTGTACCCGAACGCAGAGAAGGCTAACGTACCCACGTGGGTGCCAGTAAAGCATTACCCCCACCTCAAGGTGATAATAACAAACATGCCCTAAGGATGCATTTGTCCAATGAGCGGAATCCCCCCTAGAGGAAAATTGTTTCAATTTTTCCATACAACCCACTATTCTTTTGGTTGATGGGACCTATTTTCTTTGTGGATAAAAATGGATTAATTATCCTGGATCGAGAGGATTTTGATTTTCTACAAGAGAGGAGTGCTGGATTTTTCTTTATTGTGGAAATAAAAATATGCGGAGTATGGAATTCTTTTGTTGCACAAACAATTCAATAGGGCCCGTTGTTTGCATGGAATTGAGTTCATAGGGTTTTTAAGAAATGTATTCTTAAAAGTGATCTTTTTAGGTAAAATTCCTAAAAGTGATTACAATTGAAAAATGATAGTGATGATCCATTATTACCATCAGATAACCTCTCCATTGATAACCCTCCCTGTGATTGCTATGGGTTAGGTTGGATTTCGTAATGGGCGATTTTTTTAATTTTGAAATATAATTTTATTTTTATGAATGGAATTGAAACTATGACCTAAAGACTACCACTTGTCCTATTATACTATATTAAAGCCAAGCATTTCCAATCTAATTTGGACCGTTGGTTGAAATTTTGATAGCAAGCCATTCTTCTCTCCTTCGTTATCTTTTCTAACTACCCACTTCTGATTCCATGGAACACCCATTTTATCTAATATAACTACCAATGTCTATTCCTCACTTTTCCTCTTTTGATTTTGGTAGAACTCCTTATTGTCCACATCTCCTATTCCATTTCTGCATATTCTCCCTTTTTTCTCTACCTCACTTCTCATATTCTCTTTCTACTCTATCTAATCTCAGTTGTGAAAATATGTATGGTCATATATTTTTTTTCTTTTATTTGATTTCTAAAATGGAAGTTTTCAAATAAGGGCTTAAGTTTTTGCCTTATTTCAAAAATGGACATAAGTTTTAAAACATGTCAAATTAGTCCGTAAGTTTTCCAGTAAGTTATCAATTAAGGACATCCAACCATTTATAAGGTTTTTTTTTTTTTTTTTTTTGTCACTTTTCCTCTTAATTTTTTAAATACCCAAATTATCCTTTATTTAAAACCATGACATATTCTAGTAGCCGCTGCATGCAACCGATCGTCATTGGGACACTAGTTACCAACTTACCATCGATCACCATGAAGATGCATATGAAGAAAGGAATGAGAATTAGAGGAACTGAATGAAGGTTTTATTTTAATGAAGGGTAATATGGGTAGTTTTAAAAAATTGAGGGAAAATCCGTCAAAAAATAGCTTTAAATGGACGGATGTCCTTAATTGAAAACTTCTTGGAAAACTTCGAGGCTAATTTGAGAAGTTTTAAAATTTGTGTCCTTTTTTTAAATAAAGCAAAATATTTTTCTCAAGTATGTCGAGTTGATGGAAAACAAATAATATCTTTTACATATCCACCCAGTTTATTGATTTTTTTGGAAATGATGTAAATAAAGATGTCTTTGTGTACAACCAAAAAACTATCCCTCAAAGATCTGCATAATCATTGGGTTTATACCAATAAATAAAAAAAGGTATAGCTTGAGCAATGAATTCATAAACCAAATAGAAGTTCTAAGCAAGGGATCTCTTACTATAGATGTGCTTGAAAAAAGGACCACATTGTATAATGATACAAATAACCAAGTCTAAAAAGTTACCTTAAGGCCTTATATGAGATTTCCCCTTTCTAAAAAGTTACCGCCGTTCATTGTATTTGGACTGACATTCAAGTCAATACTTATTTTCCAATTGTATGAATATTTGTATTATATGGACATACTTGTGCTCAGCAAAGGTTATTGTGCTAGTTATAATATATTAAAGCGGGGGATTTTGGCTTTAATTTTTATTGTCGGTTATGATTTTGACCGAAAGTTACATTGCTTGAAAAAAAAAAAAGAAGAAGAAATCTTGCATGTTCTCTCCCCACTTCTATCTCATGCAACAACCTACTTTATTTCTTTATCAAAATCACTTATCTACTCTCCACTTTTATTCTTTTTTTGCAAAGACTATGTCTTGATCTAAACTTTACCATTCCCTTTCTACTCTAATTCTCCTATTTCCTTTATATCCAATAGCTCTTGGACTACATAAACAGATAATCATAATTTCTTTTTCTTATTTTGCTTTCTTTATAAAAACTATAAAATTTTTTAAGGCACGAATATTTAAATTGTAATGTTAGCCATATCCGTGCTAAGCACGAGTAAGTATGTTAGTTATAGTCATACATTGAGAATTTTACTAAGTAAAAACAAATTGGACGCGGGTCAAGCACACCTAAAACCAAAACATGTCTTGACCAGTTGACCCCGACTTGGCTTAAAGTCCAGAAACTCATATCGGCCTTAAACCGTATCAACTCATTACCAAGCCCGCCCCTTGTAAGAGTAGATTGGGAGCAGATTCCCATTGAAATAGGTCCCTAAAGACAGCCCCTATAGATAAGTTTGAAACAATAAATAACAATAGCAGATCAATAAAGCATCTTACAAGTGATTAATGAACCCCACTTTGAATAAAAAACTTTTAAATATTTTTGTTACTATTAAACTTTTACTTAACACATTAAAATCTATTACATTCATCATAAATATTACACTTAAGGCTGTCAATCCAGCTATTCGACGAGGGGGCTCGGTTAGCCTGACCCATAAAAGCATGCAAAATGAGACCTTTTGTTTTTACCTAAAGCCCAAAGGCAGGATAGGACCCAATTGTGAAAAATATCCTCATACTTAAGGGCCCAGCTAGAGCTTGACCAAGCCAAGCCTGGCCCAGCCCTCTTTCTATTAATATGTATATATGTATGTATTATACACATATATGTTATAAATAATACACAAATAGCAATGGTTTCTTTAGATTTTAAATATGGGTTTCACTCCCACTTGATAAAGATAATATCTTTTATCAATCTGAGAAAATTATTAAAGAAAATCAGACCTTCAAGACTTATTTTCAGAACCTTACTTCCCACTTATTTCTTCTGAAACCATAACCTATATATACTATTTGATGTTGTTAATAGTTAAGGTTAATTTTTCGCCCTTGCAAGCAGCTATAGTTACAAGGATAGATTGTAGTATCGGTATCAAAAGTATATTTTGATTAGAATTGATTTTTTATTATGTTAGAGTTTTTTAGGTGTGATGAATGAAATGAAATAAAAAAAAATAATAAGTGCAGAAAAGTGTTTGCAATATAAAATTAAATTGCAGTTAGTTTTCTTTAATTATCTTCATTTTCTCCAACTTTCTTCTATAGTTGAATAAACCTCTAGATTTATACGAAGAGAAGAATATAACATAAAGGTTTTTAAACTAGTTTCAATATATTTCACATTTTGAACTGAAATAATTATAGAAAATGTGTTGACTATAATTTTTGAGTATTTGACGATACATCATAGTTTTAGCCAAGTTTAAAATTTTAATTTATTTTATGTTTTATTTTATAACAAATTTTTATCACACCACTAAACCACCAATAAATTTTTTTAAATTTTTTTTTGACATATTGCCTTTTGTATTGCATTGCCAATCCCATTATATATAAACGAGGAGGATTAACATCAAGTTGAAAGTCAGTAATGATGTAAATATATTTAAAAAGTTTCTTTTCTTTTGGCCCTGCCCTGGGTAGGATAGGAGCCTTAGACATTATAGGCATGCCAAGGGCACTAAGGGCTTTGGCTCGACCTACACCCACCCCGCATATTTGAGGGTAGAATGAGGACTTAACCCAGCACAAATTACACTACCCAGGATTAGGGTTGTAAATAGGTCGGTTCCGGTTCAGGTCCATGGTGGACTCGGAACATAAACCTTTGAAGTGAAGGTGGAACCGGTTTCTTGGCTTTGGAACTGGAACCGGAACCATATAAAGGACGGGTGTCGATCCGGATCCAGGTCCGGGTCTAGGTCTAGGTAGAGAATGATATTGAAAAAAAAAATAGTTTTTTGAAAAGATTTTTGAAAATTGAGGTAATATATCTTGTCTCAGGTCTACGGGTCCGAATCAAGGTGGAATCAAATCTGAATACATTTACTTATCAGGGCCTAAATAAGGATAAGACCCGATTTTTTTATGGGTCAAACCTCAGCGATCAGAGAATTGGGGCCCATTTACATTCCTAGCCAGAGTGTGTGCTTAATACTCCACTAATATAGAAATTCCCCAGCAAGTGTTATAAAAACCACTGGCTTGATCTCCGAGAGCCATAGTAGCGGGAAAAGGGTAAACGAGAAAGGAATGGCGCCTCTTCTGCAGAGTTCTCAACCATGGGTCGAGAAATAGTAACTCATCTCTCTCTCTCTTATTGTTCTTCTTCTTCTCAAAAATCATTCATCTCTCTATCTTTACAAACAACTATCTTCGTCGTCTACTTTGTGATCTGATGATAAGAGGGTTTTTGTGTTTCTGATCAGTCGACCAAAGCAAGTGAAGGACGTGGCTCATCAGGAAGAGGTCGTTCGAGTCCTCACCAACACCCTCGAGACTTCAAATGTAACAACACCCCATTTCAGTTCTCTTGCATTTCATTATGATTTTCATATCAAATCCTAAAGTGTAGTAGTAACAGTAGCAAGTATTTGTGTTGATTGGCAGTGCCCTCACATGCTTTTCTATGGCCCTCCTGGGACAGGCAAGACCACCACCGCGCTTGCTATCGCACACCAACTGTTTGGGTAATGTTCCAATCCTGTTTTCTTCTTCTTTGATGTTTTAGGGCTTGTTTACTGCTGTTTTGTTTGCATTGAATTAAGTTTCTAGGAATTCTAAGCAATGTGTTCTTAGAAGTGGCTAAGATTGAAGAGATAAAGGTGAATAAATTACTCCGAAAACGCAATTGTGGAACATGTAACATGATAACGTCCCACGCCCAAAGTAGGTTGGAGTAGAACATTTTTTTTATTAATTTTTTTAGAAAAAAAAACACTGTACATATATTTATATATACTGAATTTGAATTCCTAGGATTAAGTCATGGTAAATGGAATCTGACAAAGGAATATTAAAGCAGTGATGGGTGAAGTATATAAGGTGGAGATTTAGATGTTTCATTGCCTTTCCTAAGGTTTGATTTGCTTGGGGTGATGGATGGGTATTTGAATTCCGGAATTCATGATAAAATGGGTTCTGACTTCTGAGGAAGGAATATTAAAGAGGTGAGGGGGGTGAAGGATGTACGGTGGCGATGTAGATGGGTCTGATTGTCCTAGGGTTTGATTTTTGAGGTTGATGGCTGGGTATTCATTTTACATTGAAGGGAATATTATTTGATGGCCATTTGTGGGTTGTCATCTTTGTTTCTTTAATTATAGCCACTCTAATCGGCATGCTGGGCCCTTAGTAGAGTTCGTTTGCAACTTGGTGTTTATGTTTAGTTTCCAGCATATTCAGCTTGAGGCAAATGTGTGGCAGATCAATTGGCCAAAGTTGGTGAAGATCAATTTGTTTTGTTGTGTGAACTTTTGGTGCAATTTCAGTTTCCATCTGAGAAAAAGGATAGTCAGCTTGGATGGTTTAAGTTACCACCAATCTAGATGGTTGGATTTAGTAGCTTGGATGATTTAAATTACTATTAGACTCTCAATTGTTAGATTAGTATTTGACTCCTTTCAGACCTTTTCCATGGCATATATTCTATATGGTTGTTTACCGAGGATTTAATGTGCAAATCCATTTTTTTCACAGGCCTGAACTGTACAAATCAAGGGTGCTAGAACTAAATGCAAGTGATGATCGTGGGATCAATGTTGTGCGAACGAAGATAAAGAATTTTGCAGCGGTTGCTGTAGGTTCTAGTAACCGTTCAGTGTATATATCTATCTATACACTAAGAATATTTTCACGTACTGCGTGAATTTGTCTTATCTAAAGTTGTCATTTCTTATTCCTTTTCGCTTGCATGCTTTCTATTGTCAATGCTAGAGGTTACCCCTGTCCTCCCTTTAAGATTATCATCCTAGATGAGGCAGATTCAATGACCGAAGATGCTCAGGTATGTGTAAATTGTATGCATTAAACCTTATGTGTGCCACTTTCATTGCTATGTTTCGATGAACATAGAATTGTTAATATCGTGTGACTCTCATATATATATATATGTCTTCTGGATAGAATGCATTGAGGCGTACCATGGAGACATACTCCAAAGTTACAAGATTCTTCTTCATTTGTAATTACATCAGCAGGTTTATTCCTTCTGCTGCTTCTATCATTTCATTTCATGTTGTAAAAGTTTATGTAGAGGTTATCAGCACTATCGCTTTGTCTTATTATTATTCTTCTTGTCATTTTGCTTGCTTGTTCTAAATCATAGGATTATAGAGCCACTCGCTTCAAGGTGTGCAAAGTTTAGGTTCAAGCCACTGTCTGAGGATATCATGAGCAGCCGTATATTGCACATATGTAGAGAAGAGGGCCTAAATTTAGATCCGGAGGTACTATAGCATATATATATATATATATATGTATATATATATATATATTACAAATTACTCTTTTTAGTCAATTGTCCATTTTAGTGTTCAGACTTATGAAGCCTAGAGCAGACCAGGGACCAGTGGGTTGGCTGTTTGGGTTTGGTTGACCCTTGACCCTAACCCATCAGCATATAGCTATTAATCATTGAGACCTAGGGTTGGGGAAAACTTCAACCCCATCACGTAATCCTCGTCCCTTGATCTATGACCCTCAAATGTTCAAGTGTTTTACCTCTTGCGCCTGATCAGAAGTGTCTGATTCAGTAATTCATAATCTAGTGTTGGGTTGATCTCCTAGTTGGATCAAACCGCCCACCAGTATGGGCCAATGCCTGGTCCAGGGTTCAAAACCCAGATCTATTATGAAATTGACTTCTATGTAGCATCCACTTCTAATTCTAACATCTTTGTGGATGATGAATGCATTAATGTAGGCTCTTTCAACTTTAAGCTCCATCTCTCAAGGTGATCTTCGTCGGGCTATAACATACTTGCAGGTGTGAAATATTTTATATCCGGATATATTTATTTATTTTTGAAGTTTTTATATCCGGATATATTTATTTATTTTTGAAGTTTATGATGCACTTTAATTCTTTTTTTTTTTTTTTTTTTTTTCAGTTTCAACTTTCAAAAGGCGAGCTAGCCCAAAATTTTTACTTTTCAATACATCATTAGGCATCTTAGTTTTCAGATTCCCTTTGTATCTGCTTCCTTATTTCAGATATTTGAATGCTGAATTGTATCTGCTCCCCACGTCATGTATTCAAATCCCGCACGAGACTTACCCGGTGCACGTGTGTGTGGATTTCACGTGTGCGCCCAGAGGAATAGTCTTCTCGGGTTATCTACTACGGGAAAACCCTCGTCCTAAAAAATTGAAAAACACTAACTGATAATTCTGGTTTTGGCATCTTCAGTATTACGTAAGAAATTAGAAATTTGCTAAAAGTTTAAAGTTTTTCCAGGAGAATGTCTTGTTGGAAACAAATGTTCACATATTTCCCTCATCATTGGATCAAGACATGGTCATTTTCAATTGTTGTAGGAGTCTTCTATCCTTGTATACATTAGTTGAAACATGAGATGCATAATTATCTTTCCATCTTTACAATATACTACATGGAGGTGATGTTTGCAGGAGTAGTGTCAACGAGAGAACCTGACAATTGAGTTGAATTATACCCCATAACTCTGGCCATGTGAGTGATCCTATCATCATAAAAGTAGATGAGTAATTCTTATCATTAAGTTTGACTGAAATGGAGATTGATTCCAATTGAAAACAACCCCATTGTCAAAACACAATATTTGATGACAAGCAGTTTCCTTTATTCTTGAAACTGCCTCTGAGTTCAATTTCAATTCACCATCATCATCATCAGGTCTTTGTCCTCAACTATGTTGTGTAGCTACATAAATCTGTGAGATCCCATCTGCCCAGGCTTGCTAGCTTGCTTGTCTCCTAGGGGGCTCAGACTACACTAAGTCCCATATTGGAAATATCCAAGTCCCCTGGGCTTATAGGTCAAACCTCGTCTTAACTCAACATGACGCATTTTAAAACCATGCGGCCCCAAAAACCGTAAGAACTCTTGAGCTAAGTGTGCTCAGACGGGAGCAATAATAGGATGGGTGGCCTCCTGGGAAGTCCTCGCATGTGCACTTGGGCCAAAGTGGACAATTTCAGACTGTGTTGTGTGGGGCTGTCAGAAATTCTATTTTGTTATTTTAGTCTATCCTGGGCCAAAACCTGATCTTTGTTAAAGTGTAAACTTGTATGATATTTGGCCCAACCCACTTGTATGATATTAGGCCCAGCCCAAGTGTAAATAGGAGATCTAGTCAATGATATTCCATGACATTCAAAAGCATATGCCAGAAAGAAAGAGATAGCCAGGAAGAAAGAGAGAGATAGAGTTGTGTGAAATTCTCACATTCGATGATTCTCATCTTGGATTTCTGTTCTTTAAATAGACTTTACAATGCCTAAGATTAGGCTACAAATCAAGGAATTAAAACCTAATTAGATCAATTAGATCTCTAAGAATGGAAAGACAATTAATCTATCGAGCTGTATACAATCTATCTTGCTGTACACATTTTGACTAGATCTCCTATTTACACTTGGGCTGGGCCTAATATCATACAAGTGGGTTGGGCCAAATATCATACAAGTTTACACTTTAACACCCCCCCTCAAATTGATGCGGTGAATCAACCAGCAACAATTTGCGAACTAGGAATTCATGCCGCGGTCGTGGAAGGCCCTTGGTGAAGATATCAGCAAGCTGGAACTCAGTGGAAATATGGGGAAGAGTAATGATTTTGTGATCATACTCGTCCCGAATGAAGTGACAGTCCACTTCAATATGCTTGGTCTGCTCATGAAACACAGGATTTTCAGTGATTCGAATGGCACTTGTGTTGTCAGCATGAAGAGGAGTCGGTTGAGTCTGGGAGAAGCCAAGCTCGGAGAGCAACCCACGAAGCCATAGGATCTCAGAACAAGCGGAAGACATGGCTCGGTATTCGGATTCCGTGGAAGATTTGGACTCTTTCTTGCTTTTTACATTTCCAGGAAACCAAGGCGTCTCCCAAGTAAACACACCATCCTGTGGTAGAGCGACGGGTGTCCGGACAGCCAGCCCAATCCGCATCAGAATAAGCGGTGAGTGTAAGTGGTGTGCCAACTGGAAATAATAAGCCGCGGGTAGAGGTACCAAGAATATATCGAACAATCCGTTTGACTGCTGCCAAATGATGATGCCGTGGGGCCGTCATAAACTGACTGACCAGATTAACAGCATAAGAGAGATCTGGTCGAGTAATGGTGAGATAGACAAGGCTACCAACCAAACGACGATAGAATGTAGGATCAGGAAGGAGATCGCCGTCTTGTTGATGAAGCTTGGCATTTACTTCCAACGGTGTGTCGACTGGGCTAGAATCACCGAGATCGGCAAGATCCACTAGGTCAATAGCATATTTGTGCTGATGAAGAAACAAGCCTTTCTTTGATTGATGCACTTCCAAACCCAAGAAATAATTCAAAGGTCCCAAATCCTTCATATGAAACTTATCTTGCAGAGAGGCCTGTATCTGTCGGATCATATCACTGTGAGGGCCAGTAATAATAATATCATCAACATATACAAGGAGAATTGTGGATCCTCTGGATGAATGAAGTGTGAACATCGAAGGATCATACGGGCTCTGTATGAAAGAAAGCTGAAGGAGAGTGGTTCGGAACTTGTCAAACCAGGCTCTGGGTGCCTGTTTAAGGCCATATAGTGAGCGTCGTAATCGAGCAACATCGGTCTTGGAAGAAGAAGGAATTCCTTGAGGGAGACACATGTAGACTTCCTCTTTAAGATCCCCATGAAGAAAAGCATTCTTCACATCCATCTGATATAGTGGCCATGACTGAGAGGCGGCTATAGCAAGAACTGTACGTACAGTTGTCATTTTGGCCACTGGAGCAAAAGTCTCCTCATAGTCGATGCCATACTCCTGCCTGTTTCCAAGTGCAACTAGACGGGCTTTGTAGCGATCCAAGGATCCATCAGACTTTAATTTCACCGAGTATACCCACTTGCATCCAATGGGTTTGATAGAGGAAGGACATGTAACAATGTCCCATGTATGATTGTTTTGAAGAGCAGTAAGTTCTTCCTGCATAGCCTGTTTCCAACAATCATGCTGCACTGCCTGAGAGTACGAGTTAGGGATAGAAACAGAAGACAAAGTGGTTAATAATGAAGCATGAGTAAAGCCATAGCGATCAGGTGGCTTGATGTGGCGAATGAATCGGCGAAGAGCCAGAGAATCCGGAGGTGGATTAGGTGCAGGATCAGGAGCAGGAGGCGCCGGAGGTAGATCAGGTGCAGGATCAGGAGCAGTCAGGGTAGGCGCAGCGAGAGACCCAGAGGCAGGATCACCTGTAACAGTCCGTCGTTTATACACAAAATTCGGCTTAAAACGAGTAACAGGTGGAGGCATTTTATCTGAAAATGATGGTAAAAAAGAGAACGAGACAGTCATTTGAATCACCATGCCTTGGAAAGAAATATTGATTTTAAAAAAACACGACATTGCGAGACACTCGAATTCTTTTGGCTTTAGAATCATAACATAGATAGCCTTTTTGATTAAGAGCATAACCAAGAAAGGCACAGATGGAGGATTGAGCTGTTAACTTAGTGCGCTCAGTGGGAGGAAGAAGAACAAAACAAACACACCCAAAAGGACGAAGATGATCATAGAGTGGATTCTTTTGAAAAAGTCTAAAAAACGGTGTCTGGTTGTCTAATCTAGAGGAAGGTAGTCGATTTATGACATGCACAGCGGTTGAGAGGGCTTCAGGCCAAAACCTAGTTGGAACAGAAGATGCTAACAAAAGTGAACGAGCAATATCCAAGAGATGTCGGTTTTTCCGCTCAGACACACCATTTTGTTGGGGGGTGTAAGGACAAGAGCGCTGAGAGATGATGCCTTTGGATTGCAAAAATGTTTGAAATTCCTTAGAAACATACTCCCCCCCTGAATCAGATCTAAGAATTTTAATGGTAGTGGAAAATTGATTCTCAACATAAGACAAGAAAACTTTAAAAACCGAGAAAACATCAGACTTAGCATGCAAAAAATAAATCCAAGTAAAACGACTATAATCATCAATGAATGTAACAAAGTATTTATAATGAGAAGGAGAGATAACAGGTGCAATACCCCACACATCACTATGAACAATATCAAAACATTTCATTGCTAAAGAATCATGAAGAGGAAAAGGAAGGGTTTTCCCTTTCCCCATTTTGCAGCTATCACAATTAAAAGAAACATCCTTAAAAGAAACTTTATTATCATTAATTAAACCAGAATTTAATAAAAACATCAAAGTTTTGGAATTAGGATGTCCTAAACGATTATGCCACAATTGGCATTTATTATGACCAAAATTGGAAAACAAAGCAGACTCCGAAGGGAGCTTTTCTGTTGACGAAATCTGGAGGGGAAACAGGCGTCCCTTCTTAGGGCCCTTCGCTAGCACCTTCCCCGATACTTGATCCTGCACAACACAACCAGAGTGAGAAAACAAGATGGAGCAATTACTATCAACAAGTTGATCAACTGATAACAAATTTGTGGTTAAGCGAGGGGAAAGAAAAACATTATGCAAGGGTAAGGAGTGAGGAACCTGTCCAACAGCAGAAATGGGAATACTGCCACCATCAGCAGTATTGATGCAGAGGTCTCCATCATACTCCCTAATATGAGTCATATTGGCAGGAGAGTGTCATGTGATTGGAGGCCCCTGAATCAATATACCAGGTGGATACTGAAGATTTTGGTTTACCTGATAGGCCAAGGGCAGAGAAAGCATTTATGATCATTTGCTGGACCATTTCAGGAGTGAGGGTAGAAGAAGAAGAGGCAGCAGGTGGTGCAGGCATAACTGGTGAAGGAGCTTCAGGAAGATGTGCAGAGTAGGTTCTCTGTTGTGCCCGATTCTGAGGTCGCGTCCGGCATTCCGGAAGAACATGACCTTTGGTTTTGCAATAGGAACAAAACTTCTGGTTGCACTGAGTGGAAACATGTCCGAGTTTGTGGCAGCAAAAACATTTGACCTTGCTCATGTCCCGGGCTTGAGGCTTACCCCTGGCAGCATAAGCAACATTGATAGGAGCAGCCTGAGGAGCATTCTGTGTAAGTGCCGTCTGAGTCACCAAGCGCTGTTCCTCTCTAAGGAGTTCACCCAAACATGATTCGAGTGAAGGGAATGGTACCCTGCTCATTAAGTTGGACCGAACATTTTCAAATTGTGGCCGTAACTTCATCAGAAACTGATCCCGCTGACTTGTCTGATGGATCTCTTGAATAGAGGCTAATGAGGTAGCAGGAAGGTCAGCATAAATAAGCTCAGCGTAATCAGTCCACAGACTTGTAAACTGAGAGTAGTAATCCTGTATCGACAAGGTCCCTTGAACAAACTGTGAGATTTCATGTTCTAAATGAAACCTGCGAGCAGAATTTGCTTGCAAATATATCTTCTTTAAATAAAGCCACATTTCTTTGGCAGTCTTGTATGGGCGAAGGTTTAGGATAAACTGTGCATCGACGGACCCCAATATCCAGGACATGATCTGCCAATCTTTAACCTCCCAGTTAGATAGGAGCTTGTCATCAGTAGGTTTGGGATCTGAATCATCAATATGTCCCCAGAGTTCTTTACCTTTAAGGTAAATTTGAAATTGAAAAGCCCAAGTGGTATAGTTTTTACCATTAAACTTGATCAACTTAATATCTCCTTTTTCCATAACTATTAAAGCAGAGATACAAAAAACGTCAATGGTCGACAGTGAAACGATTTCCACGGGTGCTCCAAGTGATGATCAGTGATCAGATCAGGGAGTGGGGATGGAAGGAGAAGCTATTTGCGCAACTCCAGGCCAAAGTCTCACTCAAAACAGATCAAAATCCAAGAATTTGGACGGCCGTGATGAAATCAGAGGCAAGAAATAGAAGTATCACAAATGTTGCTGGAAAACTGACCTCTGATGGGAGAAAAATTCCTGAAAAATGTCCATAAATACCACCAATGCTGGTCGACCAAGATGGAGGAATCCGCTGATGTTGGTGATGTTGATCACAGGTGGGCCACGCCTTGATCAGAGAAGATCTGTGATGATCAGGATGATCAGTGATGATCTGAAGTGGGTCTGAGTGCTTCCAGACCTTGGAAGAGGACGAGGATGAGCTTACAGATCAGTGGATGAAGCAGAGATAGAAGACAGCACTGTTGTGCTAAAACAGAGCCTGACGATCTGGAATGTAGAACATCGATCTGAAAGTGGGTCCCACAAACTGATCTAAGCAAAGATCAGGTAGTAATATCTGGAAGGAGTTCAAAAATTCTTCCCCCAGGCCAAAATTTGATGAGGAGTGGATGAAGATCCACCAATCTGGACGGCTGTGATGAAATCTATTTGACCAAAATCGCCAGAGGAAGAAGTGGCAGGAAACTACCTCAAAAGGTGTTATAAAAATCCAGAAAAATCTTCAAAAATCCTTTGAAGAATAGTCGATCATTATCATGTAGATTGCTGGCTACAAGTGGTTTGATCAGAGGTGGGCCACCTTGATCAGAGATATCCCATGCAGAGAGAAAAGAAGAACCGAAGCTTTAGAAGTCTCTCAGAATGAAGAAGGAAGAAGATCTCCTAGAACTCGAGCTCTGACACCATGATATTCCATGACATTCAAAAGCATATGCCAGAAAGAAAGAGATAGCCAGGAAGAAAGAGAGAGATAGAGTTGTGTGAAATTCTCACATTCGATGATTCTCATCTTGGATTTCTGTTCTTTAAATAGACTTTACAATGCCTAAGATTAGGCTACAAATCAAGGAATTAAAACCTAATTAGATCAATTAGATCTCTAAGAATGGAAAGACAATTAATCTATCGAGCTGTATACAATCTATCTTGCTGTACACATTTTGACTAGATCTCCTATTTACACTTGGGCTGGGCCTAATATCATACAAGTGGGTTGGGCCAAATATCATACAAGTTTACACTTTAACAATCTTCAGATCTATCCTTGCTACTTCCATCCTTGTCCTCTTTAGCCACCCCTTTATCTTGAGGGGCCTTCAACCTGCAATTCAATTCCTACTAAGATTCCAAAATGTTCCTGAAATAGTCTTTTCAACTTTCAAAACCTTATGGCATTGGAATGAAGCCTTGAACTACATGTGCAGATGTGGATATGAATTAAAAATTGGAAATTTCTGATTTCTCTTTGATCACCCCAAAACACTAAGGAGGGCCTGTTTGTTTGCACTATAATACATAGGAATTGAATACATAGATTTCATACCATGAGTGGTTAAAAATGAAGATCAAATGTGAATTTTTGTAAATGTGCATCAAATAACCTTTCCTCTTAGGGAAATAGAATCAAAAAAGATGAGAAAATGAATAACCATCCATCACCCTAGCTGTTCATTTCCTATATTCTTTTTATTTGATTTCCCTAAAAGGAAAGATTAGTAGATGCTCATCTATGAAAATTAACTTTTGATCTTAAGTTTTAACTACTAATGGTATGAATCCTATGTTTTTTAATGAAAAGAAACAAGCCCTAAGGGGCTTTACAAGTTCAATTAGAAATCAAAGAAGGATGCAGATCTTATTCTTGTTACTGTTAACCATGCAGATGTTGACATCATATTTATGGTTTTGACAGATTGATGCTCATAAACATTGAAAATATGTGGAAAAATGACCGCATTCCTGTATTGAAATGACAGTTATATTCAAACATCCCTGTTAGATAATGTTTTCTGCTGTTGAGTCAGTTTGATCTTGATCTTTAATGATGCGTGGAATCCTAGAGAACTCGATAGAGCTCTGGTACCTAGATAAAACTTGATGATGGAGAAAGAACTGTTCTATTTCTCCATCAATTCCAATGTGGTTGCATATGATTGCATAGATATGAATGTGGAAATAGTGCCCCGAACTAGCTGTGTTCATGATGAGATAATAATAGCAGACAAAGTAAAGATTCATACAAACCGCATAAATTTATTTATGAACTTCGTATAACTTATTTTTAATGGACATACACACATTAACATTAAAATGCAATACTGGTGCTTCTAAGAAATACTGACAATAGGACAGTTCAAGCAGTTCTCTTCTATAGAAAAGATCAGTCCATGTATACATCAAGGTCTTTGGAAAGATGTTCAAAATACGCTAGTGTATGCCTATGGTCGTGACTGATAACAGTGTCCAGGTCTGTTACATTTTGCACCCAATTGACAATTGGGGCCATATTTGGACCTGAATATCTGAATACCAAGTTTATTATATTTTGTAATGTATAATTATGATGGTGATCAGGATAATTTGAAAGGAAAGAAACTCGAGATGTTTTAAAGGAATTGCAGTTAGTGAAAGTAGATTGGTGGAGAAATTGAATTTTTTGGTAGATTTTTGGATGTATATTCTCCCTTCAAATTGTGTATCACTGGAAAAAGGTGGCCTTTTCTTTGACAGGGCCTTAGTTTGTCATGTTTTGTTTTCTTCTGCTTTCAGGACTTTTCTCTCGTACTGTTTGCTCTTTTTTAATGAAAGTAACCATTCAAAAAAAAAGTATAATTATGATATAAATATAAATATATATATTTATAATGTATGTTACATATCATTATATATTACAGGAAATATACATTAATATAGTAACAATATATTGGAGAACGTTCTCCTACAAGCGGGCTGCACGTGCAGTCCTCTCAACTTCATTGAAAGCTATGATGCCCAGATACAACAAGGATATAGCAAGGACATTCCATGGATATCATAGGGACATGGATTTTATACAAAAAGTGAAGTATCGTTTCTAATACTACATTGTCTATTTTGCAGTATCTGGGCATGAATCATGGTAGATTGAAAGCTGTGGTTTTTGTAGCTTTGCTGTTATCATGTCATTCTTCAGTTCTTCTTTCAAAGACCACCTCCTTATTCCTTGAATTGTAACTTGTAACCCTTAAAGATGACATATAGAGCCATTTCCAGTCTTCTGTGCACGTGCTATAACTATATGGAGCGTTCTAGTATTAGGAGAGATTTCCAAAGCTTGTCATATATTATAGTAATATAACCCCATGTTCTTAATATCCTTTTTTCTTGCAATAACCATGGTCGATGAGGTATAAAATTTTGGTTGCCATTAAAGTTGTATTGAAAATTTAATATTTTGGATTCTTTCAGGGTGCTGCTCGTCTGGTTGGATCATCTATTTCTGCCAAGGACCTGATTAATGTGTCGGGGGTAATTTCAATGTTATTCTTTTTCTGCCATTTGTATTCTTTATTTTCTATAGGACTACTAGTTTTCAAATTTTCATACTGTTTCGACCGAGATGACCAAAAATTTTCGTTTCGGTCAAGTGGCCGAAATGAGATTTCGCAGAGAAATTTTGGTCGATTTCAGCCAAAATTTTGGATTTTGGTCAATTTTGGCCAAAATCCGAGATTTCAGTCGAAAAATCACATTTCGGCCGAAATGATATGTTACATTATTTTTTATTTTTTATTTATTTTAAAAATTTTATACATATATATTCTTTATATTTCTTATATTTTCCCAAAGTGTAATCCCAAAAAGTTTTACTATAATGGATTAAATCCATATTTATTGTTTTATTTTTTATTTTTTATTTGTCTACATATATATTATTTTTTTATTTCCCCGAAATGTAAGTCCAAAAAGTTCTGCCGAAATTCCAAATTGGCCAAGACTTTTCATTTTGGAGAACAGACCAAAATGGGATCCGAAACAATATTGACAACTATGGTATGGGGAATTTATGTTTATATATATCTATATAGGGGCTAGCTCTCCTAAGCTGCAGCTTAGCTTATCTTAAGCTGAAATAGGGCCGGTCTCACAAAATCAAAGTCGATTATGCCGTTTTTTGGATGATGATCGTCTCCAAAATCAAGATAAATCCAATCAGAACTGGATTTTTCAGTTCCATTATGCAAAAAACAGATATAATCAAATTTGATTTGTGGGACTAGTACTATTCCAGTTTAGGATAAGCTAAGCTGCAGCTTAGGAGAGCCCTGCTCGTATATATATGGGAGATATCTCTCACCTGATATGAGAGATAGGAGTGGGGGGCCTCACATTTAAGTTGTTGGCATTTGATATGGATGTGAAGGTGAGAGATGCTCTCATGGGAGCATCTCCCTATATATATATGCCCCCATGCAGTCCCTGCTTATATGGACATTGTTACTAATATATCAAACCATGTTCTGCATAGTGCTACCTGTCGCCTTTTGTGGCGGTATCTTGGAAGTGAACCACATAAATCTGCATGTTTTGTGTACAAGTTCTCTCTCTCTTCTTCTTCTGACGCAATTCTCATAATATTTTTTTTATTTTAGTGGGGGCCAAGTAGGTATCAACACTCTCATCTCATTCTGTCTCAAATTTTCAGGTAATTCCAGCAGCAGTGGTTCAGGATCTATTTAATGCATGTAAAAGTGGCCAATTTGAATTAGCAAACAAGGAAGTCAATAATATAATTGCAGAGGGATATCCAGTTTCACAGATGCTTTCTCAGGTCTTCTTGCAACCTTTATTTTTCCTCTCCATTCTCATCAAGTCACCATTGTCCTTGGATGTTGCCACTGATGTGATGTTTTTCCCAGTTATTTGATGTGATCGTTGTAGCAGAAGAGGTATCTGATGAACAGAAGGCAAGAATCTGTAAGAGATTGGCTGAAGCAGATAAGGTCCTTTTTCTATCATCATGTCACCTTTTATAAACTGGTTGCATGTTCCTGGGAAGTGACTGCATGACTCTTCCATTAGCAACTGATGGCCTTTCTGCAGCATGACTTTATACTTGTGGGCTAGCATTCACACATGCACGCCCTTGTCCCTAACCAGCTGAGCTTCTAACAGGGACAACTTTATACCTTATTTACTCTCTCTCCATAAAGGATTTGGTGTTTGTCGGATCTGTTGTGAATCTATCTTCGATCCAGATTGTTCATCTTCTGGGCTATGCCTGTTGGTAGGCTGTTCCTCAAATGTCATGCTGTTCAGATGATCCTATGCCTGGACTGTTGGTTGAATTTTTGAGGATTTTAAATGGAGAGTTGGAAAGTAGCCAATGGTTTGTACTCAGCAGATAAAAATCCTCTGGTCGGCGGTTAAGATCGTCCAGACCAATGTTGCTGTCAGAAACTATTTTTTTTCTGATGGCCCATAATATGAACATTCAGGATCTAGTACATTTGTGTGTCATGTTATGGAGCCATAGCTTGTGGGATTTAGAAAAAATTTCTAACAATGGATACTTCCCCCGTAAATTTTAAAATTTTGTGACAGGAAGCAAGACTATATTCTTATTATTCAACTTGTTTTTAAAGATGTTCCTTTTGGTGTAAACATGTGAGTGTTGGGTGATTTTTCTTACTTGAGTGAGTTCTACGATTTTCAGTGTTTGGTTGATGGAGCAGATGAATATTTGCAACTTCTGGATGTCGCTAGCCATACAATGCAAGCTCTTTGTAACAGGACATAGCAGTTTTGCTAGAGCATCCTATTGGAGAGACATGATTACTTCAAAATCAAACTGTTTGGTATGTTGTGTCTGGCTCTTTAAGTTATTAATCATGATTGAACAACTTAAAAGAGTTATTATGAAGGAAAGAATATAACATGGCGTCAATGCCTTTATCTTGGTATGATGGATGTTCGCCACTTCCCCTTCTAGATGCTTGTCTCATCGATTCATGAGGTGCCATTTTGCGATGTTCATGACCATAAGTATCCTTTTGTTCCCTTGTTCTTCCAACGGTTTGAATGTGATGCATGGCACTTGTCCAGGATGATCAAGGCCGGTTATCTTTTGAGTTGCTATGTTAATGGCTTGTTTTGTTTAATAGGTGATGGTTAACAGCTTCAGCCCTGCACATTGCAGGTTTCTGAGTTGTGTCTAGAAATGGCAAATTTGAAGATAAAGCTACATTCAAGTGAAGGACTTAGGAGCTAGGAAGATCTTATGACATTTTTGGACTGAATGTACATGGACATGTCAGTCTGTGATAGGCACTGATCCAGCATGTAGGCCTGAAAGTCGGATTGAGGCCCAGCGTGTTCGCAGAGTGCTCTTGTTTTAATATCACGTTGGGCTGTGCATCACTTAGATGGGCTCAGGTTAATCATATTTAGCAATTGAGCCTGAAAGGCCTGTGTTTATCCTGCAGGCTTAAAGATCATAGTTGTATCTAGCCCAGTAGTGCAGTTGGGCTGCCCGGCATGGCCCAGCCCCAGCCCAAGAGCACCTTTACTGCAGTCTGCAGGGCTTTTTTGAGAATATCTCATGGACACAACTGCCCCTGTAAGATAATATTTTATTATATGATATGGAAATCATAGCGGGGCTGCAAATGTAGGTCATCCAATGATTGCCAATTATTGTGAACAAAATTTGAACTCTACCTGATTGATAGAAATATCATGGTGCAACCTGGGGGCCTGATTTTGAATCATATAGCGTCCACCTAAGAATGCAAATAAGGCTGATAGAAAGAAGTGGGCTACAATGATGAGAATCATGACGAGTCTCATCTTTTTTCAATGATTTAATTACAGGAGGCCCCCTTAATAATGAAAACCATTTTGAGAATCACCTAAATGATTTTTGAAAGTCAATTTCAATTCACCTAATGGAGAAAAATAAAGAGAGACTCTTTATGATGAATATAAGTTGGAACCCACCAGTGGTGGTGATGTTTAACCTGACCCACTGCCACCATCTATGTTTAGTCCATCAAGCATCAAGTCTGGTTTCTGATGGCACTGAGTAGGGTTAACCTGAATCTGCACCCCCCCAACCCCCCTCCCTTATGATGAATATAAGTTGGAACCCACCAATGGTGGTGATGTTTAACCTGATCCAGTGCCACCATCTATGTTCGGTCCATCAAGCATCAAGTCTGGTTAATGATGGCACTGACAGTGAAACAAAGCTTAAGCTTGCAACCGTATGGGGTGTTTGGTGTGGCCATATAAAGGACTTTTCATGCTTTTGATTGTTAAAGAAGGCCAAAAGTTTATAAAAGCTAGTTTGATTAATTCTAAAATGCATTTTTTTAAAAAGCAAATGTGAAAATCTGAATTTTTTTTGGAAAAGTTGAAATCAATTGGCTTTTTATTTATGGTAAATACTCTCACACACGCCAAATCTCTACCATCAATGCTTCAGATAGGGATTGAAGTGAATGCGGTAAGAGGAGAGATTCCAAAAATAGGGATTGAAGTGAATGCGGGAAGAGGAGAGATACTAAAATGGTGGCATCATACTCTCTTCTCCTTCCCTTTTACCTCTCCCCTATGCCATCCAACCTTTGTCTCTCTTCAACTTCAACCATCATCACCATCCAGCCTCTATTACTTACCATCATCCTCTAGCCTCCGCCACCAGGTGGCCATCATCCAAAAGGAAAAAAAAAAAAATCTTTTTTATTGAATCTGATTTGGGCGACAATATCGTTGTTTAAGTGTGAAGAATAAAGAACGAGTGAGAATATCCCATCTCGTATGTGTAGGTGAGCGGGGATATCGCGGCTCGAAGATGATAAACCAAAAAGGGCTTCAGGGACAGCTATGGTCAATTCATATCTTTTAGGTTATTTTTTGTGTACAGGAAATTTAGTAATCACATCAAACAGAACAACTTGCAACCTAAACACTTTCATTTCTCAAATGTTCAACTTTTGTATTCGGGAGGTGTCTTGGAAGCCAAAACTCTAACCCTCCTGACCCAGACCCAGGTCTCTAGCCCATATCCAGCGGCAAGGATATGCGCCACTCGCTCGGTCACGAGAAGGCTTTATTACGTGCCATTGAGCCAGTTATGAACCAGATTCTCTCCTGCCAAAGCTGCAACCATGGTTTAAAATCTCAGTTTGGGTAATTGTATCGGCTGGGCCGAAAAACCAATATAATATCGGTATCGATCGCGATTATCAATCCGTTGCGGTGTGATTTTTTTTAATCCAAAAAAATCGCGAAAATATCCAAAAAATCCAGAATATTAGAAAATGCTGAAAAATAATATCTTTTTCCATTAGTAACAATAATAAATCAAAATATTGGCCACCTTAAGTTATGAGTCTTGTTTGTGTCGCAACTCGCTTTCTTCTCCAATATTTCATAATAGATCTATCATCTATACGTTATTAATAAGCTATTAGTATTTAGTATTTACTTTAGTATCATAAAGATTCCAAAATTTTATTTTTTTTAAAGTAAAAAATTAAAAAAAAATATTTTTCTACACCCAAAATCATATATATATATATATATATATATATATATATATATATGAGTAGATCTAGCATGAAAGTGTGTAGATCTAACTTCTAAGTGAAGAACACAACACATGTGACAAGCCCAATGATCTTTACATTCATTTCTATGCTTTATCTAAAAATAAAAATAAAAAACACATATTAGTAAAATTAAGGGAGTTAAGTTGATTTTCTCTGACCAAATAAAATGTTTTCTTCAAGAAATAGTGATGGAGATGAGCTATGGAGTATTGAATATGGATGGCTGCTGCTACTTTAAGGAGAGGAGAGGAGAGGAGAGGAGAGGAGAAGAAGATGGGGAAAAAGTAAGAAAACTAGGGTTTTTTTCAACTATACAACATCTCAGCCGATATTTTTAAGATATCGGTAATACTGATATTATGTTCATCTCGTCCCAGACAGACCGAGATTTTGGGGATATTTTGCCAATTGATACCGATACCAATTTATCGGCCAAATATCGGTCCAGTAGGGTGATATGAACCGGTATCTGCCTATTTTTTAAACCATGGCCGCAACCACTAAAATGCCAAACAGCACATAATAAAAATTTTGATCTCTTTGAGTTTGAAATGATTTAGTCCGGCCCACCATAACATGTTTTATATCTGATGAAATGATTTAGGCCCACCATAACATGTTTTTATGTCTGATCTGACTTCGTGAATATTCGTTAGGGCCATATTTGCAAACATCCATTCCATGCCGTTTAAAAAAATTTATAAATGAGCTCAACCTTTTTTTCTTGACAAAAACAGAAGACACTAATCCCCTGGGTGTGCACATTAAAGCCACATAAACACATTGAACAAATCTGATGCAGTTCCGATCATAAGAGGCGAGTGCAAACCCACGCCACCCCCACCAACTCCCTCGTGGTCAGCATTACAATATTTTTTCTGAACCATTATTTATAATTTTTGGGTAGTCACCTTTCCTTACCGTTCCCTTACAAGATGGCTCCCTTCCATCACCCAAGGTCTACTTCCCTCGCTAGAGGGTTAGGTGTAAGCCCCTAAGCTGAGTAAAATATAAAAAAAAAATATTTAAAGAAGAAAAATGCTCCCGTGAGAGCTAGTTCTCACCGTCTTACGATGAGGGACACCATGATAGGGCCCACTGATCACGAGACTGGAAGGACGAAAATAGTCATCCTTGCTGGCCCCAACTATCAAGTTTGGATTCAATCCCATGCTTCTAACTTGATTTATTGCACACAAGTGTAATGATTTATATTAAAGAAAGTTTTTTTTGACCTTAGATCCTATGGTCTATTACTTTTGGATGGGTGCAAATCCATGGGCTTCAGCAACAAGTGGGATTTCTCATGTGTGTGGATGGTTCGTAATGGGGATAAATAGGCCCCATCATGGTGTCTCTCACCATAAGATGGTGAGAGCTAGCTCTATAAGGAGCATTTTCCTAAAAGGGCCAGTGTGGCAACTCTACTAAAAAAGTCAAGTGAAGTAAAGTTGATTTTGAAGAAATATTAAAATATAAGTGGATTATGATGGTATTTTATTTTTAGTCGTTTGTAAGAAATTGTTTTTACTTTTTTAGTGGAAAAGTGGAGTTTTTTTTTTTTGCATTTTAGTGGATAAAAGTATTTGTTTTTTTAATAATATTATTATTTTTAGAATGGATGGAGTTTTAAATTAAAATGCTTTTGACGTGGCATCATATCTGAAAAAAAAAAAAAAAAAAGATTTACTTAGACTTTTAAAATATTAGTAAAGTGCCAAACCAGCCCAAAGAAAAGGCCTCACACAATATAACGGATCCGGAGTGCGCACGCGGGAACGCACACAGGAGAAAGTTCTGTTTTTTTGACAAGTTTGAATCGCGCGAATCTAGAAATCCCGGATATATCACCAACTATAGCATTTGGTTTTCTACTTGATACTTTCGTCGAGCATCGAGCAAGGGATCTTTAGATATTGAATCACAATGGCTTCTAGGGTTTGTTTCTGCAGTTTCATCTTCTTCTTCTTGTTCGCGTCGATCGTGGTGAGATCTGCATCTGCAGAGTTCGTTCTAACACTTGACGCAAACAACTTCTCCGACACAGTAAACAAGCATTCTTTCATCGTCGTCGAGTTCTACGCTCCTTGGTATATTCATCATCCATCATTTCTACTCTTTCTTTTATTCTCTAGATTGCTTTAGTGTCCATGGATTAGAGAGAGAGAGAGAGAGATAGATATTTAGAATCAAAGTGAGTTTCAGGTATCTACCATTTCATGGGGTAAGATCCTATTTGATAGTTTGGATTGATTATGTGTAAAGATGTTAGTTAGTATGTTCCACAGACATGATCAAGTCAGCAGTTTGATTGCTCAAACTGAGGTGGGATTTGGGGTTGTTCCTGTACAGAGGTATCACAATCCATTTGATGAGAGTGGATCTTGATCACACTTATGTGGGCCCCATTAAGGATGAATCAGGTTTTAGCTTGTTCCCATACAGAGGGATTACAATCCATGTGATTAGCGTGGCTTTTTATCACACTTATGTGGGGCCCCACTAAAGATAAATCAGGTTTTAGCTTGTTCACATACAGTGGTATTACAATCCATGTGATAAGAGTGGATTTAATCAAACTTATGTGGGCCCCACCAAGGATGAATTAGGTTATAGCTTGTTCTTGTGCATTGGTATCATAATCCATGTGATAAGAGTGGATATGGTCACACTTTTGTGAGCCCCCACTAAGAATAAATCAGATTCTAGCTTGTTCTTATACAGTGGTATTGTAAATTTATATCCATGTGCTAAGAGTGGATTTTATCACAATTATGTGGGCCCACTAAGGTTTTAGCTTGTTCCTATACATTGGTATTACAATCCATGTGATAAGAGTGGGCTTTATCACAATTATGTGGCCCCCACTAAGGACAGATCAGGTTTTAGCTTGTTCCTATGCATTGGTATTACAATCCATGTGATTAAGAGTGGATTTTATCCCAATTATGTGGGCCCTACTAAGGACAAATCAGGTTTTAGCTGCCACTGGTATGATACTGGCAGTAAAATTAGATCAATGCTCAATAATGGATACCCCAGATACATGGGGTAAAGCTTTGATGATTGCTTTGAAACTGTGGAAGTGATGTTGGTTTTTCATAATGGTGAATGTCAATGTTTCACGCCTCACTGACTAATGTTAGTTTGGTTCTTTATTTTGATCTCTCATCTCCGTTTTGACTCTTGGCAGGTGTGGGCATTGCAAAAGCCTTGCTCCTGAGGTATTGATTTCTCATTTAAATTGCCTTCTTTCTTTGACCCTTGTTTTCTTTGTTGTCAGCTTTCATAACTCGCAGATGTTAGATGATTTCTTTATGGGCAATTTATTCCAAATTGTTACATTTAATTGGTTTTTCACTTGCAGTATGAGAAAGCTGCATCCATATTAAGCAACCATGATCCTCTAATCATTCTTGCCAAAGTTGATGCCAATGAAGAAATAAACAAAGGGCTTGCAGGTGAGTTTAAGGTGAGGGGCTTCCCTACTATTAAGATTCTAAGAGATGGAGGAAAGTCTGTCCAAGAATATAAAGGTCCGCGTAATGCTGATGGTATAGTTGAATATTTGAAGAAACAAGTTGGACCTGCATCTTATGAAATAAAATCTTCAGAAGATGCCGGAAATCTTATCACTGAACAAAAGATTTTTGTAGTAAGTGCTCAAGTTTCTCTCTTTTACTTAGTACTATTTGTTAATATTTTTAGTTTATGTTGATTCCTTGCTAGTTCTGATATAGCTCAACTTCATATAGGTTGGGGTTTTCTCGGAGCTCTCTGGAGAAGAATTTGCAAACTTCACAATATTAGCTGAGAAATTGCGTTCTGACTATGATTTTGGTCATACCTTGGATGCTAGACTACTTCCGCATGGGAATTCAACAGTGAATCAACCAACAATTAGGTTGTTCAAGCCATTTGATGAATTTGTTGTTGACTTTACGGTATAATCTACATGACTCTTGCACTGCCCTTTTTGGTTGATAGAGGTTGGTTCATTGATGTGCATGTAAACTTCCCCTTTTGATGAGTATCCTGCCAATGCAGGATTTTAATGTGGATGCTATGGAGAAGTTTGTTGAAGAAGCAAGTGTTCCTGTTCTTACCATCTTTAACAAAGATCCCGTTAATCGCCCTTTTGTTACAAAATTTTTCAATAATCCTAATGCCAAGGTAAAGTTCTTTTTGTTGGCTGTCTTTGTCGTATGTATTTTTTGCTGACAGCGGCAAGCTGCTGTTTCCTGCATACTAACTAAATCAACAGAGTTCTGTGTGGATGTAAATTAATAAGCTTCTCATAAGTCATAACTAGCATTTGATATAGTGGGTAACATTTTCTTTTATAGAAACGGTAGAAGGCACTGCATCTTCCAATCAAGCATGATACCGAAAGAGATCTGAATGTGTCCTTCTAATATCCAGAATTTAAACATAAAAGGAAAAAACTTGTAACTTTGTTTGCATTTCACCTGTGATCTAGGGATGACCAACAGATTTGGTAAGCGTTAGGGTAAGTCCATTCCCGCCGACTCAAACCTGCCATGTCCCTTGCCTGACCGTGACGGACTGAGGTTATGCTATGGTAAATACCCACCCCATAGAGGTTTATACAGGTTATCCAGTACTTTTTTCCAATTTGAGAGTATTAAACAATTAATAAAACATTTATTTCTATATATATAACTTCATTTCATTAATTTTCATCATCACCATCAAAGCCTTGTCCCAATTATGTTGGAGTCGGCTACATGAATTCTGTTTCTCCATTTTAATCTATCTAGAGCCAAATCCTCAGATAAGTGTTGCTTGGGACTGGCAGTAAAAACCGGTGAAATTTTTTCAGTTCATTAATAAATATATAGATATGTCATCAAAAGGGTGGTGGGTTGGGACAGCCGAAGGCCGAACCTGACTCCAATCAACACCTGTAAATCTGTGGCTGTTCTTTGCTTTTGAGTTCATGGAGTATTCCAGTTTATGTCGAATGATGTACCCTTTCGTTATGCTATTAATCAGATTTGTTAGATATATGGCCTTTATTTTCTCTGAAATTCTTTTGCCAAATCGGTCAGTTTTTAGTCCACTGGAACTTGTGCTCATGGTGTACTCAATGCCACCAGATTCTGTAGAGAAAATGGTGTTGCAGTTTGTGCTGCATATATTTGACATTGTAGCTAATAACTTGCTGATCTTGTGTCCAATGCTTACAAGTTTCTTCTATGTTGTACTTCTAATCTTTTTAATAAAATTGTTATCATTACCCTTCAAAAAAGAAGGGTTTCTTCTATATCTATGAAATGTTCCTAATGTTGGCCATTCTGGATGGCAGGCTATGCTCTTCATGAATTTCAACAGTGACAATTTTGAGGCTTTCAAGTCAAAATATCATGATGTTGCCAAGCATTACGAGGGAAAGAGCATAAGCTTTTTGCTGGGTGATCTTAAAGCCAGTCAGAGTACTTTTGAGGTCATTTTCCTTGGCCCCACATCAAGCTGGTCTCTGGAGTTTTACATTGCTCTGATTTTTCTGTGGTGCTTCACATTGCTCATTTTTATTTTTTTTTTCCATTTGTTAATTGATTTGGATGACAGTACTTTGGCCTTAAAGAAGATCAGGCACCTGTTATCATTATACAGAAAACTGATGGCCAAAAATATCTTAAGCAGAAACTGGAACCAGATCATATTGCACCTTGGTTGAAGGAGTACATGGTGATGTTTCTTCTTTCTTTTAATTTTTTTTTATTTTAATCATCTTGCATGTTTAAGTTTTAACAGCATGTATTGTCGAAATTCAAGAAGTGTGCATGCCTCTCAATAAATAAATTTTGTGCATACAAGATGAGTCAGATGTCGATAGAATCTTCAAGATTTCTGCCCTTGTACCTGATACTACTATATTTTTGAATTTATGGTGCAAGACAATATTTTAAATTTCGACGTTAGAATGGAGGGAAAATTATTACATGTTGGCTTGCTCTCCAATTAGGGAACTTCAGAAATATTCAGCCACTTGTCACTAGGAACTGAAACAAGTGTTGCATCCAACTGGAGCCTAACATTTCAGTTGAAGGAGAGGCTAGTTTGTGTCTTGATATATTAATTGAATGCGTACTTTGCAATGAGAAGTCTTATGACTTGATTCTAAAATGTAGGATGGTGATGTTAAGCCGTACACCAAATCAGAACCCATTCCTGAGGTTAATGATGATTCTGTCAAGGTAGTTGTTGCTGACAGCCTCCATGATGTGGTTTTCAAATCTGGGAAAAATGGTGTGTACTCACTCATCAATGTTTGTCAATTCCATTATTTAGTTGATACATTCTACCATTATCATAATGAGCAATCAATTGAGCATTCCATACTCTGATGTTTCTTTCAACTTGCTCTAAGTCATTGCATAACGTGTACAAATATTTAAGAGTTTGATTTGATTGATAAATGAAAATTATTGTAAATACTGAAATAGGTGCAAACTAGAAAGAATTTGGATAAATTAGAATTCTGATTTGATTGATAAATATCACAGTTACAATTTGTTTAAGTAGTTTTTTATTCTATTTGTTCATTATGTCTAATTTTAATTTTTAATATTCCTGCTGATGTTTTTTTAATCGTATTCTTGTGGACACTTGATAAGAATTTTTAAAGTTCATTAAAGAATTTGGCTTGAATTTTGTTCTACAGTTATGCTGGAGTTCTATGCACCATGGTGTGGACATTGCAAGAGTTTAGCACCAATCTTAGATGAAGTAGCTGTCTCATTTGGAAGTGATGAAGATGTAGTCATTGCCAAATTAGTAAGCTTCTTCCTTAGCACATTACTGATTTTTTATGTTTCTTACTGCATGTATTACATTTCTCTTCATTGATATTGTCCATAAATATCATATTATTAAAAGTGCAAGCATTTTTTTTTTTTTTGTTGAAGTTGCTTTATTGTCTCAGAAGTTATGCTGTTCAAATAATTTCTTTAAGTAATGATTAAAGGGGTATAATATTTACTCATAGTCTACCTGATCAGGATGTAACAAGTAAATCCTAACTCAATCATGTTGCAATTACTGTTTACTTCTGAGAATAGGAATTGTTGCTGCTATAATGGCTACATATTAGCAATTTCTACTTTATGTCATCATGCTATATGCATATTCTTTTGTGTTAGGGTACATGTACATAGCAAAAGGATTCTGTGATAGAGGAAATTATTTTGATTTTCCATGAAACCTGCTCTTCCGTCATTTGGTGCAACACTTTATCTTTGCAAAAATGAAAAAAGAATTGATTTTCCTATATACAGAGGATTTATATTTTCTATGGGAGGGGTAGCAACATGGGATTCCTCTCGCCCACAGAAATGAAAATCTCTAGAACATAGAATCCTAGGAATGAAAAATGGGCCGGGCCGCCCAGCCAACATACTGCAGCCCGACCTGGCACAAGCACGGCCCTCTTCAGCTCGGGCTGTGCTGGGCCAGGGTGCTGAGGCCTGTGGCACAACACCACAGCCCAGCCCATCTGCCAGGCCTGGCAAGATGCAGCTCGTAGGCCCGCCTCCTTAGTTTTTTGAGCCCTAGCCCATTTGACTACCTTGGGACAAAAACTTTAATGTTTTTTCTTGGCTATCACTGTCCTCTTTCTTTAATGTTCTCCTATTTTCAAGACCCTTGCATTTTTTGTTTGCTTGATTTTATCTCTCATATCCACGTGGTGGCCTCACTTGAACTCCCTAGCTGGTCCTTTTTCATGCTCTTTTCAAATTTTAATACTAGTTTATAATTTAAAAAAAAAAATTGAGGAAAGTTTGGCATGTGGGCCAGCCCAGTCCGGCTGCCTACGGGCCGTGCTGGGCCAGGCCCTACCAGCCACGGCATGGCTCAGCCCGTGGCATGGCTGGGCCTGGAATTTTGATGGGCCATCCTATGCCATTTTGCATACGTATAGAATCCTCTGGTAACACAGTACACACAGCCCTAATGTGTTGATTCAGAATAAGGTTAGGCATGGTTGAGTAGGCAGTTGGAAACATAAATAAAAATATATATGAGAAATGATCCTTTGCTTTTGACCGTATGGGCGTGCCTTTGCTTAGGACTTTAGTTCCCCCATGTGGGCTTACCATTCTATTTAACCTGCTTATACCACATGCCCCCACTATGATTAGGCACTGGCCCCAATTTTACTCTGAACTGAGTGATACACTGTTGGATAAACCAATAAGTAAAAATATGAGATTAACTTTGGTTATAATAAAATTTGATGCATGCATACTCATTGGGGGGTGAGTATTATGAATGGCTTTGATCAAGCGAAGGTGGTCTTTATACAGGTTAACTGGTCATAAGCATCAAGTTCCCATGTGGTCAGCAGCACTGGATTATTTCTCTAATATATCATCCAGGTTATCGTTACCTTTTATCATCCTTGTGGTCGGCACCATTTTTTTTTTTGTTGCTCATTGTTAATGCCTGATTTGATATATTAGTTTTTTTGACAAATTTTGGATGCATCATTAATCTTGTTTGATGTTTCATTTTAAGAAAAAGGAAAGGAAAAATAACATACTATTTTCAGTTGAAAAGAAGTCTACATTACTTTAAAGAAAATTCTATTACCATCTTCTCCCATATAGAAGTTTAACAAGGAAAAGATCTTTGCTCAGTGTATATAATTGAATTCTTAAAAGTAATCCCGAATAATAATGAAAACATGGGAGCTGACTCTCTGCAAAAAGACCAGCATCCTTCTTCGTGTGTGTGAGGACTGAGGAGAACATCGATGGATCCAATGGCTAAGTTGTTAGTAGCTTTTTGTAGGTTCTCATGATCCACTGTTGCCTCTCTAATTTTTTCTTTGATAGCTAAGAATGGACTGCATGGTAAGCAAGCAAATAACAGCCAGTCCTATGGGCACATGGCCCCTGCTATGATCAGTCCTACTCATTCACACTAATGAGCTTTGCGCTTAGCCCAATTGACACATCCAAATTTTGTTTCCTCGTGTCAGTGGTGTGGTGTTTGCGCTGGGGCGGCCGGCATATTACCTTCGTGGGCGCGAATGTCACTGGTAAGGGTTGGCCCGGAGCTCTGTGGTTGATCCGTTGGGTAGGATTAAGAGTCATTAATGGCTTTCAAGATGAGGCAGCCAGCCACTAAGGTTTAGACTTTGGCATTCCATATCCCCTCCTAATGTGATTGGTATGCATCCAGCTGGGGCCAGCAAGGCAGGCCTTATTTTGCTTTGGAATCACCTGACTGTTCTGTATTACATTTACACAACATTTTTGGGTCTTCTCTTTATTTTGTTATTTTCTTTGCTTCTAACTTGATTTATTGTTTTGATCGTTGCATAGGATGCCACTGCAAATGATATCCCAAGTGATATTTTTGATGTTAAAGGTTACCCAACATTGTACTTTTCATCTGCGAGTGGCAAGATAGTGGAATATGATGGGAATAGGTCCAAAGAAGATATCATTGAGTTCATTCAAAAGAATAAGGACACAACTATTCAGAGTACTGAGTCTGTGAAAGATGAGCTATGAAGGTAGTTTTCCAACCTCTAATGTTTTTGTTTTTGAGATGCAAGCTCATATTCTAGTGTTTTTTAATTGGTAACAGCATATAAAATTAAAGAGGAGAAAGGTTTACAACCAGCCAAAATACCCCATCTTTGAGATATGGAGAACACAATGGCATAAAAGAATTATACCAGCACAAAAGAAACAACTAATTACGTGGTGAAAGCAACCAAATTAGAAAAACCAATGCACCTTGTTTGTCTGAACCGTCCACAAAACCATTATCCATTCTCCCCACATGCTGAAACTTCATTTGAAGCAAGGATGATAAGCACTTAGTTTCATTGAAATAGAGCTGGAATCTCTAAGGCAACCCATCAAAGGAAGACACCTAAGAAATAGCATTCATAGCAGTCTTTTAAAACTCACGAGTCCATGTGACTTGGACTTGGTCATGGACGAGTCACACTCACTTTCCAATGGACTCTTCCGAGTCCTATGGTATATCATTTTCTTTTTCTGTGAAGATCGTATAGAGGAGTAAAGAAGCAGCAGATTTTAAAGGAGAACTAAATTGAGAAAAGAAGTAGTTGAAAGCAACAAATAAGTTGTTGAGAGTTGAGACTTAAACGAACGTAATGCACATTAGTCTAGATCCTCTTGCTTCAACTTGTAGAAATCTTGAGTTTAATATGTGGAACCCCATAGTGGGGACTACCTATTGAAAATTTGAGCCACTCAAGTCTCAACAATGAATGCCCTCCCAATTTAAGGGGTATCCCCAAATTTTACCTGGTAGGACCTAAAGGTTTGGGATATCTAATAAAATGGGAGGTCGTTCATTTGGAGCGGCTTAGATTTTCAATAGGTAGACCTCACTGTGGAACTTCACTCCTTCAATTCAAGATTTTCCTTAAGTCAACTGTCACAGCATCAGAGGATCCAGACTCAATGCACACATGCATTGATATCAATGACTAGATTCAAGTCTCATCATTGATCCTAGGTCAGTAGTTCCTCTCTTCGGCACTAGGAACTGCCTTTTCCATGGCATTTCCATAAAAAGAGTGTGGATTCTCTAAGCATCTCACACAGGCTTCCACTTGAGACTCAGCCTAACTAGGCCAAGTTCCACCCGACATAACTTGAACTGACCCTGGCAATGTAGGGTTGATTCCAAGTTTTAAAACATTGATTCAAAGAGTTACTTTTCACAATCAAACTAACTTGAAGAGACACTGAAGTAAAGATGCGAAGCCTTTTAAAATAGCGACCGCCTCTGCCTCATTAGACTCAATACAACCCACATTCTTAGGGTGAGTTTATGTAGTTAGAGGATTCTGCTCTTTGTGGATTTCCATTTCTGCGATAGAGAGGAATCCTACATTCCTGCCTGTCACATAGGAAATCAGAATCCTCTCTATCAAAGAAAAGCGATCCATTATTTTGTCTTCTTCTCAAGGAAAATGCATCACACTAAGGGTCCGTTTGTGCAAAACCGTGGAAGAGGAAACTCATGTTTCCTCTTCCGCAGCTTTAGGTTTCGGATGGAGCTGATGAGAAACCCGGATCCTCTCCTAACGAGGAAACTCAGTGTAAAAGAGAGGAAAATGATGGTTTTCTGCACTGAACCAAACAAGGAGAAAGGGGCGTCGGAAAGTACGGCACCTTGTTGGCAACCCATCTCCGCTGAAATAGGCTCTGCACTAACAGACCCTAAACAATCAGAAAAGGGGCTGCATGGAAAATCAAAACAATTTTCCTCTCTACCTTGGGTTCCTCTCATTGAGCAAAGACACCCGTAGAAAACATAACCAAAATAACACCTTGATGGTTGCTAAGCACCCTACCTACTCCCTCTAGCCATGACTTCCCCAACCAACTCCATCGCCATTTAACTTCAACTCTCATTTAGGGGGGAGCCCAAGACAGTAATTTACTCTCCTTGGATTTCCCATGATACAAGGAGGCCTCCCAATTATGAAAGATACCATCAACACAAACTGTCAAATTCCCTCCTAATAGACACTCATATGCCTATCCGAACAGACATTGAGGACACCAACTCCTCCACAGAGATCAAAGACCCCATGAAAACTCTAGTATTCCTCTCTTTCCATGCAGACCATAATATGGCAAATGGAATAAGCCTCCAAAGAACCACACCACAGCCATCTAATGGAGACAACCTCCAAGCCTCAACTATACCCACCGACGACTTCGGATTGCACCGTAGCTGGCCTCTTCCAAAGTCTTTCATTCAATTTAAAATCAACAATGTCGTTAAGATGTGGGAGACATTATTTATTCTCTCTCTGGTCTGGCTTGTTGTGCGGATAGACTATAGAGTGAAGGTGAACTCTTGGCCATCAGGGAGGGATTGTGGATCTTTGATAATAAGGAACTCTTATTCTAGAAAGAAGTTTCTACAGTTCGATATCTTGGGCCAAGATGCATCCTAGGCTTCATGGAAATTCCAGTTTATCATCAATGTGATCAAGGCTTATAGCAGGTGGTTGGTGGTGTCTATTCAGCATACTTGAGAGGGGGAGTGGTGTAACTGATGCTACTGTGAAGAGTGGATTAGTATGGCCTCCATGCATGTTTTAGGCCATCACCTTTAGTTTTTTTTTTTTTTTTCCCTTCTCATCCAAACATTAGAAAGTTCTCTCTATTGTGTCTTTAAACTTTAAAGAGCATCAGTCAAGATTAGATGTTAACTGGAACTTTCATTCTTGTTGCAGCTCATTTGATTCAAGTGGATACAGAGACAAGATGTTAGCTGACGCTTGATGCAAATGATATTACTTCCCCTTTTTTGGAGAAAATATAATAGAAATATATTCAGCCTATAGTTCCTTTTTTTTTCTCTTTAAATAGATATCTAGAGTGTAGTTTCATCACAGGCATATGAGTTTGAATAAACTGAGTTCTTTCTCAATTGTATTAATCAGCCTTGAAGGCCTGTTTTAGTGGCCCTTGTATTTTTTCAAGGTGAATCATCTGGGCTAAATTTATAAAGTTGAGAGGGTTTTTTCGCAATGAAACTGCTTTGGCCTGTTTAGTCTCACCTTTCTGCATGTGGTTCTGTGGTTGTAAATCTGGACAACTCATGTATTGTAAAATTGCGCTGATCGGGATTATGTTGCCCATCCAAATTGACTATCAGAGAACACTAAGACCATGGATTGGAAATACCATGTTTCCCTGCTTTGGTTTTTTTGGGCGACCAGTGGTGCAACTTGAAATTTTAGTTTCTCTCTTTGGGCACCTTTAGTAGTTCTTTAACTCCTATCTAGGACATAAATGAGATGAGCCAGCTTGATTAACTAGGCTCAGGTGGTCTTGAACTTGAGCTTGACTTATGAGCTAATTGAGAAATGCTCCTCCAGTCCCAAGCTAAGCTCAAGTTGGAGTTTATTCAGCTTGACTTAGTTCAGGCCACACCTAACTCAAGCTTAGCTAACTTAACATTCTTTTTGAGTTTCAAACCGATGACTGAGCCCAATTGGCTTTGTAATAATGCCAAATCCTGTGTTGAATGGATTTATGTATTCTAAAGAGAGCCAAGAGCTTGGGCTTGGGCTACTATGTAAAATATTGTAATTGAGCCGAGCTATAACTTGAGTAATTTGTCCATGAGGCGCTTATCATTTTGCACACATGGTTCCCATGGTCCGATGAACCGCGTACAGGAGACGTCTCATGTGTTGGGTCCCACATGTTTGATGTCTCTTGTGCACAATTCCCACGTGAGCCATGAGCGGGATACCAAGTTCCATAATCTGTGATACACTAGATACGTAACCATATAACTCTTGGGTGGCAATGGGTTGGGTTAAAACCCAAATAATCCGTGACTCACCAGCCGCACCCCGTATCAAATTCATGATAAGCACAACCCCACCCCTTAGGTAGCTTTTGGTTCGCGTGAAGGGAGGTCGGAATGGAATGGTCATTCCAACGGAGTGACCATTCCGACGTTTGGTTCGCTAAAAGGGGGCGGAATGGCCATTACCTCCGGAATCTCATTCCTTTATTTGAGGGAATCACCATTCCATCCAAGAACGGAAGGAATCACCATTCCATACCTTTCTAACTTTTTGTTGAGACCAAAATACCCTCGCTTGTAATATTATTATTATATAATAATAATAATAATATAATATCTTTTTCACCCAACCATTGTGGGGCCCACCCAAAATATTATAATAAAATATAATAATATATTATTATATCATAATAATAATAATATAATATCTTTTCCACCAACTATTGTGGGGCCCACCCAAAATATTATAATATATTATTATATAATAATAATAATAATATAATATCTTTTCCACCAACTATTGTAGGGCCCACCCAAAATATTATAATAAAATATAATAATATATTATTATATCATAATAATAATATAATATCTTTTCCACCAACTATTGTGGGGCCCACCGAAAATATTATAATAAAATATTATAATATATTATTATATCATAATAATAATAATATAATATCTTTTTCACCCAACCATTGTGGGGCCCACCCAAAATATTATAATAATATATAATAATATATTATTATATCATAATAATAATAATAATATAATATCTTTTTCACCCAACCATTGTGGGGCCCACCCAAAATATTATATCTATCTATCTATCTACTATTATAAAAGAGGCTATGTTGCATGGTTTTTTCAACCAACCATTGTGGGGTCTACCCCCAAATATTATAATATAATATAAGAATATATTATTTTGAGAAATTGTAAAATTTTTCACTACACCTTTGTGGGGCTCACTCCAAAATATTATAATGCAAACTTTTTCACTACACATTGTGGGGCCACCCCAAATAGTATAATATAATATAATAATATATTATTATGAGAAATTACAAACTTTTTCACTACACCTTCATGGGGCCCACCCCCAAATCATCCACCACAAACAATGCAAATATGACTGTAGAATCTAACAAGGATATTTTGGCCAATCTTATGTAAATTTGATTCCATTCCAGGCAGCATTCCAGCGTACCAAACGCAGGAATATGAATTAGAATTCCATTACTAGGTTGATTCCTTAGCGTACCAAACGCTGGAATGGAATTAACTATTCCTGCCTCATTCCATTCCATTGTTATTCCGGTCTCCATTCTATTTCTGCCTACAACTATTCCGGCGAACCAAACGCTACCTTACTATATAACTCTTTCAAATGTCTTCAGTGCACTAATATCTAAAGTAATTAAAATCAGTTGGGGGCAGGCAGCCAAAAAAGCACGAATCCACACCAATTTTCGGTCAAAATCTATAAATCTAATGCATCAAAAAAATCTAAACATCATATGTAAATCCAACAGTGAGAATAATTCTAGTTCCCTGTGCGTATACCATCACATATTGAGTGCAATATTTGAGCAGGTTGCTGCTAGCAAAGATGAGCCATAAGTATCAATTCAGGCGGCTTCATAATATTGGCATATCTCATGCAGAGGAGATAATCCTTCAAGATAAAAATTTGTGGCATCGATCGAGAGCCGGGTAAATCCCCTATGCCCCAATGTGATAGTGTAGCTTTGAACCCTCAACTTCTGGATGCAAATCGTGGTCTTACACCAACTAAGCTACTCCTTGGGGTTATGAGCACTGAACTTACAGTGTACACCTCCTAGTATGGTTCACCCTATCACCCATCCAAATGGACCCGCCACCTATGATAGTTACTATTTTTTTTTTTTTTTCACACTGATCCAAATGGATTGGACTATTGGATTGGCTAGCCATTTTTCCTTTTGACATAAATCCGTTAAATTCGTTAGGCCAAGCAGAAGGTGTTGAGATGTAGGACCCATCTAGATCTTTCTATCCCACCTTGGTCACATTGGCTAGTGGGCCCCCACAACAAGCTGCACATGGGTGCATAGGGTAAACCACCATATGTATATTTGAAATCCTAAAAAATGCCCCATGTAAAGAACAACCCTTTTTGCACCCCTATTTTTCTTTTAGGGTGATCAAAGCACCACACTGGCTGAAAGAGATATCTTAGATGGCCCCGGATTTCGAGCATGGGGATCAATCCCGTGCCTCCAACCCAGTTCAATCATGACCCACGAATTTAACGACTTCATATTAAAGAAAACAATTTGACCCTCATCCAATGGTTCCCCCAATTCGAATAGATGGAAACACAATGATCTTATCTAATTCAAGGGATCTCACGTGTGTGAATGAATTATATTGTTGATCGATGGTTCCCTGCATGCTACCTTGTATGTGTGTGAAATGATCTTGAACATCTTCAAGAAAGGGCTGACCCACATCACCACTTCGACTGTGGTCTTTTTCCAGGTGCGTCTCCTCTTCAACTTCTAAGCCCAAATAGGTAAAAGCATTCCCTTCTTCTTCCTCATCTTCATCTGTAATTATTTCTCAATGTCCACCAACTGGGTCGATCTTCCTCAAGATCTGTTGGTGATGATTTGCAATTTTTTGATTTCACCCGATTGCATAACATTGCAATCTGTTTGCAAGCCATGGCGAGCGACTTTGAAGAATATCAGTAGCAGATTCCGCGAGTTGCCATGGCTGATGATGCTTCCTAAAGACAAAGAAGAAGATCCCGACGCTCGCGATTTCTTTAGTCTCTCCAAGCAGAAGATATTCACTGTTCATCTTCCGGAGATGCGCGGCAAGCGCTGCTGCGGGTCCTTCCGGAACGGGTGGCTGATGACTGTGGACATAGATCTCAACATATCTCTCTTTCATCCATGGTCTAAAAAGACATTACAGCTCCCTCACCAGTCCACCTTCAAACACCATAACTACTTTGGCGTAGGCGAGCCTGGAGCGTACACCATTGAAGAGATGCGTGACATGCACATATGCAAGGCTGCACTTTCGGATGATGCCAACATGGTGGTGGTCATCTACGGATTTGGAGATTTTGCCTTTTGCAGAATTGGAGATAAGGTCTGGACTGAGATCTATGAAGCCCCATCCATGGAGGATGTCGTATATCACAATGGACGGTTTTACGCCCTCAGTCCGCAACAAGGCATATACCTTTTTCGCTGCGAGGACAATCCCCCCTCCTTTGAAAAGCTCACTCAAGGCTTTTTACCCTATGGCCCTTCCTACTTGGTACCCGACATAGTTTCTGATAGCATGTTTGTGATTATGAGAGATGAAGGGTATATCGATAACACTCGTCCACGCATATCGCGCAATTTTGACATTTACAAGGCCCCTGCCCCGGTGGGGGAGGGGGCGCCCGTTAAAGAATTGACTAAGGTGGAAAGCTTGGGGGATAGGATAGTGTTTCTGGGGTATAATTCTTCCATAATTGTTATGGCAAGCGAATTCCCAGGCTTCAAAGGAAATCGCATATATTTTGGAGACAACTGCCCGGAACTATATTTTCGCAGTCCACGCGGATGTTGTGATTCGGGTGTTTTTAATGTCGAGGATCGGAAGGTCCAACAACTTTTTGCAGACAGATTTCATCCTCCCTCAGCACCTCCTCTATGGATTGCAACCCCGCCCTATTCCCTCCACAAGGAACGATTACGGTGGAGAAAAGCTACACCTTCTACTTAACAGCAGGTAACAATTTTAATTTGCTTATTATTTAGAGCGTTTTAAGTATTATGTCCAAATGCAAACAGAGAGATGCTTTTGTTTATTTGTTGGCATTTAAGTACAATGTCCAAATGCAAACAGTGAGATGCTTTTGTTATTTTGTCTTTCTCCACTATTTCCATTTGCAATTCTATTTAACAATTTTCCTTTACCCTCTTTTTTTTTTTTTTTTGTTTACAAGAGGGATAGAGTAAGAGTGGATAAGTGTCACACTATGCATAAAGTTAAAGCTGAGTGAGTTAAAATATAGTTTCGGATGGTGGTGTAAAGGAAAAAAAAAGTATTAAATGAATAGGATGGAGTAAAAAGGCTTATTATTATAAATTGTGGGAGCAACTCTGAGTAGAGTGAAGTGGAATAAAATAGGAATCCACATCAGCAGACAGGTTTGCTCCTCTCGTCTCCTCAGTGCCATCCCAACACATTAAAAAGTATAACTTCCTAATGTTGGGACCAATTCCACTCCGCCTTCACTTCTCGCTCAAGTGAAAACAAACATGCCATTATATCCCAGATTATTATTGAATATTCTAGATTGTTGAGCTTGTTTTTTTTTTCATATGTTACCTTCCAATGCTGAGCCTAACTGGTGTTCTGTGTTTGTTTCATTCTGGTCATGTTGTTGGTTTCTATTAATCATGTTTGATGTTTCGTTTTAAGAAGGAAAGCAAAAATAGCATACTATTTTCAGTTGGAGAGAAGTATTGCATTAAGGAACATTCTGTTACTATTTTCTCTCAGATTGAAGTTTTAAGAAGGAAAAAATGTGTGTTCACTGTATACAATTGGGTTCTTAAAAGTAATCCTGAGTAATAATGAAAACATGGGAGCTGACTCTCTGCAAAAAGGCCAGCACTGAGCACCCAATATAGCTTCTTGATTTGTGTGGACTGAGGAGAACATCAATGTATTCAATGGCTTAGTTGTTTAGTAGCTTTTCTTACTTCTTAGGTTTTCATGCTCCACTTTTACCTTTTGCCAAACAACAACCCCCACCACCAATGATCAGTCCTACCACGCATTCACACCAATGAGCTTCCAAACCACATACAAATTAGCGCTCACCCCATTTGACCAATTCAAATTCTGTACGACTGAGACCTTTAAACTAAGGGTTAGAATGATCGCATGGTTCCCATATTTTTGCACACACCTAAGTTTGATATATACTTTGCCATCCCATATTCCCTCCTAATGTGATTGCCATCCATCTAGGTGGGCCAATGAGGCAGGCCTTAGTTTGCTTTGGAATCAACTGTATGTTCTGTGTTGCATGGTCAACAACCTTGGAAAGAGAGGCATATCTTCGGAGGCTATTTCAGATTTACATTTGCTCTATGGGAAGAAGAGGAGACGGCTGACCATCTGTTCTAGCATTGAGTTTTCCTATTATTTGTGGTGTTGGTTTCTTGTGTGGAGTAGTGTTCATTGCCATTAGTGCTTTCCAAAATTGTTGCTGGGTATGGTTGAGGCTTGGAGGTTGTCTCCATTCTCTAGGTGTGGTCCGGTTCTTTTGATGCTTGTTCCGTTTTCCATATTATGGTATGTGTGGAAAGAGAGGAATGCTAGAGTTTTCAGGGGATTTGTGACGTATGTGGTGCCCTTGGTGTTTGCAGATAGCCAAATGGGCCTATACTAGTAGGGAGTTTGACAATCTTATTGTCGATGGTATCTGGCATAATTGAGATGCCTCCTTGTATCATGAGAGATCTAAGGAGAGTAAAGTGGTATCTTGGGCTCCACCTCATTTAGGAAAGTTGAAGTTTAATGTCGAAGGAGTCGCTAGGGGAAGCCGTGGCTGGCGGGAGTAGGTAGGACGTGCTTAGCAACAGTCAAGGTTTAATTTCGGTTTTCTAAGTGTGCGCTTGTACGATGAGAGGAATCCAAGGTAGAGAGGAGCACTGTTCTGATTTTCCTTGCAGCCACTTATTTTAATTGTTTGGTGCAATGTTTTTTCCTCATGAAAAAAAAAAAGAAAAAAAACCCTGCTTTTCTCCGATGAAATTGATTTTGATTTGCTATGTGATGGGTAGCAATGTGAGACTCCTCTATATCATGAAAACGGAAATCCGGAGAGAACAAAATCATCTCACTACACAAACACGCCCTAAGAATGTGGGTTGTATCGAGTCTAATGAGGCAGAGGCAGTGGCTATTTTAAAAGGCTTCACATCTTTGATTCATTGTCTCTTTAAGCTAATTTGATGGTGGAAAGTGAATCTGAATTAGTATTTTAAAACCCGTACTCAGCCCTGACTCGATCATGGTGGGTCAAGTTGAGTTGGGTGCAACTTGGTTGTGTCAGGTTGAGTCTCAAATGAAAGCCTGAGTTAAACGCTTAGAGAATCCACTCTCTTTTTGTGGATATGCCATAGAAAAGCACCTACCAGTTGCCAGAGAGAGGACCTGGCATTAGTGACAAGGCTAGAAAGTAGAATCCAGTTATTGATACTAATGCACATGTGCATTGAGTCTAGATCCTCTGATGCTTTGACAATTGACTTACAAAAATGTTGAATTGAAGGAGTGGAATTCCACATTGGGGCCCGTGTATTGAAAATTTGTGCCTCTCAAAATGGCCGACCTCCCATTTTATCGTAAATCCCCAAATTTTACTTAGGGCAAACCAATTCCTACAAAGTATTTGGGGTATACAATAAACTGGGAGAGCATTCATTTTGAGCGGCCCGGATTTACAATAGGTGCGCCCGACTGTGGGGTGTCACTCATTTAACTCAGGATTTCTTTAAGTTGAAGCAAGAGGATCAGGACTCATATGCACTACATTTCTTCGAGTCTCAAGTCTCAACTCACTACCACTCATTTATTACTTTCAACTGCTTCTTTTCTCAATTCAATTCTCATTTAAAATCTGCTTCTTCTTTACTCCTCTATATGATCCTCGCAAAAGACGAAAATGATACATCTTAGGACTTGACCGAGTCCATTAGGAAGCGACATGTCCATGACCATGTGCAAGTCTAATCGGACTAGGATGAGTTTTAAAATGCTGCTCTTAATGCAATTTCTTAGGTGTCTTTTGCCTCAGAGTGTGTTTGGTGGACTTTGTAAAAGCCAATGGCAACTTTTTGGTAAAAAAATGTGTTTGATTAGTGGAGCTCTTGTAGCTGCTTTGTAAAGGCAAAAGCGCCTAATGTTGTTTGGTAAGGATATTGATAAGAAACAACTGTTAGCAACTAATAAAAAATAATATTTTAAAAATTTATAATAAAAAATAGCACCTCATAAAATCTTAAACATATTATTTATAATCATAATGTTATAAAAAAAATATATTTATAATCATCAAGCAAAAAAGAAAGAAAAAGAAAAGAAAAGAAAAGAAGAGGAAGAAAGGAAAAGCAAATCCAATCCTGCAATTATCTTTCTAAAACAGCACTCTATCTAGATTCAAGCAGGAAAAAAATAAACAGATTAAAACATACAGCATGTATAATAATAGTTACAATAACAAAATAATCATTTGCTTCCAAAACTTTTGAAAGTGAGAGTGTCTTATAAGCTATGACATATTTTGCCTAGCATACTACACTAAAATGGAGGCTCAAAGGTTCATTTGGATGTACTATAACCTATAGGCAGTTAGACATTTCACATAATAGGTGGTTATCCAATTTTTAATGTTTTGAGGAAGTGTACAGGTTACAAACTATGTTAGGCTTTCTTCTGCCTATTCCACCAAAAGTTGTTATCAGCATTGAGAGCCAGCATTCTATATGGATTGAGAAGTTTGAACAATTAGCATCCAATATTTTCTTTAATGGGATTCCAATGCAAAAACCTAGTGAATTATAGTAACCATTAGCACACTATCCATCCGCATTCAAATGGAAGTCCCTTCCCAAGCTTCTGTATTCCACATCTCATTTTCCACCACAACCAAATGGCATTATACTTCATATCTTTTAGATCCTCTTATATTGCCAGCAAAGAACCGCAGGCTATTAAAAAACCCCTGCATATCCAATGCACCCCCAACCCATTCAACCTCAATTCTACCATCCATATCTGACGAATTGTCCAACTCAACTCCATCTGTGTCTTTATCCAGTACCCCCTTCCTCATCAATAGGGCCTTCTCAAACATCTGCTGCAAATCTGTGCATAGATTTTTCATTGAATAATCTGAACTCTCCTCTCTTCAATGGACTCTCAGCCTTCTGTTCGAGTTCCATGAACCCTTCTCTGCCATCTTCGTTATTCCCTTAACTGCCATTAAGATCTCACACCCAGATTGGATGAGGCCTTTTGTTGCCACCACTGCTAATCCTACAATTGCCGTCAAATCCTTATTTTGACCTCTGATCCCTGGGAAACCCAAATCCAGAGATGGGTTTTTGTTAATGACCTTCTAGGTTCACAGGAATCACCGCAAGGATTAGCAGCTGTTTAGTTCAACTATTTTGTCTTCCCATCGCACCGTACTTCTTGCATCTGTGAACTTCAGACTTGCAGGAGACCCCGGGAACAGAGCAGAAATAGAAGGGGAAAAGATTCAATGCAATGAAGAAGAAGAAAACTAGTTTTTTGTTTCCCGCCAAGTTACCGTTTCCATGTGCAATGCTGTCCGCAAAAGTGAAGCAGCAGCTTCCTAACGTAAAGTCGCAGGAGGTTGGCTTGTGAGAAAAGTGAAAATTGACGTTTGCTTAATAAAAAGTGCTTTTTAAATGCTAATGACTAAACACAATTTTAATAGCTTTTCTATTTTTCAGAAGCATAAGGTCAAAAAAGTTCTTTGAAAAGTGCAACTAAACGCAGCCTTAGTGATTCCAACTCTATTTCAAAAAAATCAAGTTCGTATCGTCCTTGCTTTAAGTGAAGTTTCAGCAAGTGGGGAGGATGGCTAATGGTTTTGTGGATGCTTTGGCCAACAAGGTGCATTAATTTTCTCATTTGCTTGCTTTCACAATGCTGTTAGTTGTTTCTTTTGTTTTGTCGCGATTCTTTTATACCATTGTGTTCTCCCTATCTCCAAGATGGGGTATTTTGGATTGATGTAAATCTTTCTCCTCTTTGATTTAATTTTCCGTTATCAATATATAAAAAAAAAATGGATTATTAACAACTAGCAAGCCACGATTGACAGTATGCACTAGAATATGAGTTGGCATCTCATTAACAGAAAGATTAGAGGTTGGAAAACTACCTTCATAGCTCATCTTCCGAGCACTCAGTAGTTTGAATAGTTGTGTCTTTATTCTTTTGAATGAACCCAATGATATCTTCTTTGGACCTATTCACATCATATTGCACTAGCTTGCCTCTTGCAGATGAGAAGTATAATGCAAGCTAGAAAGAAAGAAAGAGAAAGGCCTCCACTCTAGATGAACATGTCCAAACCAGGTAGGCTCGTCTGAGTTTATCATAGTTGCAGTTTTCAACTTTCTGATTTGGTTTCAGCGAACTGTTCCGAGATAATGGAACACTAGGATTTTCATACCCTGACATTGTAATTTAATTCCTTGGTTGATCGTTTTAATCTGGACATAATTTTCTGGCTTGCCATAAACATGCTAATGCTGCCAAAGAATTTCACTTTCTTGAATGGAAAGCCACTGCTAAAGTTCTAGCATTTGATGTTTACTGGTCATACCGACCTGCAACACAATGAGCACAATTTTGTATGTCTTACAACCATTATTGGTGAAATCAAATTTGGGATGAACAATACTTCTGAATTTAATTGTTGCTTTGGTTATAATCTATGTTGGGAAAAATTACGCCCTCCTTTTCAGGGCTGGATCACACCTATAATTTGCTGCTTTTGTTTGGAATTTATTGAAAAAATGGTCATTATGCAAATGGTAGAGGTTTAGCCAGCTAAATGCTCCATGAAGCAAGGTGTTCCAGACAATATGTGCTGGAGGCTGTTAGGGGCTGGGAACCCTGTAAGGCCTATGGGGTCAATATCCAAAGTCAATTTATCCCTTGAGAGGTTTGGTGGGCTTTTAAGAATGCATCCTAAGCTTCATGGAAATTCCAGTTTATCATCAATGAGATCAAGGCTTTTATGTAGGTGGTTGGTGGTGTCTTTTCAGCATACTTGAGAGGGTTTTCAAAGTGAGTCTCTTCCATTCAAGGCCTTTCTGAAGCCACTGTATAAATGCATACCTATCCAGACTCAGAAACCACTAACAAAACCACCTCCAACAGGAGCAGGTCACCCATTTAACAGGGCACATTTTCATCCCTAATTTCACATGTAAGTCAAACAGTGAGTACCACTCCAGCTCCCTATGCATGTACCAACACATATTGAATGTAATATATGAGCAGGTTGCAGCAAGGAAAGGTGAGCCCTACAGCTCAATTCAAGTGCCTACATTATAAAACATTGTGCCACCAATCAAAATTGCAGAGCATTAGAATATTAGGGGCCAATAGTTTTTCTTCTCCTTGGTCATTTGCTCGCTTGAACAAGATTTAAACCAGTAATGCTCTCAGACTCAATATGCCAGCTAATGTGATGGGTTGGTTGGTAAATCATTTATTTGTTACCCTGTCCTCCAGTGACTATTGTAATTACGTCCCTTGCAATGCTAGTGCATATTTTCTTTAAAAATAGTCACTAATCGCATGCAGCCATTTGTAACACAATAAAAGCTACTAAGTATGCACTTAGTAATGGCTGCCCGAGGGATCTTTGGACAAAACTATCAATACCACTTAGGCCTAAGGCAAGAAGATCCTAACAGATATTTTTTTAACCACAAGAAGCCTAAGGCAAGGAGATCCTCTATCTCCATACTTGTTCTTAATGTATGGTGAATCCCTTGCTTGGGCTGTGATGTATCTCGCTTGGATGAACCTAGGGTTAGCCTTCTCCGATGTAGAGAGGACCTATTAGTGTTATTCAATACTAAAAATCCAAAATAAAAAAAAAATTCAAAAAATCCAGAATATTAAAAAATATTAGAAAATAATATTTTTTCCACTAATAAAAAATAGAAATCAAAATATCAGTCCCCCTAAATTATAATATTCTGTATCGCAGTTTAATTTTTAGCTGTTAAAATATGTCAATTTTAAATGTTTAACATAAGTGCTCATCCTTATAATTTATAAATTCATTTGTAACCATATCTAAAATTCAAACCATTAAAAATACCTATCACCTGCTATATTGGATTTGTAAAATGAAATCACTCACATTAGAGTTGGGCCCATAATTGAATTGGTTATGCTGCATGGCTAAAATCACTAATCTGTCGTACATATAACTTTAGAATCTAGTCATCTAAGTCCAAGACGGAGCCCATGGTTTGAATTGACCACATTTCATTTTGTATTGGTACTTTACAAACATGATTTACAAGTATTTGAAATGGGCCAAAACTGGCACTTGAGTAAAATTAGTTGAGGACCATTGAGATTAGTGCATTAGCTTTTGAGTAGTGGGGTCCATCTACAAAAATCTAGACCACAATGAAACTCATCTCCTCTTGTTTGGACTTTGGAGAAATTTTATTTTAATAAGAGATGTGCTAGGACTAGGACTGATTTTTTAAGAGTTTTTTTTATATACCCTGCTAAGGTTTGTATGACTTGTAAATAGGCCCCTGAGGTTTTAGTATTTGTAAATAGGCCTCAGCTTTTTCTTTTTAATACCTTTCATGTACCTAAAATCAATATTCCTAATAAGAATGGAGAGCTACAATGAGATTTGTATTGAACTTTTATATAAATGACAGTTTTACCTTTACATCCATTATTTTATCTTAAGTCACAATGGTTTCGCTCAATAACTCTCTCATGCACATGATCAAGGGTTGACCTAGGTACTGTGAGATGCTATCAAGCCAAGACAGAAACATACAAGAGACAACTGGCGAGAGAAAGTTGTAGAATATTTTCATGTCTTGAATGAATCAAAGAGATGTACATATATAACAGTGAAGCCTAAATTAGAGGATCTGATAAGATCATATTACAAGATTACAGGCATAATTAAGTAAACTAAATCTTTATCTAATCTAATGACAACTCATACAAGGGTTGACCCAATACTTGGACTGGGCTGACCCAATACTTGGGTTGTTGACCCAACCTGATGACCTGCTTCTTTACACCCCCTCTCAAGCTTTGGATGGGAGAAAGTAGCCATCGAGAGGTTGGAAACTAGTTCTGAAAAACGAGAGGTGGAGTGGCTCTTTGTGAAAAAATCTGCGATCTGAGCAGCTGATGAAATCTGAAAGAGCTTTATGGTACCACTCCGAATATGTTGTCGAATGCAATGACAGTCAACTTCAAGATGTTTAGATCGTTCATGAAAGACATCGTTGGTTGCCAATTTTCGTGCACTTTCACTGTCCGTAAAGAGAGAGGTAGATTTAGGAACAAGAACTCCTAAATCCTGAAGTAACCAGCGAAGCCAAATAATTTCAGTAGTGGTGTGAGATACAGCACGATATTCAGCTTCAGTGGAAGATCGGGAGACAACTTCCTGTTTCTTGCTCTTCCAAGAGATGAGAGAGGAGCCAAGAAAAATGGAAAAGCCTGTAGTAGAGCGCCGATCATTGATATCTCCAGCCCAGTCGGAATCAGAATAACCATGCAAAGTAAGATTTTGACTGGAGGAGAGAAGGAGGGCACGATTGGAACTTCCTTGTAAGTATCTCAGAATGCGCAGTACAGCAGCCCAATGAGTATTAGTTGGGTGCGCAACAAATTGGCTGACCACATGTACCGCAAAGGCAATATCAGGTCGGGTAATCGTAAGATAAACCAAGCTGCCAACCACCTCCCGATAACGAATTGGATCAGGAAGAAGATCTCCATCAGTAGTTCGGAGCTTCAGATTATGCTCAATTGGAGTAGAGACAGGCTTCTGATCTGTGAGTCTAGCTCATTGAAGAACTTCATTGCAGTATTTCGTTTGGGATAAAAGATATCCCGTGGGAGAGTAGGCAACCTCAATGCCCAGAAAGTACCGCAGATGACCCAAATCTTTCATCTCAAACTGTCGATGAAGAAAACGCTTCAATGATAAAATACCAGAAGCATCACTGCCGGTGATAATCATATCATCAACATAAAGTAACAGGAAAACACAGCCAGATCGCAAATAGCGAGTGAAGAGAGCGGAGTCATGAGTACTCTGAGAAAAACCAATGTTGATGATGCTGGTGCTAAACCGTTCAAACCAAGCACGAGGGGCTTGTTTGAGACCATATAACGCACGTTTTAGGCGACACACATAATGAGGAGGTCTCTCGACACCTGGAGGAGGATGCATATATAATTCTTCATGAAGGAATCCATTCAAGAAAGCATTCTTGACATCGAGCTGATAGAGTGGCCAGTGTCTAACAGATGCAACAGAGATAAAGGTGCGGACAGTTGTCATCTTAGCAACCGGAGCAAAAGTCTCCTCATAATCTACCCCATATTCTTGTGTGTAGCCTTTGGCTACCAAGCGAGCCTTGTATCGATCAATAGATCCATCAGATTTGGTCTTGATCTTAAATATCCATTTGCAGCCAATAGCCCGTTTCCCAGAGGGAAGTGGAACAAGATCCCATGTTTGAGTTTTCTGCAGAGCTGCAAGTTCTTCAGCGATGGCAGACTTCCAGTTCGGATGAGCAATGGCCTCCTTATAGGATTGTGGTTCTGTCAAGGTATGAATGGCTGCAAGGAAGGACTTATATGATGGAGAAAAATGATCAGTACAAACAAATGCAAATCTAGAGGGAGGGTTTCTGATGCGCACTGGATACCTTTGAGTGTGAGGAGGATCCCGTACATCTGGAGCAGAGGAGATAGGCCCATGATCAGAAGGAGGAGATGGATCTGCAGATTCCAAAGAAGCAGACAGAGGTTTGGGACGACGACGATATACCTGCAGGGGTCGAGGGGAAGGGGTATCAGAGGGAAATAGATCTGGAAAGGGATCAAGAGGATAGACTGTAGGTTGCTCAGGAGAAGGGGATTGCGAAGGTAATGTATAGAAAGGTATGTGTTCCAAGAAGGTGACATTACGAGAGACCCTTAACCTATTGGTTTTAGGATCATAGCATCGATAGCCTTTCTGTTCGATGCTATACCCTAAGAAAACACAGACAATGGATTTTGGGGAAAGTTTGGTTCTCTCATTATCATGTAACAAAAGAAAACAGGTGCAACCAAAAACTTTGAGATAGGACAAGTCAGGTTTACAGGAGAGCAATTTTTCATAGGGAGATGTGCCAGATAATACAGAGGATGGGGTTCTGTTAATCAGATAGATTGCAGTCAGAACTGCTTCCCCCCAAAATTGCAGAGGAACATGTGAGGAATAAATCAAGGATCTAGCAGTTTCTATGATATGTCGGTGTTTCCGTTCTGCTACACCATTTTGTTGTGGTGTGGCAGGACAGGATAATTGAGCTAGAATCCATTGACTGGTTAGGTAAGAACGGAATTTGTGGGACATGTATTCTCCCCCTGAGTCAGACCTGAAGATTTTAATCTTCGTGTTAAATTGAGTGGAAATCATGGTGGAGAAAGCAGTGTAAATAGTGTATAACTCAGAACGGTTTTTCATTAAATACAACCAAGTATATCTAGTGAAATCATCAATAAATAGCACATAATAAGTGGAACCACCTTTCGTTGGTTGAGAGGCAGGTCCCCAGACATCAGAATGTACCAAAGCAAAAGGAGCAGTAGTAAAAGAAGTGCTTTTATTATAAGGGAAAGCATGTTGTTTACCAAATTGGCAACCAAAATATGTAGAAATGTCTGAGACAGAAATTTTTCCAAATACACCACTAGTAAATAAAAACTTCATTTTATTGAACGATAAATGTCCTAAACGAGAATGCCAAAGAGCAAATGGTGATGTAGATGAAACGAGAGCTGCAGGGGATATGCTGGAAGATGGAAGGTGCAGTGAGTGGAGATAGTAAAGTCCTCCTGACCTAAGGCCTGTCCCAATCTGTCTCCCGGTGCGCGGATCCTGCACAGAACAGCCAGTAGAAGAAAATGAGACAAGAAATCCAGATGAAGTTAATTGACTAATAGAGATTAAGTTGATAGACAGGTGAGGAACACACAAAACATTAGTGAGAGAGAGCAACTTATTTGATACGGAGCCAATAACGGAGACTGAGAGAGGAGTGGCATCAGCGGTATGGATGGTGAGAGAGCTAGCAGGGGCATAACAAGTATGAAGTTTGGAAACATCATTTGTCATATGATAGGATGCACCAGAATAAAAAATCCATGGAGAATCTAGAATACCTGACGGACCAGAAATGGTCATAGCAGAACCAGAGGCTGAGGGTGTAGTGGATGTCTGAGAAGCAGAACCAGTGGAGGAAGCCAGAAACAATTGTTGCATGCACTCATCAACCATAGCCTGAATCTGAGATGAAAGATCCATTTGCGGAGGTACAAAACTATCATCTTCAGTAACATTTGCTGCATAGGGTCGCTGTGGATAAGAGTGCATGGGAGCACGATTGGGCTGTTGACCAGATTGTTTGTACTTACTGTTTGGCCTATGAGGTCTGGTGGGACAGTCCCGTTTCCAGTGTCCTTTCTTCTTACAATAGTTGCAAAAGTCATTGGTACCAGATGAAAAAGAACGATCATTCTGTGGGGTACTGACATTTGCAGACAAGACATGTGTGGGTTCCACATGTTTCTTCCTTGTAAGAGAAAATTGAGTTTGCTCTTCTGCCAGAAGTTCGGAGAGAGCCGTATCAACAAAAGGCAGTGGTGACCGATGTAATAACTGACCACGAACATGTTCAAAATCAGGGCGGAGGGCCATAAGAAACTGAACCAGGTGAGTCTCCTGCCTATAGACTTCAAATGTGTGAGCATCATCAGTTGTTTTAAAAGTAGGTTCCATCAGGGCCAGTTGATCCCATAAGGCAGTCATTTTGATGAAGAAGTCATGAATGGAGTCATTTCCTTGATCAGCATTTTTGATTTCAGATTCTAACTGATACCGGCGAGCAGCATTAGTCTGGGTATATAATCGGGCTAAATAATCCCAAGCAGCCTTAGGATAATGGAATTTTGCCAATTGATTTCCAATAGATGGAGTGACTGAATTGGCAATCCAAGAATTTATTTTCCCGACAGAGGCTTCCCATTCTTCAAAAGTAGCATCCTTACTATCTGGCGTAGGGATCTGCTGAGAAACATATTTCCATAGTTTTTGACCTTTGAGGAAATTTTGCATGAGATGGGACCAATAGGGATAGTTAGTGCCATCAAGTTTGATGGTAATTCTCGATAAGGTGCGATCAGATGACATTGCAATAAACAATATATAAAAAAAAACAGATCCAGCCGTAGAAGCAACAACAAAGATGAAATCCAGCCACCGTAACTAACTAAGATCAAAAAATTGCAGAAAAAATGGTCCAGACGTCCTTAAAACTGAGCTTAGATGTGCACTGTGGGCCCCACAAGATGATCAAGAGAATGATCAGATCACACAGAGACCTTTATCACAAAAATCCGAAACACCTCCAACTGGAATGAAGGTGAAAGCTTGAGAATCAAGAAAGTTCAACGATCTTGATGGAAACAGGTTGCACAAAGATGACAAATGCAAATCAGATCAGATGGCCTACCTCAGATGTTCATAAAATCTGGGAAAAATGAGAACAAATCCTAGGATGAATGGACGACCAGGATGGGGAGATCCAGCTGAGAAAAAAAAGATCGATAGGTGGGCTGCCCTTGATCACAGCACGTACAGTTCTTCTCACAGATGAATAGGACTGCTGCAGGTCTTCTCTTGTGTTTGAATGGACAGATGATGAGGCTCTGATACCATGTGAGATGCTATCAAGCCAAGACAGAAACATACAAGAGACAACTGACGAGAGAAAGTTGTAGAATATTTTCATGTCTTGAATGAATCAAAGAGATGTACATATATAACAGTGAAGCCTAAATTAGAGGATCTGATAAGATCATATTACAAGATTACAGGCATAATTAAGTAAACTAAATCTTTATCTAATCTAATGACAACTCATACAAGGGTTGACCCAATACTTGGACTGGGCTGACCCAATACTTGGGTTGTTGACCCAACCTGATGACCTGCTTCTTTACACAAGGGCCTGAGGACTAAATCCCTCACCAATATCTGAGAAAAGTTTAAAATTCCCTCCCCCTGCAAATTATAAAAATTAATACATTTTTTTTTATTTTACATTTGCCCCTTCCCCAATATATCTTTTATATAGAGCCAAACATCACCCCCTCACAAATTCAAAAAATTAATATCCTCTTTACATCTGCATGTTCCCCCAATATTTCTTTTACACCCCCTACACATGAAGCATAATCATATATTTTGAAACTTTCATCAATTCAATAGTGGGTCATGTATGGATTGGATAAATCATAACCGATTATAAGTATAGGTGTTGGTTGTTGTCATGATCAATTTAGACTTAATAAAATGAGCTATGAATTGATAAAAAAAAAAAATTATGTGAGGTTATTTTCTCCTACTAAGTGCAATTGTTAATGTTACACGCTTTATAAAAAAAATTGAGTCCAAGCTTTTGAAATTATGCATATAGGGATAAAAGAGATGGTTAAAAATGTCATTTCGCTATAACAACCTATGGTTGTTGGAAGACTATTGATTTTGGGGACATAAAAGGTATTAAAATAAAAATACAGGGGTCTATTTGCAAATACTAAAACCTTAGGGGCCTATTTACAAATCCTACAAATCTTAGGTGGTATATACAAAAAGACTTTTTTTAATTGATTAACTCATAATTCAAAAATGTAGTACCACACTGGCCCAGGAGATTTACCCAGCCCAAACGGCTCCCACGTTTTGCCCTTTAAAATACCTATCTAGTAAAGTGCCAAAAAGGACTTTCTGTAGCGAGGCTGGGTTTGAGAAATCGAGAAGATAGAAAAGGGCAATGGGTATGGAGAGAACTATATGTATATTTGAAATCCTAAAAAATGACCCATGCATAGAACAACTCTCTTTGCACCCTTGATTTTCTTTTAGGGTGATCAAAGGACACAGGGTATGGAAAGAGATATCTTGGATAGCCCCAGACATAAAGACATTAAGTATGGGGTCAATCCCATACCTCTAACCCAAATCATCCATGGCCCACAAGTTTAATGACTTCGTATTAAAGAAAATAATTTGACCATCGATCCAATAGTTCGCCCCATTCCAATCAATCCAAACACAATGCACCCATGTAATTCAAGGGGTCTCGTGTGTGTGAATGAATTGTATTGTTGATTGATGAGTCTCTGCATGCTATCCTATATGTCTGTGAAATAATCTTGAACATCTTCAAGGGACGCATAAGCTGTTGGAGCCTACTTGGGACCCATGGATTATGAGACATGGTTGGAGTAAATGATCTAAGTTGACCAACCTAGATGTCAAATCTGAAGTCAATCAAATGTCTCTAACACTTTATCCGTGGCCCACAAGTTTAACATAATTAATTTCTTCTTCAATTGGCCGATGGAAAATTACATAAATAATAATTCCAAATGATATTACACTTAGTAACATTTTCAAATCTTAATGATTTACTATTCCTTTTAATACATATAAAAAAATCAATTAATGCAACACTATCAATTTATTACTGTTAATGGACTCTTAGAATGGCATTTTAGCATCACTGTAAATATATAAACATGTATTCTATAAAAATAAAAAGTAAAACGTTCGGTCCCGGGCTGGGCTTGCAAAAAAATAATAATAATAATAATAAAATTTATGGGAAATTCTATATGCACCCTCACATTTGCTGAGCACACCCACGTTCCTTATGAACAATGATTTTTTTTTTTTAAAACGTGGGTGTGCTCAGCAAATCGGAGGGTGCATATAGAATTTCCCAAAATCTATACATTGATCTTTAACATCTTCAAGAAAGGGTTGACCCACATCGCCACTTGGAATGTAGTCTTTTCATGGTGTGTCTCCTCTTTCAACTTCAAGCCCTAATAAGTAAAAGCATTCCCTTGTTCTTCTTCATCATCTGCAATTATTTCTCAATGTCTACCAATTGGGTCGATCTTCCTCAAGATCTGTTGGTGATGATTTGCAATTTTTTGATTTCACCCGATTGTATAACATTGCAATCTGTTTGCAAGTCATGGCGAGCGACTTTGAAGAATAGCAGTAGCAGACTCCGTGAGTTGCCATGGCTGTTGATGCTTCCTAAAGACAAAGAAGAAGATCCCGACGCTCGCGATTTCTTTAGTCTCTCCAAGCAGAAGATATTCACTATTCATCTTCCGGAGATGCGCTGCAAGCGCTGCTGCGGGTCCTTCCAGAATGGGTGGCTGATGACTGTGGACATAGATCTCAACATATCTCTCTTTCATCCATGGTCTAAAAAGACATTACAACTCCCTCACCTGTCCACCTTCAAACACCCGAACTACTTTGGCGTAGGCGAGCCTCGAGCTTACACCGTTGAAGAGATGCGTGACATACACATATACAGGGCTGCAATTTCGGATGATGCCAACATGGTGGCGGTCATCTACGGATTTGGAGATTTTGCCTTTTGCAGAGTTGGAGATAAGGTCTGGACTGAAATCGAGAGAAGCAGATTCATGGAGGATGTCGTATATCACAATGGACAATTTTACGCACTCAGTCCGCACGCAGGCTTGTACATTGTCCGCCCTGGCACTGAAGACGGCCTCAACGCCCCCTGCTTTGAAAAGCTCACTCAAGGCTTCGACCCCTATGGCACTTACTACTTGGTAGCAGACATAGCCCATGGCATTTACTACTTGGTACCAGACATAGTTTCTGATAGCATGTTTGTGATTATTAGAGATGAAGGGTATATCGATGACACTCGTCCACACATATCATCCAAATTTTCAATTTACAAGGCCCCTCACCCACCCGGTGAGGTGGCGCCCCATAAAGAATTGATCAAGGTGGAAAGCTTGGGCGATAGGATAGTGTTTCTGGGGTATAATTCTTCCATTATTGTCATGGCAAGCCAATTCCCGGGCTTTAAAGGAAATCACATATATTTTGGAGACAACTGGTTGGAACTATATTTTCGCAGTCCACATGGATGTTGTGATTCAGGTGTTTTTAATGTGGAGGATGGGAAGGTCGAACAACTTTTTACAGACAGGTTTCATCCTCCATCAGCACCTCCTCTATGGATTGCGACCCCGCCCTATTCCCTCCAGAAGGAACGATTACGGTGAAGAAAAGCTACACTTCACTTGGAACGGTAGGCTTCTACTTAGCAGCAGTTAACAATTCTACTTTGCTTATTATTTAGAGTGTTTTAAGCATTATGTCCAAATGCAAACAGAAAGATGCTTTATTGTTTATTTGTCGGCGTCTAAGTATAATGTCCCAACGCAAACAGAGAGATGCTTTTGTTATTTTGTCTTTCTCCACTATTTCCATTTGCAATTCTATTTAACATTTTTCCTTTAGCCTCCTGTTTGTTTTGTATACAAGAGGGATAGAGTAAGAGTGGATAAGTGTCACACCATGCATAGAGTTAAAGAGGAGTGAGTTGAAATAAAGTGAGCAGTGGATTACTTTCCATGTGTTTTGGATGGTTGGTGTAAAGGAAGAAAAAAAAGTTTTAAATGAATAGGATGGAGTAAAAAGGCTTATTATTATAAATTGTGGGAGCAACTCTGACTAGAGTGAAGTGGAATAAAATAGGAATCCACATCAGCAGACATGTTTACTCCTCTTGTCTCCTCAGTGCCATCCCAACACATTAAAAAGTATAACTTCCTAATGTTGGGACCAATTCCACTCCGCTTTCACTTCTCGCTCAAGTGAAAACAAACATGCCATTATATCCCAGATTATTATTGAATATTCTAGATTGTTGAGCTTGTTTCTTTCATATGTTACCTTCCAATGCTGAGCCTAATTGGTGTTCTGTGTTTGTTTCATTCTGGTCATGTTGTTGGTTTCTATTAATCATGTTTGATGTTTCGTTTTAAGAAGGAAAGCAAAAATAGCATACTATTTTCAGTTGGAGAGAAGTATTGCATTAAGGAACATTCTATTACTATTTTCTCTCAGATAGAAATTTTAAGAAGGCTAAAATGTGTGTTCACTGTATACAATTGGGTTCTTAAAAGTAATCCTGAATAATAATGAAAGCATGTGAGCTGTCTCTCTGCAAAAAGACCAGCTCTGTGTACCCAATATAGCTTGTTGATTTGTGTGGACTGAGGAGAACATCAATGTATCCAATGGCTTAGTTGTTTAGGCGCTTTTCTTACTTCTTAGGTTTTCATGATCTACTTTTACCTTTTGCCAAACAACAACCCTCCACCACCAATGATCAGTCCTACTATGCATTCACACCAATGAGCTTCCAAACCACATACAAATTAGTGCTCACCCCATTTGACCAATCCAAATTCTGTACGACCGAGACCTTTAAACTAAGGGTTAGAATGATCGCATGGTTCCCATATTTTTGCACACACCTAAGTTTGATATGTACTTTGCGATCCCATATCCCCTCCTAATGCGATTGACATGCATCTAGGTGGGCCAACAAGGCAGGCCTTAGTTTGCTTTGGAATCAACTGTCCGTTCTGTGTTGCACGGTCAACAACCTTAGAAAGAGAGGCATATCTTTGGAGGCTATTTCAGATTTACATTTGCTCTATGGGAAGAAGAGGAGACGGCTGACCATCTGTTCTAGCATTGAGTTTTCCTATTGTTTGTGGTGTTGGTTTCTTGTGTGGAGTAGTGTTCATTGCCATTAGTGCTTTCCAAAATTGTTGATGGGTATGGTTGAGGCTTGGAGGTTGTCTCCATTCTATAGGTGTGGTCCGGTTCTTTGGATGCTTGTTCCGTTTTGCATATTATGGTATGTGTAGAAAGAGGGGAATGCTTGAGTTTTCAGGGGATTTGTGACGTATGTGGTGCCCTTGGTGTTTGCAGATAGCTAAATAGGCCTCTACTAGGAGGGAATTTGACAATCTTAGTGTTGACGGTATCTGGCATAATTGAGATGCCTCCTTGTTTCATGAGAGATCTAAGGAGAGTAAAGTGGTATCTTGGGCTCCACCTCATTTAGGAAAGTTGAAGTTTAATGTCGAAGGAGTCGCTAGGGGAAGCCGTGGCTGGTAGGGGTGGCAATTTTGCCCCGCCCCGCCCCTCCACAGCTTGCCCGCTCTACCCCGCGCGGGTTTTCCCCGCCCCGATCCTTAGGTGGGGCAGGGACGGGGAATAAAACTGTGTCCCGGAGGCGGGGCGGGGCGGGGCGGGGATGGATTTGCTCTTTTCCCCGCCCCGCCCCACCCCGTGTCCCACCCCGTACCCCGCCCTGCCATTAAATAAGTTTATATATATGTATATGTATGTGTATGTATATATGTATATGTGTGTATATATATGTATATGTATGTGTGTGTGTGTATATATATATGTATATGTGTGTAACAATCTAGAATATATTAATATATTTTAAATAAGGTAAAACATTACAAGAAATGAAGTTTGGTCTAGTGGTAAGGCAAACCTCTAGTTACTCCCCCACCCAAGTTCTAATCCCAAGTCTTGCACATTTAAAATTTTTACAATTGAGGGGCGGGGCGGGGTACCCACGGGGCAATCGGGGTATGGCGGGGCGGGAACGGGGCATATCAATTACCCCGAAGGGCGGGGCGGGGTAAAAGAGGGGCGGGGCGGGGACGGGGCATATCAATTACCCCGAAGGGCGGGGCGGGGCGGGGCGGGGGCGGGGAACCCCAATTCCGTCCCCGATCCGCCCCGTTGCCATCCCTAGTGGCTGGCAGGAGTAGGTAGGAGGTGCTTAGCAACAGTCAAGGTGTTATTTCGGTTTTCTAAGTGTGCGCTTGTACGATGAGAGGAATCCAAGGTAGAGAGGAGCACTGTTCTGATTTTCCTTGCAGCCAGTTATTTTAATTGTTTGGTGCAATGTTTTTTCCTCATGAAAAAGAAAAAAAAAAACCCTGCTTTTCTCCGATGAAAAGGATTTTGATTTGCTATGTGAGGGGTAGCAATGCGAGACTCCTCTATATCATGAAAACGGAAATCTGCAGAGAACAAAATCATCTCACTACACAAACACGCCCTAAGAATGTGGGTTGTATCAAGTCTAATGAGGCAGAGGCAGTGGCTATTTTAAAAGGCTTCACATCTTTGATTCATTGTCTCTTCAAGCTAATTTTATGGTGGAAAGTGAATCTAAATCAGTATTTTAACTTCAAGCTAATTTTATGGTGGAAAGTGAATCTGAATCAGTATTTTAAAACCCATATTCAGCCCTGACTCGATCATGGTGGGTCAAGTTGAGTTGGGTGCAACTTGGTTGTGTTAGGTTGAGTCTCAAGTGAAAGCCTGAGTTAAACGCTTAGAGAATCCACTCTCTTTTTGCGGATATGCCATAGAAAAGCACCTACCAGCTGCCAGAAAGAGGACCTCGCATTAGTGACGAGGCTAGAAAGTAGAATCTAGTTATTGATATTAATGCACGTGTGCATTGAGTCTAGATCTTCTGATGTTTTGACAATTGACTTACAAAAATCTTGAATTGAAGGAGTGGAATTCCACATTTGGGCCCGTGTATTGAAAATTTGTGCCTCTCAAAATGGCCGACCTCCCATTTTATCGTAAATCCCCAACTTTTACTTGGGGCAAACCAACTCCTACAAAGTATTTGTGGATATACAATAAACTGGGAGGGCATTCATTTTGAGGGGCCCGGATTTACAATAGGTGCGCCCGACTGTGGGGTTTCACTCATTTAACTCGGGGTTTCTTTAAGTTGACGCAAGAGGATCCAGACTCATATGCACTACATTTCTTCGAGTCTCAAGTCTCAACTCACTACCACTCATTTATTACTTTCAACTGCTTCTTTTCTCATTTCGATTCTCATTTAAAATATGCTTCTTCTTTACTCCTCTATATATCCTTGCAGAAAAAGAAAATGATACATCTTAGGACTCGACCGAGTCCATTAGAAAGCGACATGTCCATGACCATGTGCAAGTCTAATCGGACTAGGATGAGTTTTAAAATGCTGCTCTTAATGCTATTTCTTAGGTGTCTTTTGCCTTAGGGTGTGTTTGGTGGACTTTGTAAAGCCAATGGCGCTTTTTAAAAGTAGCTACAAAAAAGTTACTTCTTAAAGCAGCTTTTTGGTTAAAAGAAAAATAGTGTTTGATTAGTGGAGATCCTAATAGATATTTTTTAACATCAAGAGGCCTAAGGCGAGGAGATCCTAATAGATATTTTTTAACCACAAGAGACCTAAGGCAAGGAGTCCTCCATCTCCATACTTGTTCTTAATGTATGGTGAATCCCTTACTAGGGCTGTGATGAATCTCTATAGGATGAACCTAGGGTTAGCCTTCTCCAATATAGAGATGACTTATTAGTGTTATTCAATACTAAAAATCCAAATGCCGCAGGGCTAAATTCCTTGTTCACCCAATTAATAAAAGAATGGGGCCTGCAGCTCCACATTCGAGATTATAAGAGAAACTAGATTTTTGGCACATTTGGATAGACAAAAAAAAGAGTAAAGTGAAGTTAAATGGGCCCTAACGTTTTAAATTTTCAACCCTATCCTATTTTGATGAGTTTGATCCGACAAATGAAGTATTGTTGTCGACTTTCGACCCTATGTACCCCTGATGCTTTGAGTAAAAGTCAATTCTACTTCAAACCTTAACTTCACACTATTACCCTCAATCCACTTCTACTCCACTTCAATTCTCATGTAAAATCTACTCCACTTTACTCTGCTACACATTTATCCTAATAGTGAATCCGAATAGTGAAAATGGCCTCATTAAGAAACAAAACCCCTAAACTCATCCTTTCTTTGGAGAGGGATGCTAAGAGGATAGAGGTGGGGCCACTGTGGCCTAGGCGAAAGTGATCAAACCAATTCATGAAGGGGGCCCTTGGTATTAGGGACATGTCAGTTCAAAATTTAGCTGCCATAGCTCACCCCATTTGGTGATTCTTATCCTAAGAATCTGTGTACTGGGTTAAGCTTACACTACCCTAGCAGGACAGCGACGACCATGGTAGGGACAAAGGAGGATTTTTTTTTTTTTTCTTTCTATGGCATCAATAAGCATCTAATGTCAACGGAACATTAACCCTTCCCTTTTATTCAGGCCTGACTAACAATGCTTGCAAATTGCAATAAACAACACAATGAAGTTATAAAGGATCAAATTTACAAAATACATACATCAACAATTAAATCCATGTAATCTAGCCGTGTTGGTCAAAGATCCCAGGGATACCCATGTTATAAAAAAAAAAAAAAAAATCAATCATTGTGATCCAAAATAATAATGAAAAGCCATGCAAATCCGGTAGATACACTAAATAAAATATAAACCAGTTAAACTTGATTGATTCATCAAAATGATCCATGATAGCAAATGAAATGGTCAAAATGCATCAATTCGGTAAACCAGCAAAATAAATCAAGATTAGTCCCAAAGATCATCATGAGATGCAACATTCAATTTCAACTAATTAGACATTAGTATGGCACATCAAAGATCACGATCAAATCTTGACACAATTCTCAAGAAATCAGGGTTTAACAAACCACAATTGTCAAATTGGAACCATTTCCGTAAAACAAAATGATTTTTCAGCACCTTGGATTATGGAGACCGAATCACTGGGTCAGTGTGACCCAACCTCTTCCTACGAGAACGAAAAGGAGACAAAAATAAGAGGCACTTTCTTTCTGGTCATGGTCCGTCGCGATTGTAGTGGTGTGAGTTTTTTTTTTTTTTATCCCAAATTTAAATAAAAAAAACATTCAAAAAACCCAAAATATTAGAAAATAATATTTTTTCCACTAATAAAAAATAGAAATCAAAATATCGGTCAACCTAAATTATAACATTTTGTATCGCAGTTTAATTTTTAGCTGATAAAATATGTCAATTTTAAATGTTTAACGTATGTGCTCATCCTTATAATTTATAAATTCATTTGTAACCATATCTAAAATTCAAACTATTAAAAATACCTACCACCTGCTATGTTGGATTTGTAAAATAAAATCACTCACATTAGAGTTGGGCCCATAATTGAATTGGTTATGCTGCATGGCTAAAATCACTAATCTATCGTACATATAACTTTAGAATCTAGCCATCTAAATCCAGGACTAAGCCCATGGTTTGAATTGACCACATTTAATTTTGTATTGGTACTTTATCAACATGATTTACAAGTTGTTGAAATGGGCCAAAACTCTCACTTGAGTAAAATTAGGTGAGGACCATTGAGATTAGTGCATTAGCTTTTGAGTAGTGGGGTCCATCTACAAAAATCTAGACCACTCAAAGAAACTCATCTCCTCTTGTTTGGACTTTGGAGAAATTTTATTTTAATAAGAGATGTGCTAGGACTAGGATTGGTTTTTTAAGAGTTTTTTGTATATACCCTGCTAAGGTTTGTAGGATTTGTAAATAGGCCCCTGAGGTTTTCGTATTTGTAAATAGGCCCCTGCTTTTTCTTTTTAATACCTTTCATGTCCCTAAAATCAATATTCCTAATAACAACTAGCAAAATTACCCGTGCTTAGCACGGTTATGGCAAACATTACAATTTAAATATTCATGTATAAAAAATTCATATCTTTTTTAGAAAGAAAGCAAAAGAAAAAAAGATTATGAGTATGTATTTATATAATCGAAAAATTGGTATCATAGAATATTGAAAAATTGAGAATTAGAGTGGAAAGGGAATGATAGAGTTTGGATTGAAACAAAGTCTTTGAGAAATAAAAGAAAAGAAAAGAAAAGTGGAGAGCAATTATGAGTGGTTATGATAAAGAGACAAATAAAGTAGTTGATGTAACTTCCGGTCAAATTTATAACTGACGGTCAAAATTGAATCCAAAACCTCCTAGCTTAATATATTATGATGGCGAGCCACCATGAGATTTGTATTGGATTTTTATATAAATGACAGCTTTACCCTTATATCCATTATTTTATCTTAAGTCCCAATGGTTTTGCTCTCTCTCTCATGTACATGATCAGTGGTGCACCCAGGTAGAAGGGCTTGAGGACTGAATCCCTCACTCATATCTGAGAAAGGTTTAAAATTCCCACCCCCTTGCAAATTCTAGAAATTAATACATTTTTTTTTTATACATTTGCCCCTTTCCCCCAATATTTCTTTTACATAGAGCCAAACATCACCCCCTCACAAATTCAAAGAATTAATATTCTTTTTACATCTGTATGTTCCCCCAATATTTCTTTTACACCCCCTACACATGAAGCATAATCATATATTTTGAAACTTTCATCAATCTAACAGTGGGTCATGTATGGATTGGAAAAATCATAACCGATTATAAGTATAGGTGTTGATTGTTGTCATGATCAATTTAGACTTAATAAAATGAGCCATGAATTGATAAAAAAATAAATTTATGTGAGGTTAATTTCTCCCACTAAGTGTAATTGTTAATGTTACACGCTTTATAAAAAAAATTGAGTCCAAGCTTTTGAAATTATGCATATAAGGATAAACGAGATGGACAAAAGTGTCATTTCGCTATAAAAACCTATGGTGGTTGGAAGACTATTGATTTTGGGGACACAAAAGGTATTAAAATAAAAATGCAGGGGTCTATTTGCAAATACTAAAACCTTAGGGGCCAATTTACAAATCTTAGGGGTATATACAAAAAGCTCTTTTTTTAATTGATTATCTCATAGTTCGAAAATGTAGTACCACACTGGCCCCAGGAGATTTACCTAGCCTAAACGGCTCCCACGTTTTGCCCTTTAAAATACCTATCAAGTAAAGTGCCAAAAAGAACTTTCTATAGGGGGGCTGGGTTTGAGAAATCGAGAAGATAGAAAAGGGCAAAGGGTATGGAGAGAACTATATGTATATTTGAAATCCTAAAAAATGACCCATGTATAGAACAACCCTTTTTGCACCCTTAATTTTCTTTTAAGGTGATCAAAGGACCACAAGGTATGGAAAGAGATATCTTGGATAGCCCTAGACATCAAGTATGGGGGTCAATCCCTTGCCTCGAACGCAAATCATCCATGACCCACAAGTTTAACGACTTCATATTAAAGAAAATAATTTGACCCTCGATCCAATAATTCGCCCCATTCGAATCGATCAAAACACAATGCACCCATGTAATTCAAGGGGTCTCATGTGTGTGAATGAATTGTATTGTTGATTGATGGGTCCCGGCATGCTATCCTGTATGTATGTGTGTGAAACAATCTTGAACATCTTCAAAGGACGTACCAGCTGTTGGAGCCTACTTGGGACCCATGGATTATGGGACATGGTTGGAGCAAATGATCTAAGTTGACTGACCTAGATGTCAAATCTGAAGTCAATCAAATGTTTCTAATACTTCATCCATGGCCCACATGTTTAACATAGTTAATTTCTTCTTCGATTGGCCGATGGCAAATTAGATAATATATTTTTTAAAGAAGTAATATAAATAATAATTCCAAATGATATTACACTTAGTAACATTTTCAAATATTAGTGATTTACTATTCCTTTTAATACATATAAAAAAATCATCTAATGCATCACTATCAATTTGTTACTGATAATGGACTCTTAGAATGGCATTTTAGTATCACTGTAAATATATAAACATGTATTCTACAAATAAAGGGATTTTTACCAAATAATTAAGCTTATATCGTAAATAATCGATTTTATGAAGAATAATAACAAAATCACCATTTAGTTGTTCGTATCTCTTTTTTTGACGAAATTGCCCTATTTGACAATATCGCCAACTGAGTTGACGATATCACCAACTGAGTTGGCGATATCATCAACTTCTTGTATAAGAACCCATGCATTTTCTTCTTCTTTTTTGTGAAACAGTGTTTTCTCTTTCTCCCATTCATCCATTTTATAGGTTCCCTACTACCATTTCTCATAGATCTTTCTTAAAACTAGTTTATGAAATTTATCTTCAACAACAGGTATGTTCATTTTTCTTATTACTCACTGCTCATACTAATGGGCTTATTGTGAATTTGGAATGCCCTATAGTTTGGAAGTTTGAATGGTTGCCAGACCTTTTTTTCTTGAATTTCCTAAGTTTTGTGTTGCCATAAACCACCACCTGTTCCATGCTACAATAGGCATCCATGAATATCATGTGCATATGGTTCTTTTTCCAAAAGCATGCTCCTGACTAATCCATATGACCATATAAACAAAACATACAAGTGTCATTGTATGCATATGTATCACATAAGCAACCAACTAATGAGTTGTACTATTAATTATTATAACAACCCAAAAGATGGGTTCATTTCCAACAATTGGGTCCAATTTTTTTATTTCTCAATTGGATTTAGTTCGCTTCATGTATATAAATTGGATGCATGTTTTAGTTCATTTTCGTATTTTGACTTTGCTTAAACTTCTAGACTTCTAGTTCATTTTCGTATTTTGACTTGCTTAAATTTCTAGACTTTTAGTTCCCCTAAATTTTTTTTCCATTTGCGTATTACAGTTCTAAACTTTATGATTTTTTTTTCTTGGTTTTCTATTCTTATGTTTATTAGGGTTTCAAATTAAGGTGGTAGTAGTAGATGGAAAGAAATAAGATTAGAATGTAGAATGGTCTTTCATCTTCCTAAGTATTGGAATAGTATGTCCATGGATGTACATTAGAATTACTTAAATTCCTTCACCCTACCAAAGTAGACAATTTCTTATACTGTTTAATTCATATGTATTCATTTACTATAAATTTAATCATTGTATTGAATCTTCATTATTTTAAGCTTAAGTGAGCAATAATGTAACTTATATGAGAAAATATTGTAAACCAATGCCTGATTCTATGATTAACTGTTGCTCTTTTTATCACAACAACAGGATGTGTGAATCTGAGATATTAACTGTATTCCACTTTGGAGGGAGGTTTGATTGGGACAATGGAAATCCAATATACATCTGTGGCGATGAGAAGATGTTGTATTTGAGGAGCAGTTTAACATTTCATGAACTTTTTGAAAAAATATTAGAAGTCATGAAATGGGCGCTACAAGAAGACAACATAACCATAAAATACCTACGTCAAAATGGGCATGTGAGGACTTTGGTTCGAGTAAGAAATGATGATGATGTCCATGTAATGTTCAGAGCATCTGGATGTTTGACAGGCTCAGTATATTTATACCTCCATAGATTCTCTGATAATAAATCGGAGCCTTGCCAACCAACTTCTAGGTTCGTAGAATATTATTTTTCATGCCCTTCCTACTTTTTAATGTCGTAAAAAATCACATAAACATAGTTTTAAACATTTTATGTTTATATTTGGCAGCAGAAGCAGAAAGCGGGAACATGTAGACATTGAAGATTCTAACACTACCTCTTCAACAAAAAAGGTAATTATTAATAGGATTCTACAAACCATTAATATGGACTGTTTTGTAAATAAATTCTCAAATATTCATCATTTATGTTGTAGGAATTTCGGCAAATTGATTTTCGACAGCAATCGAACTGACAGATTGTCAAATTGTATAAACGCGAATGAAGCAAGCCCAGTAATAGCAGCAATCCAAAGGTTTGCATCGCTAGATAAGTTGTTTTATTTTCAAGTATTATTTTTGAAAATAATACCATGTAATGCAGCTTGTACCATTTTTATCTTAAACAATCTGCTGGCACAATGTTTTGCCCGTGTTAAGAACAAATTTTTTGGCAAGGATTCTACCTCAGAAGGACTCTGGATTATCTCATATGTATCCATCTGTTGACCTCGGAGATGATGAAGACGCGCATTTTTCTTTTGAAGCCGATGAGGGGGGCATTAAAGTTAGTATTGAAACCCATGATGATGCTTTTTTGTCGGATGGAAGGCCGTCTCCCCCTAGACAAAAAGCTATGCAAGATGTTCCACCACCTCATATCATTAGAGAGAAAGAACCAATCAAAATTGTGAGGGCTAAAAATCCATCCAATTTGGTGATCGATGAAGAACCATCCAATGTATCGAAAGACAAAGAGCCATCCAATGTGGCGAGAGATGTAGAGGCATCTCATGTGGTGAAAGCAACAGTTCCATCAAATTTTGCGAAAGATACCAAGACATCAGACACATTGGTAGCAACGGAAGATCTAATTGGCATACCACTAGCCGAGGGTTCATCACGTGAAATGTGGAAGGGGAGGATATTTCAAAGTCGTGATGCATTTAGGAGCACTTTGTCCAAGTTTGCTTTATACAGTAATTTCACTTTCAAGCCAATAAGGACAGTCAGATGGGAGGTTACAGCAAAGTGCAGTGATGGTAGTTGTCCGTGGCACATTCATGCTTCAGTTATAGAGTTTGGACCCCAGTTCCAAGTAAGGACTTATAATGCGAATCACACATGTTCAAGACCATTGAGTGAAGTTGCTCATTGCCAAGCAACATCCAGATTGATAGCGACATTCATCAAGGAAAGGCTCAGACAACACCCAGATTATAGACCAATGGTGATAATGTCTGATTGGCAAAGGGAATTCGGCAGTCAAATAACTTATAGGAAGGCCCATATCGCGAAAGAGATAGCCATGCATGAGATACGGGGTTCTTATGAAGAATCATATGACATCCTTCCTGATTATATATTGGAGCTAAAGAGGACTAATCCCGGAACCTATACCAAACTATGGTGGGAAGATGATGACTCATTCCAACGGTTTTTTATTGCTTTTGGTGCTTGTATCTGTTCCTTCAAGTCTGTATTCAGGCCTCTCATAGCGCTCGATGGATCACACCTTCGTGGTAAATATCCTGGCTCATTACTTATAGCAGTGTCTCAAGATGGGGATCACGGTCTATTCCCCATTTCCTTTGCAGTAGTAGAGTCAGAGTGTCATGAGACTTGGTCATGGTTCCTAGCAAATCTGGACCTTGCTCTGGAAGGGGTGCAAAATTTGAACATTGTATCTGATCGGATGAAGGGCATCGCATTGGCCATAAAGGATATACTGCCGAGTGCAAAACATTGCTATTGCTGCAAACATATGGCAAGTAATATTCAAGGAAATTTTAAAAATGAAGGCATCGTCGTTAAATTTTGGTGCGCCGCAAGAGCCTATCGTTTGTATGAGTATGAAAGGTACATTGCTGAAATTAGGGATGTGGACCAAGGGGCTTATGATTATATTACAGCTATTGGAAAAGAACACTGGGCAAATGCATTTATTGATGGACGTCGATATGATATGCTTACAAATAACATTGCGGAGTCCACAAATAGCTTGTTCAAAGAAACAAGATAGCTTCCTGTTACACAACTAATTGAGTCAATCCGGGCTAAACTGATGGAATTCTTCCAGGTACGGTGTGAGAAATCTCAAATAATGTAGACATCAGTTACTCCTTACGTAGATAAGATTTTGCATAAGGAAACTGAGATTTCCCGTAGACTAGAAGCTCGTCAGGCCGGTGCCCATGAATTCCAGGTATTATCAGGAGAGTACACAGATATCGTCCACCTCGATAAGAAAAATGTACATGCCGTCAATGGGATTTGATTGGAATTCCTTGCTCACATGCGGTTTCAGCAATTAAACTTCGGCCCTACAATCCTTATGATTTTTGTGAACATTGGTTCTCAACTGAGATGGACAGGCATGCCTATAATGACATAATTCATGGCACTCGTAATAGACTCCAATGGGATCAACTAAGTGGGCAACGGATCTTACCACCGCATGCACGCAAGCAACCTGGGAGGCCAAGGAAGAATCGGATAAGGACAGAAGATCGGTTGCGACGACAGGTTACTTGCTCACATTGCAAAACACGAGGTCATAATAGGCAAACATGCAGGAATCCTCCGGCCTAGGCATTAGGAATGCAATTACAATTTTTTGGCCATGTTACAAGTTGTTGAATCATGGTATCCAGTAATGATGTTTTGATGATATTTTGTAAATTTGTATTTATATACGTGAATACGTGAAGATGATAATATATGTACATGTTTTTGAGGTATATAGCGAACATAGGGGCATATGGAAATTGTACTTACAGATAAATATGTAGCGAACATATGGGCATATGGAAACTTCTCCTTCAGACTATCCAACCAAAAATCCATTGCCTAAATAAAAAACAGATAAATAAATTAACTTTGAGATAAACTGAATAATTAGACAATTTAAGGATTTTGACTTAGATGAAACTTTATGATCGCCTTACAAAATTATCAATCCAAGAACAACCCAAAAGCTTCCGCATATTTTCGGGGTCCACAACTGGATAGAGGAGATAAAGCTTTTCGTCCCTGAATGTACATGGTAATGTAAAGTCAAATTGAGGTATTATTGAGGAATTCTTCAAGGAAAACTTATATACAAACTTACTTTTTGTGATATTCGTTCCAAAAGATTTCGAGGATATCTTTCTCACTTTGTGTCAGACTGTATTCTTTGTTGCGGACCCAAGAACCCTTGCAATCATAATCTGCCAGCCTAGGCGGAAGTCTTGTTTCCCGCATATGTCCTTTAACCTTTATAATCAAGCTTGGAATGTTTGTTGTCGGGGACCACTTCACATTTGGAAAAAGTGGAACCTGATGTGATGGAGTGGATAGTATCTCGTGGACTGATAGGAGTTGAGGATTCATTGGACTGTCCAAACGAGGAGCAGGAGGACTTGTCAAGTATCTTAAACTAATTGGGCTAAACCTGTGGGCTTCTTAAAACCTTGCCGCGTCGAGAGGTATTCCATTGGGGCAACTTTGGTGTTAAAAATGACTGGTCTTCATTCACGGAGGGGGGAGAATGGACCTTTTCTTCCATACGTACATCCAACTTTTGTTTCTACAATCCAGAGGCACATTAGCATAAGCGCTCCAAATTATGTGAATTTAAATATCATTTTTCGAAATTGTCAAATATGTGTTCATACCTTCATATGCTCATCATCAGGTTGATTGTGTACTAGATCATTGAGAGAGAAATTCTCAAACCCCGCAGCACAAGCAGCTTTTAAACCAATTACTTTATGACGCATGACACTCATAAGATCTTTCCATTGGCTTTGGTGCCGACACTTAGCTGCCTCGTCAATAGATGAAAGGAGATTGTCCGAAAATTTAAAAATCTGCTAGATTGAACAACAACTACTTTATTAAACAGATTGGAATCCAACATAAAAGCAATCCAATTGAAGTTAGACTTACATGGGCAGATACAAATCCTGGAACAGATTTTTCTCCTTCAGGAGGGACATTCGAATATTCTCCGACTCCATCATTGTGAAAATCCCCTGGAATGGTTGCAATTTGTGGACGCCCGATACGAAGCCTGGTTATGGGCTTGTACCATTCAAAGTACACGTCCGAGTGCGGGCTACCATCATCCATATCTCCTATAATGATCGATTGCAACCTTTGGTTCCACATGTCATTGACCTTTTTCAATTTATCCTTGTAGTTCACATGCATTAGAGTGGCCCTTTCTGTACGGTCTAAAGGCCTCAAAAATTTAGGTGGGACAATTTGTACAAGTCCAAATTGTTTCATCACTCTCTCTGTGCAATGGCGCTCCGCAACCCAAAAATAGATCAAGACTGTGGATGAGGTGAATAGAGCTTTATCCGTTGCACTCACAAATTTTGATAGGCCTTCAAAATCGTTATATGGTGTCCAAACAAACTGCAAACATAAAACTCAATTTTAGTAGAAAAAGAAAATTGATTTATTGATACACATAATCAGTTTGAATGTTGTTGAAGCAAATACTTACATCAACTGCACTTTGGGAATCAAGTTGCACACGAGCCTCTAAAATACTTGTTAGGTGGTGATGGTTTTGTAGTCTCCTCGCCCACATCTTGCACAATGGGAACTGAATCTTGACTTTCCAATCTCTTGGTTCACATATGGGCCTACCTATTCTTATACATGAATAGGCCCAAATCTAAACAAAATCAAATAGATGTTAGATCAATGACCCAAAAAGAACTAAAATCAAATAGATGTTAAATTACGTGAATAGGCCTATTCTTATACATGAATAGGCCCAACTCAAACTCGATGATTAATGACTGATTATTCAAGAAAAATTCGTACCTAAGGGGACCCACATGACGGAACATAAGGAAGAAAGGCAACAAAGTGCACAGTTTTGTTGCATTCATATCCTTTTTATTTTAACTCTTTTTTCACTTCTGTTTCTTTTGTGGGGTTCATGCATAATCAAAGTATTGATTCCAGCCATTAGATTTAGGTTTAGGTTATGTTAGTTTCGTCGTAGAGTCAAGTAAAGTTGGGCCTGTGTAGCTGTTTTCATTCTTAGAATTTCTTCGCATGCATCAGATTTTTAGAAACTTGTTTATATTTGCATTTTTTGCATTTAGGGCCTTATAAATCATTCATATTTGCATTGTAATTTTTTTTTTTTTGGCAAGTAGGATTTATTTTAGGGATTTTTTTTTGTTTTTTTTATATTATTTTGGTAATAAGATATGTGTGTGCTTTTGTTGCTTTTAGCTAACTTAGGATTGTTTATCCTAGAATTTTCTTATTTTGGTTTGTTTTGTATATTTGGAGAGTTCTAATTATTAATTTTCAGTTATTAGAAATTTTCTTGTAATTTGTTAAATTTCTTATTTAGGATAAATTTAGTTTTCAATTAGGACAGGTTTGAGTTGGAAGGTTTATAAATTGAAGCATTGCTCCCTGTGGATTCGACCACGTACTCACCGGGTTATGTTGATGTGCACTCTCATACTTGGGAGTGTTCAACAGAGAGCATATATTATGTTATGCACTTTAGGACAAATACATGCAGATGATTCAATATATTTGTTTACCTGGAGCAGCTGTAATGGCCCGATTAAGGTCTTAGAGGAAGCCTCTTCGTCCTTGCCCTTATTCCTCTTGCCTCTAATTGGTTTTCCTGCCTTTGACACAGTTGTAATTTTTGCCAAATTCCTGTAGAGATTTGCTAAGCACGCCAAGCCCCACGCATACTTCTCAAATTTTCTAAAAAGCTCTAATATATATGCAGCCCCTGACCCACCCGAACTTGAAACAATCTGCCCTGCCACAAGAGAAAACAAATATGCACGTGCCTGCCTCTGATCATGGTCCTTAATGCGAGTCTTAGGTGTGGCAGCAAAGTTATCCCTAATCCATTTCAACTTGATTTGGACTCCATTACAATCATAATTAACATCTGGTGCTATTCCCAATAAATCATTGCAAACAGATTGCACTTGATCAAAGGCTGAAAACGCACGACCCGTAACTGGAGGCCCATCGATGGGGAGACCATATATATGCGCAACATCTTCAAGTGTGATTGTTGCCTCACCACTATTTAGATGGAATTTATTGGTCTCTAGTCTCCATCTTTCGACTAGAGCCGATATTAGTGAATGATCTATCTTAATCTTTTCAATCTTAGCCAAATGATGCAGACCTGTCTGTCGGATGAGCTCTCACTGATTGTCATTTAGCTCCCATGTATCTTCCTTACTGTTTACAGGAATGGCACGCAGAGGGCCACGTTCCTAGAATGTGCAAATATGAATTTCAACACCTCACATTATTTGACATAAATACAAAATAATTCAAAATCTGAAAGAACCCTTTCAATCATACCTTCCCTTTCCAAATCTGCTCAGAGACGTGATTTTCTTGATTTTATAAGACAGAACCGTCTAATGGACCGGGATTATGGTCTACCATCTGCAAAATGAGAAAGTTTCATTCAATTGACATAATGAAACAAACCATTAATATTGATCTGGAGCAACATGGGAAAAAATTAGTGCGTTGTATATCCACAACAGAGACACACACATGTTACATCATTACCAACAATGTATATATCCTGTAAAATTTTCTAAGAGAATCTAAGAGCATTTTCATCTATCACCCTTTAAACTCCATCTTCCTTGTCATTGCAAAATTATTCCCTTGAGGCAATATCAATCCCCCAACCCCAATCAACCTCAATTGCAAGCCCCTCCCTTTCCATCCCACATCATCATTATCATCATATTAAAGATTGGATGTTGAGTTTTACTAATAGACCAAAAATAAGGTATGAAGGCACAGATCCTAACCACAGGCTAGGGTTCTCCACGTTCACATAAATTCCAATCACATATCATTTCAAGTGCGTTCCTTTGAGTTCCACCCAGAGAATTCAAAGGTATAAAAAGGAAAAGGGCTTTCCAAATGACGTCTAAACACACAGTATATTGTAATGGCTAGAATGCCCATTTTCTCCATCCCACATTCCCATAGATAAGATTGGGAAATTTTGTGTGCAAACATGCTTTTCAAATACAAATAAAAAGATCTTAGAAATGTAGAGTGAGAAACTTTTCCCTTCCATCTGACAAATACGATCCCAATATGAGTTGAGGTACATCCAAACACAGCTCAAATAAAAAACTTCAACCACAAAAAAATAAAAAATAAAAAATAAAAAAAAGTTGGGCCCCGTAAAAAAGTTCTCATATAATAGTTCTCACTTGAATATTTTCAAGTATTCAACAACTCCCTCTAGTAGCACAATCGACATTAATCTTCAACAACTCCATAGGGGTGGTCCACAAAACCAACCTCTTCTCCTTTAAATGATCTACAGTTATACACAATATACAAGCCTCCCAATTAAAGATAATATCATTGATACTAATATCGAAATAACTCCTTCCTATCCAAGGCCCATTTGGCAATCCTTAGAGTTACCACTGCAAGAAGATCCTCAATGGAAGAGGATAATCCCTTTGTCGATCCTACTATTTCTTTCTTTTTATACCGACCAAAGAACCGTGAAAGGGGCTAAACTCCAAACAAGGATACCACACCCAAAAAAAGTGGAGATTCACTTTTCCTCAGCAGTGATTCTCTAGTGTTTTTCGGATTCGAATGGTGAAAACTGAAAACTATGTAAAGAAAACCATTACAAAACATTTAATTAAAAAAAAGAAAAAAAATGTATGCATCACTTTTTTTAACAGAAACTTTAGTTACACATTCACTATAGAATAAGGCTTTCTATCAACCCCCTTCTAGGAGAAAAAAAACATTGTCCTATTTTTTGCAAGTAGTAGTAGAGAGTAGAACACTTTTCGCATACAAAAGAAATCCAAACAAGAAAAAAGAGGTTTTTTTTTCAAGAGAATTCTTTTTTATCCCTAATTTTCTCTTCCACCAAATAGGCACTTAAGATGCATATATGGGCCCAAGCCTTAGAATTTCTTGACTTTGATTGGTTGCATTAAGCCCTAGATTCCAAGAAACATATTATGGCTGGGACCTAGTTTCAGATTTGTATAAATAGGAACTCTGTCTCAGATATTCAATCAGTGGACATGATTAGTGATTACCCAACTTTGGATAGCCCATGCAGAGAAATGTCTACAAAATTGGAGGATCCAAATGCTGCAAATGGTAATCGGAAACTTAGTTGGTTAAAAAACCAAGCTATAGTGCACATTTTAAGTTGAGCACCCCAAGTGGAATTCTAATACCCAAACTCCAAATCCAACATCGAGACTTGATTTTAACCCAAAATCTAACAACCCCAACAAAATTTTCACTTTTGATTGAGTTGGGGCATATGAGTTCATTTGGCCCTACCCAAGTTAAACCTTGATGACTGATAGCAACTATTTTAGTCGTTTTGTGGTTGTTATCAGCACCAGCTTCAATAGCAATGAACATATGGACAAAAACAGGAAGATAAAATCACTATCAAAGACTTAGTCCATATGGCTTTATTGGACTAACGCGCCCTAGAAAAGTAAAGTGAAAAATTTTTCCCTTCCATCTGACATATACAATCCCAAAACAAGTTGGGGTACCTCAAGACATTGCTCAGATCAAGAACATCAACTAGAAAAAAAAATCAAATTGAAAACACATACGCACGACGAAACAAAAAATCTCTACTAAGAGAAATTGCAGTGAAGAAAAGAATCCTGCAAACATGAACCTTGGAAATGTGGCAAGTGATGAAACAAAAAAATGAAAAAGAAATAAAAGAGAAAAAGAAATGAGTCTTACCTTGTGATCCCCAAGCCCTCAATCTCTTCTCCACTGTGAAAAGCACAGTCCAAGGAAAGGAAGACGAAGAGAACTTGAGTTTTGGGTTTCTTCGTACAAAGGGACATGACGGAGGATTTGACGATATCATCAGTTGGGGTAAAATGGTCAAAAGATAAGTACGAACAACTAAATGATTATTTTATTGTTTTTCTTCATAAAATCGATTAATTGCAATGCAAGCTTAATTATTTGGTAAAAATTCCAAATAAAAAGTAAAACGTTTGGACCCGGGCTGGGCCGTGTTAAAAAAAAAAAAAATCTATATAATGATCTTGAACATCTTCAAGAAAGGGCTGACCCACATCGCCACTTGGACTGTGGTCTTTTCGTGGTGTGTCTCCTCTTTCAACTTCAAGCCCTAATGAGTAAAAGCATTCCCTTCTTATTATTATTATTCTTCTTCTTCTGCAATTACTTCTCAATGTCCACCAACTGGGCCGATCTTCCTCAAGATCTGTTGGTGATGATTTGCAATTTTTTGATTTCACCCGATTGCATAACATTGCAATCTGTTTGCAAGTCCTGGCGAGCGACTTTGAAGAAAAGCAGTAGCAGATTCCGCGAGTTGCCATGGCTGTTGATGCTTCCTACAGACAAAGAAGAAGATCCCGACGCTCGCGATTTCTTTAGTCTCTCCAAGCAGAAGATATTCACTGTTCATCTTCCGGAGATGCGCGGCAAGCGCTGCTGCGGGTCCTTCCAGAATGGGTGGCTGATGACTGTGGACATAGATCTAAACATATCTCTCTTTCATCCCTGGTCTAAAAAGATATTACAGCTCCCTCACCAGTCCACCTTCAAACACCACCAGAACTACTTAGCCGAGGAGGGAGCTCACAGCATCGAAGAGATCCGTGACATGCACATATGCAAGGCTGCACTTTCGGATGATGCCAACATGGTGGTGGTCATCGACGAACTTGGACATTCTGCTTTTTGTAGGATTGGAGATAAGGTCTGGACTGAGATCGATGAAGCCCCATACATGGAGGATGTCGTATATCATAATGGACAGTTTAACGCGCTCAGTCCGCTAGCAGGCATATACCTTTTTCGCTGCGAAGACAATCCCCCCTGCTTTGAAAAGTTCACTCAGGCTTGGTCCCGCATCATGGCCCTTCCTACTTGGTACCCGACATAGTTTCGGATAGCATGTTTGTGATTATGAGAGATGATGGGTATTTCGATGACACTCATCCACGCATATCGCGCAATTTTGACATTTACAATGCCCCTGCCCCGGTGGTTGAGGGGGCGCCCTATAAACAATTGACCAAGGTGAAAAGCTTGGGGGATAGGATAGTGTTTCTGGGGTATAATTCTTCCATAATTGTTATGGCAAGCGAATTCCCAGGCTTCAAAGGAAATCGCATATATTTTGGAGACAACTGCCCGGAACTATATTTTCGCAGTCCACGTGGATGTTGTGATTCGGGTGTTTTTTATGTCGAGGATCGGAAGGTCCAACAACTTTTTGCAGACAGATTTCATCCTCCCTCAGCACCTCCTCTATGGATTGCAACCCCGCCCTATTCCCTCCACAAGGAATGATTACGGTGAAGAAAAGCTACACCTTCTACTTAACAGCAGGTAACAATTCTAATTTGCTTATTATTTAGAGCGTTTTAAGTATTATGTCCAAATGCAAACAGAGAGATGCTTTTGTTTATTTGTTGGCATTTTAAGTATAATGTCCAAATGCAAACAGTGAGATGCTTTTGTTATTTTGTCTTTCTCCACTATTTCCATTTGCAATTCTATTTAACAATTTTCCTTTAGCCTCTTTTTTTTTTACAAGAGGGATAGAGTAAGAGTGGATAAGTGTCACACTATGCATAAAGTTAAAGCTGAGTGAGTTAAAATTAGTTTCGGATGGTGGTGTAAAGGAAGAAAAAAAAGTTTTAAATGAATAGGATGGAGTAAAAAGGCTTATTATTATAAATTGTGGGAGCAACTCTGAGTAGAGTGAAGTGGAATAAAATAGGAATCCACATCAGCAGACAGGTTTACTCCTCTTGTCTCCTCAGTGCCATCCCAACACATTAAAAAGTATAACTTCCTAATGTTGGGACCAATTCCACTCCGCCTTCACTTCTCGCTCAAGTGAAAACAAACATGCCATTATATCCCAGATTATTATTGAATATTCTAGATTGTTGAGCTTGTTTTTTTTTCATATGTTACCTTCCAATGCTGAGCCTAACTGGTGTTCTGTGTTTGTTTCATTCTGGTCATGTTGTTGGTTTCTATTAATCATGTTTGATGTTTCGTTTTAAGAAGGAAAGCAAAAATAGCATACTATTTTCAGTTGGAGAGAAGTATTGCATTAAGGAACATTCTGTTACTATTTTCTCTCAGATTGAAGTTTTAAGAAGGAAAAAATGTGTGTTCACTGTATACAATTGGGTTCTTAAAAGTAATCCTGAGTAATAATGAAAACATGGGAGCTGACTCTCTGCAAAAAGGCCAGCACTGAGCACCCAATATAGCTTCTTGATTTGTGTGGACTGAGGAGAACATCAATGTATTCAATGGCTTAGTTGTTTAGTAGCTTTTCTTACTTCTTAGGTTTTCATGCTCCACTTTTACCTTTTGCCAAACAACAACCCCCACCACCAATGATCAGTCCTACCACGCATTCACACCAATGAGCTTCCAAACCACATACAAATTAGCGCTCACCCCATTTGACCAATTCAAATTCTGTACGACTGAGACCTTTAAACTAAGGGTTAGAATGATCGCATGGTTCCCATATTTTTGCACACACCCAAGTTTGATATATACTTTGCCATCCCATATTCCCTCCTAATGTGAGTGACATGCATCTAGGTGGGCCAACGAGGCAGGCCTTAGTTTGCTTTGGAATCAACTGTATGTTCTGTGTTGCATGGTCAACAACCTTGGAAAGAGAGGCATAGCTTCGGAGGCTATTTCAGATTTACATTTGCTCTATGGGAAGAAGAGGAGACGGCTGACCATCTGTTCTAGCATTGAGTTTTCCTATTATTTGTGGTGTTGGTTTCTTTTATGGAGTAGTGTTCATGGCCATTAGTGCTTTCCAAAATTGTTGCTGGGTATGGTTGAGGCTTGGAGGTTGTCTCCATTCTATAGGTGTGGTCCGGTTCTTTTGATGCTTGTTCCGTTTTCCATATTATGGTATGTGTGGAAAGAGAGGAATGCTAGAGTTTTCAGGGGATTTGTGACGTATTTGGTGCCCTTGGTGTTTGCAGATAGCCAAATGGGCCTCTACTAGTAGGGAGTTTGACAATCTTATTGTCGATGGTATCTGGCATAATTGAGATGCCTCCTTGTATCATGAGATATCTAAGGAGAGTAAAGTGGTATCTTGGGCTCCACCTCATTTAGGAAAGTTGAAGTTTAATGTCGAAGGAGTCGCTAGGGGAAGCCGTGGCTGGCGGGAGTAGGTAGGACGTGCTTAGCAACAGTCAAGGTGTAATTTCGGTTTTCTAAGTGTGCGCTTGTACGATGAGAGGAATCCAAGGTAGAGAGGAGCACTGTTCTGATTTTCCTTGCAGCCAGTTATTTTAATTGTTTGGTGCAATGTTTTTTCCTCATGAAAAAGAAAAAAAAAAAAACCCTGCTTTTCTCCGATGAAAAGGATTTTGATTTGCTATGTGAGGAGTAGCAATGCGAGACTCCTCTATATCATGAAAACGGAAATCCGCAGAGAACAAAATCATCTCACTACACAAACACGCCCTAAGAATGTGAGTTGTATCGAGTCTAATGAGGCAGAGGCAGTGGCTATTTTAAAAGGCTTCACATCTTTGATTCATTGTCTCTTTAAGCTAATTTGATGGTGGAAAGTGAATCTGAATTAGTATTTTAAAACCCGTACTCAGCCCTGACTCGATCATGGTGGGTCAAGTTGAGTTGGGTGCAACTTGGTTGTGTCAGGTTGAGTCTCAAATGAAAGCCTGAGTTAAACGCTTAGAGAATCCACTCTCTTTTTGTGGATATGCCATAGAAAAGCACCTACCAGTTGCCAGAGAGAGGACCTGGCATTTGTGACAAGGCTAGAAAGTAGAATCCAGTTATTGATACTAATGCACGTGTATTGAGTCTAGATCCTCTGATGCTTGACAATTGACTTACAAAAATGTTGAATTGAAGGAGTGGAATTCCACATTGGGGCCCGTGTATTGAAAATTTGTGCCTCTCAAAATGGCCGACCTCCCATTTTATCGTAAATCGCCAAATTTTACTTAGGGTAAACCAATTCCTACAAAGTATTTGGGGTATACAATAAACTGGGAGAGCATTCATTTTGAGCGGCCCGGATTTACAATAGGTGCGCCCGACTGTGGGGTGTCACTCATTTAACTCGGGATTTCTTTAAGTTGAAGCAAGAGGATCATGACTCATATGCACTACATTTCTTCGAGTCTCAAGTCTCAACTCACTACCACTCATTTATTACTTTCAACTGCTTCTTTTCTCAATTCAATTCTCATTTAAAATCTTCTTCTTCTTTACTCCTCTATATGATCCTCGCAAAAGACAAAAATGATACATCTTAGGACTCAACCGAGTCCATTAGGAAGCGACATGTCCATGACCATGTGCAAGTCTAATCGGACTAGGATGAGTTTTAAAATGCTGCTCTTAATGCAATTTCTTAGGTGTCTTTTGCCTCAGAGTGTGTTTGGTGGACTTTGTAAAAGCCAATGGCAACTTTTTGGTAAAAAAATGTGTTTGATTAGTGGAGCTCTTGTAGCTGCTTTGTAAAGGCAAAAGTGCCTAATGTTGTTTGGTAAGGATATTGAAAAGAAACAACTGTTAGCAACTAATAAAAAATAATATTTTAAAATTTTATAATAAAAAATAGCACCTCATAAAATCTTAAACATATTATTTATAATCATAATGTTATAAAAAAAATATATATTTATAATCATCAAGAAAAAAAGAAAGAAAAAGAAAAGAAAAGAAAAGAAAAGAAGAGGAAGAAAGGAAAAGCAAATCCAATCCTGCAATTATCTTTCTAAAACAGCACTCTATCTAGATTCAAGCAGGAAAAAAATTAACAGATTAAAACATACAGCATGTATAATAATAGTTACAATAACAAAAAAATCATTTGCATCCAAAACTTTTGAAAGTGAGAGTGTCTTATAAGCTATGACATATTTTCCCTAGCATACTACACTAAAATGGAGGCTCAAAGGTTCATTTGGATGTACTATAACCTATAGGCAGTTAGACATTTCACATAATAGGTGGTTATCCAATTTTTAATGTTTTGAGGAAGTGTACAGGTTACAAACTATGTTAGGCTTTCTTCTGCCTATTCCACCAAAAGTTGTTATCAGCATTGAGAGCCAGCATTGTATATGGATTGAGAAGTTTGAACAATTAGCATCCAATATTTTCTTTAATGGGATTCCAATGCAAAAACCTAGTGAATTATAGTAACCATTAGCACACTATCCATCCGCATTCAAATGGAAGTCCCTTCCCAAGCTTCTGTATTCCACATCTCATTTTCCACCACAACCAAATGGCATTATACTTCATATCTTTTAGATCCTCTTATATTGCCAGCAAAGAACCGCAGGCTATTAAAAAACCCCTGCATATCTGATGCACCCCCAACCCATTCAACCTCAATTCTACCATCCATATCTGACGAATTGTCCAACTCAACTCCATCTGTGTCTTTATCCACTACCCCCTTTCTCATCAATTGGGCCTTCTCAAACATCTGCTGCAAATCTGTGCATAGATTTTCATTGAATAATCTGAACTCTCCTCTCTTCAATGGACTCTCAGCCTTCTGTTCGAGTTCCATGAATCCTTCTCTTCCATCTTCATTATTCCCTTAACTGCCATTAAGGTCTCACACCCAGATTGGATGAGGCCTTTTGTTGCCACCACTGCTAATCCTACAATTGCCTTCAAATCCTTATTTTGACCTCTGATCCCTGGGAAACCCAAATCCAGAGATGGGTTTTTGTTAATGACCTTCTAGGTTCACAGGAATCACCGCAAGGATTAGCAGCTGTTTAGTTCAACTATTTTGTCTTCCCATCGCACCGTACTTCTTGCATCTGTGAACTTCAGACTTGCAGGAGACCCCGGGAACAGAGCAGAAATAGAAGGGGAAAAGATTCAATGCAATGAAGAAGAAGAAAACTAGTTTTTTGTTTCCCGCCAAGTTACCGTTTCCATGTGCAATGCTGTCCGCAAAAGTGAAGCAGCAGCTTCCTAACGTAAAGTCGCAGGAGGTTGGGTTGTGAGAAAAGTGAACATTGACGTTTGCTTAATAAAAAGTGCTTTTTAAATGCTAATGACTAAACACAATTTTAATAGCTTTTCAATTTTTCAGAAGCATAAGTTCAAAAAAGTTCTTTGAAAAGTGCAACTAAACGCAGCCTTAGTGATTCCAACTCTATTTCAAAAAAATCAAGTTCTTATCGTCCTTGCTTTAAGTGAAGTTTCAGCAAGTGGGGAGGATGGCTAATGGTTTTGTGGATGCTTTGGCCAACAAGGTGCATTAATTTTCTCATTTGCTTGCTTTCACAATGCTGTTAGTTGTTTCTTTTGTTTTGTCGCGATTCTTTTATACCATTGTGTTCTCCCTATCTCCAAGATGGGGTATTTTGGATTGATGTAAATCTTTCTCCTCTTTGATTTAATTTTCCGTTATCAATATATAAAAAAAAATGGATTATTAACAACTAGCAAGCCACGATTGACAGTATGCACTAGAATATGAGTTGGCATCTCAATAACAGAAAGATTAGAGGTTGGAAAACTACCTTCATAGCTCATCTTCCGAGCACTCAGTAGTTTGAATAGTTGTGTCTTTATTCTTTTGAATGAACCCAATGATATCTTCTTTGGACCTATTCACATCATATTGCACTAGCTTGCCTCTTGCAGGTGAGAAGTATAATGCAAGCTAGAAAGAAAGAGAGAAAGGCCTCCACTCTAGATGAACATGTCTAAACCAGGTAGGCTCGTCTGAGTTTATCATAGTTGCAGGTTTCAACTTTCTGATTTAGTTTCAGCTAACTGTTCCGAGATAATGGAACACTAGGATTTTCATACCCTGACATTGTAATTTAATTCCTTGGTTGATCATTTTAATCTGGACATAATTTTCTGGCTTGCCATAAACATGCTGATGCTGCCAAAGAATTTCACTTTCTTGAATGGAAAGCCACTGCTAAAGTTCTAGCATTTGATGTTTACTGGTCATACTGACCTGCAACACAATGAGCACAATTTTGTATGTCTTGCAACCATTATTGGTGAAATCAAATTTGGGAAGAACAATACTTCTGAATTTAATTGTTGCTTTGGTTATAATCTATGTTGGGAAAAATTACGCCCTCGTTTTCAGGGCTGGATCACACCTATAATTTGCTGCTTTTGTTTGGAATTTATTGAAAAAATGGTCATTATGCAAATGGTAGAGGTTTAGCCAGCTAAATGCTCCATGAAGCAAGGTGTTCCAGACAATATGTGCTGGAGGCTGTTAGGGGCTGGGAACCCTGTAAGGCATATTGGGTCAATATCCAAAGTCAATTTATCCCTTGAGAGGTTTGGTGGGCTTTTAAGAATGCATCCTAAGCTTCATGGAAATTCCAGTTTATCATCAATGAGATCAAGGCTTTTATGTAGGTGGTTGGTGGTGTCTTTTCAGCATACTTGAGAGGGTTTTCAATGTGAGTCTCTTCCATTCAAGGCCTTTCTGAAGCCACTGTATAAATGCATACCTATCCAGACTCAGAAACCACTAACAAAACCACCTCCAACAGGAGCAGGTCACCCATTTAACAGGGCACATTTTCATCCCTAATTTCACATGTAAGTCTAACAGTGAGTACCACTCCAGCTCCCTATGCATGTACCAACACATATTGAATGTAATATATGAGCAGGTTGCAGCAAGGAAAGGTGAGCCCTACAGCTCAATTCAAGTGACTACATTATAAAACATTGTGCCACCAATCAAAATTGCAGAGCATTAGAATATTAGGGGCCAATAGTTTTTCTTGTCCTTGGTCATTTGCTCGCTTAAACAAGATTTAAACTAGTAAAGCTCTCAGACTCAATATGCCAGCTAATGTGATGGGTTGGTTGGTAAATCATTTATTTGTTACCCTTTCCTCCAGTGACCATTGTAATTAGGTCCTTTACAATGCTAGTGCATCTTTTCCTGAAAAATAGTCACTAATCCCATGCAGCAGCCATTTGTAACACAATAAAAGCTACTAAGTATGCACTTAGTAATGGCTGCCCGAGGGCTCCTTCCCTCATCCAAGGGCCCCCTTACCTCTCCCTAGGTCTCCTTACCTCGCCCGAGGGCTACTAAGCAGCCATTTAGTGTCTTAAAGATGGGGCCATATTCCAAATCCACTAGAGCCACCTTGTACAGTGCAGGTTTATCAGTAAACAAAAAAAATCTGATCAGTTTCATTTTGGGCTGGAAACGATGTTGCCAGCAGTATGTGCTGAGGGCAACTATCTTCTTTCTTTTTCTTTTTCCATGTGCATGTATCTATCTGAGTTATCCCTTTTTGACCTACCTTTGTGAAACAAAGCGTGCCTATGTCACTAACTTCTAGACTGTGATTCACCCAAAGTTCACGCCCAATGGAGTGATACACTCCAGCCGGATATTTTAAGCATGCATGAATTGAGTCATGTCACCCACGGCAGTGAGATTTTGATTAGTTTCAAGACTGTTATCCATGTGAAAATATGAACGAATTTGATCAAATAAAGGTTAGTATAAAAAAAGTGAACCGAGATCTTAGCTGGTGTCAGCATAATACCCCAGCCTGCATGGGGTCATTTCTCTTATGTAAGATCTCATAAGACTATAGCGAAAGGCTCAGTTGTTTTACTAAATCTCAAACACCAGAATTTGCATTGTGAAACCTACTTTAATTTTAAATTCTTTTAACACCCATAATTCTGGATAGTGGCACTTATGGGACGGATCACTATGCCTGCTTTAAGTTAAAAAATCTGGCCATACCATCAATGAGTACACAATATACAGCCCAATGCATTTGTTGAAAGATGTAAAAGCAGTGTTTCACCTGAAGAAAATGAGGGCTTGTTAGCCACACCCATTGAATGGGAAATCAGAACGGCTGGACAATGCCCCAGGTCAGACGGATTCAATGCCTCCTTCTACCAAAACCTACTAGACAGAAGTTAAAGAAGTCATTGGTTTTGTCCAATACTCTTTTTGTTTTTTCCTTTGTTTTGAGAAAGAGTCTTTGGACAAAACTTTCAATACCACTTAGGACTAAGGAGATCCTAATAGATATTTTTTAACCACAAGAGGCCTAAGGCAAGGAGATCCTAATAGATATTTTTAACCACAAGAGGCCTAAGGCAAGGAGATCCTCTATCTCCATACTTGTTCTTAATGTCTGGTGAATCCCTTACTAGGGCTGTGATGTATCGCTCTTGGATGAACCTAGGTTTAGCCTTCTCCAATATAGAGATGACTTATTAGTGTTATTCAATACTAAAAATCCAAATGCCGCTGGGCTAAATTCCTTGTTCACCCAATTAATGAAAGAATGGGGCCTGCAACTCCACATTCGAGATTATAAGAGAAACTAGATTTCGGCATATTTGGATAGGCAAAAAAGGAGTAAAGTGAAGTTAAATGGGTCCTAACGTTTTAAATTTTCAACCCTATCCTATTTTGATGAGTTTGATTCGACAAATGAAGTATTGTTGTCGGCTTTCAACCCTAAGTACTCCTGATGCTTTGAGTAAAAGTCAATTCTACTTCAAACCTTAACTTTACACTATTATCCTCAATCCACTTCTACTCTCCTTCAATTCTCATGTAAAATCTACTCCACTTTACTCTGCTTGACATTTATCCCAATAGTGAATCCGAATAGTGAAAATGGCCTCATTAAGAAACAAAACCCCGAAACTCATCCTTTCCTTGGAGAGGGATGCTAAGAGGATAGAGGTGGGGCCACTGTGGCCTAGGCGAAAGTGATCAAACCAATTCATGAAGGGGGCCCTTGGTATTAGGGACATGTCAGTTCAAAATTTAGCTGCCATAGCTCACTCCATTTGGTGATTCTTATCCTAAGGATCTGTGTACTGGGTTAAGCTTACACTACCCTGGGCAGGGCAGGGACGACCATGGTAGGGCCAAAGGAGGAAAATAAAAAAAAATTTCTATGGCATCAGTAAGCATCTAATGTCAACTGAACATTAACCCTTCCCTTTTATTCGGCCTGACTAACAATGCTTGCAAATTGCAATAAGCAACACAATGAAGTTATAAAGGATCAAATTTACAAAATACATACATCAACAATTAAATCCATGTAATCTAGCCATGTTGGTCAAAGATCCCAGGGATACCCATGTTATAAAAAAAAAAAAATCAATCATTGTGATCCAAAATAATAATCAAAAGCCATGCAAATCCGGTACATACACTAAATAAAATATAAACTAGTTCAACTGGATTGAATCATCAAAATGATCCATGATAGCAACTGGAATGGTCAAAATGCATCAATTCGAAAAACCAACTAAATAAATCAAGATCAATTCCAAAGATCATCATGAGATGCAACATTCAATTTCAACTAATTTGACGTTAGTATGGCACATCAAAGATCACGATCAAATCTTGACACAATTCTCAAGAAATCAGGGTCTAACAAACCACATTTGTCAAATTGGAACCATTTCCGTAAAACAAAATGATTTTTCAGCACCTTGGATTATGGAGACCGAACCACTGGGTCAACGTGACCCGACCTCTTCCTACGAAGAGAAAGAAAAGGAGACAAAAATAAGAGGCACTTTCTGGTCACACAGTCTATCGTTGTGGTGTGAGTTTTTTTTTTTTTTTTCTTTTTTTTTATCCCAATATTAAAAAAAATTCAAAAAATCCAGAATATTAAAAAATATTAGAAAATAATATTTTTTCCACTAATAAAAAATAGAAATCAAAATATCAGTCCCCCTAAATTATAATATTCTGTATCGCAGTTTAATTTTTAGCTGTTAAAATATGTCAATTTTAAATGTTTAACATAAGTGCTCATCCTTATAATTTATAAATTCATTTGTAACCATATCTAAAATTCAAACCATCAAAAATACCTATCACCTGCTATATTGGATTTGTAAAATGAAATCACTCACGTTAGAGTTGGGCCCATAATTGAATTGGTTATGCTGCATGGCTAAAATCACTAATCTATCGTATATATAACTTTAGAATCTAGCCATCTAAGTCCAGGACTGAGCCCATGGTTTGAATTGACCACATTTAATTTTGTATTGGTACTTTATCAACATGATTTACAATTTGTTGAAATGGGCCTAAACTTTCACTTGAGTAAAATTAGCTGAGGACCATTGAGATTAGTGCATTAGCTTTTGAGTAGTGGGGTCCATCTACAAAAATCTAGACCACTCAAAGAAACTCAGCTCCTCTTGTTTGGACTTTGGAGAGATTTTATTTTAATAAGAGATGTCCTAGGCTTAGGACTGATTTTTTAAGAGTTTTTTATATACACCTTGCTAAGGTTTGTATGATTTGTAAATAGGCCCCTGAGGCTTTAGTATTTGTAAATAGGCTCCAGACTTTTGTTTTTAATACCTTTCATGTCCCTAAAATCAATATTCCTAATAACGAGCCACCATGAGATTTGTATTGGATTTTATATAAATGGTAGCTTTACCCTTACATCCATTATTTTATCTTAAGTCCCAATGGTTCCGCTCAATAGCTCTCTCATGCACATGATTAGGGGTGGACCCGGGTACAAGGGCCTGAGGACTGAATCCCTCACCCACATCTAGGAAAAGTTAAAAATTCCCCCATGCAAATTCTAAAAATTAATGCATTTTTATTTTTACATTTGCCCCTTTTCCCCCAATATTTCTTTTACATAGAGCCACACATCACCCCCTCACAAATTCAAAAAATTAATATTATTTTTACTTCTGCATATTCCCCCAATATTTCTTTTACACCCCCTACACATGAAGCATAATTATATATTTTGGAACTTTCATCAATCCAACAGTGGGTCATGTATGGATTGGATAAATCATATCCGATTATAAGTACATGTGTTGATTGTTGTCATGATCAATTTAGACTTAATAAAATGAGCCATGAATTGATAAAAAAAATAAATTTATGTGAGGTTATTTTCTCCTACTAAGTGCAATTGTTAGTGTTACACGCTTTATAAAAAAATTGAGTCCAAGCTTTTGAAATTATGGATATAAGGATAAAAGAGATGGACTAAAGTGCCATTTCGCTATAAAAACCTATGGTGGTTGGAAGACTATTGATTTTGAGGATACAAAAGGTATTAAAATAAAAATGCAGGGGTCTATTTGCAAATACTAAAACCGTATGGACCTATTTACAAATCCTACAAATTTTAGGGGGTATATACAAAAAGCTCCTTTTTTAATTGATTAACTCATAGTTCGAAAAGGTAGTATCACGCTGGGACCCAGGAGATTTACCCAGCCCAAACGGCTCCCACGTTTTGCTCTTTAAAATACCTCTCTAGTAAAGTGCCAATAAGGACTTTATGTAGCGAGGATTTGAGAAATCGAGAAAATAAAAAAGGGCAAAGGGTATGGAGAGAACTATATGTATATTTGAAATCCTAAAAAATGACCCATGTATAGAACAACTATCTTTGCACCCTTGATTTTCTTTTAGGGTGATCAAAGGACACAGGGTATGGAATGAGATATCTTGGATAGCCCTAGACATAAAGACATTAAGTATGGGGTCAATCCCATACCTCTAACCCAAATCATCCATGACCCACAAGTTTAATGACTTCGTATTAAAGAAAATAATTTGACCATCGATCCAATAGTTCGCCCCATTCCAATCAATCCAAACACAATGCACCCATGTAATTCAAGGGGTCTCGTGTGTGTGAATGAATTGTATTGTTGATTGATGAGTCTCAGCATGCTATCCTATATGTCTGTGAAATAATCTTGAACATCTTCAAGGGACGCATAAGCTGTTGGAGCCTACTTGGGACCCATGGATTATGAGACATGGTTGGAGTAAATGATCTAAGTTGACCAACATAGATGTCAAATCTGAAGTCAATCAAATGTCTCTAACACTTTATCCGTGGCCCACAAGTTTAACATAATTAATTTCTTCTTCAATTGGCCGATGGAAAATTACATAATATTTTTTTTAAAAAAAGTTATATAAATAATAATTCCAAATGATATTACACTTAGTAACATTTTCAAATCTTAATGATTTACTATTCCTTTTAATACATATAAAAAAATCAATTAATGCAACACTATCAATTTATTACTGTTAATGGACTCTTAGAATGGCATTTTAGTATCACTGTAAATATATAAATATGTATTCTATAAAAATAAAAAATAAAACGTTCGGTCCCGGGCTGGGCCCTGTAAAAAAAAAAAAATAATAATAATAAAATTTATGGGAAATTCTATATGCACCCTCACATTTGCACACCCACGTTCCTTATGAATAGTGATTTTTTTTTTTTTTTAGAACGTGGGTGTGCTCAGCAAATGGGAAGGGTGCATATAGAATTTCCCAAAATCTATACATTGATCTTTAACATCTTCAAGAAAGGGTTGACCCACATCGCCACTTGGAATGTGGTCTTTTCCTGGTGTGTCTCCTCTTTCAACTTCAAGCCCTAATAAGTAAAAGCATTCCCTTGTTCTTCTTCATCATCTGCAATTATTTCTCAATGTCCATCAATTGGGTCGATCTTCCTCAAGATCTGTTGGTGATGATTTGCAATTTTTTGATTTCACCCGATTGTATTACATTGCAATCTGTTTGCAAGTCATGGCGAGCGACTTTGAAGAATAGCAGTAGCAGACTCCGTGAGTTGCCATGGCTGTTGATGCTTCCTAAAGACAAAGAAGAAGATCCCGACGCTCGCGATTTCTTCAGTCTCTCCAAGCAGAAGATATTCACTATTCATCTTCCGGAGATGCGCTGCAAGCGCTGCTGCGGGTCCTTCCAGAATGGGTGGCTGATGACTGTGGACATAGATCTCAACATATCTCTCTTTCATCCATGGTCTAAAAAGACATTACAACTCCCTCACCTGTCCACCTTCAAACACCCGAACTACTTTGGCGTAGGCGAGTCTCGAGCTTACACCGTTGAAGAGATGCGTGACATGCACATATACAAGGCTGCACTTTCGGATGATGCCAACATGGTGGTGGTCATCTACGGATTTGGAGATTTTGCCTTTTGCAGAATTGGAGATAAAGTCTGGACTGAAATTAAGAGAAGCAGATTCATGGAGGATGTCGTATATCACAATGGACAATTTTACATGCTCAGTCCGCAGGCAGACATATACATTGTCCGCACTGGCACTGAGGACGGCCTCAACGCCCCCTGCATTGAAAAGCTCAGTCAAGGCTTCGACTCCTACTACTTGGTACCAGACATAGCCTTTGGCATTTACTACTTGGTACCAGACATAGTTTCTGATAGCATGTTTGTGATTATTAGAGATGATGGGTATATCGATGACACTCGTCCACACATATCGTCCAAATTTTCGATTTACAAGGCCCCTGCCCAGGTGGGTGAGGGGGCGCCCCATAAAGAGTTGATCAAGGTGGAAAGCTTGGGCGATAGGATAGTGTTTCTGGGGTGCAATTCTTCCATAATTGTCATGGCAAGCCAATTCCCGGGCTTTAAAGGAAATCACATATATTTTGGAGACAACTTGTTGGGACTATATTTTCGCAGTCCACATGGATGTTGTGATTCAGGTGTTTTTAATGTGGAGGATGGGAAGGTCGAACAACTTTTTACAGACAGGTTTCATCCTCCCTCAGCACCTCCTCTATGGATTGCGACCCCGCCTTATTCCCTCCAGAAGGAACGATTACGGTGAAGAAAAGCTACACTTCACTTGGAACGGTAGGCTTCTACTTAGCAGCAGTTAACAATTCTACTTTGCTTATTATTTACAGTGTTTTAAGCATTATGTCCAAATGCAAACATAATGATGCTTTGTTGTTTATTCGTCGGCGTCTAAGTGTAATGTCTCAATGCAAACAGAGAGATGCTTTTGTTATTTTGTCTTTCTCCACTATTTCCATTTGCAATTCTATTTAACATTTTTCCTTTAGCCTCCTGTTTGTTTTGTTTACAAGAGGGATAGAGTAAGAGTGGATAAGTGTCACACTATGCATAAAGTTAAAGAGGAGTGAGTCGAAATAAAGTTTTGGATGGTTGGTGTGAAGGAAAAAAAAGTTTTAAATGAATAGGATGGAGTAAAAAGGCATTTTATTATATATTGTGGGAGCAACTCTGAGTAGAGTGAAGTGGAATAAAATAGGAATCCACATCAGCAGACATGTTTACTCCTCTTGTCTCCTCAGAGCCATCCCAACACATTAAAAAGTATAATTTCCTAATGTTGGGACCAATTCCACTCCGCTTTCACTTCATCCAAGTGCAAACAAACATGCCATCTTATCCCAGATTATTATTGAATATTCTAGATTGTCGAGCTTGTTTTTTTCATATGTTACCTTCCAATGCTGAGCCTAATTGGTGTTCTGTGTTTGTTTCATTCTGGTCATGTTGTTGGTTTCTATTAATCTTGTTTGATGTTTCGTTTTAAGAGGGAAAACAAAAATAGCATACTATTTTCAGTTGCAGAGAAGTATTACATCAAGGAACATTCTATTACCATTCTCTCTCGGATTGAAGTTTTAAGAAGGTAAAGATGTGTGTTCACTGTATATAATTGAGTTCTTAAAAGTAATCCTGAATAATAATGAAAGCATGAGAGCTGTCTCTCTGCAAAAAGACCAGCTCCGGGTACCCAATATAGCTTGTTGATTTGTGTGGACTGAGGAGAACATCAATGTATCCAATGGCTCAGTTGTTTAGTAGCTTTTCTTACTTCTAAGGTTTTCATGATCCACTTTTACCTTTTGCCAAACAACAACCCTCCACCACCAATGATCAGTCCTACTACACATTCACACCAATGAGCTTCCAAACCACTTACAAATTAGTGCTCGCCCCATTTGACCAATCCAAATTCTGTACAACTGAGACCCTTAAACTGAGGGTTAGAATGATCGCATGGTTCCCATATTTTTGCACACACCTAAGTTTGATATATACTTTGCCATCCCATATCCCCTCCTAATGTGATTGACATGCATCTAGGTGGGCCAACAGGGCAGGCCTTAGTTTGCTTTGGAATCACCTATCCGTTCTGTATTGCATTTTCAATATATTTTTTAGACTTTTCTGTATTTTTTATATTTACTTTGCTTCTAACTTGATTTACTCTTTTGATCATTGCGTAGGATGCCACTGCAAATGATATCCAAATGATATTTTTTATGTTAAAGTTTACCCAACATTATACTTCTCATTTGCAAGCGGCAAGCTGGTGCAATATGATGTGAATAGGTCCAAAGAAGCCATCATTGGGTTCATTCAAAAGAATAAGGGCACAACTATTCAAACTACTAAGTCCTCGGAAGATGAGCTATGAAGGTAGTTTTCCAACCTCTAATCTTTCTGTTATTGAGATGCCAACTCATATTCTAGTGTATACTGTCAACCGTGGCTTGCTAGTTGTCAGTAATCCTTTTTTTTTTTTTTTTTATATCGATAATGGAAAATTAAATCAAAGTGGAGGAAGATTTACATCAATCCAAAATACCCCATCTTGGAGATAGGGAGAACACAATGGTATAAAAGAATTATGACAAAACAAAAGAAACAGCTAACTACATTGGGAAAGGAAGCAATGAGAAAATCAATGCACCTTGTTGGCCAAAGCATCCACAAAACCATTAGCCATCCTCCCTACTTGCTGAAACTTCACTTAAAGCAAGGACGATAAGAACTTGATTTTTTTGAAATAGAGTTGGAATCACTAAGGGTGCGTTTAGTTGCACTTTTTCAAAGAACTTTTTTGTCCTTATGCTTATGAAAAATTGAAAAGCTATTAAAATTGTGTTTAGTCATTACCATTTAAAAAAGCACTTTTTATTAAGCAAACGTCCATTTTCACTTTCCTCACAAGCCAACCTCTAGCGACTTCACGTTAGGAAGCTGCTGCTTCACTTTTGTGGACAGCATTGCGCACGGTAACGGTAACTTGGTGGGAAACAAAAAACTAGTTTTCTTCTTCGTCATTGCATCGTTTCTTTTTCACTTCTATTTCTGCTCGTTGTTCCCAGGGTCCCCTGCAAGTCCGACGTTCACAGATGCAAGCAGTACGGGGCAATGGGAAGACAAAGTAGTTGAACTAACTGTTGCTAATCCTTGCGGTGATTCCTGTGAACCTAGGTCATTAACCAAAACCCATCTCTGGATTTGAGTTTCCCAGGGATCAGAGGTCAAAATAAGGATTTGACGGCAACTGTAGGATTAGCAGTGGTGGCAATGAAAGGCCTCATCCAATTCGGGTGTGAGATCTTAATCGCAGTTATGGGAATGACGAAGATGGCAGAGAAGGGTTCATGGAATTCGAACAGAAGGCTGAGAGCCCATTGAAGAGAGGAGAGTTCAGATTAGTCAATGAAAAATTTGTGCACAGATTTGTAGCAGATGTCTGAGAAGGCCCAATTGATGAGGAAGGGGGTAGTGGATAGAAGAGACGCAGATGGAGTTCAGTTGGACAATTCGTCAGATACGGATGGTAGATGAATGGGTTGGGGATGCATTGGATAGACAGTGGTTTTGAATTGCCTGCGGTTCTTTGCTGTCATTATAAGAGTATCTAAAAGATATGAAGTATAATGCAATTTGGTTGTGGTGGAAAATGAGATGTGGAATACAGAAGCTTGGGAAGGGACTTCCTTTTGAATGCGGATGGATAGCGTTAATGGTTACTATACTTCACTGGGTTTGTGCATTGGAATCCCATTAACGGCAATATTGGATGCTAATTGTTCAAACTTCTCAATCCATATAGAATGCTGGTTCTCAGTGCTGATAACAACTTTTGGTGGAATAGGCAGAAGAAAGCCTAACATAGTTTCTAATCTGTACACTTCCTCAAAACATTAAAAAATGGATAACCGTTTATTTTGGAATTGTCTAACTCCCTATAGGTTATAGTACATCCAAATGAACCTTTGAGCCTCCATTTTAGTGTAGTATGCTAGGCAAAATAGATTTCTTCTTGTCATAGCTTATAAGACACTCTCACTTTCAAAAGTTTTGGAAGCAAATGATTATATTGTTATTCTAAGTATTGTTATAGATGATGTATGTTTTATTCTGTTTATTTTTTCCTGCTTGAATCTAGATAGAGTGCTGTTTTAGAAAGATAATGGTAGGATTGGATTTGCTTTTCCTTTCTTCCTCTTCTTTTCTTTTCTTTCCTCTTTTTTATTTTTTGCTTTATGATTATAAATAATTCTTTTATAACATTATGATTATAAATAATATGTTTAAGATTTTATGAGGTGCTATTTTTTATTATAAAATTTTAAAATATTATTTTTTATTAGTTGCTAACGGTTGTTTCTTTTCAATATCCTTACCAAACAACATTAGGGGCTGTGGCTTTTGCCTCTACAAAGTAGCTATAAAAGTTCCACTAATCAAACACAATTTTTTTCCAAAATGCTCCTTTAAGAAGTAACTTTTTTGTAGCTACTTTTAAAAAAGCACCATTGGCTTTTACAAAGTCCACCAAACACACCCTGAGGCAAAAGGCACCTAAAAAATAGCATTAAGTACAGCATTTTAAAACTCATCCTAGTCCGAGTAGACTTAGACATGGTCATGGACAGGTTGCTTCCTAATGGACTCGGTTGAGTCCTATAATATGTCATTTTCTTTTTCTGCAAGGATCATAAAGAGAAGTAAAGAAGAAGCAGATTTTAAAGGAGAAATGAAATGAGAAAAGAAACTGTTGAAAGTAATAAATGAGTGGTAGTGAGTTGAGACTTGAGACTCGAAGAAATTTAGTGCATGAGTCCGGATCCTCTTGCTTCAACTTAAGGAAATCCCAAGTTAAATGAGTGAAACCCCACAGTCGGACCCACCTATTGTAAATCCGGGCCGCTAAAAATGAATGCCCTCCCAGTTTATTGTATATCCCCAAATACTTTGTAAGAGTTGGTTTGCCGAAGTAAAATTTGGGGATTTACGACAAAATGGGAGGTCGGTCATTTTGAGAGGCACAAATTTTCAATACACGGGCCTCAATGTGGAATTTCACTCCTTCAATTCACGATTTTTGTAAGTCAATTGTCAAAGCATCAGAGGATCCAGACTCAATGCACATGTGCATTAATATCAACAACTAGATTCCACTTTCTAGTCTCGTCACTAATGCCAGGTCCCCTCTGTGGCAACTGGTAGGTGCTTTTCTATGGCATATCCACAAAAAGATAATGGATTCTCTAAGCATTTAACTCAGGCTTTCACTTGAGACTCAACCCAACACAACCATGTTGAGTTGCACCCAACTCAACTTGACCCACCATGATCGAGTCAAGGCTGAGTTCGGGTTTTAAAATACTGATTCAGATTCACTTTCCACCATCAAATTAGCTTGAAGAGATGATGAATCAAAGATGTGAAGAAGCCTTTTAAAATAGCCACTGCCTCAGCCTCATTAGACTCGATACAACCCATATTCTTAGGGCGTGTTTGTGTAGTGAGAGGATTTTGTCCTCTGCAGATTTCCGTTTCCATGATATAGAGGAGTCTCGCATTGCTACCCCTCACATAGCAAATCAAAATACTTTTCATTGAAGAAAAGCAGTTTTTTTTTTTTTTTTTTGAGGAAAAAACATTGCACCAAACAATTAAAATAAGTGGCTGCATGGAAAATCATGACAGTGCTCCTTTCTACCTTGGATTCTTGTCATCGTACAAGCGCACCCTTAGAAAACTGAAATAACACCTTGACTGTTGCTAAGCACCCCCTACCTACTCCCACCGGCCACGGCTTTCCCTAGCGACTCCTTCGACATTAAACTTCAACTTTCCTAGATGAGGTGGAGCCCAATTTACCACTTTACTCTCCTTAGTTCTCTCATGATACAAGGAGGCATCTCGATTATGCCAGATACCATCGACACTAAGATTATCAAATTCCCTCCTAGTAGAGGCCCATTTGGCTATCTGCAAACACCAAGGGCACCACATACGTCACAAATCCCCTGAAAACTCTAGCATTCCTCTCTTTCCACACATACCATAATATGGAAAACGGAACAAGCATCCAAAGAACCAGGACCACACCTATAGAATGGAGACACCCTCCAAGCCTCAACCATACCCATCAACAATTTTGGTGGAAAGCACTAATGGCAATGAACACTACTCCACACAAGAAACTGACACCACAAACAATAGGGAAACTCAATGCTAGAACAGATGGTCAGCCGTCTCCTCTTCTTCCCGTAGAGCAAATGTAAATCTGAAATAGCCTCCGAAGATATGCCTCTCTTTCTAAGGTTGTTGACCGCAGAATCCCCTTCCCTAAGAGTGCAAGCTAGAAAGAAAGAAAGAAAAAGGCCTCCACTCTAGATGAACATGTCTAAACCAGGTAGGCTTGTCTGAGTTTATCCTAGTTGCAGTTTTCAACTTTCTGATTTGGTTTCAGCTAACTGTTCCGAGATTATGGAAAAAGAGCAGGATTTGATGTCCACTAGGATTTCCATACCATGACATTGTAATTTAATTCCTTGGTTGATCGTTTTGTTCTGGACTTAATTTTCTGGATTGCCATAAAGGCATAAACAGGCTAATGCTGCCAAAGAATTTCACTTTCTTGAATGGAAAGCCAGTGCTAGAATGCTAGCATTTGATGTTTACTGGTCATACCGACCTGCAACACTATGAGCACAATTTTGTATGTCTTACAAACATTATTGGTGAAATCAAATTTGGGATGAACAATACTTCTGAATTTAATTTGTTGCTTTGGTTATAGTCTATGTTGGGAAAAATTACACCCTTGGAAAAAATTACACCCTTGTTTTTGGGGCTGGATCACACCTATAATTTGTTGCTTTTGTTTGGAATTTATTGAAAAAATGGTCATAATGCAAATGGTGTTTAGCCAGTTAAATGCTCCATGAAGCAAGGTGTTTCAGAGAAAATGTGCCGGAGGCTTTTACGGAGTGGGAACCCTTGGTGGGTTGTAAGGCATATTGGGTCAATATCCAAAGTCAATTATTCCTTGAGATTGGTGGGCTTTTAGGAAACAAAACTATTTTGGAATATTTTAGGGAAGATTTATGGTTAGAGGATTGTGCTATATAGCTGGCCTCTTCCAAAAACTTTCATTCAATCTAAAACCAACAATGTCGTTAACATATAGGAGAAACTCTCATTTCTTTCTCTGGTCTGGCATGTTGCAATTTGAGTGAAGTTCAACTCTTGGCCATCAGTGTGGCACTGTGGATCTTTGCTGCAGGGAACTCTTATTTCATCCCTAATTTCACATGTAAGTCTTAACAGCTCTACTACTCCGGCTCCCTATGCATGTACCCACACATATTGAATGTAATATATGAGCAGGTTGCAGCAAGGAAAGGTGAGCCCTACAGCTCAATTCAGGTGACCACTGACTACATAATACCGGCATCTCTAACAGGGGCGGACCACATTATGTCCATTGTGGGCATTGCACCCTATTGGAATTTGAAAATCCCACAGATTTTCAATGGGCTGATGGCCCATGCCCCCAATGCTATCAAATGCGTGTCCCTTATACCCCTTTTATTCTCAAACCGGCAAACCCTCCTTCAACTCAAGATTTCCATAAGTCAACTGTCAAAGCATTAGAGGATCCAGAATCAATGCATCAACAACTGGATTCCAGTCTTGACTGATCCCAGGTCCTCTATTTGGCAATTGGTAGGTGCTTTTCTATGGAATATCCACAAAAAGGGAGTGGATTCTATAAGCATCTAACTTAGGCTTCCACTTGAGACTCAACCCGACTCGACCAAGCTCCGCGCACCCAACTCAACTTGACTCAACCTTGTTCGAGTGGGCGCTGAGTTTGGGTTTTAAAACAGTGATTCAAAGCATGGTTAAAAAATCGGACTCTGGACCGTCCTCTGGAATGCCCAGAAAAATAAAATAAAAAAACATGGGCAGTTGTGTGGGTGCCAAAAAAGAGGAACAATGGTGGGTCGGATGGGCGGGCTAAGATTGAGTGTAATGAAAAAAAAAGAAAAAGAAGGAAGAAAAAGAATTGTACCAGGCACTTGCAAGCACCATTCCAACATAGCATCAATGAGGTCAGCAGCAGCAGTAGCACTGTAAGCCATTAATATCTTTTTTACTGCTGCCATTACCAAGACAGACCAGGACTTTTTCCTTGGGGGGCCACTATCTTAAAAAAAATTCTTTGGGTCCCAAATATAAAAAATGTATGTAGTTTTCAAAATAGTTAGTAGTTTTTTTGAAAATTTTGGGGGGTCCATATGTAAAAAGTTATAAAATCTTTTAAAGAAAAAATGGACTTTAGAAAATTTAAAAAGTTCATATGCAAAAACTCATATAAAGTCTTTTATAAAGAAGAGGAATTTATGGGTAAAATCCCTTTAGGACGGCATACGTCCCAGCAGGACTTGGTTCAATTTCTGATACGGAAGGGACCCTCGTATGGGCTTTTTTTAATTTTTTTTGTCGTTTTGCGATATTGTCGATATCGACAATTAGGTGAGTATCCACTTATATCTCGGCCCGATTCCACTTTTCGCATTTCTCCATTTGGGTCGTCTTCAACACTGCTCTGGAGTTTTTTTCTTCTACCACCATAAATCGCCATCTCCATGGTGGTTGAATTCCATTAAGACAAAGGTACACACATTATCTACCACCTTAAAGTGCTTTATGTACCCTAAAACACCATAACCTAGATTCTTGCCCAATATGTAATTGTTAGAAACCCTAGAAACCGTGGGAAATCTTCTTTCTATGCCCTAGGCAACTATGGTTTGTGGGGTTTGAAGGGTTTGTTTTGTGATTGCGTTAGCGTTCATTGCAATTAGAAATAATGTATTATGAATAAATCCAGCAGTGGGAGAACTGTTTGGTTATGAGTTGGTTTCTTTTGGAGAATGGGTGGAATAATGTGTGAGGGATAGCCACTGGCACTCAATAGCATTGTTTGAAAGCATTGTTCCAAGCTTTATAATAAATAGACTATTGATGAAAATGCATTTTCTTTCTTTTGATAAAACTATTGTTGTAAATGTTTAGCTAGTCGTAAACGTTTTTGAACAGCTGCTTAATCTTTTTATTTGGCATGGTGTGCGCAGTATTTATCAATGAATGTGAAGACATTTTCTCTACTCTCAGAGACATACAAATGCTGTTAATATAGATCTGTATTAACTGACATTTGTACCTAATGTTCATCTGATATAATGACAGCATGTCAGATAGAGAGGTGTTGTTCATCTTCCACTATGGCGGTGACTTTGAATTCGATATAAGTCGTCCTGTGTACGATGGAGGAAAACAAAAGATGAGATTTTTAGCTACAGACATAACATATGAATCTCTTGTTAAAGAAGCAATTGAAGCATCTAATGGGGACTTATCCATCCAGAATCTAAGCATGCAATACCTACATCACAACGGACGGGCATACTCCCTGGCCAGCGTTGATGATGATAATGATGTTTGGATTATGTTCAAAGCATCGGATGATGAATCGAATGGGATATATTTATATGCCTTCAACGGTCTGAAGAAGGAGCAATGCATAGAAGGGGATGATTGGAGGTACACTTGTTTGCATAAGTAGATTGTACAACACCAATTACTATATTCTCCTTCCTACTTGCTTATTTATGTAACGATTCATTGTAGGTTTCAAAGGAGCTCTATTCGTCGCTCTTGTCCGGACAAAACAAGGAAGTTAACAGGAACTTCAAACAGAAAACAAGTTTTTAATTCAACTAGCTCTAGATACGTACCTACCATCAACATCCGCGAAGACAAAGACATGTTTTTTCCTTCTGTGCGGGTCGATTGCAGTCCAAGTCAGACAGTCGGACAAGACACTGTCTATGATGATTTGGTATTTGGGACAGACCGTGGTGGTGATATCCATTTTGATGGGCCTCCGTCTATAAGCCAAATCCATTCGATTCCATTGGCGAATGCCGAAAGTAAAGTTGAAGTAGCCAATCTAATCAATAAGAATGTTCACTGTAATGAAACTCCGGCTGAAGTTGCAGGAGCCGATCGAAGCAATGAGGCATTTTGTTGTAATGAAACTCCAGCTGTCGATCTTGAGGATAAAATGGAGCTCGAGGACATAAACACAGATGTTGGAAACAACTCGGCACGGGAAATGTGGATCGGCCGTAAGTTCCAAGATCAAAAAACGTTCTGGAAAACTTTGGCTAAGTTCGCAATTTATGGCGACTTCACCCTTAAACCCCTGAAGACCAACACGACCAAAGTAACTGCACGCTGCAGAGATCAGGAATGTCCATGGCGTATTCACGCTTCAATCGTCGAATCAGGCCTAAAATTTAAAGTAAGGACGTACAATCCTAACCATAAATGCTCAAGGCCAATGATGGGCATGGCACATCGACAAGCATCTTCGGCACTTATTACAGACTTCATCATGGATAGAGTTAGATAGAATGTCAATTTGAAACCGAATGAGATCATGAATGACTATCAAATGGAGTTTGGGGTGACCATTACCTGCAGGAAGGCTTATATAGCAAGGGAGATGGCACTGAATATTGTTCGTGGATCGTATGAAGACTCCTTCCAGCAACTAGCTCTGTACTGTAAAGAACTTCATTTGAGCAACCCTGGCACTGTATGATGGAACGCGCTCCGAGGCGCCGTGGGGCGGCTACCGGGGTCGGCGGAACGTGGGAGTCCGTCGGGTCCGGCCCTTTCGCGCCCTGGCGGGCCTGAAGCGTGCATCAACATTTCTTTTGTGTGGGTGTGCCAGATTTTCTATTTTACTTGGAATTGCAAGTGGTAATCCGGAGATCAACCTTCGCAAGTAAAAAGGAAATCAACTTCTTTCAAGTTTTCCATTGCACAAATATTTAAGAAAAGAGACATTTTCTTAGTTTGCCGTGAAAGGCGATTTTGTTTGGCATTTATAGCCGATTTTGGCGTTTATAGCCGATTTACAATTCTTATCAATAATGAAAGACAAGATTTGTGATTTTTGTCTCTTTTAGAAAAATACAAACTACAATGAAAAGCAAGAAAAGGAAGATCTAACTTTTCAGGAGATTGTGGGGGACTCGTTCAGATTGACGGTCGCAAGCCATGTATGGGCTTCGCCATCATCCATGCAGATGAGAACAGAAGATGCTCTTGATTCGCTTGGCTTGGCCATAACCTCAGGTTTTTAGAGGACAAAGACCAAGAGAAGGTCCTATGTCCAATAAAAAGCTAAGTAGACGGGCTGAAAAGCCACGTCTAAGCCATTAGAGGCAGCAGGAGAAGGCAAGGACCTTGGGGGGGGGGGGGGGGGGTACCCCCCAAGGGACTTTTGTCACCTTGTAGTGGTGGCCGGTGCAGAACTTCAGCAGAGTTTTTCTCTCTTTTTCTTTCTCTCAGATCTCTTTCTGATCTTTTTTTTCTGATTTTCTCCTCTTTTTTTCTGATCCCGATTTTCTGATCTGAATTTCAATGGAATGCTCTCCTATTTATAGGCCTTTGGTAGCCATTTAGGAGGGTTTATGAGCCTTAATGGCTTTAATGGGAGGAGTTACAAGATTTATTTCTTGATTTTGTAACTCCTTTTTCCTTGAATCTGATTGGCCGATGGAGATTAAGGGCTTTTAATCACCTTAATTATCATAATGGGAGGAGTTTCATGGTTTAAATGCCATGAATCAATTGACTTGTAACTCCCAAATGCTTGCTTCTGATTGGGCCGTCCAAAGAAATGAATTAATGACTGCAATAAAGCTAGTCAATTAACCACATTAATTGGTCGCCGAGCAGTCGAAGAGTCGCGGGCCGTGCCGTGTCTTCTGGAATTCTTCTGGCGATGATCATCGATGGATCTACATGCTGATCGACATCGGATGAGCATGTAACTTCAGACATTGATAGCTAAGAGTGGGCCGGTGACATCTGTCTTGTCGATTTCACGATCGGTCGGACAGAAAGTGCACTTTCTTGGTCGACCGGTTGGCGATCTTGGAGCGATCAATGATGATTTTATGCCTTTGGAGGTTGACCCGTGATTTTGACGGATGTCGGAGGATATGAGTCAATTTCAAGCACTAAAAATCACATTTTCAGGAAACCACAGGGGCCAAAGTGCGCGAAACGCGAAGAAAGACGGAAAAAACGGGTCACCGGCGGAAAATCCGGTGACCCGGACCTCCATGGTCGCCGGCGACCATGGACCGGCGACCATGGGCCATGGTCGCAGGGGCCTGCGACCATGGGCCATGGTCGCAGGGGCCTGCGACCATGGGCCATGGTCGCAGGGGTCTGCGACCCTGGGGGATTTTTCCCCTTCGGAGCCCGTTTTGCGGTCGTTTTGAGGTCTTTTTCGTCGCCGTTTTCTTCTGTATTTTTCTTGACATTTCTTCTCATTGGCTTGATTTCCCTGTAGAAAACTTGATGAGAATCCTTGCATTTTTAGAGTGTAAAGTTTCCAATTTTCCGGGAAAGCCGAAGACTTTGTCGCGTAAAGCTGCTGATTTTCCGCCAGAAGCTGAAACTTGGTCAAACGATGTCGGAATGACCTGAAATTTGAGGTGAAGCCTCCTGAGCAATAAATAAGACCAACCATAGGCTTTTGTTTGAGTTTTGAAGCCGTTTGGGGTCCCGTCGATGCTTCACTTGATTTTGCTGCGGGGAAAATGCCGAGCTTTGATATGTGGCCAAACGATGTCCGATTGACCTGAAATTTGACGGGGAGCCTATTGGAGTCATTTTGAGACGTTCCATGGGCTCCGTTTTGGATGTCATGGTCCCGGGTTGCTCCGCCGCCGGTAGGCTTGATTTTCTCTCGGAGCATCGAAACCTGGTCAAACGTTGTCGGAATGACCTGAAATTCGACGTGCAGCCTTTTGGAAGCATGTTGAAGCCACTCATGCACTTGGTTTGATGAGCGAAGGCCTCGGTGGTTCCCGCCGCCGGGAGGCTTGATTTTGCTGCTCGAGCATTGATGGAGGGTCAAACGTTGTCGGTTTGACTTGAAATTTGGCATGGAGCCCTTTTGGGACATGCTGGAGTCATCTGTAGGCTCTGATCGAAGTTTTGACGTCTCCGATGATGTCGCCGCCTGGAGCGCCATTTTAGCTGTCGGAGAAGCGAAGTTAGGCCAAATGATTCTGAAATGGCCCGAAACTTCATGTGTACTCTTCTCTTGGCTATCTTGAAGGATCTTGTAGTTTTTGTTTGATTCTGACAAGATTTGATATTTTGGAGAAGTTGCATTGCCTATTTATGGCAGGTTGCGACTTCATGCAGCTTTCTTGATGTTGAAGAGGCAAAGTGACATTTTTGGTGTCAACACTGTAACAAACATAGACACCACAACAGAGGACCGTTTCAGAAGATTTTTTTGGGCATTCGGACCTTGTTTAAGGACTTTCACGACTTCGTTGGGACCGGTGATTGCTGTTGACGGTTCACATCTCCGAGGCAAGTATCCATGTGTATTACTTGTAGCAGTAACACATGATGCCAATCAAAAGCTGCTACCAATAGCATTCGCCTTTGCGGAAGTCGAATGCCGTGATAACTGGGAGTGGTTCCTTGCTAATTTGTTCATTTCGCTTAGGGAGCCCACCAACTTGACTATTGTTTCAAACCGTCAGAAGGGCCTCATTCCAGCGTTGAGGGACACCATGCCATCCGCATTTCACTGTTATTGCTGTCGCCACATTGCTGAAAATATCAAGGCTGCTTTTAGTGATGGCGTAATCGTAAGTAAATTTTGGGGGGCAGCAAAATCGTATAGGCCTTATGAGTACGATGCTTACATGATGGATATCGTGCAGTAAGCCTAGAGCCATTCAACTACATTGAGATAATTGGGCGGCAACGTTGGGCGAATGCATATGTAGAAGGCCGTCGGTATGATATGCTTACTAGCAACGCGGCCGAGTGTACTAACAGCCTCTTAAGAGACACAAGAGTCCTGCCTATCACAAAGCAAGTGGAGGAAATACGTACCAAGTTAATGGAGTTCTATCATAAACGACACCTCCTTTTAGAAAGCATAACAACTAGTCTAACTCCGTATGCGGAGAAACTACTAAGCAAAGAAATGGAGGATGCTCGCCGAGTGCACGTGCGAATAGCTGGGCTCGTTGAATTTCAAGTTCAATCTGCGGAGTACATAGATTTTGTTGACCTCGAACGGAAAACCTGCACATGTCGGAAATGGCAGCTCTTAAGCATCCCGTGTTGTCACGTATTGGCTTCAATGAAGGTCAGAAATTATGATCCGTACGCATTTTGCGAGCATTGGTATTATTCAAGCACTTACCGTGCTTCGTACAATGAAGTCTTACATGTTACTCGTGATATTAAACAATGGGAGCACACATGTGATGTTAGGGTTCTTCCACCGAGAGCCACTAAACAGCCCGGACGTCCAAAAAAGAACAGGATCCGTACTGAAGATCGTGGTCGCCAGAGGAGGGTCGTTATTTGTTCAAATTGCAAAGGAAGAGGGCATAATCGTGGAGGGTGTCGCAATCCTCCAGTAATAAGCTGATGGAATAGTTGTACAGTATTTTTTGGAATGAGCCACTATTGTTTTGGTAGTATTTTTTGGGTGGTCTCATTTGATGCATATAGTCTCGTTGGAAGTAAGAACAGTTGTGTAGGATTAGTTGTGCAGGAATATAGTTGGTCTCATTTGTTGGTTGTATTTTTTGGGTGGTCTCATTTGTCTATATATTTGGAGAGACTATATACATGACAGAAGTTGTGTTCCATTGTAATTATAAACCTAATTAAGTAAGAACAGTTGTGCATGAATTTTTTTGAAAGCTTTAGAACCAGAATAGTTGGTCCTATTGTAGATGAATATCTCTGTATGTATATTTTGTATGGTCGTCCTGTTATGTAAGTGGATATTGGAAATATAGCAATGGTATTTGTCCCTTTGTGTTTTTTCATAGAGTTTGATTGTTTCACCTGGGTTTTAGTTGATTCCAGAATTTGTTGTCGATATCGACAACTTAACTGAAACTCTGAATTTCAGTAAAATGACAGTAATTGTCGATATCGACAACAAAAGTTGTCGATATCGACAACTTAACTGAGACATTTAATTTCAGAAAAATGACAGTAATTGTCGATATCGACAACTTAACTGAAACATTGAATTTCAGAAAAATGACAGTACCTGTCGATATCGACAACCTTTGTTGTCGATATCGATAACTTAATTGAAACATTGAATTTCAGAAAGATGACAGTACTTGTCGATATCGACAACTTCTATTGCCGATATCGACAATATAACTGCAAGTTGTAAGATAACATGCAGTGATCCGTTTGGGAAAGCAAGACCTGTAAGATACCTGCAAGCTGGTAATTAAATGTTCACATAATAACATGAAAACCTGTAGAGATTACACATAATATGGACACAGTTTTAAACAAAATGAATCCACTATCGAATTGACTGTATTTCTCATTCAACCATCCCGCCTGGCATTTTTTGCAAACAAAAAATTAGCATTAGAATATGTAAATCAATGAAAGTAAACGCGAATGTTCACTATATTGCGCTTCCGAAAGAAACAACTAAAAACACAATGTGACACAATAACTCAAAATAACATACAAATTTTTCAGCATGTTTCATTGACCGACGATCTTTTTCCAAGTTATTGTAGAACTCCCACTTCTTCTCATCAACGTAACCCACCAGTAGGGTGAAATGAGACCTGTGGTAGATGATGAAGATCAGCGTGCGTGCTTCCTTTGAATCCCACACCCTATGCCCTTCTTTCCCGAATACAGCTTCCACCGCGGAATCACTTCCATCCCGCCACCAACTCTGCATGCATTATTAACAAATTTCACTTCATTCAACGCGAATTAGAAGATGTACAACACTACTTGCACAAGCAAAGTGGCATCATTACTTACACAAACACTTGGGTCGGCAATGAAACAGTTGTCACACCCTTCCCATAAGATTTCAAAGTAAAAGTATATGATGTTCGTGTCCATCCATGTTCCCTCTTCAAGGATCTTCGCCAGATCATCCGCCTTTACTAACGTACAAATCTGCTCCAGCTCATCTTTCCTAAGGTAGTAGAGGAGATGTTGATTAAACAGAACAATAGAAATTGTTGATTTCTATATGTACACAGACATTTATAACATGTGGAAGCCATTTCATACCTGGTGGCATGATATTCTTTGAAGCCTTCGAGGAAGAACTTGTCACAATTGGACAACACGTAGTCATCTTGAACAAGCGAATGAGCGTAGTCTTCAAACTTCACCGGTATCTTGCGCATCCGTGGTAGCTGTTTTATCCTCCACACTAGTGACACAAGTGTGGCCATAGGGGCTGAGACCACTTGGGCGGATGAACTAGAGATTGGCAATGGCGAGGCGAACAATGTCCTGCTTAAGGCCGGGGTACAAACAAGTTCTTCGAATGGTGGAACACTGAATCCAAGTGTAGATTCTAGAACGGGAGGGGCCTCGGGTCCTTGTACAGATTCTTGATGCAGTACTTGCAATTCAACCGGTGTCTGTGCCCTGCTACCGGAACCTTCTATCATCAATAGCGGAGTTTCATCGAAAACGGCCGTTTTCCTTTTTGACGTTTGTTTTTTGATTTTGCCCGGGCTTTTGGTTGCGGGCCTCTTCTTATGTGTGAATGTGATTGTAATCTTCTTCTTCCTCACATCGTCATCGGACTGTGAGCTGCTACAACCATCAAATGAGAATTCCTCCCAATTTGACCCAAAACCGGACCTACACTTATCCAATTTCTTCCCAATTGACAAGGTCAGCTTCTCTAGAGGAGTGTTCCTGTGGGCAGCCCGTTTGAGCGAGCGCTCTATCCGGTCGACCAAATCTTTATCCTGAAAAGAAAGACAGAAATGCAATATATTACAATTTGCATGGTAGTTTGGTTTGAACTATTGCTTTAAAACAGACAAGCAAAGATGAAATACAAAACCACTTAAACAACTAAAGAGGAATTGGCTATACATGTTTCTGTGGGATGGTGGCTTCATCTTGTTTGCCGGATCCCTCTGCCTGGACAGCCTCTTGCTCAGCCACAGTGGACTGCTCCGGTTCCTCTCCCCTACCAATAAACATGACTGTGTTTTCACTATATCATTCCATGTACTCAGCTAGTTGCTCGGCTGCAATACATTCCTCACCATGTAGTCCAAGTTGGGCTCTTGCAGCCCACGACACTTTAATCTCTTCATCAATCATTTTTTCATAATCAACAACAACAAAGTAGGTCCTTTCCTCTCTCGGAAATGGCACTGTGAATGGTGGTGGGACTAATTGCTTTGGTCCAAACTGTTTCATAACCCTCCAAGTATTATGACACTCGACGATCCAATAGAAGACAAGGACGGTAGATGAGATGATGAGACTGTGATCAACTTTTGAAAGCTTCGAGTGAAACTTGTTGCCGTACTGCTTATAAGGTTGCCAAATGAACTGCAATTGAGATAAGCAATGGCTCATCAAGCATTGGATTAGCTAGTATATTAACTTCGAAAGCAAGGGTGTCAAAAACATGAGTTTCGATGCTTACCCCATCAGGTTTCAAATTGTTTAATTGCATTCTCACTTCCTTCACCTTAGATTTGGGTGGGCTTTCAGGCAATCTCCTTCGCCACGCCTTAAAGAGTGGGAATTGAATGTCGTTCTTCCAACTGTCCTTTGGCTTAGGACACTTTCCGATAGACATCCTAGTGTAGGCCCATATCTGCGCCACAACATAGAAGAAAACAAGTTCGTACAATATAATTAATAAGGAAAATTTTATTATTAATGAAAACGATCACCTGTAATAGCTGTAGGGGACCGGTTGGTGTCCTCAATTGGTGACCCTCAATCTCTCCAATCTTTTCCTCCTTCTCACCTCCATCACTTATCTTCTCCGTATTCCAAAGAGAGGCATTGGTCAACATCCTATAGAGATTGGCAAGACAAGCAGGTGCCCATGCGTAACGTTTGAACTCTTTAAAAAGCTCGAGTAGGTAAGCGGGTCCACGGGCACCGGAAGTTTGCGTAACAATTTGACCGCAGACTAAAAAGAATAAATAGGCCCGTGTTGCACGGATCTCTTCGTCTCTATAATTTTTGTCCTCTATTTTTTTCTCTAGTTCCTCAGCCTTGAAATTGTCTTCAAGCCACTTAAACTTCACTGTTAAGCCAACGTAGTCTAACTTCTTCCGTGGGGTAAGCCCATGGACTTCCTCACACACTGGCACTACATATTTCCCCTGGAAAGTACATCCAACAACTATGGGCCCATCTATTGGAAGGCCGTATATGTATGCAACGTCTTCTAGCGTGACAGTAGCTTCGCCCGATGGAAAGTGGAATGAGTTTGTCTCCGGCCGCCACCTCTCCACTAGAGCAGTGAAAAGCGCATGATCTATGACCATGCGATCTATGTCTGCGAGATGGTGAAGGCCCGTCCGCCTCATGAAGTCCTTTTGCTGCTTTGTAAGTGACCATGTATCCTTGTCCGGATTTGTAGGTATGCACCTCAGCCTCCCGAAGTCCTAGTGTGTACAATAATCGGATTAGGTTGTTAGCATGTAGATGATGTAACAAAAAAACAAAGTATATCGATGCTATGAATTAAGTTGTGGGGATATACCTCTCTGCGGCGGATTCCTTTGGATATATGAAAGCGTTGGTTGTATAGGAGAGTTTTCGGAGCTTCGTGTGCTTGTTCATTATTCGTCTGCACATACAAAAGCAATTAGTGAAGATGAGTATACACATTGGAAAGCAAATTTGTTATGAACAAGTTACATATAGATTTGAGGTAAAAATTATGTGCATTCCAATGTGTTGTAAACAAGTTACAAGAAAATTCTATACAGGTAAATAATGCAAGGGATGGTGGATTCATTGGAGATTTATGCATTAGATGTAATGCATACAACATAAGTTATACAAGATACAGACACAAACCCTATCTATCTTAGATAGGAAGTTGTAAGCCGCCCAAATGAATCCAAGCCAAACTCACCCAAAATTTCAAAACCTGGGTCCATCCATTCAGGCTCAGGTTATAGCACATGTGGCTGAGTTGGGTTCAGGTTGAAGGTTAGATTCAGGCTTGGGTTGTCTCCAACCTGACAAGAATTTTAGCCCTAAAATGGCTACTTTGAGCGACCCCAACCACACAAGTTTACATCCATAGTCATAACGCAGATAAAAAAGGATTTCGACCACACTGCAATTATGGTGAGTTCCATATCGAACTTCCTGATCACAGAAGCAAGGTTCTCTTGCTCATTTCCTGCATCTCAGGACCCTGTAATTCCTTCATAAACAGTTATATTTATTGACTAAAGGAAAAAATTGGTTGCTTTCTCTAGTTCTAGTACTTCTTTCATTAAATACCTGTCTCTAAATTTTCTTAATCTTATGTGGAAGAATATACAATTTTTTCAATAAAAGGACGACTTGTATATAGCCAAACAATTAGTACAAACATATAGATCTTTGAATGTTTTGTCAACTCAGAGCAAGTCACAAATATAGACTTTTTTAAGCTACATATGGCATGAAAGAGAAGCTCCACGAGACAAATATTGACTATTTGACATTTTTCCAATAGAAATGAGCGGCTTAGTAGTAGGTTGACATAGTCTCTAAATGTTTCTCTTTGAAATTGATGATTAGGAATTTTCATCAAATGCTTCTACAAATTGCCAACTTAAATTTTTTGAAGAAAGATTTGTTTTGGAAGAACTCCATCCAAGGTCTCACATAGATACAGTAATTGTGGTATTGTCAGCAAAGTAATTGAGACATTCCCACTGTAGGGTTTTGTTTTAAAGTTACGCAGGATTACAGACTTCCTTTTCGCCTTTCGGCTATTAGTGTTTATTTCATAGGACTGAACACCAATTTACCACCCTTTACGCCCTTAGGTGTGTCTACTTTGAATTGCTAACATCTTCTTACCTTTCAGGACTACAAACCTAACCATCTCCCACATAATGGTCAAATTCAATTAGAACATGGATTCCATAATACCGAAGATATCAAACAATGTTCTAGCAATGCACAAACAATGTATTCCTAAAATGAATGTTGCCATTATTAACCACCAAATCTCAAATATAAAGAAGACATATTAAGTGGTATACATATCATTTTTTTCCTTTTCAAAACAGATCATCTAATATGACAAATCATTCATGCTAAAACATAAGCATGAGGTGTTCACAGAGAGAGAGAGAGAGAGAGAGAGAAGTCATCTTCTCTGTTAAATATTTACGTCTAGTTTGGGTTTTGATTGGTCCTTACATAGATAGATTCCGGGACCTGGTAGCATGTTCCTCTAAGGGGTTAATGCCTTTATCTTCGCATCGGAATTGTGCTTGAACCTCCAAAGGGGTGGAAACAATTGGTTCTATAATGCAATATCTAAAAAAATCGATTGAAACCTATGACCCAAATAAATCCAAAGTGAGGGCAAGAAGTTCTGATCGTTAGTCCAAGAAAACGGTTATGACCAAGTGTGATCACCTCCGATATGGGAGATTACTAGTTACAACACTCATCATGATGCCACCAACGATGTATGATGGGCTCAATGTATGTAGACATAAGCAGCATCTTAATTTTCTTCTTGTCATGGTAGGAAGGAGATAAATGTTTGAAAGATATTTCCTTTCTAGTGCTTACAAAGTATGGAAAACATCATTTGTTTGATATAATTACTATAGATGAGTTTGATTTAGAAACCACGAATATGCGTAATACTGTTGAATTGTGATACTGAGAAACAAGACAATGTCAACTTGATCACTTTTATCTGTTGCCGTATTATGTCAACTCTAGAAACCACCCATTTGAAAAACTAGAATACCTGTAAGCAACTTATGTGACGATTTCAAGACTAGGTTCCTCACTTGAATTTATTTACTAGACATAAACCAATTCTCCTTCGTGTCTTTTTTCCTCTTTTGCGTGGTTGTAAACTCTTGACTAAAAACAATCAAGTGAAGATGTTCACAAAGCTTTCCAAGAAAGCAAGAAGATATGGATTGCCGATTGGTTTGCACAGCTGAACAATAAAATGGGTGGTGATATAAAGAAAATACAGACTGTTGGTGGGAAATGAAGGTTTTTTTTTCTTTCTTTTAATTGATTGGCAGGGTGTTGTGAAGGCAATAAACGTGAACAAACTTACTTATGCAGGCTGCAGAGTGAAGATATGGATTGCTGATTGGTTTGCACAGCTAAACAATAAAATGGGTGGTGATATAAAGAAAATACAGACTGTTGATCATTATCTAATTGAGATTTGGAAAGCTGTTGGAATGAATCTAGACAAAGTGGAGTTCTTATTGTCTTCAGAAGAAATTAACTCAACGGCACATGAATACTGGCCTCTTGTAATGGATATAGCTAGAAGGAACAAGCTTCCAAGGATTGTGAGGTGCATGATAACTTTTCCTCACATTCTTGCTGTGTTCTTATTATTATTGCTTGATTCAACATGTGCTTATGTGTATGGGTATGTGTATGTGTATGTATATGAACATGTGCTTACTATTTCAAAAGAATGAGTCAGAAAGATCAGCCATTTTCATGTAAGAAGAAGATGAGCAGGGGTCCGTTTGCATAGATGAGGAGAAGAAGAACAGCTCAGAGCACGTCCCCCGTTTGGGTAGATGAGGAAAAGAAGAACAATGCAGGGGACGTCCCAGAGCCATCAAAACAGAGCCTATGAAAACCTCTGATACCATTCAAAATCTAGGGCTAAAAAATAGGAAACAAAAACGTAAAGAGAAAACGAGAAAACGCACCTCCATGTGAACCCTTTCGAAATTTGGCGCCAAGCTTCCTGGGACCACAAACTTGGGACCACTGCAACAGGGAGGCGTCGACCGTGTGGAGAAGAAAGGGACAGGGGAAAAGTGGGTGGAAAGGGGTTGTCGATAGAAAGGGGAAAATGAGCCTCTGCGCGAAAGATAAACTCAATGACTTGTCGATATCGACAATGCCACTAGACGACAAAAAAAATTACAAAATCACTCCCTCGTGGCCATATCCGTGTCCGTTGTCAATGTGGGGCCTGTAGAGTGGTATAAGGTCCTACGGGGGTGTGCATGGTAAATTCCTCTTTAAAGAATAAGGGGGTTTTAAGAAATTTTAGACATACCAAATGTAAAAACTCGTAAAAATCTCTAAACAGAAACGAGGGTTTTCAAAAAGTAGGGGGCTGTACCTATACTACTGCAACATACTGCAACTCCTCTTTCAAGCACTTAAGAAGTTGGTATTCCCTCCTCCTTCTTCATCTACAATTATTTCTCAATGGAAAAAAACTGGGTCGATCTTCCTCAAGATCTCTTGGAGAAGATTTGCAGTCTTTTGATTTCACCCGATTGTATAACATTGCAATCTGTTTGCAAGTCATGGCGAGCGATTTTGAAGAATATCAGTAGCAGACTCCGTGAGTTGCCATGGCTGATGATGCTTCCTAAAGACAAAGAAGAAGATCCCGATGCTTTCGATTTCTTTAGTCTCTCTAAGCAGAAGATATTCACCATTCGGCTTCCAGAGATGCGCGGCAAGAGCTGCTGCGGGTCCTTCCAGAACGGGTGGCTGATGACTATGGACATGGATCTCAACATATCTCTCTTTCATCCATGGTCTAAAAAGACATTACAACTCCCTCACCAGTCCACCTTTAAACATCCCTGGTCTAAAAATACATTACTACTCCCCAGTGAAGAGATCCAAGAGATCCGTGACATGTACATAGTCAAGGCTGCCCTCTCGGATGATGCCAACATGGTGTTGGTCATCTACGGATTTGTTGGATATTCTGCCTATTGCAAAATTGGAGATAAGATCTGGACTCAGATTGAGGGAATAACACCCATGGAAGAGATCATATATCACAATGGACAGTTTTACGCACTCAGTTTGGGAACAGGCGTGCACCTTTTCCACATTGAGGATGGCGTCAAACCGTGGTTTGAAAGGCTCACTGAAGACTTACTAGACCTTGGCGTTTTCTACTTGGTACCAGACATATTTACTGATAGCATGTTTGTGATCATTAGAAGTGAAGGTTTTCTGGATGCGGAACATGGTGAAGATGAAAATCACACTTGTCATATAAGGACCCGTTTTGCGATTTACAAGACCCCTTTGGTAGAGGGGGTGCTCAATAAAAAGTTGAAGAAGGTGGAAAGCTTGGATGATAGGATACTATTTTTGGGGATTAATTCTTCCATGATTGTCATAGCGAGCGAATTCCCGGGCTTCAAAGGAAATCGCATATATTTTGGAGGAAATCGCATATATTTTGGAGACAACAGAATGGAACCATACGGAGGTTGTGATTCAGGTGTTTATAATGTTGAGGATGGGACTGTCAAAAACCTTTTTACAGACAGATTTCATCCTATGTCATTGCCGCCTCTTTGGATTGCAACCCCTCCTTATTCCTTCCAGAGGGATTTTGGAGAAAAGCTACGCATGGAATGACTGTTGGTATCTACTTAGCAGTTAACATTTCTAATTTTGTTAGAGCGTTTAAGCATTATGTCCGAATGCATAAAAAGAGATGCTTTTGTTTATCTGTCAACGTTTAAGTACTATGTCCAAATACAAACAGATAGATGCTTTTGTTTATTTGCCATCGTTCAAGTATTATGTCCGAATACAAACATAGAGATGCTTTTGTTATTTGTCTTTCTCCACTATTTTCATTTGCAATTCTAGAGTAAGTGAAATAAGTATCACCCTATGCATGATGTTAAAGAGGAGCAAGTTGAAATAAAATGAGTAGTGGGTTACTTTCCATGTGCTTGGGTTACTTTCCATGTGCTTGTATGGTTGGTGTAAAGTAAAAATAATAAAAAAATAAGTAAATGGTTTTAAATGAAAAGGATGAAGTAAAAGGCACTTTATTATATATTATGGGTGTAATTCTGAGTAGAGTGAAGTGCAATAAAAAAGGAATCCACATTAGCAGACATGTTTCCTCCTTTGTCTCCTAGGGCCATGCCATCCAAACACAGTAAGATGTAGAATTTCCTACTATTGGGACCAATTCTACTCCACTTTCACTTCACTCGAGTGCAAACAAACAGGCTTAGTACTAGGTGTTATTGTTGTGAAAGTCTTGAACCAAGCCAGAAGTATTACAGAAGAATATAAGCATACAAAAGAGAGAGAGAAGTTGCAAGAGATTTTCTGTGTTCTATTGTATTGATGATCGGTACATATATATAACATTGATAGCCTAAATTAGTGGATCTGATTAAGATCTGATTACAAGATTACAGGCACAGTTAAAGTAACTAATATCTATCTAATATCTAATGACAACTCATACAATGTTGACTGGTGGGCTGACCCAATATACATGGGTTGTGGGCTGACCCATAGGTCTAGTTGACCTGTTGCTAATCTGCTTCTTTACACTCCCTCTCAAGCTTTGGATGGGAGAAGGTGACCATCGAGAGCTTGGCAACGAGCTCCAAAAAACGAGGTGTGGAGTGGCTTTTGGTGAAAAAATCTGCGATTTGGGCAGCCGAGGAAATCTGGAAGAGCTTTATAGTACCATTCCGAACATGTTGACGAATGAAATGACAGTCAACTTCAAGACATTTGGACCGTTCATGAAAGACATCATTTGAGGCCAGTTTCCGTGCACTTTCACTGTCCGTAAAGAGGGGTAGATTTAGGAATGAGAACTCCTAAATCTCGAAGTAACCAACGAAGCCAAATAATTTCAGTAGTAGTGTGAGATATAGCACGATATTCAGCTTCAGTGGATGACCGCGAAACAACTTCTTGTTTCTTGCTCTTCCAAGAGATGAGAGAGGAGCCAAGAAAGATGGAGAAGCCTGTGGTAGAGCGCCGATCATTGACATCTCCTGCCCAGTCGGAATCAGAATAGCCATGTAGAGTAAGATTCTGACTGGAGGAAAGAAGGAGGGCGCGACTGGAACTTCCTTGTAAGTATCGCAGTATGCACAGTACAGCAGCCCAGTGAATATGAGTGGGTCGCGCAACAAATTGGCTTACCACATGGACCGCATAGGCAATATCTGGCCGGGTAATGGTCAGGTAAACCAAGCTGCCGACCACTTCACGATAACGAGTTGGATCAGAAAGTAGATCTCCATCAGTAGTTCGAAGCTTCAGATTATGTTCAATCTGAGTAGAGACATGCTTAAGATCTGTGAGTCCAGCTCGTTGGAGAACTTCATTACAGTATTTCGTTTGCGACAAAAGGTATCCTTTGGGCGAGTAGGCAACCTCAATGCCCAAAAAGTACCGCAAATGACCCAAATCTTTCATCTCAAACTGTCGATGAAGAAAACGCTTCAAGGATAGAATACCAGAAGCATCATTGCCAGTAATAATCATATCATCGACATAGAGTAACAGGAAAACACAGCCATTTCGCGAATAGCGAGTAAAGAGAGCGGAGTCATGAGCACTCTGAGAGAAACCAATGCTAATGATGCTAGTGCTAAACCGTTCAAACCAAGCACGAGGGGCTTGTTTGAGTCCATATAAAGCACGTTTAAGACGACACACATAATGAGGAGGTCTCACGACGCCTGGAGGAGGATGCATATAGAGTTCTTCTTGCAGGTATCCATTCAAGAAGGCATTCTTGACATCGAGCTGATAGAGTGGCCAGTGTCTAACAGCGGCAACAGAGATAAAAGTACGAACAGTTGTCATCTTAGCAACCGGAGCAAAGGTCTCCTCATAATCTACCCCATATTCTTGGGTGTAGCCTTTGGCCACCAAGCGAGCCTTGTAACGATCGACAGATCCATCAGATTTTGTCTTGATCTTAAATATCCATTTGCAGCCTATAGCCCTTTTCCCGGAGGGAAGAGGAACAAGATCCCATGTTTGAGTTTTCTGCAGAGCTGCAAGTTCTTCAGCGATGGCAGACCTCCAGTTCGGATGAGCAATGGCCTCCTTATAGGATTGTGGTTCTGCCAAGGTATGAATTGCTGCAAGGAAGGACTTAAATGATGGAGAAAAATGATCAGTACAAACAAAGCCAAATCGAGAGGGAGCGATTCTGGTGCGTACTGGATACCTTCGAGTTTGAGGAGGATCCTGCACATCTGGAGCAGAGGAGATAGGCCCATGATCAGAAGGAGGAGGTGGGGCTACAGATTCCGAAGGAGCAGTCGGAGGTTTGGGCCGACGATGATATACCTGCAGGGGTGGAGGGGAAGGGGCATCGGAGGGAAACATGTCTGGAAAGGGATCAAGAGGATAGACCATAGGTTGCTCAGGAGAAGGGGATTGTGAAGGTAATGTATAGAAAGGTATATGTTCTAAGAAGGTGACATTACGAGAGACCCGTAACCTATTGGTTTTAGGATCATAGCATCGATAGCCTTTCTGTTCGATGCCATATCCTAAAAATACACAGACAGCGGATTTAGGGGAAAGTTTGGTTCTTTCATTATCATGTAACAGAACAAAACACGTGCAACCAAAAACTTTGAAACAGGACAAGTCAGGTTTAAAGGAGAACAATTTTTCATAGGGAGATGTACCAGATAATACAGAGGAAGGTGTTCTGTTAATCAGATAGATTGCAGTCAGGACTGCTTCCCCCCAAAATTGCAGAGGAATATGTGAGGAATAAATCAAGGATCTAGCAGTTTCTAGGATATGTCTGTGTTTCCGTTCTGCTACACCATTTTGCTGTGGTGTGGCAGGACAGGATAATTGAGCTAGAGTCCCTTGACTGGTCAGGTAAGAACGGAATTTGTGGGACATGTATTCTCCCCCGGAGTCAGACCTGAATATTTTAATCCTCATGTTAAATTAAGTGGAAACCATGGTGGAGAAAGCGGTGTAGATAGCGTATAACTCAGAACGGTTTTTCATTAAATACAACCAAGTATATCTAGTGAAATCATCAATAAACAGCACATAATAAATGGAACCACCTTTCGTTGGCTGAGAGGCAGGTCCCCAAACATCAGAATGTATCAAAGCGAAAGGAGCATTAGTAACAGAAGTGCTTTTATTATAAGGAAAAGCATGTTGTTTACCAAATTGGCAACCAAAACATGTAGAAATGTCTGATACAGAAATGTTTCCAAATACACCACTAGTAAATAAAAACTTCATTTTATTTAAAGATAAATGGCCTAAGCGAGAGTGCCAAAGGGCAAAGGGTGAGGCAGATGAAACGAGGGCGGCAGGGGATAGGCTGGAGGATGGAAGATGCAGTGAATGGAGATAGTAAAGTCCTCCTGACCTAAGGCCGGTCCCAATCTGTCTTCCGATGCTCGGATCCTGCACAGAACAGCCAGTAGAAGAAAATGAGACAATAAATCCAGACGAAGTCAATTGACTAACAGAGATTAAGTTGATAGACAGGTGAGGAACACACAAAACATTAGTGAGAGAGATCAACTTATTTGAAATGGAGCCAATAATGGAGACTGGGAGAGGAGTGGCATCAGCTGTATGGATGGTGAGAGAGCTAGCAGGGGTATAACAATTATGAAGTTTGGAAACATCATTTGTCATATGATAGGATGCACCAGAATCAAAAATCAATGTAAATCAAGAATACCTGACGGACCAGAAATGGTCATGGCAGAACCAGAGGCTGAGGGTGTAGGGGCCATCTGAGAAGCAGAACCAGTGGAGGAAGCTAGAAATAGCTGTTGCATGCGCTCATCAACCATAGCCTGAATCTGAGATGAAAGATCCATTTGCGGAGGCACAAAACTATCATCTTCAGTAACATTGGCCGCATAGGGTCGCTGTGGATAAGATTGCATGGGACCACGATTGGGCTGTTGACCAGAATGTTTGCTCTTATTGTTTGGCCTTTGAGGTCGGATTGGGCAGTCCCGTTTCCGGTGTCCTTTCTTCTTACAATAGTTGCAAAAGTCATTAGTACCAGAAGAGCGACCATGCTGTGAGGTACTAACATTTGCTGATAGGACATGTGTGGTTTCTACATGTTGTTTCCTTGTAAGGGAAAGCTGAGTTTGCTCTTCTGCCAAAAGTTCCGAAAGTGCCGTATCAACGAAAGGCAGTGGTGACCGATGTAATAACTGACCACGAACATGTTCAAAATCAGGGCGAAGGGCCATAAGAAACTGAACTAGGCGAGTCTGCTGCCTATAGACTTCAAAGGTGTGAGTATCATCAGTTGTTTTAAAAGTGGGTTCCATTAGAGCCAGTTGATCCCATAAGGCGGTCATTTTGATGAAGAAATCATGAATGGAGTCAGTGCCTTGATCTGCATTTTTTGATTTCCCATTCTAACTGATACCGGCGAGCAGCATTAGACTGAGTATATAATCGTGCTAAATAATCCCAGGCAGCCTTAGGATAATTGAATTTTGCCAACTGGTTCCCAATAGATGGAGTGACTGAATTGGCAATCCAAGAGTTTATTTTCCCGACAGAAGCTTCCCATTCCTCAAACGTAGCATCCTTACTATCTGGTGTAGGGATTTGTTGAGCAACATATTTCCATAGTTTTTGACCTTTGAGGAAATTTTGCATGAGATGGGACCAATAGGGATAATTTGTGCCATCTAGTTTGACAGTAATTCCCGATACAATTCGATCAGAAGACATTGGTACAAAACTAATTGCTCTCAGACTGAATGTAAGAGAAATCCAGCCCCAGAAGCCAAGTCAGATGTGAATTTCAGCCACAACAACTAACCAGATCTGAAGAAAAATCCAATAAGGAAGGTCCAGGTGACTTGAATCGGAGCACAGATGAGTGCTATGGGCCCCACTAAATGATCAGAAGAATGATCACAGCCAGAGAGAGCAAACAGATCCAAACAAATCCAGAAAATTCCAAAAATAGGTCCAGGCGAGCATGATATTGAGCACAGATTTGATCTGTGGGCCCCACTGGATGATCAGCTGGATGATCAGATCACACAGTGATCTTTGCCTCAAAAATCCGAAACTCCTCTAGGTGGAATTTTGATGAAAGCTTGTGAAACTAGAAATTTGAACGGTCTAGATGAAAACTATTTGCTCAAATTAGATAAGTACAAATGAGGGAGAATGGCCTACCTCAGATGATCAAAAAATCTGGAAAAAATGTGCAGAATTCCCAGGGAAGCTGGGCGACCAAGACGGGAAGATTTTTCTGATGCCGGGTGATCAACAGGTGGGCCACCTTTGATCAACAGTGCTTGATCAGACGATAAACAGTGCTTCAAAACTTCTCTCAAACTTGAATGGACAGACGATCAGATGGACAGGGCTCTGATACCATGTGAAAGTCTTGAACCAAGCCAGAAGTATTACAGAAGAATATAAGCATACAAAAGAGAGAGAAGTTGCAAGAAATTTTCTGTGTTCTATTGTATTGATGATTGGTACATATATATAACATTGATAGCCTAAATTAGTGGATCTGATTAAGATCTGTTTACAAGATTACAGGCACAGTTAAGGTAACTAATATCTATCTAATATCTAATGACAACTCATACAATGTTGACTGGTGGGCTGACCCAATATACATGGGTTGTGGGCTGACCCATAGGTCTAGTTGACCTGTTGCTAATCTGCTTCTTTACAATTGTATCCCAGATTATTATTGAATGTCCTAGATTGTTGAAGTTTGTTTGCTTGTTTGTTTGTTTGGTTTTTTTTTTCTTTTTCATATGTTCCCTTCCAATGCTGAGCCTAATTGGTGTTTAGTGTTTGTTCCATTCTGGTCATGTTGTTGGTTTCTATTAATCTATTTTGATGTTTCATTTTAAGATTAAGGAAAACAAAAATAGCATACTGTTTTCAGTTGAAGAGAATTCAATATTACTTTAAAGAACATTCTATAACCATTTTCTCCCAGATAGAAGTTTTACAAGGAAAAGATGCGTGTTCAATATATAATTGAGTTCTTAAAAGTAATCCTAAATAATAATGAAAACATGGGAGCTGACTCTCTGCAAGAAGGCCAGCACACCCAATAAAGCTTCTTGATTTGTGTGAGGACTGAGGAGAACAACTATGTATCCAATGGCTTAGGTGTTTAGTAGCTGTTCTTACTTCTTAGGTTTTCATGATCCACTTCTACCTTTCTTTCTTAGAACCTAATGCACCAATATTCCAGAATGGACTGCCTGTTATTTAAGCAAATTACACTCAGGCCTATGGGGTCCCACATGCCAAACCCCAACACACCCCCCCCCCCCCCCCCCCCCCCCCCTCTCCCTCTTCCACAATGATCAGTCCTACTACGCATTCACACTAATGAGCTTCCAGACCACATATGAATTAGCACTCACCCCAATTGGTTAGAATGATCGAATGGTTCACATATTTTTACACACACCTAAGTCTGATGTAGACTTTGCCCTCCCATATCCCCTCCTAATGTGATTGCCATTCATCCAAGTGGGGCCAACAAGGCAGGCCTTAGTTTGCTATGGAATCACCTATCTTTTCTGCATTGCATTTTCAATATATTTTTGGAGACTTTTCTATATTTTTGTTATTTACTTTGCTTGTAACTTGATCTACCGCTTTGATCATTGCATAGGATGCCACTATAAATGATATTTTTGATGTTAAAGGTTACTTAACATTAAACTTCTCATCTGCGAGCGACAAGCTAGTGCAATATGATGGGAATATGTCAAAGGAAGATATCATTAAGTTCATTCAAATGAATAAGTTGTTAGGACAACTGTTCAGACTAAAGGACATTTTTCTATGTTTAGGGCCTGCTGCATATTTGCATGCTCTACTCCAACTTTGCCCATTGAACCCTTTTTCTTGGATGGTTCAGAAAGTCTTAAAGGAAGGAGAAAATGAATGCATTATTTATTTTTTTTTAAAGAGATGTTTTCTGGGTTCTGATTGGTGTAGTTACTAGTAACTCTATGTTTTCTATCATTGCAGTATTTTTATGCAGTTTATCTTTCATGTAAGAGGTATTGCTTGAGAGGTGATTTTGTCAATCTACGACTGTGGATAGAGTTGTTAGATCCCTTTTGTTAGCACACCATTTATTTATTTACTGTCAGTTTTGGATGTGTTCAGTACTGTATTGTTCATGCTCAATGGTAGTACTTACATGTGTGTATTGAACATTCTCTATGATCTCTGTTGTGACTCGATGTAATGATTCTTTAATGATTTCAAGTTGTCCGAAATCTGCTTTCTCCTAGGTTCATGGGCATGTTCTGCAGTGATGCATTTTTTTTCTTCTTCATTTCAGTGGCAGGATTTTTTTTTTTTTTATAACAGTAAAATTTTGTTTCACCAAAAAAAAGAGGAACAAAACACAACGAGAGAAAAACATCAAACAAAGAAGAAAAGATAACTAAACATCAAAATACAAGGTAGAGCTAAAAACTCCTTCACGAGCAAGACTATCCGCCACGGCTTTAGTTCCCTTAAGAATATGATTGAAGGTGGCTCCCAATATCCTTGAGATATCCTGCACCTCCTCTGCCCAATCTGTCAATCTCTAAGGATAAGAAGAACTACCTAAACACCACTGAATTACCGAAAAAGAATCTCCCTCTAGAATAGCACTATAGCCAGCCATCTAAAGCAACTCTCGGCAACCAATAAGAATAGCAAACAACTCGGTTTCATTAGCATCCGAAGAGTCAATTGGCCTAGAGAAGCTCCTTACCATCTTTCCATTCCAATCCCTTATAACTCCACCAATGCCTCCCTTCCGCAAAGAACGCACAAAGCTACCATCAAAATTCAACTTCAGAACACCGGCAGGGGGAATCATCCATATGCAACTCTAACTTTAGACTTAACTCGCCAATCACCTTTAAAGAGGGAAAACCAAGATCTATAAAGATCTTTCAGTGGCAGGTTCTACTTCAGTTGATAGATTGTGTGGGCAGACATCATCTTTGGAAAACTGTAGCAATTCAAATTGTGCTACATCCCTTGTGGATTTGTCATGAAAGAAGCAGGAGATAGAGACACATGCATCAGAAGAGCAGTACCTGTTTCTGTTTAGAGGTGGAAATCACGCTAAAGACGAGAATTGCTTGTAGCTGTTCCTGTTTCTGTTCAGAGGTGGAAAAGAGAGATTCTGTTTCTGAATGAATAAAGTGAACACATCGAGTTCTGTTGCTGATTGTCGTGTTTCTTCCGTCGAAGGAATCGGATGTTGGATTGGAAGTTACGGACTTTGAGAAATTGCATTGATAAATTCTTTGTGAATGTGTTTTTCTACTTTAATTTGCGGTTTTTAGGAGGAATCGGAATCAAATATCCGGTATCAGTAAAAGCAGAAAGAAGAAAGAGAAGAAGGCATCAAATCAAAAGAAAGAGAAAGTTAGAAAGGTATGGCATTAAAACCTCTTCTTTTGTTTTCATTCTTCCTTTTTTGTTCTTTTGTTATCCCTCTTGCATGAAAACCTCCTCTTCTTTCATTTTCATTTTTCCTTTTTGTTCTTTTGTTATCCGTCCTGGTTTTTTTTTCCTTTCTGATGGAGGGTTCCCTTTGGGCTGGACTATTCCCTCCGGGTCCAGAGAGAAGCCGGATAAAACTCCTGTGGCCCCTAGGTGGTAGCTTAAGTGGACTCAACCTTCGGTTGCTGAAGAGGGGGGAAGCGGGGGTCGATAATAAGACCTCTAGCTCAGGAAGAGGGAAGAACCGTGGTCGTAACCACTCGGCCAACCCTGTTTGGATAGACAAAAGATAGAGTAGAGTGAAGTTAAATAGGCCCTAACAGTCTAAAATTTCAACTCAACCCCGTTTGGATGAGTTTGGCCCAGTAATGTTGTGAGTCACATGTACTCCATTTCACTTCAACTCTAAATACTTCCATTTCCTTGAGTAAAAGTGAACTAGCTAAACATGCCTGTGCTAATCCCGGGCAATATAATTTATGATATTAAAAGAGTTTTGCTTCAACTTAACACTAAAAAACAAAAGTTAACAGGAAAAAAAAAAAGAATAACAAATATTAGCAAAAGAAGGAAATGATATAGAAAGCAAACCTTCTTGCCATTGCCGTATAATCATTAACAAAGCTTCATCCCTTCAATTCAAGTTAATTCAAAGAGTTATTTTAAAGAGTTTTGCTACAACTTAATACTAAAGAAAAACCCAACAAAAGTTAAAAGCAAATAACTCACCTAAAAGAACAATAAATAATAGCAAAAAGAAGAAAAATGATAGAGAAAAGTATGCAAATCATTGACCAAGCGGCAAAACATTTTGCACATGGTTCTTGAGAAAGCGAGTTGCTACTTGATGATAATAAATCACCATCGACAAAAAATCGAGACCCCTTGTATTAAAAAGGTAATGGCTAGAAATGTGATTAAGATAGAACTATTAACTATAACATCATTAGTTCAAGCCATAATCAATCTGACAGTGAGCATAACTCTAGATAAATTGAAACTTGATCTCAGTTCCAATAGAGGAGAAGATAGTGATCTTTATGGTTTTGATTTCATGGTATGGACCCCATTGGTGCGTTTACCAGGGCCCACATGGTTGACCTTATTTAGTGCGCGTTTAATTGAACTGAATCCATTAAGTTTATTTTTCAAAAGCTGATTTGTCGTATCATTTATGGGTTAGCTTGATTTTTAATGTGGAGATATAAAGTTTAGAGTAAAGAGATTTTAGGAATTGATTGATGGAGAAATTAGGGAATTACTTATTTAATATATGGGGAGAGATTTCGGGAATCAATAGAAAAGGTAGAGAGATTTTAGGATAGGATAAAGATTTTGAAATTTATCAAAAGAGTTCTCCTTATGGTGAGATAGAATCTCTCATATTTAGATTGGACTCTTTGAAAATAATTTTTTTTTACATGGGAATCTTTAAATCGATCAAAATATCTCAATCAGATAAAATCAATTACAAAATTAAAAGCTAATATGAGTTGGATATGTCAGTTGAATTGATTGATAAAGCTTATCTCTTGAAATTAATTTAAGATTTGAGTCCAATTTTGCAATCGATTAGCAAATTGGACTCCAATTTTGAAATAGATGCTTATGTCTATAATATATAATAATTCTACTCCAAACATTAACTTCAAAATAAGCATCCAAATGGAGTGAAGTAAAGTACTCTACTTTAACTTCAACCTATTTCTCTTCACTCCACTCGACATGTGAAATCCACTTCGTTTTACTCCACTCATCATTTATCCAAACAGGCCCTTGGGGTTGTTATCCGTCTTGCTTTGGAGATTGGGAAATTTCAGCGACGGATTCTTTTCGGTTTGTGAATATCCGGTTTTTGAGTGACATTTGCTATGCTTTTCTAACACATGCAGTTTTAATTTTCTATATATAGTATCGTTTTTATTTGTTTTCAGGTTCATGTTATGTTGTTGAAATTAACTACCCTCCTTTACTATAGCAATGTTGTTCTTTTCTTTCTAAAAAATATTATGGTTATGGTGTTTTTATTTTTTAATTTTTTAAGATTTATTTGAATTTGTGGGATTTAGAATAGAAGGTGGGATTTAAATAACTGATTATTTGTTGTTGGTTCAGTTCTTTGTTCCTTAATTGGTATCAAACGATGAAAATGGAAGTAATGGGTTTGATTAAATGACAGTATGGTACTGTTACATGAACATCTGCTTTAAACTCTATGCAGACAGTATACCTGAGTTTGAGTGGTGATATTTTGCTATTCATGTAACTAAATACTAGCAACAACGTCCCGTGCTTAGCCCGGGACAAAAAGTAAGATATTACATTTTGAATTTCTAAGGTATCAAAATTAATTATAAACATATAAGTATATATTCAGGCACATTTATATAAAAACAAACCCCCGTGCCCAAAATAAAGATATAGTAAATTATTATAATAATTAAAACTATAAAAGAAGAATCCACTATTATTATTCTTAAAAAAAAATTTAGAAGAAAATAAAGTGGAAAAAGATCTTAAGATTTTATGGTAAAAGGAAGAAATTATCGTGAAAAATAATAATAAGAATCTTGTAATATCGCACCTATAAAGTCTTTGTAAAGTGAAAAAATTGCATGGGTTGAAAGTCCCTACTAAAAAAGAGAAAACTCTGGATGGAAACAAAAAGATAAAAATGATATCATTCAAAGAAGGGAAAAAAATAAGAAAGGAAAAAATAAATGCGTCCATTTTCCTATCAATATCCGGCCGTGGCTCAGTCTGTTAGGTACATCGTGTGGAGTGTGAGTGGAGCTAAGATGAATCTCACATTAATGCCCTAAAACACTACCAACTCATTTTGATCCTCCTTACCATTTGAACACACCTGTTTGAACCTACAAATCAAATCCACATCCAACCAAACACTTAAGAGATAGAGATGTGTAGAGTCCTTTTTTCTACATCAGTGTCCTATATTTATTTAATATATAAAAAAATCCAAGGAAAAAGGTCCCTCGCTTGGGATCTATTCCTGGTGCAAGATAACGATAGAGTGAGCAATTTAATTGCTTTAATCACTGTTGAGGCTCTGGATTTTACATGAATGTTGAAGCATCAAAATTAACCTCATTGGAAGCATGTGCAATAAGTTTTATAATTTAGAAGTCCATTAAATTAACGGCATGTTGTAGGAATTTCAATGGGCCAGTTTCCGGACTGGCCCATTCCTGCTATCAATAGGGATTGCATGGCATGGCACGGCCCACTGAAGAAGGGCCCGAATTCAAATTTGAACCCCTAATTCAATGTAGATCTCAACATATTGGCGACAACTGACAAGTGGACAGCCGTTTGATATGCCCAGCCAAGAGCAGTGACTTTCACGTGATTATTCTACTGACTATTTTTTTTTTCTTTAAATTCCAGGCCACAAAATTATGATTCAAACCGTTGAGGATGTTCGGAAGGCATAAAAAGGCTACATGTTCAATTTTCAACCATTGATCTTTCATGAACCTTGAGATATTTGCAAAAAACGCAGATCCTAAGATCTCCATTTCCAGACATTTGCGGGGCCCGAAATCACAACCCGAGCCATTTATCCTTTATCTAACATGGAAAATGGCTAAGGGTTAAAATCTGAACCCTTGATCCATTGTAAATCTTAAAATATTGAAAGAAAAAAAAAATCATTGTATATGCTTGGGTCTAAGGCAACCACTTCCAATTATTTCTCGCATGTCTATACTGTCTTTTAAAAAAAAAAAAAAAACTGTGGGACATGCAATCACGATCCGGACCGCTGAAAAAGTTTCTAAGCCCAAACACAGGTATAGGCCCAAATTTAAACCGTTGATCTATCCTATATTTTGAGATATTTTCCAAAAACACTGAACCTTAGATGTTCAATTTGGGCTCTCTGTGGGCTGTGCCCGGGCCGGGCCTCGTGCCTGGCCGGGCCGCCCGCGGGCTCTGGGGCACTGGCCCAGCACGGCACGGATTTTAACCGTGCCGTGCCTCGAGCCTGGCAACCCTGGCCCAGTGGGGCTGCCAGGCAGGGCCGGGCCTGCCCGTGCCCAGGCACGGCCCATGCACGGTTTTTTCGTGCTGGGCCCGTGCTGGGCTTGGGCCGCCCGCCCAGATTTTCACCCCTAGGTGTATCTCAGGTCCTATATACTAAGTTCGGGCCTGCCTATCAAAAAATATGGGTGGGTTGAGACTAGGCTTGTCAACCGGGCGGGGAAAACCCGCCGACCCGGTTGACCCGACCCGGTCGGGTCATAAATTACCTGCCCTGTTCGGGTCAACGGGGCGGGTTGACCCGGACCCGGTCAAAAAGCTGATCGGGTCAGGGGCGGGTATGGGGACGGCCGACCCGCCCATACCCGCCCCGGATATATATATATACATATGGGGACTGACGCTTGCAAAGAGGCCACCAAGCGAGAAACAACTTTGCTGGAGATTCCAATGAAAACCCATTTCAGTATTAGAGAAAAACCCATGGTTTTTATCCTCAATAGGCTGGAATCTTCTTCTCGCCATTGTATTTTGAGCTTGGAATGGGTCTTTTTCTCTACTATTCTAAGATACCCAATCCATTTTTTTTTCTAAGGATTGGAAGATTTGAAGATCGAAGAGTGGAGATTTGAGATTTTTATCAGATGGGTATGCATAGAAATGAGATTTGGGGCAGTTGGTTTTGAAAAAGCTGAGATTTTTGCACAGATGGTTGTTCGAAAGGCTGCAATTTTTGCACAGAGAGGTGTTGAAAAGGCTGCGATTTTGATTAGATGGGTGTTAGGGTTTTTGTTTGTTGTGGGAGAAAATCGAAGTCTTCGGTGAAGAAAAAGGAAAGAAGGGAAGGACTCTTGTTCTCTCCTTTCGCCTCCCTAGATGGAAGGAGGGTCTGTTGTTGTTCTACAAAACCCTCCTTTGCTTGAAGATGTTGGGCCACTCTATACCCCCTACTTCATATATATTATTCAATTTCTAGAGAGAAGATGGAGAAAGGAGAGAAGAAACTCCATAAATTCCACATCAAAGTACCTATCGATGCCAATAGGTCGCTCCACGGCATGAGATTCAACTGCAAAGGATGGCGATTCTCGGACGAGCTCGATCTGAGGCTCAAGCTCAGTCCTAGATCTTCCTTTTCCACCAACATTATTACTGTTGTTGATGTTTTCTAGGGCTTGAGCCTTCGTTGCAGAACGTAAGGGAAAGGAAAAGGCAGGGGGAAAAGAGTGAAGGAAAAAGAAGGGGGGGTGAAGAGGGGCGGGGCGGGTTGGGTCGGGTTTCCCCGTGACCCGACTGGGGCGGGGATGGGGATTCATCCCCATACCCGCCCGGGTTATGAGGCGGGTATGGGGATGGGGTATTTATTACAGGGGCGGGGATGGGGCATGGCGACCCGCCCCATTGACAAGCCTAGTTGAGACTGCCCCTTAAAGGCTGGGATTAGACTAAGGTTTGAGTCTAGATGCATATAGGATCATCCCAGCTCAAACCACACGATAAAAAAGTATTGAAAATATATGACAACTCTTTGAAGGCCTCAGTTCAACAAAAGCTCAAGTCCATTTAACATTTGGGTTAGGTTGATAAGTTCTACAAGGTGGTTCCACTAAGATGGTGCATGGGTTATAATTTTAAATTCCCTAAAACTTTTGTGGGGTAACACATAAGTGAAAGAGATTGATATTTTTGGTTCATAAGATCTACATAGTGGGTCCCTTAGAAGGGTCTTTTGTGTTATTTTTGCCGGATTAACTTTATTTTTAGGGGATTTTGGCCGTAGGTCCCTCGTCATTTGGTTTTAAAGGCTAAGGTCCATGACATCTTTCCATAACGGTGGCAGTCCTCCCATGAAAATGACGCAGCAACAAAGACCAAAATGCCCCTGTACACGTCGGCCCCTGTACACGTTGGCAAAAACGCTCATCTTCTTCTTCTTCCATTCCTAAAAAGAAGATGTACGATACAACTTCTTCTGAACAAAACTAAAAGCCCAATTTCTTTTCGTCCTTATCTGATTTTATCTATTCTTTATGTTCAAATCTATGTAGACAATGGCTAGAACAAAGTCCTCACTTACCTCAAGCCAAAGGAAAAAAGCAATCGACAATACAACCAAAGTAATAACAAGGTCAATCAAGAAACAGATAGGGTTTTCTCAGTTTTAAATCATTTTATCTCACTTTCAAATCTATCAAATAAAAAAGGACTTCAAATCAGTTTACTTCTTTCAAACTCGGTCCAGACTCAGATAAATTTGTTTTACAACTCAAAGAAGTTCTTCAAAACTCAGATAAATTTATCTAAGCTTTGCAAGATGTTAAGATAAGTTTTCAGAAAACTCAGATAAATTTGATATTTCTCTGAGTTTGCTGTTAATTTATCTGCCTGGATAAAATTGCTTTGGTCCAGACTCAGATAAATTTGTTCGCAACAAAGAGAGGTTCTTCAAAACTCAGATAAATTTGTCTGAGTTTTCTGAGAGGTTAAGATAAGTTTCAGAAAACTCAGATAAATTCTGAGTTTGCTGTTATTTTATCTGCTCAGTCAAATTTGTGTTCGTCCAGACTCAGATAAATTTATTCACAACTCAAAGAAGTTCTTCAAAACTCAGATAAATTTATCTGAGTTTTGCAAGAGGTTAAGATAAGTTTTCAGAAAACTCAGATAAATTTGATCTTTCTCTGAGTTTGCTGTTAATTTATCTGACCGGACAAATTTGCTTTGGTCTAGACTCAGATAAATTTGTTTACAACTCAGAAAGGTTGTTCAAAACTCAGATAAATTTGTCTGAGTTTTCTGAGAGGTTAAGATAAGTTTCAGAAAACTCAGATAAATTCTGAGTTTGCTGTTATTTTATCTGCTCAGTCAAATTTGTGTTCGTCCAGACTCAGATAAATTTATTCGCAACTCAAAGAAGTTCTTCAAAACTCAGATAAATTTATCTGAGTTTTGCAAGAGGTTAAGATAAGTTTTCAGAAAACTCAGATAAATTTGATCTTTCTCTGAGTTTGCTGTTAATTTATCTGACCGGACAAATTTGCTTTGGTCTAGACTCAGATAAATTTGTTTACAACTCAGAAAGGTTGTTCAAAACTCAGATAAATTTGTCTGAGTTTTCTGAGAGGTTAAGATAAGTTTCAGAAAACTCAGATAAATTTGCTGTTTTTCTGAGTTTGCTGTCATTTTATCTGAGTTTTTGTATATGTTATCTAATTTTGGCATGAAGTTATCTGACTTTAAAATAAAGTTATCTCTATATTTATATGAATTTATCTGTCTTTTTGTGTTTATCTGTACTTTGTAGCAACGTCAGAACAAGAAGAAGAGGAAGAAGAAGAAGACGACGATGAGCTGGAGCTATAAACAAGGAGAAGATTGTATGACAACTATACAAATAGCTATAAAGGCAGATCAGTCATAACAAAGTATGACGTGTCACGCAAGGGACCACCGCCCAAATTAATCCCATGCGCAGGGGACCTTAGGCATTAAACAATTGTGCTCTGTACTGGAGACTTTATAGCCCAGTAATCAGGGATGTATCGCTAATTTACCCTTATTTTTAGGGGATATTGATTGAGAGACTTTAGGAGATAGAAGATATGGATAGATACTTTTGGAGAAAAAATAGTGGAATGTGATGACATGGCTCCTTAAATTACTCTAAGTTTTTTATGTATATTTATTTAAAAGGAGAACTCCTTCGATGCTGACGTGGCACCCTCCACAGCCTACCTCCCCCTTTGCTTTAATATATATAATTACTTAATGTGAAGATCTTGAAGTGTTGGGTTGATTAAAATGATAGTTTGATGTATTTACTTCTGTCTAGCAATCTGTCTAGACAGTATAACTAAGTTTGATTGCTTATACTTACTATTTGGGGAACTATATAGATTTTGATTGTTGAAGCTGTTAATCGTTTGATTTTCGTTGCCTTTTTTGTATTTTCTTCCACGTTAAAGTGTTTGTGATGAGTTTGAAACAATGGTAAGATTGAATGAACAATTATTAGTGTGATATTTTCGTACTATAAATGCTTAGCTCTGGTTGTCATGTTGTTGGTAGGATAAGGTGTTTGCTGGTATATAGTTTCCATAAAAGAGAAATGATCAGGCCTCACATTAGACCTACTCATTGTTTAAGCTATCACTCTATTTTTGGAACCACGCTATGTTAACTACAGTAACTTGAGAGGCCAGAATAAACTGCAGTTGGGGCCGCTGACCTCGTGGCGCCTAAAAGAGGAGTTGTAGATTAGTTACCTGCTAAAAAAATTAGCTCTGGGTTAAAGAAGCATGTTAGCTATCAAGTTTATGAAAGAGATGTTCAAAATTAGTTCGAATGAAACTATCTCTAATCAAAACTTCCAAGAGAATGGCTAAAATCTCAAATGGAAATTATTTTTGATGGGGCTCATAATGTTTAATCTCATGAAGTTTGCGCATCAATGAACACTGTGTAATACCCCAGACTCTGTATTAGGGGCTAGAATATTAACTAATATATTATATATTTAATAACCTTGATTTTCTTGAATTTATGATTTGCCTTAGATATTTATATGTATATTTGTAGTATTTTGGGAGCATATAATTTATATTTTATTTGAATGAAGGAACTCTTTTATATATATATATATATATATATATATATATATGGGAGATGCTCCTATGAGAGCATCTCTCACCTTATTATGAGAGCTACGGTGGGGGCCCTCACATTTAAGTTGTTGGCATTGGATATGGAGGTGAGGGCCCCCATCCTAGCTCTCATACTAAGGTGAGAGACGCTCTCATAGGAGCATCTCCCTATATACATACATATATATATATATGCAATTATGTGGGACCATTAATTGTTGTGTGATATTTGAAATTATTTTTTTGGTAGTATTAAAAGTGGGTCCTGACTTATCTGAGAGTACTAAGAATTGAAGGACCCATAAGTTGTAATAATTAGGAATGGGTTTCATGTATAAGAGGTATTATGGTGCAGAGCGTGGTACCAGGTGCCAACGGAGATTTGCTTCCTACTATACATGGTGGATGATTCATTTGCACATATTCCTAACTTGAATACATGGTGGATGATTCATTTGCACATATTCCTAACTTGAATACAGAGGCAGATTCACTTGAAAAATCATAGGTGTTTATATCCGTAGCTTTTATAATTTGAATGTCGGCAATTCAATACCTCATTGAACTGCTCCAACACAATTGACAATTAATTCTACTACTAGAATCTATGAAATCATTAAAAAATTTCTATGCTCTCAAGATTGAAAGGATCCTGGTGAGCAAATGAACTTAACCAAGTTTCCAACCTCTCATTTTCTTAACTTAGAATTGGTAGAGAACATGGAACAATATTAGGAGTTCTTTTTGCAACCAGGACTTCCAAATCTTGAATTCTGGTAAACCTAGGGTAGATATATGCCTATGCTTGCAATATAATTCTCTGAACTGGGCAACTATTTAACATGGCTCATACACATCCAATCCGCACATGATTCATACGAACAACAATCCAAAACTACTCAGATTGCTAGCTCTGTTGTAACAGAGGCATGATGATATTTAATTATGTGAAATTGATGATACTAAGATACTGATATTGATATATGGAGTAGGGCATGGCACATGTAGGTAAGAGTCCATTTCCTAGAATTTAGGCCATGTAATTGCATGGGGGTATTGACATGCTATTTATTGTTTGTTTTATGCTCTATATACTTCGAAAGCTTTAATTATTTGTTTACTCTTTTCTAGTTTATTTGACCAAATTATCATTTCTTGCTTTATTTACATACAAAACTGGACAAAACTATTTATGCTTGCATTCTCTTTAATATTATAAATCCTTCTAGAGCCTAGTATATATTTTCCGACGACCATGTCAAAAACAGAAGAAGTTTCTAAATAGAATCAGTTTCACCTAATACATTTGGATCCATTCTCTCAAAGAGAACAAAAAACAACCTGATCCATTCCAAACACATGCCATACCGGGATCCTATTAATTCCTCTGCCTTATGTCATGCTTGGGCATGTGTTGGTCCCAAGCCCAGATGGCAAGGAGTGTTTGAAAGGCTGGAAGCTGACTATAAAAATTTTCTGAAAGATGTTCCAAATCTGCTTTGAAGCATGATTGTGTAGATAATATTCAGGAAGCTCTTTACTGTCAAATAAATGAAATTATTCTAAAATAGAACGCAGTGGAAGGACCAACAGTTCTCAGGCATACATGAAAAGTTGCAGATGAAGATCATTTCTTGGAATGTAAGGGGTATGGGGAGTGTAGATAGGAGGTCATTGCAAAGGAAATTGTTTGAAAATTCGAAGTTGATTTAGCTCTTTTTAAGGAGGCTAAAATTCAAAATGTGGACAATCTTGTTATAAGAATTGTTGTGTAGCAAACATTTCAGGCTCTTTCTCATTTTCTACCATGACAGAAGATATGGAAAGTCATAAAGAATGAATCATTCAGGCAAAGATTGGATGGGGCTTGGTGTGTTTGTGGTGATTGAAATGCCATTAGATATATTGTGGAGAAAATGTGGGGTTTTGGCTGACTCCTTCTATGAGGGCATTTTCAGACTCTATTAATTCTAATCCTCTTATAGATTTAGGACTCAATGGAGCTTTCTATACTTTTTCAATTAACCAAATTGATGATTCGTCTTACCTCACATCACTTTGAGGGAGAGTGTAGAAGTGGGTCATTATCAGAGGTCCACATGACCCAGGCCGATGACCCTGACTCACATGGCCAATAGTCAAACAGGAACTGACTTCCTAATTGGTGTGTAATTTAGTTGCCAATATTAGGAGATTGGCTGTGCTATATTTAGATAGCAGATTTGTTTATTGATTGTGTATACTCTGGAAAATCCTTGATTGGCAATTCAATATGTTATTTATTCATGGTCAATCTGAAAGGGACTTCCACTGATATTTTCACTCTTGTTTTCTCTGGTTCTATACTCACATTTATAGTGATCCAAGCAAATTGTACTGCATAGTTTCAAACCGTTTTTGCAACATTTAGGGGGGACAAATCAATTTCCTTTATCAGTTTAGGACAAAGTAGACAACAGCCCAGAGCACAGTTGGAAGGTGTTCCTTGTTGCATTGCGGATTCATGTCATGTTACCATTCGAAAAAAAGAAGTTTCCGCACCAATATGTGGATAAGGTTATGTCCACGGTTCACAAATCCATTTTTTGTCACAGGTTTTACTTGCTTCAATCATTTTAACTTGAATAGTATGAGCACTTTCACAGATTTTATCCAATAGCGCGACGGGACATGTATGACATTTGGAGTGCCTCAACATACGTGAAAAAATAATAATAAAAGATCAAGATATCCATCAGTTTTCAAAGTTTTGTTTTCAATATTGTGCTTTCATATATTCTGAAGCTTAAAAAAATGCCGCGCTGTTGGATGCAGCCAATCACCAGTATTTCATAATTCATAAACCAGTGGGGGGTCTGGCAGCCTCCATTAGGAATATTTTGAACCATGTTCTGCATAGCGCTACCTGTCACCTTATGTAGCCTTCTCTTGGAAGTGAACTGCATAAATCTGCATGTTGTGTGTATAAATTTCTCTTTTTCTCTGCCTCCTTCCGAAGCAATTCTCATTGACACTTTTTACATTAGTGGTGACCAAATAGGTATCAGTACTGATCTCATTTTACGCCTGAATTTTCAGGTGATTCCAGCAGAAGTGATTCACACTCTATTTACTGCATGTGAAAGTGGTCATTTTGAATTAGCAAACAAGGAAGTCGGTAACATAATTGCGTTTCACAGATCCTTTCTCAGGTCTTCATGCAACCTTTTTACCACTCCATTCTTCTTCAGATGATGGCCATTCTGCACCACGACTTTATACTTTTTTTGGCTTCATGGAACTCAAGCACGCGCGCACATACGTCCCTAACCAGCTAAGCTACAGACAGGGCCAGGGTATGACTGTATACCATACTTGCTGTGTCTCTATAAAGGATTTGGTGTTTGTCACATCTGTCTCAGATATGTCAATCTTAGATCCAGATTGTTCATCTTCTGGGCTCTGCCCTTTGGTAGGACGTAGCCAAAATGTCATGCTGTACAGATGATTTCCTAACAGTAGATTAAAAGAGCTTTGCTTCTTGTGCCTGGACTTTTGGTTGAGGATATTAAATGGAGAATTGGAAAGCCAGCCAATAGTCTACATTCAGCGGATAAAAATCCTCCAGTTGCTGGTTTAAGATTATCTAGGCTGATATTTCGATACAAACCATTTTTTTCTAATGGCCCATAATATGAAGAGTCAAGATCTTGCATTTGTGTCATGCTATGGAGTCAGTAAGTTGTGAGATATTAGAAAAAATGTCTAACAACAGATGCTCGCACAGAAATTTTTAAAATTTTGTGACAGGAAGAAAGACGACATTCTTACTATTCAACTCTTTTTCAAGATGCTTCTTTTGGCTTAAACATGTGAGTGTTGTGTGATTTTTCTTACTCGAGTTAGTTTTATGATTTTCAGTGTTTGGTTGATGGAGCGAATGAATATTTGCAACTAATGGATGTCGCAAACCATACAATGCAAGCTCTTTATAACAGGACACAGCAGCTTTGCTAGAGCATGCAATTGGAGAGACATGATTACATGAAAATCAAAGTGTTTGGTATTTTGCGCCCAACTCTTGAGGTATTATTCATCATGATTGAACAACTTAAAAGAATAATTGTGAGGGAATGAATATAATAGAGCATCAATGCCTATATCTTGGTATGATGGATGTACTCCTTATAAATGCTTACCCCATCCATTCAGCAATGGGCCTTTTTGCTATGTTCATGACCATAAATAAAGTAGCATTTCTGCTTCCTTCTTCCAATGGTTTGAATCTGCGATACGCGTAGTACATGTCCAGGATGATCGAGGCTGGTTAATCTTGTGAGTTTCTATGAAGATATGGTACAATCATAGTAGTTAACTTATTTTGCAATTAGTTTAATTCAGTCACAGTTTGAAAATCTATTTAGAGTTGAGATTAGCCCGCAAAGACTGAGCGGAAAATTTTCTTCTGCACACGCATCCAAACCGCCGCCAAACAGCACCTAATTTCAGTTGGTCCCGGCTTCAAACAGCACTGATGTGTAGTGCATTGGAGAAAATTGTCCCTGTTGATTTTCAACAGTTTGGATTTGAAAGAACATTTCACTTAATTGATTTGGGATTGACCCAATAGAATTCTGGAGGTGGGACTCAATTCTCAGGAGATTCGGACTCTGGGTGGTGCCCTTTTTTTAACAGTACTGATTCAATGGCTCCAGTTTAACCCAAATTTAACTGAGACATTAGATTATGCAATGTGCGTGGAATCCACAACATGGAACTAGTCTTTTGCAAATTCCATCGAAGCTTAAACGGATCTGTGTATATATACTAGTGAGCCAAGCTATAACCTGAGTCGATGGCGCTATCAAGCTTGATCTCATTGCCCAGCTTGGCTCGCGTACTAAATCTCAAGACCATCATGTATGGATTGACTTACATAAGGCTCACCATAACCCCCTGCGCCTGGATTGATCGAGAATAAAATGTACCTATATATTTCATATAGGGATGGCAATGCGTCGGGTTTGGTAGGAGCTGGGTCAAACCCAAAACCCTTCATACCCAACACCACAAATCAGACTCGTGACAAGCTTATGATTTGTGATATGCACAACCCTTGCCATATAATAACCCTTGGGAGGCAATAGGTTGGGTTTGGAATCGGGTTAATGGCCATACCGTCCCCAACACCAGCTGCACCCATAACAAACTCATGCTAGGCTTGTGATTTGTGATACACACCAAACCTCACTACACCAATATCTAAAGTGATTAAATCATGGCACTCCCAACTTTTGGTCAGAATCTATAAATCCATTGAGTCAAAAAAAAAAAAAAAAAAAATTCTATAAATCCATCCGCACCCTGGAGTGGAAAAACCAGGTAGCCCACCCGCCCACCCATTTAATCTCATCCCTAATATCATATGTAAATCGAACCCAACCCTCTGGACCTAGAGAGAAGCCGAATAAAACCCCTGTGGCCCTAGGTGGTAGCACAAGCAGACTCAACCTTGAGTTCCTGAAGAGGGAGAAACCAGGGGTCAATAACAAGGCGTCTAGCTCCAGAAGAGGGAGGAACCGCGGTCCTGACCACTCGTAATATATGAGCGTATTTGGGTCTAGCAAAAGTATGGCCTATGGATCAATTAAGGTGGCCACATAACACTGGCATCTCTCATGCATGAGAGATAATCCCTTTCTTTTTTCTTTTTTTTTCTTTCTAGAAGATAAAACTTTGTGCCATCAATAAAAATTACAGAGCACCGTACATTGCCATTCCCTTGACCTACCATCGGATGATACAAACCAATGAAATGAGTTTTCAGAAATATCACCCTCAACGGGAGGGCAAAGAAGATGTCCATATATCGACCACAGTTTCTCCTCCTTCGGGAATCGAAAATTAAGTCCACTAGTGCTACCACCTTAGGGCAACAGGGGCGTTTATCGGGCTTCCCTCTGAACCGGAGGGATTAATTCAGCCCAAAGGACTGGGAACTTCCGATAGCAAAAAATAAAATAAAACGGGGCGACAAAGAAGATGTCTATATATGATATTTTTAGAATTAGGGGCCAATAGTTTTCTTCTCCTTGGCCATTTGCTTACTTTAAACAAGACTTGAAAACAGTAAAGCTTACAGACTAAGTGTTGCCAGCTAATATGGTACGTGGTTGGCAAATCATTTATTTGTTCAAACCCTCCCCTCCTCCACTGTAAAATTGGGTGCCTCCCAAATTATCTGCTGATGCATTTTTCTTCTTTAAAGCTAGTCACTGATCCCAAATTCACCAGCAGCCCCTGGCAACACAATAAAAGCTACTGAGTGGTGTCACCATCTTTACAAGATGGAGCCTATACCCCAACTTGACGACACCCACCTTGTACAGTGGGTTTATAAGTGGAAAAAATATCTGAACACGTTCTTTTTGTCCAGAGAAACGACCCTATGATACCAGCAGTACTGATCACAATCTTATCTGATTTCTCCCTTCTCGACCCACCTTTGAGAATCAAAATCTGCTCACTTCTAGATTGTAACTCGCCCAAAGTACACACTTAAATGCAAGTGCTACACACCAGTGAATAGAGTGACTGGATAACCATAAGTAGTATACTTTGTGCATTATGAATCCACAGTCAGATCACATAGTGAAGTTTTGAATAGTTTCTAGAACGGTGCTCATGTGATATGAACAGATTTGATCATAGCTAAGTGCCAGAAAAGTGAAACCAGATATTAACTGCCAGCTGCATGGGTCATTACTCCTCTCTCTATGAGATGTAGCAAAAGCCTCAGTTGTTTTACTAAAAGTAAAACATCATCAGAGTACACAATACAGAGTCCAATGCACTTGAAAGAAGTAAATTCTAAAGATACCAATCAACCCCACCTGTTGAACAAATCCTTCTATATACTCATTTTGAGCTTTTTACCCACAATGAAAATTGAAAAGTTGTATTTACAATTCCGCGCCAGAATCTCCAAGAACGAGGATGTCAATCAGACTGATCCTCACATACTTTTTCCGTCATTAGTCTGGAAAATCATCATCATCCTTCATGTACTTCTCTTGCACTGCTGCTGCTGTATGACTTGTTAAAGAAAAAGCTATTAACTTGCCCTAGAATATGCATATGTACTCTTCATGTTAGTGTATGGCGCGCATGTGAGCTTGGGCAGGGGTATATGTACAGATGACATGCACACCAATCTATATGGATGCACCCATTCTGCCACCGAGTATAATTAGTTGGGTACTGCTACCAATGGTAGAAACGATGGGTGCATCTAGTCCAAAGTAAGCCCCACAAAGGGGCTTGCATGCAAACTTTACATGTGATTGGTTGAAGGTGATCATTTCAAGTCCCACAAAGGGGCTTGCATGCAAGCTTGCATGTGATTGGTTGAAGGTGATCATTTCTATGTATATATAACAAGATAACGGTGAAGGATATCTGTAGTAATCCCAGTCAAGAGGAGCAGCTGCAATCTTACTGAACTCAACAACACTTCCTTCTATTCCAGCAAATATATACCCATTGTTTTTGTCTATAAGCTTCACTAGATTTCCTACACTCTCTTTGTCCTGAAAACCAAAGACGAGCTATAATTTGAAAGAGAAAATGTGCCAAAACTGAGATTGGAAATGCAGTATGAAGGCGCAGAAACCAACGTGCCTGAATGTCTAATGTCGTGAAATTGACCAGCCTATAATCTTCTATGACATCACATAGCTCTTTTGTAAGCTTCCTGCAGTAGCATTAGAGATTCCAGTTGTAAAGTTGTAATCAGTAGCATATCTAGCAAAATGGATCAAACAGTCAAGTAAAATAGAAAACTTCTCCACTTAGAATGTAGTTATACTAAATATCAAAAAGAAAAGTGTGATGAGAATAACATGGTGCCCATGGAACTTTGATTTCAACAATGCTCACATAAACAAATCTAACCCAAAACTAAGATATGAAGCAGTTAAACCGCAAAAGAACAACACTACGAAATAGTGGAAATGGTTATACAAGTCATTCATAAACATCAAACAGTCAGCAGTTTGCAGCAACTGCAACAGGAAGCAAAAAGTTTTCTCCGCATGTAAAATGCCATCAACGGTCTGAGAAATAGCATAGGTGTCAACATACAACTCATAAGAATATTATTCCAAATATAAGATATGAAGCAGTTAAACTGTAAAAGAGTGACACTAAGAAATAGTGGAAATGGTTATACAAGTAATTCATAAACATCAAACAGTCAGCAGTTTGCAGCTACTGCAACAGGAAGCAAAAAGTTTTCTCCACAAGTAGAATGCCCTCAACAGTCTGAGAAACAGCATAGGTGTCGACATAGCAGTTAAACTGTAAAAGAGTGACACTAAGAAATAGTGGAAATGGTTATACAAGTAATTCATAAACATCAAACAGTCAGCAGTTTGCAGCTACTGCAACAGGAAGCAAAAAGTTTTCTCCACAAGTAGAATGCCCTCAACAGTCTGAGAAACAGCATAGGTGTCGACATACAGCTCATATAAGAATGTTATTTGTGCGGCTCTAATCTACATAACTTGGTATCAAAAACTTCGATCATACCTGTATTTGGCTGAGCGTGGATCCTGATCTAAATGAAACTGTAAATATGATAGATCTTGGACATCCGTATAGAAGTCAAGGTTGAAAGCTGTATAGAATACAAACCATGTTACATCAAAGTTTCTGGAATATGTGGACAGCTAATACCAAACTACAATGTTTTGTGATTCAATGCCTACCTAGCTTCCCGTAGCTCTCAATAAGATCAATCTTAGAAAAGACGTTGATTTGTGGGAGTTCTAGATGTAACATAGTTGACAGTGAGAGAAGTAGTGCGCTCACATATTTTCCAGGATCACTGCAAAGATGGGCATCAACTAAATGTACGGCAGTCAGCTGCACAGCATGAACGCATTCATTGAGATTCTAATAATCAAGAACCATAATATGCAGTAAGATAGTCAAGACTGAAGGTCTCAAATTCTTGTTGAATTAGCACAACCACCATCAAAACTTTATCTGCATATCATACCCTCAGGTCCAGGTTCTTTATGAGCTTAGTGATGACTTTCTTTGCATTTGAATGAAGGAAGAATAGTTCAACTTGGCCAGGAAAGTCAAACAGAAGGTAGTGATCTGCAAGGTTAGAGCACTGCATTTATTACACAATCTAGAGTAGTTATTGGGTAAAATAGTGGCTTCAATATTTTCACCAGCATTTCCATTTAATAAAAAAAAAAGGCCAACTTAAATCATGGAAAATCTTCACCTACAAGCGGGGGGGGGGGGGGGGGGGGGGGGGGGGGGTGGTGGTGGGGGTTGGAGAGAGAGAGAGAGCAAACATATTAAAAAGGCAATACCAAGGGCAAAGAAGATAAAAGTAAAAAAAAAAAAAAAAAAAGAGATATTCATCAAACTCCACATGAAGTCATTAGGTGTAAGCAAATAATTGGAACTCCACAGGAAGTCATTAGGTGTAAGCAAATAATCCAATTGTCATCCACAAAACACATTGAACAATCAAAGGCAGCATAAAATTCGCCAAGGATAATACTTTGATGAGTTAAGTGCTGGATAATTTCTAATTGACAAGTTCTGTTCACTACACCCAAGGATCACAGCACCGTGCCTATGTATTCATCCACGTCATAATAGATTTCAGAATATAAATGATGCGCTGTAGTCATGTTGAAAAGTAAATACTGTATTTGGAAGTACGATGCCATGAGAGCATATTGTAGGCAAATTCATGCAATAAGTTCCAATGATAAAGCTAGAAAAAAATTTCCCACATCCCAACTGGAAAGGGGGACTTGTGTGTAGGCACCTCTCTTACACAAAAGTAACCAAGGATCAATCTCTAGCTATAGCACTGGTGGTCAGAGGCTTGAGTCAACATGTGAGTGTAGGAGTGTGAGTATTTACCAAAAGAAAAAAAGAGAGTAAAAATTAAAAATAAAAAATAAAAAAAAAATCTGACCGTTTAGGAGAGGCACCAATTTAGACTCTAACCAGTCAATGTTCTTCTCCAAGTAATCCATACAATACACAAGGCCTAGGTGAAAATGTAAGAAAAACATCAATTAGCATCATGCAGAAAATTTTACTGATACACTTGCCCAAACACAATCTCAGTGATATCAGGGATCATGTTTTCAGAAACAGAACTTACCTCCATTAGGACCGAGAGAATGTTCAATCATTACATCACTTAGTTTTATGAGATCCTCAATATTCACAGCACACTCATACCTATATTTCATGTAAAGGAAGACCAACAGATACAGGAAAGAAAACCTTTCACATGGTTGCAATTATTTCCTGACAACTACTTAAAGAGTAGGATCAACGAGAACACCACCGAATTTCAAAGTGAAAGGATACGGCAATGCATCATTTGCTGGATCCAGATTGATAACCGCTACTTTCCTGAAGAGCAGAAAATATTAGTCATGGGAGAATAATTAGGCTTAACGCTTTGTTTTGCTCCTTGTCATTGGGAAATGGAGAAAATCACCTGATTTCAGGAATCTTAGCAGGAAAATAAAGGGAAAGAATCTCAACTCCCATTATGGCAAGGAGCAGACACATCTTATTTCATTAAATATTAAATGAATATAATTTATTTGGAACCAGTTCCAATGGCAATTAATTTTATTAGAGTATCCATTGCTAGTTTGGAGTATGAGATTTGGCTATTTTACATGTCCATCTAGATCTTTTGCCACATTATGCTGCAAATAGTTGAAACTTACTACCAACCATTGTTTATAAAACATCTTGTGTATATATCATCTGAGGACTTTAGCTATAATACAGAACAAAAGTGTGATCAAAGGTCCAGACAGCAAGCTACCAACAACTATACCAGTTGGATAAAATTAACGCGATGCTTTGTTGTGAGAAAGTACTGGACACTGTCTCACACAGATCAACCTGAATAGTTGTATTGCTAATTATAAATGTCGCGTGCATGAAGGTGGGTGGGTGGGTAGATGTGTGTGTGGATCTGCATGCTCATGTAAGAGCTGATTCAAAGTTGTCCAGGCATGTGAGTCCCCACATTCTCATATAATACATAGCTACACATACAGAGAGATAGGTGACGCTTTGATGATGGATAGATAGGCATGTCAAAGAATGTCAAGGAAACAAAGTACCATTTCAAAGACACAAATAGTACCTGCCAATTAGTTTTAGGAACTGTGACATGCCATTGCAGTAAGTTGTTTTTCCAGAGCCCGGTGGGCCAATAACTACTTGACCGAAGACCATATTTTTAATTTCAATATGACAAATGAACTTCTCAGCTCCAAACAGTACATACACCTTTCACCAATTTTTCAGTATCTGCAAATCAGGGGGAATAACTCATGAACAGATTGGCAAAATACAAGAGGAAAGTCAGCTAAAAACCAGTCCGGTTTGCAATCTATGAGCCACGGTGGGTCTAGCTCAGATGATCTAAGAGTAGATTAGAGGTGAGCCATATACCACACAATCTGATGACCATAACCACAGCATTATGGATCCCAGACTGTCTATAGATCGGTCACGGTCACTCATAATCGACAGTATCTAGCATAAAACCCCGAATAAAAGCTACTTCTGGGAATCGAAAGGCTCTGTGAAATCAGCATAAACTGCAGTGATTGTGGCCACAATGCACCAACCACATGTATGTAGCAAATGCACGTGTTCTTTTGGGCATTTAATCAAACAGGTAGCGTGGAACTCATCATCCTCAAAATATTTGAGGCGGACACAGGATTTTAGTTTAGGTGGTGCTAAACTTTTGCTAGAATTTTTCCACATCAACAATAACAAAAGAAAAAATGTATTCCATGTAAATAGACACAAAATATTTAACTATATCAACTTAATATATTTCTTGTTTGAAATGATGACTATTCATTTCTCCAAAATTTACAGTATAAGATAAATATACTGAAAATAAAAAAGTCTCCCAAAAAATGAGGGCAAACCAATCATCCCCAAAAACAAAGGGTTCACAACCTCCACCCAAAGAGCGAAGTACATATTAATGATTGGACATCAACTAACATACACTTCTCTCATCAAAAGTCATCTCAACTCCAAAGAAGTAATATACATTATCATGTAAAAATTAGTACCTCGTTATTATTTCCTTAAGCTCCAAAGAGTTCCTTAATCATATGAATCCAAATGAGAGCACTTGTATTTATAATTTATAGATGAACATTATCAGCATAATCATAAACATCATATTACGGGCCAAGAATAAAGTTTCCAAAATGAAAAAAGAGAATAAGAAATAAGTAGTTAAAGCTTAAACATAGATCAAGACAATTAAATAAGACTTGCTCACAACAATTCTAGATCTATTCGAAACCAGGACATAAAAAATAAGGACAATTCTAGATCATTCAAAATCTTTAAAATAAAATTTAATTTACATATTCCATAGTTTTAATGATCATATGTTTTATTTGTAAAACTGTTGTTAAGTGGGAAGCTCAGATTGTTTCGCTGGTGCTCTCAAAAATTCCCAAAATTGGTCAAATGGCTCATCCCATCAGTCACAAATAGATTGTTAAGTCGGTGCTCTCCAAAACTCCCATTAGTTAGAACCAGATTGTTGAGTGAGTTCTCTCCGAAACTCCCAAAATCAGCTTACAAATAGGGAGGTTGATTAGGAAGGAGTCTATTGGGAGGCAGTTGAGGAAGCACTCCATTGGTAGGCAGTTGAGGAAGGATTCCAGAGGAACCAACCTCCATTGGTATGGGTGTGTTAGAAGTCTGAAAAAAGGGTCCTGCTATAGGGGAGAAGTTCATAAATGGATATGGTGAACTGGTGAAGGGTTAGGGATGATGGGTTATCAACTACATTCTTTTCAACATTAGTGCTCAATGGTTGTGCTTGAGTTTATTGGGGCACACTCATAAACTCACTCATTCTGATTGAATGATCTTTTGTTTTTCAAGAGTACACATGTTAGCTTTTGCAGATAGTTTTATTTAGTAACAATAAATCTTTATTTTGGATGGGATGCATTAAGTAGGGGCTCATTTGAATGTTAGGATTTCTAAGACTTGTTGGGCTTTTTGTCATTTTAGTGAAATGGCCAACCAACAGACCACCAACAAGAAATCATCTCTGGATGCACCTACTCGCAAGTGAAAGTGGACTGTCATTTGAAGGAGAATGAGATTGCATCAGAATGCAACAAACTGAAGTTTCTCTTCACATTTCCTCATCAGTTCAAAGTGAAGAAATAAAAGATGTGCTATAGAACATCACATGGATCTCCTTTTCTCATTTACCCAAATCAAATCAAATTAAATCAAATAAGAAATCACAACTAAAAGAAGAAACAAAAGATGTGCTATAGAACATCACATGCATCTCCTTATCTCACTTACCCAAATCAAATCAAATAAAAGAAGAAACAAAAGCATAAATGTGATCGATTCAACAATCAAATCGAAAACCAAAGACGAAAGGGCGACTGAAACGATATCTCAACACTTTGATTTCCCTCCATTTATCAGAGAAAGAGAGACACAGAGAGAACATATTCTTCTCAATCACCCATCTCTCATTTTTAATAGAACAAAGGGCACTAAAATCATTACTTCAAAAGAAAAAAGAAAACTAAAGCATAAACCCTAATGTGCAATGGAGGAAGAGGGAGAGATATTCAAACCTTGAATCAATTGCTAGGGTTTATCGAAAGAGAAAGCTGAAAGAAATCGAGAAGCTTCCAAAAGCTGCTTTTTTCTGAGAGAGAGAGAGAGAGAGAGAGAGAGAGAGAGAGAGATGTGAAGGGCATATGGTGAAATTATAACTGACCACTTATTTAAGATAAGAAACTTCCAAGTTGAAATTATAACTGACCACTTATTTAAGAAAAGAAACTTACAAGTGGGCCTTCTAAGTTTTAGCTTAATATCAAGAAAGGCCCAAGATTTTTTAGGCAACTTTTTCAATTAAATATGATTCTGATCATCTTTTTTTTTTTTTTTGTGCTAACGAAGGATTCCAACTCTTTGAACTGAACTAACAGAGAGATTTTGATTAATCAAATATGATTATGATCATGTAAGCAGTGTTAAACACTGCTATTCTCTTCATCTCATCCATTTTGATTTTTGGGTCTTCCATTTGTTCGACCAAATCTAATACCTCCACTTCCATATGGCACTTTTGTAGGGTTTTTTTTTTTCTAATTTTTTTTACTACATTGGATGAGTGATTATAGTACCCACAGCCTAACCAATTGTACACGGATCAAGCCCTGCTGCCTCAGGGGCGTAAAATACCTTTACCACTTAAGTCTTCCTTGAGTTAAATGGGCTCTAAAGGTTTAAAATTTCGGCCCTAACTCATTTGGATGAGTCTACATCAAAAACAAAGTTATTTTTTGAACCACGTGTATATTAATTTGACTTTAACCCTACCCTAAATACTTCTGTTGCCTTGAGTAAAAGTCTATTTTAGATTTCACTTCACACCCAGCATCCAAATAGCTTACATGATTAGAAATATATTGGATGAAAAAGTTGCCTCAATCACGGATTGCCATTTGGAAAAGGTAAAATATCACTTGATCTATGGGTGGGAGTAATCCGATCGTAATGTAATATACTTAAAGGCCAAATGCCTTTCCATTTGCATATTCATTATAACATTGTAAAATGATTTTCGTACACAATTCCACCCTCTATTCCCTTAAGTCAACCCCAAATTGATAGGATAAAGCACAAGTGATCACGATAAGTATATTACATTAATGAATAGAGGGTAGAAACCCACTGGCTAGTCCTCGTTCCAAATCTGGGTTCAAACCCACTAGGGTTAGTAGGGGTGTAAGTGTGTAACGGTTCGGTTAACCGGGCATTTTAGGAAAACCGCTAAACGAACCGTAACCTCAGTTTTATGTATTTTAAAACCGTAACCGTATCCACAAAAACCGTGGAAAACTGAACCGCAGTTAACCATATTAGATGGTTTGTTTACGGCCGTGGAAAAATCTGTTCATGCACCATTTTCACACCTTCCTGTTTGTTCTCTCTCCCTTCCATTCCTTAACATGAATTTTAAGCATGATTTTCTGTCCCCCTTTAAATCATCAGACACTTGGATAGTTTATTCACTAAGATTGTTGAATCACATGGGTCAATCAAATCCTCACTTGACCAAAATGCTACAAAGGATATCAACTATAGATCTGTCCTCAATAATCAACTATAGATCTTGATAACATGATATTATCAATTGGTCGGGGCATTACATGTGTATATCCAATCCACCACTCAATAGTTTTTTTTTTTTTCTCTTCTTGTACATTAACCTGTTTGTGTTTGGACAGACCCTAAGTAGCAATCAGTTAGAATTTTGAAAATTTGAGCAGGGTGAAATTTCATCAATTCCAACTATGCATTTGGAGCAAATCAAAATCAGGAAACCACATGATTTGGACATCGTTTCTTTCCCCTAAACTAATCGCCCCAAAATCAATCTGGGCAATTGCAATGGTACTTATTTAAGTAGAAACTGAAAAAACAGTGTCCGACCCAATTAAGCTTCCCACATTCCATTGCACCCCAAATGCCCAGATAAGGTACCGATGAATCGATTGTGATCTAGGGTACATCCAAACGTACCCCAAATCAAAAAGAAAGAATAAGGCAAGAAAATATATTTAAAAAAAGATGAAAAAGAAGTACCGAAGAAAGATGAACAATCAGAGCCGAGGAGCAGGTTTTCGGGTGTTCTTTCATCTCCCTTGTTTGGCTGCGAGAGAGAGACGTTTTGCTGCGCCTGGAGTCGAGATAGAGAGTGAGGCGAGAAAGAGGACTGGGAGGAGAGAGATAGGGTTTGTTTTGTTACCTATGCATAAGTTACGAAGTATTTCATTTAGCCCCCCCTTTTTTTTTATTTGTATAACAGTACAGTTAACGTGTGTGATTAACCGAATCATGCGGTTTTTGGATTTCATTAACTGTAATCTAACCGAGCCGTCCAGTTTTTTAATTTCATTAACGATAACCAAACCGTGAAACACAGTTATTAACTGCGGTTGGATTCGGTTCGGTTAGATGGTTTTTCTATTTTCTTTTACACCGTTAGCCTTAGGGGCCGACGTTATAGGTAAATCACTTTAAAAGAGCAAAATTGTCTTGTTTATTCTTGTTTGTGCGTTTGGGTCAGTGATAAGGTTACACAAGACGTGTGTACCTGCATTTCTTCTAAGAGGCATGAGCAAACCCTACACTAACCTCTTCATTTTTTGGGTTGGGTGAGAGTTGACATTAATTTTTTTTAATAGGTAAGAGTTGACATTAGGGCTTGTTTCTTTTCTAGAATTTAAGCAATTCCTGTCGGGAGAATTTCTGAATTCCCAACATAGTGGAATTCATGGATGCTCCTTCGGACTTGTGCATCCAGGAATTCCACCAAAACGCAAAGATGGTGGAATTCATGAATTCTCAAAGGTCATTTGGGACTTTTCATGTTGTTGGGATTCCTAAATTTTAGATAAGAAACAGGGGATTTGCAAATGTCAGGAGATCATGTTCCAAAAACCCCAACATCTAAAATTCCTGACTGGAGTTCTAGTAAAGAAACATGCTTTAATAATCTAGACAATAATAAATAGGGAAATCAAGTCAGTAAGGATAGGGGGAGTTCTTCGCAATTGCAAGGGAGAGGCTTTATTTATAATTTTCAAGTATGTGGAGGTGAAGGATTCTAATGAAGTAAAAGTATTAGCCATTTTTTAAGCTCTTTGCGTGTTTTCAAGTTCTTTCCTAGAGGAGCTTCATTTTACTTCTCCTTCAATGAAATTAAGCTTCCATCTTCTCAGGTGATTTTTTTTTTTTTTTTTGCTAGAGGTAGATAGAGTTATTCTTTTGGAAGCATCTCTTTTGTAGTTGTTTGCAGTTGAAATAATAATCTTATCCCGAAGCTTTTCTTGTATGCTTCTATTTTTGTCATTTGAACCTTCTTCTTCTAATATAATTTTAGCTTTGATGATAAAAATAAATAAATAGGTGAACTATAGATTTGAGTCTGTCCTTGCTATTTCAACCATTAACTCAACTCGATCTAGGCCAAAACCCAACTAATTGCACTATCAAAAATGTTCCACAAGCAACTGCTGGTGCAATCCAGCTCTATGAGGCCCCCTTTAGGCCCACCTTTCATCACTGCAGCCCATGGATACTCTTTTCATTCCACGATATGGCATCAAGCCCAATTCTACTCTCACTAAGCTTCTCTTGCTGTAGGATTAAGTGTCAAGAAAATCATGTTAAGATGTCATTAACTTTTAGGTTGTTAAATCAAGGGCTAGGATAATTTAGTGAGGCTGATTTTTTATTGTACATGAAGAGACTTTTCCATCTATAGCCTCCCAATGATAAACTTGCATTTAAGTGAGCCTCACGGGCTAGAATGCATTCTGCTCGTAGGAGCACTATGACCCACAAAAAGCAACTCAAATCAAACCTGTTAATTAAGGGTTTGGATTCAGCCTTTCTAATATTTGGCTTAGATTCAAATTCATATCTTCAACTCATTAATAAAGGGATTGGACTCTAATCAAGAACCTATACATGTGTTCAGGTTCTAAGCCTGTAATAATGTTGTAACCCTGTAATCCATCATTGGGACAACTTATGATATTCAAAACTGCTGGAAATTGATGCACCTAGTGCTACGAACCAAAAAATTGATTCCAATCAAACTTCACATAATGAAAGTACACAAAGGAGTGAAATCAAGAGCTTAACATGGCATCAACATGAGGGTGAGACCATTCTAATCAGAGTGTAAGCGTGACCCAGCACCAACAAACCATGAAAGTTTCACCTTCGATGCTGCTTCAAAGGAATCCTGCTTTTCAGGAAATCCTAGGAATTCATGAAGAAATAGGTAAACTGGGCATAAGACTTATTTTTTTAGTGCGAATTATCAAGTCAATGTAGCTTGATTAGCAATGCTGAAAATTAATGAGCTTTTCATCTTCCTACCTCCATGATTGTGATGCGTGCAATGCTGAAAATTAATGAGCTTACATAACCTAATTCCACTGCTTAGTAGCACATGTGTATGGAGATTTATCATTTTCAAATAGTATATCATGTTCTGGACACACTTAGGGCTAACTTTCTCATATATAAACATGTTGGATTTTTATGAAAATATAGTATTGAATCTTTAGGAAAATATGTCTTCCATTAGTACAGTGTTTGATAGCAGCCATCATCATACCTAAACTTTGTGCCCCTAAGATGTGTTTGATCCAAATTACTCATATTGGGTTATCAGTGTATGCCACAATTCTAAATTTCAAGCTATCATTCTTATTTAACATTTATTTCTCAAACATCAATCTAGAGTTATATTTGCTCTAATTAGAGTATATAATTTTGATAGTATCAATATATAGGTAGGAATACTGATTCAATCAAACAAAAGTGGGCCATGCCATTTTATTTAAATTAATGCACCTTATTTTTTACTCCATTTAATCTATTGCTTTTTTGGCTGTTGTCATTGATGATGATGATGATTTTGGAGATACATGATCTTGGGGTGCTACCATTCTATTTACTACTTTTTTATTTATATTTGTTTTTACAATATTAATAGTGTCCCAATAATCATCATCAACATCATCACCATCACCATCACCATCATCATTCTCTTGTAGGAAGGGTGCTGCCATTCTATTTCCTACTTCTTTATTATGTTTGTTTTTACAATGTTAATAGTGTCCCATTAATCATCATCAATATCATTATCGCCATCGCCGCCGTCATCATCATCAACATCATTATTATTCAAATATTTGAGGGTTACAAGGTTGCAAATTGGAGCCCTAAAGATACTAAATGATACTTTTCATTCCTTTATGATTTGAGGGTGGATTGTTTCTTTCTAATTTATTGGATTTAAAATGTTTTAGAGTTGGTCCCAGGGCTGCACCAACAATTACCACAAGTAGGTAGTTGGGGGTGTTTTCTTTTTACTTTTTGGAGTTATATAGTACACTCAAACTCACGGATTCATTCCAATTTATGAATCTTTTCAAATTTTCTTTTTTAAATTTATTTAAACAAGAATTTAAATAATCACCATTATCATTCTCTCTTTATATAATTCTTCTATACCAGTTTCAAAGCCAGATATGATAAGCGTTTCAATCTAAGTTTTATAAAGAAATTAGCTTAGTTTTGGGAACAAGCATATCCCAAACCATTTTTGCTAAATTATTTAATTTAATTTTTCTTTTATCAATAATATTAAAAAAAACCCTAATCTTTACTATTATAATATATTAAGTTAGGAGGTTTTGGATTCAATTTTGACCGACGGTTATGATTTTGACCGAAAGTTACATCAACTACATTATTTTTCTCTTTATCATAACCAATCAATAACCACTCATAACTGCTCTCCACTTTTATTTTATTTTATTTCTCATTATAATATATTAAGCTAGGAGGTTTTGGATCCAATTTTGACCAACGGTTATGATTTTGACCGGAAGTTACATCAACTACATTATTTTTCTCTTTATCATAACCAATCAATAACCACTCATAATTGCTCTCCACTTTTATTTAATTTTATTTCTCATAGACTTTGTTTCAATCCAAATTCTATCATTCTCCTTATATTCTAATTCTCATTTTTCCATTCTATGATACCAATTCTTCAATTATATAAATACATACTTATAATTTTCTTCTTTTGCTTTCTTTCTAAAAAATTTATGAATTTTTTATACATGAATATTCAAATTGCAATGTTTGTCATATCCGTGCTAAGCACGGGTAATTTCGCTAGTATTATTATTATTTCTTGCCCGGGCTACTATTTCTCAAATTGAAATCAACCCTATTTGGTTTTGACCATCCCCACAATTATGAATTCTCTTTTAATATTATCTAAACTAATTCAATTCAATAAAATATCATTCATTACTCACTTCCCACCTCTTCCTCTTTCCAAACTAATCTTTCCTTTATAACGGCAATGAAATCTCTCTCTCTCTCTCTCTGCCCCCACCCACTAGGAACACCTATTTATCTCTCTTTTTTTGCTCCCCATCCAAGCTTGGCCTCTCTCATCACTTTTTTTTTCCTTTCTTTGTTGTCATGTTATGAGTTTTAGAAAAAGGTAAGTGGCAATAGTTTTATTAATGGGAAGGAAAGTCAAACAACCCAAAATCTGAGCCTGTCCTGAGCCCGGCTCGGATTAAAATCTAAAAAACTCTATACCTACCCTAAACCCAAACAACTCACTACCAAACTCGCCTCTAATTGAATAATCTCATGTTTTAAACTTATAATTTTTTTCCATATCAATATTTCATGTTTCTACTAAAATCTTTAATTTCTTATGTTTATTATTAATTTAAATTCTCAATTGTGTGACTTTTAAGAAAGCATATAACTTTTTTATTTGTAAGATATACTTCTATTATAGATTTTATAAAATATAAACTTATGAGTTAAAAATTAAAATTTCTATTTATGTCATATAATTACATGATATTTTTTGTATGACTTCTAATGCCGGTGCTCAGCACGCAGGCATTTTGCTAGTTGATTTGATCTGATTTCAATTTAGAGAGAAACTTTAGTATATTATAGATTTTTATTGCAATTTGAATTATTGTGGATTCTCTCTTGGATCTTATCTTATCAATTCTTAATTCATCCATCCAAAGCCTGTGAGACTTTGAATCTTTTAAAAATTCAAATTTCAATACTCAATTCAAATTTGATTTGGAGATTATTACTATACATTCTCCTTTTAAATAAATTTTGAGATACAGTATTTAAAAATCGATAAATTAAATATTCTTCAATTTTAATTTACTTTCTTCTCATCAATTAATATATCCAAAAATAGCCCCAAATTGGATATAGTTTTATATTTCGGGCCTGTCTTGCTAGTTTAACATTGTTCATACACATCCAATCCACACATGATTCATATGCACATCAATCCAAAACCCTATCAGATTGTAACTATTTCTGTTTCACCCACCCACCCACTAGGGGGCCACTATTTAATTGTTGAGATTGTTTGAACAGTATGTGGTCTTCTCTATGGCTGTGAGGGGGCATTTGATGTGGACAGGACGTCTTGGATTCGAGCGATTCATGGTGGCACTCTGCTCTGTATATATTGAAGATCATTTGTTGGGGCGTATGAAGTAATCTTTTTTCAATGTTATGGCTGCCAATTACCAGGTCACTAGCCAAATTTTTCATGTAGTAGTCATTGATGGTGTCACCATTTTCTTTGTGCATATGAGTATGGTACTATTTTCAAATGCGGTAATTCTAAAATGCTACTGAATTATTTCATTTCTGAATTCTACGTTTCATTTCCATCTGAATTCTTGTCTGAGAATTTCTAAATTTCATAAAACTCATGTTTGTTTCATTGCTACATAAATTCTAGACTAGAATTACACATTTTATGCGTTGTAGTACATGGGACCCACCTTTTGTGGTTGTGAACTTAGAACCCAACTGTAAGAATTATAATGTAGACTCACCTCATGTATATGGTATATGGGCCCATCTTTTAAAAACAGAAGTGTGGGACCCTACTTTAAAAATTTGAACATGGACCCATATTAATAGGAATTGCATGGGCCTAATTTTTATAATAGTGAATATGGGGCCCACTTTATTGTTAGTAAGAGGGTTCTAAGTTGGATGCCGGAATTCCAACCATACTTCTCGGAATTCCAGAATTCTAAAATGCTCTTGGAGAGGCTAGCAATTTGGAATTTCACCTTTTTTGGCATTTGAGAATTCTAGATGCCTTGAATACTGGGAATCCCATTAAAAGAATATTAAATTTCTAATAGGAATTTTTGAATTCACAAACAGCCTGAATTTCTTTAAAAAATGCTCGTAAAGAAACTGGTGAAATAAGTAAAGAAGAAAAGATGAATAGGGTCTATCAAAGTGGGAAAATTTTAGTGTATCACCGTGTTAGTGCAACCAGATGTTTATTTACCTTTGATCAGCCATGGGTCCAGTATATTCTGAGCAATGAGCCACATAGTGTACAACAAAGGTACACTATTTATACAGAATTGGGCTGATGGGAACTTGGGCTGTCGGGAATCTCAAGTTTTCATTAGAAACTGTTGGATAATAACCATGTTTGATGGGGAGAATTCCAATAATTGAATCCATATTGCCACAAAAGAATTGGCTTTGTTGACCTTTGGAATTCTCTAAATTGTAGAGCTTGAAATGCTAACGAGAGTTGACATCCAGGAATTCCAAGCAGTGGAATCAGTTGAATTTGGGACTTTGGAATTCACCGCTCTTGAGTTCTCTACTCTACCAATTGGATAGACTATTCGTAACATCACATTGTTCAAAATTGTTGTATCTGGCCCCAAAATCTGATATGGTTTCGGTATCTGTCGCAGTTCGCGGTCGGTTGCTATTCTCGCTGTGTGAACTTTCTTTTTAGTAATTTTTTTTTGAAAAAATATCGAAAAATCCAAAATATTATAAAATGCTGAAAAATAATATTTTTTCCCATTAATAAAAACTGATAATCAAATAATTGGTCTCTCAAAGTCATGACATCTTGTATTGTTGTCTTATCTGAAATTGTATAAATTTTATTTATAATTAAATTTATAAAATACAACCATAATTATCACTTATGAGCTATCTATTAGTGTGGAATTTAAGAAAATAAAGTTTGTACTCAGCGCTCAAACATCAAGTAAATTGTGACTTCAAGAGTATAAAGATAACATATTTTATTATGATAATATGATAAAGCACAAAGCAATTGGACATTTATGATCCGCTTAAAACGATGACAAATTTGAGTAACTATTTTACAATGATCTACAAGATCTCAATACAAAACCTAATTTATTAAACTTCAAATAGTAGATCTAGCCTAAAAATGAATAGATTTAAGATAATAAGAGGTACCTACAATAAAAAGAGCATGCAACCATCATTTCTAAGCTATATCTAAATAATTTTATAAAATAACTACAAAGAAAAAATATACAAAATGCTAGTAGAATTGCATATGATTTTTCAAAACTAAATCGACAAAAAGTGGGTATATTTTATGGCTTGGAAGTGAAATAGGTGTTGGAGAAAAAGAAAGGTAGCATCTGATGTGTAACTCCCCACCCTTCACACATGCATGATATTGTCCGCTTTAGCTCATGGGCTACTCGACCAGAGGACCTGGCCCAAGAGCATCCAATCTTGCCTCACGGTTTTGCTTCTGATGGGCCTCAACCCATCAAAAGGCCTCATGCAAAGTAAGGGTGTAAGCTCTACATATAATCTCATTCACTTTCCTCTCTATAGTTGATGTGGGATTCACTTTCCTCTCTATAGTCGATGTGGGACTCTGGGGCGTCACAATCCACCCCCATTAAGGCTGCACGTCCCTGTGCAGTAGCCTGCCAGTCCCTGTAGCCTGCCAGCCCTCTTGGCCCGCCCACATGGAGACCCGCCCACTTGCACCAGACCACGACAAGGGACCCACACTCGAACTAGTCGAAAGTTGTCTCTGATACCATTTGTAACGCCCCACCCTATACTCATGCATAATATTATCCGCTTTAGCTCATGGGCTACTTGACCAGAGGACCTGGCCCAAGCGCATCCAATCTTACCTCACGGTTTTGCTTCTGATGGGCCTCAACCCATCAAAAGGCCTCATGCAAGGTAAGGGTGTAAGCTCTATATATAACCACATTTACTTTCCTCTCTTTAGTCGATGTGGGACTCCGGGGCGTCACATTCCACCCCCCTTAAGGCTGCACGTCCCTGTGCAGTAGCCTGCCAGTTCCTGTAGCCTGCCAGCCCAAACCCTTCACACATGCATGATATTGCCCGCTTTAGCTCATGGGCTACTCGACTAGAGGACCTGGCCCAAACGCATCCAATCTTGCCTCATAGTTTTGATTCTGATGGGCCTCAACCCATCAAAAGGCCTCATGCAAGGTAAGGGTGTAAGCTCTACATATAACCCCAATCACTTTCCTCTCTTTAGTCGATGTGGGACTCCAGGGCGTCACATTATGTGAAGGGCGGGGCGTTACAAATGCCGTGGCCTAGTGCAAGTGGGCGGGTCTCCATGTGGGCGGGCTAAGAGGGCTAGCAGGCTACAGGGACTGGCAGGCTACTGCACAGGGACATGCAGCCTTAAGGGGGGTGGAATGTGTCGCTCCGGAGTCCCACATCGACTAAAGAGAGGAAAGTGAATGGGATTATATGTAGAGCTTACACCCTTACCTTGCAAGAGGCCTTTTGATGGGTTGAGGCCCATCAGAAGCAAAACCGTGAGGCAATATTGGATGCGCTTGAGCCAGGTCCTCTGGTCAAGTAGCCCATGAGCTAAAGCGGACAATATCATGCATGGGTATAGGGTGGGGCGTTACATGATGTATTTGGAAGAAGGAAGAAAGAAATATAGTAGGAGAAATGCAAAAACAATTAAAAAAGGGGATCTTACAAAAAAAAAAAAAAAAAACCCTGAAAGTGGTCGAAGACCAAAAAGGCCCTTAAACTTCAATATAGACCATAGAGGCCATCCCGCCACTTTAATATTAATTTTTTTTTTTTTTTTTTTTTTTGTTTTGCTGAGTAACGATATTGTTGCTTGTGTATAATGTGAGCAGTGATATCACTGCTCGTGTCATCTTCTTCTTTGCCTGCGTTCAAGGTCGCTGCTAGGCTCTAATGAGATTGATTCGCTCCTAGGGCTTCCAATTTTTCAGGTTCTTTCCCAAAGATGGATCTCTCATATTGAAACAAAAATCATCATCGAATTTTATAAGAATAGAAAAGAAAAAGAATAGAATCTTTACAAATTTCACCAGCTTCTCATTGAATTCATAAGTAACTTGAGAAAATCTGACTAAATTGAATAAAGTTCTTCACAAATCTTTCAAAGTCTCGATAAGGGCTAAGGCTTTAAAAGTCTTTCAAAGATTTCAAAGTCGAAGTAGGAGCATTCGTTCAGATTTGCAAAAACTAGAGGGGGTTGGAAGATGATGAATGCTGGTTGCTGTTTGTAGATGGGCATTTGGCAAATGTGGCCAGGTTGCAAGTGGGTTGGTCAAGTTTGTTTGGTTGCTTGATTTGCAGGTTTGGAGATGATTAAAGAAAACTAGGTGAGTCTTTATTCAGTTGAATGAGTGAAGAGTGAACGTGGAAAGTGGAGAAGAAGGTGTTTGGCAATGATTTGAGAAAACAAGGTACGTTCTTACTCAGTTGAATGGGTGAAGAGTGAACATTGAAAGTGGAGAAGAAAGTGATGCAATGAGCTGTGATATTGTTGCTTGGTACAGGAAAAAGGAAAAACAACAAAAAAGGGTCTCTGGGACCAGTTCTGTGCATAAAAAACTTTAAGGACCTTTTTGGTCTCCACCAGGTTTAAGGGGATTTCCGGTAAAATCCTCTAAAACCTTTAAATATAGTCAGTCGATATTTTGATTGATATTTTCAAAATATCGGCCGATAGTATTCGATATTTTGGGGATATTTTGATATGGCGATACCAAAACCGATACGCATCAAATTATCATACCGATATCGATCGAGAATTTAAACCATGAATAAAGAGTATACCTTGGATATCTAGTTTTTGACCTCTTTCTTCTACAACCCATCTACAAAGATAAAAAGCAGGAGGATATAAAAGATGTACCCTAAGGGCCAATTTCTTTGCATTAGATTACATTGCAATACAAGGTCAAATGATCTTCACGAAGGACTTTTAAAGAGGTGAGGGCGGAAGGATATGACATAGGGGGTAGGTAATAAAGTCGAGATTTAGATAAGACCTAACATTTGAGGATTGAATTATTAGGATTGGACATTCATTTCCCATCTTCCGTTGATTCCATAATTTCCATCGAGAGGTTCATTGAAGGATTTTTTTTTTATATTGCCTTTGGTCTTCCTTTTTAACCATTGCCTTCGGTCTTCCTTTTTAACCACTTACATATGAATTATTCCAATTGGACAATTCCTGTGTATTCTAACATAAACAAACAGGCCCTGTCAGACATACCTTCACATACAAATGGGTCACATGACATACTAGGGGTATGCAAAATATCCGCTTAACCCGCCGACCCGTCCGACCCGCAACCGACCCGCCCGCCATATGCGAGTCATTAACTTAGGCGGTTTGGGTTGGGCGGGTTAGACCCCCAAAATTGCGGATTTGAGTGGGTTACGGATTGAAAAATTATCAACCCACTACAACCCGACCCGCTCGCTTAATTAATAATTTTACATACATAAAAAAAATATATTAGTTGAAATTGTTAAGTATTTAAAGTTAATCAATTCACCTAATAAATTTTTATAGCTAATCAATCTTCAATTCCCTAAACAAAATCTAAAAAGTCAATATTGAAACCCTAAACACTCTTACCTAATTCCTAAGTTGTAAGGCAGAGCCTACTTTTGTTAGAGATGATATATCTCTTTTTCATTGACTCTATGTTTGTGTTGGAATTGAGATTATTCAATGAAATCTACCTTTAGTTTTTTGCGTGCATTAGTTATATTTTGAGATTATCAATAACAAATTGTAGTTTGTGATAATTTTAAAAAAAAAAAAAACATTGCTAATGCCAACCCGCCTAACCCGCTGAGTTGAAACCGCCAAAATTTGTAACCAATCCGCCGGATTTAGACTTTGGTGGGTTGGTGGCGGATTGAAATTTTCCCAACCCGCTAGTGGCGGATTGGATAGAAATATTGGCCTTTACCCGCCCAATCCGACCCGCGCACACCCCCTCTAACATACCCATTGTTTGACGATACAGGACATTATCTTACCTATCCTCAAGGAAATATAAAGGTGCATGTTATCTCTGTTGCCCTGTACAAACATCAGGGCTTGAGCCCGTGGTGAGATTGCTAAATGCACTCTGGAACATTGTCAACAGTGAAAACTCCAAGCAATAGAAGCTGCAGATGTTCCCTATCACTGGATTTCACCACAGCCCTACAACAGAAAGAGGTCCAAGATCAGGCCTAACAGGACAGTTTAAATTGCGGAAACCTTCTTGAATAAATTCCAGAGAGAGTCAACCATGGAAATTCTTCTTTCATTTCCAAGAGATAAAGACGTCACCATCTTCAGGTCGGTAAATTTCAGCATGTGCAAAGATCTGCTATTGGGATGAGAGATTCTTCCACCAAGAAAGGGGTGGAAAGCAATACAGCATGCTTCTTTATTATAGTTTTGGTGTTCAACTCATTGTATGCCATGAACCTACAGCACTCACTGTAATCATCTGTGATTTGTTGTGTACTTCTCTTCTTAATCTGAATAAAATTTACCAGTCCCAAATCTAAAAGAAAGGAAAATTCGTAACCAACAAATAGAAACTAAGTCAACTTTTCCAAGTTTTAAATTTCCAATCCAACGTCCTATCCTAACCAAGAAGATAATAACTTACTAAAACTGAAAGCTGTCCTGTCCATTGGTGACTTACGGCAAGAACTGGTTTCTCAACACAAATAAAGGCCCCAAGTTGTGGGACCCCCTTTAGCAGAGTGCATCAACATATAATATGAAAAACTCTTCCAAACTTGTAGCTGATAATCTATGATGCACGGATGCTTCAAAATGGGCAACGTATCGTGTCGTATCGTATCCAATACTTCACTTTTTATGTGTAAAATCCATGTCCCTGCCGTGTTTATGGCGTGTCCTTGCCGTATCCATGCCGTATCTGGGCATAGGCTTCCGGCTGCAAAGGGTTTTGCTCATAAAAGAGTATGCGGTGGTACCAAAGTAGGCTTTGGGCAACAGATCAGTCTCGCTTAGAAGCACTTGCTTATGAGAGGACATGAAAGCAGGATAACAGAGCTTTCAGCAAAGTGAAATGAGTATCATTAAATTGATTTCTCGAAGCACTTCTGGCTTAAAAGCTTTGTATTTGAGATGAGTTAATAGCATCAGATTGGCGCTTCAACAAATGGAGAGTGCTTCCACAGGAAAGAGAGGAAGACGAGAGCTGCGGGAACAGAGGGCACAAGCTTGAATTAAAAAACAAAAGCACACACTGGACTCGGCAAACATCCATAAAATTAAGAATGAGAACAGAAGAGGAAGTCTTTAGTAGTTCAAGTGGAAGAGAGATAAAAACAAGAAATGCCGAGACCTATTTTGGACACAGAAGATCAGAAACAAACTCCATACACATAATTTATTTGTTAACTGTTCAAGAAACATGACGTAGCAGTTACGAAAGACATGATAGATTACAGATTGGCAAACTGAAAAAGAACACATACAAATAAGGATGAGTGACATGGCAAAATGGACAATCCAACCCAGATAGACAGGGTAAGATACAATAAGAAAGATTCATATAAAGAGAATGTAAGATAATAACAGGATCAGCCAACATCTTGCCTCCTTTTGCCCTGCACAGGCACTTCACACAAATCAAACAGGGTTTTGATCTGGTGCTAAAAGTTATACACCAAAGTCCTAACTTCGCGTGAACCTTACATCCTATTCCAACCAGGCCCACCTACGATCCATCAAACCCTGTCACACTCACTACCCTCCTGTGGCATCACCAAGTCTATTTGGCAAGCGTGATTTAGTGTTTCATGCTCATGTCATACAAACAAATTAAAATTTACATCTGATCCATCATTACAAACTTGAATAATTGTTTTTTTTTTTTTTAAAAAAAAGGAGATTAGGTTCACATGTTTTGAGGATTGATAAATAGAAAAAATAGTGGATACGGGGAAGAGTAAGGAGGGTTTTAGCACAATAGACATATACCTCTTACAAATACTAAATTCAGAACATGCTCTGCCTGGACTTGATTGTGAAAATTTGATAAAAACATGCAGATGATCTAAAGGGGTTAGCGCCCAACCGGAATTGATTAACTTGCAGCAATATAAGAATTAGAAACATGGGAAATTGGAAACTGATAAGAGATAATGACTAGCACTTTAAATAACAACTGGGACTGACCAATGGAGCAACCAAACACAACACATTAATTTTAGAGCTAGTCAACAGTCAACACACACTGTTGATCCGTGGTAAGGCACCTGCCTGCCCAAGAAAAAGCTTGCCAGTTTGTGGCAAGTGCCACGCCAAGCAAAAAGAATAGTATCATGCCAAGGTGATTCCATTGCTTAAAGCTCACTGGCAACACCACACCACAAAGGAAGCAATGTGGGAACAAGAAGATGAAGTAAGAGAGAAGTACCTGCACCTTTTCATGATTTGGTATGTAAATTTAGAGGACTGAATTTCTTTTTAAGGGGCTTAGGATGTACTGACCCAATATTAAACTAGGGTGGAAGTGTTTAACCAATGTGATTAAGATACAAAGAAATGACATGTGTCCTTCCTCTGCAGGCTTTTCTGTTTGCCACCTCGTGCTATTACACATGTGATGCAGCCTGGGAATAGACCAAACCTGCAGCTGGGATTTGACCAAATCCAGATGGATTATAAGCAATGAACAGCACACGATCAAGAAGCCAACTCAATGGCAGGTTTGGTCTATTCCCGGGCTGCATCAACATGCCACCACATGCTACTATAAATGTCACCTCATACGCCACTACCTGCCACCTGTTGCAACACATTTGACACCTCATGCTTTGGTGCCACTCTCTCAACTACTTCACCTTACACCCCATGAACCTATGTTTGACACCTCATGATGCACGAGGTGCGGGCGGGTAGAGATGGAGATGGAAGACGGATGAGGTCATCAGGGAAGCCTAAATAATTGGCCTCAGGCCAATCTCCCCATCACGGGTGAGGAAGAAGAAGAGAACTTGGGGAACCCAAATCACTCGACAACTTCAACGGAGGCACTACATGTCTTATAAAAGCAAAGGGAAACCCTAAACCTTTAGCCTCATCCAAAGAAAAGCTCATGTGGCGATTTTCGTGGACAATTTGGAAAGAAAGAAACAATAGGTGCTTCGAAGGAAATGTCTCTTCGGCGGAGGAAATCATATAAAGAATGAAATTTTACATAGCATCTTGCGCTGCTATCCTTCCGGCATTCAGGGTCCTATCACTCAACAACATCACGTTCAACTTGAGGGAAGTGGTAACTCTTTCCGGGAAAGGCCAACATATATGGAATCAGCCAAAACCCCACAATATTCTCTTCTCTAGATATCTAATGGCATTTCAATAACCACAAATACACTAAGGGGTCGTTTGTTTCCTGGGAAAGTGATTCACATGTGTAAATGACCCACATGTGAGTCATTTACATATGTAAATGACTCACATGTGCATCAAATTCCACTGTTTGTTACTAGCATAACATTTCACATGTGAATCTATGAATATGTTGTATATTGTTTGATGATATCTCAACATCCAAGCAATATCAATGGTTGAAAATTGGACACATGACCGTGTTTGAGCTTCTGAAGAATATGAACGGTCCTGATTTTACAGGTGGGGCCCAGAACATTAAAAAAATCATAAAAAGCGGACTGGGTATGTTAATAACAATAGATTGTATATTGTTTGATGATATCTCAACTTCCATACATCATCAACGGTTGAAAATTGGACATATGGCCGTGTTTGAGCTTCTGAAGAATATGAACGGTCCTGATTTTACAGGTGGGGCCCAGAAAAATAAAAAAAAATCATAAAAGGCGGACTGCTTATGTTAGTAACAATAGATTAATCTAACGGCTGTTATTATGTTGATGATATCTCAACCTCCATGCATCATCAACGGTTGAAAATTGGACACATGACCGTGTTTGAGCTTTTTAAGAAAATGAACGGTCCGAATGTTACAAGTGGGGCCCAGAAAAATTTTAAAAAAATAAAAGGCGGACTGCTCACAATGGCACTGTAGCAGTCCGCCTTGTAACAGTGATATGTGAAAGAGTTTCACACCTCTTGAGGTGTGAAAATTCAATGCAACTTTTGATATGGTTTTCATACCATTTACACATAAGATTTACACATGTGAATCAAATTCACACAAAACAAACGTGATATATGCGTAACGGAAACGCATGTGATTTAATTACATATGTAAATGGTGACAAACAAACGTCCCCTAAGCCCCATCCCATCTTGCCCGAATGATCCATTTTTATGACTTTCCATATCTTCTATCACGCTAAAGATTAAAGAATGAGACTGAAATGCTTGCTACACCACAATCCTTTGGCAAGATTTTCCGCATTTTGAATTTTAGCCTCAAAGAGATCCACTTAGATTTTTCAAACAATTTTCTTTTCAATCACCTCCTATCTACACTCCCCATACCCCTTACATTCCAAGAAATGATATTCATCTGCCACCTTTCACGTACCCCTGAGAACGTTTGGTCCTTCCACTGCCTCTATTTTAGAATAATGTCATTTGTTTGACAGTAAAGACCTCCCTAAATATTATCTACACAATCACACTTACAATTTCAAGTTAATTATAACCTTTCCCCGCTGCAAGGGCAGGTCAATGCATTTATTCAAAGCAGATCTGAATCATCTTTCAACAAATTTTTAGTCAGCTTCCAGCCCTGCAAACACTTCTTTATATCTGGGTTTGGGACCAACACATGCCCAACAATGACATACAGTAAAGGAATTGACAGGAACCCAGTACAACGTGTGTTTGGAATGGAGCAGGTTGTCTTTTGTTCTCTTTCCCAGAATGGATCCAGCTGTATCAGGTGATACTGATTTTGTTTGTAAATTTTTTCTATTCTTGACATGGTCATAAGAAAATATATCCTAGGCTCTAGAAGGATTTATAATATTAAAGAGCATAAGAAAATATATCCTAGGCTCTAGAAGGATTTATAATATTAAAGAGAATGCAAGCATTATCAAATTACAGATTAATTAAGTTACAAATTATTAGTAAAAACAAATGGACTAAAATTATTTCAATCAAAATTTCAGGTTTCGGCAGGTGTCACTTCAAAATATGAAGGATGGTCAAGACTCAAGAAGAGATTAGAGAGTTTCACTCGATATTAATGTAAGATATCAATGAGGAGCTTTGAATACTATTTTCACATGGATGTTGTCACCATGCTGACAATGGGAGATGTCACAAAATGGGCACTCTCGCCTAGACAAAACCCCCATATAATCAGAACACTCTCCGCTGAAAAAGGAAATAAGAGGCATCAGGAAAGTATTAAGTTCAATCTTAGATTTATGGAAGAACAGAACCAATAAAGAACCTCAGGTAAACTAGTATGAACATGCAGTATTTGCCAGTTACCAATTTGAAAATTCTCAGTTGTTAATAACATTATATGTTAATTAAGACATTAAGCAATTGGTTCAAATTGAACCACAGGTTGAATTGACCCAGACTGAGTTGTCCGATCAAGTAGTTAAACATCTGGTCCAACTTTTAAAACATTGTTCTACTCAGCTGTTATGAACTACATTAAGTTTGCTCTCTCTAGAGGAGAAACTGTAACAAGTAACAAAGTTGGCTCTGTCTTAGTTCCATCAAATGTCTTCATAGATTCTACAATCAGTGAATATCTACCCTAACAAATCTAGGGCGGAAAGAATAAGAAAAAAAAAACTTGGATTGATGATTATACGATGTAATTATCCTTCTTTCAAAACAAAAGAGAAATCAAATAGAGGCATGCTTACTTTTATGTTAACAAGTGATTAACTGTGAAAACTAGAAGCAGGTTTAACATGACACGTATATCGTGCTCTCAGCTATGATAACAGATACGAAATTGATAAACTAAAAGAACAAGGAAAAACAAAAAAGATTTCACAATGGTTGAGATGATGACTAAAAGATGTTGAACTAATAAAAATGTATATGATGCACGCGTGTAGTTTTCCCATCAATCACCACTCACCAAGGCCAAAAAGCAGAAAACTAGTATCATACAGAACTGGAAAGAACCAAGTAAAAAAACAAAAGGTAAACTCCAATTACAATTAGGCTCAGCATTGAAGGGGAGCATATGAAACAAATAAGTTCAATAATCGCAAATGGAAACAGTAAAGAATAATGTAGCATAGGATCCTAATGCCTTAAACAAAAAAAATCGCAAATGGAAACAGTAAAGAAATACAAATAATCGAAAACAAGCCAAAAAATGAAGTAAGATAAGATGAATAAAAGCATCTGTCTGCTTGGGAGTCCTAACAAAATTAGAAATGTTAACTGCTAAGTAGATACCAACGGTCATTCCATGAGTAGCTTTTCTCCAAAATCCCTCTTTAATGAATAAGGTGGGGTTGCAATCCAAAGAGGCGGCAATGACATAGAATGAAATCTGTCTGTAAAAAGGTTTTGGACAGTCCCATCCTCGACATTATAAACACCTGAATCACAACATCCATATGGACTTTGATAATAACATTCCATTCGGTTGTCTCCAAAATATATGCGATTTCCTTTGAATCCTGGGAATTTGCTCGCCATGACAATCATAGAAGAATTATACCCCAAAAACAGTATCCTATCATCCAAGCTTTCCACCTTCTTCAACTTTTTAAACTTTTTATTGAGCTCCCAAGGGGCCGGTAAAAACTCAAAACCGGTCCTCATATGATTTTCGTCTTCATCATCTTCCGCATCCAGACAATCTCCCAAAGGGGTCTTGAAAATCTCAAAACCAGTGGTTATATGACGAGTGTGATTTTCATCTTCCGCATCCAGATAATCTTCATCTCTAATGATCACAAACATGCTATCAGTAAATATGTCTGGTACCAAGTAGAAAACGCCAGGGCCTTGTAAGTCTTCAGTGAGCCTTTCACACCACGGGTTGAGGCCGTCCTCTATGTGGAAAAGTTGCACGCCTATTGCCCGACTGACTGCGTAAAACTGTCCATTGTGGTATACGACATCTCCCATCAATCTGCTGCTTCTCTCAATTTCAGTCCAGACCTTATCTCCAATTCTGCAAAAGGCAGAATCTCCGAGTCCGTAGATGACCACCACCGTGCTGGCATCATCCGAAAGTGCAGCCTTGACTATGTGCATGTCACGGATCTCTTCACTTGTGTACGTTCCCTCCTCGTCCACATAGTTCTGCTATTTAAAGGTTGACTGGTGTGGGAGCTCTATTTGTCTTTTGGACCATGGATGAAAGAGAGATATGTTGAGATCTATGTCCACAGTCATCAGCCACCCGTTCTGAAAAGACCCGCAGCAGCGCTTGCCGCGCATCTCGGGAAGCCCAACACTGAATATCTTCTGCTCGGAGAGACTGAAGAAATCGAAAGCATCCGGATCTTCTTCTTTGTCTTTAGGAATCATCAACAGCCATGGCAACTCACTGCTTTTCTTCAAAGTCGCTCGCCATGGCTTGCAAACAGATTGCAATCTTATACAATCGGGTGGAATCAAAAAATTGCAAATCATCACCAACAGATCTTGAGGAAGATCGACCCAGTTGTTGTTGTTGGCCATGATAAATATATGAATAGGGATAAACAGATTACTCCACACTAAATAATATGTCAAAGAAGCACCATATAAATTAGAAAGCAAGAAAGCAAGAAGAGAAGTGGAGATATGAACGGATCCAAAGGAGATTAAAAAAAAAGTCGAATAGAAACCGAGTTACAGAACAAGTAGAGATGTCGTTAGGGCTGGATTCTGGAAGGTATGTAATGTATCTTTCTTGATTTTACTAGATACGATATGACCCCAGCCGCCCAGCAGCACCCTTTTATTATTGTTATTATTAGTTTCCCCGAGTCCATATCCTATGTCGCAGGTCGCAACAGCTCACGGGCGGGCCCAAATTGGTGCTTTTAAACTGGAGTCCGCTCCTAAACCTATATGAAATTTTTGTATCCACTTTCCAAAATTCACTAAAAATTATGGGTTCACCTTCAAAATCTATATAAAAATACTTAATTTGCCCCCAAAATCAAATTACTTTTTATTAGAGCTTGTAGTTTGCACCCCTTAAATGAAAATCTTGGGTCCACTGCCGAAAGCAAAGCCATGAAAGCTAAGACAATTGAACCCGTGAAATTGAGTACCCAGCCTAGCCCGACCAGTTCCAAATTCGAAAATACATGGCTTTTCAAAAAATTGAGCCCTATAGACTTGGCTTGGACAATAGTTTTAAAGCATATCCAAAAATGAGATTGGAAATGGGCAGAATAAGCGCACCCCGCCCTAACTAGCCCACATGTCTTCTTTCACAAATTTGTTAAATTCATCATGCTCACGACTTCTTATACTAATTAGTAATTACCCATATAATCTTCCATTACTTTCGATATATATGGCACGTGTCTGAAATATATACTCCATTTACATCTCTACTTATTGATGTGATTCCAACAACAAAGAGCACAACTCTAGACCTCATCAGGTTTCACCATTTTGATACTCTGACTCATATATTTATAAAATTTAGCTTCATCTAGCACTCATGTCCACAAATACTTACCATAGAGAGGGAGAGAGGGAGAGGGAGGGAGAGGGAAGGCGGGCAGACGTGGAAGCACGTGAGTCGTGCGCAGAGTAGAGTAGGGAGGAGGAGGGAAAGGGGGCATTTTGGGAATGTCCCAAAGGGGTAAATGAGGGGTCACATGATCTGCTATAAAAGGAGCAAGGAGGGATGTGCATACAGCAACTCCCTTTATTTATGGCCTCTTATTCTCTTAAAACCGTTTGAAACAACTTTTAATCTGTTTGGGAAAACACCAATGCATGTCCATCTCAAATGGTGTTCAGACAAAGTCAGGAAAAATGGGAGAATTCAAATAGATGTAATTGTCTGATGTGGAAGACACCAATGCATGTATATCTCAAATGGTGTTTAGAGCTACAGTAGCTTGGACGTCCTCGTAAGCAATTTTTTTTTCCCTTTTAAACTTCTAAGACTCTCAATTATGATCCAAACTATTAATTACATTTAGAAAATCAAAGACGGCTATAGGTCCAAATCTTAGCTGTTGGATCATCATATATTTTGAAATATTTGTATAAAAACTGTAGACCTTTAGATCTTTTCTTTTTTTTTTTTTTTTTTTTTAACTTCTGTGAGCCCAAATGCGAGATTTAAACATTTAATCCTCTTTGGAAAGCTATACACAACTATGGTGTAAAACCGCAAGCCTTGGTTCCTTGTGGATATCGAGAAATTGAAGAAAAAGTGTGCGCAATTGATGTACATTTTGAAGTTCATTAGGTTGTGGATGTGTCCACAAGTAGTCTTTTTTTTTTTTCGGAGAAAATAAATCATAATCCAAACTACTGGAAAGGTTCAAAAGTCAAACACGGCTATGGGTCCAAGTTTTAACTGTTGGATCATCATAGATTTTTAGATATTTCCCAAAAGAACTCAGATACTTATATCGATATTTTTTTATGTTTTTTGGCCCTAAACTCAAGATCCGAACCGTTAATTTTCTTTGTAAGGCTAAACATCACTATGGGGGTCAAATATCAATGCTTGATCCCTCGTGGATCTTAAGAAATTTAAGAAAGACTTTCAACATAGATTATATAAAGTTTATTTCAATCCGTCGTTTTGTATTACCAAACAAACTATACCCCATCTATTTCAAACATGGCCATTTGAAACAAATTTGTTTCATGTAGATGTGTTTCAAAAAGATAAGATTTGCCAAAGAAACCCTTAGAAAATTCTGATTTTGGGTCTATTGGGGAGAAGATGTAATTCCAAGAAACTTTCGTTTAGGATCCGAGTCCGTCCAGCGTCTAGTAGCCTGTCACTTTTCAGTAATTTGATCCCAAGTCTTTTAGTGCGAAGGACCTTTATGATATTCCATAAAACTTTTCCAACAATAAAAGAGGATCAACTTCTTCTACATTTCTTCTTTTTTCCTCGTTCTATCTTCTTCTCCTTCCTTTCTCTCATCTTCCTTGCTAGTCCCAAAGCGGACCCAAGTACTGTTACATGAGTGCGGTCGCACCCGCGTGACTCGAGAATCCCCCTATATAGTCTCTTTAAAATTTTGATTTTATTATTTAATATCTTCATTTGAACATATACCACACCACCCAAATGAAAACCCTAGATCCACCATTGCTCCCTACCATGGATCGACCAAGCCCCAATCCGACACTACCAACCACTCCAAGCCCCTCAAGCTCTTGTTATCTTCTTCGTCGAGCTCTCTTCTCCAAATCCCTCATTTTTTACAAGTATTTCTCCTTTGATTTATTTTAGTTTGAGCTAATGTGAGCTTTAGATGTTGCATGCACCGTAGATTGTTTTCTCACACTTTGGTCTTGTTGTAGGAAGTAGGTTTTGAGTTGGATTGAGAAGTTGGATTCTTAGAAGAGGATTTGTAGCTTTGGGTGCCCTGCTTTTAAGTGTCTCTCTAACTTGAACAAATGTATTTATATTGATATCCACATGATTATACTGTTTTTTGTATTTACACAAGTTGTAGATACCCATTTAAGCTCAATCCTATAGTTTTTTACCTAATTGCATGTTATGGAAAACCCGAATTTGAAGTCCTTAGATTAAGTGTGGTATATGGCTTTAGTAAGGGCATGTTATGACCATGCTACTTGTAGGTTAATAGACCATGTGAAAAGGGAGACTCTTTCCCTCCGAATCAAACCAATTCGGACACTACCTAGCTTCTCTTGCTGCAGGATTAAGTCTCAAGAAAATCATGTTAAAATGCCATGAAATTTTAGGTTGTTAAATCAATGGCTAGGATAATTTAGTGAGGCTGATTTTTATTATATATGGCTTTTCCATCTACGGCCTCCTAATGATAAACTTGCATGTAAGTGGGCCTCACAGGCTGGACTGCATATAACGTGTACGCACACTGCTCCTCTATGACCCACAAAAGCAACCCAAATCAAACCTGTTAATTAAGGGTTTGGATTCAGCCTTTTAAACTTTTGGCTTAGATTCAAATTCATATCTTCAACTCATTAATAAAAGGGATTGGGCTCTTATCAAGAACCTATACATGTGTTCAGGTTGTAAGCCTGTAATAATGTTGTAACCCTGTAATCCATCATTGGGACAACTTATGATATTCAAAACTGCTGGAAATTGATGCCCCTAGTGCTACGAACCAAAAAATTGATTCCAATCAAATTTCAAATAATTAAAATACACAAAGGAGTGAAATCAAGAGCTTAACATAGCATCAATTTGAGGGTGAGACCAACTCTAATCAGAGTGTAAGCGTGACCCAGCACCAACAGACCATGAAAGTTTCACCTTCAATGCTGCTTCAAAGGAATCCTGCTTTTCAGGAAATCATAGGAATTCATCAAGAAATAGGTAACTGGGCATAAGACTTATTTTTTTAGTGCGAATTATCAAGTCAATGTAGCTTGATTAGCATTTCCACAAATACCAACTAAAAAATGTGCATCGCCAGCTACATCTTGGACAAACTTGTATCCCATATTTTATGCATGCCACCCCAGACCATAAGTTTACACCTCTGTAGTTACTGAATCAAAGACACTCCTGACACGCATTAGTGCTATTCTATCCAAAATGGTGGTTGACTGAATAATTTACCTTTCTCATAATGTCATAGCTCAGCTTTGGGAAGAAACTCGGCAGATCTACTTGGCTGCATTTACACATTTATTTTCATTTTGTTCTGAGAGCTTACAAAATTTTACCTCTGTTTGGATTTCAGAAAGAGTACAGAAAGTAACATAATATTCGATACCTGCCAAGGCAATGAGCCAAACACAACCTCACCATGTAAAAAGAGATAGGAAACATGTGCCATGTAACAACTTAACAGGATTCAGGAAGGTAACAATAAGCACTTGGATTTCATAGAACTGGACCAGTCCAAGTACAAAGAACTAAATCAATTGCAGGTCGAAAATGATTGATATCACATATCCACCATAGCATCAATCGAGGGCAAGAGAAAAAAGAATTGGGAGATTTAGGAGCAATCTCCACTTCTCAAGCTTTGCAGCAGCTGCAAGTAACCACAATCTTCAGGACTCAGAAAGCTGCAAATGGGAAAAAATATATAGTCACTAGATGAGAAAGCAAGTTCAGCAATCTTCATATTGATGGAGAGCTTCAATTGTTACAACAAAAGCCTCATTTTGTTTCATTAGAGGACAGGTGGTGATGATCATAATTCATAAATAGAGAGTCCAGTACCCATGACGAAATAGGAAGTCGATGATGACAAGATGGCAATTAGGCTTGAAAAACTCAGTACTCCGAATGACTTTTGCCACTTGAGCTACAGGAATCAACTTGAAGCTTTCCACCTCTCCATCTGCCAAATTTGAATTAATACACCATTATGTGTAGAATTAACTAAAATGGTATCTGGTTTGGGGGACGTAACAAAAACCTTTTCATTTTTACCAAAAAAGGGGTGGAATAAAATTCGGGAATGCATTTCACAGACATATACAACAATGCATTGTACAATAAGGTTAGAATACCAAGAGTACAGTTCAAAAAGACAGATAAGATGCAGACTATGTAAAAGAATAATGCTAAATAACAAAAAATGACATGAGACGAAAGATCACAATTTACTTTGGAGGGTAGTTGTATTTGAATGCACTCACCTTTATTGATAGGAGTGAATCCATCTGGGAGTTCTAAATCATAACAGAAAAGAACATCTCTCTTGTAACTATAGCCATTAATATCCATGTAAGAAACAGCTCCAACCGGCACAGCTCTGCAGAAAAAAAAGTACTTGAAAACTGTCAGCCCCTTCTAAATTATGACCAAAGGGGAAAAAGAAAAGAAAAGAAACTGATATCGATTTAGTTTATTTCTCTTTCAGTGACCGACCGTGGTATTTTCTATTATTGAAAAATGACACATATGGGCTGGTCCACTGTGTTAGAGTGTAGAAGCAATAAAAATGCTGAAAAGAAGGAGAATAAAAATTGAAAGAATATAATATAACCCCTTTGATCCCATTTTCTTTCTGTTTCATCTTTGTTTGCTACTGTGTACTCTCTCATAATCAATATAAGCTACCTTTTTTTTTTATCAAAAAGACAGAACACACACACACACACACACACACACACACACACACACACACACACAGAGAGAGACACACACACAAGGAACATCAATTTCTATATGGTATCCAACAGCAAAGTTAAATACTAAGAGAAAAATTGACAGTTTAACTTGTAAGTGAAATACATACGTGCTAGAGATGGCTCTCGGTATCCCAGCTTCCTCTTCACATTCCTTCAGAAGACTCTCTTTGCAAGAGATCCCATGAGGCTGCAATTACGAATGAAACTAAGAAAAAGAAACTATGTCTTTACCCTTGGTCCAAATATGCTAAAAGAGATTCTGCTTGCATAAATATCATTACTGCAAATGCTGATGCAAAATGGAGGAATGAAATATCGTAGATGTGTATGACATCAGACAGGTATGACATCAAAAACTATTGAGTTGTGTACTAGTCTTGCAGAAAGGAGGAAGTGGCAATCAACCTTTTATTTCTAAATTGTGACTTTGTTTCGAATCTTTGGAATCACTTCCTCAAGTGGTGCGGTCTTTCTTAGTGCATTTCCAACTACTCAATGAATGGGACTACATGGAAAGAGAGGAATTAAAGAATTTTTAGGGGCAAACTTCCTTTATCAAAGCTTTGGAATCACTTCTTCAAGTGGTGCGGTCTTTCTTAGTGCATGTCTTTTTAGTGCATTCGCAACTCTCTCAATTAATGTGGTCTCTATGTTAAGAGAGGAATGAAAGAATGCTTAGGAGCAACTTGCAAGTCTTCTTTTATCAATGTTCTCATTGAGGTGATCTAAGGGTGGTTTAGTGGCTTTTGGTAGGAAGTAATTTGCAGATATGAAGCTTGGTGATATTCTTCATAATCGGGACGCTTTTATGGTGTGCGGTCCGACCAAGGTGAGAAAATTGGAAGCTGGGTTCCCTCCCCCTCAGGGTTCCTTAAGTTCATTGTTGATGGGCAGCTCGGACTAAATCTGGGCTAGCAACAATCATAGCAGTTCTTCGCAATTTTAAAGGGGAGGTCTTATAATGCAGAACTGAGGGAAGATTATGGGGCAAGCAGGATAGAAGATGATATGGAAAGGATAGGGAATCATGGATTACCTAAAAATTGGCCTCACGCCAAACTCCAATCCAGGAGGCAAAGAGATCTTGGAGAGAACTCAAAGAGGAACTTGGGAAGATCCCAAAAGCACTCAATTTTCATTAATCATCGACCATCTTCAGCCAAAGAGGCTTACAATGCTTTAAACAAGCAAAAACATAACCCTAAAGCTACTATGGACTATCCAAACACATCGATGGCCAAGATTAAAACATCCAACTAAAAACAACTTAAACATAAATAAATAAACAAACAAAACTCTAAATAAACTAAAGAAAGATAGGCTGGGCCCACAGGCCGGTCGACCCATGGGAACCATTGGTCTGTCCTACATCATCTTATTTGTGTTCTCAAAGCATGTTGTATTTAGAAATTCTAATGAAGGCGAGGTGTTAGTTATTTTGGAAGTTCTCTGTTTCTATAGTGGCAGTACTTTTGAGACAAGTTGATTGCGGAAAGTGACTCACTCCATGCTATACCATGGGTGAATTCTGTTTAATCACATCCTTGGAAATTTCAGTTCTTTCTAATGAGATCAGGTCTTTCTTTTCAGCACTTCAAGTGGTCTTCTGTCGAGTGAGTTCGTCAGCTGAGCATTGGGTGGACAGGACATTAGTTTTGGCTGCGCCTATCATTTAGTTGTTCGGTTGCATTGAGTATAATGCTCTAATCCCTTCGCTTCATTTTGTATAGTTACATGGTTTGTATGTTGTAACGACACTTATATTACTTAATATATATACAACTGTTACCAATCCCGAAAAAAAAATATTGATGGAAAGTTGATATGAATAAGAATTTTGTTACAGACAATCCCTCCAGCAACAAGATGATCAAGCATCCCAGGGAATGTGGGCTTCATATTGCTCCTCTTTCCGACCCACAAAAATTTCTGCCCACCCTTATTAACATAGCCATTCATATGGACGCCATAAGCCTATACAAAAAATTAAATAAAATCATTAGTAAAATGAAACACACGCACACACGCACACATTTGCAACACTATTTAATGTACTTTTCAGCCAGAGTCTGGCCAGGCCACAGCTAAGGCACCAAGTGATTGCATAATCATATTGTTGATATGTGTGGTACCATTTCATATGTTTGCCCAAATACCAACAACTAAATTTTACATTCATCATTGCTTTCTGGTGATCAACAAAAATTCACACACATGCACGCACGCGCGCACACACAATCATATTGTTGATATGTGTGGTACCATTTCATATGTTTGCCCAAATACCAACAACTAAATTTTGCATTCATCATTGCTTTCTGGTGATCAACAGAAATTAATTTTCTCTTCAAAAAATTACAAAGAGTCATAGTTAGTGGTTAATATATCGTCAAAGCCAGTAAGTAACTTCAACCAAATGACAACTGAGGTTGCATAAGTTTATGGATATTGTATAACAAACCTTTATGCCAAAGTAAGGTGCTGCAGCACGTTCCAGTGAGAAAAAGATTGGCATCCCGAATGATGATGTCACAGGGTATAGCTGATTAAAAGTAACATAACAAAGAGGAATTAATGAAAAAATGAGAAAGGACTCGATGACTTCATATAGAATCACCGGGACAGATAACCATAGAGAGACAGAATAATGCGCAAAAAATGGTACTATGAGGAATACATTTTATCTTAATAGCCTGCTAAAATAATTGGTTGAATTTTTTGAAACACTGACTACTTAGAAAGAAATACAATCATCAGCAGTTCATATGATCATCAAAGATACATCCAATCTAACTGCAACATAGTTATGGTCTAATATAATTGTTAACATTCATAATCCATTGGAACAAAGATGATGGTCACACAAAAATTTTGTAATACCAACAAGTACCTCATTGCGTATACCTGGAACCAATTCTTCTCCCAAGACTTTAATCACATCTCCAACTGCTGCTGTCCTATTCTCCGGTGATCGAAGTGATGGGTGTAGCGTGATGGAGCCATCAGAGTGGCCATCATTGTTGTAATTTTGTGGAAACGTGAACACATCATGGAACTTCCTCAAATGGTCCATGAAGCTGCACTAGATTAATGGCCACATCAGTACAAGACACTAAGAAACAATCAAACACTATTATATCTTCAATTATGGAAGATTTTGTGTTTGTTTATTTGCACCCATTTACATTTGTAAATGTTACACGTGTAACATTTAACCATACTTACATTTGTTTCCGCTCATTTACACATCACGTTTAAATGAGGTGTGAAAATGTTGTGTATATGAGGTCATTTCATATGAAAATGCATGAAACAATTAGACATCTCTTTAGTTAAGAGGGTACCATTACAGAGAACGCCTGGGACAAGTCATGGTATCATATCCCTTCGCCGCCATTTTTTATTGTTTTTCCAACTTTTGTGAGCACCAAATTTTTAATCCAAAACCATTCAATTTTTTTCTTAACCATTAAATCCCAAAACGTTTAGTCTCGTCACTTAAACATTAGATTTTGAGATACATGTAGACTTTAAATATGTAATCCAAACCGGTAAATGTTTACTCATATGAAAATGGTGCTCCAAACAAACACGTACTGTGTTTCATATGTGTGAATTTCACATGTGCAAAATTTACATATGTAAATCCCGTTTACATATCCCATGCATGAAAGACATACGGCCCTCATGCAACTGTATTAGATTATTGGCCTTATCAAAATAAGAATGACTTTCCAGAAGTCTCACCAATGCAAAATTTTACTCAGAATCAACGGCACCAGTAAACTCACTGGAAAACCACAATGTTGGCAGGTTCGAGTCATCTTACGTGTTGAGAGAGAGAGAAAGCTCATGATGTGTGGTAGAAGATTTTCACCATGTCAGATGATACTTGATAGTGAGACCACAAATAAGATATAGAAAAGCAGAATAACTGCACACATAACTCACTATATGAATGGCTCATAAATCACAATATTATGCTTAGGTCCCTTTCTCTTAACCCCCCCAACCCAAAATGCAGTGGTGTGATGGTGTATTGGTAGGCATCGAAACTCATAGTTTTATAGTTCTTTAAGTACAATCCAACCTTATATTTAGATTGGGCGAGTGTCATATTGGGGTGAGTGTCAAACCATTTGAGTTGTCGAAGTGAGTGTGCAGGGGCCGGGTTGATCATAAAGAAGATCCTCATGGATGCTTATAAAAAAGACTTTCACTGAATCCATACATGCCCCTTCCAAATCTCACCTACCCCATGAATTGACATGCACCCATGAGGATTCAATGAGTGGTTATCACCTGATGTCTTCAATAAGTGGTGCACTAGATCACTCCTCTATCTTGTGTATATATTCCTATTTTCAGATAAATAAACACAAAATACAAATGCTTCATATCAACAAAAGAAGCACATAAGATCATCTAGCCATTGATGCAGTTCAGACTGTGTTTAGAACCACAATTTGACTAAATTGCAGTAATTTGGTTAGATAAAGAGAAACCATCTGTCTTGCAGGTCTGAAAATAGAAAACATTACAGATAAGAAATAGCTTAACTGCATCTATCATTTTATTTTCAAACGTACTTGTATTAAGCCCAGGTTCCAATTTCAATTACAGTACTTCCAACTTGGACATGACACAAATGCATGCGCAACTTTGAAGCTACTGTCTTTGGATCTCTAAAATTACTTGTCTTAAGCAGCTTCCAACTGCACATTGGTCTCTTATATTGAGAAACAACAATGAACATCATTACCATCTGCTACTTTCCTTCACACCCAAAACAAAACATTCACAATCCAATTCATATGCTCTCTAAACACAACCTCAGTTTCTTTATCCATTATACCAGATTAAGGAGTGGATAAACAGAAATTGGTACACGACGCGTCACAATTTCACATTCCTAGTTACCAAAGAGGAAACAAGGAAAATCCAAGACCCCCTAAATCAGCAATGAGTGGAATCTCTCAAATTCCAAAGAAATCCCACAGCCCAAAATTTTTCTCTCTTCATTTTTGTGATATCACAACTAGAATCTGAGAAAGAAGATATTCCAAAATCCTTAATCTATCACCAACTCATCACATTCTAAGCACAACAACACCGCATCAACAAAATTGAAACTCGTTCATCTTTACCGATTATGGACGTATCCAGCGATCTGTCCCTCAACTACAAAGGGAACAAATTCGGATTTCATTTCCTGCAACCATTCCAAACGATCATTAAAACGATTCAAATCCCAAAACCAAACAAATTCGAATCGACCAATATAAACAAAAAAGGTGTCTTTTTTTCTTCGACTTACAGAGCCGCGATTGCAGAGCCGTACTTTTTCGAAGTAACCTCGAAGATCGGAGGAGGGATTTTCATCTGTATGAGGGATTTGAAGGACGTCGTCCCAAGTGAAGATGTGGGTTTGGATTGCAGTGCGAGAGGTTGAGTGATGGACGTTCGAGATTCTGGGGATTAGGGTTAGGGTTTTGGTTCGAGGAGTGGAAGGAGAAAATGGGGTTTTGGAGATGAAATGGAATCGATGAGACAAGGAAGAGAGATTGCAGGAAGCCATGGAAGAAGACGAGCAACCAGTGCGAGCAGGACAACTACAAGTAAAAATGGTCGACCCGACCCGACCCGGCCATCGAGGGTTCGGGTTGATGGCGGGCTCGACCCATAGACCGGGTCAAACAAGTTATAATATATTAAAAAGCGAGGTTTGGATCCAATTTTTACCTGATTCCTTTTTTTCCTTTTCGCTATTGGAGGGTTCCCAACCCTTTGGGATGGACTAATCCCTCCGGGCCAAAAGAAAGTCAGATAAATTTCCCTGTAAACCTAGTGTGGTAGTGTAGTTTTAAACCTACAATCTCTATCTGATTCCTTTCAATGTTAGACTATTTTTTATTCATCCTTGGTGAGGTCAGGAGATAAGACTCATGAACCCCTTCCTTTTTAAATAATATAACTAATTTGAATAACGCACAACATACTATTTATATGTAGTTATTTATCAAGAAATTGTAAAAAATAGTTAGATGGAGTGGGGACCTTAGCAATGCAAGTCATGCACTCATGCACATGCTAAGCACAGGTTATTGTGCTAGTAATATTTATTGCAGTGAGTAAATATGATGAAGTAACTTATAGAAAACTCGACGACCAAGGGATGATCATAAAGACCACTTTAAGAGATTAAATAGATGGATTGTGACCTAACATGTTTAAGGTGAAATTGGGGCTCAACCCTTCCATGAACACCCCTTAACTGCTACCTCTCGAATGTTGCACGAAACATCTCGCCTCTGCACTCATTCCTTTTCTACGATTTGGTGTGACAGCTTTCTTTTAAAAAAAATGTGTAAAAATCAAATGATTTAGAAAGGGCATTTTCCATGTAAGAGGAAAAGTGAGAGTTTGGAGAATGCCTTTTCCAGACCATGACAGAAACCTGAGTTTCCATGTTGAATAAGGGCTACCTTAACAACCCTATTTACAAATGGGTTTGGGTTTTGACTTCAAATTGGATTTATACAACTAACCAACCCACCAACCTGACCTAAACTCAGCATGTTTTGACTCATATAAAATTTGACCCATCAACCCTACTGGACCCAACCTATTAATTCCCGCTTTGCTTTTGGGTGGAGATATCCAACTCGATTAATAAATGGATTGGGCGATTGGGCTTAAGTTGGGTGAATACATATTATTCATGGTGGTTAGCCTAAGCAACCGATTGTCACCCATACATAGGAGTAAAATGGGCCCCTCAATACTTGAAAATCATATTTGTTTACATGTATACTGGAGTTAAGATAAAGAGGTAGTCAATGTATGAAAAAGTAAAAATAAAGAATGTTAAAAAGTAAAAAAAATATGAAAATTTGGCCTACAAAGGGGAACGGGTAGGCTTAAAAGGATATGGATGGAGGTGTAAAATCAAGTATGAAGAAGTGTAACCTATTTGAGGATTGGGCTCAAAATAGATCAGAATGAAGAAACATAATTCGCGTAAGCAACCCCAACATTTTCTCATAAAAATTTAGGGACAATTACAAAAAGAAAAGGCCTAAATATCCGTGAAGCACCAAAAGAGTCCTATAAACCGGAAAACCTCCAAAGCGTGCGGGTATCTCATGTACACGCCGCGAATGTTTGTACCATGTACCAGGGTTTATTATACTTTGTTGTAGTGAAGAAGGAAGTCAAGGGAGGAGTAAAAGAGCAAGTGGCGTCGTCATTCTATTTTGTTTTTATCCAAAAGAGATGAGGTAAAAAATGTCACATTATAACTTTATTTCCTTCACTCACCTTTTTCATCCAAGCTTGAAATGGTTAGGTACAGATAAAACATTGGTCTCGGTCTTAATTCAGGTTCTAGGTTCTGGTTTGGATGCACTGTATGCACCCAAAGATCGAGAACATGAGTTTCCTCATGAACATTGTTTAGCCCATTCGGTCTCCAAAGAATACTCACTAGGACCTCATAACCAGCCTTCTCTGGATGTGACAGGCTAACTAGTCAGGAGTCTGGACATGTCAAGATAATTTCAAATTTGTTGGGGAGTCCAGCTAACCAGAGTTGAATGAGTAAAACCACGCCGTGGAGCCGACCTAATTCACACAATCTTATAGATTACATTAATCACGTTATCCATCGCATACAAAATTTTACGGTGGGACTAACTCTTGATGGAGTAAAATTTGCGACATTTGATATTTGGTTAAGCCGTTTATTTTGAGCAGCTTGGAATTTTAGTAGGTAGGCATCGCTTCCACCAAAGAACTAAGTCAAGATCCGGACTCCGGACTCTTCATTTGTATACATCAACTCTTAGGAGCCATTTGATAACTCTATAACTGAGTCCTAATTTTGTGATTTAGAGATTTTTTTTTTTTACATCCAGCTTGTACTCTATGCATTTTTTTTATTTTTGGTACAGCTAGATCTCCCTCTTTGCATCTGTTTAAAGATTCAGATTGTAGAAAAGGTTTAAAAGGGAAAAAAAAAACTATTCTTGCATGATTTTTGTATCCATGTTCATGTACCTTCACTATCTGAAATAAATGTTGAATCCATTTTTGTATGAAAGTAGCACTTGAACTACCCGACACTATTGGAAAAGGTTAAAGCAGATGGAAATAAAGATGCGTCTCAAATATGAAACTTTTAGAGAAGAGGTATACAAATCCTGTCTTTATTGTTTTCTTTTACCAACACTGATCTTTTTAGTAAGGATAAGTTGCAGAACAATCATCCATTAAGTATTAGCATTCCCATAGAGAACCCGCCCCTTAAGTCATCATCACCACCATCAGCACTGGCTAATAAACATGGTAAGAATATGCTCTGTACACAGCCACATAAAAGGAACTTCCATCACAAGCGAGTGGTTCCAGATTTGGGAATCCTATTGCAATCTGCAGGGACCCAGCCAATTTGCTGCTGCTCATTGTCATAGATTACCATGAGATCCTGCATCGATATATCTGCAAATACCCGTTAAGGAAAATGTAATCAATACACAGGAAAATATGACTAAAAACTGTCCCAATTTTACAAATATTACAGTAACCAAAATTATGCAGACTTTACCTCCAACAAGATTGAGATTTCCCAACCCAATTTCAGTGCCATTCAGAATTCCCAAGCAGACATTTCCATTTCGCTGCCAAATAGAGAAGCTCATTAGACAATCAATTAATACAGTATTAGATGCAGAACTCTTTTTATTTATATTAGCTAGGACTTGAGAAGTGCATACTGTAATGATTAGATAGCCTTCAGGGGCTATTTCCAGTTGAGCTCTCTTGCCATTTGCAAAGACCAGGTACAAGGGCTTGAAGAATTTCTTGACATCAAGAATGGATTTGAACTTTTCTCTGCCTTTCCAACATAATGGAAGCGTTCCGTCTTCGGGTGCCTCTTTCAATTTCTTTCCAGGTAAATCTTTCTTCAGCTGAAAACAGAATCATCTATTAATTCCCATTCTGTAGACCCAAGGGACCGTTTCATTGAAGAAATTATAGGAATGAAATGGAATGGAATCAGCTAGAAATTGGGAATTTCTCATGGAACCAAGTCCATCATGGTATCATATTGTCATTAAACTGATTCCAGAAGTAGCGGGAAAGGTAAGTGGAAAAGCACTCTTTAACGAATTTATCAAGTTCTGATAATAACATCCTTTCAAAAGTCAAATGCAAACGTAAATGAGAGGGAGAAAAATCGACATCAGCAGAGAACCCCAATTCATCACCATGTAGTACAATTCCATTCCAGGAACTATTATAATTCTTGAAACAAACGGATCCTTAACTCACAAAGGATCAAAATCATGTTTTATATTGTTACACTCACCGCAGAAATGAATGCTTTGTAAGCCTGTGATGCAAAGTAAGTGTAGGAACTTCCACTGTCAAAGATAACGGGGAGACCTCTCACACCTAACGGCTGCTTATCAAAGAAGAGATTTGCAGGACCAGGCGAGTAGTGTGTACTAACAAAAAAGAAGCATCATTAGATATTGAAGTTTAATAAACAGAGAATACTTGCCAAATGCCAAGACAATAGTTCTTACAGTAATGGGTCACGAGACATCGGTGTCCAAGTCACGCTAGAATAAGGCACAAAGCCATCTCCGAAGAACAGATACCCGCCACCTTGTCCACTGAAACAGTGGCCCACCACTTTTCGTGTCAGACCCAGATCTCCTAGCTGAGATACAATGCTGGGTTTGCCACGGCCTAGGCCAAGCACCCCATCAGTAGGAGAAGGTGAGTTTACACTGGAACTTTGTTGGTTGTACCCACATCTGCAGATGTAAATAGAAAAAAAAAAAAAAAAAAATTATCCAAGCACAGGCAGCAGCCGCAGATGGTTCAAATGTAAGTAACCATACCCAAATGCCAGATGCGTTTTGAGGAGGGAGCCATTGCCGAAAGGGATGGTGAACACGTCTTTGACTAGGACACCTTGGGATGAGCCCTCATCTGCGTATGCAATCTCATAATCACATTGCTCAGATGGGAGCTCACACTGACCACTGTTGAGGGTGCGGATGGAGGTGCATAGGGGATCTACACATTGGACCAGCTTATTCTTCTGGGGTCTGTAGAATGGGTGAGGGCCCTGCCGATGAAAAAAGAATTTAACATGGAGTTGGAATTTGCTCATTGTCACAAGCATGAGATTGCAAGCTCAAATTCGGTTGCCAATTAGAGAGACCTAGCTGGCATAAAGTACAGTTGAAACAGGCTCCTTGTTGCAACCATAAGGTTGCACTGTTGTAGGTTCAGGCCACATTGCTAAACAAAAGAGAGAACAATATGCACAAAGACTGAATGTTTTACCGGCGAGCAGCTGACACAGGGGGCATCACATTGGAGCCATGTAAGGTCGCTACCCGTGTCGATGTCGAGGTAGTATGGCTTGGGCGGGTTACCAATGTTGAGGGCAACATAGAATAGCCTGGATCAAAAGCTTTGTTAATCATAATTCCATTTGGTTAGCTAATCATTAAAAATAACAATCTCTAGTTTTCTCTCCATTATGCTTGAAAATGTATGTGCCATTTTAGCACAGATTTATTAAACTATTTGGCAGACTAATCTTAAGTCATGATCTTAAGTCATGAATGTTTTGTGGATAGTGTTTTGCATAAGTTTATCGTCCGTAATTGTAAAAAATAACATTGGACAGTCCATCGACTCCATCCTTAACCGCCAAACTAGGAGACATGGATAATGTGAACTTCTGGAAAAACATTTTGTTTGGTTTACCCTAACCATCTGATAATTGTTAAGGAAAACAGATAGTCATAATCTATTCTAAATGAAAATCTTCCATTATCAATTGGGATCATCCATCACGCTCGCCCTGGCCCAACTTCCTAATGATCCAACGTGATGTGATTAACAACCAAGAAATGTATAGCCCGTATCAAATACTGAATTGAAAGGCAAAAACCAATTTGAGTGCCTATCAAGTCAGTTCCTCCCAAGATAGTCCTTGTTGTTAATAATCAATTTAATTAGACAAATCAAACCATTCCATGTATGTTAGCAAATGCACAGTTTAGATCAATTTATAACAAAAAGATCCAATCATTGATAGGAACCATAACCTGGTGGATCTCACCTTCAACCCCTCCCCATGTTTCTCTAAGACAATTTGATTAGATGATCCTAACCATTCAATCAAGACCATAGAAATTGGTAGCAATTATCATTCCTAATGGCAAAAACTAATCATCCATGTGGACTATATTCATCTAATGAAGGGCCCCCACCCATCCCTTGAAAAATCATTTTCATCAAGACTAATAATCCCATCAGTGCCACAGGGTGTTCCATATGATCATGCATCCAGAACATTTTTTAAAAATGACTTTATCTAGACCTGAACATGGAATCAATGTTCAGGAAGCCTCAAAAGCTAGTAAAAAGATGTTTCATTACAACTCAGAAAACTACAGTCCAATTGAAAAGACTCCTCCTCTTTGTAATTTAGGACCCAAATCAGAAATTCTTCGCAGTGCTCATCCGTATCAAAACACCCCAAAACCCAAGATTGGATTTTGTTTTCAATTTTCCCATCCCAACTAGAAACGACCCAATTCCTTGCAATTTCAAGTGCATCCAAACACACCTCCAATCAAGAAAAAACAATCAACATGCATTACCAACAAAACCATATCGATATAAAAAGAACCAGATAGATTCTAAAACCAATAAAACTCACTTCCCAAAAGAACCCATCAATGGAAAGATCAATGAAAGGGCTTTTACCCGCGGGGATAGACATTTCCATGAATGGGGAAGATGGCAGAGGAGTTCAGACGAGAGAGGGAACGCCTGTTTGATGCTGAGACGGAGAGATTGAAGAGACCGAGAGATAAGGCCAGCACAAACAACAGCAGCAGACTCCTCTCTTTGCCCATTTCCCTCTAGTTACCCCACACTCCAAACGCTGGAAAATCAGGAGGGATTACTTAGATTTCTTTGAAAAGGTTGCTGCAACAAACAGTAGCAAGAATTCAGAGCGCCTTCTGTTTGTGTTTGTGTATTTTTCGACCAGAAGGGAGAGAGTCTATGAAGGCGGGCGCTGCGCATGTGAGCGCGGTTTCTATATTTATAGTGCGTGGGAATCCGACTATGCGAGAGTACGCGTCGGGAGCACACTTGAAGTTAATTCTAATGGCTCTCGGCCGAGTAACGTAACTTGATATATAAAAATTTAAGAGTTTTTAAATATAATTGATGAAAAGTAAATTTAAAATAATGTAATATAAAAAAATAGATGAAAGGAATTATATTATTATGGATTATAAAATCCACTAAAAATAATATCTTTATTTTTTAAAAGAAAATCCATAGAAGCAAAATGAAAAATCATATACTAGTGGATCTGGGAAAAAAAACCCCAACAAATTACTAAAAATAAGATCTTGCTCTACTTGGAAAAAAAATAATGTAAAATAAAAACCCCAATAAAAGTCACAAAATGTGATTATAATCTATTTGACAAATGAAATCCAAAATATTGAAAGAAATGAAAATGCCCAATATAATGGATAATAATATGATTTTCACGTCTTAGAAAAAAAAAACCTAACAAAGCCCACAAACATTATCTGAGATATTATGTACAATCTGTTGTATTGTACCCACCTTGGATTGAATTTTGATTATTACATAATAATAGTTGCGATGATTTGATTAGACTTCTTTAACCCTTTATTTCTACTTATAAATTAAAATTTTGTCTGAATATGTAGTGGCAAACAGTTATTGGATTTTGTATTAATTAGTGTAGCTTTGCGTGTGTGCTGGTATTGGTGGCATGGGGGTTGCTTGGCATCACCTAACATCTTAATACAAAAGAGGGTATCTAGTATGAAAATAGGCTGGACCAGAGCCTCAGTTTCAAGCCTGTGAACTGTCCGATGATAAATCTTAGGCCCCCACAAACTAAATTAACCGGGCTTAGCCTTAGATATATTTCGGCCCCTACAAGCCAATCCACTCCCCTCCTTTTCAAGCCATTCTCGATTGATAATGGGGTACATAACTTAAACGGTTTGAATTGTACATAAATATTAACCTAAACTGTACCTTTGAGAGTGTGAGATTTTAGGGAAGTATTAGATAGAGAGATTTGGAGTGGCACACCTCACAAGACACCTCCCCCTTTGCTTTAATATATACAATTGTTACACCATTTTCTATTCATTTGAGGTTTTAGAGTAGGTGGTTATCGATATAGTATTAAAGAGGGCGGTCGCAGTGTTTGAAATCCCGAGGTTGTTGTGTCTGGTATTTTTCTCTGCAGCGCACATGCGGAGGTATTATAACATTGATATACATTGTTGTACCATTCTCTATGAGCTTAAGTTTTAGTAAATGGTTATCAACAACTATGTGTCTTGTGAAACTGCAACCTCCCATTCTTGAGCCATGATGATAGCCAACTGCGCAACTGCACTACCTCTCGAGAATGTTGCCAGAATTTGTAGTAGCAAGAATACACTCCTTCGTTATTTTCTTCTTGTTGTTTGATTCATTGCTTTTCTATTAAAAAGGGGTTTAATTGATTTTTTCTCAACTTCGAAAAAAATAATTTTCGATGAAAAGGGTAGGAATTGCCGTTGCGCGAAAAGTAATTAGTGAGGCTTTAAAATTCCAACATTAACAAACGTTTCTTTTGGCTGATCAGTGTGTGCAACTCAATAGCACTACAAACCTTTAATTTTTTTTATTTTTTATTTTTTTTTTGTGTTGGAACCATGATTTTTAAAAAGATCTTTCTATGACATACCTGTGTGCATGAGATGAGAACAATTCGATCAAGGGTGATACCTTGCACATGCACGATCTCAACTTCTAATTGGAATAGTTTGAGATGCAACTATCACCCAGGCCATTCACACAATCAAGAACATCACATGATCCTTTTAAATTGGAATGTCCATCTGGCTGATAGCAACTTTGTTGGGCTTAACTTTCATTGACCTAGCTCAAAACTTTGGCACAAATTGCATATGTAGTAAGTCCAAGCCCAATACTGATAAATTTCAAACTTGACAGGTATAAAGTGAAGCCCAAGCATAATCCCAAGTGATAATGAGTTACATGTATATGACTATTGAGGCATGGGGGGCTTTTCTCCTTGTGTGGTACATCGCAAGTACACTTTGAGGTTCAAATTACAGGGGAGAGCTAACGCTCAACCTGAACAAGCTCAGCCATAATTGCAATTTCATACCAGTCTTAACATATATCTCACACAAGTTGTACTTTTAGTAACTATAAATTTTGAAAGTTGAAATTAAGCTGAGTTCTGGTGGACAATAACAGAGAAAAGTGAATTTTTCTTTGTAGGAGTCCTAAAAGGATTCTCATGTGTCAAACTGCATCACTGGTATTAATCAAAGGTGCATTAAAGCAGTACATGAAGGTTCATACGGAAGAGTTTCAATGGACTCTTGCAGGAGAAAATCTCTTATGGAAAAAAAGATTATAATCATGGTTTAAAATTGTATCATATGATAATTGTTAAATTTTGATAAAAGCTGATGTAATATTGTTAGATAAGCATAATTAACTCTTAGATAAGTATTAAGGATGCAGATATAAAAAAGTCACTTGGACTATTATTCCAGCTTTGGGCTATATACAAATCCATATAGCCGACCCCACCTAGTAGGAAAAGGCTTGGTTATGTTTGGTTTGGTTTGGTTTGGGCTAAAAATTAAAATATGCTGTTGCAACTGACAAATATCAAGACTTTGCCCAGTGCATATCCGGTTCGATGCCATACTTAAAAAAAAGGCAGCTAATGGATTGGACCAAAATTTAGAACTAGTCAAACTATTCCAAAATTTTAAATTTCTATGCCAGAGGTAGGCCCATTTACCTTCAAGTAGTCAGGAAAGATGTGATAGATTGTGTATATAATTTGGATTGGGTGGAAAAGCAGAAGGCTTTGAAGATGACAATGTTGTGATAAATGTCAGGTGTTTTGTAGTGACAGATATCCTACCTCATACTGTACACTGGTCCCAAATTATCACTTTTAAATTGTCCATCCATTGAATGACTAGAATTGATTTGTAAGTTATACTTTCTCCTTAGCCTACTCTAATGTCCTAAGTCTAGATTGGTAGATTGGTCAACCATGCATATGCTAATTTATACAAACTTCATTGGTCTCGCAGATTAGGCTGGTCAAGGCCTTTTTAATGTAGATTCCTTGATTTGGCTTTTGTTCTCCTCTTTCTTCTCTTCTTATAGGAGAAAAAAAAAACGTGAGTTAAGAGAAAAGGGAGAACAAAAATATTTGTCTTTACTTGTTGATTAAGGGACATAGAGGAGGGAAAGGGATACAAAGCATGCTTTTCTTTCATAACGGTCTTCACTTGGTCATTGGAAACCTCTAACTTGAGCCCTTGTGCATGAGGGTATTCTCTAGACTCTTGTTTATTCCTTCCTTTCTTCACATGAGTTTGATTTTGGAGATGAAGGATAAGTAATGAATCTTGAATAAAGAGTTACCTACGCTTGGTCAGGGTGCCTGTTCACAAACAGGGTGGAACCCAGGATATAGGCATTGGGGGGCCATTGTGAAAAAAAAAAATCTTGGGGGCCACTGTTGAAAATAAATTTTAAAAATCATTTATCTAAAGGGGTCTTTTGGAACTTGGTGTGTGTGTGTGTGTGTGTGTGGGGGGGGGGGCGCATGACCCCTGTAGCCCCCCTAGTTCCGGCCATGTTCACAATTGCAAGGCATTACCATTCACATGAAACTACAGCTCTTTTGTGTCAACTAGAAAGAGCTATAGCAAAGCAGAAAAAATTTACGCTGCTGTTTGAATTTCAGAAAGAAGTCACAGAAATGCCATCACAATAACTAGAGAGGCAATGGGCCAAATATCACCTCTGCTTTAATATCTATTACATTGGTTAATTGGGAACTAACAACTTGACATGTTAAGTTCCATGAAATAAGATGTGACAGGAAATATATAAGGTTATTGTACTTTCATGTAGTATTCAATCACTTTAGAGAGAGAGAGAGTACACCAGCCAATGGCGGACCCAAGAATTTCGTTTGACGGGTGCGAACTTTATTAGATAGTTTGGTTTTGAAAGCAAACAATGGATTCCCATGTGGATTTTAAGGGTGGATCTACAATTTTTATTGGATTTTTTAAAGCGCGTCTTGGTTAAACAGGTGCGGCCCCACCCTCTTGATTGTGCCTGGGTCCGCCCCTAAATAGGTTCCTCTACCTGAGCTCTGTGAGAGAGAGAGAGAGAGAGAGAGAGAGAGAGAGAGAGAGCACTTGAGTTGAGCCCCTTCCAATAAGTTGGGAAGACTTGATTAGAGGCTTGAAAGTAGATGAGTGGTGCCAAATTTAGATGGGATCCTAAGCATCATCTTTTCAGCATCTATTGATGTATGCCAGCCGCATCAAGTGGGGACAGTTTCATGGGCCAGGCCCAGACCAGGTCCAATATTGGCCCAGCCACCCAGCCCAGCTGTGTCCAAGTCAACAGGACAATGAAGCAATAAATCATTTATCCTTTGATATTTCTGTTAGGACACTAATTCTCTTTAAATATCTCCCTTTTAACTTAACTTTTTTCTTTATTTTGTTAGAATATAAGCTCAATGAATGTTTAATTTAAGGAAAGAAAATCCTATTGTAATAAGGAATTACTTTCTTTGGATTTTAATGAGGCACATTGAAGCTCTCATGTCTCTTGCAAAATCACTTTAATAATATTTGAATATTTCTCTTTTCTTTGGATAGCATTCTTGATTAATTGTGCTGGCTCGAAGGTGCCTACGTTATGGCGAATCCTTTCACAGTTTCACCAATCCAGATGATAAGTTACAAACATAAGTTCTTTTTTTTTTTTTGGGTATTCCAGGGTTTCCGGGCCTTGGGTGAGGGAAGTAAATCTCGGGTGAGGTGAGGCCCCTTTGGTGAGGTATCACAGCCTTGGGTGAGGAAAGGTGCCTACCCGGAGAAATGACTTGCATTGAGGAAATGACCAATATCCATAGAGGAAAATGGTATAGCCTTGGTTTTCATTTTGGATTTGGTTTCTTCCTCCCATAGCTCAACCGGGAGAGTTAGTTGGCAATGATTGCTGGGCTGTGAGAATAGAAGGATTTGTAAAGGATGTCAGGATGGCAACCGGGCCCTCCCTTAGGGTCCGTTTGTGTACAGCCGCGGAAGAGGAAACACAGCGGCAGTTCCTTTTTTACCAGTAGACATTGGAAAACATTTCCTCTTCTCCCGCAGAAAATCACTCATCAAAATGGCGCCGAAAGTCCAAGGGAGGGAAATACTCCGTGCACCAAACGATAAGGGGAAAGCACCGAAAAATCTGGCGCTTTGCCCCCTCCCTTTTCTGTGGTAAGGTGGGCTACACAAACAGACCCTTAGGGTACTCAACCTACCCAGCCCTCAAAAGGCTCACAAAATGAGATCTTTTGCATGTTTTTCTTAGAAGGCACAAGGGCTAGCCATGGACAATATTTTTAAAGGCCCACCAATTTGAGGGCCAGGCTTGGACAATACACGGCCCAATGCTCTTATTCCTTTTTTATTTTTTAATTAGTAAATGTTAATGCAATGCATATTGTATGTTTTTTTTTTTTTTTTTTTTGCTATCAGAGGGTTCCCAACCCTTTGGGCAAGACTAATCCCTCCGGGCCGAGAGGGAAGCCGGGTAAATTCTCCTGTAGCCCCAGTGTGGTAGTGCAGTTTCGAACCCACAACCTCCGGGTGCAAACCGTGGTCCTAGGCCAACTGAGCTGCCCCTTGGGGTTTGTGCATATTGTATGTTCAAAAGTAATTTTAGTTTTTATATATTCATAAAATCTACCCAATAAACGGGTGTTCGTGTATAAGTCTTAGATGCAAAGTCCATAATGAACTGGGCCCATAAAATGGTCCATAATTAGACTTTTCAGTCCAGGCCTTGACTAAGCAGGTGATCGGGGCTTATTTACATCGTTCATTGTAAGATATGATTGGGCAAGTTTTGTTAGATTATTGGAAGATGCAATTAAAATCATGATTATAAAACCAAAAGTCAAAATGTTTGTTCAAATTTATTCTTGTGTGTGTGTCAATTTGTTAGGTTATGTGTGTATGTGTGTGTGTGTTATGTTTGTTGAAAGACTCGAGGCCAAAACTCCAGCATAATGTGCATGCTTGAGTCTTAATTTTCATTCAAATTAAGATGAGGGCATTAATCACATACGCTCGATGACGTTAAGTATGAGAGATTTTTTTTATGTGTTTCAATACAAAATACAATAGTTTTTATCAATTGGTATAAAACTAGACATAATTGATGATTAAAGTTGTTGATCAAGATTTACACATTATAGAGGTGGCTACTTATAATTGTCGAAATATAATGAGAAATTGTTTTCTTCTCTTTATGCCCTGAGCCCGGCCCTAACCCGGAAGGGCCTAGTACTATGTCAGGCCCTCCAAAGGCTTTGGCCCGCCCTACACTCGGCATGCATATGTTAAGGGTAGGGCTTTGACAACCCTGGCCACGGCCCTCTTATACCTCTAATTATGAGCTTTGCAGCCCTTTTTCTTTGGTAGCATGGCAATGAGGTGGGCAGATTGAGCCCAACATGTTTGGCAAACTAAACCAGTTTGTTTACATGAAATATATGGGAGTTGAACAGAACTCATGATGAAATGAGCATCAAAGAAGGATTATAAAAGAAGTGACAAGTGAAGGATATTTTGTTCTTGCTAGGAATGGTCGGGTCCAGGAAATATTTTTGCATCATTTAATCCAAGTCCAAACCTGTGCACTTCATATAATTGCTCAGTTCCAGGAGATTTTTTACCTTGTTCAAGTTTGCAATGTAGTCTAGCCCTAAGTGCCCAAGCGCGGAGCGGGAGTGACTAGATTTTAAAATAATTATATATCCGAAGTGCCTCGGGAGCATTTATACAACATAGTGCTTGTGGGTTTATAAACAATTAACTAATTAGCACAAATATATCTTATCCACATATTCAAGTATCAAAAATAGAGAAAAAGATCAATTTCCCAATTTGATCACATAAAATAGACAATAATTAATAAGTCAAAAGAATTTCTTCATTCAAAAGATAAATACCAGGCTTACAGAAAAAGAAAATGCATAAAAAATAAAAATTTTGCACGCTTCGCTCCATATTCTGTTGAACCGCAGTCCGAGGATGGTCGAACCGCACTTCGAAAACGGATCCACTCCAAAAGCACCGATCTGCGTTTTCAGAGCGGGATCAAGAAGGCTGAGAGGAGGTTCTGGGCACTAAGGTCTAGCCTAGTCCGATTGTTTTGGTCTTGCTAGGAAGTCTAGGCGTTGTATTTAGTAAGTTGTATCAGGCTTCTTGTTTGTGTGTTTGGACCCAATGAAATCTCTCCTTTTCAAGAAAAAAAAATTATTAGGTGGATACGTAGATGGTGTTAGGAAGAAAAGAATTAAAGATGCAAGCAAACCACAAAGAAAACACACAGATTTATGTGGTTCCTTCGATCTCGAGGTATGTCCACGGATCACACCGATTCACGATGCTCAAAAGCGAAAGATGAGAATATAAGATACAACTTTTCTTATGACTATACTTGAGTTAACAGTCTGATCTGGATGAAATCAGGCTCCACATATAACAAATGGGACCTTAGTATTCAATTACTAACTAAGGTGTGATGGCTGTGTATTTATTTCACATCTCCCCTTGGTACAATTTACATTAAATGGAAGATAAATCAATACCCCAACTAATTTATATGCTATATGTACAGGCAGGCGGGTTAGGCCAACAAAAAGCTACCCCAAATCCAACTCTGAGAATTCAAGGGAGCATGGATTTTTTTTTTTTTTTTTTTTTTGTTTTGGTAAAACAAAGGAGTATGAATTGAGAATATATTCTGCTTGTTGCTCCTGGCTCCCTTATTGTCCAAAGTACCTTTAGGCATCATTTCAGAACCCACATTATCTGATGCTATCATATGAAGCTGAAAACAATCTTATTGGGAAAATGATAGCCATGGAGGTCTTGGTGGGCCCCAACTAATCCAAAGAGGGTGGTCCCCCACTTTGTAGCCTGGAAAAAACAATCAAAATGGAATCCTTTGTGGCTCTGCTAATCAAACATGATGATGATGATGACTGAGACTTGAAAGCTACTTGCACCAGACAATTCCTCTCTCAAACAGTATCATACTACAATGTAATAATAAGTGGTCACATGGTGGACTGAGACCAATATCTCATCTTTGATGGTCGACAGTCTGACTGACCTGTGCAGACTGACCTTTGGTACAAGACAAGGGACTCACCATTCTTATATTTGCCTCTTTGTTTCATGTAAATAGATACCTAGGCAAGGGAGATGGAAAATATATACTCAACTATCACCCTTGAAATCCAACATCCCAGGGCATTTGTTTCGAAGAATTGTAAGAATTTTTACTTGAAAGAATTTTGAGAATTTCAAATGCAGTCTCCAAGGTAAAATTTCAAATGTGCAACCCTTCTAGCATTTAGAATTTTGGAATTTTGAAAATTCGTAAGACTAAAAGTGCATTTTCATATGGTCCTAAATTCTTGAATCAAGTAGAGTATTTGGAATGCCCAGAGGACAAGGGCCTGTTTGATTAGAGGAATTCCTGAAAGGGAATTGGGCTTGTTGGAGATTTTTGATATGATGTCACATCTTGTCCCGTGGCATTCCAAATGCTCTATTTGATGCAAGAATTTAGAATTTCAAACCATTGAAAAGACACTTTTAGCCTTATAAATTCACAAAATTCCAAATTTTCAAATGCTAGAGGGTGGTTAAGCATTTGGAATTCTCAGAATTCCTCCAAACAAGAATTCTCATTATACTTCTAACCAAAGAAGCCCAAAGGTTGTGGCTTTGTTTGGATTTTTTTCATTTTAAAACAAATGCAATTTTGGATAACAAAAATGGTGGAAGTTGCATTTGGATGCCAATTTTTTCCCTCACCTCTTTTAGTAGTTCTAAGTTTTTATAGAGAGTGGAAAAAAATCAGGGTGAAATGCACTGAAGGAGATGTACTATTAGGCTCTTTCATTACATGGGTATGATCTTTTAGGAATTCTGAAAAATGTATGCCTAGTTTGGCACTTTACTAGTAAAAGTTAAGTAAAGCCTCCATTTTTTAGACAAGATGTCACATCAAAAGCACTTTAATTCAAAACTATTTCCATCTTTTTCAAAAAAAGTCAAAAAACAACTATCTTTATCCACTAAAATAGAAAAAAACTTCACTTTGCATACCAAAAGTAAAAAAGATTCCAAAACAAACAACTAAAAATAAAATACTATCATAACCCATTTATATTTTATTTTTTTTTCAAAATCAACTTTACTTCACTTGACTCTATTAATAAAGTTTCCAAAACAGGCCCAAATTAGGGATCATGCGTAACCATTAAATAATCTAACCTAATACCAACCACCACCTGTTAAAAAAAGAAGGTTTCATCTATTCATCTAACTTACATCCTGTGTACTTCTCACTTCTTTAGTGATCCTAGGTTATTTACAAGTTAGTAACCATTTGATCATGATAAATGCTTAGGAATTTGATTCAGGGTTCAAATTTGGTGTCTTTTGTATTCGATGAAATTTCATCCTATAGGCTTGTTTGCATGGACAGAATACATTGGAATTTATGATCAATTAGCTCCACCGACATATTGTTAAAAAAGCGAATCACATGAGATGAGAGGTGAAGATGTAAATGGAATCTCGTCTTTCCTATAATTTGATTTACTAAGATGATGGCTAGGTATTCATTCTCAATTCATTGAAGGGAGGTTATACGCACGATGATCGATTTTTTAATATTCACCTTTTAGTTCTTTTTTTGTTAACCACTTACATGAAAATAATTCCAGAAACTTTAATTACATGAAACAAACATCCATAGGCTGATTTTCTTTTTTCCCAAAGCAGAATTAAGTGAAGTCAAGTGCTTTTAAACTAATATATTGTTTTTGGAATCTTGTCATTTCATAATATATTGTTTTTGGAATCTTGTCATTTCATTATTCATTGGTCTTGGACTGCCGATTCTCTCCACTGGCATAGGGATTTCAGATAGCTCAGGACAAGGAGAAAATGTTAAGGGAGAAAAAGGTGAAGGTGGAGAGAGAGAGAGAGAGAGAGAGAACTTGGTGAGCAAGAAAGCCAAAAAAAAAGCCACTAAAAACCATTCAAAGTCACTAAGGACATGGGACTCCATCCCATCCATTGAAAATAGAACCATTCAAAGTGAAGAACCTCCAGGTTCTGTTTGTGCAGACACCATTTCAACAGAAAGGGGATGCCAGTGGGACTTCTTCCTCTTATTTGGTGTCTCGAATTTTCTGCCATTTCACTTCATGTTACGTCGCCTCCGGGAGGAGCCATTTTTTCCATCTACTCCCATGTAAATCGAAAGACAGAGAAGAAGCTCTCCACAGAAACACCCCGGTTGATCATTGTTAGAAGCATTTCATTTTTACTCCAATTGAAGATGGTTTTGACCAAGAGGTTGATCATTTTATGAAAAAACATTATTAAAATTAACAGTGTTAGACATTATTTATTATCAGTTTCTTTATAAAATGATTCAGCTTTTATTAGAGTAAAATTTAAGAATATTCAATATATTTAGATGACTTTTATTTTGAGCGACTCAAGTTTTCAATAAGTAGGTCCCACTATCTAATTCCACGTCTTTGACGCTTGATTTCTATAAGACTAAGCCTTAGAGGAACTGGATTGGTCTTTGTTGCTTAGAGGTACGGATGGCTGCAGGAGTGAGTTGTTTGGGTTTGAGTTTTTTTTTTTTTTTTTTTTAAGTTGAAGAAGATTCAAACCCTCACTCCCTTACTTGAAGTCCAACGTCTTTCACCAATTGAATTACCACTTTTTTGTGAAAAAAATAAAAAAAAAATACAAAAACAGTAACCGAACAGGTTCCTTTCAGTTCTGTTCGAGTACATGGGCGGTTCAGTTCGATTTGGAAAAATAGAAAATCAATGGGTTCAATTTGGTTGATAGTTTTCCTCTAAACCGATCTGAACCGCCCATGTGCACCCCTATGTGAAACGGTTTTATGAAGAAAAATAATAAAATGATAGCAGAGTTGTTCATATATTTTTTTTTAAACAAACCCCTTGATTATATCATCAGTTTGATTGATAATTTCATCTTTCTCCTGTGACTTTTCTTCTTCTTCATTGAAGGTTTTTGGTTTTTGGTTTTCTCATGTCTCGCTTCATGCCCACCCAATGCCTAATAAGATAGAAGAAAATCTCATTGCATGTTCTGCACTAGTATTTATTCCTTCCTCTTGGATAAAATCTTATACTTTATTCTTCTTTCTACTCTTTTTCATGCTCTTCAAATTCCTTAGATGAGATTTTTCTAATATCTCTTATCCAAATGTCTCTAGAAAGCATCATGAGAGAGACAACCACGTCCTCTTAAGGGACGGTGTAGGAAATAGAGCTTGCCGGCTCCGTCTCCGACTTTTGTTTCAATGAATGTATATACTGTATTAAGAAAATTTAAGTAGAAAGTCTCATCTCCGACTACGGTAAAAAATAACATCCACAAATTCAGAAGAAGAACAAGGAGGAATATCAAACTTAAGCAAGATCCACATAGGTAAGATCCGATTCTATTAGGACAAAGAATGACAAATACAAATCTAATCCAAAATCAACCTCATAACCCGCCAAGAAAGCATACAAATAAAGATACAAGAACCAGTTAAAAAAAAAAAAAAAAAAAAAAAAAAAGAACAAACCCCATCAATATCTATCGGCCAAAAACCACATCTATATCCAAATAAGATTCTATCAGATCATATAACATAGACAACATTAAAAGCTATGTTTCAAGAAAGGAGAAAAGAAATACCAAACAAGCTAAATGAAACCCACATAAAATGAAGCAAATCCAAAAAAAAAAAAGGATCCGGTGGTTACAACCCATCAAAGAAAATCAACTAAAGTGTAGGTAAACAATTGAAGAAGAAAAAAAAAAAAAAAAAACTTATAGAAAGTTGACAATATCATCAATCAACTTGATGAAATGATTGACTAAGTTGATGATATTGTTAATTTGGGTATTTTTGTTAAAAAAAATGTATAAGTAACTCTACCGTCATTTCATTATTTTTTTTCATAAAATCATTTAGGGGTTTTTACCAAAAGCATCCTCAAATACCACTATACCTCCAAAAGCATCCTTAAATACATGTAATGCCCAAAAACATCTTATACATCATATATACTCTAATTTTTTTTTGGATCAAATTGCCCTTCCAACCATTTTCTCACAGCATCGAGACCTGATTTCGTGACATCGAGACTTGATTTGACAGATTGAAGTATTTCAAGGTTAGTTCAACCCCTTTCCCGCGACATCAAGACTTGATTTTGTAGAGCACATTGAAATATTCCGAGGCTAGTTCAACCCCTTTCTCACGACATCGAGACTTGATTTGGCAAGACACATTGAAGTGTTTCGTGGTTAATTCAACAACTTAACCTCAACCCCTTTATCGCAACAATGAGACTTGATTTTGTGACATAGAGACTTGATTTGGCACATTGAAGCATTTCGAGGCTAGTTTAACCCCTTTCTCGCAACATTGAGACTTAATTTCGCGACATCGAGACTTGATTGGGCGCATTAAAGTATTTCTAAGCTAGTTTTTTTTTTTTTTCAATTCTCAAACTCACTAGTTGATCTTTCCCTTTTCTCATGATCTCTTAGATCTGCTCTTCCGAAGTCTGTAATTCGAAAATCGGGAGATCTAAGGGCTATTGAGAAAAGGGAAAAATCAACTAGGGAGTTCGAGAATTGGAAAAAAAAAAACTAGCCTAGAAATAATGCAATGCTTCAAATCAAATATTGATGTCTCAAAATTAAGTTTCGATGTCACGAAAAAGTGGTTGAACTAGCCTCGAAATACTTCAATATTCCCTACCAAATTAAGTCCCGATGTCGCGAGAAAAGGGTTGGTCCGAAAAAATATCAGAGTATGCTTATAAGATGCTTTTGAGCATTACGTGTATTAAGGATGCTTTTGGAGGCATAGGAATATTTAAGGATGCTTTTGTTAAAAACCACAATCATTTAATTAGAGTTTAATCTTAATTATTTCATAAAAATCTCATCTTATTTTTTCATTACAAATATGAAAGGCAAACTAAGGCGAGGGTTTGAAGAAGAGGAAGAATAGAGGGAAATGGAGCCATTGAAGAAAAGGAGGAAGAGATGGAATGGAGTGATATATCTCTCTTCTACGCTTTGAGATGCTACTGATGAGGGAAGAGACTTGAAAGGCAAGTTTTTAAATCCCAAACCTTAAAATAAAACAGAATCCGAGTTAACCCCGACTAGAATAATACCGAGTCAAGTGTACTGCGTACCTTTTTTATTTATTTTTTTTAAGTCATACAACCGGTTTAACCCTTTTTCCCAAACCGTACATCCCACTTTGCATACCACATTGCACACTTCACTCAAGTTCCATTTATAGGGTTTTAAGAGGATGAGTCACTAACTACAAATGAAAGCGCGTTTTACGACTTTTATCACAATATGGATCAAATCAACTAAAGATGGGGCCCACCCACGAAAACACACAGGATCTTTCCCTCCACGAAAACACACAGGATCTTTCCCTTCATACATGCATGAAGAAGACTGAGGGCACGTTTGGTAAATCACGAAGAATCCTCTATTAAGTGGATTCTCTCCATCTCCAAAGAAGTCTATAATCCTCAAGTATGATTCCCAATGAAAGTTCCATGTTTGGAGGGAGGGAGGATTCCTACAACGAGTAGAATGTATGATCCAATTGATATTTTTACAAATATCTCAAGATACAGTAAGGATCAACGGTTGAAATTTGGTCACCTTACCGTGCTTGACCGTCCCGAACTAATAGCTGGTTTCGATCATGATTTTGGACCCCACAAGAACCAGAAGTTTTGGAAAAAGGACTGTTTTTTATTTCCCATTTTCAAAATTAGTGTAAATAGTAAATGTTTTGGCACATATCTCGAGATATAAGAGGAATCAATGGATGAAATTTGGTCACCTTGTCGTGTTCGACCCTCCAGAACTAATGACCGGTTTGGATCTTGATCGTTGACCCCACATAAACACAAAAATGAAAAAAAAAGGGACTATTTTTATTACCGTCTTCAACATTAGTGTAACAGTCAGACGTTTTTGGCACATATCTCAAGATATAAAAGGAATTAACGGTTGAAATTTGGTAACAGTGCGGTGTTTGACCTTCCAGAACTAATGACTGGTTTGGATCTTGATCGTGGACCCCACATAAACCCCAAAAAGAGAAAAAACGGACTGTTTTCAATATTAGTTTGAACAGTAATAACTTTTTGCACACATCTCGAGATATAAGATGATTCAACGGCTGATATTTGGTGAGGTGGCCATTTTGGAGTTTTAAAGGTGACTAACGGTTTGGATCTTGATCAGGGAATCTAAAAGGTACATTCCCAAAGCAAAAACTTATTAGGGCCACATTATCTTCACTGTGCATTACATGTACCTTATCGTCACTGTCGCTGACGGTTTTGCAAATATCTAACGATCTAAGATGAATCAACGGCTGAATTTTTGTGATATTGCCGTTTTGAACCTTCTTAACACTTTTATCGGTTCAGATCTTGATTGTGGGTCCCATAGAAACCAAAAAATGCAAAAAACCGGTCTGCTCCATATTAACGCCCCAAAGCACTGTAGCTCCGCAAATCCTCTTCCGCATGGATTCTGCGGATCCGATGGGGGGGTGTCTGACTCCTAAAATAATTGGAAAGAGAGAATCCTCTCGTCCATTATATGCTTTTCCACGCGGATCCAAACGTGAGTTTTCCACGGGATCGCGGAAAAACGGAAGAAATCCGCGGCGAGGATGTTTGCCAAACGTCCCCTGAGAGTCTCTCCCAAGTCGTCGTCGTCGTTTCTTCTCATTAAAAAATGTCTCTTTTTTTCTCTCTTTCCTTCAACTTCCTCTGTCTCTCTCACTCTCGCCGTCTTCTGCTTTCCTTCTTCTATTTATACTTCATCTTCTCTGACCACAAGAAAATCGGCCGAGGCAGAGAGAAGAAAGCCTCTGAAGATGATTAAATTAACCCCTTTTCCACCCCTTTTTCACGACAGTGAGATTTGGTTTCACGACATCGAGATTTGATTTAGCATATTAAAGTATTTCGAAGCTAGTTTAACCCCTTTCTTGCAATAGCGAAACTTAATTTCGCGACATGAGACTTGATTTGGCGCATTGAGATATTTCTAAGTTTTTTTTTTTTTTTTTTTCAATTCTCGAACTCGCCAATTGATTTTTATCTTTTCTCATTAGCCCTTGGATATGCTCTTCAGAAGTCTGTAATTCAAAGTTTGGGAGATCAAGGGCTAATGAGAAAAGGAAAAAATCAACTATGGAGTTCAAGAATTGGAAATAAAAAAACTAGCCTAGAAACACTAAAATGTGCCAAATCAAATATCGATGTCATGAAATTAAGTTTCGATACCGCGAAAATGGGGTTGAACTAGCCTCGAAATACTTAAATATTCCCTAACAAATAAAGTCTCGATGTCGCGAGAAAGGGGTTGAAGGGGCAATTTGGTCCCAAAAAAATCCGAGTATGCTTATAAGATGCTTTTGAGCATTACATGTATTTAAGGATCTTTTGGAGGTATAAGAATATTTGAAGATGCTTTTGGTAAAAAACCCAATCATTTAATTAGAGTTTAATCTTAATTATTTTATAAAAATCTCATCTTATTTTTTAATTATAAATATGAAACGCAAACTAAGGCAAAGGTTCAAAGAAGAGGGAGATGAAGCGAGAAAGAGATGGAATGCAATGATATCTCTCTTCAAATCAGGCTTTGAGATGCTACTAATGAGTGAAGAGACTTGAAAGGCAAGTTTTTAAATCCCTAACCTTAAAATAAAACTGAGTTCGAGTCAACCCTGACCCTACTAGATTAATACTAAGTCAAGTGTACTTCCTACCTTTTTTTAGTCATATTACCATTTTTAACCCTCTTTCCCAAACTTACAGCCACCGGCGGACCTACATGTAGGCCAGGGGGTCCATGGCCCCCCTTAAGTTTTCAAAATGTTATTTTTTTACCACTAAACCTTTTGTAATTTTTTATTTTGCCCCTTATAATTTTAAAATTTTCTTTTAATAACTTTCATTTGGCCCCCCTAGTGTCATTTTTTGGGTCCGCCTCCGCTTACAGCCCACTTGGTGTGTTTGGCAATTAACTAGTTATGTTAAAGTAAAGTGAATCTAAACAAGAAATGACAAATGGGTTATATCAAAAGTACAGAATTTTAAAATTCTATTCGAACTTTAAAAAAAAAAAGTCAGAAAAACAACCTCCTTTCTTTACTAAAAGACAAAAAAAACTCCATTTTTCTATATAAAAAATAAAAAAAATTTCATATCAAACAACTAAAAACAAGATACTACCATAACCCCTTATATTTTATTCTCTCTTAATTTAATGCTTCACCGCACCATACTTCAACTCACCGTATATCCAAAAACGCCCATTTGTATTGCACACTTCACTCAAGTTCCATTTATAATAAAGTTTTAAGAGGATGAGCCACTAACCACAAATGAAAGCGCGTTTTATGACTTTTATCACAATGGATCAAATCAAAGTAAAGGTGGGGCCCACGGTCCACCCACGAAAACACACTTGATCTTTCCCTTGATAAATTTCAATAAAATCGTACACACGCACGAAGGAGACTGATGAGTCTCTCCAAGTCGTCGTTTCCTTCTGTCTTTCCTCTCTAACTTCCTGTGTCTCGTTGTCTTCTGCATTCCTTCTTCTATATCTACTTCATTTTCTCAGACGACGAGAAAATCGACCAAGGCAGAGCAAAGAAACCCTCTGAAGAAGATTAAACAGACCCAATTGGCTTCATCAGATGGCGCCAGCAGTGGCAAGCGCGGAAAAACAAGCAGAGCTTCTGAGGAAAGATGGCAACAAATGCTTTGAAAAAAATCGTTTTGGAGCAGCCATTGACAACTACACAGAGGTCTAATCAAACCCTTTGAAGAATAGAGCTTTTGATCGTCTTCTCTCCCATGTTAATTTCGTCTTTTTACGGCTCCCATTGTTTGTTTTTCAATGAGGTTCTTCTGTTTCTTGTTTTCTCTGTTGGGGTGGTGCTGTTTTAGGCGATTACTCTCTGCCCGAATGTGGCAGTGTATTGGACGAATCGGGCGTTGTGTTACAAGAAGAAAAAGTGAGTGTGACCCTTTTCTTCTCGCACCCCATTTTTTGGGATTTGTTCATCTCCTTCCCGTTTTATTGGAATTTATAGGTGCTGATCGTGATGGGTTTTATGTGTTTGTTTTTTTTGGTCTGTTTTTCTTGTTGGGTTTTGCAGTGATTGGACGAAGGTTGAAGAGGATTGCATAGAAGCTCTGAAGCGGGATAGAGTCTCTGTCAAGGTATTACTATTCTTGCTTTGTGGAGATAATCTGAGTTGGATTTTCCCCTCTTGTAGTAGAGAGTCTTTTTACTGAGTTTATTCTTGCTTTGTAGAGATAAAATATGAGTTGGAATTGGATTTTCCCCTCTTGTGATTGGGAGTCTTTATTGAATTTAGAGTATGGTATTACATCCCACCTGTGTTCATGCTATTTGGCCCCGGAGAAATCGGTGTGGGCATGTGCTGGCCTGAATAGTGGATTTGATCTTTAAAAAATGACAAAATATTTTGAAAGTAAAATAGAAGTGAAAGAAAGAGGCTAAAATTTTTTGTAAATATGATCATTTAGTTGTTTGTGAATTATATCTTTTGTTCAGAATCTTGCTGTGATTCCTCTATTTCAAAGGCAATAATTGGAATAATTGGCTTTCTTTCTCTGATTGAGCTTAGAGGTTTGTGACTTGTATCTTTTGTTGTTTAACTATTAGATGACTGTAATGTGAGGTATTATTGTTTGTTCCTCATTGTGAAAAGGTTTTCATCCAATGCTCATCATGCTTTGGTTCATTATCCTCTTTATTTTGTTGCTTCACTGCATGCCTATATTTTTTCTTGGTGCTATTTCTTTTTCAAATGATCTAATTTTTACATCTTCTTCTTTGATGAGTTTTGGGAGTTATTTTCTTATATGTATCATAAATCTTCATTACAAATGAAATGTAAAGAAGAAAATGCGAAGCCTCTACAATATAGGGACTGTTATGCTATATGTATTTGCAGAAAGAATAGCTCACCCTAATATCCGATGAGTATAACACACCCTAAAAGTCAACCCAAATAATCTTGTCAAAAAATGCTTGATATAAAAATGAAAAAACGACCCCAAAAACTATGAAGAAGGTATATGGTATCAGGGTCCCAACATATTATCTTGGTTGGTGCTTTGTAACTTCTTCTGTTGGATCTCTTATCAGAATGAAGGTCTTTGGTCTATTATGTAATGCCATTATCACAGTTGTGCACATATCATCTTGATTGTTGTGTCTTAACTTCATCACTCAACTGTCAGCAAAATGTAAAACAGAACGTTTTCTTTTAATATATTAAAAATAACTTTAGTGTTCATATTTTTTAATTTTTATTGTATTTCCTTCTTGTGTTAGTCCCAATACATTTTTTCAATTTTTAAAGGTGATAATCTGCAATGCCCTGCTTACCCCCTCCTAAAGATTTTAGCAAGCCCGGATAAATGCGTTAGGTTGCGTTGGGTTGGTTGACAGCCAATGTAAAACTTTTGTCACGACCCAAACCTGAATTATAAGGAAAAAAACATTCACCCAAACATGAATTATGGGGAGAAAAACATTCACCTAACCTAGGATTTAGCTTATGATAGGTCAGAATGGAGGAACGGAATTCATGTAGCCGACCCCAACATAGTTGGGTCAAGGCTTTGCTGATGATGATGATCTTTGAATTAATCCCTTTAAGCACATTTGATTGGTTAAGAGAAGGAGCAAAGACTCCTCGGCCATTGGACTTTGATGACAATGCATAGTGTCCTTAACTCTGTTTTTCTCACGCTCCTTTTCACAAGGTGAGCAAGATATTATGTCACCTGTGGCAGAAGCTATTAAATGCAAAGATGTATTCATTTGCTTCACTGCCTGCTAAATTCGCGAGAAATTGGCTCCTTGCGATCCATTCAATAGCATGCCATTATCCTACTCCCTTAATGATTGCCGATTTCTTAAGAAGAGGTTATTGATATTGTGCAGATTGTCCTCATGAATCATGATGTTCATATTGTTAAAGAGGCAGACTTTGCTATTTATTGTGTATCAAGCATGCACCTACCCCCTCCAATCCTAAGTTGAGGACATTGGATACTTTTCAGCTTGCGTTGCTCCTTATTGTTATTCAGCGTTGTGGATGGAGTTCCAGTCTTAATGGTGGCATCTGTAATTTGTTTAATGCACATTTTGTATAGTTGCTACGTCCTTTAGGATTATATGATTACAGTTGTATTTTCTCCACTTTTTGATAATTGTATTTTAATTGCTAATTGGACTGGCCTAGTCCCTGATGAAGGCATGGTCCATAAAGCAATCATCATGGATTCTTTGAACCTCAATCTAATGACTTGGTGATGCTAGAGAGGCGGTAGAGATGAAATGACTGATTGACTTAATGGAGAGCCTGTGGGCCAATGCAACTAGACCCGTGGCTCACATGTGGGATCAAAAGATCTAAAGAAGTCTATAATTTTGTTTCTTATTTTATTTTTTGAATGAATTATAATTAGGATTAGCTTTTCAATTTTTGGGAGCCTTCATTAGTTTCCTAGTTTTATTAGGAGTATTGGATTCTAGGGTTTGTTTCCCTATACATATGATCATTGTACGACATTAGAATTAGTTTTGGAGATTAATAAAAAAAAAAATTCTTCATGGATTAAGTTCTCGCTTTGAGGTTCATTTCTCTTTGTGAGTGTCTTTGGGAGACAGACATCTTTTTTGTGCTTTGGCACTTTGCAAAGCTTTCAATCCAAATCCTTTTAGGGTTGGTATCAAATTGGTATCAAAGCTCAGATCATTCAGCCTTCCATTGCAATCGATTCATTGTTCGCTCAAGAAGTCAGCATTTGTGCCAAGGAAGAAGATCCAAGGCAGTAGCCCTTGTGTCGCTTAGTGAGGGAGAGGGAAAAAAAAGCACAGGATGAAGACATCATCTCTGCTACAGTCACTAGTTGCCTTCGATCGTTGCACAGGAAGACAAAACCAGAACAAATTCTGGGGCACAACTCCAAGGCAAGGGGGCCACATTTTGAGAACACAGAATCAGGGTCCTCTTAAATAGTGTTTGTTACAGCCTCTAGCATATATATATATATATATATATAAATGGTGAATAGGACCTATAATGGTATGCCCCACAACCTTCAAGAACAATTGCCAACTCCATTAAACTATGGACAGCCTCTTTTTTTCTTAAAAAAAAGGTGGTTCTCAAATTACAATTGTCAACTTTTGAATACTCGATAGCCTTTGTTTCACATATTGTTATATGGATTGTAACAGATTCTTTGCACTAATTGTTTGAGTAACAGTGGAAGCCTTTCTTATCTTACTTCACCTGACATTTACATTCTTAATGAAAAAAATTCTAACTGTTGTTTTTTTATTGTCAATTCTGAATATTATCTCATTGGTATAACATGATAATCTTTTTTACCGTGAAGCAAGTTCTAAGGTTTATAACTAAACCTACCTCATTGAAGTGGCTACAATAGCTTTGCTGGGAGCCATTTTAAGGTGTTTCTTATGAAAGCACCAAACCTGACTAGAAAGGCATTTTGCTTTACTTATTATTTTATTTTTTTTAATGTTTTCCCCCTTTCAACTTATACTGTCATCACGACATGGACGTCGCTTTATTTTTTTCAACCTCTTTTGAGTTGCATGTACATTCTCTAATAACATGATACCTGTTGCATGCCACTGAGTAGTAAATGATGAATATGTGGTAGGCTCACTATATGCTTGGACTTGCATTACTCAAGAGGGAAGAATATGCTGTAGGAGTGAAAGAATTGGAGAGGGTAAGATCTATAACTAATTGCCAGTAAGTGAGATAAATGTTTCTTATTCTCTTTTGTTTACATAGGCAAGTATGTTGTAAAGTTTCTGTGGTCTTGCTAACATGTACTCTATTCACTTCAATTTCTGTTTATTGCCTATCTTATGTAGCATATAAAAGGAATGAAGGCTGAGCTTTAATTAATACATTGTGTATTTTCAACAATAATTTGGTGTGCTTAACTTATGCTAATAAATTGGATTTTGTAGTCAGCTGGCTGGATATTGCCATTGCATTGCCTGTTTTTGTCTTGATGCATTCCATCTTATGTCCTTGCTCTGAATTCTTATCTTTTCTTTAATAATGAAAGGTAACTGAATTTGATAGAGGAATGAACATATGATAAAAGGAGGGAGCTCATGGGGAAACAACATGAGCAGAAGACACAAGTAACCAAACATCTGAGCACCCGTCAATTATAAAGGGAGCTCTTTAACTGAAAACAATATCAGGACTCAAAACTCTAGCCTCTTCCGTCATCATCGTAGGCATCAAATCCTTGTCCTATGTTGGGGTTGGCTACATGAAGTTTTTTTCTCCATTCTAATCTATCCCGAGCCAAATCCTCTGATAGGTTGCAATTCTTCAAATCTGTCCTTACTGCTTCCATCCATATCCTCTTCAGCCTACATCCTTTCCTTGGTGGATCATCAACCTGCATTAAAAAGAAAATCCTCAATGCACCATTGCTGGCCTACATTGGACACATCCAAACCACCTCAAATAAGTCTCTTTTGATTTATCACCTATTGATGCTACTCCTAAATGCTCACGAAAGTGCTCATTTCTAATCCTATCTTCCCCAGTTTTACCACACATCTATCTCAAATTCGTCTCTACTACACTCATTTTGTGCATGTCTTGCTTCTTGATTGGCCAGTATTCTGTTCCATAGGTCATAGCTGGTTCAATTGCTATCATGTGAAATTTTGCCTTCAATCTTGTTGGTATTAGGTTGGAAAATGGGTCGGGCCTGGTAAAAAGGAGTATGTTTAACGAGGGCTGTCTATATGTTGAAGCCCAATCACTGACCTAGTTTTAAAATGGGTCAAAGAGTCTCAACCCGCACTTGATGTGGGTCAACCAGAACTGACCTTCATAACCCACAGTGGAAGGACGAGGAGGAGAAAGAACGGAAAAGGGGAGAAGAAGAAGAAGAAAAAGAGAGAAAAAACTAAAGGTGCAAAACATAGGATTTTAAAGCGGAGGAGAAGCTGGGGTAGGACCTAGGTATCTTCTTTTGCGGGCACTTGTCCCCAGTGGACCTCAGAAAAGTCTGAAACATGGATAAAAAGTCCATGCATCCGTGTGCAAATACCACCCCCACGCCCCCCCCCCCCCCCCCCCGGGCGCCCGAAATTATTATGGGGCCATCGTCTACCCCCCTTAACCAAAAATCCTATGTCCGCTCCGCCACTTCCTGCAAAGGGAGGAGGGAGCAGAGAATTAAATCCCTATTGCTAAAAACCAAATGTTGACTGTAAAATGCAATTTGCATGGGAATCTCAAGACCTGCTCAGTTCTGTGACACATGACAGCTTCCGAAGCACTGCAATGGTAGAATGAGCCATCTCGTACACAGGAGAGTGCAGATCATCTTATGCTCTTTCAACATGAGTTAGTGAGGGCTCTCCTATAAAAAAATCTAGACTGTTCAAGATGAATGCCCTTTCTTTGTATGTGATGTGACCAATTTTAGCTCCATTAAGAGGTTATCATATTGCAAGATTGAGCATATAAAACACATGATAATGAATGCCTTTCTTTATATTTTTTCAGTAAAAAAAAATTCTAAAAAATTGTGTTTTATATATTATTGCTCAATCTTACGGTGAACCAACTCCTATTAAAGTAAAATTTGATCACATCTCACATCAGTTGAGTTTGTTCATTTTGAACGGTTTAGATTTTCAAAAACTGGGCCTCACTGTAGATTTTCACTTGTGTCACTCAGACATCAGGTGAGCACAAGCCTTAGGGGATCCATACTCAACAACTGACAGTTTACAAGCCTTTTCTTCTCTTGAATGATGGGCACTTGAATATGTTATCTCGATGTCTCCCCTCAGCTTACACACCACTGAAGGATGACGGACACTTGTCTCCATACATGACTCCCTGTACTTCATTCGCCATCTATTCATTGTAATGCTTGAAGAGGGTGTTTGAATGGGTATGTGATACAATAGGTGAGTTGCAGTTTTTGGTTTCTGATAGGGACTAAGTTAAAGACTTACAGGTAAGGGGTAGAATGGGTGTATTTTAGGATCTGGATCAAATTACAAACTTGAACATAATTTCACAAGCATAAATGGAGCAAGGGCATCAGCTCTATGCAAATGGCGGTTTGTGTGCGCATTGCTCGCAAGAAGATTGAATAGGATGCAAGGAGTGCGTTTGCTTGTCCCAGAGGAGCTTAAAGGGTTTTTGGAAGAGAGAGAGAGAGAGAGAGAGAGAAGAACAGCAACAATCTTGGATTTCCTTTCTTTCTCATCAGGTCACGTAAAGGAAGAAAGAAGAATACCAGCGGGTTAGACAGGTTATGCGGTTAACCCTTATCCTACCAGTTTTACAGCAGGTTAAATTTACTTGACTGTGACCGACTCTCATTAGGTAGGGATCAGGCTATTGTGGGTCAAATGTGGATAGATATGGGTTAGGTCATATTTTGCCACCCTTAGTTGGTATGAGCTGATCAAAAGGCACTCTAGAAGCAAGTCTCCACTTCAACCATCCCACTCTTATCATGTATTTGACATCTTCTTCCACAAGTCATAGCATTTTGCTATCTTTCAAAAATAAAATAAATAAATAAAAAGGAAAATTTTCTGCTAACAGATTTGCGTCATCATGATGGGAGGCTGTGATGACATCACACCATACCAAAATAGAGGGAGAAAACCTGCAAATTTTCACATGAAACAAACTAAAATTTTATCGATGGTCATTTGTACTAAAATATACAGTGTCATTCAAATAAGAGATTTCAATCCCCTTACATAGTGATTGCTTTGGAGAACTTTTATAACTAAAAAACTGTAAAACATTGGATTCTTGACGTGCTAACAAACTAGGACTCCTTAGACTTATGAATTTTAGATACCGGAACTCCTTAAACATTAGAAAGAAACTGCTAAAACACACTTTAGAAATAAATTAAATACTAATCACTAAACTGTGGTGCCCACGTGTCTAATTAGACGTGTGATAAAGTTTATCACTTTGACCCATAGCTGTGAACTAATGCTTTCCACCCAGATCAAAGATGAAAGAGACCTTGACAGATATTTGCAATTTTGATTCTTTTGGACCTTTCATTCTGATTACAAATGATGGTTGGATCTTCTTTTCTTTCGTTGAATCATACTGTAGCTGCAACAATGGCAAGATCTTTCCGTACACCCCATATGACCATTCAATTTGAAATCTTCCTCCATCCTTTAACTAGATAGACTTGCTGCCTGGCAATTGGTTAAATGACATGTGCCACTCATAGTCCCTAGCAATGAAATCAGTTGTGTCAGATCCATCTAATATGTTTGGTTGGAACATGATGCCGTGACATAACTATGATGGTAGTTTGGCTTCATCTTCATCTTCTATATGGTTGGCTTCCAATAGATCATCTATCATTATTCATTGATCTTTTACTTCAAAACCCACACTAGAGTTTTCCTTTATCTAATCTTTTTCATTAATAGGATTTTCTAGTTCAAGATTCATTGTAGGGGCGTTCTCAGTTGGAAGAGAATTAATGCCTTAATATGTCACAATTGCATTTTCCTTAGCACTAATCAGGGCAATCATGGATATTTGCTTCTATTTGAGATAATCCTCTCCCCACCGATCAAATGGTTGGATTTTTCCATTCAGTGATCCAAACAATGGCTTTGCGGATAAATTCTCCCCTCATCAAATGAAACATTGTCCCCCTAACATATCAAGAGAGCGGAACTGCCTGTAATACCTAATGATACATGAAAAATCAAGGTCTTTGCCAACCTTTGCAGCAAGACTTAGGTTCACTTAATAATCTTTGCAAGGCATACACCCAAAATGACAAAATAAAACAATTCATAAACAATATTATTTTCTTTTACTTAGAATTGAAATTTCTTGTTCTTCAAACATTCCCGTATATAAAGTTAAAACAATTCAAATCCTAAATAGATCTAGATTTGTAATTACAAAGAAAAACTAAGACTCGAATTTGATCAAATCTAGTAGATTAGATTAGATTAGATTCCTAATCTAATCCCACAAGTTTTGCCAAGTCTCATCATAACTTCTCATCAAGGAATCCTAATTGCCCTAAACAAATATTACAGTATTCCTAAGAGACAAAATCACTTCTAATTGATTGATGATTTGGTGGATCCCATTTGGACCCAATGTTCAAGAAATGCATCACAAAAATAATGGAAATAGCTAAGGGGTTTAGTTGGGGCCTTCCCCTTGGCCCCCCTTGCTTACACATGAAGCCTAGTTGGACATGGCCCTTGCATGTATCACATTAGCACCCCTGAGAATATGCTAAAAGGAGGCCTAAAAAGTTCATAACAAGTCTGATGTAGGTCATGGCCCAAAACTACCCTTGAAGACTAAATAAAGAAGGCCTAAGAAAACTAACAGTCTTCGTCATCTAAAAGGGTCCATAACTTAAATATTTAATAAATCAAATGCTGCATAAGGGCATTATGATCATGTTTCATGCCCAATTTATTGCAATCATTGTATTTTAGGAAGCTTTATTCGTAAAGAATTTATTTTAATGTATTATTTTGGGTTTAGTAAGGAGTGTTGGTCAAAATATCAAGGAGAATTCATTTTAATGTATATGCTATAAGTTTAGTAAGGTGCCTTAAGTCAAAATCTCAACGGGCCATAAATAGAAGTTGTACTTGTAATTTCTAACTAGGCATGGCTATTGAAATTAGAAGGTGCAGTCTATAACTAGGAGCCAAGATTGATTGTGAGTAGTCTATATAAAGCTTGTAAAAGGTAGTTAATGAATTCAATGAATATATTTTTCGCTTCCTGTGTTGAGTTGGAGAAGTAAACTCTTTGTTCTGATTGAAGGCTTCTTGGCTTACCGATGCATGAAGACTCCATTGGTATATCCTATCTATCTTCACAGTGTGTGTGAAGATTACACTGTGAGATGAAGGCACCATCATGGCAACTGGTGCAGGCTGACAAATGGCCACAGAGGACAACCGAATTTCCAGAGGCACTAAATAAACATTTGCCTGCCCCCCATAGCTTGTCACTCATACTCAGTCATTACAATTTTGAGCCTACCTGTTGTTAATTAAGTACATTACTGAAGTGTGTAGTACTCCACACACAGGCATTGGATCTTGGAAGGGGGGAAAACCCTAAAAGCTACATGGTGGAGGAGATATGGCAGGAGCTTGCCAAAGCAAAGTACCTTGAATGGGAAGATGCATCTACTAAGCGAACATGGAAGTTTCAGATCTTGAAGTATATGTGCACTTTTTCCTTCGAAGTTTACTCTTTGGTATTCAAGAAATGCCAAAGTTCATTATTTTAATGGTCTTTGCACATTCTGACATATTGTTTGTTTTACCGTGCTTGTATTTTAGAGAGGCATGTGCAAATGCATTAATAGACATGCACAAAACATCTCAAATGGGAAACGATGAAACTACAAGTTCCTATTTGGGGGAAGATTTAGAGACTCTAACAGAAGTGTTCAGTAAAGCCACAGTGTTTGACACACCAACTGAGGTAAGAGAGCTACCAGACCTCCATGTTTAACCTGTCTGCTTTGTTCTTGGTTGGTGGGTGAGATAACTAATTGAAAACATTTTTTTAGGTGCCTGATTACCTCTGCTGCAAAATTACATTTGACATCTTCCGTGACCCTGTCATTACTCCGAGTGGGGTCACATATGAAAGGGCTATCATCCTTGATCATCTTGAGAAGGTAATTAGAAGTCTCATTTCTGCAGTATCATTTGTCCCAAAAAAAAAATCATGTTATAACATATGGTCTTTATACTGTTTGGTTACATTTCGTGGGAAGGTTGAATACAACAATTGTCCACCTCCCAATGAGTATTCAATACTAAAAAAACATTCAGCTATTCTACCTTCCCAAATGCGCGTCCGTCAAAATGTTTTTGTATTGAAATTGCAATTTATTTCAATAGTATGCTTGTCCCAATGCACCCTTTGTTGAGTTAATGTTGTGAAATTGATTTGTTTCAACTGAGAAATAGGTGGGAAACTTTGACCCCGTCTCAAGGGAGCCGCTCAGTGAAGACCAACTGGTGCCCAACCTAGCCATAAAGGAAGCTGTCCAAGCATTTTTGCAAAAGCATGGTTGGGCTTACAAGACGAACTGAGCATCAGCACTGTCGAGCACACGAGGGATGCGATTCTCGTGTATTGGTATATCATGGATTCTGAAGTCATGCTTATCTTTCCCACTCTACATGGGCATTTTAAGCTATTGTTGAGGTGCCATGTGGAGTTTCAATTTTCATTATCGCCCTCTATATATATATATAATATATGGAACTTTTGTAGGTTTGTATCGGTTGTCTCAACAGCCAGCTATTGGTTTTTGGTTTTCTGTACAGTTTTGCAGTGTGAGGCTCTGGTTCAACAGCGAAGCTGTTATTTACTGTTTCTGTACAGTTTTGAAGTTGTGTATCTGGACTATTAAGTTTATATGGGCATTTTACACTATCAACTAACAATTTCTGTACAGCTTCGTAGTTATGTATCTGGACTATTAAGTTTATATGGGCATTTTAAAACTATCATCAATATGCCATGTGGAGTTTCATTGTTCCGTATCCCCTCTATACATGTATCTACCATTGAGTGTGGGGCTGATTAAGCAGTTAGATGCTTGATTTACTGTTTTCTATGCAGTTTGGTAGCTGTGTATCATGAATTCTAAGGTCATGCTTAGCTACCCTCTCTATGGCATTTTAAGTCATCATTGTTATTCCTTGTCAATTTATGTATGTAGATCTTCCATTGGTGTGAATGGAGCTGTTCCACAGCCAGTCTCTTGATTCTCTGTTTTTTACAATACAGTTTCTGTAGTGAAACTAGCTTTGAATGTGCATTTGTTTGAGAGAAAATGTTGCACATTCTTGGAAATCTATGAATGTTTGCTCATCATTGTCATTTCACCTATGTATAATATAGAAACCCTATTCTGAGATTTGCACCCTTTTGTAAAAATTAGAGTGATGTAAAGTTTAAATTTTGGAGCAAGTTTTATGAAAGTTTTGGACAGAAGATAAAATTCAATTTTGCGGGTGGACTAAATGTTTGACTTTGATTTTTGTTTTTCAGATTGGTTCTGTTATAAAAAAAATTTCTCTATGTCGGTTATTGCATGTGTGCCATGATCAGCATTCAGCAGGACTGACCCCTATGATTCTAATTTTATTTGATTGGTTAGTTTTCGTATTATTATCATTCTCCTTTTCTAGCTGTCTGCAGGTCTTTGGCTTTGGAAGGTTGCTTTTTGACTTTTTTTTTTTTTTTTTGAAAAGGAGGGAGTTTTGAAAAATGGTACTTTTGATGTGACCCTTTGTCTGGAAAATGGGAGCTTTACTTGACTTATACTAAACTAGTAAAGTGCCAAACGGGCCCTTAGGGTGTTAGCCTGTTTGTTAAATGTGACATGTGGGTGTAGGGTTGCCTAAAACAAGTGGAACCAGCTGTTTGTCCCAACTCCCCAAACGCACTACTGCAACCATTCTCCAGGTTAGGATTCTGGGAAATTCAACCATTTCCAATGGTAAAGAAGAAATCCACAATCTAAGTGCTAATTGACAAGTTCTGTAACCGACAATCAAACAATAAACTGCTCATAGTGGGTCCAGTTTCTGTGTCCCACTTAGATGCATCTTTGTAAGTGGTGATAGGGTGGAATGCAAGAGTAAAAAATTCAGAGCTATGCAGTGGTGCTCAAGGGCCGGGCCATCCTGGGCCTGATGCAGGCCCAGACTGATTTGGGCTGAATTATGGTCTTATGTGTTTAGTACTGGAGCCAGCCCCGGATCTAAGTTTTGGCCTAGGCCGAATGAGATTAAGTGATAAAAAGCCTGAAGCCAAGCCCAGCCCAGCCCGATTGACTAAACGGGCAGACCCGGCCCTAAGTGTAAGGCAGGCCAGGATTGAGCCGGAATTCAAGGCTCCTGTCGGACTTGGGCTAGATACGGGCCTATGTTTCTAAAGGCAGGCCAGAACTGGATGCATTGCACCAGGCTCGGCCCAGCCCATGAACACCCCCACAAATTGGACTTGGTGCTAGATCTTGGAGGGTATTGAGTGAAGGAGTACACTCATCAAAAGTGGCTCTCAAGTGGTCCCCAATAGAGATGGATGCATTTGCAGTATGAAAGTAGATTAAAACTTATCTTGCATAGGCTATCAATCAGCTTTGGCAAGCATAGACTGCAGCAGGATGTAAGGAATCCAGTCTGTTCTTTCAATTACTGGATTTGATCACACAACCCTAAAGTATAAAGCAGGCTTCAACCAGAGAACAGTACCTTTATACACCCTAAAAAGAGTGTACTTTCTGTTACCTTTTCCCTGAAGAAATGAACTGAAAAAGTAGAACAATGGAATGCCGGGTGAAAAGGCCCTATCAATTTATATAAAGTTGTCATCAAGCCCTACTCCTGTCCTGCATGAGCTCCTTACAAAGCTGAAGAACTGCATAAAGCTAGTGCATATTTTTAAAACTTAAAATTAACACTCTCCATGTTAAAACCCATGGTAGGGAATAGAATTGAAAATCTATTTCCAACCATTCCATGTAAATGTCTTGTTGTGAAAGGAATAATGGGGGTGGTGCACTTTTACAAAAAAGTTTTTTAACTTGATCAAGTGACTATAGAAGTTTCAAAACAGATCCAATTACTTACAGTCTAGTCTGAAATGAAAATAACAAAATAAATCATGATAGAACTAAAGTCTAGTCTGAAATGAAAAATAACAAAATAAATCATGATAGAACAAACTTTTTTGAACATCTACAGAATTTATTAGCTGTTTACATGAATGTTTGATTCCAGCTCCAGAAGTCACTGTCGCTTATCTGGGGCAAGGAAGCCTCTAGCTTTCAAGCTTGCCACTGCATCTTTGATGGTCTTGTCAATAGGCGTAAAGACAAGGCCAAGATCAATCAGCTTCTTTGCCGCATCTTTACATTCCATAAGACCTGGCTGGGTTTCTTCTGTGAAGCTGTTATCATCAAATGTTAGAAGCTCAATTTCAGATAAGGCCAATGATATAGGAGCTTTTAAACTGTATGAACTCAGATGAAATAAAGGTCCAAAGCAATTATAACAAATAAAAAAACAGGGCATTACTAAATCAGAGAGACTGCATGCACCACAAAAATAAATGAGCAATAAGACATTTTTGAAATCTTTTACACTGAAAATAATAGAGGAAAGATGTTGAAATTTGATTAGTCATTGGTTCGAAAATTTCAGGAATATTTTAATGAAGCACATTCAAGGTCTGCTACCACACTTGTTAAACTGATAATAACTCGGGTCTTGTTAAACTGATAATAACTCGGGTTTTGCAGACACTCAGTTGATAAAATGTCAGTTGCGTACTTGTGTTCAAAGTTCATCACTGTTCCATTATTAATGGCCTTATCTTGCTAGCACAGAAACACAAGTGAATTTAAATACCAGAGGCTATCGAATTTACAATTTGCTGTACAAGGGACTAGCAACAGATGCCACTAGACACAGTAATGAGAAGGAAGCCATAGTTTAACCTTTTCTTCTATATGCTTTGGCATAATCTAGAAACTATTAAGTGTGATGTCTTTTCACCCATCTGAATACAACTTTCTCAATATCTTAGACATTCATTCAATTTTATGTCATGCTTGTGGCCCACTGTAGAAGAGCATTGGGTCCAGCGAGCATCCACATAGAAGAGAGGACGGGGGAAACTCTAAAGGACTGGGTATGCAGTGGTGCACAAGTCCCACATCGGAAACACGCTAGTTCTGATCTCAAGCATATATGTGTGTGACCTGGCCTTAACTCCACATGACGCCTTTTAAAACCGTAAGGCAAGACTGGGTTGAAATCCTAAGGGGTCGTTTGTTTCCTATGAAAGTGACTCACATGTGCATCAGATTCCACTATTTGTTACTCACATGTGCATCAATGGTTGAAAATTGGACACATGACCGTGTTTGAGCTTCTGAAAAATATGAACGTCATCAACGGTTGAAAATTGGACATATGGCCGTGTTTGAGCTTCTGAAGAATATGAACGGAAAATATGAACGTCATCAACGGTTGAAAATTGGACACATGGCCGTGTTTGAGCTTCTGAAGAATATGAACGGTCCTGATTTTATAGGTGAGGCCCAGAACAATAAAAAAAATCATAAAAGGCGGACTGCTTATGTTAGTAACAATAGATTAATCTAACGGCTGTAATTATGTTGATGATATCTCAACCTCCATGCATCATCAACGGTTGAAAATTGGACACATGGCCGTGTTTGAGCTTCTTAATAAAATGAACGGTCCGGATGTTACAAGTGGGGCCCAGAAAAATAAAAAGAAAAAAAATAAAAGGCGGACTGCTCATAATGGCACTATAGCAGTCTGCCTTGTAACAGTGACATGTGAAAGATTTTCACACCTCAAGGCACCTTTTGAGCTGTTTTTCATACCATTTACACATGAGTTTTATACATGTGAATCAAATTCACACAAAACAAACGTGATATATGCGTAACGGAAACACATGTGATTTAATTACATATGTAAATGGGCACAAACAAACGTCCCCTAAGAGACAAAGTGGACAATATCATGAGGACAGCAGGCTCGGGTCATTACATAATCCTATTTGCAATAATATATGTTTCAAAATTATCACATATTAACAGTGCAGTTGATCATGTTCAGTTTCGTGGGTATCATGTCTAGAACAGAAGAACATGGGTGTTAGTGAAATAAGGACTGATAAATCATAAAACAAACAGTAAGGGGGCGTTTGCCTTTTACACATGAGATGCGTAAATGCAGTTTATATATGGAAATGTTCCATATGTAAATTTCACATATGTAAGCTTTACACATGTTTCAGTTTACAACGTTTGTCTACTGTTGTCATTTTCATATCATTTACGCATGTGAATCATTTTACCACGTTTGTTTGAACTACATGTGAAAATGATAAATTTTTATTTTTGTAAATTATATTGATAGTAGCAATAGTTAGGAGCACTAAAATGGTCACCAACTTTTGTTCCTGTAATTGTTTGGATGATTGTCAAACCATGAAAACATGGAAAAGCAAAAATGAAGTGTTGCTATAATAAAAAAAATGAAAAAAACACATGTCCCCATTTAAATCCCTCCATGATTAGTCAAAAAATGAAACGGCCCTTGTGGCAATGATACCAAGAAAACTAGATGAGTAAAAAGATATGGCCAACAATAATATAAAAAGAAAATTTTCAAATTCTGCAAATGGCCATCATTGATAATTTTAGCCAAGTTGAATTCAGTTTTAGTACACAAGTCTCAAGTTTTTAAAAAATATTTTCCAAACATGTTCAAAACCTATTATCAAAAACATCATGAGAATGCAATCATTTGCAAATCTTAAAACTAGGATTAGTATAACATATGAAGACTAAGGGAAATATCATAAAGTTTAATGTACAATTAGAACTTTAAATGTGGGTAGGGCGTTGCTTTAGCAGGAGTTTAATATGCATGGCAATATCTTCACCTTTTCTAAACTGAAAAGGTAATGACCAAGGATGAGTTTAATATGCATAGCAATATCTTAACAGAGACAGGAACTATGGTAACTAGTAAGTGTACATTGCAAAAACATATTTGGAAATTTAAGCTGTTAACCAGTTCTTAACTAGCAAGTGCAAACACTTTTACCAACAAAAAAACTAATAAGTGCAAACACAAATGCTAGAATATATACTTATATCTTCTATATTAATACTTGCTAGAATATATGCTTGTTTAGAAGACCATATACATGATGTCTTCAAGTGTGTATCCACCTAATCTGTATGATTATTGTTCTGGAATTGGGTCTGGGCCGGCTGTACTATTTAGAAGACATTTGAAATTTTTTAGGAGTTCTTAACTAATAAGTGCAAAAACAGATGCTTGATTATATACAAGTTATCTTCTACCCACTCTTGTTTAGAAGGTTAATTCATTGTTCATGTGTTTCCACCAAAAACGTGTATGATTCTTGTAAACAAGGGGAAAAAAAAAGTGAAGATGGATTACTATGAAGTAATTAATATGGACAAATGTGGTCTTGACAGCTTAAAATAGCTGGCTAAAATGACAGGAGAAGCGGTGACCGGAGCAATTCAGATTCAACTACTAAAAAAATCAGATGCAAAACACCACATTCATCATATCTAATTTAAGCTGCAATATTTGGGCAAAGAAGGTCAGTAAAGATAATGTCCATGTTACATTAATGACAGATCAACAGCTAGATGCAAAGAAAAAAAGGCATTCAAGTACAAAGCTTAAAAACAAAACAGAGCACAGAGAGCCCATCAAACGGATCTAAAGACCAAAACCAATACCAAACATAAAACAGAGAAGCATAAATAAGATCATCAAAACACTAAACAAGAACAAAAACAAACTTTTCCTAAAAAAAAAAAAACCATGGCAAAAAAGGAAAAATCAACAAGCAAAAACTAACAAACCAGATACAAACCCATTACAAGAAAGAGAAAAACCAAATCAAACACAAGCAAAACTCTACTCTATTTTGGGCTTATCTTCCATTGATACAAATGGCATGACAACATAATATTTAACATTCACAAGACATTACTTTTTTCAGACTTCAGATCTTTTTTTCTTTTAAGGGAATAAAAGTTGTCCCCCATTTCTATTTGATTGCAATTCAAATCACCCTTTTTTGGAACTACAATAGATTATGCATAAAAGATGAACACATGGCACATCTGCAAGGTATATTGAAGCCTTCTAAACAGAAGGGGGGACTTTAGATCAAAAGGCTACTGTGCAAGCCTGCATTTGAATTTCCATCTGTACAATGATGCTACTGTGCAAGCCTATGAAGAAGATGGCTGATATTCATGGCCTTACATCAGAAGGCTAGTAGCAACTTCTTTGGTTCAGAGTCGATCGCTTATTGGTCCAGCAATACCCAGGCCATGGTGCTAATTTTGCATCACTCTATAAAAAATAAAAAATAAAAGACCCATGAAAGATACCTCGCCACTAACGTACCCAGAATACAAAAACCCAACACCATCAAGAAATTAGCATCTCACACCACATATGTTGCTTTTATAAACAAAACATCAAAATCGACCTGTGATGTGGGATTTCATGAGTCTGCCAATCAAAATCAGAGAAGAACAAAGCAGATAAGTGAAAAATAGAGAAGAACAAAGCCAATCAAAATCGACCAACCCAACAACAACAACAACAAACGCAGACCCATCGAAAACGACCCATATCAGAAAAACCACATGAAATCGAAAAAGGATTACAGACCTTGGTGGCGCATAGAATCCCTGTAGAAAGGCAGAGGAGAGAGGGGGAACGAGAGAGAGGGGGGAACACACCTGGGAGGAGAGTGCTCGGATCTGGGAGGTGAAGAGAGTGGGTTTCAACGTTCTCTTGGATGGGGCAACAAGGAAGGGGAAAAAAAAGTAGAGAAATAGGGGATTGGGGTTTCGATCCACCTCTCTCGTTGTGACGGAAATACACAGCCCGTACCGTCCGCCTGTTTTTACGTGAATCATTTTCGTATGAAATTTGGTGTGTAACCTTTTACCATCACATGAGGTGTGAAAATTTATGTGCGAAAATGAGTTCGTTTACGCATCATTTTCATATGCAATTTACACATGTAATGTGTAAATGAATGCAAATAAATATAATAATATGTAACTATTTCACATGTGAGTCATTTACATATGTAAATGACCGTAAACAAACGACCCCTAAAGAAATTCACATGGCATTTATAATGTCATGTGAAAAAGATCCATGTACCAAATGATGGCATGGAGAATCCAAGCATGTAAGTACTTCAAATTCAGAGGGTGACTGAACTCCACTCTAAAGGTCACTGTTTGAGTTTTGAGCTTTTGAACCTGAATGGAAATCCAAAGCCACACTTATCATCCAGATTCATCTTATATGACATTGTTCTGGACCAGATTCTGATGTTTTATTGGGATCATTGAAAACAAATGTACTTCTGTATCTGAACGGTAACAATGATTATATATATATATATGATATAACCAACTCAAATGAAAATGTCGTCCCTACGTTAATGCGTGTCAATCCTATCAATGCATTGATTCATGTAAGATGAGTAGCAAACTTTTAGGTAATAAAGATCAAAATAAGAATACTAATTTACAAAAAAGGAATGAGTATAATTTAATGAAAAAATACCTGTGTATAGGATAGTCTGGGAAGACATTCGTGACCATCTTCGCAAAATCCCTAAATTGGTATATTCCATTGGTGCAAAGGTACCTTCCAGATGCAGATGGCGTCTCAAACAATAGCACATGTGCATTGGCAACATCTCTCACATGCACACAGCCCAGCCAATGGTATTCTTGTGGATCATTTGACCCTAATATATCAACAATAAAAATCAATCTCTTTCATCTTTGTCAATTAATAGTTATGTTACTTCATAGGAGTTTATAGTTCATTGTGTTTCCCATGATACCAGATTACCCCTCACTTTACAAAACTGTTAATCTTTCATGTATGAGGCAACATATGCAGTCAACCTGAGTTGAGAAAGTAGGCCCCTTTCTCTTACACATGTAATACCAGAATTTACACTTTTATGAAAGTCAATTCTATGAGAGTTTATGAAAGTCAACCTAAATTTTGATGGCAATTATTTTCCACATATTCAGATGGGTGGTATTGGGGGTGTTATTCGTGACTTCTCTGGAGAAAGTGTCAACTTTGTTGGTCCTGTGAATTGTGTTGATTCAAATGGAGCTGAAATGTATGCTTTATTAGTGCGTTGAACTGAAGGAGTCAATTGCTTGGAGTTAGGATTTTCAGTTAGAGTATCAAGTTAATTTACTTTCTGTTAGAATAAATCCTAGTTTCTAGGGGTGTTGATTTAGTTTTTGACTTATTCCTTGCTACATGTATCACGTAGCTTAGATCATGGAATCATGAGCTATTTTTCTGTTTTCTAGTTAGTGCAGCTTATTGTAAGGCTATTTAAAGCCAGATCAATGTTCTTCAATGGATGTAGTCATTCCTTCAGTTTGTATTGTGTTCTTGATCAACGACTCCTAACAAATTGGTATCAGAGCCCCCACTGGGCCTGAGACGAAAGAAAGTCGCAGCTTTGAGTGACTTACAAACACAGTGTGAGAGAGAGATGACAAGCGAAGGAAATTTTGTCCAACCTGCAATACCATGCTTTGATGGTCACTATGATCATTGGAGCATGCTTATGGAGAATTTCCTGAGAAGCAAAGAGTATTGGAGCCTGGTAGAGACAAGCTACACAGAACCAGAGGCAGGTGCAGCTGTGACAGAGGCACAACAGAAGAAGCTTGAGGAGCTGAAGCTGAAGGACCTAAAGGTGAAGAATTACCTTTTCCAAGCAATCGACAGAACCATTCTGGAGACTATATTGGAAAAGGACACCTCAAAGAAGATCTGGGACTCGATGAAGGAGAAATACGAAGGCAATGCTAGGGAGAAGCGCTCGATTCTTCAAGCACTAAGGAGGGATTTTGAAACTCTGGAGATGAAGATGACTGAGAGCATTACTGATTATTTTGCTCGAGTTATGTCAGTTGCTAACAAAATGCGGGTGTACGGAGAACAAATGAGAGATGTTACAATTGTGGAAAAGATTCTTAGATCCTTGACTGACAAATTTAACTATATAGTTTGCTCGATCGAGGAATCTAAGGATGTTGATGCACTCACCATTGATGAACTGCAAAGTTCACTCATTGTGCATGAGCAAAAATTCCACAGGAGCAATGGAGAGGAACAAGCTCTAAAGGTGACTGTTGATGAAAGAAATGGAAGAAGAGGGCGTGGCAGAGGAAGAGGTAGAGGAAAAGGGCGTGAAGCCTTCAATAAAGCCACAGTTGAGTGCTATAAGTGCCACAAACTTGGCCATTTTCAGTATGAGTGTCCCAACTGGGACAAAGAGGCAAACTATGGAGAATTAGATGAGCATGAAGAGATGCTGTTAATGTCTTACGTTGAGATGCATGAAGCCAAGCGAGAGGATGCATGGTTTTCGGACTCGGGGTGCTCAAATCACATGTGTGGAGATAGGAGCATGTTCAGTGAGCTGGATGAAAGTTTTACACAAAAAGTGAGGCTTGGAAACAACACCAGAATGACCCTGCTTGGTAGAGGAAATGTCAGACTAAACTTGAATGGTTTAGTCCATGTCATTACAGAAGTCTTCTACATTCCAGAATTGAAGAACAACCTCCTCAGTGTGGGAAAACTACAGGAAAAAGGGCTTGCAATCCTAATCAATGCAGGAATGTGCAAGATCTACCATCCAGACAAGGGCTTGATCATTCAAACAAATATGACGGTCAATAGAATGTTCATTCTTTTGGCCAACGTGCAAGAAAAGAAAGCTGCCTGTTTCCACACAAGCTCACAAGACCTCTCCCATTTATGGCAGTGCCGATATGGCCATTTGAGCCACAAAGGTTTGAATACTTTGCAAACTAAGAACATGGTACGTGGTCTGCCTCATCTCCCTGTCAGCACAGTGATTTGCACCAATTGCTTAATTGGAAAGCAACATCGAGATCCCATCCCCAAAAAGAGTGCATGGAGGGCTACAGAGAAGTTACAACTCATTCATGCAGATATCTGTGGTCCTGTAACTCCCACATCAAACAGCAAGAAGAGGTATTTCTTATGCTTTATTGATGATTTCAGTAGAAAAGCATGGGTTTACTTTCTAGTAAACAAGTCAGAAGCTTTACATTCCTTTAAATGTTTTAAAAACCTTGTTGAGAAAGAAAATGGCATGTATATCAAGTGCTTGCGCACTGATAGGGGAGGAGAATTCAATTCAGATGAGTTCAAGGAGTTTTGCAAAAGGAGTGGCATCAAGAGGCAGCTGACCGCGGCATTCACTCCACAACAAAATGGAGTGGCCGAGAGAAAAAACAGAACTGTGATGAACATGGTTCGTTCTATGCTTTCAGAAAAGAAGATACCTAAAACCTTCTGGCCTGAGGCAGTGAATTGGACCATGTATGTGCCGATAGGTGTCCTACGTTGGCTATCAAAAATGTTACTCCAGAAGAAGCCTGGAGTGGTGTGCAACCTACAGTGGAGCATTTTCGGGTTTTTGGGTGTATGGCACATGTTCATGTGCCAGATGCAAGGAGGACAAAGCTGGAAAATAAAAGCTTCAGTTGTGTGCTTTTAGGGGTCAGTGACGAGTCCAAAGCCTACAGGTTATATGATCCTATCTCTAAAAGGGTCATAATCAGTAGGGATGTGGTGTTTGAGGAAGATAAACAGTGGAATTGGGATGCAAGCTATAAAGAGCATGTGTTGATGGATCTAGAATGGGGTGATGAAACTGATGCAAACGTAGAAGAAGGTGATGAAACAGTTAGTGAAAGCAGTGGTGAAGCTGAAGAAACAGTTGATGATGAAGTTCCAATGGCAGTGAATGCATCTCCTGGAGAAACAATCAATGCAGGTGGAGGAAGAAACAGGCAGGCTCCTATCTGGATGGAGGACTATGTTAGTGAAGAAGGGTTGTCAGAAGAAGAAAATGAGGTCAATATGGCTTTAGTTGAATCCACAGATCCTGTGAGCTTTGAAGAAGCAGTGAAGAGTTCAAGATGGAGGATGGCAATGGATTCTGAGATCAACTCAATCGAGAAGAATCAAACCTGGAAGCTCACTGATTTGCCACTCGGTGCCAAAAAGATTGGAGTCAAATGGCTTTTTAAAACAAAGCTTAATGAGCTCGGTGAAGTGGACAAATATAAAGCTCGTCTGGTGGCTAAGGGCTACTCTCAACAGCATGGAGTGGACTACACTGAAGTGTTTGCTCCAGTAGCAAGAATGGATACGGTGAGAATGATAATTGCCCTTGAAGCACAGAGGAATTGGAAGATATTTCAGCTTGATGTAAAGTCTGCATTTCTCCATGGTAAACTTGATGAGGATGTCTATGTGGAGCAGCCAAGAGGATATGAGAAGGCAGTGAACAAAAGGTTTACAAGCTGCATAAGGCTTTATATGGCCTAAAACAAGCTCCACGAGCTTGGTTTAGCCGTATTGAAGCACATTTCATCAATGAAGGGTCCCAACGATGTCCTAATGAGCAGACTTTGTTCATCAAATGGAGCAGTGAAGGTAAAGTTTTGATTGTGAGTGTTTATGTGGATGATTTAATTTTCACTGGTGATAATGAGGTTATGATGTCTGATTTTAAAAGTTCAATGATGAGAGTGTTTGACATGACGGATTTGGGGAGAATGAGGTTCTTTCTTGGCATTGAAGTAATGCAAAAACCTGGTGGTATTTTTATCTGTCAAAGAAAATATGCCATGAAGGTTTTGAAACGTTTTGGGATGCAAAAGAGTAATCCAGTGAATAGTCCGATTGTGCCAGGGTCTAAAATGCGTAGGGATGTTGATGGAATCACAGTGGATGAGACCTATTACAAGCAAATAGTGGGAAGCTTAATGTATCTCACTACCACACGTCCAGACATGATGTTCTGTGTTAGTCTTATAAGCAGGTACATGGCAAGACCAATTGAACTTCACCTGCAAACTGCCAAGAGAATATTGAGGTATTTGAAGGGCACCATTAACTATGGGATTTTTTATAAGAAGGGAGGGGAAAAAGAGCTACTAGCATTCACGGATAGTGACTATGCTGGTGATTTGGAGGACAGAAAGAACACATCTGGTTATGTGTTCTTACTGAGTTCTGGTGCAGTCTCATGGTCATCAAAGAAACAGCCCATAGTTACCCTTTCAACCACAGAAGCAGAATTTGTGGCAGCTGCTGCCTATGCTTGTCAGGCAGTTTGGATGAGAAGGATTTTGAAGAAATTAGGCCATTCACAGGAAGGAAGTACTACTATAATGTGTGATAATAGTTCGACAATTAAACTCTCCAAAAATCCAGTCATGCATGGGAGGAGTAAGCACATTGATGTGCATTTTCACTTCTTGAAAGATCTCACTAAAGATGGTGAAGTTGAACTAGTTCACTGTGGAACACAAGACCAGGTAGCAGACTTGATGACCAAGCCGTTAAAGCTGGATGCATTTCAGAAGCTCAGGGAGAAGCTGGGAGTATGTGATGTCACAGATGTAAACTAATTGCCTCACAGCAGTTAGTTTAAGGGAGGGATTGAAGGAGTCAATTGCTTGGAGTTAGGATTTTCAGTTAGAGTATCAAGTTAATTTACTTTCTGTTAGAATAAATCCTAGTTTCTAGGGGTGTTGATTTAGTTTTTGACTTATTCCTTGCTACATGTATCACGTAGCTTAGATCATGGAATCATGAGCTATTTTTCTATTTTCTAGTTAGTGCAGCTTATTGTAAGGCTATTTAAAGCCAGATCAATGTTCTTCAATGGATGTAGTCATTCCTTCAGTTTGTATTGTGTTCTTGATCAACGACTCCTAACAAGAACTACGTCAGCTGGGAGGTTTTCGTGCAATTATTGAAGGTGAATCTTTCTCTGCAATTCAGTGGAGCTCTGGGAAGTCTTCTCATCCATGGACTTTAGCAGATTTGGTGGAGGTGCAAAATATTCCGTATCAGTTAGGAGCTTCAATTTCTTCATATTCCTCGTGAAGCTAATGTCTTAGCAGATGGTCTTGCTAGGGAGGAAGTTTTTCGGCTACACATTTCTTTTGATGTTTAGTTTATTTGTTTGTGTCCATGTCTAGTCTTGCTCGTTGTTCTTTTCTTTGTTTCTCCTTTCTTCTTTGAATAAAATTTACCGTTAAAAAAAAATGAGAGTTTTGAATGAAAAATATGATTGTCATTGAGTTGGTTATATGGATAGCAAACAATTCAAACATGGCATGCCTAATGTACCATCACTAGCCTAAAGGAGACAATGCATGGTAATGCATACTGGCCCACTTCCATGACAGAGGATCATCATACATGCATAGACTGATGGGTGGAGACAACAGCATCACAATTCCCAAATGAGAAATGATCCTCTACTTTCCTCAGCAAGATGTCGATGCCTCAAACACCAGATCTGAAAATATACAGGGTTTGCCTTTGTTTGGTCAAAATTGATCACACTAACATGCCTGTCTTTTTATGGGCACTAACACAAATCTAACTTCAATCAAATTGATATCAACCCTTGGATTTATCATGTGCAGGATCTCATAGTTTTGCTAACTAATGTTTGGTTGCTAACCATCTGGAATTCATTGTCCCTGTTCCAAATCTCATTTGGGGACCATGCAGTGGATCCAAACTGGTGGGTCCAATATTGTATCCTTGCCCATTTTTTTTCAATTCAGGTCCTTCAGATAATCCAGTATTGAGGGACCCATATTCATCCATATGCAGCAGTGACAATTGGTTGGGTCAAGTTGAGTCGACGAATAACATGAATTCAAATAACTCGAAACTCAATCTAATTATTAATCAAGTTGGAAATCTCAACCCAAAAGCAAATCCCAAATGCTAAAAGGAGCCCCTTGCTTCTGGGGCTGTTTGTATCATGTAATTGAGGAATTCTAGGACTTCGTGTTTCTATAAATGGTTAACAATGAATAATGAAAAATGAATATCCAAAGACCATTAGATAAGCTCCACTTTAATGGAAATTGAATCAAGGGAGATAGGAAATGAATACTCAGCATCACACTAGTAATTCAAATCCTAGGAAAGTCCAGGTTATATATCCTGCACCCCTCACCTCATGTCCTTATCCTTCATTTCTTTAACAATCCTTCAATGGAGCTCATTTGTCCATGAATTCCTATGTATTCTATTGCAAACAAACAGGCACTTTAATGTAATAGAAGTCCTAGGAATTCTAAGACGTGTATTTCTAAAAGTAGTTTAAAATGAAGAAACAAAGGTGATTATACAAAAATGACCATCAAATAATGTCTCTTTATTAAAACAATGAATTAAGGAGATGGGGAAATGGACACCCATCCATCACCCTAGTAATTCAAATCCTATGAAAGTCGAGCTCCCATCCCCATGTGCACCTCAAATCCTTCTCCCCACCTCACCTATTTAACTAGTATCCTTTTCCCCTCACCTCTTAACAACCCCTGCTGAAGCTCATTTGAATATGGGGCCATTAGAATTAGAACCTTTCCACGCGCAGCTCGCCTGGATGCAAGCAAATCACTGTGATAGAGATTGGAAGGTTATGACAATCTGATTAAGGGCTTCAATATTCAGAGCTACAAATATACTCATAAAATAGTGAGCCTTTGCACCCTTAACAAGATGATCATAATCATTAGATAGTGCGCATATGGCACCATATGATGCCCATCTACTAATACATGATGAGAACAGAACAACCATTTCTTTTAAAACGCACACGCGCACACAGAGTGTGAGAGAGTGGAGAGAGTGGGACTTTGACCTTGCAAGAGGTTTAGCAGCACTGCAGAGCTGGCATTCAAGCCCTGTTGGAGGAGAGGGCCTAGACAAGTAGACGGATGTACAGTCACAATATCTAGCCCATGCTTCTTCCCATAATCCCATGCTTCCTTCTCAGCCAGTGTCTTCGACACCGGATACCACTTCTGCAAAACTCCAAATATTAACCAACAATATACATACAGAAATCTTCACTTGTTTCACCTAACTTTGCATTACAAGTAAGAAATTTGGAAGGTGCTCTCTATTACATTTACAACCCAGCTCCAAGTCAAACCTACTAAACAAAAAAATTAATACTTGTTAATACCCACCATCATCAATCTAAACCCTCACTCTCATTCAACCCATGAATCTACAATCACCCCAATTCACCCCAATTTAATACTTACCCAATTCACCCCAACTTAATACTTCCTATGATCTTACTCATCACCTCATTAAATTCAACCCTACCGATAGAAAAATATATATAAAAAATAAAATAAAATATAAAAAATTCATTAAATTCAACAAAAATTACAGTTTAAGTTTAAGAAATCACTATAAACTCTATAAACATCAAATACATGGTTATAAACTCTAATTTTACAAACCTCAGTTGGAGTATAAATAAAAAAATAAAAAAAATCAAACCCATGTCTATAGAAACAAGAAACTGGAGTGTGAAAAAAAAAAAATTTTGACACCTTGCGTGACCGACAGTAATCAAGATCGGTCCATGAGCTCTCATCAACAGGCTTCTCATGGTGGGGCCAGCCGGGGTTGGGGACGAGGGACGAGATGGACGACGTGACGACAACGCGCCTCGCCCCGGCGATCCTAGAAGCTTCTAGAACGTTGAGGGTGCCCTCCACGGCCGGCCGGAGAAGCTCTTCCTGCGGGTCCCGCGGGTCCTCGAGGCTGCAGGGGGACGCCACGTGGAAGACGCCAGAGCAGCCTGCGACGGCGGCATGGATGGCGGCGGAATCGAGTAGGTCGGCTTCGAAGAGGGAGAGGCGGAGGTCGGCGGCGGGGAGGGAGAGGAGGTGGGTGGTGGGCGTGCCTGGCTGGCACGTGCCGCGGACGGTGTAGCCCTTTTCGAGGAGGATTCGGACCAGCCACGAGCCTATGAACCCATTGGCTCCTGTCACGCACACGGTCTCACCCATTTTTATGTTTTTGACCTTGTTCTCCTGCTCTAGTGTCTTTTGGTGGTGGAGAGGGGGAGAGGGAAAGTACAGTAAGAGGGAGGAATGATTGAATGGGACGAGATAGAGATTTGGGGGAGTTCTTTGACTTTTGAATTGGAATGTTGACATGTTGTCATCTGGGAGTTGATTTGGATAAGTTTTCGTTTTATATGATGGGTCCCACATACCTCTTAAATGAAGGTTGCATCCACAAGGGGAGTTTCAACTTTCTAACACCAGTGGCATGTGTTGGGTATTTACTGCTTTAATTTGGTTTTATAGTTTTATGTCAATTTCATGCCAAGTCATTGATTCATCCAATGGCTGATACCATTCTATTAATGAAAAATGTTCCCCTATGAGGATCTAGAGGACCCACTTGAGCTCAGTTCTAACCAGTGCAGCCCCTTTGATACTTTTATCATCCCATAAAGACATCAAATTTGGTTTTATATTCATTGAACTTTTGTTCGACATTGGATTGAATTTCAAAAAAATCTATGGTTAAGATGGCATTAAATTCTAAGGCTATTAAATTATGCGCTAGGGGAAAATAGTGAGGGTGATTTTTGTGTTTCCTTGTCAATAAAGAGGCCTTTTCACATGCCCTCGCTCATTGATAGACATACATCTAAGTGGCCCTTGCGAGCTAGACTACTTATCAGCAATATGGAGTCTATTTGAGGAGAAGTTCTCCTCCACCAAAAACCATTGCAAAAGTACAAAAATTGTCTCTCTCTTTCCTCCAATATGGTCTACATGAGAGGTTTGAGTAGGTAGGCTTTTTAAATAGATCAAAGATGGTTTTCTTTTCTTTGTCCTTATCTTTCTTTTCTTGTTTTTTAATAAGGGTGTGTTTGCACAATTGAAGTTGCTTCGAAAAAGGAATCCAATGCTCTGTTTGATCAGCAATGATTCCTCTACTCTGGGTTTTTTTTTTATTGGTCTTCACCTTATTTTCTTTACGATTAAGGGATTTAGTTTTCTCACCTCCCATAGTAGGAAAGCAACCGCATGCCATGGGAGAGGAATCGCACCGCAGCTACTGCACGAACACCTCCTGAGAGCGTTGAATTCAGCGGCACTAGAGTTTTCTAAATATACCAAAGATTTTTTTTTCTTTTTTTCGTAAGAGTCTTGAACTCAATCACTCGCACATACACTAATGACTCTAGCATCATCACGTACGTTCTTAAATTATTGATGTAGTTGAGAAGTAGCTTTTTTGGGAGGCATTTGTGTGCTCTAGAATTGTTAAAAAAGTGTGTACCTAATTTTCATATGTAAATGGAGGGTAATTTTCTGAATCGCTTATTCATTTGTATTGCTTTAAAGTAGGTTTTAGATTGATTGCAAATATAGGCTCCAATGCATTTTCTTGGGTGCTGATGTGATTTGGTGCATTAACGCTGGTATGATTCCACCCTAATGTAATGGTGTGGTTAGTCACCTGTATAAATTTTGTTCCCTGTCGAAGTCCAATTTTATCATAATGATACATTAGAAAAATATAATCGTGCTAGGCACGGGCAAATAATTGATGACATTTGTATGGACAATTAGTTGATAACATTTAGCTCATATATTATATAAAAAAAAAATCTATGTCCCTAGAAATCTGTTGTCTGTCTACAAAAATTGAACCTTTTTTATGTAAATAGTGTTATACAAACGTAAAGATAAAAATATTACTTAGTCTCTAGAAGTTATTAAATACAATAAATCATCTTATACATTGAATCTCTAATATCAAATTAGAAGTTAGAAAATATAAATCATTTCCCCACTCAAAATAATTGCTCTTAGTGCTGCATCTAGTCAAAGTTTACTCTCAATTAGTCTAGGCACACCATTAATTGATTTTATGTAAAATATATGATTAAAATATATATAAAAGAGAGAAAATTAATAAATAGTAAAATATATATAATAGAAAAAACTAACATTTGAGGGGATAAAAGTAAAAAAACTAACTTTCAAGTAAATCATACAAAAATAAAGATGATGTGAAGGGAGAGACCTGAAGAAAATGTAAAATTGAGAATCATTTGAAATTGTCTAAATTTTTTTAAATAGGAAACTTGTAAAAGCAAGAGAGTGATGCAAATCAAAGGGAAAAAAGTTAAGGATAAAATAAATTGCAACACAAGATCAATGAAAAAGTAGTAGTACAAAGAATTAAGAATATCAAAATCCAATATAATTTAAGAATTGAAACAAATCAAAAATAATAATTTATAGTAGGAAATGGCTCTAATGAAATCTACAACCTTAAAAGTAAAAATTTAAAAGGCCTTACAACCCGCAAGTTGATCTCAAGGAAAATAAATGTGAACAATCTAACTAAGAAATGAATGGATTGCATACCAATTTAACAAGAAATAACATTAAAAAAAAAAAAAAAAACATGCACTCTTGTCACAGTTCTTTTCAAGACCCATTCATTGAGGATTTATATTAACTTTTTAAAAGTACAAAATGAGAGATTGTGCTTTGTAAAGAAAAAAACTTTTCTACATTTCTAAAAAACAAGAATTTCAAACAATTAAAAAGAAAGAATGTCAAAAAAGGAAATCTAAATGTTTGGATTTAATATTATGTGCCAAAGGTATCAAGATCCTTTTAAAACCATCAAACATTTTTTTTTTTTAAATTTTAAGTTAGTAACAATCACATGATTCGAAATGGAGTATAAATTGCTCAAAACACTACTGCACAAGAATAGGCAATGATACATCCTATAATAAAATTGAAATATTATAATCTCCTTAAAATAAGAAAACAGAGAAAACCATCTAGAAACCTTCTGAAGAAAATATGAAAATCATAGATCATAACAACAAACACTTCACAACTATTATTTATCCAAATACAAATTAACCATAGCATAGCTCATCAAAACAAGTAATATTCTAAATAAATCTATTCAAAACACTATTATTTATCCAAATACAAATCAACCATCGCATCCACACAAATCCCAAACCTTAAAACACCGTCCACCACATATTAAAAAAAATTTTGACGACTCACATTAGAAGTAAACACTTACAATATACAAATTATTCGAATCAATCAATATTCGCTAAATCGTTGGAACAACAAGCATCATCGCTTGAGGGAGCCACCTCTCTTGAGGATTATCAATTCCACTGTTATAAAATTTCTTGGAGGGAAGATCCGGTGTTTGGATCGATGGTCATTTTGTCCCCACTTCAAGGACTTCAGCTTGTGGAAGTTGCAACACTTTTTGGAGCTTTTGATAGAAGGTGAAAGAGTTACAAGTATTGGGAGTTATTGGAGAAATTACAAATCTTAATGACAAAAAAATCAATTGTCACTTAGTGGGATGAGTCATTAAATGGTAAAAAAATCAAAGTGTTAATTGGTGAGAGGAGTTATTAGAGAAGCTATAAAAGGAAAGAGTTATTGTGGAGTTACAGTGTCATGAAAAAACTATTGGAAAGGCATTCAAAGGGTGGAGAAAAAAGGCGAGATTGCACTTGAGAGGCATTCAAATTATAGGAGAGAAAATACGAGATTGCACTTGAGATGGTCAAAATCAAATTGAGAGTCAAAATCAGGCTTGATTTCGCAATTGAATTATGTTCACTTCATATATAATAATGGACAAATTAGTTAGGAAATAATTCATTTAATTATTTGGGCCACTGAGGACTTACGAAGGCATAAAAATCCACTTATACATCTTGTGAAGATTTAAAAGAAAAAACAAGCCTCTTCATTTTTTTCATGTCTAAGAAATTAGAAGCAAAAGAAATTACCCAGTTGGTTCTTTTTACGATCAAACGAAATTATTATTTCTAACTAAAGGAGCTAGAATAGGAATGTCATCATTCCTGAAAACCGACTGTTGCACAACTAATAAGTGATATGTAATATGCATGGCCATGTGAATTTGTCTTATACAGCAATAAGTAACAATAAAAATGATTAATACACATCCTAGCATTGATGAATTTATAATATTAACCCTATGAATCTTCAGCATGGCCCACATCTTAAATTCATATCACTCAAAATAAGACCTTTCATTTATCATTTGCCTGGTAAACTTTTGTTCAAGTGAGAACATTGTTAAAATGGGGGCCAACTTGCTTTTTTTTTTTTTTTTTTTTTTTATTATTCTATCATTTTTTTTTATAGGTAACAACCATTCATATGAAAAATGAAAGCATAAACAAAAAAAAAAAAAAAAAAGGCAAAAGAGCCTAGGGAGCTTGATATCGAGATACAACACTAGACCATTACAAGATACAAGCAAAAAGGAATCATCCTCTCCACCCCTTGCTCAGCGAAAGAACCAATCATGAAATTAACTTCTTAGGCCACATGAAAAAAAAAAAAAAAAGAAACCGCACGGAAAGAAGATAGGGCTTTGATCTCATTAAGGAAGAAAGTGAAATTTCCAAGGTGTAATTTTTAACTTAGAAACCCATTGAATAACATTGGCCGAATCACCTTCCACTATCAACCCCTAGCTAAACAGTCGAACATAAAACCCCAGAGCTTTCAATTTTGCATAGACTCTCTTTGTTAGGGTTTATGATTCCCACATTCTTTGAAAACACATATAAAATATCCCATACGTGAAGTGAGTTCCATGAAATCTACTACTTTATGGAGATGAATTATAGGAAATGTATATCTTACTAGCGGTTAAATTTGAAGAAATGAAGGTGAAGATGGATGACAATACTTTACCCAACCTATCTTTAACCTGCCAAACCTGACCAACAATAACTACGGTTCGGTCACAAGTCAGGTTTTCTTGACCCATATAGAACTATGTCGGGCTAGGGTTAACTCACTTAACCTAATCGGCCTATATATAAATCTAAGGCCCTTTCATTTCCCTAATATGTTTTTGAAGGTAGAAGTGAGAAAGATACAAGAGGAGGAAAGAAACGAAGGACCTGTAAGAAATAGAGGAGGGAAAGGAAGAAGAAGAATGACTTAAGTTTTATCACTAAGGATTTGTTTATGCAGCGAAGTTTTTGTGAAAGAGGAGTGGAAACTCGTTCCACTTTTTTACATTTCTCATCCATCTCACGTTTGGTGCAACAACTTTTCAACGAATAAACCTTAAAAAGACCCTATATTGTTGTGCTAGCGAGGATCTCCAATGCCTATGGGAGAGGTAAGAAGCGTGTTTCCTCTTCTTTTTTTTAGCAGCTGTACAAGTCTTGAATTTCCCCTATCCATCTCTCTATTTGTACTCGAATGTTTTTCCCATTTTCGCTTTCTTAACAATTCAAATCACTAAGTCCTAACTTTGCAAGCCCACCTGAATCAAGAAACCCCATAATCCTAGCTTCTCATATTGTTGCTGCTTGATGTCTTGACGTTGCATATGGAGATGAGGAGATTAAAGCATTTCTTTAGAAGATGTAGGATCTTCATGACAATCCCTTTATCTCTTTGTCTCTTTTGGGAAACCCCCCTGCCCCACAATTACCAATACCACTTTGTATCGCACTCTCTATTACTCACATTAACTCAAATGGGTCAGCATAGGTCAAGTCGGGGTTGACCAACCATAGGTGTGCCCTGGAAAATCTTGATCCATATCAAAAGTGGGTCGAATTTGGGTTGGAGTCTAAGTTGTGGATCCCGCATGTTGACCCAACCTGCTTGCTACTCACATGAGTATCTATAAATGGTCGCCAAATATTATCCACTCCAAAAGGAAATAAATTAAGGGGACATGAGAAATAAATACATAGCCATCACTATAGTAAATCAAATATAAGGGAAGTTCACTCCCATCCCAGTGCCCAATTTTTATCCTTCACCCTTGCCTCTTCAGTAAACTTTGTTGCATCTTATTTTACCGTGAATTTGTGAGAATTAAATTTCATATGAAACAAAGGTCTCCTACAATAACTTTTTTTCCACTTCAAACTCTTATTTACACACACGATCAATCTAACCTTTCATTTACATTTGTACGGGTGAATTTGACAAAGTGAGAATAACATCAAGGACGCTAATGAAACCAAAAGTGGGGTGGCAGTAGCCATGACCCCCCAAAAAATTGTATAACACCCCTCAGGCTTTTAGAAGATTGTATTCATATTTAACATATGATTTCCCTTATATTTTTCTTTCTACATAGTGGCCCCTCCAAGGAAAATCTCCTTAATCCGCTCCTAATTAAGGGGTTGTTTGTTTGCACTTATTAATATGTTTGGCTGTTCTCATTTATGTATCCCATACAAAACACAATACTATGTAAATAGTGTGTAAATGCAGTTATTTTCTTATTAGAAATCTCATCAATCTCATTTTCATATCAAGAGAAGCCACCACTAGACATCTCACATTCCTGATTTCAAAGAGTTGGCTCAAACATGCAAGAAAGAACCATGTAGTGGTGTCCCCAGAAATTGAAGTTCTCCATTTTTAATTTTTTATTTTACTTGCATTTCTCCTGCCATTGGATCTCCAATCAAAAGACCACAGTATGTGGGGTCTCCAAATCCAACGGTCAAGATCATTTACTGTGTGGGCCACACTCCTACATCCAAGGACCAAAAGTTCCAACACTGTCCTGTGGCCCAGTACCCATACTATTCTTCCATAATCAAAATCCTCCTCCTCCTCTCTCTCTTCCTCTCTCCCTCTCTCTACCACAAAGCAGGAAAAAAATAAATATAAAAAGTCAAGAACGAAAGGGAACGAAACAAATCTACGCCTCCCTCCCTCTATAAAATCTCCAAACATTTCTCCATTCTCTCTCTCTCGCTTCGCTGCTTAGAACGCTAAAACCCTAACGGATTTCAACTACCCTTCGAAAACCCTAATCCCTCTTTCTTCTGCAAATCTCCATTGAAGAAGAAGAAGAAGAAGATCTCAAGATCTCAGCCCTTTTTGCTTCTGCAGCGAATGGAAGGAGCTATACCGTACAGCCCTCGCACTGTAGAGGAGGTTTTCAAGGATTTCAAAGGGAGGAGAGCTGGAATGATCAAAGCTCTCACCACTGGTTGCTTCTCTTTCTCTATAATCGCTATCCAATGAGTCAATTTCTTCTGTTTCCTTTCTAAATGTCTCATGATGTTTTTGACTTTTTTTTGTTACAGATGTGGATAAGTTTTATCAGCAATGCGATCCTGGTGAGTTCTCCGTTCGCGGAATTAGGGTTTTGGTTTCTCCATCTTTCTAACCCTTTTTGTTTTCATGGAATTGTGTCTTGCGTGAAATTATGAATTTTGTTGGGGTTTAAGATATGTAAATTGCAGTTACGTTGCTCGAGTTTTTTTTGTTTTGTTTTGCCGGAGTTGCCTGAAATTTGCTAGTTCTGGACACTGCTCAAGTTTACCTTTTAGAGTCTGTTTTATGGGTATGATGTTTGTGGGTATCATGTTTTGTGGGTATCATGTTTTAGAGTCTGTTTTGTGGGTATCATGGTGATACATGGTTAAGAGATACATGGAATGGAGAATGGAGATGTGGAGATGGGTAAGGAATCCTTAGAGCTGGTTGGAAGCTACAGTGGATTGGACTAGAATTAGTGCCCTCTTACTGGTGTGGTCCACTTTGATTGGAACGATGTTGACATTTTTTTTTTTTTTTGGGTTCAGTCCAGACCACTGAACAGTTCACTCCACGCCTACAGTTCTATTTTTTAGTGCCGTAGAATTACACATGCAACACATAGGGCTCATTTGTGTAAAGCTGCAAATTTCTCACCTATTTCCAAACATGACCTTAGTTACCAGTAACAATATTTTTGCCGTCATTTTGTGTGCTTTTGACTGAGTAGACAGGGAAACTTGTGGATCATAGGAATGGTTGGTTTTGAGACCAAGTATACTCTTACCACGTATCTTTTGAACAGATGTTTGCTTCAGGTATTGGTGACCATCACCATGTGTGGTCTCTATCTGTCCTCCTAGGATTTTGTATGGTTTTTATTAGTTGAACGCTGAAGTGAGCGCGGCAGCGTGGGGAGAAATAATTGGGAAAAGAGGGGGTGGGTGGGTTGGGGGGGAGGGGGGAAGGTAGCCTACAATGTGATCAATGAGCTTCTTGGGATTGTCGGTGGCGCAGATGGTTGCAAACCACCCCCACCCCAACCAAAAAAAAAGGGGGAAGAATTGAAAGCACTGCAATTGGATTGCAGAAAGTGGTTAAGCTAAATTTTCCTAATCACTTTTTGTCAAATGGCCTTCATGCTGCACTTTAGTTTGGTGAATAGGAAAGTAAAGCCCCATTGAAGCTTAACAGTGATATGGATGAGCTGAAGGATCTCCTGGTTGGTTCTTAGGTGTTTTTCATCCTCATTCTTAAAGGTACTGACAGAGAAGTGGATGTTCACTCTAACATGGGAGTAACACACTATCAGTAGTGTTTGGTCCATGCAATCCCTTTGTATTGATGTGCCTTTAAAATCTGTGTTTTTCCTATTGTCTTTGGCCAGTCAAATGATCCATTGTGCCGTGGATGTTGTTGTACTACCCTGCAATGTGAATGCTCTAAGGAGCTTTTAGGGGCGCATTGCCCACATGAGGTGATAAACGATGCCGAATTGAAGGCACAACTCATTGGAGTGCGGAAAGTGGTCAAGCTAAACTTTCTTCTGCTTTCCGTTCAAGGGGATTTATCCTGCCTCATAGGCTGGTGAATGAAAAAAAATTAAGTCCCAGTGGAAGCTTGCGAATGGTATGATGAGCTGAAGGATCTCCCAGCTGGAGGTCACATTTCTTTCATCCTCTTTTTTAGAGGTTTTAATGGGGAAATCAGATGTTCTCTCTAATGTAGGAACAACACGTATTGTTGGCGGTTGGCACTTGGCACGTAAACCCTTCGAACTGACCTGTTTTTAAACATGTAGCTTTTTCTTTTTTTTGTTGTTGTCTTTGGCCAGTCAAATGATCCACTGTCCTGTGGATGTTGTTGTACTACTAGTGTACTTAAAATCTGTAGTCATAAAGACAATAGTATTGATACTGGTGCCCAAGCATATACAAGATGCAATACAAGTTCCCAAGGCCTAAGCATGTACAAGTTGAGTGATATTCTACTGATAAAAAAAAGTTGATTGATATTCTTGTTTTGTGCCTCTTTTTCTTTCTTTCTTTCTTTCTGAATGGCGGCAAATTTTATTAAAATGCACATCAGTATAAGGGAAATATACAAATGGCTAAAACACGTAGAGCAAAGCAAAAATAAAACACATCAAGAAGTGTGCCAACAACAATTCCTGATGCTAGACACCCTGTTTTGCAATGATATCCAACGCAGAGTTGGCATTTCTTTTTACCTGAACAAATGAAATCTCGATCTCCTTAGATGTCACTTCTTCCGCCACACCAGCTAGTACCCAAGGAGCTTCACATCTTCCCGAAGCCCATCTAGTAGCACAAAGGGAGTCGCCTTCAGCCTCTATTCTTCTAAAGCCTAGATGCCGAGCTAAGGTACTGAGGGGTTGCTTTCTTTTGGGAGATAGATCCCATATACTTCTAGGTGCCGTTTGGCAAGTATACTTTTTGTGTTTTTTTGACTTAAAAATTATTTAAATAGATGTTTTGCGTGCTTTAGAGTGTTTGGAAAAGTTCACGTGGATGTTTGATTCAATTAGTTTTAAGACATTTTGTCTCTTTTTTAGAAAGTAACCAAAAGGTAATTGTTTCAAATAAACATGAATGTCTAAAGCAATCAGACACTTTTGCCTTTTAGACTTAAGTGATGGATGTGCCAATTATGTATCAACACATTTTCAATGATAATGCCGAAAGCTAAACCAATGTCAATTTTGACCATTGAAGTCACAATTGTGACGCTAGCAATAATGCAATGAGCAAAGATTGATGATAGTTTCGGGTCCGAAGCCATTGTTTTCTAGCCAATGTGGAACACTCAGGTTAGATATCTCCCAGTAGGAGCAGGTTCAAGGTCAAGTTTGAGAGGACTGTACTGGTTTCTATCTTGCCTGAGCCGTTATGTATCGACTGATAGAGTAATAGTGCTAATTTTTAGAAAAGGGAGTTCCACTAATAATGCTGACACACATTCACACACATATAAATGGTTCTGTAGCTGCAAAATTGTTCAATAATAATGCATAATAAAAAGCTCAGCTGAGCTATTTCAGGATATGAAGATTGATTCTCAGTCAAATGGAGGTTTTGGCATTGTTATACATTTAACTTGGTACTAGTAGGCCGCTTGAGGACCGACTATTGAGGCTTCCTTTACTTCTTCCATAATGATGTTTCTGAGGTCAATATTGTTGCGTGCTCACAGAGAAAGAGAACTTGTGCTTGTATGGACTTCCCAATGAAACTTGGGAAGTCAACCTTCCTGCTGAGGAGGTACCTCCAGAGCTTCCCGAGCCGGCACTGGGAATAAATTTTGCTCGGGATGGGATGCATGAGAAGGACTGGATTACTCTAGTTGCTGTTCACAGTGATGCATGGCTGTTTGCTGTTGCCTTCTATTTCGGTGCACGCTTTGGGTTCGACAAAAATGATAGGTAACTTTTTACTGTTTCTGGTTCAATGGATAATACTGTCTCTGTAATTTTCTTTATTTATTTTTATTTTTATTATATTGTTGTGGTTTTGCCCTTTCTGAACCATGACCCAATAAATTTACTCAAAAATATAAATGTTCTGTGAATTCAGTCTAGCTGTTTATTGTTAAGTTGGATCGTTTTATCTTTTATTTGTTTTCATATGTTTACATGGTTTTATGATCTGATGCCCTTTTTTGTGGTTGGTAATTTGGCTATGCCCGTTCTTTGATAAAGAAACAATCCTACATCTGAACTCGATTGCCTATATACATAAATTTTCACATGCATATCCTGTTTTAATTTTAATATCTTGGAAGGATTGCGATTTTTTTAATATAAATACAAATTAAACATCCACAAGCACAAAAATTCAGTAATAACAATGATTTTCTTTTTTTTTTAGTGATCAGAAAGTTTGTTATGTTAGATGCATTATTATTATTATTATTTTGGTAACATGACATGAAGCTTGGGAGCACCTTCCACTCTGCCACGGGCTCTTGTCTTATGTTAAATCAAAATTTAGAAGTGCTAAAGTGCCCTAAGGAGTCGTTTGCCTTTTACGCATGGGATGGGACAATGGGTTTTACCCATGTAAATGTTGCATATTCAAATGCTGAACATGTGAAACACATTAGCATGTTTGTCAAGATCATCATTTTCACATGAGTAAATGAGTGCTTCCAACGGTTTTAGATGTATTTGGATGTTTTGGCCCCTTTCACAGATTTCTTGAAACCCGTGAAGATTTAAGATATGAAGTTAAATGTCTTGACGCTTATTGTTAATATGAAAATATTGAATGGTTTGGATCATGAATTGGGAGCCTACTAGAGAATTTGTCTGTAGATTCGAACTTCTTCACAAATTACTTGAAATCTATAAAGATTAAATATAATCAGCTTCAATGTCTTGGAGTTTATTAGTTCAATAAATTGATTTAACGGTTTGGATAAAAAATACGGGGCCCATAGGAATGAAAAATAAAGGTGGTTGTCAGGGTCCACAATAATGCAATCACCATGTGAGATACTGTACTGGCGCCTTTTTGCAAGAGGCATGAGATTTTCATATCAGTTTAGGGGTGGAAATTTTGGTGTGATTGGCTTAATTTACACTCCATTTCCACACCTCATTTACGCATCACATGCATAAATGAGTGTAAACCAACTTGATGATGCGTAATCATTACACGTGAATCATTTACCTATGTGAATGATGGAAAACAAACGACCCGTAAAGATAAATCTCACGATGGTCATTTTTATGTTATTGCAAAACTTGCATCTCTCTCTCTCTCTCCCTCTCTCTCTCGCATTTATTATGAATAATGAAAAATTTTGTTGGTGGTATACGTTGTTGTACAAGGTTCGGAATGAAAATTGAGATAATTTTATTGATGGTATATGCTTTGTACATGGGTCGGAATGTAAATTGAGATAGACATTCTTATCCAACTTAAGGATGGAATATTTTTCCTTCCAACAACTAAGCTCATCCCATAAATTCCTTCCTTGCAATTCTCTTTGTAGTTCAGTTGGACAAAGAGGGATGAGATGATGGCTCTTAAAAGAATTTTGTGGTGCTTTTAGTTGATTTTAGGGCTAAGAGTTAACGTATCCAAGAGTCTTTTGGTGGGGGTTGGATGCTCTAATGAGACCACTCAATCTTTGGCAGCCATGATTAGTTGTAAATCAGGAAGGCTTCTGTTTTTGTATCTTGGCCTGCCTGTAGGGGCAAAGCCGAGTTCTAAGGCACTATGGGATCCCGTCATTGACAAGTTTGAGAAGAAATTGTCTTCTTGGAAGAGACAATACCTATCATTGGCTGGGAGGATTACCCTTATAAGATCTTGTTTGTCAAATTTTCCGATTTATTATGTCTCTTTTTAAGATACCTAAGGCTGTGGTGGGGAGGCTAGACCGTATACATAGGAATTTTTTATGGGATGGTCAGGGCGATACAAGGAAGCTACACTTAATGAAATGGAGTGAGGTCATTAAACCTAAAAGGGGTGGTGGTTTGGGTCTTCGTAGTTTGGAGAATAGGAATGCGGTGCTTTTGGCTAAGTGGTGGTGGGGTTTTGGAGACGAAAGGGAGGCTTTATGGAGAAAGGTCATATCTGCCAAGTATGGTGAGGACAGGTGGGGGTGGCCTAATCTAGGTCCAAAGCGTCGTAGGTCGGGTCCGGGGGTGCTATTGCATAAGTTGGGCATGTATCAACCGATATGGGAAAAATCTTATCCAAAGCATCTTAGCTTTTTACTCAGCCTTGGTGGGGATCCAACCTTCTAGCGCTCCTTCTTTCCCTCTTTGGATGGGGCTAGCTCCTTCCCGGGTGGAGGCTTTTTGTTGGCTGGCAATTGTAGCGAAGATCTCTACTGCAGACAATTTGCGAAGAAGAGGGCTCTTATCAACTTCCATCTCCGACATTTGCGTGATGTGTCAAAAGGAGGCAGAAACAGTTAATCTTCTTTTACTTCATTGTGACTTTGTGACCAATGTTTTGGGTCATTTCCTTAGTAGATGCGGAGTTGCTTGTTGTTTTCTGAGGAACATTGAAGAGGTTGTAGAGTCTTGGATAGGAGATCATTTTGTTGGATGTGGTCGTACTCTTTGGAGGTTGATCCCTTTTGCTATTCTATGGTCAATTTGGAGAGAAAGGAATGATAGAATTTTCAAAGGTAAAGTCCTCCCCAAATGGATTTGATTGCTTTAATTAACATGAGGATATCAAAGTGGGCTTTGATTAGAAAAGAGTTCTCCAATTTTAGTTTAAATGATATTATTTATAATTGGGAGGCTTGTCTGGGATGTGGCGCCGTTAAGGTAAAAAATTCTGTTTTCTGTTTCTCTTCATCTTCATTTTTCTCTGGAGCTTGAGCTTGGAAAAATTTCACCCACCTTCACGGCTGCTAACTCTCAGCTTCGTCTCTTCACTGCCAACAAAGAATTCTGTCAGTCTTTGTCATCTTTCTTGCCGGAAGAGGCCTTGAGGCTGGAAGAACTTGACCGAGGGCTTTACAACACGAATTCAACACCAGCATTCAAACACAGATGCATGAATGCAGGAACAACGAACTACCAGAGGGCTTGGATAGCAGCCGCACAAAGAGAAGCTGTCAATTTTAACGAGGGTTTCATTTTGTTTTTACTTCCATTAATGGAAATTAAGTCAACCTGTAACGAAGGGCAAAAAAAACCGCAAATATAGAAGCCCGATCTGTCATTTTCCCTCCTTTAACAGAATTATTGGAATCCCACGATTCGATACAATGCGAATTGAAGTGCATGATATTTTCCTAAGTGCGGTTTGGCAGTGCGATTTGAATCGTTTTTCTTCTGATATGATTCGAATTGCGAATTGCATGATTTTGACAACTATGCCCGGAACCTCTTGTCGGCCTTCTCGATTCCACTCCGAAAACACGGATCGGCATTTTCGGAGCGGATCTGTCCTTGAAGCACGGATCGACCGAATATGGAGCGAACTGTGTAGAATCTTTGGTCTTTTGTGCTTTTTTTTTTATATTTATCTTTTGAATGAAGAAACTTCTTCTGGCTTATTAATTATTGTCTATTTTATGTTTTCAAATTGCAAAGTGAAAATTTTTCTCCATTTTTGTTACTTGAATATATGGATAAAATGTATTTGTGCCCGTGCCCATTAGTTAATTGTTTGTAAACCCACAAGCTATGATGTCCAGATACGACATGGATACGGCTAGGATACGCCATAGACATGGAAATGACACAGATTTGACACATAAAATGTGAAGTATCGGATACGATACAACACGATATGTTGCCCATTTCAAAGTATCCGTGCATCATAGCCCACAAGCACTATGTTGTATAGGCGCTCCGGATATATAATTATTTTAAGATTTAGCGCTTTGGCGCCCTTGCTCCCGCTCCCACCCTTGCTCTGGGCACTTAGATCTATAAACAAAAGATCCAATCTGAATAGAAAAACCAAACGATCAATGATCCATGGCTGAGAATGGGTCCAGAGACAATGCAGAGGTCGGGTTCAAATATTTATCTAAACTAGGTATGATTGCATTCAAAAATTTATTCCAGAAAAAAAAAATACAGATTAGATCTAAAGATCTGATCTAAAACAAATGGTCAGATGCAAAAACATGAGACTTATCAAGACAAACAAATGGATCAAACAAACATTACCATTGATTTGTAATCTCCTTTGTCCCTAGCTTTAGCTCAATGTTAGTGATACCAAACACCCCTTTGGGGGCAAGAGTGTACAAGTTAGAATCCTCCCAAGTCCCAAGAAACTATAAGCTTCTTTAGATCAAGGATCATTGTAGCAGTGTAATGATGTTTAAGGGTCCATGTGAACACAATGATAGTGGATGAGCATAGACTGGCAAGGAGCAGGATGTAAAAGGTCCAACAGTAATAGCAAGTACAATGAGACAGGAAGAGTACCATCAGCGACATAGAAAAGGTGGTACATCAAAGTATTCTATCAGGAGAGGAGGCACTACTGGAACTGGGCTATCGTGAGTCTGAGGACAGAGCAGATAGACAAAGAGAAGTGGGGCTGCTGCAAACAGCAGTTCAACAGACACTCTCAGATGATTGGAGAGGAGAAACTGATGAGTTCAGGAAAATGTAGGTGGAATGAAGACCTTGTATGCTGGCCACCAACAAACCAACATTGTCAGGTGTGGAAGAACTGGTTGCAGGTAGCAGGGCAATTAAGAAAGAGAAGCAGCATTTGCAGGTTACCTGTGCTGGATGCAGGCAGGTGATGGGTGCTGAGACACAGGCGATGGCCAAAGAAGGAAGAGAAGATGAAGCTGAGAATGTGCTAGATGAAGGCTGTGATCAACAGCCTTTCACAAGGCAGGTGTTTCTCATGGCAATGAAGCTATTAACAAATTGAGAACTTGTGTAGGAATAGATTGGTGGGTGGAAGTTGATTTCAGTTGGGATAAGGTTAATGTCAGTAGGAATTGACATGCCTCGTAGTAAAGTGGCAAGAGGCATCTCACCTTGGGTAGCTGCCCACTGATCGATCCATGGGCACGTAGGTTAGTTTCACATCCCTGTACCTCCGATCCAACGTAGCCAAAAAAGAGAAAAATTAAGACTGTTGATAGGATTGTTTGTGAATATAGTTTCCAGAAAGGGTTTACAAGCATGGATGAAAATCAGTATTTGGCCAATACATGCTGGTATCAGTAGAGACTGAACCAATATTTACAACTTACCAGGCTCGGTTCTGTATTGCAAAAAATTATCCAAAATATTGGTCTCGATCTTGTATCGACAAAAGTTCCTCAAAATATCTGTCATATCCACCAAAATATCGGTCTCGGCCGATATTTGAAAATATCAGCCTGGAAGCACAAAAATCCCTTCTTTCCCTCTTTATTCCCCATTCTCACTTTCCTAAATGTCCGAATATTAGAAAAAAGATCCTCTTAAGTTGTAGGGGGAGAGACAGAGAACAGGGAAAGGGCTCTGAGTCTCTGACTTTCTATGTTTATTGGGAAACTTCAAGTGGTTGATCACTAAAATATTAGGAAAATGCAAGTGATCTATAGTGGCCAATCTAATGGTGTACCTAACACTGGGTCTTGCTAATTGTTCATCTAATGACATTAAATGGATAGTAAGCACAGTGTAGCTGATAGGCCTATGATTCAAATCATATGTCATGGTTAAATTGACGATGTGTCTAACTTTGATTTAATTGGAGATTTTGACAAAGCTAACATAAAGGGTGATAGTTATTTTGAGTGATTTGGGTTTTAGATATGGGTTACATTGATGGATTTATAAATTATAAAGATGGGGCTAAATATTAAACACCAAATCTTAACATCTTTACCCATCAAAGCTTAAACAAGTACGCAAGATGTTATGACTTGGGGGGTCGATATTTTGATTTATAGTGTGTACCATTGAAAACAATTGTTTTCTAGAATTTTTCAATATTCTGATTTTTTTGTATATTTTTATTTTTTTAATGGTCACAAAAAAGATCCCTCAGTGATAAGCTGCGACGGCCATGAATCACGATTAGTTATTAGGATTGACTGTGACTGTGATTTTGAACATTGTTAAGCAATGATAGCCTGAGCTCTTGCAAAAAAGATAGTTATTTTTTTTAGGGAGATACCAGAGGTTTGTTTTACGATGATGACACTTGTTTTAAAATTACGTTTGTCGAACTACAAACGAGGCGGTGAATATTATGTCTGAGCAAGTTAAATGAAGCGAGCCAATCAGTAAATAATACGTTTTATAAGTATTTCTCAATCTTTGGTAGAGAGCTAATTTTTGGAATGAGAATTTTGGATTCCCTTTTACTGTTGATGTTTGGGGGAATTGTAGTAGAGATCAGAATGTCGAGGTGGATATGTGGTAAAATTAGGAAGGATAAAATTAGAAATGAGTGCTTTTGAGAGCATTTAGGGGTAGCATTAGTAGGAGATAAAAGTAGAGAAATCCGTTTGAAATGGTTCGGGCATGTCCAACATAGGCTGGCAATGGCAACGGTAAGGAAAAGTTTGGCTATGCAGGTTGATGGCTCACCAAGGGGAAGGGGTAGGCCGAAGAGGACATCGATGGAGGTAGTAAAAACAGATTTGAAGAAGTGCAACTTATCTGTGGATTTGGCTCAGGATAGATCGGAATGGAGAAACAGTTCTCATGTAGCCGACCCCAACATGGTTGGGACAAGGCTTTGATGATGATGATGTCTTTTTTTTGTATATGTGTGCAATATACTTCTCTTATACTATTTTTTCTCCTCCTTGATGGTGGTACACTTTTTTTTTCTCAATTTAATCAAAATCTAACTGATAAGAAGAATGTGTGGGATATTCTCTTTCATCTGTTTGGTGTGTCATGGGTGATGATGGAAAAATTATTTCAGGTTCGTGAGGCATGAAGATGCCAGGTGGGTGGACATGTGGGAATACTTTGGATGTTGAGAGTTCTGGTAATCCTATGGTTGAGTTCAACAGAAAGAGGTAGTAGAACCTTAGCAGATGAAAGTTATGAATGGTTTGAGGTGGCAAAGTTTGCTGAACAGGGGAAGGTGCCCACTATCTCAATTTTGAGGTGGTGTAGTTTAGTCATGTTACCAATAAAAAAAAGTGGGCTGAACTGGAGGCTATCTTTTGGGAAAAGATTAGGGGAAAGTTATTAGTCACTTCTGTGATCAAATTTGCAGGCATGCTTGTTAATTTCATTCTGTTCCAGCTGTAATTCCCAGAATGTTGATGGAAACTGTACCACGAAATTCTCTCCAAATTCACCTTGTGGCTTGTGCTGGGTGGAATACATCTTTTCAGCTGAATCAGGCCTCTACTGGCCAGAAGAGGTGAAACAAGCCTTGCCCAACCAGTGCTGACTGGTTTTGTCCAGCCCGAACAACTAGTTTATTTTTTCAATTTTGTCCCTTTAAAAACCCTACTTCTCAGACCATTATAAAAAAAAAAAAAAAAAAAGTCCCCCCTCCGCAGTGGGGGTGGGGTGGTGGGAGGCAGAGAAGAAAGCCTTAGTACTCAGGGTATAAGGTTGCCGTTAACCCCTAAAGGCACTAAGATGTCTTATTTCCCCTCAAAAGGTCTCTCTTTCTCACACTTTTAACTTGTAAAAAGAAAACTAAACCCTCAAACCATGCAGTACCTATGAAATAAAAATGGGCTGCATTTTTTTGATCTGGTTAACCTTTTCATATTTTGATGCAATTAATCTAAATTTCTATTGTCTAAATTCTACGCCTGCATGCTTATTCCTTCAGCAGTAATTGCTTTGTATGATGTGATTTAGATGCGTGACTATGAGTATTGACTTGACGGTTGACATACAGTAACGTAGAAATAGCTATTTGAAGTATATGTTAGATTATGTAAATATGATTGTCTTTTTAGAATTCTACTAATTTTTACAATTTTTCTAATATATATATATATATATAATATGATTGTGTCTTTTTAGAATTGTACTAATTTTTACCATTTTTCTATTTTTAAATGTGTGTGTGTTTTCCTTTGCATCCTCTCCGGAATGAGACACTGGGATGATCCATACTGGAACATTCCATTTCATGGCCAAAGCGGATCTGGACTGGAATGGAACTGACTATTATGTTTGTATCATTTAGACTGAATCCTTTTCACTAAGACAAAATATGATGTATCTTAATGAAATAGAAACCTAGTTTAAAATGAAAATTGATTTCTTTTATCTTCTGGATGTTTTCCTACCGGATATGGACCCTACTGGATGTTTTCTTGCTGGAAAAATGTCATTTTCAACTGCTGGAAAGGTGTCATTTTCAACTAGTCCTTTCCAATGAAACCAAAGGTAGTCTTCCATTGTGTTTCAGCACAAAAGATTGTGAATAGCCTCTGAGGTTTTTGGGATGCAACTGTAAAAGATGAGTGAAATAGAGAAAGGAACTGATGGGAACCAAATTGGCTAACATGATAGGCAATACAACTGCACTTATCCCTTTCACAGTGGGACGAGTAATTTGAAGGAACAGAGATAACTTGCAGACAAAAAAAAAAATAAAAAAATAAAAAAATTAAGAGGATGATCAATACCTATGCCTGAAGGTGATTGATTGGTGGTCTATAAAGATATTTCATGTATTTTCATTTTTCTTCCGCACGGATTCCATCAGGTCGTTACCATTGTGCTGATTCCTGAAGACACACGAGTAGAAGATTCTTTACTCCTGTGATTGACTAGGATCTGTGGAACTGCTGGGAGGACACTGCATGTTGGAATGGGAGGAATGATTTTAAGTTTTAGTGTTTTAGACTCAACTAAGAGATGGTGGATTTTCCCATCCAAAGAAAAATAAGGAATGTCCTGAAAAACTCAGCATCCATAGAAACATACGGTTTTCCAGGGACTGGATTAACAAATTTATTATATATTGAGATGGAGCATAAGTGCATAACCAACGAACAACACAATTGAGAAGTTCATTTTGTTGGGAATCTTACAACATACAATACTCTCAATTTGATATCTAGAGGAGAACATAGTTTTGGGAAATGCTAATGCTGGCGGTTCATAACACATTTGTAGTCGACAAGTGAGATGCTAGCATGCAGAGCACACAACTTCTAATCGAACAGATTTGTTGTCATTGCAGTAAGTAACGGTTAGATCACTTAAACTGCAATTCTTATATTAGTCACTCCATTACATTGAGGCGTGTTAGCAGTTACGGACATGAAGTTTGAGAGTTTATCACATGAATCTGCAAGTATGTCAAAGATCCGAGGCAAGTATTCTCTCTTATTTTTAATTCGAAAGTTACGAATAAATTGGTATTAAATTGATTAAACACCCTTTTTTTTATTCTTTCAATCAAGGATTTTCTCCAAAGGCGTGAATTAATGGCCTATGATATCACAGACAGGTCGTATACAAATAAAACCATTCCAAGGGTAATTTATCCGCGCTCCACCACCCCCTCACACAAGTCTCTCATCGGCAGTGCCTCATGATTGAGATCATAGTGGATTGGCATGAATCTATTATTGAATAGTCATTATTTTACATTTTTTTGAATTAATTGCAGTATCATGATGATTTTCATCTACATATCTATTTGTAACATACTTATATTAGTGTCATATCTAACCTGAAGTGTGCTTCTTGTATACATTTTTGTTCTTTTAATCAAGGCCAGCGCTTCATTCCAACTTTCCTTCATTATGGCAAGCGGTTTTATATTTTTTTCTCTTAACTTGAGTTCTTATTATACACTGACTTCTTTGTTGGAAGCTACAAGATGTCTGCACACTGACGTTCTGATGCACACCTTTAATTCAAGGGGGTCCTGGTTTGTTGATGCCCTCCCCCTCCTCCCTTCTTCTGGCAGATGTTCCTGTGGGGGAAAATTTCACTTATCATTATATAGAACTTACATAAGACATTGTATTGAAATAATCTAAGTGCCCATCTGAAGCAAAAACAGCAGCATTCTTTTTATGGGCAAGGAGCATTCTAATCTTGTTGGCCGCTACTGCTGGTTCAAATTTCTATATGCTTTAGTTTTAGTGGCTATTTTGATACTTTCCATACTCTTATCTGTATTTAATTGTAACTTGGTTTGATCTGCTTTGGGTCTGATTTTTATGTTCATGTCCTTTCTTTTCGAAAATAATGATATAGAAATTGAGAATGCTAACTTGCAAAGACATAAGGAAATTATTGTTGTTTCATAGAGATAATAGACAGAGTTACAGTAAGGATATGTTGTTGTCATAATATCTTTGTCCACCCCCAGTTTTCTTTAAGGAACCTGCCACTGCATTTAGGTCCTTAGCACATGCCTAAAAACCCTTCGCCATATTTCCTAACTTCTTGATTCTCTTATTCGCTACTAATGATAGTTTACGAGAGCTGTCTGCAGTTTACCCTTCACCCATGATAATGCGCTTACTGAATCTTTGTCTACAATAAGAGGGTGTGAGAAAGCATTATTGAACAGTTTTTGTCCTCTTATTGCCATGATTTCTTGCTTCTTGGATTCTTCTATTATCACCATACTTGAAAACGCAAGAATGAGCTCTTGTTCATTTTTTTTCAACATTCTAATGCCTCATGATCCTTATTTTATTTTATTTTAATTTTTTCTTGCATTCCCATCCGCATCCGCATTCAGCATCCACCAAAAGCTGTCTTGGATATTCCTATCAGCTTTGAGGATGAAAGATCACTTTTCCTCTTAGCACCACGATGTCACGGACCTTCTAGCTCGTGTGGCACTCGACTATGCCCATTGCACTATCGAGTCAGCCTTCCCTATGTTGGTCTAACCCTTAGAAGAAGAAATCATACCAAGGCTTGTGCATTCACACACCAAGTAGAGATAACACTTGGGGAAGAGAGTTTTTCTATTGCTTTCTCAATCTTGCTTGGTACAAATGACTGGAATCTTCTCAATTTTTAGTTCTGTAGTGAACAATCAATGGCATAGATCTATCTACTTGTCACTCATTCAAAAATGAGAACCTCCTACACCCTTCTCTAGGAACTTCTACAGAACTCATTTTAAAATTGAGATCGACCTGTAGTTTTAGGTCCAAGCCAACTGTATTTTAAAACGCTGAACCCAACATTGCCTAATTTGGGTTGTTTCACTTGCATTGTGGTTGGGCCAGACTGAAGTTGCAGCCTGATGCCAAATTCCCTGTCATGGAAACCTGAAAAGCTTGAGAAGACCGGAATTTGCTGCCCGCTTTTGCTGGTTCAGATTTATGTTTGTGTAAAGTTGTATTGGTTGTTCTTGTTTTTAGCTGTTTCGTACTTCTTTATGCATCTTTTGCAACAGAAACATACCCATCTCTCTCTCCCCCATGTGTGTGCACCTGTGTTCACATGATGCATGTGCATCCATGTTTTATTTTTGCTACACCGGGGACTCAAACTTCTGGACTCTTACTCACACACCCATCTCCCATGCATGTTTATGTGCATTTATATATATATATATATATATATATATATATATATGTATGTATGGGAGGTGCTCCTGTGAAAGCATCTCTCACCTTACTATGAGAGATAGGAGTGGGGGGCCCTCTCATTTAAGTTGTTGGCATTGGATAGTAAGGTGAGGGCCCCCACCTTATCTCTCATAGTAAGGTGAGAGCATCTCTCTATATATGTATGTATGTATTCAGTAACAGCTAGACCATTTGATGCAGTCCAAGTGCATCATGGGCCTCAAGATCTACAAAAGGAGGCTTAAGAATAGGCCACTGTTGGCCAGTCCATTGGGCACAACCTGTCTTGGGCCAGCCCATAAATGTCTAATCCATTGGGCCTAACCCATGGTCAGCCAACCAAAACCCAACCAGGCTTGCCTTCTTTCTAAGTATGTATTTACTAGCAAAGTTTTGCAGATTTAGATAAGAAATCTTAAATCGAGCAAGATAACTGATTGACATGTATTTACTTAAAGATAATGGCATAAGAGCGGAAAGAAAATCTCATCAATTATAGACTGGCACGTCATCAATATTATAGAAGGGAAATAAAATCCTATCTAGGTCCTTAGTTGGCTGGATTTTATCATTTCCTCTATAAATACCTTGTAATCTTTCATTTGTAAATCAATGAAAGTTCCCTTTTTCCTCTTACTGTTTTGAAGCAAGTGTTGTCCCTTGTGTGAAGACTCCTTGACTGCCAATGGTGATGACTCTAAAGGTCAGGCATTCATGGTGAATGTGGGAAGACTCCATTCACATTGAGGCCAATTATATATATATATTATTATTATCAGTGGGTCCAATCATATTTGGTATCAAAGCAAGTAAGATCCTCTAGTTATGTCTTGTTCTGATTCCCTTATTTTAGATTAGAATTTCCTTTTGATTTCATTCAGTTTTTTTGAAGATAAAAAATCATCCGAAAAATGAAAAAAAAGTTAGTAGTTTTTCTAAGTAAAAGAAAATAAAAAATTGTGTTTTTTCTATCTGAAAATCCAAAAAAGTGGAGTGTTCGCTTCTACTGTGTTCTTGAATTCCTTCACTGTGTCAAGTCATTTGATCTGTTGCTGATTTAGTGCTTTCCATTCACTTTGATCCATATGTTGCTCTCCATATTTATGGATGCATTGCTGCTATCTCAATTCCTTGCAACACCCTGCTGAACCCAACCTAAAACCAGACCCATCCAAAAATCTAGCCTTGTACTTACGTGGTACATCAAATACCCCAAAACAGTCTCATACCTACTCAATTCCCAGCCCAACACCACATTGCAATGATTGCAATCCCTATCATACCCTAGATCAGTCCTCTTTTTTTTTTACCTAATATTGGGTCAAAAGAAAGTTAAAGAAAAGAAAAGAAAATTCTCACCTTAGGTCTCTTCTATAAACCCAATCCTCACAACCTTCAAACTCTTATTGGAAACCTGCCCAAAAAACTGTTCTAAGCACAATCCCTTTGCAACCCTATACTCGGTCTCAGCCTCATAACTATTTAAGCCAGTAAACTTGCCTTTCATCCAAATTGGAAATTCAAAACCCTTTGATAAATTATAGCAGTACTTCCTTGCTGAAACCCAACAAATGCAACACCTATACAATAATTGAGTCAAAACTGTTCTAAGCAACCCACCATACAGCAAGCATTAGTTGCTGCCCTGTCCCAATACAAAGGACAACCTTTAAGTTACCTTCCTTTGACCAAAATATTTTCATATAGCTGCCAGCAGATTGTCTCGTATCCTCACGCACTCGTGTACCCGGTAGCAATCCTTTGTTGCAACATCTCAATCCAGCCCTACAAACCCACTTTTCATTTACTGTTTACAGTGTATTCCCCTCTTTTATATGTTTCGTATAGACCATCTCGCGGCCTCACAGCTCAAAAAAAGTAAAGGAGTTTGCAACTGTCAATTGTAAGAGCATAGAGAATTGAACTTGTAATTATTCGTCCTTGCAGATTGGTTGAACAAGACTTTTTTTATTTTATTTTATTTGCTTAAAGGTTGAACAAGATTTTTGTACACGTGTGTGGAGCAAAGACTAATTGTCAATGAAAAATTAGTAAGAATTTAGGCACACAAGACGTCATTGACAAGTTGAAACTTCAAATTGAGACACACCCAAGTCCTTGTCACATTACATGAGCGGAAAACACTAGAGTCTTGATCAGTCAAAAGTGCTCGATGACCTTTGGATTCAAAATTTATGAATACAACATTTGGAGTGGTGTCTTTCCAACTAATGTAACTCATATATTGTTGGGAAACCCATGGCTTAAGGAATGAGATGCAAAGCATGAAGAAGCCAACACCTACTCTTTCACCCACAAAAGATGTAAACAATGTTGGAAGGCAATGAATGTATTTCAAGCATTACTCAGTAATAAGAAGCAAAGGAAAGAATATGAGGCAGAAAGGGTTATGGTTAAATAAGAAAAGCCAGAGGTGATGATAGGAACAAAAGAGGATGCATCCCTTTTTTTTTTTTTGAAACAGTAACAAAGTTTATTAAGAGAAAAGCCAAATACAAGGATAAAAAGCAAAGGAAGAGAAATAGGGGGATGGTACAGGAGCATTGTACATCACACAACCCCAGTTACATTACCACACCCACCCAAGGAGACAATCTCATTACCCCTCGCTTAGCTAACACACATCCGCCATAGGGTTTGCAGAACTAACCTCATGATGAAAGGGAACAACGATTCTAGCCGAAAGCTTCCTGATTTCACTGAAAATGAATTGAAATTTCCTAGATCTCGCCTTCCGGTTTAATACCCAAGCTATCGCATTAGAAGAATCACTTTCAACAACAAGGGCGCCTTCATTTCTTGTAGATAACAATCTAAGACCTTCCAAAATAGCTAACACCTGTTACACCTCTACTTCATTAGAGTCACATACGCCTACATTCTCGGAGAACATAATTAGCACCTCTCCTTTCAAATTCCATAGCACTCCCCCTATTCCCGCCACCCCTCGAAGCCCCATCAACGTTGAATTTAAACACCCCAAAGGAAAGGGGAGACCGAGCGACTATTCTCCTCACCTTAAATGGACCACAACCCATACAAGCTTTCCAATTATGAAGAATATCACTTAAGCTGAACATTGAAAACTCCTTCCTACTTAAAACCCACTTTGCAATCCTTAAGGATACCTTGGAAATCACCTTTGCTGTCGTAGTCATCCTCCATAAGATGCGCCCACAACCAACAAAACACCCACCACGCCAGGAATCTGCAGCCTCTGCAATATTCTTCGGACAACACCACGCTTGATCGCATCTCCCTATAAAATTGTACTAAACTGTGAATGCCACCTTGCAATGAAGAAATAGACAGTTAACTGGCTCCTCCTCCTTGCCACACATAACATAAGGTCTGGAATATTGGATGATGTCATTCCTCTCCTCAGATTATCAGCTGTGGCAACTTTCGCCACAATTGCTAACCAACAAAATGCTTTAACCCAAGGAGGTGCCTGCCCCAACCACACATGGGAAGAAGGAGCCCTATGGGTGTGACTACTCCCAAGAGCAAGTATAAGGACTTTGCCGAGAACTCCTTGGAAGTGGAAGGCTTTTCCAAATCCGAGAGTCCTTAGAATCCCTGCAAAGAAACAAGTTAGTAAGAATACTCAACAATTTCAACAGAAGAACAAGGAAAAGATGAAGCAATTGAAGAGGTAAAACAAGTTGTTGAAGAGTCGCATCGAGAAGCTAAAGATCTGGACCCTCTGATCGATCATATCACCTTGCACGCGCTCACAAAATTATCGAATGAGTTGATGCAGCCATGTGCTGCAAGTTCTACAGAAATAGGCCAAAGAATAACCCCACTAACATATCACACCATTGGATCATTGATCATGATGCTCACGCTGAAGTATCTCATCGTTCAACTGTCCTAGATTGATTGTGTATAGAGATCGATGGTGGGCGACCGCAGATGATACTTTGTTGGACAAACTGCACTCTTTCGTGGATCCAATGATTTATATATTTATCCAAATGGGCAATGGCACCGTCGACTCAATCTACCCTGTCAAAAGGCATTGCCCCTTCTAGTTTTTGTAATAAACCATATACCAACCCAAAAGCTTAAGCTGATAAGTGGAAGGCCCACACAGGTATATTAAGACATGTCAAGCCTATTACTCAGGCGATGTGGGATGTGGGACTTCCCAACACTCCCCCTCTCGTGCAGGCCCAACAAATGTCATGGATGGGCCTCACACGTGAGCTACAAAAGAACAACGGGATTGGAACCTGCTCTGATACCATGTAATAAACCATATACCAACCCAAAAGCTTAAGCTGATAGGTGGAAGGCCCACACAGGTATATTAAGACATGTCAAGCCTATTATTTAGGCGATGTGGGATGTGAGACTTCCCAACAGTTTTAGATGGAAGAACATGTGTAGCACCAAGAGACAATAAGTGAACGGATTGGTTGACTGAGTGGGAGATCACAAGATTGATTGTCGATCTAGGAAGACTCAATCCAACTCATTAGTGCTGAGTTCTCTCAAGCCGGGGAGAACTTATGCATTCCAAGAGCATCATGGCCCTCAAAGTCTACAAAAGGAAGCCTAAGAATATGCCTCTGTTGTTTAAAAGAAAAAAGAATAGGCCTCTGTTGGCCAGTCCATTGGGTCCAACTCATGGCGGACGAAGCCCATAGATGTTTGATCCATTGGGCTTAACCCATGGTCAACCAACCCAATAACCCAGCTATGCCTACTTTCGTAGTATGCACTTTCCAATAAAGTTTCCTAGATCTAGATAAGATATCTTATATTAAACAAGATAACTAATTGACATGTAATTAATTAAAGATAATTGATTGGCAAAAGAGAGGAAAGAAAATCCCATCAAGCATAAAGAGATTGACATGTAATCAATATCATGGAAGGAAATGGAGATCCTATCTAGGTCCCTAATATGCAACATTTTTATCCCCTTCCTCTTTAAATACTTTGTAGTCTCATTCTAAATCAATGAAAGTTCTCTCTTTTCCTGACTATTGTGAAGCAAGTGTTCTCCCTTGTGTGAAGATTCCTTGGGGCTGCCAATGGTGATGACTCCAAAGGCCAGGCATCCATTGTGAATGTGTGAAAACGCACATCCATTATTGGGTACTGTTTGTGTGTTTGCTTGTCTGGTTATTTCTTTTTGATAGGTCAATGAACAGAACTATTTACTGTTGGAAATTTAACCTGAACTGATGTTCATGTTGATGTGTTATGGGCGGCAATAGTACTGTACAAAGGGCTGTTGATTCATGGCATATGAATGAATCTTGTCCTTACGATTTGGATGATGAACAGAATAAACAACTTCAAGCATTTTTGACTATTTATTTGAAGAATTTGACAAACAAAGGAAAGGAAAAAGAAAAGAAACCGACAGTTTTGGAGAATCGAAGATCAACTCAACCCAAAAATGAGGAAAAGGCTATCAGTTGAACTAGGTAGAAGTATCGGCAAGTCCTTCCTATATATACCTTTCCGAGCAAATTATGTGCCGCATGTTTTACCCAAGTATAAACTGCGCTGTGAGGGAAATTTCTTGCCTTGCTTTTCACCTTAGGAATTTGATTGCCATTATAGGTGGAAGGATATTTATTTAAAACTTTCTTTTGGCCATTTGATCATCCAGTTCAGCTTCACGGGCGATGACTAAACTGTGGCGCCCTTAGTCAGTCAATGATAGCATTTTCAAAGGCTGTTTGTCCCGTGAGAGTCAAATTGAATGTAGATTGTATCCTTTGCATTGGAATCTTTGATAATAACATCAGAGTAAGGCAATGTAGTTCTGAAAATCTGTCCAGGTTGGAACCATACATTATCATTTGTTTCTCTACATACCACCACACTCACAGAATCAGCCTATTAGATGCTACAACATTCCCATCACACTGATTGTATAATTTCTATCAGTCTTTAGGCATCAGTGGATAGGGAAACATCACAAAAACCCAACTTGATTAGCTCCATTCTCTGCTAAAACTGATTGTCCTCCTGATTCGCCTCAATGCCAATAACATTGCCTGTCAAAGTTTCGTAATAAGGATGGTTTAGGGGTTCACCGCATGACTATTGCTACGCATATGGGTTGTTATTGTATACAGTGAACCACTGAACTTGGTGGTGCTCTTACATTAAATACTGGGCTGCAGAATTTCATTGTTACTGGAAATTTTCTTTTTATATGCTTAGGTCACACCAAGTTCATGAAGGGTCTCTGATATCTACTTGCTTTGATTGGAGCTATGAATTACAGGAGGCGGCTTTTCCAAATGATCAATGACCTTCCTACCATATATGAGGTTGTGACTGGGATTGTTAAGAAACAACAAAGAGAGAAATCGGCATCTACCCCCAACAGCAGCAGCAAGAGCAAGTCCAGCTCAAAGACAGTGAGTTTAAATGCTTTAACATATGCATGTTATTAAAATCCATAGGCATCTCAATTTCCTTGAACAATTTCACATTCATATTCTTATTTTTCTCGTAAGCATCTGAAAAGTGGATGTGAATCACAACTCATTTCATAATTCTTAATGTTTTAAAATCTACTTGCTTGAAATTAGTTAGACAACCAGTCTGAATGAAATTGTAAACTTTGACCAAAAGGTGGGAGAGTTTTATTGTTTTACAGACCGAAATCATCAAAGGGCAAAGGGGGAACAAAAGAAAGAAAAAGGATGGAACCTACTTGAAAATAAGAGCAGCAGTAAACTTGTAACAGTCTATGTTCTACCATGCTGCCTTGTACTCTAGTCAATTTTTGACTGAGAAATTCCAGGGTTCCTCCTGTGAGAAGAGAGAATCTTTGACCTCTCTTTTGGTGCCATACCCTGTAGAATTCAAGTCCATGCCATTATTTCCTTTGCAATTAAATTTGGAGCCTAGATGGGATGTTCTACCAAATTTCTCCCCATTGTTCTTTTAGCTCACCTGGAACAGCTTCTTGAAAAATGTACATAGAATTTATGACATCTGCTGTATGGGATGTTCTACCAAATTTCTCCCCATTGTTCTTTTAGCTCACCTGGAACAGCTTCTTGAAAAATGTACATAGAATTTATGACATCTGCTATATGGTATCAGACTAAATAGACTATCCAAACCAATAAAAAATGGATAGAGTTCTGCTTATGGTGTTTACAGTTCATGTGTGACGCCCCGGAGTCCCACATCGACTATCGAGAGAAAAGTGAATGGGGTTATATGTAGATCTTACACCCTTACCTTGAATGAGGCCTTTTGAAGCAAAACCGTGAGGCCGGTGGGCAAAGCGGACAATATCATGCATGGTTATAGGGTGGGGCGTTACATCATGTAGTTTAATCACCCATCCTTGTTATAAAAAAGCCATTAGTAAATTAGTACCTGATGATATTGTCTTAGAAAATCACATTGAGTTTTCCCTCCACCTTCAGGTGGTAATAAACATGAATTATATTCTATTTCATCGGGATTCAAATGTGAATATTGATCCCAAGTTGTAGGATTCTAATAAACATTTGATAATTCCATGTCTGTGCTTTTGTTTCAGCAACCCAAACAACCTGAGTCTCAGCCGAAGGCATCCAAGATGCAGCAACCTAAAGATGATGAAGAGAGTGGTGAAGAAGAGGATGAAGAGCAAGAAGCACTGACGCTGTGCGGAGCATGTGGAGAGAACTATGCAAATGACGAGTTCTGGATCTGCTGTGACATATGTGAGAGATGGTTCCATGGCAAGTGCGTCAAGATCACTCCTGCCAGGGCTGAGCACATCAAGCAGTACAAGTGTCCGGCATGCAGCAACAAGAGAGCAAGAGTCTAGGAAGACATTGAAAGGATCGGGAAGTTACATGCAGGTAGACTCGGAAATCTGGGCACTGTTTGAACATAGCCAGCAAATCGCTTAAAGTTGATGAACAAATTGGTAGGTGCAACTGGGGATTTCAGTTCTGAGACCATTTTCTGTTTAAATGTTTCAAGCCATATTCTTGCAAGTTGCTGGTGTCTAACTAAGTATTAACTAAGTAGGATATCTTTTTATGGTTTCTTAACTTTGATTTATAATCTTCTATAAATATTATACAGTGTTTGTTCCAGAATACTTTTCTACATTCTCACAGAAAATTGCTACTGCATGCGCGTGCATGGGTGAAAGAGAGCGAGATTCGGCTACCAAACCATCTCTTCAAGGGTCTTTTTCAAGAACCTTAAAGATGTGACGGTTGAATATCATTTCTGATCTTGTGCTGTCAATGGGTATCTGCATATCCAAGGAACAGTGTGTGGGTCCTAAAAAAAGTGGATATGGAACCTATTTTTCGGTCTTTCATTTTTCTTCCAGATCTGAATCGAAGTTGCAAGTTTGTATTCCATGATCCTGATCAGGATCCATACTGTGTTGAAAGGGATCCAGACTTGACAACAGTGAACTCTGTTGCATAGAGGTAATGATATGAGATTAAATTAGAGTAGATAGCATTATTAAGTCGCCACCTACTGTCATTTTTTTTTATTGATACAAGCCTTTTGGCCTGTGCTATGTGCTCTTCATTTTTTTCTCTTGGACTTGGTGGTGAGCTTTGGTCAACTGTGGATTGCAAAACTTAGGACTTTTGGTAATAATAGAAATCAGTGTTCCTTGAGGAAAAGCCTATTAGAAATGCTTTAAAGGGTAAAAGGCTTGCCCTTGCCCTCATTGCAAATAGCATGGTGATAAGAGGAACGCCATCCATATAAGGAAGGGGTTTGGTTGCTGCTTATCCAATTATCATCAGGCTACAGCTTCTGATCTACATTCCATAGGAAAAGTGAAGGGCTTGATCATATGTTATAAAAGGGTCTTGTCCCTTTTCTAATTGCTGTGATCTTAGATCAACTTTTAAGTCGCCCCATTTCAGCAAGTGGATCAATGAGCCAACTATTTGTTTATTTCGCCCTATGCTGTACCTCTGCTGGTTAGGGCCACCAAACAAACTCGAGGAGTGTGAGTCCTTTCTGGGGGAAAGGAGGACTCTTTACTTGACAGCCATATTTAAATCGATCAGCTTGCTAGATTTTTGAACTGATTTAAATCCCAATCATTTGAAAAGATGGCCTTCCTGTATAATGTCTAGTTTCCTACTCCTATATTGAAAGATTATTTATGATGTGCAAAGTAAATCCAGAGATGCAATTGCAGTTAATCTGGTTATTGGATAGTTATTCAGTTTTTAAATGCATGATAACAAGGACTAGCAAAAACTTGAAATCCGATCAAACTGGGAACTTGTGAGAATATAAAGATAGAGAGGGTTCAGGATATAAGTGGGCCTACTTGAGAATATAAAGAAAAAGAAGATTCATAATCATGATATCGGTGGGGCCCACTTGGTGGTCAATCCGAGGGGACCACCCCCAACCCCCCCACCCCCCAGCTTATAATTTATGGGATACACGAAGTTTGCACCCATCCGAATGTGAACTGTACACTATTAAATTTGTTGGGTTTGGATGTGGATGATAGAATGTTTAAATGGGACCCAAACGCCGTAGATAGGGCCCACCGAGATCTTCAAGTCCCCATGCTCTTAATTGTAGGTGCAGCCTAGGTGGGCCCCACAGCCAGGTGCGGACTCATGCCCATCTTAAGCCAATCCAATAATTTCACACATACCATCCCCGTAAATTGGTATATAGCCCAAATTTGACACTCCAACTTTTACTCACCATTGGATTGAAATTAAAAAGTAATGCCTTTAAAAGAAATTCCCGCTAGTGCTCGTCACGGTGGTCCAAATCAATATTAGCTATGCTTTGTAACAGAGCTTTCTGCATCAGGCCATGGTGTGATAATAAAACCCAGTTTGATGGCAAAAGAATGGTCCATCATGGTGGTCCAAATCGGTGCGAGTTTTGTGCCATGCTCCATACGCAGTAGGTCCTATATTTTGAAGGCCACCAAGTGCATAGAACCATCTGATCAACATGACTTTTGGGCAGCACCTATTACAATTTGGGTGGGGACTATCTAGAAGGCCCTGATCTGGATGCTCCACTACAAACGCTAAAGCTCATATACATGGTTCTGAGCCATCCCCTCATAGGATACAAGTTCTTTTCCAAATAGGAGAAGATTAACCCCCCTAATTTCTTTATCTAACCTCAGGTGGCAGGGGATTTTCCTTCTGCAACATGGGTTGGACTAGGATAGTGGGCCCACAACAGGGTCTAACAATATCTAGCATTATGTGCTTATCAGCTAGATGATCCAAAGACACAATTGTGACAATCCTTTCATCACTGTTATTGGATAGTCTGAAGTGATGCATGCATACACACATGCTAAACAATACGTAAACTACAAAAGAAGGGTGTTTCTATAAAGAAAACTAATCATTCATTCTTCATAGGGTTCCTCTCAGTCACCCACCCCAATCTGATTACCAAGAAAGCTTAAAAAAGAAGAAGGATTAGAGGATGTTGAAGACAGACACAAGCATAGTAGAGTTGGACCCAAGTGTCTGAACCCAAAGCTTCTAACCCTCTCAAACAATTGCCTTGCTTAATTACCATCCATCCACAGGATCTACAAAAGGATTATAATAATCATTAGATTTTTCCTGTTTGATCTCCAGACCATCAATCTGTAAATCATCTGCAAAGCCCGAAGATTGATCGTCAATTCCCGGGAAGAACAAACCAGAACTTTGTGTGTCTTCTTTGTCAAACTCCACCCACTCTCTGCTTATTTTGGTCTCAAGTTGGCAAGGAAATGGTGAGACCGCCAAGACGCCAAGTGGTTTCTCCATGACTTCATCTATATTTGCTTCTCTACTTGTATCTGTGACTTGCTTTGACGGCCTTTCTACATCTGAAATTGCGGGAGGAGGATCAGTTGATATAGGCCAACTTCCAACTGTTTGCGAACAGCTCATGGATTCTTCCATGGCTGAAACACTATCCATTGTGATGATTCGAATGGATGGGTACTCCAAGCTAATAGAACCAATAATCCTCTTACAGTTTTCCAAGAATGCGGAGAGTTTGTAGCTCTGAGAAGAAGCTCTTCTATAGATTTCAAGCGCCATCGCTCTCTGTGGCTCCTTATGATCAGAGAAACAATCAACTAGAGCTGTAATTCCTTCACTCAGGCTCCTGTAAACTTGGAAACTCTCTCTTAAGATGTTGATTAGAGCGACCCGAGTTATGAAATCAACCCAGGTAATCTCAATTGGCAAGCAGTCCATGACCCTATCCAGGAATGCCTGGCATTTGGGCAATTTGAAAAAGATGATTCCCTTAGATTTCTCTTCATAAAATTGAAATTCAGAGCCATGGGACAGGACAGGCTCTAGCTTCCCTTCCTGGTTAATGACCCACCTCATTCGCTCTTCAAGAAAGGCCGCGTAGTTATCCAGAAAGACGATCGAGTCGCCGGAATTCCTTGGAAACAAATGCAAATTCAAAGGGAAATTGCCATACAAGTAAGTCTTGAGGAGCTCCTGTTCAAAATCTCTGGCGCCTCCTCGCAGGAGACGGTGGACTAGTAGAAGGGTCTTGAGGGCGACTATCCGGTCTTGTGTCTTGTGGAGCCTGTGTGAGATTCTCCTGGTGAGGAAGGAGACCGCCCTTGGAGATTCTGACACAAGGGAGAGGATCTCACGGACGAATTGCTCGTCTACTGGTGCATTGCTGTGGGCAGTGGCTCGCACAACTGCAATATCTATAGCGCAGAAGAGGTCGCCGTGGAAGACCATGGCCTTGCCCATGGATGCATGGTCCTTGACTGAGCCAAGAGCTAACCTCAGCTTGGTCCTTACATCCATGGCAATAATTTTCAAGCGTTGGTTGCAACTCAAAAGGGAATGGAGGTGGTAAGTGCTGCTTGTATTTTTATACAAACAGCTTTTGTGGGGGTATCTCAAACAGTTGCAGTAGGTTGAATAGATGTAGGGAATTTTGAATTTTCAAATGAAGATTGTTACGAGTTTTCTCCTACGCGCCAACTGCATTAGGTTATGAATGTGGTCCTGCTAACGGGCACATCTAGATTCTAGATGTGCTTCTAGCGGTGCGGGTTAGGGAGGATGGAAAGTTTTCTTTTTCCCTTGGGGATTTGAACTCACACACTTCACCTAGGGTTGCAAACGGAACCATTCAGGTCGGAACAACACTGGACCCGGATCCGGACCCGTTTCTAAATCACGGTTCTGATTATGAGTCGGAACCTATTTTGTTGATTCCAGACTCAATTCCGATAGGAAAAATGGGATACGATTTTGGAATCAGGTTCACTTAGAGGACTGGGTCTAGTACCGAAACCGGTTCTAACTTTTCTTTATTTTTTTTTCATTTTTTCTTAAAATTAGTATATCATTTAACTTAAAACAGTGCATCAAGTCTACTACCTTCAGTTAGGGATGTAAATGGATCCCCGATTCTCTAATGATCTGGAGGTTTCGACCCATTAAAAACCGGGTCTGAGTCCCTATTTAGGCCTCGATAAGTAAATGGGTCCGGGTCTGATTTCATCTTGATTCGGATTTGAGACCTGACATATTATCTCAATTTTTAAAAATCTTTCCTAATATCAATATATTTTTAATATCATTATTTACCTAGATCTAGACCCGTCCTATATATGGTTATGGTTCCGGTTCCAGTTCCGGAGCCAAGAAACTAGTTCCGAGACAGTTTTGGGTCTGGATCCGGATCCGGTTCTACCTTCTCCTTAATGGTTTTGGTTCCGGGTCCACCATGGACCCGAACCAAAACCGATCCGTTTACAACCCTACCTCCAATATTATAGATATAGGGTCCACGGGTTGAAACCTATATTGACCCAGAACGTCAGGATTTTACATTAGAGAGTAAATAAACCTATATGGTCCATTTACTTGCCCCTGACCAGCTGAACTGCAGCTAAGGATGGAAGGATTTAATCATGGATAAATAAGTGTCAGAATAAAAAAATCAGCGACATCATATTATCTTAACAGTTGATTTAACATGCTGAAAATTTATTGGCCTTTTAAATATGATTCTTTGGGATTCAATCTGGATGATAAGTAAATGCAAATGAGTGATAAGTTGGACCGGTGCCGGATCATGGGCAGGTAGATAGTGTGGTACATTGATTAAAGGTGGGGCCAAAGTAGGTCCCACAGAGGTGGGGTGCACATCGAAGAAAACTTTCCATTGAGAACTATGTCTCTACTGAATTTAAAAATAGAACTTTGGAACTCAACCATCCGAGAGAGAAGAAAAAATGATGAGACATTGCTATTTTCCAATACAAGGCTATGAAACTGCACTTTGTTCGTAAGTACTATTCTTTTTCATGGGTTTCCAGTCCAAGGGTAGTTCAGTGGGCCTATGACCGCGGTTTGGACTAGAAGTTGTAGATTCAAAATTGTACTACCACACTGGGCTATAGGGGAGTTTACTTGGCTTCCCTCTGGAACCAAAGAGATTAGTCCACTCCAAAGGGTTGGCAACCCTCCGATAGAAAAAAAAAAAAAAAAAAATACAAGGCTATGAAATGTTGGATGGTCAAAATCAAAGGACTATATAAAACATCGGGATTTTACATTAGAGAGTAAATAGACTCTATGTAGCATCTTTAATTTAGCACAGAAAAAGGCATTGTTTTTATGGGATAGAGAGAAAATTGATTTTTTTTTGGGGGTGGGGATGGGGCTGGTTTGTTTGGAGTTGTGTAGAACACAAACGTGCTTAGGCGGATTTAGGCTTCATAATCGAGTGCCAGCAAATCGGTTTATGTGTAAATTTAGGTTCATGTATTTGGTTACCTTAAAAATTTTAATTTAGGCACCGGCTAAGGTGGTGGGCTCTTGAGAGACTGCACACGCAAGGGAGATGACTGCTTAGACATGCACGGGAGAGGAGACCCATGAATTAAACTTTCAGAGGACCCATGAATTAAGCACTGGGCAGTTGGGTGGGATCGGGTCTCCGGGCCACTAGGATCACCCTTTATTGTGGTTTGGTTAACCTTAGTTATAGTGATGGGTTGCTCTTTGCAACATTACCAATTACATGTAAACAATTTTCCATGTAATTAGATTTACATATGAAGGAAGTGCAACAAGGTTTTGAAAATCCAAACGTGATGTTTCTATTCATTATATAATTTAGAGGATTTTACCAAAAAAAGCAGATTAGATGACCAGTGGTCCCAAAAGATCATTTTAACGGTCCCTGCACCAGATCAGTCATTTTTCTCGAAAATGTGTTTTTTTTTTTTTAGCACTTTCTACTAGCGTCCCTAGCGACCTTAGTTTTATAACGTTAAGGGTCGCTAGGGACCCTGCGATGTATACAAAGTAGAACAAAATAGGGTTTTTTTTGTCTTCTCTTTCGTTGTCAACAGTTAATATGATTGTGTAAGTAGATGGGTTGGGCTTCACATTGTTGGATTTGGCTCAAAAGGTCCATTAGGCCTTGATGAGTAGTTTTCTTGGGGCCCAAAGTAAAATAGGGCTAGTTCTTTACATATAGTCTCTAGGGTTGTTCCTTGTAAGACAGAACATTAGAACCAAAGCAAGCAAAGGAAAATAAGAGAGCATTGTAAAGGGAGGTGCTGAAAGAGAAAAGATTGAGAACTATTGGGGGAGAGAGTAGGCTAAGTGTTAGAGGAACAGATTCCTTGTAACGAGTTGCCCCAGTTTCTTGCATAGTGAATTCGAGCATAACGCTCATAGCCCCGTGGACGTAGGCAATTGCCGAACCACGTAAATCCTCTTGTTTGTTTGTATGTGATTGATTGTGTGTGATTTTGCCCGGATAGTTTTCCTAACAATTGGTATCAGAGTAAGGTTAGGTTTTTTCCTTGGGTCTGGATTTCACGCAGATTAAGGCAGAAGAAAATTGGAACTGACAGTGATCGGATGATCTCCACAGATAGACCACGCGGATCGGAAATTGCAGAAATCGGAATCAGCATCCTTCGTCCTCACGGTTTGCAGAGTTTTCAAAACAAGTTGCAAAACAGAGGAGAAGGAGGATCGATCTCATCCCCTATTTTCTGGTTTCGCCGGAACCAGATCGTCGTTGCCATTGTTGCTACACCGGAGTTCACCGGGCCACGCCGCAAGTCGCCGAACCCTAGCCGTACATCGTCGTCGGAAACTGGTCGGCCCAACCTCAGTTAGTCCCAGTCCGTCCAGTCCGTCTCGGCGTTGGTTGCAGAATTTGGTTCTGTTACAGAACCAAATCGAAGGAAGGAGGAAGAAGAACTCATTCTGGGTTGGTTCTGGGCCCAGGTCAGGTCTGACCCGACCCAGCCCGTCCACAGGATGCCCAGCGCAGCAGAAGCCAGGCCAGGTCCAGGTTCAGGTTAGGTTCAACCTGACCCGATCCGTGCAGAAAAGCCTGTCAGTTCAGCAGCTACAGTCAGATCTGACGTCAGCAGCACGGTCAAACCAGCAGAGTTGACCAGATTGACCATCAGAATTCAATCTCAGTTTCTGGGGCCATCCGGACTCCGAATTGCACTCCATTTCTTCCTACGGACTCGCGTCGACAAGATCTACAAAGTTAATAGAGCAGATTAACTGTTTGAGGTGCTAAAAAAGGGGTAGATTTCAGGCACAATGGCATCTAAGGCTATCGCAGCAGGTATCAAATTTGAAATTCAGAAATTTGATGGAAAAATTAATTTTGGCTTGTGGCAAAGAAGAATGAAAAATATCTTGATTCAACAAGGAATCAAAGTAGCATTGCTTGGGATAGAAAAAAAGCCTGAGAAGATAGATGCTGATGAGTGGGCAGATATTGATGAAAGAGCAATGAGTTCTATTGAACAGTATCTCTCTGACGAAGTCATGTTCAATGTCATGGAAGAGACATCTGCAAAAGACCTATGGGAAAAGCTCGAGAAGCTTTAAATGGGGAAGAATCTGACCAACAAGCTACATCTGAAGAAACAATTGTATGGGTTGAAGATGGAGGAAGGAAGTGATCTGATGGAGCACATGAACACTTTCAACAGGATGATCAGTGACTTGTTGAGGCTCGATGTGAAATTCGATGATGAAGACAGGTCCTTGCTATTATTGAATTCTCTCTCTGACTCATATGATCATTTTGTGACTACCTTGTTATATGGATAGGAGACACTCAATTTTGAGGAGGTTACTCAAGATATCATCTCTAATGCTGCCAGAAGAAAGCCTAGCAAAGGTGATTCACATGCAGAAGGACTCCTAATAAAGGAAGGCTCGCATAACCGTGGCAGATCCAAGGACAGGGGTAAGTCAAGAAGAAACAACTCCAGATCAAAGTCCAAGAGCAAGAAAGATTCAGAATGCTTTCATTGTGGGAAGAAAGGGCACTGGAAGAAAGACTGCCGGCATTACAAGGCGAGCAAAGATGGGAAGAATAAAGCTGGGGACAAATCAGAAAGCAGTGACTCAGCCAGCGTTGCTTCAGAGGAGGAAGTGGAACTCCTATCGGTTTCGCAAAGTAACCATCTTACTGATACATGGATTTTAGATTCCGGTTGTATATATCATATGTGCCCTAAGCGTGAATGGTTCGATACTTATGAGTCATGTGATGGAGGTAGTGTTCTAATGGGAAATGATGTTGCATGTAAAACCATTGGAATAGGAACCATAAAAATCAGAATGGCGGATGCAGTTGTTAGAACTTTGGGTGGTGTGAGATATGTACCTACACTCAAGAAAAATTTGATATCCTTAGGCACACTAGAATCCAAAGGATGTTCATTCAGTGCAAAGGATAGTTTGCTTAAAGTGAGTAAAGGGGTTCTTGTATTAATGAAAGGTACCAGAGTGGGAAACAACCTTTATAAGTTGATGGGAAACACAGTTGTAGGTGGAGTGGTAGTCTCCACAGAAGACAAAAACAGCATTAATGAGTCTTAATTATGGCATATGCGGTTAGGGCATATGAGTGAGAAAGGCATGTTGAAACTTCATAAAAGACAGTTGTTGAAGGGTGTGAAAACATGCAAGCTTGATTTTTGCAAATTCTATGTTTATGGAAAGCAGACGAAAGTGTCCTTCAAGATTGCAGGAAATGATTGTAGAAGTAAAGGCATTCTTGACTACATTCACTCAGATGTGTGGGGACCATCCTCGGTTAAGTCAAAAGGTGGAGCTGAATACTTTGTGACTTTTATTGATGACTTTTCAAGAAAAGTTTGGGTTTACTTCATAAAACACAAGTATGAGGTCTTCGACAAGTTCAAAGAGTGGAAGGCAGAAACTGAAAACCAAACAGGTAGAAAAGTCAAGTATCTGAGATCAGATAATGGGGGTGAATACAAAAATCACAGGTTTCTCCAATTCTGCAAGGATGAAGGCATCACAAGACACTTTACAGTTCCAAAGACTCCTAAGCAAAATGGAGTTTCGGAAAGAATGAACAGGACTCTTTTGGAAAGAGCAAAGAGCATGAGACTTCATGCCAGGTTGAGTAAAAGCCTTTGGGCAGAAGCGGTTAATCACGCATGCTATGTGGTTAATCGGTCACCATCAGCAACTTTGGATGGCAAAGTTGCAGAAGATGTGTGGACAGGTAGAGAAGTTGATTATTCCACACTCAAGATATTCGGATGTTCAGCATATGTACACATTCCCGGTGATGAGAGATCTAAGCTAGATTCCAAGTCACTCAAATGCATATTCCTCGGATTCGAGAAGGGAGTGAAAGGGTACAAGCTATGGGATCCAGTAAGCAAGAAAAAGATCATCAGCAGAGATGTAGTGTTTGATGAGAAGTCTATGCTAAACAGAGAAGAAGAAAATGAAGAAGCCAAAGAGCACAGTGTTGAAAAGGCAGTTGTTGAAATAATTCCTTTTATAGACAATAAGGGCAAGGAACTAGTGCAGAGTACAGGGACCAGTACATCTGGCGGAGATGAAGAAGTTGAGATTCAACAGGAACCTACAAGTCTAGCACAGGGAAGAGCAAAAAGAAATATCAAACCACCTCAAAGGTTTGGATAGGATGAGGATGAAGTCCATTTTGCTCTTATCACTAGCAATGGTGATCCAACCACACTTCAAGAAGCTATGGAAAGCAATGAAAGGGAAGGTTGGATGGGTACAATGATGGATGAGTTGGAGTCTCTTAAAAGGAACTCCGTCTGGGAGTTAGTTCCAAAACCCAAAGATAGGAAATCAGTTGGCTGCAAATGAGTGTTTCGAAAAAGGGAAGCCTTACATGAAAACGAGACACCAAGGTTTAAGGCACGTCTAGTAGCAAAGGGGTATTCACAGAAAGAAGGGGTTGACTATGATGAGATCTTTTCCTCAGTTGTGAAGCACACATCTATCAGGGTGTTGTTGGCATTGGTAGCACAGTTCAACATGGAGCTTGAACAGTTAGATGTAAAGACAGCTTTCCTTCATGGTAACTTGGAGGAAACAATTTACATGGAGCAACCTGAAGGATTTAGAGAAGCCGGAAAAGAAGACTATGTCTGCAAATTGAAGAGATCATTGTACGGGTTGAAACAATCACCAAGGCAATGGTATAAGCGCTTTGACTCCTACATGTTGCAGATTGGCTACTATCGATGTGAGTATGATCATTGTGTTTATTTCAAAATACATGATGATAATTCATTTATTATGTTGCTACTTTATGTGGATGATATGCTTATTGCATGTAAGAACATGTCGAAAATAGAAGAACTGAAATCTCAGTTGAGAAAGGAGTTTGACATGAAAGACCTTGGGGTAGCCACAAAAATGTTGGGTATGGAAATAAGGAGGGACAGAAAGGTTGGAAAGCTATGGTTATCACAGAAGAAATACATCTCAAAAGTACTTGAGAAGTTTAACATACAGAATGCCAAGCCGGTGTCTACTCCACTTACAGGTCAATTTAGCTTAAGTGCCAGTCAATGTCCAAGTATGGACGATAAAATTGAAGAAATGTCCAAGATACCGTATGCTAATGCGGTGGGATGTTTGATGTATGCCATGGTTTGCACACGACCAGATATTGCTCAAGCAGTTGGTGTGGTGAGTAAGTACATGGCGAATCCAGGGAAAGAGCATTGGGATGCAGTAAAGTGGATTCTAAGATACTTGAAAGGCACCAAAGACTTGGGAATATTGTTTGAAAGAAAACATGAGTCAGAAAGTGTAGTAGGGTATGTAGATTCTGATTTTGCAGGGGATCTGGACAAAAGAAGATCCACCACAGGCTATGTTTACACACTAGCAAGCGGACCGATAAGTTGGAGGTCGGTACTTCAGTCTACAACAGCATTATCCACTACAGAGGCAGAATACATGGCACTTACAGAGGCTTCTAAGGAAGCAATTTGGTTGAGAGGTTAGGTGAATGAAATCGGGATTAAACAAGAATCAATCTTGATATATTGTGACAGTCAAAGCGCCATATGTTTGACGAAGAATCAAATATATCATGCTAGGACAAAGCATATTGCTGTTATGTATCACAGGATTCGAGATTGGGTTGCTACAGGTGAGATCTCCGTTGAGAAGATTCACACAGATGAGAATGCAGCTGATATCCTCACCAAGCCAGTCACCACGGAGAAGTTCAGGCATTGCCTGAATTTGCTCAATCTCTCCTCTTGTTAGAGATTGGAGGTGCACCTCATCCTCGGTGAGGTGCGGAAATGGTGGGAGGTCTTTCCCACGCAGTGCAAGGGTTATAAACATGACACAACAATTCTTCAAAAGGTCAGACATTTTTTCGCTAAGGTGGAGGTTGTTGGATTTGGCTCAAAAGGTCCATTGGGCCTTGATGAGTAGTTTTCTTGGGGCCCAAAGTAAACTAGGGCTAGTTCTTTACATATACTCTCTAGGGTTGTTCCTTATAAGACAGAACATTAGAACCAAAGCAAGCAAGGGAAAATAAGAGAGTATTGTAAAGTGAGGTGCTGGGAGAGAAAATATTGAGAACTATTGGGGGAGAGAGTAGGCTAAGTGTTAGAGGAACATATTCCTTGTAACGAGTTGCCCCAGTTTCTTGCATAGTGAAATCAAGCATAATGCTCATAGCCCTGTGGACGTAGGCAATTGCCGAACCACGTAAATCCTCTTGTTTGTGTGCTTGTGATTGATTGTGTGTGATTTTGCCCGGGTAGTTTTCCTAACAATATGAGTCGACAACCTTAACAAATGATGAAAGAGCATCAAAGCTTCCTCCCCACGACCATTCTCTCCTAAACAGGACATAACAATGTTCATAGGGAAAGTATCCTTTTCCTTCATTGAAAAGAAAACTTCAAGAGATTTATCAACTAATGAATGACGGGTGTAACAAGTCATAATAGTATTCCATGTATCTAGATCCCTCCACTTCAGTCCATTGAAAATCTTCTTTGCCTTGGTCAAATCCCCGAATTTTGAATGCAAATCTATTAACGAGTTCTGGACAAAGACATTTCCTCTATCTTCTTCATCCAAAAGCTTTACAATCAGAGCATGAATCTGATCTGCAGTTGCTCGAGACTACGTATTCGCACACACTTTTAGCATTATGCTGAAAGTATGGGAATTGGGTATTATCCCCAATGCAAAGAAATCACCATAGCAACTACAGAAAAGCTTTAGAGCTTGCAGAGACAGGCGATTCAGCGAGTAACAAGAAATCATGGCCATCCACAAGACTACATTTTGATGGGAAGAAGGAATGGAAACATGCGCAGACGACTTGGTGAAGAAAAAATAACCAGTTGACAACGAAAGAGAAGACAAAAAAACCCTATTTTGTTCTACTTCGTATACATCGCAGGGTCCCTAGTGACCCTTAACGCTATAAAACTAAGGTCTCTAAGGACGCTAGTAGAAAGTGCTAAAAAAAACACCTTTTCGGGTTAAAATGACTGATCTGGTGCAGGGAAGGTTAAAATGATCTTTTGGGGCCACTGGTCATCTAATCTGCTTTTTTTGGTAAAATCCTCTATAATTTAATTATCCTTTCCCATCTCTCAAAGGTCCAATATTTCCACTTTTATGGGGCCTCAGAATCTAGTCACCTATTTTCTGCCAATGACAGTATCCATTTTTGTCAGGCGAATAGAAAAGAGAACTTGCATAACCAACATCTTAAAATCTACGAAGAAGCATCAAGCCAAAAAATCAATCGTGAGAAGACTTTGTCTCTTGTTTAAGCAAGAACACTAGCCAAACTGAACAAGAGAGTATAAAAGCTATATTGGGAGTAGATATGGTAAAGCAGCACGATAAATATCTTGGGTTACCTTCCTTGATTGGGCAATCCAGAAAACAAACATTTTCAGAAATCAAAGAGAGGGCGTGGATGAAGCTCCAAGGATGGAAGGAAAAGCTACTCTCGCAGGCGGGCAAAAGAAGTTTTGATCAAAGCTGTTGCACATGCTATTCCCACTCATACCATGAGTTGCTTTAGACTACCCTCAAATCTCTGTAAAGAACTAGAGAGTATGACGATTAGATTTTGGTGGGGCTAGAGAGACAAGGAAAGTACATATAGTAAATTGGGAGAAAATTTGTGAATCCATACTTGCCGTGGTAAATTGGTACAAATTGTATTCAAATACCATGCAACTTATTTTGCACATAGTGGGGGCCCATTTATGGAGATATAAATCGTTCTTATGTCTTAAGGCCCATTGCATTGATTATATATAAAATAATAGCAACAAATGCCCGTGCTAAGCCCAGGCCAAAAAGAAAATTATATTAAAATTTTAATAATTATTTTAAAATATTATTAAGATAAAATAAGTCTAAAAGAAAGAAATTTATTATCTTTGAATATTAGAATCTTTTAACATGTAATGAAAATAAGTATAAATGAGAAGTAAATTTACATAACATATCGACCTCTTGAATTTAAAGGCATTGACCATTACATAAGTATGAATGTGTGTCTATATAGGAGTAGCTCTCCTAAACTAAAGCTTAGGTTAAGGTACGTTCAAGTTTGTGGTGGGGCCCACTTGGCGACCCACATGGGGGTGGTGATGGGGGATTTCAAGGAATCCCTGGGACCCTTCTCTTTGCAAAAAAATTAGTCACAACCATGGTTTCTACCATCTCCATCTAGCTCCAAAAGTTTAATGGTAAACAATCTATTCGGATCGGTACAAAGTCGATCCAACGGCCCAGTAAATTCGGATTTGACCAAAAGGTAGTGGACTCGTGCAATTTAGGGAGGTCGTGTGCTCACCCATATATTAAAGGGCATTGGGTTTATAGTTGTCAACAAATTTTAGGTTTCATTTTAGTTAAAGGCTCACGTTGGACGGGGCTTGAAGTGCTAGTTATATATATAAAGACAGCAGTAGGTCCCTCATTGGGAGGATGACACGTGGTATTTCCTTTTAGGCTTTCCCACTGACATGTGGCATGCTCATCTCATATGATTATAGAACCCCACAACTGCATTCCCTTTCATTCTTATCTATAATTCAAAAGGTAGTTCAATTTTTTTTTTATCTCTAACTCAAAAATATAGTTAAAAAATTAGTTTTGTTTGAGTACTCTTTTGATTCTCCCCTCTTCATTCTCAAATCAAGGTTGGGCATATTTTCCGTAAATTCCCATCTATGCTATTGATGTGAGAACTCTTTGTATCCAAAAAAAATTATCTTGCTCTTGGCCTTGGTCCTTCTTACTCTGTAATGCGTAGCTGATATTTCATATTGAAATTTCCATTAATCTCATTGTGGCGTTCATGGATTTTTATAAGGTGCGTGAGAATGATTCTCATGGACAAGTGCTGCATAACCATTTTGTTAGTTAATATCGCGTGCCAATCTCAAAGCCCACTGAGAGTGCTTTTGATCCAGGTTTGAGACTCCTATTCAAAGCTATTCACCTACACACTCAAACCATATTCTTGAAACAACTTAATTCTTTTCATCGTTGAGTCATCCATGCTGTATGAATATCTATGCTCCTGTTATTTGGATGTGCTGTAAAAGATGTTAAGGTTTATTAAGAGCAATTGTAGGGGTTGATATGTAATGTGGTTGCTAAGAGCCATCGTGGCAGGCCTATTCATGGCATTACAGAGCCGGCCTTGGGCTAGAGCCCCGGAAGCCGCTGCTTTAGGCCTCTAATTTTTGTCCATTTTTGGGGGCCCTAAATTTCTTTAGCCCATATAATATATAGGTCTGTAAAAAATAAAAAAAGGCTGCCCAAGACATGAGAAAGGGCCTAATTTCTAAACAACCCATTACAAAAGGGCCCTAAATTAATGATTTTGTGTTATATTTAAAAGTAAAAAAATAGAAAAAAGAGTATGAAACTTTGGAAATTGGAAAATATTAGGTCGGCTATTATAGAGTAGTTTTGAATGCCGATTCACTTTCCACTTCAGAGATCAAATACACCCCATCTCTCTCTCTCTCTCTCTCTCTCTCTCTCTCTCTCCCCTTATTCATAATCAAAACTGGATCTCCTTATTCCCAATTAAAATTGGGTTTTTGGACTGCAAAACCATTTTCGACTTTCTGTTTATGTGTTTTACCGCTTTGTGCCGACGAGTCAGGAAGAGAATCAGGTGATTGAACATTCTCTTCTTTCCAAGTCTCAAAGAATATTTTAAAAATGAGCTATTATTTTTTTTTATCTGTTCTTTTAATCTTTTTGACTTTTAAGGGGACAAGACTATTGATTAACATTTTTTTTTTGTTATATAAAAATTTGTTGTATACATATATAAACTCAATATAAAAATAAAAGGATAAGAAAATGTACCACTAAGTTTAACCACAATATCAATTGAATCAAATGATCTTTCGCTTATTATTAAGAAAAGAAATTAGTTGAATCATCACATTATGAAAATACAAATAATTTGTAGATGGGTTATGTTTGGCAAATTTGTTGATTGTTGTTTATTTGATTTAATGATTTACAGATGCTCTTATGGTGTTGATTGAGTTATTGATGCTGGCCTAGCACTCTATTGTTTCGCAACCTTGGTAATTTTACCTGAATTTGAAGCTTTCGAATTTGGATTGATCGTTGGTTCTTGAGTTCTGCATTAGATTGTTGCCTAGAATCATGCATCTTAGAAAGTGCCTCTCAGGGTCTGAAAAAAGGAAAAAAAAAAAAAAATGAAAAGTTAATGCACTTATTCAATCTCAATCAGGAGCTCTTGATAAGTTTGTTGTTGCTAAGAAACAAACAGATGATTCAGTTCCAGTTGAAAATTTTGAGGGTGAAGAATTTATAGATTCAGTAAATGAAGAGCATGAAGAGACATTTGATGAGGAAATTAATCAGTGGATTAATAAAAATGACAATGAGAATGATGGTAGTCAACATGAAGACCAAAATGTAGAATTTCAGCCTTCAAATGTTGATGATTCGAGTAATTGGGATAAGGTGGATCAGAATTTACAAGACTTATTAGTAGAAAAGGGTCCTAAAAGAAGAGTTGACGATGTCAATTATCCAAAAAATGATCTTAATAGACACTTCTCTTCCACACACTACATCCGGCATTTATCCAATGGAGAGAAACATGATAGAAAGTGGCTTGTATATTCAGATGTTTTGGATAAAGTATTTTGTTTTTGTTGTAAGTTGTTTAAGGAAAAGGGGAACAAGACTTTATTAGCTAATGATGGACTTGGAGATTGGAGAAATATTGGTAAAAGGTTAAAAAGTCATGAAAGTAGTAATGAGCATCTCATGTGCATGAGTAAATGGATTGAATTAGATATGAGATTGCACAAGAATGAAACCATTGATAAAAGCGTGCAAGAACAAATCAATAGAGAGAAAGAACATTGGAAAAGGGTGTTGCGAAGGATAATGGCTGTGGTGAAAACACTAGCAAAAAATAATTTAGCTTTTCGTGGGGACAATGAGAAGATTTATCAAGAGAGGAATGGAATGTTTTTAAGCATAATTGAAATGATTGCCGAATTTGATCCAACATTGCAAGAGCACCTTCGGCGAATTGAAAGTGGTGAGGTTCATTACCATTATCTTAGCCACAAAATTCAAAATGAATTGATACAATTGTTAGCGTGTGAGATTAAAAATGCAATCATTGCAAGAATCAAAGAAGCAAAATATCTCTCGATTATACTTGATTGTACTCCGGATGTAAGCCATGAAGAACAAATGTCTCTTGTGATTCGTTGTGTGGATGTTTCAACAAGCTTAATAAAGGTGGAAGAATTCTTTTTAGAATTTTTAAAGGTGGAAGATACAACGGGGTTAGGGCTTTTCAATGTACTTCAAGAAGCGTTGAGTACTCTTGAACTTGATTTTGATAATATAAGAGGACAAGGATATAACAATGGATCTAATATGAAAGGAAAACATAAGGGTGTACAAAATAGGGTACTCAACATAAATCCTAAAGCATTCTATACACCTTGTGGTTGTCATAGTCTTAACCTTGCACTTTGTGATATGGCTAACTCTTGTCTTAAGGCTACATCTTTCTTTGGAGTGGTACAACGAATATACTTGTTGTTTTCATCTACACCAAAGAGGTGGAAAGTGTTGAAAGATAATGTAGAAGGTCTCATGGTCAAGCCATTGTCGGAAACACTTTGGGAAAGTCGTGTGGAAAGTGTTAAAGTTATAAGATACCAAGCCCCACAAATAAGAGATGCTTTGGTTGAATTGGCCCACAATACTGAAGATCCGAAAACAAAGAATGATGCAGAGTCCTTAACAGAACATGGAATTGACAGTTTTGAGTTTTTAGTTTGCATGATTATTTGGCATAGTCTATTATTTGCTGTTAATTCCGTTAGCAAGGTTTTTCAAAATGAAGACATGCACATAGATGTTGCTGTTGATCAGTTGAAATGGCTTATTGCATTTATTGAAAAGTATAGAGAAATTGGATTTGTAGAGGCCATGATTGAAGCTAAAGAGGATGCAGCTAGAATGAATATTGAGCTGGCATTTCAAGAAAAACGAATCATATATACAAAGAAGCAATTTAACGAAAATAATAGTGAAGAGGCGACACAGTCAGCTGAAGAATCTTTTAGAGTGAAGTATTTCTTATATATTTTAGATCAAGCTCTTTCATCACTTCAAAGCCGGTTCGAACAGTTTCAAGTATATGAGAAAACTTTTGGATTTTTGTTTGATTTGAAGGATTTAAATGCTACCAATGATGAAGCTTTGATGTCCTTTTGTGCTAATCTTGAAACTTTTTTGAGCAAGGATGCGCTTTCTGATATTGATGAGAGAGACTTATTTTCAGAATTGAAAGTGTTGAAAGAAGTTTTGCCAAAAAAAACAACAAAGCCAATTGACGTGCTCAATTATTTGAAGGTGATGGATGGTTGTTTTCCCAATATATGGATTGCATACAGAATATTGCTAACTATACCAATTACAGTTGCTTCTGGGGAAAGAAGTTTTTCAAAGTTAAAGTTGATCAAGTCTTACCTTTGGTCAACCATGTCACAGGAAAGATTGAATGGATTAGCTATGTTGTCAATTGAGAAGGCCATGGTTGATAAGATTGATTACGCAGCTTTGATTAGTACATTTGCAGGAAAAAATGCTAGAAGAGTAGTGTTTAAATGAATTTGAAGTGATGTAATGACTATTGATTTTTCTATATATATGTTTTGAATTTTTGTAATGATTAATTTATGACCCATTTTTTTGAAGCTAATTTTCGTATACAATATATAAGGGGGGCCCCTTTGAAATCTTTGCTTTAGGCCCCAATAATCTTAGGGCCGGCGTTGCATGGCAAATACGGTGGGTGCATTCAGGGCAGGTAATTATATAGCATTTATGATGAACAAAGTTGTTTATTAACACCATTTATTGTTCTCAGTGCTCTTCATTAATGTTTAGGGCAAGGCTTCGGTGCTGCGGCGCTGTAGGTTAATAACATGAATCTTCTCCCTCGCCGTATTAAGTCATGCCACCTAGCAATCTCGATATTGCAAATCCACACGGATTTTCAGCTATTTAAGGCTTCTTTATAAAATGAATTTTTCTGAAATTACCCTTCATATTTTTATGGCTTGTCTGGAAGAAGGGAGTTCAGTTGAAGATGGCAAATGGAAATTGGACCCATTTTTCTAATGAACTAGCTTTGTGAATATATATATATAAGTTTAGGCCGAGGAAAAGTCGTTGGACTGGATGCCTTACAAGATTATTTTGAGGGACATTTCGCTAATTTACTCTTTTATAAATGAGATTATATAGTAATGGGGCCATTCCCATTTGCCATGTTCAACTGAACTCCATTTGTCTGGATAAGCCATAAAGTTATAAAAAGGACAATTCTAGAAAAAACCATTTTGCAAAGAAGCCTTAAATAGGCTGCAAATCAGTGTGGATTTGCAGCATCGAGATTGCTACGTGGTATGACTTAATACGGTGAGGGAGAAGATGCATTTTATTAAGGGAAATTTTCAAATAGGGCCTTATGTTTTTATCTTATTTCAAGAAAGGACACAAGTTTCAAAACTTATCAAATTAGTCCGTAAGTTTTTCAGGAAGTTTTCAATTAAGAACATCAATCAATTTAATGCTATTATTTTTTAAAAAGATTCTCTTAAGTTTTTCTAAAAATACCAAAGTTACCCTTCATTGAAATAAAACCCTCATTGACTTTCTCTATATTCTTCATCAACGTCCTCAATATCATTAGGGACAACAAGTTTCCTTGCGGCGATCGGTTGCATGTAATGATTGACGTAACCATGTCATGGCTTGAAATGAAGAGTAATTTGGGTATTTTTAAAAAATTAAAAAAATAACTCCTAAGAAAATATGTTTAAATAGTCCGATGTCCTTAATTGAGAACTTACTGAAAACCTTTGGGACTAATTTGAAAACTTTTCGAACTTGTGTCTTTTTTTTGAAATAAGACAAAACCTTAAGACCTTATTTGAGAATTTCCCTTTTATTAACCTACAGCGCCGCTGCACTGGAGTCTGGCCCCAATTCAAAAGTTGAGAAAGTTAAACATTAGGACAAAGCTACCATACAGCGGTGCTGCATCTTAGTATGATGTAGCGCCTGTCATATGCAAGTGGGTGGGGCCCACCTTTAAAAAATCCAATCCATCCATCATCTTTTACACACATCATGTTCTTTGCATATATAACTTCAAAGTGTATTTTGTGGGGCCTACCATTAGATTGACATATTGATTTTAAATATGTGCCCAACTTCTATTTCCATAAGGAAGGAGAGAGAAAATAAATAAAGTTTGTTGAATCATGTGTTCATGATTTAGTTAATCCAACGGTGTGCATATTGTTGATTTGAATAATATTTTATATGTATAACCCACAGTGGATGTTAGAACCAATGAATGGATTGGGTTTTTTAAAGTTGGCACCCACCCACTTGCATATACCAGGCGCTGCATCATACTAAGATGCAGCGCTACTATATGGTAGCTTTGCCCTTTAAAACATAGTAAAAAAGACGGTGGCTGACTCCGGTATAACAAGCAGCACTGTAGCTTAATATAGTGCAGCTTGCCGATTATCTTATTAGAAAATGCCATGTGGCAGTTGCACTATATGAAACTGAAAACTGTTATAAAGTGTCTTTAAGGTTTTCTAAGAAAAGATCCTTCCAAAACTACCCCTACAATGTTATAACTTTCCAGGCGAGTTCGGTTGTTATAACTTGCCAAAACTACCCTTACGTTGCAAAAATACACGTAAATGGCTGGGAGCTAATGCGCGTGTGTTGCTTGGACTGGTGGGACCTAGTGGAGTATGCTTCTTCCTATCAAATCACCTTTTATTTTCCTCTCTATGATGTGATCCACTCATTTATGGTGAATTGAAGTATGGTGAAGTGAATTATCAAATCAAGAGAGAATAAAATATAAGGTGTTATGATGGTGTTTTGACTTTTTATATAGAAAAGTGGAGTTTTTTTTGTCTTTTAGTGGAGAAAGGAGGTTACTTTTTTGAAAAATTCAAACGGAATTTTGAAATTATGTACTTTTGATATGATCCCTTGTCATTTCTTGTCTAAATTCACTTTACTTTACTTTAACTAGTTAATTGCCAAATAGGCCTAAGATTGAGGTTCCTCCTTGAAGCCACTTAACAACATCCACGTAGTGAGCACGCATTTAAACAATACTTTATTAGGGCCCACATAATTTTTCCAAACCATGTGGTGAATCCAGATCTCATCTCATCACCTCCATGAAATCGGTTGTGAAAGATACTATATTATATTCCAAAAATATTATTACATTATAATGGGTACAAAGAGTTAAACACTAATTATTACATTATACCTCAAAGATAAATAAAAAAAAAAGATGAATTGAGATTGCTTTTTATATTCAACGATGTTAAAAAATGGGTACAAAAGATTAGAGCAGAATTCTAAATTGTTAAATTTTTAGCTTCTTTTTCTTTTTTTTTTTTAGTATGTTGGGCAACTTGTCAATAGTGATATTTTCAACGTTAATCCCTGGGCAAGTGTGTGAAACTCGTACCAACACCAATTGGCCACGAGTGTGTTGGTTATAATCTTAGCATTTTTACAAATAAGTACATGATTATAATTAAAAAAATAAAATTAAGTAATTATGTAGATCAGAATATGGGGTTGACAGTTTAAAAAGTCTTAATTTTGACCCATTGTTTAGAGCTCGAGTCCTTCTAAAACTTAATAAAAATCACTAACTTTGATGAAAACCTTTGTCATGTAATTAGTATAAAAAACTTTTAAGCACCTCTATCTATAGTAAGCAACATGAAATTTCTTACTTACGAGTTAAATTAGATTTGATTTAATTAAGATTTCAAATTAAAATATTATAAATTTAGATTTTGATAAAAAATTAAAAGAGTTGTCCTTATTATGAATTTCAAACTTTGAGAGGATTAGGATAATCGAGGGGCAAATAAGAAAAAAAGAAAATTTGAGGAGGGGGCAAAGGGATAAGATCAAAACCTATTGTTGGATACTCTTTCTCCTATTTTGTAGGGAAGGAAAATGTTTTTTTTTTTTGAAGAGTAATTTTTTTGAGGGGGCAATGATTATGAACCTCTCCCAACCATATGTGGCTCCGTCCCTGATGGGCCTCAGGCCCCGTCATAAATGTGTTGGTTCTTAGTGTAAATGCATCACTTCTGTACCTCATCACGTTTCTCTCGGCGCTTAAATGCCTCTCCTTTCTCACTCTTTTTTTTCGAGACCTTACCTTTCTTCTTTGGTTTTGGCTTTTTTTTTTTGGGTTTTAACGGGAAAAACCCTCCTACATGGGTATTTCATTGATTTGGACCCAATAAAAATGGGTAAACAGAAAGGGGCCTAACTTTAGGTTTTTCTTTTTATTTTTGTCTTTTAGCCCTATAGTCGATATCGACGCTCAAAAGAAAGAAAGAAAGAGGTGTGCACCGGCGTGGAGTGCAGTCGGTGGCAAAGGGCAGTGTAGGGAGAAAGGAGAAGGAGAGGGGGAGGAAGAAAGAAAGGAAAAAGGAGAAAAGCCATCTCGGTGGGGTATGCAGGTGTGGTGCGGTGGCCCATCAAGGCTCATCTCCTTCATCTCATCTTCACCATCCCAGGACGTAGACCTCTCCCTCATTCTCCTTCGTCCTCTCCAGCCAGCCAACCCATCACTCCTTCATCCTTTTCATCTCCCTACCATCAACCTCCATCTCACCCCTATCTGTAGCCCTCATGCATCTCTCCTATCTCCATGCGGCTCATCATCATCTCTTCTTCATAGCATCCTTTTTACTGCAAAAAAAAAAAAAAAAAAAAAAAAAAAAACAGAAACCCACATTAGAATTAGGATTTCAGGACCTATAAACAACAATAGAGACCAGTAAAAAGCCACAAGTGGCAGCTTCACCTTCCCAAAACCTTGGCTAAGGTCTTGACGTAACAATCTGATTTTGAAGAAACCCCATCTGGGGGTTTCTCCATGACAACAATCCATTGAGTAGAAGGGAGAACCCCAAATGGGGAATTCAATTCCTTCGTTGTCGTCTCTTCTGTAGCTAATGATAAGGCATTGGTGGAGGCGATGGGGGTTGTTGGCTTGAGAACCCAAGAAGGGGTGGGTTTGGGAGAATGGGTTGAAAGGGGAAATGGGGTTTTGGGAAAGAAGATATTGGAATTGGAGAAATGGGTTTTGGGTGTGGAAGAAAGAGGAAGGTGGGTAAGGGTTTTGCATTTGAAAGTGAGGGTCTCTACCGTGGCAGCCCTCTGCATTTTAATCTCCCTCACGCTCATCACCGTCTCATGGGGATGATGCAGATGCAGTGGGTGTAGCTGTTTTTTATATTTCAGCGAAATAGTCGATATCGACTATGACTGTGTTTTTTATATTTCAGGTAAATAGTCGATGTCATAGTCGATATCGATTATAGCGCTAAAAGACAAAAAAAGAAAGTCAAAATATACATTTAGGACCTATTCCGTTTGTCCATTTTTATTGGGGCTAAATTAAAGAAATGCCTAGGGCTAAATTAAAGAAATACCCGTGTAGGAGGGTTTTTCCCGTTAAATTCCTTTTTTTATTTCTACGTTTGGTTCTCAGTGTAAATGCATCACTTCCGTACCTCATCACGTTTCTCTCGGCGCTTAAATGCCTCTCCTTTCTCACTCTTTGTTTCGAGACCTCACCTTTCTTCTTAAATGCCTCTCCTTTCTCACTCTTTGTTTCGAGACCTCACCTTTCTTCTTTGGTTTTGGCTTTTTTTTTTCTACGTGCTTTCTTCATGGCTTTAAGGAGCATTGCAGAGTCTTTGGAGAATAAGAGTATTTTGGTCACTGGTTGTACTGGCTTTCTAGCAAAGGGTAGCTTCTTGTTTTTTTTGACCCACCTTCCATTTGAGTTCGTCTTCTCCTGTTACTATTGAGTATTGACATTTCTGCTTCTTTTGATGTAGTGTTTGTGGAGAAAGTACTAAGGATTCAACCTCATTTGAAGAGACTTTTTGTGCTGCTAAGAGCTGCCGATGATGACTCTGCAAATCAGCGCTTCCATGATGAAGTACGGTATATTGTGTTTGGATCGGAGTGTGGGACTCCTCGACCACTGTACCGATCGATATAAATTCATCAGTGGACTGATCCTTCGAATTCAAATCGCGCAAAAATCACTTTTTACTCTAGAAACAGCTTTTGCGCTCGTCAAATTAATTACATGTGAAACGATTTAATCCCTCTTAAACTTAGAATCCATGGGATAATGACAGTAAATTATGCTTCAAAAGGTGACTTTTAGTGGCGGAAAATAACGCTTTTAGTGGCGGTTTTTCTTCTCCCCTAAAAGTGGTGGAAAACAATTTCCACCGCTAAAAGTGGCTATTAGTGGCAGAAAGAAATTGCCTTCATCGCTAAAAATTACTTTTTTTTGCAGTGTTTGCTTGAGACCAGAGTCTAAGCCACTTTAGTGTCATTTTGGGGTCTTGTGTTATTATTTTTGGGAATTTTCATTTTAAGTGGAAGTCCCTAAAAAGTTTCCATTTATAGCAAGGAAAAAGTAAAGGAGAAAGGAATGAAGGATTGGTCCACTTGCGCACTGCCCACTTTGGTGCCTGTAGGACAATTATTAATTTCCTGTGTAACACTTGACTGGAGCGCCCTTCTTCAATGCATGTGGGGGCCACCATTAGCCCTTATATAGTGATCATCTTGTAAATTATTATTTACATATGTAAGATACCCCCATTGGATTTGACTTTATTTGAAACACATGATAGAGGTTGATTTACTTTTTTCATGATGGATTAAAAATGGAGTTCCTGTGTGTGATCAATATAACAAATGACCTGGTAAAAATTTCTTTGAACCCTTAGATCCAACAAATATAATGGGTGTTAAAGCTCGCCGCGTCGTAGTTATGTGCACTTTTCATGCTGCTTTCCCTCGAAGGGTCAAATGTTTCTCGTGACGGAACAAAGTTTTTGGCATCAATTAAATAAGGGAAGTGCTATTATAAGAGACACTCTCACCAACTTTATTAGAGATAGGTGGGGGCCCTCACTTCCATATCCACTCTCACCAACTTAAATGTAAGGATACCTAACTTAAATGTGAGGGCCCCCACCCATCTCTTACCAAGTTGGTGAGAGTGTCTCTCATAGGTTTCTTGGCGGGAAGACACTTAGGCGTGAGGAAAAATAAAATGGCCTTTTTAGTCTTGGGTGAATCTAATGGGTGGGTTTTTTTTTTTTGATAAATCCTTTATTTTTAATTAATTGCCGTATTTATGGTATAATCATTAAATGCACCACATGTACAACTTGAATGCACAAAAAAAAAAAAAAAAAAAAAAAAAAAACAGTCATATTCACGTAACACCGACATTTTCAGGTGCTGGGGAAAGAGGTATTCAGCATTTTGAAAGGCAATCATGGATCAGATTTTGATTCATTTATCTTGGAGAAGGTATACCCAATAGCAGGGGATATTTCTCTTGAGAACCTGGGTATAAAAGAACCTCATACAAGTGAAATGATGCAAAGAGAAATCAACGTCATCATTGACTCGGCTGCCACCACCAAATTCGATGAGAGGTATACTGGGACCCCCAACATTTTATAACCCCTTTTAAAGAAGGGAAATTTTCAGAAAATTATAAAATTTTGGCTCGTTTTGGATATAAGAAAACATAAATTTTCAAAAAAAAAAAAAATCCACAATTCTTTCAATCAAGTTATCTCCATAAATTTTTTTAAAACATGATTAAAACACCCTTCTCTAAGGTCTTTTGGGTTAGTCTTAATCATTTCTCATATTTGATTTATCAAAATGAAAATTTTTTAAAAATGATACAAAGCTATTTTTGTCATTTATCAAAAACAAAATTATGGAGAGGACTTAATTGAAATACCCGTGGAAAACTTTTATACTATATTGAAACAGTCAAATCTTTATGTACTATTTTGAAAATGAGCCAAAAATTTAATACCTTTTTGAGATTTTCCCTAAAAGGAAATTGCTTTGATGTATTTCTTTGTTTTTGCATGCAGATACGATGTGGCTTTGGGCACTAATACCCTAGGAGCTAAGTATGTTCTAGAGTTTGCCAAGAAATGCGTGAAACTTGAAATGCTTCTTCATGTTTCAACGGGTATGGATATGAAGAATGTTCTTACTTTGGGTACTAATTTAAAGTATGACATATCACAAGGTGGTCATTCAAGTTTGCTATAATTCAACTTAGTCGCAAGGTTTGCCTTTGATTGTTATCTTATGCATATGAATTGAATTCGATACATAGGAAAGAGTCAAATGCCAATGTCTATTTTGTAATTAACACACATAGGAATTTGATTACTAGGTCAATATGCAAATCTCATTTCAATTACCAACCCTGCCCTTGGCCTATTTGAATACTTTGAGTATATCGGAATTCATGGTAAAATGAACTCTGCCAAAGAATTATTAAAGATGTTAGAGGTGAAAGACATGAGGTAAGGGGAAATGAATATTAGGTGAAGATGTTGATAGGACCTCCACTTTGAGGGGTAGCTCAATTGGCCTAGGACCACGGTTTGCATCCGAAGGTAGTGGGTTCGAAACTGCACTACTACACTGGGGCTACAGAGGAATTTTGCGGCTTTCTCTTCTGTGCCTGTAGGGATTATTCTGGCCCAAAGGGCTGAGAACCCTGCGTTATAAAAAAAAAAATTTTATTAGGATGATGGTTGGTTAATTCTAAGGGGCATTTGGGCGGAGGTCCCTCAACTGTGATTTTTATTGCAAGCGGTCCACAATAATTTATCATACTGACAGCAGTCCTCTTGTAACTGATAAGGACAAAAACGCCCTTGTACATGTCAGCAAAAGCAAAACTCAAACAAATTTATCTGAGTTTTCAAAACTCAGATAAAACTCAGATAAATTTATCAGTCTTCTAAGGCAGTCTTTTTCACTGTTTAAACCATGGTTATGATCAGATATGTAGCCTGTGGACTGTGGTCCTAAACCATCCTTTCACATGTTAAAACCACTTACAGATTGACTGACTTGGGCTTTCTTGAAATTAGGACACAGGATACCTTGTGAATACAACAACCATAACATATTTGGTTTCTCCCATAGTTCCATGCTCCTACTCCTTCTCCTTCTATCTGCTGGTAGAGAAAGAAAACGCGAATCATAAATCACAACCACTGCAATAAGAAAGGAGAGATGGATGTGGGTCGTCGGATGGTACCACTTCACATAGCTATTTGTTTGAAACTCAGAAAAGTTCTTCAAAACTCAGATAAATTTGTCTGAGTTCTGCCAGAAACTCAGATAAATTTATCTGAGTTGTGCCAGAAACTCAGATAAATTTGCCAAAACTCAGATAAATTTGGCAAATTTATCTGAGTTCTGCCAGAAACTCAGATAAATTTATCTGAGTTTCTGGCAGAACTTCGACAAATTTATCTGAGTTTCTGTCCAGTTTATCAGAGATTCTAGGAAATTTATCTGAGCTCGGCGACACCAAAAGTTAGAATACGGAAAATCAGATTCTAATAAAAATCGAAATCCAAAACAAAAACACTTGATGACCACAATCCAATCGAGAAAAGAGAGGGAGGAAACAAGAAAAAATGCAAAATGCTCTCTTTCAAATCAGTTGTAGAGAGAAAGAGAGATTTGGAAGAGACTTCAAATGAAAGAGCAAGATAAAGTAAAACTGTTTCTATCTTTGAAGAAATGAAAGAGAGAGAATCGGAAGTCATGGTGGCGACGGAAGGTGCTCTGCAACGATATTCTGCAACTATGGAAAGGAATGGAAAATGGAAAATGAGAGAAGAAGAAGGAAGGAGTTTTCTGGCACAGTTGAATGGGGTAAAGTAGTCATGAAAATACATGACGTGGCATATTAGGGACCTCTCACTAAAGTATCTCCAGCTGTCTGGACTATAGACATTAGAGAAAAAGTAGTTGTCCTTGATGCCTTAGAAGACCGTGCTCAAGGACTTTTGGCTAATTTACCCTAATTCTTTTCCATCTTCATTGATTCTATTTCCATAAAATATATAAAAAAATAAATATATAAATACAAAAATAATTAAAATATTAAAAATTAAAAACAATAGCATATAAATTATATACAATGAATTTATTCTCCTAAATCAATAATGCAATATGTTGTTTCTACATGTTCGATATTATAACTTGCTTAGGTGTTAGTTTGTTAGCATAAGGCACGGTGCATGTTTGTTGTGGGTTATGCTTGCGCCTAGCCTGTTGGGTCAAATTGCTTGCCTGCAAAACAAAGGCCAATATTTGAGATTTTGTCTAATTTTTTTTTCAAAAAATGCTAAATCTTGGATTTTTTTGTAGTTTCCTCATAAAAATTTATATTTGATCAATGTGATAGTGGGCCCATTTCCTATTATAATTGCATTTGGATATGGCCAAATTTTCTATTATAGTGAAATTCAGCTCGAGCCCATTATCTATTAAAGTGAAATTTGGCTAGGGTCCATGTAATTTCCTAGAGCGCTATATCTGAGAGTGACATCTATTTAAATTGTTTGGAGTTTTAATAGATAGGCCACAACCGTGGAGCCTAGCAATCTCATGTGGGCCCAAATACGACACAATTGGGGAAAAAGGAAAAAAAAATCTTAACATAGACCTTTTTTTTTAGCAAGTTTCTATAGTTTTCCAATAGTCCTTCAATTGCAAAAATCTAGCCAAACAAGGGTTTGCGGGCTACTTTTCTCACTCTCTTTGTTTTTCAAGAAATGAGTAAAATACCTTTGTATTGGACCTTTTTCGCAATTTTTAAAGTGTAGTTGCTGAACCAACAGGACTATATTGGAGATTTGGAGTCTATATGTTGCATTCGGTCCAATGGAAAAGGCATGATAAATTGCAGCGTACTAACTTGAGAGATAGTCGTATGTCTGGATATTTCTTTATTGACAATCTAACAATGGTGTTCTGGAGGATCTATAACTATCTCTAATTTATAAAGAACTCGCATATAATATCTATATATCTATCTATCTACTCTCATAAAAGAGGCAATGCTGCATCTTTTTCTCACCCAATCATTGTGGGGCCCACCCAAAATATAATAATATTATTATATAATAATAATAATAATAATATAATATGATAATAATAATCATATAATATCTATGCCCTTATTATAAAAGAGAAAAAAGTGTTATGCTTTTTCTTTACACATCTGTGGGCCCCACTTTGTATTATTATATTATATATATAAAATAAAAGAGAATTACACGTATGTGGGCCCCAATAAAAGCGAAGAACTTGTTATTCTTTTTCTCTACACATCTGTGGCCTCACTTAATATTATTATATTATATTATATATATAAAATAAAAGAGAAGTACACGTCTGTGGGCCCCACTTAGTAGAAGAACTTGTCATGCTTTTTCTCTACATCTAGACATCTGTGGGCCCTACTTAGTATTATTATATTATATATATAATACAAGAGAACTACACATCTGTGGGCTCCACTTCGTATTATTATATTGTATATATGTATAAAATAAAAGAGAACTACACATCTGTAGGCCCGACTCCGTAGAAGAACTTGTCAAGCTTTTTCTCTACATCTACACATCTGTGGGCCCCACTTAGTATTATTATAATATCTGTATGCCCCACTGAGTATTATTATATTAGATATATATATAAAATAAAATGAGAACTACACATCTATGGGCCCCACTTAATAGAAGAACTTGTCATGCTTTTACTCTACATCTACACATCTGTAGGCCCCACTTAGTATTATTATATTATATACATATATAATAAAAGAAAACTACACATTTGTGGGCCCCACTTAATATAAGAACTTGTCATGCTTTTTCTATACACATATGTGGGCCCCACTTAGTATTATTATTATTATTATATTATATTATTATATAAAAGAGAACTACACTTCTGTAGGCCCCACTTAGTATTATTATATTTCAATGAAATGCTTAGCTTAAATGATTATGAAAAGGGTTGTGTTTAAAGAATTTGTTCATTCGCTGCAAGAACTCAAATGAGAAATTTCAGTTGAGATTTTCATGTATAGAAAATTCCAACTTCGATCCTAATGCCTGTAAACACGATTTGGTTGTCAAAGGAAGAGATGTGAATGCTAAAGATTGCTTGGAATCCTTGTGATTTGTTGTTGATTCGTTTAAAGCTATGAGTTGGGTACTGTTTTGGTTGGTTAATATTTTGTTTTATTGAATTTGGTATGTATTTGACACTAGGTTTTAGATAAATTTTAATGGAAAATAGGCCGGACTATCGATCTATATTGAAATTGGTGAGTGTTTTGCCTAATCATGTATGGCCAGAAAGGTTGGTTTTCAACTTTTTTTTTTAAAGTAGTTTCCTTCCATATATCTTGTTATTCCATATTCTTCTTACTTTTTTATATTGAAGCTTTTACTAAATGTCATAAGAACAATGAGTGATTGTAAATTATTTAATTTGTTACATAGACATTCTCCATTGGGATAGTTAATATTGAGTTTTTCAATGACTTTATTGTTTCAGATTATCATACTGAGAGAGTATGTTCCTTGCACGTGCAGGCTCCACTAGTCCAAAATAAATGGGATTTGAACTTCGATTAAACAAACTTATGAACAAAAGCTACTAGTATGACGGATCAGTGGTTTGTACACGTTTTCTTTTTTTTTTTCTTTAGGAAGGTAACCCAATTGACGATATCATAGTTTGGTTGACTATTGTCAGCCTACAATCTCATCTTCTTTGATTCATAACACTGATTTCCATTCAGCTTTTAAATCAATTTCATGTATCCATCTTTATCATCATTCGACGACTCCCTCTCTTTTGGAACCACCAATTTCTTTAGCATCAATATTGCCTTTATCCACCAAAGCACATCTCATACCTCCATTATACAAATAATTCATCCCCTCTTCCATCCCATATGACTCGGCACACAAACCTTGAAAGTCCATCTGCACGGGAAATAAAGCTTCATCCTACTACAACACTCTCCTCTGTTATCATTTTTTCCTTTTTTCGTTCCCGTCACAACAACTTGTTGCCACCATCGAATGCTCCAAAACAATCACACGTTCAAAACCCCATCCCTATTGTAGGATTTTCTACCATGAAGATAAGAGCAAATGAATCCTAAGAAAAGTGTATTTTTAGAACTTTTAGAGAAAAAAAGAAAGGGGTTGGTGTAAGAAAATTTTGAGAATACACACATCAGTTGCCAATGAGTTCAGAACTTTTTTTTTTGGATAAATCTTAAAAGTTTTAAACTTTAGAGTATGGGGGATTTATCAAAAACATCTTCAAATATCCCAGTACCTCCAAAAGCATCATCAAATACATGTAATGCTCAAAAGCATCTTACCGTATACGTTGATTTTTTCTCGACCAAATTGCCCTTTAACCCCTTTCCCGCGATATTGAGACTCGACCGTATTCCCGCATTGAAGTATTTTGAGAATTGTTATTTTTGTTTCAATTCTCGAACTCGCTAGTTTATTCATGACATCATAAGTAATTACCATTTATTTTAAATTCATATTCTAAAGCAGTACATGTTGAGGAAAAACACGTCTTCAACTTTGAAGGTAATCCTTTCCATGACTGCAGTAAAAGTAGGGTAATTAATAGGGAATGGAGTAGAGCACATGATTTTGTGTTATTTTTTTGCAAAAATGAAAAAGGTTAAATTTTTTTTTTAACAAAGTCTCTACAAATTGTAGTAAGAGAATACTCATGGTGAATATATTCATAATTGAAGAAACTCATAATAGAATGGTTGAACTCATATATCTATAGAAATCATTATTTCAGATTCAGAATTGTTAGTCAATCTAAATGCACCTTAATGTATCATGTTTTTGTTAACTTTAACTATTGAACCGTTAAGCCTCTTCTTGAAATTGTGACTTAATCAAGTTAATGTTGAATCAATACTCGAGCTTGCGAATGATGACGGACCCATATATAGGCACAAAATCTTGAGCTTGCGAGTGGTATCTCTCGAACTTGCGAGCCATATCTCGAGCATGTGAGTGTCATGTCTCAAACTTGTGAGAGACAAAGCAAATGGCAGTTTGGAATAGAAAAAAATGAAGTATACAAATGCTTTTGTGCATTATATATAGGGGGACATTTATGTGCATCCATCCCTCACCATAGGGTGAGGGCACTTTCCCTTTTTTGCACATGAATCCCCTTTTTGTACTTCACCCTATGTACTTGAAATCCCCCTTTTGTACTTGAAAATCTCCATTTATGGAAGCATCCCTCACCCTATGGTGAGGGATAGATGCACTTGAGGGATGCTTCCATAAATGGAGATTTTCAAATACAAAAGTGAATTTTCAAGTACATAGGGTGAGGTACACTTGCTTGTCTTCGTGTGCAAAAAGGGAAAGTGAATGTACATGAATGTTCCCCTATATATATATATATATATTTAAAAATACATGAATTTGAGGATGTTTTTGGAGGTGACCTTATGTTGAAAATTTCCAAAAGAGCGAGAAGCCCGGAGCTAATGTCCTTTGTTGTTACTGAGATCAGACCACCGAAAGACAAAGGAAGGAAAATGGAAAGGAAAGGGGAGGGAGAGGAAAAGGAAGAGGAAGAGAGAAAGGGAAAAGGCTAAGGAGTGAGGATTGACTGTGCGATGCCCTATCTGAACCTAAATTTACATCTCGGAAACCAAACTGAACTTCTGCCCCTTCAGTCTTTATGGTATTGGAACGATGGACTGATAGCAATCTTGAGATCAGCTGTTGGAATGAAAAATATACTAAAAGTAGGAAAAAAACCATCTTTGGCTCAGAATTAAAAAAGAGCCCTAAGGTCATTCAACGACCCTGACAATTCTTAGGTAGCGTTTGGTTCGCTGTTGTAAGTGCCTAAAATTACGGACTTGATTAGGCAAGTATAAAACTCGTGATATTGATGTTAAGCTTCTTCGGGGAGATTGAGTGCCTGGGACCTGCAAGGGAGAAGAGAAAGAACTGAGGTCAGGGCCCTTGGCTGCCTCAAATCTCCCACATAAATGTGGATCTGACCATCGGATAAGGACAACTTCTTATCGATATCCGGCGGCCGCTCTCTACGACAGTACGTTTTATAACGTAGCTGTTCCATCACATAATGGAGATTAGATGCTCAGTGTTCACGTCGGTCAACCGGATCGAACTGGAGAAGGCGTTGAGGTCGGGTGCTGCTGCCGAGATGCAAGGAGCTGAGCCCAGGGGAGCATGGTCGGTACTCTTACCGAGTCTAGCTCCAGCTCGGTGCCAGCTGGCACAAATTGCCTAGCTGGACAAGAATGGGATTGAGGCCATCTTGATCGGTATTTTTATCTAAGTCAGGGGTAACCTCGGTATCAAGAAAATACCCCACACAATTGCCCCTAGCTCCTGACCTTATGAGAGTCCTGTGACCATCTGAGGTCGGGAGCTAATTATTTGGGAGTTTTTTTAATGTCGAGCCCGTAGCTCTCCGTTCTAACATCAGTCACTGACGTCTGATCCCTATCAAGACATTGTCTTATCTGCTTTAGGGCTTTTAAGACAATGCTGCCTCGTCTGCCTGAGGTAATAAATGATGAGTTTGAATCATTGCAGAAGTCGGACCGACGGCTCCGCGTGCGGTCACCCGGTTGGCTGTCACTTATCTCGAAGCGGTGCGTTGAGTGTTCGAAGCAACACTCCGCGTGCGTACCTAGGAATTCGGAGGGGCGCCTCCTTTTCTTTCTATGAATATGGGCTCCCTTCTTCCTTCTTCTCCTATTTTGGCATTTGATTAAGAGAGACCCTGCGTGAGTGAAGACTCTATTGGAGAGAAACCCTAATTTTGTTCTTCTGTCTTCCTGTCTTCGTCCTGTTTCTGTAAGTCCCTTCTTCCTCTGTTCTTCCTTTCGGCACTTTTGTTTCCCTCTCTGCTTCTGCTAGGGTTTCTTCCCTCTTCCTTCCCTGTTCTCTAGACCTTTAGATCTTAACCATGGGAGTAGGAATCTACTGACACTGGGCCGACACTCCTGAGGCCATGGTTGGCTTTAGGCAGGCGTACAAAATTCTGGCAGATGTCCGGACTAGGCTGGACAATCCAAAAGATCCCTTTGACGGCGATTCCTACCACGACGGATGGATGCCTTTCCCCTTGGTCTCGGTGATTGAGGGCGGGGTTAGGTTCCCAGTCCATCCCCTTCTCAGGGCTTGCCTGATGAAGTGGCACCTTGTCCCATGCCAGCTAATGCCTAACAGCTTCAAATTCATAATGGGGGCCGTCGAACTCAATAGGATCTTAGGTATTAACCTCGGCGTCCATGACGTCGAGGTCGCCTATGATGTCTGTAGATCGACAGGGGAAACATCTCATTGCTTTTACCTCCGGGAAAAACCGAAGCAGGTCCCCTTTGTCACCAACCCGAGGACTCGAACCGTCATGCCAGGATCGATCGGTTGTTCGTCTCCGGCAACTGGGAGTACGGGGAGGCGAGACCAAGGCGGAGAGGAGGTTCAGGATCTCTCGTCTCTCCGGGATTCCCCAAAGTAAATACCGGGCTCAATAGCTTACTTATTCATCCTTTTTCCCTTTTTGCCGAACTTTCAGTGTGTGGGCTGGAAGAGAACTGATGACTGGCTGAGAGCTATTCAGAATTACTGAGGCCACAGCGGAAGGGCTGCCTGGTGCCTCCTTGGTTAAGAATCGAGGTACTGGACATACACCAAGAGGCAGGGGCTCGAACTTGTTGTGACCGGCGTCAGCCACAATCCAGAGGTGAGAAGGTTATCGGCTAGCTCGGAGGCCACAGACCCACAGCAGGCAGTCGAAGCATACGTTTCCAGCCCATAGGAAGAGGAAGACATGGAGAGGCGTCGCCCCCATCTAGAGACCACCGACCTGAAGGCCAAGCTTCTAGGAAAGTGAGCCTCCTCCTTTTCAAAGTCCGCCGACTCCACGCTTAAGGATGCCGCTAGGCTCCCTCTTCCACTGCTTCTCTGCAGTGCCTAGCCGACACAAGGGAGGAGGGACGTCCGACGAAAAAGGCTAGGGGTGAAGGGCAAAGCTTGGGAGATCGGCAACTCCAGTGTGATATTCAGATGGAGAAGGCGCCAAGGGAAAGAATGCCCGAGGAGAGGGAGCCGCGGTAGAGGGCGCCAGAGGAAAGTGCTCCGTGGCAGAGGGTTACGGAGGAGAGTGCTCCGTGGCAGGGGACGCCGAAGAAGGGGGTGGCAGAGGAGAGGCCCAAGGGCGAGGGCTCTTATCACCAAGGCTCAGGCCAGGCTTCAGCGCCCCAAGCTCCTGGCTTGGCCTGGCCTGGCCCCGTGGAAGTCGTCCTTCCTCCTTGGGCCAGGGTAGCCGATGACTGTGGGAGACTGGTTATCTGGCAACCCACTAGTCGCGGCTGCGCTGGCCAGCGCCTACGCTCTCCTGGTGGACGTCCAAAGGCTGAGGGGGGTGGACGAGACCTGGCTGCTCATGTCTTCCCTGCAGTCAGCCCTCTTGGTAAGTTGCGTCTAACGAAGCTCTGGTAATTCTTGAATTTCGGGATGCTCCCTTCTAATACATTGGCCTTCTTTCAGATCGTGCAGAGGGTCCAAGTGGCTATGGAGAAATCCCATCAGAGCAGCTCCATGATACAGAAGCTAGAGGCTGATAAACAGAGACTAGGAGCGGCTCTGGAGGGGAGCTCCGGGGAGTTAAAGAGGAAGGAGGAGAACACCGCCAAGCTTATTGAGGAGATGGAGGCGGTGGTAGCAGAGATTTCAAGGCTGAAACTTAAGGGGGCAGCCGAGGTAAAGGCCAAGAGGGCTACACAGCTCGAAGTGGCAATGGCAAATCAGAAGGCCGAGCTGGAGACCTTGGTAAAACAAAAGGTTGAAGTCGATGCCTTACTTCAAGCTGAGAGGGACGCAACGACAAAACAAAAGGCCGACCTCGAAGCGTCGTTGTAGGCCGAGATCGATGCAGTGTATCGGGACGGTGTGGCAGCGGCAACCAAGGACTATGAAGCCTAGATCGAGCGGCTGGGCTCGGACCTGTTTGAACTTGGTTGTCGGGCTGCGCTGAAAGAAGCGGGGATCCACGAGGATCACCCTGTGTACCAGAACCCGCCCAAGTTTCTTGGTCCAGAATCTGGGTCGAGTCCTAGCCACCCGTCCACCAAGGTCTCTCTCGAGTCTTCCCCGGCTGACCCTCTTGAACATCCTCCCGAAGGCCCTCCTGAAGCTCCTCGCGAAGATACTCTCCAAGCCGAGGTGCCCTCTGCCGACGCCATGGTTGAAACTGTGGAGGTCCCTCCTGTTGGCGCTGACGATGCTGCTGAAGTCATCGAGATATCCCTTTGATGTAATTTTCTTTGATGTATTTTCTCTTTTACTTTCTGTACCTTGGGAAGCTGAACTTGTAATCTTTTTATCTTTTGATGTACACACATCTTCATATGAATACAATCCTTTTTTCTGTTTCCATCTGTCTGTGTGTTTTCTCCTTTGATGAACATTTTTCTTTCTCATTCTTTCCCTCGAGCTCGGTTCCATAACCAGAATAGGGTAAGTGACCAAAACATGATGAGTAACTGAGTTCAGTTCTTCAACCATAACAAGTAGTTGAGCTAGGTTTCACAACCAGAGAAGTAATTCGGTTCCTTAACCAAAACAGGATAGCAGCTAGCCGGAGCAAAGTAATTGAGTTCAGTTCCTTAACCAGAACAGGATAACAGCTAGGTTCAGTAACCAGAGAAAAGTGATTGAGTTCGGTTCCTTAACCAAAACAGGATAATAGCTAGGTTCCATAACCAGAGTAAAGTAATTGAGTTCTGTTCCTTAACCAGAACAGGGGATTTGTGCTAGGTTCCATAACCATAGCATTACAACTATGCTAGGTTCCATAACCAGAGCGTAGTAGTAACTGAGTTCGGTTCTTTAACCAGAACAAGTAAGCTAGGTTCCATAACCAGAGCTGTGATGGCTGGTTCTTTAACCGGGCTGATATAGCTGGTTCCTTAACCGAGCTGAGTGTAGATGCCGAGTTCCGTAACTTGGCCAAAATTTGAAAGCACAAAACACATCCTTCTACAAGAATTGATTTTATTGATTTCAAAAATTGAATACAGTCTACTAATAGTACTTCTTGAGGTACGTGGCGTTCCATGGACGTGGTAGCTCCCTACCCTCCATGTCCTCAAACTTGTAAGTTGATTGCCCAGCTGCCGAGATCGCCTTGAATAGCCCGTGCCAGTTCGGTGCGAGTTTGCCCTCGCTGGGATTCTTATCCGTAGGAAGTGTCTTCTTCAAGACCAATTCTCCAACTAAGAACTTCCTTTCTTTGACCCTTTGGTTGTATCATCTGGCCAGTTGTTACTGGTAAGAAGCTAAGCGAATGGCTGCTGCATCCCTTAGTTCTTCAACCAGATCAAGCTCTTTGGCGAGGTTTACTTCATTCTGGCCTTGGTGGAACAGTTTCGACTTGATGGTAGGAAGGCCGACGTCGAGTGGGATCACAGCCTCCATACCACAGTCCAGGGAGAAGGGCGTTGCCGAAGTGGAATGCCTTGGGGTAGTCCTATACGCCCAAAGAACGGTCGGAAGCTCTTCTACCCATCTCCCCTTAGCTCGGTCGAGTCTCTTCTTGAGTTCGTCGAGCACCAACTTGTTGGAGATTTCAACTTGACCGTTGATTTGTGGGTAGGCCGGGGTGGAATAGTAGTTTCTGATGCCCAGCTCTTGGCAGGAGTTTTTGAAGAAATTGGAGTCGAACTGGATCCCGTTATCCGAGATCAAGGCTTGAGGCACTCCAAATCTTATGACGATGTTCCTCCACACAAAGTTTTTCGTGTCCTGCTCGGTGATCGAAGACAGTGCTTCGGCTTCTATCCACTTGGTGAAATAGTAGGTGGCTACTATTAGCCACCTCTTGTTCCCTGGAACTCGGTGAAGTGGCCCCACTAGGTCTAACCCCCACTGGGCGAAAGGCCATGGACTAGAGAGCTAACTCAGGTTCTATGCTGGCTGATGGAGAGAATGAGAGAACTTCTGGCACTTCTCACATTTTCTGGCATAGAGCTGGGCGTCCTTCTGCATGTAAGGCCACCAGTAGCCCTGGCTGATAGCTCGGTCTGCCAGTGACCGACCTCCTATGTGACTGCCGCAGATTCCTTCGTGGATTTTGTAAAGGAAATCTTCAACTTTGCTCGGGTGAACGCACTGGAGGTAGGGGCTGGTGTAGAACTTTTTGTAGAGCTTGCCATCTGGAGATAATCCAAATCGAGCTGCTTTCAGCCTGATTTCGTGAGCCTCGCTCTTATTTTCAGGAAGCTGATCATCCCTGAGGTAGGAGCTGAATGGGTCCATCCAGCTCGGGCCGAGGTCAACATGCAAGACTTGCCGAGGTGGGTGGAGCTCTGTGCTCGGTCTGTCCAATGCTTCCACTTCGACAGTTCTTTTTCTCCCAGCCTCAACGGCAGAGGCCAGGTTGGCAAGTGCTTCGGCATGAGAATTGGACTCTCTGCCGATCTGCTTGATTTCAATCCTTTTGAACTGAGAAAAAAGTTCTTTTGCGTGGGCTAAGTAGGCTTCCATCCTATCGTCGCGGGCTTGGTACACTCCGCTCAGTTGGCTCGTCACCAGCTGAGAGTCGCTGAAAACCACCAGTTGCCGTGCCCCCAGGATTTTAGCATTGCTGAGACCCGCGATCAGTGTTTCATATTCAGCTTCGTTGTTGGATGCCTTGAAGTCAAGTGTTAGAGCTTGCTCGATGACAAGGCCCTTCGGAGATTGGAGGACTATGCTTGCGCAGCCCTTATTGATGTTGAGGATCTGTCAACGAAGACCTTCAAGGCTGAATCGAGGAATTGCTTCCAAGATCGCTCTTGCTCCATCTCAGTGTCGGTGACTTCTTTACCCTCATTGCCCCCCAGTTTGGTATTGAGCTGTCTCGGTGCTGAACTAGAAGAGGTAAATTCCACAATGAAATCTACCAAAACCTGGGCTTTAATCGCCGTTTTGGGTTGATACTGGATATCATACTGCCCCTGCTCGACAGCCCATTTGGACACTCTTCCGGAGAAGTCCGCATTTTTGAAAAAGGACTTAAGTGGATGTTCTATAACAACCACTATGGAGTATGTCTGGAAGTAGTGGGAGAGTTTGCGAGAGGCGCTGATGAGTGCTAGTGCAAGTTTCTCCAATGGTAGGTTCCTTATCTTGGTGTCAAGCAGGATCTTGCTCGCGAAGTATATGGGCCTCTGTTGCCTGTCTTCTTCTCTGATGAGCACCGAACGCATTGCATGGTCCGAGACTTCCAAATATAAGTACAGGGTCTCTCCCTGCTTAGGAGTGGACAGCAGGGGAGGTGAAGATAAGTAGCATTTGAGTTCCCGAAGGGCTCTGTTGCACTCCGGGGTCCATTGGGACTTCGAGCTTTTCTTTAAAAGTTGGAAGAAGGGACGACACTTGTCCGAGGCTCTACTGATGAAGCAGTTGAGCGCGGCGGCATCCCTATTAACGTTTGGACTTGTTTTGCCGTGGTCATACTCTGGATAGCCTAGATCCCCGAGATCTGCTCGGGATTGGCTTCAATTCCTCATCTGGTGACCAAGCTTCCCAAGAACTTGCCGGAGCCGACGCCAAACGCATATTTGGACGCATTCAGCTTGAGCTGGAACTCTTTGAGGACGGCAAACGTCTGACTCAGGTCCGTTAAGTAGTCCTGTGACCTTTTAGACTTGACAACCATGTTGTCGATGTATACCTTCACTGTCTTGCTGAGCTCGGCTTGAAACATTTTCGTCACCAGCCTTTGGTAAGTTGCTCCCGCGTTCTTTAACCCAAAGGGCATCACTCTGTAGCAGTAGATGCCTCTAGGTGTTATAAATGTGGTCTTTTCCTCACCAGACCCATACATTGGGATCTGATGATAACCTTGGTAGGCATCGAGGAAACTCATCTTGTCATGCCCAGCGGTTGCGTCGAGCATCTGGTCGATTTTCGGAAGAGGGAAGTTGTCCTTAGGACAGGCCTTGTTGAGGTCGGTGAAGTCCATGCTGACCTTCCAGCTTCCGTTCTTCTTCTTGACCACTACTGTGTTTGCCAGCCATTCAGGGTAGTTGACTTCCCTAATTGCTTCGGCCTCTAACAGCTTTTTGACCTCTTTGATCACTCTTCTGCCTGCTGGACCCCAGTTCTGCGAGCCTTTTGAACTACAGGTTTGTGCCTGGGGTCCACATTCAGTTTGTGGCACATGATCTCAGAGCTGACGCCGGGCATCTTATAAGGGGTCTAAGCGAAGACTTCCTTGTTCTGTAACAAGAAGTCAAACAGCTCGGACTTTTCAGCCTCTGCAAGCTGACTGCAGAGTAGGAAGTATCTCTCAGGATCGCTGGGATCGATCTTGACCTCGGTGAGGTCTTCGATGCTTTTCTGCTAAGGTGCTCGGCCAACAGCCTCGAGCTTTGCCTCCAGCTCGGCCATGTGGACTTGCTGCGGTTTTGCCTCGCCAAGGACCATGGCCATCAGGCACTGCTTGGCCATGTGCTGGTCGCCCCGGACTGTAATCACCTCGACTCTTCCGTTCCCATTCTCCAACGGGAACTTGAGCTTCTGGTGGTGGGTGGAGGGTACCGCTTCCATGTTGTGCAGCTAAGTTCTCCTCGTTATTGCTTTGTATGGGGATGGTGCATCCACCACTAGGAAGTCTGTTGTCATGGAGGCGCCCCCAACCTGGACTCTGAGGGAGATCTTCCCTTTAGGGTACACGAGCTTGGAGCTAAAGCCTACGAGCGGAGTGCGGGCTTCTTGCAGGTCCTCCTCTTTTAGACCCATTTTCTTGAAGCAGTCGTAGTAGAGGATTTCCGATGAGCTTCCGGGGTCCACTAGGATCCTTTTGACCTTGAAGTTCTTTAACCTCAGGGTTAGGAGCAATGGATCGTTATGGGGGAGCTGGACCCCGTCCAGGTCCTCGTCCGAGAACCAAATCTTGGGCCTCTCCTTCCTAGCCTTCTTGAGAGAGGGGCCGAGCTCGGCCGTCATCACCTGCTTGCCGTGCATGGCCCTCCTGGCCTTGGCATGAGCCTGGTTGCTTCCCTCGGGAGCGGAAGCGAAGTGGATGATGTTGATGGTACCCTCTGATCCATCGCTGTCCCGATCATCATCGGGCTGGCGCTGGTGAGATCGGTGGACCTTGCCCTCTTATTTGATGAAGTCTTTGAGGTGCCCGTCCTTTACGAACTTTTCAAGGTGGGCCTTGAAAGCCATTCAGTCCTCGGTTCTGTGCCCGTTCTGCTTGTGGTAAGCACAGAACTTGCTTTGGTCGCGGGTGGCGGGGTCACCCTTCATGGGCTGGAGCCACTTGAAGAAAGGTTGCGTCCTGATTCTGCCAAGGAACTTGTAAATGGGCTCCTTGAAGATTATGTTGAGGACCTTTTAGGAGGCACCGATTGGTTTCGACGTCGCGCTGCCCCCCGAGGTGGGAACCGAGTGCATTGTCGAGTTCGTTGGCGCTCTGTTCCGGTCCACCTCCTCCCTCCTGGATAACTTCTTATCTTTTTTGGAGGGTTTGTCTTCTTGCCAGGTGCCGAAGCTCTTTCGAGCTTGGGCCTTATCTTCCTCCTGCTCAATGAACTGATTCACTCGGGCCATCAGTGCTTTCACAGTGACCACGGGGAACAGCACCAGGTCCTTGCGAAGCTCGTTGCCTGGCAACAGAGCCTGTTTGAAGGACCTGATGGCCACTCTGTCGGTGGCATCTTCTACCTGGCTGTAGATGGTCCAGAACCTTTTGGCGAACTGAGTGATGCTTTCAGTCCGCCTCATTCTGATGGCCATCAGGTCATCGTCTGTCTTCGGGATGACCCTATGCGCTTGGAACTTTTCCACGAAAGAGTTTCGGAGCTGCCGCCAGCTCGAAACTGACCCCTTGGGAAGCGCGCAGAACTAGCGCAAGGGGAGGTCGCCCATACTAGAGGAAAAGACCCTACAGTTCAGGTCGTTGTCGTCGCCCTATACCGACATTCTCTAGGTGAAATGTCGGAGGTGCGCAGCTAGGTTTGAGGTCCCATCGTACAAATTGAACCTCGGGACGCTGAACTTTTCCGGGAGTATATAGTCCCTTATGTCCCGAGAAAATGGAGACGTGCCATGGTCATCGATGTCGTAGGCATTTAGGCGGTCTCGGGTGAAATCGACCACCTCCATGTTCTGCTGGACTGTCTGTCTGACCTGCTGGTTAGGCCATTCCCTCAGGTCGAACTTATCCTCCGGTTTCTGGCGTTGCTTCTTGGGGCCATCGTTGAGATGACTGCTGCTCGAGCCTTCGTCATGGCTCAGTCACGCCTTTTGCTAGTCAAGACTTTCCTCAAGTCCTTTTTGACCTCCGGGGCCCACTAGGCTCGCCGGCGTGCCTTGGTAGGGGTGTTAGCTTTCTCTCGGAGCTGCCTTCGGAGTTAGTGAATCAATTTATCCTGTTCCTGGATATGGAGGTTTTGGGCCTCAATATCCCCGAGGAGTACATCGGCAACGCCTTTGGGGAGCATATCGTCGTCCCCGGGGAGAAAGTCGTTGTCTTTAGGGAACGCGTCATCGTCATCCCCGAGGAGTATGTCGTTGACGCCTTCGGGGAGCACGTCATCGATGTCGTCCTAGCAACGGGATTGGCGTGACCTGGACGACATTGGCGTAGCATCCCGCTGAGAACGCTCCGGGTGGACAACAATGTCCTGACGAGGTTGCTCCAGCGGGAGAACATCCTGACAGGGACGCTTCGCCCGAGGAGGATCTTGCCGGAGGCATTCCAGCAGAGGGTCGTCTCGCCTAGGAGGTGCTGTCACCCCCTTCGACGATGAGCCTGACTGAGTTATTGGCTCCCCCACGCTTGCAGCACCGGACTTTCCCCCGGTCCTCCTCTAGCGGGGGACCAATGGGAGCTGCCTTGGCGCCTCTGGTTGGTGCATCGCTGCTAGTGGCAGCGGAATATGCAAAGATGGCGGTGGCGGTAGGGACCTGGATGGCCCATTGCCTTTCCCTTTCTTAGTCTTTGGAGGCATGGTTTTTGAGATGAGGATTTGGTTTTTTGGTTCTCTTCCCACAGACGGCGCCAATTGTAAGTGCTTAAAAATTACGGACTTGATTAGGCAAGTATAAAACTCATGATATTGATGTTAAGCTTCTTCGGGGAGATTGAGTGCCTGAGACCTGAAAGGGAGGAGAGAAAAAACTGAGGTTAGGGCCCCTGGCTGCAGTTAGCCGAAGGCACTCTGACGCCTAAGTTAGTGCAGTTACTGAACAAGGGAGAGTGAGTGGGGGAGAAGAGAGTTCAAGCAGTGTGAGATGTATATTGCATAGTGCGTACCGTTCATGGGTCTTACCGATGCGTATATATATAGACGAGCGTCCCATCAGAAGCTCCCTAAGTGGAGGTAGGTGAGAGCATAGTCCGATCAGCCCATACCTCGGATTCTCAGTAGGGGTAGGTGAGGGTACCGTCCCATCGGATATTTCCTCAAATCTCCCACATAAATGTGGATCTGACCGTCGGATAGGGACAACCTCTTATCCATATCCGGCGGCCGCTCTCTACAACAGTACGTTCTATAACGTAGTTGTCCCATCACATAATGGAGATTAGACGCTCAGTGTTCACCTTGGTCAACCGGACCGAACTGGAGAAGGTGCTGAGGTCGGGTGCTGCTGCCGAGATGCAAGGAGCCGAGCCCAGGGGAGCATGGTCAGTACTCTTACTAAGACTAGCTCCAGCTTGGTGCCAGTTGGCACAAATTGCCTAGCTGGACAAGAATGAGATTGAGGCCATCCTGATCGGTACTTTTACCTAAGTCAGGGGTAATCTCGATATCAAGAAAACACCTCACACAGCTGTAATGAAGGTTGGAATGGAATGGTCATTCCAATGAAATGATCATTACTATGTTCGGTTCACAAAAAAAAAATGGCGGAATGAACATTACTTCCGGAATCACCATTTCTTTATGTAGTGGAATGATCATTACACTGGGGAGGTAGAGGAATGGCCATTCCATGAGGCCCCCCCAAAGGCGGTAATGCCTCCGACCATGTGGACAAGGGGGAGATGCGACCCACACGAGGTGGAGCATGGTTCTGCATGCGGAGACGAGGAAGATGGGGCGGCAGTGTCCGGGACATTCCTGCGTAAAGTCTGGTGACGAGAGAGATGGAAAGGCAGGATGGAGATTATGGGTTGCTGGGGAGAGGAGGAGAGGGCTGGGATGGGTCTGGCGATGGAGCAAAGAGAATGGAGGTCGGTGAAGGGGGCTGCGCAGGAGAGAATGAGAACGAGAGAGAGATAGAGGTTGGTGAAGCACCTGGGTGAGAGCAGAGAGAATGGAGGTTGCCTTGGTGATGGATCTGTGCAGGGGGCTGGGGGGCTAGGGGCTGTGAGACGGAGATGCTGAGAGGGAGAGGGGATGAGATTTGGAGAGAGTAGGTGCTTTGCGCCTGGAAAAGGAAGATGGTGGTCTGCGCAGGGTGGGGGCGGAGGAAGGAAGAGAGAGGGGGGCGGAGGGAGGCTGGTTGGCTGGGGGAGGAGGGTATTTTGGTCCGTCTTATGTAAACTTTATTCCATTCCGGGCATCATTCCAGCGTACCAAATGCAAGAACATGAATAAGAATTCCATTACTGGATTGATTCTTCAGTCTAACCAAAAGTTGGAATGGAAATGACCATTCCTGCCTCATTCTATTCCAAACTCATTCCACTCTCCATTCTATTCCTGCCGAAAATCATTCCAGCGAACCAAACACTACCTTAGTGGGTTAGATGGCCTTGGGCCCTAAAGGCTTGCTGGCATGCTTGGTTGGGCTTCGCTAGTAGTTGCACATGGCCATGTCATCACCCACTAAGGGCATAAGGCCCTCAGGAATCTGCTCACACAATAACCAACTCCAAGCTCAAGATTTGCCTATGTCACTGATTGCAGCACAGCAATAGGGACTAAAGGGTAGTGTCCAACAAACACGCATGTTTGTAGGCATGCACTGCAGTGTAAAGATGCATTGGCTCCTCACAAATTGCAAAGTTGCAACGGTTCATCACTACACAAATAGGTCGTCACAAATACAACCACGCTTGGTTTCTAAAACAAACTATTAGATTTACCTAGGGTGTAACTTGTCCAACCACTCACAGAAAGTTTCATTCAGTTTTGCGATCCACATTACCACAATGCACACATGATTAATTCGGCATGCCATAGACAAGCATGTACCAAGGAGGTCCTCACGTGCTCAGTCGGCATGCCATACACTAGCATGGACCACATCCTGTTAGTCACTAAGATATCAAAGGCGGTCCAATCTGATCTGAGTGGATGACCTCACCTTACTTGGTCGAAGGTTGAGTGCCAGACTCAGGGGGAAGGCGTGGGGGTTTGTTGTGGGTGTTTCCTTTTTCTCTCCCTGGCGAGGAGGATTAACATTCATTTAATTTAAAGCTCATAATGAACTGCCAACAGCATTTTTCGTCAAAGGTGATCATTCATTGCATTATTATGGTGTTGTCTACCGCTAACAACTTGATTTGTCTTGTTTGGCGTGCACTTTTCTTGATTAAAGCCAATTATATCATAACTCACCTTGATTCTTTGAATTGGTCCAAATTTCACTCCAGTTGGCTATTATGCACCACTAACATTGTAACTTGTGGAATGGAACTGATCACCTGTGATTATATAGCCGTAATTCTAACAAATGGCCAACTCTATCTGGTTTGACCCAACTCAATCTGGTTAGAAGGTCCACTATCCAAACACAGAAATCGAAAGTTGGATGTAACAAAGGTGCCAACTTAGTATGTAGAAGTATGGCTTGGACCTACTTGTACATGGGCCAACAGACACAAATCTATATGCATTGCAAAACAAGGGCCTTTGGACCTAAGTATGCAACCAAATCGAGTTGGAGTCAGTCTAGAGCATCTACTTTCAACCTTCTTGCCTAGTTCTCTCCAAAATGATTCAGCTTCTGGTTTTGTTTCAGCTTATGTTGCATGGGAAAAGGAAGGACTCATACAAGAGAAACCGTTGATCATGGGCGAAGTACAGAATAAAAACCTAAATTTAGATATTGAAGCAGAGGTCAAGCTGGTACAAGAAAGATTGAATGAACTCAATGTTAAGGGAGTAAATCAAGCAGCCCAAAGTGCAGCCATGAAAGAGTTGGGCTCGGAAAGGTAACAGTCATTGAACCTTAATGGACATGATCGCACACGACTCTAATGGTTAGAGCTATTCAAATTTCGAGAATGTGTAATCTTTATGGCCTTCTCAGTAAATTTTGCTTCAAACAAAGTGAAATGGGGCACTTTTGGGCTATAGAGGTGGACGTGGATAGGATTTTTTAAATATGCTAAGTGGGATGGTGAAGTTTCACCATTATTCAGCTGATGTCCACCATTTGTTTTCTTGACTAATGACAGCATTAAGAAATAGTTGGAATGTCTTGACTCTACATAGCGGAGGCAGGAATTTCTTTGAAGGGGGCCATTTACTATAAAATAATCATCAATGGAGATGCCCACCTTAGTATAGAAAGAGGTTTTCAACAACTTTGGGGAGGGCCATGGCCCCTCCCTGCCACCGCTTGTTCCGCTGCTGCCCGCTAGTTTCATGATTGATAATTATCTGAAATTAATCTACTATGATCCGTCAGTCTATATATATGGGCTTCTGTTGGGCGGAGAACTGAGATTCACTTCCATCGAACCAATATCAACCAATTAGATTCTTATGAAAAGAAATCAATACTTTGTAATCTGTTAAAAAACACTGCCCCTGCTTGACATTTAAGATCAGTCCGATGGGGGTTAAACTGCGCCCACTTCCTGTTCACTAGGTTTGTTCACATCCAATATACTACCCCTCCCTTTTTGGAACCATTGGTGCACATTCTAGATTAAGTGTTGGTAAACACCAAAGTTATAAATGCTTAATCCATGACCCTATAGAAGAGTTTGGATTGGGATCATACTCTTGAATCTTGATAGAGAGTTTTTCACGTACATCGAACTCGTGTGGCTTATCTTCCCATCCTAGTAAAGAGATGTGGAGTTTTTGGCTGAGTAGTCTTCTACTACTAGCGTGACACCTCAAGATTGCTATTTGTAGGGAGATGGGGAACCATGTTTTGGATCATCTTGAGATCCATAGCATTCCAGACCGTTTGCTGTGACTACGATTATTGGAACACAGAAAGATGCTTGGAGTAGAGCCGGTATTGACCCCATCTGAAAATAGAAAAAATTACCTTAGTTATGCATTTTTCATATTGTGTTCTCTTGCTGTGGTGTAAGGGTTCAATGACTTGGACATAAATGGGATGCAGAGCCATGGGAATGAGGGAGTTTCACCCAAATCACTGATCACGTTTGAACAATCATCTCAACAATTGACAACATAAATTAATGAGTTCTCCTCATATAAGCAATATGTGGACCACATTTGGGGGCCCACTTTGGCTTACCTATCATCTATCTCACTGCCTTCAACCCCAGACATCCTTGATTTGACACTCATTCAGCTATTAAATATTGTTGGAATAAGAAACCTTTTTTCTTATGTTTTCATTGTTAAACTTTAGAGCTTTAAAATCAGTATCTATTTAGGATTGTCACCCTTACACTTCCCATCCACCCTACTCCAAATAATTGGCACAAGTTTGCCCTAGTAAGGGGTTCCACCTAGAACTACAAGCACTGCTGGAAAGGAGAAAGTTACTGTATGTAAGGATAATTTTCTCCTACAGGAATGTCCGAATGGTTTGGTGCTGTAATATGATCACCTGTAAACTAGTCATAGTTGTGAGCATCATTTATCGTTTCCTTATGGTCAAACCAAACCCCTCGTATCATCTGCCCTTCTATCTTAAAGGATTCCAAAATCTTATCTGAATATAGTGATATTCATTGTTGGATTAAAACAGAAATAAGGTTACACATTTATATATTTTGACCCTTACGTCAACTATTACGAGGAGATTGTTAGTATTGGGAAGTCTCACATCCCACATCGCCTAAGTCCTGACTTGGACATGGCGTCATATACTTGTTTGGGTCTTCCACCTATCAATTGAAGTTTTTGGGTCTGTATGTGGTTTCTTACATGGTATCAGTTGTTCTTGTGTACCCCACATGGTTGTTTGGTTCATGGTCTCTTACCGTTAGTTTAACTTTATGCCACCCAAATTCAGAGAGTGTACTTGTATCTTAATTTTTAAATAATTTTTTTTTTATGGATGGCCCACATTTCACTAATCAAACTGTAAAGAGAGAAATAAAATAAACAAAACAGAATATCCTCTTTTGTTGATGTAACACATCCAAATTTTTCTTTGGTCAAGTTAGTACTCACTATTCAATTGGATCCCTTCGAACACTTAAAATCATTAGGACATTTATATCAATTTTTATCACATTACTACTAATATGATATTTTTGTACCTTCCATCTAATAGGATCTTCACATCCTGCTGCAGGGTACAGTTTATATAGTTGTGGACCTAAATTAACCATCTCCACTATTTGTGTGCAGAGCTAGCATCTTTGGATGGCCAAACACTTATTCTTTTACGAAGGCAATGGGAGAGATGCTTATTGGGAATTTCAGGGAAAGTTTGCCTCTTGTTATCGTGCGCCCAACCGTTATAACTAGCACTTACAAAGATCCATTCCCTGGTTGGATAGAAGGCATCAGGTAATTAACTATACATAAAATGGGTGCTGGATTGACTTACAGTTATAAATGGGTCTCTTTGGACTGAGGACCAGAATGGACCAAATACAAAATACTAGGTTTTGTTCCAAACTTTACGTGTCAAATCAGGTCTGTAGCCCAAGATCCAACAGGCCCAAATAATATGGGCCCCACTAGGTGGTACGTAGTGTATGTCGGTATGGACCAACCTCACAAGACTATTACTCTTATGTATATACATTTTTGCATACCTTTTGTGTTAACAATCAAATGATCCTTTTCACAAACGGACCGTGCAATCACGAAGGATGCTAGAGATAGTAGGAGAGAGATACTAGGTGATAAAAGAGATAGTAGGAAAGTTGAAATTTTGAAGTTTCTTCCTTATTATTCCTTTCTGACGTAATCTTGATTCACAAGTGAACTATCCAACAACAAAGTTAAACCGCAAATCTTGATTGATCGGAAAACTTCAACATCAACTCTATCGGATCAACGAAAAAATAAGCAAAATAAGGTGCAAAAGTAGAAGATAGGTTAATCTTCCTCTATGCCTTGGGCTTCCTTTATGTCAATATGGTTTGGAACCCAGTTGTTTGCATAATGGAACGAAAGTTGGTTTCCTAGAAGGCAAAGCACCTATGTCTAGGAGGTCATCTTTTATTGATCAAGGCTGCTCTGTATAATCTTCCTGTGCATTTTGTGTCTCTGTTTAAGTGCTTTGTGACAGTGTTAAAAAAAAAATTGCGAAATTAAAAGGGACTTACTTTAGGACAGAAGATAGGTAAATTATTATTATTATTTCCTTTTTCGTCTTGTTAAGTGGGCTAATGTTTGTAGAGCCAAGAAGGAAAGAGGATTTTTGTTTGAGACCTTTGAAGGCAAAGAACAAGGCTTTGCTTGGCAAATAGTTCTGGAGAATTGGGGAGGAGGTTTTGGAAACAGGTCCTATCTGCTAAGTATACTATGCAATGGAATGATTGGGATATCAAATTTGCAAATGCGTTAATTCGGCTTTTGAAAAGGTTTCTCCTTTGTTAGGAGAGAATTTATGCAGAGTATCAAATTCATGGTTGGATCCGGATATTGAACCTCATTCTGGTTGGATTTTTGGATTGGCCGCAGTCCATTGGCTTCTCAATTAACTAACCTTTTTTGTTGTACTAGAAATCAACATATTCCAATCGGTGCTTATTTTTCCTGGGTTGGCAGGAGCATGGTGTAGAGCGCTATCTTTAGAAGGATCTTGATCGAAGGGGAGGACTTACAATTTACCGCGGCCTTCCCAGTAGTATATGACATGCATACTTCCATTGGTGTGACATCACACAACACTTGGTCATGATACTTGCTTCCAATGGATTTGTGATTAAGGAAAGTTTCCCATCACCATAGTGATGGCGCAGCTCGGACCATAGTTACCTAGTTCGCAATTCGATTAATTTGCATTCGAATTCGCAATTTGTAATTCGATTCTTTGCTGGATAAATGAGTTCGATGGAGTAGGTTCATTGGATTTGCATCTCAAATCATCTATTCATAGTTCGAGTTCAACAAGTTCGATGAACTAATATATTAGTGTTCATGCTTAGGCAATCACTAGTGCCCACATCTGAATCCCAAATCACCGAAGATAACTGTTCTTTATATTTACTATGGTGAGATTTTACTAATTAGAGTTGGGCCCACATAGATTGATTGTGCATAAATAAAAATCAAAGTAAGACTTCATGTTTTACTGGTAAGCAAGGTGCCACTTTGATTGGAGTTAGATTTGGATTAGTGGTAATAGATAGGGGAGCCATGCTTTTGAATTGCTTGGATTTTCAGGTGGGCACTTTCAAATGGGCACCACAACTGGATTCAATGTAGAGAACTAAATGAGACTAGTTCGATGACAGTTTGTGAATCGAACTGTGAATTATTCGAAATGAACTATTTAGAGTTCGAAGGCATCATGAACGAACTAGGTTACTATGGCCCGGAGGCCACGGTGAAGATCTATACATCTGACGGTGAGATCGAGCCCTAAGACCCAAAACCCTAAGATCACTTAGGGGAAGATACCCAAAGGGTAACCCACAATAACAATTTTGAAATCTTATTAAAAATATAGCATACCTTACAATCAAGCATCCCTCCCTATTTATAATAGAGGAATGGTCTAAATAAAGAATTTACCAGTATCAATATTTCCTAAAATCACTCCCTAAAATCTCTCACTAAAATCTCTACGTAAATCAAATTACTAATATCTCTTTGATCAGAGATTACATCAAATTACTAAACTATTTAAAGAAAGCAAATCATCCTCAGTGGGGACCATTAGTGGGCCCTATTCTTCTTGGATCTTACTGCATTAACTCTCCCCCTCTTGGAAAAAAATCGACTCCGGTGAGTTGAAAGGTGGATAATACAGGAGAGAATCCGACCACAAGTTCAGAAAATTTTCGCCTGGGTCGAAAGTCAAATGCACAAATGTCTGCCTTTTCTTCGGATTTTGCATGGCATGGCTAGGAGTTTGACGTAATGTGTTCAGCCATCTAAAAGTAGATTAGAAGCATTGCTTCTTCTGTTGTTTGCATTTAGCGCGAACGTGCATTTTTTACGTGAGAGATTGCAACTGTAAAATCTGCCATATCTTAATACAATCTTCATGTTTCCATTGTTGATCCCTGGAGATGAAGTCAATGTGAGGAATTTTAATAACTTGATCTTCTTGGGAAACCACTGGGACAATTGATTTGATTTCCGATGATGCAATTGGATTTTCTGGAAGTGGCATGACAATGAGATCTACCGGATGTTCAATCGTTTTGCTAACCTGGTCAGAGTCTTCAATATTTGCTTGACCTTGTACTTCCTTAACCCTTTGAGGCTCCTGAGTGGCACTACCTTGATCAATGTTGTTTGTACCTACAAAATCATCTTTGCCATGTACTTGCTCTTCAATGTTATCTTTGTTGTTCGAAGTCAGCTCTTTTGGTGCAATCATGACTACTTTTTCAAGTTTTTGCTCCGTTTGTGGCGCTCTGTTGAAAGTGCAGATGATGACAGAGATGTTGATATCATTGGCATGAGTATATTCTATCTTCCATTCCTGAAAAGGGTATATGTGTTTGCCTCTATATCATGATGCACTTTCCGATAAAAAAACCATAGACAACCAAAAAGGATATGAGTAATATTCATATGGATCACATTACACCAAATCTGATCTTCATAGCCGCCAAGCTTAAAAGATACCAAACATCTGTGAGTCACGGGAATGACATGACCGGTAGACCATGTGACTTGGTAGGGCTTAGAAAGTTCTTCAGTACGCAAATTAAGCTTTTCAATGACCTCTTATGCGACAAAATTAATCGCACCACCATCGTCAATAACCTCATTAACAGCTTTGTCAAAGACTATCACCCGCGTGTGAAATTTCTTAGCATGTTTCTTTTTGGCTTCCTCTTTTTCATTGGTATTGAGGAGGTGACGAATGACAAAAGTGGGAGTATCTTCTCCTTCAAAAAGTCTCTTTACAATATGAGCTCTTTGTCGAATTGTTCTTGCGAGACCTTTGAAGCATGCGCTCAACATGGATGGTTTCTAAGTATGCCTCTTGACTGATTTTGCAATAATTCATATTTTCCAAGATATCCGGCCTCAAGCCGTGGATATAACGAGCTAAATCGTGTCTCTCATTTTCCTCCAATTTGCATATCTCATGCAACTCTTGAAATTGGCAGATGTATTCATCAACCATCAAATTTTCTTTCTTCAAGTAGAGAAATTCTCCAAAATAGAATTCATTTTCAAAATTCCAATTGCCATATTTGCGCTCATATTGAATCTTTTGAATTTCAATGGGGCTCCCAAAAAGTTTCATATTGACTGGAATCTATGATATAGATATTGCTGCTTGTAGATGGACAGTTGTTTAACTAATTGGGTTGGATTTATGACACCCTAAAAGGGTCGGACTAGAAACGGCTCCACCTGACTCACTCTGTCTATTTCTACAGGTTTGGGCCTGGGCTCAGGTTGGGCCCAAATTTAGGCCCATAATAGAAGACACGTGGGAGAGAAGCTTGCCCCCCCCTCCCCCTTTTTTTTTTTTTCTGTGAGTGGGCTGGGTCGGGTTCTGACTCAGAACAGGTCCAGTCTATAGGTTAGGCCAAAACTCAGGCTCAAATTAGGAACTGCCAGGCACGTGGGACTGCTTCTTTTGGGTTTTGTGCAGGTAGAAAAAAAGGGGGGGTTGAACCTCTTACCTGTTTTACCCGAAATAGTGAGGGAAAGAGCTTCAACGAAGAGGGCGATGGCGGGAGCATCAACGCTGGTGGATGGGTTGCATGGCTCTGGCACACGAGTGTGTGCTGTTGTCTGTTGCTGCTATGGAGTGTCGATGGGTGGAGACGAACTTTAAGTGCCTAGTAAAGAAAAAGGAGCTGCAATGGAAGGGCTGAAGTCGATGATCTGTAGCGGTGGTACAAGGAGGGTGCTGGAGAAGCGGAGATGCTGCGATGGAGTTGCTGCTGTCGTTGAATGGTGCCAGGTACCACTCGAACTTCCCTCTCGTCCTCTGATTCCTCTTCTTTCTTCTTTTTTTCTTCTCCTCTGCTGTTTGACACCCCCCACCACCCCCCCTTCTTTTTTTCTTTTTTTGGTTTGTGAAAGGGAGGTTCGGTTGAGATGAATACAGGAGATGGATGCAGTGAGGTCGGCTGTGATGAGGATGATGATGACTGAAGATGATGATCGGTGGGGACAATAATGAATGGATAGAACATAGGGAGATGGGATACGATCTCAACCGGCAATCTGAGATTGATTATTGGCTCTGATACTAATCAGCGGCGGATCCAGGATTCAAACTCACTGCGGACACGATTAAGTAGTGGGGGTCCGAGGGCAACGGCCCCGGAAATTTTTTTTTTTTGGGTATTTATATGGGACAAATATAATGTAATAGATTCAAGCAATAAAACAAAGAAATCTTTATTTATCACAATTGTTCCACAGTCATTTGGGGAAGGATAAGGCACATGCGCTGATGCACACTTTGGGTGAATCACACGATGCTGATTGGTGAGGAGCTTATGTTCTGAATCGGCCAGTCGGTGAAGGTGAAGGAGAGCTTGAGAGGGCGGTATACTCTGCAGTCTTTACCTCTGATGCCCTAATAGTTAATGAATGGGCCTAATAATATGTATAAAGAATGGGCCTAATATTTTTTACTGGGGTCTGGTTAAAAGTCACTGAGGGCCTGGTTATATTGAGTCTAAAGTAGTATATATATATATATATATATATATATATATATATATATATTTCCAAAAGTTCACTGGGGGCCAAGCCCCCAGTGAATGCATACTGCATCCGTCACTGATACTAATTGATGGTGCAGCTCGGAGGTCACAGTGAAGATCTACACCTCAACGGTGAGATCGAGCCCTAATACTCAAAACCCTAAGGGAAAAATACCCAAAGGGGAACTCTCACAATAACAAAAATCTTATTAAAAATATAGCATACCTTACAATCAAGCATCCCTCTCTATTATAAATAAAGGAATGGTCTAAATAAAGAATCTACCATTATCTGCATTTCCTAAAATCACTTCCTAAATATCTTACTAAAATCTCTAAGTAAATCAAATCACTAAAATCTCTTTGATCGGAGACTACGAGAAATTCTATTTGTACCCACCCACTTTGCTGAGCCAACCCACGTTTTAAAGTTTTTTTTTTTTTTAATTCCAGGAATACCCATCTATGAATTTCCCTATTTACCCTTGACTTCATCTTCCTCTTCTCTTCAAGCCATCTGCTTCTTCCTGAGTTGATTTTTTCTTCTTCACTTCATCTTCCTCCTCTCTTCAGGATTCATCTTCACTTGTGCACTTATTTCCCTTTAACAGCATTATACTTTTTCTTCTACTTCTTCTCATCATCATAAAGGTCCCACTTTGGAAAAACCCATCTCCCAATCCATCTCTCCATTTCCTTATATAAGCTTTCACATCTCCAATCCTAGGCACCACATTGTGTTTTAGAGAAGCCATCTCTAATATGGATAAGCAAATGGACAATCCATTTTGACTCTTGTAAAGTGTTTTAGAGAAGCCATCTCTAATATGGAGAGAGTGATACATAGCAGTGTGGTGGTGTGAGTTTTTAAAGTGGTAAATTTTTTTTGAATCTTGTAAAGGTCAATCTTGTGTTTTTGGCTGTGATTTGGGACCTTATAAGGGTGGAGACAGCTTTAGGAAACACTCTATGGGGAGAAGAGATAATAAAAGCATTGTTTTAAATGAAAACTGCTCAGCTGAGTTGGATTTTATATCCACCAAGTTGAGGTGATATTTTCTTTGTGGCATATGGGCCATGGCTATTATGCCTGACATATTAACCGCTACTATACATAGTGGCCGATATGTTGTTCCATGGTTATAATTAATATCCAAATTAGATATAATAATAAGGAACTCATAAATAACATGAATGATAAACACATTCTGAAATAATCAATATGAATTCTTTCTAAAACATATTTAGTAAAAAATTCATATACAGTGCTTCAACAATATATGAGCAAATATTTGTAAATTAATTTGAGATTCTTCCTGCTAAAACCACTTGTATATTTAGTTCAACGTTCACATTAACTTTTGGCGTTTTTAAAGTATATTTAGTTAAAGGTTCACATAGAGACTGTACACTGTCTACTTGTGAATGACTCTTGAATTTCCAAGATGTCATTTGACTGACAATCAAATCAATTCTTAATGTGTGCTAACCTAAATAACGTAGTTGACTTGTACTTATCCTACATTTCCTACGTTCTGTTGATTACAGAATATCTCCCTGTTGATGCTACTCATTTAGCCGCTAATGTGATTTTCTATGCTCAAACTGAACATATTTAAGTCAGCAATCGCTTACGTACACGCTTCTGATAGGACTTCAAACCACTATCTTTTCAGTTGGTTTACATTTCACCAGACCTTTTGCATTGCTGCCTTCAACAGACTACAAAGCAAAAAATTGAGTCCTTTTCTAGCAATAGACCCCATCAGATCCTAGGGCAAAAAATAGAACATTCCTAGATGATTTCAATTACTTGGTTCTGTCATCGATTGATTTTCGATTACTTTAATTAGGATGATTGTCGTGTGCCTGGATACTTCTTTTAAAAAATTTCATAAAACATCTAAAAATCGAATTCATTTTTTTTTTTCAATGCAGACCCTTATATGTGTACTTTCCTTTCAATTTTTCAAATATATCCTCATAATCCAATCAATTCACGTATACTTGGTAATTGCAGAACCATTGATGCCCTGATTGTAAATTATGCTAAGGGTAATCTGAAGTGCTTCATGGCGGATCCTAACTTAATAATAGATGCGGTAAGCAATATTTAGCCTCTCATGTATGTACAACTTATTCAAAAATAGATGACCATGCTATAAGATGGGTACAATCAAATGTTATGTTGTTTTGAAATTGATATCAAATTTGTATTTTGTCCTTGTTATTGGCTAATACATCTTAATCCTGATTAGTTGTATTTTTTTGAATGATTATTTTCATTAAAAGCAAGCAGTACAAGAGAACTATACTAACAAACTTACAACGAAAAGAACACCATCCTAAAGGGAAAAAACACCAAAAAGAAAATAAACACCAAACCATCCTACAGACAACCCCTAAAGAGCTACAGACACCCAACAAGAAAGAAACTGAACAATAACCATCCTACAAAGGACAGACTTGAGAGTAAGCCACTTCCATCCAGTTATGCATAATTTGGTCCACTGAGTAGGGTTAAAGTGTTGATCAATCATCAACCAAGATGCAACCAAGAGCTTGATTTTTTTCTATTAAAGAACCAACATTGTTGGACTTCCCCTCAAAGCAATGTAGATTTCTTTCCTTCTAAATAGTCCAAGTGAGTGCTAGAAAGGACAGACCCCACATATCCTTCCCCGTGTGATTGGACCCGAGAGTTCCAAGCTTGGAATAGGTCCACTATACAGATTGGAAGAACCTAGTTACACTCAAAACAATCAATCACTGACCTCCAAAGCATTTGAGCAAATTTACAATTCAAAAGCAGGTGATCCACTGTTTCCTCTTCGCTTTAACACATAGGACACCCATTGACAACAACCTTTCCTCTCCGTCTTAAGTTGTCCATCGTGAGGATTCTCCCTTAGAACAAGCCATCTGAAAACTACAACCCTAGGAGGAGCCTTGATCTTCCATATGCTAGCCATAGGGTTCCTCCCATCACTCATTCCTGTAATAGTAGAGAAAAAAGAAGACACTGCGAAGGACCCGTCCTTAGAGGCTTTCCACAATCTTATATCCTCCCCACCTTATGCAATATAAACCCCACTCAGAATATTTAAAAGGGACATAAGGTGAACCTCCTCATCCTCCCTAATGTTTCTCCTCAATATAGGGGTCCAAATCTTCTGCTCCCCTGAAAAGGAAAAGTAACATCTGACCTTAGCCTCCTTATCCAATGCACAACTGCATTGATTCAGATCGACCTCAGGCCACATTTGTAAGGCCCAAGTAGATTTTGGAATTTTTATAAGGCCCAAGTAGATTTAGGAATATTTCTATTTGTATAGTTGTTATTAGTTAGTAGTTTTATTTGATGACTTGTATTTAGGATTAGGTTTCCTATTTATTTGGTTTCTTATTTTTATTTAGGTTTCTTAGGGCTTAAGTTATGTTTTCCTATTTATATGGCATTGAAGAGAATTATTTGTCAGAAAGTTGATTAATGAAATTGGTTTTTTTTTCCATTGAGGTGTCCTCATTATCATCTCTGCAGAGACTTATTGTGTCTTTGGACACACGCTTCAGCGCCCATTGTGCTTGGAGCGCTTGCATGCAAGCACTAACACTAGGGCCTGCATCACGCATAAGTCAGGGAATTGATTTGCCAAAGGCAGATCAGCTTTCCAATTATCTTCTTGCTCGTTCCCACTCGATGGGTAATATTCTTCATAAAATTATCTTTAACAGAGAGGATCCCCTTCCAAATAGGTGCTTCTCGCTCGTTCCCACTCAATAGGCAATACTGATTGGTTGTATCTCATCTCTTAATCCATAAAACCTACACCGCATGTATGCGCTAAGCCAGTAAGGACCTGCTTGTTTGCATAGAATAAGTAGGAATTATTAATGAGGTGAGGGTGAAGCATATGAGGTCAGGGTTGAAGGATATAAGTGAGGGATGTAGATGGTGTGAAAAAAAAAAAAAAGGAAAAACGTGTTAAAAAATCATCTATTGAAGCTGAATACGTGCCATGTCTTATGCTTCTTTTGAGATTGTATGGCTTGCTGGACTCCTCATTTGGCATTAAAGATCCTACTCCCATTCCTCTAAATGCCGACAATTAGCACAATATTGATTGCTCAAAATCCCGTCCTTGAGTGGAGAAACATATTGAAGTTGACTCCCATTTTGTTAGGGGAAGCTTCAAGAAAATCTTCTTTCACTCCCTCAGGTTTCGTTGACTGATCAAGATGTTGACATCTTCACCAAAGTTATGTCCAGAGCAAGGGTTTAAATACCCAGACTCGGACTCAGACTCAGACTCGACCTGTGTCGAGTCGAGTTGGAGCGACTTGACTTGGCTGAGTTGACCCTGTCAGGTCCAGGTCATCATTTTAGTTTTCTTTTTTCTGAATTTTAGGGCTTTCTTTGCATTCTTTTCTAGACATCTCTATAATGGGAGAGAGATTCTGAGATAGAGAAATAGAATATGAAGATTACAAAAGGAGAAATGAAGTAGGCATGGAAGAAGAAAGAGGGTTCTAGACAACTCAAGGTTGTCCCTGCTCTCTTCTCCTCTGTAGGGGCAGTTGGCAGTGGCACACCAAACAATTTTCCATTTCACATTATTCCATCTATATATGCCCCACCAATTCTGGTACATCTTTCTATTACTGGGATGCATGGCATAACGAGAAGATGGGCCTCATCTATTATCTCCCTTTTCATATATTGATCATTTGGTACCCAAAATCTCCCTCTGTATCTTAAATCGCCATCTGCCCAAACCTCGAAGTCTTGTCGCAATCCTTTAGCACATAATTGTGAAATTCATCTCGGATGCCATTTTGGTTGGCCTCCAAATGAATTTTCCGCTCGATTTGGAAATTTTGGTGAAACATTTCAAAGTTGTGTTTCGGAAAAATATAAATTTAAATATATATTTGATTAGGGATTTATTTTAAGTGGAATAATTATTTAATTTCAATCTAGGGACCAAATATGGTGAGGTTCATTGAGTGGATCACATTCTCAATAAGGTGGGCCTCACTAGACCAATAGCCTAACATAGAAACCAAACAGGACAAGTAGCCTTTTCTTTTTTTGGACAACGGTAAAATTTATTGCTCAAAAAAGAAAGAGAACAATAGATTACATGAAGAAACCTCCAACAAACCAAAAAAATCAACTAAACATCGAAAAGTATAGAAGTACAGAAAACTCCTTCTTTTGCAAGAGCATCCGCAATGACATTAGCCTCTTGAAAGATATCGTGAAAAGAAGCGCCCAAATGACTAGAGATATCTTGCACCTCCTCCACCCAATCCAGTAACTTCCATGGAATAGAAGCTTCCCTAGAACCCCATTGAACAGCTGAGTAAGAATCCCCTTCAATAACAACATTGATGCTTTCCAAGGTTAACAACTCACAACAGCCAATAAGAAGAGCATAAACTTCTGCATCATTAGCACTTAGAGAATCCATGGGTCCTGAGAAATTTCTTAACACTTTACCTTTCCAATCTCTGATAACTCCTCCAATACCTCCCCTTTGCGAAGAGTGAAGAAAACTGCCATCAAAGTTTAATTTTAAAACCCCATTGGGAGGAGTTGTCCAAATATTTTTTCTTAACAAAAGTAACCTGGCGACCCCCTTGGAAAAAAACTGGCCAAGATCTAGAAAGATCTTCCAAATAGACTCCTAAGAGCTACTTTCGCTTCACCACCCATTCCGAGACAAACCATACAATCGATTCAACCACCACTTTTACTAATTTACAAGTATTTTGAAAAACTCTTTTATTTCTTTCCAACCAAAGCTTCCAAATGGTACCATACAAAGCTGCTTTCGATAAAATCCTTCCACGAAAGAATTTGCATCCACACCCCCATTGAATGAAAAGATCTTCAACAGTTCCAGGCATAACTCAATTGATTTCAAACATGTTAATGATAGTGAGCAAAAGGACAATGAATCAACATATGATGGACCGTTTCCTCATCATTCAAGCAGAAAGGACAACCATTAACAATAATATGGTTCCTTTTCCTCAACTGGTCAATAGTAAGGATTTTATGATTTCTAACAATCCAACAAAAAACAAGAACTCGAGGTGGAATGGAGCTGATCCAAAAAAAATTCCAATCTCTCACCCTTGCATTGTTGTCTACTAACACATTATAAAAAGATTTGACAGAGAATGACCTTTAACATCAGGATTCCATAATCTGACACTTGATATTCTAGGAGAAAAATATTCCAGAAGAAAAATAAATCTCCGTAAGCATACCTAGCGTCAAAGGCATCAGTTTTATTCGAAAAGAAAAATCCCATACTACTCTACCGCCCAAATGGTAAAAAAAATATTAAACTAAAGCATGTTGCCTTCAATCTAACAAGAACACATTAGAGAAAAAGCCAAAGAACTGTGCTCACACCATTCATCTTGCCAAAATCTGATGCGAGCCTTGTACCGAAGCCACTGAAAAAAATCTTCCTTCACAGAAAGAATAGATTTTCAAAAACCAGAGAGCTTGGAAAACTGGTTAAGCACATAGCAACCATCATTGGTAAGCTTATATTTGCAAATTAAAATTTGCTTCCACAAGCCATGGCCCTACTCCCCCACCCTCCATAACCACTTATCCAACAAAGCTTTGTTCATTTTGACAATAGAACGAATCCCCAAACCACCTTGAACTAATGGTTTACAAACTGTCGCCCAACGGACCAAATGATACTTCTTTTTCTCTATAGTCATTTCACAGGAAGTCTCGTTTAAGTTTTTCAATTCTATCCACAACACTTTTTGGACACCTGAAGCAGGATAAATAATAAACAAGAATACTTAAAAGGACTGATTTAATTAAAGTCTGTCACCCTCCCAAAGATAAATAGCAACCTTTCCAAGAGCTTAACCTCTTGTATATTTGCTCCACCACATCATCCCATAAATGTTTTTTCGGTAACCCCATACAGAGAGGCAATCCCAAATACTTGGAAGGAAGTTTACCAGCTACAGCCAAAAGCATTTGCAAAAGAAACCACATGACCGTCTGTAAGCTGAACACCTATCAACTCACACTTACCATAATTGATTTTCAAGCCCGAATGCCTTTCAAACCATTTCAAAATAAATTTCAGCGTTTCCACCTGATTCAAAGAAGCATCACAGAAGTTTTTCGTCCGCAAATTGAAGATGAGTTACCTCAAGAAAACAGCCTTCAATGGCAAAGCCTGAAATTAATTGCATTTGTTTGGCCCGCTCTAATAAAGCGTTCAACGCTTCTGCAACTATAACAAAAAGCATAGTAGACAAAGGATCGCCCTGTCGAAGACCTCGAGAACTTTTGAAATTGCCTTTCGATGACCCGTTCAACAAGATAGAAAAATGAGCTAAAGACACAACTCTTGATCCATTGCCGCCACCTCTTCCCTAACCCCATTCTTTCCATCATGTATTGAAGGAAACCCCAATCAACCATATCATAAGTGTTTTCAAAATCCAATTTACAAATTAAACCAAGACGCTGTTGCTTATGTCTAGAATTAACACATCCATGGGCTATAAGCACACTATCAAGGATTTGATGCCCATCAACAAAAGCACCTTGGACATCAAAATAATTTCTGGAAGCACCTTCCTTAAGCGGTTGGCAAGAACTTTGGCCAGAATCTTGTAAAGGCTACCAATCAAACTAATGGGCCTATAATACTTAATCAAAAAGGCTCCATCCTTCTTAGGAATCAAAGATATAAAAGTGGCACCCAATTTTCCTGCTATAACACCATTCAAGTGAAACTGGTTAAAAGAAATTAGCTAAGCAGCTTCTAACATATCCCGAAAGTGCTGAAAAAAGATAATTGGACAGCCATTAGGACCCAGAGCACGATCATCACCTAACCCAAACACAGCATACTTTATCTCCTTTGAAGTAAAAAGAGCTTCAAGAGAACCAGTTTTCTGATTAGAAAGACCTGTAAAAGAAACACCATCCATAATTGGTCTGGATCTATTATCACCTGTATAAAGATTTTGGAAGAATTGAACAATTCCTCGTTCTGTATCAAATTTAGAGTCCCAAACCTTTCCTCTAGCAAATATTGTAGTTATTCGATTGACATGACGCCGGGCACTAGCAACCCCATGGAAAAACTTTGTATTTTGATCTCTGACTTCTAACCATCTATTTCTAGACCGTTGTTTCCATTTAAGCTCCTCTTGAAAAATCAAACGATTGAATTCTTCTTGAAGTTGAGATCTACGAACACGGTCTTCCGAAGATAAAAGCCCTGCTTCTTCCTTACCATCAAAGGATTGAATATCTACTAACAAGCGACTCTTCCTGTCTAATAAACTGCCAAAAACATCCTTCCTCCAACATATCATTTTCATTTTAAGGAACTTTAATTTTTGAGCTAGTTGATACCCCATCCATCCACTGAGAGAAATAGAAGCCTGCCGCTTTAATATCCTGAGTTACTTGGGCCCAGGATTAGTCTGGCCCAGGTAGTATCTTAGTTGATTACTTATTATGGAATTAGAAGTATTGCTTATTATAGAATTAGAAGTCGCCTCACGTGAAGAGTTTTAGAAAAGGATGGAGTTGTATGGCAACTCTAATTAGAAAGAGGAAGAGGAAGTACGAATAGGACTCTATGTGTATATATATATGTATATACAACCATCAATCACCCTAGTGTATTATTCATTTTCCTCCTTCTTGGTTTTGAAAAAATTCTGAGAGAGTCTTGTGGCTGCAATTTAGGAGGAGGGGAAGGCTGACTGATGTCCTATACAGGTGGAGCATTTTGACCGGGGAAGCTTGACTGATGTCCTATACAGGTGGAGCATTTTGACCGGGCTTGACACTGCAAATCAAGTAGCAATCTTCTGCTTTGGAAAGCATCCTCTTGAGAGCCTCTCCAATGATGACAAAAAGGAATGGAGATAAAAGGTCTCCCTGACGTAGACCCCTCTCTGCTGGGAAGAAACCTTTTGGGGAGCCATTAACAAGGATTGAGTAGGTAGCAGATGAGATGCATTCTTGAATCCAAACCCTTCATTTATCTCCGAATCCCATCCTGCGCAACAAATAAATAAGGAAGTCTTAGTCTACCATGTCGAAGGCCTTTTACAAGTCTAGCTTCCAAATTAGACTAGGAGACTTGTCTTTGTGTCTGGAATGAATGCATTCGTTTGCTCCGAGAACCCCATCTAAGATCTGTCTTCCTTTGACGAAGGCACTTTCAGAGGGAGAGATGATGGAAGGATCAAGGATCTTTTGCAGTCTGGTTGCAAACACTTTAGCCAAGATTTTGTAAGTGCTGCCTAAGAGGCTTATGGGTTTGAAGCCTTTTATACAGTCCGCCCCGGGCTTCTTTGGGACGAGCAATGAAAGATGTGCCAATGGTTTTGGAGAGTCTACCTCTGGAGTGGAATTCCTTCATGAAGGCCATAAAGTCTATCCTTAGGAGGTCCCGATGAATTTGGTAGAAAGAGATTAGGAAGCCATCTGGGCCTAGAAATTTATCGCTAGCTAGGCTGAATATAGTTGCTTTTACTTCTTCCTCTTGGAATGCTTCTTCCAACCAATTTGCGTTTTCCACGCTAATAATGGGGAACTGTAGATTATTTAAATAAGGCCTACTTCTTTCATCCTTGCTGAATAGATTGCTAAAGAAGCCGATGATGTGATTTGTTATCCCTTCTCTGTCCTCTACTCTGATTCCATTGACCACCATGTGATCAATCCTGTTGCCCCTCATTCTAGTCAATGCCAAACTGTGGAAAAACTTGGTGTTTTTTGTCCCCTTCTTTTAGCTATCTACGCCTCGATCTCTGTTTCCATTTGATTTCTTCTTCCCTGACTTTTCGTTCAAAGAGGTCTTTAAGTTCAAGTCTCTTTGCCAAATCCTCTTTAGATAAAAACCTTTGAGATTCTTCCTTTCTATCAATAGACTGCAATTCTTTTAGAATTTTGGCCTTAAGACGTCCAATAGGCTCTAAATCGCACTTGGTCCATTCTTTAATCTTGTTTTTCAGCATCTTTAGCTTCGAGGAGAATCGAAAACCCGCCCACCCACTGACATGAAAACTATTCCACCACTCCTTAATTGAGTCTCTGAAACACTTATCCTCCAGTCACATTAGCTTAAAACGGAAGGGGGAGGGACCCCATTTTAAGATTTTGGAATCGAGTAAGATGGGACAGTGATCAGAGGCGGGCTTGGGGAAAGCAATTTGGCAGACTTCTTGGTATAAGTCTATCCAATTGCCAGTGGCTAGGAATCTGTCAAGACGCGACATAGTCGGCAGACTCTGATGGTTGGACCAAGTGAAATTTGCCCCCTCTAGATGAATGTCTATTAGGAAGCAGGAATTGATCCAATTTTAGAAGGATTGCATATCTGCTGTAATATTCCCACCTCCAGACATTTCTAAAGGGAATCTAGTGATGTTCCAGTCACCTCCTATGCACCAAGGTCCTTCCTATTTGCTACGAATGAAGTCTAGCTCACTCCAGAAGCTATTTTGTAGACCTCGATCTGTCGGACCATAGACAGAGAAAATGATCTAGAGAGAACCATTTGCCCTATCTTCCATCACAACTGAGACAGAGAAGGCACCGATGTATTGGTCATTTGTAGTGTAGACCATGCTGTTCCAACACAGAAGTATACCTCCAGAAGTTCCTGCAGCAGCTAAAGATATCCAATTACAGTGGCTGTTACCCCAAATTTCTCTGAGAAGAGGGAGAGATGTAGACCAAAGCTTTGTTTCTTGGAGGCGCAGAATGTTTATTCTGAAAGAGTGTATGACGTCCTTTATTATTGCCCTCTTCACTGAACTCCGTCCCTTGCAAACATTTCAAGAGATTTTTAGAACTTGTAGACGGATACTCTCCCGTATTATCAAGCTGTTAACTCGTCGGAGTTGAGTTTTTTCAAGTGGGGGAGAATTGATGCAAGCCAGACAATAGGTCAGCCAACCCATTGGGTCCAGTCCATAGGCCTAACAGACATCCATTTAGTTAGGAAGTATTATTAAGTAGTTTGATTTCTTTAGGATTAATATTAGTTAGTTTCCTATTTTATTCTAGGCATCATTCAAATATTAGAAAGTATTGTTGCTTAGGGATTAAGCCAACTCCTCTATATAAGGATGTTAGGCTTCTTTGTAATGATGTGCATTTTATCAATTGATCTTTGAGTTGTGAGAGTTTTCTCTTCAGTTATGGGGTTTCTCCTCATCATGAGGATGCCTTAGGGCTGGAATCAATCTTGGATTCGATCAATCCCCTTGGAGATTGATTTATCGTCTCGATCGCTGATCCGGGCTGCGCCAATTGGCCTGGAATTGCCCATGTCCCTGAGAATTCCTTCTATTTGTAGACTTGTATTTCATCACCTGCCAGTGTTCCATACACATTGGTTCTTCTAACTCCATCGTAGCATCATCCTGATTGTTCTCCACCATTTTTCCTTTACCTTTCATCTTGGAAGTGTCCATCCTCACAGTGTTGCTATCCTGGCAATGGACACATGTCTGAGTCCTAGCTTCAACTTCCCACGGGTGCTATATTTCTCCGGCAGATTTTCATAGACGAATGTCTGTCGTCTTGAGCCCTCTGGAATTTAGAGAGTGACTTCTTCAACCATCTTCTTGCTAAAGTCTACTTCCACTAAAAGCCTCACAAAGGTGGCCTTGTCGCACTTTTTTCCTTGTGACTGAGTCACTTCATCCATTTGTAGGTACTTCCCAATTGGTGCCACAACCCCTATAAGGTGGTTATCAACCCATAGCTCTATTGGGCTATGATGCACAGCTACGGCAAGGACACGCCATAGACACGGCCGAGACACTGATTTTACTCGTAAAAAGTGAAGTATTGGACACGATACGACACGATACGTTGCCCATTTTAAAGTATCCGTGCATCATAGCTATTGGGAGCCCTGGCAGTTGGATCCAAACTGAAGCTAGGGCAATGAAGACTCTGGTGGCATCAAAACCGGGCACGTCATTGGCTTCCTACCTACAACTGACCATGGCGACCATTTCCTAGTTCGCAACAAGTTGCTTTCCAAGGTGAAGGCAAAGATAAAGAACTGATTTTGTAGCTCAATCACTTCCAACTCTCCTTGAAGACTCCAGATAAAAGGAAGTCTTTGTTGGAGTCTTAACGTGAACGCTACCACCAACAATCTTCCCAATCAGCGATTTTAAGTGTCTTTTGCTGTCCTCTTCCTGCCTCTTAACATCAAATTTTTTTTTTTTTTGGATAACACTTAACATCAAAATTTATCACTGGAAGTGTTAAAATCCTCTTCCACTGGCTTCTCAAAGCATCTGATTCCTGAGCTGAAGGATGTAGTAGGACAATTGCTCTGAGTTGCCTCACATAGATCCTCCTTGAAGCTCCGTACTTCCTTAGTAGTGGTGCAAATCGGATCCACTTCCATGTGGACCTTATTATGGCTGGGTAGGTCAGATGTAACTATTCCCTGAAGGTTTGAAGGGGGTCCTCTATCATGAGGTAATGATCGTCTATATTCTATGGAGAGCGATTCTTGCTCTTGTCTAATTGGAGGATTAGGGTCTCCACAGCTCATGTTTCTTGATTCCTGACCTAAAGAACCTCTAATTTGGAGGTTTCTTCACACACTACGAAACAACTACATCAAACTTCTTATATAGACCACTTTTAGTCTATTGAAAAGACATGACTTTTCATATTCCAATTCACAAATTAAAATCCATATTGAAGATGACCTTTAGACTCATGACTCTTAGATTCCCTTGGGAGTTATTCTTGGATCTCATAACCGAAATATTAAAAGTAATAATTCCAACAGTTTAGTCTATTGTTTGATCTGTCATGTATTCTTAATATAGTTTCTTTTTTTATAATACACTCAAGACAAAAAGTACTTTCTTCCAACATTGATAGAAAAATGAATCTTTGTTGTGATGGTGATAGTTTTGTTCTATCTTTTGTTTGCTGCTTTTTTTTTATATATATGGTAGTTGATTTTTACTCGTCGATGTCCTGTCCTATATTTCTAGTTGAGGCAAGTTTTGTGCATGTTCAAAAGTTCAGGCCAACATGCCCTCACTCAGCCAACTTGACTCTACTGGAAGAGTACTAACTCAAACAATTATGACAAAGTACACCAAGAACTCCGGTCAGGCTCATCCAAGTCGTCCAACTTAGTAACTTTCCATGTCAAGACATTCGAGTTTAAACATAGGATTTATTAATTATGCTGCTATTGTGGTATTGTGCTTTGTTCTTTGTTACTCCACAGTCTAATGTATCATTTTCCCTTCATTAAAAACATTAGAGAACCTAGGACCTTTTTTAATTTTTATACTTTAAACCAACATTTAAAATATCAACAGATATAGAGTGTACCAAAGGATTCATATCATATATCAGTAGCCATGGTATACCTAGTTATAGTATTCTAGCTGATAAGAAATCCATGTGATTAGTGGTTGATACATCATACAATAGATGAACTCAAAATGAAAATGATTCCTTTTTGTTTGTTTTTTTTTCTTAGTTTTTTCATTTGATTTGCATTTGTTCTTCTCTGTGAAAGTTTGGACCTTTAACGATTTAAAGTTAGATATAAGCGAAAATTGGATTATATGCTCAACTTGTAGGATATTTTCATTTTAGCCAATTTTCTATTGTGAGCTCTTTCATTGTTACCCTTTCTTCAATTCTACAGTGATAATGACTAGAAGTCTAGAATTGGCACTTTGATTACAAAAATTTCTAATAAAGGTTTATTACCGTTATTAATTCTATTCATCGTGGTTCTCAATTCCATATCTTGCTATGTTCATTCTTCATTTAACTTCATAATAAATTACTATATTGTTTTTTTTTTAAAGATAAGTTAGTCTTTTATTTCTTTAAAAGCATTATTTACACAAGAAAATCACCAACTCCCATATTCACCAAAATACAAGAGAAGAGACTCCCACTGGGGCATACCTTTACACTTTGTTTGGGAAGAGGGGAAAATGGGGGGAGGAAAAAAAAGGGGGGGAAATGGAGGGAAAATTTTTTTGGAGGGTGTTTGGGAAAGGGGGAGAGGGAAAATTGTCGGGGGGGGGGGGGGGGGGGGGGGGGGGGGAGTGTGCAAAAAATTTCCCCCCAAAACAGGGGGGAAAATGAGGGAGGGAGAGGGAAAAGTGTGGGAAAGGACCAAACTGCCCATTTTGTCATTTTGAAACTTTTACAAAAGCAAGGACGAAATGGTAGTTTTACATCTACCTCACAAACAAACAAAACCATACTTTTTTACTTTTCTTCCCCCTACTTTTTTACTTCCCAAATAAGAGAAGGTAAAATTAATTTTCCCTCTCCTCTCCTCCCCTTCATTTTCCTTCCCCCTCAAATTTTCCCTCCCCTCCCCTCCCCTCCCCCCTTCCCAAACACAGCATTATTGATATTCATATAGTAATGATTTTTATTCCTTTTCGTTTATAAATAAAATGAATAACATCTGTACAATAACTTTTAGCCGCTAAAGTAAACAGAATCAGAGAGGACACTACAAAATCAAACAATAAAACATGTCCTAGTTGACTTCCTAGGTTTGACGCACCAATATATTGTAATGTCAGTGTAAAATATTGTCATATATAATAATTTGCAACATTGTAAACTGTATTTCTTATATTACAACATTTACGTCTTAGAAATAACGTTGATAGGGACTGATACAGCTCATAACAAATATATATCTGTCCATGCATATCATTTTCCACACTAATAAATATGCCACCATTACGACCATTTTTGGACCTTGATCTTGATATTGAATACTCAATGTTAAATGGTGTTTTGGTATTATCTAAGATCTTAATTCCCTTTATGTCCTGGGGGCTATTTCTGTCGTAACAAAATATTGAAAAATGTGCTCAGAAATGATAATGAAAGAATTTTCTATATAGCCCCCCTGTTAGCCTTCCTCTCTCTCTCTCGTGTGTGTTGAGAAGGCTAAGATAATATATGTATTTTCCCATTAAGTTGTAGTGATATCTGTACCTAACTTATTTCCAAATAACTAATGCAGATCCCTGTTGACATGGTAGTGAATCTCATGATCATCACCATCATGGCTCATTCCTCTCAACCATCCCAATTTATTTATCATTTAGGTTCATCTGTCAGAAATCCATTACAGTTCTATAGTATTCTGAATTGGGTCTACCACTACTTTCTAAACAACCCATGCATCAGAAACGATGGCAAACCTATCAAGTACCAAATCTGCACCCTGCTCGCCACAAGTTCCAGTTTCAACAGATACATGAATCTGCACTACAACGTACCAATACAGGTTAGTACAATGCATAAAAAAGGAGATAAATTTAAGGAAGTGGATGTCAAAAATAATGTGTTGATTGTTCTTAGATGCAATTTGTTGAATTGAAAAGAGGGAGGGAGATGCCCAAAAACCTCACCATTTACAGACAAGGGTTTCCAAAAAGTCGTGCAAACAACCCCTGGCTATGGATTGACACTTAAATGCCTATTTGCCAACTTTGTAATGGATTCCTATAAATTCATAGCAATGTGGGTTGTGCTGAAGGAATATTAAAGAGGTAAGGGGTGAGGATAAGATGGAGATGTAGATGGGGACCTCCATTTTTTTAATAGGATTTGATCTACTAGAATGATGGTTATTTCCTACCAAAGGGGAGACTATTTGATGGCCTTCTGTGGCTTTTCAACTAAGCTAATTCAATTTTAGCCCCTTTGATAGGTAGTGTTGACTGTTGAGAATATTGATAAATATTTGGGTTTATTTGTGATTTGGGTGATTGGGTTTTTTATCTATAAATTTGGGATCAAGTTTCCTAAATTAGGAATGAGTTAGTTTAGGATAATGTTGTGATCAGATAAGAATTAGATTTCCTTGATTAAGTTTGCTAGTTTGAGTGGTTGTTTGTACTCTTATAAATAGCCATGGGCTATTCTTGATAAAGTCACCTATGAGATTGATATCAAATCATTCTATCACAGTGTAGTCTCAAATTTCTACTCCAGATACATATATATATATATATATATATGTTATAAAGAGATAGCACTTACGTTCCTTCTCTTTTGTTTCATCTAATTTTAAATTTTTTTTTTTGTAGGTGTATCGCATAGTTAATGGAGCATTGTGCCAACTTTTTAAAAGCCATTACAACCATCTTGACAAAAAATACAAGCGAATCATGCGGATCGCTAAACTATATGAGTTTTATGTTTTCTTCAAGGGAAGGTATGATATATGAAGAAAATATTTTGATTGGTTCCTTGCATAATGATTTGATAATATCCTTCTGCACTAGGTAGGTTTTGCATCCCTTAGATACGAGTCCCACACGTAGTGTACAATCGTCAATCAATTATAAGCTTTTAACTTTCTGTAGTTACGCTAGCTTAAACTGAGAGAATTTTTTCTATTGGGAATATCTCTTGTTAATTGTAATTAAGAATCCTTTATAAGAAATCATGATAAGACTAGCCAAAACTTGTCGGATCTAATTAGAAATATAATCTCATATATTAGATTAAATTAGGAGTTCGAGTTACCTTTTAGATAATAAATCTAGATCCATTAGTATTAAAATTAATTTAACTGTACATAAAGGGATATATGGGTTATGGGCTGGTCTTCGGTGCAGCGTCTTTCCTTGGCCAACCACAGTATGCCACATAAGCCACAATGTATAATAGAAATAACTACTTTTTTCTTCACTTTATGCAAAAACTACCCTGGCTAATATCTTAACAAATCTATTTACAATACTACCCTTAGGAACTCGCGACTTATAATATAAAGGTGGGTCCCATGTACTATATTCTTAAAGGCTTAAGCCAAATTATAATTCCTAAAGGTAGGCCCATGTTAGAATTTTAATGGCTGGACCCATATTCACTCCACAAAGAGAGTTCCACGTTGTAATTCTTGTAAACATGGGCCTTGTGTTGTCATTCCTAAGTGTGTGTCTTCTGTTGTAATTTCTAAAGGGGCGTCCTACACTATAATTTCTAGAGATGGGCCTTGCATATGACAATTCCTAAAGTACGGCCCTATGTTTCGATTCCTAAAAGTAGGTCTTGTGTAATTTTTAAAGACTAACAATGGGCCCACTTCATTACATCTAAAGTGCTCAAAATCATTATTTTATTATAAATCTATTGCACATTTTATTTTATTTAATTTTCATTTTAATCTTGTTAAGAAAAATGAAAATTTTGTTAGTTGGGGATACTTAGGGTTTTATTAAGACATACTTACGGACTTGTAGTTCGACTATAGCGATGAAGAGGAGAGATGCAAAGGCGATGTAGCAGAGAGCAGTGATGAGATCTCAGCAATAGGAGCCCAGGCGACGGCTACTTTCGTGTGACAATGCTCCAACGAATTTCAACGTTGCAAATTGTCTCCTGTGAACTTGATGTAATGAAGAGGAAGAGCCCAACGTGAGGCGATTGCTGTGTGATGGTGGAATCGGCCCTGGTAGAGGAGTTGGACCATGCCGAACTTCGAGGATGATGTGGCTGGTTAGGTGACATGGAGGTGCAGTCACTCAGCGAAATCGAAGACGATGGTGACGATGTTGCTGCCAGGTACACCTGCTCCTCTTTCGTCCTCTCCTCTCTATTTTTTTTTCTTTGGGATGGGGATGCTTGAATGGAACTGAATGGGACGGACAGTATCATTTGGGTTTGTTGCAGAAGATAGGGGTGGAGAGAAGGTCGAGCGAAGGGGGCTTGGTGCTGAATGTAATAAATCATATGCCAACCTAAAAGCTTAAGTTCATAGGTGGAAGGCTCAAATAGGTATATATGAAGCATTGCCAAGGGCATTACTTAGGCGATGTGGGATGTGGGGCTTTACTTTACCAACACTCCCCCTCACGTGCAGGCCCAACAGATTTTATAGATGGGCCTGTCACGTGGGCTACACAAGAACAACGAGATCGAAACCCGCTCTGATACCATATAATAAACCATATACCAACCTAAAAGCTTAAACTTATAGGTGGAAGGCCCAAACAGGTATATATATGAAGCCTTGCCAAGGGCATTACTTAGGTGATGTGGGGCTTTACTTAACCAACACTGAAGGGTATCGAAAGGGGTCGAGATGGGTGTATCGGCGATGGGGGTTAATGTTTATGGAAGGTGGGGTTAAGGGAAATAGGTTTCGGGATTGGTTGGAGGATTTCGGTGTTTAGGGTAGGTTTGAAATTAGGTTTTCTGGATATAAGGAGATTTGGCTGATGGCAGATTGGGTTGGTTTGGGGCTTTGGTTGATTAGGGTTTAGGTCTGAAGGGTTTCGGCAGGCATGGGATGAGATTGAAGATTTTGGGTTTAGGGTTGACTGAGATGGTGTTCAGTGGTGGATTGGGGTAGAGAGGAGTGAACGGGGGTTCTGTGGTGGCTGTTCTATGATGGGAATGTGGGAACGGGGTTGGTTTTAGGTTTAGGTTTAGGTTGGTTGGATTTGCCAGGGATGTGAGATTCTGTCGTGGAGTGGCTTGGTAAAGTGGTTTAGGATTATTGGAATTGGGCTAACAATCATGGAACAGATGGGAGGGGAAGGGAATTCCAGGAAGTAGGAAGTTTCCAGACGATCGAAAATTCAGCTCTAATACCAAATTGGCGTAGCCCGGATCTGCGATGGAAGCGTTATTTCAATCTCCCGAGGGATTGATTGAATCCAAGATGGATTCCAACCACTAGGGCACAAACAAAACCATGAAACCGAGCATGGAACTCAAGATGAACTCAGAAATTTGTTTATTGATTGAAATTAAGCATGCCTAATACAATGAAGGCTTCTCTATATATAATGCAATAAGAACTCTAAAATAGAAGGCCGCTAATCCTAATTAATCCATAAATTAGAAACAATTCCTAACTGAATAAACTTAAGATAAAAATAGCATGCCACAGAAGCTTCTCATTCAATTGGGCCTGGGGGCTGAACCCAATGGACTGGGTTGAATGTATGGGTCCATCATGTGGGCCCAAAGCTCTTTTAACTTTCCGTACTGCATCAATATGCTAAATCAATAGTCAAATAACTCATGCTAACCATATGTAGGTTGTTTTTTGTTCACATATTATGCAAGAAATCATTATACACTGTAATCACATGTATGTTAAAGTTGAAAGCTGACCCTTTTTGTTTTTTATTTTAATATTTCGTTAAAAATGCATGCTCAATCTCATGGTTGGAGGTACTCCAATTGGTATTTTCATTCATACAAGTTGGTTTGATTCAAATCTAGGTACAAGTTTGTTACATGCACAAGAACATAAGTTTGTGCCCTCTTCGATAAAAACATAGGAGGCCTAAGCCTGTACCTATTAAATACATGAACCCTAGTAAATCTTGAGTCCAACCATATTTTTTAATTATTTAATTGCTTGATGATTCTTTTAATATGTGTGATTTTTTTGTCATATAATCGTTTAAAGTGTTACACATTTTTTCTTATTAATCCGTAATTATTCATTTAAAATGTGTAATATATTTTTTGTTATTTAATAGTTTGCTTTAAATTTTTTATCCTTTATAATGGAATGATGATTTCGAGCGGCTTGGATGTTAAGAAGTGGAAATTGTTAGTATTTAAAAATTACATGGGACCTAAATTTAGAAATTAGGACATAGGACCCTACTTTAGAAATTATGTCATACACAATGTCCATCTTTAGAAATTATACTGTGGGATCTACCTTTAGAAATTACAATAGTACGACATAAGGCCCTATGTTAACTGGAATGTCTAGGTGGACCAGTGACCATAAAATTAATTAAATAAAAAAATTGAAAATCGGATTTAAAAAAAGTAAAGGGTACCCTACATTGTGATCGCAAACATGGGCTCCATATCTTGGTTTCTAAAGGTAGGTCTCATGTAATTTTTAAATACTAGCAATGGGTCCACATCTTAACATCTAAAATGCTCAAAATCATCATTTCGTTATAAATGATTAAAAACTAAAAAAGGGTGTTATTAACTAACAAAAAAATATGTAGCACATTTTGAAAAAAAAGATTATTAAAAAAATGATTAATCGATTAAAAACAAAAGAAAATGTGATTCACATTTTGAACAAATGTGAAGCGATTAAATGATAAAAAAAAATTACACATTTTAAAAGAATAATTAGGTAATTAAATAATAAAAAAATATGACATGGGCTCAAGCTTTATCCAAAAGGGTTCATGTTTATCATCCAGTGCTTGTGTCTTAAGGCCCCACGTTTATAAGAATTACAACTTAAAACACCTTTTGTGAAGTGATTATGGGTCCCGCCGTTAAAAAACCCAACTTGTACCCAACTTTAGGAATTATAATTAGGCCTCAGCTTTTATGAATTTAGTACATGAGACCCACCTTTATATCATATGTTGAGAGTCTTCATTGGTAGTATTGGAAATTGTTTCGTTAAGAAATTACAGAGGGCAGTTTTGGAAGAAAAATGGATTTAATTGAGTGTGCTTTCGTAAAAGGAGGAAAGATCAATGCTTGATTTTTTAAGTTGAGGATGACGTGGCGTGTTACAATTGGCGAGAGAAAGATGCAGCATCTTATTAAGATGCAGCGTCGCTGCACCGAAGTCTTCCCCATGGGTTTTAGGGGTTTTAGTTCTTACTAATAGCTTTTTACACTATTTTCTATCTTTTTATTTAGTGTTGTAGAGGTTGTGCAAAAACCTAAAAACCTTGCTATAGTGGTTGGTAAGTTTTTGTAAGCACTTGTGGCTTGGACTTGGTCAAAACACTAGGGATGGGACCACATTGTATAATATATGATGGATACTCTTGTAATCTTTGTAAAATCTCAATTAGGGGAAATATCCTCAATAAAGAGCTATCGTAGCTGGCATGGGATGTGAAGATAGAAACTTGGAGCTATAAGAAGAGAGGGTTGACTTGAATCGGCACATAGTTTTTCTCCCATAAGTCCTGCTTCTCTATTATTTGTTATGGTGTCAAAGGAAAGATATCGTACCTTTTCTTAGAGATATTATATATATATTTTTTTATCATTCTTGGCTTGAGAATGATCTTTGGTGCCCCTTTGTAGTGCTTCGGCTTCTCTATATTCTGTCAGCAAAAGAGTTTGACATGTGTTTGTGTTGATTTTGGTGAAGAAGCTTTATATAGATCTATGGCAACATATCTAGATCTTGGTTTTCTTCATCCTTTTTTTTATATGGGGGCTACTGGATTTGGGGTTCTTCCATCAAGCACTAGTCGTATATTTTGGAACCTAGGGTTTTTCTTCAAACCCTAGACCAAATTTACTCATCTTCCTCCTAGCATCATCACATATCTTTTTGGCTTTGCCTTGCCTCAAGTCGACTGAAGGAGATGAGAGCTTCTGCCATCACTGGAGTAGTGTCACAATATATGTGACTAGTGCTCGATGCGTCTTTTGTTGGCTTTATTAAGGACTGAGCCTTCGGTCCATCTTGAATACATAATGGTTTGGGTCAGATCAACTTGAACACATGGAGCAGGTCTTCTCATTAGTATTATTCAAGTTATGGACTTTAGTTAGGTTTTTTTTTATCATTTTGATTTTTGCAGAAATTGAGCTTCTTTGGTGCGATTTTAGGAACTTATATCTACTTTTTGGATTAATTGACGGCTGATAAATTTGAAATTTTGCACCTATGATTTAATGGGAAAAACTAGTTTTCTTTAGAGTTCGAAATATTTAAAGAAAAAAACCTTTGGGACCGTATTGATGGCACCATACCTAAACCCATTCTTTCTAAAGAATCCCTAGACATTACCAATGGGAAGTTGATGATGCTAAAATCATGGCTTGGATTCTAAGCTCCGGGGATCAACAATTTGTTCATAATTGAAGGCCTCATAAGACTGCAAAAGGGATGTGGGATTACTTGAAAAAATATATATTATCAAGACAATGCAGCGTGGAGATTTCAGTTGGTGGAACTTGAGATCTTTGAATATAAACAAGGAAATAAACCCATTCAAGAGTATTACTGAGGCTTTATGGACTTGTGAAATTCAAGGAATTGGTGTATACAACTGCTTCTGATGAAACTCTATCGACTCTCTAACAATTTCATGAAGTCAACCAAAAAGACGTGAACTTGCGTTGAGGGTATGAGATTGGTCACTCTAACTTGATGAGTCGGGTGCCATCACCTTCATTGGATGATTGCCTTCGTGAGTCTTATGGAAGAGCACTTGTTATTAGAATCCTACGATAGTTATCCTGAATCCCAATTTGTATCCCAAATTGTAAGGAAAATAATTTGTATCTATGTAGCGAATCCCATTTGCATTGAATCTTACGATTTGATACTCGTTTCATCAAATCTTACAATTCTGACGGTTCGACTGAGCAAGAATAGCTACAACCAATAAGTTGATATTAATAATATTTTACCTTTTTTCTTTCTTTCTTTTAGTGTTTTTACTTTTAAAATGTTATTTAGTAGTTAACGAAACCTCTTAAGAATTTTTGAAGCTTTGGAGATGTTTTAGAGATGAATAAAGAGAATGTATTTGAGTAAATGTTTGATTGTACTTATGGGGCTTTTCTATATCTTTTTTTTTATTTTTATGTTTTTCTCTTCCTAAATACTTTTTAAACTTTAAGAGATATCCTACTATGTAAGATTGATCATTTGGATTTTGTTCTTACTTTCGTAAATAAATATATATTGATACCTTGAAGTTATTTAACTATTTATAACGGTTAATATATTATATATTAATATATGCCATGGTGTTCTTGTTATGATTTTATTATAAACTTATTTGTCATTGTATTTGGATTTTATTCTTACTTTCACAAATAAATATACATTGATACCTTGAAGTTATTTAAATATTTACAACGGTTAATATATTATATATTAATATATGCCATGGTGTTCTTGTTATGATTTTATGATAGATTTATTTGTCATTGTATTTGTACTGCTATGAATGGGAAAATGGATGGATTATAAATAACTACTTTTTCCCTTTTTTTAAAATTTTTTGATTACTCATTTTTATCAGAAAAATAAAAAAAATCCTATGATTCGCAATACGATTGATGATTCGATTTGATTTATGGGTATAAACGACTCGCAATACGATTTTGATTCTTAGAACTATGTTTTAACCAAGTAGCAATGGAACAGAAAGGGTTATCTTCAATTAATTCTGATGTCTCATATGGTGCTCAAACCAAAGCACAAGATATGAGCAAGATTCGGTGCTACAGTTGTAACGAATATGGACATATAGCCATAATTATTAGAATCCAACGATTCGTATCCCGAATATTAAGGAAAACGATTCGTATCTATGCAATAAATTCCATTTATAGATGAATCTTATGATTCCGGTGTGAATCCTACTATTCGGTACTTGTTTTATCGAATCTTACGATTCAAGTGATTCGGCTATCGAGAATAACTACAACCAATAAGTTAATATTATTAATCTTTTACATTTTTTCTTTTTTTATTTTTTTTTTCTTTTATCACTTTTATTTTTAAAAGGTTATTTAATAGTTAACAAAACCTTATAAGAATTTTTTGCGGCTTTGATGAGGTTTTAAAGATGAATAAAAAACATGCATTTACTTAAATCGTTCGATTGAATGTATGATGCTTGTCTATATCTTCTTCTTCATTTTAATGTATTTTGGTTTTTTTTTTTTTTTCTTCATGAATACTTTCTTAACTTAAAAGAGATATCTTACCATGTAAGATTGATGATTTGGATTTTTTTTTTTGATTTAAAGATAATAAATATATATATATTGATGCCTTAAACTTGTTTAACTATTTATGGATACATCATTTATTTCATTTATATATATAGATATACATATTAATATATGTTATAATGTTCTTGATTTGATTGTATGATAGGCTTTCTTGTTATTGTATTTATATTGCTATAAACGGGAAAATTGATGGTTATGAATAATTATGTTTTCATTTTCTTTTAATTTTTATTTTTTTTTCATTTTTATTAGAAATTAAAAAAAATTCCTATGACTCACGATACGATTTGCGATTCGATTTGATTCATGGGTATGAACGATTTGCGATATGATTCCGATTTTGAAAACTATGCATATAGCCACTTACGACATGCGGAAGGTCTACAATTACTATGAGAAATAGGGTCATGTCATCTCTGAATGTAGAAAGTGGTCACAAAACAAAAATAACAAAGACTATAGTACTACAACCATTGGCGGAACCAAGGGGGGCTGGCTGGGGCCATGGCCCCCCCATAATTTTTAAAACCATCTTTTCTTTTTAAGGATTTGTATGAGTTTTTACATACGGCCCCTCCAAAATTTCTTAAAACCCCTTTAAACTTTAGAAAACTTTATGAATTTTTACATATGAACCCTCCAAATTTTCTAAAATCCATTTTTTCTTTAAAATATTTTATAACTTTTTAATTATGGACCCCCCAAATTTTTCAAAAAAACTACTAAATATTTTGAGAACTACATGCAGTTTTCATATGTGGGATCCAAAGAATTTTTTTTGACATAGTGCCCCCCCTAAGGAAGAATTCCTGGGTCTGCCCCTGAAGTCTACAACCAAGAGTTCTTCTAACATAGGCACTGCCTTAGTCATGCCATCACAGTTAGCAAGCACCTTAACTTAAAAAATGGTACACCAAATGATTCTAAAAAGGCGCTAATGCACTTCTTTCTTTTTTTTTCTTTTTAACGGTGAACTAGCACATTTTATCCACATCATGCATCTAAAGCAGTTAATGGGGATGGACACATCGATTTATAGTGTTTCGGTCCAGGTCCGCTCCCAAGAGTACCTACCCGCGGTCTCTTGGTGTTCGTCTTCAAATAGGAGCACCTCAAACCCGTTCAACCTATATTTTTTAATGCGGTAGTTCGATCACACAGGTCTACTCCACCAATTTATTTTATTATAGAGGTTCGATCACGAAGTTGTACTCCTCTTTACAAACTTGAATGCTAAATATGAATGTTACTTGATGATCACGTTTGATGCCAAAATCTAGAATCCAGACTCTACGCTATTGACCTCCAAAGAATGATCCTTGAAGTTTTGTTGATCTTCCAATATGGCACAACCAAGTAGATCCGGAGGTTTTGTTTATCTTAGGTTTCTAGGATGTTCTTATGGTTTGAACAAGTTCCCCAGATTAGAATCTTCCCACGGAAACTCTCTTTATTGAGCTTGAATGCTCAAACAAATCTTCCTATGAAGGATTGGAGAGTGTAGAAGAAGGTTTTAAAGGCTGAGAAAAGGGTTTTACTTTTCTGCAAAAATTCTCTCTGAAAAAGCCTTTGAATGGTCATCTTTCTTTATCTAGATTTGGATCAATATATTTATAGATTTTTGGTTCGGTCAATCAGGATAATATCTTCGATCGCTTAAGGTTTCATAGAAGGCAACACAACTCACGCATAACGGCTAGTTGACTCAGATCTTGATCCGCTTTAGTCAACTGAGGAAGAGGTCGGTCCCCCAAACGCTTCAAGCCTAAAAGAAAACTCAAAAGTCAACCGAGGAAGGCTTCAGTCGACCGAATTTGTCTTTCGGTCAACTGACACAACCATCTTCGGGCCCCTGGGATAATTAGAACTCAAAATTGAGAACTCTGAAAATTAGACCGAAGCAAGCTCTTGGTCCCTCAAGAGGGTCTTTCGGGCCACCGAACCAAAAGGCTCGGTCCACTGAGAATCCTTTAATAAAAGGCATCTGTGGCCACTTAGACTAGGCATATTTAAACCAATCTAACTAAGGGTCTTAGGGCCTATTTCTTGGTATATAGCAAGGGCCAATTTACCATTAGGTTGGCACATATGGAGGATATAACTTGTTATAGCAAGGCCTTCCATGACCACCTTCAGGTTGACACATATTGAGGATATGACTTGTTATAGCAAAGCCTTTCATGACTTGGTCTTCTGGACTTGATCTTGATCTGGCTTTAGTCTTTTTCAAAGGCAACATTATGGACTAGTCACGGAAGTGAAAATTTTAAACTAATCTCCCCCTTTGTCAATTTTGTGACAAAACATCTATCCAAGATAAAATTACACGCCTTGAGCTAAAATACAACCAAAAAGCCAAAAAGAGACAATCTAAAATACAAGAAGAAGAAGAAGAAGAAGACGACGACGACTCCGGATAGAAAGATCATTACTAGCTTCATTCTATATTCTTAAGCAGCAATCTCTGCAAAGATACAAAAAATATACTGCGAAAGACACATTTTTGGGGTGGGATAATGCTCCCCCCTTAATCATTAGTAACAAGAAAATATTCTCAATCTAGTACTCCCCCTTTGTCTACTACTCCCTCTCAGTCTCTACAATTTCTACTCCCCCTTCTGTCATGAATTTGACAAAGTTTGACTATTTAGCTCAAGCGGGAGAGAGATCAATAGAGAGCATAACACAAGGAGAATATAGACAGATTTAACTTTCATAATCGCATCCCGACTCAATTTCCAGAATATGATTTTACTATAAACACAAGGGATTAGAGCTTCTCAAAATACTACAATTCTATTGAAACAAGCTTTTAGTACATCATGATACTCATTGAACATGGGAAAAAATATTCTAGGACAGTGCATAAGTGCCATTTCAGAAACACACACAAATTCTATTCATTACATATATGACCGAAGGACAAAGAAAACAATTTAATAGAATTTCGAATGATGAACAGATTTAACTATGAACACATCATAAAGTTTTTTTGAAATTGTATGTCATTCATAATACTGAATAAGCATAAATACACTTCAATGAACATCCACATTCGTAAAAGATATAATTATTTACAAACAGAATGTGACATGCATCAACCAACTAATCTAGCCTAGAGGGTTGAGCTTTAGGCTTAGGAACCCACATAGTGATTACAGAAGGATGAACTAAAAAGGTCTTACTACAATCCCCCTACATCATCAGAGCCAACAGCCGTGAGTCCCTAACGACGCGACCACATCACCACCTGCATCCGCCGTTGCCCGTCTTCTCTCCAAACACCTGGACTGGATTGTCACCCTTGGTTAAGCTGCAACACTCGACTACAGCGGTAAGCTGCCTCCTCCTCCAGTCCTCCTAATCTTCTTCTTCCCCTCCCCCTTTCTTTTGAATCTTTCCTTTCTTTCTCTTGGTCTGGTTGAAGGGGAATAGGGTTAGTTTTTTTTTCCTTTTTTAGTTCCAACAAAATCACATAAAATATGTCAAAAAAAAAAAAAAAAAATCAGATGAAGGAAATTAGAGTTTTCAATCTAAATTTGTTGTTTTGCCCAATTTCATTTTTTTTACCATAAAATTCAAGAAAGCCGTATCCAAAATTTTTGGGCCATATCACAACTGTATCTTGCAGTATCCCTTAACTATATCCGTATAGTACCGCGTCCGCATGGGTACCATTGGCAAAGTGCCGTATCCAGGTATCATAGCTAGCCAGTGCCTCCCCACAAATAAAAAATAGATATGGGGAAATGGGATCTCCCTGATGCAAACCCCTCGTGGCCACAATAGGACCTGTTGGATGACCATTGATGCAAACACGATATGTTGTTGCCGTTGCACAGTGCATGATCCAGGCCACATCACCTTGATGAAATCATAATTTTAGGACATTGGGATACGAACGGCCAAGATATCATGTCATAGGCTTTCCGAATATCAAGCTGAATGACCCAAATCTTCTTTTTCCAATAGCTTCGACTCATATGATGGAACACTTCCTTGGCTATAGGAATGCTCTGTAGCCCTTTTTCCAGGTAAGGAAGCTCCTTGATTTTCAGAAATACATTTCTGCAGGATTGGCCGTAGGCTATGCACTAAAATTTTGGTTATAATTTTCTATTGAACATTGCATAGGCTTATGGGATGAAAATCAGAGAGTTAGAAGGCACCTTCTTTTTTTTATGAATGAAGTCAATATTGGGGTTGGTTTAGACCATCATCCATCACTATCGGATGTGATGATTGTTTTCTGGTTGGATTCTTCATTTTCTTCTCCTTAAACTTCTTTGTTTTGGCTGACAAAAGTATACACATTTGTAGATGTTTATTTTGTTGTTGAGAAATCTACTCATAACTTTATTTGTGACAACAAATACCATTGGAGTTGTTTTACTTGCGGATACCTCCAAGGCTTTTCAGCTATTTAATAAAGTTCAAACAATTAACAAGGCAACACCATTGTAACGACCCAGGACTCGGGGCTCATGAATCCCGTGTCATGTGCATTTAGTATCATGTTCACATACATAAGTCAAATCATAACTGCTTAATAAATTGAGCACTTATCTAAACAATTCCACTTAATTAATAAAGGTTTCCAAAGAAACTGCATTTAGTATCTTTTCGTTTTTGTTGTTTTGGTGTGAATATGCCTTTAGTTAATCATATTATCATTCTGAGATTTTAAGAGCTTTATTACCCTTTTGTTGACAGATTTGACGACTCAAACTCAGAAAGCTTTAGAAAGCTGCTGAAAGGGGAAGGGGTAGAGGAAAATATGTTTCAGATTGATCCCAAGTGCATTGATTGGGAAGACTATTTCATCACTATCCACGTTCCTGGAGTCGTAAAGTACTTAATTAAATGAAGATCTCCGATTGAGAGGTTTCTGTACTCTGTAGACAAATAAATATTGTCCTTGCATCTTGTTTGTTGTATTCTTCTTAAGAAATGTTTATTGAATAAAACCACTATAATGGACTTGCGTGATTTCCTTTGAAGCCTGGGAATTCGCTTGCAATGACCAATTATGGAAGAATTATAACCCTAAAACACTATCCTATCAACCATGCTTTCCACCATATGATTGAGCATCATGACGAGTGCATCATTTTTGATATGTGTCTTCATATTTATATCGGACATGGGATCCATTATTTTAGAGCTGAAACTTGCAGATAAGTGATTGGTCGGGATGAAATTCATCTTGCGTGGTCTAAATGATTTATATATGGCTCCCACGATAGAGTTTCATGGAATAGTTGCAACAAAGGATCTAGATTGGACGCCACCATAGTTTCTTTTAGGAGCTAGGTCGACGACCCTCACGGGCCGAACCGCTAAAATGGGACCCCTCCTCAAATTTCAATCCAACAAGAGTTCCTCTAGTATTAGGATTGATCCTGCAATGACAGACATGGAACACAATCTTACACACTAATAGTCAAATGCATTAATTACGTTCCTAATCATATACTAAATCTTGCAATGCAGTGAGATCAAATTCTAAAAGAGAATTTTGCGGACATCCATAATGCCGGAGATGGTCTTCCGTTTAGTTGAAGATCAGAGGATGCACTTCACGTTGGTGGCACAGGTCAACACACAATTTGACCAACATGGTACGGGTCAATCATTGAAACCTTGTTTTGATGATTATGAAATCATCCAGACTCAAAATATCAATCCATTTTCTCTTATGGCCCTCCTTGTAATTAGATCTATCAAACTGCATGGTTAGACTACTCATCTAGTGGTTATTAAGTAGTGTATGATTTTGATTTGGACCATACTAGGCCTAGATCGGGCTTTCAGCCCTTCTATTTTCCATTGTTTTATATAATATGTATTTATATACTTAATTTATACTAAAATACCCTTCTAAAAGTCACTTAACAGTAATCGAGTGTCCTTCGGGCTATTACTAAGTATAGTATCGTTTGAAAGTGTATTATTTCTACAAGATAAATATTTTCTCTTCTGCCATCGGCCAATCAAATAAGAAAAATTAACTTCATTGCGTTGCTTATTGAAATTTGCAAGCATTGTTGGTCAGGCCTGAATAAAAGGAAAGGGTTAATGTTCAGTTGACATTAGATGTTTACTAATGACATAGAAAGAAAAAAAATACTTTTTTTCCTTGGGCCCTTTGAACCTATCATCGATGGCCCTAGGGCTGCATAGAAAATCCAGTATCACCGTTAAAATGGACCGAACCGGGTAGTTTAGATCGGTTTTATAGTAGATTGGTTCGGACTATGGTTTGAAAATCGTAGAAACCGCTTAGATCGGTCAGTTATTGGTTTGAACCCTCGGTTCACTGCTTAAAGTGAACCGACCGGTATATTATGTAATTTGAGTATTTGACTATTTAGATTTTAGGGTTTCATTTAGCTGGCATTCGACAACTCATGCGCCTCTTCTAGGGATGTCATTTTTCTCATGCGCCTCTTCTAGGGGTGTCATCATTTTAAAATTTTTAATTTCTGATTTAAAAAAAAAAAAAAAAACAGTTTAATGACCGACCCAAACCAAAATCACTCTCCATCGGTCGGATCGGATTGGTTAATTAAAAAACCGATAGGTTCGGTTTGGTGGTTGGATTTAGTACTAAACTGGTCCAAACGGCCCTGCCCTGCTTAGGGTAGTGTAAGCTTAACCCAGTACACAGATTCTTTTAGGAAGAGAGTCACCAAATGAGGTGATATTTTGAACTGATATGTCCCTGATACCAAGGCTTCATGAATTGGTTTGATCACTTTCTCCTAGGCCACAGTGGCCCCACCTCTATCCTCTTAGCATCCCTCTCAAAGAAAGGATGAGTTTAGGGGTTTTGTTTTTTAATGAGGTCATTTTCACTATTTGGATAAATGAAAAGTGGAGTAAAGTGAAGTAGATTTTATATGAGAAGTCAAGTGAAGTAGAAGTGGATTGAAGTTAATAGTGAGAAGTTAAGTCTTGAAGTCTTTTGCTCAAAACAACATGAGTATTTAGAGTCGAAAGCCGACAACAATACTTAGTCTATCGGACCAAACTCATCTAAATAGCATAGGGTTGAAAATTTAAACCGTTAGGGCCCATTTAATTTCACTTTACTCTTTTTTTGCCTATCCAAAGATGCCAAAAATCTAGTGCCTCTTGTAATCTCAAATGTGGAGCTGCTAAACATAAGGTTAGACTTGGCTTTGTTAACGTGAACGCCTCATTCTTTTACAAATTGGGTGAACAAGGAATTTAGCACAGGGGCATTTGGATTTTTAATATTAAATAACACTAATAAGTAATCTCTATATTGGAGAAGGCTAACCCTAGGTTCATCCAAGAGAGATACATCACAGCCCTAGCAAGGGATTCACCATACATTAGGAACAAGTATGGAGATAGAGGATCTCTTTGCCTTAGTCTCTTGTGGTTAAAAAATATCTATTAGGATCTCCTTGCCTTAGGCCTAAGTGGTATTGATAGTTTTGTCCAGAGATCCTTTCTCAAAACATAAAAAAATAAATAAATAAATAAATAAATAAAAAGGATTAGACAAAACAGATGACTTCTTCTTTAACTTCTGTCGAGTAGGTTTGGTAGAAGGCGGCATTGAATCCGATTGGCCTGGGGCATTGTCCAGCCTTTCTGATTTCCCACTCAATGGGTGTGGCTAACAAGCCTTCAACAAGTGCATTGGGTTGTATATTGTGTACTCTTTAATGGTATTGTTAGAAAATCTTGGGTTTATAAACCCTCTCTAGAATCAATCCAACAATACTGTAAATATTAATTTAAACCAGTAGAGTAGTAAAATGGTACCTGATTGTGCCATCTTCAAACTCTGATCCAACAGAAGGTTGGTCTTCAATGGGGAATCACAACTCTCTTATGCCTTTTCTTTTCTTCTTCGGTAAGTGATAGTTGCAGAGAAACTATATTCGCTAAGAGAGTTACCCGGGTTGCATTTTATAGGCCCTAAATCTCTCCTTCCATCAAGAAGAGAATAAATAGCTTTTAACCGTCAAATTAACATAGATGGCAGTTGCCAAAGGAAAACTTAAATCAATTTAAAGAAAATCAAAGGAGCGATAACCGGTCATGTGGGCCAACAACATTCGGTCCAACATTCTCCCACTTGGTCCATATGACCAATAAAAGAAAATTTAAAACAAAAATTAAAAAACTAAGTTCGAAAAGTGACTTTGACTGGTGATCACCATTTTAAAATAACAATTGCCATCTCAACCTTTATGTCAATCTTTAATTTATAATTAAGTCAGTTTGCCAATGAGAACTATGGCGGTTACATGCTTTGAACGACGTGCTTCCTTTCATAATTAATTCACTCACATTCTAACTTAACATATCCTTAATAAGGGTAAACTATGATGATTTTCATGACAATCCTATTTATTGGGTATAATAATGCCATTTTTCTTTAATTTTCTCACTTTATATACTTCAATCACATGTGACAATAATTTCAATAAAGTAAGAAAATACGAAATCTTATTTCGGTGATAAATATGATAGTGTCTTTTACATATCTTTAACAAGGCAATTCAATCAGGCTCATATTTCTAACATGCTCTTTGTAGTCCTTTGGCACCAATGCCTTTGTCATCATGAGGCTTGTCGGGATCCCAACAACTGACACTAATCGATCTCGTACCTTTTCTTTTAGTACAAGGTATTTTACTTCCAAAAATTTTGATTTACTGGAAACCTTGTCATTCTGAGAAAATTTTCTTGCAGCGTCATTATCACCATAAATCTTCAAGGGCTCACACATAGTGTCCATAACACGTAGTCCTGAGATAAAATCACGCATCCATAGAGCGTGACCCGTGGCTTCAAAGCATGCCACGTATTCAGCATCAAATGTGGATGGATTACTAAAGTTTGTTTTGCACTTCTCCATGAAACTGCCCCGCCAACTGACAGGAAGATGTATCCTGAAGTCGACTTTCTTGTATCGAGGCAGCCAGCGAAGTCAGCATCCGAATAACCAAACACTTCTAAGTGATCGGACATTCTGTAAAAGAGCATGTCATTTCTTGTGCCACTAAGATATCGTAAAACTTTCTTAACTCCCACCCAATGTGCCATTCCCGGATCATTTTGATATCTACTAAGCATGCCAACTACAAAATTGATATCGGGTCCAGTGCATGCATTAAACTTCCGATTGCAGCCGCATAAGGACAAGTTTCCATCTGTTGCATTTCAATTTCATTTCTTGGACATTGTTCTTTACTAAACCTGTCACCTTTTGTCATAGGTACATTTTGTGCCTTACACCCTTCCATACGAAATCTCTTAAGTATATATTTAATATAGGCTTCCTATGATAACCCAAGTAATCCTCGAGAACTATCTCGATAAATCTCGATTCCTATTACAAAGGTTGCTTCACCCATATCTTTCATATCAAAATTGTTCTTAAAATATTCCTTAGTTTCGTAAATCATTCCAAGATCATTGCTAGCCAATAAAATATCATCAACATATAGGACTAAAATGATGAATCGGCTCCCACTAACCTTGAGATATATACAATGATCAACGGTATTTTCAATAAAACCAAAAGGTTTAATAATGCGATTGAACTTTAAATATCATTGTCTGGAAGCCTGTTTAAGACCATACATCGATTTCTTTAATTTACAAACTAGTTTCTTTTCATTCTCTTTTACGAAACCTTCAGGTTGTTCCATATACACTTCTTCTTCTAGATCTCCATTCAAAATAAGATCTGGACCATCTATTATTGACCCATCTGTTCAATTCTGAAATTGATCAATGAATTCAGAATATTATTTATGGCCAACACTATCAATTTAACGGCTATGATCAGATTGAATAAACAATATATAAAAATAATTAGAATCAAACTTTAGTGATCAATCTAACTTGATCTTGACCAATCACCGCCCAATAAATTTTCAGAATACAATTGGACCCTATTAATGTCTGATAGAATGATTTGATGGTAAAAAAATGTCATTAGAATCATCAGAACCATCAATCATACTATACTTTATAATTTCATAGTTCAGGGTCAACTTCTAAACATTGATTTTGGTCAATTGAATGTACAAATATGTACCGTCTAATAAGTGGGTCCAACTGGAAAAATTTCTCAAAAACTGAAATGGGCTTAGTGGGCTCTTAACAGGTCAGGCCCAAACCACAATCGGCCCATAAACTGACCCAGATCAGAACCTAACCCAGTGGCAGGTCAGGTCAGGTTGGGCCGAACCATAACCTGGCCCAACCCATCCAGCTTGAGTAGCCAGGCTGGGCTAGTAAGGTCGGGTTGGCCCAACCTGCTTGGCCCGACCCAGTAACCTATAAAGAATAACTTGTCTGATGAGTTATGCCGTGCAATTCATTTTCAATTCTCTTCCTCCCAAGTTTGGCTCATTTAAAGTAGCCTACAATCAGAGCTCAACTCCATGGTCATTAAATGAGTTGATTGCAAAAGCTGATCAAGAAGAAAGGAGGCTTAAAGCTGAGGGACAATTAACAGTTAATTATGTCTCTCAAAATAAGTCCAAGGGAAAAGGAAAAGGCAAAAAGAAAACCAATGTTCAAGAAGCAAAGCCCAACAAGAAAGGGAAAGGTGCACAGAAGAAATGTTTTTTCTACGGAAATAATGGACATTTTAAGAAGGATTTCCTAGAACGTAAAAGTTGGTTTGAAAAGAGAGGTAAAAATCTATCTTTTTTATGTCAAGAAACCAACTTAGCTAATATCCTATCAAATTCTTGGTGGGTCGACTCTGGAGCAACCATCCATGTATCTGGTTGTGTGCAGGGATTCCTTTCAAGGCGGACTCCAAATAATAGCGAGAAAACCATTACGATGAGAAATAAAAAAGAATCAAGGGTCAAAGCTGTAGGCACTTATAGGCTGGTGCTTGACACTGGTCATGTCTTGGATTTAGATAATACTTTCTTGGTTCCTGATATTTCTAGGAATTTGATTTCAGTTTCCAAACTTGATTGTAATGGATTTAATTTCAACTTTGGACATGGCATTATGCATATTTTTAGCAATAATATTTTGATTGGGAGTGGTTATATGTATGATGGTTTGTATAGATTAAAGTAGATTCTTTATATGAACAAGCTTTACACACACCTCACATTAATTGTGGCTTGCACATAGGCATGAAAAGAGGGCCATTAAATAAGAACTCTTCAAGGTTGTGGCACAAAAGATTATGGCATATCTCTGAACAGAGAATGAAAAGATTGGTGATTGATGGTTTATTGCCCAATCTTGATTTCACCGATTATGGTGTTTGTATTGATTGTATAAAGGGAAAACAAACTAATATAAACAAGAAAAGTGCCACAAGAAGTTCTGCATCCTTAGAAATTATTCATACTGATATATGTGGTAAAATTCATGTTCCATGTTTTACGGGAGATGAATACTTTATCACTTTTATAAATGATTTTTCACGATATAGATATGTCTATTTGATTAAAGAAAAATCTAATGCTTTAAAAGTCTTTAAAAATTGTAAGGCAGAAGTAGAAAAGCAATTAGATATGAAAATTAAAGTAATGAGATCCGATAGAGGCGGTGAGTATTATGGTAGATACACTGAATCGGGTCGTAACCCGGGCCCATTTGCTAGATTTCTAAAAATGGAAGGTATTGTAGCACAATATACAATGCCAGGCACACCTCGACAAAATGGTGTAGCCGAAAGAAGGAATAGAACGTTAATGGATATGGTAAGGAGTATGGTTAGTGACACTAACTTACCCGATTAAATGTGGGGAGAGGCACTAAAGATGGTAATGTATGTATTGAATCGTGTTCCTACGAAAGTAGTTCCCAAAACTCCTTTCGAGTTGTAGACCAGTAGGAAACCCAGCTTAAGTCATTTTAAAGAAAATCAATGGAGGGATAACCGGTCATGTGGGCCAACAATATTCGGTCCATCAGGTATGGCCTAAGTTTTTTTTAACTCAAAGCAGGCATAGGATCCGTCCCATAAGTGCAACTATCCCGAATTATGGGTGTTAAAGAATTTTAAAATAATGTATGTTTCACAGTGCAAATTCTGGTGTTCGAGATTTAGTAAAACAGTTAGCCTTTCTCTAAAGTCTTATGGGATCTTAGAGAAGAGAAATGACCCCATCCAGGTTGGGGAATTACCAGGGGCGGACCCAGGCACAGCCACACGGGTGCGGCCACACCTGCTTAACCAAGCCGCGCTTTGAAAAATCCAATAAAAATTGTGGATCCACCCTCAAAATCCACATGGGAATCCATGGTTTGCTTTTAAAACAAAACTACCTAATAAAGTTCACACCTGTCAAACGAAAATCTTGGATCCGCCATTGGGTATTACGCTGAAGGCAACTAATACCTGGTTTCACTTTTCTGGTGCTTACCTTTGTCTGAACAAACCCGTTTATATCATCACATGGATATCAGTCTTAAAACTATTCAAAATCTCACTATTGCAAGTGATATGACTCAATTCATGCATTAAATATATGCATAAAATATCCAGCTGGAGTATATCACTCCATTGGGCGTGAACTTTGGGTGAATCACAGCCTAGATGTTAGTGACATAAGCACGCTTTGGTTCACAAAGGTGGATCCAAAAGGGACAACTAAGATAGATAGATGCACATGGAAAAAGAAGAAGAAGATAGTTGCCCTCAGCACTCTGCTGGCGACATCGTTTCTCCAGCAAACTTATCAGATATTTTTTTACCTATAAACCTGCACTGTACAAGTTGGGTCTAGTGGATTTGGGATATGGACCCCATCTTTCAGACACTAAAACCACTTAGTGGTTTTGTGTTTTTTTTTTAGCCCTTAGGTGAGGAAAGGAGACCTCGGGAGAGATAAGGGGGCCGTCGGATGAGGGAAGGAGCCCTCGGGCAGCCATTACTAAGTGCATAATTAGTAGCTTTTATTGTGTTACAAATGGCTGCGTGGGATTAGTGACTATTTTTAAGGAAAAGATGCACTAGCATTGTAAGGGACCTAATTACAATGGTCACTGGAGGAAAGGGTAACAATAAATGATTTACCAACCAACTCATCACATTAGCTGGCATATTCAGTCTGAGAGCTTTACTCGTTTAAATCTTGTTTAAGTGAGCAAATGACCAAGGAGACACTACAAGGAAAATTACATTTAGCGGCAGACAAAAACCGCCGCTATAACCTTCTGCGGCGGAAAAATGTCCGCCGTCCCTTTTGCTATCAGATGTGTTGTCGCTGATTGTATTTGCAGCGGAATGGGGATGCTGCAAAAAAAATATATATCAATAGTAGTGGTTGTAAACCGCCACTAATGATTTATATTCCACCGCTAAACACGCATCACTTTTTTCTGCTTTTTTTACAACGATCCGCTGCTAAATGTCCATCTTGTAGCAGCAGTTTGTGCTGTCCGCTGCTAAAAACCACATTGGATTGCAATGCATGCAAGTTAATTGATAACCATCACATTGATTTGATAGGGAATTTAGAGAATTAAGGAATTGGAATTGGCCAATCTAATGAAGTGGGGTGAGATTGAGGAAGACAGTATTACCTCTTTAGTCTCCGAATTTCAGCTAGAGAGTGAAGAGCAAAGAACAACAGTTCTTCCTTTAGGAATCTTTTGGCAATTATGAAATTTCAATAATTCTGTTCTATCACCCAGAGCAGAATTTCATTCCCTTTAGTCCCAGATTCTTTTTCCTAATGGACCGAAACTATCCTCGAGTCTCGAGTCTTTTAGATATAGTCTTGGAAATGTATCCATCCATTTTCTACTTTGAGCATGAACTTTTGTTTTGTGTGACCTTTTGCCATTCAATTTGATGGCTGTTGATCGTAGGGCAAAACCTTGGGATGAGATTTTTAGGCATTATAGCCATCTATCAACTGCTTCAACAAACCAATGCTGAAAACGTAAATTGTCTGAATCACCACACAGTGAGCCTCACATGTACTAACTTGGGGCTCAAGGGCACTATGAAAAGCTTTTAGCATAGAGGGCGACTGCCTGATCCTCATCACTTTCATCCACAACTTTGGATATACGCTTTTGCCATCAATCTGGCATATAAGCTTTTCTGACTGGTTGGCCTGGCCTGTGGGCTTCTCTGTTTTGTTGGTTAGCTCTCTTTTGTTGCTTCCTTAGTTTCAGGTGGCAAGTATTGGGAGCTATCCTCTTAATTCTTTGTTGTACCTATTCACTTTGGAAATACATATCCTGACCTTTCCAAAAAAAAAAAAAAAAATGAAAAACAAGATTGCACATGAATTCTCAAAGAAATTTGTAGCCCCACACAAGACTGCAGGAAAATGGAACACAGCAAAGACGATTTTTTTATAACATTACCTAGGGGAAAATCTGCTACATGAACCAACAGTAGTTCTGACAACTTAGTTACAGTGACATTTATGAAAAGGGTTAAATACAAATGGTGCTTCTCATCCATAGAGAAGTTTAATTATGCATAACAACTAACAAAAGACTAATGGTTGTAAGAGAGCCAATGACCCTTAAACTGTCAAGACTCTCTATGCAGCCCCTTCTATGAATGTCTAAATCTCTGCATCTATGCACCCATCTATAAACATAGATAAATACAATTTCTAGCTGTAGATTGTTACTGCTAGAGTTTCTCTTCCACCTTGCAAGGCATAACAAGAAAGCCATGACCTCAGATGGATCTCGAAGTGAGTAGGAAGCCTTGGCGTCTTTAGGAATAGAAGAAACAATGATAGGATACCCTTGTCCTCTTCTTTGCACTACCTGTAACAATTCAAGGAACCATATCAATGTTGGAACATTTTGAAAGAAAGAACAAAAAAAAAAAAAAAAAAAAAAAAAAAGTGAAGTCCCAGCTCATGGTGCAATAGGGTTAGGACAACCTTGGCATGCCAATGGCCCAGCTTATTTTGGGTTGAGTCAGGTTACATATTTAGGCACATATGGCCGGACCAGAAAATAGGTACTGAGCTAGTGAGCCAGACTTTGTGTACTTTCAGTGGACCAGAAAATAGGTACTGAGCTAGTGAGCCAGACTTTGTGTACTTTCAGTGTATAATCACCCAAGACCCTAATTCCAAGCACAGACGGTTATTGCAAAAAGTAAAACAAACACAGGTCGGATTCAATTAGGGTTTCAAGTTGGCTACCTGGAAGGCATCTTCATCAGTTAATTGTCTGTATCAGAAATACCTTGAAACAGAAAAAATGGAAATACCTATCTATTAATTCCATCATTCATTATCATATCAGCAATCAAACTTGAACTACAATTTATTACCACAAACAACCACAAATTACTTCACAAACCATAAACCAAACCAAACCAAACCAAGCCTTTTCCCACTAGGTGGGGTCGGCTATATGGATTTGACGACGCCAATCAAATCTATTTAGGGCCATGTCCTCCGTTAGATCCATGTAGGCAAGGTCATGTTTAATAGTTTCTTTCCAACTTCTCTTGGGTCTCCCTCTCCCTCTCCTACTCCTGGCAATCTCCATGCCTTCACACCTTTTAACAGGTGCCTCCGTTGGACGCCTTCTAACATGGCCAAACCATCTTAGTCGATTTTCTCTCATTTTATCTCCAATCGGTGTTATTCCTACTTTGCCCCTAATCTCCTCATTCCTAATCCTATCTCTCCTTATCATCCCGCACATCCATCTTAGCATTCTCATCTCCGCAACTTCCATCTTCTTAACATGATTATGCTTTACTGTCCAACACTCTGATCCGTATAACAATGCTGATCTTACTGCCACCTTATAATACTTTCCTTTAACCTTGAGGCGGACTTTCCGATCACACAAGACCCTCAAAGCACTCCTCCATTTGGTCCACCCGGCCTGAATCCTGTGACTTACATTAGTATCAATCCCTCCATCCTGTTGCACCATCGATCCAAGGTACCTAAAGTTTTCTTTCTCTACAATCTTTTGTGTGCCCAAACTTACTTCTATGTTACCAAGTGTCCTATACTTTGGCTACTTCACAACTTTGGAAACAAAATTACAATTAATGAATTTAATCTCCACCTGCTATCATATCACTAAAAGAAATTAAAATTCAACCACTTCTATCTACAGCCAATTGCCAAATCCTGGCTGCAAATAGAAGAAACATATAATTCCAAATGAAGGAAGATCTGCAGCTACTTCCATTCCTAATAAATAGAGAAGAAAAATCTAAATCAAAAGAATCCAAACCAAGAGAGAAATTGATAATATAATCACTTCAAGTTCTGACAATGTACTCAATCATGAAACAAGATATGAACGCAGTTGAACAGAAACATCAAAACAGAGAGATTTCGGCAAACTGCCTCCATTTCTGATATGCATTTATTATAATCTGGGGCAGAAAAAGGCAAAGAGGTTGGGTTCTTTCTCTGGTGGTTTCATAATTCAGCTCAACTCCAAACAATGAATGGATAACAATCCACTCTCTTTCCCCAGTATTCAATTGCACTCTTAAAAATGGTTTCAAATCATAAAAGGGTAAAAAAAGAACCCACCAGCTCAACTATGAAAGTCCCAATGAGGCCAATCATACATGCTTTGAAATTCCATATCTCAGCTGTTTTAGTAAATCCAAGAAATGGGGCAGTGAGCTTGGGCTCTACTTTAGGCATTTGCACCTGAAAATTCCATAACCCATTTGAATTTTTTTATATATCTTCCATCAACTGTAGAGTATGGAAAAATGAATGGACATGAAATGAGAGGAAAAGAAAATAACCATAAGAGGAACATCAATAGAATTGAGAGAGAGGTGAGATGGGTTGAGAAGCATACTCCTGGAGGCAGATTTGCAGCTTTGATTCTGAAAGAGGAGATGGGCTTATGGAGATTTCCATGCCTGTTGAAGCTGTTGAAGCTATTGGAGAGAGATTTCCATGACTGTTGAAGCTGTTGGAGAGAGATTTCCATGCCTGTTGAAGCTGTTGGAGAGAGATTTCCATGACCGTTGAAGCTGTTGGAGAGAGATTTCCATGCCTGTTGAAGCTGTTGGAGAGAGATTGATGGTGAGGAGGGAGGATGATGAAATGGCTGAAAAGATTGTCATGGCTCTCTGCACAAATTTATCATATAGTGAAAGTCATCTTGGATGGAAAAGTTGGAGAAATGTCATTCTCCACTCAAGAAAGGAAGCCATGATCCCTGAAAGTAAGATATGTACTAGGTCACATTTTTTATTTTCTCTGTAATTGTAGTTTAGATATTGATGCAGATAGGTGGACTATATGGATTAGAAGAAAAAAAAAAAGGTCTCCAAGGCTACCTCGGATTCTTTTTAATCCCTAGCCATTCTGCCTTTAAACAGTGAAAAAAGTCTAAAATAAAAACTGAGATTATTAAGTTCTAATTTACACCTAGTCTATTTGGTAAAATAAAAAATATCCAATAAAAAAAAAAGAGCCATCGAACATGAACCAACCAACAAAGAAAAAAATGAAATCAGCAAGATGGATCAATTCGATTCGTTTCTTCATACCTGATTTACGAATCAAAAGAAACAGCAGCCAACTCTAGCTTACTTCGATCGAGTGATGATGATGGGGAGTGGGTTTTAGAAGGAATAATCAAGAATCAAAACCCTAATTTCTTTCTTCTTCGTTGTCTTCAAATAGAAAGAAGGGATTGATTTTTGTTTGCCTACAAAAGAATCAAGAATCCAAACCCTAACTCAACTCAACTCAAATCTGAAAGGAGCGATCTGATCACCTGCAAAACCCTAGAAAAGATATGGAAAAGATTAAAAAAGATACAATTCACATGAAAAAAAAAATTCTCTAGAATTCACAAAAAGGAGGAAACAACTGCATAACAGAACTAGAAAACCCTAATGAAATTTTTTTAATTTAATTGTATGGACATTCTGAGTTCTCATATATTGATCAATATGCTGCAACATCTATTCAATTGTCGAGAAAACTAGGTGATCCCACATTGTCAATCAAAAGTCCGCAAATGACACCTACTTCCTGCTTCAACATCTATACAATTGTCAGTTGTCACCATCTATGCTATCGGCTTTTTTAATACTACTTCGTGAAAATTACACCTACTTCCTGCAAAAATAAGAACCTTCAAACTGTGCTATAGGCTCACCAAAAAAAATTATTTATGTGGTTATTCGGTAGGTTCACACAACTTAGAAAACTCCAGCAAAATAATGGTATATTAAAACAATCTCAAGATTGAATGATGTCGTTTTTATTTTCCTTGGCTAGTTTATGTTTCCTCCTTTTATGTTTTTTTCTCTTCCTTTCTGTCAGTGCTCCTCTTGACCTGTTTCTGTCTCTATTTTTCTAGTTTAGGCTTCCTCCTGTAATTGAGGGCTCTCTGCCCTGTTTTCTTCCTTCTCAATACAATTTACTTATAAGCCAAAAAGAAAAAAACAATCTCAAGATTCAGTATATAGAGAACTAGAACCTCATAACAAAATCAACTACAAAATAGGAAAATCTGGAATTTTCAAAATTTAATAGAAAAAATCAGCAACCAAAATCTGGATCTATAGAGATTGATAGTTAGCAGAGCGAGGGTGTCCCAACTCAGAGTCTGAAGTAGGCCTCATGCTGTCCCATCTCTTTTTAAGAGCCAAAAGCAAATCACATAAGGTAGGCCTCATATGTTTTATTTGCATCATCTACAGAAACAATAAATACAATTGAAAATAGAAGAATATGTTTTCTGAATACTTTTTCAAGCATTTCTATTATATGTCAAAATGGAAAAAAAACAAACTAAAGAAGCAGTCAAGAAGCAATACATCAACACATCAATGGATATATAGTTTTGGGCATTGTCCTATACAGTATCAAAAGCTGATGTTAAAACCATGAATGTCATCACCGATTACTAAATGGTCAACCATTTCATATAGGAGATACGAAAGAGGGAGAACAGCAATTAGACCATTAATTTAAACAAGAAAGAGACCTTAGAAACTGATTTATCAATCCATATGCAACAAACACATCCGCAACCCCATGCAGTTGGTATGGTAAAATGAGATTACACTAAAAATGCAAGGAGAAAGAAGACCAAATGACACAACCCAAAACAACCAAGTACTCACAATGTCATTATCTGTAAAGCAAACTCCAGTGCCATTTCACAGCTACAAATTATAACTATTGAAAGCCCCAAACAACAAACCACCATATGACATTCAATAAGTTACATGCCCCGATCAACAAGATAATCACCCAACCTCTCCACAATCATATTGCACTGGCCTGGGGTTAAGGGCTCATCATAGATATAAAAAATTACAGCTTGGACGGTTAGCAGATCGAGATGAAATAACAAGATGTTTGGAAGATCTACAACTGTTCAAGATCGAGAACGAAAAAAAAGAGAGGAAGATAATCCAGAAACCCTTCATCATGAAGAATCTATCTTCTGAAATTCAAACAAAACAGAAAATCAAATGAACAGCAGATCAAGATATGTTTCTATGAGGTCATTTTCATTATATATAAAAATAAATAAATAAATAAAACTTATAAATTTTGTATTCTCCACTTCCACAAGCTGACCCCTTCAGCTTATTTCTTTTAGGGAAAAATCTCTAATGTGAAACTAAGATCTAAAAATAGAAATAAACTTAGAGATTTACCAATGCTCTAATATAAAATAAGCTCCAAATCATAAACCAAGAACTTATTTTTAGAGTTTCCAATGCATCCAAGCTTTATGAGCGTCCATTAATCTTGCCTTCTAAGATGCCGTCATCATATAACAAGTTCCACAAGATGAACAAAATGCAGATAAGTTGATACTTCATGTCAGCCATGTGTAGATGACAGATTCGCTGATACCCTATTTGAAAAAAATAGTGTCTACCAGCCAATGAATATAGAGAACTAAAGAAAACAACAAGAGATCATCAAAACAAACCATAGATTGAAAGGGGGAAAAAAGAAATAAAAAAAAAAAAAAAAACACAAACAGATCAAAGAAAGAACGGATTCTTCCAAAACATGAACAAATCAAAAATATTCACCGGTCCTTGATCTAATTGAGAAGATTTAAGAAACGAAATAATTTTAAGACAGAAAACTTTGAAAAACATATAGATCGCAACAACAATTCACTCATAAATCTTGTAGAGGAAAGAAAAACACATATTACAGATCTAAAAACCCTAGAGATATCCAGATTTCATGCGCTTAATGCAGATCCCAATGCAAACCAGATCTAAAACAAATGTGCAAATTCAAGTCCAAACACTTCAAAACAAAGACAGATCTGATAAATGCGCAGGATCTACTTACCGAAGAAGATTCTTGGCAGCATCTCCAATGAGGCGAATGAGGCGCTCTGAATCGGTGAATGCGACGTAGGAAGATTTAAGGGTTTTGGAGGAACGAGTAGGGTTTTGGGGGAACAATTAGGGTTTTGGGGGAAGTCTCGATGAAAGAAAAAGAAGAAGAGAGAAGTCTATTCGCTGAAGATGCAAGTAAGTTTAGAAGAGAAAAAAACATTACGCGAGTCATATATTGTGGCGGAAAATACTATCTGCTGCTGTACTGTATATATGTTTATAGTGGCGGAATATACATCGCTGTTGTACTGCATATACTATATTCATTGTACTGTATATATATTTATAGTTGCGGAATATACTATCTGCTGCTGTACAGTATAATAGTCTCGCATTTATAGTGGCGGAAAATACATTCTGCTGCTATAATGTAAATATGTTTGTAGTAGCGAAAGTAGTATTTGCTGCTGTATATACGAAACTTATGTAAAACTCTGACATATAGCGACGGATAATATTATTCGCCGCTATTACTCTTAAAATACATAGTATCATATTAGCTGTAGCGACGGACAGATAAACCGCCGCTAAAAACCCCGCTAATTGTCCCTTTTCTTGTAGTGAGAAGAAAAACTATTGGCCCCTAATATTCTAATGCTCTGCAATTTTGATTGGTGGCGCAACGTTTTATATATCTAATATAGAAAAAAAAGAAATTAATAATCATGCATTAGAGATGCCGGTATTATGTAGTCGCCTGAATCAAGCCGTAGGGCTCACCTTTCCTTGCTGCAACCTTACCTGCTCATATATTACATTCAATATGTGTTGGTACATGGATAGGAAGCTGGAGTGGTACTCACTGTTAGACTTACATGTGAAATTAGGGATGAAAATGTGCCCTGTTAAATGGGTGACCTGCTCCTGTTGGAGGTGGTTTTGTTAGTGGTTTCTGAGTCTGGATGGGTATGCATTTATACAGTGGCTTCTGAAAGGGCTTGAATGGAAGAGACTCACATTGAAAACCCTCTCAAGTATGCTAAAAAAAGACACCACCAACCACCTACATAAAAGCCTTGGTCTCATTGATGATAAACTGGAATTTCCATAAAGCTTAGGATGCATTCTTCGCCCAAGATATTGAACTGCAGAAATTTCTTTCTAGAATATCGCTAAAAGGGTGTGTCTCCTCTCCATGATGCAAGAGGGAACCAAACATAGGTTTTCTTTGATATCACAGAAAACCGTCCAGGATTCTGACTTGAGGACCGTTGCCAAACATGCCCTAAGAGTTCCCTGGAAGTCTTCAGCAAAGATTCATAATGCCACACTGATGGCCAAGAGTTGAACTTCACTCAAATTGCAACAAGCCAGACTAGAGAAAGAATAGAGTTTTTCTCCTATATGTTAACCACATTGTCGGTTTTTAGATTGAATGAAAGTTTTTGGAAGATGCCAGCTATAGCACAATCCTCTAACCATGAATCTTCCCTAAACCAAACCAAACCAAACAAACCAAGCCTTTTCCCACTAGGTGGGGTCCGCTATATGGATTTGACGACGCCAATCAAATCTGTTTAGGGCCATGTCCTCCGTTAGATCCATGTAGGCAAGGTCATGTTTAATAGTTTCTTTCCAACTTCTCTTGGGTCTCCCTCTCCCTCTCCTACTCCTGGCAATCTCTATGCCTTCACACCTTTTAACAGGTGCTTCCATTGGACGCCTTCTAACATGGCCAAACCATCTTAGTCGATTTTCTCTCATTTTATCTCCAATCGGTGCTATTCCTACTTTGCCCCTAATCTCCTCATTCCTAATCCTATCTCTCCTTGTGATCCCGCACATCCATCTTAGCATTCTCATCTCCGCAACTTCCATCTTCTTAACATGATTATGCTTTACTGCCCAACACTCTGATCCATATAACAATGCTGGTCTTACCGCCACCTTATAATACTTTCCTTTAACCTTGAGGGGGACTTTCCGATCACACAAGACCCCCGAAGCACTCCTCCATTTGGTCCACCCGGCCTGAATCCTGTGACTTACATCAGTATCAATCCCTCCATCCTGTTGCACCATCGATCCACGGTACCTAAAGTTTTCTTTCTCTACAATCTTTTGTGTGCCTAAACTTACTTTTATGTTACCAAGTGTCCTACTTTGGCTAAACTTGCACTCCATATATTCCGTCTTGCATCGACTTAGCCTAAACCCTTTTGTCTCTAACGTTTTCCGCCATACTTCTAGCTTAGCATTCACTCCTTCTCTCGTCTCATCTACTAAAACATTCCCTAAGATAGATCAAAAACATTCCAAACTAGTTTTGTTTCCTAAAAGCCCACCAAACCTCTCAAGGGATAATTGATTTTGGATATTGACCCAATATGCCTTACAACCCACCCAGGGTTCCCAGCCCCTAAAAGCCTCCAGCACATATTGTCTGGAACACCTTGCTTCATGGAACATTTGGCTGGCTAAACCTCTACCATTTGCATAATGACCATTTTTTCAATAAATTCCAGACAAAAGAAGCAAATTATAGGTGTGATCCAGCCCCGAAAACAAGGGTGTAATTTTTCGCAACATAGATTATAACCAACGCAACAAATTAAATTCAGAAGTATTGTTCATCCCAAATTTGATTTCACCAATAATGGTTGTAAGACATACAGAATTGTGCTCACAGTGTTGCAGGTTTGGTATGAGCAGTAAACATCAAATGCTAGCATTCAAGCACTGGCTTTCCATTGAAATAAGTGAAATTCTTTGGCAGCATTAGCATGTTTATGGCAAGCCAGAAAATTATGTCCAGATTAAAACGATCAACCAAGGAATTAAATTACAGTGTCAGGGTATGGAAAACCTACTGGACATCAAATCCTGCTCTTTTTCCATTATCTTGGAATAGTTAGCTGAAACCATATCATAAAGTTGAAAACTGCAACCATGATAGACTCAGGCTAGCCTACCTGGTTTCGACATGTTCATCTAGAGTGGAGGCCTTTTTTTTTTTCCTACCATGCACTCTTAGGGAAGGGATTCTACGGTCAACAACCTTAGGAAGGAGAGGCATATCTTTGGAGGATATTTCAGATTTACATTTGCTCTACGGGAAGAAGAGGAGACGGCTGACCATCTGTTCTAGCATTGAGTTTTCCTATTGTTTGTGGTGTCGGTTTCTTGTGTGGAGTAGTGTTCATTGCCATTAGTGCTTTCCAACATTGTTGATGGGTATGGTTGATAAGGCTTGGAGGTTGTCTCCATTCTATAGGTGTGGTCTGGTTCTTTGGATGCTTGTTCTGTTTTCCATATTATGGTATGTGTGGAAAGAGAGGAATGCTAGAGTTTTCAGGGGATTTGTGACGTATGTGGTGCCGTTTTGCAGATAGCCAAATGGGCCTCTACTAGGGGAGGCATTTGACAACCTTAGTGTTGATGGTATCTGGCATAATTGAGATGCCTCCTTGTACCATGAGAGATCTAAGGAGAGTAAAGTGGTATCTTGGGCTCCACCTCATTTAGGAGAGTTGAAGCTTAATGTCGAAGGAGTCGCTAGGGGAAGCCGTGGCTGGCGGGCATAGGTAGGGGGTGCTTAGCAACAGTCAAGGTGTTATTTCGGTTTTTCTAAGGGTGCGCTTGTACGATGAGAGGAATCCAAGGTAAGAGGAGCACTGTCCTGATTTCCATGCAGCCACTTATTTCAATTGTTTGGTGCAATGTTTTTTCCTCATGAAAAAAGTTAGAAAAAAAAAAAAAGCTTTTCTTTGATGAAAAGGATTTTGATTTGCTATGTGAGGGGTAGCAATGCGAGACTCATCTATAGCATGGAAATGGAAATCCGCAAAGAACAAAATCCTCTCACTGCACAAACACACCCTAAGAATGTGGGTTGTATCGAGTCGAGGCAGTGGCTATTTTAAAAGGCTTCACATCTTTGATTCATCGTCTCTTCAAGCTAATTTGATGGTGGAAAGTGAATCTGAATCAGTATTTTAAAACCTGAACTCAGCCCTGACTCGATCATGGCGGGTCAAGTTGAGTTGGGTGCAACTTGGTTGTGTCGGGTTGAGTCTCCAGTGGAAGCCTGAGTTAAATGCTTCGAGAATGCACTCTCTTTTTGTGGATATGCCATAGAAAAGCACCTACCAGTTGCCAGAGAGATGACCTGGCATTAGCGACGAGACTAGAAAGTAGAATCCAGTTGTTGATATTAATGCACGTGTGCATTGAGTATGGATCCTCTGATGCTTTGACAATTGACTTACAAAATTCTTGAATTGAAGGAGTGAAATTCCACATTGGGGCCCATGTATTGAAAATTTGTGCCTCTCAAAATGACTGACCTCCCATTTTATCATAAATCCCCAAATTTTACTTCGGCAGACCAACTCCTATAAAGTATTTGGGGATATACAATAAACTGGGAGGGCATTTATTTTGAGCGGCCCGAATTTACAATAGGTGGGCCCGACAATGGGGTTCCACTCATGTAACACGGGATTTCTTTAAGTTGAAGCAAGAGAATCCGGACTCATACGCACTACATTTCTTCGAGTCTCAACTCACTACAACTCATTTATTACTTTCAATTGTTTCTTTTCTCATTTCAATTCTCCATTAAAATCTTCTTCTCCTTTGCTCCTCTATATGATCCTTGCAGAAAAAGAAAATGATATATCACAGGACTCAACCGAGTCCCATAGGAAGCGACCTGTCCATGACCAAGTCCAAGTCGACTCGGGCTAGGATGAGTTTTAAAATGCTGCTTATAATGCTATTTCTTAGGTGTCTTTCTATGACAAGTTGCCTCTGGGTGTGTTTGGTGGACTTTGTAAAAGCCAATGGTGCTTTTTTGAAAGTAGCTACAAAAAAGTTACTTCTTAAAGCAGCTTTTTGGTAAAAAAAAATAAATTAATTGTGTTTGATTAGTGGAACTTTTATAGCTGCTTTGTAAAGGCAAAAGCACCTAATGTTGTTTGGTAAGGATATTGAAAAGAAACAACTGTTAGCAACTAATAAAAAATAATATTTTATAATTTTATAATAAAAAATAGCACCTCATAAAATCTTAAACATATTATTTATCGTCATAATGTTATAAAAAATTATTTATAATCATAAAAAGAAAACAAAGAAAAAGAAAAGAAAAGAAAAGAAAAGAAGAGGAAGAAAGGAAAAGCAAATCCAACCCTGCCATTATCTTTCTAAAACAGCACTCTATCTAGATTCAAGAAAGAAAAAAATAAACAGATTAAAAAATGCTGCATGTATAGTAATAGTTAGAATAACAAAATAATCATTTGCTTCCAAAACTTTTGAAAGTGAGAGTCTTATAAGCAATGACAAGAAGAAATCTATTTTGCCTAGCATACTACACTAAAATGGAGGCTCAAAGGTCCATTTGGATGTACTATAACCCTATAGGCAGTTCAGTTGGACATTTCACATAATAGATGGTTATCCATTTTTTAATGTTTCCAGGAATTGTACAGGTTAGAAACTATGTTAGGCTTTCTTCTGCCTATTCCACCAAAAGTTGTTATCAGCACTGAGAGCCAGCATTCTATATGGATTGAGAAGTTTGAACAATTAGCATCCAATATTGCCGTTAATGGGATTCCAATGCACAAACCCGGTGAATAATAGTAATCACTAACACACTATCCATCCGCATTCAAATGGAAGTCTATTCCCAAGCTTCTGTATTCCACATCTCATTTTCCACCACAACCAAATGGCATCATACTTGATATCTTTTAGATCCTCTTATAATGCCAGCAAAGAACCGCAGGCAATTCAAAAACCCCTGCATATCCAATGCATCCCCAACCCATTCAACCTCAATTCTACATCCGTATCTGACGAATTGTCTAACTCAACTCCATCTGCGTCTCTATCCACTACCCCCTTCCTCATCAATCGCACCTTCTCAGACATCTGCTGCAAATCTGTGCACTGATTTGTCATTGAATAATCTGAACTCTCCTCTCTTCAATGGGCTCTCAGCCTTCTGTTCGAGTTCCATGAACCCTTCTCTGCTATCTTCATCATTCCCTTAACTGCCATTAAGATCTCACACCCGAATTGGATGAGGCCTTTCATTGCCACCTCTGCTAAGCCTACAATTGCCGTCAAATCCTTATTTTGACCTCTGATCCCTAGCAAACCCAAATCCAGAGATGGGTTTTTGTTAATGACCTTCGAGGTTCTCAGGAATCACCGCAAGGATTAGCAGCAGTTAGTTCAACTATTTCTTCTTCCCATTGCCCCGCACTGCTTGCATCTGTGAATGTCGGACTTGCAGGAGACCTCGGGAACAACAAAGGGGAAATAGAAGTGAAAAGAAACAATGCGATGAAGAAGAAGAAGAAAACTAGTTTTTCGTTTCCCACCAAGTTACCGTTTCCGTGCGCAATGCTGTCCGCAAAAGTGAAGCAGCAGCTTCCTAACGTGAAGTCCCTAGAGGTTGGCTTGTGAGGAAAGTGAAAATTGACGTTGGCTTAATAAAAAGTGTTTTTTAAATGTTAATGACCAAACACAATTTTAATAGCTTTTCAACTTTTCATAAGCATAAGGTCAAAAAAGTTCTTTGAGAAAGTACAACCAAATGCACCCTTAGTGATTCCAACTCTATTTCAAAGAAATTAAGTTCTTATCATCCTTGCTTTAAGTGAAGTTTCAGCTAGTGGGGAGGATGGCTAATGGTTTTGTGGATGCTTTGGCCAACAAGGTGCATTAATTTTCTCATTTGCTTGCTTTCACAATGTAGTTAGTTGTTTCTTTTGTTTCGATGTAATTCTTTTATACCATTGTGTTCTTATCTCCAAGATGGGGTATTTTGGACGGATGTAAATCTTTCTCCTTTTAGATTTAGGCCAACAAGGTGCATTAATTTTCTCATTTGCTTGCTTTCACAATGTAGTTAGTTGTTTCTTTTGTTTCGATGTAATTCTTTTATACCATTGTGTTCTTATCTCCAAGATGGGGTATTTTGGATGGATGTAAATCTTTCTCCTTTTTGATTTAATTTTATGTTACCAGTATAAAATAAAAAAGGATTATTGACAACTGGCAAGCCACAGTTGACAGTATACACAAGAATATGAGTTGGCATCTCAACAACAGAAAGATTAGAGGTTCGAAAACTACCTACATAGCTCATCTTCTGCGGACTCAGTAGTTTGAATAGTTGTGTCCTTAATTTTTTTTAATGAACCCAATGATATCTTCTTTGGACCTATTCACATCATATTGCACTAGCTTGCCACTCGCAGATGAGAAGTATAATGTTGAGTAAACTTTAACATAAAAACATATCATTTGGATATCATTTGCAGTGGCATCCTACGCAATGATCAAAAGAGTAAATCAAGTTAGAAGCAAAGTAAATAACAAAAACATAGAAAAGTCTCAAAAATATATTGAAAATGCAATACAGAACAGACGGGTGATTCCCAAGCAAACTAAGGCTTGCCTTATTGGCCCATCTAGATGCATGTCAATCACATTAGGAGGGGATATGGGATGGCAAAGTATATATCAAACTTAGGTGTGTGCAAAAATATGGGAACCATGTGGTCATTCTAACCCTTAGTGTAAGGGTCTCAGTCGTACAGAATTTGGATCAGTCAAATGGGGTGAGCGCTAATTCGTACATGGTTTGGAAGCTCAGTAGTGTGAATGTGTAGTGGGATTGATCTTTTTCTTTTCTTTTCTTTTCTTCCTTTTTTTTTTTTTTTTTTTTTTTTTTGGGGGTGGGGGGCGGTTTTGGCATGTGGGACCCCATAGACTGGAAGTTAGGTAAAAGTGGATCGTGAAAACCTAAGAAGTAAGAAAAGCTCCTAAACAACTAAGCCATTGGATACATTGATGCTCTCCTCAGTCCACACAAATCAACACGCTATATGGGGTACACAGTGCTGGTCTATTTGCAGAGAGACAGCTCTCATGCTTTCATTATTATTCAGGATTACTTTTAAGAACTCAATTCTATACAGTGAACACACATCTTTACCTTCTTAAAACTTCTATCCGAGAGAAAATGGTAATAGAACGTTCCTTGATGTAATACTTCTCTCAGTTCTCTGCAACTGAAAATAGTATGCTATTTTGGTTTCCTTCATAAAACGAAACATCAAACAAGATTAATAGAAACCAACAACATGACCAGAATGAAACAAACACAGAACACAATTAGGCTCAGCATTGGAAGGTAACATAAGAAAAAAAACAAGCTCGACAATCTAGAATATTCAATAATAATCTGGGATACGATGGCATGTTTGTTTGCACTCGAGTGAAGTGAAAGCGGAGTGGAATTGGTCCCAACATTAGGAAATTATACTTTTTAATGTATTGGGATAGCTCTGAGGAGACGAGGAGTAAACATGTCTGCTGATGTGGATTCCTATTTTATTCCACTTCACTCTACTCAGAGTTGCTCCCACAATATATAAAAAAATGCCTTTTTACTCCATCCTATTCCTTTAAAACACTTTTATTCCTTTACACCAACCATCCAAAACTTTATTTCAACTCACTCATCTTTAACTTTATGCATAGTGTGACACTTATCCACTCTTACTCCATCTCTCTTGCAAACAAACAGGAGGCTAAAGGAAAATTGTCAAATAGAATAGCAAATGGAAATAGGGGAGAAAGACAAAATAACAAAAGCATCTCTTTGTTTGGATTTAGACATTATACTTAAATGCCGACAAATAAACAAAAGCATCTCTCTGTTTGCATTTGGACATAATACTTAAAACGCTCTAAATAATAAGCAAATTAGAATTGTTAACTGCTGCTAAGCAGAAGCCGATGGCCGTTCCAAGTGAAAGTGTTGCTTTTCTTCACCGTAATCGTTCCTTGTGGACGGGATAGGGCGGGGCTGCAATCCATAGAGGAGGTGCTGAGGGAGGATGAAATCTGTCTGCAAAAAGTTGTTGGACAATTGTGCATGAATGAGGACTGGAAATGGGTACCACAGGCATTTCCTTGTCGTTGCGATTGGTGCTCAGGTTTGAATCAAAGGAGAATGTGAGCTAGGGAGTAGAAGATCTCTCAAGGGTCCAGCCAATTTCCTGTCAATACTCAAGCTCTGATCCAAGTCCAACTTTTAGTCATCCTTATCTCCCAGCAGCTCTTATTCCAGCTCTTAAATTTTTAATCTGATTTTATCTTCATCATAGTCCATTCCGACCGCTGGGCTTCCTTTATATAAGTACTCTGATATTAAAGGGGTCGGATGAGTGATGCCAGCAGTTAGTGAGGGATAGGAATGGTCTAAAGTACTCTTCAAATGGGTTCTGTGCAGTAACTAAAGGTCCAGAAACACCCATCAATAGATAGGAAGAAGAAACTTGAGGAAGAATCACAGATAGTGAAAGGACAGAATTAGATGGGTGGAAAAAGCCAGTCTGTCTGGTGAGAAATATCAGTAAGGAGGAACTGGAGTATTGTCGATATAGGTTATGGCAGTCATCATTGCCCGTTGGTGCATAGAGGATGGAATCACCATATGTTGATTTATTTTTCAACTTTTTTTTAGGTGCCCTCGAGGTCTGCATTTTTTATTTTGATTTATTTTTCATGGTATTTATAACAAAAAAAAAAGGAAAAAAAAACAAAAAAAAAGTTGTAAAAAAGAAATATATAACTCAGAAACAAATCATTCATCAAACAATAAAATAAAAAATATATTAAATAAACAATGAAAAGGAGAAACAGATTTCATGTAGCCAACCCAACATAGTTGGGACAAAACTTTGATGATGATATTAAAATACTAAAGGGAAGCATATTGAGCATAAAATGCAGCAAGAAATAAAAAAAATAAAAAAATAAAAAAAAACTCTCATCTATCATTACTTTGTTAAAAATAAAAAAATCCACAAACCTGTGTTCATCTTCAGTCCAGGGGGTCCCTTTCTTCCTTTGCTGGTGATCATTGACTTGAGTCCCTTCTCCATCATCTTTTCTCATGCCTTCTGTCCCTTCTCTAATATCTTTTTTCATGACTTTTGTTTCCTTTTTCATGCCTTCTGTTTCCTCTCCATATCCCATGACTTCTTTTCTTATGCCTTCTTTTTCCTCTCTATAATGTGGTAGTGGAAAACTACCTGATTCAATTAACTTGAGGTCCTCTCTACCAAGGCTTTGTAATGCTTCTGCACTTGCTCTACAGTCTTTCCAGGCACCTGTGCAGCTATTTTCTCCCAACTCTTTGGTTCATCCAAGTTCAAAATGGCAAGCAAGTGCTCAAAGAAGTTGTTTTCTTCTCGAGTCCACTCCTCATTCTCCATATGAACAAGAAGGGTTTCCCTGTTCCATGGAAAAAAGAATATGGCAGAGAAGAGAGAGATTGAGGAGATTTTTCTTGCCTTCACAAATGAACAAGGAGATTCTCCCTAAGATCTTTAGGTTCCTTACAGTTTTCATCTGTTGAAGATGTTTCGATTATGGGGTTTGTTAAAAACCAAAGATTATTGTTATAGAGGGGAGAGGTACAGCTTTTTTTTTTTTACCAATTTACACTCCATATGATGAAATTTAGATCCTAAATTTTGATGCAGATTTTAAAATTCAGGCCTAAGTATGACCCAAACTTGTACATGTCCAATCAAAATTTCACTTCTATTTGGGTGGGCCATGCAGATGAAGTTTGGATCCCTAGTGACTAATAAGAAACATTTAAGACACAAGAAAATATCAACTGAGCAATGAAAATTACTAGCGCTGCCCATGGACTGATGACCTAGGTTTAGAAATTTGTATAAGGCCAGAACTTCAGTTCCAACTTCCAATCCTATCATATCCAACATTTACTACTTCTGCAGTCCAAAGATCCTCTGATGTAGGACCTTTAGAATAAATCCCAAGGCTTCTCAGTCTCAAATAAACCTCCCGTTCCTGCTATGAGAATTAATCCTTTTTTCCTCTCTTCATCAGCTGAAGCTTTCTATTCTCTCTCAATGCCTTTTTTTTTTTGGCAACCAACTGTGTTCTAGTTTTGTTCATTGGCCGGATCGGTCTGGGCTTAAGCATATCCCTGCCCAGACAAACTTTAGTAATAGTGGCCCATATATGGCCCAAGTGTGACACAGGCTGCAAAGTTTCGATCCTCGACATGTCATGCCTGAGCCCAACCATTTAGTCAATTGGGCCCAGCCGAGTTTTCTCTCATGTTTTCAGGCTTTCAATCTAAGATAGAAGCAGAACTTATTTGGGCCGAGCCGAGATGGACTTCAGGCTTTCTATCATAAATCCAAGCTCGACCCAAATATTAAACAGGCTTCATCCCGGTACAAAAGCCCATGGCCTGATCCTGGCCCAAAACGAGTAGACCCTGGTCGGGCCCGGGGTGGTTGGCTCATGAGCAGCCCAAATACCCTTTTTTATGGGCGGAGAGTGTTTAATTTGAGTTCTGGTTATTGGTGTTTTTGAAATTCAAATGCAAACTATTCGAATTAGAAATTCAAATAAAATATCTAGATCTAGAAAAAATCCAAATTCAAATTCAAATATTTGAATAGCAACTTTTACTATATAACGTGTTTGCCCATATATATATATATATATATATATATATATATATATATATATAACACTAATTCAAAACACAATAAAGCAAATCTAAGAAATCCAACTTAATCTACAAGCCCAACTAGTACATTGAATTAATAAAATCCATATATTCTAAATCATTCTCTAAGATGGGAGGAATGATATTGGGATTGGGTTGCGTTTAAATAGTTTATATGAATATAAACTACATTACATCAATCACATGTGAAAGAGGATTCTCATAAAAAAAAAAAAGATCAAAAAAAAAAAAAAGGTTGAAAAACACTTCTCAATTTGAATAAAGAAGCTTTTAGAATTGCACTCACTTCCACACAACAAAATGTAAGCCCCACCTACCTTTTGTGGCCCATAAAATTTAAAAACATGTTGATGAGATGGTTCCATCTCAGTATTTATTTTCAAGATGGACAAATTGCGTCCATCTGGAAGGCCCCCTATCCATTTTCTTTCCTCTGTATCACACTAACAATTGGATTGGTGAACGGTAAAAAAAAATTGGTTGTTCAAGATTGAAAAATAACTCTATATGCATAATCTACATTGCCTATATATAAATTATCTAATCCTACACTATCAATATATTGGTTGATGATCCAAGTTTAACCCCAATAACCTGAATGCTTAAGATGCCAGAAGCCCACTCATTAGCCCCACAAAATTCTACAAACACAAAGAAAAGGAAGAAGGAAGAGTAGTTACCTTCTGGTGAGAATGCAAAGAAGCTAAGATGCCAAGTTGGGATCTCCAACAGTTGCTGCCTTTGCAAAAGGAGCTCCCTCGACTAGCCGAAAAAAAAAAAAAAAGGAAGCTCCCTCTAAGGCCTTGTTTGGCATCTCTACTCTTTTTCTGGCAGACCATTCAAAAAAGAGCCATTAAAAAAAGAGGCTAGAACAAAAAAGCATTGTGTTATATAAGTGATCAATTCAATATTTGGATACTCTAATTATTAACGTAAGTTTCAGTGCAATCAATGTATTGTGTTATATAAGTGACTTGGAGCAAGCAAAAGTGATCTTATAGTTGGTCCAACATTTTGGAGAAGGAATGAAATCAAATGAATTTTTTTCATTTAAAAAAAAATAAGAAACTGCCAACAGTGGATGGAGATCTCCCAACAGGATCTAATTGAAAGTAGTCTTGAAAACTTTCATACCTTTTTGAAATACTCAATTCTTTGATCCTTTTTTGAAAACCACCTAAAAAATTTAGGACTGTCTTGAAAATTTCCTTTTTTACCTACTTACTACTCACTGAGGGCACTTTTGTCTGTTTGAGTTTTTGTTTATACAAAGTTGCCGGCGGTAGGTATAGATTGCTGGATTGGACCTGATTGAAATAAATCTTGAAAATCTTCATACATTTTTAAAATATTGAATTCTTTAGACCCTCTTTTGAAAATCACCCAAAAGTTAAGGACTTTTTTGAAAATTTCCCTTCCAGACATGATATCCACATGCCAAATCATCCATTATTCTAATCAAAACGCAATCAGACGAGAAATATTTTTTTAAACGCATAAGAAATTAAATCCTCTTCAAAAAGAAAAATAACATAGTTTGAATCATCAACAAAGATGCATTAGAAACGATTTAAATAAATTAAGAAAATAGTTTGAATCATCAACAAAGATGCATTAGAAACGATTTAAATAAATTAAGAAAAAGTAGACAACCCCAAAGAGAACATAAAAGAAGAAAGAGAAGCAGAAAAAAGGTGGCCATAAATACTCCCAACACCATTCATTGGCTAGCGGACCTTTGGCCATAAGTAACAGCCCACACAACATAGTTCCCGCATCAAATATAATCCACCAATGCAATTTCCAGTCCCTCGCCTTTTGGTTTAGTTTTTGCCTGCATGCCTTGCACCAACGGAGAAGAACTCTGAAATGACTTCAAGGGGCATGCCCTTGGTTTCAGGAACCTTCAAAAACACAAACAGCAGTGAAATGAGACACACAACTGCATAGATCCCAAACACACCAGCAAGGCCAATGGAATTCAGCATCACAGGGAGAGAGTATGTGACAATGATGTCCCCGATCCAAAATGTCAGGGCGCAAATAGCAATGCAGAGACCTCGAACTCTTGTGGGAAAGATCTCCGCGCAAAGAATGTTGGGGATTGGCCCAAAGCCCATGACGAAGAAGCAGAAATATAAAATGACACTGATAGTGGAGAGCACGGCGTGGAGGACATTGCCCATAGCCACGAGGTTGGAGATCACCAAAACAACCAAAGTTACTATCAGGACTGGTATTGTGGTGAGCAGCAGAACTCTGAAAGAGACAAAATAGGAATTAAGAGGGCAAGAATAGAAAATGTGAACTGACTTGATGTTATGATCAACTGCTCTTGAAATGATAAAAAAAGGGCTTCTAAATCATTAGAAAATTCACCCCACCCGAGGTTCAATGTGACCACAGCATCACTACAACAAGTTATGGACAGTGATGTTTCAGTCAATTAGAAAATGGGAAAGAAAAAAAAAACATAAATTCATTTAAAATATCTAAGTCTCGTGCTTGTCTTGAAGTGATGCAAGCACTATGTTGCTGAATGCCCACATAGAGCTCCTGCCAAGCAGCGAAAATTTTATGACCAGTTTTATTGCTGCATTGGCTGCCATGCTATTGGCAAGGGAGTCAGGTTTTTTTGTTTCATCAAGGACCCATCTTGTTTGCATGGAATTGAATAGATAGGAATTCATGGTTGAACGAGTTCCAACAAAGGATTATTAAAGAGGTGAGGGGTTAACAATAAAAGGTATAGAAACAGGGAAAATATTCACCTGCGCACCGTGCATCCAGACCACACGTTTTTTTAAATTCAGAGGTGGGTCCTGCTCTGGCATGCTCTTGATGTACATTTTGCTGGTGCGCAGGAGAGAATTTTCCATAGATGTAGATGATACCCTAACTTTCCTAGGATTTGTACAGAGTGATGGCTGGTTATTCACTTCCTATCTGCCCTTGATTCATTTTCTATTAAAAGAAGATTATTTGATGGTGGCTTTTGGATGTTCACCTTTTTTCTTCATTTTCAACCATTGCAAGTACTAGAACTCATTAAATTACATGAAACAAGTCGGCCCTACAATGGTTTGGTTTCTTACAAAATCGAGAGAGAGAGAGAGAGAGAGAGAGAGATTTCATCAACTGTTACTAGTCCAAGCACAAATAATACTAGTCTGTGTGATCGAAGAGCTAGTATCTTCTGATCGCATCAACTGAGGTGCAACAATCCCCAGCGCCACAAATATGCATTTGTGTAGCACAGGCCCTTAAATTCCTCACGCAATTATGCACATAGGACTCCATGGGGGATCTTGAGACAGGACTGCATGTGGGATCTTGAGACCTCTGAAAATTATGCACAATAGAACCTAACGTACAATTGAATGGGTAGTGAAATACCAGTTGTATTTTGGTTCCTTGAGAATAGATGCAATTTGTCCAGAGAAAGAAAGGGAAAATTGATCCACTGCTTTAATAAAGACTAGAGTATGTTTCAAGACCTGCAGTAAGAGAATATAAAGGAGACAGAATCATGTTACCTTCTACCGGAGTTATCCATAAGCCACATGGCAAAACTTATAGAAGGAAGCATCAAGAGTGTTGTGGCAGCACTGATCAGTAGTGATGCTGAAGCTGAACTGAGGCCCATACTTGAAAGCAGAACTCCAACACCTGCTTGCTCAAGAATCTGAGGGGTGTAGTAAAGAACCCCATTTATGCCAGAAAACTGCAAAAACCAACTTACATATAAAGATGTGTATGATAACAATTGCTTACAAACATGAAGGCAATACTTAGAAAGTATGTCACCAGAAAAAGATTCATAAGTTGGCATGGAATATTGGAGAATGAAGCTGAAGAAAACTAAAGTAGTCAAAATTTTTATCCAGCAGTAGTGAAGAGACAATGAATTTCAGGACTGAAGGAAGTTTCAACTGATAAACATATAGAAGAAAGTAATTTGTCAAACAAATTTACGAAAACCTTTGCTTATCTTTTTTTTCCTTTTCCTTTTCGTAAATGGTATTCAAATTTCAAAACCTATACTTGTTCATGAAAGGAAAATCAATTGCTGACTACAGTTGGTGCAGGAAGCCTTGCAAAGTCAAAAACTTGAAAATATAACTGTAGTATACACTGATGCTTTAAGAAGCAATTGAGGCTTATGCATTGAGTCTCGCCTTGTGGCGGAGTGTTCGCAAAAAGACCATTGAGGCTCAAGTCTGATGCTCTTAGAAGCATTTGAGGCCTACGACATGATGCTCGCCTAAGGACAACGCATTCCTAAAACGTTCTGGGGCTCAACTTGAGTGTAGCTTGCAATTAGGCTGCTACACAGTATGAGGAATATTTGAGGTGTATGCCCTAGATGAAACATATGTTTCAGTCACGCTCCTTATTTTAGGACATACAACTCATTTACACAGATATCAAAAGAATAAAAAAAATATCAGACAGCTTAGGACTGTTGGGCTATACAAATAGACAGAATTTTGGGCAATGGAATGCTGCACATCATGTCTTAGCGTTTTTAAGCATTATTGTAATTTTGAACTGTACAGATAAAGTGCATTTGAATTTTGTTAGCATTGCATTTACATGAATGTCAAGGGGCAAATAGGATTTGAAAGAAGAATTTTGCTTAAAGATGGGAACTAGAAACTTCAATTTATGTTCCCAACTCTTTTTAAAAAAAATAGAATTTCAAATGGAACTTCAATATAAATGGAAGCATGATTTCATGCCATGCCAAAGAAACGAGACTCAACTAATCAGATTAATCTATATTGAAACAGCTTAAAGATCATTGATCTAAAAACCAGTAAAACAAAAATATGAAGAGGAGAAAAATAATAAGAATCACATTTGCAATGGATAGACCTATCAAATCAAAAACAGAATTTGACAGAAAAAGAAAGAGAGATTTCGTACTTTTTTAAAGAAAGAGATCCTCGATCTAATGTATCCTAGAGATCAGAAATCGTACAACCATTAATGGAACCACATGACTCATTGGAAGTAAACCAATAAAAGAAGTCCTTACCTGCTGAAGAATCTGAATGCCAATCCCAACAATCAACGCATGTTTAACTCCGGGTTCAAAAAGATCAGTCCATCTTGGCCCTTTTGCAGCAGCTTCAGAAGGGTGGACCATAGCCGGTCCAACGGGATGCGTCTCCACAAGCTCCTTTGAATAAAGTGCAGGCTGGCTCACCAAAGCAGCAGCATGGATGAACTCGCCATCCTCAGGAACATCACCTCCAGGAAGTGACACAAGAGACCCCCGAAGGGACCCAGGGACACCCTCCTGGTGCAAATAAATACGCTTGAATCCTCCTTCCTTTTTTCCATCTGCCCCCTCTCGCTCAGTCCATTTCCACGCCAGCTGCCACCCGCCACCAATACCCATACTGCTAACAGCCTCCCCACCATTCCCCTGCATCAGACTGCTATGGCGTCTCATGCTTAAAACACTCCCATGAGCAGCATGTGGAGGCATGACCATGTCCTTACCTTCCAAGCTTGTTGTCTGGCGTGAGAGCAATGGGCTCTGCAAATTGTCATCAGAATCACCCCCTGCACCATCAGATGCATAGTCTTCACCATCCCTATGGAGGCTCTCCTCATCCCACTTTTCAGTTTTATTGTGCTGTTCTGCCATGCTGAACATGCTGCCAAAGTTGGGAAAAAGTGTGCTTCGCATGCTTCCCATACCAGGGAGCTTCTCATGGACACTTCCAAAGAGTGTGACCATTGGGTCCACAAATGATGCATTTGGATTCTCCATGCTTCCATGACGAGAAGCAAGACCAATGGCACTTTGTCCAGGGACAGGTCTTGCAACCCAGGAAACGCCTTCTTCAGGCCCATAAAGCATGATCTTCTCCTTCTCAGCAGTTGGTTCATGGTCATCAGTCAGTTCAGTGGCTGGGCCTATAATGTACTCTTCTATGGATGTTTCCCCTCCAACCCCTAGGCCTTCAACCAACAAAGCCATTTCTCCTGAAGAGCAAAGGATAATCAGCATCATAAGAGCAAAGGATAATCAGCATCATACGTGATGAAAATGACAATCCTACATCTAAATTTAAATACTTCTATATTTATTAATTACTTTATTTCACTTTCACCACTCGCACGGGTTTATGAACTTTATATCCACAGGACTTGTGGGACCAGTTTTAGAGTGCATGTTTTGATTGTATGTTTAATTTACCCATTTATCCATATGATAAAAAGAAAAATGATGCCCTCTTTCCTTTTTCACTTTAATAATATAAAATTTTCCTTGGCCATTGAACTACACTAACAATCTATGATAATTTAGGCTACAGTTAATCCTAGCCAATTTTGGAACAAAGGCCTTTTCATAGTTGGGGTTTCTTCTGCTGGTAGGTTTCCTAAAAACGAGGAAACTTTGCTTAAAAAATGGCGATGAAAAGTATCCATTAGAAAGTAAGCTTTCTATAGAAAGTAACATAGTAACTGTCACTTCTGGTTATCAGGCGAAAAGTTTTGTGGAAGTTTCAATTGCACCATCTGCGGCTCAAAGATCATGGTTTCATAAAACAATTTTTTATTAGAACATAAAACAATGAACCCAACTTGTAAGCCAATAAACACTAACTTCCACGTTCTCATCTTTCTTGTAATCCCCTTGATTGATGAAATAGGATTGCGTAAGTTACCAAAAATAAGGGGTTGTCATCGAATGATGGTGCAAAGATCCTCAACATAATTGTGAAATTATAGGAAGTATCAATTAAGTACCTCCAATAATTACCATTCAGACAATAAAGAGGTTGAGAAAGAATGTGGCCAGAAACAGAATCGAGTCCAAAGCCCTTTTATCAGGAGGAATTTCAAGGAAAATATTACACGGATCCAACCAAATTCAAATACCATAACAAGGACAGTGAATAAGAACTGTTCTTTCTTCCAAGAGGCCTTGTACATGAGCTTGGTCTTTCAAGCATTGGTGAAAGATTTTATAGGAGTTGGCCTGACATCAGTGTTCCAGAGGCAGTCAAGAGGGAAAAAGAACAGGGAGTATCAAGATAAAATATCACAAAAGAGCAAACCACCGAGATTTTGTATGTCCATCAAAGCAATAAAGTTATTTGTCTCCAAAAGCATGAAAAAAATGCTCCACCGACCACATAAAACAGAAACCATTACTTAATATAAAACAAGCCTAAGAAGCATGTAACAGGATTACGAACCTGCGACATCTTCTCTGCCCCGCAGCCTCTGCAAAACCTGTTTTGCCTCTAACATCTTTCCTTTGCTAACAAGCCACCGTGGAGACTCAGGCAAAAAGAATATTGTCAAAAAGAAAAACATGAGAGAGGGAATAGAGAGAACTCCGAGCATCAATCTCCAGCTAGGTTTGTCCATCAACGACATCCCAAATACCATACAGTAGGATAAAAACATTCCACCAGAACCACTGAACTGTGGCAGAGTATTTAATGACCCTCTTATTTCTGCCGGAGCAGTCTCAGATATGTATACAGGAATAAGTGTCACAGCCAAACCAATTCCAAATCCATCTAAAAGTCTTGCAAGCAGTAGTATGTATACATTCGGAGACCAGAACATCACCAGCCCACTAATAAAGTAGAGAACTGATGAGACTATCAGCATTGGACGCCGCCCAAGCCAATCTGATATTGGCCCAGAGCATGTTGTAATAACAGTAGCTCCAATGAGTGACATAGCAACAATTAGCCCTTCAATGGTTGGTTCACTTTCCAAATGGAATTCCTTTTTCACGTAAAGGACTGCACCTGAAGAATTTTTGAAAAGAAAACTTTGAACTGAGATGATTATCATGAATGGATTTAAAGAAAGAATCACTAAAGAAATAAAACAGTCATCATTGGCAAACCATGATATATATATATATATATATATATGGAAATATTCATGCGCATCCATCCCTCACCATATTACACTGAGGGACAACATAGTGGGGCCGACTTTATGATACATCCCAACCATCTACACACATTAGACCCTCTGAATTACAATGGATCCATCAAGTTTAACATATTCGAATGGATTGAACTGTTGGATCGAAGGTCAATTTTTTTTCATATATAGGGGATATTACATTGAGGGATGGATGCGCATGAATGTTTCCCATATATATATATATATATATATTTATGGATGCGCATAAATATTTCCCACAAGCGCGCGCATGCACCCACCCACCCACCCACCCACATATATATGCCACGCTAATGATAGGCCTAGGATATTTGGAATTCAAGAACATTTGTCATCGTCAATATATTGGTCTAACTTTAGAATGAAAAACTACATATCAAACAAAAGGAGGTCAGCGCATAGAACAGATACCTGCGATTGTAGCATTATCCCATCCTTGCAACAAATTTCCAATAGAGGCAGCAATCGCCACAAGAACAGCGCCGTTCATCTTCCTATATTGAGTAATACCCCCACACCTTGATCGTCCAACCTGTGAGGAAAAGAATATTCAGAAAATGAACAATGCTTTCAAAACTATGTGCATTTCCAGCAAAAACATTGATTAATCAGAAATTAAAGAGATTCAAGGTCCCCTAAACATTTTCTCTATCATCAAGCGCGATAGATTCAGGAAGAAGACGTACAAAGATAAAAAAGATAGTTGTTATCTTTCATTCAAAATCCTCCTTTCCAACTTATCAAATAGAAAACTATCAATTCAAACAGTGATGTTGCTTAAACTAAATATACATTAAGCCAATTTAACAAATGCACGCAATGTATTTAACTAAAGTATACTTGAAATGTAATCTATACCTGTCAAAAGACCTCAGGACTCAGGCAGATCCTTCAGAAGTGATGAATTCAAAGAGCTAAACAGGAAATAATATCAACTGAACAAACTTGATGTTCATGAAATCCAAAGATCAACATATTCAGAGGCAGATACAGCAACCATGCCCTCCGTTGAAATCTTCATATCCGTCAGACACAACCTCACGACTAAATTTTGAATTTGCAGATCGAATACACGAAATCTCGTTACTCAGATATCACAAATTGAGGATTTTTGCAAGATCTGATCGATAATCACCTCGGATCTCAATGAACACTTGATTTTCTACTTGAAATTTTCAAGGATTGCAAACTACCTAGGATTCTGAAAATGAAAATCAAAATCCGCCAAATATTTAGTTTTTCCTACTCAAGAACTGCAAAAGATTCCTGATTTTCGCCTTCCTTCTCTAAATGCAAATCAAATCTCCTGATTTCTACAGCCGAAACCTCAGCTTTTTCGACAAGAACCGTCAAAAAATCCCAAAACAAGAAAGAAAATCCCTCAATCCTCTCTCAAACTAGCCAAAAATCTCTCCTTTTTCCCCCTACAATCCAAGCGTCTTTTTCAAGAAAGAAATCGCGTGATTCAAGAAATCACGGAATTCCTACAAGTTGAAAGTGCCGAAACTTCTCACTTTTCTACTCCGCACTTCAGTTTCACCAAAATCTCGACAATCTTCGGATTTCTACCCTTCACAAAAGCCAAGAAAAACGAAAGAATCTCCAGTTTCCGAAGCGAAAACCTCTACAAACTCCAGAATCCTCAGATTTCCATCGCTCCAGAGCGTCCGAAACCCCAAAACTGCAGCTTTTCGCAGATTCTGCATCGGATCAAACGATTCGAAATCGCCTCAAACTCCCGGACTACTTCAATTCTTTCGTTAATCTCTCTCTCTCTCTCTCTGTTGTTGATGCTGTTGCTGGAGAGCGAGAAGAGATCAAAGACCACAAGCTACGGAGAAGGAATGTGCAGTTGCAGGGCTATTTATACGGACGGGACGAATGGCAAAATAGTAAATAAAATGAAAGAAAGAGTTTTTTTCGATTTCGATGCTTCCCTTTCCGAGCGCCATAAATACACTTCTTCCTCTTTCCTACTGTTGGATCTTGGCGCTTAAAAGGCCATTCTGTACAGTCAGATTTAGATTCTCATAAGTATCACAATCTCCCCAATTGCCCAATCTCAGCCGTTGATTTTACAATTAAAAATTGATAGTGGGCCACAATTTGGATTGGGGAAATGAAATTATCATTAGAGTAATTGTAATGTTACAGAGAACCGTTAATGATGTGGACCAGAAGACCGATGGTGGGACCCACTCATCACTGACAAGTGGGTCCCACTGCCTTGTCATGCCAGTTCAGAGGAAATTGTGAGTGATGATGCGTCATCTTCGCCGTCCAATTAGATTGCGTGTCAAGTGTTATGAGGATCTGGATTCTGCTCTATACAGTTTTAATGTTAATATCTTGTCCTGGTCTGTGGTATCTGTAACTTGTGTTTATATGGAAGGTATTTTACATTTGATCTGGACCATTGATATGTCTGACCCTATTATAAGGTGGAACAGATTGGAAGGTTATATGAGTTGTAACACTAGCAATGAAAATCTGTTTTTATACTAATATGGGAGGAGAAGATGCTTTGTATCTATGGATTTTGAGAATTTCTACATCTATTGGGCAGTTTTTCTCACATGGGACTTCATGAGATTCATCACCATCTTCTTTCCTCTTTTTTCTTTTACTGATGTATCATTTCCTTGGGTGAACTTTGGTGGTTTTTAGGGAGTGTTTAGCAGCTGTGATAAAATGGGATCCTATGCACCCTGTCTGGAGATTCGGATATGCTGCTTGTCACTAATTAGCATTGTTGATGCTTTCATTGTAGAACTGACCCAGTCAATTTAAGCCACACATCATCCTCTGATTCAGTGATTTTCACCGTTGGATGGAGCGGTACAATTAAACTTAAAACGCGTTGATCAGATTTGAAAGTTAATCATGTTCTTTTCAATGTGATTGGTTTTGCGTCGATTATCAAAGTATGAAATAAGATCTGAAATTAAAAACAAAGGTTCGCTATTTATATATAATAATTTGAGTATTAAAAAGAAGAAATAGAGGACAAGAAGGAGAAATTGCTTTAGAAAGGTACAATGCAATGCATAGTTTTTGTACATCATTTTAGATAAGATTTTATTATGATGCAATAACAACATAACAAGATATTCTAAAAAAATCATAATATTATTAAAATAACTCAAGATCCAAAAATCTTATAGTTTTTGCGACAAAAGGCTTGTGCTAGTGTGGGATTATAATGACATTTCAGTCGTTAGATTGATCACATATTTTTATTCCAAAGAAGAGAAAAGCAAATGAGTTCATCATCTGTTTAAGAGACAATCAAATCCAATGGCGGCCATCTTACATATTTGAATAATAATATACACTTTAATGACTACATAAAGAGAAAGGGCCGATGAAGTGTTAGGGTTAACGACCCACCTCGATTTTGAAAAGGCAGGCCTCATCCTATTTTAAAAAAGGACACTAAATTATAGTATAGTGCAGCGCGACTGCAATAATAAAAGGTGGGCGTAAGTAGGCATAATAAAGGTGGACATCCTGTATTGCCCATGCAGTCTGCTTTCAGGAGAAAATTTACAGTTGGTGGCACGCATGCTTCCTAAAAATATCATACACGAGAGCCTCACAGTATGGCAAATTAATGTCTCCCTCCCTGTCCCTCGGGCTAAAAATAAGTGTGTTAAGCAGAACGTAGCATGTTATTGTGAGGCATACACAGTATGCACCGAACAACAACATACACAGAAGAGACAAACTGCACATAATTTTGATCGGTGATCTCCCTCTGATTCTATAGGCCAAGAAGCACTGCAGAGTCATTTCGTGTTAAAAATTCAATTGGAGAAACGCTAACTTTGTACTGCTTTTATGGGCAAGATACAAAAGTCTTCATTATTTGCATGTAAAGTGTGGAATCTTCTCTTCTTGTCTTTTTCTTTCGATACATGTGACAGGCAAAATTATGAGGAACCCATAGATAAAACCCGCCAGATTACCACTTTGAATAATTGCATCATTGATATAGAGCGTCCATCCTTATAAATGGTTAAGAGTCCCCTCCCAGTAAAAAATCACTATTCCACTTTGTTCTTAGCATTTGAGACAACATGTAAAGCCCACCTGATCATTGATCCGAATGAACAATCTCAACTCCTGACTTCATGATAAGTGAGGCCCTAGGTGGGCCCAAGATCATTTGTCTCCCACACAAGAGTTTGCCCTTACATGAATTAAACGGTCGTGATCATTAAGATAGTGGAAAAAAATAAGCTCACAAGTCTACAGTGATCGTGAGTGGATCAATCCAAAACCATCATGTCACCGCATTCAACCCTGTCATGCTTGTCCACTCAAAGTCACCGTACATAAACCCACTCAAAAGATCCGGATTCCAAGCTAACATGGGTCTCCATAATTTGTTAGGGTAGGGCCAGACATCACATCATGATGAGTGGGTACTACAGTTTGAAGTAGGTGGAAAGTTGAAACAGGCAAGTTGATAATGTACTAAGGCCTTGTTTGGCATCTCTACTCTTTTTATGGCAGACCATTCAAAATAAAGCCATTAAAAAAAGAGCTATAAAAAAAAGAGGCTAGAACAAAAAAGAATTGTGTTATATAAGTGATCAATTCAATATTTGGATACTCTAATTATTAACGTAAGTTTTAGTGCAATCAATGCATTGTGTTATATAAGTGACTTGGAACAAGCAAAAGTGATCTTATAGTTGGTCCAACATTTTGGAGAAGGAATGAAATCAAATGAATTTTTTTCATTTAAAAAAAATAAAAAACTGCCAATAGTGGATGGAGATCTCCCAACAGGATCTAATTGAAAGTAGTCTTGAAAACTTTCATACCTTTTTGAAATACTCAATTCTTTGATCCTTTTTTGAAAACCACCTAAAAACTTAGGACTGTCTTGAAAATTTCCTTTTTTACCTACTTACTACTCACTGAGGGCAGTTTTGTCTATTTGAGTTTTTGTGTAATAGTGGTCTGAGTTCTCCACTTCAAAAAAAAATATAAAAAAAAAAGAGCCTTAAATTCTGGGGCATGAAGAATGGAAAACATTTTCATATGGTACTCAAGAAACAGAGCCTTAAATTCTGGGGCATGAAAAAACGAGCATTGAGCTTCAACCTGCATTCAAGCCTTAAGTTCTACCATCCATCTATCAAATGGGACTCAAGAAACACAATAGCATGGGCAGCAAAGAAGTATTATGGGGCATGAAGAATGGAAAACATTTTCATATAGATCTGAGAGAAGGTTACTTTCATAAGAGGTAAGATGCAGCTTCCACGTCAATTCAGAAATGCAAATGAAGTGGCGAACTCATTGGCAAAAATTGGGACTGGATAGCACTAATATTTCCATATCATTATCTTTATTGCTAATTTTGTGTTTTTAGAAGGCAAAGGGTTGATTGAGCCGTTGCTTGGTCATGCACAACACTCTTGAGCTGGCAAAGCAACTGGATTCATTTTTATCTTTCTCTTGAGCAAGAGGTCAAAACCGAGTTCAAAGGATAAACCCAGCTAGCAATTCATCACCTCAACTCAAAAATTTCTATAAATTTCAGAAAATTACATGCAACTTAACTTTGTTTTTTATGTCTCTTCACATAATTGCATTGCATTCTTTAAAGTGTCAATCCAAGCCCAAACTCGTTGGCCCATTAAGGCCCAGTTATTGTATTTTAACATTAGTCAAAGCACACATGTACAGACTTAGTTGGTTAGCTACATTTTAGGATCTGAGATATGATTAGATACTAATTAGGATGTAATTAGGTCAATCAGCCCCTTTATATATGCAACAACAGTCGACCCTCAAAGGACTGTATTCAACATATGAATGTGTTCTACTTCAAATCTCTCTCAATGACATGGTATCAGAGCCAAATCGATCATCTGATCATCTCCTGAGTCATCTTCCAAGCCTTGGAAGCCATTTGTGATCATCTTCTTCAGCTGGATCCTCCCTAATCATCTTTGATCAGGCGTGGCCCACCTGTGATCAACCTCACCAATCTCAGCGGATTCTTCCCTCTTGGTCGCCTGAATATCTTCTTGTTTATGAAGATTTTTTCAAGATTTATTGATCATCAGAGGTAGGTCTTCTACCTTTTTTGTGAAAATTCAGTTTTTCCCACTTGTTTTCATGTCAGCCGTCCAAAATCCTGGATCTGGATTTGTTTTGACCGAGACCACTTCCAAAAGTTGTATAAATTTGTTGTTAACTCATCCCCATCCTCAGATCTGTCATCAGATCACTTGGGGGGGCCCACGTGTAGAATTTCCTTGTGACAACAGGGTCGTCTGAAGCCATTCGGCAGCACTGTTTTTGTGCACTATTCATCCAGTCCTTTTAGGAACTGTTTTGGGCATCTTCAAATACAGATCTTGGTTGCCGGTTGCTGTCTGCTGCAATACATCACCAATCTGACCATTCTGATTGTGTTCCTACCCACTGATTGTGGTCTGATCCGTCTGCTATTGATCTGCAACAGTGCTGATGCCATATCTAAAGCTAATTCATGTTGATTCTTGCTGCTGTTGCTATTTGCTAGTTACTGCTATTATTGCCGATTGCTCATCCTTCTGCTGATCTGCTAGTAATTCATCATTCTGGTTGTTTATTGCTGTTGGGTTGATTGCTTGTTCATCCTTCTACTAGTTAGTGCTATTACTGTTGATTGATCTAGTTACTGCCATTACTGCCATTCTGGTTGTTTACTGCTTTCTGGATTGATTGCTTGTTCTGGGTAGTCATGGACAAATCTGAAATTACCCTGGTTAAGTTTGATGGAAAAAATTATACCTCATGGGCCTTCCACTTTCAAATTTACTTAGAAGGAAAGGAACTCTGGGCACACATTGACGGATCTGAACCTAAACCCGAGGAAGATGACAAGAAGATTTTAGCTTGGAAAACTAAGGATGCTAAAATAAAAACCTGGTTACTGAGCTCAGTTGACCCACATTTTATCCTCAACCTCAGACCTTGCAAAACTGTCCGTGACATGTGGGACTATCTTAAAAAGATCTATCAACAAGGTAATGCTGCTCGTCAATTTCAATTAGAACTTGACATTTCTCAATTTACTCAAGGCACCCAGTCTGTTCAGGAGTATTACAATGGCTTTCGCAGACTGTGGTCCGAATACGATGAGATTAAGTTTGCCACGGTCTCTGAAGCTCTCCTACCTGAACAACTTCTCTTACAACAAAGTAGCCATCGGAATCAGTTTCTTATGAAACTTCGTATGGAGTTTGAGACAGTTAGATCTGTTAAACAGGCCCAAGGCCCATCAACAGGATCCAGTCCAACACATATCCACGTGGTTGGATTTAGTCATTATATTAACTAGCTGTACATATTCTATTAAGGATTTGGTTTCCTAACTTAAAATAGAAATTGATTGTAATTAGTTAGTTTCTTAACTGAAAGCCTTGATTAAGGCATTGTAATACCTATATATTGTGATACGATCTCCAAAGGAGACAGAGGAAATAATATACAATTTCACAAGCTTTGTGCTATTCTCAAATTCCATTCGTTAGAATGTCATGGGATCAGAGCAAGTTCTGATCATAGAAATCTTCCAAAGCATTAAGGCAATAGGGATAGAGAGAACTAAATCTCTCTCGTGCAGAAGATAGATCTAGGATCTATTTCAAGAAAATTCCAACGACTCCAGTCAAGAAAATTCCAGCGACATCAACAGATCCATCATCTGCATGGCCCACCACAGATCATCAGATCAACTTCCAGAAACCATCCCACACTGGTCGACTGGTATTCCTAAGATTATTGGTGATTTTTTCAGCATTTTACAGAGACTCCAGGTTGGTTTTTTTCTCATTCTCAAGATTTTCCAAATTTTCACTTTGTTTTCATCAAGACCGTCCAGAATTTTCGATATTTAGTAGATTCAGATCATACTTGGTTCAGAAGAAGCCAATTTAGAGGGTTTTCTCAGATCTGTCCCTTGATCTTTGACCAGAACCATCAGTGGGCCCACGTGGTGATTTTTCAGCCACTTTTAAGGACGTCTGGGGGTATTTTTTGAACAATTTTTGTGCTGTATTGTTCTGTTTCTTCCTGCTTGGTTGGATTGTGCTTTCTTCCTACAGGACAGCCATTCTACATACTTTCTCTTGTCTGGTATTCGTTTTATCGCTGCTTACATTGCTTTATTACCAATATCAATATTGAGATGGACAAATCTGAGGTTACTTTGATCAAGTTCACGGGAAAGAACTACCCTGCTTGGTCCTTTCAGTTCCAAATCTATCTTAAAGCTAAGGAATTATGGGGATATATTTCTGGTTCTGACCCTATACCCACTGAGGATGGGAAGAAGATCTCCTCTTGGCATACTAAAGATGCCAAAATCAAATCATGGATTCTGGGATCCGTCGAGCCACATCTAATAATGAATCTCAAGCCATACCCAACCTCTAAAGCCATGTTGGGGTATTTGAAGAAAGTTTATCATCAAGATAACTCTGCGCGTCAATTTCATCTTGAATGTGCGATTACTGAATATGCACAAGGGACTTTGTCAGTACAAGACTACTATTCCGGATTCCGTACACTGTGGTCGGAATATGATAGTATTAAGTATGCGGATGTGGTTGACAATGTGTTGCTGGTAATCCAAGACCTTCAGGCCTCTAGTCAGCGAGATCAATTTTTGATGAAACTGCGGAATGAATATGAAAGTGTCCGATCTGCCCTCATGAATCGGACGCCTTTACCTTCTTTGGATGTCTGCTTGAATGAACTCTTGCGCGAAGAACAGCGTACTGCGACCTAAGCTCATATCGCTCAATCAAAGCCTGAGACCTATTCAGTCGCGTTCGCTGCTGATAGGACTTCTCAGCCCCCACCTCGAGACTTGAGCAAAACGCAGTGTTACAGTTGTAAAAAATTTGGGCACATTGCCACTCAATGCAAACAGAAGGTCTGCAATTACTGTAAAAAGTCAGGACATATCATCTCTGAATGTCGCCGCCGCCCACAACGTCCATCACTACAGTCTCAAACACCACCGCATCAGTCTCCACAGTATCAGACTCCGCATGCGTATGTTGCGTCTTCGGTTATGCATGCTCCTACATCGGCGTCTTCACAGCCTAAGCCCTCATCCTCTCTCACTCCTGAATTGGTCCAACAAATGATTGTAAATGCCCTCTCTTCTTTTGGTCTCTCAGGTACATCCCCTCCATCTTCTACTTGGTTTCTTGATTCCGGGGCGTCTAACCATATGACGTCTTCTCGTGCCCCCCTCTCAAATGTTCAAACCTACAATGGCCATCTTCAAATCCAAACTGCTAACGGGGGCCATGTTCCCATTACTGCTATCGGTGACCTCCCTGGTCCCATTCCATTGCAAAATGTTTATCTGTGTCCCACTTTAACTTCCAATCTTTTGTCCGTCGGGCAGCTTGTTGAAAATAATTGTAACATATCTTTTTCTTCTTCTGGTTGTGTTGTGCAGGACCAGCTGTCCAGGAAGGAGATCGCGAGGGGGCCTAAATGTGGACGCTTGTTTCCATTGGAATTTTCTAAGCCTTCTAGGACTACTTTTGACAATGATATTTTTTGTTTCTCTATTAAAGATACCTGCCAATTGTGGCATAATAGACTTGGACACCTTAATTCAAAGGCTTTGTCCCTTATGTTAAATTCTGGTTTATTAAATAAATCTACTGGTTTCTCTTCTTATGTCTCTTTTGATTGTACCACTTGCAAAATGGGGAAAAGCAAAACACTTCCTTTTCCTATATCCACTTCCCAAAGCACTCAGTGTTTTGATTTGATTCATAGTGATGTATGGGGAATTACTCCAGCTCTTTCTCATGCTCACTATAAATATTTTGTGACATTTATTGATGATTTCAGTCGTTCACATGGATTTATTTTCTGCATTCCAAATCTGATGTTTTTAATGTGTTTAAAATTTTTTTGGCCTATATCGAGAATCAATTCTCCACCTGCATTAAAATCTTGCGATCTGATTCAGGTGGGGAATATGTGTCCTCTGCTTTTCAACAGTTTTTACAAAATAAAGGCATTATTTCTCAAAGAACTTGTCCTTATACACCTCAGCAGAATGGAGTTGCTGAAAGAAAAAATCGGCATCTCCTTGATGTCACCCGTTCTCTTCTCCTTGAATCATCGGTTCCTACCCGTTTTTGGGTTGAGGCATTGGCTACTACCGCTCATCTTATTAATCGTATGCCTTCCACCTCTATTGAAAATCAGAGTCCATATTTCCGACTATACTAGACAGCTCCTTCCTATGATGATCTTCATGTGTTTGGCTCAGTTTGCTTTGTGCATTTGCCTCCTTCTGAAAGAACCAAACTTGCTGCTCAATCCGCTCAGTGTGTTTTTTTCGGATATGCACCGTTCCAGAAAGGGTTCCTTTGCTATGATCCCCACATTCGTCGCCTCCGTACCTCTAGAAATGTCATTTTTTTTAAAACCAGTATTTTTTCCAAAATCACCTTGATCCTCCGGACTCCTCTTTCATTTCCTTACCCGGTTTTTCTGACGACACATCTATTGTTCGCTTTAATCCTAACTTTGTGTATCATAGGCGGCCTAAAGAAGCACTTACAGGCAATCCCCCTCTTGATCTGTCTCCTGCAGCTGGTCCCCCTCCGGCACTGGATTCATCTGTACCTCCTTCATTGCGCCGCTCCACTCGCATTTCGGTTCCCCCAGACCGCTATGGTTTTTCTCATACATCATTAATGGCCACTTTGTCGTCCTTTTCTGTTCCCCAATCATATTCTCAGGCTGTGCAGCACCAATGTTGGAACCAGGCTATGCAAGATGAATTGGAGGTTTTAGAACAAAACCATACGTGGGATGTTGTTTCGTCTCCTGTGGGTGTCAAACCGATTGGCTGTAAGTGGGTTTTTTCTCTCAAGTTAAAATCCGATGGCACATTAGATCGCTATAAGGCGCGTCTTGTTGCTCTCGGCAATCGGCAGGAATATGGTATTGATTATGATGAAACCTTTGCTCCGGTCGCCAAAATGACCACCGTCCGCACCATTCTTGCTGTTGCTGCCTCTCAGTCTTGGCCTCTCTATCAAATGGATGTCAAAAATGCGTTTCTGCATGGTGATCTCAAAGAAGACGTTTATATGCGTCTACCTCAGGGGTACTCATCTGAGAAGGGTATGGTTACCAAACTCCGTCGCTCTCTCTATGGACTGAAATAGGCTCTTCGCGCATGGTTTGAAAAATTTCAAGATGCTCTTCTTCGCTTGGATTCTCATCCGAGCCAATATGATCCGTCTCTGTTTTTACATCATGCTCCGTCAGGGATTACTGTGCTACTTATCTATGTTGATGACATAATCATTACTGGTCCTAATGCCCGCATGATTCAGGAGCTCCAAGCTTCTCTCAGTCAGACGTTTCACATGAAGGATCTTGGTCCTTTAAACTATTTCCTCGGTCTTGAAGTTCATCAATCGACTAAAGGTATCGTTCTCAATCAGCACAAATACACAGTTGATCTCATTGATTTGGCTGGCCTTACTGATTTTGCTCATGTCGATACACCGGTCGAACTGAATGTCAAACTCAGTCGAGAGGAGGGTGACCTTCTTTCTGATCTTACGGCTTATCGTCAATTAGTTGGTAGTTTGATCTACCTCACCATCACTCGTCCTGATATATCCTATGCGGTCACCCTCATGAGTCAGTTTATGACTGCTCCTCGTCACCTTCATATGGCTGCTGTTCGTCGCATCATTCGGTACCTTCTTCGCACAACGACTCGCGGGTTGTTCTTTCCATCAGACAATCCTCTCTCTCTCTCTCAAAGCCTATTCAGATGCTGATTGGGCGGGTTGTCCAGATACTCGCAGATCTACGACAAGATGGTGCATGTTTTCGGGTGATAGTCTGATTTCATGGAAATGCAAGAAACATGACAAAGTTTCTAAATCTTCTACCGAAGCTGAGTACCGCGCCATGTCTGCTGCATGTTCCGAAATTCTTTGGCTCCGAGGTCTGCTCTCTGACATTGGTTTTCCGGCAGACAGGGCTACCCCCCTCTATACCGATAATATAAGTGCAATTCTGATTACTGAAAATCCGATTTTTCATGAACGCACTAAACACATTGAGGTTGATTGTCACTTCATACGTGATGAGCTTAAACGTGATATCATCAGCCTTCCGCATGTTTCCACTGAGCTTCAAATTGCTGATATTCTCACCAAAGGTCTTCCTCGACCTCGTCATCAGTTCTTGGTTGGCAAATTGATGTTTGTTGATTCTCCCGCATCAATTTGAGGGGGGTGTTAAACAGGCCCAAGGCCCATCAACATGATCCAGTCCAACACATATCCACGTGGTTGGATATAGTTATTATATTAACTAGCTTTACATATTCTATTAAGGATTTGGTTTCCTAACTTAAAATAGAAATTGATTGAAATTAGTTAGTTTCTTAACTGAGAGCCTTGATTAAGGCATTGTAATACCTATATATTGTGATACGATCTCCAAAGGAGACAGGAAATAATATACAATTTCACAAGCTTCGTGCTATTCTCAAATTCCATTCGTTAGAATGTCAAGATCTAATTTGATGAGCAGGGCTTCTCTTCCTAGCCTGGATGACTGTCTTCAGGAGCTTTTACGTGAAGAATAACGTCTAGTCACTAAAACTACTCTGGAACAACAGAGGTCTGTTGAGGCTCCGCTTGCCTATGTTGCTACAACCAGACCACCTCTTCGGGACATCAGTAAAGTTCAGTGCCATAACTTCAAGAAATACGGTCACTATGCAAATCAATGCAAGGCAAAAATCTGCAAATATTGTAAGGCCACTAGTAATTTTATTGAAGAATGTCGGAAGAAGAATCGCAACTCTACTTCCCGCACCTATGTGCATCTGCCCCTGGTACATACACAGTGCCGTCAGCTCCTAATGCTTACACAGTGACCACTCCACCAAATGCATCGTCTGACTTCAGCGGTTCTCTGCAGTGTGATTCTTCCTCCCAACCTGGTTCCTCCTCCCAATCTGCGTCACCAACTCCTCTCACTCCTGAGATGGTCAACCAAATGATCATCAATGCCTTAGCATCCATGAACATCGCAGGTACTGATTCATCTCTTTCCAATACATGGTACTTAGATTCTGGTGCGAGTAACCATATGACCTCTTCACCCATAAAATTACAAAATGTCGTTTCTTACACTGGTCATCTTACTGTCCAAGCTGCCAACGGAGATCATCTTCCCATCACCTCCGTTGGTGATACCCCTGGCCCCTTACCATTAACCAATGTTTTCATTTCTCCTCATCTTCTACCAATTTAGTTTCTGTGGGTCAACTTGTTGAAAATAACTACAATGTCTCATTTTCTTCTTCTGGTTGTGTTGTGCAGGACCAGGAGTCGGGGGAAGTGATCGCGAAGGGGCCTAAGCGTGGACGACTTTTTCCTTTACCAATGTCTTCATTTATTCAGAATAAAAAATTTCCATCAGTTATTTTGTTTTTTCATTCAGAATAATTCTCGGTTGTGGCATAATAGACTTGGTCATCCGAATGCCTCTACAATGTCTACTTTATTTCCATCTAGATTATTAAATAAACATATTGCCTCTGCTTCTTTTAAATGTGATGATTGTAAATTAGGAAAGAGTAAAACTTTACCTTTTTCACACTCTACAACTCGGAGCACTGCATGTTTTGACTTAATTCACAGTGATGTTTGGGGCATTGCTCCGACTCTTTCCCATAGTCATTTCAAGTACTTTGTCACATTCATTGATGACTACAACAGATTTACTTGGATTTATTTATTACATTCGAAGTCTGATGTTCTTAAGGCATTTAAAATTTTTGTTAGATATGTTGAAACCCAATTCTCCAAATGCATCAAGAATTTGCGCTCAGACTCAGGGGGGAGTATGTGTCCAATGATTTTCAATCTTTTCTAAACAATAAAGGAATCATTTCTCAACGTACCTGTCCATATACTCCACAACAAAATGGAGTCGCGGAACGAAAAAACAGACATCTCCTTGATGTCACTAGAACACTTCTCATTGAATCATCCGTTCCCCTTCGTTTTTGGACTGAAGCTCTCACCACAGCAGTTTATCTCATAAATCGCCTTCCATCACCTACCATTGCTCATTTCACACCTCATTTTAAATTGTTTGGTCATCAACTTGTGTTTGATCACCTTCATACATTTGGATGTCTTTGTTTTATTCATCTACCTCTCACGGAACGAACCAAACTAACCGCGCAATCTCGCAGGTGTGCGTTTTTGGGTTATGCCACTAATGAAAAAGGTTTTGTTTGTTATGATCCCATTGGACGTCGTATCAGAGTTTCTCGAAATGTTATTTTCTTTGAAAATCAGTATTTCTTCCAAACTCACATGGACTGTCCTCCACCATCTTCACCAGCTCTCTTACCTGGTTTCTCGGATCAAACAACTGTTACTAGGTTTAATCCTGATTTTGTGTATCATCGACGGGAAAAACCTACCACTGCAGATGGCCGTCCTCCTGATCCTCCACCGACAAATGGTTCCGCGCCTACTCAACCTTGCATCGCTCCTCCAGAAATTCTAGACCGCTTGAGAGGTATGGATTTACCCATACTTCTTTGATAACAGCCCTATCTTCTGTCCCTATCCCAAGTTCTTATTTGCAGGCTGTACAACAAGATTGTTGGAACCAGGCCATGAAGGAGGAATTGGCTGCATTGGATCAAAATCATATCTGGGATATTGTGGAGTGTCCTTCAACAATTAAACCCATTGGTTGCAAATGGATCTACTCGATCAAACTTAAATCTGATGGGTCCTTGGATAGACACAAAGCTAGACTTGTGGCACTTGGAAACAGACAAGAGTATGGCATTGACTATGAGGAAACGTTTGCACCTGTGGCAAAAATGACATCGGTTCGGTTACTTCTCGCCATCGCTGCATCTAAATCGTGGCCATTATACCAAATGAATGTCAAAAATGCTTTTCTCCATGGGGATCTGCAAGAAGAAGTCTATATGCGGATACCACAGGGGGTCCCCTCTCCCTCAAAAAGGATTGTCTGTCGCCTGCGAAAATCGCTCTATGGTCTAAAGCAAGCTCCTCGGGCATGGTTCGAAACCTTCAAGGGTCGCTTATGCGAGAGTGGCTTTACTCAAAGCCCTTATGATCCATTTTTCTTTCTATGCCACACATCTACCGGTGTTACTGTGCTTCTCGTCTATGTTGACGATATTATTATCACTGGCACGGATGATGGTATGATCAAATCTCTCCAAGCCTCTCTCAGGGATTCCTTTCATATGAAGGATTTGGGCCCATTGCATTATTTTTTGGGCTTAGAGGTGCATCAATCTTCCAAAGGTATATTTTGTTAATCAACACTAATATACATCAGATCTTATCGAGTTGGCTGACCTCCATGATTCCTCGCCTGTTGATACGCCTGTAGAGGTCAATCTCAAGTTGAGTAAAGATGATGGCGATCTTCTTCCTGATCCTCATACCTACCGGCGCCTGGTAGGAAGTCTTGTCTATCTCACCATCACTAGACCTGACATATGCTATGCTGTTAATCTTGTGAGCCAGTTCATGACAGCTCCTCGACACCTTCATTTGACAACTGTGAAGCGCATTATTTGCTATCTGCTGAGAAATGTCCCTCGTGGTTTATATTATCCAACGGATAATCCTCTTCATCTGACCGCTTATGCGGATGCTGACGGGCAGGCTGTCAAGACACACGTCGTTCTACTACTGGTTGGTGCATGTACCTTGGAAAGTCTCTCATTTCTTGGAAATGCAAGAAACAAGAACGTGTGTCCAGATCTTCCACCGAAGCTGAATATAGGGCGATGTCTTCTGCTTGTTCTGAGATCTTATGGCTACGGGGACTTCTTTCAGAACTTGGGTTCGCTCAAACCTCTCTTACTTCATTACATGCAGACAATACTGGGGCCATCCACATCACTGAAAATCCAGTCTTCCATGAACGCACCAAGCACATCGAAGTTGACTGCCACTTTATTCGAGATGAATATAAGCATGATGTCATTAGTCTACCTCATGTCCCTATAGAGTTTCAGTTTGCAGATATCTTCACAAAGGGACTTCCTCGGCCTCGACATCAATTTCTTGTCTCCAAATTACTGCTTTATGACTCCCCGGCATCAATTTGAGGGGAGGTGTCAATCCAAGCCCAAACTCGTTGGCCCATTAAGGCCCAGTTATTGTATTTTAACATTAGTCAAAGCACACATGTACATACTTAGTTGGTTAGCTACATTTTAGGATCTGAGATATGATTAGATACTAATTAGGATGTAATTAGGGCAATCAGCCCCTTTATATATGCAACAACAGTCGACCCTCAAAGGACTGTATTCAACATATGAATGTGTTCTACTTCAAATCTCTCTCAATGACATAAAGGACCACAAAAACATTATTTGTCCTATTTTTGGATGATCCAATGGCTGACTTATCATCCCAAAAAGCCAGTAAGAAAATTAAAAGTCAAAACAAAAAATGAAAAAAAAATTACAGACCTACAGTTACTAACATCTACTTAGAAAGAAAAAAAAATACTATTTTGCGTGTGTGTAGCTTCAATTATGTGAAACTACAATAATTAACTGCTCAGTCATAATTTAAAGAAAAGAATAACAAGCACCAAACCTAGTAAATTAACAAATCATCATGTTCTAACTTCTAACCCTTGAGAAGAAGATATCCATGCCATCCTCCATCAATGAGTATACAATGATTCAGACATTAATCTGATAGGCCACAAGAGAATTGAATTTTGCCCTAAAATCCTCCCATTAAAGCAGGTAAAGATTCCATCTGGGGAATTTTACGAGCATATCCACTTTCAGAAAAAGCCCATAAGATCAACAGTCGAGATCACCAAAAGAAAAAAACACTAGAATCTCTAACAACTTGTCAACAAAATCTATCAGAGAAACACAACCAAACACACCAAGATGGAAACAAAAAAACGTATCAAACATAGAGAAAACTAAAGATATATGCAGACGAAAAAGAAAACAAAAATCCAGACGAGATTGAAACAAGTTCTAAAAACACGAATTGTGAAGGAGAGATCAAACGAAAATTTTGGAATTCAAAACGATGGTGAAAGATCTCTTTCTCATCAGTCGGCGACTTCTTTCTACAAATCGAGATCGTAATCGGAATTCAAAATTCAGATGCAAAGAGAAGAGAAGATAAATACCTGATAAATCTTCTTATGGATAGAGATCGATCGATCGATCAATTGATCGAGCTACAAGGGCTTGAAAGATCGAACCTTTTTCAAAGAAGAAAACCTCGCGTGAAAAACCCTAGCTATTAATGCTCTCCTTTCTCACAATCTTGATAACTTGATTCGAACCCCCATTACCCACTTTCATACGTTGTTGGAATTACACGATTTGAATCCAAGTCCAGATTTCTTCTGAGGAAGAGGAACCCTCTCTTTATTTCTTCTACTCTCTCTATTCGTCTCTCTGTTTGTGTTGCTGAACGTATGAAATGGGCATATGATGATGAAAACCACATCTTCTATAATCAAACCCATCTCCCAAATCCCCTCCTCCAAATGAAAACCCATCTCAAACGCATGTAATACCATCTTTATCATTGAAACTCCTCATTTAATACCATCTCAAACGAAAACCCATCTCCAGCCCTTTCCAGCCTCATGTAATACCATCCCAAACAACCCATTTCCAACCCTTTCCATCATCATTCAAAAAAAAAAAGCATCAATTGATCATAGAGAGAGAAAGAGAGTAGAAAGCAAATGTTCTGAATAGGGAAATCAACAAGAAGAAACAAAAAAAGAAATAGAAACAGCAGTAGACACGCACCTCTTCGCCTGAGCGTTTCTCTTCCAGCCTTTTTCACGTTGCAGAACGAAGGAGAACCCAATCGTTTCGAGTTGCAGAGAGGATGAGAAGAGAAACAAGCTACACTTGTGTCTGGATCAGGGTCTGGGTATCGATAGGGAATGATATTAAAACAAATATGGTTTTTTAGGAGAGATTTTCGAAAGTTGAGGTAATTATCGGATCTTGGGTCCACAGGTCCAAATCAAGGTGGAACCGAATCCGGATCCATTTACTTTATCGGGGCCTAAATAAGGACCCAGATCCTATTTTTAACGGGTCGAAACCTTCATGTAATCGGAGAATCAAAGACCCATTTACATCCCTAGATAATACCTGAATCAATCCCTGAATTATATCATCATTTAATATTGCTCGATATAATATATATCTTCATATCTATGATATAAAGATATGTGCCCAATTGGACCTATTTTCAGATCCAATTATCAAACGAACTCAAAAGAATGTCTCCAAAGCCCAAAAGTGTTAATTGGGTTCCATTTGCCCGTTTATTTATTAGATAAAACTGAAAATCATAGCAAAGACTGAACGGTAAAAGTAAACCATCAAAGACTCAATAGTAAAAGCAAACCCTCAGAAATATCAAAGTTTCGGCCGCTCCCAATTATGACGGGTAAGGCACTACAAAAGGGTAGTCCGATTGGTACATGTGAGGCCCACCAATTACGTAGACAATGTCATAACCGTTCTCTGATTTGTCCCTTAGCTAAGGCAATCATCCATCACAATCAGCCTGTCTATTAAATAATCCAGACCATCCCTTCACCATCCAAACGAAAAGGACTGCGACAAATTGGCTGACTGTGTGCTGAGATCGACACCTTCAGGTTATTGGGTGGTTCCCATTTAAGCTTACCAAAGCAGCCATCAGCACCTCTATTTGTACATAGTTCCAAGTGGATACTAAGCTCCTGTGGGGGCATGTGCATGTGTTGTGTGTGTCAGGTCATCATCGTGTAGCATCATCATTTAATAAACAATAACCATGAAAGACAACTATCAACACCCATAATACATCATACAGAGGTGGGGGGATGAAAAGAATATCAAAATGAGACCAAGCACTCTCTAAAGTATCAACTCCAATAGACCATTATTGTAATACCTTCATTCATGGCCTTCAAATTTAAAGGCTTTAGAAGAAGCCATTTTTTAAGGATTTCAATCCAACGGTGAATACGTTCGACAGGTGTTAATTCATTAGGTGTAGTGAGTGTGAGGTGGGTTGATTGATCATAAGGGGGTCTCAATGGATCGGTGCACGTGCTATCATGAAATCCGTAACATACAAAGGGGTGGATAGTCCATTTGAATCGATAATCAAGTGGGTCCCACTAGGTTGTATTCATGATGAGACCATGCCAACTGTGTCCACCTCATGAAAGTTTCTGATAAATACTTGTCAATAGATGTTAGCCGTCCATGCAAACAATTGTAAAGATACTTTACCAAATGAAAATAAATTTTTTTTGTAAAGGTGATTGTAAAGCAACAATGCTTTAGACATGAAAAGAAAACTTAAAGCACAGTTAATTAGATAAAGCTCCACTTGTCCCGGATATCTCATCAGATATAAAAGCAAAAGCTTCTTGATCCCATCAAACAGTTATCTAATTGAATGATTAATGAAGTAGCCGACATGAATCAGAGTTTTTGCTGGACCACAAGTGCAGGCTGGATTGTGCATGCCTATTTACAGGCTTAAATGAAATAAGACAGGGAATTCTGGAATGGAATTGTAGTATGATGAAGTCCTAAGATGTATGGATACTTTAAAATGGGCAACGTATCGTATTCGAACTTCACTTTTTACATGTAAAATTCATGTCCCCGCCATATCTATGGTGTGTCCCTGCCGTATCTGGGCATCATAGATGAAGTCACCGTTGCTAATAAGCCATGCTGGAGGATGTTATCAGATGAGTACTTCAGCTGGACTAGACCCGAGCTTGCACAAGTGTTGTAAAATCAACTTTAAAAACATGAATTTACTCATAGAATCTTGTCCCACTCCATTATGAATTCCCAAGCTACTCACTTCCCATCATTTATATCCTGGTTCTGCAATTCAGCTCCTTCTTGTGCTCTTGGCATTATACTCATCAGCCCGTTTGTTTTGTAGGGTCGAATAAAATAAAATAAAATTGAATGTGAACGAGTATCTTGTTCACCAAAAACCTCTACACTCTACCACCAAAAATTTCTAAATTAGTAACCCATTACCACCAACAACAATTTACATATTCCCCGGCAGTCTGGGCGCACTCAAGAAATTCAATGTGGGGAGGCTTCATGTAGAAGAAGTATTGGAGAAAGAGTCAAATGTAATAGAAAAATATATCAATTTTTAAAATTTACAAGGGGGGGTTTAAATTTTTCTAACTTTTCACATATATGAGTGGGGCCTTTAGCCCCTAGAAAGTTGTACTTGGGTCGGTCCCTATCAGCAATTGTCAACTAGTTACTAGGCATTCATGCTATGATGTCTAGATACGGATATGAATCTGGACACTAACATAGAGATCGAGGATACAACTCCTCATTTTTAAAATCTAGAACATGACTATTAATATGGGTATTCAAATTTTTTCTTTATATCACTTTTAAATCCATGAAATTATCATTATATTCGTCCATTTTTTACATTTTCTATAGTGAGAATTCAAAAACATTAAAAGAATTTTATGAAATAAAGAAATTTATAAGTAGGATATATTAAACTTATTCCCTAAAACTATCAGTGTATTATCAGGTACTAATATAAGTGTCGTATCAATCCAATATGAATACATTGAGTTTGTACAAATATCCATGTATCTTAAGATAAATGGAGTTCACCTTCATTGGAATGGGTGAAGCTGAATTTAGATAAATATTCCTATGACCCTTTAATCCAACTATCTAGAATCGGTAGCATAGTTCAGTCTCATACACGCCATGGCCGACTCAAGGGTGGAAAACTGTGGAGTGGGGTGTCCCCAAAAGTTTTGAAAACCCTTCTTGTAGTATGGGAAATTTCTGGTTAAGCTCCTAGCTCTATTGCATCTATGAGTGCTCTGGAGGTTGAGCTAAGCTCGCTTCTCCAAGTGTAATTATTTGTCATAAGAAAAATATTCTTGGGGCATCTCATAATTGAGGGAGATTCTTTTTTTCTTTTTCTTTTTTTTTTGCTAAAGAGGGAATTCAAGTAGCAAACAAACAAGGACAAGACAAACAAAGAAACCCAACTAAAAAAACAAAACTCAACACACCCAACCAGACATCTAGACTACAAGAACTGTCATTCTTTTTTAGCTTGATTAGAAATGATAAGATTCTCCCTTCTGAAGATGCAATTAGATGAAGATGCAATCGAATCTGAGTGAGAGCAGCGGTGAGCGAAGTCCTGCATTTGACGATAGGAGGCTGCTGCGTAGAGATCTTGGATGTATTGCTTGTGAACTCCTAAAGGTAAGCAGCTCTTAAATGTAGTGATCTCTGAAAAGTAGAACTTAGAAAGTTGATTTGCCACCTTATTGGCAGGTTCTCTACAGTAATTAGCTTCCCACCATGACATCTGAGAAAGCATATTGGGCAACTTCCGCCTATGTGCCATAAATGCCCAAGATAGGTTATTATATTTCTTGAGGGATTGAGTTAAGCTCAAGCAATCTCCTTCTATGATGACGTGGTGAAAGCCCCTCTAGAGGTAAATTTCCATCCCTTTGATAATAGCAAGAAGCTCCGCTTCTAAAGAGTTTGCTCGCATAAACTTTTCCAGCATATCCTTTAATTAGAGTTCCTGTTGGACTGCGAATGATACCACCAACTCCTGCCATCTGAGATAATGGGTTGAATGAACCATCAAAGTTAAGCTTAACATGGGTAGCTAGAGGTGGAAGCCATACTTCTAGGGGAAGACCTGTTTTTTACACTGCCATGGACAGAAGGTTAGATACATTCCATTCATGGAAGGCAAATAGAGCTTTGGATTTGAAATTTGGGAATATTGGGCTATTGAGGAATATGTGTTCATTCCTCATTTTCCAAATATACCAACTGACAAGAATTATAAGCTTAAGAGAGCTAGTTGAAGCCTTGGACCAAAACCAGTCATTAAACCCCTCAAATTTGATTGGCTTTGTAATATATCTTGTTAAAAGGTTCCAAATGGCTTTGGAAATGGGCAAAGGACAAATAAGTGGTTGACAGATTCCTCCTCTCGATGACAAAGACTGCATATGGGGCTAATTTCTTGGTTTAATTTTTTAAGGCAATCTGCAGTGGGAAGTTTGTTGAGAATAGCTCTCAATGTGAAAAATAGGAATTTGGATGGAAGATCTAATTTCCATAAGTGTTTCCAAGGCAATGAGGTCCCTTTGTAGGAGCGTTAAGGGCTAAATATAAAGCCTTTGAGGGAGATTCACTCATTCTTACAAGCACTGGAAATGAAAAGTAACACACACCACATGACGACCCAATGGGACAAATATCTATAGTTAATCCCCTATCTTTTGATGTTGTCTGATGTTGTGCATATTTCTAATTTTAATTTGTTCTGCTTTTGTAGTTGTTTTTTTTCAAAATAAGCTATTTGATTTGATCCTTTGTATAAATAAATGTTCTCTGCAAAAAAAAAAAAAAAAAAAAGTAGTAAAGTGCTCAATCTTATTGTATGACCAAATTCTATTAGGACATTCATGTAAGCAGTTGAGTTGTTAAGTATAAGCATTCTCTTCATCAGTTTTTAAATAATGTTCTTGAATAGAGCATATTTCCCTAACCTTTAGATTGATTGAGGTCTCATTTGGATCGAAATTTCTTGTTCAAATCAATTTAGGTTAGTGCAATATTTACATTTCATCTCTTTTTTTTTTTTTTTATTTTGAATTTTTTTATATTTTCGGTCGCAATTGACATCACCAACTAATAGTTCAATTTGTGAATCAAAGAGTGCATTATATTTTTAATAAGGAATCCCGACGTGAACCCTTACATTTAATTGGTGGGACTTATGTCTGATCTACACGAGTAGCAATTAATTAGGTGGGGAAATGATAATATATCCAGTAAACGATTATTTATTGAGAACATGGCCCAAAAATAGGGTTGAATGGACTCAAACTTTAAATTTTGACTTCATATAAAATCTAGAGGCCATAATAATACTGGTGATGCTCATGATGCTAATCCAACACACACATCCAAACTTGAGGATCCTAAATTCCTAATTCAGACCACAATTACAACTCTAACATAGCCATTAGGATTTTCTCTTCCATTTTGGGTAAGACATTAGCATCTGTATTAAAGTTCAAATTTAAGCCTAAGGGGTAGTTCAGTTGGTCTAGAGCCACGGTTTGCACCCGAAGGTTGTAGGTTCGAAACTGCACTATTACACTGGGCCCACAGGGGAGTTTATCCGGCTTCCCGCTGGGCCGGGAGAGGTTAGTTCAGCCAAAGAGTTGAGAACCCTCCGCCGATAGCATAAAAAAAATCAGATTTAGCCCTAAATTTGATTTGACTTAGGCGCAAAGTCAATTCTAGATCTTTGCTCCCTTCTTGATGTCTGATCATCTGATCAATTTAATACATAGTGGAAGGCCCAAATGCATGCCGGTATACACCATTATTCCAACTTTCCGACTAATGGAACTAGGGTATACAACAAACACAAATAAGTAGCTACTTTTTTGGGATATTATTGTTACTGTGGTTCTTAGACTTGAGATTTATATATGACCCGTTGAAGTTCAAGTATTATCTAAAAAGCTGTTCTTGTGATATTTCAAGGTCATGCAATATCAGGCGCATCCAACCACCCAACACCCAATATCTAAATGCCATATAATATCACACATAAGATATCATACAGCCGTACGATGACACACCATTATTATGCGAACAACTCTCCCAAAAATATTTAAAATTCACCTTGCAAATGTTGACGTATGTCCCTTGTTAGTTTTATGTAGCATGGCAATCGGATAATGTGTTTGTGGGTAGAGCTGCCACATCATCGACAGCATGTTTTCTTTGTCCTCACTGTCTTCATCGCCTTGAATAAAGACCCATCTTGTCTATCTAAAGGTCATCAATCTTTTTGTCGTTTCGGAGACCCACATATTAATTTCTCCCTGACCATATAGATCCGTGTATTTAATTTCTAAAGTTTCTTCCTCCAGCTCATCTTTAACAGTATAAAAATTCAAGTTCGGACTTGGTATAAGGTCAAGTTCCTCTGGGCGTTTAACTTGAAGAAATCCTGATTTACATGATTAGGAACGATTTTGTCATAACGCACGCCTAATTCTCCTCCTTTGGTACATGTTTCTTTTGTCCTCTGAAGGAAGAAGCTTGTTCATGTATTGTTTTTTTATTTATTTATACCCGGAAGCTAAACAGCATTATAGTCCTGTGAAAAAAAGCTAGAATTAGTTTTTGCTCAAGCCACGTTACCTTTCGGCAAGTAGGCTGGGTCCTCTCCTTTAAACCTATTTAATCCCTCCTCTTCAACGTCTCTAATTACATACAAGAAGGAATGCTTCAGTGTTTCTTTCTTTATCAGTATTTTAAGGCACGTTTGTATAACACTTTTACCAAAAAAAATGGACGGTTTTTCGTAAAAAACCAATTTTTCATGTATTTGGTGCGGAGCAATTCTATGGAAACGCTTTCCTGCTTTATCAGCATTTTCCTTACTAATACAGGAAATGGATTTCCTATGAGGGTTTGGGAAATGGACTTCCTCAGAAAACTGTTCCCTCCTATATAATCTCATTTTCTCACTTTTTCCCACTTCAACCTAAAACCCTACACTCTTTCATTTTTTTAATTCATTAATTAAATAAATTATTATTTGATGCTGAATAAATTATATACATGTTATGTTTTTTTTTTTTTTGAAAAATTGTTGCACCAAATAAGAAATTTTGATTTTCTATAAAGAATTCACAACCGCACCAAACAACATTAGCACTAATTCAGCGAGGAAAAAAAATTCGCACCAAACATGAATTTTTAAATTCCGTAGAAGTCCTTTTCCGTGGTTTCCATTTCTATGAAGTTTATCGACGTGGCAATTTCCCATTTCCGCCGAAACGTGTCCTTAATCTCTTTAAACTTTAAAGATACTTTAAACCTCTTTAATCCCCTCTTCTTCAAGCCTCGGACTTATACCTATAAGAAGTAAATACCTCAATGTCTCAGTACTTTCTTTATATATAGTGATAGAGTGTTTAATCAAGAAAAAAAGTTAGTGGTAGGAGTTAATTGAAAAGGCACAAAATGACAAAAAAAAAAAAAAAAAAAGAACCTACTTAATCTTAGTTACACAAAATGATAAAAGAAAGTTGCTCTAAAAAAGCACAAAATGACAAAAAATATACTCTTAAAAAGCATAAAATGATAAAAAAGTATTTTTACTCCCAAGTCTCTCCGCTTTTTTCTTTTTTGAGTTGATACCTAATTTTATTTTATTTTACGCCACCCTACAAACAAATAGGTCCACAAATCATAATGGCTGAGTAAATTGATTTTACTGAATCATCAATTGGATCAGAGTAACTTAGCCAATTCTACATAAAAAAAAATGTAAATTAGCGGAGCTTTAAGAAGTCTCAACATTCCCTGGACAGTTCTCAAGTCTCAACTTTCAACCAGTTGCAAGCTAGGCCTTCCAAAGAATACATAGAGTTCACCTCTATTGGATTGGATGAAGCCCAAATGTATTCAATGTTGTTCAAGATCTTTGCCCCTCTTGACGTGGGATCATCCGAGTTCAATGCATAAAGTGAGGCCCAAATGTATTCTGTTAGAGTGTTAATATTTTATGCAGAATAATCCAAACATTCTCACCATTGACCAATGGAACGTGACAACGCCTACGTACAAGAGACACAAATCACAAATGACTAGCTACCTTATTAGTTTTATGCAACATAACAATCGGTAAATGCGTTTGTGGGTAGAGCTGCCACATCATCTAGAGAATGCTGTCTACGTGCATACCGTTTTGAATGCCTGCAGAAAAAACCCATCTTGTTTAATTTCTAAAGTTTCACATCCAGCTCATCATTCTCAATGTAGAAATGTAAATTCTGACGTGGCATGAAGTCAGGATGCTAAGAGGGCTTGACTTTGAGAAATCCTGAGCTGGAGAAGAGGAACTCCACAGTGGCACCCACCTGTAGAATATCCAAGTAACTCTAAATAAGCTTCTTATTTTTGGAATCTATCCTGCCTCCTCTTACCCTGGTGGTCATAACTGTGAGTTATTATATGCCTGTCTTGGATTTAAATATGTGCAGACACTTTTCGTCACCCAAGGACTATGTTACCTCACCCGATATCTTCTTCCCTCACCAGAGGGCTCCCGGATCTTACCGGGGGTCTACTCTCTCACCAGAGGGCTTGGGTCTCAACCCCTTAAGTTGGGTACCGAAAAAACTCATTGGATCTATCCAAGCTTTATCCCAATAGAGCTTGGTCTCGTCATAAGATTGGCCATTGTACATGTTTTTTTATATATATTATCAAACATCAATATATAGGAGGTGAGATTTGGAGATACGAAATTTATTTTGAATTGAGATTTTCATTAGGTAAACTCCACCGTGGAGCTTTATCCTCCCCCAGCCTATCTATAACGTCTGTATGTATTCTGTTAAAATTCGGGCCTTTTGGGAATGACACCTAAGTGTTGCAAAAAGCCAGTGCAGCAAGATGGCTGAAAGCTAAAAGAGCAGCGGAGCGGATCTGCTGGGACAACTTTTTTTTAAATTTATTTAGCTAACCATTTCTACCAAAATCTCGAGTCGTTAGTAGAGGCAGTGGAAATACTTTTTAATATTTCCTTTTGGGTGGAGCCCACTCTTCAATACTCCCCTTTAGGTGGAACCCGATCGGCATACTTTTTCTAAAATTTTGCGCCGAGTCGATCGTCTTAAGATTTGAATCCACGGCCGGTTGGCTCTAAATTTCTTTAGCTAACCATTTTTACCAAAACCTCGAAGGTGTTAGTAGAGGCAGTGGAAATAATTTTTAATATTCCCCTTTGGGTGGAGCCCACTCTTCAATACTTCTCATCTTTTCGTGCATGGTGGTTTTGTCATGTGAAGATTGAAGTTTATTCTGTAAGGAAATTATCTTTAAGTCCATTACTTGGACTAGAAGTCCTTTCCTTTCCCGAATTGTGGTCATTATAGGAAATCTGTTTTCTTAGGATACATGCTATTCCTTACACAAAAAGGTTTCTTAATGAGATGTATTCCATAACAAACTCTACCTTGATGGATGGTTGAGATTAAGTCTATGGAAACCCTGATTGGAAATTCGGTCCTCTTTTCACCTATAAAACAAAGCCTTTCGTCCATCACAAAGGCATTCACGAAAATCAACACATTAAGGTTTTATAGGCAAGGAGAGAGAAACCGAAACCATTCATATAGTCTCTTTCTCGACGGATCACAGCATCAATCAGCAACAGCACCAGACTGCAGGATCAGAAAGCTCTCTGCATCAGGATGTCTGGAGGTACTCTTTAATTTATTTAAGATTAAATCCTACACGTGATTATCATGCTGTTCACGATCTTAGGGTTCATGTTAATAATAGTATAACATATTCATGTATTCTTTCAGCAAGTGGGTCGTCTCCTTTAAATCTCTTTAATTCCTCCTCAAATGCATCATCAATGTCTCAGTTCTTTTTATTAGCAGTCCTCTAATCTCTTTAAATGAACTTCAAATCTCTTTAACCCCTCTTCCTCAAGCCTCTAATTGCCTTCAAGAAGCAAATGTCTCAACGTCTTAGTTCTTTCTTTATATAAGTAATTGTTGGTTTTTTGTTAATTTTTAACTGGGTTCTGAGTCTTCTTCTGACTGATTCAACTGTCTTTATATGGAGCTATGGCTGAGAGTAAATTGAATTTTAACCGATTTAACCGTAAGGGCTACTAACTCGTTAAAGAGGACTGAGTTTGTAACAGAATCATAAATTTTCTGGGAATCAAAGTAACTTAGCTGAGCTTTATGGAGTCTCACTGAGTTTTAGAATTGTGTCCAAACCGACCTTTAGATTTTGAACTATTCTGATCTATAAATTAATGGTTGTGACTGAATTGTCTCAAGGCCCACCTAGTTAGCTCGCCCGATACTGCCAAATTTAACAAATATGAGCCCACTGTCACATTACTGGAGAGGGTTAGGCATGTCCTTCAGACAGGGTCGGACCTAGGAATCCTTCGATGGAAGGGCCAGTATGTAGTTAAAAAAGTCGGGAGAACACCATATAGAAAAAATGCATATAGTTTTCAAAATATATAAGAGCATTTCTGAAAATTTGAGGGTGGGGGCAGCCCCCCTTGATTCCGCCAGTGCCTTCAGACCTGTAAATTGAGTCTGTTTTGAATGACAATTTCTACATCCAATTACTAATTGGGGTGAGCTTCTCTACCTATGCTTGGCGTAGTGATTTAAGGACTAAAATCCTTCTTTGGAGTTTGTCTTGTAGATCATTAAACAAATATGTCCACATTCTGACAGCCCATAAGGGCTCAACTCATGCATGCTCAACTTTGAGCTGTGAACTTATTCTACCCTAGGAACGGCGAGTTCTAGCTACCAAATGTGAAGATCATGGCTCCAATGTTAGCACTGGACACTACTGGGAAGATCATGGAGTCAATTAACTTGGGTGAGTTTTATTAAGTTTCTCGCGAACTTGGTGGGATTAATTAGTTCAACTCTGTGCCCTTCAAGCTAAGTAAAACTACTATGCATTGGTTGAAAGCAAATCACAAGCAGTGGCGGACCCAGAATTTTGGTTTGAGGGGCGCAGATCTTAATAGGTTGTTTTGTTTTTGGCGCAAACCGAATATTTTCATATGGATCGTAAAGGGTGAACTCATGATTTTTATTGAATTTTTTGAAGTGCACCGCAACTTAACGAGTGCGGCACAGCCCTTGATCACAAGTGATGCAAACTACTATGCATTGGTTGAAAGCAAATCACAAGTGATGCTTGCCAATACAGAAGAACAATATTCACAAGCATTGGCTATATTTTAAAAATGTCAAGATCTATGCTTGAAACATATTTTTATCATTATAAGACTGTCATATTTTCAAAACATTGTCTGAAAATTACCAAAAAATCTGGAAAATATTTATGGGGAGTAAAATAATTCTAAAAACTGATGTTGCTGCTGCTGCTGCTTTACAAGAGACTCGCACCCACACACATGACTGCATTACATTCTTGACTAGCTTAGCTACAACTAGAGGCAATTGTGTTTTAATATATAACTATGATTAAAACTAAGTTATTTTTTGAAAAGAATTTATTTATCATCGAGAAAAAAACACAAATGCAAAATATCCCGAAATTAAGTTATTTCCATATGGCAATTATACTTGTGTCAATACATAGCAAATGGCGTTACATGTGATCCGCCATCATTAAGAACATATTATTAACAAGGTGAGAGATGAAAGATATAATAGAAATGTAAATAGGTCCTTAATTTTCTAAGGATTTCACACAGGAATTTTATAATTAAATATGTATTTGTGGTTAGGCCAGTGCTACAGCACCATGTGCCACAAGGATAAGTCTCGACCTGTCCCTGTTGCACCCTCTGGAGCATTCTTTTATTAAGCTCTTGGCTAGGAGCCACAGATTTCCACTCCATCATTGTTTAAAAATTACATAAGCAACTGTTCATGATCTCGTGGCAGTGAATATTGCCGGCTGTTTAATATTATGGTGAAGGAAGGATTTGTCTTATACATAACAACTTATCTAATAAATTAAGACACAAGTTTTATAGATATATTTGGTCAATAATTTACAGTAGATTCGACCGGACCTTCAGGTACTGAGGTGGGCCATGCTGCCGATGGTTTCTTTGGCGACTGGAAAAAAAAAAAAAGGCAGATGGTACGGTTTTGTAGTGAAATTTTCTAAAGCTTGGATTATTCAGCCAGTATTATAGATTTGATCCTGTTCACTGGATTGCACTGATCAGTTTCAGAGCTAATGGGGCTGATGGCAAAATAATCATTTGTTAGGATGATATGTAATTTTAAATGGGCGTAATGATAATTTTATAGCTTTCCTCAGCTTCACAAAGCATTCCACGGGAACTTTTTTAGACCAACTAAAAGTCTAGTATCACAAGCGAAACCTTAGTATCACACGCATACCCGGTGATTGATCTTGGGACTTCGTGTTTAAAGTATCACTCCTAGTACTAGGTCTTAGTAAAAAACAATAACAAAAATCTAGTATCATGAATGGAAGGATAAAGTATATTGCAAGTACGTACTGTTAGAATTAGATACAATGTAAAACAAGAGGATACAGAAACTAAAGTGAATTAATGGTAATTCATAGAAAACATGATTTCAGATGAGTTTGAGTGAAAGAGTAAAAGTCAAAAGATTGACCTAAATGGATGAGGCATGGCTCCATTAGAATGAAGTTGATAATGATTTATGGAAAAGTGATTTTTTTTAAAGGAGGCTCATAGATCTAAAATAGTTATTGATGTGGGGCGTGAGCATGGGCGACCAAAGCCCGATCCTAACTCGGATCTCAGATCATTGGGAGCCCCGCTTCTCACCTTAGGGCTTGTTTCTTTGTTGGAATTTCAAGAACATATATAGTTGATTCTCTGGATGCTCCCTTGTGCTTAAGCATCCAGGAATTTCACCAAAATACAAAGGAAGTGGAATACCTCGATTCCCCAAGGTCATAAGAGACCTTTCATGTGGCTGGAATGTAAAAATGCCGGTGAAGAAACATGGAATTAATAAATTCCAAGGAACAATATGTCACATCATGTCAAAGAATTTCTAGACAGTGAACTCTCGGCAAAAAATCCATAAAAGAAACAGGCCCTTAGATTTTATAGTTCAAACCCTAGGTGCCATGTTGGAGTAGGTGTTATATATCTAAGGATTAAGGGTTTCTTTTTTTTTTTTTAATTGTGTGAGTGGATATTATCACCAAGGACAGGATTTCTTATCTTGGGAGCATGTATTATTTCTTAATGGGTGTCTAATGGTCCCCGTCTTGGTTAAAAAAAAAAAAAAAACATACAAAGAGGGCATGTGACACTTAACATAAATGCTCAAACCATTATATAGTTCACATGCACTATATTGATATCAGGTATATTTTCTATGATTAAATTAACAAATAATTATGAGGGATTTACGGGAAAAGTCTTCGTGGGACCTCATACGTCCTATCAGGACCCTGTATCATGTTAGACACCAGAGGGGTCCTCATGTGGCCCTTTTAATTTTTTCTTTCTTTCGTTTTGCGATATGGTCAATATCGATCATTCTGTCGGTTAGATTTTTTTCAACATGTAACTATTTTATTTGCTAAACAGAACAGAATGGTCAATATCGACCATATCGAGAAAAAAAAAAGTCGAATTTACAAGTCCACCTGTAGATCCTCCGCCCTTGCCTCTTCTAACTCTCCTTGGGTCTGCAAGTTTTTGGCCCCCATCCCCTCCCTCCCCCACTACCTTCAAGACCAGCCCTCTTCCTCATCTCTACCTATAACCTCACCTCCGTCTCCCCTCCTCTCTTCTCCCTCCTCCTCTCCCTCAATGGCAATCCTCCTTCCTCCGAAGGAGACGACCTCATCTCGCCGCCCTCCATTCCTTCGTGTCCTCTCTTTCCCTGCCTCCCTGGTCCCATCCACTACATCCACCACTCTGGAGCAGTACCAACAACCAAGAGAGAAAAACTCAAATTCTATTTAGATTCTGCAAATCAAAAGCAACCACAACAGAATGGTTGATATCGACCATATCACTAAATGACAAAAAAAAAAAAAAAAAAAAATCCACCAAAAGAACCCCTCCCATCTATATGGTGTTTCTGTGACCTAATCAGTGGTATGAAGTCCTATGGGGCTATTACCAGTAAAATCCTCAATAATTACGGTTGAATCGGTGTCAAGTTGAGACAAATCCTAATTCTCAAGACAAGTGTGTAACAGAAACTGAATTTTTTTAAATGGTCCCTTCCCCTACTTAATGGTGAAATATCCCCAGGCTACCTTTTGAACACTTTCTGTTTGGTTTCCAAGCAGGGGGCAATCTTAAACCTTAATTAATCTAACCCCTTATACAAACACACATGTGACACATCCCGACAGAAATAACCCCCCTTTTTTGTAGAAATCTTTTTACCTCAATGTTGACGTACTCCAACTTTGTGTTTTATGATCATTTACAATTACACAATATGATAGCCATGAAACACTGGGAATGAGTGATTAAAGGCCAAAGTCATCTTGATCCAATGTATACTGTAGAAATTCCTAATCCAGGCCCAATATTATTACTGGCCCAGCATGTGATCCATTCCCATCACACCTCCCTCACATGCAGGGGGGTGCAAAAGGTGGGTGTGTAGTTTTGTAGCATGCTACGTTTTTTTCATTTATATGAAAGTGGCTACAAGCAACTGGGAAGTCTGGAAAAGTAGGAGCGTTTTGTCATGGCTTGCTCGGAGCCAGGAGGAGAGATTGGTGCACCGAATCAGCCCACTCGTGTCATATTAATTGTACGTAGGTCCTCCCAAATCCTGCGACGGCCTTTTGTAACTTTTAGTACATTATCAACTGAAAGAGACCTTGCCTATTTCAACATTCCAACTACTTCAAACTGTAGTACCCACTCATCATTGATGTGATGTCTGGCCCTACCCTAACAAATTATGGAGACCCATGTTAGCTTGAAATCCGGATCTTTTGAGTGGGTTTTTGAGTGGACAAGCATGACAGGGTTGAATGCGGTGACATGATGGTTTTGGATTGAATCATTGATCCCCTCACTATCACTGTAGACTTGTGAGCTTATTTTTTTCCTCTATCTTAATGATCTCAACCGTTTAATTCATGTAAGGGCAAACTCTTGTGTGGGAGACAAATGATCTTGGGCCCACCTAGGGCCTCACTTATCATGAAGTCAGGAGTTGAGATTGTTCATTCGGATCAATGATCAGGTGGGCTTTACATGTTGTCTCAAATGCTAATAACAAAGTGGAATAGTGATTTTTTACTGGGAGGGGACTCTTAACCATTTATAAGGATGGACGCTCTATATCAATGATGCAATTTTCAAAGTGGTAATCCAGCGGGTCTTATCTATGGGTTCCTCATAATTTTGCCTGCCACATGTATCAAAAGAAAAAGACAAGAGGAGAAGATTCCACACTTTACATGCAAATAATGAAGACTTTTGTATCTTTCCCATAAAAGCAGAACAAAGTTAGAGTTTCTCCAATTGAATTTTTAACACGAAATGGCTGGGCAGTGCTTGGCCTATAGAATCAGAGGGAGATCACCGTTCAAAATTATGTGCAGTTTGTCTCTTCTATGTATGTTGTTGTTCGGTGCATACTGTGTATGCCTCACAACAACATGCTACGTTCTGCTTAACGCACTTATTTTCAGCCCAAGGGACAGGGAGGGAGACATTAATTTGTCATACTGTGAGGCTCTCGTGTATGATATTTTTAGGAAGTATGCGTGCCACCAACTGTAAATTTTTTCTTTTGAAAGCAGACTGCATGGGCAATACAGGATGTCCAACTTTATTATGCCTATTTACGCCCACCTTTTATTATTGCAGTCGCGCTGCACTATACTATAATTTAGTGTCCTTTTTTAAAATAGGATGAGGCCTGCCTTTTCAAAATTGAGGTGGGTCGTTAACCCTAATGCTTCATCGGCCTTTTCTCTTTATGTAGTCATTAAAGTGTATATTATTATTCAAATATGTAAGATGGCCGCCATTGGATTTGATTGTCTCTTAAACAGATGATGAACTCATTTGCTTTTCTCTTCTTTGGAATAAAAATAGAGGGAGTCCATCGTGTATGTGATCAATCTAACGACTGAAATGTCATTATAATCCCACACTAGCACAAGCCTTTTGTCGCAAAATCTATAAGATTTTTGGATCTTGAGTTATTTTAATAATATTATGATTTTTTTTGAATATCTTGTTATGTTGTTATTGCATCATAATAAAATCTTGTCTAAAATGATGTATAGAAACTATGCATTGCATTGTACCTTTCTAAAGCAATTTCTCCTTCTTGTCCTCTATTTCTTCTTTTTAATAATCAAATTATTATATATTAATTGCGAACCTTTATTTTTAATTTCAGATCTTATTTCATACTTTGATAATCGACGCAAAACCAATCACATGGAAAAGAACATGATTAACTTTCAAATCTGATCAACGCGTTTTCTGGTGACATACTTTCTAAGTATTGCCTTCATGTTTGTAAGCAATTGTTATCATACACATCTTTATATGTAAGTTGGTTTTTGCAGTTTTCTGGCATAAATGGGGTTCTTTACTACACCCCTCAGATTCTTGAGCAAGCAGGTGTTGGAGTTCTGCTTTCAAGTATGGGCCTCAGTTCAGCTTCAGTATCACTTCTGATCAGTGCTGCCACAACACTCCTGATGCTTTCTTCTATAAGTTTTCCCATGTGGCTTATGGATAACTCTGGTAGAAGGTAACATGATTCTGTCTCCTTTATATTCTCTTACTGCTGGTCTTGAAACATACTCTAGTCTTTATTAAAGCAGTGGATCAATTTTCCCTTTCTTTCTCTGGACAAATTGCATCTATTCTCAAGGAACCAAAATACAACTGGTATTTCACTACCCATTCAATTGTACGTTAGGTTCTATTGTGCATAATTTCCAGAGGTCTCAAGATCCCCCATGCAGTCCTGTCTCAAGATCCCCTATGGAGTCCTATGTGCATAATTTAAGGGCCTGTGCTACACAAATGCATATTTGTGGCGCTGGGGATTGTTGCACCTCAGTTGATGCGATCAGAAGATACTAGCTCTTCGATCACACAAACTAGTATTATTTGTGCTTGGACTAGTAACAGTTGATGAAATCTCTCTCTCTCTCGATTTTGTAAGAAACCAAACCATTGTAGGGCGGACTTGTTTCATGTAATTTAATGAGTTCTAGTACTTGCAATGGTTGAAAATGAAGAAAAAAGGTGAACATCCAAAAGCCACCATCAAATAATCTTCTTTTAATAGAAAATGAATCAAGGGCAGATAGGAAGTGAATAACCAGCCATCACTCTGTACAAATCCTAGGAAAGTCAGGGTATCATCTACATCTATGGAAAATTCTCTCCTGCGCACCAGCAAACTGTACATCAAGAGCATGCCAGAGCAGGACCCACCTCCGAATTTAAAAAAACGTGCGGTCTGGATGCACGGTGCGCAGGTGAATATTTTCCTTGCTTCCTTTTATTGTTAACCCCTCACTTCTTTAATAATCCTTTGTTGGAACTCGTTCAAGCATGAATTCCTATCTATTCAATTCCATGCAAACAAGATGGGCCCTTGATGAAACAAAAAAACCTGACTCCCTTGCCAATAGCATGGCAGCCAATGCAGCAATAAAACTGGTCATAAAATTTTCGCTGCTTGGCAGGAGCTCTATGTGGGCATTCAGCAACATAGTGCTTGCATCACTTCAAGACAAGCACGAGACTTGATATTTTAAATGAATTTATGTTTTTTTTTCTTTCCCATTTTCTAATTGACTGAAACATCACTGTCCACAACTTGTTGTAGTGATGCTGTGGTCACATTGAACCTCGAGTGGGGTGAATTTTCTAATCATTTAGAAGCCCTTTTTTTTAATCATTTCAAGAGCAGTTGATCATAACATCAAGTCAGTTCACATTTTCTATTCTTGCCCTCTTAATTCCTATTTTGTCTCTTTCAGAGTTCTGCTGCTCACCACAATACCAGTCCTGATAGTAACTTTGGTTGTTTTGGTGATCTCCAACCTCGTGGCTATTGGCAATGTCCTCCACGCCGTGCTCTCCACTATCAGTGTCATTTTATACTTCTGCTTCTTCGTCATGGGCTTTGGGCCGATCCCCAACATTCTTTGCGCGGAGATCTTTCCCACAAGAGTTCGAGGTCTCTACATTGCTATTTGCGCCCTGACATTTTGGATCTGGGACATCATTGTCACATACTCTCTCCTTGTGACGCTGAATTCCATTGGCCTTGCTGGTGTGTTTGGGATCTATGCAGTTATGTGTCTCATTTCACTGTTGTTTGTGTTTTTGAAGGTTCCTGAAACCAAGGGCATGCCCCTTGAAGTCATTTCAGAGTTCTTCTCCATTGGTGCAAGGCAGGTAGGCAGGCAAAAACTAAACCAAAAGGCGAGGGACTGAAAATTGCATTGGCGGATTATATTTGATGCGGGGACTCTGTTGTGTGGGCTGTTACTTATGGCCAAAGGTCTGCTAGCCAATGAATGGTGTTGGGAGTATTTATTATAAATGGAAGTGAGGTAGTTAAAAGTATTGAGAATGAAAAGCTTAAAGGATGGAAAAGGCTCATGGAGGGTTAATGTCAACTGGCACACCATTCTTCCTTTTTGCTCTTTTGCATGTTCACGTGTGTGGGTGTGTGTGTCTTTCTTTTTCTTCACCCCCCACCCACCTTTTTTCTGCTTCTCTTTCTTCTTTTAGGTTCTTTTCGGAGTTGTCTACTTTTTCTTAATTTATTTAAATCGTTTCTAATGCATCTTTGTTGATGATTCAAACTATGTTATTTTTCTTTTTGACGAGGATTTAATTTCTTATGCGTTTAAAAAAATATTTCTCGTCTGATTGCGTTTTGATTAGAATAATGGATGATTTGCATGTGGATATCATGTCTGGAAGGGAAATTTTCAAAAAAGTCCTTAACTTTTGGGTGATTTTCAAAAGAGGGTTAAAAGAATTCAATATTTTAAAAATATATGAAGATTTTCAAGATTTATTTCAATCAGGTCCAATCCAGCAATCTATACCTACCGCCGGCAACTTCGTATAAACAAAAACTCAAACAGACAAAAGTGCCCTCAGTGAGTATTTTTAGGTGGTTTTCAAAAAAGGATCAAAGAATTGAGTATTTCAAAAAGATATGAAAGTTTTCAAGAATACTTTCAATTAGATCTTGTTGGGAGATCTCCATCCACTGTTGGCAGTTTCTTATTTTTTTTTAAATGAAAAAAAATTCATTTGATTTCATTCCTTCTCCAAAATGTTGGACCAACTATAAGATCACTTTTGTTTGTTCCAAGTCACTTATATAACACAATGCACTGATTGCACTGAAACTTACATTAATAATTAGAGTATCCAAATATTGAATTGATCACTTATATAACACAATGCTTTTTTGTTCTACTTTCTTTTTTTTTTATAGCTATTTTTCTAATGGCTCTATTTTGAATGGTATGCGAGACAAAGAGCAGGGATGCCAAACGAGGCCTACGAAAGCATTCCCATATGGACAGCCTCAAGAGAAAACATAGAAATCAAAGTGTCAAACACACCACAGGAGAGAGACAACTAGTAATTCACACAGTAACGCATAAATTTCATGAAGTAACATGTACATACATTATCATATTGGCAACAAAAAGATAAAACAGTTAGGCACCTTTAGTGTCGATGCAACCCGTACAATATGCGAAGTCAAATCAATCTGAGAAGAAAGAGGGAAAAAAGAATGTTAGACGAGGTAGTATAGCCAAGAACAAGTAGGAAAAGATGAAACTTGGATTCAATTACATCATTCCACGAATTTATATGCATAAAATCGCACTGATTTCAACCACAAATTGGGAAATTGGAGCAGAAAGGCAACATGAACGAAAGACATAAACAGGAACACATTGAGAAACCCTAGATTGGGACATCGAAGCGAGATTAGTGGAGATTAGTGGAGAAAGTTGCAGAAGAGGAAAGAGATCGGAAGAGATGATGAAGATCTCTCCACTTACTCGTCGATCGAGCTTGGAAATGATGAGATCGGACGAGGCAGGTGTGGATAGAATCGCGATGGAGGAGAAGAGAAAGAAGAAGGCGAATCGAGATCCCATGCTCTCCTTCTCTCGATCGATCGGGGAAGCTCGTGCCCTAACCTCGCAAGCTCTCTAATCAATCTTCTTGATGACTCTGTCGAAAAATAGCGCAGTCTCTCTGCTTAGTTCCAGGTCGAGGCTTGTGGGAGATTTTAATTTATTATCGTGAGGGACAACTTTACCGGGCCCATCTAGGGCCCCACTGATCATGTAATTGTGACCGGATGAAAAGAGACATTTTTTATGCCCATAGTCGGCAGTTAATCATGTACCTCTAACCCCTTCATCCGTGCCGCATAAATTTAACGAGTTTATATTAAAATAAAGATTTTGACTCTCAATCTAGCAATTCAGTACCTTCGGGTCTGTTTGGATAGCCAAAAAATAGAGTAGAGTGAAGTTAAATGGACCATAACAGTCTAAAATTTCAACTCTATCTTGTTTGGATGAGTCTGGCCCAATAGATGAAGTAATGTTGTGAGTCACATGTACTCCATTTCACTTCAACTCAAACTACTTCAATTTCCTTGAGTAAAAGTGGATTCTACTCCAAACCTTAACTTCACAATAAGCATCCAAATGGAGTGAAGTGAAGTACTCTACTTTAATTTCAACCTACTTCTCTTCATTCCACTTCACATGTGAAATCCACTTCATTTTACTCCACTCCTCATTTATCCAAACAGGCCCTTCGGGTAAATGAAAATTCGATAAATCCAATGCAATTCAATGGAGTCCTCTGTGTGTGGATGTTGAATAGATCATAAAGCCGGCCCCACTATGCCGCCACACTATGTTTTTCTCACCTTATGGTGAGGGATTGATGCATATGAATATTTTCTCTATATATATTCTTAAATAACGGTGGGCTCCATTATAATAGTAGTGTTTGAGCTTGTAGGAATGCCGACCGCTGTCATAAGTACCATTTAGGTATTCAAAAATATTTTCCTTCTTTTTTAATGTAAATAGATAAAGGTTGTCAATTTATTGGTAGTTGAATTGATGAGGCACCTCCCTTCCACATAGACAACAACTCCCATTGTAGAGCTAATGATTAGAGACTTGTGTGAGGGACTCAGTGTGTTTGGACCGGTCATTTGTTTGCATAATGTTGAAATAGAAATCCGCAGAGTCCAGATTTGGTGAGGCTTTACCCAACGGTGAGCGTGGTTCGAGTAATCACGGTCTGCCACGTCATCATAGGGCAAATCCCTAAAAACCAGTGCCGGGATCTAAAAAAACAGCCTACTCGGGTTGGCTCAACAAACTTTCATTTTTGGGTCAGGTTGGGGGTGGGTCAACCTCAAACAGGCCCAAAACTTAAGCTCAAAACTGACCCATTGTTTAAGGGCTCGTTAGTGCATAGGACAGCTTGGGTCCGTATGACCCATTTCAAATACAAACCATCAAGCCTGAATTTGACTGACCCTACCAATAGAAACTTATTAAACTCATTTGCTTGAGGCAAAGTCAGCCCAGGACCACCCCCTTTATTAAAACAGGTGGGTCAAGACTCAGGGGCCAGCCCCATTTAAGACCATTGAAAGCTATCAAAGCTATCAACATGTCTGGAGACTCTGGACTGTCCCTTCAACACCAACCCAACAAGCAGTAGCATTGATGCATCCGTCCAAATCATCATCCCTCTTGATGTAAATGGCACACACATACATATGCAAGGCTGGTTTTATAATTTGGTCCACCTTATCCACTCTAGAACACTCTTCGGCCTAAAAAAGAGTGCAAATCAATAATATTTTCTTGATCTAATAGGGCTCGAACCTTGCTACCCCTGCCTTTTCACAAGGACTTCAATGTCTGCAACAAATTGCACAAAGTAGGCAGACAATATGATAGGTGGTGGTCGGGGCATATAAATAGAGGTCACATTGATTCAGGCCCATGAAATATAAAATGGAAAGAGAGTCTAGCAAAAAAGGATCACAGAACAAAGTCTCCAGTAAACCAAAAAAGATTACTAATAAGTTAATTATCAATACAAATTTACAATGCATAAAAATGACCTATAGCTAAAAAATCACATCACATGCACCTGATAGAATAGAACATATGGAATGCAAAAGGTAAAATTGCCCATGAAAACAGATGATCATGTCATGACCCCCTCTAACCCTTGATCATGATATCACCATCATCATCCTTTATCATGTGGTCTTTTCCACTGATAGAGCAGGCTTTGAAAATGAAAAGTCTTCTTCATTACGGTGTTCATCCACGTGTTCTTCTCTTGACTCGAACTCTGAACCATTGTTCCCAGCATTTGAGATTAAAACTGCTGTCTGTGACAAATGAGGCTCATCACCTTCGATGTCAGACACATATTGATCAGAAATGTAACTCCTATGGGATTGCGAAGCCGAATGACCCGTCGTCTTGAAACGGTGAAGGTGATGGTGCATTGGAGAGGCAACCGGGCTCGCACCTGGTGTCATGGCAGGAGAATGAGCAGACCTCCCATGCTTCTTCTTCTTAACATTGTCATGCCATTTCTTAAGGGCCCTGGAAGTATGTTCATCGAAGATGGACCTCTTCATGTATGATCCCATCTGAAGATTCCGACATTATCATTTTGATCAAAATAAAGGAATAATGAGTGGCCAGAACTTAAGTTGTGTCTCAACAAAACTTGTAACTGAATTAATAATTTTATAGAAAATTATAGGACAAATCTAGTTGTCATTTGATCGTTGCAAAAATGAGGTAGCATGAGTGCATCAGCTATAGTCTTTATACAAGGCAGAGAAAATTATTTTCCAATGTTGAGTCTTTTAGTGAAGTCCTACTCAGAGAAGATTTCTTCAAAAGAACTTTCATGTCTCCTAAGAACCACAAGGAGCCAAAGGGAAATCCAAAGGCTGATGGAATTAACTTATTGTATAGTTTACTGATCCATTCCTAGCAACAGCAAACCCCTGAATAGTCTTTGGTTTTGGTATCTGTAACTAAGGGTATGTTTCTATGTTATCTTATATGGCAACTGGTCTATATATTTTGGCAGAATGGATGATCACCCATCCATTATACAATGTATTCCTGAGAACAAACCAGAACCAACATTAGTTGAAATACTGTTCATCATCATCATTGTCAAAGCCTTGTCCCAACTATGTTGGGGTCGGCTATATGAATTCCGTTTGTCCATTCCGATCTATCCGGAAGCAAATGCTACCGGTTGAAATGCTGTTATTTCTTTTTTGCTTTTTTTTATTGGGGCGCTAGACTGCTATTTCTTCCTTTTCTACCAGAATCAATATCAATGCCAATCACTAATATAGATTCGGGACAGAGGTGAGAATATCATCTCACATTGACTTCATACTTTTGAATGAATAATCGTCTGTTCTGACAAAATATTTCAACCAATGGCAATTTGGAGAGTAAAGATGAGTGATTAATGTAATTCATTCGATAACCAAGTTAAGGCATCTGGACATGTGATGTAATTGACGATTGCAAGCAACATGGTAATGCTGTGGTTATTTTTCTGAAGTTCAGTATAGATAAATATCACTTATGTGAAAGAGAACTATCAATTTTAAATTTCAGTCATCTCTATAAAAATAGGCCCTCTTCAATAAGTAGATAGAAAAGATACCTGAGATACAAGTGCATAGAGTGGAAGAGTAATATAGCTGCACAAGAACTGGACGCCCACTCTGCACACCCGAATCAACAATTTATTTAATAAGACAAATTAAACTCATCGATAAAGGATACCAACTATCAAAAAAGAACTTAAAATCAATTTAAGAGGACTAAGCTGGTAACTGGTGAAAAAAAAATTAAGCTAGTGCTGTGAATTGTTCTCAGGACCTCATGCACTTAAAAAGATTCTCTAGAAACCACCTGTTTTTTTTCTTTGACCAAGTACATTTAGAAACTACTTTATGTGGCTAATGGGTTTCTTTTAAAACTACAAGAAAAAATATACAATGTTTGATCGAACCAATTGTTTGATCCAACAAACTTGAACACGTTGGACCCAGCCTCAACAACTTCAACTATTCACATGATGGGTACTATTAATAAGAGATATTCCAAAAATCATTAATATTGGATATATTGTAATTGTCATTTCGACCATGCTAAATGTGGATAATTGGCTGCAATTGTCCTTTTGCTAGCCATAACAGTGGTTAACATCATTTGATAATAGCGCATGCACCACCCATGTTACAGCCTTTAGGGATACATTCCAACAAATGCCTTTGAAGAGAAATGGGATACATTCCAACAAGGTGGGCCTCAACTGCACCATTGCTGGTAGAATGGAAAAAAACAAAAAAGCAATTTGCCTCAATCGATAGTCCAAGTAATCATAACTATGTGGCACGCATTTCATTCCTTTAGAAGAAACAGCTGATCATTTGCCTTTGAAGAAATTAGCTGTTGCCAACACATTTTGGTGATAAATTAACAAGTGTTTAAACATATGGCCCTTTTTCATCGGTTTACCCTATTTTTAAGGGCTCTCCACAAATTTTATGGACCCAGCTGATTCTTATGCCGAAATGGCATGAGAAACCCTAATGTAGATCTACTCTAAACCCGTGCCGCGCCGCACTGGCCCAAAAACGATTCCCAATTTTCCCTGAGCTTTTTTGGTCATCACCATAGCACTAAAATGATTGATATCTATGAAATCTGTCAAGGCCGAACACAACTATAATATGTCTAAATGGAATATCCAGAAACCCCAATATAACATTAAAACAAAAGTGTGATTAATAACTCACCCAAGCACAATTCTAGCAATTAAAAGCGGCAAATTTTCATGGAAGCAAGAGCGCAGTCCAAACTCATACTGTCCACAGAGAAAACTTCCATTGAGCATACTGATGGGAAAAAAAATCATAATCACAACATAAAAAACGGCTGAGACAGACCGGGCCACACCCATATCCACAGGAAATATGTAATCTGGATGCATTCTGCAAAACATTTGAAAACAAGCAGCCTTTCAGATGTCTGAAGATGAAATACTTCGAATGATGAGTTATGAATATTGCATACTTTCTGCATTCAGGTAAAAATTGCAATGCTGTAAATATACTTGACTTCGAATTTGGACACCCAATTGAATATATGGATATATTCCAGCACTGACCTTACTCAAATGCACTAGTTTCCAAATTATGATGCCAAGATATGGCAGGACTGCCATGGATATGATGGACACACCATGGATACAACACGCACTGATTTCACACATAATGACAGTAAGACAGAGATATTTTGTCTGTTTTTAAGTAGCCAGGTATCATAGTTCAAATAACAAGCAAAGCTTACTTCAGCTTGTGCCCCCATTTATCTGCTAAATCTACCAAGGGTGATACCATTGTCTTAAATATCTTCTTGTCAAATTATTGCCTTAGGTAAATGTAAGGATATTTTCAAATTTGGGGTTTTTCTTAGGGCTGTCAATGAGCTCTCAGCTTCACTTTGCTCAGGTTCGGCTTGCACTCAATGTGACAAGCTCAAGCTTCTGAGCTTCCCAACTTGAGCTCATTCCAGCTTTGAAGCATTTAATCAAGCTCGAGCTAATCTGAGCTGATCTTATGTTAATTCAAGCTCAAGCTAACGTAGAACATAGATCACTTAAACTCAAGCTCGAGCTTGAGTTCAGAGACTAAACCACAACTTAGATTTACTTCAATGTGTTGTGATATAAAGTAGTATATTCAAGAAATAAGTGCTCAAATCCTTATAAATAATCACTAAAATCAAGCTTCAACCATTTCAGTTCATATATAAATTGATTGACCCAAAAGAATTTAAATTAAAAAAAAAAAAAAAAGCAATCTCCAAATAATCGTTAGATTTATCAAAATTATAAATCCCTACTTTCATGGAACAAAAAACTATGCCTCTCTCTCTCTCTCTCTCTCAGAGGCTTGTTGAAAAAATGAGCTCAAACTGAAGCTGAGCTTAGCTAAGCAGCACCTTGCTTTTCAACTAATTGTAAATGAGACTGTAAAATAGGCTCAGCACAAGCTCGAGCATGTGAAAAATTAAGCTTGAGCTCCAGAGTCCAGCCAAGTGAAGTTGAGTTGGGAAGCTCACAATCTAGCACAGCTCATTGACAACCTGTTTTCTTGCAATATTATCAAGAGAGTTTCGCAAAAACTATATTATTTTTAAACAAATAAAAATAAATCACTACCGAATATTGCAAGAAATTGTAGATTTATCCTATTCTTTCCATTTTTATCCAAATATTATTACAAATTTCGAGTGATATTTCAAATTCTAAAAATATTTTGGAAGTATCACAGTATAATCCAGAAAATACCATTTTAAGTAAATGTTGTATTATCACAATATTTTCAAAATACCATGATATTTATGACGCTGGATAATACTTATCAAAGGTAGAGTCAGCAATACCTGAAAAAGTACAAAATGGATGAGAAACAGAAGTAATTTAGGTCGACCAAACCAAAAGTGTTTATCTCCAACTTGCACAAGAAGGATTCCTTGAACCATCGCATGTCGCTCTTGAATTTCAATTGCCATCTTTGTGATGATAGCTTGCAACTTGGTTCCAACCGCCAATACTATCTGCAACCAAGCATGATATATATATATATATATATATATATATTTTTATAACGGAGAGTGTCCCCGCCCTTTGGCCGGGAATAATCCCTATGGGCCCAGGGGGAGCTGGGGAATAGCCCCAATGTGGAAGTGCAGTTTTGAAACCTCAACCTCCGGGTGCAAACCGTGGTCTTAGGCCAACTGTGCTACCCCTTGGGGTTTATCTTCTTCTTCTTCATTATCATCATCATCATGGCTCCCTTCTATTTGCAGTCTCACCTAATCAATTCTACTAATAAAGTGTGGATGCCTGACATGCAGAGAACACTTCATGAATAGTCACTCAGAGCACTAAAAAATTCCTTGTCAATCGCCCAATGTAAGCTACTTTTTGGAATAATCACGTGGCCCACTAAAAACTTGTTCATAAGCTGTCAAATGTAAACTTAATGGGCCATTTATTTGCATTAGAATACATAGAAATTGAATACACGATGTTGTTAAAATGAAGAGTAAAAGTGAATTTCCAAACATGAACATCGAATTACATTTTCTTTAGGGAAATAGAATCAAAAGAAGATGTTATTTGATGATCATTTTTGGAAATTCGCCTTTGATCTTCATTTTTAACCACCGTATATATTCAATTCCTATATATTTTAATGCAAACAAACAGTGTAAGGAAAGGAAGGCAGATACTTGGCCGTTGCTGTGAATCATCATACACTTTGTTGGAAGTTAGACTTCTGCAATCTTTATAAGACATGTATTATCTCAAAGTCTCACAAAGCTTTTATGCTGCTCTTTGTATTGACCAAGGGCGCAACTTGGACCTATCCAAACTTAGCCTAGCAGGATCTGACCCCACAAAAGGTTAAATTTTGGTTGGAGTAGGACTGTATTTTGAAACCCACATTGAAGTTAGGTCAAAATGGAGACCCTACCTTGCTTATCTAAAACAATTGCTGCCTCCTTTAAGGCCCACTTCGACACAAAATAATCATTGCAGGCAGGGAAATAGGTATCTCCAAATGGAGCTTCTCTCACCTACAGGAGTTCTGCAGAAGGATGCTCCACGATTCTTAATCCATGTCGTCCACAAAGTGGGAACCCTCTAAATCAAAGAAGGGGGCCAAAATTATAGCATGGCCGTAGGAGAAAATCACCCCACTATTTGGACATGGACTAAAAGTGTTCTCGGCGACATCATCAACATCATCAAAGCCCTGTCCCAACTATGTTTGAGTCGGTTACATGAATGTTGTTTCTCCATTCCGATCTATCTAGAGCCAAATCCTCGTATAGGTTGTACTTCTTTAGATCCGACCTTACTACTTCCATCCACGTCGTCTTCGGCTTACCCATTCCCTTTGGTGGGCCATCAACTTGCATAGGAAAACTTTTTCCTCAGTGACATCGTTGATGACCTGCGTTAGACAACTCCAAACCATCTCAAACAGGTTTCTCTTATTTTATCATCTATTCATGGCACCTTTAACTGCTCCTAAAAAGGCTCATTTCTGATTTCATCCTTCCCAATTGTACCACACAACCACCTCACCATTCTCATCTTTGCTACACTCATTTTAATAACATGGACTAAAAGTGTGCCAAATAAAAATTCAATTAAATGGTTTTGGCCCTTTAAATTTTAAGCCCTCAAATTTGAAGATTATATATCATGCAAATTTAATGTGATAAAATCAATACCAAGCAATGTTAGATTATTGTTAGGATCAATGCCAATTTAAGGGACTACTTTTTTTTTTTAGATTATTTTTAGGATCAATGCCAAGTTGAGGGACTATTTTTATCACACATGTCCATAAGGAAGGGCAAGAGGTAAAGGAGTCGTCTTACAGAGAATCAAGCTATATATCATCACCGTCATTGTCACTATCATATTAATATAATTCATAGCACATACTACAAGTACTATACTATATCAAACGAGTATATTTTAATATCAAAACCCATTAAGCGAATAATAAGGAAAAAAGAAAAGTGGATATCATACAGGATGGAAATTTACAATTTAGCTCAAGCGTAAGTAGGCTAAGGTCAAAATGCCAAGTTTGGGTTTGGATTTCCAAAAACACAACTCAGATGGAGGTTCAGTTGGGATCAAACTTGAACCCTTTGCCATAGCCAATTATATTTGGGCTCTATTTTGCATATGTAAAAAAGAAAACCTGATTTTTTCTGCCTGGTATCCTTTGTAGTATTGCGATGAACTGAAAAAGTGAAACAAATTTTGGTGACATGAGAAATGACAATGGCTTTGGAAGTAGTCTTCGTAAGATTAGTGGGATGCTAGCTAGTCATTAGCTTGAGTTCTTGGGAGCTAGTCTAAGTTCCAAAAATTTTTAAAAGGTTGAGGCCAAAAGAATTATTTGAATGTGAGTTAAGTATAAAAGTCATTGTCTGAATGATTGTTGGACCAAGAATTTGCTTTTTTGTAGGGACAAATCGTTGTCTTGAGTATCCAGAATTTCTTTTTCTTTCACTTGAACTCTCTAATAAGCCCAGTTAAGGAAGATCTAAACCACTAAAAATTACACATTTTGCATGTAGCTAAACCACTAAAAATCACACATTTTGCATGTAGAATAACATATTGCATTAAAGATTGGGTAATATATGGGAGATGCTCTTGTGATAGTTACTCTCACGGTACTATGAGAGTAAGGGGTGGGGGATTCACATTGGTTGAGATGATCTCGACATGGTTGGTTGAGATGATGTCGACATGGTTTTGAAGTAATAAAAATGCATATGATGCACACATGTGGTTTTCCAAATCTACATAACCATCAATCACAACTAAACCAAGCCAGATAGTATTATGAAGTCATAGAAAAAACCAGGCCAAACAACTAAAAGGTAGGAAGAGTAACTAGACGACTGACAAGCACAAAAGACCAATTATGCTTAGCATTGAAAGAGAGCATATGATAATGAAACAAACAAGTTAAACAATCTAGGACATTGAATGATAATCTGGGATACGATCGTAAAGTAAAGTAAAATAAAACAAATAAACAAAAGCATCTCTCTGTTTGCATTTGGACATAATACTTAAAATGCTCTAAATAGTAAGCAAATTAGAATTGTTAACTGCTGCTAACTGTTCTGAGTGCAAGTGTAGCTTTTCTTCAGCGTAATCGTTCCTTGTGGAGGGAATAGGGCGGGGCTGCAATCCATAGAGGAGGTGCTGAGGGAGGATGAAATCTGTCTGCAAAAAGTTGTTGGACCTTCCGATCCTCGACATTAAAAACACCCGAGTCACAACATCCGCGTGGACTGCGAAAATATAGCTCCGGGCAGTTGTCTCCAAAATATATGCGATTTCCTTCTAAGCCTGGGAATTCGCTTGCCATAACAATTATGGAAGAATTATACCCCAGAAACACTATCCTATCCCCCAAGCTTTTCACCTTGGTCAATTGTTTATAGGGCGCCCCCTCAGCCACCGGGGCAGGGGCCTTGTAAATGTCAAAATTGCGCGATATGCGTGGACGAGTGTCATCAATATACCCTTCATCTCTAATAATCAAAAACATGCTATCAGAGACTATGTCTGGTACCAAGTAGGAAGGGCCATGGGGGTCCAAGCCTTGAGTGAGCTTTTCAAAGCAGGGGGGATTGTCCTCGCAGCGAAAAAGGTATATGCCTGCTAGCGGACTGAGCGCGTAAAACTGTCCATTGTGATATACGACATCCTCCATGTATGGGGCTTCATCGATCTCAGTCCAGACCTTATCTCCAATCCTACAAAAAGCAGAATGTCCAAGTCCGTAGATGGCCACTGCCATGTTGGCATCATCCGAAAGTGCAGCCTTGCATATGTGCATGTCACGGATCTCTTCGATGGTGTAAGCTCCCTCCTCGCCATCCTTGGCTACGTAGTTCTGGTGTTTGAAGGTGGACTGGTGAGGGAGTTGTAATGTCTTTTTTAACCATGGATGAAAGAGAGATATGTTGAGATCTATGTCCACAGTCATCAGCCACCCGTTCTGAAAAGACCCGCAGCAGCGCTTGCCGCGCATCTCCGGAAGCCGGACAGTGAATATCTTCTGCCTGGAGAGACTAAACAGATCGCGAGCGTCGGGATCTTCTTCTTCTTTGTCTTTAGAAAGCATCATCAGCCATGGCAACTCACGGAGTCTGCTACTGCTTTTCTTCAAAATCAACCACCATGACTTGCAAACAAGTTGCATACGTACACAATCCGGTGATATCAAAACAAGTTGCATACTTATACAATCCGGTGAAATCAAATGACTGCAAATCATCTCCAACAGATCTTCATGAAGATCCACCCAGGTGTTGTTGGCCATGATAAATATATATCTATAGATAGATTGATAGATTCCACACAAAAGGGATAAGCCCAAACAAATCAATTAGAAATCAAACAATACAATTGAAGCGATGAACGAAACAAAAAGAGACAGGAAAACAAAAGGTTAGGGAGAGAAGGGGAGGTGGAGAAGAAGGAAATATGTTGTTAGGGCTTGAATGAGGAAAGGGAGTCGCAGAGGATTCTCTTTCCCCGTATCCAATAAATAGGAGTTTACTAGATACTGTATGACGCCGGCGAGTCCGAATTCTCCTATTACACGGGAGCTTTTATAAAACTCCATTGCGGAGGAGCCCACCTAGATAGAATCTGGACCGTTAAAGTTGAATCGATCGGTTGGATGATTTATATATAGGCCCACGATGGAGTTCCAGAGCATCCGGAGTGTGGGACTCGACTCGACGCCCAATTTTGTTGAAAATCTGAACTGGTAAAATCGAAATCAGACCCCTCATCAAATTGAAATATTTATACTGACTGGAGTTCCTCCCATATTAGGGACTAGCAAAAAAACAGGCGCGGAAATAATTAAAATGTATTAAATGTGGAGATATTCATTTTAGATGTTAATTAATAGAGAATTTTGTTGAAAAAATCTCATTAGATTCACTATAAAACAAAAAGGACTTGAAAGATATGAAATGACCGTATAAGTCCCGGGAGTCCTTTTCAATTCATATTTGTTTGTTGTTTCGTCGAGCGGCAATATCCCCGCTCACCTACATAAACGAACGGAGACTCGTTCGTTTATTCTTCTTCATCCCCCCTCTATATTTCTATGTGCTTGCCGCTCCTCTCCTCTCTCAAAACCAGGTGCTCCAATGGGTCCACGACAACCCCCTCTCCCTCCTCTTTTTCTCCCCCACTCCACTCACACCACCATGCAAATCTCCTTCTTCTTCATCTTCTAGTCCTTCGTCTTCTTCGATTTATGCAACCGGAAGAATAAAAAGAAGAAGAAGAAACAACTTAGATGGTTTCAATGGAAGAGCAGCAAAATCCAAGAAACTTGTTGTTCGGCATGTACGAAATGGGGTGAATCCTAGAGCAAGGAACCTTCGCCAAGGTCTACAATGGCAAACACCTTAGATCCGGTGAGAGCGTTGCCATCAAAGTTGGATATAAGGGGTAAGAGAATAGTTTGTATAGGTGGAAGGAGTTGGAGGATGGATGAAGGAGAAGAAGGATGCAGAGGAAGAGGAGGAAGAAGAATGAACGAGTAAGCGGGGAAATCACCGCTTAACTATGAAAAAGGAAAAACTGCTTAACTATGGAGAAGAAGAAGAAGAAAAAAGCGGGGATATCCTCGCTCTTATATGCAGGTGAGCAGGGATATCGTCGCTCGACGAAAAAAAAAAAAAACACCTAAAAGAGCCGTGTGACTAATACAGTCATTTCATATCTTCTAAGTCCGTTTTGCTCTACAGTGAATCTAATGTGATTTTTCCGGTAAAATCCCCTAATTAATAAGAATAAAATATATCTAAAATAATATAAATATTTCATTTATCATTTTAAAATTCAGGGTTTTTTACCATAAGCATTCTCAAATTTCATTATAATTTCAAAAGTATTCTTAAATACATGTAATGCCTAAAAACATCTTATTTTTTCGAATCAAATTTCCCCTCCAACTCCTTTCTCGCGACATTCAGACTTAATTTCGTATATTGAAGTATTTCGAGGCTAGTTCAACCCCTTTCTCGTGACATTGAGACTTGATTTCGCAGCATGGACATCGACGTCATTTTTTCAATGACGAGGTTGGATACTCTCTCTCTCTCTCCTTGTTTTTCTTCATTTAATTAATTTTAACAATTCATACTTTCTACATTAAAGATTAATTTAAATCTATATTTTTTTTATTTTTTAAAATCATTATTCTTATAAAAAAAATCTTCTTAATTAGGGCTTGGGAAAAAAATTAAAAAAAAATATATATTTTTTCTTATGGCCCACGTTGGATGTGGGCGCCGGTCGCTAGATATAGGAAAAAAAAAACATTATTTATGAAAGAGCCTTCTTATGTTAAAGTTTAAAAATGAATTAATTTAATTATCTATTCATAATATAGAATAGACCGTGGGAAATGAAAATTACTTTCGATTCACATTAAATTGATTGAATAAATTCAATGAATCTATTGAAAAATTTGATCTATTAAATAAATATTAAAGTCTAGAACCTTGTTTCTATAAAATAAATGTTAAAGTTTGCCCCATCACCCGCCCCTTTTATTTATACATTTAATTTGAAGTTATTCAAATAAATTGCATTATGAAACAACTTCTCACCTCTTGGCATTTATCCATAAAAATCCCTTGAAAAAATAATTCACCATTGGATTGTATGGAGCGGTAATTCCCATTCTTTTGAGTCATTGTGAGGCATGTTTCAGTGGACTGCCCTGAACATTGCAATTTGCATGCAAGTATCCAATTTTATTATAGACAAAACTCCATGGTATAGAAAAAAGTGTATATCCATGAGAAAATGTAATTTACATAGAAAAATGAAGTATTGGATACTACGTAATAAGATATAATTCTTATACCCCTTTTAAAGTAGCCTAGCACCATGGTGGACTGAAAAAGATATCATAAATCAAACCATTTTGTTTTATAACGGAGGGTGTCCTGGCCCTTTGAGTCTGATTAATCCCTACGGGCCCAGGGGAAGCCGGTTAAATCCCATGTGGCCCCAGTGTGGTAGCGCGGTTTTCAACTATCAACCTTCAGGAGCAAACTGTGATCCTAGGCCAACTCAGCTACCCCTCAGAGTTAAATCAAACCTACTTATATTTTTTCCCTACATAATGCTAAGCCAACATCCTAAAATGAATAGTTAGGTGTACGTAAATCAATTCTAGATCATTAAGATCAAACCAATTGAGATTCACTCATTCCACCCTAAACAGCTTTTACTTTTTTTATAAAATTCAGATTTCTTTTTCTTTTTTTCCTAAGTGGCCTTGTGGCCAAAGTAGGAATTGGAAATCACCATGCCAGGGATCGATCCCTAGCAGGATGCATGGGAGCTGTCATTCCCAAAATTCAAATTTCTTGGTAGTGTTTGAAGGTGCGGAGAATATTTCCAAGGAGAATTAAGTCCCCATCCCCACTCCCCTCCCTGGAAGTACCAGAGTCTGCTTCCAATCAAAGACTAAACAAAAATTGTAATAATATGAAAATAGATGGTTTACATCGATTAGAGCACCCCTCACTAGCAGGAGGAGGAAATTCTATCTCAAGATGAGAGGAGAAAAATAATAATAATGTCTTTATCTTCTGTAGTGTCACTGATAGATGACATTTAGAAAAGTTAGGATGACGTATTGTATTTCAAATTGTTATATTAATTTTTATTCTATATACAGCAACAAACTTGACCGATCCGAAGAGTTTTATATCACAAACCATAAATCCATCGAAAGTTTGGTTTGGGCAAAGCAGTTGTGAGTCAGGATAGACTTGAGTTAAGCCTGAGTCCCTGACCTATATGAAGTCCAATTGGTAGCAATCCCTATTTATGGGGGATCTTTTATATTTGTACTCTTTAAACTTGACCTATATCAAGTCTATGTTTAAACTTGTTGCATCTTTCATTAGAGTTATGGTAAAATCATGCTTACCTTTCATTTTAAGGATTGAGGACCCATTTTGCTAATCATTTTATGCATATTTTTGTTTATTTTATTTTTACTCCAAGTAGTTGTGATTCTAAGATGTCATGAACTAACTCAAAAGCTTAAGTTGATAGGTGGAAGGCCCAAATAGGTATATGAAGCCTTGTCAAACCCATTACTTAAGGGATGTAGGATGTGAGACTTTTCCAATAGTGATTTGGCTCACCAAGACGAGATGATGGGACTTACTGTCCATTCCCTTGCAAGATCAAAGTTCACCAAGTCTGAATGCTGGCTTTCTCAGTATCTGAAGACACCGATGGAGCTCGAATACATCATTATATACCATACGTAGTGTACCAGGTGGGGGTATTCCGAACCGGATTACCTCATTGTGCTTATATGGACAAGACTGGTCAAGTATATGATCCAAGCAGTCTAGAGTGTCGGTGTTACTCTCTTATTGCTATCAACGGTTACCACCACGTATACTTCACGCATACTACAATGCCACTCCATGCGATCACTCTAAAAACCGGCATGCAAGTGCAATGTTGAATGTCGTATAAAATATTGAGTTATGTATCTTCCATCACCAATTGATTTTGAAAGGAATGGTAGCTTAGTGGGTGCATAAGATCCTACAATATCCCTTCCTATTTTTATTAATCAAAGCTTCTAGTACCATGCTATCACCTAAATGCCCAAGTCCGGACTTCGATTCTGTAATTGTTAATCCAAGCATTAAGTGCCATGCTCTAATCAACGTTCTAAGTGTCACTCTGAACCCATACTGTCTCAGTCCAGACTATACCTCACCTCTATGGCATTCATCCATACCATCAATCCATATAATGAATAAAAGCATGTAAAAAAGGTCTCATCCTCATCTGTAATAAACATAGCCATGTATAATAATCCAATATAAGTCTTTGCCCCTCTCTAGGTGTAGGTCCCACTTCACCCAAGACAGTAGCCAAAAGAACCTTAGATGCCCAATTAAGATGTTTTTCTAAGTACTTCTGAAAGTGAATGGCATCCAAGGTCGTCTATCAATAATGGACCGAGTTCCATGTCATGATCTTACACCCTACTTTAGGTGGCTACATGGGTCAAGGTTAAGCCCACCCTTTACTCATGTCTAGCATGTCCGTAATTGTCCAATTGAAAAGTCAATGGGCCCAATTGAGATTAAATCCCAAAACAGTCAATTTTTGAAAAACGCAGCCTGTAATGTATGCGGTCGACCACATGGGAGGCAGGTCGATCGGGTACACTGGATTGCATGAGAACCCTGTCAGTCAGCCTGTTTCAATTATGCAATGTACACAGTCAACCACATGGAGGGTCGATTGACCAACTACACGAGAATGCCCGAGATTCAGTGAATCACGTTTGTCTTAGTTATGCAGTGTACTCGGTCGATTGACTACACTATGGTGACTCTAGCATGCCGACAAACACTATTCTCAAGTGATGGAATCTGCAGTGTCATCGGTTGACTTGGTGGGTGGCCAGTAGACCTAGTACACCTAGGCTCCAAAATTTTAGATTTATGCATCTATCTCCTTTCATCCAATTTCCATTCAAAACCCATCAATTCCATCCGAATCCATCATAAATCCATCTCCATATATGCAATCCCCATCACACATCATCATCTAATCACAAATGGCCCATTGATCTTCCAAATGAAGGTTTTCCATCCATCGATGGTCATAAACATGGAAATTAGAGCTTATTAAGGGTTATCTATAGATCATATCATCAAATCAACATCAATAAGAAGAATTCCGCAAAATGAAAGCATTCATACTCTAAGAATATCATTTTCGAGTATAGTAATGATCATGCATTGAGATCTGGAAGGAGCAGCAGCAGCACTTGCCGCGCATCTCTGGAAGCCCAACAGTGAATATCTACTGCCTGGAGAGACTAAAGAAATCGCGAGCGTCGGGATCTTCTTCTTTTTTGTCTTTAGGAAGCATTATCAGCCATGGAAGCTCACGGAGTTTGCTACTTCTTTTCTTCAAAATCGACTGCCATGACTTGCAAACAAATTTCATTCTTATACAATGTGGTGAAATCAAGAGATTGCAAATCATCTCCAACAGATCTTCAAGAAGATCCACCCAGGTGTTGTTGGCCATGATAAATAAATCTATAGATAGATTTGATAGATTGCACACGAAAAGGGATAAATTATATATATAACCACAAACAAATCAATTAGAAATCAAACAAGACAAGACAAGTGAAGTGAGGAGATGAACGGAACCAAAGGAGAGAAAAAGGTTAAATAGAAATAGAAACTGATATGGATGGAGACGAAGAAGATATCTACTTTTATTAGGTCTTCAATCAGAGGACTCGTCTCGTCCTAATCGTATCCAATAAATATAAGGAGTTTACTAGATACATACTGCATGAGCCGCAAGTCTGGATCCTCTGTTCCAGACTTACAGGAATTATAAGGTAACAAGAGCCACGTTTAGATAATCTGAACTGTCCAAGTTCAAGTTGGATAGCATCCCCTCCACTACTGATATATTCTATTTCTATTCTCAGAAATTTCATTTAAAAAAAGTGTGGATTCCACTGTATGACGCATGCATGTGTGTTTAAAACGAGTGGGTTCCACCATATGATGGAGCACTATAATGCGTGTGCGTCATTGCTGGCGTCAATAGCGGCTCCAGGAATTCGAGTCAATAGGGTCAACAAAAGACTTATCTTCCGCAAATCGAGTAAATTTATTTTTTCCTTTATTACATCTGTCATCTACTTTTGATAATTCGACAAATATAATATAAAATTATCAAATAATCTATTTTCGATAATCAGACAAAGATAATACTGAATTCTAAAAAAAAAAAAAGAACATTATTACTAATACTTCTTAATCCAAATACATAAACTCCTACAGTTGCCCTCAACGGCTTTCATGTGTTGAAATCGTTGCATAATAGCTTCATTATCAACACTGCTTTGTAGTGGGGTCAAAAGCTTCCCATAAGTTCAAGTCAAAAGCTTTGTTTAGGTCACCGTGATGAATGTGGCACCGCCCATGGCTGATGTGTATTGAAAATATTTCTATCACACAGTCATACCATAGGACCCATTATTTTTTAACTAAAACTTGATAATAACTCATCTAGAGCGGTACGATGATCTATATATGGGTCCCATGATCGATTGTCGTGTAATAGTTGCAACAGTTTCCTAGCTAGGATCTTCACAGGGCTTACTCCTTGCTCTCACGAGAACTCAAGGTAGACCCAATTTGTTCAAAACTCAAACAACTAAAATCAGACCCCTCCTCAAATTGAAATGTCTACAAAGTTCAATCCAGCTAGAGTTCCTTTTATTATTATTATTATATATATGTATATGTATAATGGGAGGTGCTCTTGTGAAAGACACTCTCACCTTACTATGAGAGATAAGGTGGGGGCCCTCACATCCATATCCAATGTCAACAACTTAAATGTGAGGGCTCTCACCTTTATCTCTCATAGTAAGGTGATAGTGTCTCTCACAAAAGCACCTCTCATATATAATAACTAGCTAGAAAACCGTTGCAACTAGTTATGGCTTGAAATTGAACGAGGAGAGCTGAGAGGAGTCGTTGAGGAGAGAGGATTCTCTGCACGTGTAACGCTTTTACTAAACAGCCCACGGAGGTAGAATCGGGACCGTTAAAGTTAGATAGATTGGTCGGATGATTTATATATGGACCCCGCGATGTAGTTCCAGAGCATCCGAAGTCAGACTTGACACCACGTAAAGGTTTCCAAGTATATGTAGCATTCTCAAAATTTATCCTAATACTATAATGTTGACTAGCATGAAGCTCCTATGCGATGCACAAGTTAAGTCTCGTGCGACCTAAATAATATATTAAAACTAATATCCCATTCATATAAATTCATTTATAACAAAATAATTAGAAAATTTAAATCAACCAAAAAACTATGAAAACCAAACCTTTCTTCCTTTAATCCATGTTAGCATGCACATTTCATCTTAAAAATAAAGGATTCATATGCATTTCTGTTCATTTTGAATACTATATAAAAACTTTAAAAATAACCTTAATTTATAGAGTTAGAAGGTATCCCTTTGAATTGGATCACATCCACACAAATGGGCCCAAGAAACACATTTTATTGAAAATACACATATGTAGCCCAAGAGACACATTTTATTGAAAAGGCACATATTATATGTTTTTAAAAGAACACATTCACAAATGGGCCCCAAGAGGTTGATGTGGCTTCTCCTAAAGCCAGAATTGTGTTCTTTTTTTTTTTCTAACTAACATTCAACTTTAAAGAGAAATAATGGTTCGGTTAAGAATGTGTTTAACCCAATCTAAGATCGTAGAGTTGTATTTTATGCAATCCAGCCTATCGGCCAACTTAATTATGTGCATATCAATTTATGCAGCCCAGCTCGTGGGCTGATTTAAATGTATGCTTATCAAACGTTAATTGGAGGAGGGGAGATGGAAAGACTCGTAATGGAAAAAAGGGGGAGACCAAAAAAAAAAAAAGGCCTCATTCAATTATCGTAGCCCTTAATTTAACATTGTTAAAGTCAAATGATATCTTAAAGATCCTTTTGAGACTCAATTCAATAGTGAGTGAATGCCTAATGACGATAAAAGTTTATGCATAATGCCAGATTATGGAATGACCAAAGGGGCTTGCTTCAATTCACCGATTGAAGGTGGCCTAGAGAATCCGAACTCAGGCCTCCATTTTCGTTGTATTCTGCATCTTAGGTAAAAAAAATTTTAAATCCTTTAAAACAAAAACACCCCGCCCCCCTTGAAATTAACTAATAATACCCAGAGTGGAACAAAATTAGCCCAAGCTCTATCCACAACAACTCCTTTTCATCCTTCCCCATTCTACCGATTTGATCCTAAGGTGGCCCACACTGGAGGGTACCCCAATTAACTTAGGTCACCAAACCTACATGGATGTTCCAAGTAAATGCTGTAAGCTCCCTCCTCCCCCTTGTCGGCTACGTAGTTCTGGTGTTTGAAGGTGGATTGGTGAGGGAGATCTATTAGCTTTTTAGACCAGAGTTGAAAGAGACATACGTTGAGATTTATGTCCACAGTCATTAACCACCTGTTCTGGAAGGACCTGCAGCAGCTCTTGCAGCGCATCTCCAGAAGCCCAATAGTGAATATCTTCTGCTTGGAGAGACTAAAGAAATTAAAAAACATCGAGATCTTCTCCTTTTTCTTTAGGAAGCATGGACAGCCATGGCAACTCATGGATATTCTTCAAAGTCGCTCACCGTGACTTGCAAACATATTGCAATGTTATGAAATCCGGTGAAATCAAAAGACTGCAACTCTTCTCCAAGAGATCTTGAGGAAGATCAACCCAGTTTTGTGCCATTGAGAAATAATTGTAGATGAAGAAGAAGAAGAAGAAGAAGGGAATACCTACTTCCTTAGGGCTTCAAAGAGGAGTTTTATTCAGAGCCCTTGGCTTCTTCTCAGAGCCCCACCTCTCTCTCTCTCTCTGTCAATGTTGATTGCTTTTGGAATTGGCCTGGTCCTTTTGTTTTTCTTTAATTCACATAAAAATATACTAAAATGCCAGTTTTGAGGTATTTTTTTGGGTTGTATTTTGTGAAGCTTTGTGATTTTTTATATGGATTTATATAAAATTTGTTGCACTTATGCATTTGAAATAAATCTAAGTTACATTCGACCTTTTCAATATGTTTTTATTCTAATATGTCTTAGATTTAAAAAGAATAGAAAGAGAAAGGTGCATCAACTGCCTATGCCATGTTAACCTAATTTATGTAGGTGTGTTGGATATTGCTTGTTTGTTGTTTGTGTCCATTATAATATATTAAGTTGAAAGGTTTTTGATACAATTTTGATCGTAATTTCTATTTTGACCGATGGTTACATTCAGTTTTTACAACTACAACATGTTTTCTTTACTGCACTCCCTCACTCATACAACTCCCATCTACCCCCACCACTTCTAAAAAAATATGCAACCCAATGCAACTGAATAATTCTACCTCTTCATGCCCTTCCTCCTCTCTCTCAACTACAATATGTTGCCACGTTGTTACTGCTATGAAAGCGTGAAATATGAATCCATATGACATTACTATGAGCATTGGTACCTCATAAGCACATATCAAAGGACGTACAATTATGTCATTATGCCACCCGTGATAGATAGCAATAGGAACACCGCTTGATTGAGAGAATCCTCCCACCATTAGCCAGCAAGCAGGCTGGTCGAACAAAGAAGAACATGATCCGAGTGGAAGATCGATATCGCTTGCAAAGGGTGGTAAAATGTTCAAACTGAAAAGAGAGGGGCCACAACCGTGGGAGACGCAAAAATCCACCAGTTCAACAATGAACTTCATGAAATTTGATTCAAAGAAAATGTCATGATTTATTTTGGTTCTTTCCTTTATTTTAAAAAAATGGTATGTATATGACATATATGTGATGTTTTGGGGTTGTATGTGAACAATGTTTATGGAGAGTTTATTAAATGGCAATGATAGTCTTTGTATTGGGTATGTTTTTGTATTGAAATTATCCTTGATTTGACTAGGAAGATGATGTACAAATGTTTTTTACATAATAATTTTTCATATAATCGCAATTCCATGCAAGTCACTTGCTAGAAGTATCCTTTTTGGAATTTACTACATTGTCAATATTGACGCAAGTTATTAGATTTTTTGGCAGAAAGTTATAACTTTCTTATCCTAATTTTGATACAGGGTCGGTACGGACCTTACTAGTTAAAAATAAGGTCGATACCGAAACATGTTTTCTATTTTTTTCGCACGGAGCTGTGACTTTTCATGTCAATAGAGTCGACACCGACCTTAGGTAGTGTAAATTAAGGTCGCCACTGACCACGTGCCAAATTGGTAAAAAAGAAGGGTTTTTCAGCTCAATTGCTCTAATTGGTGCAACATCTAAAGTGCTTGATTAGGTCATACGTGCGTATTAAGTGCTTTTTCTGGTAAAATCCTCTAAAATTTAAGATCTAGGCCCAACCCAAATACTAAAACACCACATTCAAACTACTCAACCTAAATTTATTTTTGATAATTTGGACTGTAACCAAAATACTAAAATGTAAGGTTCAAACCAAGTTTAAAGTGGGCTACGCCTGTCCATTAGTAGTCCTAAGCTCAACCTAAATTTTATTTTTGGTAATTTGGGCCCAACCCGAATACTAAAACATAAGGTTCAAACTAGGCTCAAAGCCCGCCCTACATAATATGTACTTGTTTCTTCAAATTACTTGTAAATATAGTAACATACCCTTCAATTGCCCGCATGATTCTCACCATGCGGTGGAGTGCATTTGAATTTGAATTCAATACCAGGGTTGAAAGACGCTGTTATAGTAGAATTTTTGGGTGTAATGCATTCCAACTTGAAATTGAATGCCAACAAGAAGCCAAAACAAAGTGGAAAGGTCTGATTTAGAAGAGTTATTATCAAGCCAAGCTGAAATATACCTTCTTTTTGTTGGATTCAAGTTGTTTGGCTGGGTGGGTTAGTATTGTTTGTTTTGATCTTTTTTTTCATCTTAGAATTTTGAATGCCCTGCAAGCTGTGGATTTTAGGAAATTGGAGACGGCTGGTTTGAGGCAATATTGCAGGTGTTTTAAACTTGTAAGTACTGTTGTTAAATGGGTTTTTCTTTTAGTTGTTCCAATCATTGCATTGAATGAATTTTTTTTTTTTTTTTAAAATTTGTACGACTACAATCAAAGTTGCTTCAGGCATGACCTTTCAGGTTTACACAGCTTCATATCATTTTTCGCTCATAGATACAAACATATTGATATCATGTCAAGTTTTCTTTTGAATGTATGGTAATTGTATCTTTGATTTGTTTGATAAACGAGATTTTATGGATTGCTTGACAACTTTTATGGAGTGCATCCAGCTCTTTTTACCCAGTTCTTATAAGGGATCCCAACTTTAGCGTTTTTCAGACTTTACTCATACTACAAAAGAAAAATCTGAAAAGTTGGGAAAGGACTGTAAGCATAAAAAATAAAAATATCCAAAAAGTAGTGTCATTTTGTGTTTGGAATTGCACGTGCAAGCTCAACTAGTATGAATGGAAAGAGGAGTGCATGAGGCTTTGAAGAAGTGGAGCTCCACATCAAGGGCCATCTATTTGAGAATTCAGGCTGCTCAAACTAAAGGTCTCCAAGTATATGTAGCATTCTCAAATTTTATCCTTATACTATAATGTTGATGGTTCGATTAAGAACATGTTTAACACAATCTAAGATTGTAGAGTTGTATTTTATGCAATCCATCCTATGTGCCAACTTATATGCATATCAATATATGCAGCCAAACTCGTGGGCCGATTTAAATGTATGCTTATCAAACGTTTATGGGAGGAGGGTTGATGGAAAGACTTGTTATGAAAAAAAGGGGAGAAAAAAAGGGGGCTTCATTCAATTTTCATAGCCCTTGATGTAACATTGTTAAAGTCGAATGATATCTTAACCGCCGATCCTTTTGAGACTCAATTCAATGGTGAGTGAATGCTCAATGACGGTCAAAATTTATTCAAAAACACCAGCCCTGCCCCCTTGGAAACTAATTATACACAGAGTGGGACAAAATTAGCCCAAGCTCTATCCACAGCAACTCCTTTTCATTCTTCCCTTTCTACCGATTTGCCACACTAGAGGGTACCCCGCTTAAATTAGGTCAACAACCCAAGATGGATGTAGTAGGTATGTAAATCTGGGCGGGCGGCTCAAGCCCAGCATGGGCTCGGCATGGAAAAACTGTGTCTTGGCCATTGACTTGGTCAACGGGCGGGCACGACGGTCCTCCGCTGGGCCAGTGCCCCAAGACTGTGGGTGGCACAACCTGGACCTGCCCGCCCGTGAATATGTCTAAAAATGAGGGAACAAGAAGAAGAAGCAGCGGGAAAAGAATAAACCCAATTCTACAAAAGAATAAAAAACTAAAATAAAACCAATTCCACCAAAGAATAAAAGGGTCTACCGAGACCCTTAATTACTAGGTGGGGCATTGGGTCAAGACTTACAACTACCTAGTGGAGTTAAGATGTATCATTTGTCTCCATTGGATCAGATCAAATCAACACTTTGAATCCCACTATTGGTTGGGAACTCTACTTCTCACCTTAGTACCTAAGATTCATTACTTTCATACTGTTACATTTCTAGAGACAAATGTTTTTTCTTAGTGCACATTACCTCCTAGGGATAGGGTTAGGCCAAGAGCCCAAGTCCAAATCTAAGTCCAAGTAAAGTCTAACTAAAAAACAAAGAAGGAAAGAAGGGGGCCGCCCACGAGAGGCACGGCCTAGCACGGCAGGACCAGGGCCGTGCTGGGCTGACCCTCATGGAAATGGGCATGGCACGGCCCGGGCACGAGTGGGCCCGATGGTGAGTGGGTCGAGATTTACATGCCTAGATGGATGTTCCAAGTAAACCCTTACCTCTCCTCTCCTGTGATTTCATTTTCCTCACAGGCAAAGAAGAGAGATCAGAGATGGCAAAGCCTCTGGGTCCGACTGGGGAGTTCTTCAAGAGGAGAGACGAGTGGAGGAAGCATCCGATGCTGGGCAACCAGTTCAGGCACGCCCTTCCAGGCCTTGGAACCGGCGTCGTCGCCTTTGGAATCTATCTCATCGCTGAAGCGGCCTACAACAAGTTCTATGCTAAGCCGCATGATTCTCACTCCACCCACTGATTCCGAATTAAAAGACCCAAAATCAATTCCCCTTCGACGATTAAGGTACTCGCATAATTATATCCCAATTTGCTGTTTGTTTCACTTGTTCCTCTTTTCTTTTCGATTCTCTCTCTCTGTTTTTTTTTTTTTTTTTCCTCTCTCACATGATTTAATCTTTTCTTATCTGGGTTCTGTAGATGATTGATGAATTAGGCGTTTTGATGATTGCAGAAAAATGGGGTCTTTCTTGTTTTTATGTTGTTGGGTTGCTGGATTTGGATTGTTTTGGACTAGATCTTCTAGGATGATTGCTTTCTTCAGCTACTCTATCTCTCTCATTCTCTCCCAAACATTCTTTTTATCTTCTGTTGATAATTGATGAATTTGGCCTTTTGTTGCCTGTGGAGAAATGGGTATTTCTTGTTTCCTCTGTTTTTTTGGTAACGATTATTCTGAACTAGGTTTTTGTGTAGGTAGGTGGGCGATTAGGGGTTTTCCGCTTCGGATTGGATTTGTTGGTAGTGGAGAATTACGTGTTTTAACTTTTCTTGAAATGTAGAGATCTTTTTTCATGTGTTTGGATTTTATGTTCTGTGATTTTCTGTAGAAGTCGATGGATTAGGGATTTGGTGGGGTTTTGGGGTGTTGGTTCTGTAGGCTGGATAATGTTGTTGGTTGTGGAATTGTGGCTTTTGTCTCTTGTAGAGAAATGACTCCTCTCTGTTTTAGGAGTTGACATTTAGCAGATGTGAAATTGATGCGAAACAGTGCTACATGAATGCTCAAATGATAACATGTTTCTACGACAATAGCAATCAAATACTTCTAAGTTCTACCATTCAGAAAAAAAAAAGTGGTTCTGAATTCAACATGGTGCAAATCGGTTATTGAAAGAAAAAGAAGTAGCAGTGGTAAACAGAATCTGCGTTAAAGAGAAAAAAGAGGGAGAATAAGGAGAAGACAGCGCAGTTTGGAGAAACAAGATGCAATCCAGAAAAATATTTTCCCTGATAGGGGTATGGAAATTTGGGAGAAAAGAGGGAGTAGGGAGAGAGCTCTTAGAGAAGACAGTGAGTGGCAGTGTAATTCAGAGAAACAAGATGCAGTCTATAAAAACAATTTCCTTGAGTGGGGTTTGAAAATCCAGAATCTCACTATTTACATTGTCTAATCATAGCTCTCCCAAAGTCTATATTTTCAAGTATCATACCACCATCAAAGGCGAATGGCTAAATCTGGTTGCAGAGACAAATGTACTAGGGTACATTGAATTGCTAAACCCTTTGTTAGTAAATATGTAGGCAGGGACTGTCCCTTCTTCATTTCATGGAGAGAAAAGTAGATAGGCAAGTTCCTGCAAGAGGTAGAAAAGCAAATTGATGGAAAATCATGCTAAAGTCAGGTCATGGTTTTGTGGAAAAATTATCACCAAATAAAATAGATTTTGTTTTTCCCCCCCGCGCGCTCTCTCTCTCTCTCTCTCTCTCTCTCTCTCTCTCTCTCTCTCTCTCTCTCTCTCAAGTTTTGGGTTTGTTTTAAATGCAAATGTCATCTTTCCACTAAAGTTAAACAGTCGTTAAAGGGCTTAACAATAATAAAGTGCGTAACGTTTTGTGATGGCCTTAATGCACATGAAACATAAGAGGGTATCATTTAGAATTTGGAACCACCAAAAGAATTTGATTAGGAATTTAAATATATTGATAGGGAAGAGCTGAGTTGGCTAGTACCATGAAGAGAAGGGATGTGTTTGTGTAGTTATTAAGAAAAATGATGATCATGCTTGCAAGGGACTTGAGCAGTCATTGAAGGGTTTAACAATAATGAAGTGCTGAGTTGGTGGGTACCATGATGAGAAGGGATGTTTTTTTTTTTTTTTTTTGGAGTGTAAATGATCATTCTTGCAATTTACTAAGTGGAGTGGATTCGGAGTGGAATAGGGCAAATTATTATGCTTGTAAGGGCTTAAGTGGAGTAGGGAGAAGTCACGGGATCTTAGGATAGGTTTCTGTATCTCTTTTTAGAAAGTGTAGTTCTAGAAACAGTAGGTATTGGAGTTGATAAGCATTCAAAAGAGAAGATTTGGAGTGAAAGAAAAATGATTAAGGACTAAGATTATATTTGATAAAAAAAATCTTAAATGTTGGTGTAATGACCATTTGGAGGGAGGGAGAACGAGGGAGGGCCCCACACATAATAATAAGTAAAAGATGGAGGGCCCCTTACCCACATAACATGATAGACATCCAGGCTCCTAGAGTACACATGAGGCCCTGCTGGGCCTGGCCTGTGTTAGAGGAGGGGATAATTTGGTCGAGAATTTTTTTTTTTTGGGTAACAAATAAACTTTCCTTGATAAGGGAAAAAAGCAATACAAAGAGAACTCTCAGTGTGTGTACAAGTTGGAAGGGATTACAACAGTGAGAGTGCCATTTGTGATGGATTTAGATGTTGCAGCCCGAGATTCAAGATTGAATGAACCCAACCTGCAGATGGGATTTGGCCGAATCTAGGTGGATTCTAGGCACACAAGAACACATGAGTAGAGAAAAGTGAAAACAAACACAAATCAACGTAAAGATGGAGTTCTTCTATTCAATATTCAAAATGTTTTTTTTTTAATAGCAATATTCAAAATGTTTCTCTGTCTCTTCCTTCTATTCAGCTCTAAATGCAAGGGAGGACTGTAGAAACAGTGTGGCAGGTATATGGAGGTGCCACCTAGCGTAGTGGCTTTTGGTTGGTTTGCTCTTAAAAGAAGAATTTTAACCCTGGATAATCTTAGGAAAAGAGGAAAGATCGTGGTCAATGCTTGCCTAATGTGCTTGGAGGATGAGGAAACTGTTGATCATCCCCTATTAAGATGCAGATATGCTGTGAAAATATGGAATTTAGTCATAGGCTAGTTTGGATGCAAATGGGTTTTTCTGAAGCTCCTTCAACACCTTTTCGAAATGTGAAATTCTCCCATTGGGTCTCCAAGAGGGAAGGAGCTGTGGAAGCTACATTTGGAAGGAGAGAAACGCTAGGTGCTTTGAGGGAACAAATAGTTCTGAAGAGATCCTATGTGACAAGATCAGATTTTTAGCTGCACAATGGGTGAAGATTAATACCTTATTTAAAGACTATCCAATTGACCAAATAATGTACAATTGGAAGGATATAGCATTCTCTTAAGTTGGGGACCAGGGTGGGAGTTGTAGCTTTGTGAGTTTTTCTTTGTCTTTGGACTGTCTCTAGTGTTGGTGGTCTCTTGTTTTGGGTCTTTGTTTGTTTTGTGCTTTTCCCCATCAGTATAAGCCCTTTGTACTGATGTGCTTTAATGAAAGTTATCATTAAAAAAAATAAATAAATAAAAATTTCCTGATCCCAAAAGGAGATTTACATCTTTATAGAAAAAAGGAGGAACAATCCTAAAGGAGGAATGAGCCTTTCCTAACTAGGACTCTACTTGGTTCAAGAATATAAATTTCTAATCAGTAAGGTAACTTACTAGTCAAATTACTGAAGCAAACAGAAAACTAAATATTTAAAGAATCCTAAATAATATAAACTTCCCACAGCAAAACAGTCGGGTGATCTCATTAGCATTGTGGGCTGATCCAATGGGTTGGGTCAGGTTGACCCAATAAATCATGGGTCCAGCCCAGTGGGCTTGGGCCTGGCTCGTCTTGCACCATGTTGAGAACAACTATAAAGGAAAATGGACTTGAGGATATTGGAAGTGAATCAGTTTAGGTTCGGTGAAGTAGACAAGATCATGGAGTGTTACATATATTTTTTTAGAAGACAACTAGACTTCTGTTGTTCTACAGAACACTGTTATGCGGGGAAGAGATGACTCAAAAAATTGCATGTTTTCAGATATGTAGATAGATATGTAAAGGAACAAGAAAGGGTAGAACTAATAACGAACACATAACGTAAAATCTAAGGATGACTCGAATAAAGAAGAATAATATAGGGATTCCGTTTTGGGCTTGTACACAAAATACTGAAAGCAATCCTTGTATGAAGAGTTTGAGTGTCGCAAATACAAGAAACTAGGAGAAGGTAGACTGATAAAAGATGTGGATTAAATCCTTAAAGTAGTAAGAGCCTAAGAGGTAACTTATTAGATTGGGGAGTGACATACGGTACAGTTTTGAATAGATAGTTGGAAGAGTAGAAATTAGAAAGCGGACACCATAGATAGGATACATATGAATGAACGAAAGACCAGGTACCTTGAAAATGTTGCGAATACTACATTCAATTTATGATTGTGAGATGATAAGCCATGAAATTGTTGTGAAATGTTGTTCATAATTTATTATGTGAGATGATTGCGGAAAATTCTTTGACCGCACAATTTTTTAGATTTTATTGGAATTTCAACTTTTCAATAAGTTGGCAGATTTTTTTAAAGGAGCCTTTATTAATAGAGAAAATTTCAGGCAATCTCTAACTTTTAAGCTAATTTCGAAAGGGTACTATAAATCTCAGATACAAGAATAGTCCCTGTAAGTTTTCCAATGGCTTACAAAATAGTCCATCCTGGCTTCATCGTTGACCTTCATCATCTTAACAGCAATGATTCAGAGTGGTTTTTGCCTATTCTTTTCTACTCTCTCTCTCTCTCTCTCTATCTCTCTATGGATGATGAAAGGTAGAGCTTTTTCACAAAAACGCCCCTATATTTTCATGAAACTTCAAAAACACCCCTACACTTCGTGTTTTCACTTAAAGATACCTTGATTGACAGTAAGTTTAAGGAAAAGCTACTTCCATTCCCACTCTCCCCATTTCCTTTGGTACTTTCTGATTTTACCCTTCATATTTATTAAGAAGATGAAATCACAATTTTAACCCTAGATATTTTTGTCTCTCTTGTTGAGAAACCACCCAAAAAAAAAAAAAAAAAAAACTCAAAGAACCATAGACTCAATCCTTGACCGTCTTCTACTCTTCTTCGTCCCATGACCATCTTGATCCATCTCCCTTTTTTTTTTTTTTTTGTTTTTGTTTTGTTTTGTTTTGTTTTTTTTTTATTTTTTATGTAGGTGTATAGATTATAAAGTTCTATTGAATCTGATGTGGCCAATGGACCCCACAAATTTAGCCACATGCTCTATTCTAGAAAACTAATACAAATTGTTAGAATGCGAAATTGTAAGAGAATCTACATCCTTTGGTCAACAACAACACACATATCAGTGCATCAATTTCATTTGCAAAACTGATGTATTTAAGAATATTGCCCAAATTCCATTAAGTTGCATATTCAAAAGTGATCAATTTTATTACATGATAATGTGGAATAAAGGATCAGAAAACTTAACAGCAAAGCTTAAGTGTGCACAAACTATAGTTTAAAATAGGTGAACCAACATAATTTTTTTTTCCACATTGGGGATTCATAAAAAATAGGAAATGATCCTTCACTAGTCATTTCTAGTTAGTAGTTAGTACCATATTGCATTGCAAACTCACAAATAGTGGACACACCACTGAGTATAATCCTAGAACAGTTGAATTGGACTATCCATCAATTTCAACCCACTTAACAGTGGGCCACCCTGGCAAGGTCAAGCCAGTTGGATGATCCTAACTATATCCACATGTGGTCCTTTTCTTTTGTCGGGGACCCTCGGTGAACTTGTGATGATTGAAACCAAGAATGGAGATGCATGGTGGGACCTACTGATGGAAATGTATCCTGTCCCAACATATAGATGCTTTAACTAGTGACTGGACCTTGTTTGAACTAATCTGAACCCCCATGTTTCAGATCAAAATTGGATGGTTTGGATCATGATCGCAGTGATATCGACTTGATAGATTGATGGTCCAGTGATTGGACTTCCGATGTCTCATAGACATGTAAATTCTACCATTATATCAAAACACCATATCACTAACATTAACTCCTACAATATACAAAGGTGCACTATGGCATAACATCCAAGGGTTAAAGTTGTCATTTCATTGTTTCAATAAATGCAAGGGATAAAATTGGCAACTGGAAAAGAAAAAAGGGTAGAGTAGGAATGGCAGTTACTTTTCCTTAAACTTGCCATCAGTCAAAGGGTCTTAAGGTAAAAATATAAAGTGTATGGGTATTTTTGAGGTTTCATGAAAATATAGGGCCCTTTTTGTAAAAAACTTGAAGGAAAAGGGTTTGTATCAAATGAAGGAGTTTGACGTGGATTTGATGAAAGATTGGAAATTGATTTGGGTTAAATAATTGAACCATGAGGTTTCTTGAAACCTCTGTAACAGTGAGATCAACAGGATGTTTTTTTTTTTTTTTTTTTTTCGGCTCATTAAAAAACTTAAGCAACTACTTTGATATTCTCGGTTCATAGGAGCTTTCTTGAAATCAGCGCAAAAAAATGCTCAGACTATTTTTATAACTTGCTCAGACTGTTTTTATTCCTGTAATTTTTATAACTAGCTTTTGCTATGATATTTTTTCTGTCCAATTCAACTTTTGTAACATTGGTTTGCACTATCTAATGTTTGTACTCTGGATTGTTTCCGCTTTTCTGGTGTTGGGGAAAAAAACTTTGTGAAGAGAAATGGGCCGATCCTTACTTTTCTTTTTTCTGCTTTACAAGAGATTCAAACTCGCACAACCATGCACACTACTCGTGTCCCTATTTAGCTGAGCAATAGCCAGGGATAGTCTATCCTTTCCCTTTGCTTTTCATTTTCTGTTTTATTTTTGTTTGTTTCTATAAAGAGATCGCCATTACATTCCACATAACCTCAATGCCTTGAAGCAAGATGAATGAATTTAGGAATCTCTCTCTTGTTTGGGGGTCTCAAGTATTGGAAGTAATGTATTGCCTGTGGATGTTTTGGCTGTTTGGTTGGCCTCCCTTTAGGAACAGGTTGTTCTTCACAATAAATCGCAGTTTCTGACTTTGTTCTGTTTGTTGGTTGTAGTTATATGGTAGATTTGCTATTTTGAATTATGTTTAGTGTTTTAGACTTATTGTTTCTCTCTCTCTCTCTCTAATTATTAAATTTGTCCATTAAGGTTTTTAGATTTAACCTTTGCTGCAGTTGTTATTAGAACTGTTCAAATATGATCTTGCTTACATACATTGAACTTTTTTTTTTTTTTTTTGTTGGGGGGGTTGGGGTTCGGCGGGGGGGGGGGGGGGGGGGGGGGCGGGTGTTGTACTCATTTTGCATTTGTTAATTTGATAGTGGGGGCCGGGTGTTGTACTCATTTTGCATTTGTTAATTTGATAGTTCTAGTTTGTATCAAATCAGTTTATGGAAGACAATTTACATTTTTTTTTTCCAGGTGAGTACTTGATGGGAGGAAAATGACTATCAAGGAAGCAGGGCTTGTTGTGCCCTTCATGTTTTTCCCTATTGTCCTTTTTCCAAAGATTTGGCTAGCCATTAAGGTGTGCAATATTGACTCTAGCTGAACTAAGATTTATCGACTATGGATTTAACTTTCTATTTTCATGTTAATAAGTTGAATGTGGTTTAATACTGTGACTTTGATGTGGGTTTTGATATTTTGTTTTTGTTGTCTTTGTTTGATTGGTTGTCCTCCTCCCTCTATTTTGCCTTTTACCATATCCCCCACTATTTTTCTGATGACCATCTCTTAGTGGGTCCGTTTGGTAATCAAAGACATTTGCTATGCATATGTATATAGTAAACAGTGCAGAACCTTAACTGTTAGTAGAGAAATTCTACATCTGCAACAATTCCTTGACCCACAAAACTGAAAATTTTCTAGTGAATCTGGGTAATGTCATTTCATGAGGAAGACTTTCTGGACTGTTATAATTATAATCTTCATATATTTTTGTGAATGGCAAATGAGTAATGATTAAATAGTATGAAATTCTCTGCACTCGGCACAGGCTTAACTGTAGGATATACTTCAAAATATTCTAGGCTTCATGCTGTGAAAGGGATAGCGATAGACTGCTTGTAAAAATTGGGAATATGGTTTTAGGCAAGTAGTAGTTCGAATTTGGCTTATTTCTAGTGTTGAGGATGAGAATGCCGAGGATTGCCCCCGCAGAACCCCATGTCTTATTTATTTATTTTGTGGGTGGGCATCTTCTTCTTCTTATTATTATTTGTGGTCGCGGATCAAAGCCAAAAAGGTAGGTCTTATTATTGTTAATAAGGTCTCTGTTTCAACTAGTGAATTTCCATGGCAAGAAACCTGGGTGCATATGGTGCTGGTGATCCTCTCTTGCGCGGAAATCAAGTAAAAAAAAAAGGAGGGATTTGGTGGCGGTTTCCTCGGTTTCAACTTGAATGTTGGCAGCCATTTTCTGCTGAAACTGTTGCTGCACAAACGCACCATTTTAGGCATGTTTGGATAAATGAGTGGAGTAAAATGAAGTGGATTTCACATGTGAAGTGGAGTGGAGTGGAGTGGAGTGGAGTGAAGTAGGTTGAAGTTAAAGTAGAGTACTTCACTTCACTCCATTTGGATACTTATTTTGAAGTTAAGGTTTGGAGTATAATCCACTTTTACTTAAGGAAATTGAAGTCTTTAGAATTGAAGTGAAATGAAGTACATGTGGCTCACAACATTACTTCATCTACCGGGCTGAACTCATCCAAACGGGGTAGAGTTGAAATTTTAGACTATTGGGGCTCATTTAACTTCACTCTACTCTATTGTTTGCCTATCCAAAATGACCCAAAGCTTTTTCTTGGTGTATGTTAAGCAAATATAGAACTTCCTATGGCAATTGGCATGTCTTTGATAATTAATGACACCAGATATGGTGAGAATATGTTGGAGTGCATTTGACAGCAAAAAGAAAGACATGGACAATGAAAAACAGTATGTTCCCTTGAAGAAAAACTGTTAAACACAAGTGGCAGTAAACGGCTGAAGAGAATTAGGTTTTGCAGCTTTGGTAATGCAAGTTTTAACAATACTGATTGGATTAGCTCTTCGTACAATTGGAAGGTGGAAGGTGCTCAGTGTAGCAAGTAGCAACCAGAGAGTCGTAAGTTTTTAGTTATGCTACTATGGAGGAAAAAAACGTCTCCATTGTGATCTCTCTTTATATAAATTTCTTTTACTTGATCCTATGGCACCGTGGAAGGGGCTAACTATTACAACTTTGGCTAACTATTACAACTTTGAGATTGTTGGTCTGAGTTAGGTTGCCAATGAAAAAAAAAAAAAAAAAGATCAAAGTGTCCAAAAGAAGGTTGCATCTTGTTTCCACAAATTTTACATCTTCACCACCACTAAAGAAATATAAGAGCCTTACCAAAAAGAGGAAAACAAATGTAATCAGATGGCAATATATTGGTGGGAGGAAATTAAGTAGTTTGAATTTTGAAAGTTGAAATCCACCGTATTTCAAGTAGAGTAGTAGGTTTATGTGAAGGGTTTAATCACAGATGGAGCTCCTGTGCCAAATCAAGAAGTGAAGCTCGCAATATTGAGGTAGAAAATGATCAATGCCATTTTCTTAAGGGAAAACTTCATATAAGTGCTTGAGTTTTTGCCTTATTTCAAAAAAGGACACAAGTTTAAAGCTTTTCAAATTAGTCTCTAAGTTTTTAATGAAGTTTTCAATTAAGGACATTCATCCATTTAAAGCTATTTTCTAGCAACTTTTATCTTCAATTTTTTTAAACTATCCAAATTATCCTTCAATGAAATAAATCCCCCTTACTTCTTCTATATTTTCTTCATTTTTTTTCACTGGCAATCTTATAGTGATCGAGAAAAACTAGCATTTCCACAGAGATTGGCTAAATATAGTGGCTTTGAGAACAATGTCATGGATTTAAATGAAAGTACTCTGGGTATTTTTAAAAAATTGAGAGAAGATGCCATAAAAAATAGCTTTAAATGACCAGATGGCCTTAATTGAAAACTTCATAAAAAACTTAGGGATTAATTTGAAAAGTTTTAAACTATGTGTCCTTTTTTGAAATAAGGCAAAAACTTAAGGACTTATTTGAAGTTTTCCCTTTTCTTAAATATGGGAGAACCATCGATGTTTTTTTTTTTTTTTAAATTGTTTTTTTAATTAAGGCCGACAATTGTCTCTTAGATGGGCCCCACCTACACACAACATGTACAATCAAGAGTGTATGGCGGCAATTACATAGTCTTTCTTAATGGTATGGTATCTATCTTACAATTGGCACAATTACATAACAGGGTGTTTGGATAAATGGATAAAACAACATCAACTAATTTAATTTAAATATTGTAAGTTTTTACTATCATTGAGTAAATAGTGCTTGGTAATTTCTGCAAATTTCAATATACCTCTGAAGTGTTTGGAATTTAATAAAAAAAACCTCACAAAAATGATATACCGAATGAGAAATGGAGAGAAAGTAATCAATTAACCTAATGCAGGACCCACTAATTAGTAATCACAAGTGTTAATAATCATGGTAGGATCCATCTACTATTAAAAAACCACAAAGATTACATGTTAAAACCATAAGATCCAAGCAATGTTGTTTAATTAAGGTTGGTAAACGTTGGTAACTATAGTGTAATACATCTAATGGTAATTATCATAAATGATCCTATCTAGTTTTTTATTTATTTTTTATTTTTTATTTTCTTTTTGTAAAACCTTATCTAATGTCAAAGTCATTTATGAATCCATCTATAAGAAATCATTATGGGCCCATTTGATGTTGGTAGCCATATTAACACTATGTGAGCTATTAAATAGGACCTATTTAATGTAGACACAATTCAATCTTGGTGACAGTATGAGATCCGACTAATTTTGGTAGTATAAGACCCACCTAATATTGGTAATCACGATAAAAGCCTCCAAGTGTGACATTTGTAGGACCCACATAATATTGGAAATTAATAAAGGGTTATGTATTTGTGATATAGCTATAGGACCTACATTAAATTTGTAAACACCGTGGGGCCAATCAAAGGGGGTGATTGGATAAATTCATAAAATAATATCAATAAATTCAAATATTGTAAGTTCTCATTATAATAGATTATTATATTGTGTAAATTATAGTGTTGCGATTTCCACAAATTTCAATATACCTTTGAAGCGTTTGACAATTTATACAAAAAATCACATGATGATATGCCAAACACAAAATGGAGAGAGTAATCAATTGACACAATACAGAACCCTTAGTAATCATATGTGTTAATAATCATGGTAGGGCCCATCTATTATTAAAAAATATCATTGGATTAAATGTTAAAACCATGAGATCTAAGTAATGTTATTTAATTAAGTTGAGTCTACCATACGTTGGTAGCTATAGTGTAATACATCTAAAGGTAATTTTCACATATGGCCCTATTTAGTGTTTTTTTTTTTTTTAGAATCTTATTTAATGTAAAAAATCATTGATGAATCTATCTATGAAAAATCATTGTTGGGACTCATTTAATATTGATAGTTATAATAACATTGGGGGAGCTATCAAATAGTGGGACCCATTTAATGATGATAAATTGATAAATACAATCACACAATTCAATATTGGTAATTAGTATGAGACCTGACTAATTTTGATAGTATAGGCCCCACTTAATGTTGGTAACTACGATGAAAGGCCCATAGTGTGACATTTATAGGACCCATCTAATATTGATAGTTAACGAGTGCTATGTAATCGTGATATGGCTATAGGACCCTACATTAAATTTATAAGCATTGTGGGGCCAATCTAATATTGGAAGAAGTCAAAGTTGCACTCCAATATGAATCATTAGTGTCAAACCTTATAGCGGACCACTATAATTAATTGTTGCTTATGAACTCTCGAATGGTTTTTATTATAACTCTCAATTAGTATTTAAGAATTTCTTTTAACAAGAGATTATTTTACACGGCACATCCTTGAATAATCTAATATTGAAAGTTTTTGAAAGAAAATGAGATATCGTAAACACCTGCTCTAGATTATATTCTAAATTATAAATTAATAGATACGTTTCCAAACGTACCCAAAGTAAGATACAAATCAGATAAAAAAAAATCAACCGCCTTCAATATATGGACGATTAGGATATGATGCTGCAATCAATGAAGCGGAACGTAATAAGAACCCCATTGAACATAATCCAACACGGGGCCATGTGCATGAACGGTCCAGATTGAAGTAACACGTCACCTCACATTCGTCCAAATCTACCACCTTCAATAAATGGACGGTTGGGGTACGATATTGATAAAATCACTGAAGCAGGACATGGCAACAGCCCAATTGAATGGAATCCAACACGTCAGGCCATGTACATGAACGGTCCAGATCAAAAGTAACACATCACCTCACATTCCTCGAACCGTCTAGAACATGCACATAGCCCACGTCAAAAGGAAACCAACGTGAAATCCTAGATCCATCCACAACTCTAGAATTCTCTCTTCCACAGAGAAAAGATGGCTCTAGAAAACCCCTTAAACCAGCCTTTCAATCCCTATATAAAACGCCCCCAACCCACACCCATTTCCATCATCAATACACAAGCTCAAAGATATCTAATCTCTATCTAGCTACTTGTTATCACTTCTGCAACATCCCCTGTTTCTCATTTTTCACATCTCTATCTACTTTGCCATTGGTATCTGAATTTGATTGAGAGGATCATGAGGAGTACATTGCTTCTTTCTCTTCTGTCTCTTGTGGTGGTGGTGGGGCTGGTGGTTCCAGCAAAGGGTCTAGTGCCTTATGGTAGAACCATATGGGATATGATGCTGCCTACAGAGGACCCATTTAGGATCTTGGAGCAGACCCCTCTAGCCATCCCCAAAGGGATGGAGACTCCATTAGCTCTTGCACGTGCCGATTGGAAGGAGACCCCACACGCCCACATCATCTCTCTTGATGTTCCAGGTATGTAGTTTCAATTGTGATAAATTGTTATGTTTTCTGTGGTAGCTAAATCTTTTGAGCCATATTGTATACTTATCTTCAAGTAAGGGTCCACAGAGTAGTTTAATTTGATGGTTATTTGGTTGTATGTAATTGAATTCCTCGGACTTTTAGAAAATGTATTCTTAAGTGGGGGATTGTTTGTTAAATTAAATTAAGGTGACCCAAAAGTATAAAAGAATCATAAAAATTAAAATTAAGGTGAGAATTCAAGAAATGAGAGATGGGAATTGAATACACAGTCATCACCAATTCACCATAGTAAATTAAATTATAGGAAAGTAATGACCCTTCTACATTTTCACCTAATATTCTTCACCCTTCACATGTTGATGATGCTCTCTTGCCCTGTGATTGATCTTGTTCAAATCAAGTAACTAATAGTTGAAACCCTCCATGCATTGGCATGTTTGCATGTTTGGCTGTGGGTATTTCTCCAAAAATTTATTTTTTGACAAGTGAGTTGTTTGAACAGGGATAAAGAAGGAAGACATAAAGATAGAAGTGGAGGAGAACAGGGTCTTGAGGATAAGTGGAGAGAGGAAGGGGGAGGAGGAAGTTGAGGGAGAGAAATGGCACAGGGCAGAGAGGACTTCTGGCAAGTTCTGGAGGCAGTTCAGGCTCCCCAACAATGCTGATTTGGATACAATCAAGGCCCACCTAGAAGATGGGGTGTTGAGGACCACCATCCAAAAGTTGGCAGAGGAAAAGAAGAGGCAGCCCAAGGTGGTTAACATTGTGGAGGAGGGATCAAAGGGTCAGGACATCAAGGCATCCAAGTCTGACTTGAAGTAGCACCTTTGATCTTGTCAAGAAAAGTTTAGTAGAGAGCATTATGTGGTATTGTGAGATGGTTTTGTGAGGGATGCTTTAGTTTTGTTGATCTTGATAATATAATTTGAAGTGTGTCTAAGTATCTTGATATAAGGAATATCCTATCCTATAAGAATAAAAGCTTTGTTTTCTTTATACTAGTTCCTTTATCTCTTTTTCCTCTTATTAGGAAATTTCATCGTGGCTCTGATTATTGATAATCCGAACTGTTCAAATGAGCACCTACCTCTAACAAAGTTTCCAAACTTTACTTAAAGTAGGTTTTGCTGTTGGATTGAGTGTGTGCTTAATAATGTGATTAATTTCAACAAAAGTTTGGATACTTCATAATCCAAGGTGTGGGGTTACTATTAAGTAGTTGTTTGTGCAACCTTCTAATACCAATTAGTTTTAAGATTACTGGCTAGCAACTCTGCCATGACCTCAAAGCCAGAGGTCTATGCGGTGCATCATGTTGCATTGTGGGTTTTTCTGGATTTAGGATATTTCATTTGGAGTGGGTTTTTCTCGATTTAGGATATTTCATTTGGAGTGGGCAGATCCAAATATGTAGTATTTGAGTTTTGTGGGCAAATTTAGGATTTTCATGTGGGTTTTAAAAGGCGAACTTAGAATTTTCGTGTGGATGGATTTTGGAAGTGGACATAAGATTTTCATGCAAGGCGAGGGTGACCGCTCACGCACTTTTGTGTAGGCCCATACTCTCTTAAACAACGGTTAAATCTAGTGGTTCAGAGTTAAATAATGAAGTTTAGGGTTCAGAGGGGAATAATGAAATTTTTTTGGTTCGATTTACCAAAAAAATCTAGTAGTTCAGAGCTCGTGGTCCACTTTATGAAGTTTTGGGTGCTCACGGACTATCAAGAGTTAAATAAAATCTAGATTGGGGGGAACATTTATCATCATTGGTTTTGTGAGCCACCCAAATTGTATTTTAGATGATGGACGGCCTACTCATTAAACATGATTCGCACCTCCTACTTGGATTTATTTGTTAAAGATGATGGAGGTTAACTTAAATAACGGGTTTTGTAGGCTCAACATGACTAGACAATAGGACAGTAATTGCTCTTGGTTGGATGATACTTTGGTATCATAGAGTGCAGCGGAGACCCTAAAAGAAAGTCGAGTTTTTTTTTTCCATGGATGTAGGTAAGAATGTCGAAGCATGTAAATCTGTGTAATTTTCTCACTTCTTATATGGTTTATCGATCACGGTGATTAACGTTTTCACACTCACGCGAACAACATGTTGTCCGATTGGATTCACATAAGCCCATATCTGATACTATTGACAAGAGATTTTACATGATGTCTATGTAAGGCAGTGGGAGCTGAATGGGTTAAATGTACCCGCATCCAACACCAGAGGAAATTCATCCAACTGAAGCAGTTTTAACTTGAATCTGTATTTGGAAATGCATGTGTCTATAAAATGTGAATGTGAACCTGTAGCTAGTGAAATGAATATGAATATGTAATTGTATGATGTACTTGCAGTCTTTGAAAACGAGAGTGAATGTGATTGTAATAAATTGAAGTGTGATCAACCAATCAAAAAATAAATAAAAAATCGAGTGTGATCTAGTAAATGAGTTCATGAATTGATTCAGGTGTGCTGTACTTAAACATCGCAGTGCAGTTTGTGATGATTTTTTATGAATGTGATGGGATTTTGTATGAATAATTTCATTTGGAGGATTGTGGAGCATTGCATTCCCGCACAGTTCAATGCTCACAGAAATTGAAGAATGTGGATTATTTCGACCTCGAATTTCCTGTTAGGAACATGACTGGATTGTTTGGAACGTAAATGTACAGGTTGTGAATAAATTAATGTAACTAGCATGTGAAAGTGGAGTTCTTCAGTGTTGAATGGCAAGTGAGAATTTGATTTGTTTAGTGTTGATTCTCCAAAAGGCTGTGGGCTATAAGACTTGAGATAGATGCATTTTTTTGCTGAGACATAACCATGCAAACTTGCAATATCGCATCCTTGCAATGCAACTAGGGTGGTATTTAGGACAAGTGAAAAGATCAGTGAATGGGCCCCAGAGGTTGATGTTAGGAAGCACCAAAGCACCATTATATTTCTTAGTTTGAATATTGGAAAGTCTAGCATAAAAGAAAAAAAAAAAAAATTCCAGGAACGAAGGTTTTAAAAAATTGAGTCAGGGAGCGACTCGATCTAACGCTTTCGATTGAGTTGACTTGGCCAATCGCATAGGACTCGGTCAAGCCTAATCAGCTCCCGCCCCTTGCCCTATAAAGTTTTTATAGGTTCCACAGTTGAAGTTAATTCAGTTGGATGAATATTACCATTGATCTAATTTGAATGTTGAAGAAGACCTTGAATTTTTTTTTTTTTTAAATGTACCTAAAATCCTCCCACATCGTTGTCTTGCAGGAAAAAAAGAACAATTCGAAACTGGACTACCACACTGAGGTTATAGGGAATATAGCTGGCTCCTCCTAGCCTGGCCCAGAGGCTAGTCTGGCCCAGAGGACTGGGACACCCTCCGGTATAAAAAAAAAAAAAAAAAAAGAAAAAGAAAAGAAAAATAAATGTAGTAAAAAAAAAAGACCCAATGATAGGACTCGGCAACTGAGTGACTCAGGGTGACTCGGCTTGACACCTACCAAAACCATGGCTGAGAAAGAATATATTGCTATACGTATGTGCAGGTTTGCAAAACTGGTAGAATTAGGTATGCCCAGAGAATAGATTTCAATTTTCATTAGGTATTTTTTTCACTTGTATTAAATCACTTCAAAGATTCTTGAAAATATTTCTGTTTATTTCTTTACAATATCGTAATTTTGTATTGATTTATTTATTGTGGGCCCTCAACAGAAATTTCATGGGTACCTCTTCAGTGGCGGACCCAGGTAGTAGGGTCTGGGGATTGACTTGAAGCCCCCAACCCATACCTAAAAAAATTTAAAAATTTCTAATAAGCCCCTGTAAATCTTGATACTTAATATGCAATTTCTTAGATTTATCCCTTCCCCAATATTTCTTTTATATAACCCCAAGTTTCGGAACTAGAGGTATTGGTATTGACCCCCGGTTCCCCTTTTTTTAGGAATCGAATATTGAGTCTACTAGTGCTACCACCTTGGGGTCACAAGGGTGTTTACCCGGCTTTCCTCTAGGCTCGGAGGAATCAGTCTAGCCCAAAGGGTTGGGAACCCTCCGATATATATATATATATATATATATATATATTATCCATATATATATATATATATATATATATATATATATATATATATATATATATAAAGCCCCCAAGTTGAATTTCCTGGGTCCACCCTTGGTATCCTTGCATTTTATGCTGACATTGACCATTGAGCAAATCGCTTGATCATCTTGAAGCGAAGGTTTTATTTAACATCAGTGCTTCCATGGAGTTTTGAATATCAGTGCCTTTTATTTTCTTCTACTTGTTAGTTATGAGTTAGCAGCCCACTGCACTTCAAATATTTTAACAGGCTGTAAGGATCTTTCCCAGTTGAAATATAAACTGCATGTGCCATGGAACACAAAGTTACACTAAAGGTTTTACTGAAGTTTATAAGAACTCATTATTCTCACAAAGTTCAGTAGAAGCTTCATCAGAAAAAGTCAAATAAGAGAGAAGAAGAAGATGCATGTAAGGAAAATGGTTGAAAAAAGCTCTAGAGACAACTCTCTTTATTTTTTTGTGAGACACAAATGACTAACCAAAACCACTCACCAATTTCAATACAGATCAAAGATATATCTAAAGCTTAGAGCCAAAGAAGTACCAAATTCATTTGGAGAAGCACCAAATGGCAATAATGCAAATATTAAGAATTTTGAACACAAGTGAAGGGAGCAACATTTATATTCTAATAAAATAGCACAAAAATAAAGCATATCCAAACACACATACTAAAAGCCTGCCTTCATTTAGATTAGTGATGTTTTAATACCTTACCTGAAAGTCAGTTATCCGTTTGAAAGGGACCTTTTTTTTTAAAAACTTTGTAAGAAAATTTAATTGTCTAGTTGTATATGTTTCAAATTTTTTTTTCAAAACTATTACAATTTTTTTTTTTTTTGTTTACCTCAAGTTTTGTTTGTTTTATTTGAACCCAAGAATCTATATTATTGACTTTGTGATCAGATGGTGGAAGAGAAGAAGCAAGTGAGAGATCAAAAAGACTTCTAATGTGATTACAGCAAAACGTGACTGAACTCTTGGAGCATGCTTGTGCCCAACAGTTTTATGTAGCATTTTATTTCCACAATGATTTCATTTTCTACAGAAATTGAAATTGAAGATTTCATTTTCTAGATTTCAGTGCTTATGGTTTATTGCAAAAAAGTATTTTCCATGCTGAATTATGTTTTACCCTTGGGTACGACTACAAATAATGGTTCTCTACTTTTGGGTCGAAATTTGCCATGCACAAGATTGCAGAAAATACTTGACTGTCAGAAGATGAATATCACAAAACATGTCAACATGGAAGACTGGAAAATCATTCTCTTGGGATCATTTTTATTATCCATGGAGAATGCTCCACACAAACCAACCCAGAGATAAGCACAGGCATCACAATTTGCCTAAATTAAAGCAAATTATAAATGAAGAGGGAACTTAGCCAACATGCAACAGAACCATTAAACAACTAAATCTCTACGTGCTGTTACTGAATATTCAATCTAAAAAACAAGTATAAGAAACACCCAGTTAAAAAACAGGGTCATAGGTGCAATAAGACAATAATTAAATTGAAATCGCAATAACCCACCAAGAAAGTCACCATGTGAAATTATATATACGTATTTATATCCACCCTCATTTAGGAAACACGTTGGATTTTAATAAAAAATCAGATTCATGAACTTTCATCAAAATCAAAGATCACATGATATAAAGGAAGAATAGAGCTAGAAATAAGGAATGACAACATCATGAAACTTGCAATATTCATATTACAAACTACAAGGCTCAATAGCAACCATCCAAAATGAAAACCATATGAAAACCCCCGGAAGTTCAAATTTTCGTTATTTGTTATTTATGAAGTTTTGACATTAAGCAAATCCTACATGATTAAATGAAATGCTTGTTGTATAACCAACATTACAAAAAAAAAGTAGATAAATCAAGCGAAATCAAACTCCTCTTCGACACTGTCATTAGCCAGCTTTTACCCCCGCAGTGATGCATTGGTTCGCCCAAGGTCATGCCGAGGAGACAATGGATCACTTTCCAGACCAACTTTCCACTTGGTCACTGCACCAGCTTGTGGACTCAATCGCGTCACAATTGAACCAAAAAGCCCTTTCCCAACGGCCTTACACAAGTTGTTAACCAACATTACAGAGCATTATATAACCAAATTAACTAAGCAATAAGATCAATGCTTCAAAATTGGTTTCAATTTGCTTAAAATCCAGCAAAATCAAAGAGAAACACAAAATAAAAGCATCAGAAAATAATATTCAATCAGAAAACCGAAATCAAGTAAATGGAGAAGAAGAGATGAAAAAAAACCATAGTTAATTTAAAGCCCAAGGTCCATGCTGTTGTGGATCTTGCAGTCCTTGAGAGTGATATGATCCTTGTAGATTGCAAACCACTTCTGGATCCCGGTCCTGTGTGGGTTTTGATGAGGGGGGAGCAGTTGAGGAAGATGAATGACAGGATAACCCTCTCCTTTGAAGTCTTGTTTTAGAAGTAACTGATATGAATATATTCAACAAGATGAGATAAAACAGTTTGTAAAGACAGTCAAAACGAAAAAAAAGGAGAAATGTCACTATTGTTTGCGAAGGAATGAAAATATTAATATATCACAAAATAGTGAAAGGTTGGATTTAGCAACTCATGAGACTTAGTTATAAAAGTTAACATTTCTATTACCACAATATCGTATACATTTGCAAATGCAATTTCACTCATTCTATATCGATGCTAATGACTGATAAATATAAAACATGGACATGGAAAGGTGATGGGTTGTTGGCCATGTGTTTGGTAGCTCCTTGTAGATACATTCAATCATTAGTTTTACTCCCTTCCACAAAAAGGCATTGCCACAAAATGTTAACATACAAGTCAATTTCTAATATGTTACCAAGTTGGCTAATTAATTAGCAAACTCATTAGCCAAGAAAGGGGTCATTAGATTAAATCTTAATCACATCATAAATCTAATCTAAGTATAATGAAGATAACCTAATCACATTATAACTCTAATTTAATCTTAATCACATCATAAATCTAATCTAATATTATTCTAATCTAACAGAAACTCCTAATCCCAATCTATATCAAACTAATCCTCGTCAACAGATATCCGACCTTCATAATGTAATTATTCTCTATTATGAGTGCAGTTCTGAATTTCCCAACAAATGATGCCAGTAAATTTAACACTATTCTTTGCAACATAGATAACATTTTTTTTTCTCACTACATTTACTGTCCAAATATGTTAACTGCACACCACAGCTTGTCGTCTTTACATTCTCTTACCCAAATACACTTACATTTTTAAGATCTATTTCAAAAAAATATCACAATAAACTGGGGTATAAAACCACTCCACATACAGGACATAAACAGGTGCTAAAAGAATTAAGGAAGTTGGTACCTTTGGTGGGTTCCTCAATGCACGGCCCATTCATAATGTTCAGTATGCTACAGGCGTCACTGTATTCCATATCAGACAACAGCTTTGGCGTTAGCAGGAACACCTATGTAGCATTATATATATCTGGTGTCAACTTCCATACGACCGTAACTTAAAAGTATATTATTACAAGAAAACCAGCAAGAAAGTGAGAAAAATGGTGTTGAACAGAGCAAAGAAAGCCTCAAACACCAAAGAGTAAGAAAGCCCACCAACCACCCAAGAACAAGAAGAAAACCACAAATCCATCATGAGTAGGCAGCCTCCATCCAACTCAACATAATTTGGTCCATTGAAATTCCATGAAAGGGAGGCTTGATCGACACCCAATAAGCCACTATAAATCTTATCTTCTCCAACAAGAAAAATAGTGTTGACTCAGCCAATCAATCAGTTGAACTTGCCAATTGGAGTCAAACTAATGTCAATCAATTGGCTGGCAAACTCAGTAAGGTCATGCAAGCAGTCCATGAATCCAATATGAGTTTCCTCTTACAGTAACCTTTCAAAAAAGAGATCCCCTTCCTGTGGTGTGTTAGGTTGGCTGGCTGCTCTGACAAGTTGTTGGAAACATCTTTGTTTCATTTATAGGGTCCATTCCTGATTTATAAAGTTTGATCAGAAACTTTCCCATACGAAGTGTCAATAAACAATTCAAAACAACATGCTTTCAATTAGTGGTCCTATATTAATCTACCTTGATTTATCTCATCAACCACTCGAAATGGGCAGTTTGCGAGGTCTTTCAATGAAACCAGATAGAGAATTGTGGAAACAGAGCGTTCCTAGAGAAATTGAATACTCTTCATGGCAGAAGAAGATTATAGCAACACAAGATCAAAATTAAGCATCAGCTACAGCATATATAACCCTCCAGACTGATGATGGGCACTTAGCACCTGTAGCTGTGCTGCTTGCCTGATAGAATGGTATCAACATTTTAAACATGGAAAAAAAAAATGTAAGGAGCATGCCTAGAAAATCAATAACAAAGAGGAATAAAATGTGAAAAATAGAAATAACTATTGAAATGAATTGAAAATTAACACATTAAAACGGATTAAAACAAATAAGACAAAAAAAGTTAAAATTTTAGAGAGCAGGTGTAATGCTCTCTCTCTCTCTCTGTCTCTCTCTGAGAAGTACAATTCATTGGAACGCCAATCCATGCAAAGATTGTTTCACGAAATTAATATCACAATAGAAGGCCACAACAACACAAAAAAAAACAAAAAAAAAAAAAAAAAAAGAGGAAAGAAGTTAACATTTTAGTGAGCAGGTGCAATAGTCTCTCTCTAAGATGTTACACCAAAAGAATAGATCCAAATGATAGAATCTATGTACAAACTTGGAAAATTTCTCAATGGATAATCATCGAAATGATAAATTAGCACCAATCAAAGGAAATTTGAGGTCTTAAGGGGGCAGTTGACAGTTTCATATCATTTAGGGAAATGAAGAGGTTGGAAAGAGGTGAAAAGTAAAAGAAAATGGCCAGAGGAGTACAGCCAAAGTGAAACCATCAATTTTCTCAGATATATGGAAATTATATTCAGAATGGAGAAAAATATATGGAAATTATATTCAGAATGGAGAGGAATAGAAACTATCTACTGTCAAAGATGGAAAAATTGTTACAAATATTTTTCTATCCTTCACTCTTATTTTTCCCCAGTACTACCCTTCACTCTTATCCCCTTGTAGGAAAATTCCAATTCCTATGTAAACTGTAGGAAATGACAAAAGCCCCTTAAAAAGAAGGAAAACAGTCTGTTTATAATAGTTTTCTTACACGAGTGGGAACGTTGAACCCTGATAGTTTTTGTTGTCCACGGCACTGTAAAGAATTACATGTCAACAAAACCTACAGTCCTTTCAAACATTTGTAATCTGGGACTCATAAAATATTACATACCATGGAAGTATATCCATTGTAATCCGGTGTTAACTTAATCTTAAAGATAATCCCTTAAATCAAGGGATTTTACATCTGTAATTCCATAATGAGAAAGAACTGAGGATAAAAGAGGAGGGTTGATCACCATGATCATGACTTCAATTTTCTGGGAATTGCATATTTTCTCAATTTGATATGGTATTAGAGCTTAGGGGTTTCATAATGTCATATCCGTAGTTGTCAATTCCATTTCGTTTTGACCCAGTTGTGGAACATTTCTGCATTCCGGTCAATTTCGGTGTTCCGTTGTGGAAAAGACATGATTTAAAAATGAGAAAAATATAAAAGAATACTTAAAATTGAAAAAATATTGAAAAACTAAAAGAATATTAAAAATGCATAGTTATATCACTTATATCCAACAGAATAATAGAAACCCAATTTTTAACATGTTTTCACTATGATTGACCCGACCTAATACCATTACGACAGAAGTGATTTAAAAATAGATGATATCAGAGCATGACATTTTTTTTTTTTTTAATGGTATAGCACAACAGAATTTGCTTCCTAAACAAGAAAAAAATGTTTATAATTATCACTCATTGACCAATAAAATACCTTAGTTAAGAATCTAACTAGCACAAAAACCCATGCTAATCACGGGTATGCATGAAGATATAGGATTCTATGTATGTTAAGAAAGGAGGAAGATAACCCCAAGGGGTAGCTCAGTTGGCCTAGGACTACGGTTTGCACCAGGAGGTTGTAAGTTCAAAACTGTATTACCACATTGGGGCTGTAAGGGAGTTTATCTGGCTTTCCTTTGGGCCCGGAGGGATTAGTCCAGCCCAAAGGGTTGGGAATAAAGGAGGAAGATGATAGGGCCCGAAGGGATTAGTCTAGCCCAAAGGGTTGGGAATAAAGGAGGAAGATGAAAGGGCCCGGAGGGATTAGTCCAACCCAAAGGGTTGGAACTAAAGGAGGAAGATGATAGTCTATAAGTAGGGAAAGTATATTAGTAGAAAGTGGAGGGAGAGTCTGTTAGGTAGAAACCAAAAATAACTTGCTAGTAGTTGTAAAAATCGAAAATAACTCCCGGTCAAAATTAAAAAGTAAAATCAAAATTAAATCCAAAAGCTTCCATCTTAATATATTTAAATGCTTCATATCCAGCTCTTCAGAAATAAAGCACCTAGCAAGGTACTGAAGTTTCATGGGTACCATCCTGGGAATAGTCTGCCCCAAGGAACTATACTCTCTTAGTATTCAAATAATTGCTGCACGAGCTGGAGGCACATGATTGTATACAATATATGAGTTAGTTGAACAACCACTTTCGAAGAAAAAAAGAAAAGAAAATCAGTTAATAAAATTTAAACATGCTACCACAACAAATATAAATAAAACAGTTTCCATAGAAGTATTGGTGAAACAACAACCAAGGCATACCATGTTTCTGTTCTTAAAGTAAGAAAAAAAAAAAAAAAGGAGTTGACTTAAATTAAATCGACACTGCACGAGTTAGTTGAACAAACAATTTTAAAAACAGAAGAAGAATAGAAAATCAGTTAATAAAATTTAAAACAGTTTCCATAGAAGTATTGGTGAAACAATGATAAGTGGTTAATTGTTTGTAATTAGAGCCATAATATTTTGATTTATCTTATGCTAGTCATAGTTATTTTATTTGATTTCACATATTCTTGTGTTTTTTATGCAAAGGTAAAAAAGAGCAAAAAAGAAGAGAATAAAGGGAGCCCCACAGTCATTGCAAGAGCTGAATTCAGAATTTGGGAAGTCTTATTCAAAGTCCAAGTGGAGCCCAAGAATGGAGAAGAAAAAAGAGAAAAATAAGGAATGTTTAAAGCAAGAATCAAGTCAAATTAGAAGTCTAAAAGGGGGTCCCACACTCATTGTGCAAGCATTATATGGGCCCACTTTTATTATAAAAGCTTCAGATTTAGTTATTGCAATTAATTCTCAGATTTGTGGGTCCATGTGAAGAATTTTCTAGAAGATACAAGTAGGACCAGATTTAGAAAGTCTTGCTAATCAAGAAAGAAGACTCTTATTTCATTCTAATTAGGAAGCCCAATTGAAAAGCAAGATGGAGATCTAAATCTACAAGGAAACTATTTACTAAAGGGGCTGTTGCAAAAGTATAAAAAGTCATCCACATCCCAGCCACATCCAGCACTATTGGAGCCATCATCCAACCACCCAAAAAGCATAAAAATCAGTTATTATCATCCCATAAACCCTATTTTCCATACAACCACCTTTGGAGCATTCTTTGGAGCATCTTGGAGGGCTTTTGGAGCAAGAAAAGGGGGAAAAAGCTACTGGACATCTTCTTCTTCTTCAATCTTCTAGTTTTCTTCTTATGACTCTATTCTCTAGTTTATTTTTCATTAAACACATGAGTAGCTAAACTTTTTAGGGCTAGGGTATAATTGAAACCCTAGCCTAGTTCTATGTAGTTTCTTTTGGCGTCTTTTAATTAAGAATTCAGTTTTATTGGTTGAGTTTCTAAACCATGTTTTTAATTGATGAGTTGTGTATATGCCATGCCAACCATGCCATGTTCAATTAATTTTAAGAGTAATTAACTTAATTTTGATTGATCTTGATGTTAAGCATCTAGGGTTTAGAACCATGAATAATCTAAGTATATGCCATGCTTAGACTCATGCATTTATCATTCCCATTGTTTTCATGCATTGTGTATGTTTTGACTAGGACATATGCCATGCTTAGTTTTTGCATCATAATGAACAATTCATGTAGTATGCTACTCATGAATTAGGTTTAGGGGAATAATAATCTAGATACATATGCCATGGTCTAGGTTGATAAATGTCACTAATAAAATCTGATTTTTGATTAAAAGATAATAAGGGACATGTGTAGGATTGGTTAGGGTAGTAGAGGAAACCCTAGTTCATTTACTATCATTGTTTTCAATTCTAATATTAGTTTGTGTGTTTAGATTAATTTCTACTTAGCTTTTGATAGTTTAAATTATTGTTTTTAGTAGTTTACTTCAAACTTTTATCATTCAATTGTTTTTAATATTCTGATTTGTAGTTGTTTTTGACATTGTTCTATCACAAGTCTTCGTGGGATCGACCTCGTACTTACAATTCACTACACTACATAGTGATCTTGTGCGCTTACAAGTTTTAATTGTGTGCATACTAGTAGCTTATTTGTAGGTTGCTTGGTGCATACCAAACAACAACCACGACCTAACATGTTTCTGTTCTTAAAGTAAGGAAAAAAAAAAGGAGTTGACTCAAATTAAATGGACACTGCTCACTGTTGAACTAATGAAACAGGTTTCAATCAACTTGTAGACGCATGTCTAGAAAGTGGAGACTATAGATCTGGAACTCATGAATGTTAGAAAATGAAAGTGATATAAAGAAAGAGAACCTAAAAAAGATAGATTTTAGAGCAAAGTGGTTTTCACCTTTTCATGACTGGCTGGGGTTAGATTTATAATTGCTTTGATGGACATGACTACTTGCACCAAAACACCTTCTGCCCCAATAACAGAGCCCAAACTACCTATAGAAGATTTTTCCATTTAAGATGTTAATTCAATAGCAAAAGTTCCTAAACTGATTTAGAATTTGTTTGAACAAGGAGATCAAGCACACACCTTTTATGGTCAAGGCAAGAAGCCCTTCCAAGCAAGTATTAGCGACATTGGGAAGCCTTTGTGCAAACAAGCCTATATTCTTTATTGCATGTTTCCTCACCCAACCTCAACCTCTTATTGCTGCTGTAGCAAAACACAAGTGTTTTTTTTTTTTTTTTGCTAGCCTGGATCACTGGTTAAGGAGTGGTATTACCTAGATGAAGACCATGGATTGGTTTCTAGTCAATATTGGTGAGACTGAGGTGCATTGCCACTAAGGTATCAGTGGTTTGGCAAACTTTTCTTTGTAGTATGGTTGTGCTATAATCTCCTAATCCTAGCCACCGAAAATAAATTACAATACCAAATGTAAAGAAAACTAATACATAAAAAAGTTGAGCAATAACACCACCACACTATAGAGCAAAAAAGGATAGAAAACATTCTTCTAAAATGTTAAACAAACTAAAGAGTCTTTGCAATAGTTTCCAGCAGGATTAAATAAGGCTAACACCATGCCACTCTGGCGTACAATGGACTGATTTGGGTTTTTTTTATGGCAAGACAGGATAAACAGACTTTCAGATAATTGATGTAAATTTTAGAATAGAATATATATATATATATATATTTGTATTTGTATGATGGAAACCTGAAAGTCCTTATAAAAAATGCATTCTATACCATCATATTTTGAGTAATATTTGTAGCGAGATCCGCTTCCTGCAATATACCCTTTCTTAGCATGAAACAATGAAAAACCCGAAATTCCTTATAAAATAGAAAGGCATTCTATACCATCAAAAAAATTTTGACGAATCTTTGGATGAGGGTTCACTTCCTATAATATACCATTTCTAAGCAATGCATTATGAAAATTACTTGAAATTATTAAACATGAAACCTTGATTTTGTACCTCCTCACTTGGTTTTTATATGAAGTGACTGAGAACTGTACATACCCCAAGAATTTATTGGATATTGTGAGGTCAATAGCATGTTTAATGAGTGCTTGACTATTTACAATATATGAATGATGCACATGCTATAAACCCCAACCTACAGCAAATGAAATCTTTCATTCTCTTTCCTAGAAGAATGCTACCGTGTAGGCGACATGATTTTCCTTATCAGCCTAATTCAGTTAAAAATGAAAGACAAGGTGTGGTGTGTATCCTCAAGTTCATGTCTAGCTAATGCAAACCATTGGATGATTTTTACAAAGAATCTGGCCAAATCATAGGTTGATAATTTGAAAAATTAGGAAAAGATATCAACATATAACATGAGAATATATTTTGATGCCTTCACTTAGGTCTTCCTGGACTGGTTGTTGAAACTGTCCAAGCGAATGTAAGCTTTTGTTTGAATTATTTCATCTGGTTTTAATGAAATTTATCCTCTACAAAAAAAAAAAAAAAATGTTCGATGCTTTCTCATGGTGTGTTAAGCTACATATTGTGAAAAATTATTGAAAATTTGAAAAAGGAAAAAATTAGTTTTGCACCAAACAATCATTCAAGGCCAGAGTTGAAATTGACTTCAACGGAGAATTAATAAGGGTGAAGGTTTCACAAGTGTATGTAGGATGTGAAAATGAGCACTTATTTGGGGCATTCATTCAAATAGGTTCAATGCAGTAGCAGGTAAGGATAGGACATCAGGAAAAAAAAGAAAACAGAATCATATTATCACCACCTAATTTACTTGAATCTGTAACTCCATCTAAATGCCAATAATAGACACAATCTTTCAAACACAACTAGTTCTTAGCTATCAAATGGATAAGAAAAGATAAGAAATGGAAAAAAGAAGATAAATTGGATGAAAATAAAGAGAACGGGATGAGAGAGGCACACCAGGCCTTGGATCTGGACTACCCTTGGCGATACGGGTCAGCTTACACCACAACACTATGAGAGAGCTCTGAAAAATTCCGGTGATTTTAGGAGTGCCTGTTTTCAGCTGCGATTTAAGTCTGCTAAAGAGAGGGCAAATGGGTGAAACAGGGAAATTGAGAAAGAGGGAGAGGTGATTGGGTCCTCCTAGGCGGTGGAGGGCAGAGAGATGGGGGTTGGTTTGGGCGTTAGGTGGGGTGGGGAAGGGACAGAGACAGCGAGAAGGGTTCTTACGGTTCGTGGGAATGCAGGTGGTGGAAAAGAAGAGGCTCTTGCATGTGTCTATGCCAGAAAGCAGAGTCATAGATGAACACCTAGCATGCAAAGGCCCCACAGTCAACTGCCTGTATCAAAGGAGGAGGAGAAAGAGGAGGAAGCAAGCAGGAGGGGAATCGAGCAAAGAGGGAAACAACGAGACTGTTCTGGAAGCAGGGGTATCAAGCAGGTATGAGGAAGCAGGAGGAGACAGGAGGATAAACTGTCCAACCAAGCAGACAGCAAGGTGTAGAAAAATGGGCAAAACAGGCAGGACATTATCTTCCCTTTTAGTATAAGAGTACAGATATGAAGATTGGAATTTATTTATTTATTTATTTTTTTTCATTCTTCAACATTTAAACATTTTTAGCACAGTTTAACAATGCATAAAAACTACACATTCAAATATTCCTTCCAACCATTCATCCCATTTCATTGCATTCCATTCCATTCATCCATTTGATGCCTTTCATAAACATTTCAGATTCATTCTTACCAGTCCTTTCCAATACATTGCTAGAAAGAACACCCACATTCCATTCCATTCTGTTCAACATTTACACATGGTTGTCTAAAGGTACAAACTAGCAGTCATTTCATACCGAGTTATCTATCTTACCTATTGCTTATATGTCAACAACTGCAGACATTTAGAACACATGGAACACAGGCAGTGCATCACTTAAAAATCAAAGACACTAATTTAATACATTTACTCAAAATCATCCTTCAAACATTAGCAATATAAACTACCTGAGAGGTGAATTATGACATGTTTTTCGATTATGTCCCTTTTGCTTGCAATAGGAACATGTTACTTGGTTCCTCTGTCTGTCCTTCTTACGTATTTTGATCTTCTTTGGCCGACCAGGTGGTCTCCTCACGCGTGGAGGCAGTACCTGCATGCCGCTCTTTTCCCATTGTCCCATATCCCGTGTTGCATGCACAATGTCATTGTAAGTTGACCGATATGTCTCGGTTGAGAACCAATGCTCACAGAAGTCGTATGGTTCAAGACCTTTTAGCTTAATTGCTGCCACGGCATGCGAGCATGGAATTCCAAGGATGTTCCACTTCCGACATGAACAAGAACGGCGATCAAGATGAACAACATCTACAGACTCAGCAGAGTGGATTTGAAATTCATATTGGCTGGCTGCACAAGCTCCCAATTGACTAGCATGTTCTGCCTCTGCATTCAAAATTTTTTCGGCATAAGGAGTTACCATTGTCTGCATCATTTGTGAGCTATGACGGCGGGACTCATAGATTTCCATCAGTTTAGAACGTATAGCTTCTACTTGTTTTGTGATGGGCAGCTCTTTCACGTCTTTGAGTAAACTGTTCGTGAATTCTTCAATATTAGTAGTAAGCATATCGTATCGCCGGCCTTCTACAAATGCATTCGCCCAATACTGTTTTCCAATTTCTTCAATCCATGTATGCGCCTCTTCTGAAATATTTCTTATGTCATTCATATGCCTTTCATACTCAAATGGCCTGTACGCCCTTGCAGCATTCCAAAACTTCGCCACTATACCATCGTCTTTAAAAACTGAATGCAAATTCTGTGAAATATGTCGAACACAGTAACAGTGGCTTGCATTTGGAAGCTTTTGTTGCACGGCACTGATAAGGTTTTCTTGTTGACCAGTCACAATAGTCAAATTTTGGACAGGGCCTAAAGCATTATCAACTGCAGCCAAAAACCACTCCCAAGTCTCTTGGCCCTCGTACTCAACTATGGCAAATGCAAGAGGGAAAAGCCTATGGTCCCCATCATAAGTCATGGCACAGAATAGCACACCCGGGTATTTTCCACGAAGTTGGGCCCCATCAACAGCAATCAATGGTCGCAAGGATGAACAGAATGACTGGATACTAGACCCGAATGCCCAGAAAATTTTAGAAAATGAGCTATCATCTTCCTTGAGCAAATGGGTTATGGTGCCGGGGTTTGTCCTTTGCAATTCAAGGCAATAATCAGGCAAGATTTTGAAAGACTCCTCATATGAACCCCGTATATCATGCATTGCTATTTCTTTTGCCATCCACGCCTTCCTGTAACTGACCACAACGCCAAACTCCAACTGGAAGTCGGATATAATTTTCTTTGGAGTGTAATTGGGATGGAGTCGAACCCGTTCCTTGATAAACTCGGCGACCAACTCTGATGTTGCTTGACGATGTGCTAGCCCCATCATTGGCTTTGAACAACTATGATTTTGTTTATATGTCTTTACTTGGAATTGGGGTCCGGATTCCACAATAGAAGCATGGATGCGCCAAGGACAATTAGGATCATCACACCTTGCAGTCACCTCCGTTCTAGATGTCTTTACTGGTTTCAGAGCAAAATTGTTATACATAGCAAATTTCTTCAAAGTTGTTCTGAATGACTCACGATCTGGAAATCGTCTCCCCTTCCACATATCACGCGAAGAACTCTCTACATGCTCATCGCCAATCTGATCAGGATCAGGTATTAGAGTATCAACAATGCTGCACTCTTGTGCAGGATTACATGGCTCCATATAACCTTCTGGAATAGGAGGCGTACTTTCCTTTCCGCCAACGAGCTGCAGTCCACCATCTAAATGCTCATCATCCTCGGTGTCCATGTCCTTTTCAGATCTTCCATCATTGTCATCTTCAGGTACTACGTCTATTTCTGCTGCCGTGTCATCAGTTGCATATGAGGAATGCATGTCGGCATTGTCTTGAAGGTTATCAGAAGGAAGAACATCTGCAGATTTTGTTTCCATTTGAGGGGTATCACACAGTGCTGGAGTGTTTATATTGAGGTGGATGGGTGACATACTTGAAACATTTAACCTGCATAGAAGATAGTCCATAATTAATACATTTATTAGGAAAACTATTTCATATTGCATTTCACTCGTATAAAAGCATGGTTTAAAATCTCGGTCTTGGTCGCGGTATCGGCCGGGCCGAAAAACCGATATGATATCGGTATCGGTCGCGAATATCGGTCCGTCGCGGTCATCGAGGTGTGAATTTTTTTTTTTAATCCAAAAAACTTTGCAAAAATATCCAAAAAATCCAGAATATTAGAAAATGCTGCAATACAATACTTTTTTCCATTAGTAATAACAATAAATCAAAATCTCGGTCACCTTAAGTTATGAGTCCTGTCTGTGTTGCAGTTCGCTCTCTTTTTTAGTATTTCATATAATGCAACTATTATTAATGCTCATGATCAATTTATTAGTGTAAAATATAAGAAAATAAAGATAACATATCAATCATCATTTATTGCTAACTCAATCATCAAATAAGTTGTGAAATTCAAGACCCTGAATTAATAAGCCTTTGGTATCACAAATATTCTAACAAGTCACAAGTATCAACAATTATTTTTAAGAATTTTTTTTTTAATAAAATCATTTTCAAAATTCAAAATACATAGATCTAGCATAAAAGTTTGTAAATCAATCATTTATACACCATACAATGATCATGAATCATTAAAAGAACATAGTTATGATGAAATCCCCAAAAAATGATATATAATAATTCAAATATCAAAAAATCCGAAAATAAAAAAAAAACTGGAAAAAAAAGTTCAAAATCATGTGTATGAGTAGATCTAGCATGAAAGTATGTAGATCTAACTTCTAAATGAAGAACATAAATAAATGACAAACCTAATGATTTCTATACTTCATCTAAAATATTAAAAAAAAAAAAAACCACATGATAAAATGCTTTGGGTTGATTTTCTCATACCTTAGATAATATTTTCTTCAAAAAATTAATGTGGGATTTTGAAATGTTGAAGAGGGAGTGGCTGGGCTGCTGGCTGCTGCTATGGTTGGAGAAGAGAAGAGAAGAAGAGGAAGATGGGGAAAAAGTAGAAAAAATTAGGGCTTTCTTTCATTATATATCATCTCGGCCGATATTTTGAAAATATCGGCCGAGATATCGGTTAGAGCCGAGATGATATCATCTCGGCCGATATATTGGAATTTTCAAGGGATATATGACCGAGACCGATATCTCACTGAGATATCGGCTCGGTCTCGGCCGATACCGAGTCATATCGGCCGATATGACTCGGTATCGGCCGATATTTTATACCATGTATAAAAGAGCAAACCTATGCGGTCTTCTTTTAGAAGGACCAGCGTGATCCTCAACACCAATTGATGTGATCTGAGCAACTGTATGCGTCATCGAATTTCTACTATGTGAATCCCTGCAAAGAAACACGAGCAGCAGATCATATTTACTGTCTAAAATCCACATGAACAATAGTACAAAATGAGAAATACGATTACCATGATGGATAAGGTGGTCGAACATTCATATCTGAAGCCGTTTCACCACAACATTGTCTGCTTCTACTATCAGACGTCTTATTTCCGTCTCCGAACCTCTCGACCCGTTGAGGCCTTGCATGCATCCAAAACAAGTTAACTTATACCATTCTAATACCTTAAAAATTGTATCTACCTTGAAAAACTGTATCTTAAAACTATACAGGACATCAGTGTGTACCTAGACTGTGATTGGCATTGGTGACTCATTCCATCATTGTCAAAGTTTCTACGAACATATAAATATATAGCATCCATCCCATGTCGAAGTGCTTTAAACATTGTATGGACATCGTCATCGCTTTTTAGACTAATCAACGTGAAAGCTCGACCATTGTGATATAGGTATTGCATGTAAGGATCTTCATCATGCATTTCCCAATTCGTTACTTCTATTACCTTTTGAACCAGTGAACTATACGTTCTGATGATACTGATGAAGATCATCTTTTGGTCACCACCGTTGTATACAGGATATCCATTCTCTAAGTTTAACTCTCCGTTAAAGTGGATTACTAAACATACCTCACTGTCTGACATCCTGCTAATGAAGAAGAAGAAGAATTAAACAGAACTGGTATTCCTACGCATTCTTATATATTCAAATCCATGCAAAAAAGACATGCCATAAGATTAGTACTATAACAAACTAAAAACTAGGATATAAGAACAAAGGAAATAAAAATAAATTTCACATACAGAGAATCTAATCCTAAGAAAGCCAAGGTCCCATTTCCATCTCCGCAATGTTATAAATACTACTAAATCAAATACCCGCCCATTAACAGATAATTAGTCATGATTAATGCTTGGTTGAATCTTATCATGAATATTTGGTATTTAAATCCATGCTAAGAAGACATGAGATTAATACCTATAATAGCAAGAAAATAAAAGCACAAAATAAAAATAAGAATTAACACTAACAATATATTATCTAAAAGCAATATCTAAAAATCTCAAACTTCTGAGTTGTTAGATTTTTCATCCAGATGCAAAGCAAGATAGAAGGAACATTTATATCTTCTAGGGAGGAGAATGAGTGTTCATAAACATTTATATCTTCCAGGGATAAAAAGGGGTGTACATACCTTTTGGGTAGAATGAAAGCGAACAAACGGAGAAGGGGAAAAAAGCTAGACTTGTCAAGAAAGGGACGAGCTTTGAGAAAAATGAGCTTAGACACAGCCAAAATAGGAGTTGCAGTTTTCTTAGAAGGGTCAAAATGGTTGAGATCTCTCTTTAGTCCTTTTACAGGCCCTGCAGAGTGTAAGGTAAAATTTAAAAAGACAATTCCTCCATGTTAATATATTAGAGTAGCACAAATTTCTAGGTAAAAATCCCAATAACCAAATATATAAAGCAGATTTTCCCATGAGTATTTCAACAACAAAAAAAAAAGAGCATACTAGCATAGAACATTATAGGCTCTCTTAAAAAACGGGGCGAAAAAAGACTAAAGCTTTCTCCATAACTTCAAAATCTCACACATTGATTTCCCTAGGACTTGTTAGTGCAATGAGAGTACTCCATGCTCCATGGATTTCTGTTTCCAATGGGAGAGAGGAATCCTGCATTCCTACCCCGCTCTTGCCATATTAGAACGAAATCCTCTTTATTCAGAAAAAATAGATATTTTTCTCCTTTTTCCACAAGGAGAATGTGTCGCATCAAACAAAGGAAAAGAGTGGCTGCAGCCTGCAAGAAAACTTGACAAATCTCTTTTCTATCACAGAATACTCTCGTCACATAAACGCAACCCCGGGGCACATTCGTGTAGCGCCTGCGGAGATGTCAGTCTGTTTTCCATGGAACACTCTGCCTTTCCAAACCTTCATCACAAATGCTTTCCGCAAAATCATGGTAAAACTAAAGTTTTTCCACGCAAACCTAATGGAAAAATGAGTTACACAAACATGCCCCGGGGGAAAACTAGCCTTCCATTCCAAGTGCCCACAAAGAACAATACCCAGCAAGAAATTGGAACACAAAGGGATAAATGTAAGAACAGAAAAGTCAAAAGTTACAATAATTGAGAAAACCCAAATCAACATCCCTAATCTTCTTCAAGAAACCAGCATTTCCCCTCCACTTTCCAGACCAAAGCCACAGAAAAATCAACACCTAGTAAATGTTGGAAGACGAAGGGAAAGAGAAGAAGAGAAAGACTTAATCTTTCCCAATGATTTCAAAAACCCATATCAATTTCCCCAACCTCCACTGGAAAACCTGCATTTTCCCTCTACTTTACATTTCAAAACTAGAGAAAAACCAACACCCAGTAACCGTTGGAAGACGAAGGGATGGAGAAGAAGAGAAAGACTTAATCTTTCCCAATTATTTCAAAAACCCACATCAATTTCCCCATCCTCCACTGGAAAACCTGCATTTTCCCTCTAGTTAACATATCAAAACCAGAGAAAAATCAACGCCCAGTAACACAATGGAAGAGGAAAAGAGGAAAAATGCTCACTTGGGTCATTTTAGGATCATGAGTGCTAGATATATCTACTGTTCCCATTTCCTCTGTCGCCATCGTTTCTGCTCTGATTCAGAAAGAGAATCTTGAGTAGTCGCTTCTTATTATATAGGTTTTGAAAAAAAACGATTGCAGCCCTCTTTAGGTACGTACCTCGCTCTGCACAGGCTGCACGGCCAATCCTGCCAACTGAGGTGTCTCTCTCTTTTCCTTTCTTTTTCTTTGTCTTTTTTTTTTTTTTCCACTTAAAAGCCTTACTTTATTGTCATTGTACATGTAAACTAGCAACAACGCCTCCGTGGTCGGCTCTAGCCTCTAAGTGTTTATAGATGCCTGATTTAGAACCATGGATCGGTTGTTGGGTGCACGCAGGATTCGTGGATGGTCCCAAAATTAATTCCTAAGAACAAGCCGAGGTAGGGGCAATTCTCCATGCGCTAAAACAAGCAAGTCACAGAGTTTCAGCAAAATCCATCTTTTGTCATATGTCGTCATTACTAGGTTGATGGATTAAATTAATCCATCCTATTTTTTCCCATGTTCCTAGAAATGTAAATGTATTTGTTCATGAACTTGCGAAGATGTCTTCTGGGTTTAGCTCTCATGTGAGGCTTGGGGAGGTTATGCAACCTAGATAGAATGGGGTTTTTGTTTTTATGTTGACTGTTCTTCTTCTCTTTTGTTCTAGTTATTTTTCTCTTTCGTTTAATGATAAAAAAAAAAAGCCCCGTTCTAATAAGATATCACATTTTGAATTTATGAGATATCAAAATTAATTATAAACATATAAACATATATTCATGCATTTTTATATAAAAACAATCAACACGTCTTCAATCACAAATATAAGTGGTCAACATCAACAATAAGTTATTACAAAGATAAAGCTAAAACAAATTCATTCAGCAACAACATAAAAATCATAACAACATCAATAATTACTATTTGTTAATATATATGTAATATTAGTAAAAAGAAATGCATTCAAATTTTTGTTTATCATTGATAATTTCAAAGCCCAATAAAAAAAAGCCACCCCATTTGAACTTGTTTATGCAACAAGAGGACTCTAGTTTATGCAAATTTTTATTTCTTCATGAGAATGAAATTTTGTATTTTGATAATAGAATTTTTTATTTTCGTAGAAAATTAAAGTCCTCTCTATTAAGGAAAAATGATTCATTTTTTACGTCTATGCAAGGAAAATACATCACATCAAATAATGTAATATTGTTAACAAAGAGAATAATAAAAATGTGCAATCCTCTAGTTGCACAAATGCACCATTTTTTTATTTTCACATAGGCGCCAATGGTCATTTCAATCTCTCGGCATAAATCTCTTCTCTACCCCTTTGAAGTAGCACTAATACCATTTTAGAACTGATCAAACCGTTTTTTAGCAATAGATTTTAATATATATATATATATATATATATATAAACATCTTAACTTTAAAAGCAATAAATTATGAGACTTTAAAACCACTGGCTAGTGTTATTTGATCCCAGTAATAATTAGCCCACCTTAGATCAATGTATATATCTCTTAATTATTGAGTCCATGTGGGCCCACGGAAGTGTAATTTATGGTGGGCCAAACCTAAAGTCATATTTTTTTACTTATTAGTTCATGTCATAAATTACATAGTCCATGTCATAAAAAAACATGAAGTAGTCTATCAGTAATGAAAATTTTATTAGCGTGAATTGTTGAAAGGTAAAAAGATGACAGTCTTGAGAAGATGGAAGATAGATGGAGTCGTGAAAAATTTATTAGTGTGAATTATTGAAAGGTGGGCCCCAAATATTAAAATAAAAAAATGACAATCTTGATAAAATGGAAGATAGATGGTGTTGAAAGAAAGAATAACTGTAGCAAAATAGAGAGGTGTTAGGGGATATTGATTGAGAAACTTTAAGAGATAGAGAATATGAATAAATAAATTTTTTTTGAAGAAAAATTGTGACATGCACCTTAAATCACTCTATGTTTTTTCTCCATATTTATTTGAAAGGAGAATAATTGGGTTGTTGAGGTGGCACCCCTCACAGCCCACCTCATCATATGCTTTAATATATATAATAAAGGAAAACCTAGGTGAGAATTTGGTTCTCATTGCACACAATAAGGTGAGCACCACATACCTAAATGCCCTAATGAAGCCCATCTGAAGATTCATCCGAGTGGATTATAAAATAGAGATTCTTTCTCATAGTCACCGCTTCTAAATTTGGTACTCATCCAGATGGATTGGATCATATAATTGACTATTTTGGAACGTGAAAACTTATCGGTCATTGATCAAGTGGTTGGTATGATGATTCGAGCCTCTGTCACCACATATACAACCCTCAAGTGGGCCCCACAAGATAAGGTGAGAAGGGTCATGTATAAATATATAAATTATATTATAATTACTAAAAAATAGATTTTTTTGTGTGCTTTTTGCACATGATTCATTTTATAGCATTCGTTTTAAACGTATGTGTAAATGAGTGAAATTAGTTTTTATCATTTTGTTAGGTAATTATAATGTTTCTCATTGACCGTAAACAAATATGTTCATTTGACAATGAATTTTAATCTATTCAAAATCCATGCGATTTGTATCAAGTACTTTTTATGCATTTCAATTCCATGCGAACAAAAATAAGTTCATTTGACAATTCTTTCTCAATAAAGTTTGAGAAACAGTTGGAAAGAAAAGGGATAAAGACTCTCTCCCTTGATCCACATCATCACATGGGCCCCCGCCCTCCTTACTCTAAGTACCACTCTTTATTAGTGAAACTCTTCATTGATGAAACTCTCTTCCCTTCAAAATATCTCATCTTCTTCCATGCCTCTTTTTCGCTGTATCTTTGGTCTCCCTAACTCTCACAAAGTCGCCCCAACTTATGATAGATTTGATCATGATGTATCTCCATTTCTCTCACATATGCCTCGGATTACAATGCCTTTTTTTTTAGCTCAGCACCTAATAAGTATAGTTTTTGATTTGTTGTTAATAAATTAAGTATGATTGTTTTTTGGATATAATGTTACTCTAATTTAAAACTGAATGTGTATTGACGAGTTACTACTCTCAATGTTAATAGAAATATGTGTTTGTAATTAATGTTTTTTTTTTTAGCTAGTTGGCCCAGTGGTCAGGAGAGACGGAAATAACTAGCCCACCCAGGGATCAATCCCTGAGTGGAGCTAAGGGAGTGAGTGTACTTAACCACAGCAACACTCGGTGATTCCCGTTTGTAATTAATGTTTTCTTTTTATAAAAATGTCAATATAATTGTGTGTTAATTACAATTGAATTTTTTTTAAAGCCTTATGAAACCTTTCATCCCTAAGTTGCGTTGGAATAATCATTAACTCTCTTCTTCCTCTCAATGTCTTTCTATCTTTAACATGCGGGATTGTAAAGCAACTGTTGTTAATAAATTTATTATATTTATTTTTGTAGATATAGACTATGTACTTTTTTTCTAATTTTAAATTGACCGGGAATGTATATTGCAAGAGTTAAAATGATTAAATTAGTCTTATACATGAATAAATTAAATTTATTAGGTTAAACCGTGCATGGTATGGGGCCTTGGTGCTAGTACAATCTTAAAATGAAGCTGGATGTGGTTAAAGCATTCATAAATGGGCTAGAGTTTGCATGATTTGGTTCTATGCATGGGAACAAAAACGTTAATGGACCTAGGTAATGGACCTTTAATGGTTATTAAAATGAATTTATGCTCAAGCTAAGGTTAATTACAAGTTAATATGAGTTAGCTTGGGCTAAATGGTTGGGTGGGTTGACTCATTAGAAGGGCGTGGGTTATGTGAGTCAACCCGACCCACAGCAACCCACAATGGCTATGCTGTAGGTTACCATGCGACAGATCAGTTTGACTCGTAGTGAGTGCAGGTAATAGATATCTGGCCAGTTTAGTTATATTTTTAATCAAATTGAAGCACCAAATCGGGGATATGTTGAATGCCCTGGAGGCATTCATTTTTAGGGCCTCGGATTTTCAATCCATCGTTGAGTTCTACTCTTCAACTAGGGTTTTCATCTAAGTAACTCCCTATTCTTATTCCTTTAAGCCGAATGGTACGTAGTTGGAGAAAAAAAGGGCTCATTTAGCTCGGTGAGCCACGTACGTTAGATGCTTGATAGAATGAAACGGCTCCTTTTTTTTTTTTTTTTGAACACATAAGAAGAAACGGCACTTCTTGCAGGAGCTTTCATGCTAGTACGTTTCTTAAACATGCTGAAATATACATTAACTCCGAAATTCTAAACGATATCTTGATTTCAACTTAGGTGGGCTGGGCATAGTTATTAATTCGTTTTGTTTCGGCCGAAATGGCCGAAAATTTTCGTTTCGGTCAAGTGGTCGAAACAAAATTTCGGCCAAAACTTTTCGGTTTGAATTCTAGTCAATCTTGGCCGAAAATTCAAGATTTCGGCCAAAATTAGGGATTTAGGCCGAAATGTGACTTTTCGGCCGAAATGGAATTTTACATGAGTAATTTTTTTATACTTTTTTACACATATGTTTTGTATTTCTTATATTTTCACAAAATATAATTCCAAAAAAATTACTATAATGGATTAAATCTATATTTATTACTTTTTCTATTTTTTTACTTATATATGTATATATATTATGTTATATTTTCCCCGAAATGTAATTCCGAAAAGTTACACCGAAATCCCGAATCAGACAAAACTTTTCATTTTACAGGCTAGAGCGAAATGAGGTCCGAAACGATATTAACAACTATGGAGCTGAGATCCCAACCCTTTGGTGAGGAAAGTAAACATAGTGAGAGATAAGGGAGCCCTCAATGAGGAAAGTAAACCTCAGATGAGGTACAACAGCCCTCGGGTGAGCCAATGGCTGTCCAAGTTTCTTATGCATCTTACCATTGGCGTCTTATAATATAGAACCCTTGCAAACATTTATTTTTGGACAATGTTTTGATCAGATTACCATTGCATTCTTGTTTGAGTTATGCCACACATTGGCAACCGGAACACTTGGCCTTCAGATAGATTTCACACCCTACCCTCTATGAGAAAAACCAGCGGATTACAGGGGTCTCTAAAAAAAAAACTACAAAAAGCCTCATTCAATACTTGTAAACATCCGATCTGGATGCTAGAAAAGATTATTGGTCCAACTGAAATTAATTAACAAAAGTATGACTATCACCAGGTGGACCTCACCCATGTTGTTATCATTGATTAAATAAAAGAAAAAGATAAAAAAAAAAAAGGGGGAAATCCCAAAACCCAATTTTAGATTTCACCCACAAACGAATCTGGTCTGTCAATTACAATACAATCAAATCAATCATAAAATTACATAAGGATTGCATTAGTTCTTCTCTAATGCACCCATTGAATGTACTTATTTTCCATATCCCCACAAATCCATCTCTCCGCGGAGTGGGACTGGATTCATCTGCTGTACAGATGCATTCTCATTTGGAAATCCCACCACCCCTTTGGATGAGTCTTCTTCTTGGCCCATATGGGTGTTCACTAGCCTATCAAGCATGGCCCATTCATTCCCTTCCACCATCTGCTGGCCCGGCTCGCACGCCCCCACCTCGCATCCCTGGTATTGGACTTGTCGGGCCAGGCCTGCGTCGCTGTGGCCCGCTAGAAACTGCTTGACCATGGCCGGAGAATCGTTTGGGAGGGAGGTCGAGAAATCGTAGCCGACGGGCTTATGGGCCTGGGCCTGGGCCTGGAGGTGGTGTTGGTATGGAGTGTCTGGGAGGTGTGAGTAGTGTAGGGCCAGCTCTGGCTTGTATAGCTGAAATGTTTGGAGGTCATCATGGGTGTTTTGTTGGCGACGTTGGTAGTGTAGATGGTCATTGATGGTGAGATTTCGAGATTGATCGTGGCCGTTGATCGGGCGTTCTGGGCCCAGGCTTGTGCTTCCTTCATTTCCAACCTTGAATAGGTTCTTCTTCTTGAAGACCCGACATACCACCCAACCTTCCTCCTGATTACACAACTGCAACTAGGCTCAGGCACAGGCTAATACAAGAAATTGGTCCACATGTGGTAGATGTGGGCTATTCATTCATGGGGTCAAAATCAAACCATGAGTTGGTTGAAAAGAAATCAGAATTAAAAAAGTCAATCATATGGTAATCCTGACCATCAAATTGGTGGGACATTGAGAGAGTGTAAGGGAGTCTTACAGTGGCATTTCCTTGGTCATCATCAATTTCTTCCAAGCGATATTCATGCATTATCCAATCAGTCTTCTGGCCATGAGGGGCTCTTCCTCTGTAGAAGACAAGGGTCTTTCTCATCCCAATCTTTTTGTTAGTGTTCCTTATGCACTTGTCTCTCCCAGTTGCCTTCCAAAACCCAGCATTTGTTGCCCTGTTGGTCCTAGAGCCTGTGGGATACTTCCTGTCTTTGTGGCTGAAGAAATACCATTCATTTTGGGGTGCTGATCCTATCCTACACCTCTCTGTCAACATGAAGGAAACAAATGTAAATACAAGTTCTTTGCCCCAGAAAAAAAAAAGTTTATACAAGTTTTAAAAAAATACTGCTATGTACTAAATTCATGCCTAGTTTCAAATATTGAAATCTCAGATGCAAGGTGGAATTATCCTATGTGACCCACCTGGGTGGATGCCAATTATGTGGTGTTGGAAAGCCCTCATCATGGATGATGAATTTACAAAAGGCAGGCCCAATTTGACATTGCTTACTCTTGATTTAAGGCTCTGAAGTTTAACAATTTTTTATGCATTTTCTTTTTTGGTTAATCCAACAGTTGATAGAGATCCTATCAGAGTCAAAGTGGGGGTGGTGGCAAGTCAAAGGGATAGTAAGCAGGAGGGGCTTGGATTGATCATAGGTGGGCCCCGCAGAGTTGTGCTTGAATCGTCCATGAAAAATGTCCCTCAGCAGAAATTTGGTTCTAACTATAAGCAGGAAGAGTACTTGTGAGGACAATAGTTTGCTGCTGATGGCTTGAGAATTTGAAAAAGATCCATTTCTTTCAATTTTCTTTTAAATTAAATTCCATATTCTGGATAAAAAAAATAGATTTATTCTAAATATTTGTTGCTAGAGAGGCTTGGCAAGTAAGTTGCCAAATGTCACTTTACCTAAGCCAAGAGGGCTAGGACCAAGAGAGAGCTCGAGCCCACACACTAGAAAGAGGCGTTGTTTCTAGGGTTCGAACCTTGAACAGCCAAGTGAGAACTGTAAGGAGCCCTTCTCAACACATGGCGGGTTGATGAAAAATATAAGCCCAATGAATTAGTCCACAAGGTTATAAACTAGCTATCTACTAAAAAAAAGAGCTTCATTTTTATTGTTTTTAAAAAAAATGGTTAATTAAAAATAGCAAATGATTCTTAATCATTGCCTAAGTTTGGACTGCTTACAATCCCTGACTTGTACAAAGAAGCCCCTTGTATTACATGAAACCTGTGGCCTCATTAACACGACCTATATGGCATGATTGGGTGTAGTAAGAGACCCAACAGGTTACTTGCTGAGTTGCATATAAGTTTCCCAATATACATATGTACAAGCTGATTAACCTAACAGACCTTACAGAAGATGACCCATTTTAATTTACCTAGGTTATGATGCTTAGGGCCCTTTTGTGTCCTTTATATTGAATTCTTAAAAATTAAAGGTGAAATAGTGTTCTCCATGGAGGGGGAATATTAAAGCGTTGAAGAGTGAATAGATCTAAGGTGGAGATTAATACGAGACCATCGTATTCCCTAGTATTTAATTTACTAGGACTCTAGGTGACTTAGTATTTTCTATCAAATGGAAAACTATTTGGTGACTCATATTAGAGGTGTTTTTTCCCCCTTTTGATCATTAACTCTTAGCTCTATCTTAAGAACTCAATAACAAATAAAAAGGGCCATCCTTTCTAAATCTGAATTGAACTATGACTATAAAATCCCAAGGAAGATGATTTTCATCCAAGAAAAAATAGACTGTGTTACTTGCATGTACCATTTGTATTCCTGTAATTCATAATGTACAGATAAACTTTTTATATGATTTCCTAAACCAAGTATAAGCATAAATACATAAAATACCAATAATTCAGTAACTTCACTACATGATTAAAAGACAGAAAAAAGCTATTATATATACTTGAATTCTAAACCATAGGAGAGTTAAAAACAACCTCTAATTCAACTATCAATGAAAACTACTGTGTGTATCAAGTGAAATAACATAAGTTATTGAAGCAAGAGTATGAAATTTGTCTATCTAACCTACAAAAACCCAACACAAATAATGTAATGTGTGCCCCAAAGCCCCCACATGAAGTTATGACAATAATCATTGTCGTTATCTTTTTAATCTTATTTCTTCGATATGGGGTTGGCTAAAAGAATCGTTCCAAACTAACTACATAAAACTCCATATGGACATGATGGGACTTACCTTGCAAATCCCATGGTTCAATCTTGTTTAAGTCCACTTCCCTAATCACCTCTAGGTCAAACTTTTGAAAGGAGATCTTCTTCTTCAAGTAGTAATGAAGGAGCTCTTCGTCGGTGGGATGGAAGCGGAAGCCGGGAGGAACTCCAGCGGCACTCGAGGATGCCATTTTCAGTCAGGCGTAGACCCAAAATGAGGTGATGTTGTGGAGAGAGGCTTGTGTGTTGGAAACATCTTTACGTTGGGTGTGGTTCATGCACTTATATATTTCTAAGGGCGTGGAAAAGTAGAAGCCGGTGAGATCGCCGATGAAACTGGTTAAAGCCTAAGGTATCGTAAAAAGCAAGTCAATGCCTTAAGACTAAGGAGTCCATATACTTGAATAATATTTGAGAGAGAGAGAGAGAGAGAGAGAGAGAGAGGTTGCATTCATAATATCGTTAATAAAACGAAACGAAATGAATGGGCCAAAGTGGGTCGATCTATGTGGCCCCAATCTGGGACTGACAGTGGCTGTGTGTCCATTGTCTTAGCCCAAGGCTGCGTGATGGCTATGGTCCTTAAGGATGTTCGGCCTCTTCTTCGAAAACCGACCAATATTTCTTCAGGCACGTAATCTTTGCTTCCCCCACGCACCGGGTAAGTCAGGCTTTTGTTTGGGCAAATGGCTATGAGGAGATCATGTATTCGAAACTTGAGACCTCGTTTGGACAATCTTCTTGTTAATTGATTTGGCATTCGGTAGATCTTAAAGCCCTAACGAAAAGTGATTGCTCTTGTTGTATTCGCCCAAGTGACTCACAAGAATATCAACTCAGGCAACTCAGTTGATTTTGACAGAGTTTTTAATAGACTCAATTAGGCCTGTTTGACTCAATGCCATTTTCTTTTGATACCCCAACTAAGGAGGCTGAGACCCAAGAGGGACTCTGTACACACGGGAAGATAACCCACTCATCTAGGAAAGGAGCCCGCTCAGGCGAAAAAAAAAAAAAACCCACACAAGTGAAGAGAATTCCTGCACATGCAGAAAGAGGTGACATACCTTGGGTTCGAACTCAAATCCTTTTACCAATCAGGCAAGGTGTCATTCTCGACTTAGTGTCGTTTGAGTTGACTCGATTAGACCGAGCAAGGGCAAGCCATGTCAAGTTTTTGTAATATGACTCGGGTTTCCATCACAATACCGGCCGACCCAAACACTCCGCCGATATTTTCAAAATACCAAAATATCGTAAACGCGGTTTCTTGAACCAGCAAATTATCGCCGTTATTCAACTAATTCCATTCCCAATGAGAAATTGGGTCGACCCTTCCCCTAATTTTATAATCAGTAAATGATCCCGAGAAATTAAAATAATGAAGTGATCATGAGACATTTGGATTGTTATCGAAGCAATTTCTCGCTGACAGCAAGGCCCATCTAGGGATCTCAGCATTTGGACGGCTGAAATTGATTAAATAAAAATGGATAGGACTAAGAAATTTCATGAAATTGAATAAAAATCAGTGATTGCAAGGAGAGAAGGAGAAGGGGGCGCCATAGCTGCAGCTTAGGCATGTGGGGGAAGGAGACTTTTTCAAAATTAAGGGTACTGTTTGTACAATTGATTGAAATGCACGCTTTTGGAGATCCTTTTTCATTCATGTATATGATTTTGATTATTTTAGGGTTTCACATATGAATATAAATATGGGAAGATCACGTAAATTCCTATGTTCTTGTGTGAATATTATGGGCCTGTTTGTTTGCTCCGGAGTGAATTTTTAAAGATCCACAATAAAGCATTAAGACATTTTATCTCTTAGATCTGCTTTTATAATTTAAACATTTTGTTCCTGATTGTTTGCTTCGTATAAATTTTTAGGGCTGGTTCAGTTGCAAGGATTTTGAAGTTTTTTGAATGGGAGGACTTCAGATTCTCGTAACGATATGTCTCTCCAAGTGAAATTTTAAATGCTCAACCCTACTCTAGCATTTAGAATGTTGGAATTTTGAGAATTTGAAAGATTAAAATTAGAATTCTGAGAATTCTATGAATCAAGCAAAACATTTGGAATGCTCGTGGGACATGGCATGAAACAGAATTCTCAAACATACCCAATTCAAAGACAAAAATATCAGTAACCAAATAGGCCAAAGATTTCAATCACTATAAAGAGTGAAGGATATAGGGACGGTTGAGATTAGATGACATTTTCACTTTCTTGGGATTTAATTTACAACGGTGATGGATATGGTGCGCATTGTTGCAGGACTATTTTCTCCTGCACATTAGTAGGGATGGCAACGGGGCGGGTCGGGGACGGAATTGGGCTTCCCCGCCCCCGCCCCGAACTTGGCCCGCCCCGCCCCGAACTTGCCCCGCCCCGCCCTTCGGGGTAATTTATATTCCCCGTCCCCGCCCCGCCATGCCCCGCGGGTACCCCGCCCCGCCCCGCCCAGCCCCGCTCCTCAATTGTAAAAATTTTAAAATGTATAAGACTTGGGATTCGAACTCGGGTAGGAGAGAAACCAGAGCTTTGCCTTACCACTAGACTAAACTTCATTTCTTGTAGTGTTTTACCTTATTTAAAATATATTAATATATTCAAGATTGTTACACACATATACATACTTCACTTACTTACTATATATATTATGACTTATATATTATTTATCATTTATTTAAAAGGAAAATGTTAAATGTAGACAACTAAGGAATCTAATTGGAAACCTTAAAGCTATATTGAGCTCGTTTCCATCTCTTGGATTTTGAAATCTTTTGGTCTTGTGAAATGAATGGAACTTTATTTTAAAAATAATAATTTCGCTGATCAAACATTTTGTTTGGATATCTATTGGACTCATGGCTTGGAAATTCTAGAATCCTTTGAAATTCTGAAATATTTTTTTGGACATCAATTGGGATTGGGCCTAATTATTTCTTCTTGTGTTTCTCAATAAATGTTTCGAAATCTTTATCACATGAATTAGGAGTGCAATCATAATATGCCCTGCCTGTTTAAGATGAAAACATGATAAGCACCCACCAAAAGGAAAATTACACAATTTGCAATTCAAATTTATAAAAGTCTTGAAATGTAGAAAAAATTCTAAAAACATATACTAGTAATTTTGTTTAAAAAAAATAGAATTTATATATGAACTTCAAGTATTGTCATATGAATATTAAATCATTATTTATTGTATAGCCCTGAATTCATGAACCTCCTATAGCGGGCCCGGCTATATTGAAAGTACATACTATATTGAAACCCTCATTATCAAAGCCTTGTCCCAAGCTCCCAGCTATGACGGTGTTGGCTACATGTATTCTTTTTCTCCATTCTAAATCAAGACCCAAATAAGAAAAATTTTCTTAACTTCATAATTTTTCTTTCAAGGCAAAATAAATTAAATGTTGGATTGACTACAAATAAAGAGGTAAATTCATTTATTTTATATGGTAAAAAGCACATGAATGATTCATCTATGTTGTCTCCATGCCTTTAATAATATTAATAAAAAAAAACCCTCAACCATGCTGACTCATTTGCCCGAAACTCAGGCCCCTCTCAAAACATCAGTCTTCCTAGGGACCATGACATTTTTCCCAAAATAGAATAAAAAGATCTCCCAGCATAAATATTTTATAAGTGTGGGGCACTATTAGATTGTTTAAAATTTTTTAAATTATCTAATATTAATATTATAAATTTTCCTTTTCCTAAAATTTTACCTATTTAAAGTGAGATTTATTCATATAAGATTTTCTCTAAACCCTTGAAGGCCAATAACATACACTTGAAAATATCATATATGCTTTGAGACATTTTTTTATAAAAAAGACAATATCTCTCTAAAATATCATGAACTCCATCAATACATGATTTCACTTCATTTCTGGTATTGAACTCCACTCACTAATAAAGAGGTTAATTACACATATAATTAAAATTAGTATAATGTATAGTGTTGTTAGTATGATTAGAATCATATTAAGTTACTAACTATAATTTACCTTGTTATTTCTAATCGTATGAGTTATTATAAGTGTATAGCATGATATATCTTGTAATGCTATATCAAATTAGTATAATTTATATTGTTATTAGTATGATTAGAATCATACCAATTATAATTTACCTTGCTATCTCTAATCATATATGTTATTATAAGTTTAAAGCATGATCTATCATTCTATTATATTCGTTTTATTTAATATGATTTATCATGTCGCAATTTAACATTATATATGATTAAAGTCAAATAAGCTTAGATAGATTTTTAACAACTTTAATTTCATTAAATTTGAATTAGAGGGAATGTGATCATATTATATGCTTTTATAATGTCTAGAGTTCAATCAATTACATGTTTAACTTTAAAAAAAATCTTCAATCAATCTACTTAACCCTTAATAACAACATAAAATCAATATATACATTTACATATAAATATGTTTATTTATTATAAAAGAAATCTAAAAAATATATTTTTTTAGAGGATTATTAATTTCGGGGCGGGTTACGGGGCAGGGCATGGGGCGGGTCAACGGGGCGGGGCAACGGGGCGGGGCATGGGGCGGGGTAACGGGGCGGGGCGGGGCGGGGCATGAGGCAGACCCATCCCCGCCCCGCCCCGGCTTCGGGGTATGGTTTTTTGCCTCGTCCCCGCCCCGTCTAAGATTCGGGGCGGGGAAAACCCGTACGGGGCGGGGCGGGCACTCCGGGTTGGGGCGGGGCGGGTTAAAAATGCCATCCCTACACATTAGTGTTGTCTGTCATGTGGAATATAGTGAAAATCAAGGGGGTTCCACCTTTGGTGACAATTCAAATGAGCGCTTATGTGCAAGAGGAGAATTTTCAATTAACTCTAAGTTCATTAATTCGAGTTATATTAAAAATGGATTTTATGAAAAATTCCCTTAAATTCGTATAAACGATTGAGGACCCGGATTTTGAATAATGACGGTAAGTACCCTTTCGTCAATTTTCATTTTTTCTCTTTACATTTTTAGCCTTATTCTACTATATCATGGAGTGTCTGGTTATTCCATGATATCATTGAATGCCAGGATTTTATTCTAAGGCCCTAAAGTGCTGGATTTTTTCTATTCCTTATAAATACGACTATCACATTTTTTCTGTCACTTTTCCTTGTCTGGCATTTGTTTTGTTCCTTAGAAAAGCTTTTCCATTATTTGGCTTCTTCCACACCTTTCACAAAACCTCAAAGCGTTAGTAAAGGTAGCGGAAATACTTTTTAATAGTCCCCTTTGGGTGGAGCCCACACTCTGATACCATAAAGACTTTCAAATAATTTTCATAAAACAACCGTAAATCTCATTCACATGGACTACTTAATTAATACAAGAGAGATAAACTGATAAGATAATAATTTAAAATTCAAACTTTTAATCTATCCATAAAATCTCTAACAACCTAAACTTAATCTCTAACAAATATATGTCAGCGATGGAATGGAAGGGATCATGCAAATAAGGTAATTGTTCATTTCTTTTTATGTCTTTTTTTATTGAAAAAAAAGGGCTAAAGAATCAAATAGGACAACATTTCCAATCAAGTACTAATTAATGGGGACCATATACCTCTTCAGGTGAAAAGACTGTGAAAAGAGGTAGGGGAAGAAGATAAATACTGAGAAAGCTTTTCAAAGGAAGAAGACTATTATCAACACTTAAGCTTGTTACCCACACTTAAATTGTTCGCGTGATTAGGAAGTCCAGTAATGCGCTGGAGGTCGTCCCGACTTCGAACCGTTTGGGGTCTTACCCGATACATAGTTCTAGTGGGTGGTGTTGTGTATAGTTCTAGTGGGTGGTGTTGTGTATCCGGAATTTCACTAATGATCAACGGCAAGGGGGTCGGCGTGTTCCTCGTCATCAAAAAATAAAACAGTAAGATAAAAAAATGTGATCGCCGTACTCAAGAAGAGTAGGGAAAGCCATTCCACGATGTCCTGGAATATCTGGTTATTACAAAATATCCTGAAATAGGGGTTAAAATGTCAAAAAAATAAAAATGGTAGGAGGTCCTCTCTGTCATTATCCAAAATTTGGCCCTCGGTTGTCATATACGAATTTAAGGGAATTTTTTCCATAAAAGTCCTAAAAAAAATTATTTTCTCGACTTAAAGCCCAAAATTTACATGAAAGGTAATTAATCAAGCTCGTCTTTGATATTTCCTTCATCCATGATTTGTGGTGGCCCAAGGTGGTCACAAGTCACCCAACAAAGCCGCACAAGTTTCACTAGTATGGATTTGTGCAGAAATAGAAATCATATGTTCTTATGCGACATATATAAGAAACAAGTATCTTCTATTTCGAGGAAAACTAGTTCATCTTTTTCTTTTCTACGAGGAAAACATAACACACCAAATGACTGAAAAAGGGGTTACATAAAAAATCGGAGCAATTTCTCTCACTGCAGCAGATTCCTCTCATTGCAAGAACACATATTATCTAAAAGAGTTTTTCAGATAATGCTTTAATTTCAAAAGCTCAAAATCTAATGACTTTCTAAGGAGGCATTCGGAAAATCTACACTTGAAAAGGGGGAGATTTCTAAATTATATATCTTATTTATACTGTGATTGGTAAAGCCTCTTATTGTAGTTCTAACTACATTAAGAGCCTTAAACAAAAAGATGATTTCCATGTTACTTCCGCAGCTGAGGGACAATTTACAAAATATACCATTAACATTTGATTATTTTAGAGTCTCTACATGGGCCTATAAGTGCACGTATTTTGTTACTGAAAGCAATGGTGTTTAATGGTTGGATCAATGTCAAATTGAGGTAACGGCCAACTCATCAGGTGTAGGTTAATTTTAAAGGACCATACTTGTCAAACATGGGGTCCCATTAGAAAAGATAGAGAGAGTCGATAATCAAATATTTTCTGATTTTAAGTTACCTATAGGGTTCCCCATTATTATAAATGATATTACGTAAAATTGTTTCAATTTTGATATTTTATGTAAATTAGTTATCTTGGACTTATCCTACGTCATTCTCTGATTTGTAACTTTTAGATATCTTTCTGTTTTATCTATGAGTAATTTTAACACCAGTCTCTGTTGCTGATCTGTTCAATGTGAATGCCTGAGGCTGACTGTTACTTAAGTTGCAAAACTAGTCTGTCTGGGTTCATGCACGAGGGAGAGATGAAAGAAACTACCAAACTGTTAAAAGGAGGGTTGAAAGTGGCACTAATCAACACAGATGGATAGACAAGCTTTTTATATCCTCCCTAAAATTGTGTCTGAGTCAACCCTCTATCTCACAAAAGGGAAATGAGGTCACATGGACGTTGGATGGAAGGTTTTTAAGTTAGGGATTCATGTAAGGTCAATGTCGATGTTCTAAGCAATCTTTGGCCATTTTGACAAGGAAGTGATTGAACTCTTAACATGTAAAGTGAGGTGGCATGATTATTATAACTGTAATCAGACATTTGAAATCCAATGGGCTGATTTGATTCAGGGGCTCATAGATCATATTATCAGTAGTCTATTTGTTTCTCTTGGTTTAAGAGCATGGCACTCCATCTGTGATGCATCAAGCTTACCAACCTCTGATTGTTCTCTTTGGCAGTGAATTGATGCAGCCATGGCCCGAACACGACTGTGTTGAAGGCACAAGGAAATAGGACCACACATGGGTTCAGAGTAGAGACTAAATTTTCACAAGCAAGTCACCTTAGCTCGCGATTGCTTGCATAACCCTTTATAGATAGAGTGACTTCTTTCTTAAAAAAAGAAAAAAAAATCTCATACCGGGGTGCCAACCAATCCATGGAGGGGTTAACACATGTATGTAAGCCTCACACACACACTGTGTGCGCGTGCGATCCCATATTCTTGTATTTTGGGGATCAAGTGAGTTGGGCACAAACGAGTACTCATTCGAGCAACCCCTGTGTACCTGAGAAACATAGATTTGTCAACATACAATGAAGAAAATAGTTGAATAACATATGTATAAATCTAATATTATCCATAAATAAGTATGAACATGTACTGCTATGCAGCGGATCAGTATCCCATGGTTCGTGTAGAAAGGATTGGTAAACAATTCAAGGAAGCAAGAAAATAGTTAGAATCAATCACAATAATCAAATGAGCTTGATGAAAAATAAGGGGGAGAAATGTCATAACCACAGACGCGCATTCATCCTCAAATGAGGAGTCTGCATCTATTGATGCAAAGATTTAATGCAATTTAAGTGCATTACTCATCAGTCTTATCTAACAAGGTATCAGAGTATACACCATTTTATTTTAAAATTTAGACTGCAAAGCTTCTACAAGTTATTTGAACAGAGAACTTCTCTCATGAAGGGAAAATGATGGTGCACTTAAAACCTGTTCTCTGAATCTTCATTCCTCTAGGGCCTGTTTGTCTTATGTATGTAAATTCCAAGGATTGTATTTCTGTAAGTGGTTAAAAATTAAGAATCAAACGTGAATATCCAAGAATGACCATCAAATGACCTCCCCTCAAATGCAAATTTAATCTAGGGATGATGGTAAACGAACACCGAGCAATCACCCTAGTAATTCATTTCCTACGAAAGTCAAGGCCCCATATATATCATGGCGTTATATCATTGAACACTCACCTCTTCAATAATCCTTTAGTGTAGCTCGTTTGACTACGGACTCCTATGTATTCCATGCAAACAAACAGGACATTGTATCTGTTCTCTGAGTCTTAGTCTGGATCTGTTACGAGCACTAGCACTTTTGGATCTGTTTACAAATGATTGCATCTTGAAATGGAATTGGGAGTTTTAGGTCATGGTAAATTTTAAACTACGAAGACACTTCCACAAGGATTAAGCAGATTGAGTGTGAAAGGGGAAGATCAAGTATTAAAAACGGAAAGCCTTGCATGGATACTAGTTCTAAACAAGTGCCTTCTGTGGTCAATAAAGAATCCCAATACTGAGGAAAGAAAAAAAAAGGAAAAGTTGCAAAGATGACAAAGGATTAGAAAGATTAACCATATCATGCAGTAAAGAGTGTCTTAGAGTGTAGGGTGCTGAGAAGTTGCTTAAAATAGACTGCAGGCAATAGTGCAACTTCCATCTTAAACACCTGAGAGTATATTGGACATGAGTAAGCATTGACTGCAACTAAGAAAGTTGACACAACTTAATCTGTCTGCGTTTGCCAAAATTAACTTAGAAAGTGCACCTAAAAGTGCGGTCCTTCAATCAACCATTCAAGTAGAATTATGTCAAGAACTGTTCAAGTATAAAGGTTCTGCCAAAATAGTTCACTATTCATGTGATTAACCGTTCAAGTTGAGCAAGATAGACACTAGTATTTCCATTAAAAAAAAAAAACAATTCACAACCCATCTTCGACATTTTCAAATAAATAGGAAATATAGCGTCAACTTGAAAATGTTGTAACCTTGATATACATTGTTACACCATTCTCTATCAACTTAAACTTTCAAAGTAAGTGGCTGTTGACATGCCATCAAAGCGGGGCGGGGGGGGGTGGGGGGGTGGTAATCTTGATATACATTGTTACACCGTTCTCTATCAGCTTAAGCTTTTAGAGTAAGTGGTTATCAAATGAGAAAACAAGGAACTAGATATATTCCACAACAGTTAACCGGAGCGGCATAGATTTTAAAAGTTTCAGGAGGTGATAACTAATTACAGAACTGCAAGAATCCTAAATTGAATCCATTCATCTGGATCCAAAAATACAGCATGCTGTATATGGTAATTATCCCATTCAAACATTTTGATGCCTGAATAACTAAGGTGGTACGTTAGAATGTGACTGATCTGGCCAAGAGCATTTTCCAAGGATTTAAGTGCTTTCTTATGGTTTTACTAATTTCCTAGAAACTTTATTTATTCATTTATTTATTGAACGGTACTAATTTCCTAGAAACTTAGAACAATTTAAATTACCGGAAAGCATTCGATACATTGTGATCTGATTAAATTTCCAGAGCAAGGTTCCTACAAACTCAAGAAGGAATAGTTCATTTCAAGGAGGAAAGCAACATCAACAAGTTTTAGAAGTTTCCAATTATCTTCAAAATGGGTTGTTGAAATGTATAATTCACCATACAAAGAGGGAAGATAATCACTTAATAAATAAAATAAAAAAAAAAAACTAAAAAAGAGTAAATCATTCATTGAAACAGAACTTGTACTTTCAAGGGTAACATCTACATTTATCATAACCAATTACAAAAATACTATTGGAGACGCGTAACCAACTTTATAAGTTTGTACTCTATTGGTTCATTGAGAAAATGCAGCAACCAACTTATCCTTCAAACTTTCAGCCCCACCATCATGGGGCCTGATAAAGAATGTATGAACAATCAAGCCTTCATCTGTAGAAACGTTGGAGTCATGAGGCGTGACTTGCATTTCTTGAAGAACATCAAGAAATTTAGAAACAGGGTGAACATCCAATGGACAGCTCATCCGGAGAACCACACCATCATGCGACGTCTGGACATCAACTTCTGGGCAAAATACAGGATTCTGGCCTGATGCAACTGCTTTTTCAGCTTCCAAGGTCCCTATCTTCTTCTGAAGATCTGTGATGTAGGTGATGGCATCTCCAAGCAGCGAGGCCTTATCCATTTTTGATATGTTTGGAACGACAGCCCTCAGTGCATAGAACCTCTGATTAAGCTTCTCACGTCTCTGCCGCTCTGCTTCCACATGGTTCAACGGCTCTTCTCTCCCACTGGCAGGTTTTCTCCCTCTCTTCCTTGGTTTCTGCTCATCAGGGTGAGGCAATAAGTCATCCTTAGGCTGTTCTAGTTCTACAGTTGTCGCTGCATGAGGGATTCCAGACGTGAAGTTCATCTGGGTTGGCTTTGAGAACAGTTTAAATTCATTCTCTTCACTCCTACTCATACCTGTGTTAGGAAACTTACCCCCGTATGTTGCATTGCTATCTGCTTCCTGGTTAGCAACTAAAGCTTTCTGCTTCAGAAGTGTTGTTCGACCTTCGTAAACTTCAGAAGGAAAACCCATATCTTCCACCTTTGGAGTGATACTCAAACCAGCAGTGTGGGATTTGACATTACTGACAGTGAGGTTTTGTCCAAAAATCTTTGGGCAATTCACTTGAAAAGGAAGAGAACCCAGAAATACACTTCTAATTTTCATAAGCATGTTCTGATCTTCTGGGACCAATTTAACTGACCCGACTTCCAAAACACCAGACGCAACCGGAACACAAACCAGGGTTTGTAGCCCAGCAGATTGAGCAAGGAAGAACCTTGAATGATAATGTTCTAAACAGCTAGCTGGATCTGAAACCCAGATAGGTTTCCCAGAAGTAAATGCCCGAGCAGGACCTGCCCTCACATCATACCGGAACAAGTAGTACATGGAGGTCAGGTAAAACATCTCAATGTTTGAAATGGAATCCAGCCGCATCGCATAGTTGTCCTCATCAGACCCTCCAAAGCACGAGTGAAGCTTCTGGAGCACTCGCTTCCTCATCTCCCGCTTGTTCCTCGAACCTCCTCCATCTCCTTTACCTTCAGATTCTCCTTCCTTTGTCTCCACACAATGCCCATCGCCCCAACTCAGCACCAGTTCACCTGATTTGGACTGTGCAGCCTGCCAGAAGATAGCGTAGGTCCACTTCATCGCCGAGCCACAGCCCTCAACAATCTGGCATAGTTTTTGTTGCACACCAGAATTGCTGGCGGGCATGACCAAACCTTCTGGCCCCGTCGACAACACCGACGTCAAGAAACCGAAAGCTTCCTTACCCAAAACAACCTCTGCCATGGCCTTATCTTCATTAGTCCAAAAATTTCCCCCAATCTCCATTCCCATTGATCCAAGGCCAAGAATTCCACAAATATTCAACAACTTCTCAAAAACTAAAACCCATTTTTCTCCAAATTTCAATCTAACTGACAGTCACTAAATTCAAGTACATACTTATACTAAACAAACAAAGTGGAGCCAGATTGAGATGATTCATCTCGTCCTAGTTTACAAACTACAACAAAAACGAATCTTTTCAAGAATTCTTCGACGCAAACTGCTACAAATACTGAAATTCAAGAACTTTTTACCTTCTTCGAAGCAAACTACTACAAAGACGAAGTCTTTAAAGAAATCTTCACCTTCCTACAACGCCTTTACAGCAACGATACAATTTTCTCAGATTGAAACGGATTTCAAAACAAACATATGTTTCAATGATTTTCTTCCCTGATGCAGTCGATGGATCATGGGTAGAGTAGTTCAAATGACTTCAATTTCCTGGTTTCTACATCAATCTGCAGATCAGATTTAGCATCCTAACTTCAATTTCGTTATCTATTAGAGAATCTGCAACACAAGAAGCAGAAAAAAATCAGGAAATGTAAAGGTCTTGCTTACTTTAAAGATCTCTCGGCGAATTCGAGGGGAATTACTCTGTAATCGAGCTTCTGCAAGCACTTGAACAGGATCAAAACCACGCAAATTCGTATCGGAGAAACCCTAATTGAGCGAGGGGAGGGAGGGTGGGAAAAACCCTAATTTCTAGGGTTTGGAATGTTCGAAGGGTGCGGCTGAATCACGTGCGTGGAGGTTTTTCGTGTCGGGTCGGGCACCGTTACATCCTCGACATCTCCGCCGTTGGAAAAAAGAAAGGACCTGCGCGTTCCACGTGGCACGTGGGGGATGGAAGGTTAGTTTGGGCCTCTCGTTTGGTGGGCCCCACCACGCGGCGGTAGCAATTGATTTGAGCGGTTGGGCTGCCTTCTTGGTTGCCATTGGTCAGTTTAACAACTGCACAAGTGGGGCCCACTCTGGTATTTGATTTGAATCCTTCTTGGTACCGGCCGTAGAATTAATCCATCATTTGGGCCCACCTGTGAAATCTGAACCACTCAAAAACCACGGATACCCATGCATTCGTGCAGGACCGAATTTTACTTTAATCGGAATTCATTTTGACCGTTAGATTGATCAATTTGATAGTGATAGTGGTACTCGCTCTGATTAGAATGAAATTTGGCCCCAAGACAATAAAGTAGGGGAGGGACGTGGTGGGCCTGGGTGTGGCTTTTTTGTGGTTTGGATTATAGGTTGGCTTCAAAGAGCTGGGACCACGACTTGGTGGGCCTCCAACCCAGGTGATTAATTTTAAATTGGTGACCCGGGTTGTTTGTTCGCAATCATTTACATATGCAAATTACCTATAGTAACATATGTTTACATGGATTTTTGCACGTGCGGCCGAAATAAGGTGTGAAATGGTGTGTAACCATGGCCAAAATATTTACACTTGTGTGGGTGTAGAAGTGATTCATGCCCCCTCAACCAAAAAGCTGGTGTTGCAGTGAGTTATATTGTGATTTCTTCACTTCTAGGGTGCATAACAAGCATTGATCTTCATAGATTTTTAGTAATTTATGAAACCGTCTCAACTTTTTTTTTTTTTTTTTTTAAATATATCGGAGGGTGTCCCAGCCGAAAGGTTTGGACTAATCCCTTTGAGCCCAAGGACAGCCGGGTAAAATCCTTGTGGCCCCGATGTGGTAGCTCGGTTTCGAACCCCCAACCTCCAATAACAAATCGTGGTCTTAGACCAACTTAGCTACCCCTCTTGAAGCATTTCAACTTATAACTCTAATTTTTATAAACCTTTGTGGGCTCCTAACCTATGATTTGGATTATTCGTATTCTTGTGTTAATTGTAAATATCAAGAGTTAAAGTTTCATATCTTAATTATTCGTGGATTTTGAAAAAAATTATGAGAAAATTCAAAACATATGAATAAATCTAACGCCATCGGATACACTCAATTTCTCACGAAAATGATGGCATTGACAAACATGGAAATACCTTCCACTTATATCACACTTGCATACTATGCAAATGCTACATATGTAAAACCCATTTTCATACCACTATTATCAATACAAACTAGCAAACCATGCTCGTGCCTAGCACGGGGAATTAACTCATAATATTAAATTTTTATAAGAAATTTAAAATAATAACTTTTTCGTTTGAATTGTATTAAGATGGTAAAAGTATCACAGAGATACCATCAACATTAAAAAAAAAAAAAAAAAAAAAAAAACTACCATCAAAATCAATTATTATAATAAAAAAAAAACTTATAAGAAGACCTCTGCATCCTTTGGGAGAAATTGTATTTCATTTTCCTTCCAAGACAACTTTTTGGATTTCTAAAAACACAAGTAGAAGAGTTCCTTCTCTTCAGAAATGAGATTTAACATTAATATTTTTTTAGTTGGACTTGAAGATCTCTTACATCAAACATGCACTGAAGAGCACAAGAGAAGGAAAATAGGGGCCGTTTGCTTCTTACCTCTTTCAAAAACATCAGGGAGGGAGGGAGAAAAATAGTAACAACAAAATTAATCAGAGTTATCTTGATTTTTATAATGGAATACATCATAAGTTTTATCCATATGAAACTGGGAGTCTAAAACATTTTATGGCAGAATGACCAAAGCCGAATTAGATGAAACAATTATTTAAGAGTATATCTTGTTCATCAAACTATCATTATCATGTGCGAGTCTTTTATTGATTGAAGCAACATATATTGGTAAAACTACTGAAAACAGATATGTATGGACTATAAGAGGAGATAAAAATAAAATTTAATTATAATTAATTAGAACCTTCCCTAATGAATTGTTGGCATCCTAATGGTGTAATCGTATACATAAATGAATGACTTAAGAATGGAAAAATAGCAAAATAAAAAATAATCAAAATATATTTGAAAAATATTCATCACAACCCACAAGAAAAGTATCACAGAAATGAAATGTAACACACTGCCTTATAGAATGTTGTATGGTTGTTATGCCGCTGTGGAAGTCGCCAAGAGCAATGATACAATGGGGATGTAGATGGTAAGAGAGAACAAATAACAGACAGGGTTAAAAAAAGGCCATTGGATAGGGGAAGAAGGAGAAGAAGCATCAATTGCTAGAATGTAGTAGTAGAGTTTGGTTAGAAGGAGAAATGAGGGAGAGACGAAGAGGAAAAGAGCCTTATGTCTTGACGTGTGGGAGGCCTCTGGAATTTGAGAGGAGAGTTATTAGAAGAGATTTATGAGGCATTAAGAGGTAACGCTCATCCTTAAGTTATAAGTAATAGTGATCCAACTTTAAGTAAAAAGTAGGTATAATAAGGGTACTGTGTGAAGAGGAGAGAGAGGGGAAGGAAAAAGAGGTTTGTGAGAATTTAAAGGGATAGTCAAGACAAATTCTGATGGTAAAAATCAATTGCGTCCAAATGTCTAATTTCTCAATTGAAGCCTGTTCCCTTCATATTAAAATATATTAATCTAGGAGGTTTTGGATTCGATTTTGATCGGCGGTTATAATTTTGATGGACGGTTATATAACTACTCATGCAACTAGCCACTCATTTTTTCATCAAACCACTCATTCTATTTCTATTTTATCCAACTTGTACTCTCGAAAGAGGTAAATTTTTTTAATATATAATTATTTATTTTGCAGTGCAAGGAGATACTGTGCTGAGCATGGGTTATTGGGCTAGTAATATAATTGCTCTCACTCTACTCCCTTCTCCATTTTTCATTCTGATTATTGATATCTGTCATGTTGCTGTGTTTCTACTTTCTACTTCTATGAGGTCATCTGATTTTAATATAGGACCATTTGATCCATTTCAAGATATACCTACTGTCCTTAACTTGCACTAGGCAACATTATCAATCTACTGTCTCTCTGCTTGCATGTTTGGCTGCTTAGGGTAAGTTCTGTTCTCAAATTATATGAGTTCTAGAAATGAATTTGTCTTGCATGGTAATAAAGTGAGGCTGTGTGCTGATGTGAATTTTGTTTTTTCTCTCATTATTCTCTGTTTGATTGGCAGAATAGGATCATCAGAATTTTGTACATTTCAAGAAGTTCCTTTTGCTTGCTTTTGGCCTTATTTCTATAATCAGCTTGATGGCTATATAATATCTTTATGGAATGGATTTCATGAGAAATTCCCAATTTCTTGTTATTCAGAAGTTTCTACAAACAATTAGTGAGCAAAGTCCTTTTACTATTTCCTTTAAGGGGGAAAAAAGAGTCTTTTTACTATTAATTGCCGATAACAAAAGGTTGATGGACATTCTCAGTTGTTGCTCAACTGATTAGGGACATGCATAAGTGTGAATGCCTGAGTTCTAATAACTTGGATAGAATAAAAGAAGGTGTTAGCCAAAAGATGTGCTTCTTGGATAGATAATGAAGTTAAGATTGGATTAAGCAATCCTTACTATTGAGATGTATATTATAAGCCATAAAATAGAGCTTCACTCCTCCAATGAGATTATCTTTTCCCTTCACTTGGCTCTTTGATACTAGGCCTTGAACACAAGAGAAAACCCACACAACTTTCTCATCTCCAATCCACACACATTCCCTTTTTCTACTAGATTTTCTGAAAGAGAGAGCATAACAAGTCGCACACAAGCCAGTTGGTGAAGTCATGAGTCCGAGTTAGATGCCACTAGGAAACAAGATAGAGTGAGATAGATCCGCATAAGAATCATATAATATATGAACTCATTTCCCATATAAATCACCCATGATCAAATCTATGGCCTCCTAGTTGCGACATTGAGGATTGTCGAATAAAGAGCAGGTTTGTCCCCACTTGACACGTGATTTCACCATGTCATAGACAAGCACATACCTCATGTACCCTTAACCTCAGTAATGGCAAACACAATGTTAGCAATTGTCGATGGTTGGATACCAATGTTGAGAGCATGGATGGGGACATGTTTTGTTGGGAAGAGAAGTGAAAGATTAAAAAATAGAACTTGGGAACTTGGCCACTTTTTTCTGTGAGAGATCTAGAAGTCCTTGCCATTCTCACCTTTCTGAAGCAAGCCTTCATTCTCATTCATCCATTCATTCACTTATTATCTATCCTTGCATCACATCACCATCCTTGGATTTTTGCTTTGGAGATACCTCTTTTTAGCTAAATGAAAAGAGCCTACCCACCCAGCACATTTGTGCATTGTGCATACTCTCAATTTAATATCATGAGAAGAGGCCACTCATCACATACAAGAGGATGACATGGCATGAGAAGCCACAACAAAATGTAGAGGAATATAGAGAAATCCATTAAATATTGTAGATGGAATTAGACCTAACACCCTTTAAGACTTTTACAACATATATGTCTGATCAAGGTCCTTTGAATTGAGTCAAAGGCCCTAAGATTCCTTCTACCTTGAGACAGTCAATTATTAAAGAAAGGAAATGGGAGATACAAAGGTTATCAACCCAGCACAACACTGAAGTGGGTCCCTAGACCAACATGATATTTCATATTCTTTTTCCATTTTCTTTACATGAGTCAAGATAAAGGTGGAGAAAAATCATTGAAGAGATAATGTTCTTCTAAGGTATATTGTCAGCTCCAATATCCTTTGAAGAGCTGAAGTGGTGGTGGACTTCCCCTTGGCAATGATGTGGTGGAGTAGGTGATAGAGTTGGGTTGTAGGAGTACCATCCAGACCAAAATAGATAGTTAAAGAAGTTGAGGAGACTGAGGGCTGCCAGCAACCAATAGAAGAAGTCTAGCCTGTCTTTGTTAAGGTCATTGTCACTAAGCCACCCACCCCCAGATGAATTTGAGGTGATCTTGTTTACTAGAGAGACTAGAATGGAGCTTAGAAAGAATCCAAATGAGTAGGAGCAGTAAGTCATTGCAGTTAGAAAGGACTGCATCCCTGACAAGGACTGTTTGTAGAAGAACTCAATGAGGCCAACAGCAGTAAACATCTCTGAGAGCCCAAATATAAGGAATTGTGGTGCAACCCAAAAGATGGAGAGAGTCCTTTTTGAGAGGGTGGCCATGTTCCTTCTCTTGGTCTCTATCAGAGCTGCTGAGACCATGGAGAAGGTAGCAATGAAGAGGCCGATGCCGATGCGTTGGAGAGGGGAGATGCCGGATTCCTTGCCAGTGGCCTTACGAGCGATGCGGACAAAAACCGTCTCGTAGAGAGGGACTAAGAAGATAAGAATAATGTAAGGGATGGATTGGAGGGAAGCAGGTGGGATTTGGAAGTTCTTTGTGAGACGGGTGTTCATGACCCTTCCCTGTTGGACTGAAAATGTCTGTAGCTGGGCCAGGATGGTGTTGAAGATGATGGTGCAGGCAAAGATTGGAATGACAGAGATAATTATCTTCACTTGTTCGACTTGAGTTACAGTGCATAATCTCCATGGGCTTTCTTTTATGGGACCTCCCTCTCGGACCTTTATGCAGGCCTTGTCCAAAAACCTGAAAATTCTCTTAGAAATCATTAGAAGGAAAGAGTTTGTAAGCTTTGAAATCAAAGAAAGTGCCACTATATGATCGGGAGACATATATGAGGTGTTGAAATCTTCAAAACCTGGTTCACAAAATCTCTGTGATAAAGGCTTTTCACAGAAGAATAAAAAAATCTTCGCAAATTTGGATGACTGGCCGTTCACTTTTATGATTCACTAAGCATAGAATTCAACCAGAGTATTGGAAAGGGTGTGGAAATAAACAACATTTAGAACTCAGGATCTGTTTCAAGAACAATTTTCTTGAATTGAAATAAAAATCTTATGAATAAATGACCCTTGCCCCTATGATGGTATAATATAGAAATAAATTATTATGACTTTTTTCGAGGTTGGATATCTACAAAATCTTACAAATTGATGGTTTCTCTTAGTAGGGTATGATATTGGAAAAACTATAGTACTTAATAAAAAGCCCAATTGTTTTATAATGACTGATCTTCAAAATCACTACATGGGTGATGTGTAAACACCTGAACTTGTCAGTGTGAAGCAGGCTCCTAGCATTAGCAGATGGATTGAATCCAGAAGTGGCAATGTGATTGGGTGCATCATTGTGGTTTCCATGAAGCAACTGTAAATTGGTTGGGCACACTTGCTTTCTTTTTGTAATTGCAGCAAACAAAACCTGCAAAAGAAACCAACAGATGGAAAAGAAAACGATCAGACATTAGCCCCATTTACAGAAGCTAAGTATATGAATGATGTAGACCAGCACTTCATTGAGCTCAATCTTTTATAAGACCATGAACCAGTAGCTATCTCATATCAACAGAGCTTATCCAGAATTCCTAAAATTTATTATTTCATTTAGAAAAAAATTGACCCCAAGAAGCATTCCTAATCAATAGAAACATGTTTCTAAAATCATAAGACTAATTTGACCAGTAGCAGAAAGCAATTCCTCATGTGGATAAATTTTTCTCAAAGAAGTTCTTGTATTTCTTTAGGACACAGTATATCTCTAGTCAAATTAAATGACTCAAAACATAGTTATTGGAGCCTCCCCTCTAAAAGAAAAAAAAAGGCTCTAGACCAGCAATTAAAGAATAGTCCTTAATCTTTATAAACACAACTAGAAAGTATTATTTATATATTCCTTAATTAGAACCAACATTATATTTAATTAGGATAAAATAACCAGACCGATCTTTATCATCATCACGAGCCATTGACTCTTAACCAGGTCAAACAGGGAAGGGTTTAATAGTTTGAGTGAAAGAAAGCACTATAGCGGACTCCAAGAATATAATAAAACGAAAGAGGAGTATTATTCTCAATATTCCCATACCAGTAAGAAAAAAAATTCTAATCGGCATAAAATAAAACCACTATCAGCACAGCCATACAGCAAAAGAAAGCTAATCTCTAGTGGCATAAACACTTCAAAATACTACTTTTTCATCAAACTTAATGAAATGAAAAGTCATCTAACTTTTGAGGGTAAGGAGAAAAGAGATCACAATTGTACAGTCCAGATGCATCAAGATGTGTTTGGTGCCTGGATGCATCCACTGTGTTCAATTGTGACCTGTGTAGTGGTATTGAGAATTGTTACTATGATGGGTCCCTCCATGGATAAGTGGTGCCTAAAAGTCTTCCAGATTGAAGGATGGTAGCCATAGAATATAATTCCCTTTTATGCATATTGGCTGTATTATTTCTTGGCCATCTAATGTGGAACCAGATATGGAATGAATAGGATCTTTCAATCTTAAAGGTTTGTAGGCCATCCCCTGATAAGATATGGGTTTCATCTGAATCATCAAACTATGGCCATACTTGCATATTATTCTTGCAACAAGAACCTCTAATTCTCCTGGAAAGTAAGGGGGCTATCTCACTTGTGCAATTGGGGTGAAAATGCTGCCTTGAGGAGGCTTGTTCCTGTAAACCAGAGTGCCAGCTATCAAGCTGATCAACCCCACAGTCATGGCTGCTGCTGATACTCCAAAACCGACATCCATCCCTGATCGTGTTTGGACCCACACAAGAACTGTGAGAGCAATGAGCTCTCCAATGCAGAAGCTGAAGTAGGCTGTGTTGAAGTAGCTGGAGAGCTTCTTGGACTGCTCGGGGTCATCCTTTCTGAACTGGTCAGCGCCAAGAGAGATTATGTTGGGCTTTAGACAGCCACTCCCTATGGCCACCAAGTACAGAGCTACAAAGAATATCAAGGCCTTGAAGCCACTGGCTTCTGTACACTGCTGCCCTTCAGCGACCATATTGCATTGTGGTGGCCTCAATTGGTGGACATGGGCTTGGACTGATAAAAGTATGAACCCCTGAAAGTTCAACACAAATACCACCATTTTAAAAAAAACATATACTATTTCTGTCTTCCTTAACTCTCTTGGTTCAATGTTTGTATTTAAAAAAAATATAAGAGTTTCCTTTCAACTGTTTAATTACATCCAACCGTTTGCTCAAACTTTATAGCTCAAACTGCACATATGGACCCATGTTTTGGCAATAGAAACTGTTCATTTATTGCAGAATATTTCAGATTAGAAGATACCTGAAATATTCCACATCAGGTGATCCTAACCACTCATTATTCAGGCCACTAATTGGATAGCTTAGTTCACCTGATCTCACTGAATAATTCATGTCATGATGGTGCGTACCAAATCAGTGGCTTAGATTACTCAAAAGTCAAACATGGCCTCAGTTATACCATTTAAGCAACGAAAACTGGTTTCTCTCGTTGATCAAAATACCCCATACAATTCATTATTACTATTTTTTTTTTACTTATTTCTCTTGTTCATGGAAAGCTTAAAGCTGTCATTTTCTGGTTTCTTTTCTTAATTACATGATATTGATGAATAAAGATATCCAATATATCAAACTGCATCTTAAAACTCAACAAATCCAAAGTAGAAAGGTGGCAGGTAGATACAAAGAAACAAGAGTATAGGACTTACAGAAAGTTCCACAAACCCAAATATCAACATGGTCCAAAAGCTCCCGAGATAAGAATCAGAGAGGAAGCCACCAAGCAGAGACAAGAGAAATACAGTGCCTACAAAGTTTGTGACAATGTTTGCAGATTTTGACAGAGAGAAGTGCATCTCACTGAAGACATATGTTATGAGGTTGTTCCCAACTGCAGCAATTGCCATCATTTCAAATGCTTGAAGGCCTGAAACGCCACCCAAAAAACAGAAGGGAAAGGTAAGAAGGCAAAACCAACTTCATGACTTGAACTGAATTTGGGGTGAAATAAAGGTCATCTTCATGTTTCTTTTTTTTTTTTAAAGAAAACTAACAGAAAATTTAATTGAACTAAAACCTACTTTAAATGCCAAACTGCCTTAAGTACACAACAAACCAGATAGTTAGTAGTAAACACTAAAGCCAACTTCATAGGACTTCAATCAAATTGAAAAAAAGAAGAGAAAATTCCAAATTCAATTTGATATAACTTAGTGAATCTTTACATTGAGACCTTTTCTGGAAAAGAAGAAAACTTAAGTACACAACTTGGGTATTTCAAGGAGGTGACTTGTCCATCCAATTTGTGATGGCAACATAAAAAGAACACTACTACCAAACAAAACGCAAGATTAACTTCACCTCCCACACACTCTATTGAATTCAATAAGAATTCCCACTAATGAACAAAAATGATTTTAAGTGAAGAATTCAATATTTGAAAAAAAAAGTTCTGCACATATAGTAATCTACCCTGTTGAAGTTCACAGAGAGAGAGAGAGAGAGAGAGAGAGAGAGAGAGAGAGACCCAATACAAAGATTGCAGTTCTCATTCCTCCATGCTTGTTGGGCTTGCAAGCTCTGCCTCTCCAATCAACTGAGACCTCAACGTCGGACATCATGTGTTCTTCTTTGAAATTCTGTCCTGTCTGATTATCCATTTCTTCCCCCCTCATTCCCTTACTCTTTTTTAGAAATGATCTCTTGGAACACTCAAACCCAACTGCAGAACAACAGCTCTGTTCTCAAGACACCTTTGGGTGAATACCACGCAAGTTTGTCGAGTTATTTATAGTACTTGTCGAGAGAGGGGGAGAGGTGAAAATGCAGTGCTGGTGTGGGGGTGTGCATTTTGGTGAAAGGAATGATGACTTTTCAACTGTAATTGGGATAGTGCATGTCACTGTTGAGGGGTCAAGAGTCTGTTCACTGTTGTGCCTTGAATGGAGAGGGAAAGGGAACAGAAAGCTTGTCTCCCACACTGAATACCATGGGAGAAGTTGGGTAATTTCCTCTCTCTCTCTCTCTCTCTCTCTCTATAATTTCTATTAATTACATGCATTCACCTACTTTCAGTATACCATGAAAAAGGTATATCACATGGACTGTCCTCTGTTTGTGGAGCTGTTTTTTCGTTTCTTTGGCCATTTTCTAATGTATTGTATGTAGATACGTGAACATACATGTGTTTGACTTTGGCCCAACATCATAGTTTGATGGAGTAATGGTAGACCCTACATATGCACACTGCCACTTAAGGGGTGCAAAACTGATGTATAACAGGTGGTAGCACAAATTTTGAAAAAGATCCCAAGAAATTAAGCCAGAAGACTCGAATAAATTTATCAACTTCAAACGGCTGTAACTTTTGATCCATGCATTGTCTCGTAGACTCTTACTTGTACTTGTTTAGAAGCAATTGCTGTGCTCAATGATATGAAAAATTGGAGTTGTGGGACGTGAAACTAGGGAAGGGGAAAACACTGTTTTTGTACAAAACTTGTTATTATAATAAGTATCTATTCTTCTTATTTTACGGGTTTTTTAGCCCGCTTGAGTCCAAATTTTTGTGGAAGGTCTTAGAAAAGTAATTCAGAGTTAGTCCAGAGGATTTCGCTATTTTTAGTAACTTCTTTATTTTTTGGGAGTTCAAGGTTTTTGGATGCTACTGCCTATATAAGTCATTGTTATGTTCATGTAACTTTCTTATGGATTCAAGATTTGTTTATCAGGTTGAGGCTGCCTGTCCTCTTTCCTTACTCTCTTGCACTTTCCACTACACCAAAAGCCTCATATCTGACCTGCGTAATTCAACTTGAACCCGACCAACCCACACCATTGATGCCTCATATCTTACAAGCTAAATGTGTTAGAAAAAGGTTCACCACCTAAAGTTTCTGTTTCCATTTTTTCTTTTCTTTCTTCTCTACTTTCTCTTAACCCTCTCACCCTCCTTTCTTCCTTCATATTTGATGGTTTTTGGGTTTTTTTTTTTCAAATTACAAAAATTTATAAAATAGACTGAAAGAATTTACAACAAAGCTAAACATCAAGAAGGCACCTTGGCAAAATAACATAATAATGAAAGTGAAAATGACACTCTAGCTAAACTGAATTCCAACCGAATTCCACCATTATAATTTCTATTTCAGCACCTACCTTTTGTTGAGAAAGCCCCACATCTCACATTGTACAAGTAATGGGTTTGATGGGGCTTCATGTATCTACTTGGGCCTTCCACTTATCAGCTTAAGCTTTTGGGTCGGTATATAATGTCTTACATGGTATCAAAATTGGTTCCCGTTGACCCTTGTGTAGCCCTTGTTCCCATATAGCCCAAAGTATGTTTCGGCCTTCCACCTATCAACTTAAAGTTTTGGGTTGTACCACACTAAAAAGAATCTAGAACCTTAATTTGATTAAACGATGTAGAAGAAACACCAAGAACCATTTATTAAGGATGCTAATCAAATTAATGATAAGTCTGATTGTTAAGTTCTTAAATCTGATTAAAAACTTTGAATTTGGTTTTGGCTACTGAAATCTCCTTTATTTGTACTTGTAGACTTTTATATATCTTAATCCACCCATTCAACACTGAAATGATTCACTGCAATAAAACAGTGAGGATGATTCTACCCCCAATTAGCCAATTTTTTAAATCAGGGTCTAAGTGCTCAACGTGTGAATTTAAGAGCCACAAAACAATCATTACACACATAAATTAGAGATTCTATGTGCTCACTACTCCCTGTGTATAGGGTTGGGTTTGGGTTAGGTCGATAAACTGTGAGTAACATCAAACCCAACCCTTGAATTAACAAGTTTGATTTGGGTTGTGTTGGAACTTGGAAGGTTCCCTAAGAACCAATGGTATGCCTATATACATACCAACAAACATTGTTAGAGACCATGTGGTACATAGTAAACATGTGGCTAAGAACTACAATATTAATGATCAAGAAGATCAAATGGAGTTTATTACATGTAAACACGCGATCAACCATCAATCATAAACATAATTGAGACTAACTGATTTTAGTAAAATTAATAGTGGCAAATACACTGCATATGGCAATACTATGAATCTGATCAATGTTGGTCAAATTACAGATCTCTATGGACGGATTAATAGTAATTATGGTTAAGACGGCCACCCTGTCAAATGGATGGCAGAGATAAAGGGCAACAGTCCGACTTCAAAGGGCAAATTAGATGGTTAATTAGGACCAAGTCTGTTGTTTGAATTTTGGTCAATCTGGACATCTTGTCCATGCCAGTCCGGATCCTATCAGGCTTCAACTTAGAGAAATCCTATGTTGAGGGAGTGGAACTCCATAGTAGCTAGGACCCGTATATTTAAAATCCGAGCTGCTCAAAGCAGACTTTTTCCGAATCTATGGGGTATCTTCATCAAATCTTAACCTAATAAGAGTTGATCCCCCCGTTAGACTGACCATTTGATAAAAAAAAAATGATTAATGCAATCTTATGCGTTCTTCATTATCACATTTTTGTTATCAAATAGTCATTCTTACGATGAGAGCCAATTATTAGGATAAAATTTGAGGATACCCCACGACGTGGGAGGTAATCTATTTTATTTAAACACGTTGGCCCACTGTCAGTTCCACTCTTCTATAAGTCAAAGCCTAGAGAATCGAATCAGGACTCTAGTGATTCACATGAATCATTGATGAGAATGTGGACTTGGACCCACTTAACCGGCCAAAATGAGCCTAAGATCTAAGTTCAAGGCCCATAGTTTATTGGCTTGGCTCATTAGAGTCTTCTAGAAGACCCAAGATACTTTGTAGATTCACTCAAGTGACACACTTTAAAGAGAATTGTAGATAAAGATGGTGAGGCATGTAAACTAGGATAAAGAAATCTAGAGCATTCTTGAGCTATTAGATTAATGAAATATGTGTAAATCTCAATCATCATTGTATAAGGCTTATGTATAAATAGGGTTGACCTCCCTCATTTGTAATGATCAACAATTGAGTAATACAAATTCCTCTTCTCTCAATTGCTCTCTTTGCTGCCTGTGTTTCGATTTTATTAAAAGTCAGTCCCATTAAGGTGCAAAGGATACAAGTTTTATTGGTAAAATAGATATTGTTTTAATCTTCTCTTCTTACATTTTAAAGTGAAAGCATGTTAAAGGTGTCCCTTCCCTACACATGTCATTATATTCTGTAAGACCCCACCCCGAGTTAATCAAGATTAACTCTAATTAATTGAAGTTAATGCTAATTAATTACGTTTAATGAGGCTAATGATGGCCAATCACTAAGCTCGATGAGATTAGTCTCAAATGATTGAATTAAGCTTAATGAAATGATAACGAAGGGGATTGAATGGATTTAATGAGAATTTAGACTCAAACTAAGAGAACAAGGCATTTTTCCGTAAATACGGATTTATAAGTATTTTTGTCGAATACGGAAACTCTTGATACCAACACGTGTATCTCGACGAGTACGTTAACTTTCATAATAGACTCGAAGCCGTTTGGCGAGGATTTCGTCAAGTGGCCTTTCATTTGACTCAGAACGTAAATAACCTTAGTGGAATGGACTTAAATGCAAAAAGGAAGCTTATATAAGAGGAATGAAGCCCTTTTTATTTCTTTCTTTCCTCATTCCATTGTAGAGAGAAACCCTAGGCAACATTTTCCCTTTTCCTTTCTTTCATCCTCCTTCATCAAAAGAGTGAGATTGAGAGTATTCAAGGGGGTTTTGGGAGAAACTTCATCTTCTTCATCACCTTCCTTGGCTTGTCTTCCATTTTTGGAGTGTTGAAGCTTGAGGAAGAGCTCAAGACCTCTTGAACTTGGACCTACAAGTAAGTAGATAACCTTGTCTTAGGATTCTCCAAGCCTATTGAGTATTTTGGAGTAGTATTTAACACAATGACTTATAGGGTTGTGTCTTTCATATTTTTATGGAAATAGGGTTTGGATTTGGGGATTTCTCACCTCAAAGTCAAGCTATCAAAGGATTTCTTGCTAATAGGCTTTGAAGGTAAGTATAAATATTCATTTATGATTCAATGCTAATCTATAAGTTTGTTTGAGTTCCAAAGAGGGGTTCTCAAACCCTATTGTTAGAAATGGAGATTTTATGGATTTGTTGAACTCTATGGATTTTATGGTGTATTAATGATAGAATAGAAGTGATTTTGGTGTTTAAATGGTAAATGAGGAGAGGACATAGGATCCTTTAATGTATATGCAAATGGTGGTTGAGATAAATGAATGAAAGAGTGAATGTTCAGAATCCGGAATCTGGGTTTTGGACAGTTCGCTCGAGCAAACTGGACAGTTCGCTCGAGCGAACAAGTTACTGTCTGACTCGAAAAGTGTCCGCACGAGCGAACATTATGTGCGCTCGTGCGATGAATGTTCTGTTTGGGTCCGCTCGAGCGAACTTGGATCCGCTCTAGCGAACCTGATACTGGTGGATTTTGATATTGTGGGTGGAAAATTTTTGGGGACTAAATGCACATATTAAATGAAAATGTGATGTCCATCGAAAATAACACGTGCATTTAGTTACTAATAATTACACCTAGAAATTGTCTAAATTTGGGATAGAGACAAGTAGGACCGTGAACGATTAATGATTCATTTAATCCCCTTGAGTCTATAATGACTGAATACACTGAACCACCGAACAATGAATGAATACACTGAACCACCGAACAATGAATGAATACACTGAACCACTGAACAATGAATAAATGCAATGAATAATGATTAATCCTGCTGCAGCAGATGATTGGGGTGTTCCGGAGCTCCGTGGTGATGCCAGTGATCTCTGATCAAGACACTGGTAGATCCCACATATAGACTGAAAAGTCAATGAATTGATAAGCCATGTAAGGAAACTGAAACAATATTGAAGCCTCGGCCATGAATGGTTCGCCCTTCCGCCTTGTGCTTAATTAAATTGATTAACGAAAGTGAAATAAAGCCAGGCCATGAACGGTTTGCCTTTCCGCCTCGCGCTTAAGTTTCTTCCGTTGGAAGACACGAAATGAAACGAAATGACACGAAATAAATGAAATGAACTGAATAATAGTAATACTATTGTATTTGTAAATTTAGCCATTGAGTATCAATGGGCTACACTGTACATGATATTGCATTAATCCAGATGTAAGAGTCTAGAGTTGTTATATTGATAATGGACAAGTTTAGCATGTGTTATCATAAATGTGTTTATACATTGTTGAACCGTCGTGTTCATAGTGTTATTGATGGCATTACAGGCCCAGTTGCCCCTCCCGGTCTTGCAGAGGCCGCGCCGCGTTCGGAGGAGGCCCATCCGATACCTCCAGGAGGTTTAGCCGAGTGGGCGTACGAGTGGGCGTAGCTCGGAGGGCATTGATTTTAATGTTTTGAGATTATTTTGGGAATTCATTGATAGATACTTTTGTATATCATTTTGAAATGTAATTAGATGTCCCCTGCATTGTATTGTGAATATGCAGTGGTGGACTTCATTGGATTATATTTTGTATATGGGAACTTTATTTGTAATGTAAAGTCAATTATTGTCAATGTACGTATATGTTTCGGCAAAAATGTACATTTGACAGGTATGTATGTTAGATCCCTTGTGAGTCTTCGTCTTAACTTCGGTTAATTCGAGATTTACGGGAGTAAGTATGATGACATCACGATCTAGGTTAGGCCCCGATTAGTCCGATCTCGGGCCCGGGTCGTGACATATTCTTTATAAAAGCTTCTGTATAGTAATTGTTGATAAAAGTTTTCAATCTAAAATGATATGTTAGAACAATAAAATCTTTTTTCTTTTCAGTCAAGATTTGTTGAAGGAGGACAATCTTCTCTTTTTATTAGTGAATTGGATATTAGTTGTGGCCCCAATGATGAACTTTCAACATAGACTCAGACAAATTAACTGGTTGAACTCAAATAAGTGAATCACATGTACCTCTCTCATTGAGTTTTCCCATCAATGTAAAATATTGAATTACAGAGTACAAAGTCAATTGCAAATTGGTTGAATTGCAAACTATACTACAACAGTTATCCAATCTAAGGGCTTGTTCATTCACTAGAATTCCAAGAATTTTTGTTTAGGGAATTTCTGAATTCCTAGACAAGTTGGAATTCCTAAATCCTCCTTTGGACTTGAGCATTCAAGAATTCTACCAAAATGCAAAGAAAGTGGAATTCCTAAATTCCTAAAAAACAATTGGGACTTATCATGTGCTGGAATTCATAAATTCTTGTCAAGAAACAAGGAATTTGGAAATGCCAAAGGGACATAATGTCACGTCATGTCTCAAAAACCCCAACCACTAGAATTATAGTAAAGGAATAGGCCCTAAATGACACTTTGGTTGGAAATTTATAATTTGGGTCAGGTTTATAGAGCATATTAGAGTTTTTGGTCAGGGTTTTACTCCTCACTCCTCAGTGGAGAGAACATAAAGGTGGCAGAATTTGTCATACCAAAGGTGGAACATTAACCACTTATCATGAAGGTGGAGACAGGAGAGTAGGGAAAACATTATCAATCTTTCACTTTTTCTTATTTTTCTTGTCAACTTTCAAAGGAGTAATAGTTAATAACATGTTGACTAAGGTCATCCGTAGCTGTAAATTCTTGGCGCCAACAATAGTGTTGAAAATTCTTTCCACTTGTTGTTGCACTTTTACTCAAGAGCTTGTAGGACTTTATTGGTGTTTCTTCAGCATATGAATTCCTACTAGCAGATTCTCTTTGCTGGAAGGGATTTATTTCTCTATTTTTTAGTTTATTTGACTGTCGGTAGAAATTCTGCAACAAAGACTCTGCATCATAATTATAATATTTATTATATGCGGCAACCGCTTGAGCTTGATTGATTAATGAAGTATGTATATATGTACTCGTCTTACTATGAGAGCACATATATATATATATATATATATATGTGTGCGCGCGCGCGCGTAATAAATTGATTTTTTTTCATGGTACATGCAAGAGAAGAGAGCTTTAGGATTTGGCTAATATATGTTTTTAAAAATGCTCTTGTGAATCTACCTCGCATGGTATTATTGTGCAAAGCAGCATGTAGGGCCCACCTAATCACTGAAAACCACCACCCAAAAAAAAAAAAAATTCCATGTCATTGGATCCCTTAGAGTGGCACTGATCCATAAAGATTGGACTGTTGGATTGAATGCCAAGAACTTTTCTTATTTAAAATCATTAAAACTTGTAAGGGATCCAGGGTTAGAACTGACATTTGCTGACTTGATATGAGATAGTCGCACATGGATCTTTCCATCCCCACACATCCTAAGATATGTGGGGCCCTAGGTGGGGGCCAGTAGCATCTATCTTGCAAGGTTCCATGTGAGACAAATGCACAAGAGCATTTTCCTATGTATACATATATAGTTCTTCTATGGGAATCTTGCAAAGGTGCATGTGAGATTTTATGCACACCCTAATTCATTGGCCACTGCTTTTGCCAATGACCGGGATTTCAATCATGCACAATCCTTATATAAGGGTCATTGATTTGGTGCAATGCTAAAAGTTACGGGTGCCATGCATGATAACGTAGGTTCAGGACCTATGAGTGGCCATTTTGTGCAAAATTGTCAAATGTTAGCTCTATCTTCGGTCTGGACCCCCTCTCAGGACCCTACTAATTTGATAGGACCCACACTGGATAATAACCTTTTACAATCCTCGTATAGGACTCTCATCGATGAAAATTTTATAGATTATTGAATATCTAATAACTTCAGACAATTAAACAAACAGTTTTCAAAAGCTTTTTTCTATTTTGAATGTCTTTATATTAGTATATGCTACAACATCCAATATATGACCCTCCTTGTTTTTCGGTTGACTATATCTTACCACCCTAGAGTATTTGATATCCAAATATGGTCCACGAACTGTTGCATGTGTCTATCTTAAGAATACAAAGAGAGCTTCTTGCCACATAGAGATCTTAATCTTCTTTATTTATGAACTTTTATTGTTAAATTTTTTTTAAAGTTTAAGAAGGTTCCTTCTCAAACCACTAATAAATGGCAAAAGGCCATACATTTTAATTTGATCCCTTCTAGTTTTATTATTTCTTGATTTGACTATTCACTCCACTAAACTAAAAAAGTGAATTACCCAAATATTTTCTTATATTCAGAGTAAAACATGATTACTCTTCCAACCCTTTAAAATAGTCAACCCTACTTTGAAGTATGGCCACAATAGTGTTTGAATAAAAAGTCCATCCACAAGGATCATTCCCTCCAACCTTCAAATTAAAATAGAAGATTCAAATAGAAGTGACCAAAACTTTCAACAAGCTAATGCTATCCAAAATCCTTTTTCCTTGTGTGTAAAGCTACTAGAGAGATGCCTGCCATTGTCTGTTTGCAAAGCCTTTTCATATATTATACTTTATTTTATTCTATTTTAATGTTTCATCTATGTACCTGTCTGTTTGGGCAGGCAACTCCTGCATTTTATGCTGTCCAACAAAGTGGAGTTTCAGGTCATTGTCTTGCTTTATTCTATTTTCCTATCTTTATTGGTGATGGTGTGGGATAGATGTGGCCATGCCCATCTTTCTCCACGTGACATGCTTGAAGACCATACGTGATCAGCAGTGGAAGCTACATGTAAATCTATGATTTGAAGCTCATTCCTGCCCACATTTGCATTTGGTCTCCGGATCCTCTGAGTCTTTAACCCAGTAAAATCATGAGTTTAAGAAGTGGAACTCTAGAGTGGGACACCTATTAAATTTCAAACCATTAAAAAATAAACAACCTTCAGGTATATGGTGTCTCCTCAATGTCTTCGTCAATCCAATCTTGTTTCACCATTAGATTGATTATTTGATGAAAAATGTGATGACAAATATCTCCTCTTTTTTGTTTTTTTTTTTTTTTATTTTTATTTTTTTGATAACACGGGTTCCCAGCCCTTTAGGCCAGAGTAATTTCTACGGGTTCAAGAGAAAAAGCCTGGTAAAATTCCCCTGTGGCCCCGGTGTGGTAGTGCAGTTTCGAACCCATAACCTTTGGATGCAAACCGTAACGACGAATATGAATAAGATTATGTTAATCACATTTTTCATCAAATCATCAATCTAACAGTGAAAAACACTCGGATTGATGTAAAATTTGAGGATACCCGGAGGGTTTTAGTTTAAATGATCTAGATCTCAATAAATGAGCCCACATATTGGTAATTCGAACCATTCACAATGAATGTCATTTCCTTTGGTGATATTATTTTCATCTTCTCCCAAGAGCTAGGCTGTTTGAAAAATGAGATTTTCTATTGATTTTTATAGTTGAACTAATATTTTGCAAAAACTTCCTCATAAAATATGAAAGTAGGTTAGTCGCCTGTTTGGAAACTCTTATGGTTGAAATAGAGTTGATTTAATTAATTAGACTGTTAGAAATAAGGATGTTTTAGTTATACCCATTTAAAAATTATATCGTTTGGCTTGTCTAACTAAATTGTTGTATAGTAAAGGTTATATGACCAAACTTGGCATATAGTAGAAGTAGAAAAGAAAAAATTGTTATTTAGTAAAAGTTATATCGGCAAACTTGCACAATAAAAAAGTTGTTTAATTGATTTTAGTTTTTATTTTTTTATTTTTTGGTTCATACTCACACGCACACACTCACACTTCCCAAGTCCTCGTCCAACAAACCAAGGGATCACTGATCTGATCCATTATTGTATTTGTGGATGGGAAGATGCCTCGCCACTTCACCACAAGTGGATTGGTGGCATTTAGATATTGAAGTTCGAAAAAAGATATATTTTGATTTCATTTTGGAAAGAAGATTGCATTAAATATTCATGATAAATAGTCTAAATGCACTCAAAGATTTATTTGAATCAGTTTTGGACTTGTTTGGCTTGCCTTATTTATCTTAAATAGAGCTGATTGAAATAAACTTGTTTGGAGTTGAATTGTTTCAATTAAACCTTCTTACAAATAGACTGTTTGATTTATCTAATTTAATTAGAAAAAGTAAACTTGTCATAATATAAAAAATCATATGAGCAATATAGTTATATATATAGTGAAAATGAAAAATTAGTTATAAAGTAAACAACGGTACAAATAAACTTGTGATATTATAAAAGGTATATATGCAAACTTATCAAGAAAAAAATAAAAGGCGTGTGATTGCTTTGGACGTGTACGTGTATTTGAAAAAGAAATCTTAATATTACCTTTCGTAAAAGAAATAAGTTTTTTTAAAATTGATTGAATCAAATATCTACATGAACTTTGCCAAAAAATCTAAACCAAGCAGGACTCAATTTGAATCAATTGTAAGTCAAATAAACAAAAAAAAAAAAAAAAAGTTAACTTGCTAAATGGAACCTTGATCAAATAGGCCCAAAATATCTATCTGAATTATGTTTATCTGAATATTCGTTGGCATCCTACTTTCGAACCTTACCCTCCTTACAAGATACCATGATTGAAGATAAGGGTAATAAAGGAGACAAGATGTCAGTTCGAGGCTGATAAATGTCAGTTCGAGGCTGATAAATGAAGACAGACACCAGCTGAAGTGCTGTTTTATTCCTTTCCTAACTGCCACCCATGAGTCCATCTCAGGCACATACATTGAAACAAAGCATTTTCAAAATATTGAAGATGTGAAATGAGAAGATTATGTGATGGCAAGAATCAGCATATCAAAGACATTCCTGTAATCTTATTTATTATGCCTTCCAATCTTCATGGGTTTTACAGCATGCGCATGCCCTGATGGACCATTTTGCCATTACAAGGCATCACATGACAACATCTCAATTGGCATCTTGTACTAGTGGACAGTGGATTTTCTTATATAAATTACATGTATTTTATATCAATACTGATCTAGTGGTGAGCAGTATCTTTTGTATCACAAAGAGAGGACAGCCTGGCTGAGTGAATCTAAATCTTTGAAAGGGAGCCTGAAGTAATCAATGTGGACAAGAGCCCTGGCAAGTTGGAAGGTGCTAATTGTCCCAATCATAAGATATTTATTAGAGTCACACCATCTAACTTAGATAGAAAAAAGCGCACACACATTTAATGTACGTATGTGACAGTATGTAAGACGAATTCATCAACAGCAGTGCTACATGTCCCGAATTCGGTCCCGAATTTGAGACCGAGCATAACACTCCAGTTTTTTCTCTCTCCCGCTCCCCCAAAAGTCAATGCTCTCATTGTTCACAGCTGTACCACGTGGTGATTCGGTCCCGAATTCGGGACATTTAGACTTTTTGATTCATCAAACCATGATTTTAAATATTGGCTAATAAATATCATTGGCATGTTTTAAGAGAACATCACTGTGTAAAGTTTTAGTTGGTTAATTCATTGGGGTTTGAACAAAACTCTAGTCCAAATAGAGTTGTGAGTTTCTATTTTTAGATACGGACTGTAATTGCCTTCGCGCTTTAAGTGTAAAGATGCAAGTTGAAGAGAATCAGAAGTCAAGTTTGAAGAAAATCAAAATTCTGGCAGTAGCGCACCTAGGATAGAATCGATGCTTGCTCGAGTGAGCCTGGGCATCGCTAGACAGAAATGTTGGTCACTTGAGCGTGCCATCTGGTCACTCGAGCGAGCCTGGGAAGTTCACAAGACCCCTAACAGGATGGTTGGTTGCTCGAGCAAACCCCTTGGTCGCTCGAGCAAACATGTCGGTGATGATGCGCGAACTCAAAAAGCAGTTTCCAAATTTAAGCCAAATTGCCTTGTTTAATCCCTTTCGAATTGCCTCTATTAGACATGATTCTTAGCCTACATATTCATGCTTCTAGCATCCCTAAACATAACTCTCTCCAACTCTAAAACCTAGGGATCATCCTGAGAGATCCATCACCTTCTCCAGAGCCTCCTTTCTATAGTGCTGAAGATTCAAGCTTTGAAGTTCTTTTTCCATCTACTCTCCCGCGGTAGATCCACCTCGAAGACACATTCAAGATGTTGTTGACAAGCACGGTGAAGGTTCACAATGAGGCATCTGCAAATCAAGCAGTCCTAAGGTTGAGTTGCAAATGGGAAGGGTACTATGAGTTTTGTAACTTTCTTTATTATAGTGATCGGTTGTCTGTTGTCTTAGACAATAAGGCCCATAGATTTTCTTTTTTTTTTAGTAGGGTTTTTCACGTATAAACTTTGTGCCTCCTTGTCTTTGTGGTTGATTGTTTTAATTGGACTTTGGTCAATCTACTAGTTTAATCATTGGAATTGAAAACTTATAGAGAAACTGATTGAAGGGACCGTAGCCTATGTTAAAGCTTACTTTCACGCAAATATAGAAAAGAAATTAAGCTTCATATCGCTTGATATCTACTTTTTTCCATGTGCACGATGTAATAGCGTTGCTTTTACAAATGACAGTTGCTCCACCCCTTCTTAGGCATCTTCTTCTTCTCATCTTCATTTATATGGCATAATCCCTTCACACATACCTGCCTGCTGTCCTATTTTACGTTGATCCAAACATTAATATTCAACATTGTATTTTATGATATGCTTTTGCATGAATATAAGTGTTAAGCTTTGAGTACTTAAAACTAAGCGGGTTATAATCAATTGATAGGGCAGATGTTGTGTGTACCCTAGCTAATCCGTCCAAACCAATCTTTCATGGTGTCGTTCTGAAAACTTCATGCATTGGAGTAGACCTCATAGGAGGTATTTGCGTCATAAAAAAAAAAATGTTTGTGAAGCATGTTCATGGAAATCTAAAGCTTTTCATAAATATTTGATACTATGGTTTTTGGCGGAAAAAGTCATTGTGGAGGACTTCTGGCTAGGATCCATTGTTTTGAGAATTTTGAAGTATGAGGAGAAGGGACTAGATACTTTTCTTATTTGTTTAAAAGATAATCATTATCCACAGAATTATGAAAATTTTGAGAGGTGCTAGTAGAGACAATATAAATAGTTTTCAATACTCCTCCTCTGGTGGGACCTACTCTTCAACACTCCCCTCAGGTGGAATTCGGTTGACATACTTTTGATGACAAGCATCTTTTTTGCACCAAGTCGTTCATCTTGGGATTCAAATTTGTGACTGGTTGGATCTGATACCATATTAAACTTCTTTAGCTAACCATTTCTATCAAAACCTTGAGGCGTTAGTAAATGCAGCATAAACGCTTTTAAATACTCCCCCTCGGATGGAACCCACTCAACATGTAGAATCCACATCAATAAAGAAATAGAGAAAATGTACTTAAGGGGATTCTGCAAATCATGGGACCTGTGATTGTTTCCAAACATGCACTTAAATGGAAAACACCCACAAACCATATATTTGAATTAAGGAAAACTCCCCATGGCTGACATGGTGGAATTTCAGTCCATGTCTGTAATTCAAGAGCCCCACTTTCATGTACGACATGGATAGAAGATTTATCGCTGTTTATATAACAAGAAAAGGCACATGGTTGAGTAGTGTTGGCATGTACCCATGGAACAATTCTTGGGCCCTCAAGTGAAATTGTCAATCGTAGCTAGACAAGTAGCCTAACATTGCAAAAAAAAAAAAGGAGAAATTCTAACATAGAATAAATTTATAATGGGACAGAGGCATTCCTCTATGGCCACCATTAACTATGGCGATGATCCTCCTAAAAAAGGCTAGCCAGTTATTTTGATGATCATGACAGACCAAACCTACCACCCACAAAAAGACCCACCACTTGGATGGTCATGATCAACATAACCGATCAATTCCAAAATCCTACTTGGGACTAACTGAAAGTCTGCATATCCTCTCTGTTTGTAGGTTCATTAAGATAAGCCACAATCAAAGGCAGGCAACCTCTGACCTCATCAAAATGGAGGATTAGTTTTATGAAGAGACAAACCCATTTATGCTTTTAGTGACATGTGTGCCTTTGTCAACATTTACATTATAAGGATGTATTACATGGAGGCTTCTTGAGAGAAGGTAGAAGGACTCTGATAGACCTTTGACCTCCCTCATATGGGTGCATGATGTGGATCTTTTTCTTTCTTGTCCTTTTGTTAAGAAATAGATGGAAGGCTTTCTATCATTCATTTCTTTTAGAAAGTGATTGCTACATTCAACCAATCAGATTTTGGTGGTTTTTTATATTATGGCCTTCTTTATGGATATGCAAGATTGTAACAGGACAGAGCAATGTACTCTACTTTTTTTAAATCATCTGCCATTGGACAGGTGGCACCCTTATTGGAATTGTGTGAATCTTATCCACTGTGGAGCTGGGGACAATGGGAACAGCTGCAAGGCCCAACACATAGAGTCATACACCACTAATGACAGGATTTTTGACCTCTTTACATGGAGACTTCCCGGTCATCTTTTCCTTGGGATTGGGGCCTTTTTTAGCATGGCTTGCCAATTTCAGTTTGAGCCAGTTTTGAGTTTTGACTGGAACGTTAGACAAGAGAATAATGTTAGATGTGTATCAAGGTTGTCCAATACTTAAAATGCAGAGCAAGCATTAAAAATGCATTAAGAATATGGTATGCAAGGCAAACTACAAGATGAGAGAAATTTGGATATTAGAAGGGTGAATAAAAAGTTTTAGGGTCCGCGATCTCTACATTGGTCTACTCAAACAATCAACTCAAAAGTATGCAGAAATAAACAATATGCAGCGGAAATAAAATCAACAAGCACATACCACAGGGACACCAAATTTAAGGTTGAAAACCCTAATCGGGTGAAAAACCACCGATCCAAACTGGATCAAATCAAACACTATGAATCTCGCAATTATAAGAAACTCAGATCTCTTCCCTAGATATTCCCTACACAAGGATTGAAGTTACCTTGTGTCGTTTCACGCTTCAACGATTTCACACCGTTGATTGCAACATATTCAATCCAGCGCTTGACTCTTCAATTCTTCTCGTAAGAAGATAATCTTCTACAAAGGATGCAGAAGAACTGACTCTAGAGAACTTGACAGTACAACTTTATAAAAATCTCTATAGAAGAATTCTCTCAATAATAATCTCTAACTCATAACTTTGAGAGGTCAGCCTCTTTTTGAATAACCCTTGAGTCCTTTAAATAGCACTTGGTACGTGCTTAAGATTGCCTAAGATGATTAGGACTAAAACAAGCAGATTGAGTACAATTAGAAAAACAGTTTCTAATTTCGTAGGACTCTCTGCGCCTTGTCCGCTCGAGTGGACCTACTATCCACTCGAGCAGATGAGGTTCTGTTTCAGCGCTGGGCATTCTGACTCTGTCCGCTCGAGCGGATGATGTGGTCCGCTCGATTCTGGTTGATCCAGAATTTCAGCTCTTTTTCTCCAGCTTTCTTTTTCTAATACTTTCAGACTTTCTTCTTCGAGTCCTTCCAATCTTCTATCTTCATAGACCTTTTCTAAAAAAGAATTACAACTCAAAAGACCCAGAGTTTTGCCCAACCCATGAATTTAGCCAATATACAAAAACCTAACATGAATCCTACATACATCAATCGACAAATTAGCAAGGGCCAGTATAGTCCGGTCATCATAATGTGCATTTTATACTTCATTGAGATATCTTTTTTGTGAAGATGTTTTGGAAAAGGTTGAACTTTTTTTATATTTGTCACAACTCCAATATGAATTCTGAGATGACCAAGATAGACCCGAGCGGAGACATAGAACTCATGTAGATGATCCTACATAGTTGGTACAACGCTTTAATGATGGTGACCATATAGGGGAGCTTTATTCAAGCAAATACTTTAGAAGAGTATTAGCACAAATCAGACTTAGGGGTGCTATGGGATAGTCGGGCAGTGCCGAATCTTGGCCAAGCGCAGCCCATTTAGTTATTGGCTGTATATTTAGCCAAGGTCCTGCCCACAGCCTTTAAAAAAAAAAAAAAAAATGCTCAACCCAGTCCAGTTGAAAATAATAGAGTCATCTATGCTCAATAAGCCTGGCTGGGTGGGCCTTTAAGATTATGTAAGCCCAATCGCAAACAGGTTAACAATCAGGCCTAAAAATCAAGCCTACTTCCAGCCCATAGGCCTAAAAAACAGCTATTCTCCAGACAAATGCAGCCCGGCTCAGGCTGGCCCAGCCAATGAGTAACCTTAATCAAGTTTGCCCATGTTTAATACACATTAGTATTAGTTGATGAGAGTTGATTTTTATCAAGTGCCTTCTGGGAGATTATGTGGTGATGGGTGGGGTCAGATATGGAACGATAGGGTTTCTACTGCAGGTAGATGGTTTGTTTTACAAAATATGTAAAGTAGTCTCTGGATGCTACTAACTTAGTTAGCGAGATGTGCAGTGTGCATGAGTGTATGAGTTTGAATCCTGTACTAACCTCCCAGAAGAAAGCTGTAAAACAGCTGAAGAAGAGTAAAGCGGGCAAAACTTAACTCACCCCCAACTTGACTCGGGTCAAAGTTTATAATTCCATACAAGGCCGGCTCAAGACAATTCGAGGCCTAAAGCGACAATCCTAAATGAGGCATTTTCTATATTTTAATATTATTATAAATATTTTATTTAAAATTTATTTTTCTTGCTTTTTTGTGATGCAAAATTACTAATTAAGTTTTTATATTCAAGTTTTGTTAATCTATCTTAAGTGCACCTCCAAAACTCATATGGAAATCTTGGGTCCCCTCCCCATCCCCAAAACTCACATGGAAATCTTGGGGCCCCCAAGAAATAAAATAAAAAATAAAACAACAAAAATTTTGAATATGCCATTGGTGGGGCTCGAAGCATTTTCACCTATGCACGGTGCTCATACGCAACATGAGTCAAGACCATCCAAGATGGACTTCAGAGTTGTGCCCCACTATTGGATGTTCCAGATGCACTGTGGGCAAGTGAATAAATTTCGACGGAAGCTCATTGTTTATCTTAAATTTTAAGATCCATTATTATGTTTGAAATCCCAAGCTATGGATTTATTACAACTACATCATGGATCAAATCTGAAGAGGCGCCTATTGAAATAGGATACACAAAAATAATGAGAAAGCCTTGTAAAGCAAATTCATGAGTGAATGTATGGTTGAGATTTGATACACATGTACTGTTAGAAATACAATGGTGTGCTAAAGTCAATGTACTCCTATCCATAGTAATATAAGGGGCAGATTTATGGGCAGATTTGGAAATATAATAGGCCATAGAAATCTTGGTTGTATCTTCTTAAGAGAGAATTATTATGAGGCCTTATATTTTGGAGAGAAAAAAAAGGGGATGGCAGTTGACAAATTTAATTATTTGGAATTTCAAAAGATGCTAGCTATTATGGGGCCTTTTTTTGGGACTTATTTTTTGGGGCCTAAAGCAAAGGCTTTATTGGCCTTATGCTAGAGCCGGCCCTGATTCCATATGTACCCGGTACCTAGAAAACCACTAACAAATCCACCCCTAATACGATCATGTCCGGGCAGGTCACCCATTTAATCTGTTGCAACTTGCAATCCTTGATTCTTCCATCTATTATCGTTTTAACTTGTCAAGCTTTAATAATTCAACTGCACTAATAGCTTTCCAATTTTCAATCATACCAAAAAATCCAACATTCACATTTAAGATTTCTTGATTGTGAAAGTTTTTGGGTTTCTATTATGTCCATTAACCAAAACTGTGATATTGATGATTTGAAATTCAGGTCATGAGTGTTGGCACTTCCACATCTTCCACCCATTTCTAAATAGTAAAAGTAACATAAGTGCTATATATTCTTAGTGGATTTACTTAATTATGTTTTGGTGCATCCTTGATGAGACTGCAGGCACTTTGCAGTTGCTTAATTCTACCTTTAGTAATTAACTTTTTTTCTTTTTTCCTTCTTTCCATAGAAAAGAGAGAGTTCATGGATAGTCTTCACTAAATAATCATTCATTGACTAATGTATTTTTAATTTAGTCTTGCTAAGATCCTAAAATGTTTAGCATGGTTGAGATCAAGAAGAAAGATCCATAGTCCATAGAGAATTCAGTGGGAAAGGTCTTAAGAGGTTGCAAAATACATTCTACTGACCTAAACCAGACACATTAACCTTAAAAGCAGGTCCTCTGTATTCAATTCACTAGGATGACGAAAACAACATTTTAGTGAAAGGATTACGCATGATAGAGTTTAACATTGTTTTGATTTTTCATGCAACCCCCTCTTCAATTATTTAGGAAACGTTTGTGCAGCGGCATTTTTGTGGACATGTTGTGAAAGATTTGGCTGATTTTTATAAAGGAAAATCCCCACATTTGGTACAGCTGCTTTTTTATGGGAGGATAAGTGCAAATATGAGATAAATCTCCTGCGATTCTGCAAAAAAAAGCATTTATTAGGGGGATCGAATTTTTTTTGCATGGAAGAGGAAAAAGTAGGTGGAACCAGGTTTCCATGGATGTACACAAACGTACGCTTTTTTATATATTTTTATGAGAAAAAGGAGAACAAATGAAATGTTGATAGAAAGAAATTCGATTTCCTGTGGAGAGATAGGAATGCATAATTCCCCTTTGTTACCAAAAAGAAAACTCTGCAAAGTACACAATCCTCTGATCCCACAAACACACTCTTAACAGTTAAGAAGTTCTACTTGGGATATCGATGGATCCTTACCACTTGGTTACCTTGAAGAACCTTGACCCAGATAATCCAGGCATGGGCCCTTTTTGGCCTTGAATGATAAGGGGTTCTAAGTGAAGTCCATAAAAAAAAAAAAAAAAAAAAAAAAAAAAAAAACTTGTGTGCCCTAATGCATACTAGACATAATATATAATAAAGAGAAATCCATTATTGTAAATTATATGCAACATACACAGTACATATTAATAAATATTATTACATATACTAATAGACTGAAGGAGGTATGTGTTAATCGGGCCCATAAGAGTTGGGTCCATGGCCCATCCATTAAATCCGTGTTAGGCCAGCTCCACTTTGGTAAAAGAACAATAATCATGTATGATGCCAGACCGGAGACCTGATTAAACCCAACCCTCCAAGATCAGGGTCAAGCCTAGTACCAGGCTTGATGGGTTAGGCATTTGTCTTAGTTCGACAATATAGTTACATTTAAGACATGGATCAATGACCTATTTGAGCCCATAGACCCAATAAGTTTACGGGCTCTTGCATGGGTTGTGGATCAACAAGTCGAGTAAAAACCCATTTATGGAATGGGTTTTGGGCCTGACCCATACCTTCAGAATATATTTGTCCGGGTAAGTGGACCATGTCGATCATCGATTAATGACATGGTCCATTGGATCATGAAGGGCTGTGCCAGCCAACTGGATCAGGCTTGATCAGTAGAGTTATTAGATTTTGTGGGATAAGGCCTTGTAAAGGCCTAGAAAGCAAGCCCATTTGAAAAAAGAGCCAGTTAGGGCCTCAAATTCCAAAGCCGTAAAAACTGGTCTGTTGCAGGGTTTTGTAGCCCATTAAGAGGCTTGTCTTTTGTACTTCCATACCCAGTTTCTAAGATCCAAATGGCCCTTGAAACTTTTTAGCTTTAAACTGAAAGTTTGAGAGGGGCTAGAAACTACCATCTAAGAGTAAATCCGGGCATTCTTAGAGTGCAGGCATAGTTGTCAATGCCGTTTCGGATCCCATTTCACTCTGGCCTACAAAATGAAAAGTTTCGGCCGATTAGGAATTTTGGTAAGACTTTTCGGAATTACATGTTGGGGAAAATATAACATAATATATAGGAGCATCTCACACTTTACTATGAGAGATAGGGTCACCATCTATATATATATGTAAAAATTTTAAAAAAATAAAAAAGTAATAAACATAGATTTAATCCATTTTAGTAAATTTTTTAGAATTACATTTTGGAAAAATATAAGAAATGCAAACTATATATGTGTAAAAAAATGTAAATTGTTTTTTATGTAAAATACCATTTCGGCCTAAAAGTTACATTTCGAACGAAATCTCGAATTTCAGCCGAAATTGACTGAAATTCAAACTGAAAAGTATTGACTAAAAATTCGTTTCAACAATGTTACGAAATTAATAACTATGATTGCAGGGCATTTATAAGTTTTTGCAACCTAATCAAAATTCTCTTGTTCTTTACTTTTGATGTGACCCCTTGATCAATTCTTAACTAGCAAATGGAGGCTTTACTTCATCTCGACTTTAATAGTAAATTCCCAAACGGGCCCTGGATTAATGTCCGAGTCTTCAATTTGATGGCATTGCCCTTGGACCGTAGGCCAAGCGAGTAAAAACAGAAGAAAAACGTGTCAAATGGGGCCGGCTAAGCCGGGCACAGCCGAAATCTAGACCCAACTCGTTTTAAAATCTAAAAACACATACCGGGCGTACCCACTACCTGACCTAATAGAAGCGGGTCGGGTCTGGCCCGTGTAGATGAATCAAGGAGGAGAAAAAATGACCGGGAAACCAAAAAGCGCGAAACCCAAAACCCTCGAAAAATTAGGGTTTTACGACCCCTCTCTCTGTCTCATCTTCATCATCAATGGCGTCTCTGAAATCGCTCTTGAGATTGAGAAGCTCTGCATCATCATCATCTTCTTCTTCTTCTCTTCTGAGACCAGCTTCGATCATCTCCTGCTCTCGTTCCTATTCAACAAAGGCCTCTGCGAAAGGGAAGATTCCAGAAGCAGTAATAGAAGAAGACGAATCCGAGATTCCTACTTCTGGAATCTGTCGTCCTCTCTCCGAAATCCTCAAAGAACTAAACCGAAAAGTCCCGGATTCCTTCATCAAAGTCCGTTCGGAGGATGGATTCTCCATCAAATACGTCCCTTGGTAATTCTCATTTACTCGCTTTATTTACGACATTGCCACTGTAAAATGCAGCAGACATGCTTGGATTTTGTCTTTTCCTTGAAACCCATGTTTGGAATCTTTGAAAGGAGCCTTTTTTACGCTCATGTTTGGTTCAGCACTGTTTTTGCCATAGGAAAAACCATATTCCAGTCATTTGGGGGTTTGTATTGACTCATGTTCATTGGGGCGTTTTAAAGAACCGTTTCCTAAAGGTCTGTTTGTTTGCATTGGATTGAATTCCTCGGAATCCATGGTGGAATGGGTGTCACCTATTGAATGTTAAAGTGGTTAGGGATGAAGAATACAAAGTCGAGATGTTTGATGGGATCTAGGATTTCCTTGAATTTGATTTCCTAAGGTGATGGCCGAGTTTTTATTTTCCACTGAAAGGGAGATTATTTGATGGACATTTGGGATCTTCTGTTTAGTAGATTTGTGTTCCGCCTCCGAACAGCTTAAGCTTTTGGGATCTATTGGGTAGTTGGACTGGACATGGTATAGAGCCATGCTAGGTCGCAAGTTCGAACCCGGCGTCATTCCTCAATCCCCCTGGTCAAGTGGTTAGGCAGGTGTGGGTTGCGAATTCAAATGGTTACTTCTTCAAAGTAGCTTTTCAGGGCCCGTTTCTTTACTAGAATTCATAGAATTCATGTCTAGTGGTTGTCTTGGAATTTTAAATGCTGGTATTTGAAATGCTGCCAAATTTTGGAATTCTAAATTCATTATTTCATTCACGGCCTGAATTCCTGCCTGAGCTACCGGAATGCCATCGTTCCTCTCCAGGTGCCAAGTGAGATTTCCAAATCCTCCTTGTTAAAGTGGTTTTTCAAATGCCGAGTTTTTTGGGATTTCAAATGCCTGGAATTTCAAATGCCCAGGAATTCTGTGACAGGAATTCTAGTAATGAAACACAGAATTCCTGACAGGAATTTTGAATTCCCAGACGCCCTGAATTCCTAACAGGAATTTTGAATTCCCAGACAGCCTGAATTCATGTCAGGAATTCTAGTAAAGAAACAGGGCCTAAAAGAAAAGGTTGTTTGGTTTACTCAACTTTTGCATTTGCCTTTTCACAATAGAAGCATCTAAAGTTGTTTGGTTATACATAATAAACCCATCTCTAAGCATATAATAATTAAACAATTCATTATATATTTTTTATTATAAAAATAAATTAGAAGATATGTAGAAACCTAACATAGAATTATGATGTGCTGTTTTATATGGCCCCCAACTCAAAATTACTTGGATTTAGCAGTCTTTACAAAAGTTACTTCTAAAAAATTTAAATTTTAATATAATGTTTGCTTCAATACATTTATAAATTCTCGCCGTATTTGGAAAAAGAATGTAAGTATGAATGATGTTTAAGACACAAATTGATGTGCAAGTTTCTACCAGTTCTTTAGCATTTGGTGTGGCTCAGAGAAAATTTGCATTACACTAGATGATGTCTTTCTTCCTATCTGAATCCTAATTGGTTTATGGAATGATGTGAGTAATCCAATGTTTGGTTTGGGAGGAAAAGAATGTTACTTCCTAAGCTATTTAGGGTATCCTCATGACTATTGATGGACTACAGTCTGGTTTTCATTTGATTGTATTTTTTCTTTTATTAAAACATTGTCTGTGGCCTAATGAAATATGTGACCAACCATCAAGGAAGTTATTCTGTGAGGAATTGTCTGAAGGCATTTTCAAAGATTACGAAAGAAAAAGAGGGTTTTATTAATATTTCTTTGTAGATTGCTTCCTGTTTTCATTTTGTACACGAAAATACAGAATGCTGGATCTGAGTGTGTTCAGCTCATTATCTTCTTTCTATTCCTTGCAGGCATATTGTGAATCGGATTATGAACTTACATGCACCAGGTCTGTGGCAGCACTTTCTTTTTATGATCTATACAGTCGGATAATTACGTTTGATTAGCCATAGATATGCTATTCTCTTTTTTAATCGGTACCTATCAAATGAAATCTTGAAACACTTGATGTTCTCTCACTTCTTGATATAGAATGGTCTGGTGAAGTTCGAAGCATCACCTATTCTGCAGATGGAAAATCAGTATCAGTTGTTTACCGTGTAACACTCTATGGCACTGATGCGGAGGTACCTGTTCTCTCTCAAAGCTCCTAATCTGTAGCATGTTAAATAGTAAGGAAGACTGGGAATAATATACCTATACATTCATGCATTATATATTTTGGTTCAACCTATGTAACAAAAACGGGTTCAACCTATGTAACAAACACGCTCCAGTTGTTGATAATGCCTTCTTTGACAGTTGCCAGCTTGAATACTAGAGAAGCCACAACTTCTCATTTAGTTGTAGTACTATTGATTTACTATCATATTTTTAGGAAGCCAGGATCCTTTTGGAGATAATGCATTGTCTTGCGTTTGCCAGCATGGATTGTAGAGAGATAATGTATTGTCTTGCGTTTGCCAGCATGAATTGTAGAGAGAACGTTAACTTTTCATCATCTTTTCTGCTATTGATACACTATTGTAATGTCTTTAAGTTTCTAATTACTTAGTGTGTTTCTTTCTTTCTTTTTTCTTTAGTATTTTTTTTTTTAATGTTACTTCTTTTTGATAAAATTGTGTACCTGTATAGACATGTCTAAATAGGAAAAGTGAAAATAAGTTGAACATAAAATCGAAGAAGAATTTGTTGAGCTGAGCCTGTCATCCCGGAGGGCCAAGACCCTACTTCCCTCCGAGTTCCATGGAACAAAGGTAACTGATAGGAATCATACTTTCCAAGAAACAGGATCAATCCCAAATCGAGTAAATTGATGATGTTTATCATGAATATTGACTGTGAGATATTTCTACAAAATGATTAACACTTGAGGAATGACTTTTTTTGGCTTTGGATTTATTTTAGGGCACCTTGATAGTGAGATATTTCAGCAAAATGATTAATACTTGAGGAAAATGAATGAGTTTTTTTGCTTTGGATTTATTTTGGGGTATCTTTGATACACAGATTAACCCTTGCAATAAGAGAATGCAGGATTTCTAATTCCACGATATTTCATTGTTTGATATCCCATGGAACTGATGGAAGTCTGAGTGTCCTTGGAATCAGAGGTTCTCTAATGGGGGCCTTTTTATGCTAGAAAGTGTGGTATCTCTCACTCCAGGAGGAATAAGAGATTTTTACTTTCTACTGTTTCACTCATTTGGTATTTCGACTACTTTATTTCCAGAGTGAATATTTCTTTTACTCAGGGGTTTCTTGTCTGTAAACAAATTTTAAGCAACTGCCTATGCAAAAAACTTTATTTACATGGAATGACAGAAATCCTCAAATGCAAGGATCACAAAAGTTTGCGGATTGGGAGAAATCCATACATCAAAATATGCCTTGAGGTTAGGGATGGCAGAGGGTCGGGTTTGTGTTTTGGCCTGCCCGAACCCCCATCCGACCGACGTAAACCCGTCATAAACCTGACACAACCTGTCGTGGGTCACCAAACCCGACCTGTGAGAGGTATGTGCTGGGTCGGGTTTGACACTGTCAATTTTTTTATTTTAAAAGTGAAAAGACACTCCCTATGATCTTGAGTTTTGACCTCTTTTTTTTATTTGGAATGGTAATCCTATAGTTGTCAAATTCCTATGATTTGCATTGAATTTTAGGGAAAAATATCCATATCTATACCATGATTACCATTTATAGGTGAATCTCAGGATTCAAGTATGAATCTTACGATTCAATACATAATTTAAGTAGTCTTATGATTCATGCAATTCGTTGGGGTGGGAACAACCATGAAACTAGTGTTTTTTTTTTTTTTTTTAATGTTCTCATTTTTAAGAGGTTATTTTATGACTAATGAAACCACTTTAAGATTTTGAAAGGTTTTAGGGTTTTTTTTTTTCATTTTTCTTTTCAATTTATATTTATGAACACTTCTTTAACTTCACGAGACATGTCATAACCATATTTGATTGAAAGTTTGTATTATTATTATTATTGGATTTATGGTTCTCAAAAACAAATTTGTAATATTCTTATAATATTGGATGATGGCGGATGTGTTGGAAGAATTGCTGGACTTGGCTAGAAAATTGAATGCATCTTTCTGTCATATCCCAAGAGCTGCTAACGAGGTGGCAGATAATCTCGTTAAGGAGGGGTTGGCTGGTAGACTTTGTTTCGCTCTTATGTTAATGGCTTTTTATAGTTTTGCCTCTGTTTAGCCTGCTTTGGCTTGTTGGTTTTGTTTGGGTGGTTGGCTGGTCAGTATAGATCTCTTGTACCGTCTCACTTCTTCAATGAATTTTGTTACCACTCAAAAAAAAAAAAAGTCGTAATAATATTGATATTTTAAACATATTTAACTTTTTTTTTTTTTACATATATCATTCGTTTGTAGTATATTAATATATGTCAAGTATGTTCTTCATATGATAGTATCATAGTATGAATTGTCAATATTATGCTACTATAGATGGATTAACTATTTTTATTATTTTTTCATTTTTTTAAAAGTATCCTATGATTCACAATATGATTTGTACTGCGATTTGATTCAGGTCCTTGAATGATTAGTGATATGATTTTGTTTTCAAAACAATGGGTAATCCTATGACCTGTTCAGATAGTACCTGTTACCAGTTCTGCTATCAAGCTGTTCAAATGGTACTAACAAAATATATATAAAGCATGTAGCCAGGGCGGGGCGGGTCAAGCTCACCTAGAACCTGAACCATATTCAGGTCAAAGCGGAAAATCCAAATGCACACTGATCTGATGGATCCAATACCGAACCCGCCCCTAACTAGAACAAGTCACCTGTTTTAACCTGACCCATTGCCATCCCTACTAAAGGTTTATTTAATATATGTTTCATCTAAGAGGGTATTGGCTGATTTAAGTGTACCTTCTTCCTACTCTATTGCCTCATGTGAGTGGGTTTGTGAGAATTTAGACAAGGTGCTGTACTAAAGTGTCGAATATACTGCCTACAGTTTTCCAGAAATCAAAGAATATCTATCCTTTCATTTGAACGCCTCATCTCACTTGATGATGACATCCAAAAGGTCCATCATTACATATGATTTAGCTAGACGCATACTTACAGTGCCAAAATGGGGTGTCAGCATGCATCATGCGAAATTAATTGTCTTTCGACATAGTCTGTCATCATATTGAAACCGAATCTACATAGTCTGTCATCCTATTAAAACTGAAGTTACAGTTTTTATGCTATCCATTGAACTCTCTATGAGTAATAATTTAGCCAAGCTGGGTCAGCTTGAAGGGGATGTTCTGGTGCTCACATGTGCGCTTGAATCCCTGCATTTTTTACACCATAGATGTTCAACTGCTTTGGTTTGTTACTATTAATTCTTATATACACTGACATTTTGAAGACTGCTGCTTTGGCATAATTCCTAGCACCTTTTTGAACTGAGCCATCAGTTCTACAAAGTGCTCTTAGTGCTTTTAGTGAATTGGGCATGATGTTTTTACTTTTCTATCCAACGAGTTATTTTTTCCTTTTCATAGTAACTGATAGTTTTATTAAGGTTGCTAAACAGTACAAGAAAGAAATACTGAAAAGCCATCAAGCAAAAAACAAGCTGTCCAATGAGTTCATTTCACTAATTAAATTAACTAAAAATAAACACAATGGACGTATTCTTTTTTTTATTATAAACTGAGTTTTCGCTTATTTATTGAGTATTGTTGAAGTGAGAATTGTTTGGAGTCAGATTTATAGGGAATCAAGTGGGACTGCTTCTGTCAATGACACCAGTTTTGGAGATCCTGTGCAGAAGGCTGAAGCTATGGCTTTCCGTCGAGCTTGTGCGCGTCTTGGGCTTGGTCTTCATCTCTATCATGAAGATATGATATAGGAACATGCTAAATCCCCTTGATTGTAAGCAATGGCTCTATATCAATCTTTTGGATATCACTTTTGCCTTCCGTGAAATCTAAGATTTTCTCTAATTTTTGCTAGTAAAACTCGGAAGATGTATTTACCAGTGTACTAATGGATTCGCACCTAATATATTTTGTATGTTGCAAAAAAGCTTTGTTTTGATCTTAAACATAAAAAAATGGAATCAAGTACTCTTCATTCTTTCTGTCTCTCTAATATTCCCCAACATTTCGGATCCATTCAACCAAATGCTACGTGTTCTGCTGGCCCAACTTTTTTCCATTTTCACTTGAATAATTGTTCTTGCATGTGCACATGTACTCCACAGAGCAAGCTTTCAAAACTCAAAACGGCTGGCAATCAATGTGGGCTAAGCCTTGAATTTTATATGAAATCCATTTGTGCGCTCAATTTATCTTCCAGGTGTATCGGATTATAATCTATTATCTTTGAGATTTTAGCACCAGTAAAAATGAAATTAAGTTCTATACTCCAATGTAAACCTTGTTTTCTCCCCTTCTGTCCAACTTTTTTTTATGGAGGATCGGTGACATTGTTCAAGATCTTCAATTGAATGCTGGTTTATAGCAGAAAGGAAGGGCCTGTTGTTGCATACTTGCACTGAGAGCTGTATCATTGGTAGCCCTCTCCCAGAACTTCAATATGAAGAGTAAGTGCCACATCCAACTCACCCAGAAAAAATGGTCCCTTATTTGATGGTTCCTTGTGGATGGTCTTTTCTCTGAAGGGTGAACTGAAGACTGAAGACACATTGCAATCACCCCTTCAGTGCCCCTTTCAGTCCATTCATTGGATCATCTGTTCTGGTTTTTCAATCAATTGTGGCTGCATTTACTGGCCTCAAGTTCAGATGCCGGGGGTCGCTTTACTCTGGCAGCCTTTGAAAAACTTGCCAAAATCATCGAAGAGAAGTTGCCTTTTGGTACGGATGGCAACCCGAACCTGCACTGTCTCAAATTTATCTCATCCAAACCTGACCTGCCCTATGACGGGTCACTAGGATGTGATACTAAACCTCTTCTGTTTGGTCGGGTTTGGTCGAATTTGAAGATTAAGACTTTTAAAACATCTAAAAATTGCATGTGAATGAATGTGATCGAGATTGAACACGCCACCTTCTCTACCCACATGCCTTAAGTTAAGCCCTAAAATCTTTTGTCTTTCACTTTAGTAATAACTAATAAGTATGCATGTACTATATATTCCGGGTGCGGCGGGTTGGGACTATAAAACCCAAACCTGATTCACACCAAGAAAACCACTACCAAGCCCACCCCAAATAGTAGCGGGTCGGGGTGGGTTCCTGTTTATATTCGACCCATTGCTAATCCCTATCTGATGGCATGGGTAAAGTAATTGTAAGTTGGGGTGGGTTCAAGTCAAACTTGTGTATATGATTTGGGCTTGGACCCGACCCACTTATTATTATTATTATTATTGAGCGTTTAGGCTTGGACCCGACCTTATTATTATTACTAGGGATTTTTATCATATGGGATATAAAAGACTATGAATTCCTCAAAATGGTGTTGACCAATACATGGGACCTCAATTTCTTTTTTCAATTCTACCTATGTTGTGCGATATCGCACAAACTGTTCGATCTCTCTATTATATTTCCCTTAGTTTCTATCTCTTAAAGTACTAAACCTCTTTTTTTTTTTTTTTTTTTTCTACGACGTTTCCGTTCTTACTACTTTTTCGATCGTTAAAAAAGGTTTAAAAAAAGAGTAGTCTTTCACTCTCTTCACCTAAAGATGATTCGTGAGAAGCGGTTCCCAAAAAGTATACATAAACCACAAAATTTCACAAGGTATTGATATTGTGGATCCATCTCTTGTTCTTAGGGTAAAGTTATCAGAATAGGACAATGACCAAATGGAAAAGAAAAGGGAAGAAGAGTTGTGGAGAAACCTTGATATACTTTTGGATAAATGGAAAAGCAGCGGAGAAACTCTATCGAAAATTTTTTTTAACATGGAGAAAGTAGTAAGAATAAAGAAAGTCGCAGGAAGAAATAGAGGTTTAGTGCTTTAGGAGATGAACGGAAGAAAATATACAAAGAAAATCGATTATTTTCACTTTCAGTTGGTGCGATATCGCACAATATGGATAGAATTGGAAAAAGAATTTGGAGATCCATATACAATAACCACATTTGAAATATAGTTTTGGTCGACACCATTTTGATAAATTCATTAGATCTTGTATGGTGAAAATCCCTTATTACTATTATTATTGAAGAGAGAGAGAGAGAGAGAGAGAGAGAGAGAGATGGGGCTGTGTAGTGGAACAACACATGGGTTGCGAGCTGGGTCATGGAGTGGACCACAGGCGTGTGTTCTGGTGACCACAGGTATGTCTCCTGCTATATCCGTACCTCTATTTACCCTGTTGATTTCTATGTGGGCTGTGCCTACAGACAGTGGGACCCATTTTCTGGATCAGTGTATGCCCTGCAGAGCACGCCCTTGAACACTATGAGGCCTGACCCTTGCATTTTTCTTTATTTTTGAACACACACATATAAATGGCCTAAAGAACCTCTGCTAACAGTCAAGTAAATAGTATGAAAATGGGGGTAAGGATAGACACTGATACATATCAATAGTGCTGAAAGGGCCAAAATAAAAATGGGGGCAACACTGATACATATTTTTCTAAATATGTAACATCTAATGTTCCAATAAATGTTCATCTTTATTTTATTCTTTAACATTAATTCAACTACAGTCACATAAAGGTTTTGATATTTTTAATTTTGGTTTAGATATCTAAATGAGTCAATAGGACTGTTTTTATTGGTAGGTGTACTCTTTTGTATTCTTTGATTTCTAAGTTCTGTACAGTATCAACTGCAATTGTAAGAACAATCTATTGATGCTTTTTTTTAGGCTCTAGGTTCAACCCTAGCCCTCGAGAGTATGGTAAGGGTTTACGTAGAGTAAGCTGTTCGAGGCCTTTGGCCCACTATGTCCGGCGTACATATACTAAAGATAGGGTAACGACAACCCTAGGGCGTGCCTAGACCCGGCCCTTCCCTTTGACAGGCCTACTTGTAGACAGACTTTACCTGCTGTCTACATTTCTATGTGGCCTCTAGTTGCATTGATAGTCAGGAAAAGCTTTCGATTTTTTTATACCATTTTTGTGTGATTTGTGCTGTACTTTCTACATAAGAAGAGGATAAATTTATTTTTTTTTTCAAAAATATAAAGAAAATTATTTTGTATGAAAAATGAGTTGAAATCACTTTTTCATGTCACCAAAAAAAAAAAAAGAACCCACACAACAGAATTCCAGCATTGCTTTGGGAATCTAGGATGCTTGAGCCTGGGAGATTTTGAAGGTTTTAACTATCCTGGAAATGGATCAAAAGTGGTAAGAATCCTCTGCAGGGTGAGCCCCACATCATGGAAGTTGTGAAACAGATACTCTTTGGTGGCTACAGCTTCTGGTCAAATGCAGAGAAGTTGGATACAGCTTTCCAGGCAGGCAAAAGAAAAAGAGATTACTGATTTCCTTCCGACAGAACTGACAGTTTATAAACAGCCTCTATTTCCCCTTAAAAGTAGCCCTACCTTCATAGTGGAATTACACCAAACCATTGTGAACAACCTGTATATCCAAATTAACCCCAGTTGTGCTGTATTGCCTTGGCACTTGGCACATAATGACATCTCTCGAAGCCCCTCCAATGTAGTTTTCCAATTTCCCAAGTGGGTAGGGACCTATTTCTTGATCCAATGGTTGAAACCCATCTGCAATGAAGATCTTTTTTTTTTTTTTTTTTCTTATTTGGGATCCGATTTGGATCTAGCATATATAGGACCTTTTCCAAATCCAGATCCATCATATTCAAATGGACTTGGATCTGGATAAACTATGATGGTTTTGCCTGAGCTCCTGCCCATTTATATTCTTGGATTGATTCATGTTTTACACGTAATTAATTTTATTTGGTTATCTGATTTTTGGAAAAAAATATAAAACATTGGGACCATTGAGATTGATTTGAAAATTGATTATAAGCTAATTCAAGTGGCTTAAGATTTTCTGAGCGGGCATGTGCTCTGACTCCTTTGGATTCACAATAAATTAAATCTCTCTCTAGTCAATTTGAGATATATATGAAATTAATCACGTATTTAACATATGATTAACTCTATCATGTTTTTTTTTTTTTTAAGTTTTCTTTAAATCACTTTGGAAAAACTCCACCATTTTAAAATCTAGAAATAGCCATCGTACCACTCTATTAGCACCCTCAATATGCTAGCTGTTAAAGATTGTCCCATGTGCCATACAACTAGAAGACAAGGAAAGATCAACCACCCAAATTTGGTTGATCAACGTCATCAACAAGAAATTGTTATTAATCATGATCAACAACACAGTCCTATCATGTCAATATGGAGTTAGCTATAAAAATTGTTATCAAAATTAGTAATTATATATCTCTAATCAACAACTTTATGATATATATATATATATATATATATATATTTCAATGGACGTTGCCACAATTTTAAGCATCCTCCGAAAGAAAAATCATACAATCAGGCTTGTAAATCTGCCAATGGAGCCATTACTTGTGAAATTGAAACCAAAACAAAGCCCCCATTGCATTAGTTTTTAGACCAAATCACAAATCAGCAATCATTTAGATCCACCCAAGAATGGGTTCTTACCTGGCTGCCCAGGGTTCGAACCCCGTGTACACCACTACTTACCTCTTGTGCGGGCTCCTTTTCTACTTATGCGAGCTTTCTTCCTGCATGTGCGTGCAGCGTTTCCATGTATATGCGGGCTCTCTCTTGAGTTTCAGCCCCCTTGGACGGGGGTATAAAAAAAAAAAAAAAAAAACCCGCCCTCCTATATATTTAGTTTCTCTGATTTCACCCATCAGAGAAAACTCCAGTTGGTTCTTTTGCACTTGTGTGTTTCTACATTGAAGCATACCTATATCCTTCAACTTTATCATCTGTGGCTCACCAAAACAATAAAAAGAAAAAGAACTTTACCATTTGAGTATATTATGATCGAACCTGGATTTATGAGGGCAGCCCATTATATCATTCATCAGAAGGGCACCTCTTAAATGCACTGCTCAAAACCCATGTCTCCCTTTGTATTAGTAGTGGGCCAAATCTCACTTAAATTTGTTTGTGCCAACAGTCAGATGTAAAATACATGAACAAATTGTGCATGTGATCAATGTGATGTTGGATCCAACTCCAACTGGAGAGAAATTTTGTCCATCATCAATTGAAATGGGGACAGTAATTTTGAATGGCTTGGATTCACAGATGGGCTACAATGATGGACTATTGGGCTGGCCTGTCTCAATTCTATGACAATGATAATCACAAAAATGAAAAATTGTCATAATAATAACGTAAGGAGTTTATAATACAGTGTAGGGTCTGAAGGCTTTCCTTTTCACCCCTCTCTCTCTCTCTCTCTACCCCCCTAACCCAATTGGGTGATCTCCAGTTCCTGTCTCTTTGATCCAAATCCCCTATAAACCCAGAGAAGATTCTCTTAATAGGGTGGGTTCTTTCTCTCAGGACATATAGATCTAGTGCCACTTAGCTGCTAGACTTTTGACAAGGCTGCTAACCTTGGAGGTAGCATTAGAGGGGAAGGGCTAGACGATCAAGAAGAGAAAGAAGAGGATCTTAGTGGTGAAGATGACTCCATCTAATTTGGCAGGGCAGTTTGGAGACACTACTTACACAAAGGTATTTGTTGGGGGCCTTGCTTGGGAGACTCAGAAAGAGACCATGAGAAAATACTTTGAGCAGTTTGGAGAGATCTTAGAGGCTGTTGTGATCACAGATAAGAACACAGGAAGATCTAAAGGCTATGGATTTGTAAGTTCTCTTCTGCTTTATGACTACATATTAATCTGTTTAGTACATATCTCAGTGTTGTATGTGTATCATCTTTCATCTTCTTTCCTGGGTTATGTAATTTGGATGTTGATGCTATGATCCCAATCTTGTTTCTATGCATTTTTTTTTTGTAATGAAAGACATAAAATCTTGATTTATATTCAAGATCTAAAGGTTGGTTTTCTTCAGAAGGAATCAAGATCCACAATTATAAGGAAAATTAATAAAAAGTATCAGGAGGTCATGATCTACTTTTTTTTTTTTCCCATTCTCTTTGTTTTTAATCAATAATCACTAAAAGTGACTGTTTCTTTCTTTTTCTTTTTTGGTTCATTGTAGGTTACTTTTCGCGAACCCGAGTCGGCCATGAAAGCTTGTGACAATCCAGCTCCTGTAATTGATGGGAGGAGGGCTAATTGCAATATAGCTTCTCTTGGTGTTCAAAGATCCAAACCTCCAACCCCAAAACAAGGTAATGACTAATGAGTTTACTAGTTGTTGTTTCTTTCTTCAGTTCTATTCATATTAATCATAATTACTGTTTATATTGTATTCATTTCTTTCTTTTCTATTAGCATTTCATCATTTTATTGTTCTAGAATAATACATTATAGATTTCTTAAGAATCAACTAAGTTAAAGATAGTCCATTAAGCTATCTTTTACTCCAAAAAATAATAGAGAGAGAGAGAGAGAGAGAGAGAGAGAGAGAGAGAGAGAGAGAGAGAGAGAGAGAGAGAGAGAGGTTCCGGTGCTTATTTTAGATAATAGGAGTAACAAGTGGACCATCAGTTATACTGGTGTACTGCTTTTCTACTTTTCAAGTTTGGAGAATTTTATTAATTTACAATATACCTGAAGTTCATCAGAAATGATAGTAATATTTATCACATTTACACATATTCAAACTGTCATTGATGCTTCATTAATCATTCCCATACAGTTGTCTTCTTCTCCTAATGCAAGAAAAATGTATTGAATTGGTTAAACTTGGGATTGAAATGAGATTAAAACTAGTTATATTAAACACTATACCTGAAGTTTATCAGAAATGATAGTAATATTTATCACATTTACACATATTCAAACTGTCATTGATGCTTCATTAATCATTCCCATACAGTTGTATTCTTCTCCTAATGCAAGAAAAATGTATTGAATTGGTTAAACTGGGGATTGAAATGAGATTAAAACTAGTTATATTAAACACCCAACAGAAAAAACCTTGTGGGTTACTTGGGTATAAAAAGCTTGTTTAATCTTCTAGTTATTTAATTAAATATTGTGTCATTATTGTCCAAACACTAACTGGAAAAATATCAGAATAAAAAGCTTGGTTCCTATGAAAGCAAAGCCAATGATGAATGATCTTAAAATCCCATCACTCTCTCTCTCTCATTCTTTTTTATTTATTTATTTATTTGTTGGTATGTGAATAGCAGATGGAATGACTGCTGCTTGTTGGTTCTTGTGTAATGGAGCTTTGAATAGGTTTGTTTAATGAGTTTTTACTGAATCTAACAGCTACTGACCTTTTATTTTATCACTGTTTTCTTATAAGGAGGGGGCAGGAAATTTAGGGCAATGAACTCCTTTTACACAGGCCTTCAAGGTGGTGTGGGTGCAGCTTTTCCTTCATTTGCCACCTTCCCTCATTATGCCATCCAACAAGGGGTTCCTTATAATGTATATGGGTAGGTTCTTACTTCTCTTTGCATTACTTTGTATATAGGAAGTGCCACGTGCAGTGCACATGCGAACATGATCATCTCTCTCTCTCTCTCTCTCTCTCTCTCTCTCTCTCTCTCCATGTTCTTCCAACACTATCCAACATGTGTGGTCATGCATCATCGATGACTGGGGCATTAGTGTATATTCAAGAGCAACTATAATTATGATAATGGCTGTGATTATGTCTGTGCATGGTTGGTACGGCATTGATAATGGATACAGTACCCTTTCTTTCCAAGAATGCAAGACTCTCAATGGACCTGGAACCTAATTGGCATAGCATCTATTGTTGGACCAGGTTGGGCCAGGCTAAAGATTGTCCGAACCTGGTCCTTGTTTAGTTATCGAGCCTAAACTAAAACTGGATCCAGTCCATTGGCCTCATACCCTGGCCCATGCTAAACTATTTGCAAAATCTATATTCGTCCTTTTGTGCCAAATATCTCAGGCTGGGCTGAGACTACGCATATAAAGGTCCATACCTGATCCATTCAATACTGATTCAGAAAGCTTGGGTCCAAAACTCTGGCCTAAAACCACAGCCTATGTCCAGTTCAATGTGGGTTGGCCTTGGGCCAGGCTCAAGCCGACTTGGCCCATGAGAACTCTTAGTCATGCCTCAAACTGTAGCTTGACCCACTTGAGTCAACATGATTAAAGAGTTTGATTCGAATTGGTATAATTTAACCCAATATAAAAAAGAAGATACTAATTCAGTTTTCCAGTTGGTTCATAAACATGCAAGCAATCCTGGTACTTTTTAGTGGCTTATATGTCTTTGTCTGATTATTGATCATTTGAAAGGTTCAGGTTAGACCTAACGGTCTATGGTACTATTCAGGTCAAACTGAGTCCCACCCGAGGTATGTCTAGTTCAGCTTTTTAAACACTGGTGGGACCACTCCACATAGGGTAAATACTAACATGGCATGTGACTCAATTGAGTGGTTGGACTGTTGCATGACTTGACATGGTTTTAGAATAGGGTCCAAATAAAATGGTATTGCACATGGATATGCAATCCCTAAATCTAGAATGCATTGAACTCCATTATTTCCCTATTCCAATGATTTGCATGCATGCATCCTATCTAGGTGAGCCCCACGTCCAAGGTAGCCACATACTTTTTGTATTACATCTTTCATGTCTTATATATTTCATTTTTAAGTTCATATATATATATTATATTTTTTTTACTTAAAATATATATTATATCTATTATAATAAAATATTTGTCCTGCATATTCGCAGGTACTCTCCGTATTCCAGAGACTATACTTATCCAGGGGTTTGTACATCTCTCTCTCTCTCTCTCTCTCTCTCTCTCTCTCTCTCTCTCTATATATATATATATATATATATATTGTCTATTCTCTCTCTCTTCATTGTCTACTGCTTCTAATTAAACAAGAGGGTGTTTTCTCTCCTTTCTCCTTTTGGCTTGATATTTGCATGTTTCAGGCTAACCCTTTGTCACTTGCATGAATAGAATTTGTAGGGACTTTAAGAAATGTGTTTTTCGTAAGATGTTAAAATTGAAAAATAAAGGTGAATATTCATAAATGACCATTAAATAATTCAATTCTTGCTTTTAGTGGAAAATGTTAAAATGAATACGAACCATCATCCTAGTAAACCAAATATTTGGAAGCTAGAGGTCTCATTTGCATATCCATCTTATATTCTTCACCTCTTACCTCTTTAATAGTCCTTGTTTTAAAACCCATTTTACCATAAATTTATATGATAAAATGGGCTTGCTTTTTTCTTTATTTCTTTCTTTTTCTCTCCCTACGTCTGTTTTAGCTGACTTCCAAGAATTTTGTGGGAGAGTTTTCGCCTAAAAACACTCTGCTTCTTCTAGGATTTTTCTGCCATTTTGATAGTTATTGAAATCTTACTCAACTTCAAAATAGAAAAATGTACATGAGTGCTGCCTCCTTGAATCTTAAATTGGAGCCTCTCAAGGCAACTCTATAATCCAAACCACTCCAAGTAGACCTCTCACACAGTTTAAGTAGGAATAGGGTACTCCACCATCAGATTGGTAATCTGTAAAACACATCATTTGCTGATTATACACTGTCGTTGGATTTCTTCTTCTTTTTCTTTTTTGGTACTTAATCAAATGAAAAAGAATTGATCAATCTGATCGCTGATCACTATTTGGACTTGAGTGAAACTTGGCCTAGCTATAGGATGTAGGCCTCAAAACAAAGACCAATGCTTAACAAGAGGAAAATTGATTTTTTCAAAAATTTTATAATGGAGTGTTTAGCGTAGGTAACAATTTATATGCATGTGGAATTGTAGAGTCTAATTGAAAATTTGTTGCAGAGCTATTATAATGTGTTTGGAGGAGCAGCTGGGCAATATCCTATGTATGGAGGGTCAACAGGAATGGTCACAGGGACCACACCTTTCTACCCATATGTTCAGTTGGGGCATGGAACTGGTGGGTCATCACCCACCTATCCACAAGGCCTCCACCAATACCCTCCTCTCTTCCACTATTCTGCCTTGAATTCCACACCATTTCCACAACACTATGGAGGGACAACTCTGCCACCCCCAACATCTGCAGGTGTGTTCTTTTCTATGACATTGACCAAGAAAGAGTGCAATGGGTTGCACGGGTGTTTCAAGCAATGCTATGTGCAACCTAACATGGAATGATCATACTCTATGATGCCCGAATACTGAATGGATACAATAACATGGATTTTACAAATAAGAAGTGAAAGTATTGATGATATGATCTGTTGTACATTTTAAAGTATTCGGATATCATGCAGTAAACACATTGGAATTTATCTTGGGTTTTGTTGATTGATACACCTTTTTATATTATCATCAATTGTACTGACATCTTTGACAGTGTGTGTTCCTCTTCAACAGGCATGACCATGGCGCTTCCTGCTCCTACTCTACATGCTCCAAGCACCTCAGCCCTGCAGACTCATCCTATCTCCTTTCACCCCATCACCATATGAAGAAGCCTAGGCCTAACCATGGATATCTCTCTCTCTCTCTCTCTCTCTCTCTCTCTCTCTCTATAAATATCTCTCTCTCTCTATTTCTCTCTAACAGAAGCAAAGGGCAGACCCAAGGGTCCTCCCTCCAATCTTAGCTCAATGGTTGGGCTAATTCATATTTCATACCTCTAAATTGGAGGGGAGTCCTCCAAATTTCACAGGTGCATGTAGCAGTAGAAAGGGATTCATGGTCTGGAAGACCCATGACCCAAGTTTGCATTTTCTCAAAATACCAACTTTAGCCATGAAATGAGCTAAGTTCAAAAGGAAAGCCCCTGACATTTAGCCTTGGGAGGGCTAAATCAGAACAACCCTCTAACCTGTGCTTGCAGTAAGTAAAATCCGACAACATCCTTGGCAAGCTCTACCTTCTCCTAACCAACATTAGCCTAGGAAATGGCTAATTTCTCCAAATTTCAAGATGCGGCTCCAAATCAGAAGGTGTTTTTTTTGTGAAGCTCTAGTGCATGATGGCATGCCCTAGTCACTGTTCTAACACTACCCTTCTTGTGGTGAATTACCCATGTATTTTTTGTGATCCACAAATGCCTTTAATCACCTAACCAACCCTATCATATGACCTTTTGTTTGACCCCTGATCTTTCCCTAGGCAATGGGAAAATTCTCCAACTAACCTGCATATTTGATTTTGTATACACTTTCTGGCTATTAACTATGGGAGTTTTAGCCTGATTAAGACAGATTGAAAGGGGAAGCTAATGTTTGTTTTTTGGCATTTAGCTTACCTCCTGTCTCTGACTTTGGAAGAACTTCATTAATGGCATTGGAGTTCAGCACATGCATAGGAAATTTCTTTCTTCGTCTTATTCTCTCTTTCTCTAACCTGTCTTCATTAATCGCATTGGATATCATTGGTTTGATATCCAGTCAAACCATGGAGGGAACCCTTAGGGGATGATTTTGTCCTCTTGGGTTCACTTCCACTAACCTTCCTTCGACCATGGTTAGGACCAAGGACCATCTTCTACTCACACACACCACATTCCTTGCATTCCACTCACTTTCTTTTGTCTCTCTTCTAGTACTAATGGTTTCTCATTGAGAACCTTGATACTTTGATATGTACTGTTCTGAAGTTTGGATTGTAATAACTAAGTACTATTACCCTCGGACATACTGATATTATTCTCCATCCAGGTCACTTGACGATAGCCTGTACCAAAAAAGGATGTTATTTTGATTATGCATTTAGATGGTATGGTAGAAGCTTAGCTTATTTTGATCATTTTATGTTTGCCTTTCGATGTCACATGTTGTATAGTTATTATCCTCCATGTTTTAAAGTTTGGCTACCATGAAATACATGGGATACCTATTGAAGTACTGATAAATCAAGTACATTTTCCAAACAGAAATGTACATGGATCAAATAATGTACACTTCACCCATTATTTCTTTTGCTGCAACAAAGGAAATGAACCCATTGGCATCTTAAAACTTTTCAAGATATTTGATATTTGGAGTGGTCATTTTTGCCAAAATGTGGGACCATGAGCATGGTGTGCACCTGATCATGGGCCCACCTGATGATCAATCCAAGGAGTACACATAGGGACCCCCTAAGTTACACCGATCCTATGAATCTTCACCCATCTAAATGCACACCGTTAGATTGCTTGAATTCTTTTTAATATAAAGCCATTGAATTTGTGGGTCATAGATCGAGAGGTGCAGGTGGACACCAAATTCTTTACACAGGTAGGGCCCATCCAGATCTTTCAAAGCCACGTACCTAGTAATATCCCCATGTGGGCCCCACAGTGGGGCTAGAGGGGAAGGAGAGAGAGAGAGGGTCGGAAAGGTTAGGGTAAGAGTTTTTGGGGGACCGGAAGTCCGAGAGAGAGGGAGGAGGGAGAGGTGTAGTAATTAATTGGATGGTGGGGGATCGAAAGCTCCCGATGGGTTCTACCTCTGTGTAAAATTTGAGGTCCATCATATCATTCTAACCACTTGATCAGTGGCCCACCAGTTTAACGATTTAGTACTACAGATATATTTGACTGCAGATCCAGGAACTTATTTTCAATAGCCACAGTGGGTAGCCATAGCTATGAATTCAAGCCCAGTATTATACTTTTGGTAGTTGCTTTGGGGGGGATAGTATGGTGTTCCATTGGAAGTATAAAACCAGACTGCCACAAGTCCGAACCTGTGCTTGGGCTCTCATAGAAGGACTTTGATTTTCTTCGCTGACAGACCGAGCATCATGTGAGTCATATATGCAGGGAGAGGTTACATTGTAAGATTTAAAATAGTACGCAATCACTTATTCAATAGGCATGATGGTAAATTCTAACTATTTTCATTGTCTCTTTCTAGAGCTGAAGGTTGCTTTTAAGTCTTAACAGAGGCTTAGGACCCGGATCAGATTTTTAATTTTTATGGATTTCAATTAAGCCTAATTAATCAAACTAGAAGTAATTAACCTGAGTCAAAGATTAATCAACCACAAGAGAGAGAAAAAGGAGGCACACGAATTTTTACGTGGAAAGCCCTACTTGTAAAAAAACCACGGGTCTTTCTGTCCAGACCTCGGGCAACCAACCACTAAAATAATATTAAAGGCTACAAAGACGACTCACGGAACATTTACTCAGTTGGAGCTTAACCTAAGGACTGCGATGGTCTTGCCGACGACTCGCCATTCACCTTCATTGTGCTTGAAATCACCACCTTGAAAGCCTCTTCAAGGTGCTTCAGAGAACAAGAAGAAACAAATCAACTTCAGCGCGGCACTCTTGCACATCAACTCTCATAGATCTCTCAATGGAATTCTCAATTGATCGAATGGGAGAGCAATAGGTTTAGGTTTACAAGAGTTTGTTTAAATAGGCTCAAGGGTCGTGCAAGGGTTTCTCCATTTGAGTAGAATAAAAATAGCAAGGGGAGAGGAACTCGGAGAAGGTTTTCAGTTCATGCTGGCGGGATTCGCAAGGGTCGCTCGAGCGAGGAAAGCACTAGCTCGAGCGAGAGGGCCCGCTGCCTTGAAGCTCAATAGAACTGCAGAGCTCGCTCGAGCGAGGGGATATGCCCGCTCAAGTGAACCAGGGTTCTAGCTCATGGTATTTCTGCGCGCATGAAACTTCTTATTGTCTTCCATTTTCTTCCTTCAATCTTCAAGACAAAGAACTACAGCAATACATATCTAAAAATATAAAATTACAACTTGATTTGGACTTAAGTTTTGTTCCAAGATCCAATGAATTGCCAACTAAAAAACTAACAAGAGTTTAAAAGAGTTCTTTATAATCATCAATTTTGACGCGTAGAAGGTAGCGTCGCATAATCATTTTACCAATGCATACCAACGCTATGATGCGTCTGCTAAACACATTATCTGCGACGTATTTAGACTGCATCGGCAAGGTTCGTCAGCACATGCAATTTGTTGTAGTGAATAGTGATAATAGGCTCTCCTATAAGACCTAAAATACCAAGATAGAGGACATTCAGACAATGACAAGGAAGAACAATCACACTACTTTCATGTTAGAATTCAGCTTCAATAAAAAAGATTTCTTTTTCTTAATCTTAATAACATTAAATGTATTTAAGAAGTCATGAACAACTGTTAGATAAGTGAAAAATACTACTATATATTTTGAATTATCAAACCTATTGATGATTATGTTATTTATTGGATTGAATGTTATATTAGACTTGGAGGAGTGGCCATCATCAGAGGAGTCTGGATTGATCCAACTCAAGTTTGTGGCATGAGGAATTTATATCCTAGTTAGAAATTAAGAGAATCTGATGAGTGATTGGTTCGAATAAGGAGACTCTTGAACCTTATGAAAGGATGTTTATGTCTAGATCTAATTAATCCAGCGAGTAAGAATGAGATAACCACACTCATATCCGATTGGACCATGCATACATAGTCTTAGTTGTACACTCACAACACCCATATACGGGCACATTATGTTGGAAATATAACAGAACAGAGACTGCTGTCAAATCGAAAAATGAAACAATAGTACCCGATTCTGCAGCTGTGATTTGTTGGCGGAAGTCGGCGAGCAGCAACGGCAACAGATTTGTGACCGAGGCACGTCTGACGACGCTTTCTTTAGGACGAATTCCGCCCCTTAGGATTAAATCCAGGTGCGAAGGTTCTCAGCAGAATCGCCCCCAGGATACAACGACCTTCCCTGATTTAGGTCTGGTCGCAACGCAGCCCGAAAATAAAGACTTCTTTTGTAATACTCAGTGCTCAGAGGGAAAAGCTCGTGAAAAAGAAGGAAGCACAACGTTAAAACACAATAAACAGTGATCAATATCGGTTTTTAAACCTCACGTCCCTCTAGGCCACCTGGCCTGGAAATGCACCCCCCCTGCGCGCGATATACACGCAGGATGCGCGTCGCGGACGCACGCTCGGTTAAACGTTTTCGGACCCAGGACCTCGGGTCAAGCCTGGCTCGCGTGCGCGCATAGGACCAATGGCAAAAGCCTACAAGAGTCTTTAAAGAGTAAAGGAATGAAAACACATATAAACCATCTTCAAAAGTTGAACTTTAGCAATGTGGGATGGGTTCTTTTTTCAATAGCCTACACTACCCATAAAGCAAAAGGTACTAAAGGACAAAACACCTTTTGCAAAGAAAACCTTGAAAATGTTTTGAAACACCAAAAAACCCAACACATCTGATTTTTGTGCTATTGATGAATGGTGATTCAAATTTTAGTAGTTTTATCTTACTTCCTAGAGTGAATAGGTACTTTTATCTCTCCTTTTCTTTTCACATTGATGAAGTTACTAAGTTAAACATGGATATACAAGCAAGCTTCTTTTCACACAATGATTTTGAGCTTACAATGTAACTACTTCAATTCTCGTATTGAAATATTATGGGGTCATGTTGTAATAGCTTCTTTTTTTCTTTTTCTTTTTTTGTGCTAATTGATCTTTTAGATCTATACAGTGGGTCATGCTATACACTAGTCCTCGGTTAGGGCTTGGGATATTTAGTTAATTTGTACCAAGTATAAATTATCTTTAAGAGATTTTTTTTTTAGGGTTATGGAAATCAGGGAGGTGTGAGAGAAAAAAAAAAAAAAACCATAAATTGTAACCCTGATTTATCAAAGATAGTGAAAAGTTGCTCTTTTTTGCACAGTGGACATTACTGAACTATATATGTATGTATGTCTTGTTTTGCCTCTTTATTTGCTGCATCGTGATTGGTAGACGTTATTTGTAAAATCTAAAAAAGTTGGTTGGTTGGTTGTGCTGTAATTGGAAAAAAAAAAAACGTGTTGTTATCTATAGAACTTCCTTATGCCTTGTGTTTGTGTGTAAACGTACAGTTTTCCGTGGTGAAAGCTTGGTGGGTGAAAAACATTTTTTTGCACTAGAGTAAATCCCATGTTTGGTGCAATAGCTTTTCCATAATAAAAAGCTAAAACATGAACTTGGTGTGGACTCGATTTAATTTTCTATAATTCTGTGGAAGGTTTGGACTTGGTGTTTTCTTATAGAAACTAGAAAAACTTCCGTGGAATTTGGAGTATAGCGCGACACAAATGTGCCCTTAGAAAATTAAACATTTAATTTTTTTTAAGGGCTACTAGGTATTAAATCCATGAACTACACAAACCATTAGGGTGTGTTTGTGCGACATTCATGAAAGAGGAAACAACATTTCCTCTTCCGCAACAACACAAATCTCGCTTGGGACGTCAAAATCACGGATCCTCACATAGCACGGGAAAATGGCTAAAAGCTCCGAACTATACTGGTATTGTTCACTGCCAAAACAACTAGCGAGAAAGGCGTCACTTTTCCTTCTCATTTTTGTGACACCCTGTCTGCACAAACATACCCTTAATATATAGTAGCGAAACGTGAGCCTTACCGGCGTTCATGGCGTCTAAAAAGAACTTTATTACGGATCTTATCTTCCTTCTTTTCCTGCTAATAAATCTCTCTCTTCCTTTTCTTTGAACTCATATTTTCCTTCTGCGAGTGTTTGTTGGCATATATCACTTTCTCGAGGGGGCTAATCTATCTTCGTAAATGCAGCATTGGTAACATATATTGGATTGCTCTTGATCATTTTTATTTCTATTTTATCTTATTGCAATTTCATATTTTTCTATTTTCTCTACATCTCATTCTTTGATGGTGCCGTAATCAAGTATTTCTATGAAATTCAAGTTAACATTAAACCTTAGTAAAAATATATATGCATTAGCTAGGGTAATCAAGATTGTTTTTGAAGAATTATCCATCTCCAGAGAATATAGGAAAATTTCATATTTGGGGGTTTTCTCATGATATTGTTAAAAACTATTTTTAAAATAACTAATCTTTAAATATTAAGATAAAAGATGAAAAATAAAAATTACTTCAAGTAAAAAAAACTTCTTTTGTATAATTTCTATTGTTAATTACCGTTCTTATTCCAACAATATCATTTTTTTTCTCATGTGCTATTCAAATTTGCCAGAATTTTAAAAATATTGTGATGTTATCAACTAAATATTTATTCCTCATAATATTGCAATATTATCATTATATTTTCAAAATATTGTCAATATTTGTAATACTACTCTCTCTCCTCGTCTCTCTCATATATATGTGTGTGTCAACTGTGTATTTGTGCATAATTATCCAAGGGATTTATTCAGGTGAGAATTGTTCTCACCACTGTGGTGAATGGTAGTGTTTATTTGGATTTGAATCCAAATTGTGGCTGAATTGAACACATGTGGAAACTTGGTCTGGATGCTAACTCTTCATGACAGGATGTCATCGTCTAATTCTTATTCCACCGAATATACGGCAAAATGCTCTTGTGGAGAGATGATTTGTCTCTCATACAAGTTCTAATCCAAATAGAAAGTTTTGGAGATGTCCTAATGGGAAAGTAGGTGCTTTATATTTTTGTTTTCAGCAACAATGTTATAATGTGCAGATTAGAAATAATCTTAAATGAACTACATGTTATTCTTTTTGTAGGATGGAAAAGGTTGTGGTAGATTCATATGGAAAGATGAAGCAGACAATGGAAAGAATTTAGCCTAGCTTATCGAAGATTTGAGGAATACAAAGGAGAAGTAGAATGAAATTTTATGGGCAGCAGTTCAAGAGATGAAATATGCATCCGAAGTTGGAAAAAAATCAAATAAATTTCATTGTATATTGGTGTTTTTCTGTTGTCTTAAAAGTTTAATATGCATTATGAAAACATTATGTTAAAATGTATGTTTTTGAGAAGTCAATATCTAGATGTCTGATCATGACTAGATTTTGTATATGTTGATGAACCCAAATGAATGGACATTATATATGTTGATGAACCCAATGTTTTTGAGAAATCAATCTCTGGATGTCCGATCATGACTATAAATCTCATTTTATAGTGGTTGCTTGCTACTTGAGTGGAATGAATCCATCGAACCAAGGTGGAAGTATGCTTGATTGGCCTAATTATTAGTACTTGAAACAAATTATTGGCAGTTCAGGAACATCAGAAGTATGAATACACTCCTAAAAGGTGGAAGTGGATCCTAACTTATCCTCTGCGCACATAAGTTGCAACACAACATCCAAACCAGACAATTGAAACAAACTGTGACGTTGGTTCAGGAGTGGCAGTAGCTATACATACAAAAATAAAATAAAAAATAAAAAAGGGAAATGTGATGTTGGTTCAAGAGTAGATCCTAACTCATCCTCTGCGCACATAACATGTGACACAACATGATGTTGGTTCAGGAGTGGCAGTAGCTATACATATAGAAAAAAAAGGGAAATGTGATGTTGGTTCAGGAGTGGATCCTGACTCGACCTCTGCGCACATACAAAGCACACAGCGCACATGCAAAAACAAAAAAAGAAAAGGAAAATTTCAATTCTGTATGTAGCTGATCCTGGGCACATACAATGTTGTTCCTGTTCTTGATTCATCCAATGAGCTGCCAAGGACTTCATATAGGGAAAACTTTAGGAACTTTCAGTTCTATACGTAGCTAATCTTGGGCACATACAAGTTGGAAATGCTTTTACTAGAGGACATGAACGAAGTTTTTAGGTTAATGAAGGAACAATTACGAAACACGTGGGAAGAGGATTATGTGCTTCTTTGCCACAATGTCAAGAAAGCATCACTGAACCTATAGAAAGATTCATGGAAAGAGCCCATACAGACCCACATATTCCAAGCAATAATAGTGAAAGGAGCAACACCATGCTGAACGATGTTGCAGACCAATTGAAACAAAACACCATCCTGACTTAAACTCCATAGGGACCTGAGAAATTGAAACATCACCCAACCTGACCTGAGTCTTAAAATAACATCACCCACCTGACCAATTGAAACAAAACAAGCAACATCCAAACCAGACAAACTCCTTGAAATTTCACCTATATAACCAACTGTCAACCATATCAATCCTAAATTTCACATAAATACAGCCCTGTAACCTTCAATACCACACTTAGAATAGCATAGTAGGGACAGACCAATTAAGATCATAATAACCATCTCTCCATTACCAAAGAACATCATAATAAAGTTGGAATCCAAATACACAAAATGAAATAACATTCTTGGCCATTTACATCATATAGACTTAGGACCAAGCCAAAAATTTTAAACATCAACAATTGAAAGCCCTATCCAAAAAAAAATCATGTATGTGTCAATATCTTCCAATGGCCACATCCAACACCAATGTCTGTCTCACTTGAAGCCTACAAGATAGAAGTATAAACAACTCATTAGGAAAAAAAATTAATAAAGAATTGAGATTAACATGTGATCGAGTTATACCTAAATTTCTGTCAATGTCTCATCCTGAGAAGTCGACCTTTTCAATGCCTCGCCTTCAATGAATGCCTCAAAGTGGTTTTCTAAACCACTCTCATCATTTGTAGAGACATGGACCACAAAGCTGAAATGGATAGATGCAATAATTAGTAGCATAAATATTAGCATTATAGCAACAAATAATAAAAATTCATATATAGCAACATATATTTGGAATAATACCTCTTAACAAGCACAGGACAATTGCACCTGTCATGTGCAACACCACGCTTGCCACATCCACGACAAAGTCTATCTTTTTTCATCGCCTTTTCTTTAAAGGACTTTAATCTCTTTGGAAGACCCTTTGTAATCGCATTTTTTGGCGCAAGATACCTTTCTCGAGAACAAGCGTCATTATCCTTTCTCTTCTTGTTATCTTCTGTCTTCACTTCTTTTTCATTTATCTCACGAATACTCTTTTTAAGCTCCTGTGAAACCCTTTTTGCATGGTGGTATGCTTCTTTAGATAATGACATCAACAACAATTGCAGCGTCATATGATAAATCTCCATGTCGCGCAAGCAACGAACCATCAAATGAAGATAACATATTTTTGTCGGAATTATCATCTACTCTTGCATGCCTTGTCCATCTTCTCATAATAAACTGTTGAGGTAGTATATAGATTTTCTCTTGTTTCAAGATACAAATGATATGTCCACATGGAATCCCTTGAAATTAAAATAAATGACAAGAACATTTTACATCTTTGCTTTCCTTTCTGAAAATGACAGTTCGTTGGATTTCTTTGTCATTTTTGAATTATGAGACAATATAAATCCATTGGTCCACTTCATCTTTTATTAGCTCAGCAATCCCAGATGTTATATACATGAACTGATCTTGGAAATTGTAGAACATCTTCTTCGTATATATTTCTGACATCTGCTGCTCCATTGACAAATCTATCATCAGTTTTGGCCTTCCATTTTGAGTGTCATGATTTTCCTTCAACTGGCGATATTTCCGAGTTGCAATGCCCTGTTCAAACCGAAACATAAAATCGCACAAACCATTCTTTTGTGTCACATGTTGTTTCAAGAATGACATTGATACTTTCCGATCTTGAAGTTGTAGACATTCCTACAAAAAATAAGTGTCTCATATATATAGGTATCCACATGTGACGGATATTGAACATCGCATTTAGCCAATTATTAGTTGCAATATCGTATTCTTCCAACAAATTCTTCCAATCCATTTCAAAGTCTTCGATTGTGATGGAGTTATATGCGATTTTTTTAATGGATGGGATCAAGTGGCCTTTATGTATCGCAACTCCACCTAAATTCTTCTATAAATCTTCTATTATGTGCCATAAACAATATCGGTGGCTGATTGTGGGGAAAACAAACTTGATCGCTTTTGTCATTGCGAAATCTTGGTTAGTCAAAAATGACAGGCATAGCTTCAAGCCATTTTTTGAAAACCCAAACAAAAGTTTCAAAATTCTCATTTGATATTAGGCAACATCCAAATAGTATTGACTGATTGTGGTGATTAACTCCGGTGAACGCACCAAAAATCAGACCATATCTATTTGTATTGTATGTTATATCAAAAGAAACAACATCACCAAATTCCTCATATGATTTCTAAAAGTAACAATCAGGCCAAACCACATGTACTCTTATGTGGTCTTCATCATCTTTCTCAATAGAAAAAAAGTTTCTTGGATCTTTCTCTTTCATTTGACTAAAGTAAGCATAGAACATGTCACCGTCCCCATCCTTTATTTCCTCCCTTTTGTCTCTAATACGATTTCAAAAATATGTTTCAGTGAAACCAACTTTGTCTCTCCCACCTGCTTTGACCACTAATAGCCCCATTTGTTTATTTGGCCTTATATTAGCAGCCCCATAAGTATCTATCAATTTTTTTTGGAGCACTAATGCTACGATGTGATCGTAGCATGTAAGTCTTTTTAGGGGTACTTAATATGTGGGCATGTTCCACAACAACTTTAAATACCATCCACTGCCCCTCTTTAGTTTTTTTTTTTTTAATTTGAAGAAAAGCCCCGCAATTCTCTCGCGTATCCGAAGTCCGTCTTTGATTTACACTTTCATGGCCAATCTTTTCTTTCCTACGACCCTCTTTAGAGGACACAAATTTTTTCCTCACTACTTTGTTATTGACCCTTTTCTCTGAGCTTCGTCTAACGCTAAAACCCGCCACTTTCGCGTAAGCATTATAAACATTAAAAGCATCCTCTATATTTTCAAAAAGTTTCCCTATTATTGGTAATTTATCCTCATCAACTTCTGGTACAAATGTTGGTAAGGATGGACCAACATCATTTTGTAGATGATTTAAGCACGATAATAGCACCACACAGGAACAATACATACAAAACAAGATTTTAAAATTTAATAAGAAACTAAAGAAATTAATTAAAAACAAGAATTAGGAAAATATGCGAACACCACAACATTGATAATTCCAACCAAATGAAGAAGCAATAGAAAATCAAGAGGTGTTTTGCTCTAATCAAAATTATGCTCATGTGATTAAAATAAAGCCGCTCAAAGTTCTTAAGCATCCAATATTCATGTCTTGAAAAGACAAACTTCAGGTAGAGCCCCTCTTCTATACAGAGCATTGACTAAACAAATATAGACGCACTACTGTGGCAAAAATGAGAACAAGTATTGATCCAGTCACCAAATATGCACAAGTATAAACAAATATAAACAAGAATAAACAAATATTCATCCAGTCACCAAATTCACTATTCTCACTCTTCTTGTACTCAGAACCCTCCTTAGCCTCTCAGACCAACCAAACTCTCACCATCCTCCTACCAGCAATGAACTACCCGTTCATCCTATCCACAGGTTTGGAAACACAACAAATGAGTATTGCATGTTTACAAATGGGTAAAGCCCAATTTCTCTGTGCCTCTAGTCCCACCTTTTAGGGCTGTTTATTTGTGGGAATTTCTACTCCGACTGAATTTAGAAAATGTGGTCTCAAGTGAATTCATAAATGCTAAAATATCCCAGAGTCATCATCAAGCCCAATAAAACTAGAAACATGGCATAGACATATATTTCAATTTTGATTCCTTTCCAGGAAAAGGAAGTGATCTTAAGATTCAAGATAGATAAAAAAATAGAAAAAATGTTCAGATATTTTTCACAGAGAGATAGAGAGAGACTAACCTGAAAGGAGGAGCTGGGGATAAACGCTGTTGATTGTGACAAGTTCTGAATCTCAAAGGGGACCGGAAGTTGCGAGTCCATCGGAAGCTGTGAATGGTCTGAAAGCCATAGCTACAAATCTAGTTGTATACCATCAAATGGGTCTTCATCATCCATCTGGTACTGACCTGACTCCGACTTTTCCCAGGGAGGTGAGACAGGAGATCGAAGATCGGAGATTGGGTGTTGATCGATCCTTGTGGCGAGAGAGAGATGCACGGCGGCAGAGAGATGTATGCTCTACGAGAGACATGCAAGATGGGAGAGAGATGCGTGACGGGAGAGAGATATCCTCGAAGAAGACGATCGATGACCAGGAGAGATGCTCGAGAAAGAGAAAATCGATTGGGGGAGCAAGAGAGATGGAGAAAATGAGAGAGAGGAAGGAAGGGATTTAGGGGGGGAATGTGAAATCTGGGCGGGCAGGGTTTTTTTTTTTTTTTCCTCTCTTATAACCCACTTCTTTAGCCGTTGGATCATTTTCACTTCTAAACAGTCATGATGAGAGTTCTCACCACAGTGGTGAGAACAGTTCTCATCTGAATCATTCCCATTATCCAAATAACCCTTTTTTTTTTACTTTCTTTCCTAGTTTTTATACTTTTGGTTCATATGTAATCAAATTTGATCGATTCACATACACGGCCTCCGCAAAGCCCCAAGCCCCTCCCCTTTAAGGCCCTAATGGATCCTGATTTTCCACTATTTTTAAATTATCCTCCATTGGATTATGCCACAAATTACTACATAGTAGGAAAATATTTTCTTGGGCCTTGCTCACGGTTCACATGCAAACTGTGTACTGGGGATGTCAAAATGGTGGGACCTACCTGTTAAAGACCTTGCAACGATCTCCTATACATTGTTCCCATGTGAACCGTGCACAGGAGACCAATATTCTTCTTGGATGGAAAATGTCCTTTCAACTTTTGGACTTAAAGTAGTGTTAAGATCATTTGATCAGTCTAATATCTTATATTTTCCACAGGATAGAGATAAAACTCAAATATAGGGTAGACATGGCACAGAAGGAATAATCTTTAATAAGTTATGTGAGAATTTCAAAAAAGTCCTTAAGTTTCAGCCTTATTTAAAAAAAGGACACAAGTTTTAAAACTTTTCAAATTAGTCCATAAGTTTTTCAGAAACTTTTCAATTAAGGACATTCATCTATTTAAAGTTATTTTTCGGCAACTTTTTTCTATTTTTTTAAATACCCAAATTACCATTCATTATAATAAAACTCTCATTCACTTCATCTACATTCTCCTCAGTTTCCTCGTTGGTGTCCTCACGGTGATCAAGGACACCCAATATTCCTATAGCGATTGGCTGCATGTAGTGGCCTCCAAAACCATGTCATGGCCTTAAATAAAGGGTAATTTGGGTATTTTCGAAATATTGAGGGAAAAATCACCAGAAAATACATTTAAATGGCCGGATGTCCTTAATTGAAAATTTACTGGAAAGCTTAGGGACTAATTTGAAAAGTTTCAAAACTTGTGTCCTTTTTTGAGATAAGGCAAAAATTTAAGGCTATATTTGAAAATTTCCCATAAGTCATTAACAAATCATTAGACTTGCCCGATTGGTGAGAAATGCATTCGTAGTGCTGACCATTGAGAAATGACTACCAATTACAACAACCAAACTCACACCCTATTCTTCTATTTTTCTTCTTAGAAGCAAGCCCTTTTGGGGCTTACTATGAAATATCCAAGCCTTTGTCATTTTCAAGTCATGTATTAGATGGTTAAGATCCCGAGACTCAAGTAGTTGCAGCCATCACCCTGAAGAGTCCACGGCCTGTGAAGAGCCTCACGCGCCCCAAAGATTGAAATTTTCTCTTGATTGACTCCTTATGGTGGGCCTTGCTCATTGAACGGAGTAGATGAACACATTTTATAAAAAAATAATTAATTCAAATTCAAATGTCAAATTTTTTTATGATTAGACATTGACTTTCCTAGGATTTGAATTAGTAATGGATGGATAGATATGCATTTTCCATCTCCCTTTGATTCATTTTCTATAAAAGAAGAGGTTTGATTGACACTTATATGTGCAACATTTAACTTCAAGACTATGGTGTCATCAAGTAATATAGGACTAAAGAATCCGGATTATCGATCCCACGGAGAGAGGATGGAACAAGCAATGAATCCAATTAAAGTAGAATTAAACTAATATATAGCTAATATAGACGTACAGTTTAAGTAAATAATTAAAATTATTAAACTATGCAATGTAAATAATTAACGAACAATCTAAAATATGAAATTAATAAGATCTAAGGTAATCTAACAAGCTATACTTAACTAGTGGAAGAATGGTGGTGGAAATGGAAGATTTAAGGTGAAAATGTGGTGTGAAATGTGTAGGATTTTAAAACAAGTGTGAAGTGTGTATGATTTTAAAACAATGATTCAAATTAAAAATAATAAAATTAAGAGATTAGGCAATCCAAAATCCACTAAGTATGTAATTAATTGAAATAATGTTTGTTCTAATTCAACTCTCAAATCTACAATCCAATTAGCAATCTCTTGCCTAATTGGATTGGATGATATAGCAATGAAGATCAAAGTAAAGAAAAGGAAATAACCAAGATCTTAGATCATCTAGCTACCATAACGATAAATCACCAAAATTAAGCTACAAAAGATCAAAGATAAGGGCTCTAGATCATGCTATGTGACAGTTATTAATCCAACTACAAAGCATCAATAGAGATAATCCAAGTATCAAGTGTAGAAATAGAGCATGAAATGAGAGAGATTGGTACAATTAGATCTAAAATCTACTAATCCAATCAAGGCACATGTATGTAATTTAAATTAAAACATCCATGTAATTAATTTAATCACATTAGTTAGCTTCAAAATGGGAGCCTAATCCAAGAGTTTTAGCCACTAAATATCAAGAGAAAGAGTTCTAAATCTTCATTAATGATATTCAATTACACACACTCTCTAAATTAGTTACAAAGAAGCTCCTAACTACAAATAAAAGTGTAGAGAAAGTAAAAATAAAATTGCAAAAAAATTGACTTGTCAAAAGATTTTCTCTCTCTACAAATACATTTCAATTTATAGAAATATTGAGGACATTTGATTGGCTCATTTCCTTTCACAATGATTGTTTTTCGCTTTAATTTGATTAATTTCATACCCACACAAGCTTTAACCACTCATTTGTGTTAGAAAATGTTTTGTTTTATTCTTAAAGTCTTCTCCTCTTATTTTGGAATTCTTCAATTTTTCCTAAGATTTTTTCACCAAGACTTCTTTATGGAAATCTCTTCTTGATGCCTTGGGACACTAGCTGGAGGTTTAGGGTAGCGGGGTCTACCTACACAAGAGGAATTACATAAAAATGAGCTATAAAAATTATCAGATTTATGCATGAAAACTTTTCCGCTTCGTATCTTCCTCGTTCGAACTTGTGTGAATGCAAATGAGTAGCCGATTTTGCTCAGAATTCCATGTCCAATGCAATGATGCAAAGAAATGACATCATTTTATGATTAAAATGAAATTATAAGCGGTGATAATCCGATAATCCGTTACTTTGATAGAAGGATAAAATATCTGTGTTAAACAAATGATGTGCACATGAAATGCTAATAAAACTCGGACTAATGAGGGGTAAAATATACAATATTTAACACTCATCAAGGTTATTTGATAATGATTTTTTTAATATTCACTTTTGTTTTTTCAATTTTAACCATTTTTAGAAAGAAGCATTAGAACAACTAGAAATTCCATTACATGAAAGAAACCGGCCCTAAAGATGTAAAGGCTGAAGGTATTAACATGAAAATGTAGATGAACCCAACTTTCCTAAGGTTTTATGTACCAAGGTGATGGACGGGCATCATTTACCATCAAAGGGGAGGTTGTTAGAAGACTATGTATGGATTTTCACCTTTATTTCTTCAATTTTAGCCGCTTTAATGGGAATGTTTTTTTTTCTTTTACGTTTCTAGGAATTCAATATCATGTAAACAAATAGGCCTTGTATAGTAGATTTGTAGCTGAAAAAAGTAAAATATATGTAATTAGTGATAAACTTACCGTAAAGCAGGAAAAAGATAATATTTAAAGATAAAAGAATGGAAGAGTTTTTTTACCTATAAAGCTTTTGTGGAGTCCTTATGTTAACTCAGTATTTTGAGCACATATTTTGATCATGCGATGCTTTGGACCTACTAAATGTTTCAAAATTGATGCGACAACGTTGAAATGTTTTGAGAACGGCTTGTTACCCAAGTGATAAGGAGTGACTGTTCTCGGCTGGCTGCTCAGGGTTCGAATCTTGAGTACGCCGCCTTTTCCTGCGTGTGAGGGCTCCCTTCCCACTTGTGTGCGCTTTCTTCTCGCGCGTGCGGGCTCTCTTCCAACTTATGTGGGCCTTCTTCCCGTGTTTGCAAGCTCTCTCTTGGGTCCCAGCCCCATGGCGGAGGTAACAAAAAAAAAGTTGAAATGTTTTTGATGATGAAGAAGGAGAATTGCTTTCATGGTATGCAATTAAGGGTGGCAATGGGTTAGATTTGGTTTCTTGTCTTGGGAATTAGTATATGCTCAGGATTAAATGAAAATGTTAATTAGAACCTCCAACAGAGAACGGCTCCTTACTCGAGTGGTAAGGAGTGACAATTGTTATCTGGTTGTTTTAACTGGTTTTTAAATCAAGCACTTTTGTAACTCAGTTGGGTCAGTTCTGCTGAAACTGTGCAGAATTTTTATTTAATCTCCTACCAAGTCCGAATTTAGTCTTTCTAATCAGTTAATAATCTTGTCATTCCAGCAATAAAAACTTGTTCTAATGCAATTTCCAAATATGATGCATGCACAAAGACACTTTCCAACCATAGATTATGTACGTAGCAAAACTAGAAAGTTTCTACTACACATATAAAGATGCAAGTTGGGATTTCTAAATCTAGAATTTGTAAATAAAAAAAATCAGAATATTAATTTAAATAAAAACAAAAGGGGTGGGAAAATAAAAAGCAGAAAAGTAGTACCAAAGATCTAGAAACTAGACAATCCTATAAGTATTGAAAATGCGATTATATGCAATCCTCTCTTATCAGAGTAGGAAAAAAATAATGCAAGTGGTTACTTGTTGTCTCTCGACTTTTTATCCTTTTATTTTATTTTCAAACCCTAGATCTAATCATGTGAAATATTGTCTTCAATCAAAACACATAAAAGAACCAGAATGAGAAAATTAACACACTTACATAAAGAATACGCAGAATCAATCCAAGTAGCGTCTTTATTCCTTGATCTTTGAAGTACAAAAAAAAAAATTAAGATTCTTCTCTTTTCATCATTCCATCAACATGATCTCTCAGTCTATGTCTAATTAAAGAATTAGAATGGAGAAGAGGAAGAAAGGGATTAGAGAGAGAGGGTGGATGGGAGTGGAAAGAGAGAAAACTTCCAAGTTTTTTCAACTGCAAGGCATTGGACGTCCAGCCCTTTGGTGGCTTCCTTTTTATAATTTTTTTTTTAATATTCCTTGTTTGGTAAGACTCTTCTTCCATCTTGGCTTGAACTCCAAGCAATCCTTCTCTTGGCAACTTTTCTTGCTAATGATAAAGTCTTATGGTCCCATTCTTTCCATCTTTGGACTCCTCAAAAGGTCTTTAAGATTGCACATGAGAAGGATTTCAAAAAAAAAAAATCAGATTGTGTGCTTTTCTTGTGCAACACCCATATGTGGGACGTCCAACATACCTTGGGTTTCTCCTCTTGTTTCTTGATTTACTTTCCATCTTTGGTTGGATTCCTTCTTGGATTAGATTGCTTCTTTTGCAAGTTTGACTCCTCTAAGCTTCTTTAGATCTTCTTTCCATTCTTGAACAAATCTCTTTCTTCATCATGTGGGCCCATAAAATATGAATTCTCATGCTAACAAAGTAGGGCTCTTCCTACTCAATTGCTTTTCAATGCGGGTCCCACTTCTTGCTTTCTCCTACAAATTGAAAAATGCAATTTTAACATTAATTATATGTAAGAAAATAATTATAAACCATGTATGAGACCCTACATGCCTAGTGATGTACCAAAATAACCAACTTTTCAAAAATAGCACATGGTGCCAAAAATAGCAAGATATGCATTTATGAAACCAAAAGCCTACTTTTGGGGTGATAAATGAAATAAGAAAAACTTAATTTCACAAAAGTCATGCAATTTCATGAATTTTGACCAATTTTGACCATTTCTCCAAAAATATCCTCAAATGCATGTAATCATGAAATTAAATGCAATTCTATGCAATTAAACCTAATTAAGTCCACAAATGCTAATGAAATGATGACTTAATGACCTAGTTTTGTGGACTTATCAGCTGCCCAAGGTTTCAATCCTGAGTATGCCACCTCTTTTCACGTGTGCGGGCTCACTTCCCACTTATGTGGGCTTTCTTCATGCATGTGTGTAGGAGCTCTCCCTTGGGCCCGGCTCTCTTGGCTTAGGTACCAAAGAAAAAAGAACCTCCAACAAGTTAAAAGTGTCAACCCGAACCATAGGGTTGTTTGATAGCAGTTGTAGAATTCGTCTAGAGAATTTCAAACGTCCTCAAGTTCTTCTCACGAAGCTTCAAATTGAGATTTCTCAGGGGTTTGCTTCTTTCATGTAATTGAATTCTTAGAAATTCTAAGATTTTTGTAATTCTGTAAGTGATTAAAAATGAAGAATCCAAGGTTAACGTCCAAAAATACCATTAACCCTCTCTTTAAAAGAAAAATGAAGAAAATGAAGATGGAAATGAATACCCAGCCATCCCTTTAGTAATTCAAATTCTAGGTAAATCAAGCACTGTATACATTAGTACCTTAGATCTTTCACCCGTTACTCTTTAATAATTCTTTGGTGGAGCTCACCTGACCATTAATTCATGTGTATTCTATGCAAACAAATAGGCCCAAATGCTACTTTTTATAGTAACATTTGAGAATTCCGGATTTAAGGCATAAAACCGCAGATAATAACTGAAATTCTTTTTATGGAACAAAAGGTTTGGAGAATCCAACGTACAAAGTGCAACAAGCCTTTGAAATTGTTAATACCTACATAAAAACCGTTAGGGCTTGTTTGTGCAAGATATGCTCCATATAAAAGAAAAGGCATTTCCAAACCAGAACAAATTCATATAATTTTTCTCCTTATATACTTTTATGAAGAGTGTTGCACTAAACTGAGAAAAGTTTTATATGCGTGAAAAATTGGGGTATTTTTACCAGTAGTGTGAAATCCTTGATATAGTTAATTCTATTTACAGTTATGGGGAAGTCACAAGATCTTCCATGTGTTTACGTAGAAACATCTCTAGTAGGACCGGCAATGGCGGACGCAAGATTTTCAATTGAGGGGGGATTGAAAAACCAAACTTTCCTTTTCAAACTGATACCTTGAACGATGAGTTATAGTGTCGGCTAAACCGATATATGGCTGAGTTTTAGGAGCTTTTACAAAAAAAACTCATAATAAGTTATGTTAATACAGACATCAAGTTAATTAAGCAAATATGAGATAAAGAGCTAACACCATATCAAAAGTTCATTGTTCTCGTTCTTTTATCCTTTTTGAAACGAAGCTCCTTTTGCGTCGATGTCGGAGACAGACGAAGCTCCTATTGCGTCGATGTCAGAGATAGACAAAGCTCCTTTTGCGTTGATGTCGAGTTGAGAATTTCTACCATTTTGGGGACTTTTGAGAGGGAAAGAAATGGAGAAAGATGTTTTGAAATCTAGGGAAGGTCGGAAGGGGATGAGGACTGAAGGATTCTCTAAATGGGGGATGGCCAAACAGTCATTAGGGCCCACATGAGGTTTTTCCAAGTTGGGTGGGGGCAGAAGCCCCATACCCCTAAACGTAGGTCCTCCCCTGAGGACAGAGCTCTACGATGGGGCCTTGCCTGCTATAGCAATGAGCCACTCAAAATATAATTGACCATTCGATAAAAAGAGTAACTAAGTATCAATAAAAAAGGAGGAAATTTTTTCTATCCATACACCTCTCACAGTATTGCAGTGAAGGCAACATGGTAGGGCCTACCTTATGACCTATTCAAACCATGCACGCTCTTGAATTACATCAGATCCATTAAGTTTTCACCTGAATGAACTTAACTATTGGATCGAAAGTCAAATTTTTTCTTTAATAGAGAGGTGTTAAACTAGTGGGCTACGGATGAAACGGTCATAATCGTGTAATTGACGCCAAAATTTGATAATTTGAGGCCATCCAAGATTGTACTTTCCATCCCCATCAGTGGGGCCAAAGGTAGGCCCCATCAAGCTGCCTCTCATTATAAGATCGTGAGGGGGTCTGTGCACAAAGGAACATTGCCAGTTAAAAAGGGATATTGCACCCAGTGGTGTTGTACATGTGATATCCTAAATCCATCCATGCGATATTGCACACATCACTAGGGTGCAGTGCGCTGCATTACCTTTCGCGGGAGCAAAGTAATCTGTGCTCCCTCACTGCATCTCCATATTTTTTTTTACCGCTCTCCGTCTTCTACGTTCTCTTCCCCCTTTTCCCGGCATCCATCTCCGTCTCCGGCAAGGTATTCCGGCATATGCACTCCCATTTACTTCTAATTTGTCTCATTTCAGGCCGGATCTCAGTTCGCCGCTTCCGTCCTCCGGCAATGGCGATCGCTTCCCGGCACCGGAACCTTCCACGGCCGAGGTTTTCCCGCCATTACTTGTTCTCTTTGTTTTTTATTTCCTTTTTTCTGCTGAGACGATGCTAACCTAAGCCTCGTGCGCAGTGCGTACGTTATCTGGTGGTGCTGAAATGGGTACATGTCCCTTAAAATTTCAGTGGTTTTGGATAATAGGCATCTGCCACGTATTTTATCTGGTAGTGATCTGCAAATGGACGGCAGGATGACCGTACTCATGCCTTCATCATGTGATTTCTGAGGGCACGATCACTACCATGTCAGTCAATCATGAGGGTGGAGTGGGACCATCCTATCCGTCATTTCCTTGGCCAGTGGGTCCATCACCAATGAACGGTCCTGGTATTGCCCATTTTTCCATTTGAGTATGTCCTACTGAATATTAGTGAGAGTAGTGAGATTAAAAAGGATAAGGTTTAGTGTTTTTTTTAAAGGGATTTAATCAAGTGACTAGCCCCGTTTGGTCATATTACTTTTAAAATAAAGTGTAGTGAAAGTAAAATAATGAGAGGGAATAAAATATAACTCGGGTATGATGCTATTTTGTTTTTAATTGTTTAGGATGGAATATTTTTAACTTTTCGCACGGGGGTATAGAGCTTTTAGTAAATAAAGGTAGCAGTTTTTTTACTTTTTTGATAAAAAATGAAAGGAGTTTTAGATTAAAGTGTTTTTGATTTGATGCTTAACTTTATTTGGTTTGACCTTACTCGACAAATAAAATTGCCAAACGGGCCGAAGTTCTAACAGAGTCCCAGTAAAAACTCTGTTATAGGGTCTACTGGGCGGGTCTCATTTTGGGATGTGGGACTACTCTCATATCATGTTTGGCCTATTTTCATGCTCTTAACCCCTTTATTCATGGCTGACAATCACGGTACATTCGAATGAGTAAATAATCGAGTCGAATGGTCAAGTTCATTCTCATCGGTGCCAATCCCTAGAGGCTATGACTATCAAGGGGTCTCTGTCCAAGGCTTGGAATGGGTGATAGGTGGGCCCCACCCATAGTTTGCACCAATTCCCCCCTGTTTATTTCCCTTTTTTAAATTAGATTTGGCATGAGTGATTTCTTTATCTGTATAAATTTGAGATGGGTTGGGTAATTGGGTTCCTTGTCCACCCACTTTTTTTTTTTTTCTAATCTTTGCAATCACTTGGTTTTCATCTTTAGATATATGGGGATAAAGGGTTTGTTCGTTTTGTTACCAACTAGTCTTCTCTCTCTTGTTTTTCATGGAATGCGTTATATGGGTGCTGATGGTTTGGTTGATCAGACAGATGGTGCAATGGGCCCCACTGAATTGATGGAAAGATGTTGTCCCAGAGAGACTTGATTTGCTGGGTGGGTCCTAAGGTTGGTTTTTGGGTCCATGAATGAAGCTTCTTGAAGGTTTTGTTTTGGGACAATCATCATCCTTGGAGGGGCCTGCATTTGGATGGTTCGGATGATCAGATGAGTCCCTGCATTGGCTAGAGGTACATTCACAGCAGAGTAACAATATAACTCCAAAGGGGTTGTTTGGATATTAGGAAATCAATCATTTTTATTTTCACAATTTTTTTTTTCTAAGGGAGGGTTCCCAACTCTTTGGGCTGGACTATTTCCTCTGGGCAGGCCAGGTAAAACCCCCGTGGCTCTTAGGTGGTACCACAAGTGGACTCAACCTTCGGTTCCTTAAGAGGCACATTGATTTCATTTCCGGGGTAAAATGAGAATTGATGCAGAGTTCAGATTTTCATTTTCTTGGATGGCTGTAAAACATTTTCTACATTTGAAAGTGTTTCTCCTTCTTGTGTTAGACTGAATGGTTTTTGGATTTTTTGGATTTTAATCTGATTTGTGAAAGATTGTGGAGAATAATTTTATCTCGAAATTTCATAAACAGTGGAAAATGGTTTTTGTTTGCTATCGGAGGGTTCCTCCCAACCCTTTGGGCTGGAATAATCCCTCCGGGGCCCATACGGAAGCCGGGTAAACTCTCCTGTGTGGTAGTGTAGTTTCGAACCTACAACCTTCAGGTGCAAACCGTGGTCCTAAGCCAACCGAGCTACTATCCCTTGGGGTTAACCGTGGAAAATGTTGACATGGAGTGATTGAAAATCATTCTTTCTTGGAAACCATTTTCATTTTTCTGTGGAAAATGCCCGTACAAATGTGGGGAACATGTAATTTGGATTACCGAATGCAGGTAATTCAAGTCTTATGTAACTAAAATGTTTATGTAATCTGATTATAGGCTAATTGAATTAAAAGTATACATACAGGAGCATAGAAAGGAGTTTCATGTGCATGAACACATCCTCTTGCTCATGGCCTGAGTTAAGTTCCAAACCAGGGATAGCACTGTGGTTGGAGCAGAACCCAAGATCAATTTCTTATTGAACTGGGGTGATCTGATGAATATGCATGTACTATGTACTTACTGTTATATACAATGGCTTAGCCCAACTTAGTTGGCCTGGTGATGACCAGAAGCACACACATTGTTTCAATTTCTCTGCCTTCAAATAGTTCTGTTCTTCTCTTTTGAATTACTGAATTTAGACTTTGATAATAGATTGTCTTCATAAAGTGTTTATAATGAATGTAATTCATCAATGGTTAAAATTGTTTTGATGTTTATGTGAGAATCTGTGACCATTTTGTAGTGCTTTCATGGCAGTGTTTATTCTATTTCATCATGTTATGATTTGTTTTCTCAGGCTTGTATACTGGGAGTGGCAACTGTGTACATAGTGTTTGTGTTAAATTTTGACTGACCTTTTCTGTTCAAAATACTGATACAGGAACACAGCTAAACTACTAAGATGAATTCTGAGAGAGGTGGAGGAAAGGGCTCTTTTGCCACTGCTGCTGCTTCTGATTCATCAACTAAGGAGAAAACCACCAATCACCAACATGGACGTTCTTCAGGAGGCTTTGGTTCTGGCAACAACCACCCCAAGATTGATCAACCTAACTGTGATTATGCAAAAGGAGGTGAATGGGAAGTCATAAGAAAGAAATCCAGGAGCCGTAGGGGTAATGGTGCTGCAAAACTCCAGGGAGATTGGACTGCTTTCTCTAAAGCTAGGAGTCATCAAGAAATGCCACAAAAACCAGGTGTGCCTGGTTATGTTGGCACAGGAAACACTTCTGGGGGAAGAGGAAATGTAAAGCCACAGCCTTCCAATAGGGATTGGGAAGCCACATACATGGCACCACTCCCTCCCATTCCTTTGCCTCTCCCATCTGGATGGAAGTGGCCTGCCAGAGCTGGTTCCTTGAGTCCCTCTCAGTCCAAGACCTCAGAAGATGAGCACACCAAAAATGGTGTCATCCCGAAACATCTTAATCAGGGAATTCCTGCTGGTGAATACACTGACCATGATTCTGATGACAATGAGCCTATATTCGATAGCGATGAAGACCTGTTAAGCGATGACTATGATTCTGATATGAATCGAAAGAGCCGAGACATACGGAAGAATAAGTGGATCAACAAATTTTTTGTAGCCATGGAACATTTAACCATTGATCAGATAAATGAACCATCGAGGCAGTGGCACTGCCCAGCATGTCATGGTGGCCCAGGTGCTATTGACTGGTACCGAGGTCTGCAGGCTCTTATGAGACATGCAAAAATGAAAGGATCAAAAAGAGTGCTGTTTCATTGGGAGTTTGCTGATCTTTTAGAAGAGAAATTGCAAGGCAAGGGGGCTGCGGTAATACCAAGAGGTAAATCATTTGGTAGGTGGAAGGGTTTTAGCAAGATCACTGCTGATCATGAGATAGTCTGGCCACCAATGGTGGTTGTTATGAATACATTGCTCGAGAAAGATGAAAATGAGAAGGTATTGGCATATTATTTCTTTCACAGCATCAAATTTATTTTTTCCTCCATATGTTACACACATGGCTAAATTATGGGAATGACACGGCTTTGAAATAATGTTCTTTGTTCTATACAGTTAACACCTATGATCAACACACACACAGTGGCTCGGTGACTTAGAAATAACCACATTCTGACACTAATGTGCCCATTATCCTCTGTTGGATTGAATATTGATTAAAATTGCACTTAATAAACCTTTAGAATTTGCAAGGGTTTGGTTAACTTCACCTATCGGAGTGATATTTGGCCTACCTTTAATTGGTATCTTACATATCCCTTCATATTCTTGCAGACATGAAGGATGCCCCACAAAAGCGCTGCAACTGTCGAGCTAAAACTGACTGCGCTACAAAAGATGCACCTTTTGGTTTTTAAAAGCACTCAGTTTTTACGTAGTATTATGGCTCATCTATGATCATTTGAAGTTCTCATACATTAATCTACCTTATTTGTGTGTTCTTGTGAATCTTGATAAACATATATTCTCAATTTTTTCTTTTGTTTGTTAATTTTGGTATAGGTAACTTCTATTGCAGCCTGCCATTGTCTAATTTAAGACTTTGTGCTCATAGGCAAGGTTTAAAACTATCATACATGGTGAAAAAAATAAAATAAAATTTCATAAAACATCCTTTCTTAGGGCCCATATTTACCTTGTAATTTGTAAATCTGATTACCTGGAATCAGTTACATCTAAAAAGAGTTAGCAGTAATCAGAACATTGTTGTCTGGATCCCCTGTAAATCGGATTACACAGTTTTCCCATGAGCTCTTAGCTTATGAGGGGGTATTATGAGCTATGAGTTCACATGTAAGTTGGGTTTGTGCTCAGGTTGGGATATCCAAATCACACAATCTCCTTGAACTCAGTTTACAGTCTACATACATCCAAATGGGCCCTTAGTATTTTTTCATACAATAAAAGTGAAGTAAATGCTATAATCCTTTCATGTGTGTATCTGTGTTCATTTGAGAACCGTTTCTTGATCAAGGTTTTGATTACTCAATCAATTCTTTCCTCTATTCTCTTCCTCTGTTCTTTGTGTTCTATTCCACAAAAGAAGAGATACAAATGTTCCGATTAGAAAAATTGAAATCAAGTTTTATAAATTAATCAATCTAGTCATTTGCTTAACTTAATCAAGTTTCCTGTCTTGACTGCACCTAGTTGACAAGATTCAATGAGCACAGAGGGTTCATTTTCTTTAAGATGGTACTCTTTTCATCTAATTATCTAATCCACACGAACAATTTACTACTGTATATGGTAGGAATGATTAAAATATGCTTTTCCCTACTTATTATATTTCATTTCATGATTAAGGTTTAAATATTGATCACCTTAATCTTACTTTGATCTATTTTGATTGAATATTTTGTTAGGATTTGGCCTTTCATAAAAGCAACGCTTCTTTGGTTAGCATAAAATTAATACATGAACTTTAAAATTTATTATAAGACCACCTTTTTATCGTAGATTACTAGATGGGTAACTGGTGTGCTCTATTGATGGTTTTGCAACAACCTGCCATTTGATTATATACCTTGCCAATAATATCAAAAGTGTCAAACAGACAGACATGGTTATTACACAAATTCTTTGACTAATCAATTCACACAGCCAAATTGAGTATGCCATTGTTTATAAACATGAAAGAATACCTTGTCTGTAGATTACTGTTTGATAACCTGAAACCTGACACTATGACTTTGGCTTTTATGAAGATCTATCATTTTTTGCTTATAAATAGAAATTTAGATATCACTGTATATTAAAATTTTAAGGCTTTTAACTCTCCAAGGAAAGTAGAGCTCTGAAGTTCTATGATCACAGCTGGTCATTTATTTACTCAGACACCTAAAACACTCCATCGCACTATGATCACCGCAATTCATTATATTTATTAAGTTTTTACTTTCTTTTAGGCTGATCCAAACTTCTGTTACATTAGAAAAAAAAAAAAATAATGAGTTCTTTGTTTACTTGGCTTAGTTTTAATTAAGGATTACCAGTTTTCTCAATCAATTTCATGTTATTGAAATTACATTGCTAGTACTGATGCTGGAACTGTTTACAATTTTGGAATTCATTTGTAGTTTGCAATTCTTTTTAAACTTTGATTTCATTGTTTTCCTAACTGGAAACATTTGCAGTGGATAGGGATTGGAGACCAAGAACTTCTTGATTACTTTAGCTCATATGATGCAGTGAAGGCTCAACACTCCTATGGCCCTCAAGGACATCGTGGGATGAGTGTGCTGATATTTGAGGGATCAGCGGTTGGATATTTAGAGGCTGAACGTCTGCACAAACATTTTTCAGATGAAGGAACTGACAGGGATGCTTGGGAGCATCGTAGGGTGCTTTTCCTCCATGGTGGCAGGCGCCAATTATATGGTTATATTGCATGCAAAAAAGATATGAATTCTTTTAACCAAGATTCTCAAGGTAAATTTCTTTGTTGGTGAATCTCAAAATTGGAAATAATGGTAAGCAATTATTGTTAATTTACTTATATTTTATTCCAAAGAACCCTCCAAATAAATCTGCTTTTTCTTTTTTTATATATATATATATTTTATTTAGGGTTCTTATATAGTTATATTAAGCCATGCCTTATATTTAATTATAAATAACCCCTTAAGTGCTGCAAATTATAGATATGATCATAAGCCGCAAAAACAAAAAATTTTAACTCTGTTAGAGAAGGTAAGTGGTGGCAGTTCACAAACCACTTACCCAGTTACCCTTCATTTTACTTGTTGAAGCCACCCTATTTTGGCTCTTGTTTAAAATCCTTTGACAAACAACTGCATAGATTCTTCATTCAAAAAAAAAAAAAAAAACCATTACCAACTTTTCTTTTACCAAAAAAGAAAAAAGAAAAAACCGTGCCAGCTTTTATCATCTGATCTTCCACTTGGACAGAATTATCATTGTTAATTAATGTTGAATCATTATTTTCAAGCCACTCCAAAAGACCATCAGCATCAATTACCTAGCTATGCCTACTTGTGTCTGCTTCAAAGTCATCAGTGAATCTTGGAAAGCAATCTTCCTCCGCCTCTCAATCATCTTCATCATTTCCCTCAACAAATTGCCAAACCATAGTCTTAACTCATGATTTTCTCCATTTTAGATGTTAAAAGAAAATCATAATTTCCGAAATTCTATATATTTTTGCTCAACTCTCTCTAAAATGGGTTTACTTGGACCATCTTTATTATTCCCAATGACCAAAGACTTTATTAGATGCATTAGCATCTATAGATTCCCAATCTATACACAAAGATGAAGGCCCTCTTAAGGACATGAAATATGTTCCTTGGTCTCCTCCCCACCTTGGTGTTTATAAATTCAATGTTGATAGCACAGTGACATGTAAGCCGGGGCCGGCAAGAATTAGTGGCATGCGTCAGAATAGTAAGGGTGAGGTGTTATTTATGTTCTCTAAGTATCTGGGCATTTGTGATTCTATTGAAGCGGAGGTGTTGGCGATTTTGGAAGCTCTTCGTTGCTTTGAGAGATATATTAATTGTGTCCTTACTGTGGAGAGTGATTCTTCTAACGTTGTTGCTTTCGTGTCTAATCGATTGGTTAATCCTTGGAAGCTTCAATTCCTCTTTAATGAAATCTTGGTTCTTTCTGCCAAATTTATTGTTGTTTTCTGGCATGAGCTTAGATTGGCCAACTCTATGGCCTGCTTTAACCAAACAGGGGGTGGATAGAGTCATAGAGTTGTTCCTTGGGAGGGTGTTATTTTGTAGTTTGTTGTGAGTAGGTACATTGCTTTTGTACCCATACTCATTTGATCTTTTTTGTTTTGTAACTTTTGTTTTCCCTTGTTGGGGCTCTGATACCACTTGTTGGGGGTTAATTAGGACAAACACGCACGATCAATCACAACCACAAGCAATCACACAATACACAAATTCACATGGTCCAACAAACTCGCCTACGTCCATGGGGCTATGAGGATTTTACTATGTAGGAATTAGGCAACTCGTTACAAGCATTCCAAACCCTCAAATACTTAGTATACTCTCCCCATAGGTCTCAATCTTGCTCTCACATCTACCGCCGCATGGTTCGGAACCATGTGAGAGAGAGCTCTCACCTCTCTCACTCTAAATCTATGGTTATCGATTACATCAATATATAATCTCTACTTTCTTGACCCGCAAGAAAGCCCTGGTACAATGACCAAAATACCCTTGACCCTAAACCTGATCATTGGCCAACCCAATGAACCAATCTGGTCAAACCAGAATACAAGACATAAACCCAACACTCTTCTCCCTTTTGTAATCTCCTTTTTTTTTTTATAATAAAAGTAACCGTTACAAATATTAAAAAAAAAAAAGGATAAAGGCTCCATTTCTTAAGTAGAATTCCTAACAGGAATTTGTGGTGCTGGGATTTTTGGACAATGATATGATGGTTGTCTCCTTGGAATTTCTAAATTCATTGTTTCTTTGTTAGAGTTATAAATTCCAACCACCTGAAAAGTCACTTTTGTCTTTCATTCTCAAATTCCAACTCCCCTAAGCATTTGTCCTTTAGCTTTGTTTTGTCCCTTTTGTGTTTCCTTCTCTTTTCTTAAAATAATTTACTCATTACTAATAAAAGAAAAAATGATGTAGTATTTTGTCTGCTTCCATCGCCACCACTTTCAGATGCTCAGAATCACAAAAATGATTGCTTCCACATAAAAGCAAGCAATTAGTGTGGCATTAGAGGTGCGGAAAATTACGTACTTAACAATTAGTAGTGGTAACTTAGGCAGTTGTGGTTGGCCCATTGTTGCTTTCCACATAAACCTCTCTCTCTCTCTCTCTCTCTCTCTCTCTCTCTCACAGAGCCCACCCCAACTACTAGTTACCCCAAAGTGACTGCAAAAGCCGAAGAATCTTTCAATAGGTTTGAAATTTGGTTTTGGTCGTGGAGTTGCAGCCATAATCGACTAATACATTTGAGACTCGACCTGCTCCAAGTGATTCGGTAAGTACTTAGTGGGCATGATGGGGTATTGACAGCTCAAGCTTGGCCTGCGTTGCATGTGGATTTGACGAAGCCCAATCTCAGATTGTGTGGATAATGTGCAAGCAAATATTCATGTCCCACCAAATCCTTCGTAAGGCCAAAAGTTGTCAAGCCAGAAATTCTCCTCAGCTCGCTATAGTGAGAGTGGCGCGGGGAGCCCAGCTGGATCCGGGCTAAGGAAAAGTTTGAGACAACCTCCTATTCTGATTGGATTATTATTAGGAGTCTCTTGCACGGGTTTGAGGCTATATATTGGGTGTTTCTCACAACCCAAAGGGATACAGATCATCTCTCAAGTTCTAAATTAGTGATCTAATTGAGAGAAATTTTCTCCAGAGATTTATTGAAGAGTTGTACTGCCAAGTACTCTAGAGAGCCAAGTTCTTCTGCATCCCTTGTAGAAGATCAACTTATTACATAAAAGATTTGAGGAGTCAAGCGCTGGATTAAATTTGTTGCAATCAACGTTGTGAAGTCGTTGAAGCGTAAGCCGTGAAGCTATACAAGGTAACTTCAGTCATTAGGTAGGGGATATCTTGGGAGGAAATCTGAGTTTCTTGTAATTGCGAGATTCATAGTGTTTGATTGTTGATCCAGTTCAGATCCATTGTTTTTCACTCGGTTAGGGTTTTCCACGCTAAATCTCGCGTCCTTGTGGTGTGTGCTTGTGATTTTATTTCCGTTGCATAGATTATTGTTTTTGCACACTATTGGGGTGATTTATTGAGTGGACCAATCTAGAGATCTTGAACCCTAACCTTCACCCTTTCCATAAAATAAAAGATAGAGAGATCAAGCTCCAACATTTGAATTAGCCACAGGAAAAAGAAAGAATACCACCAGGAAGATGTTCAAAGAGAGTTTTTTCAAAGCTTATTCTCTTCTCTCATCATTGTTTGAGTGTAGATTAGTGAAGAGCTTCCTACCCTCTCTCATTGTCTTTTGTGTATACATTTGTGAGCAACGGGTATCTTGGGAAGTGGGCAAAGTAGGTTGTACAATAGCCTCAACTTAATTGAAGGCCCTTTGAATTTCATCATGAAATTAATGTCAAATGTAGTTTGGGTACTTGAGCCATTTAGCCTAAACATGGCTTATTCACTTGGCTTTCAAAATTCCAGGCCCGAGTCTGAGCCTGAGCCCACGTATACTCGGCCTGAATGGGTTTAGACTTTAGAGCAGGCCAAATTGCATCCCCAACTAAGTCCAATAGGACTCATCTGAGTCAGCTTGGACCTGGTCAAGTTTTGAAACCATGTTATTTTCATCCATATATGATTTGCCGTTGTCTATTATTTTATTGCTAATTGGGACTACCTTTAAAAGGCTTCACTGATGTTCCAAGAATGGGGATATGGGAGACTATTTATTTGGGAATTTGGGTGAAGAAGATGAAGTTTATGAAGAAATGATTGGGGTAATTTATCAAAATAAGGGTAAAGTGATCTTTTGACATGATAACTTTCTTCGACGGTCCTTAGAATTTTTGTTGGTTTCTCTTAACACAAATGTACTCCTGGGAATGCTTAAAATCAAGGGTTTTAGACGAGAAAACTGTGGCATACAAAAACTGTATATAAAAATGTGAGGAAGAAACTAAACTAATCTATGTAAGGGATGAAAAAAAAATTGCACCTCCTATTGACTATTTTAGTTTGTCATTCCCTACCAGAAACAATCAAGAATTGATCCCTCGGTGGTGTGCACTTCCCTTTCCACAGAATCAGAGATTGACCCTCAGTAGCTCATTGTTGTGTATTCTCCCTCTCTATAGAAACAACCAGGAACTCATCTCTGGTTGTAACACTGATGGTTAAGAGACTTCGTTAGGTTGTGTGTGAATATTTACCAAAAAAAAAAAAAAAAAGGTTCTGCCATTCCCTACCAGAGAAAATAGGGACCTTTCTTACAGTGATAGAACTCCCATGGTGTGGGTGTACAGCTAAGGGAAGGGCCAAGCTACCTAGTCTGGGAACTACCAAGCACCAACGATACCATCACCACCTACGGATGTTGTCCCTCCTATAAATTCTAAAGTTAGGCTTTCAAAATTTAAAGCCTTACAAACTCATAATTTCTAAATCGCCCTCAAGAGACATGTTAACTATCATATGACAAGAGTGTGTTGTACAATTTGAAGTTGCTTTTTGCCATAATTACTAGGTTATGGTGACTAGTCATGTTCCTCTCAAATAGGAAACAAAATTTCATCCTTTAGATTCTTTGCTTTTCTTTCATTTCTATTACTTCTGGAATGAGCATGTAGTGGAAAGTAAATTTATGGATCTTTTGGTAGTTTCTGAAGAACCTCTATTAAATAAATGGACACAGAACATACATATATGGAGATGAGATTTTATCAGATTTCTTTTTGAGTTTTGTATGTATGAGAAGAGCAGGATAAGCATACTGGACATTTAAGCCTTTGAAAGATAAAAGGTATACATTTCTTCACATATTCAAGGAATATTTAGTTTGCTTGCTTGTCATTCTTGTTGTTCACCATTGTTTTCTAGCTTTTCGAACTTAAAAGGCGCATTGAAGAAGGCAACATGTATATGCTGCATTCATGAATTCATGTATTAGACACTGAATTTATGTTTTCTAATTATTCGAGCTAACTTAAATTTAGGCAAGTCGAAGCTCAAATTTGAGATGAGATCATACCAAGAGATGGTTGTAGGCCCAATGAAGCAAATGAGTGAGGAAAATCAACTGCTAATATGGTATAAAAACAAAGTCGCCATTGACCAACGGCATGAAAAAGATCTTGAGCAAACTATGGAGCTAATGAGCAATCAATTGCGAATCACAAATGAAGAGAATAGGATAATGAAGCAGAGAACAACAATCCAACATGAAGAAAACAAGGAACAGGTAATTTTTGAACCTGCAGTAACTTTGATAAATGTTGTGATGTTGCCATTATCAATGAAAGCTTTAATGATTAAGGACATGGACTAGCTATTTGATGGGATCCCTTTTGTCTACCTGGTCAGCATACACCTCTTACATTTTTAATTCATATTTCATTCACTTTAATAAAGTGTTACCATTCAAAACAAAATTCTGGATACTAAACATGAAGGTTGGAATTGAAATGACAATGTCCTACCAAACATCAATTGGGTCTTAAAAAAGAGCAAGGCTCTCCAAAGCTCAAGCTTAGGATAGAATCTTGTAAGCTCATGCTTGTGGGGTCCACCTTTGGTCCATCCAAATGGACCAAACACATGGTCCCTCTAAACTGCACATGTCCTCCGCCAACTTTCGGTCAAATTCGAATTTACTGGACCGTTGGATCGACTGTATTGATTCGAATGGTCTATTGACCATTAAACTTTTAGGCCCATATGGAGATGATAGAAATCATGGTTGGAGTTGATTTTGTACAGAGAGGAAGATCCCAGCAAGTCCTTGAAATCCACCCCCCCCCCCCCCCCACCCAACACGTGAGTCCCCAGGTGGGGCCCCACCACACACTTGAGCTTATCTTAACCTAAGCTTGAGCTTAGGAGAGCCTTGCTCCTTAAAAATTATTTAAAAAAAAATTGAAGAAGGAAGGGTTGGGCCTTGCCTTTTTAATGCCTCACCAAGGCCTACTATGCGACTAGAGACAGTTGGGATCCATGACATCCACATTCATCAAGACAACCTATACTTAATAAATAACTGATCTAAGTGAAAAATCAATAATTTTCTGATGAATGTGGATATCAGGGATCCCAACTGATTTTTAGTCGCGTAGTAGGCCTTGATGAGGCATTAAAAAGGCAAGGCCCAACCCCTTCTTCCTTAGTTTTTTTTTTTTATATATATATATTAAAACCCAATTGATGTTGGGTAGGATATAGTCATTCCAATCCCAACCTTCATGTTTAGTATCCAGAAAGCAAGATTTTACTAATTCATGCTTATTGACCTATGTTAGAAGTGATGCAGGGGCTGTTTTGTAATTTTGAAACTGAAGCAACTATTTTATAAAATTTTGAAACCACAGTTTTTTCTATAAACCTCAACATGTCAATAATTAGAGCAGCCTGGTTTCCCAGCCCTAATTGGGATATCATCCTGATTTTTATACCTTTCCCTTCTTTCTCAACTTTTTTTTTTTTTTTGTTCTCCTTAATTTTTGTTTCTTTTTCTTCAATTTATTTATAAATTTAGCATTTTAGAGAGCTTTCATCTATGCGTTAGACGAGCCTAAAAGAGGTTGAGGAGGAAGTTTACACCCATCTAACAAGTCTAGGGCTGATGCCAGCACATGTAGAGTTGAGGTCAACCCTATAGTATTTTGATTTTAAACTTAAGATTTAAAGGAAACATGACTACACGAGACTTAACAATCCATCTGACATTGTGAGAATTTAACCAAAAAAGAATGAAAAATATTAAAAAATCTTGGCTCAAAATCACTAGATAGATCTAAAGGCAATAAACAACCTAGAATCAAATCTATTTCACTCTAACACGTGCATGCATGTATTAGAGACATTTTTTTACTTTTAGAAAAAAAAAGTTTTACAAATTTGGTTAAATTCTTTTCGCCCAATGTTTACTAGTAGTCACAGTTTTCAGTGTTTCCCTCTCTTTTTTTCTTTTTTTTTTTTGTAAGAATATAAATAGTGAGAAAAGAATTATAAATTTACACCTCATACAGTTAGGAAGGGACAAGTTAAGCATCATCCCACCATTCCTTGTACAGGATAGAGGACACCAGTGTCACCCATACGGGTTCGCTTTTATACATGTTTTTCAATGGTATTTCTTGTATATCCCTTCACTAGTTGAATAATTTTTTTTTCCCTAGATGGATAACATGGAGAATTTCTTCAAGAAGAAAGTGGCGGCCATTCAAGATACTATTGAAGCCAAAGTAAGAGCTTTTGAGAAATTGCTCCAGGAAGAGAGAGAAAAACAAGCAAACAACACCAGCTCTGGAAGCAAAGTAGATTGCAAGCTCAGGTACTAAAATTTGGGCCTATTTGTTGGCATGAGGAGATGAAATAAAATTAAGTGGTCAAATCAAGAGAAAAAAAAAGAGGAAAGGGTTGAAAGTAAAGGCACAAAATGACAAAAAGTTACCCTTAAAAGGCACTAAATGACAAAAAGAAGAGTAATTTTTTGGTTAAATACATAAATTTTTTGTATTTTTACTCTCAACTCCCTCTTCTTTCTCTTTCTTTTGATTGGACCCTTTGTTTTATTTTATTTCACCCCTCATGCAAACAAACAGGCCTAATCATTCATTTGGCTAGAGCATGCTTCATGCTTGAAAACTTGGTCTTATTAGTGGATATGATGGAATGATATGAACTAGTATTGTTGAAGCCTAAGAAACTCTAAATACTATATTATGACATTTTTACATCAAGATTTTTAAAGGTTGTACTTCTCTCTCCCATATACAACAAATTCAAAGGTTTTTTTTTTTTCTTTTTTTTGAATTTTTGAATTTTTGGGGTTAATATAATCTGGGATCTTAGATTTTGAAGCCTTATCAGATAAATCCAGAGTGGCAGTTCCAATTCAATAGAAACAAAACAAAGAAAGATGTTGACAACAGGTTACTGACCTCCACGGCTTAGAATCCCTGCGCACTGTAGAGGACCATGCCAAAAATCGAAACAGCACAATCATTTACAAACACTCCACTTTTCAAGAAGTGAATGCACATGTTTGGCCCATGTTTTGGTGATCCAGACCATTGATTTTATGGGATGAGCAGTGGAGAGACCATACTCCAATCTAAAATGTGATAGGAATGATCCTTGTCATCCAGCATTCTGCTCAACTTACGTTGCTTTCTTCTTTTCAAACTGTTTATATTCAGGCTGTCGGTCAAACATAAGATTCTTCCATTGGGTGATTGGAGGACATGGTCTATTACGGGTGGGCCTATGATATCAATTGCTTGAGTCAGACCTTGGGAATCACATGATAAAGTTAAAGTCCAAGGATACTAACATGGTTGAACTTGAGTTCATGGTCATGTACCAGATTTTCTACTATGGCTCATTTGACTCCATAGAAATGGAGGGGAATGAATTACAGATACTTTTGGTTTCTTGCCATTGAAATGGTTGGCCAAATGGAATTGATGAGATACAATGCATTTCAGTGTATTTCCATGATTACATCCAAAGTCCAAATAGCCTCTGCTAAGAGACTGCTTTAGATTCCGACTTTTAGCGGATTGGCATTATGTCAACTCCAGTTACTAGTGAAGTGCCAACCCAGTACATCAGCTTTATCTTCTGTTTGGTGGAGTTCTGATGATTTACCAGTGTTTAAAAACCAAGAGTTCACCAGGTTGAGTTGACTTGAGACTCAGCTAAGACTGCCAAATAGTCTGGACTCAGTTCACATGAATTTTTACATATTTAACTAGGAAAAGTTAGGAAAGTAATATATAAAAATGTGAGCGTTGATGAATAAATAGTCAAATATAGTGTTCCAAATGCGCAATCCCAATCGCATTCAACTAGGTAAAGAAAAAAACTAAAAAAGCCTTCAAAGCCCTTAGTTGCCTCTGGAACTTCCCATCTCTGGTAGAGAGAGACAAGAGATTAGGATTTTTCAAGAAGAATAAAAGTTTTGTATTAAAAGTAACAATGGTTTTCTCAAGAAAGAGAGAGACCAAGGGCATTTCTTGAGGTAGACAACGATGAATAAGAAAAATATATTGAAAAGAAATTACTATCACTGCTTGAAACTTGAGTTGAAATCACCAGCCTCTTGTGAGACTTGGTTGTTCAGCTCATCTCAGATGGCTTGGTGACAGGGAAAGGAGAGATGAAAGGAGAATGAAGGGGGTTAGGGTTTCCTCTTTTGAACCAATTTGACAACATTAAAAAAAAAATCTTTCTAATTTGATTTGAATTTTGCATAGATTTTATATGTATAAAGTTTTCATCCTTCTTTACCCTGTAACTAATAGAAGCTCCCTAAAATTCCCTTCTTTAAAAAAACAATGACCCAACATGGACTCCGTGAATGACTAACACTCATCCGGTTTTGGGCCTGACTCATTGAATTGAGTATTGAGAATTGACCAAGCAGCCCAAAAACTCGTTAGTTGTTGGATTTTAAACTGTGTTTCCCAATTCAAGTCAAATTGATTCAGCCAAATTGAGTTGTTTTTTTTTTTTTTTTTTTTTTTTTTTTTTTTTTGGGTAAGTTCCAAAACAATGGATGTAATGTAGTGGAGAGTAATATATTTGAACAGTTTAACCTGTTTGAAAAGTGTAACCCAGGTTAAACTTTTTTCGAGAGTAAGGCTGCTGTTTGACTGATCCCACACACTACTCACCCTGCACCATGTAGTTTCTATTTCAAAATAAGCTTTTTAAAGCCCCTTCACTTTTTTCTAGATCCAATCAGGGAAAAAAACATAAAACCTCTTCTAGAGGGTGTTCATATAGAAATCCTTCGTGGTGAGTGAAGAGTATTTTGGATTTCCTCACTTATAATGATCCCACTTGGTGTGTTCTTTTCTTTTTCTTTTTGTCTATTATAGGGGAAAGGAGATTGCCAGGTTTATTGACAGCCAGATGAAAGGGATTGAAGGATTTGAAGCTGAGATAGAGAAGCTTGTACAAGCACATGAAGATAAGAAGATTGAATTGAAGGGGAAGTACCTTGCGTATGAAGTCGAAATGGAGAAGGAATTCGATGATTCGATGACCAAACTGATGGAGAAGTACACTCCACATCAGTCTGATCCTTCTGCAAGTTCTTGAATAGATGGTATGAAAAAACAATGAATTAAGGACTCATCTAAAAAAACAAAAGAACAAAGATGACAGTCTATACCCTTTGTTTTCCATCTATACGTGGAAACTGAAATCTAATAGCTGAAGTTACTGAGCTCTTTTTTCCTTTTAACACCCACAAATTAGACATTTTTTGTTTTTGCATGTCATTGGAAAATTGGTATAGTGTTATAACAGAAAAAGAAAGTTGGTTTTCATGGTTGATTTGTCTGTCTATATGATTTCGCTGTGTTTGTTTGAATGTGTTGTTCTGTAAGGACTTATTTTTTCTACCAACAAAAAATTTGTCCACAAAATTCAAAGGTGACTCCATAGTACTCGATTGGAAGGTTTCGTTGGGTCATTTGTGGCACCAATTGTCGGCTGGCTTGTGGCATCACTCATAGGCTGGCCTGTACTCGATGATCCTAGTTATTGAAATGGGCACACAACTAGCTCCCTACGCTAGTCGTTGATTCTGATCATGAGTATCTAATGTTGTATCCATTTGTAGCCATCAAATCTAAGACATGTTATGCTCATGTTTCTCCAACTGTAGCCACTTTGCTTTTCATTCATTGTTGCAGCCTATTTAAGGCATCCTCCATGACCACAGGCCACACCAGGTTCCACTGATATCTTTTATTAATTACAATACACTATCCCTGGTATACTCTTTGTAATAGTTACTACTGAGTTCCTTGTGTGTTTTACATATATGATTGTGTTTTGCTATTTCATTAGGACCATGTACATTAGGACTACTTGACTTATACAAGTGGGGTAACACAGGAATAACGTGATATACATATCTGAATTTCCGAATGAAGTATTGAGATCGGTCTTGGTGCACAGTCATGATTAAAATAGAATATCCTGTGCTTTTATTGTTGCTACACCTTACAAATTGTGATATTTATGTGTTTTCATGGTTGATATGGATTATGTTGTCTACATCATTGTTGTTATATCCTTTAAATTATGATGAATAAGAATGATGGTTACTTCGTCTTATTTTGATAATTCGGGATATTGTCCTTACAACGGTTACCAATAGGGCAAGGGACTGGGGCTGATGAAACCCGGAGACAACCATAAGGACAAAATCTCAAGTTATCCTGGTAATATACTGAAGAATATTAATGAAAACTATTTTCGAAATATGATTGGACCTACCCACTGGATACCCCTAGATGCACCAGCACGAGGCTAAAAGATGGAACCTTCTGATGTGGCTTTCAGGCCATCTGCGTGATTTTCCTGACTTTTAGGTCAGGTTGCACTCCTTTTGGCTAAGCCCTTTGACTAACTATAGTTGTCCCTTCAGTTTCCAGAGTGCGTAATTGTAACTGTCTTCTAGGTCAGTGGCACTCTACTCTGTTTCAAGACTGTAATTGTTACTGACTTCTAGGTCAGTGGCACTCTATTCTGTTTCAAGAGCTGCGTAATTGTTCTGGCTATAGGCCAATTGTACTTGGTAGCTATAGGTCAGCCGTTCGACTGACTATTACACACTCGTGTTCTAAGGCACCCTTGAGGTGTATGTTTGTTTTGGAACCAATGCACTCGGTAGTTAAGTGGTGATCCCATGGTTAGAATTAGAAACCCTAATTGAATTAATACATATACACATGGTTCTTTATTATCTGATTTATATGTTTTTTTTTATTGTTTCACACAATTATGTATATGTTGAATTCTATTCACTCAGTATGACTGATTTGTGTTTTCGCTCCAATCCTAGGTTTGCTAAACCCAAGAAGGCAGGAGGTCTCTAATGATGATGACGTTGGCTTGACATTGCAGCTCAGAGTTTCAGGACTCAAATACCTAGACATATACTTTAGTTTATTCTTTTGAAATTACAAAGACTATTTTGGGAAGTTATGTGGTTTATTTCTTTATTTGAACATTACTATTGGATTTGGATGTCCTTTTAATTAAAAATTCAGATTTTTGTCAAAAGCCTGGTTAATTATGCTTCAAATGATTTGATTTATGTTGGTTTTGCTACTTCTGGGACTCGATGCGGAATTCGAAAGGCCCCGGATTCCGGGTCGTTACAAAGGCCACGCCAGGTTCCACTGTATACTCTAGTACCCAACCAGGCATCAAGTACTTAGAAGCCCCAATGCATGGAATGCTCAATTGCATCCTCTGTTAGTTGATAAACGGTTCCTACTTCAAGTGTGTTTCTTCTGTGCCTCACTATCACTAGGAATCCATATGACAGAGTTCAGTCACTGTTGTGTGGGCAATTGGGCTTCTTTTTTTCCCCATAAATTTCACTACAAGACCGTTGTGATGAGTTGAATCTTTTTTCTTGTTCTTTTTTGCCATGGCAATATGTAATTGTGAAACCCCTCAGCTGTTGGAATTTGTCACGCATTAATTGGTCATGGCAAAGACCAACCTTAATTACCTCTTGACTGTTGTTCTAATTGCTCGTGACTCGATCTGTTTACCTGTAACTGGTCATGGCAAAGAACAATTGTCAAAGGTGATTAAGTTTATCCTCATGCATAATCCCTCCTCATGCATGAACTGTAGTTTCCTGCACTTGGTTTACCTTCTTGAGTGCAGCTATCTGGCCAAACATATAATTTGGTCAAATCTTCATAATCTCCATGAAAGTGCTATCCAATCATTCTATGAGTTCCATTTTCAACCTGTAAATTAATGCAAGGAAGGAAAATATGTAGAGCTATTTACTGTTTAAATGTAAAGACTAAATAATATGGCTATTCACAATGGCCATAGAATTAAGGCTGTCATAATAAGTGTGTTTAGCAGAGGGGTGATGGATCAAAGTCTAAAAATCCGAGCTTTGCCTGTTGTTATCTTCCATTTAACTGGGAAAACAACCCTACCTTTGTTTGCATACTTTAGCAAAGACTGCTTATGACCATAAAATATGTCTACACTGTCATTTAAAATTTTATTTATGGAGACAATGAACACCACAAATTATAAATTAAACACTGTTCAATTCAGAAATAGAGGAAGACTTTAGTTAATCATATCTGCAAACTAAACAATCATCTAATAAAATATAAACCAAACACTTAAAATGTACACTTTAACAATAAATAATAAAATGATAACATCTAGAATTCGTATTGGTCTAAATTTTTATGCCGAAGATTTATTGCACTACTTGAGCATAAAAAATCAATGATAGTATATGTTTCGATTCAGCAGCATAGTTGATTTGGCTAATCCTTGTAACAGGATTTGATTGTTTTCGGTCTTTTTTATTTTTTAAGAGATTTGAAATGAAAAATGAAACTCCTCTAGAGTGAATGTTGAGTCTTGAGTGGGATTGTGTCATCTACATATCCTCTTTAGAAAGAAAAAAAAATGTAAATCTCAATAAAATGAATAGATATTACAGGTGCTAAAAGAAAAAAAAATTAATAAATCCTTGCACTTGATAGGATTGAAGATAACTCATTTCTACTTGTGATAAGTACTTACGTTACTTCTTTATCAAAGAGACAGCATTTAATGTACTGGTGTGATCTCTTAGTGCGAGTTGTATGATGAACACAGTCATATGCAATATATAAATTAAAATTTTATCTGGGATGACATATCTTCAGCTCGTTTGCTTTGGTCAGTGCCTTGGTGTGTTGGCGGGGATTTAATATGGTGCAATCTCCACAAGAGAAAGGGAGGCCTCATTCTTGTCTCGAAGCATGGCTAGGTTTTCAGATTTTATTGAAAGTAATGAGTTCATAGATTTGCCTCTTTCTAGGTCAACGTTCACTTGGTCTAATAACTAAGTTAGAGTGGCTATGAGCAGGATTGACCGCTTCTTGGTGTCTATGGAATGGGAAGAAAGATTTGCTGCGGCTGTTCAAACAACTTTGCCTAGAGGTACATCGGACCATAGGCCTATCAAGCTTAGCTCTAATGAGGTTGATTGGGGTCCAAGACCTTTTAGGTTTGAGAATTGCTGGTTGTTGCAAAAGGACTTTTTACCTTTAGTCAAAGGTTGGTGGGAGCAGTCTGATGTGCAAGGTTATGCAGGTTTCAGGTTAGTGAAAAAACTTCAAATTCTCAAAGGCAAGATCAAGGTGTTTGGGAGGCTTGAAGCTTCTAGAATTTCAGCAGTCAAGGAGATTGAGAAGTGGGATTTATTAGAGGAAAATAGATGGTTGAAACAGGAAGAGAGGGAGGCCAAGGGAGCTTTTGTCAAAGAAATTTGGGATCTCAACTGTTTGGAGAAAATCTCTTGGAAGCAAAAGTCTAGAGCTCCATGGTTGAAGGAAGGGGACAGAAATACCAAGTTTTTTCATTGAGTAGCTAATGCTAGAAAAAGGATAAACTTCATTGGTAAAATTCGAAGAGGTCAGGGTTTCACCAATGTGCCTGTTGAAGTCAAAGAAGAGATTGCTTGCCACTTTGAGATGTTGTATTCAAGTGAAGTCTTTCCAAGGCCTACCCTGGATGGCATGTCCTTCCCTGTTATGTCATATAGTGATAGAAGGTGCTTGGAAAGAGATTTTGAGGAAGAAGAGATCAATGCAGCTTTGTTTGAATGTGGGGGAGATAAGGCGCCAGGGCCGGATGGATTCAATTTCTCTTTTCTTAAGGCGGCTTGGGATGTAGTGAAACGAGACTTCTGTGACATGTGACATGTTGTCAGAGTTTCATAGGAGGGGTAGATTGAGCAAAGAGATCAATGCAACTTTTCTGACTCTAATTTCCAAAGTTCTTAATCTGGAGGATCTGAGAGAGTATTGACCTATAAGTTTGGTGGGCTGTGTGTACGAGCTATTGTCAAAGATTTTGGCAAATAGGTTGAAGAAGGTCTTGCCATCTATTATAGGCCCTTTCCAAGGGCTTTTGTGCAAAACAGGCAAATCCTTGACGGAGTTCTTATTGCTAATGAGTTCATTCACACCCGAAAACAATCTAAGAAAGCAGGGGTAAGCAGGAGTTATCTTGAAAATAGATATAGAAAAGGCATATGACCATGTGGAATGGGGCTTTGTGGATTACATGTTGAGGAGGTTTGGTTTTGGGGGAAGGTGGTGTGCTTGGATTCAGGAATGTATTTCATCTCCTTCTTTCTCTGTCCTGGTCAATGGTTCTCTTTTTCGCCTGTTTAGAGCTTCTAGGGGGCTCAGACAAGGTGATCAGCTCTCTCCCTTTCTATTTACCATAGTGGTGGAAGCTCTCAGTGCTCTTCTGTCCAAGGCCAGGGAGTGTGGGATCTTGGAAGGCTTTGAGGTTGGCAGAGGGGTAGAAGCTATTACTCACCTTCAGTTTGCAGATGATATCATCTTGTTTAGCTCTACAAGATGGGAGGAGGTTGTAGTCTTAAAGAGGATTCTCAGGTGCTTTGAGCTTTGCTCAGGTTTAAAGATAAATCTTTCCAAGAGTCTAATGGTGGGCGTTGGGGCGATGGATGAAGAGATTCAGACTTTAGCATCAAAGTTTCAATGCAAATCTGGTAAATTGCCTTTACTTTATCTAGGCTTGCCTACTGGGGGCAAAGTGAGATCTAAAGAGGTGTGGAATCTAGTGGTAGAAAATTTCAAGAGGAAATTGTCTATGTGGAAAAGAATTATCTTTCCTTAGGAGGAAGAGTCACCTTAATCAAAGCTTCCCTATCTAATTTGCAGGTTTATTATATGTCCTTGTTGCGTATGCCGATGGCGGTCAAGGAGAAGTTGGACCGTTTAAGGAGGGATTTTTTGTGGGGAGGGAGGAGTGACAAAAGGAAGTTGCATCTTGTTAAGTGGGAGGATGTGGTCAAGCCTAAGGTCGCCGGGGGATTGGGGTTGTGTAACTTGGAATTTAAAAATTGGGCTTTTTTGGCTAAGTGGTGGTGGAGGTTTGGGGATGAGAGGGAGGCTTTTTGGAGGAGAGTTATTACGGCTAAATATGGAGAAGATATTTGGGGTTGGGAGCCTAGTAGAGTTCCTAGGCATCATTTGTCGGGTCTATAGGGTAATATTTTGAGGTTTGGAGATCCGTCTTTTGCGGGGGAAAGAGCTAGTTAGGAGTGGGGTTGGTTTCAAAGTGGGAGGGAAGTCGTGTTCGTTTTTGGGTTGATCATTGGGTGGGGCTAGGTCCTTTGTCCTTGTCTTTCCCTAGATTGCTCAGATTGATGGTGAACGAGTGGGCATTGGTCAAAGATTGTTATGTGGGTGAGGCGGGGTTTGAGTCTTAGGATGTATCCTTCAGGATGGTCTTGCGTCCTTTTGAGGAGTATGAGTTTGGGTCTTTGAAGAATCTTCATTCTAAAGTTTTCTTTTGCAGGGATGTTGTCGATTCTTGCATTTGAATGCCTTGCTCCTCCGGTGCCTTTTCTTGTAAGTCCTTTTATAAGAAATTGGAGGGCTCTCCAAGTATCGAAGCTTCAGCTTCTTTGGCTTGGTTAGGTTTGGCTCCTCCTAGGGTGGAAGCTTTCATGTGGCTGGCTTTATCTGGAAAAGTTTCTACGGCAGACAACCTCAGAAGAAGAAGACTGACTTCAGTGGCTATTTCAGACATATGCGTGTTGTGTGGGAAGGACAATGAGACGGTAGACCACTTATTTGTGTATTGCGAGTTCTCTTATTCTTTGTGGTGTAGGTTTCTAGCGCGATGTGGTGTTCTTTGGAGTCTCCCGAGGTCGTTGGTTGGGTTAGTTGAAGCTTGGAGATTTTATTCTTTTTTTGATAGTCAGTTGATTCTCTGAAGGATTATTCTTTTTGCTATCTTGTGGTCCATATGGAAAGAAAGGAACAATAGAATTTTCAGAGGATCTTTGTTGCCCGTGGAAGAGTTAGAATAATTGGTTGTGGTTCAAATCGCAAAATGGGCTTCCTTCAAGAAGGAGTTTGACACTTCAAAAGTTTTTGGTGTGTTGCATAATTGGGAGGCTTCCTTGTATTGTGGGGTGAATAAGGTGAAAAAGGTAATGCATTGGGCTCCTCCCAATATAGGGGTGTTGAAGTTTAATGTGGATGGTGCAGCTAAAGGAAAGCCTGGGCCAACAGGTATTGGTGGGGTGCTTCGCGATAATGGAGGGCTTGTGTTGGTAATGTTTTCCAAGCATGTTGGGACTATGAAGTCTAATGAAGCGGAAGTGTTAACTATCCTAGAAGCTGTTCGAATTTTTGCCTCTTCCTCATTTAATTCAAGGTTAGAGGTGGAAAGCGATTCTCTCAATGCTATTTTGTGGGTATCTTCTTCGGCTGTCATTCCTTGGAGATTTCAATTTTACCTTAATGAGATTAGAGCTTTAGCATCCTCATTTCAAGTAAAGTTTCAACACGTTGGGAGGTCGGCTAATGGTTTTGCTGATTCGTTAGCTAAGTAAGGAGTGGATAGGTCTTCTAATTTGGTGGCTTTCATTGAGTGATGTTTCTTATCTTTTGTTTTTCCTTTTCGTGGTATAATTCTTTTATACCATTGTACTCTTTTTGTTTGTTCTTGTACTCTTTTTGTTTGTTCGTGTGGTTTCTTGTTTCTGGCTTTCTCTTTTAACATAATTTATCGTTACTGATAAAAAAAAATAAGATTTTATCTCTTTTATTGTAAGAAATAATGTTAAACTTTTTAAAAATTAGTTTCGTTTTTTTCCAAACAAACTGTTTATTGTAAGGAATAAAGATGCTTTTTTTTTATTAAATTGTATACCTTATTTGAGTTGGGCCGAGCTTCGAGTTCTTTGCCATTGAATCTAAGCCCTGTTTGTGTCTTAAACCTACATAGATTTTATGTCTAAGTTTGGCTTGTGTACCAAAACCGAAGGCTAAACCCTAACCCAAAGGAGGCTGGTCCTTATTTCGGCTCAGGCCAGCAGAGCGCATGAGCACCCCTATATGGATCATTTAATATGTGAGTACGGCTAATAGAATCCATACCAAAAAAATACTTTTTATTTTTTATAAATAAAAATAAAAAGTTAATTTGATTTCATATGTGAAGACTGTCCAAGATCTAAAATACAACATTATTTTTTTTTAAAGTCCTATATAGGCTTAAATAGTCACCCATAGGGAGAATGTTATCGTCATGTGAAACCATAATAAAATAGAGTTTCTATTAATTTTTAGATAGAAATTAGATATATAAAAATGTGCAAAATTTAATCCTTCTTAAAATAAATTTTGATGATTTTACTGGCAAAAGCCCCATAGGACCCCATAATGCTGATTAGGTCCCAGAATCACCATATAGGGGGCAGGTCCTCTTGATGCGTTTTTGTCTCTTTATTTTATTTTATTTTTTTGTCATTTAGCGATATGGTCGATATCGACCATTCTGTCACTCAGGTTTATATCGACCATTCTGTCACTCGGGTTTTCTTCAACATGTAACCGTCTTATTTACTAAACACAACAGAATGGTCGATATCGACCATATCGCGAAAAAAAAAAAAAAAGACGAATCTACAAGGCCACCTGCAGATCCTCCGCCCTTGCCTCCTCTCACTCCTCTTAGGTCGTGTTAGACAAATCTAATTCCTAGTTTTTCATTTTCTTCCTTTCTCTGCTCTGCATGTTTGGATTCATTGAGACTATCCCCCTCTCTCTCCTTTTCTTCTCCCCTCCCTCCCTCTCTCAATGGCATTTCATCGAACATGTCGTCTTCAACCTTCTCCTTCCCTCGTTGTGTCAGCACAGACGAAGAAACCAAAACCCTTTGGACCTTCAACAACATCCTCCAATGCCAAAAAATTGAGCGACTTCCTCATCTTCCTCGCGTACTTCTCCATCCCTCTCGAGCTCTTCTACTTCGTCTCCTGCCCCTCCATCTTCTCCTTTTGATGGACCTCCAATTCGGCGCCTTCATCGTCCTCTGCGGCCTTACTCACTTCCCCAACGTCTTCACCTACACACCTCACTCCTTTCATCTCATGCTCTCTCTCACAATCAAGGCCGCATCCACTGCCCTGGAGCAACACTAGCAACCAAGAGAGAAAAACTCAGTTTCTATTTGGAGTCTGCAAATTGAGAGCAACCACCAAAGAATGGTCAATATCGACCATATCGCTAAATGACATTAAAAAAAAAAAAAAAAAAAAAAAGGGAACAAAATGCACCAAGAGTACTGCTCCTGTCTATAGGGTGATTTTGGGACCTCATCAGTGGTATGGGATCCTATGGGGCTTTTACCCGTAAAATCCTCATAAAATCAAAATTGTCAATCATAAAATTTAAAATGCTCATGTGCTAAATTATATTACGGGTAAAGGCCCCATAGGACCCCTACCACTGATGAGGTCCCAAAATCACCGTTTAGACGGGAGGAGTCCTCTCGATGTGTTTTTGTCTTTTTTTTAGACCATTAGCCTAAGCTCGGCCCTAGTTTGACTCGAGACATAACTGTTTGGTTGAAGCTCGGCCCTCCTGACAAAGGTTAAGCCCGTGCCTAGGTAGGTCCTGTTTTTATTAAAAAATGTCTTTTACTTATTACATAAAGTTGTAGCTTAGCTGGTTAGGTTTTATGTTTATGTGTTTGAGTCACCTCTATTAAAAAAAAAATCTATTTTTTGGTTTAATAATGGGCCAAGCCGGGTATTTGCTCTATACCACTAAATCCAAGCCCGAGTTGGACTCGGACAGGCCGGTCCATGATCACCCCTCCTTGATAAGGATAAAGGAATGACAAAATCAAATTTGGTTCAAAATTTGAGGAAATGGAGCAATCAATTGCCAAATTGATAGTTTGCAAAAGGGGTCAGCATAAAACGTAGTTATATAGTTTGTAAATGAGGTTTAGTGAGTGGCCTAACCAGCAGTACCTATGAATTGGCCTTCAAACTTAATTTGATCCCTCATTCGACCTATGTTCTGGAATGATTGATCATGCAGAAAAACAGTAAAAAAAAAAAAAAAAACCCCTATCTTAGGGCTGCTATTTGTCAATGCATCCTTAAGTGGGCCCCACAGAATAGGAAGTTAATTGCCTCAAGGCCGAGGATAAAAGTTCCAGGTTCTAACATCCATGTTTGACCTGAATTAATAAGCCTTGCAATCCTTATCAGGTCAGACCTGGCCCATATGGGTCCAGTCCAAATTTATGCCATTAACAACTCCAAATTGCTTCTTCTTTCTTGACAACGTTGGACTGCTGGTCTTGGATGATGCTTTGTTTAGACTTGAAGACCCAGTGACGTGTGTGAACTGTGGAACCAAGGTGCCAATACCACTCGACTATAGCTATATAAATGTGTTGGCATCTAAATTGCTTCTTGGCAATCACTGACTCAAGGCAATTGCAATATTTTGAAAATATCATTATAATACATGAAATATACAAAAAAAGGAGAAATCAGGAAAAACAGATAAATATATATATATATATATATATATTTATTTTCATCAATGCTTTCCCAATAGTTTCATCCCAAAAAACAACCCAAATTCAAACATATCCCAATGTTTTCCTGAGAAATTATGTCCTAAGAACAATATTTGTGACAATGGTAGGCAAGGTTGTAGATCCACTTGAACCATTGGAAACAAACACAGCACAATTGAACCCTGCCCTGTGGCACAGTTATCATAACCATGAGGTTGCAGATTCAAGTTAAAAAGAGTGAAGGACAGAAAATAGCTTTAAAAAAAGGCACTAGAGGTCTGCAGATGAGAACTTTACATGACATCCTATTGCAATCTCAACATTAGAAACAGAAGTAATAATATTTATACAGGTAGTAATAGATTCAATCCACCCAAACAGCAACTTGTGTTGTAAGTAAATCCAATGACAATAGACCTAACCAAAGTTGGTAGATACTAACTGTTATAATGCAACCTGACCTGGCATCTCTTTCTAAAATACAAGTGTTTTTTCTCACAATTTCACGGTTAAAAAACAAATCTCTCACAGGTTGCAAGTCAAAAATTGAAAGAAGATGCTTAAGACCAATGAAGGAAAAATCAGTTTCCCGTAAAAAAACTGAAGCTCATGCATGTGCAGACATAAAAACATATTTGAATGGAGGTCCCACTTTAAGGTGTCCCAGCCACGAGGAGGCACCACATGTTCCGACCCAAATTAACAGCCATTGCTTGTGGAAGAAGCACAAACAAATTTGATATTTCCATATTGATTCAGGTTAAAAATGGTGGACTTGGACAGACCACTGGATAATCATTTTTGGGTTTCAAAAGCCGAGTTTGCATGCAATTAACATGTTCACCAGAGTACATTAGAATCCCAAACCTCTTTTCTGGCTACATTGGGAACTCTCACTCACACGCTCATGTCCCTAACCAGCTAACCAACAGCATGGAGGCCTTCGGATTGATAGCAAATTTCAGCTGTTTTGTGAATCACTGTTTTCCTGATGCACCTGCTGGAATGAACTAAAAGAGAGAATAGAAGAGTTTCCTCCAAGTGCTGACAAGTTGAGATTAGGCCTTTGCACAGAGCACATCAACTTCTGAAATTCATCATTAAGCTTTGTTTTCAATGCCTGAGGTGAGAACTGGTCAGGCTGTTGGATAACTTTTACCAGGGAACCGGCCGCAAAATTTATCTAAAAAGAAAGTGCAAAAGAACAAAGTAAATAAGAATTAAATGCTAGCGAACAACCCAATACATGCCTCGGAATGGACATATCTATGCTATCATAGTATGCATCAGCCTCGGTACACAGACTGCTGGCAACCATCAAAAAGTCATGTTTAGTGTGTGGGTACGCAGTATGCTGCTATGCAGAATACAGAATCCATTTAACAGATGACAGACTTAAAACATATGACCAGGAAATAAGCATGAAATACATAGGATCTAAATAACCATGCATCAAACAGTTAAAAACCATATTTATCACTTGCCTATTCCAACTTCTCTTTCCATCCAGCTCATTCCATATTTAAGATCTCCTAATAAAACCATTATGAGTAGTAGCTCATGCATTAGTAGTTCTAAAGGGGCAATTGTTCTGTCAAACACGTGGAGAATGAAGAAGGATAAAAATGCAATGCTAGAGCATGGAATGGGAAGCATCAACTTGATATCAAAAGAATTGATTGCAAATCAGCCATGGATAGAATGATTCTGTTATGAGACCTAGTAGGCAAAGGATACGTTGGAGGCATATAAGCATAAGTTTCATTTCCCTAGAGAGATATGAAAAGATAGGTTTCCAATGCTTTTAACTCTCACATTCGTTTGAGAGTATTTTATATTATAATTGTATATAAAAGTGTGAAGTAAAATAGAAAATGAAAAGAAGGCCAAGATAACCAGAAATCGGATGAGAAAATCCAAAATAAATGCTCTTAAAAGATTATGGCCCAACTGTATCAAAACAAACCATATACACAAGGCAAAAAGGAATTAGGACCAAAATGTTACAATGCTGATACCATTCTAAATCAGTGTTGGGATGTCAATCCACTGAAAGGCCTAATGGTGAGGCATCTCCTTGTCAACAGATCGATTCCTCAAGTCTGTTGGATAGGGACTTGGATAGTGTGACTGTGGGTGTGACTATGTACCAGAGGGGAAAAAAGTGCTGGGATTAAACAGTTTGGTTGTTTCAGCAGAAACAAAATGAAATTAATTATCATCTTTACAATGAAAATAAATTGTTCATTTCATTTGTGTATGCCAAAGCAATCATGAAAGGACTGTTTAGTGAAAGAGGTCGTAGAAAGAAGATTCCCAATATAAAACAAGCAAGCTCTTTTGTAAAAAGTCCCATACAACAGATCACATAACAAGGACCAAATTTGGAGAGTTGTGTGTGAAAGTATCATCATCATCATATAGAAGCCTATCTCATCTATTAGAGCCTGTCTTTATAAGATCTACTTTTTTGCTAAACCCTTAATTCTCTAAGTAGAACTCCTATTGAAGCATGGAAAGGTTTTGAACCAATCGTCAATTAAACACAAACCTTCTTTACCTGATTTTGCAACCGGCACACAACCTTTTGGAGTTAAAAAGGTATCAACACATGTGGAGTTAAAAAGTATACTAACAAGAGAATAAACATAAGTAAATTAGATTCTTTTTATCAAGAAAGCTTGTGTACCGATTGCGAAGCGATATCTATCACGCCTTTTGCAAGAGGCAAAATGCAAAACCTATTTCAACAGGGAAACAATGTATTAACATAAAAAAAACATCAATTTTAACAAAATAAAATCCTAAAATTTAGTGAAGAAAGACATGGTACATTATGTAGTTACCAATTTAGTCAAAGCGCAAGGTGCAAGATAGATCCTAAGCCTTACCAGAGTTTAAAGCACTAAGTACATGTCAAGGCACAATCCTAATTTATAGGTGCCCTTCAAAGAAGATATGCATACAGACACATATAAATAAAATTTCCATGAACCCATTATTATCCCCCACTTCCTAAAATCCATGCAACATACCAAAAAAATTACTTACGCAGCTAGGGGTGCATCCTACTGTTGGACTGCCATGCAACATACCAAAAAAATTATTATGCAGCTAGGGGTGCATCCTACTGCTGGACTGTGTTGGACTGATCACATGTGTGTTGAACTGATCACATGTAAATCTCTCTCTCTCTCTCTCTCTCTCTCTCTCTCTCTCTCTCTCTCTCTCTCTCTCTCTCTCTCTCTCATTGAAGTGATTTTTTATATGCCGGTTTCGATATTCATGGTTATGTTATACTTATATCTTGGCTTAGATACATGATCAGTGTCCCCAATAGAAAGTTCTTAAAAAAGAGAATAGCATATTTCACTTTTAGATGTGGGAACAAGCTAGATGGGCTCTCTCTCGACATAATATACATATATTTGGAGAGAGAGAGGAATTCTCCAATAATCCACTTTTTCGGCCCTCCTTTTTGAGTTTTCATAGTATACATATATTTGATCAATGCAATCCATCCACACATACCTACCCCTCAGAATTGGCACCTATCCTAATTTTGCAATGTTCATCATAAAAAAATTTTGCACAATGAACAGCTATGAAACTTTGAGGACTTAAACTAAGGGCTTGGACTTGATATCCCAAATTCTCTCAACTACATCCAAGTTCCACCGATGTGTCTCCACTGATTGTCACGCATCCAATTGGCCCAACAGAAAGAGAGAATCTTTTCTAGAAAAGCGCACAAGTGTTCTATAGTGTCCCTTAGATTACCACTTAATTTAGCGGTAAGGATTTGGACAACTTTGAAGCCCAAAAAAAAAACTACAACTCAAGATTGATGGTTTCCATTTTCTGCACTCAAATTGGCAATGGAGACACTTTTCAAATCCCTAAATCCCCAATGATTGTCATGCTTTTAGGTGGGCTGCACAGGCTGAACTGTTCCTGAGCTAGAAATGGTTTAACCATTCCAAAATAAGGACTCAATCTATGGGACTGAAGTTTGCCAACATTGAATTGAATTCCCAGGAATCCGCAGAATTCATAATAATGTGGGTTTCACTGAAGAAATATTAATGAAGTGAGGAGTGAAAGAAATAAGGTGGAGACGCAGATGGGCATTCACTTTCCTATGATTTTGATTTACTAGGGTGATAGCCGGGATGGGAAATCATTTGACGACCATTTGTGGATCTTCAACTATATAACTTTAGCCCCTTTGATAGGAAGGCATACAAGCATGTGTTGGCGAGTCAACCGATTCTCAGGCTTCTTCTGAATGAGATCCGAGCTAACCAAAGCAATCGAAAGGCTTTTCATCTTTTTATTGCAGGCTAACAGGCGTTTCGTCCTTCCTGAACCCGGCAAGGGAAGCTACTGGCAACCCATCTCCCTAAAATTCCTAGGAATTCAATACCAAGCAAGCAAACAAGGCCTATGCATTTATGTACTTCTACACAAACCAGTTTTCAGTCTTTATGCCACAACTTTATTAACAAAATAAAAGCCACAACCCACTCTACATCCTAACCATATGAGAACAGAAACCATGCTGATAACTCATAATCTAAATAAAAACATTTTTTTTTAATAAAGTAACTCTATTGTCCATTCTTCCCACTATCACATTCCTAAGCCTTGTGACTTCAAAAGGCAATATTTAAGAGTTTTAATGAAATTAAATGAAACCCCAACTTCAAATCAGCACCCGAATGAAGTTCCTCAAAAAAAAAAAAAAAAAAAAAAAAAAAAAACAACTAAACTTACATTCCTCTGCTACCTGCTAAAGCCTCTTCCTTGGGGTCCTTCAATTCATCAAACCTGCCAAGAAAAAAACAAGAAAAACAAGAAAAAGTGATGATTTGCTTGCAGGAGGAATTATGGGGTTGTTCTAACCCTAATCAAACAGAGAGAAGCTGTTTGCTTGGTCTTAAACAGGTTTTGGAGGAACCCCAGAGAGAGAGAGGGAGGAATACATACACCCAACCGTAGCGCTTGTCAAAGACAAGACGCTTTGGATGCCTGGCTTTGCCTTTCATGGCTTTTGGTGAGTTCATGACTGCTGTGTTTGGGGAAGTGGAAATGTGAGAACCAGGTAAAGGAACGTTGCCAATGAGTCGGGTCGAGTCGAGTTCGGGCTAAATGGATTACCTGTCGGGTCGAATCTATAAACCCGACTTGGAAGGGTCAATCCAGACACTTGGCTAATCGTGACCATTATCATCTTGATCAAGGCTTTGTACTGATTATGTTGGGGTCGTATATATGAATTCTTTTTTTCCATTCCAATTTATTTTTAGCCTTGTTATCACGTCTTTTTTACCTCCATCCACATCATCTTCAGCCTGCATACCCTCTTCCTCCCCTCCCTCTTTTCTTTTGTAGGCCATCAACTTACATAACCATATTTTTCCTTACCAGGACCGTCACCGGTTTGTCCCAACTATACTTCAATTTGTACAGTAGTTTTAGCTCTTTATAGATATCTACTGAAGTTGTAATTCATACATGTTATCTTTGTATGTTTTTAATTTAACTTCTTTGAATTTTAAGACCTCATCCATTTTTTTATTTATCTAACAGCGCTATATCATTTGAAAAAATTATATACCAAAGTATATCCTTCTTAATATGATGTCAAATCCCTAAATCAAAAGGATCAACCTAAATCCTTATCTACCTTATTGGGGTGCACTATTAAGTGACCACCCTTGGAGTCGGAGTAGTCCCAATGAGTTTTTTTAACTAAGTAGATCACTAAATTGGAGCTTGGTGAAACTAACTTGGTAAATCTTAGACCCTATTTTGAAAAGGTGTTATTTCTGTGTTCATTTTTAAAATGAGCTAAAAACTTGGCCTAATTTGAAAATTTTCCTAGCATGATGCCAACATTCCCCATCGGTATCTTGAAGGGAGAAATAAAAAACACATTTTTCTTGCGTGAAAAAATAGGTGAAAAGTTATTAAAGCATTTTACCTGAAAAAACACTTTACGTGGCTAATGGACCGAAACAAACAATTTAGTGAACGATGCACCGAATAGGGCATTTCACAAAAATCCATTTTTTAGCCATTTTTTTCGAGGGTCGATCCTCATTTTATATGTTGAGGGTCCATGTCGACCCTGAGGAGAGCCCTTGTAGAAAATCCCTCTACCCTCGCTCCTCAGCATCTACCCCTCACTACGTGTTGCTATGGAAATCTCGGTTATCGAGAACTGGTGCGGCTTGGCCGCCACTTCTTGTCGAGGAAGGAATTGGGAGATCTTTTGTTGCTGTTGTAGCAGTAGTGTTAGGAATTTTATTGTGTTGGTTAATTCATGGGTTGGACAAAACTTTGGGTCCATTTGAATTGTAATTTTGTGTTTCTTTTAGAATGGATTGTGGTTGAGTCATCGGAAGACCTGAAACGACGGCTAGAGTGTTTTGGAGCTAAGAGAGCCAAATTCCATAACACAAGTTTGTTATAGTGAAGCTTCATTTTGCTAGAACGAAGTCCGGGACAGAGAAGGCACTCACTATAGCGATGCCTCCTACTTGCTACATCGAGCTTGGATGGAAAGCCTAGTTTGATCCAACTTTCTAAGTAGAGTTTGAGATTGATTGCTATTCTGATTATATCATTATTAGAAAAATCTTGCACGGGTTTTGGGCTATAAAAATGCTGATTCTCTTAACCTTAAGTAAGACAAGAAGTTGCTCTCTCCTGTTCTAAGGTGAGAAAACCCTAAGAGAGATTTGTTGTTTTCTAGAGTCATCATTGAGAGATTGGGCCAAAGATTTGCTCTATACGATTTACTGCTTTCTATTTTCTTATAGAAGATCTGAGCATCTTAATTCTCAAGATGTCATCGGAGGATCAAACATAAGGAGCGATATGCAGCGAGTAGTTGTGGTAGCGAAGAGTTGTGCAAAAGCAACTAATAGCCATTCTAGTAAAACACTCTTTCAAATAGAAATTGAGGGTTAACACCAGATAGAGGACGACCATCGCCATGAAAGCCGAGGGCGCTCTTATCTCGGAGGGCCTGGACGATTGAGATCCTATCAAGAGCTTCTCCTCGCAAGCTTTTATAGTGGGGAGCCTGAGAGGAGCTTCGATTTGAGACGAGAAGTCCCGAGGGGAAGTCCTAAGAGTGTATCTGCAGCAGATGCCCCATTGAATCTGAAAGCCCCACGAACATGTAGTCCTTTAAGTGAGTGGAGAGATCGAGAGGAGCTGAGAGGAGTGGCCTTGAACGGAAATCTCCATTGTTGAGTCCGACTCGGATGTCGATCCACCTTCGACGCCCATTGTAGCTGATCCAAACCCGGTGGACGGACCCGTCGTTGAAGGAGACCCCCACATTGGAAGCATTCACCCTCAGTCGCCGAACGCTCAACATATAAAATGAAACTGTTGAGGGTAGACGTTGACCATCAACACATAAAATGAGGGTCAATATCGACCCTAAAAAATGGTAAAAAAAAAGGTGGGTTGTTGGACAAAATGCCCTATTTGGTGCATGGTTCGCTAAAGTGTTTCTTATGGTCCATTGGCCGCAGAAAGTGTTTTTTCGGGTAAAATCCTCAAGTTATCATTAAAGAATTGCAGGGTTGAAAAATCTTAGTCTAAACCTCACAACAGAAAACATGTGAAAAAGTTTTGGCTTTCTCCTAATCTAGCCTTGAATGTAGCCATGATCGGAACATATGGTATTCAATTTTTATTTTTATTTTTTTGCAGATTTTTAAGGTTTGTTATTCCTAATGAAACCCTCAAAAACACTTTGAAATAAAAATTAACAAAAAGAGTTCAAAATAATAAAATAAAATAATTTTATAGATAAATATCTTATATTTCAAATTAATGTGTTACCTACTTTTTTGCAAGTGTCTTCCATTATTAACGCTTCTACAAAAAAAAAAAAAAAAGTGACATGTAGTTATCATTATTTCAAAATATTGATTTTAATATCATAGTGATCTTAAGGATGAGATACATCTAATGGCCCATTTCATGTGTTATGAATCATATTGCATGGCATGATTATTATTAAATTAGTTGTTGGGTTCATGTAATTCTCAGATAGACATTATATGGGAGTGATAAATCATATTGCATGTAGGGGTGAAAGTGGGTTGGGCCGTCCGCGGGCGTTATAGGCTCGGCCCGAGCTCGGCTCGAAAGACAAAAGAGCCGAGTTAGGGCCTAGGAGGAGGCCCGTTTGCTTAAAAGGGCCGAACTCGGGCTTGATGAAGCCCGGCTCGTAAGCCCTAGGGCCTACATATATTAATACACATATTATATATATATATATGTACACTATACAGTAGATAATACATATATGATATAACATAATCCATAAATCCTAAACCTTAGTTTTAATCCAATATAAATAATCCATAAACCCTAAACTTAAGCGCTAAACCTTAAACCCTAATTTTAATCCAATATAAATAATCCCTAAACCCTAAATACTAAATAATCCATGAATCCTAAACCCTAAATCTATATTAACATTGACCTATATCATTATAAAACGGGTCGGGCTCACAAGTCGAGCCTAGGGCCTCAATCAAGCCGGGCTCGAGGGCCGGCCCTACTTAATAAGAGCCGAGCCCGAGCCAGGATTTTTTAGGCCCTCTCAAGCTAGGGCCGGGCTAGGGCCTATTAAAAAATACTAGGGCCGAGCCTAGGGCCTGTCAAAGCCCGGCTCGGCCCGACCCACTTTCATCCCTAATTGCATGGCATGAAGCATTCACCGTCGTCGCCGAACCCTCAACATATAAAATGTAACCGTTCAGGGTCGACGTTGACCCTCAACACATAAAATGAGGGTGAATATCATCCTAAAAAATGGTAAAAAAAAAAAAAAAAAAAAGTGGGTTTTTGGACAAAATGCCCTATTTGGTACATGGTTTGCTAAAGTATTTCTTACGGTCTAGTGGCCGTATAAAGTGTTTTTTCGGTTAAAATCCTCAAGTTATTATTAAAAATTTGCAGGTATGAAAAATCTTTGTCTAAACCTCACACCAGAAATATGTGAAAAAGTTTTGGCTTTCTCCTAATCTAGCCTTGAATGTAGCCATGATCGGAACGTATGGTATTCAATTTTTTTTTCTAGATTTTATGGTTTTTTATTCCTAATGAAAACTTCAAAAACACTTAGAAATAAAAATTAACAAAAAGAGTTCAAAATAATAAAATAATATAATTTTATAGACAAATATTTTATATTGCAAATTAATGTGTTACCTACTTTTTGCAAGTGTCTTCCATTATTAACGCTTCTACAAAAAAAAGTGACATGTAGTTATCATTATTTCAAAATATTGATTTTAATATCATAGTGATCTTAAAGGATGAGATATATCTAATTGCCCATTTCATGTGTTATGAATCATATTGCATGGCATGATTATTATTAAATTAGTTGTTGGGTTCATGTAATTCTCAGATAGACATTATATGGGAGTAATGAAATGGATCTTCAAATACTCTTAAATCAAAGGGTGTGAGAAAAATGAATTGGGTGCCTATGTAGAATTTGTGACCATTTTAAATATAGGTGTCTATCAAACATTCTTTTGACAGGATAGTCATGTTTAGATCTGATGGGCCAAGCCTAAGGGCCCAACTCATGTTACAAGATCCAGTTAGCCAATAAGGTCCAGGCCCAAAGAAGTCCGTAGGCCTGGCCTCGTCATCAATAGAGCATCCGGGAGCCTCACCCTCATCGCCTTGGAAATGGTCAGCGCCCCACCTCATCCTTTGACCGAATCTCATGGAGAGCACGTAGCTGCCTCGCACGTTGAGAAGAGCTCGCCAGATACAACAGACTAGCCAACTACTTACTAATAAGTCGCCCCAATCTGTTAGGGAGCGACTATAAATTGTAAGCCCCACCAGCACTTGGGGGGCATGAGAAAAATACCGAAGCAAGAATCTCTCCTCTACACCCTCTCAAAAGTTTGTAATCTCTGAAATACTTGAGAATTAATACATCCGGCGATCTCAGCCTTTCCGAAAGTGGACATAGGTCACACTGACCGAACCACTATAAATCTCTCTCTCATCTCAATTACTGCATTTATTACCTATTGACTGACCGGTGGTGTGAGAAGTCATTTTTTGCATCATCAGTTTGGCGCCGTCTGTGGGAAACGACTAAAGTTCTCACGTCAGTATCCTTCCTCTTTTCAAAAATCATGGTGATCACCACAAGATCCGCAAGACGACCAGAGGATAATCCCTCCAGAGAAGGCGAGAATAATCCTCCACCGACTAATCCTGCCCCAAATGCCCCTGTTCCCACTCCACAACAGATGTTGGAGACCATGCAACAGCTGGTAACCCAAAACCAGCAAATACTACAGCTCATGCTCACAGCAGGGCATGGAGGAGCACACTTTGGAGGAGTACAGCATGGAGTACCGTGCCCGGGACACCCAAGGGCCTCACGCTGACGAGCTCCTCCCCCGGGCGCCCATCCCCCGGGCGCCAATCCCCTGGGCGCCCCTCTCCCGGGCGCCCATCCCCCGGGTGCCAATCCCCTGGGCGCCTATCCCTTGGGCGCCCAAGGGTTTCCTCTGGCCCCCCCTTTTGGGGTTACACTGGGGGCTGGGAGAACACGTCACGAAGGGCCTCCTCCACCCGGTGGAGCCCAATTTGAAGGATTTCCACCTCCAGGAGGAGCAAGTCATGGAGGACTTCCACCACCGGGGAGAGTACATCATGAAGGACCCCCACCTACTCCCTCTGCTTCAAATGGGGATGGTCCTAACTTCCAAGAAGGGGAAAGTGAAAACATGGAGGAGAGCAACTTCCATGATCACTCTCGAGGAGCCCCCAATCGCTGGGACGAGAAGATCAGGGAAATGCAGAATCAATTGGGTGATGTCTTCAACACCATGAAGGCACAGGCTCCAGAAACGGTGGATTACCTAGTCAGGCAGACGGACACACCGTTCAAGCCCTACGTGGTGAACTACCCACTCCCTCCGAAGTTCAAGATGCCGTCCATGGAGACCTTTGATGGAACGAAAGATCCATTAGACCACCTGGAGACCTACAAGACCATAATGCAGCTACATAATATCCCTGACGAAATTATGTATAGGGCATTCCCAACTACATTGAAGGGTCCCGCATGACAATGGTTTGCCAGTCTCACCCCGGCCTCCATAGGCTCCTTCGCCGAACTAAGCAGATCATTTGTGGCACAGTTTATTGGTGGACGCCGCCAACAAAAGCCTGCCACCCACTTGCTCAACGTAAAACAGGATCGAGACGAGAGCCTGAGGAGCTACCTCACTCGTTTTAACGAGGAGGTCCTTCAGGTCGAGGAGCCCGATGATAAGGTCAGCATGACCGCCTTCCTAGGAGGCCTCCGATCATCAAGCTTCCTCTTTTCAGTAATGAAGCGACCACCAAAGAGCATGCCAGAACTATTGGCAAAAGCTCAAAAATATATGAATGCTGAGGAAATCAACAGGTCCAGGCGAGGTGAATCATCTCACGGATCGCCAAAAGGTTGACCTCTGCACTGTTCTCAAACAGGCAGCCTATCTCCAGCTTAGTGGCCCTCTCGCGGGTCACCAAAAGCTTGGCCTCTGCACTGTTCTCAAACAGGCAGCTTATCTCCAGCTTAGCGGCCCTCTCGCGGGTCACCAAAAGCTTGGCCTCTGCACTGTTCTCAAACAGGCAGCCTATCTCCAGCTTAGCGGCCCTCTCGCGGGTCACCAAAAGCTTGGCATCTGCACTGTTTTCAAACAGGCAGCCTGTCTCCAGCTTAGCGGCTCTCTCGCGGGTCGCCAAAAGCTCGATCTCAAAAAGGTGTAGCTCTCTCACGAGCAACCCTCAAACTTTGTCTCTGCTCTCGCGCAAACAGCCTCTATCTCCAGGTTATCTACAACCCGCGGGACTACTACATTAGATCACCGGAACCAGTTTCCTGGCTACCCAAATCAAATGCCTGGACAGCACAAGAGCTGCTCGCCCACGCAGACAGTAGCTAACTCCTCAGCAGCGAAGTCCATGCACGCAGCATCGAATCCCATGCCTTCAGGCGCCCAGGGAGGGGCGCCCAGGCATCCCAGACACCTCGGGCGCCCAGGCAGGGGCGCCCAGCATCCCAGGCAGGCTCCCAAGCGCCCAGGCGCCCAAACCATGGGCGCCCAGGCCTCCCAGCTGGGCGCCCAGCACTCCTCAGGGGTCCCAGGCGCCCAGCACTCCTCAGGGGCACCCAGACCTCCTCAGAGGAGCCCAGCACAGGCGTCGGCCCCTTTGCTTGCCCAGAACCTTGCCCAGCGCGCCTGCTCGCTATTTTGACCGTAAATTTTGGTCCGTAACTTCAAATGAGGCTTATTATATATTAAATCGAAGCTCTCGGCGAGCCCTACAAGACTCACGGCCTATGGCCGTGACTAATGTTGTCAAAAGTCCAAAAAAGGCCTCGAGATAGATGTTTTGGCCTCCCGAAGTTTTTGCAGTTGCGAACTCAGTTGAAAATTCAAACGAATGCCCTCCTCTCCAAGTTCCATTGGACATAGGGCATTGGGGGGCAAATGATGGGCCAAGCCTAAGGGCCCAACTCATGTTACAAGATCCAGTTAGCTAATAAGGTCCAGGCCCAAAGAAGTCCGTAGGCCTGGCCTCGTCATCAATAGAGCATCCGGGAGCCTCACCCTCATCGCCTTGGAAATGGTCAGCGCCCCACCTCATCCTTTGACCGAATCTCATGGAGAGCACGTAGCTGCCTCGCACGTTGAGAAGAGCTCGCCAGATACAACAGACTAGCCAACTACTTACTAATAAGTCGCCCCAATCTGTTAGGGAGCGACTATAAATTGTAAGCCCCACCAGCACTTGGGGGGCATGAGAAAAATACCGAAGCAAGAATCTCTCCTCTACACCCTCTCCAAAGTTTGTAATCTCTGAAATACTTGAGAATTAATACATCCGGCGATCTCAGCCTTTCCGAAAGTGGACTTAGGTCACACTGACCGAACCACTATAAATCTCTCTCTCATCTCAATTATTGCATTTATTACCTATTGACTGACCGGTGGTGTGAGAAGTCATTTTTTGCATCATCAAGATCTATGCCCATGGGATACATGCCAGTGGAACTGCCTACCAACACGACATATATGCAATTATTTTAATAGATGTATATATTAAAGGACGCTTTTTTTTTTTTTTTTTTTTTTTTTTTTTTTTTTTATGAATAAAGATCTCAATGTAGTTAAAAAAAAGGGATAGATCACAAGTGCAAAGCTATTGTACATACAACTATATAAAAAAAAAGGCATAATGATCTAAAGTTATATCTAAATGCACAAAATATCTTATATAGTACTAAATAAATTATGGGAAAAATGGGTTTAAATTTGGTGCAACTAAGGTTCAACATGAACTCTAAATTTATAAATCAAAATAGAACATAGATTAGAGCAGTTTATAGATATATATTTTGCTTTGGTAAATAGGCGCCCACATGCACCTTTCCCTATGACCCACCTATAATTCGGAATTGGTCCCTAGTTTTTTCTATGAAGAAAAGATTCCTCACCACTACGCTTGTAATGGATTAACAAAAATTATAGTAAGAAAAACCTTCACTAATAGAGTAGATGTAAATGGTTATCTCCCATCATTAGGCTAGCTGGCATGCCCGCTCGAGTCGGCCAGCTTATGAAGGCTTGGCTCGTTGTAGGTCGACTTGGCTCAAGCTTGCCTCTCGTTATGTAGCCGACTAGGCTCAGCTCAAGCTGGGTCATTAAAAGGCTCAATCCGGGTTGGTGTATGTATATAATAAGCATATATTTAATACAGAATCTAAGCCTTTTTGACACATCTGTAGTTTGGCTTCAAACTAAGCAAGTAAATGCAATTGCATACAAAGTTCTTCTTGTTACATGAGATTTCGCACAAGAAAGCTTTATAAGCAAAATCTGCAACCATGAGGATACCCCATCAACACCATGGGGCTCACTTGGGCTCTCCTTTGACCAGAGTGGACCCTTTACACACTCAAATCCATTGACTTGGCAGTAAGCTAGCCCAATTTGTCATTCATTTAATTCTATTTACTTTTTGGATTGAATCTCAAAAGCGAACAGTTCCAGGACCTTTAGATTTTGATATTATTAAGTCAATGGTTTTAGGATATTTTAATGGGGCCACCCACATCCATTATCCATGATAAGGTTTGTCTGTCTTTCTACTTCGGCTAAAAGACTTTGGTCCAGGTGAGTTCAACGAGTATAGCACAAGAGAAGTATGTAGTCTATTATCAAAATAAAACTGCCCCAACCTTATATTAGGTGATTATTTTTACCTAGTCAAGTTCTTTAGAGACTTTAGTATTAACCCACATTTTTTAAAGATATAATATATGTTTTTCTAATGTTTTTACTACACATAATTCACTAGGAGAAGTCCAACTAGGGAGCCCACTTGGAATCTCACCTATAAGGTAGGATGAAATGTCAGTTGTGCCAATAAAAGTCAAATTTCTCTTTCGGTTAAAAGAGCTGACATCGACATTAGAGTCTACCTATTGAAAACTCAAGCCGCTCAAAATAATGGCTCTCACACTGTACGGAGAATTCTCCCAATTTTACCCGAATAAGAACTGGTCCTTACAATAAGATAGAATGCTAGGCCACATTATGGTGTTCTACACATTGGTTTTACATGAGTCTCTTGCAGACAGGAATCATGTGAAAATCAACCCCGCCAACTTATTCTAGTTCTTGATTTAACCATGTTAAAAATCTCAGGAGAGTCAATTAAACATTGATTTAAAAATAAAATAAAAATACTCAATCCAACAATAGAGAAAGGTTGATGAGTACAATAACGAACACGATGCCACATCGTAGTGTGAACCAAATGGGCTCCCAAGCTCGATTGCACTTTGTAGGAGAAAATTCTTCATAATTAACCAATACACTCATGGTTAGTGGCGTTAGACGGCATTTAGTTTCACACACACGTCCAGGGAATGGACCATTGAGTCACCAAGTTAGAAAAAAAAAATAAAATAACACTGATCCAACAGTTAAAAAAAATACCCACATCATAATTCACATGCTACACCAAAAACACAAAAAAAGTCCCCATTGTCCACATAATACGCCAGAATAATGTAGTTTAACAGTATCTCCTTTTTTCTCCTTTGATGATGAAACATGATATTTCTTCACAATTCAAAATATCCGGAGATTACAAGACAAAACCGTCTCCTCCTCTCTCTCTCTCTCTCAAATAAGATCAGGATTCAGAACGGCGTTTCCTTTTAATATTTTTTTTTCTCTCTTATCTCCTTTCGAGCTTTCGTTCTATTGTTTGTTGAACGGCAATGGAGCAAGAAGCCAGAGAATTTGAAGACTGGGAAATGCTCCAAATCACTGACAAGGGTCTTCTTGCTTCTGCATCCGATGAAAAATCTAGCGGTCTCGATGTACTTATTGGTGGGTCTGAGCGTGTAATCAAGTCGGATTACTTTTCCCTCGGTTCCGAGGGGCAATACGAGAAGAAAGCAGTTGAGGAAGATCAGGAACAGGTTTGGTTTGGATCAGATGATTCCAGCTTGATTGGTCCTCGTTTGGAGCCTGGGAGCGAAGTTGAAGCGAAAGGAGATTTGGGTTTTCGAGGAATCGAGAGTGCGGATGGGAGTTTGGGTGTTTCAGGGTCGGGTTTGGGCAGAAACGGATCGGTTGCAATGAATTTGGGAGAGTTCGAGGGGAAAGATGAGTTGGGTCATGGAGTTGATGTGAAAAACGAGGTGGGTTTTGAAGGAATTGAGAAAATTGTGGATGAACGGGATAATCCCATTGAGTTTTGGTTGGATTCAGGTAGCAAAGATGGGAGTGCTAGGGAATTCGATGAAAAAACGGAACCGGGTCTTGGAGCTGATGCAAAAAGGGAGGATTCTGAAGGTATTGGAATAGAGAGTAAGAATTCTGGTGAACTCATATTGGATTCAGGCGGAGTTGAATTGGTTTCGGAGAAATTTGAGGGCGCCATGGGTGAAGATGAATTGGATTCTGGTGATCTTTCAAAGATGGGAGATAAGTTGGATTCTGGTGGAGTCATGGAGTCTGGAGGAGGAGAAGGAGATGGTTTGGATTCTGCTGCATTTGTTGAGGAAGGAGTTGAATTCCCATCTGTGGTTGAGAGTGGTGGTGGTTCTGAGGTTAATTTGGGTGATGGAGAGAAGAAGGGAGTGATTTGGTATAAGCTTCCTTTGGAGCTTCTAAAATTTTGCATTTTCAGGACTAGTCCTATTTGGTCAGTCTCCATAGCTGCAGCTGTGGTGGGATTTGTTATCCTTAGGAAGAGATTGTATAAGATGAGGCGTAAGAGCCGAAGCATTCCACTGAAGGTTAGCATGGACGATAAGGTGAGCTCTTCTCACAGCCATGATCATTTTTTTTTACTAATTATATTTGGATACTCATATTTGTTTTTCATAGTTCTCAAATCATCTCTTTAGTTTGCTAATAAATGGTCGTCGTCGTCGTCATCAGCTGAAACATAGTCTTTGCAAAGCTAGTAGGTTGACTGTTTGAGTGATATTTCAGATAGAATTAGGCTCAAAATTTGGTTATGAATGTTTTTATGGCCAACTGCTTGCCCGACACTAACCCTCCACTTTTTCCTAGTTTTACAAGCATTTGGACAATTGAGTTTTCTTTTATAGGATGTTGGGTGGAATAGATTGTCCTATCCTGGATTTTGACTCTCAATTCTTGTTTGTTAATTGCGTGTTCTGATTGGTTTATGATTTAGTTCCAATGGTTTATTTGGTGGAGAAATTGTTTGCTTTGGTAGTTTGGTTGGTTAGTATTGGGTGGGAAAATTTCAGATGGGCTGGTTAGTGGACGGTAATAGCAGTTTGCCTTATTGTATAAGGAAGCTGCATCCTGTTGAGCTACTGAGATCCCAAACCAAATTGCCCAACAAACATGAGATTCCGAACCAAATTCTCCCAAAATTTCTTAGATGTAGTGTCTTCATTAGAAGGGTCCTTCTAGGAATGATCCTGGGCCTAGATATCAGGATTCTTAAATTTTCAGGTGGGCCACATGTTGGAAAAAGTGGGCGGTTGAGATTTAAAGTGAAACTGTTAACTCCTGATATTTGAGGTTGGCAATGCTATTGATGGGTCCACCATGGCCTTCTGATGAAGGGTTGAATCTCACACACTTGTTCCATGTGGGGAACTATTGGGGATCTCTTTATATTTGTTTCTATGAATTTCTAAGGCCCCGTTTGGCATCGTTCCAATGTTGTTCCCGATTTTGTGCCGAGACCAGGTTGTGCTGAGACTAGGTTGTGCTTAGACTATCCATGCAGAACTTGTTTGGTAGCGTTATTCTATATTGTTGTGCTGAGAATATGCTTGCGGAACTTGTTTGGTAATATTATAATAGCCAACATAATAATGTTAGGCAACACCATTGAACTTAAATTTATTTTAGCAGTACATGGGACATAACTTTAGAAATTGAAACATGGGTCCCACCTTCAAATGATTAAATTATAATATGGGTCCACCTTGATAAGTCCAAGCATCACTTGAACTTCTACCCCACCTTTAGATATGATCTCTCACATGGAACGGTGCTGTGCAACCATATAGATCTTTGATTGATAGGTTCATCTTGGAAACAATAGGCTAGTTGGTTTCAGTTCATATTTTTTTTTTTTACCTTAAGATTGGTTGATTTCTATTTACTTAAATAAGTCTTTACCATTTTCCTTTCTATAAGTACAATCTGCACAGTAGTTTCAGTCAACGGAGAGGTGGCTGGAAAAAATGGTTTCAGGTCGTCTATGGTCAAAATAGCTTTGGTTCTTTTGCCCTACTGGGGGCAGAGGGAAAGAGACTTTGGGTCGTTTGGTCTATCAGAGAGAGAGAGAGAGAGAGAGAGAGAGAGAGAGAGAGAGAGAGAGTTCATGTTTGAAAGGGTCGGTTGACCTAGGGGGATGGGGAGGGGGAGGACGGACCCATGGGAGAGAGGAAGTGAGGGCGATGGAGTTGTACATGTAGAGCTTTTGATGGCTACATGCTTAAGCAGTAAAAAGTGAACAAGTTGCGTGCCAGCCGGTTGTTCAAAAAAAAAAAAAAATGAAGTTAAATCGTTTTTCACTTCTTAATCTAGCCAGACAGGTTTCCCGGGATCGTTCCCACAAAATTGGAGTTTAGAATGCTAATTACACTTACCAAACACAGTTTCCACGGTCTAATCCTGTGGGAACACCGGAACATCCCCTTGGCATGATGCCAATCAGGGCCTAAATGTCAACTTGATTATGTGCTGTTGAGAGAATGGTTTGCTAGTTCTAACCTTGACAAAGATATAAGCATTATACTTCTTCCTATAATAGGCCCTTGGGACTCTTACTCTACCTTATCCATGTTCCATTTTCATTCTATTTATTTATTGTTTGTTTGCTGGTGTAATTCATGGGAGAGGAGTTTCCCGAGGGGCCTGAACCTGAGTGAATCTACCATTTGTTGACATGTGTAAGGTGTGTATGGTTTATGTTCCAAAAAATAGCCGGTAGGACAGACTGAGATTGAGTTCACTTATCCCACACCAAAATCTATCAGATCAGAATATTTCTTATACCCTTTGAGTAGTATCCCTCAAATAGATTGTTACGAAAATGCTTTCTTACAACCAAGGGACGTCTCTCTCTCTCTCTCTCTCTCTCTCTCTCTCTCTCTCTCTCTCTCTCTCTCTCTTGTATATATGATCATCATCATCATAGCCCTGCCCTAACTATGTTGGGGTTGGCTACATGAATTCTATTATGCCATTCTAGTTGATCATGGGCCAAATCCTCACAGAGGTTGCACTTCTTCAGATTCATCCTTACTAATTCCATCCATTTCTCTTTGACTTACCCTTTTTCCTTGAGGCGCCATCCGTAGTTGGCATGCGTTGGGCATTTCCAAACCATCTCAAATGAGTATCTATTAATTTATCATTTGTTGATACTAAATCTAAATGCTTCCAAGTGCGCTTATTTCTAATTCTATTTTTCCTAATTTTACCACCCATCAATGTCAACATTCTCATCTCTGCCACACTTATTTTTTTGCATGTGATGTTTCCTAATTGGCCAATATTTTGTTCCAAAGGTCATAAATAGTCTAATTATTATCTTTTAAAATTTTTCCTTTAATTTTGTTGATATGCACCTATCACAAAGCATTGTAGAGCAAGCCTACACTTAAATCATCCAGCTCTTATCCTATGTTTGACATCCTACTCAACCTCCCTATCCGCATGAATTATATAGCTAAGGTACCGGAAGGACTCTTCGTCGTATCATTTAAGCTTCAATACTCATTGGAGTTACATCTCTTTGCATATCTCCACAAGGTATCAGAAAGACATGTTTTGGTATCTCTTAAACTTCGATACTCATGAGTGAGATCTCTATGCACATCCCCCACAAGGTATCAAAAGGACACCTTTTGGTATTTCTTAAGCTTCGATATCCGACACTTTTTGGTATCTCTTAAGCTTGGATACTCATATGAGTTACATCTCTATGCACATCCCCACTCAAGTTATAATTCGTGCATTCCATCTTTATGAGAAATATTTTAAAGCCTTTGGATTCTACAGCTCCCGCCGTCTCTCAAGATTCGCATTCACTTCATCTCTCGACTGGTCTACCAATACCATATCATTTGCAAACAATATACACCAAGGTACCTCCTCTTGATTACGAGTGATTAACTCGTCTATAATTGATGCAAAGAAATAAGGGCTTAAAGTTAATCCCTAACACACATGATTACTGGAAACTCCCACGGGTAGTTCTCACATTCAACACTGCTCCCTCTTACGTGTCTTTAATGATGTTGAAATAACCTCTTGGGACACTCCTTTTATCTAGAATGCACCAATTCAAATCTCTAAGTACCTTGTTGTAGACTTTATCTAGATTGATGAAGAACATATGGAGATTTTTCTTTTTCTCAGGGTATTGTTCCATTAATTGTCTAAGTGAGAAGATAGCTTTCAGAGTTGACTTCCCTGGCATGAAACCAAATTGATTTTATGATATTACAGTTTTTTGTCTAAAACTTTGCTACATTACTCTCTCTCTCTCATAGTTTCATTTCATAGTGTAACTCATGAGTTCAATCCCACAATAAGCAATGCAACTTTGTACATATCCTTTGATCTTGTATATAGGTACTAGAATTCTTCTCCGTTCATTGACATTTTCTTTGTCCTTATTATCTTAGTAGCACAATAACCCATGCTAAGCACGGGCATATTTACCAATAAAAACTGAAGCAACATACAAAAAAATCAATAGTAAGAGAAGTTGGGTGGAAAGGAAAGAGGAGTATATGTAGAGTAAGTGTATACGAGATTTGGGATGGAAATGAAGTTGTTGAAAAGAGGAGTGAAAAGTTAGAAGAAGTAGAGTGGTTGCATGTGGAAGTGGTGGGGGGCAGTAATGTGGGTTAGTTATGGAGAAGGGACAAGGGTTATAACTCCTAGTCAAAATCGGTAGTTACGGTCAAAATTAGCTTTAAAATGCTTGGCTTTAATATAGTATAATTGAAGAGCCTACTTAATCAAATCCATCCAAAATATCTTTTTTTTATTTTTTGGATTGTCATCCAAAACGTCTATCTATCTTGTACATAACATGATATGAACATTTTAAAGAAAAAAAAAATGTACACTTATTGAGGGCTTTAGGCTCAGGATCTTGTATTTGTGATTTGAAGGATTGAAAACTATTTTATATACCTTTGGGTGCAACTCACCAGTAAGAGTGGTCATCCAATCAAAGTTTTCTCCCATTTATTAATGAAGATGGTGACATTGTAGGGATTTTACTTGTATGTGCGCTTCCATATAATACTAAGTGTGGGCACACCACACATATGCTTGCTTTTGTGCATACGTATGCATTATCTGGAAATAAAAGTCTTTTGACAAATCAAAATGTCAAATCCATGCTTGGTTGGAGTTAATATGATACCTGCAAACCTATGATACCCAGATAATATGAGCAATGTATTGCATCATATTGTATCCGATACACCACTTTTTGTGCAAAAAACACGTCCATATCTATGTTGTATGCCTGCCATATCTTGGCATTGTAGGTGTAAACCCAATTTCAAATGTGTGAGCAGGTTGTCCTTTTATGTTGCAAGTGAAGTAAATATTACAACTTACAACTGCTCCCATTTGTGCTTGGTATAAGCTACTAAGTTGCAGTCTGGACTTTCCAAGTGGAATAAATGGAATGCTCAGTGCAAGGTTTAAGCATTTCTCCGCATCAACGTTAACTGGTTAGAGGCTGGAGGATCTGGAGTGGCTGGTTTTTCTCAACTGGTTTGACCATTGATTCTGAATGGCCAAAATTGGGCAATTCATAATGCTAGAATCACCTCACTAATTCCATTCGTTCAATCAGCTTTTCACCGGTAGGATGGGTTGCCTTGGACTGACCTAGTAAGGACACTTGTTTTAGTCACTTGGCCAGACATCCTCCATGGTATGATCCAGATGCTAAGACAACAGATTGCTGGGTCTTTAAAATGTTTGAAACATAATGGGGTTGAGTGCTGATATGCGGTGATGCGGCCCAAAAAGGGATTGCCGCTGAATGAGCCAGATCTAGCCCCATGATCCATGGGTAAGGCCAGGTCCATTGGGCGTAAGCATAAAGGCCCAGGGCTGGCCTAACAGGCCTTGCTAGTTTAGCAGGAGGTCCAAGCTCCCAATTCAGCAGTAAATCATATCTCATTGAATATCTTTAGTAGGATCATTAAGTATCTTCTTTTATTTAGTTTCTTATAGATTTAGGGTTTGGGTTCAAATGAGTCTTTAATTTTAAGTGAAGAGAATCTATGTTTACAAAAGGATATTCTCTCTTTGAAGGCCTATTTAAAGACGTCTCATATATTCTTAAAATCTTCATCAATCAAATTAAGACATTCTTTTCTCTTTGGATAGAGCCCTAGAATTACTTGTGGGTGCTTGAAGGTGCCTATGCTTGGGTGGATTCTTCTACTACAAAAGAATATTCTCTCTTTGAAGGCCTATTTAAAGACCTATCATATATTCTTAAAGGGGAACATTCATGTGCATCTATCCCTCACCAAAAATGGTGAGGGACACCCCTTTTGGGGGTGTTTCAAGTACAAGAGTGGTACAAGAAGAGTACTTTGTACCTGCCTCTTGTACTTGAAACAACCCCAAAATGGGTGTCCCTCACCATTTTTGGTGAGGGATAGATGCATATGAAGATCCCCCATTCTTAAAATCAATTGATTCATCAATCAAATTAAGACATTCTTTTCTCTTTGGATAGAACCCTAGAATTACTTGTGTGTGCTTGAAGGTGCCTATGCTTGGGTGGATTCTTCCACCAAGCCAGCTGCATCATGTGGGAAGTAATAACTAATTCATATTAGGAAGTGGATGACTGCTGGATGTTTTGTTCCTTGCATTTTCTCTATTTGTTCTGAGATTGTTCAAGAAGAGATATCGTTAAGAGGATAGCTTGTACTTATTCTTTCATCATCCTTCTTCAGCTTAAAGACAGAAGTCATTAGTTGTCCTTGTGAATTTTCTTGCACCATCAGAAATTTCCTTTGTTGTGTGTGTATTGTGGGGGAAATTTACAAGTTGGTGGTCCTTTCTATAAAATCTAAATAGTGCTTCAAGCTTGAATTTCTTTACTTTCTATTGGAAGACAAAATAAAGTGTAGTATGGAGATAATAATTACAAACAGAAACAAGATAATTCTGAAATTCTGGGCTAGTGGTTTGTAGTGCTCGCATATGCCATGGAACAGCACAGGTACAACTTGAGTGCAAATTCCAATCACGAATGTTGGTCTATCACCTGGTTGACATCTTAAAAAAATGTGCTCTTGGTTTGACCTCCATACAACTTGAATTTTCGTTTCAGATTTCTGTGATTGTTGTCTTTTGATGATGTAACTACCAATTCCAACTTTGAACTTTTTGATTTTGTATACTTCCCTGTTGTCTTCTTCACCCTATAACCTCACTGCGTATCACAGAGCCCCTCGATTCACAGTCGCATCACTTTAGGTTCTAGTATTTCCTAGTATTCTCTTCACATTTTCTGAAAGAGGTCAACGATCGGCATAGTGTCTCTCTTCTCATTTCTCAGACCTTCCCATGTTAACTGTTAAGTGATGTTGGTTTGGTTTTGGCCTATGATATATGGATACTTTAAAATGGGCAACATATTATGTTGTATCGTATCCGATACTTCCCTTTTCATGTGTAAAATCCGTGTCCATGCTATGTTTATGGCGAATCATATCCATGCCGTATTTGGGCATCATAGGCTTAGGCACTGTTTTTTATGTGCCACCATTTTTTCTAACTCATACTTGTCTACTTTTCTCTTTTGTGACATTTCCAATGCGACTCACCTTACTTATATTTGTGCATTCGTGAGAAGTCGTGAGTGAGGAGATTCATCATGCTGCTTCCTGGTTGAATATGGCCAGCTGTAGCAAGCATTTCCTGAGGTGTGTCTCATATATTAACAGTTTCTGAACGTGGTTCGCAGAGTGAGGGGATATGATGCATTAATTTGAATAATCAAATTGTGTCAAAAGAAATTTGATAATTTACGAAGAAATCTTACTTGCTATTTCAGTTATCAGCAGGATCATTTTTATGGCTGGTTCTTCATCCTCATATGTTATGATTAAATCAGTGCTATTTTAGGTTCCTCTAAAAACGAAGAAAGGAGTTGTGTTGTTTCACGAGAAAAGAAAAAACGATTTGCATATATATGAGACGTGGCTAGTGGTAACTCAAGTATATACTTGCAATGTTTTTGGATTTTAACGGGCTTTGCTGATCAATTTAAACTGGCTAGATTTCTTGCAAACACTTACAGATTAAGTATTTTCAAGCTCCTGTGTTTACTCTTTTTTTGCCTAATCTGATGGTGTGAAATATGCAGAAGGTGTCCCAGATTATGGTTCGTGTTGCACGTCTGAATGACGCATTTTCGGTTGTGAAGCGTGTGCCTATTATAAGATCTTCACTTCCAGGGGCTGGTGGGGTGACTCCATGGCCTGTGATGGGGTTGAGGTGAGATCTACCATGGAAAAAAAAAGTCACCTTCTTGGTGGGTAACCTTGGGAAATCTTCATAGTCCTATACATGGACTCCAATGGTTTGTGTATAATCTTTACAACTGATTAAAAAGTGTACTATTTGATAGATAAATCATCATGAACAGTGTTTCTGTACATTTGTTTACCTATATTCATGGTCTCTCTATCTCTATATTGGAGATGTCCTTAAATGTGTTTTAAGGAGTTGATATAGTTTTAATTTTTGAGTTTCATACATGCCATCTTAGATGGGCCATTCTTTCTATGCAAGGCTGACCCAACCCAGACAGAATTTGGTGTATACATGACCCATAGGACCTTGACCCAAATGGGCATGTGATATGAGACCGCACCAATACCTGAGCTTACCTTGTACCCTTGCTGATCCGAGTTTCTGTTCCATTGTCCAATATAGTTTAAAAAAAAATCTATTACTAAATAACCCTTTTTCATTTTTTTTTTTTGAGCAGGTACAAAATGCACATTGTAGAACGCAAGGTCTTTGTGCGGAAACATTTAATATGTATAATATATAATTGGGCCACCCTCACTTAGAGATGTCTCTCATAGCTTATAGCTAGTGTCAGAGCCAAAATTCTAGGCTCCTCTTGAGACCCACTTGGATGCATACCAATTATAGGAGGGTAGAGTGATTGTATGATGAAAGGTTCTCTTTGTAGATTTTATTTTGAGCAAAACCCATCTCCATCAAATCATTACAACAAATGGTTTAGAGACATTAAAGTTTAACGATTTTTAAGTTTCGCCTTTTTATGAAATTCATTCTGATGGTGGGTAGAATTTGGATTAGTGTCAAATTAAGGTGAGTGTCATCAATTCAAAGAGGTCTTTTAAGTGTGAGGGGGTTGGATTAATAACGGTCAAATGTGTTGAAAAAAAAAGGTGTCTTTCATCCAAGTGGTGAGAGACGTCTCTCAAGAGCATTTTTTTTTTTTTTTAAATGTAATCCGGGTATTAATGTGCCAAGATGAGGCATATACAGGCCTGGCCCGACTTTAGAAACACAGGCTCGGCCCCCACCCAAGCTTTCCCATTCAAGCAATTGTGTCGTGTCGGGCCGGGCCAGGCCAAACCAGTCTATCTACCAATTGTTTGGATAAAATACATTAAATTACAAGCATTCATTAGTTGGGCTGGGCTTTGTGCTTTCTGCCACTTAGGCCTATCAATGGGCCGGGCCGGGCTGGGCCTAGGGTTGTCCTTCCCTTGCCTTCAGGATTAGACGATACCTAAATTAATTAAGTCGATCAAATCCAAACCTCCCCACAAGACATGGTTCAATCAATGGCCAATGTCACTCCCCCATATTGTTAAATTTTTTAGCCCATTACCTGTAATGAGGTTAAGTCAGATTCGTCGGCTCAGGGTTATGTGAGAAATATATTTTTTTTCATTTTATCATCACGTGGGACCCTTGGTGTGCAATTTATACTAAATTCCCATGAATTGGAACTCGATTTAATTTGATACTAATCCAAATTATACTCACCATTGAATTGAAGTTTATAGAAACTAAAAAAACATTAAACTTTTAGACCGGGTCTGTTTGGATAGGCAAAAAATAGAATAGAGTGAAGTTAAATGGGCCTTAACCGTCTAAAATTTCAACTCTACTCCGTTTGAATGAATCTTGCCTGATAGATGAAGTAATGTTGTGAGCCACATGTACTCCATTTTACTTCAACTCTAAATACTTCAATTTCTTTAAGTAAAAGTGGATGCTACTCCAAACCTTAACTTCAAAATAAGCATCCAAATGGAGTGAAGTGAAGTACTCTACTTTGACTTTTACCTACTTCTCTTCACTCCCCTCCACGTGTGAAATCCACTTCATTTTACTCCACTCCTCATTTATCCAATCATGCCTAAAAGTTGTGTTGAATTGATTGAGATAATTTTTGCCCAAAATATTTGGTTGGTGTCCTTATACAGGGCATGTCCTCCCCCCACATGATTTTAGGCTTGAAATGTATAAACCTGCTGATAAGTTGTCTGGTGCTATACCAATGTAGGACAGGTACCAAACTCAAGGAACATGTTAAATTACCTTCAAACTGAATGTATTGGTGGGCGTATCAGAACCGACCATCTAGTGGGCCCCGCAATGGATTCCAACTGTAAAAAAATAAAAAATGGCTGTGCCCTAGAGTTTGATAAAAACATTACTGGGCTCCTAGTGGGCTGAAATCTGAATAGCAGTGAATTCACTTTTTCCTAAAAATCATCATTACAGGCCAGATGCTCTTCGTTGTTGCTGTTGCTGTTGCTGCTTTCAGCAGCAGCAGCAGGGGAAAATAATTGGGGTTGTTGAAAAGTTATCCACAAGATCAGAAACAGATACATTTGCAGGAACTGGATCCTCTACATTTGTATCCAATAAGGTCCCAATCAGTTTGAAGTTAGGACCTCTAGTTCATCACTGGACTTCCCAACTACTCACTCTAATGAGTGCATCAATTTTTTACGACTATATTTAAATTGTGCAAATTTCTTGTGGTTAAATTTGTTGGTAGTAACAGTTTGACCAATGCTGAAATGGGATGACTGCTAATTTAAGAAGCGTAGGTGTGCGTGAAAGGATTGAATTGATAGTAAATACTCATTCTCATAAGAAACAGCCATTGACTATAGCGGGTGCTTTGAAAAATGCAGGGCATTGAAAATTTTGATGTCAAATACATTTACGACATATTCCAACACCAGGAAGCATCCTTTCCTTTGTATCCAATTCCTGTAAATCTTAGTAGGGGCCATCAACAAAATCCAAACCACTCAAAAACATTGCCCCCAACTTGTACTATTCACTACTACCGGCATCCACTTCAGATTGATCATGTTGTTAAACATCTTATTAGAAAAAATTAGAAATTACGCTCATTTTCTTTTGTATCTCTCTTTTTTTTTATTTACAGAATCAATATAATGCTGGATATAACTGGAGTCTGATGGTGGGATAGTGATTTTTAATGGTTAAGATGTCAAAGTTGACCCCCTTTGATCTGATATTTATCCAAAATAATCGAAGTTTAAATAATTCCTGTAGAACTATTCGTACTATAACAATGCGATATTGCACAACCCTAGGATATCGCACAGGGTGGTATTTGCCCTAGGAAATTGCACGAATAACTTTGTCAAAAATATTTAAACTTCAACTGATTAGGGGTGAAAGCCAAGTCTAAGGATAGCTCTGTTGGCACCATCATAAAAAGAGAAAAAAAATCTACCTTCTTAGGAGTATAGTGCATTGAAAATAGGGATTGTGATTGTGCGACCACCCTTATACCTAAAATCTGTTATAGAATAATCGAAGTATAAATATTTCTTGTAAAATTATTTATAAAATAACGATGCGAAATCGCACAACCATAAAGCATCACACCGCATGATAGGTGGGATATCCCATAGCCCTAGGACATTACACGACCATGTGTGCAATATCCCATATGGATATTAAATAAATACTTTTACTGGAGATACTTAAAGGGTAATATTCAAGTGAGAATTAGTTCACACTTATTATATGAGAACTTTTTTCAGGGGCTCAACTAACAACTCATCCAAACCTAACAACCAATAGGGAACCCCCTGATAGTCACTAATCCCAAGAATCGGTACACATCCGAATGGACTTAACCGTTAGATCGATGGTTGAATATTTTTTTTTTAATATGATGCCTTTAAATTTGTGGGCCACAGATAAAAGGGTTAGGGAGATGTGTTTGGGGTCAAACTTGATACTTATGGTGGTCTTATATAGATCTTTTCATCCCCGATTCCATTTCCAAATGGGCCCACAAAAAATTTTCATATCATACGTGAGTTCTCACATGAATATTACGGATACTTAAACTCCAAATCCGATCACTCCCAATTGGGATTGAATGCAGCCGTAGCAATATGTATATCCCTAGAAAAAATATGTGAGGTGATGGGCGATCATTTGATTGGATGACTCTGGATTCTTTCCTTTGGCTTTCTGCTTGATGTGATAGGCCATCACCCTCTATCCTTCCACTGTGGAAAATTAGTTCTGATGTGACATAGCATTTGGGTGGGCCGTAGTAAATTCAATGCAGCAAAAAGGATCCACGTTTTAGTACGGGATCCACGTTTTAGTACGGGAGCAAAAAGGATCCACGTTTTAGTACGGGAGCTGCTATTGCACATAAATTTTTTTTCTTTCCATATATATATATATTTAAAAAAAAAATCAGTAAAATTACTTTTGTTGCCCATCCTCTACTTTTCTCTCTCCTCCCTCCCTCTTCACCTCTGGGCAGTGAACCACCTCTGGCTGGCAGTGAACCACCTCTGGCCGGCGGCAGATCCACCACCGTCCCCTCTCCTCCCCTACTGCCTCCCTCCCTCTCCACTGTTTTTCCCTCTCCTCCTCCTTCTCCAGTGTTTCTCTCCCCCCACCTCCCCTTCACCAACGGCAATGGGTGACCCCTCCCCTCCCCTCCCTCCTCCCCCCTGTTTTCTCTCTCTCCTCCTTTTCTCTCCCCCTACCTTCCCCTTCACCTCCGGATCCATCTTGGACCGGCGAGCGCCGGCTGCCCTCCCCCACCGTTTTCTCTCTCCCTTCTCCCACTCTCTCCCTCCCCCATTGTTTTCTCTCCCCCTTCTCTTCTCCCTATCTCTCCCTCCCCCACTGTTTTCTATCCCCCTTCTCTTCTCCCTGTCTCTCCCTCCTCATCTCTCTCCCTCTCCTTCTTTCTCTCCCTTCTTTTTCCTGGCCGGCAGCAGATTAGGCATCTTGGCGATCATTGTGACTGCCTGACTGTCCGATCTGCCACCGGGCGAAGGTGAATGGGGAGGTGGGTAGAGAGAAAGGGAGAGGATGGGTAAAAAGGTAATTTTATAGGGGATTTTTTTTTAAATGTGTGTGTGGGAAGGGAGGAAACCCCGTGTGCCAATAGCAGCTCCCTTTAGTATATCATCAATTAGTTGTTGATATATATTGTAATATAATAGCCACAACAGACAGCTAAGATTATCCATGTATGGAGAATGTGCTACATTGTGTGATCCTACCATATCTTAATCATTTTCAGGTGAATTGAGGATTCTGCACTGGCATGAGAAATCAAAGTCTTTGAGAGGTGGCATCCTAGCTGGGTCAGTTGGAATAGAGAGAGATGTTTTTCTTCCCCTTCTATAGGAGGTTTTCAATCTTTTGAGCTGTACTAATCCTTCGGGCGCAAAGGGATAAACTCCCTTGTAGCACCGGTGTAGCAGTTTAGTTTCAAACCTACAACTTCCAGATGCAAACCATAATCCTAGGCTAATTGAACTATTACTGGGGATGTTATCCATATTATCTTTGGAAAGTTTAGGTTGCGAGGAGTCTATATAAAATGCTCTTGAAATGACTTGGTCCTGGATGCATGGGTTGAAATCGGCATAGTTTTGAACCAAACCTGTTTAGGTCCTAGGTCCAAGAAAAGGTTCTAGAGTTGGATCCATTTACTTATCGATACCTAAATGAGGTTCCAAATCCATTTTTCTACAGATCAAAATCTCCTGAGATCCGGTTACCCATTTACATTTCTATATTGATCCAAAGACTCCTAAATGGACCCCACCTAACAACCACCAACTCCCCAAAACCCCAAAACACTCCCTCCCCTTCCCCGTGTCCATTTCTCCTCTGAGCATATTCCTAAAAATTCATCTTGGGGCTCAACTGTGAAATTCAAACCACTCAAGGCTTTATCACACTTATACCCCTTGTCTTAGCTCCATACTTCAATTCCAATATGAGGCTAATCCACCTTCTCTAACTTTCTATTTTTATTCTAATCATATGCTTTACCCATGATCAATCTAAAGTTGGGCCTCCTTCAAAGGTGAAGTTCGGTACAGAGCTAATCCAAGGGGTCACAGTTATAGAAATGGACTTATAGAATAACGTGAGACATGCCCTTAGGTGAGTAAAGTGATGGATTTGGATGTGATGACGGGCAGGCTTAATATGATAGGGATAGAATGATCCTAACTCTTTTATTTATTTATTTCTTTTAGTGCCCCAGCTTAGGCAGCTAGGGCCGAATAGATTTCATACAAGTGGGAATAGAAAGCCCACATAAGTGTGAAGAGTAGCCCGCACTTGTGAGAAGAGTAACATTCTTGAGGATCGACACCTGAGTAGCCCGGTGATAATAAGTGTCCCAACTCTTAATTTAAGATTTTCTTTCAAAGATTTTCAAAAAAAAAAAACTTTTAATTTAATGGCTTCACACTCAATTTAATGGCTTTATATAGTACAAAGATATTGTGATTAGATCCGATGGTGGATAATTATCACATCGATGTGGCGTAGGTATGTGGAGCTAGATTGAATAGGTCTTAGGTGAGTCATTCTTTGACAAAAGGAGCATAAAATTAAGGGAGTGTTTTGAGAACCACGTCTTATGCGGCATTTCTCACGACACCCCTCTTTTTTTTTTTTTTTTAATGTGCGAGTCTCTATTACATCACATGTGTGAGTTGGTCATGAGATCCTATTGCTTTACATGTGCAAGTTGTTTGCCCTTTGTATGTGCCAGTTTCTATTTCCATTGCCTCGCGTGTGCCTCTCAAGGACTCAATCCCTTAGCTTGATATATATATATATATATATATGGGGGATCTTCAAGTGCATCCTTCCCTCACCACTTTTTGGTGAGGGACACCCCTTTTGGGTAATATTCAAGTACAAAGTGTACTTTTGTACTTTACTTTTTCCCTACTTTTGTACTTGCTTTTTCCCCAAAATGGGTGTCCCTCACCAAAAATGGTGAGGGATAGATGCATAGGAAGACCCCCCTATATATATATATATATATATATATATATATGAATGTTCATGTGCATTGATCCATCCCTCACCATGGGGTGAGGGATATTTATATGATTTTCCCTCTTTGCACATGAACGTGACTCTTCTGCTACATGACGTTCCTTCTTCTGCACAGGAATATTTCCAATTAGTGAGGGATGGATGCATATGAACACTTCTTATATGGGAATATGCTCTTGTGAGAGACACCATGATGGGGCCCACCCACCTATCACCAATCTGAACCGTCCACACACATGGAATGTGAAACACCCCCCCCCCCCCCCCCCCCCCCCAAATGACGCAAAAGCCGATGGATTTGCACCCATCAAAATGGAATGGACCGTTGGATCTATGGTAAAAATTTTTTCTTTAAGGTAAGTCATTAAACTTGTGTGCCACAGATCAAGGAGTTAGAAAGGCATGTGATTGGCAAACAATGATATGACCCCTTGTCATTTCTTATATGAAATTACTTTTCTTTTAACTTAACTAATTAATTGCCAAACACTAATGTTAAATAAAGAGATTTTGTTTTTGTTTACCAAGACTAAAAGAGAAATTTTTTTTCACAAACTTCTATCACAATTTGGAATCCACCTCAAGATGCTTGTTTTTTATAAATGAGTAAATAATACCATATACATGCACCTGACAAGATCGAACGTCTTTTCTTCCTGTTTAGGGACCAAGAACATATATAATCCTCTACCTATCCATTTTGTATTTTAGTTGGTCCACAGGTAAAGATGTTCCCCATCATTGTTTCACTACATCTTAATGGCTCAAACAATGACCCGCTTGGCCCGGATTTGGTTTCACCCTTTTTCAGATTGGGAGGTTGGGTTGGAGTCAGTTTTTATTTATTTATTATTATTTTGGTTAATTGGGTTAGAAGTATAAGTTGAGACTACTACTTTACCTTCCAACTTGATTCATTGCACTTTAAGTACTGGTCATGAACGCAACATGATAGTTCCAGTTCATGATTAGTTTAGGTAGACTAAATGGTTAAGCTCAAGTGAGACATCCAAATTAATGTTCTAAAATCACCTGTCCAATTAGATGCCAATCATCATATTGGTAAAAAAACAGTATGAATCAGTAAAAACCAGAATTGAACCAGTTGAAGTCGCTGTTAATTAGTTTTAAACAGTTTTTTTCTTCTTTTATCATTTTTACATCATGGTTGAACTGGGTTAAACCGGGTGGCTGAACCGTTTTAGACCGAACTGTCCATTCCACTGGTTCGCCATCTGGTCTGATTTTTAGAACACTATGAACATATACACCCACCATAGCAATGAACCAGAACTCCAATGGGTTTGAACTCTTCGGCATGATCAATTCAGCAATCAACCCAACTCCAATGGGTTTGAAATCTTCAGCATGATCAATTCAGCAATCAACTCAACTCCAATAGGTTTGAAATCCAAATGCCAATACATGAAAGAAAAAAAAAAAAAGGTGTTCTTTCAATGAGTTGAATCTTAAGCCATTAACAGAGGAAACGTTGGTTACCCCGCACATCAAGCCAGAAGAAATATTGTAGTTTTCGAGCTGCTTGTGTGGCACTACGCTTTTGTTTTCCGAAGTGTCAAATCCATCTTGGAATCATCGTCGTTTTGGTATTGTGAAAAGGAGATCACGTGCGACCCAACAGGAAGAAGCATGGTTTAAAATTCCGGTCTTGGTCGCGGTATCGGCTGAGCTGAAAAACCGATATGATATCGGTATCGGTCGCGGATATTGGTCCGTCGCGGTCGTCGCGGTGTGAATTTTTTTTTAATCCAAAAAAATTTACAAAAAAATCTAGAATATTAGAAAATGCTGGAATACAATATTTTTTCCATTAATAACAACAATAAATCAAAATCTCGGTCACCCTAAGTTATGAGTCATGTCTGTGTCGCAGTTCGCTATCTTCTTTAGTATAAAAGGAACATGAAAGTAAAAGGATCTAGCATAAAAGTATGTAGATTAATCATTTACACACGATACAATGATCATGAATTATTAAAGGAACATATTTATGATGAAATCCCCAAAAAATGATATATTATAATTCAAAATTTAAAAAATCCGAAAATAAAATAATTAAAATAAAAAGCTAAATCATGTTTATGACTATGAGTAGATGTAGATCTATCATCTACACACTATTAATAAGCCTTTGATATCACAAATATTCTAACAAGTTACAAGTAACAACAATTATTTTTAAGAAAAAAAGTTTTAATAAAATCATTTTTAAAATCCTAAATACATAGATCTAGCATAAAAGTATGTAAATCAATCATTTATATACCATACAATGATCATAAATCATTAAAAGAACATAGTTATGATGAAATCCCAAAAAAATGATATATAATAATTCAAATATCAAAAAATCCGAAAATAAAAAAAAATTGGAAAAAAAAGTTCAAAATCATGTGTATGAGTGGATCTAGCATGAAAGTATGTAGATCTAACTTCTAAATGAAGAATGCAACACAAATGACAAACCTAATGATTTCTATACTTCATCTAAAAAATTAAAAAAAAAAAAAACCACATAATAAAATGCTTTGGGTTGATTTTCTCATACCTTAGATAATATTTTCTTCAAAAAATTAATGTGGGATTTGAAAATGTTGAAGAGGGAGTAGGGCTGCTGCTATGGGTGGAGAAGAGAAGAGAAGAAGATGAAGATGGGGAAAAAGTAGCAAAAAATAGGATGGGGAAAAAGTAACAAAAATTAGGTTTTGAATCATTTTATATCATCTCGGCCGATATTTTCAAAATATCGGTTGAGATATCGGTTTACAGAGAGATCATATCGTATCGGCCGAGATTGCGGAATATTTTGGGGATATTTAACCGATTCCGATATCTCAACGAGATATCGGATCGGTATCGATCGATATCGAGTCATATCGGCTTATATAACTCGGTATTAGTCGAGATTTTAAACTATTTTTTTCCCAAGAAGGGATGCCTGGCATTGTCACGTACACCTGTGCCTTGGAGGATAAATGGTAAGTTCCTGTCCAAAACATTTAAAGTTTGCATTGGTGACTGGACCACTCATCAACACACTAAAAACGTGGGGGCCCCATTTGAAAGAAACAAAAAATCCACAGCTCAATTGTGAGCCACATAGTATAGGTGACTGCATTATTGATATGTACTATGGTACAACATGCCAGACAATATAAAACTTCACCCCCACCCCACATGCAACACCAACTAGATTTGGAAAATAACTCTTTCAAGATCTTGAAGAAGAGATGGAACCAGTTCATGATTCAGGTCTCAACAACTCAATACAAGGTAATGATCAACACTAAACAACAGAAATAATAATAGTAAGTGTTCTCATATCTTTGTGTGTAAGTAGCCCTTCCTGATGAGAATCTATTCTCTTATGCTGATAGAGAGTGTGACTTAGATATGCAAACATGAGTATTTGACTTGTATGTTTCATGAATCATGTATTCATTTGCATGAATAATGTGAAAATAATAGATGGGGTGGAGTCCATTGTGGGAGAAAATCAGTGTGAGAAAGAGCAGAAATGGCATGACATGTTACCAGATGAAGAAGATATGATATGCAGGCTTCATCGTCTGCTCGGAGACAGGTAATTCTAAACCAGAATCTTGTATTTAAAATCTCCAATATGCATAACCAGTTTATAAATCTAAACCTGGATCTTCAATTTGAAATCTACTTTGCACCACTAGTGTAGATTTTGCTTAAAGATTTAAGTTTTTAATTTGTTGACAGCACGTCTGAGAAGAGAAAAATTTGCAGTTTAAATTAAACTTAATTCACTCACACCAACCAAACACCAAGATCTCACCTGCCTGGATAGCCAGCTGTTTAATCCGTCAAGCATTATCTGAATTGAATGCCAAGGACATGCCCATGGAAAAAAAAAGAAAACACTGAGCTGGTTGGTTTTCTAGGAGATGTGTTAGTTTCAAGTTTTTGAGTAAAAGAGGAGGACCCTGTAAAAACTTGTTCCACTTTAATTAATATGAGCTATGTTTTAATAAGAGAAGTATAAGTCACAAAGGCCACTCCTTATATATAGATATGATAACGCTTAAATGATGGTGATATATATTTGCATCAGATATGTAGGCACTTGATCATGCTAACACAGATTGGGCTAGTCCGGAGTACACACACATGGTTTTGTTAGTTATTTATTAACTTCTGTTTCTTTAGCTAAGATTTTGGATTTCTCAGGTGGGATTTGATATCAGGAAGGATCCCAAATAGGACAGCTGAAGAGGTGGAGAGATACTGGAGAATGAAAGAAAGTAAGATGTTAGAGAATAAGGTCATCAGACCTGTTTGTGTGAGGGCAAAGCCTTCTCTGCAGCTGGCAATGATGTCTTAATCAATGTAAAAAAGAAGGCAGTGTAGGGCTACTTGAGTATTCATAAATGGAATTGTAGAAGATTTTATTGATAAATGTTGACTTTCCTTTGGGAATAGGAATAATTTCATATCTCCACTTTCCCTAGCTGCTACTCCAACTCGGCCGCTCTCTAACACCCCAACACATTACACATGCTTACAAATTATTGGCACATGTTAAGCTTGTATGATGTTTTGCCTACAGCGTTAAATAGAAAGTAGAAAATTAATAGTCACATTGGCTTAGATATATGGGACAAGGCTACGATGATGCTGATTGGCGACGACAATCCCATACCGAGAGAAATGCTTCAATAAGTGAGAACATAAAATGATTTTCCTTTCATGCAAGTCATTGCCATTATTATTTGAGCTATGTCCCATCTATCTGAAATTGGATATTGAACATAAACAAATGACTCTTGGGTTAGTTTGGCACTTTACTAGTATAGTAAAAGTCCTGTAATGTCTCCATTTTTTCAGACAAAATGTCACATTAAAAGCACTTTAATTCAAAACTCCAGTTTTTTTTTTTTAAGTAAAAAATCAACCACTTTTATCCACTAAAAAAATAAACTCCACTTCTCCATAAAAAAGTAAAAAAAAATTCATAACAAACAACTAAAAATAAAATACCATCATAACCCACTTATATTTTATTCTTTCTTCAAAATCAACTTTACTTCACTTGACTCTATTAGTAGAGTTGCCAAAATCGCCCTAACCGTACGTGAGTTATTTGTTATTTGAAATGGTTCCACATACATAAAATAGATCTACATAATGGGACAAATTTGAATAACACACTTTAGTTTTTAGTGAAAGGATATACTGACCCACGATACAGATCGACTTGCACTAATCCCTAGATGAGTGGCTGTCTATAACAGGGGGATTTACAACACTCCTCTATACTTTCTTTTTATGTGATAATGATGGAGCAATCAGGGTATTAGCAGAAAGACCTCTAACCCCTAAAACCCTTCATATATGAATCCGGATCCCGTGTTTGATTGTTTGGTCCAAATAGGAAATCCGTTTCCTTTATATATCTTTTCCTAGACAACAGCCTTGTCAACCTTTTCATCATTGGGTCTTAGTTAGAGAAGGCTTTAGATTCCTCTTAGCAATAGGAGACTCTACTAGATTAACCACTTTCTTTAATTACCAAAGATACTCCAATGAGAAGTCTTAAACAATTATAGAGTCTTAAGTGGGTTGATCGTGCAAATGGGGTTCACCATTTGTGTGTGTGGTCATTGGGCCTCAACTATAGCCCAATTATTCTAACATTATTTGCATATGTAAATGAGTATGAACAAACCACTTCTAAGGATAGGTAAAAAGAGACGGAAAAAATAGCTTCTGAAGTCACTGACTTTCATCTATTCAAGGTGTGCCATAAGTATCTTTTGCGTAGCTTAAAGCACACCTGGAACACACTTCAATAATTAGGAATAAGAAAATTATGTTCCATAAGTTTATGCTTTGGATAATTTGAGTTGAAACTTGTAATGTCAATTGATGCTCACATTCTGGGTAAGTTCTGGTTAATTGTTGTGATCCTTGCCGTGTGATAAATATCAGATTCCTCAATTATATGTATGGTGTTTTCGAACTATGTTTTAAAACTCGAACTCGAGGGTTACCTCTTGTTTGAGTTGACTCGGTAGCGCCGCATGGGACTTGGCTCTCTCAAAACAACTTCTTTGATAATTATTGAAAGTAGAAGGAAGTGAGATGGTTTCATGCTGGAGTGCACATATATGTACTTATAAAAAAATTGGATTGATCATAGATGCACCCTCTTGGTACAAATAGAAAATACGTTTTCTAAAGTGGGTGCTCTAGGGGATTGGTCTTGATTAACAATTTTGACATTCTGGGCACATAATTTTCCCATATAAAAGAACCAAACATCTCAAAAACACTGTACCATCTTTCACTATTCACTATAACCCGCTGCCACTGTCAAATTGATCATGTTGTAAAACACATAATTATAAGAAAACAAAAGGTTCAATCTTTCACATAATCAATCTAATGGCTGATTAAGTCCAATCTGATGGTGGAACAGTGATTTTTTATTGGTTCAGCCAGTACCATCTTGGGGAATTGAATTCTCTCCATTCAGTCCAACTACCATCTTTGGAGAGTAGGACATAGAAAATAAATATGAGGGATGGGTGATCATTCATTCAAAGACTTTTGAAATCTTCCTATTCTTTTACTGTAGAAAAATAGTTCGGATATATGCGGCGACTCATTTGCTGTGTGCAGCTGCTTGGGACTTTTATTGAATGAGGCACAAAGGTCCCATCCAATCAGGGTTGATAGATAATATCCACGTTGTATGATCCCACCATGTCAGTCATTTTAACCTTTACAGATGGTATTGGCAGGAATTGTCTTAGGTGGATTTGAGGAATCTACAGCAGTCTGTTGTACTAGGGTTGTCTACCAAGCTATGAAGCACAACTCCCAAAATCCTATTTAGGTCATTTGCCAAATGATCAAAATGCCCTCCCACGTGGAATCAGGTCAGTCCCGGGACAAATAACATGGCTTTTGTTATATTGATATTGTGAAATAGAGATCACGTGTAGAATAGGAAGAAGCGGTACCATGCTTGTTCATGTACACTATTTCGAGGATACTCAAGTTATTGTGCAAATTATTAGAAAACTTGCATAAGGCCACTCCTCATAACAACAAAAAATCGAGGGCCCCACATTCCATAGGACACTGATTTGTGAGATGATGTGTGCTGGTGATAGATGGCCCACCCAAATGTGTGGAAATGCCGAGAAAGACAATATGAACGTACAGTTGGTGTCTGATTTCACTTCCAATTTGACTACATGACCGATTGGAATATCGATTTATGTCCCGATTCTATACATCCTTTTTTTCTCATTCTCCCGTCAGATAAAAGTTGAACACACTATTGGTACACGTGGGCATCCTTGTGGGATCGGTCCCGAATCGGGACTCCCAATTCTTATTCTTTCACTTCGTACCATAATTGCCACTAGGGTACCCCCTACCCCACTGATCCCCACTCAACCCCATAAATTGTTCCCAATCATAATTTCACAATTTGGCAATAGGTGTCACTGAACAGCCTACAAAAATAAGAGAAAAACACTATAATCTATTTGAAAGAAACGAATAATCCAGGGCCGGGTAGTGAACCACATAGGTGACTGACAGCAGTCAGCTCATGCACGGCTTAGAGCCAAGTCCAAGCTGTATTATTGCATAGTGGTTATGGTGCAACATGCCAAACTCCCTCACCCCCACCTATGCATCACCAACTAAATTAATTTGGAAAGAGACCCAAGAGACCCACTCCTGACTTGAATGGTAAGGAATGGTAGTTCTCATTTGGTTTATCAAAGTTCAAATCTTGAATTCGTTGGTGTTCTTGAAAAAAATAAACAAAAAAAAAAAACCTTCTAACAGAATAAGGAGGAAAATCACTAGCATGAATATTGTGAAAATAATAGATGGGGGTGGAGTCAGAAATGGGAGAAAATCGCTACGGAAATTGATCCGAATTGGTTGGAGCAAAAGGTGGATATGGAGCAAGCAAACTGTGGGAAGCAATTGGATTAGTCTTTCTTTTAGTGCAGGTGGATCAAGAGCAAGCAAATTGATTAGAGGAAGCTCTATGTGCTTTCTGCCATGGCAAGGCAGCAGTTTCAACCAACAAGCCCACAAAGCCAAAAGGTTTGGTCAGTTTGCTTCCCACCAGACCAAAATGTAGAAACTAGTATTATCATCTACGACATAAATCGGATTAGTTGGTAGATACATCGTTAAATTTAGTCATTTACAATTTGACTGGATCCGAATGAGCTACTACCTGGAGAGCTTCTAAGAAGATTCCACAAGGCTTTCTTTTTCAGGTTGTTTCAATTTACTAGAACACTCAATAAAATGTTCATCTAAGTAAGATCTGATGATTATAATATACTTATTTCAGTGGTATTCATATTATTATTTTTTGCTTTAAGTAAAGTATCAACGCATAGTACTAATTTTAACTTAGGATATATAGAGGCTAAACAAAATATTAATGGAGCATTTCTCCAGTATTGTAAAAACTTCATGTCCATCGCCGTACGCATATCCTTGAAAGACTCTATATTTCTATATTTTACAAAAGTAAAACTAATTTCATGAAAGTGATTCAAAACTCGAGTTGAGGTTGCATAATATACCCTAGAAAAAAAATAAGATTACATTATAAAAAAACTTCTTAAAAATCTCTTATGATTTCAAGAATTTGCTAATTTTCTTTACCAATAAAAATATCTGAATGTGTTAAATATAAAGCACAATATTGATTAATTATACCCTTAAAATTGAAAGTTTCCCTTAACATTTGATAAGTAAACTTTCACCTATACTTTACATCTGTTTGTATTTTCTTGGGATTCTTATGGAGACTTGCACATATTTCCTTCCAATTTTGTTTCTTTGAAGGAGGTGAAAAAAATGCGATATACAATGCATCTAATCACTTCTATTATAGGTTTTATAAATCTTAACCCATCTTGTACTATAATATTTAAGATGTGACATGCACATCTATTGTGAAAAATAATCCCATTTAAACTAAATTGGAGCGCAATTTTCAGCATTTCAATAGTGTTGTTGTTGGAGCTTGCATTATTTAAAGTTATGGAAACTATTTTTTTTTTGTGATATTATATTCTCTTTTTCTTTCCTAGGATAGTGGACACTATCCTAATGCCAGTACGTGGGTATTCAAGTTGAAATCATTCTTTTCTATATGACCCAGTTCTAATTAATATAATGTTATACGCAGTTATTGAAATATACCAAACATTTTGTTTGGAGGTCCATAAACCTAATGTTAATCCTATTTTCCAAGTATATTTTGAAGAATTTTTTTTTAAATTCTCTCTTTCTTTTTGAGACATTTTTACTAAATCATTTCTAATAGTATTTCTAAAAATCTTTTTAAATAAAGGGACGAAGGCTTCATTCACAAATTCTTCTAAAGATTCATTCTCAACAATTAGAAATGTTAATTGGCTAATTACAATAAACTTTAAAAGTCAGCATTTAAAAGTCAGCATCTAGCGTTAGAAAAATTATAATTAAAAACCCCTAAAGAATTTTGAGACAGTTGAGTTTGCGTGCTGCTACCCCCGCCGCCTGATCGATATTCCCTTCTGCATGTTTGGCTATACAAATTTGAATGTGTCTATCAAGGTGATCAACGCCATCTGTTGACTTACAACTGTAACATTCTTTAGAGAAAATGCATTGGGATGGGTTGCGCAGTGGCGGTCCGGGTCACGACACGTTGACCGGCATGTTGGGCATGAGCGGCCCTGCCCATTTTACACCTCTAGGTTTGGGTTGGCATTTATGCACTGGTTGATAAATGGGTTGAGTACAAATTGAACCCAACCCACTCATTCATGGCTGAAAGGATAATCCTAAGCTCAGCTTCTTTGGCTGAAAAGGCCTTTAGGCCTCCCACTAAACCTTTCCATCTGAGGCTTTAAAAGTGGCATCACAAAATACACAAGCCAACTTATCTCCAGCCTCACTAGGGAAACCTGGATAAGAGCTCGAATCATGCCTTGGTCCTTGGACCAGACTCCAATCTAAACCTACATAAAAACATGGGTCTAAGTCCTGGATCAATACCTACTTTTCAGGTCAGGTCCATCAGGTACTCTTGAGAGAGACTCGACCCATTCTAATCTCTTCCCCTTTGATATTGTGAAACTCAAATTGACCTTGAACTATCTGAAGAGCACTGCACTGGGCCAAAACTCTTGATCTAAACCTGACCCGTACTTCGCTCATTCTGCCCAATATTGAGAATGATCAGTTTCAGATTAAGAAGCTTAGGACTGTTAATCGTGTCGTGTTAACGAATTCGGGTTAAAATCACCTCAACTCGTACCCGACCCGTTAACTTAACAGGTAAAAAAATCTAACCCGAACATGACCCGTTAATTTAATGGGTTACACGACTCAACCCGTTAACCCGTTAAGTAATTAAATCATTTCAAAAATTAAAAAAAATAATTATACAAAAATAGAAGGAGAAACATATGTAAGCCACATGAAACTGTAAGTGAGGATCTTGAGTAGATCCCACCTAAAACCCACTACAAAACAATAAATTTCAATTTCTTCTTTATAAATATAAATTAATTATAGTTACATTTAGGGAGTAAAAAATTTAATGGGTTAAGCGGGTTGTTAACGGGTTACTGGTTTAATTCGTACATGACCTGTTAACTTATGCTAAGCTCAGCGCTTGGAAAGCCAAGGCCCTCTCCTTCGGAGGCAGACTTGTCTTGATCAAACATGTCATCTCCAGTATGCCTCTTCACCAAATCTCCATTCTCCCTCTGCCAGCTTCTATCTGTACTGAAATAGAGAGATTGATGAGACAATTCCTCTGGTCGGGTCACTCTGCCAAAGCAAAGATCAACTATGTTAACTGGGGAGTCATTACTCTTCCAAAGGCTGAATGAGGTCTTGGTCTAAGGAAACTAGCAGAGGTGAATTCAACATCTTTTCTTAAGCTAGACTGGCATGTGGTTTCTTCCTCTTCTCTTTGGGCTAAATGGTTTAAGGACAGGTACTTCAAATTCAAATCTATTTGGTGCCAATCCTCTTTGATCTCTGGATCCTGTATTTGGAGAAAGGTGAAACGTCTCCTTCCTCTGATTCAAGAGGGTAGCACCTGGATCCCTAGCAATGGCAAATATATCAACCTCTGGCTAGACTCTTGGAATGGTAATAAGCCAATCTCAGGAAGATTTCCCCTCCTTCAATTTCCTACGGACCGTCCTCTTTCTTCGCTCCTCCAGTCAGGCTCTTGGTCCCTCCCAGATGGCTTCCCTCCAGAAGTCCCCACTCAGCTTTCTTGCCAACTTTCAGCCCTTTCTCCTAGACAAGAAGCTAGAGACTGTCTAAGATGGAAAGACTCTCCAAATGGCCAACTCTCCCTCAAGGCAGCTTAGCACTTAGTCAGACACAGAGAAGAGGTTCTCCCCTAGACCTCTCTTGTCTGGAACACCATTTCACTTCCAAAATCAAAGTGTTTTGGCTAGCGTCTATTTCACAAGAAAACTCCCACAAAAACTCACCTGCAACGCCTGGGATTCGCCTTAGCCTCGAGATGCAGTGGCTGTAATCTAGCTGAGGAATCAGCCCCTCATCTCTTCTTCTCCTGTGCTCGAGCAAAACAAATTTGGCTTTGGCTTTTCTCAGCTGCAAAGATGAGGCTCCCTTCTCTCCCCTTTGCATCAGGCATTTGGCAAGCTCTCTCTCAAGGAAGTAACTCTACTGGCTCAAAATACATGGCAGCTATCTTCATAGAAGTTATTTATGCAATTTGGAAGGTAAGGAACAAATTTTTTTTCGAAGATCACATCCAGCCGCTTAACAGTATCACTCTGCAGCTGCAAGAGGCTCTCTCTTTCTCCTTGGAAAACATCAGTAAGCCCTTTTCTAATCCCCAGCTGATGAACATTTGCAATTTTTTGAAAGTCCATTTTGACAGGTAATTCTGGATATTTTTCTTGGTTTTTATGTTGTCTCTTTTTTGGCTTCGTGGTTGAGCATCTTCACTGTTGGGGGTCCATTTGATCCTCTGTATATTCTTTCTCTGCTTTTCCTTCTCTTTTAATTCAATTACCCTTATAGCAAAAAAAAAACTTAACGTGTTGACGGGTTTGACCCGTTAAAGACCCAAACCCATTAAGAGCCAACCCAAACCCGTTAATATCGTGTGAGTTCGTGTCGTGTTAATGGATCGTGTGACATTTTAATAGCCCTAAAGAAGCTAAGGAGGCCTATTTCAATTGTTGTGAAGCAGGTTGGGTCAGCGCGGTGGGCGTTGTAATTGTGACAGACTACAACTGGTCCATCAACAATCATGGCTAAAAATAGGCCTACATCCATTTAAGTGTTTTCATCTTCAATCATCATGTCTGGGTCATCCCCGTGTGGGCCATGATTGACTGGAGTTTCTGCTTTTGGGACCTTTATGAGTTTGAGAGAGGACTTAGCCCGCGTAGGGTGGTTTTTGACTCCCTGACACAACCCGAGCCCGAGATTATAATTAATCCTAGTTAACCCCGAGTCGCGTCGCATACTTACTTCCGTGAACTTCAATCACATAAAGTCACAAGGGATATCAAATAACACATTATGCGGAACATAAACAAATATACAAATATACATTGCTTATGTATAAAACAAAACTTATGTACATCTTGTACAAAACTAATCACTTGCATATTTAATTACAATGCAATAATTAAAAGTATGAAACATTCTTATACAACTTCCCTTCTCAAAAGTTTTCCTTTAAATTCCGATTCAATATCACATTCATATGATATTGTTCATTTCCACTCAACTAGTCCTCCTGGAGGAACCGTATTGGTCGTCTCCGCTGGCGCTGTGGCCTCGAAGGACCGGCATGGGCAGCTGTGCCTGTAATGCCATCAATAACACTATAAATTTGACAATTCAGCAATGTATAAACAAGTACATGATTCAACATGCTAAATACACATTTGATCTGTCTAATCCAATGTTAGACTAATACCATTATCATTTAATTAAAATCAAATCAATGAGAGTCTTTATTATTTGGCAATCTACAATAGCATTTCACTTCAAATCACATCTTCCTAAAAAAAGAAGGAATCACATCTTCCACACGGAAGGAATCACATATTGTGGGATTTATCAGTGCCCGGGCCAGGGACATCTGACATCACCACGGAGTTCCGAAACACTCCCAAATAATCTGCTGCAGCAATACCAGCTCTAATGAGCTTATAGAAATCACTATGTAGTGTCAGACTCAATAAACAATTCAATTACTCATTTCATTTCATTCTATTACAAATTTCAATTTCAATTCAGTATACAAATTCAACTACACAATATCAACCAGTTAGGTGTAACTTACAGACATTTATTGTACGTGTTATTTTCGATGGACATCACCATTTATGTGTATTTTGTACATTAAAGTCTCCTAGTTAACACCCATGGAGGTAAGACAACATTGATAGCCTTGATTAAATCATTAGGCTCTTTTCCTTAATTCAGAATAAATTCGGAAACAATATTAACTTTAGTTACCTTATCCATATTGAATCGAGTAGCTTTATAAGCTAATCTTTATCATCAAATTGCAACTAGTATTCTTTAAATAACCTTGTGGTTAACTCTTAATTCATCTTGGATCCAAATCCAAGAATATTACTTTAGAAAACGTTTAATTGATTAAAGGGTCTCATTTACATTATAATTAGTCATTAGACTAATTTTTATAACTATTCATACTCACAACGAAGCACTCAATTTATTTTGAATCACAATTTCACCGGACTCAAATTGAGTCCTCTGATTGATCGGACCTTCAGGTCCGATCGATCGGCCTGAATCTAGGTTCCAGTTAAGACCTGTCCGATCGATCGGTCTATATGTCCGATCGATCGGACCTGCAACGAGTTTAATTGCAGATGCTGATACTGGTTTTTCTCTCCTTCATTTCCAATCTATTCCTTCTTGAACCTGCACATACTATAGGACCTCCTGTCCCCTTCTCCATAATCCATTCATACATACACAACTCCTCCAATCCATTTAATTACATAGAACCCATCTTCTTCTTCAATCAATCAAACATATACATAAAAATTACTCAAACATAGAGTTGAAATTCTCTCTCACTACAAAATAAAAAAAGAAAACCATACTAACTAGCATCTAATCATAAATAAATGTTTATACTTGCCTTATGGTTGATTTAAACTCAAAAGCCCCTCTTCTTGAGCTCAATTTGAAACAATTTCTTCCCCAATTCAAAACCCTAACATTATCAAATCACCCAAATATGAATTCAATGAGTGTTTGAAATGGAAAAGAGTTTAAAGAACTCATTTACAACTGAAATACTCCCAACACTTACTTGACAACTTGTGAATGAGATTTCTCTCGGTGTATAACTCCAAGAATCCAACCAACTTGAAAAGATGATGAAGAAAAGAGGAAACTCACACTTTCTCTCCAAAACCACTTGAAATATCTCCTTTCTAGCACTTTGTAGAGAAGAAACTAAGAAGAAAACTCAGAACTCTCACCCTCTCTCTGCTGGAATGGAATTCACCGACTGAAAAAGGGTTTGAGTTCATCTCAATCCTTTTTAAACTCAACTTTTGCAACTAACCCCTCACATTTTACTCACTTTCAATTTCAAGTCAATTTAAGATCCATTTGACCCATCTCAAGTCAAATGAAAATGTGTATATTATGAAAATCATTGCACTCATCAAGATACACACGTTGACATCAAATTTTACCGCATTCGATGAAAAACGTATAAACTCAAATTTACGAAAAAGTCCTTAACTTGACTAATTCGGTTTTAAAATCAATTTAATTAAGCCAATCTTCTTCAAACTTGTTCATTATACTTAATTCAATCAAGTGTGACTAATTTGATCCATTTTATCCACTAATCACATTTATCGTGATCAATCACACTTAATCCACACTAATCTATATTAATTAGAGTTAATCTTTATTAACTCGGGATGAGGTGTAACACTCTCGCACAACACAATCATGGCATATGGTCCTTGTGCAATCAAAGTGTCCCATTAGTTTAACTCTCGCATAACACATGAGAAGAAATCCATCATGGATTTAGTTAACTGGGCCTCACCAACTAAAAGTCATGATTCTTTTCACCTGGGAATTTGACTACATTTGCTGAAAGAGAAGCCATCTCGAAGGTAATTGAATTATTGCGGGCTCTCTCTTGGGTTCCAGGCCCCTTAGTTGTGGTAAAAAGAAAAGAAAAGAAAAGAAAAAAAAAAACCTTGAAGGTAAGGTACCTTGAACTTTGAACTTGACAAGGAAATGAGTGAAGGGGCGCCCCAAGACCCAAGTACAGGGTAATATGGGCTAGGCCATGCCCATGTCGTGCTGTTCCCATTAATTAGCCTAGGTAACCAGACCCGCCCGGTCCGGACTGGATCGAGCTGCACCCGTGCCGACGTCAACGTTCTGAGCCGGGCAATGGCACATTGACTAACGGGCCCATTTGGGTTGTTTTAGGTAAAGGTGGCAAAACATTGCCTAACCCGCCAAACCGACTCTACCAACGTATTACCCGCTTAATCCGCTAAAGTATTCGTGACCTGCAATTAAGTCAGTCGGGTTAGGGTTAACCCGCTTAACTTGCAAAACCCACTTATTTAAGCTCAAATTGAATTTAATTGTTTTTATGCATATGCTAAAAAAGAATGAATGGACCTTAACTAACTCAACCCCACCCTTCTTATTAATGGAAACCAAGGCAATGCGCATCAAATGATTGTTGAAATGAGATTAGACCAAATTAATTTGGGCTTAAAAGTCAGTTTTGGTAGACAGGAACAATGGTTGAGTTGATTGATTCACTAGATGGATGTGGGTTGTGCGGGTCGACTTGACCTGTATAACCTGCAATGATTAAGTGGGTTTAAGTGGGTCGGGTCGGGTTGACCTGTGGTGGGTGTGGGTTAGGAGTTATGCTTGTCTAACCCATTTAATAAATAGGTCCGACCCTTTTAGGGTAAGCATTGCTTGTCCTCTTTTGGTAGAAATTGTATACATTACTTATCACGTGCAAATCCTGATTTAGATATTGTGCCGTTTTCTCTGTTGGCTTCATTCAATCAAAGAGGGTAAGGTGAATGTATAAAGGGCCTTCTTGTTTTTCGGCTTCACTCCATGAAGACTTTCTTATTGGAATATGTCCTGTTACCAACTCACGCTTCTCTCTTTTGTCCATATATGATTTTGTAACCATCTTGATGAGAATGAGACCATCCTAAGAACTCATTTATCTTCTGTTTGTATTATAGTAATTGTGATAAAGAATGAATAAGGTGTGGGTTGTTTTGGAGAATTTGTCTATTACTAATATTCAGGTGAATAACATAAAAGAAAGTTCTTACCACAAAATTAAATGAAATGAAAGAGATTATTACAGGCTTAATATTAGAAATACATGAGTAGCCTAGTAAATTAGAAACTGAGTCATCCTTAGACAAAAAGGAGCCTAAACTAAGGAGTTGGTTTGGAGAATTTCTCTATTTTTTTTGAAACTTTTTTTTCCTAACCATTTAAGTGAAATCCTAAGTCAAGATGCTCCTTTTGCTTGTATGAAATAAACACATCCACCAAACAGAAAATCTTCTCTATACCAATAAACAACCCTCTCCCTCATCCATTTTGTAATTTATTTAGGATGGTCCACAGGAAAAGATACTACCCACCACTGCCTGACCGCATCCGTATGGCTCTAACCTTATGGCTCGATTGACTCTCTCCTCTTCTCAGCTCCTGCTTTCAGCTTTTTTAACACTAATTATATCCATCATTTAGCCTAGGACTACAGTTTGCACTTGGAGGTTAGAGGTTCAAAACTGCATTACCACAATGGGGCTACAGGAGAGTTTATCCGGCTTCCCTCTGGACCTAGAGGGATTAGTCCAAAGGGTTAGAAAGCCTTCGATAGCAAAAAAAAAAAAAAAAAAAAAAAAAACCACTAATTGTATCCATACCAATTCAAATTTCCAATGTAGCACATTGTGGCCAACACACATGCTTGAATGGTGTTAGTACCATAGTTTCACACATGTCCAGGATTTATCCTCAAGTTAAACTATCACTTCTTGGGAAAAGGGTGCACAGGAATGGGAATAGAGGTGGGCCCCACCATAGAGGTACACAGCCAATTGACCAACATCCCAACCTAGCGCGAAAAAAGGAAGAAAAGTGGGACCCATTTTTTTTTTTTTTTTTTTAATAGAGTTATGGGCGACGGCATGCCAAACCTATCCCCTAATTAAGGATATGGTTTGACCCTTTTTCAGGTTCGGAGGTTGGGTTAGAGACCGATTTGAGAGTTGAAACTATTACTTTATCTTCCAACTTGAATCATTGCACTTCAACCTGACCTGATGATTCTTGAACATATATAATTTTGTTTAGGTGGACTGAGTGGTTGATTTCAAGGAATCTAAAAATAAATCTAAAAGGGGTAGCTCAGTTGGCCTAAGACCACGGTCTGCATCCGAAGGTTGTAGGTTCGAAACTGCACTACCACAGGGGAGTTTACCTGGCTTCCTTCTGGGCCCGGAGGGATTAGTTCAGCCCAAAAGACATGGGAACCTCCGATAGCAGAAAAAAAAAAAAAAAAAAAAAAAGGTGTTCTAAATATGGAATGAGACCAGTGGGTACCCTCACCTGTGACCTGTCCCATAAGATGAACATCACCATCTTGGTCAAAAACCAATATGAATCAGTCAAAATCAGCAAAAACCAGCGTTGAACCAGTAAGTCATCATTAATTACTTTACAATATATTTTCTTCTTCTTCTATCATTTTAGCATCACAGTTGAGCTGAGTTAAATCAGATTGCTGAGCTAGTTTGGACTGACCCACCCACTCCACAGATACACCTTCTAGTTCCCTTTTTTAAACACTACTAGGAAAAGATAGACATGCACTGGCCAAAATAGTAATTTCCCAACTCCAATACATGCTCCTCACATGATCAATTGACCAGTGAAGCCAACTCCAATGGCTTTGAAGACTTTGGGAGTGCCAAGACATAGAAAATCTCTACTTTAACGGGTGAGATCTTCTTTTACCAAAACTTAAATAAATAAACGTGTTAGATCTTAGAACAGGAAACCTGGGTGACAGAACACAACAACACATGAGCTAGAACAGTATTTTTCATGCTGCTTTCCTTTCCTGGTATGGCTCCATCTTAATCTGTAGTTTTAGCGCATAAATCACATCTCCCAAAATCACCTACGTGGACCAATCTTCCTTTTGTCTCACTGGTTGCATGATTAGGAGTACATGCAAGAGGTCCATGTAGGAAATCGTGTGGCCCGCATGCCACGGGTCCCACATTAGATCAAGCAGGGCAGATGCCAATAGAGAATATAATCCCACTTAATATAAGATTTGATCTCGTCCCACTAATAAGAGTTCCAATAGGATTAGTAAATGTGAGTTTCTTGGCAAAGAAGCTAGTCTCTAGTAAATGTGACTCTTTGGGACTTGTCTATATAAGATAAGGAAGCCCTAGGGTTGGTATTATTCCATCCCATAGGAAAGACAAGAGGCGAAGAAATCTGTGGAGCTTTCCAATTTCCGAAACGCACATAGATCTCCGACCGCGTGTCAGAGTCTCCGCACATAGATCTCCGGCCGCACATAAATCATGGGGTCATGGCTCATGAAATTATTCTTTCGTATTGAGAAACAGAGATCACGTGAGATCCAATGGGGAGAAGGGATACCAGACTTGATCATGTACAACTGTCCGGCAGAGGTTACTCAGTTTACTATGCAATGAAGACTGAATGAAAGGGACAGCATTGGACCACTCATCAATACAACAACAAAGAAAAAACCTCCCCTGCATCATGGCCAGAAGAAGGTGCCCACCACCTTTCCATTATAATAATTTTATCCTTTTTCGGAATTGGCCCAGAAGAATTTTATGGTTTAACGAAGTAGCAACCCCTCCCAATGATTTTAGGTTCTTACGCAGAGGCCCCAAGGCAAATTTCCTGGTTCCGCCCTTCCTCAGATAATACTCATTTGTGATATGATGTGAGATAGATGTGTGAAGTCGTGCAGAAAGACAATATGAACAGATGGTGGCTGGTGAGTAAAAGTTTCCTCTGCATACAACAACTATGACCATGTGATCTAGGGCCAACATATTTTAGCCATTGAAATGAGGGAGCTCAGATCATTGCCCCAACATGCATGGATCTATCTAGTGTCGCAGAATCAACAGTATAAATCATTAAATCTACATAACCAACAATATATAACTTGGAATAAATTTAGGAATACTTATTGTCGTGAAGATAGACAAGATGGATGGTCTGGATCTATGATCAGGTGCTTGATCAGCCCGGTCTGCAGTAAAGTTTTTTCTCCTCTATTCCTCCATAACAAACTAGATGACGGATTTTTTAGTTTGGGTTTGATGCTAGATGAGGAACCGAGGCTTCATTTATATAATACCCAATGGGTTTCTTACCATCATAGAAATCCCAACTTAATTGGAAACTAACCTTGTATTAGGCAATGGAAATCCTTGAATGGGTGTAAATTCAATGAACTAAGGACCTTGCAATTTTCAAAAGGCAAAAATCATGGATTCATTGTAGGGCCGCCACATATGAAATTCTAATGGAACCCCTCTAGGTTTTTGAGTGTTAGCTAAATTCATGGGTTGGACAAAACTCTGGTCTTTTGAGTTGTATTTTTTATTTAGGAAAGAACTCTGAAGATAGAAGATTGGAAGGACTCAGAAGAAGAAAGTCTGAAAGAATTAGCAAAAGAAAGTTGGAGAAAAAAAGCTGAAATTCCGAATCAACCAAAATGGGGTCCGCTCGAGGGACCACATCATCCGTTCGAGTGGATATAGTCAGAATGGCCCAGCGCTGAAACAGAACCTCATTCGCTCGAGCGAATGGTGGGTCCACTCGAGCGAACAAGACGCAGAGAGTCCTACGAAATATTAGAAACTTGTTCTAACTGTGCTCAAACTGCTTATTTTAATCATCATCTTAGGCAACCTTAAGCACGTCCTAAGGGCTATTTAAAGGACTCAAGGGCTATTTCAAAGATAAGACCCTCACCTCTCAAAGTACTGAGTTAGAGATTATTATTGAGATAATTCTTCTCTAGAAATTTTTATGAAGTTGTATTGCCAAGTTCTATAGAGCCAGTTCTTCTGCATCCTTTGTAGAAGATTATCTTCTTGCTGGAAGACTTGAGGAGTCAAGCGCTGGATTGAATCTATTGCAATCAACGGTGTGAAGTCCTTGAAGCGACACAAGGTAACTTTAGTCCTTGGGTAAGGGATATCTGGGGAAGAGACTTGAGTTTTTTGTAATTGCGAGAGTCATAGTGTTTGATTTGATCCGGTTCGGATCGGTGGTTTTTCACCCGGTTAGGATTTTACACCTTAAAATTTGGTGTCCTTATGGTGTGTGCTTGTTGATTTTATTTCCGCTGCATATTGTTTATTTCTGCACACTTTTAAATTGATTGAGTAGACCAATCTAGAGATCGCGGACCCTAAAACTTTCAACCCCCTTGTGGTTGAGTTACATTGGCACATTAGTTTCACATACATACCTAAAGAGATCGGTCCTTGAACCAGTAAACCCAACCCAACATGGAAAAAAAAAAAAGCAAAGGGCATATTTCTTTACTAGAGTTTCCGAAAGGAATTTAGGATGTTGGGTTTTTGGAAAATTCCAGCCCCTTTACATCTTAGTGAAATTTTTGGATGCTCAAGTCTAAGGGAGCGTCCAGGAATTCCACCTAACCTCAATTCCCAGACAGGGTGGAATTGAGCTCCCTTCTTTACTTAGATATTCCACTAGATAGATATATGAACATCCTTCTTTACAAGATACTAGTGGAGCCCTGCATGTGCAATGCACGTGCAAGGAACATACTCTCTCAGTATGATAATCTGAAAAAAATAAAGTCATTGAAAAACTCAATATTAACTATCCCAATGGTGAATGTCCATGTAACAAATTAAGTAATTTACAATCACTCATTGTTCTTATTAAATTTAGTAAAAGCTTCAATAAAAAAAAGTAAGAAGAAGATGGAATAACAAAATATATGGAAGGAAACTAATTTAAAAAAAAGTTGAAAACCAACCTTTTCTGGCCATACATGATTAGGCAAAACATTCACCAATTTCAATATAGATCGATAGTCCGGCCTATTTCCCATTAAAATTTGTCTAAAACTTAGAGCCAAATACATACCAAATTCAATAAAATAAAATACTAACCAACCAAAACAGTACTCAACTCATAGGTTTAAACGAATCAACAACAAATCACAAGGATTCCAAGCAATCTTGGCATTCTCATATCTTCCTCTAACAAGTAAATCGTATCTTTACAGGGATTGGGATCGAAGTTAGAATTTTCTACACATGAAAATCTCAACTGAAATTTCTTATTTGAGTTTTTGTAGTGAATGAACAAATTCTTTAAACACAACCCTTTTCATGATCATTTAAGCAATGCATTTCATCAAAATATAATAATACTAAGTGGGGCCTACAGATGTGTAGTTCTCTTTGATTATATATATAATATAATAATACTAAGTGGGGCCCACATGTGTAGAGAAAAAGCATGACAAGTTCTTATACTAAGTGGGGCCCACAAATGTGTAGTTCTCTTTTATTATATATCTAATATAATAATACTAAGTGGGGCCCACATATGTGTAGATGTAAAGAGAAAGCTTGACAAGTTCTTCTACGAAGTCGGGCCCACAGATGTGTAGTTCTCTTCTATTATATATATAATATAATAATACTAAGTGGGGCCCATAGATGTCTAGATGTAGAGAAAAAGCATGACAAGTTCTTCTACTAAGTGGCGCCCATTAACGTGTAGTTCTCTTTTATTTTTTTATATATAATATAATATAATAATACTAAGTGAGGCCCACAGATGTGTAGAGAAAAAGCATGACAAGTTCTTCTCTTTTATTGGGGCCCACATATGTGTAGTTCTCTTTTATTATATATATAATATAATAATACTAAGTTGGGGCACACAGATGTGTAGAGAAAAAGCATGACACTTTTTTTCTCTTTTATAATAAGGGCATAGATATTATATGATTATTATTATCATATAATAAAAATATATTATTATATTATATTATAATATTATTTTTTTTTTTGGAGGCTCAAAGGTGTAGTGAAAAAGTATGCAACTTCTCTTCTCTTTTATAATAAGGGTATAGATATAGATTTTACATTATTATTATTATTATTATTATTATTATATATATTATTATAATATTTGGGGGTGGGCCCCACAAAGATGTAGTGAAAAAGTATGCAATTTCTCCTCTTTTATAATAGTATATAGATATAAATACAGATAAGATAAGATAAAATTGTAGATAGAATATAATATTTGGGGGTGGGCCCCACAAAGGTGTAGTGAAAAAGTTTGTAATTCTCATAATAATATAATATTATACTATTTGGGGGTGGGCCCCACAATGGTGTAATGAAAAAGTTTGCATTATAATATTTGGGGTTGGGCCCCACAAAGGTATAGCGAATAAGTTTGTAATTTCTCATAATAATATATTATTATGTTATATTATAATATTTTGGGGAGGAACCCACAATGGTTTAGTGAAAAACAGTTTGCAACTTTCCCTCTTTTATAATAGTAGTAGATAGATACTATATAGTAAATATTTGGAGGCGGGCCCCACAAAGTTGTAGTGAAAAAGTTTGCATTATAATATTTTGGGGTGGGCCCCACAAAGGTGTAGTGAAAAGTTTGCAATTTCTCAAAATAATATATTATTATATTATATTATAATATTTGGGGGCGGCCCCACAATGGTATAGTGAAAAAGTTTGCAATTTCTCATAATAATATATTATTATATTATATTATACTATTTGGGGGTGGGCCCCACAATGGTGTAGTGAAAAAGTTTGAAATTTCTCGTTATAATAGATATATTATTATATTATATTATAATATTTGGGGTGGGCCCCACAATGGTGTAGTGAAAAAAGTTTGCAACTTTCCCTCTTTTATAATAGTAGTAGATAGTAGATAGCAGATATTTGGAGGTCGGCCCCACAATGGTGTAGTGAAAAAGTTCGCATTATAATATTTTGGGGTGGGCCCACAAAGGTATAGTGAGAAAGTTTACAATTTTTCAAAATAAAATATTATTATATTATATTATAATATTTGGGGTGGGCCCAACAATGGTGTAGTGAAAAATTATATTATAATATTTGGGGGTGGGCCCCTCAATGGTGTAGCGAAAAAAGTTTGCAACTTTCCCTCGTTTATAATAGTAGTAGTAGAGATATTAGATAGTAGATATTTGGGGGTGGACCCCACAAAGGTGTCGTGAAAAAATTTGCAATTTCTCAAAATAAAATATTATTATATTATATTATATTATAATATTGGGGGTGGGCCCCGCAATGGTGTAGTGAAAAAAGTTTGCAACTTTCCCTCTTTTATAATGGTATAAGTAGTAGAAGTAGATACTAGATAGTAGATATTTGGGGGTGAACCCACAATGGTGTAGTGAAAAAGTTTGAATTATAATATTTTGGGGTGGGCCCTACAAAGGTGTATAAATAGATAGTAGAGAGTAGATATTTGGGGGTGGGCCCCACAATGGTGTAGTGAAAAGTTTGCATTATAATATTTTGGGGTGGGCCCGACAAAGGTGTAGTGAAAAAGTCTGCAATTTCTCCAAATAATATATTATTATATTATATTATAATATTTGGGGGTGGGCCCCACAATGGTGTAGTGAAAAAGTTTATATGAGATAGATAGATAATAAGGGTATAGATATTATTATTATTATTATATAATATATCATTATATTTTATTATAATATTTTGGGTGGGCCCCACAAAGGTTGGGTAAAAAAAGATGCAACATTGCCTCTTTTATAATAGTACTAGTGCAGCCCTGCACGTGCAAGGAACATACTCTTTCAGTATGATAATCTGAAAAAAATAAAGTCATTGAAAAACTCAATATTAATTATCCCAATGGAGAATGACCATGTAACAAATTAAGTAATTTACAATCACTCATTATTCTTATGAAATTTAGTAAAAGCTTCAATAGAAAAAAGTAAGAAGAAGATTGAATAACAAGATATATGAAAGGAAACTAATAAAAAAAAAGTTGAAAACTAACATTTTCTGGTCATACATGATTAGGCAAAACACTCACTAATTTCAATATATATCGATAGTCCGGCCTATTTCTCATTAAAATTTGTCTAAAACTTAGCGCCAAATACATACCAAATTCAATGAAACAAAATAGTAACCAACCAAAATAATACTCACTCATAGCTTTAAACGAATCAACAACAAATCAAAAGGATTCAAAGCAATCTTTGGCATTATCATCCCTTCCTTTGATAAGCAAATCGTGTCTTTAACGGCATTAGGATTGAAGTTGAAATTTTCTACACATGAAAATCTCAACTGAAAATTTTCATTTGAGTTCTTATAGTGAATGAACAAATTCTTCAAACACAATCCTTTTCATGATCATTTGAGCCAAGCATTTCATCGAAATATAATAGTACTAAGTGGGCCCACAGATGTGTGGTTTTCTTTGATTATATATATTATAATACAAAGTGGGGCCTACAGATGTGTAGATATAGAGTAAAAGCATGACAAGTTCTTCTGCTAAGTGGGGCCCATAGATGTGTAGTTCTCGTTTTATTATATATAATATAATAATACTAAGTGGGGCCCACATATTTGTAGATATAGAGAAAAACCTTGACAAGTTCTTCTATGAAGTGGGGCCCACAGATGGGTAGTTCTCTTTTATTTTATACATATATATAATATAATAATTCAAAGTGGAGCCCACATATGTGTAGTTCTCTTGTATTATATATATAACATAATAATACTAAGTGGGGCCCACATATGTCTAAATGTAGAGAAAAAGCATGACAAGTTCTTCTACTAAGTGGGGCTCACAGATGTGTAGTTCTCCTTTATTTTATATATATATATATATATATATAATATAATATAATAATACTAAGTGAGGCCAACAGATGTGTAGAGAAAAAGCATGACAAGTTCTTCTCTTTTATTGGGGCCCACATATGTGTAGTTCTCTTTTATTATATATATAATATCATAATACTAAGTGGGGCCCACAGATGTGTAGAGAAAAAGCATAACAATTTGTTTCTCATTTATAATAAGGGCATAGCTATTATATGATTATTATTATAATATAATAAGAATATATTATTATATTATATTATAATATTTGGGAGGGGCCATAGGGGTGTAGTGAAAAAGTATGCAACTTCTCTTCTCTTTTATAATAAGGGTATAGATATAGATTTTATATTATTATTATATAATAATAATATATTATTATATTATATTATAAGATTTGGGGGTGGGCGAAAAAAAGGTGTAGTGAAAAAGTTTGTAATTTCTCCTCTTTTATAATAGTATATAAGATATAAGATATAATATAATATAAGATAAGATAAGATAAAATTGTAGATAGATTATAATATTTGGGGGTGGCCCTATAAAGGTGTAGTGAAAAAGTTTGCAATTTCTCATAAAAATATATTATTATATTATATTATTATATTTGGGGGTGGGCCTCACAATGGTGTAGTGAAAAACTGTTTGCAACTTTCCCTCTTTTATAATAGTAGTAGATAGTAGATAGTAAATATTTGGAGGTCGGCCCCACAATGGTGTAGTGAAAAAGTTTGCATTATAATATTTTGGTGTGGGCCCCACAAAGGTTTAATGAAAAAGTTTACAATTTCTCAAAATAATATATTATTATATTATATTATAATATTTGGGGGGTGGGCCCCACAATGGTGTAGTGAAAAAGTTTGCATTTCTCATAATAATATATTATTATATTATATTATACTATTTGGGGGTTGGCCCCATAATGGTGTAGTGAAAAAGTTTGCATTATAATAGTTTGGGTTGGGCCCAACAAAGGTGTGGTGAAAAAGTTTGCAATTTCTTATAATAATATATTATGATATTATATTATAATATTTGGGGGTGGTCCCCACAATGGTGTAGTGAAAAAAGTTTGCAACTTTCCCTCTTTTATAATAGTAGTAGATAGATGGTAGATAATAGATAGCAGATATTTGGAGGTGGGCCCAACAATAGTGTAGTGAAAATGTTTGCATTATAATATTTTGGGGTGGGCCCCACAAAGGTGTAGTGAAATTTTTTTTTGCAATTTCTCAAAAGAATATATTTTTATATTATATTATAATATTTGGGGGGTGGGCACACAATGGTGTAGCGAAAAAGTTTGTATGAGATAGATAGATAATAAGGGTATAAATATTATATTATTTTTATTATTATAATATAATAATAATATATGATTATATTTTATTATAATTTTTTGGGTGGGCCCCACAATATTGTGGTGAAAGAACCGTGCAACATAGCGTCTTTTATAATAATAGATATAGATAGATATAATATTTTGGGTGGGCCCCACAATGGTTGGTTGAAAAAAAGTTGCAATTTTGTCTCTTTTTTAGATACTAGTGGGGCCCTGCACGTGCAAGGAACATACTCTTTTAGTATGATAATCAGAAAAAATAAATTCATTGAAAAACTCAATATTAACTATCCCAATGGAGAATGACCATGTAACAAATTAAGTAATTTACAATCACTCATTATTCTTATAAAACTTAGTAAAAGCTTCAATAGAAAAAAAGTAAGAAGAAGATTGAATAACAAGATATATGGAAGGAAACTAATTAAAAAAAAGCTGAAAACTAACATTTTCTGGCCATACATGATTAGGCAAAACACTCACTAATTTCAATATAGATCGATAGTCCGGCCTATTTCCTATTAAAATTTGTATAAAACTTAGCGCCAAATACATACCAAATTCAATGAAACAAAATACTAACCAACCAAAATAATACCCAACTCATAGCTTTAAACGAATCAATAACAAATCACAAGGATTTCAAGCAATCTTTAGCATTCTCATCCCTTCATCTGACTAGCAAATCGTGTCTTTACAGGCATTGGGATTGAAGTTGAAATTTTCTACACATGAAAATCTCAGCTGAAATTTCTCATTTGAGTTCTTACATTTTATACATATATATAATATAATAATACAAAGTGGGGCCCACATATGTGTAGTTCTCTTGTATTATATATATATAATATAATAATACTAAGTGGGGCCCACAGATCCTAAATGTAGAGAAAAAGCATGACAAGTTCTTCTACTAAGTGGGGCCCACAGACGTGTAGTTCTCTTTTACTTTATATATATAATATATTATAATAATACTAAGTGAGGCCCACAGATGTGTAGAGAAAAAGTATGACAAATTCTTCTCTTTTATTGGGGCCCACATATGTGTGGTTCTCTTTTAGTTTATATATATAATATCATAATACTAAGTGGGGCCCACAAATGTGTAGAGAAAAAGCATAACACTTTTTTCTGTTTTATAATAAGGGCATAGATATTATATGATTATTATTATAATATAATAAGATTATATTATTATATTATATTATATTATAATATTTGGGAGGGGCCACAGGGGTGTAGTAAAAAAGTATGTAACTTCTCTTCTCTTTTATAATAAGGGTATAGATATAGATTTTATATTATATAATAATAATAATAATATATTATTATTATATTATATTATAAGATTTCGGGGTGGGCCACACAAAGGTGTAGTGAAAAAGTTTGTAATTTCTCATCTTTTATAATAGTATAGATATAGATATAGATATAAGATATAAGATAAGATAAGATAAAACTGTAGATAGATTATAATATTTAGGGTTGGGCCCCATAAAGGTATAGTGAAAAAATTTGTAATTTCTCATAATAATATATTATTATATTATACTATTTGGTGGTGGGCCACACAATGGTGTAGTGAAAAAGTTTGCATTATAATATTTGCGGTTGGGCCACACAAAGGTATAGTGAGAAAGTTTGCAATTTAATATAATAATATATTATTATATTATTATATTTGGAGGTGGGCCCCTCAATGGTATAGTGAAAAAAGTTTGCAACTTTCCCTCTTTTATAATAGCAGTAGATAGTAGATAGCAGATATTTGGAGGTGGGCCCTACAATAGTGTAGTGAATATGTTTGCATTATAATATTTTGGGGTGGGCCTCACAAAGGTGTAGTGAAAAATTTTGCAATTTCTCAAAATAATATATTCATATATTATATTATAATATTTGGGGTGGGCCCCACAATGGTGTAGTGAAAAAGTTTGTATGAGATAGATAGATAGATATTATATTTTGGGTGGGCCCCACAATGGTTGGTTGAAAAAGATATTATATTATTATTATGATATAATAATTATATATTATTATAGTTTATTATAATATTTTGGGTGGGCCCTACAATGGTTGAGTGAAAAAGATATTATATTATTATTATTATGATATAATAATATTTTATTATATTTTATTATAATATTTTGGGTGGGCCCCACAATGGTTGGGTGAAAAATATATTATATTATTATTATGATATAATAATAATATATTATTATATTTTATTATAATATTTTGGATGGGCCCCACAATGGTTGGTTGAAAAGACTTTGCAACTTTGTCTCTTTTATAAGAGTAGATAGGTATAAGATATAAGATAAGATAAGATAAGATAAAATTGTAGATAGATTATAATATTTAGGGTTGGGCCCCATAAAGGTGGGAAATAGTTTGTAATTTCTCATAATAATATATTATTATATTATATTATACCATTTGGGGGTGGGCCCAACAATGGTGTAGTGAAAAAGTTTGCATTATAATATTTTGGGGTTGGGCCCCACAAAGGTATAGTGAAAAAGTTTGCAATTTCTCATAATAATATATTGTTATATTATATTATTCTATTTGGGGGTGTGCCCCACAATGGTGTAGTTAAAAACAGTTTGCAACTTTTCTTCTTTTATAATAATAGTTGATAGTAGATAGTAAATATTTGGAGGTGGGCCCCACAATGGTGTAGTGAAAAAGTTTGCATTATAATATTTTGGGGTGGGCCTCACAAAGGTGTAGTAAAAAGTTTGTAATTTCTCAAAATAATATATTATTATATTATATTATAATGTTTGGGGGTGGGCCCCACAATGGTGTAGTGAAAAAGTTTGCAATTTCTCATAATAATATGCTATTATATTATATGATACTATTTAGAGGTGGGCCCCACAACCGTGTAGTGAAAAAGTTTGCATTATAATATTTGGGGTTGGGCCCAACAAAGGTGTGGTGAAAAAGTTTACAATTTCTCATAATAATATATTATGATATATTATATTATAATATTTGGGCGTGGGCCCACAATGGTGTAGTGAAAAAAGTTTGCAACTTTCCCTCTTTTATAATAGTAGTAGATAGTAGATAGCAGATATTTGGAGGTGAGCCTTACAATGGTGTAGTAAAAAAGTTTGCATTATAATATTTTGGGGTGGGCCCCACAAAGGTGTAATGAAAAAGCTTGTATGAGATAGATAGATAATAAGGTATAAATATTATTATTATTATTATTATTATTATATAATATATGATTATATTTTATTATAATATTTTGGGTGGGCTTCAAAGTAGTGTGGTGAAAGAACCATGCATCATAGCCTCTTTTATAATAGTAGATATATAAAATATAGATATAGATATATGGAAAACGTTTATATACATCTATCCCTCACCAAAAATGGCGAGAGATGGATACTCCCTGGATATAGATATGGATATGGATAGAAGATTAAGCAGTACCTTCCTTCGTTGAGCGTCCCGACGACATTTAAAAGTTAAAAACAAAATAGCTACGGCTCCATCGAGAGCCACATAGGTGACTGCCAGTGGTCAGATCATCCACTGCTAAAAGCCAAGTGCAAGTTGTATTGTGTAGTGGATATATTGCAACATGCGGACTTCACCATCACCTACTACATTTGGAAAGTCTCACTTCCAAGATCAAGAGAAAAAGATGGAGCCAGTCCATGATTTAGACCGCAACTCAATCCAAGGTAATGAAATACACTAAATAGAAGCAATGAGTGTTCTCAAACCTTTGTTTGTAGTAGTCTTTATGATGAGAATCAATCTTCTTATGCCCACAGAGAGAGTGATTTGGATGTCCAAACATGGATAGTTGACTAAATTATTTTTCCTGTATTCATTTGCATGATTATAGATGGGGTTGAGTCAGAAATGGTAGAAAATCATTGTGAGAAAGAAAAATGGGATGACATGTTGCCAGAGGAAGAAGATTTAATATGCAGGCTTCATCGTCTACTCGGAGACAGGTAAATCTAAACCAGAATCTTCTATTTAAACTCTCCATCGCTTAACCAGGGTTAAAAATCTAAACCTGGATCTTCAAATTGAAATTTCCTCTGCATAACTGATGTAGAATTTGTTGACAGATTGTCTAAGTTAAAATATTTATAAGTTTTTGCTGACAGCACTGAGAAGAGAAGACAATTTTTTTTCCCAGTTTGAAACAACTTGTTCACTCACACCTACCAAACACAAACATCTCATCTCACCTGGGTGGTTAGCCAATATTTTAAGCCCTCCAGCATTATCTGAATACTAAGCATGCCGAGCTGATTGGTATTCTTGGAGATGGTCATTACATTGATGGTTTATTAGATGAGTTTTGTTCATAAAATTGCTTTCTCCACATACATTTGCACCCATGTTGACGGTCATACCTTATTTTTCATCATGTGTCAGTTTCAATTTGTTGGGGGAAAAGAGGAGGATACTACATAAAACTTGCCACACTTCAATATGAGCTTATATTTTGAGAAGAGTGGAGAAGTATCTCCATACAGATATGATAAGGCTTAAATTATGATCATATTGGCATAAGATTTACAGGCACTTGATCATGCTTACAGAGATTGTACCGATCAAATGAAATACACATACATGATTTGTAAGATTTGTAAGTCATTAATTTATTAACTTCTGTTTGTTTATATAAGATTTTGGATTTTTCAGGTGGGAGTTGATATCAGGAAGGCTTCCAAATAGGACAGCTGAAGAGGTGGAGAGATACTGGAGAATGAAAGAAAGAAAGAAAGAATTTAGAGAATAACGTATTGAGACCTGTTTGTGTTAGGGCAAAGCCATCTCTGAAGCTGGCTAATTTGTCTTATTCAATGGAAGAAAAAGGCAGTGTTGGGCCACTTTAGTCTTTATGAATGAATTGTAGTGGGTTTTATTCATGAACGTTGACCTTCATTTGAGATGTGAAATAACTTCATTTCATATTTCTACTTTACTCACTCTACTTTGTCTTCATCGCCGTTTTTATTGATGCCTTAATCCCATCCATTGGCTTTTGAGCTCTACACTAACTCCTTTTCACTTATCCTTATTCAGTGGCGGACCCAAGTGTTAACACGTGGGTGCGATTATACCCTTGTAGTTCTAGAAACTCCTTAGATAAGATATTAAAATATTTAACTTTATCATTTAAATACTTCACTTGATCATCTACCGCACCACCCAAACAAAAATGCCACGTCCCCCATTGTCTGTATTTAAGGCTATTATGTCATTCAACAGCCTAACATGCCTTCTAATTGCTTCACTATAAATCTATAGGTCTTATCATTTCTACAGTTTTTCTTTATTTTCTCTTTTTTTTTTTAATTTCCCACAGGTCTTTTCCTTTCTATCAGGTTCTTTCCCTTTCTTTTTTTTTTTTTTTTTTTTTTTTATAAATGGTCCTTTCTTATAATAGTTTCTTGACCACTTCATTCTTGCTTGTGGACTGTTTCTATTCTTCTATGGTCATTTTCAAATCATCTCAAACAATATTTCCTCATGCAACAAACACTTTGGACGCTACACCTGCTGATTATCTCATGCACCACACGCTTTTTAGGAACTTTCAAAAATCTCTCTTCAACATGGACATGGTATTAGAGGAATCCTGTATAATTTGGAACAAATAAGAAATGCTCTCCTTGGTTGCAATGCATCTGGCAAACGAACACCAATAAACAAATTCTCTCAACGAGAGTCAAATGTATGCATTATAGTAGCTTGAGATCATCATCTTCTTTCCTCTCCAGTTTTCATTATAAATGTCATATTTAATTGCAGAGCAATCCATCCACAAATTAGTAGTAAAAGGCAAATTATTATATGCAATATCTTGTCAAACCAAATCATTCACTCAGTGAAAGCAAACAAGGGAATTTGATAAATTCAGCAACAATGGAATTTGATCAATGCAAGAGCAGGAGCCAAAACAAAAGTTTTTTTTATTAATAAAAGCCTCTTTTTTTTTTACCTTATTTTGAGTTGCGAGATTCTTCTATATATAGAGTTCTCTTGCTTGATCGGGTATTATATTGGGGCGGAACCATAATGTAGGCCTTGGGGGGCATTGTGAACAAAGAGATTTCTTGGGCCGCATTGCAAAAACTAATATTAAAATTTCAATTATTCCAAGGGGTTTTTTGAAATTTAGGGTGGGGGGTGGGTGGGTTTTCCGCCACTAGCCATATGTGCATGCAATATATACCATTCAATAGGAAGTTTTGAGAGAATCTTGAGATGCTTTTGGTCTGATGGTGGTGTAAAGGCTAAAGAAAATTTTGTAATTGGAACATTTTTTTACTTCCAAAGTTGGAAAACTGCCTACGGCTGAGAATAGTCTTAAATGAAGCCAGCGTGCAAAGCCTTGGATGGAAAGGCAAAATCCCATCTATTCATCTGCTTTATGGCCTACTTGGTTTAGGTGTACATGTTTCAAAAACTCTTGCACATGGCAGATTGCAAATCATCAAGGGGCTCTTGGTTATAAAAGCATGTCAAATATATACTCACTTTCATTCAGCAGGGAAGTAAATGGAAAGTAGGGAATGGGCGTAAATTAGCCTTGGCTTGACACTTGCCTCTTGGATAGACCCATAGCACAATATTTAGGGATGTAAATAGGTTCTCAATTCTCCAATTACATGGAGGTTTTGATCCATTAAAAGCCGGATTTGGGTCCTTATTTAGGTCCCGATAAGTAAATGGGTTCGGGTCAGGGTCCTTTTTTTGGACCTGAGACCTAAACAGGTCCGGATCTGGTTCGACCTTAGTTCAAACTCGTGGACCCGGACCCGACATATTATCTTGATTTTTGAAATTCTTTTTTAAAAATTAAGTTTCCCCCCATATCATTCTCTACTTAGACCCATACCCGTCCCATATACAGTTCCAATTTCGGAACCAGGAAACTGGTTCTGAAACGGGTTTGAGTCCGGGTTCACTTTCTCCTTAACAGGTCCCGGTCCACCATAGACTCTCACCGAAACTAACCCATTTACATTCCCAGCAACATCTCATCCATTTATCATTCTCTTCATCTATCTCAATGGCAGCTCTTATTAATAATAGTGATGGGAAGATTCCTAACCACTACACCCTAACATACAGGCCTGCCTATCAAATCTATTCTTCTTAAATCCTCCAAATTCTTCTTAGCAGGACTAATATTTATTATTGTAACCTTGATATTCATTGTTGCACTATTCTTTATCAGCTTAAACTTTTAGAGCAACATGGTTTTAAAGTGGGAAGTGAGTGTTCGAAGTGCCACATATTCTCCATGGAAGGCATAATTCCTGTAAAGGAGTCCACACGTGCGAGGGGTGATATAACCTTGATATATATATTGTTAAACTATTCGCTATCAACTCAAGCTTTTAGAGTAAGTGGTTGTTAACATTTATCAATAGAGATCGTATGCTTCACGTAATCTCTCATTTAGGGCATGTTTGTTTACGGTGGATTGCATAAGTATGGAATGCATAGGAATTCAAAGTCAAATGAGCTCCACGTAGGACTTAAGGAGTTGAGTTGGGAAGGATACCAGGTGAGGAGAGAAAATTATGTTAGAAAATTTTAAAATGATAAAGAACTCTTTAAACTTCATAACTTTTGAATGCCACATCATATATGGTTGAATAGAGAATGACATTTACATATGCTTCATTGCTTCTTTGGCTAACTCTATTAAGTTGGTATATGAAGGTTTTGTGGTTTGGTTGGGCTGGTACTAGAATTGAAGACTTATTGAGTCCTATTTTTTGCTATTTACTAGACCTGACTTAGGTTGACCAAGTTCCTATTTGTCTGGTCGGATTGCTTTTCTACGAAGTAGTGATAAAGGGCCAAGAAGTTGGAAGGGTAGTTATTATCTTTAACCCATCTCAACAGACATTTCTAGGGAGTTTATACAGTGCCATTCTATCTCCAATATGCGTCTAATAGCTAGTAGCTCATTTGCAGCCATCAATTGATGTTCAATTCAATTCAAATCTAACAAGATACTAGGGTGATGGACTGTTTATTCATGTCCCATCTTTCTTTAAGATTCAATTTCAATTTTAATGGAGGTTATTGGATGGGCATTTTTTATATTAAACTTTGGGATTTATTTTGAGCTTTACTGCAATGAATTATCACAAATTCCCATGTAATCAATTCCTATGAATTCTATTGCAAACAAGCAGGCCCTTAAAGGAAGCCTGGAATGAAATAAGACATAGATGGACTACTAACAGCTACCTGGCCCAGTCAGCAAGAATTCACTTAGCTTCAAGATGCATGTGGGTTAATTTGAGCATGATTCTTATGTATTTCTAATGTGAGTTCTTATTAGCATATGGGGTCATTTTCTTTATGAAAGTTCTGTAAAACCGAGTAGAATGGATGCTAGTCTAATTAGTCAAACCAATGCAGCACATGTAACCAATCAAACGGTATAGAACTAGCAAATAAAATACCAAGCAATCACACAAGAAGGCAGGCATAAATTTAACGTGGAAACCATTTCTAGGGAGAAAAACTACTATCTTAAAATCAAGAACTCACGAACAGTTACAAGATATACTCACAACTCATTTACCTCAACCAGTACCTCAACCTAAAGACTAGAGTTGATCTTGCACAACTTCCGCTGCCATGACTTCCCCGCCGTGCAACGTTCTCCTTACTTGATCTCATCATATCTTGTCAACCAAGATGATCAATTTTCTACAAGAGAGTAGAAGCAGCAAAAACCTTCTAGAGCAGCCATTCATAATAATATCTCAATGGCTCTAGAAAAATAAGAAAATCTCTCTTGGGTATTCTAACCTCAGATCAAAAGAGAGAATTAACTTCTTGTCATATCTTTGGGGTAAAAGAAACGCCCAATATATAGCCCCAAATCCATGTAAGAGTCTTCTAATAAAACTCCAATCAAAAGAACAAACAGACTGAAACTCTATCAAAGAGTTAGAGCGGAACTCGACTTTCCCGTCATTGCTCGCTATAGCGAGCTGGACCCTCGCTATATATAACGAGCTGCCTCTCGGTTTTCTTTGGCTCTAACAGCCCCTACAGCCCCTGTCATTCGATTTTGACCCTTACACTTTAGTTAATGGGTCTATAGTTTAGCCTCATATTTAGATTCAACTCGAATGGTCCTCCTCTTGGATGGGCCACAATATGGATAAGAAAATTCCACAAGATGCCTATGGCGGGATGTAGTGGAAATTAATCATTAGACTTTTTTTTTTCCCTTTTTTTCTCATTTGGGATATATTTGTTCGTTCAGTTTATAGTTGAAGAACTCAATTCAATGTCGTCAGACCCTACCCATGTTTTCTTTGCTTAACGTCGTTTTAGCCAAGATTAGATTTTAAGTTCGATTAGGGGACATTTAGCTTAGATTGCGAGTTTGATAAATTTTTCATAGCTTTAGAATTTTTGAGAGCCGTCAAATTTAGAGTGACCCATGTGCGTGTGGGGAGAATTTATTCTTGATTTGGAAAATTATGATTTTTAATTCCTTTGATTTGTTAAAATAGCATTTACAACTTTTATGTTCTTTCCGTCCATTTTTGAAACTCCGAAATTGCATTTTTTTTAGTAAAAAGGGCAAAACAAACTTTTCCCCTCGAAATCTGTGCATGAATTTCAATGTTTGCAAAATTATGTGAAAATTATATTTGTGGAAAATAGATTTTTTTACGATCATTTTACTCTCTTTCGTTGATCTCATCCGGGACCCACATAATGGTGTTTTAAGCCTTTGAAGTGGATTGGCCTAGTGGGGCCCACACCCCACCCGACTCCAAGAACTCACTCGCATGTGTTTCTCCCTCACTGCTTCACTTGCTTGTTTCAATCCAGCCAAGAGCCAAGAGAAAACCATCCATTTTTCCTCTCCTTCTCTCCTTTTCATGAGGATCTTCTCTTGACTATAATGGAGATTTGAGTTCACCAAACTCTTTTCCGTCTCTCAAGCTTTCTCTCGGTACCATTTTCAAAGGTTATCAGCCGGGATAACTTCGTTCTTGAGGTTCTTCTCCATTGTTAGAGCTTCCAGAAGTAAGTGATGGTTTTCATCTTCCGACCATGGCTTTATGGAGTCCATTAGAGCTCCAATATCATGCATGCAAGGCTTCCTAAGGAGGAACCCTTTCTTTTTAAAAAATTTCTTTGATTTTGAGCTCTTTTTCTAGGGCTTCTTGTAGATTGGAGGTTCAGCTGTAGAGAGGTGTGTTGGGAGATCTCTTGAGTGCATTTTGAGCCAAGGCAAGTGAATGAATGAGATATGAATGTGCATACAATGATTTATAGATTTTTATCTTGATTTCTTGTTTTTGAACTTACTATGTTTAATCTTGTTTTGTCTAGAAGTTTAGTTTACTAAACATGTGTTTTAATGCTCACATATTTTGATGCATTTCATTGAATCCGTCATTGGTGTCATTTAAATTGGAATTTTTATGCTTGGATTGTTGGAAATTTTGAAGTGAATGAAGGAGGTTTGGTTGATGATATTTGAAGTGATGAAATTGAAGTGTTGAATGGTGAAATGGAGGACCTTGAGGCTCATTTTATTGCAGGGAAACGTGGTGTGGAATGGAGAAATGTTTTGGAGAAATAAGGGGCTGAAAACAGCTCGAAAATGAACTTTCCGCTAACTGGGCGGTCAGCAGGCGGTCACCATATTAGTAAGGTGAAAAAAATGGTTTTCTAATGGGGCGGCGAGCAGTCGGCTAGCCGACCTGGTCCCAGGCAGCTAACCGCTTGCCAGCCGACAGGTGACCGACTTCCTAGGGATTTTTGGAGAAATGAGAGGAGTGGAGGGGTTTTCTATCCCAATCACTTTTGGACCCTTCTTGGTCGATGTGTACACCTTGATATCCTTAATGTCATTTAAAATTGGGCACCATCTAAACGAATGATCGACATTGAATCTCAAAGTATATACTAACTCGACGGTTATGGTTTCAAGGTATTGATGTTGAATTGTGATTTATAAATCAAATTCTCGTTTTGCGATTCGTATCGTCTTGAAAAAATGTTTCCAAGGTTTTGATTTAAAACCTCGTTTAGGAATCATTGCGTGGATCGTGTTTTTATACATATCGTGTTGGGACTACTATTTCGTGAACAAGCGTGCATGTAGTTGATAGAGTGTGAGTAGTTTCCGAATTTGGAAGTGTCAAACATTGTTTTGAAAGTGTGTGCATTTTTGTGTCGGCTCCACTCAACTTGGACAACCATTGTCGGTTTGATCCGGTGCCTTGGGTCCTTAAATCTTGTCCAACATTAGTTTGGAAATACATACGTGCTTGCTTGCTCATTTAACCCATTCCGCAGTGGAACTCGTGTGTGGTTCTCAGTTATAGTAGGCTACTACAATTATGATAATGCCTCCCTTTACCATACGTGACAGAGAATTGTGAGTGACGGAGAATATTGCTCCATGTGGTTGTCAAGGTATTGCTTTCAAATGGTCATCTTGATTTAACATCTGATCTTATAAATGATATTGTCATTGAAATCCTTTGTTTTATTTGGCTTCTCTTTAACGTACATGTTGTTTTAATAATTTCAAAACTATTGATTTATAGTATGATTGTACTTTATTCTTTTGCCACCCTTTCGTTTTGGTGCTCAAATCCAGATTTCGTTGCCCTTAAGGAGGAGCACGAGGAGGGGGTTGTAGAGCAGCCTGTTGAGCAAGAATGGCAGCCCAACGATGTCATTTATACGTCGGGTTGGGTCTTGAGATGCATAACACTTTGGGGGGGGGGGGGGGGGGGGGATGGGGATTATCATCTATTTGTTGGGAACTTAAACCTTTGTTGACTATCTTTTGGGATATGTAAAACTTAACTTTATCTTTATGTGTTGTTCAACTTTAAACTTTAACTATGGGCATGCTAGTTATGTTTCTCTTTCTGATATGAGTTCTTATATACTCTACCTTATGTGTGATGTTACTTGTGTGTTTGTCATACGCTTCCGTAATTTAGTCCTTATGTGTGATTGTGAGATGATTCGAATGTGAAATCCTCACCGCGGGAACCTATGGGAAATGTCGCGGCACAGATTCGGGGCCTCGACTTGGCTTGGGGCCCGGTCTCGGGTCATGACAAATGTGTTTTATCATGGGTCTAAAATTGATGAATTAAAAGATAATATTAACCAATACCATTAGATAGCCTTCTCTTGGATAGTAAATGAGTGCCTAGCAATCAACCTAAACCAGATTGTACAAAGTGAATTTCTCATCTACCACCATGTTTCTGGTTGCATTGCATTGGCTATTCTAAGTTCGAATAAAGGAAGATTCACATCAGGTTTATATTTTTGGCGCCCCGTGGCACTGTAGCTGCTCAATCCTAACCCACAAGGGATGGGTAAGGCCTAGATAGTGCAGGCCCTCCAACTGCTTTGGCCCCCTACGTTGAGGGTAGGGCATGGATAACCTCGAGCCCGACCCGGTTTGGCCCAATGGCAATCGTACTCTGTTCTTTAAAATTTCCCAAACACCGGTAATATTGTAAGAATTATGCGACATAATGAGACAAATTCATTGATTTTATCCTTATGTTTTTAAAAAACGAACAAATTGAGAATGTCACAGGAAAACATGAGAAATGCACAAAGTTGAGATAAATAGCGAAATTGATAACAATAACATAATTTACTTTTTAGGCACCTACCAAGGAGATTGGAACCTTGAGAGACCCAACCTAATGCTGGAGTGATCAACCCAAGCACACGTACTAGAAAGAAGGCCGCATGCACACATAGGAGGAAAGATCATTTGCACCGGACGTAAGAGAGAAGACCCAAGAATCAGACCCTGACAGTTTAGTGAGAATGTCCCTCATTTATTTAAACAAGGGAGAATTTCAAAAAAGTCCTTAAGTTTTGGCCTTACTTAAAAAAGGACACAAGTCTCAAAACTTTTCAAATTAGTCCCTAAGTTTTTTGGAAAGTTTTCAATTAAAGACATCCATCTATTAAAAGTTATTTTTCGGAAACTTTTTTCTTTTTTTTTAATATCCAAATTACCCTTCATTGTAATAAAACTCTCATTCACTTACTCTATATTCTCCCATTTCCCTTGCTAGTGTCCTCACGGTGATTAAGGACACCCGGTATTTCCACAGCGATTGGTTGCATGTAGAGGCTGCCAAAACCATGTCATGGCTTTAGATGAAGGGTAATTTGGGTATTTTTAAAAAATTGAGGGAAAAAGTCAATAGAAAATACCTTTAAATAGCCATATGTCCTTAATTTAAAATTTACGAGAAAGCTTAGGGACTAATTTGAAAAGTTTCAAAACTTATGTCCCTTTTTGAAATAAGGCAAAAACTTAAGGACATATTTGAAAATTTTTCTTTAAACAATAAGAATATTGCAAGGAATTGAAAGGAAGGGATAAGTAGCTTTGGTACTTCGAAGATCATTTCTATCCAAAGATAGCTCAATAATTTGAAGCTTGACTCAAACCGATTTTTGCCTTCTTTTTTTTATTGTGGCGAACACATCGGTCAGGTTGATTCTCTTTTATTAGGGTCTCTTGGTAGTTGGACCCAGAGAGTGACATCTTACTTCAATCTTACTTCAATCATTCCCACTACATTAAACTAAACTGTTTTTTTTTTTTGTCTGTGTGTTAGGGTGTGTGTGCGTGTGTGCGTGAGAGAGAGAGAGAGATGGGCAGGGTCGGGCAGGGTCGATGGTGTATCCATATTTGCACAGGGACGCCAATTGGAGTATATATACTAATATATACACGACACATCTGTAACCGACGGACTTAGAATCAAACCTTAATCTGAATTGGCATCCGCTTGGTCCTTGGACCAGACCCAATCCAAACCTACATATAAAATGGGTCTAAATTCTGGATCTGTACCTGCTTTTCAGGTCAGGTCCATTAGATATTCTTGAAAGGGACTGCTGGATCTCATTATTAAAGTATCTGCTCAAGATAAGTATCAAGTCATTATTCATTCTAATCTCTAACCCTTTGGTATAATGAAACTCGGGTTCCCTTGACCTTAGAATTATCTGAAGAGCACTGTACTACACTGGGCCAGAATTTTATTCATCTGAACCTGGCCCATTTGCTCATTGTGCCTAATATTGAGAGTGATCAGCTCCAGACCAAGACCTAAGAAGGCCTGTTTCATCTGTTGTCCAGCAGGCTGGGTCAGCCTGGTGGGCATCTTAATTTGAGACAGACCGTAACTAGCCCATCAACGATCATGGCTAAAAATGGGCCCAAAGAGAGGGTTTCAGCTTCTATCATTATATCTGGGTCATCCCTGTGTGGGCCATACTTGACTGGAGTTGCGGCTTGTGGGACCTACATGAGTTTGAGAGAGGACTCAACGCTTATGAACAAATTCCCACAAATGGGCCCCAAACCCTAAGGAAATAGAATCCGGATCCCTGTTTGCACCAATCAAAGGGTGACACATGAATTTGTTAAATTTAAAAACCGATGTTGCCTTCAAAAGCCAGCTCCAGTCTTTTAAATTTCACAGACCAAACTGGGGATCCGGACTCACTGAAATATGTTGGTATGTATACATTATATCTTTTTTTCTCCTTTGAAGACATTGTATATATTATTACTTAACGCGTGCAAGTCGTGATCATTTAGATATTGAGCCTTTTGCTTTTGGCCTCATTGAATCACGAGGATGAGGTGTATTTATTAAGACTTTTTTGGCTTCACTCAATAAATACATAGTGGAATATGTCATGTAAACAACTCACTCATGCTTCTCTCCTTTGTCTATATTCTTTTGTATTTGTAAACTATGTGGGTTCCTCACATGTATATATAAGTTCCCATCACCTTATAGATACGAGTTGTTTTTTCTCGCATGTACGAGTCTCACAGAGTCCAACTCCTTATCTTGGATACCAAAAGAAAAAAACTAAAAAATTCATCTTGAGACCAAAATAAGAACACATGTAATCCACTGCTTGTTTTTATAGTCATTGGGATAAGGATGAATAAGGTTATATATGTGGGTTGTTTTAGAGAATTTGTCCATTACTGATATTAATTGGGTAAATAACATAGAAGGAGAAAAAACTTAAAAGAAAGAAGAGAGTATTAGCTACTTAATATTAGAAATACATGAGTGACTTTGTAAATAAGGAATGCACGAGTCATCTTTCGACAGAAAGGAGCCTTAATTAGGCCCTGTTTGGTAACTCTACTCTATCTAATAAGAGCTAATTAAATTAAGGTTTAAAATAAAAGGTCTAATTTTTAACTTCAAATTTATAATTAGACTGTTTGGTAAAATTATAAAAAAAAGGTCTTATTTTATAATTGAGTGTTTGATAACCATCTAAATAAGTCGTATTCATCGTCATCATTGGGATGGTCGTGCCAAGAGAAAAGTAGTAGAGAAAGAAATCGTGAAATGGCTTCCCCGACATAAGAAAAAAGGTTACGAAAGAAAAAAGCTACTCAAAGCAGCTTATGTTTAAGAACTTAAAATCACTTATGTCTAAATATAAGTTCTAGTTTTAAATCATGATTAGAGTTTTATCAAACACTCTAAATTTTAATAAGCTCTAAATCATTTAAGTGTTCATATTTTTAGAGTTACAAAACAGGCCCTAGGGGATTGTTTTGAAAAATTTGCCTAATACAAATTTTTTGGGCCGTTACCAGAAAAGAAAGAAAGAAAAACAACGAAAAGAAAAACCTAATAGTTTAGGAGTACTTCTTGGCTTCCCGGTTAAAACAAACCAGTAATTCGACTTCACATTAATCCTTTTTTTTTTTTTTTTGCTTTCAGATTAAGTTTGTGCTAATATTTTTGAGCTGATTAACAAATGAGTTCACAAAGTGCTCAAATGAACTCAACTACTTCCAATCTAACCCATCAATCCAACTTGAACTGACCTGCTAATTAAGGGTTTAGATTGACCGTGGGTTGATTTTAAGTTGGGCCTATACATGTTTCCCAGCCCAACCATTGGCTCCCTTATAGTAAATAAAAGAGGTTTTTTATTTGAAACTTTTTTTTTCTAATCACATAAGGTCACTTTTTTTTTTTTGTTAACCCAGCCAAGTAGGCTAGGACTCAAGTAAGAGCTCGTATACACACGGAAGGACAGCCCACTCAATTGGGAAAGGAGCCCCCGCACACGCGGGAAAAAAGCCCACACAAGTGGGAAGGGAAGCACTCATGAGCGGGAGGAGGTGGTACACCTAGGGCTTGCACCCTGAGCAGCAAAGTGAGATCTACCACTCTTTACCACTCAGGTAAGGAGTTATTCTCATATAAGGTCACGTTTAGCAACCAAATCCTTGAGAAAAATATTTTTATTTTCTACGAAGGCATGCAAAACCTATATTTGCCAATTGTAAATCCCCAAGAATTTCAACTATGTAAATCCTCATTTTGATGATTTTCAAATTTGCCCTTCTATGATTTGAAAAACTTCACTTTTGTGGATTTGCGAATTTAAACCAAAATTCTCTCATCTATGCGTATTGATATGCATTAATATCGATGTGAAATTTTCAACTATACAAATTCTCAATAAAGAATTCCCAATCTATGGGCAGCGAGGAACCCTTACATCTACAAATTCCTCAATTGTAACCAAAAGTGCTCCAAGGAAATCCAACTCAAAAGATGCTTCTTTTCCATATATGAATAAATACATCAACCAATGGGAAATCACATGGTGATTGCTGTGATACCACACTGGGCAAAGAAAAAACTAATAATAATGATAAACAAACGGCAGTACATCCACCAAACAGAACGACTTCCCTTTACCAATAAAAGACCCTCCCTCTTACCCCATTTTGTATTCTAGTTAGGGTGGGCCACTGGAAAAGATGCTCCCCACTATTGCTTCACCATATTCGCATGGCTTCATAACCTTATGGGTCGCTAGGCTCCCCCCTCAGCTAAGCCCTGCTCCTTTCTCATTTGTCCAAACAACATTAGTTCCAAATGTTTTAACCGAAAAAAAAAACAAAAAGAAGAAGAAGAAAAGTAATTTGTATATACCCCGCTAAGGCTTTTAGGATTTTTAAATAGGCTCCTGTAGTTTCATTATTTGCATATTACCCTATGCCTTATCATTCTGTTACCTTTCATGCCCCGAAATTGGTAGCCCTACAACCACCATAAGTTTTTAGAGTTAAATGACATTTTTGCCCACCTCTTTATCCCTATATGTATAATTTCAAAAGCTTAGGTTTCTTTTCTCTATGCTTGTAGCAGAGACCTTTAGTATAATGTATTTAGTAGGAAAGAGTAACCCTAGATAAATCTAGTTTTATCAATACGGGCCAATTTTATTAAATTCAAACCAATCATAACCTATTCTTATAATTGGTTATAATTGACCTAATCCATGCACAGCCAACTGTTGGGTTATTGTATGTTTCAAAATACATAATTATGCTTCATGTGTATGAGAGAGTTGTTAAGAGAAAAACCATTGAAACTTAGGATAAAAAAGTATTATTTTTGTAAATAATGACATACTCATTTTTGTTTAATGGTTGTAAAGGCAAAGCAATCATTTTTATAAAAATTTTAGACTAATCTCCTTGTGGTTGCTCATTCTCGTTAGGACTACTTACTTTAGGGGCATATTGAAAGGTATTGAAATGAAAAGGTAGTTGGGTATATACAAATAGTGAAACTATAGAGGCTTATTTACAAGTCTATAAATCTTAGGAGGGAATATGCAAAAACCTAATAAAAAGAAAAAAACGAAGAAGAAAACATTAGTTACAAAAAGTCTGCTTTTCAAGCCCTTTAACTATATCCATTCCATTTCAGATTTTCATAGTGGCCGGCAAATTGTGGACCCATCTTTTGATAGAGTTATGGGCGTCAACTCCTGACCTGGCCCGCCAACCCTTTCTCATTATTTAGGATTTGGTTTGACTTTGACCCTTTTTCAGGTAGGTTGGATTGGAGTATGATTTGAGACTGTTACTTTACCTACAACTTTTACTTGAATCATTGCACATTTTTTTTAAGTTATAGGAGGGTTTTCAACCCTTTGGACTGGACTAATCCCTCCAAGCCCAAAAAGAGGCCAGGTAAACACCCCTGTGGCCCTAAGATAATAGTAATAGTGGACTCAACCTTCTATTCCCGAAGAAAGGGGAACCAGAGGTTGATACCAAGACCTCTATCTCAAAAGAGGGAGAAACCATGGTCTTGACCACTCAGTCAACCCCTTGAAATTAGAATCGTTGCACTTCAACTCACCAACCTGACCTGATAATTTTGGTACATGACAAGTCTAAAAGTGAACTAAATAGTTGAGTTCAAGTGGGAAATCCAGTGTTCTAAATATTGAATCGGGTCAACCTAAACTGGTACCTTCACCTGTCCTGTTAGATGAGAATCAGCATATTGGTCAAGAACCAATATGAATCAGTTAAAATCAGAAAAAAAAAAAAAAAATGTTGAACCAGCTCAAGTCATCATTAATAAATTTAAAATATATTTTTCATTCTTGTTATTTTCACAATTCACCCCCTCTTTTGGATTTTGTGGGGCTGATGGTTTTGGTTTTCTAACTAGTTGCTTTTGTCTTTTTGCTTGCTTTCCAAAAGAAAAAAAAAAAGGATAAGTAAATCTTCCTCCAAGTTTTAAGAGAGTTTTAACAGTTAATATCCATCCCCTTCAAAATGGAAGTCTCCATATCTTACTCTAGAATTGGATTTAGGCATTCAAAATATGAGTGGGTCCCACCATGTATGGGCACATATTGAAATAGAGGTTCTGACTAGTAGCTTGCCTCTAGATATGATTTTTTTTCTCTGCCTTCCCAAATTTTGAATATTTTCCCACACTTACAATTACACCATTTTAGGACTAAAATGTCCATACTGTGGGGAAAATATAATTTTGGGAATAGGTCTGGAAATTTGGTCAATGAATACGTTCTAATTAGGAAAAAAAATATATTATATATATAGAGAGATGCTCCTATGAGGGATATCTCTCACCTTATACATATGGGTCTCACAAACATGTGAAAATACTAAGAATGTTACAAATAAACATAGAATCATGTTAGTAAAATATCAGAAGTTTTCAACTCACTGCAAAAGAGTTTGTTTTCTATCTTAGAACATAGTGATTATTTCCAGCACAATACCTGTTTTTCCACTTTAGTATTCTCGATTCAAAGATTCTTTTCACTTCATTCCACATGGATTACATTTTCCAAATACCATACTTTAGCTTTGAAAAGTTTGGAAGCAAAAGAAAACTCCTAACTTATGGAACCCACCCCTAGCTTAAGCTTGGAAACCACAACCTGAAATTCTGATGCAGTAGAATTTGAGTCAGGCAGCCCATTTCATAATCTCACTACTCCTTTGATATAATCCCGATTAATTAGATGGTCCCATATTTTTTCAGAAGTAAAAATTTGCATACCTTTAAAGTGCCAAAACCCATATCATAATTATTTTTCTAACGTTGTTTTTGGGAGGCTTGCACTTTGCATAAAAAAGTTGAATATTGTGCTAAGTTTCAACATATCACCTCTCTACACTAGATTGTTTATAACTAGAATATGATGCACACAATCTTTTGATGGGACAAACTCCTATTATAGCAAAATTTGCACAAAGCTCACCGTAGAAGAGGCCGTTTATTCTAAGCAATATAGATATTAAATCTTTTTATAGCATTGGTCAATGACTACCAGTGGTGTGGTAACAACTATATATATCCACCACCTACTTGTGGGATTTTCAACGATCCATGTCTCCTATAGGCATCGTAGCCCGTTCAAAAGTTATAAATAACCAATCAATAGACTTTCATCAATTAATAATGGCTCAATTATTTTACATGTTATCAATCCAATATAGAGCCTGCTTTTGATTTGAGTGAGATACAAATCCTGGTCCTAAAAAGAAAAGAGTAAATGATTATTTGATTGGTGTGGATTCATTATAGTGAGCCTCTTCTTCTTCTTTTTTTTTTTTTCTCTTTTTTTTTTATTTTAACCATTATCAAAGTCTTGAGAAATTACATCTTTAAAAATACTGGAATACTTTTAGATTTAGGATTTCTCTTCAGATATTACTAAAAAAAAAAAAAAACTCTTCTAAGAAGAAATAAACTTATTTTTACATTGTAAGGGAGAGATCAACAAATAAAAGCATTATTGATCCCCATAAAAAAAAAAAAAAAAGAATTCAAATGGGGCCTTAAGTTTCTGCCTTATTTAAAAAAAGGACACAAGTTTCATAACTTTTTAATTTAAAGTTGTTTTTCAACAACTTTTTCCCTCAAGTGTTTAAAAGTACCCAAATCACCCTTCATTGAAATAAAGTTCTCCTTTACTTCCTCTATATCATTCTCATTTCTTTCAACCGGTGTCTTCACAGTGATTAAGGACATGCCATCCCTATTGTGATCAGTTGCATCTAGTGGCTATTAGAATCATGTCGTGGCTTTAAATGAAGGGTAATTTAGGTATTTTAAAAAATTGAGGGAAAAATCACCATAAAATACCTTTAAATCGTAGGATGTCCTTAATTAAAAGCTTACTGGAAAACTTAGGGACTAATTTAATAAATCTTAAAACTTGTGTATTTTTTTGAATTAATGCAAAAAAACATAAGGCTTTATTTGAAGTTTTCCCTAAAAAAAAGCTTGGGCTCTGCCCCTATTTCTAATACATGTTCAATCAATTACTACCTCCAATGGGTTTGAAAACTTTGGAAACACTAGTATATAGAAAAATGTGTATTTTAATCAGTTGGATCTCAAATCAGGGTCATTCAATACGACACATGGAGCCAATAGAATACCACTTTTCTTGTTCCTTTCCTTCTCAGGGGTGGTTCCATATTGGAAACATCTTACCTGTAATTTACGTGCACTAGGGAACAACTCCCAAAATCACCTGCATGTGTTCCTCAACTTATTCTGGTTTTGTGAAACGGAGATCACGTGTGATACTAGGGAGACTGAGGAAGCGATCCCAGGCAATGTCGACATGTACAACTGGCTCGTAGAGAATACTCAAGTTACTGTGCAAAGCATTAAAAAAAATTGCATTGGCCGGGCCACTCATCCACAAAATAAGAAATTGAGCCCCACAAGATGAAACTCTCATTTGTGATATGATGTGAAATTGAACTAGATGAACCACCAAGATGCACAAAGCCTATATGAACAGATGGTGTATGAAGTTTACTCCACCTCCAGGACCTATAAGGCTATAACCATGTGTATATATATATCTAGGCCCAACATATTTCAATTCAGCAGTTGAAATGTTGGAGTTCAGATCATACTTACTACTACCTGGACCCTGGTGGAGTACCCCTATGCATCCCACTCAATCCCATAAATTGTCACCTAAATCATTGCGTAACTTGGCAAAAGGTGTCATTGAACAGGGATGGCAGCTACAACATTAAAAAGAGATACTAGATATTTGCAAGTAACAAATAATCAAAGGCTCACCAACACCACCCAACACTCATGGTTGAGTGGTGTTGGCACTTTAGTCTCACATACATGCCAATATTTTGATCCCTTATTCCTCAAGTGAAAGTATCAATACTAGACCAGCAGCCTAAAATAGTTAAAATCCTTATTAATTAATTAAATTATATGGGCCTGGTTAACACTATAATGAGGGCCATTCATGGGGAACTCTACGATGGGGCTCAGCCATTAAAGATCCAAGACATTAATAATGAAGGTAATCAATCTCCTTCAGTGGGTTAACCTCACATTTTACGTCAAGAGGAGTTAGTCCCACTATAAGATTTAGAATATGACATTACTGAACGTATATGCTCAATTTTATGGTGGGACCAACTCCTATTGGATTAAAAATTAAAAAAATCCATTTTGTGTGTGTGTGTGTGTGTGTGTGTGTGTGTGTTGGTGGGGGGGGGGGGTGTGTTTATTTTGAGTCATTTGGAAATTCAATATTTGACACCACTGTAAAGTTCCATATCTTGGACACCACTGTAAAGTTCCATATCTTTCACAAGAAGGGTGAATGAGGCAATCAAATGATGCTCCTTATTTTACCCTATCAGACTATTTACACCTTTGGAGTTAGCTTTACATAACCTGGTAAATGTATTTAAATGCTGCCCTCTTAACTATGCCTAACACAGCAATAAGTCCCATCAAATGATCACATATAAGATATTAAGATGTTACCAATCACAGATTTTCATTACTCAATAATGGGTGGATCGACTTAGATGTGATCAATCTATCATATGTGGCCCGCTCTCACCAAGTTTTGAGAAATTGTATCTTAAAAATGTTTGCTATTTTCAAATTTAGGATTTTTATCTGGATATAATTAGAAAAAATGCGAAAGATCTTTTATGTTAAATGAGTAATAATAAATCAATAAATATAAAATATTATGAATCTCACTATTTCTTGCCCTTCTATAAGAGAGTCTTCTTGCCTCCGCCACATATTGTAGCTTAGCTGTTTAGGGACACGGGTACATGAGCAAGTTAAGAGTGTACAGTCAGTGATGAGTCAGCTCATGCACGGCTCCATTGTGAGCCACATATAGTGACTGCCAGTGCGTCAGCTCATGGAAGGCTCAAAGCCAACTTTAGGCTTTATTGTGCTGTGAAAATAGTATAAAACTTCACCCCCTCCCCCATATCCATCACCAACTACATTTGGAAAATAACACTTCCAAGATCAAGAAGAGAAAAAATGGAGGGCGCTGTTCATCATTCATCAGACCGTGACTCTATACAAGGTAATGAACAACACAAAACAAAAATAATAATAATGTGTGTTCTCATAAAGTCGGGTCATACCTTTGTGTGTAAGTAGTCTTTCTGATGTTCTAGCAAAAAAAAAAATCTGATGAGAATTTATCCTATTATATATGGTCATAGAGAGAATGATTTGGACCTGCACATATGAATGGTTGTCTTATATATTTCATTTATTCACTTGCATGAATAATGTGAAAGTAATAGATGGGGTGGAGTCAGAAATTGGAGAAAATCAGTACTGTGAGAAAGAGAAATGGCATGAAATGTTACCAGAGGAAGAAGATTTGATATCCAGGCTTCATCGACTGCTTGGAGACAGGTAAATCTAAACCAGAATCTTCTATTTAATATCTCCATTGCATAACCAGTGTGTAAATCTAAACCTGGACCTTCAATTTGAAATCTCCTATGCACAACTGGTGAAGATTTTGTTGATAGCTTGTATAAGTTAAAGCTTTAAGTTTTTGTTGACAGCACTGAGAGGAGGAGAAATATTCTCAGTTTAAACAACTTACACCAACAAAACACTCAGATTTATCCTGGGTGGTTAGCCAGTTTACTTTAGCCCCTCTAGAATTATCTGAATATGAAGCATGCCCTTAGGAAATTAAAGAAACCACCGAGCTGGTTGATTTTCTAGGAGATGGTCATTACATTGAAGGTTTATTAGATAAGTTTGTTCAACAAGTAGTTTTTCTCCACATTTATTTGCACCCATATATGTTTGACTGTCGTGTTTAATCATGTGTCAGTTTCAAGTTGTTGAGCGAAAGTTGAAGGTACACTTCAATATGAGTTTATATTTTGAGAAGAGTGGAGAAGTACTACTCACAAAAGCTACTCCACATAGACGTGATAAGGCTTAAATCATGATGATATTAGCATCAGATATATTGGCACCTGATCATGCTAACACAGATTGTACCGATCAAATGAAATACACATACATGATTTGATTTGTTAGTTAGTTATTTATTTACTTCTGTTAGTTTAGGTAAGATTTTGGATTTTTCAGGTGGGAGTTGATATCAGGAAGGCTTCCAAATAGGACAGCTGAAGAGGTTGAGAGATACTGGAGAATGAAAGAAAGCAAGATGTCAGAGCATGAGGTCTTGAGACCTGTTTGTTTTAGGGCAAAACCATCTCTGAAGCTTGCGAAGATGTCTTAATCAATGGAAAAAGAAGGCAGTGTAGGGCCACTTCAATCTTATGAATGAATTGTAGTGGATTTTATTAACAAATGTTGACCTTCCTTTGAGATAAGCAATAACTTCATCTCTGTTTCTCACTATAGCAGATTCAAGTACATATTCCTCATTTAGAGAGAAAAAATCATGCATCATGTACTGATGTCCACATGTTCCTCATTTAGTGCCAAAACCATGCACCTACAGATTTCTTTTAGGCTAGAAAACCGTTTTCAATAGCTGAGGCGTGCAATTATTTGAAAGAACTAATTGGTCCCAGATGGGTGTCAGAACTGAACTCACCGAGAACCTTATGCATTTCGGTGTGAGGTAGACCTGCGAACTTACTGCGAATGCTCTCATATTTACTGGATAATCAACTAAGGGTTCCATCCCCCTTATATAGAGCAATTCGTAAGAGTCATGACTACTACTCTACCCCTCCTAAAATCTCACATCTCCTTACCTGCGTGGGAATTATGCTAATCGGGAGTCTAAATCTGATCCAAACTCTACCACAAAGAGTTTGATCCTTATCTGACTCAACCAGATCAAGACATGTTGGAAGTTCATCCATGGCACACCACCAGACTCGATCTGGCGTGGGCCCAATGGCAGTCAGGCCACATAATTTTCCTAACAATCATGATTGTGGTACCAGATGGAACTTGTAGAGATGTCAGTCTTGCCGGTTAAATCTCGAGCTCTAGCAAAGAACAAAAACTTTATCTCAAAAGCAGATGCTGTGTAATTTGATTTGGGTGTTTTGCTTTGTTCCTTCAACCACCACGATGTCATTATCCATAACAGGGGATCTGCTGGTCCTTATAACCAACATCAACAAAATCCAGTGTCAGGACATGAACTATTGAAATGAAAATCATGAGATTACAAGAAAGTTGGTTCATCATAGAAAAGGATTAGTCCTGTTCATAACTCAGATAGTCTAAAAAATGGTAGCAGGCAAAACTGGTTTAGTAGTTTGAATGTTTTTTCTTAATCGCATTCATTAAAAGAAAAGGGAATTACAACAACAAGAGAAATCGAAAATAAAAGGATAAAAGAGCATTGTAACCCTACCAAACCCCACTTTCATAATAACACCCCGCCCACCCAAGGATGCACTTCCTCTACCCCTTGTTTTTTGAGTTTTATTTTGTTTAGCACAGTTGCAAATGAATGCATGACTCTCCCAACAAAGGAACACAAGGTTTCCATGATTGCCTTTTCTTTTTTGCTTGTATGATCAACTGAAGAAAGGTGGAATGGAATACAAACCATGGGAAGCTCATGAAATCCTCATCGGATTGGTCATTGGATAGCAAGCAATGTTATATGAAGCTAATTTTTAGTAGATGACGAAACCATGACCCCCTCTCTAAGTTCATATTGCCAATGGGACCATCAGCATGTAGTTCGTCATCAATCATAATCAAATCCTGACATGGGCAGTCAGTTAAAACTTTTCATTACAGGTAAGATATTAAAACTGACTTCCTTTGTGCGACTAGTGAAAATGATGCTTTTAACATAGCTCCGTACTTTCTTCTTTTGGAGAATTCAACTTACATACTAGCTCAGGCAGATGAAAATCATTAGAATAGTATAACAAAGTGTTGAGGTCAACGTCCACTCTCGCTCCTGAGCGGTCATACTTGTAGGATCTTACACCCCATTGAACTACCACTTATCCCAAAACCAATTGGTGATAGGAAACGGCACAACAATGGTTTTATGGTGAGGGCAAGGGCTCGACCACAATTATGACCACTCAGGAGCGAGGGTGGATCCCATTGAACTACCACTTATCCCAAAACCAATTGGTGATAAGAAACGGCACAACAATGGTTTTATGGTGAGGGCAAGGGCTCGACCACAATTATGACCGCTCAGGAGCGAGGGTGGACGTTGACCTCAACAATCCTTCCCTCAACGGCACACCCACCGCGACTCCTGCTGCGCAACTCGCAAAACGCGTATCCCGTGACTTGAACACCCGACCTACCAGGCTCTGATACCACTTGTAGGATCTTACACCCCATTGAACTACCACTTATCCCAAAACCAATTGGTGATAGGAAACGGCACAACAATGGTTTTATGGTGAGGGCAAGGGCTCGACCACAATTATGACCGCTCAGGAGCGAGGGTGGACGTTGACCTCAACACAAAGCGAGTCTCGAGTATAGAATTTCAAGAATCACTTCTTTCCGTAAATTTCACCGTAACATTCAATTGAGAATTGATCTCATTTCATACAATGAAGAGTAACTTTAATCAACAATTATTTAAAATCCAAACTATCTAAAATCTCTAACAACCAAACTAATCCTTATCTAAGATACTTAATCTCTAACATCAAGCATAAGACAACAGCCCGTGACACAATGGAAAGTGTTTGTTATTGCAACATTTAAAGAAAAATAGAGTCTCAAGCATATAACTTGTTTTACAAAGAAGACAAATCACTGATCAAGATATTAGTGAGCAGCTTTACATATTGAATTGCCATAGAAAAGCCTTCAAATATTATATATTACATTTTAATGGAAAGTTTGTTCAGTCTAAATCATTCCGCACCTTAAACAAAAAATTAACTGAAATATGTAGGGGATAAGTTTTGGAACAGTCAACTAAAGGAGTTTTGATCGAGTCAAAGTCTGGTGGCCAAAAGCTATCACTCTAGGAGTATGGAGCTGCTACAATGCTAAAACAATCCTTCAATGATTGCATGACATATCTGTTAGATTGTATGGACTCAATCCATCAGTTGATGTAATAAATTGATTAATCAATAAAACCATGCTTTACTTTCATAAGATGAATGTTGTTTTATTACTTTATGCACATGACCAATACATATGACATAATGGTTCATGAGTTGAACCGGGTCTCATTAGTATATTAGATGTGATATATGTATATGGATGAGATCCACATACGGGAGATACATGTCACAAATCTTATACTTAAAATATCTTCACAACCAGTGATGAGACTGGGCATCTCATCTGATAAGGTTGCAGCACTTTGATCACTATGAGATAGTGTGATTTGTCTCGATCATCAGAATAGAAGATTCTGGATCAATGTGCTAGTACATTGGATGTATTAAAGGACCATGAGAAGCACCTTATGGAATTCCGTCTCAATAATAAGGTATGCTCTCATAATTCCCTAGCAATAGGCTCTCAATCTTGAGACATTGATGAACTCAAGTTTCTATCTATTCATTTGCTTTGAGTCACCAATGAGTGAGGTCAACTGTAGGTCAACACCTCGATGTCTTGGGTATGTGGTAGTAGGACTGTGGGAACATTGAATGATCAAGATGAAATCTATCTCTATTATATCCTTGTGCCAATTAATGGGTTTTGTCATTAGTAAGTGCGCACCCATCTCGATTAAGAGTTAATTGGATGGTACTGATGATCATAGTGATTAATTGGGACTCAAGGATAATAAGATGTAGAACTAAGATTGGAAGAGACAGATTTATTCCAATTGATCCATGGATATTGATAGAGGGGCCTACTTGTGGTAATTGGGAAGTTTAGGGTCTTCATTGTAATTTATTCCTAAGACTGGAGTGCAATTGCATTTATATAGTGGTGTTATTTGCAATTATCTGTGGGCCCGGATTGCACATGAGATGTGGGGTCGCGTGTCCCATTTGGAGCCAGCTTCTATGGAATCCCTAGTGGTCCCCACGCTAGCTCAAGATATTAGAAAGATACTAATCCTATTCGAACTCTAAAATGAATGAATTAGGAAGTTACTATTTCTATTTGAAGTAGGACTTCTAATAGTGGTAATAGTATACTTATTAATTGTTGTGGAAGTAAGACTTCTATTTCAATTAAGACAAGATGAGCTTTGGGAGATTATAAAAGGGAATGCACCCCTCTTGGACGTCCATAACATTATATAGTGAAAAACGTCCCTCCTCTTTGTGCAACAGTTGCACTGCTCTCTTCTCTCTTCCTCTTCTAGTTCCTTAGGGTTTCGAGTTGGGTTTTCTCTTGAAGATTCCACCAATCTTCTTAAGAAGAGATATCTAATTCGGGTCATAGCGTGGAAGGCTAAGAGGTGGTGGAGATTCTGATCTCAGTTTGTAGAGAAGTTCTACATCAACGAAAGTTATCAACTTCTCCATTAGAGCGCAACCGAGCTCCTAAGGTAAAATCTGCATCCTTGTATGTTGTGGATTTTAATGGATGCTTGTTCGTTTCTGTTCTATCTTTTAGATAGTTTTACTTACTGTATGTGATTATGAGATTGAGGGTTATGCATCCTGAATTGGGTTTTTTGCCTTATGGATACTTGATCCTTGAGTCAAGTGGGTCAAAAGTTTTGAATATCTATCCACGAGGCCCACCTACTTCCAACAATATCCCACCTGAAGCCACTAATTAAAGTGTTCTGCGTGCAATCATGTACTTGGACTTCTTACAACCAAACAAGGGATAGATCCCATGGTTCAAGCAGCCTTAGTTGAACAAACAATTAACGCATTCTAATCACATGAAATCGGATTTCCGAGTTTGTAAACATGCAAATCTACAGGATCCAAAAGATTATGATTGTTTCTAAGGCCGCCAACACTTTAATCATCCACTTGATCCAATATAAGAAATTATTAGCCCACCTTAAACCCACTCAGAAAAGCTACTTTCTGGTCATGATTCGTCCAAGCTTGTACATCACTACCATCTTAAAATGTTGAAAAATAACTGCTTCAGGCATTACCAAATCTTTCAAAGATTTCTCTATGGACCAAAGCATTTATAACATATCAAGATTCAATTTCTGATGATTCTATGGATGAGGATAAAAACCACTCCGACCCCTACTCATTGTAACAAGAGTTCCAAGCAATGGTGCAGAAGTACTGCTTTCCCAGTTCCCCAGGTGAGAGAAAACTATAAAAATTTTCCAACTTTCCATTTCCGGCACGCAAATGAGTCGTAAAGTCATGTTCACGTGACGCTGGAAGTAACGCTTTTCTGCGTACTCCAAATAAAGTTTTTTCAACTCCTTTTTTCGTCGTACCAGGTGAAAAAAAAAAAAACACGCGAATGAACCAATCATGAAAATATTTAAGCACATTTGGCAACGTTGCATTCCAGGGGGGATGAATCCTCAGTCAGATGGTTCTCTCCATCTCCAAAGTATCAACACCTTCTTGTATTGCATTTCTTACTATAGTTTCATGTTTGAGTAAATGGATGTTTTTACAAATATCTTAAGATATAGTATGGATTAACGGTTGAAATTTGGTCAACGTATTATGTTTGACCTTCCCGAACTAATAGCTGGTTCCAATCATGATTTTAGACCCCACATAAATCGAAAAATTTGAAAAACGGACTATTTTTATTCCTGTTTTTTATAATAGTGTAAAATGTCAGGACATTTTGGCACATATCTCGAGATATAAGAGGAATCAACAGGGCAAATTTAGTCACCTTACTGTGTTTGACCTTCTAGAACTAATGACCAGTTCCGATCTCGATTGTGGACCCCACATGAATAAGAAAATTTGGAAAAACAGACTTTTGATTTTCGTTTTCAATAATAGTGTAACCGGTCAAACTTTTTGGCACATATCTCGAGATATAAAAGGATTCAACAAATAAAATTTGTTGTGGTGGACGTTTTGGAGTTGTTAAAGGTGACAAATGGTTTGAATCTTGATTATGGGATCCAAAAGGTACATTCCCAAAGAAAAAACTTATCAATCCTACATTACCGCCCTCCGTACTGTAGCATTACTATAGCTCTGCCTTTACTCTATTCCATGGATTCTGCGCGTTCGAGGAGTAGGGGTTCGACTTGCTGAATAATCGGTGGAGGATATTATTTCTGTCTGTCCTCTTCAAATCTACGCCCAGCCAAACATGGGAAATCCACTATCGCACGGAAAAGCATGGAGGAATCCTCTACAATAACAGTTGCTTTTAGGGCACATTTGATAAACAAAGGATTCTTCCAATCCCCTAGAACCATGCTATCCTCTTTGAGAATTTATGAGGGGAGTCAATGCAATCCGGGTCAGGGAAACACCCAAGTAGAGTCACTTCTTGTAGCTCAGGTGCTCCTTTGCCTATGTGGATTTGAAAATTGGATGGGTGGAGATAGAGACCGAGGAATCGGTGGAAGAGAGGGTTTTCAACGGGTTGGGGGGACTTGAAAAATCTTCTCTCACTTTTCCTCTCTTCACCCAAACATGAGTTTTTCTCATAGAAAAATCAGAGAGGATTCCACTCCGAGGATGATACCCCAAAAATGGTCGGTATCTTAGGTGCTACGAATGAAAATTTCTTGATTTCCATTTTGACGCATGTGAATGAACCCTAACTAAAGATATAAAACGGGTCGTGCCTACCCGTCTAAAGCTCTGCCTAGTTGTGTCGTGCCAGCCAATGAGATGTCATGGGTCGTGCCATATTGTGCCTGGGTTGGTAGGGGCTTGCTCACCACAGGCCACAGGCATGAGCTGGGTTGCACCGTCCATGGGCCAAGTCGGGCTGTTTTGGGCCTTGTTGGTCTATGGGCCTTTCTTCTTCTTCATTTTTAATGTCAAAACTTATATTTAGTGTTGTAGATGTGAATTAAAAAGAGTACCCTCACAGTGTTCCACCTCAATGATGGTTAAGTAATAACTCCATTGGGTTGGAGGAAAAGTAGGTTCCAATGCTAATACCCATTTAAGCAAGGGTAATGACATTGATTGCCATCTTAGACAAGATAATTCACATCCATATGAATTAATGCTAATATCCAAAAGTTAAATCAAAGCTAACATGTTTTACCATATTAACATTTTGAATCGATTTTTACCTAACATTACTATTAATATTAAAATGAAAATAAAAATAAAATTAGATTTTGTAGTTAAATACACTAATTTAATTATGGTTTTAGTGTTACTATCTTAAATTGGCAACAATTGATATATTTTCAATCATTAACTTTACTTTAAATAACTTAATATCTTAACCTAAACTTGTATACCTTAGTGTTGTTAATTTTTTTATTCCTAGACACTAGGCCAAAATTATATCATTATGGGCTCGGGCCCATAATCGGTCCAAATCTTTATCTTTCTCTTACTCCTTCTCTCATCTTACTTCCCCTACAAATATTTTTCTATTTTTTTTTTTTTCTTTCACGGGCCTCTCACACTAGTATTAATTAATGATATCTTGGGAAAGATAATCCTCAATAATCCTATCCCACTCATAAGTCATAACCCATTGACGGGGCCACCAGGCCAGGCCCAGACGTGCCAGGCAGTGTCGTGCATGGGCCAGGCATGAGGGCCGTGCCACAAAAGCTTATACAGCGTTTTCCACGGAATTCAAACGTTTTCAGCATCTTTCATTTTGTATGGTGAAAGCATTGCATACAATTTCTTTGGAAAAAGCTTATTCAAACCCAAGAGGTGGAAACACATTTTACCGTAGAAAGTTCTCCGCGGAAACAAACAGTGGAAACTAAAAAGTGTAGAAAAATTAAGTCTTCATTTTCTACTTTCTGAGATAAAAAATGGAAGCACAGGGAGATAAAATTCCATGGGAAACTGTCAGCTCAAAAACATGCCCCAAGGGGACGTTTGTATGAAAATAGGGTTCTTAGGATTGCTAATGCTATGGTATAAGTATAACAAAAATAGAAATGAACCACATGACTTTTTGCAATAGAGCTAAAGTGAGAATGTACACATTTAGGGCTTTTGCCTTGGAAACATTTACTTCCCCTGATATTTTTCTGCTCCCTTTTTCTATCATTTTTTTAAAAATCAAAATAGAATATTTTATTTTTTTAATATTCTTTCTCTGTCATTTTCGTCCCTACAAATCAATCGCAACAGCGGCTCAATTACGATCTTTTAAATTCGACCCATATGTCATAGGTCCCATTGGGTTTACACCGATACAAATAGACTGGACTGGTTAGTCGAGATTGAACTTCTTTTTTTTTTTAACTTTAAAACAATTAAACCTGTGTGTGATGGTTAAGGAGCTAGAATGGTGGGATTGACTTGAAATTTTCATTTATGGGCCAAGTCCACTTGGATCTTTCCATTCCCGGCCCTACCCTTGATTGCAGCGCCCCATGTGAGCCCCACATGTGTCTTGATCGAGTGTGAGAGATATCTACACCTCAATACAACTCTAGGTATGTAAGTGATACAAATGCAAATGTTAGGCATATAAATGATTACATCCAATGATAATAGATGTGTTTGGATATTTTAAATGTTTTTCTTTTCCAATGGGTTGTGGCTTGTGAGGCACTTCTCTTTAAACCAGCCCATTAACTTGGGATGCTATCAAGAATCATGTTAACCAAAGATGCAAAGTAGCTGAAATTGCCCTTCTCTCCATAGGAATTTCCAAAGCATTTGCTTGTTTTGCAGTGGGCACTAAGATAACTTGGAGCAAGAACACGTTTGAAAGCCGGCTAAAAGCTTAGGGTCGTTTTCCTTTATTTCATCAATTTGTTGAACTCTTTTGACATTAGGCCAAAACGTTAAGAGCTACTTTGATTTTTCTTTTTTAATCTATACTAGCAAAATTATCCGTGCTTAGCACGGATATGGCAAACATTGCAATTTGAATATTGATGCATAAAAAATTCATAGATTTTTAAGAAAGAAAGCAAAAGAAAAAAAAAATTATAAGTATGTATTTATATAATTGAAGAATTGGTATCATAGAATAGAAAAATGAGAATTAGAGTAGAAGGAGAATGATAGAGTTTGGATTAAAACAAAGTCTATGAGAAATAAAAGAAAAGAAAATTGGAGAGCAATTATGTGTGGTTATGATAAGAGATAAAGAAGGTAGTTGATGTAACTTCCGGTCAAAATCATAACCGTTGGTCAAAATTGAATCCAAAGCTTCCTAGCTTAATATATTATAATAGATTAGGGGGCTTCTATTGGCACCACAAATCTTGCTCTCCCCACCGCACTAGAAGACAAAAAAAGTAAATTTTTCCTAAACTACCCCTCTTCCCTCCTCCCTCTCCCACCCTCCTCCCTCATCTCGCCACCCAATCTCTGGCGAGGAAGGAGCCCCGGCCAGCAGCCCGCTGCGGAAGCTCCAACCGATTGGCCGGTTTCACTCCCCCCTCTCCCTCTTTCTTCCTCCCTCCCCGGGCCACCGGTGACTGGGAGGGGGAGGGGGGAGGGAGAGGAAGAAGAAGAGTAAGGGAGGGAAGGAGAGGGAAGAAGAGTAGGGGGGGAGGAGAAAAGGGAAAGAAAATAGAGGGGGAGGGAGGAAGAAAGAGGAAGGGATAGGGAGACGAGGGAGGGAGGCCGGATGGTCAGCAGGGGCTTCCAACGTGGGCTCCCGAACGAGGCTGCTTCCTCGTCGGAGATTGGGGGGTGTCTTAAAATTAGTATGGAGAAAGTGTTGTGTTTATCATTAATGGGATAACCCATTTAAATAAGCTCTTTACAAATATATCCCTTCATTGTGGGGATTTGAGATGCACACTGTTACAACTGATAAGGTAAAGTTACAACTGATAAGATAAATATATACAAGAATGGGTCAACATAGAATAAGTCAATACTCTCCCTCAAGTTGGAACGTGGATGTCATGAATGCCCAACTTGCAAATCAAGTGATGAAATTGATCTTTGCCTAATGCCTTTGTAAATACATCAGCTAATTGTTGTGTAGTATGAATATCAGCCGTTTGAATTAGTCCTAACTATAGTTTCTCACGAATGAAGTGACAATCAATTTCGAAATGTTTTCTTCTTTCATGGAAAACTCAATTTGTAGTGAAATAAATTGCGGCTTTGTTATCACAATGAAGAGTCATTAGCCGAGGATATGAAAGGCCAAGATCATGAAGAAGATAATGGAGCCATTATGACTCACAAGCAATTTGTGCCATTGCCCTATATTCAGCCTTTGCAAAAGACCGAGAGACAGGCGTGTTGTTTCTTAGTACGCCAAGAGGGGGCTAGATCCAAGAAATGTACAATAACCAGTTGTGGAACGACGCGTTGTAGGACAACTAGCCCAATTAGCATCAGTGACATGATAAGTCCACAATATCACATATTTCATTCATTATCTTATTTAAATTTGTGGACTTAATTAAAATGAAATGCATTGAATTCATAGATTTTCCAAAATCATGCAATTAGACTCTTTTGGTTGAATTTAAGTAAAATTCTCATAAAAATGCATGTCTTGGTAAAATTATCAAATTCTGGATTTTTGGGCCCCATGCATAACATCAATCCTTTTAATAAAAATTATTTTTCCTGAATTAGTTTTAATTGTTTTGTAGAAATTCATAAATCAGGGCCCGTAAGAAGAGAAAAATTTTCAGAAGACCCATCGTGGGACCCACCCACATTGGGTGAAAATCCTAAGGTAGGGGCAGCCATGGTGGGACCCAATTGAGAAGAGAAAAATTCAGAGTTTCATTCCAAGTGGTAAGAAGATCCCTTGCAAAAATTCAATTTCAAATTCAAAGCAAAGGGGGAAAGAGATAAAGAATGAAGAGGAAAAAAAAATCCCATGCCAACATGGACGTCCAGGCCATCTCAAATTCAAGGGGTGCACCTCATTATGGGGCCCATCTTCATTCAATTTACACAACAAGTTTGAATTTCAGATTTGAGAATTTCTCAAACCAAAATGGACCCATATGTGGAGAGTTGCAATGATAAGAAGAATCCAAGTTTAATTAGAAGATCTTGGCAAAGCAAGTTAGTGCAAATTTAAATCTCAAAGAGACCAAGACTCTTGGAAAGATTATCTACAAGTAGGATTCTAACTAAAGAAATTCTAAGATTTGAAAATATTTAAATCTTTGAATTACCCAAAGAGTTGGACGTCCACACTGTGAGAAGACCCCTCCCCCTGATATCTCTCTCCCTCTCAATCTATATCTCTCCCTCTCAATCTCTAACTCCCTCATCTCTATTTTTTTTCTCTCTCACACAAACCCATCTCTATCCCTCACGTTTTTTATTTTTTTTTTCTCTCTTTCTTTCTCTCCCACTCCACTCTCTCACGTGAATCTCTCTCCCCTCCTAAATCTTCTCTCTTTATTCTCTCCCATTAACTCTTTTTAAATCCCTCTCTCTTGTATCCTGGAACGTCCCATCTCTTTCTCTCTCCCATTAACTACTTTCCATCTCTCATTCTTTCTCTCCATCATCTACATCTCTCACTCACCTATTATACGAGGCCAAAGAAAAAAAAATTGATTGATGCATGAAGGAAGAAGAAGGATGGAGGGGTAGAATTGCTACTTGTAATCTAAGGCAAAAGGGTGTAAGTTGATTTATTTTAATTGATTTTATGGGTAAGTAATTTTAATTCAAAATCTTATTTTCAATTTATTAATCTATTTTCTTTATTTATGTCTTTTTGATGCCTTATTATTTAATGATATATTGCATGCTTAAAGGCCGCTAAATACTGAAAATTTTCGAAGGAGACTAGAGTCTTTCTGAAATTTCTCAAATATTAATAAAAATGATTTTTCAGATTTTGAGTCTTTAATGAAATCGCCCATATTTTCAATATTTAGAAAACAACTGAACCCTAACCCTTAGATTGCAAGGCTCTCATTCAATCTTGAATTTTAATTTAATTATCTCTAAATTTTTAACATTTCCAATTGGTTTTTTGATTATTTTTATGGTGGATGCAGTTTTTAGTATAGTTAGACTACGTTTCTAGTTTAGGATTTTTCTTTAAATTGGGTTGTGATTAATTTTATTCAGATCTGTAATTAATTTTTAATTAAAGTAGGATTTGTGATTTTATTAGATTTTTTATAGGTTAGCACTATTTTCCAATAGGACAGGTACATCGTGATCATTAGCTCCTTCTGGATCGACCCGGTTTCACCGGTTATTACTACAATCGTGACGACCCTACCCTTGGGGCACGGTCAGTGACATGGAGAGAGCTATCAGAAGATAGTAAGATCCCTTTTCCAAGAGAGCCTTTTATATAGCGAAGCAATCTTAAGGTAGCATCAAGATGTGCGCGTCGCGGAGTTTGCATAAATTGACTTAAAATGTGAACGGGTTAAAGAATGTCCGGGCGAGTTATTGTGAGATAACTAAGTTGGCCTATCAACCATCAATATTGGGAAGGATCTTCAACTAGATCACGATCTGTTGATGTAAGTTTGAGATGTTGTTCCATTGGAAATAAGAAATACGAGCACCAAACATTCCCATGACATGTAAAATGTCCAAAGTATATTTTCGTTGGCATAGAAAGAGACCTTTATGAGAGCGAGCAACCTCTATGCCAAGAAAATACTTAAGGGGGCCTAAATCTTTGAGATGAAAGCAGGTATTGAGGTAGGCTTTCAGAGATGTAATGGACTGCAAGTCATCTCTGGTGACAAGAATGTCGTCAACATATACTAATACATATGTGGAAGATGCCTTTGTAATTTTAGTAAAGAGGGAATAATTTGCCTTGGATTGAGAAAAACCAGCAGCCAGGTGAGTTGTAGAAAATTTAAAAAACCATTGTCTTGAAGCTTGCTTCGGGCCATATAATGATTTTTTGAAGTTCGCAGACACGATTCTCCCCTTATTGAGAGGACCTAGGAGGAATTTGCATGTAAACCTCTCCCCTAAGTCACCGTGTAAAAAAAGCATTATTAACGTCAAACTAATGAATGGGCCATCCAAGCCTTCTGTTTGAGTATAACCTTTAGCGACAAGGCGCGCCTTATATCGTAAATGGTTCCAACTGCCTTAAATTAAACTTTATAAACCATCTGTAACATGGCCAATGGCGGTCTTATGCATTGGTAGGGGGCCAAGGATCCAAGTTTTGTTAAATTCAAGAGCCTGAATTTCAGTAGCCATAGCATCGCGTCAATGAAGAAACTTCACAGCTTGAGAAAAAGATTTTGGTTCAAATATGGTATCAAGAGAAACAAGGAACGATTTCTGAGACTCAGATAAATTTTCATAAGAAAGAAAATGTTGTAAAGGAGATTGCGTACCAAACACAGAAGCAGAAGATTGGATCGAGCTCGGTGCATGAATGACCATAGAGCAATAATAATCTTGAAGATATCCTGGTTTGCGACGATCACGAGTAGGTCGAGATTGTTGATGCAAATTTTGAGGAGTTGCAGATTCAGTGGGAAAAGTCTCAAGATCAGTGTAGGTGGGTCCAATTGTTGGATCAGTGGGTCCCATTTTGTTGGTTTGAATTAGGCCTAACGAAGGACTACTTGTATTAGGTGGTGTGGATGGTCTTGTGGAGGACTTGTTAGGGCCATGTGATGGGTCGATGGCAACAGGGAGGTCATGTGTTGAAATGGAGAGGTTAGGTGTGGAAGTAATGGGTGCATGTGCTGGAATGGTGGGGCCATGTGTTGGATCATGAATAGCAAGCGGTGATGATGGATGTTGGGTTCTTACAGATGCATTAGGATGTGGAGTGGGACCAGGTTTTGTTGTAGCTGGAGTTGGTGCATGGGACTTGTCCAAAGGAGGTGAGTGAGTAGGATTAGGTAATAGTTCTGTTTGGAGCAGAGTGGCTGAGTCCGGACCTGAGGTGGATGTAAAATGTGTGTCTGGAAGGGCCAATGGAAGTACTGGATTTGAAGAAAAATCCTGAGAATGATCAAGGGCAGCATCCTTGAATGGAAATGTTGTCTCATAAAAACTACATCCCTGGAAGCGTAAATAGTTTTTGAAGCTAAATCATATACACGATTCCCTTTTTGGGCATATGGGTAACCAGCAAATATACCAGGTTTGGCCCCGGGGTCAAATTATTATTATTTTTTTTTGAACGGTAACTGAAACATTATAATAAAAAGAAGGTAAATAAAAAACCAATACACCACCAAGAACAGGTATAAGAGCCTTATACCCAACGAATAAAGAAAGGCAATTACATTGTGTAAGCAATCAACGAAATAACCCTATCTACCCCTTGCTTCGCTAGAGAATCTACCATTGCATTTGCCGACCCTCTAACATGCCTAAACTTGACATAACCTTGAGAAGATACGGACTTTATTTTCGCAAAGAGGAAGGACCTGTAAATGCAAACTCAAATCTGTACTAACTGAAACAGAGAAAAATTGAAACATAAGCTAATTTGCATTACTGATTCAAAATGCACGAATTACATAAATAGATAAAGATCCTAAAAAGTAGCAACAAATCCATAACTATCCTAACACAATAGCAACAACTATAACAGACTAATCTATTGGCTGAAGACTCAGTCTTCACTTGCTTATTGAAACTCTTCAAAACAGAAACTGGGACACCTCATATAACAGATCAGCACAATCATAAAATAGAGCAGCATGTTGTACAAGTAGCCCATATCCCTTCTTCCTCGGCAGTTAGTTGATGATGATCTTTAACACTTCCCCTCAACATCAACTCTCTATTCACCATACCAATCTTCTTTCTGAACTTAGAGAATTTCTTTAAGCACAATCCCTTCGTCAGAATATCAGCTAGTTGTTCATCTGTATCAACTGATAGCAACAAGATTTCTCCATGCAAAACCTTCTCTCTGATAAAGTGATAATGAACTTCAACATGCTTTGTTCTGGCGTGGAAAACTGGATTTTCTGCAAGCTTAATTGCACTTTCATTATCACAGTACATAATAACCACTTTACTTGTAATTTGATTTAAATCTTTCATCAATTGAACCAACCACACACTTTCTTGGGCTGCCATAGTAGTTGCTCTGTACTCGACTTCTGTAGTCGACAAAGAAACCGTTGGTTTCCATTTACTACACCAAGATACAACACCAGATCCTAGATTGAATACATAGCATGTAGTTGATCTTCGGGTTGACACATCTCCAGCAAATCTGCATCACAAAACCCTCTAATTTCAATTTTCTTTCCTGCTTCATAGAAAAGACCAAAATTCATAGTTCCCTTAACATATCTAAGAATTCTGCGAATTGCATCAAGGTGAGGCCTTCTTGGATTTTGCATAAAACGACTAACAACTCCTACTCCATGGGCTATATCAGACCTAGTTAGAGTCAAGTAAATTAAACTCCCAACAAGTCGTCTGAACATCACAAGTTCTTCAAGTTCTTTACCTTCTTCTATTAGGAGTTTTGCATTAACCTCTACAGGTGTAGCTATGTCATTGCAGTTTGTCATCCCAAACCGATTAAGCAATTTCTTTGCATAACTTTGCTGACAAAGAAAAATACCTCCTTCACTCTGAACAATCTCCAGTCCCAAAAAAATGTCTGAGTTCTCCCAATTCTTTCATTTGGAAGCGAACTCCAAGATTAGTTCTGATTCTGGAAATTTCAGTCAAATCATCTCCTGTGACTATCAAATCATCAACATAAATTGAAACAATGGACACCCTTGTATCAACAGTTCTTACAAACAAACATGAGTCAGAGGAGGTCATGGAATATTCATTGGATAACAGAAATTCAACAATTTTTCCATACCAAGCTCTTGGAGCCTGTCTCAGCCCATAAATTGCCTTTTTTAGCCTACAAACATACTGTGAATCTTCTTCAAAACCTCTTGGTTGTTCCATATAGATTTCCCGATCCACCTCGCCATGTAGAAACGCATTCTTTACATCCAATTGCCATAGTTTCCATGACTTGCTTGCAGTTATAGCGATTAGAACTCGAACAGTTGTGATCTTAGCAACTGGGCTGAAGGTATCTCATAATCAAGACCAAATTGTTGCGAAAATCCTCTAGCCACTAACCAAGCTTTGAACCTCTCCACAGATCCATCCGCCTTTGTTTTGACTTTGTACACCCATTTACACGAAATAGGTGTTACTCCAACAGGTTGTGGGACAAGCTCACAGGTTTCATTCTGTTTGAGAGCTTTCATTTCTTCAGACATTGCCTCCTCCCAAACCAAAATTCCTTCAGCTTCTTCAAATGAAACAGGTTCATATACACTGTCTGCATCATCAGTTGTAGCCACCCAAGCTATGGTTAAAGCACAATTTGCATACCTTGGGTTTGGCTTTTGAGTTCTAGATGATCTTCTCAGTTTATTAGCACTGTCTTCATTTTCTGGTTCATCCAGCTGGGATGGTCTTGCCTCTTCTGCATTTCTGATCTGGTGAACACCAGATCTCCATGGATTCAATGATGTGTCTGCTTGATTGGGATTCTCTTCTAGGCATGGCTTCTCCGTTGGTTCTTTAAGCACTGGTTCAAATACAACATCTGAATTCATCTTCTCTTGAGTTTCTAACTCAAGTTCTCTGCTATCTGGAAGAGCATTATGATCAGTTGACCACCATGAAAAGGCCTCATGGAAGACCACATTTCTAGAAACATGAACAGGTCCAGTGGCTGGATCTACACATCTCCAGCCCTTTCTTTCAGAGTCATATCCAGCGAAGATGCATCGAAGAGCTTTCTTTTCAAACTTACTGCGCAAATGGTCAGGCACAAAAACATAACAAATTGAACCAAAGACACGAAAGTGACTTACATTTGGTTTGACGCTAAACAACTTTTCCACAGGTGACATGAAATTGAGTTTTGGTTGAGGAAGACGATTGATAACACATGTAGCAGTCTTCATACATTCAGCCCAAAATCTGGTTGGAACATTCTTATCATGCATCATGCTTCTACATGCCTCAGCCAAGTGTCTATTCTTCCTCTCTGCTACCCCCATTCAGTTGAGGTGTGTTTGGACAAGTGAATTGTCTACGGATCCCATGTTTTCGTGTGAATGTGGAGAACTCATTTGATGAGAATTCTCCACCATTATCAGAACTTAAACATTTGATCTTATAGCCTAGTTCACTTTCTATTTGTTTGTGAAACTCCACAAAATTTTGGAAGACTTCAGATTTTTCTTTCAAAAAATACACCCACACAAATCTTGAGAAATCATCTACAAAAGTTAGAAGGTAACGTTTACCTCCAAAGGATGGAGCGCTCACCTTGCCAAGAACGTTAGAATGAACTAATTCAAGTGGTTGTTTTGCTTGAAACTCAGATTTGGAGTAAGGTAACTGATGAGCCTTCCCAAACTGACATCCAGCACAAACAACATCAGGACGAACTTCTAGCTCTGGAAGCCCTCTTACCAGCTGCTTCTTCATCATTCCCTTCAGCTTCAAGTAACCAACATGTGCAAGACGAGAATGCCACAAATCGACAGTCTCATTCTTCTGAGCTTAACAACATATGCATCTTGAGCTGTCATAACATATAAAGAATCCTTTCTCTTTCCTTCCATATAAGGTGTTCCAACAATCTGCAAATCTTTGTATACCTTCACATCATTTGGACCAAAAATAACAAAATTACCTGAACTTGTAATCTGAGAAACTAACATCAGATTCTTCTTCATGTTTGGAACATGGTAGACATCTTTGAGCACACAATTATTGTCGCTGGACTTTGGAATACAGACAGCATCTCCTACATGAGCAATAGGTAACTTAGAATTGTTAGCAGTAACAACCACCTTTTTACCTGTATACTCTGTCTTTTTGATGAGCTTTTGTTCGTCTCCTGTCATATGATTGGAGCAGCCAGATTCGACAATCCAGTCCTTAATATAATTTGGTTGTTCCAAAGTACCTTCCTTCATGGAACTAGAAGATACTGCCACATGGTTGGTTAAAGCGATCTGTAACTCTACTTCAGACCTTATATTGTCCAGCGAACTACTTCTTTCTTCAGACAAACCGAGTTGATCTTCAAGAATGCAAATAAGAGGGCTCCATTCATCATCATTTTTTATAGTTGGATGTGCATCATTTGAAGTAGCTGAATTACTTTCCTCAGACTTCTTTGGTGTTCGACAATTCCTGGCAAAGTGGCCCATCTTTCCACAATTGTAACATGTTACAGTCTTTCTTGGACTTTGATACTGCTTCTCTAGTTCACGACCTTTGGATGCTTCCCCTCCGTGAGAGGTTCCTTGACCCATCTTTGATTTTGAACTGAACTTGCTTCCCCGTCCAGTGAAAAGCACTTCTTCATTTTCCTTCACTGAAACTCCAGCAAGTTGTTTAGCAAGACTCTTGATTGGCCAGAAGGCTTTCAAGTTCGATCAGAGATGGCTGAACTGGCCATCCTTGAACAGCTGTAATAAACCCATTATACTCAGGTTTTAAGCCTCGAATGATTATCCTTCTCTTGCGTGCATCAGTGATTTTAGATTCTTCATCAAGTTGAGTAATGTCATGACAGATTCCTTTAACTTTCAGAAAATATTCGGAAATTGACATACCTCCTTGAGAGATCGACCCAATTTCATTCTCAAGCATCTAAAGCCTTGCATTGTTTGTTTTAGAAAACAAAGAAGCAAAAGAATCCCACACCTCCTTTGGGGTCTTGACATCACGAATATGCTCCAGCATATCCTTTTGAAGTGTAGCCTTGAGAACAAACAGAGCCTTCCCAGCTTTGATCTTCCACTTCCTAGAAGCATCTTGAGTCTCAGCTGTGCCATTAGGAGGAGTTACATCAGCCCCATTCACCACTTCCCAAAGGTCTTGACCTTGAAGATATGACTCTAAACGTGACTTCCAGTAGTCATAGTTCGAGTTGTTTAATTTCTCAATTCCGCCTACATTGTTAGTGAGATCCACACTCGCAGCTACAACTGGATGTGCTCTCAGAAATACAGTAGGCTCACAAGAGTCCAACGACTCCTCTCAAACAGCCAACCTGGCTCCGATACCAAAATGTAAATGCAAACTCAAATCTGTACTAACTGAAACAGAGAAAAACTGAAACATAAACTAATTTGCATTACTGATTCAAAATGCATGAATTACATAAATAGATAAAGATCCTAAAACGTAGCAACAAATCCATAACTATCCTAAACAATAACAAGAATTATAACAGACTAATCTATTGGCTGAAGACTCGGTCTTCACTTGCTTATTGAAACTCTTCAAAACAAAAACCGGGACACCTCATATAACAGATCAGCACAATCATAAAATAGAACAGCATGTTGTACAGGTGGCCCATATCCCTTCTTCCTTGGCAGTGAGTTGATGATGATCTTTAACAGGACCCTCATTGCTTGAAATCCAAGAGATAGCATTTGATGAGTCACTTTCCACTAATAATTTTTCGCAAAGAGGAAGGACCCTCTAACATCCCCTCTGTGGTCCCTAAGAACACCCCTAACACCCGCTGGCCCTGGCTTTTCTGTTACCACCCCATCCACATTAAACTTCAAAAAGCCCCTTGGGGGAGGACACCAAGCTTCCACCTTCATGATTCGAGGCACTGAACAAAGCATACAAGCCTCCCAATTATGAAGAATATCGTCAGTTTTGAAATAAGTAAACTCCTCCCTCACCAAAGCCCACTTTGCTATTCTCCAAGTAATAACTGAAAGAAGATCTCTGCAGACCATTTTCGCTCCCTTGAAGATCCTATCATTCCTTTCTTTCTAAATGGGGGTCAAATTTATGCCGGTTAGGATTGGCATTTTGCGCAAAACAAAGACACCCAAAAACACGAAGGGAAGAGTAGTTTGGTTTATTTTGAAGAAGTAATTCATGAGGAGAATGATTTGATAAAAGAGGAGTAGGGGTTTTATTAATGAGAAAAGCAGCAGTTAGAATACATTCTCCCCAAAAAATTAATGGCAAGTTGGCCTAAAAACGAAGGGCACGTGCAACCTCAAGAAGCTGACGGTGCTTTCTTTCAACGACCCCATTTTGTTAGGGAGTGTAAATGCAGCTACATTGATGAACAATCCCATTTTCTGGAAAAGATTTTTGCATATCTTTGGATCAAAATTCAGTCCCATTATCGGAACGAAGCTGTTGAGTTTTGCAATTGTATTGAGTTGTAATGAGGGCGGAAAAAGATCTGAGATGAGTCTTAATTTCAGATTTATACTGCATAAGATAAACCCAAGTACAATGTGTATAGTCATCAACTATTGTCAAAAAATAATAAGCCCCATATAAAGAAGGAATAGAAAATTGTCCCCATAAATCACAATGAATTAATTGAAAAGGAGCAAAAGTTTTATTTGTGCTAGAATAAAAAATGTAAACGTGATTCTTTGGCAAGAGGACAAAGTCTTTAGATAACTCCACTAATCTTGATTGTACTAATGTCACGACCCGGGCCCGAGATCGGACTAATCGGGGCCTAATCCCCGGGTCGCGAATCCAACATACTTACTCCCGTAAATCTCGAATTAACCGAAGTTAAGATGAAGACTCACAAGGGATCTAACATACATACCTGTCAAATGTACATTTTTGCGGAAACATGTATATACATTGACAATAATTGACTTTACATTACAAGTAAAGTTCACATATACAAAATATAATCCAATGAAGTCCACCACTGCATATTCACAATACAATGTAGGGGACATCTAATTACATTTCAAAATGATATACAAAAGTATCTATCAATGAATTCCCAAAATAATCTCAAAACATTAAAATCAATGCCCTCCGAGCTATGCCCACTCGGCTAAACCTCCTGGAGGTATCGGATGGGCCTCCTCCGCACGCAGCGCGGCCTCTGCAAGACCGGGAGGGGCAACTGGGCCTGTGATGCCATCAATAACACTATGAACACGACGGTTCAACAATGTATAAACACATTTATGATAACACATGCTAAACTTGTCCATTATCAATATAACAACTCTAGACGATTACATCTAGGTTAATGCAATATCATGTACAGTGTAGCCCATTGATGCTCAATGGCTAAATTTTCAATTACAATAGTGTTATTATCATTCAGTTCAATGTCTTTCCAAAAGAAGCATTATTCAATTCATTTCATTTATTTCGTGTCATTTCGTTTCATTTCGTGTCTTCCAACGGAAGAAACTTAAGCACAAGGCGGAAGGGCAAACCGTTCATGGCCTGGCTTTATTTCACTTTCGTTTAATCAATTTAATTAAGCACAAGGCGGAAGGGCGAACCATTCATGGCCGAGGCTTCAATATTGTTTCAGTTTCCTTACATGGCTTATCAATTCATTGACTTTTCAGTCTATAGGTGTGGGATCTACCAGTGTCTTGATCAGAGATCACTGGCATCACCACGGAGCTCCGGAACACCCCAATCATCTGCTGCAGCAGGATTAATCATTATTCATTGCATTTATTCATTGTTCAGTGGTTCAGTGTATTCATTCATTGTTCGGTGGTTCAGTGTATTCATTCATTGTTCGGTGGTTCAGTGTATTCATTCATTGTTCGGTGGTTCAGTGTATTCAGTCATTATAGACTCAAGGGGATTAGATGAATCTTTAATCATTCGCGGTCCTACTTGTCTCTATTCCAATTTAGACAAATTCTGGGTGTAATTATTAGTTACTAAATGCACGTGTTATTTTCGATGGACGTCACATTTTCATTTAATATGTGCATTTAGTCCCCAAAATTTTCCACCCACAATATCAAAATCCACTGGACTCAAACTGAGTCCCACAATCGATCGAACCGTTAGGTCCGATCGATTGGACAAATTTTTGCTTACAATTTCATGTTTGGGCCAGTATCAGGTTCGCTCGAGCGGATCCAAGTTCTCTCGAGCGGACCCAAACAGAACATTCATCGCACGAGCGCACATAATGTTCGCTCGTGCGGACACTTTTCGCGTCAGACAGTAACTGGTTCGCTCGAGCGAACTGTCCAGAACTCCATTTCTGGAACTCCGAACTTCACTCCTTCATTCATTCCTTTCAACCACCCTTTGCATATACATTAAGGATCTCCTATCCTCTCCTCATTCATCATTTAATACACAAACAACTCTTCTATTCCATCATTAATACATCATAATATCCATAGAGCTCAAACAAATCCATATCATCTTATTTCTACAACAAAGAGGGTTTGAAAACCCACTCTTGCAAATCATAACTCAATAAAACTTGTAGACTAGCATTTTGAATCATAAATGAGCATTTATACTTGCCTTTAAAGCCTATTAGCAAGAAACCCCTTTGCTAGCTTGACTTTAAGATGAGAAATCCCCAAATCCAAACCCTATTTCCATAAAAAAAATATGAAAGACACAACCCTATAAGTCATTGTGTTAAATACTACTCCAAAATACTCAATAGGCTTGGAGAATCCTAAGACAAGGTTATCTACTTACTTGTAGGTCCAAGTTCAAGAGGTCTTGAGCTCTTCCTCAAGCTTCAACACTCCAAAAATGGAAGACAAGCCAAGGAAGCTGATGAAGAAGATGAAGTTTCTCCCAAAACTTGCTTGAGACACTCCAATCTCTCACTCTCTCTTGATGAAGAAGGATGGGAGAAGGGAGAAGACCAAGGGTGTCTAGGGTTTCCTCTTCAATGCAATGGAAAATGGAAGAGAATGAACTCAAAAGAGTTCATCTTATCTCTTATAAGACCTTTTTGCAACTAAACCCTCTCTTTCTTTCTTATTTCCAATTCAAGTCAAATGGAGGCTCACTTGAGTCAATACTCGTCGGATGACTTCGAGCCTATTATGAAAGTTAACGTACTCGTCGAGATACACGTGTGGGTATCAAGAGTTTCCGTATTCGAAAAAATACGTATAAATCCGTATTTACGGGAAAAGGCCTTGTTCTCTTAGTTTGAGTCTAAAATCTCATTAAATCCCTTCAATCCCCTTCATTATCATTTCATTAAGCTTAATTCAATCATTTGAGACTAATCTCATCGAGCTTAGTCATTAGCCATCATTAGCCTCATTAAACGTGATTAATTAGTATTAACTTCAATTAATTAGAGTTAATCTTGATTAACTCGGGGTGGGGTCTTACATCTCTCCCAACTTTTAGAACCATTCGGTCCTCCGAATGCAATACAATTCAATATAAGTTAGCTAAGTAATTCGAAATGTAAAATTACCTGAACAAATAGTTCGAGATACTTCTGGGCCACTTGCTCTTCAAGTTCCCAGGTAGCTTCATTTGGTCCATGATGATCCCAAAGGACCTTGACCCATTTGATTGTCCTAGTACGCAGAACTGCCTCCTTTGTATCTATGATCCGAATTGGCTTCTCAACATAAGTGGTGTTAGGCAACACTTCGATCTCTTCATGACGAATGACATGTGAAGGATCATGCACATATTTCCGAAGCATAGAAACATGAAATACGTTGTGAATACCGGAGAGTTCTGCTGGGAGATCGAGACGATAAGCCACATCTCCAATTCGGCTCGTGACCTTGAAAGGCCCAATGAATCTCGGGGAAAGCTTCCCTTTCTGCCCGAATCGAATAGTACCCTTCATTGGAGAGGTCTTCAAAAAGACCAAATCATCGACTGCGAACTCTAGATCACGCCGACGATTATCAGCATAGCTTTTCTGCCTTGATCTGACAACCTTCAATCTGTCTTGTATCTTTTGGACTTTTTCTGCTGTCTCAGCAATGATAGTGGGACCGTGGAAACTTCGGGTCCCAACTTCTTTCCAACTAACTGGAGTTCGACATCTCCGACCATACAGTGCTTCAAATGGTGCCATCTCAATGCTGGAGTGATAGCTGTTATTGTACGCAAATTCGTACAATGCCAAATGGTCATCCCAATCACTCCCGAAATCAATCACACTGGCACGAAGCAAGTCTTCTAGAGTCTGTATAGTCCTTTCTGATTGTCCATCTGTCTGTGGATGATAGGCCGTACTAAACTGAAGTCTAGTGCCAAAAGAGTTCTGGAATGACTTCCAGAATGTGGACACAAACCTACTATCTCGATCGGAGACAATCGAGACCGGTGTCCCATGCAATCGAGTCACTTCCTTGACAAACAGCTTGGACATTTCACTGAATCCTATATCCTTTCTGATTGGAATGAAATGTGCGGACTTTGTAAGCCGGTCAACGATCACCCATATGGCATCGTGTTGCTTTCTCGTCCTCGGTAGACCAGATACGAAGTCCATTGTAATGTGCTCCCATTTCCATTTAGGGATTTTCAGTGGATGAAGCAATCCCGGTGGTTTCTGATGTTCAACTTTTACATGCTGGCAAGTCAAGCAGGAAGATACATAACCTGCTATCTCTCGCTTCATGTTATTCCACCAGAACCTGTCCTTCAGATTTCTGTACATTTTTGTACTTCCAGGATGCATAGAATATCTGGTGTGATGAGCTTCAAACATTATAGCTTGTTTTAGATCTTGAGCTGGGACACATAGTCTGTCTCTGAAATTTAGAACTCCTTCTACTAGCACAAAATCCGATTTAGTGGCAATGTTGTCCTTAATTTTCTCCAATTCAAGGTCTTGAAACTGCCTATCTTTAATTTCCTTGATAAGCATTGGTTCAAAGACGGACATTGCCGCAAGCATCACCTTACTATCCACCATTTCAAAAGCCACATCTAAATCTTTGAATTCTTCAATTAAATTCCATTCACCCACCAATGATGCCAAATTAGCAGATTTCCGACTCAAGGCATCAGCCACGACATTACCCTTCCCAGGCACATACTTGAAGGGAAAGTCGTAATCCTTGATCAGCTCCAACCAACGGCGTTGCCTCGAATTAATATCCTTCTGAGTGAACAAGTACTGAAGGCTTCTGTGATCGCAATGGACTTCAAAAGTCTCTCCGTACAGATAATGCCTCCATTGCTTCAATGCAAATACAACCGCCGCGAGCTCTAAGTCATGAGTGGCATAGTTCTTCTCATGCTCTTTCAACTGGCGTGAACCATAAGCAATGACCCTGCCATTCTGCATCAATACACATCCCAATCCAATACCCGAGGCATCTGAGTAAATTTCAAATCCTCCTCTTCCCTCAGGTAAAGACAAGATTGGGGCTGATATCAACTTCTGCTTCAAGGTTTGAAAACTAGACTCACATGCATCATTCCATTCAAAGGAAGTATTCTTCGGAGTCAGTTTCGTTAATGGCGATGCTATCCTTGCGAAGTCCTTGACGAACCTCCTGTAATAACCTGCCAATCCCAAGAAGCTTCTAACTTCGGGCACATTCTTCGGACTTTGCCAATTAGTAATTGCCTCAATCTTAGCTGGATCAACTGCTAATCCATCTCCTGAGATGATATGGCCCAGAAATGCAACCCGCTGCAACCAGAAGTCGCACTTTTCGAGTTTTGCATACAACTGATTTTCTCTCAGTGTCTGCAAGGCTGTTCTCAAATGTCGTGAATGCTCCACCTCTGACTTTGAATATACCAGAATGTCATCGATGAAGATTACAACGAACTGGTCCAGGAAAGGAGCAAACACTCTGTTCATTAGAGCCATAAACACTGCAGGTGCATTCGTTAGACCAAAAGGCATCACTAAAAATTCATAGTGGCCATAACGAGTCCTGAATGCTGTCTTCTGCACATCTTGATCCTTGACCCGAATCTGATGATACCCAGATCGGAGGTCAATCTTGGAGAAGTACGATGCACCCTCGAGTTGATCAAACAACTCATCAATCCTAGGCAGAGGGTACTTGTTCTTGATTGTCACTTGGTTTATCTGCCTATAATCGATACACATTCGAATGGTGCCATCCTTCTTCTTCACAAACAATACAGGCGCTCCCCACGGTGAGACACTGGGTTTAATGAAACCCTTGTCGAGCAAATCCCGTATTTGTTTCTTCAACTCATATAACTCTGATGGTGCCATTCGATATGGTGCCTTTGATATCGGTGCAGTACCGGGCACAAGTTCAATGGTAAAATCTACTTCTCTTGCTGGAGGTAGACCTGGCACTTCATCCGGAAATACATCAGGAAATTCACAAACTACAGGAATATTCCTTAACTCTTGTACAGGCTTCTCTTTAGAGATGAACGCGATGTAGCCTTCACAACCGTTGAGCATCATTCGTTCAGCTTTGAGTGCTGAAACTAGCCTGGTATCGTATTTCTTTTGGACTCCTTCAAAGAGTACACTAGCACTGGCTTCTTCAACTCTGAAGGTAATGATCTTGCGAAAACAGTCTAAACAAGCCCTGTACTTCGCAAGCCAGTCCATACCAAAAATTACATCGAAATCATTCATTTCTAATATAACCAGATCAGCTGGCATTGACACTTCCCCAATTTTAACACTGCACTGGGGGATAAACAATTCACAAACTACTTTTGTCCCTAAAGGAGTAGACACAGTAAAGTCATATGGTAATTGCATTATTCGATCCTGCATATCATATGTAAATGGAGGTGCTACAAAAGAGTGTGTAGACCCGGGATCAAATAGTGCAATTGCAGATCTATTATCTACAAGTATTGTACCTTCAACCACGTTGGCTGCAACATCAGCTTGCTCTCGGTTAGCTGCATAAACCAATCCAGCTCTTTGTTGTCTATTGGGTTGCTGTTGCTGTTGTTGCCTTGGCTGCTGTCTCTGCCACTGACGTGGCTGTCCTTGGGGTTGAGGTTGTTGCTGTTGTTGTCTAGGAGGAGGAGGAGGAGGAGCTGGCAAGGCTAGACGTGGAGGAGGAGCAGGTAGTGCTACTTGCCCTTGTGCAGGGTGCTGATACGGAGCTCTATCCTCCCTTCTTGCTCTTGGACATTGTGCCATCTTGTGCTCCATTGAGCCACATACTAAGCAAGCTCCGGAAGTCCTCCAACATAACTCAGTCCTGTGACCTTTACCACAAGCCCCACAGACTGGTTTATTTTCTCTCCTCTCATATCCAGGATGATATCTCTGCTTTTGCTTCTTGTTCTTCGATTGTCCCCCTTTCCTAAACCAGGAGTCACCACTTCTCTTGGGGTGTACAGACTCTGCTTCTTTTTCTCTCTCCTTTTCTCTTTGAATTCCTTCCGCCGTATATGCCCTATCAACGGCATCATCAAAAGTTGCAGGCTTTTGTCCAGCAAATACAATTGACTTGTATTCTGGATTTAGTCCTTGAAGGAACCTCTTGACCTTTTTCTCCTCAGTGTCCACCAAGTCGGGAGCATACTTGGACAATTGCAAAAAGGTATGAACATAAGCAGCAACGGTCAGTTGACCTTGCTTCAGGTGTAGGAACTCTGATTCCTTCTGTTGCTGCACATGCTCAGGGACAAACTTCCTATGAAACTGCTTCTTGAAGACTTCCCAGACATCGGGTGCGGTCATGTCCTTGAACACATCCTTTACACTCTTCCACCATAAATTAGCTCCCCCTCTAAACATGGTAGAGGTGAGCAATACTCTTTGTCTCCGGGTGCAAACAACTGTATCAAACACATCCTCGATGTGTTCCAGCCACTCATCTGCCTTCTCCACATCCTCATTGCCGAAGAACTCAGTGGCTCCCCTCTTCCGGAATCTCTCATAAATGGCATGAGGATCCGCATCTTTGTGCTGTAATATCACCTGAGTCTCAACATGAGGTGGTGGGACCGGTGCTACAGGTGGAGCTTGCAATTGAGCTTGCAACTGAGCTTGTTTTTCTAATAATGTGGTAATTTGGGCTTGCATGCCCATTTGAGCCTCATGGCTCTTTGCCATCTGCTCTCGGTGCTGGGCCTGCATGGCCACTTGTGCTTCATGATTCTTTGCCATTTGCTCTCTATGCTGAGCTTGCATGGCTACTTGCGTTTCATGACTCTTCACTAATTGCTCTAGTATTGCAGCCATTCTCGCATCCGTATCCGACGCTGGAGGAGGGGGTGTGGTACTATCATTGACAGGAATTTCGATAAAGCCATCATTCCCCGATCCAGATGCCATGCTGCAGACAATACGGAAGGTAAGATACATATCTCAACACTTCCATCACATATATATCATATATAGTGAAAACAAAATCCAAGTTGGATTTGCCTTAATCGTAACGTTCCTCACTTCGTTCTTAGTATTTCTAACATTCTAAAGTTGTCTTAACCTAGCTTCTTAACTAGGCTCTGATACCATACAATAAGTATGTCACGACCCGGGCCCGAGATCGGACTAATCGGGGCCTAATCCCCGGGTCGCGAATCCAACATACTTACTCCCGTAAATCTCGAATTAACCGAAGTTAAGACGAAGACTCACAAGGGATCTAACATACATACCTGTCAAATGTACATTTTTGCGGAAACATGTATATACATTGACAATAATTGACTTTACATTACAAGTAAAGTTCACATATACAAAATATAATCCAATGAAGTCCACCACTGCATATTCACAATACAATGCAGGGGACATCTAATTACATTTCAAAATGATATACAAAAGTATCTATCAATGAATTCCCAAAATAATCTCAAAACATTAAAATCAATGCCCTCCGAGGTATGCCCACTCGGCTAAACCTCCTGGAGGTATCGGATGGGCCTCCTCCGCACGCGGCGCGGCCTCTGCAAGACCGGGAGGGGCAACTGGGCCTGTGATGCCATCAATAACACTATGAACACGACGGTTCAACAATGTATAAACACATTTATGATAACACATGCTAAACTTGTCCATTATCAATATAACAACTCTAGACGATTACATCTAGGTTAATGCAATATCATGTACAGTGTAGCCCATTGATGCTCAATGGCTAAATTTTCAATTACAATAGTGTTATTATCATTCAGCTCAATGTCTTTCCAAAAGAAGCATTATTCAATTCATTTCATTTATTTCGTGTCATTTCGTTTCATTTCGTGTCTTCCAACGGAAGAAACTTAAGCACAAGGCGGAAGGGCAAACCGTTCATGGCCTGGCTTTATTTCACTTTCGTTTAATCAATTTAATTAAGCACAAGGCGGAAGGGCGAACCATTCATGGCCGAGGCTTCAATATTGTTTCAGTTTCCTTACATGGCTTATCAATTCATTGACTTTTCAGTCTATAGGTGTGGGATCTACCAGTGTCTTGATCAGAGATCACTGGCATCACCACGGAGCTCCGGAACACCCCAATCATCTGCTGCAGCAGGATTAATCATTATTCATTGCATTTATTCATTGTTCAGTGGTTCAGTGTATTCATTCATTGTTCGGTGGTTCAGTGTATTCATTCATTGTTCGGTGGTTCAGTGTATTCAGTCATTATAGACTCAAGGGGATTAGATGAATCTTTAATCATTCGCGGTCCTACTTGTCTCTATTCCAATTTAGACAAATTCTGGGTGTAATTATTAGTTACTAAATGCACGTGTTATTTTCGATGGACGTCACATTTTCATTTAATATGTGCATTTAGTCCCCAAAATTTTCCACCCACAATATCAAAATCCACTGGACTCAAACTGAGTCCCACAATCGATCGAACCGTTAGGTCCGATCGATTGGACAAATTTTTGCTTACAATTTCATGTTTGGGCCAGTATCAGGTTCGCTCGAGCGGATCCAAGTTCGCTCGAGCGGACCCAAACAGAACATTCATCGCACGAGCGCACATAATGTTCGCTCGTGCGGACACTTTTCGCGTCAGACAGTAACTGGTTCGCTCGAGCGAACTGTCCAGAACTCCATTTCTGGAACTCCGAACTTCACTCCTTCATTCATTCCTTTCAACCACCCTTTGCATATATATTAAGGATCTCCTATCCTCTCCTCATTCATCATTTAATACACAAACAACTCTTCTATTCCATCATTAATACATCATAATATCCATAGAGCTCAAACAAATCCATATCATCTTATTTCTACAACAAAGAGGGTTTGAAAACCCACTCTTGCAAATCATAACTCAATAAAACTTGTAGACTAGCATTTTGAATCATAAATGAGCATTTATACTTGCCTTTAAAGCCTATTAGCAAGAAACCCCTTTGCTAGCTTGACTTTAAGATGAGAAATCCCCAAATCCAAACCCTATTTCCATAAAAAAAATATGAAAGACACAACCCTATAAGTCATTGTGTTAAATACTACTCCAAAATACTCAATAGGCTTGGAGAATCCTAAGACAAGGTTATCTACTTACTTGTAGGTCCAAGTTCAAGAGGTCTTGAGCTCTTCCTCAAGCTTCAACACTCCAAAAATGGAAGACAAGCCAAGGAAGCTGATGAAGAAGATGAAGTTTCTCCCAAAACTTGCTTGAGACACTCCAATCTCTCACTCTCTCTTGATGAAGAAGGATGGGAGAAGGGAGAAGACCAAGGGTGTCTAGGGTTTCCTCTTCAATGCAATGGAAAATGGAAGAGAATGAACTCAAAAGAGTTCATCTTATCTCTTATAAGACCTTTTTGCAACTAAACCCTCTCTTTCTTTCTTATTTCCAATTCAAGTCAAATGGAGGCTCACTTGAGTCAATACTCGTCGGATGACTTCGAGCCTATTATGAAAGTTAACGTACTCGTCGAGATACACGTGTGGGTATCAAGAGTTTCCGTATTCGACAAAATACGTATAAATCCGTATTTACGGGAAAAGGCCTTGTTCTCTTAGTTTGAGTCTAAAATCTCATTAAATCCCTTCAAACCCCTTCATTATCATTTCATTAAGCTTAATTCAATCATTTGAGACTAATCTCATCGAGCTTAGTCATTAGCCATCATTAGCCTCATTAAACGTGATTAATTAGTATTAACTTCAATTAATTAGAGTTAATCTTGATTAACTCGGGGTGGGGTCTTACAACTAAGCGACCCAACCACAAATGCCAGATATCAAAGGATGGAGGGGAAGCTGCAAGCAACACATGGGAGGGTTGGAGAAAGTAGAGACCATTATGCACTTTACCCAGACCAATCGTCTTCTTCGTGACACAGACTTGAAACAAACAATGGAAGTCAGAGAAAATAACAAGACAATTAAGGGACTTGGTGAGTTGAGTGACAAACAATAGGTTATATTTGAAAAAAGGAATGTAAAAGGCATTTATCCAAATGAAGACTATCTGAAAAGATATAGAGCCTGTGTGGGTAACATTAGCTCTACTACCATCAGGTAATTGAACAAAAGAAAAAGATGCACATGGAGAATATTCAATAAGTAAATAAAGAGAAGAACAAATGTGATTAGAAGCTCCGGTATCTATAATCCAGAAATTGGATGGGGAAGAAGAAATGGTAGTACCTGCAAGATGAGCAGAAGGCTGTGAAGTACCTGCGGATGTCATGGGAGAATATTCTGGTATTGCTCCTGACTAACCGGATTGGAATGCTGAGACACAAAAAGTAAGGAACCAATATCTTAGAGAGGAGTATCACCATGATTGGAATTGGCGGAGGCAACGTGGTTTGCACAATGTTGTTGCTGTTGTGGAGATTTGCCCGTGTTGGGCTTGCGAGGAGATAGCCATTAAGCTTGTAACACTGTTCAATTGTATGTCCATCACGATGACAATAACGACAATTTTTATGAGAACGAGATTCACTATTGTTACCTAGTCAGTGTTGTGTATCAGATGCATTAATTTTCTTTGCAACCAAAGTAGTGGCCTCTGTTGAAGATAAATGAGATGAAGTAAGTTCTCATTGTTTCTCTTCTTGTGAAACAAGAGAGTGAACTTTGTTCACAGAGGGAAATGGCTCAATAAGAAGAATGTGATTGCGAAGAGTGGAGAAATACTCATGCAATCCTTGAAGGAATTGCATGACTTGATCTTGCTGGATGAGCTCAGAGGCAAACTTAGTAGCCCCACATGAACAAGGTGGGAGTGATGTTAAAGAGGATTGCTCATCCCATAAAGCTTTGAGGCCCATAAAATATGCCGAGACGGAGAGCTTTTCTTGAAGCAAAGATGAAATCTATTGTTTAATCTGAAATAACCTTGGGGCATTAGTTGATGGAAACGATCACATAAATTGTCCCAAACGTCTTTAGCAGAGTTTCCATAAAGGATGCTCGAAGCTAAGTCAGGGTGAATAGACTGCAAGATCCAAGAGGTGACAAGGTCATTGCACCTTTCCCATTGAGGAATGTCTGATGGAGAAGATGGTTTGGTGATGTCACCTGTGACAAAACCCAGTTTATTCTTGGCATGAAGCGCCATGCTCATAGCTCGCACCGAAGTGCTGTAATTGTCTCCAGACAGAGATAAAGCAACAAGGACAGCCGTGGGGCTGTCAGAGTAATGAACATAAAATGGGCCATCTTTATCACTGTTGGAAAATAACTTGGAAGCAGTACTAGCTTTGTCAGTCTTTCCAACCTTGAATGATAAAAAAACAACTTGGAAGGAGTACTTGAGAGAGAAATACCTTGGAAGTAGTATTTTGTTTTGCAACAGAGAGTGCAACAACTCTATAGCCAACGATAATGGAAAAAAAAATGGTAAGATACGAAAGCGATAAGGTTGGGTATGATTTAGAAGGGATAAGGCTTTGATACCATCTTAAACTTAACATGGAGAAAGTGTTGTGCTTATCCTTAATGGGTTAACCCATTTAAATAAGCTCTTTACAAACTATATTCCCTTCATTATAAGAATTTGAGATGCACACTATTACAACTAATAAGGTAAAGCTACAACTAATAAGATAAAGGGGGGATCTTCATATGCATCTATCCCTCACCATTTTTGGTGAGGGACACCCCTTTTGGGGGTGTTTCAAGTACAAGAGGGGTTCTCTGTACCTCCCTAAGATAAAGATATACAAGAATGGGTCAATATAGAATAAGTCAATAGGGGGGATGATGAGGGAAGAGGGTGAAGGGTGGGAGAGGAAGGGAAGAGGAAGGAGGGAGGAGGGGGGAGGGATAGTTTTGGAAAAGTCTTTTGTTTTTGTTTTTATTGTGCGGTGGGGAGAGTAACTTTTGAGAGTGGGGGGGTGGGGGGATGATGAGGGAAGAGGGAGAAGGGTGGGAGAGGGAGGAAGGGAAGAGGAAGGAGGGAGGGAGAGGGAGAGGGAGGAGGGGTAGTTTAGAAAAATTCTTTTTTTTTATTAATTGTGCGGTGGGGAGAGTTTTTTTTTTTTTTTTTTTTTCGGGGGGGGGGGGGGGGGGGGGGGGTAGTTTAGGAAAACTCTTTTTTTGTTAATTGTACGGTGGGGAGATTAACTTTTCAGGTGCCAACAGAACTCCCCTATAGATTATGGTTCTCTATATATTTGGAGGGCACCTTGCTCCCAATGAGTTTGTCCATTACTGATATTCCAATGATCAAACAAGTGGGTCCTACCCAGCATTAAATCTAATTAAAGTAATCAAATTAATGTTACCGAAAAAACATAGAAAGCCCACAAGGGGTTGCTCGGTTGGCAACCCCACTGCCACTTTCCCACTTGTGTGGGCTCTCTTGGGTCCCAGCCCCGTAGACTAGGGTACCCAAAAAAAAAGCATAGAAATTCCTTTATTTACTTTCAATCCATTTTAGATCATATATCTAACAACGCATAATTGATTTGGTTTTTGGTATTGGTTAGTCCACTAGCCCTATTGTGCTACAATCATGCTTCATATTAGGTTCGGGGATGCTATAATGCTCTTGTACTTTTTCCTTTTGTAGTTTTTGCTCTTTGTATCCCCTTATCCCTTAATGAATGATTTGGGTTCAGAACTTCTATGGAGGCTATAAGTGCCTAAAAATAACGGACTTGGTTTAAGAGATGATGAAGCTTTTAATGGTGCTGCTCATCTGGTTTGAGTGAATGCCTAAGACCTGAAAGGGAGGAGAAACAAAGGTCAGAGCCCCTAGTTGCTGTCAACCGAAGGTACTCTGACGCCTGAGTTAGTGCAGTCACTGAACTAGGGTGAAGTGAAGAAGAAGAAGGTTCACGCAATAGTGTAGTGTATTGCACAGTGCATAATGCGTACCTGTTATGGGCTTACCATGTAGGTATATATAAGCAAGTGGAAGCTTCCTGAGTGGGGGTAGGTGAGAGAGCTTGTCCCATCAGCCCATACCTAGAATCCTCAATGGGGGTAGGTGAGGGTACTGTCTCATTGGATCTCTCCTCAATCCCACACATAAATGCGGATGTGATCAGCTGATAGGAAAAAGCCCTTATCGATAGCTGGCGGCCACCCTATCTGCCAGTACGTTCTGCAACGTAGTCGTCCCATCACATAATGGGGATTGGACGGTCAGTGTTCACCTTGGTCAATGGGCCGAATTGGAGAAGGCGCTGAGGTCGGACGAGCTTGAAGTCGGGCATTGCTACCGGGACGCACGAGGCCGAAACCGGAGGGGCGCAGTCAGTACTCTTACCGAGACCGACTACATCTCGATGCCAGCTGATGCATTGCCGAGATGGTTGAGTGGGATCGAGGCAGTCCCTGATTGGTACTTTTACCTAAGTCAGGGGTAACCTCGGTCTCGGGAAAACACCCCACACAATTGCCCCTAGCTCCTAGCCTCGAGGGTTCCGTAACCATTTGGGGTCGAGAGCTAAGTAAACTGGGGATTTTTCCGACGCCGAGCCTGTAGCTCTATGTGAAAGTGTTGGGTGTCGTTTCGCCTTCCGAGGCGCATTGACGGCGCGCCGCTGTCTGGAGGCAGTAAATAGTCTGCTTAAGTCATTATGGGAGGCGGAGCGGCGATGCCACGTGTCACAGCCCGGCTGGCTGCCAAGTCTTATCGAGGAGATGAGTGGAGTGCCCGAGGTGGCGTCATACACGCACGTCTTTCGGGATTCGAAAAGATTTCCCTCCTATATAAAGAGGGGCGTCTTCGCTGCAGGGCCATTTTGCTTCTGTTTGGATAGAGAGTTTCCCTGTGAAAGTGCCTTCGCCGGAGAATTGTCCTGTCGCCCTGAGACCTTAGGTTCCCTCCGTCTTCTTTTTGTCCTTGAGTTAATTATAAGTCCTTTCCCCCTTTTTTTTCATTCTTGTCTTTCTTCTTGGGGTTCTTTCTGGGGTTGTCTTCATTGTTTTCTTCTCCGTCTCCGTTTCTAATTCTCCGGCCATTCCAAAACTGGGGACCATGGGAGTTTATAGACAGTGGATCGACACCCCGTTGGCCTTGGCCGAACTTAGGAAAAAGTATGGGATACCGAAGGACGTCCCCATTAGGGCAGACGGTCCCGAGGACGTAGTCTGAGGCCGGATCTACGGGACGGCTACATGCCGTTCCCATCGGTCTCGATCATCGAGGGCGGGGTGAGGTTCCCCGTCCACCCGCTCCTGAGGTTCTGCCTCAGGAAGTGGAGCCTCACCCCTTGCTAGCTGATGCCCAACGGCTTCAAGGTCATCATGGGCGTGGCCGAATTGAACAGGATACTAGGGACTCATCTCGATGTCCATGACATCGAAAATGTTTATGATCTGTGCAAGTCCCCTGGAGAAGATGCATACTACCTCCGCATGAGGTCGAAAGAGATCCCCTTTATCAATGACCTGGAGGACTCCAGCAAGTACGCCGAGGACGACCGTTTGTATGTCTCGGGAGCTAGGGAAATTGGCCCAGCCGAGACTGAAGCTGAGAGGGCAAACCGCATTCCTCGCCGTCTCGGAACCCCACTGAGTAAACACCTATTCTCATTCCTCTTTAATGATGTGCTTTCCTGCTCCACCGAGCTGACATCTTTTTTATTTGACGTGCAGGACACAGGGAGAGGAAACAGGAGGCCAAGAGGTCCGGCTAGCGCCGAAACGTTGCCTGGTTGAAAACCATCCAAGCTATCGGGGCCACCGAGGGTGAGCTGCCTGGTCCCTCCTAGGGTACGAGCCAGTGTATCGCTCCTTTATCAGGCGGGGCACGATAACCTGAGGGGAGAAACGGTGCTGACCTTGGCCGAAGCCTTGCAGCAAGGGACACCGGGCGCCGGACCATCTCAAGTAAATCCCGAGGCGGCCGAACATTCCCAAGCCGACCCCGAAGCCAACACCGACGCCAACCCGAGGCGGTCGAGACCGAGCAGGCGATCGAGCTCAACTCGTCGAGCTCGGATAAAGAGAGCAATATGCCGTGGCGTTGTCCCGCCGTTAGGAACCTGGCTTCCATTGTCTTTAGGGAGGAGTACCCTTCCCCTACCTCGGCCGCCGCCACTTCTTCCAGTCCGGCCAATGTCATCTCTGCCGAAAACACTGCCCCCACTCCTCCTGCCTCCTCGGCGGTTGAACAGCGCTCCGCCGAGGCTGCCCAAGAGGAGTTCCGAGCGGGGAAAAGGTCGAGGGTTGAAGACTCAGTCGCGGACGACGCCGATCTGACTGTAGTGCTCCCACCTCCTGGCCCGACACCTTGGAGCCCCAGCCTCCTACTCGACACCGGCCGGCCATTGTCGGTGGAGGATCGAGTAGGCGGCAACCCCTCGGTTATCAGCGTCCTTGCACACGTCTGTGCCCTGCCGAAGGACATTGACGACGTGGAGCTGGCAGTGGCGCAGATGGGAGATACTCTCAGGGTTAGTTTTCTTTCAGAACTTACTTTCTTTTATTGATCACTTTGATCTCGGCGACCCATCCTCTTAACACTTGTTTTCGTAGACCCTTCAAAGAAGCCTTGTGCTGATGGAGAGGTCCCAGTAGAGTATTGTTATGGCTGCCAGGGCGGAACAACAGAAGGTGGCTCTCGAGGTGTCATTAGGGGAGAGCAACCGGAGGGTGGCGGAGCAGGAGGTGACCATCCTGGGCCTCAGAACCGAGCTTGAAAAGGCCAAAACCGAGGTGAAAGATCACAAGAAAAAGATGGCCGAGCTCGAGAAGAAGCGAGATGAAGTCGAGGCCTGTCTTCGAGTCGAAACTGATCGCTCTTACGATGAGGGAGTGGAGGCGGCCTCGGAGCTCTATGAGGTCCAAGTCCTCAAAGTGAGCAAGAAAGCCTGGGAGCTGGGGTGGACCAGTGCCTTGAAGGCGGCAGGGGTCCCCGAGGACCACCCCGCTCATAGGGATCTCCCCCAATTCCCACCTTCACAGCCCGCGCCGAACCCCCTCCCAGAGGCCCCCGCTGGATCCATCCTCCTCCCCGAGTCCACCACTGAAGACGCTGAGGTCGAGGTCATCGAGGGAGATGCTGAAGCTGTTTGAGAAATTGTTTGATGTACCCTTTTCTTTTCTTTTTCTGCACTTTGGGGGGGAATTTCACTGTATTTTTTCTCTTTCTTTTTCTGTTTGCATGTAAACAACCTTTTGAAATGAATGAAATCAGTCTCCGTACCCGTCTTTTGCAATGTGTGATGAATGTTTCTTCATTTTCTTTCCTGTTCTACTCTTTGTATTTGGTCTTTGCAACCAAGATAAAATAACATGAATAAAGACAAGTAACCGAGCTCGGCTCTCCAGCCGAAGTCAGTAGTATGCTAGGTTCCATAACCAGAGCGGACTAGCAGGCTTGGCTCTGCAACCAGAGCTGAATTTGGTTCCGTAACCAGGACTAGATAAGCTAGGTTCCATAACCAAAGCTGAGGCTAGGTTCCTTAACCGTAGCTAAGCTTGGTTCTATAACCAGAGCCAAAAAACGGCTGGTCCTGTGACCGTGCCGAGGAAGCTGGTTCCGTAACCAAGCTGAAGGTGGCTGGTCCTGTGACCGCGCCAAGGTAGTTGGTCCTATAACCGAGCTGAAGGTGGTTGGTCCTGTGACCGCGCCAAGGTAGCTGGTTCTATAACCGAGATGAAGATGGCTGGTCCAATGACCGCGCCAAGGTAGGTGGTTCTGTAACCGAGTTGAAGATGGCTGGTCTTGTGACCGCGCCAAGGTAGCTGGTTCTGTAACCGAGCCGAAGATGGCTGGTCCTGTGACCGCGCCAAGGTAGCTGGTTCTGTAACTGAGCTGAAGATAGACGCCGAGTTCCGTAACTTGGTGAAATTATGAAAGTAACAAAACAGATCCTTCCATAAGAATTATTTTTATTGACTTTCAAGATTGAGTACAACCTAAAAATAGTACTTCTTGAGGTGCGTGGCATTCCATGGGCGTGATAGCTCTCTACCCTCCATGTCCTCAAGCATGTACGCTGACTGCCCAGCTACCGAGATCACTTTGAATGGCCCATGCCAGTTCAATGCAAGCTTTCCTTCACTGGGATTTTTATCCGCTGGAAGTGTCTTCTTCAAGACCAACTCTCCAGTTGAGAACTTCCTCTCCTTGACCCTCTGATTGTATCCTCTGGCCAGTTGCTGCTGGTAAGAAGCGGGCGAATGGCTGCTGCATCCCTTCGTTCTTCAGCCAGGTCGAACTCTTTAGCGAGGTTTACTTCATTTTAGCCTTGATCAAATAGTTCCGATCTGAGAGTTGGGAGGCCGACCTCAAGTGGGATTATGGCTTCCATTCCGTAGGCCAGGGAGAAGGGCGTTACCGAGGTTGAGCGCCTTGGGGTAGTCATGTACGCCCAGAGGACACTCGGAAGCTCTTCTACCCATCTCCCTTTGGCTTGGTCCAGTCTCTTCTTGAGCCCGTCAAGCACCACTTTGTTGGAGATCTAGGCCTGACCATTGCTCTGTGGGTAGGCCGGAGTGAAATAGTGGTTCCTGATGCGAGCTCCTGACAGAAGTTTTTAAAGAAGTTGGAGTCAAACTGAGTCCTATTGTCCAAGATCAAAGCTCGAGGCGCTCCAAATCTTGTGACAATGTTCCTCCACATGAAGTTTTTGGTATCCAGCTCAGTAATAGAAGACAACGCATCGGCTTCTATCCACTTGGTAAAATAGTCAGTGGCTACTATTAGCCACCTCTTAATCCCTGGAGCTCGGTGGAGTGGTCCCACCAGGTCCAGTCCCCATTGGGCGAAAGGCCATGGACTAGAGAGAGGACTTAGGTTGTGCGCTGACTGATGGAGAGAGTGAGAGAACTTCTGACACTTATCGCATTTCCTGTCATAGACCTGGGCGTCCTTCTGCATATAGGGCCACCAGTAGCCCTGGCTGATAGCTCAATATGCCAATGACCAACCCCCCATGTCACTGCGGCAGATCCCTTCATGGATTTCATAAAGGAAGTCTTCAACCTTGCTAGGGTGCACGCACTGGAGGTAGGGTCCATTGTAGGACTTTTTACAGAGCTTGCCGCCAGGAGACAGCCAAAACCGAGCTGCTTTCAGCCTGATTTTGTGGGCCTCGCTCTTCTCTTTGGGAAGCCGGTCATCCTTAAGGTAGGAGATGTATTGGTCCATCCAGCTTGGGCCAAGGTCGGCACATAGGACCTGCCGAGGTGGGTGGAGCTCTGTGTTTGGTCTGTCTAATGCTTTCACTTCGACAGTCCTTTTCCTTCCAGCCTCGACTACAAAGGCCAAGTTGGTAAGAGCGTCGGCGTGAGAGTTTGAGTATCTGCCGATCTGCCTGACTTCAACTTTTTCGAATTGAAAGAGGAGCTGCTTTGCGTGAACTTGGTAGGCTACCATCCTGTCGTCACGGGCTTGGTATTCCCCATTCAGCTGGCTCGTCACCAGCTGAGAATCGCTGAAGACCACCAGTTACCGTGCCCCCAGGATTTTTGTGCTGCCCAGCCTTACGATCAACGTTTCATACTCAGCTTCGTTGTTTGACGCCTTAAAGTCCAGCGTCAGGGCTTGTTCGACGACAAGGCCCTCCGGAGATTGGAGGACTATGCCTGCGCCAACCCTTTTGGAGGTTGAGGATCCGTCGACGAAGACTTTCCAGGATGAGTCGAGGAACTACTTCCAAGCTCGCTCTTATTCCATCTCGGTCTCGGTGGCCTCTTCCACCTCCTTGCCCTCCAGTTCGGTTTCGAGCTGGCTCGATGCCGAACTAGGAGAGGTGAATTCAACGATGAAGTCTGCTAGGATCTGGGCTTTGATCGCCGTCCTGAGCTGGTACTGGATGTCATACTGCCCCAGCTCCACTGCCCATTTGGACACCCTTCCAGAGAAGTCTGCCTTTCTGAAAAGGGACTTGAGCGGATGTTCTTTAACAACCACTATGGAGTAGGTCTGGAAGTAGTGGGAGAGCTTACGGGAGGCGCTGATTAGAGCAAGTGCGAGTTTCTCCAATGGCATGTATCTCGTCTCAGCATCTAGCAGGATCTTGCTCGTATAGTAGATAGGCTTTTGCTGCTTGTCTTCATCTCTAATGAGCACCGAGCTCACTGCTTGATCCGAGACTGCCAGATATAAGTACAGGGTCTCTCCCTGTGTCGGAGTGGACAGCAGGGGAGGTGAAGATAAGTACTCTTTGAGTTCCTGATGGGCTCTGTCGCATTCCGGTGTCCATTGGAACTTCTATCTTTTCTTTAAAAGATGGAAGAAGGGGCGGCACTTGTCTGAAGCTCTGCTGATGAAGCGGTTCAGTGCTGCCGCCATCCCTGTGAGCCTCTGGACCTGCTTTACTGTAGTCGGACTTTGGATGGCCAGGATAGCCTAGATCTGCTCGGGATTAGCCTCTATCCCACGTCTAGTGACCAGGCTGCCTAGGAACTTGCCGGAGCCGACGCCAAACGCTCACTTAGATGCGTTCAGCTTGAGCTTGAACTCTTTGAGGACGGCGAAGGTCTGACTCAGGTTGGTCAAGTGGTCCTGCGACCTTTTAGACTTGACGACCATATCGTCGATATACACTTCTACCGTCTTGCCGAGCTGGGCCTGAAACATCTTCGTTACCAGCCTCTGGTAAGTGGCACCGGCGTTTTTTAACTCAAAAGGCATCACTTTGTAACAGTAGATGCCTCTAGATGTTATGAACGCGGTCTTTTCTTCTGTAGGCGTCGCGGAAACTCATCCTATCTTGCCCGGCAGTGGTGTCGATCAACTGGTCGATCTTCGGAAGCGGGAAGCTGTCTTTGGGGCAGGCCTTGTTGAGGTCGGTGAAGTCCACGCAAACCCTCCAGCTCCCGTTCTTTTTCTTGACCACCACTGTGTTGGCCAACCATTCAGGGTAGCGGACTTCCCTGATTGCCTCGGCCTCTAACAGCTTCTTAACCTCCTCAGTCACGGCTTCTGCCTGCTGGACCCCAGTCCTGCGAGCCTATTAGACTACAAGTTTGTGTTTGGGATCCACATTCAGTTTGTAGCACATGATCTCAGGGTCGATGCCGGGCATCTCATAGGGGGTCCAAGCGAAGACCTCCATGTTCTTTAACAGGAAGTCAAGCAGCTCGGACTTTTCAGATTCTACAAGCTGACTGCCAAGCAGGAAGTATCTGTCCGGATCGCTGGGATTGATCATGACCTAGGTAAAGTCTTCGACACTTTTCTGCTCGGGGCCTCGGCCGACAGCTTCGAGCTCTGCCTCTAGCTCGGCCATATGGACTTGTTGTGGCTCTGCTTGTCCGGGGACCACGACCATTAGGCACTGTTTGGCCATCTGTTGGTTGCCTCATACTGTGATCACCTCGATTCTGCCGTCCCCATTCTCTAACAGGAACTTGAGTTTCTGGTGATGAGTGGAGGGCACCGCCTCCATGTTGTGCGGCCAGGTCCTTCCCATTATCGCATTATATGTGGATGGTGTATCCACCACTAGGAAGTCTGCTATCATGGAGGCACCTCCTACTTGGACGTGGAGGGAGATCTTCCCCTTGGGGTACACTGGCTTGGAGCTGAAGCCCACCAACGGGGTGCGAGCTTCCTACAGGTCCTCCTCTTTCAGACCCATCTTCTTGAAGCAGTCATAGTAAAGGATTTCCGAGGAGCTCCCGGGCTCCACAAGGATCGTCTTGACTTTGAAGTTCCGTAACCTCAGAGTCAAGAACAGAGGATCGTTGTGGGGCAGCTGAACCCCGTCCAAGGCTTCATCAGAGAACCAAATCTTTGGCCTCTCTTTCCGCCCCTTCTTCGGGGAGGGGCTGAGCTCAGCCGTCATCACCTGCTTACCGTGCAGGGCCCTCCTGGCCTCGGCATGAGCTTGGTTGCTTCCCTGGGGAGCAGGGGCTAAGTGAATGACGTTGATGGTCCCCTCCGGCTAATCACTGTCCCGATCTTCATCGGGCTGGCGCTGGTGAGCTCGGTTGACCTTGCCTTTCTCTTTGACGAGGTCTTTGAGCTGCCCCTCCTTCACTAACTTTTCGAAGTGGGCCTTGAAGGCCATGCAGTCCTCGGTCCTGTGCCCATTCTGTTTATGGTAGGCACAGAACTTGCTCTGATCTCGAGTGGAGGCGTCACCTTTCATGGGCTGGGGCCATTTGAAGAAGGGCTGCATCTTGATCTTGCTAAGGAACTTATAGATGGGCTCCTTGAAGATAGTGTTGACGGCCTTGTAAGAGGCACCATTTGACTGCGGCTTTGCGCTGCCCCCGGAGGTGGGAGCTGAGCGTGGCGCCGAGTTGGATGGTTCTCTGTTCCAGTCCGCCTCCCTCCTGGATAACTTCTTATCCTTCTTGGAGGTTCTGTCCTCTTGCCAGATGATGTGGCTCTCCCGAGCTCGGACCTCATCTTCCTCCTGTTCGACGAACTGGTTCACCCGGGCCATCAATGCTTTCATAGTGACCACGGGAAACCGCACCGGGTCCTTGCGAAGCTCATTGCATGGCAACAGAGCCTGCTTGAAGGACTTAATGGCCACCTGGTCAGTAGCATCCTCGACCTAGTTGTAAATGATTCAGAATCTCTTGGCGAACCAAGTGATATTCTCGGTCGGCCTCATTCTGATGGCCATTAGGTCGTCATCCGTCTTCGGGATGACCCGATGCGCTTGGAACTTCTCGACGAAGGAGTTTTGGAGCTGCCGCCAGCTCGAAATCGATCCCTTGGAGAGTGCGCAGAACCACCGAAGTGGGAGGTCATCCAAACTGGAAGAGAAAACTTTGCAGTTCAGGCTGCCCTCATCGCCCCATACTGACATTCTCTGGGTGAAGTGTCGGAGGTGCGCTTCTAGGTCCGAGGTCCTGTCATACAGATTGAACCTCGGGACGCTGAACTTCTCTGGGAGGGCGTGGTCCCTGATCTCCCGAAAGAAGGGGGACGTGCCACAGCTATCAGTGTCATCAGCAGTAAGTCGACCTCGGGTGAAGCCGACGAACTCCATGTTCTGCTGCACAGCCTGCCTTATTTGCTGGTTGAGCCATACCCTCAGGTGGGGTCGGTCCCCAGTCTCCACGGTCTCTGGCGCTGCTGTTGAGGGTCAGCGCTGAGATGAGTGCTGCTCGAGCCTTCATCATAGGCTCGGTCGCGCCTCTTATTGATCAGGACTTGCCTCAAGTCCTGCCTAGCCTCGGGCTTGCTGGCGTGCAGGAGGCACGAGCAAGGTCCCGGCCGCGACCTTCTCCTTCCCTTCGAGCTGGTCCTGGAGCCGGAGGATCAGGGCTTTCTGCTCTTGAATAAGGAGGTTTTGAGCCCTGATATCTGCGAGGTGTGCCTCGTTGGCCTCCTCCAGAATCACGTCGTCGTCGCCGTCGTTAGGAAACAGGTCATCATCGTCGTCAAGGAGCACGTGGTCGTCTTCCACATGGTCCTGGTGACGAAACTGGTGCTGTCACCCCTAAGGGGGAACATCCCTGCGGGGCTGCTCCTGTAGGATAACGTCCTGACGAGGACGCTCTGCTCGAGAGGGACCTGGTTGGATACGCTCCAGAACGGGGCCATGACGAGGAGGTGTTGTCACCCCTCTCGACGACGAACCTGACTAGGTAACAGGCTCTCCCACGCTCACCACGCCCAGTCTCTCACCGGTTCTCTTCTGGCGAGGGACCGATGGCACCCGTCCAGACGCCTCTGGCTGGTGCGTCACCGGTGGAGGTGACATGATGGGCAAAAATGATTGTGGCTGTAGGGGCCTAGATGGCCCAACGCCCTTGTCTTTCTTAGTCGTTGGAGGCATGGTTTTTCAAGATGAAAGTTTTGTTTTTTCAAATCGATTTCCCACGGACGGCGCCAATTGTAAGTGCCTAAAAATAACGAACTTGGCTTAAGAGATGATGAAGCTTTTAATGGTGCTGCTCATCTGGTTTGAGTGAATGCCTGAGACCTAAAAGGGAGGAGAAACAAAGGTCAGAGCCCCTGGCTGCTGTCAGCCGAAGGCACTCCGACGCCTGAGTTAGTGCAGTCACTGAACTAGGGTGAAGTGAAGAAGAAAAAGGTTCAGGCAATAGTGTAGTATATTGCATAGTGCATAATGCGTACCTGTTATAGGCTTACCATGCAAGTATATATAGGCAAGTGGAAGCTTCCTGAGTGGGGGTAGGTGAGAGAGCTTGTCCCATCAGCCCATACCTAGGATCCTCAGTGGGGATAGGTAAGGGTACTGTCCCATCGGATCTCTCCTCAATCCCACACATAAATGCGGATGTGATCACCTAATAGGAAAAAGCCCTTATCGATAGCCGGCGGCCACCTTATCTGCCAGTACGTTCTGCAACGTAGCCGTCCCATCACATAATGAGGATTGGACGCTCAATGTTCACCTTAGTCAATGGGCTGAACTGGAGAAGGCGCTGAGGTCGGAGGGGCCTGAAGTCAGGCATTGCTACCGGGATGCACGAGGCCGAAACCGGAGGAGCGCGGTCGGTACTCTTACCGAGACCGACTACATCTCGGTGCCAGCTGGTGCATTGCTGAGCTTGTCGAATGGGATCGAGGCAGTCCCTGATTGGTACTTTTACCTAAGTCAGGGGTAACCTCGGTCTCAAAAAAACACCCCCACAACCCTAGATACAAATAAGATAATGTTACAATGATTTACATTGGCATTATATGTACTTTATGGTCTTGTTCCGTGTAAGTGAATTTATAGGGATGATTTTTATATGTGATTAAAAATGAAGAATCAAATAGAAAAAGACTTTTAAATAACTGTTTCTTTTTTAGATCCCTGAAAAGTCAACTTCACATCTACATGATTGCAACCTTATATATCCTATGATGGACGAAATTTGTCCATGAACTCTGTATTCAATTCAGAAGCACTCTATGCAAACAACAACCCCTTGCATTAAATTCACTTGCCCAATCCCTTGCAAGAATTTCTTTGTTTTCTTTTTTTTTTTTAGGGTATTAGCAAGAGTTTCTTCTTAGTGATGATTTGCGGATAGAGAAAAAAAAATGTTGAACCTGGAATTTATAATTGCATAACTGTTATGTAGGGGCTCAATAGGGTGCATAGGGTGCCACTGCAAAGTCTTGGAGTAAATGAGCATTCAGTAAAAGCATTAGCACTTTTTTTGGTGTGATGGAATTGATGATATGCCTAACTTTCATCAAAATGAAAATTTGACCGGACTTATTTTACTATGCCCTCTAAATGTAAGATTTTTTTTTTCTTTATATGGGACTTGAACTCACGCACCCTCACCCACACATACATACATGCTTGACCAGCTAAACTACAGCTTGGGAACTTTAGATATAAGAGGATTCATCCCAATATATCAGTTGGGATGGTACATCTTCCCAGCAATTAATTTTCTACTCGACCTAAGTCATAAAGTAAAATTTACATAGAGAAGAATGTAGGGAGAGTAATATTTATTTGTTTGGATTTTGTAGATGGGCCTCTTTGTGAAGAAGATGGTGGTACCAGTCCTTAAACCCTTGACCTCTTGCATATACTCGTACTCAAGCAACCAATGAGGCACTTAAGGAAGATGGGTGTAGTTGGGCCTCTTTAGTAATAGACTTCTAGGAGCAATTTGGAGGTCTGGATTCCTGTGGCAAGGATCTATACTGGTTAATCTAATCATCAATGAACGACAAGGATCTTTCACACGTCACTACAAGAAAAGTGACTTTAACTTACACTAATACAACGTCGGATTTTATTTTCAGTCGCTAAAGAGAGTCTTCAGCGACCGTTCATTAAGGTCCGTCGCAGGGGTTAAAAATTTCTAGTGTTATCAGCGACGGGTAATATCATCAGCTGCTAAGTTTCAAAAATTTCGCTCGTTTTTACGAAGTCGATCAAAGTTCGCTTAAACTCATTTGGCTCCTCTTCAATCGTCTGGCGGGTGGGTTGCTAATATGAATGGTAGAGAAGAAGTTCCTCTTCGAAGTCGAAACTCAGATCTAAGATTCCCGTTTTCTAAACCCTAACAGATTCATATCAGATTTATCTCAAATCTCAAGCTCCTCTGCGAAGAAGTTCCTCTTCCTCAAGATCTCATCATCTTCTCCTCCGCGGCAGATTTAGATCCTTAGCAGTTAGCATTGAAAGACGGGTATGCTTTCTAATCAATCGATTCTCTTATTTCTTATTTCTTCTTTTTTTCCTTCTCTGTCTTTCATTCGCAGATGCAGTGTATTAATTGCAAAGTTAGGGTTTAAATCGGTACTATTTGAAGTTGATTGAGCTGCTGATAGATCGATTGCAAAGTTAGGGTTTAAATCGGTACTATTTAAATGCAGTGAATGAACTTTTGGTGTTTTTAGCAGATTTTGATGGAAGTTCTTACTTTGTTGCTAGGTGATTTTCTTTGATCATTCGATCTTTTGTAATCTATGTGATTTTTTGAGTTAGGGTTACAGTAAGCTGGATTGGAACTGGAAATTTCGGCTTTGGTGAGCGGGCTGTGCAGGGAAGGGAAGGTGAAAGAGGCTCACCAGCTCTTTCATCGTATGGTTCATCGAGGGCTTTCTCCGGATAATGTCTCCTACAACACGCTGATTTCTGGATACTGCAGGGAGGGGAAGTTGCGTGAGTCCATGGCTTTGTTGTATGAGATGATTCAAAATGGATCGACGCCGGATGGCTTAACTTGCAGTAAGCTTGTCGAAGGGTATAGAAAATGCGGAAGGTTACTTTCGTGTTTGAATTTGGTTGAAAAGTTGAAGAGATTAGGCATTTCTGTCTCTGTTGATGTCTATAGTTACCTTGTTATAGCTTTGTGTGAGGAGAACAAGCCAAATGCAGCAAAAAATCTCTTTAGGAGAATCTTTGGAGACATCTATGAACCCAATTTGGACATATATAATGCATTGATTGAAGCCTTTTGTAAATGTGACAGTGTGATGGAAGGACTCGAATTGAAGGATGAGATGATTTGTAAAGGCATAAGACCTGATTTAGCTACTTATCAGGCACTTATCACCTCCCTGTGTAGATTAAATAAAATCACAGAAGGGGATGACTTGATGAGAGAAATGGTTGAGTCTAGTTTGGTGCCCAATTCTGTGATTTGTACAGCCTTGGTAAGTGGGTATTGTAGGGAAGGAGATCCTGACAAAGCAGAATCAGTTTTGAGCTTCTTCGCTGAAAATTTTCGATTTTATGATACAGAAAGTTACAATGTTCTTATCAAAGTTTATGATCTTTAACTTTTTTCTTTTGTTTTTGTGTTACATGGTGGCTTTTCTGTTGAATAATTCATTTAAGAAGAGGGCTCTGTAGTCCAACATCAGTGTCCATTTTACACCTCTTGGTATTATATTTCAACACCATTGCTTGTGAGGTTTCAAAACTGTAGCTGATTTATGACCGTCTTGGACTCAATTCTTCTCAACGCATTCTGAACAATGAGAATATAGAAGGAATCATATGTAGAATTATACGCATGATTGATTCTTAATGTGGGTTATTTTTTATTCTTGCTTTTGAAGTGGGTGTTTGGGAAATTAGTACTTCTTTGGCTGGTTTCGTTTCCTTTTTCACTAATTTAATTGAGTTTATTTTGAGATGGATCCTTGTTTATTTTTTATTTTTTTTCCCTTTAATTATCTGTGGGTTGAATGTAAGTGTGCTTTTTCTTTCTGCTGATTTTGTTCTCTCTTTCTTTCCATGTTCTTTCAATATTGCATTTTTTTGGTGTTGGGTTCCTCCCTTTTTATTGTATTTTTCGTTTGTTTTGACGTTTGAATTGGAAATTCTGTTTGGGTTACTGTTGGGTTTCTTTTATTTTCTGTTTTCATCAACTGTTTGGGAGTTTTGGATTGGTCAGTTTTGGTTTAGGTTAGTTATTAGGAAATTAACCATTTATGAGATTTCTTTGTTCTGGGTTTTTGTTGTGTTCTTACTGAAATTCTACTTATGTGGTTGATGGGTTTTCCATTTCTGCTTTCTCCTTTGAATTTTTTTCTCTTTTGAAAATTCCCATCCAATAAACAGATACGTCTTTCAATTGACCATCATAATGTTATAGAAAGGTTCTCTAATTTTGGTGATGTTAAGCTTTTCTAGTTGTTTGTTTCCTTTTCATTCTTTATTTTGTTTTGTTTGTCATGACTGGTTAGTAGCTCTGGAAATTTTGCTATACCATCCCTTTGTCTTCTTTCTTTAACTGGGTTTTGGTGCTTTGATTTTCTTTAACTGTCATACCTCAGCTTGAGGTGATTGACATCTTGCACAATGCCATATGACATTTGCACCATTCCTTATGTCAAGCAAGCACAGGGAAAGAAAGGAATTTGACAATATTAATAATCAAATCTCACTTACGATGCACTACATCTAGCCAATAAAACAATTCTCATTTCAGCCTAATAAATTTAACAGCTCTGGTGTGATTAATACTACATGAATTGTTTATTCCATGGCTAATGCATACTCAATAGAATCAGATAAATTTTTAATAGCACTAATAAAAATTGCATAATCATACTTATTAGAAAGACAGAGTTAATGATTTCGTATTTGTAAATACCAAGACCGCTTAGACTTTTTTTCTCTTTTGTTTCAGACTGAAGGTCCATTAGTTACGAAAAACCATTATGGACAAGAGTTGGACTTTGGAGTCGAGAGTGAGCATTGCATATGAAGAAGGGGTCAAACGATTCCTTGACTTTTCATTTGCTAATGCAATATCAAGGGATATGATCAAATGTCCATGTAAGAATTGCAGTAACGTATACTATAGATCTCGGGATGAAGTATATGAACATCTAATATGCGATGGATTTGAAAAGAATTATGCCCGTGGTGTTTGGATTTTCCATGGGGAAAAATTTGCCTTGGATGAAGATGTACCAGATGAAGATGTACCGGATGAAGTTGATGATATGCACGGAATGTTACGGTCGGCATTTGGGATCCAAGATCCTGAATCTAGTTCACAAGAACCTGAAGAAGGGCCAAATGCAGAAGCAGAGAAATTTTACAAATTGGTAGAAGATGCCGACCAAGAGTTGTACCCGGGATGCAAGAATTTCACCAAGCTTGCTTTCGTTGTGCGATTATACCACATAAAGTGTCTGAATGGATGGAGTGACAAGTCTTTTACCATGTTGCTTGATTTGTTGAAAGAAGCATTTCCTGAAGGCGAAACCTTGCCGAAGTCCTTTTATGAAACAAAAAAGATCATTGGTGAATTGGGCCTTGGTTACAATAAGATTGATGCTTGCCCTAATGATTGTATATTGTACTGGAAACAAACTGCTAATGAATCTGTATGTTCTGTATGTGGCACTTCAAGGTGGAAAACCTATGATGATGGTGCGTCACCTTCAAGTTCCAAGGAACGTAAAATTCCTGCGAAGATTGTGCGTCACTTTCCTTTGAAGCCAAGGCTTCAGCGACTTTTCATGTCAGATAAAACATCTTCCTTCATGAGATGGCATGTAGAGGGCCGCACCAATGACGGGGTTTTAAGACACCCTGCTGACTCCTTAGCATGGCAAAGTCTAGACAACCGATACCCAGATTTTGCGGCAGAGCCTCGTAATGTTAGACTTGGGTTAGCAAGTGATGGCTTTAATCCATTTGGTACAATGAGTATTGCCCACAGCACATGGCCTGTTGTTTTGATTCCATACAACTTGCCACCATGGATGTGCATGAAGCAACCTTTTGTCGTAATGTCATTGCTTATTCCTGGTCCTCGTGGACCTGGGAATGACATTGATGTGTATTTGCAACCTTTGGTGGATGAGTTGAAGGAGTTATGGGAGGATGGATTACACACTTGGGATGCATCATCCAATCAAAATTTTCTAATGCGCGCAGTATTGTTGTGGACGATTAATGACTTCCCTGCATATGCAAACCTGTCAGGATGGAGTACTAAAGGTCGCTTTGCTTGTCCTCATTGCAATGAGGACACTTGTTCTTACTACTTGTCACATGGGAAAAAGTTATGTTATATGAGTCATCGTCGTTTCTTGGATGCTGATCATAGGTTCCGTCGTAATAAAATAAAGTTTGATGGAAAGATGGAATTCAGAGCTGCTCCTCTATCAAGATCTGGGACGGAGCTCTTGCATCAGTGTTGTGACATCAACATCACATTTGGAAAACATAATTCCAATTCATCCAGTAAGAAGAGAAAACGGGACGATAACACAAAAGGTTTATGGAAGAAAAAGAGTATATTCTTCACATTACCATACTGGGAGCATCTTTTGATACGACACAACTTGGACGTTATGCATATTGAAAAGAATATATGTGACAGTATAGTAGGGACATTGTTGAATATTGAAGGAAAAACAAAGGACACCTTAAAGGCGCGTCTAGACCTAAAAGATATGGGTATAAGACCTGCGCTTCATCCATATGCACAAGGACATAAAACATATTTGCCTTCTGCATGCTTCTCAATGGCTCAGGAAGAGAAAGATATTTTTTGCAAGGTATTATCTCGGGTGAAGGTTCCAGATGGTTATGCAGCTAATATATCACGATGCATGCGCTTGAAAGAGCACAAAATCTTTGGATTAAAAAGTCACGACTGCCATATTTTAATGCAACAATTGCTTCCATTAGCAGTGCGAAGGGCCTTGCCAAAGAATGTTAGTGCAGTCTTGATCGAGTTAAGCAATTTCTTTAGGGGAGTATGCTCAAAAACTAGTACAATCGAAGCTCTTATTGGACTAGAATCTCGAATTTCAACAACATTGTGCCATCTTGAAATGATTTTTCCACCAGCCTTCTTCGATATCATGGTGCATTTGGCAATTCATTTGGCAAGTGAGGCTAGGATTTCTGGGCCCGTACATTACTGATGGATGTACCCCATTGAGAGGTGTGTGTTAATGTAATTGTATTTGTTTCAATATGTCAACGAGGAACGGTATTATTTTTGTAAAACCTATTTTCACAGTATGTTATTTCTAATTATCCATAGGTACTTGCTTACTCTAAAGTCATATGTACGCAATAGAAGTCGACCCGAGGGCTCAATAGCAGAGGGATACCTTGCAGAAGAATGTTTGACATTCTGTTCGAGGTATTTGCATGATGTAGAGACAAGGTCTACTCGTGCACCAAGGAATTATGATGATGGTGCAATTGAAACAAATCAAATGTCATCGATTTTCTCAAGGCCAGGTCGTGCACTTGGGAAGGAGACGTCGATAAATTTGACGCATGATGCATGGGATGGAGATGTTTAGATTGACCCATACACGCCGGAATGGACAGCCCGTGGATCGGGCATCGGAGGACGCCTTGGTATGTTTAAGCCTTGCTAAATAAGATTTTTTCCCATTTTTTAAAATTGATTTAATAATATATAAATTGCTTAACTATGAATTGCAGATACGACTCAATGAAAGAGTCAGCCAGCAGCCAGAGAGCTTAGATAGAAGTTGTACAAGGGATGACATCTTCACCCAAGTGATGGGAGAAGATGGTCGTGGCCGGGTTCGCACCTTTGGGTTGGGTGTCACCCCCTCCGATATTTATGGCCCACGAGTTTCAGTTGCTGAAGCGAGGGAGATGGCAAATGCCAAGAGAGCTCAAAGGATAGCAGCTGAACAACGAGTGGTTGCCATAGAAGAAAGAATGGGTCAGATGGAAGCCCGTATGCACCAGATGATGACATGTTTTCAGATGTTCACCCAGCATGGCCAGTCGTCTTCATTTGAGCCAGTGGGTAGCATACGAGATTTAAAAACTAATTTTATTTGGATGTAATTCCCTTTAAAATTTATACTAATACTATTTTTTTGATCCTAATAGGTTTTCAGTGCTCCTCCCGATATCCAGCGTGATGTTTGACATGGATGGTCCAGAAAAAAGTCTTTGCCCCACTTTTATAGTATGTATATAATTTTGTTTCCTTGCTCTTCAGTGCTTATTATAATTGCACAATCTTTGGCCTCATGGGATAGGTAGTCATATCAAATGCACCAATATAAAATGGGATGATGCTCGTAGTGTTTCTTAACAATTCTCAGACTCACCTGTACACCATGACATCAATCTTTTATGTTGATGACTGTCGTCAGGTTTTAATATATGTCTGGCAAATGCAAACAATGTCGAAAGCTTCGTGTGTGCTCACGCACATGGATATGAATAAAAGAAATTGATTTATGTTAACACTTAATTCCCATTTTGATTTAGTTTGTGCAATTATTACCTTAAATTTTCAATAGACATGTCATCTTCATCGTTATTGGCCTTATCTCATCTATCTGAGATCGGTTTGCGTGTTTTTATTATGTTCAACCTTATTATTTAAAGTGATTTTCTTTGTAACTCCACAGTGTAGTCCCTCTCATCACATCTTTCTAAGTGTTTATGGTCTCCTCCTTTCCCCAAATTCATTGTATCTGTAACACTTCAATACTTTGCTGAAAAACTGCTTTTTATCTCTTGTTTAAATGTCTAAATTATCTTAAGTTGCATTCCTTGCTTTTGCCTTCAGTCAAGGCCATTCAAAGATTTCTTCTTTGGTATGCATCATCTATTAGCTGTATCTTTGTTGACTACATTCATCCACCTTATTTTATACATCACAACCACTTATACTTTTATCTTCTTGTCATTTCCTTGTTGCAGACATTCTTTAAATCAAATGAGAAGAATAATAAAATTTGCTCTCTAGAATAATGCAGGTCTAACCATATTTTCTATAAAAATGTGCCTTAATCAAAGCGTCACTGGGATGTGGTATATACATAAATGATTTCTCTTCTCTGATGTCTACATCAGCACTTTATTGCAGACATTCTTTAAATCAAATTCAACTCCCTATTGTTGGAAACCATATTTAACTTTCTCTTCTCTAACACAATTATTTAAATTGTTAGCTGATACAAACCATATCAATCTAACCAGAACTGTAAATATGCCTAAAATCTATGCAGTTGGTTGTTATCGGTTGTATTGGTCAACACTCCCCAATACAGGTCAATACAAACCAATAACACCTTGAAAGTGGATGCTATCACATTTTTCACTTGATTTAAGAGAAGAGTCGAAGTAATATTTCTTGTGTTAAAAGGTAATGATGTGGGATCAATGCATGGCGGGTAAGGGTAGATGGAAGAAATCTTGGGATCAAACCCCTTAAACCTGTTTTCATTAATCAAAGTCTAAGTAGCCAAAGAGGCTTTGCAAAACTTTAAATAGAGAAGCAATAAGCCTGAAGCTAATCTCAACCATCTAAACATTCATACAGTTTAGATTAAAACATCTTAACTCAAATAAATTAAGACACAAACCATGAAACAACTCTGAATGAAACAAAAATAAACATAAACTAGATGGGCTAGGTCCTAAAGACAGGTTTGACCGATGGTCTGCCCTGTGTCAGGTAAGGACTATTTTAGTATTCAAAACACTATCAGAAGCTCAAATTATGGAATGTCTACATTTTGATTTTACTCTAATATATTCAATTACTCAAATGCTCTAAGTATCCAACTTTCTGATTAGGATTCATTAATGAGCAATAGCTCTGTCTGTCTACTTCTCAGTTCCATAATGCTCGACTAATGTTTATTTTCTTATTTCATGAATAAAATGAAATTAAACAATTACATAATGCTCGACTAATGTTTATACAACTTTTATCCGAAATAATATCTTTACTTTGGATTGCCTCCTACTCACACATGAATAAATGCTTTTTACTTAGGTATTTGTGCTTGCAATATTTTTCTATCAGAGCAGAATAGTAAATTGAATCTATTTTAAGAATTGAATAGGGATTAGACGTGTGGTATATATCTCAGGTGAAATCTAATTGATTGTGTTGCTAAATTTGTTCTGATTTATACCCTATATGCTGTGCAGGTAAGGCTAGGGAAGAATGGGGTGGAGGAAGTTCTTGGGTTGGGTTCCCTTTCTGATTACGAGAAAGAAGGTTTGGAAAAGCTTATACCAGAACTTAAAGCTTCCATTGAGAAGGGCATTAAGTTTGCAAAGGAGAATTAATAGGTAGGGCTCATCCTAGCTTAGTTTTGGGGTGCCCCAATTTTGCATTTGTACCATTGAGATCTCTTTTTTGAAAATTTTACATTTAGCACTTGATGAGGCTGCAGCATTAGGCCGTTGGAAATTCAGTGAATAAGATCCAACGAGGAGCACTGTAATAAAGAAAACAATACAAACACTTGTTTTGCTTTTTGATGCTGGTATATTCTTGTTAGCAATTCCTCATTTGGTCTGGAGACATCTTTTTCTGACATTGAATTGAAAGGATATGGTTTGGTATCGTTTTCTTCTGGCATTGATTTGAGACTTTGAGTGAAGATATGATTTGGTTTGCACTGATCATGCTTCATTCATGTGGTAATCGTCTTTAATTCAGACGCAATCACATTCCCACATTTGTTGTGGGGAAGAATTTTTGTCCCTTGAAAGAAAGTTCTAGCAGATGAATCTTGTTTGCCTGAGTTGCTGAGGCATGTTTTCCCTTTCCAGTTGTGTTCCAGAATTGTTATCTCAGGTATTGACAAAGTTCAGATCATTTCATTGAACTCATCCATATCAATAAACAAAGATCAGCACATGGTTTCAGACTCACGGTTTCAAATATGATTTATTATTTTTTTTTTTTTTTAAAAAGGGCTTTAGCGGCGGATAAAAAAAACCGCCGCTATTGGTTCAGCGACTCACCTATTTTCCGCCGCTAAAAGTATCAGAGTATCAGCGACGCTGACTTTTAGCGGCGGAAATTGAGACGGACTCATTCCGTTGCCAAAGCCTATAGCGGCGGAAATTTGACTTTTAGCGGCGGTTTGTGACCGCCGCTAAAAGTGAAAAATGCTGTAGTGCGTGTAAGAGCAAGACTAAGTTGGAGTATCCAAAAGCGTCAACCCCTAAGCTTTTGTTTTTTAATTCTACAAATTCAGGTGGTTTTGAAGATCATATTTATCAAACCATTGGGATCAATGGCTAAGATTATTTGATGGAATAAACTGTTGTCATATGTCTAGTTTACATCCTTCTCCCCTGAGGTGTGCTTGTGTACTTGGAAACATATTCATCACTAATTTGACTAGTTAACAATTACCAGCATAGATTGAAGTGGTCATTTGGGTGCACCAAAATTCAGCTTACTTGGATGCTATTACGAGTCATTTAATTGAAAGTTGTTGGTTGTGTGTCCAGCTGATTTTGTTCTCGTTCTCTATTTTAAAATTTTAGATGAAGTGGGGAAGAAATAGTCGACTGATTTTTAATAGGTACCTAATTCGCGGCTCTATCTAGTGAGGTTAGGCCAACATGCTAAATGCGAACTCAATACATTGGCGCTCACAATTAGAAAATTAACATGTTGTAAATTCCAATCCAAGTCAACCATGCGATCAATCTAAGGTAGGGTTGGCAATTGTTGCTGTATTTCCTACTTCCTTAACCCGAACTCAACCTATCCATCTAAGTGGGTTGCAAATCATGTCAATTTACACTCAACTTAAGATATTTAAATGTCATTAAAGTTGACGGGGTTAAGAGCACAGTAACTGGGGTTGCTGTTTTTAGCAAGGATAATGTGTTCAATGTAAATATATAGTACATCTATTAATTGGGTTAAAAATGTGAACCCGAACCCAATCCAACCCCACAGTAAAAATAGTCAACCCGTTCCTGGAATTACCAGCTCGGAGTTCACTTGCACTGGCGAGTTGGGTCAGGAATGGCCAACCGGATCCAACGGTGGGCTTGATCATGCCCACTAAGGTGAAAAGGGACCAACATATTTGTGATGATTTAGAGTTTTGGAAGGTGAACCCCAATGGGTTTAGAGGGAAGCTGTAATTCCACCCATCCTAGTTCAACACAACTCAGTACTCAGATCTTTTAGTGCAAAATATCAAGCTTCTCAGTTAATACCCACGTCAGCAACAATGTCACATCAGCACCCAGTCATCCAAAACCATATGTGATACCAAAACCACCCCATCCTACCCTTCCCCGTGACGGGTTATGATATGTAGTACCAAGCCTGCCCTGTCATGGGTTCGGATCGAGTCGAATTTAAAGCTTAAAGTTTTTAAAATAAATGCAATGAAATGAATGTAATAAAGATCGAACACACCACAATATCATTCCATATGGCAACACCACCTACACCACATGAGTTATTTCTTTTTCTTTTTCTTTCATTCTTTCTTTCTTTTATTATGAATGTCCAGCCTTTTGAGAATTGACTAGTCCCCTAGGTGTACGTAAAGCCCCTGCCTCCCCCATATATTGAGCAATGCTAGGAACAGACGGCCCGGGACAAGCGGCAGACAGACGTTATAGGGATGCACGCTTCTCAAGACACACGCACGCTTCTCAAGATACCAAAATCACAGTGACTGTCCGCCGCTTGTCCTGGGGCGTCTGTCCCTGGGATTTCTCCCACATATTGGGTAAGTCAAGCTTTTTCCTGGACAAGTAGCTCCAGAGAGAGCGCGAGTTTGAAACCGTAACCTTCAGTTCTTGAGTTGTGTCATAGCCGACTGTGCTACCCCCTGGGATGTGTACAAAGAAGATGCACAACCAATGAGATGCGTGACTTTTGATAGGCATCTATCTCTCTCTATCTCTCTCTCAATATATATATATAGATATCTACTATTATAAAAGAGAGAAAGATGATGTACTTTTATACACTACACACATGCCCAATCAAATGCAAGTTGTAGGGCCCACCCTTATATTTATTCTATTATTATATTTATATATATCTCTACTCTTATAAAATAGATAAAATATATATAAAACTCGTATAAAAGAGAAAGATGATGTCCTTTTTTCACTACACACGTGCCCAATAAAATGCAAGTTGTGGAGCCCACCCTTATATCTATTCTATCATTATATTTATATATATCTATATCTATACCCTTATATAAAAGAGAGCAAAGTGTAGTACTTTTTCACTACACACCTGCCCAATAAAATACAATATGTGGGCCCCACTTAGTATTGTTATTAGATATATTTCTATATACATCTATCTATATCTATACCCATATATAAAAGAGCGCAAAGTGTATTACATTTTCACTACACAAATTGCCCAATAAAACATAAGATGTGGCCCCCATTTAGATTTTTCACTACACACCTGCCCAATAAAATGCAAGATGTGGGCCCCACTTAGTATTATTATTAGATATATTTCTATACCGATATATAATAGAGAGCAAAGTGTAGTACTTTTTCACTACACACCTGCCGAATAAAATGCAAGATGTGGGCCCCACTTAGTATTATTATTATATATATTATTTTATATTTCAATATCTATACCCTATTATAAAAGAGAGTAAGATGTAGTACGGTTTCACTGCACACCTGCTCAATAAAAAGAGAGTAAGATGTAGTAAGGGAGGAAATAAAATGAGATAAAGGAAAGAGATAAGAGAGAGCGAACCAGATGGATAAAGATGGGGACATAATGGGAATTTTCTAATTTGTTTAAAATAGACTTTGAGTCAGGCTTGGATTTAGAGGGGTTTTGAGGGTCCGGATGAAGATGAGCTAGAAAACCAAAGTTTAGGAATTAAGAATATCTACCCAACGGTACCATAATTTCAAAAATCTAAAATTAGGAAAAATCCCCCTAAATTCTTTGGAAAATTGCTAATTACTCCCCTACTATACCCAAATGAACCCAAATCTAGACCAAACTTGGCACACACGATCCTAATAATTTTTTTAATCTCTTTTATTGAGTAGATGCTAATATTTTAAACGTAATAAAATTTTGTTTTAATACATTCCAATAAATCAAGTAATTTTTTTTCGGTTTCTTTGTTTCTTTCTTTAAGGTCGTGGAGAAAAGAAAAGGAAAATGTGGATAAGATTGGAATCTATCTCAAATGTTGTTTTTTTCCCTCTTCTTTTTTCCATTTTCTTTTAACATTCTTCTTATTCAGATACTACAAGATTCTCAATGCTAGGAATTTTGTGGGTATGAGGTTTTTCCTCTGTGAGTAATTATGTAAGGAAGAACATGGAATCTTAAAAGATTCTTCATTGACTCTTAGCTACTTTTGGAATGAATAGAGTTTTCATACATGTAAGTGAGCACTGTCTACAGAAATTTATTATCGTTTGATTGTGTCTTCTTCTTCAATTTTTTTTAATGTTGCAATAAAATCTTCATTCTAAGAAAAATGGGTGTAACCAGAGTTAAGAAAATGATGATGAAGAGTTGGTTTTTTCTTTCTCATTCCTATTTGGTCTAAAGTTAGGCCCATTAATAGCCTTTGTGCTCTGATAATTTTAATTATATGTCTGTTTTATTTCTTGAATCTTAATTGCAGACTTCCAAATTGTGCATGTTTCATGTTTCCTTATGGTAGAACTTTGTATTTAGTTCATACTCTATGTTTGGAATATGAATTTGTGCATATCATTTAAAATGTGAAATTTATACTATTTTGTTATGTGAGATAGGAAAATGGAAAACTCAAACAGAAAGTGTCCTGGTTAAGAAAAGCAAAGTAGACAATAATTAAAAGGACGATGCTATGAGGTATGGAAAAGCTTTCTATTATCTGTCAGAATTTGTTTTCTTTCTCCATATAGTCGAAGAGGAAGGGCTTTTTTTTAAACAATACAGGTGCTAATATTCAAAAGGCGACAAACATAATCCATATTTGTATAAGAATCTGACATTTTATTTTGTGTATTTTTCCTGTTTTAGTTTATATTAGTTAAATTTCTTACGCTTTAGACCAAGGCCTCTTCAATTGTTACCCTCCAAACCCCTCAAAAGTGGGATAAGACCAATAAGCATTCATTCGTGGTTCTCATTGAACCATTTTGTTCACTAATTTCCAAATTTTTATTCAATTTTTTTTGTCTTTTGTAAAATTAATTGTGAGATATGGTGCTATTAAAGAATCATTTCAAAGGAAAAATATTTCAAATTTTATCATTCAGAAAGTTTTTTTAGTCTTTCTTGGCACAATTTTGTCCACCCCGGTTAATAAACTAAGCCAAGGTGGGAAAAATAAAAGATTTTAACTATACACTATTTACTCCATTATGTGGTTCATGGTGTACATACTGCCTTTCAACTCTAAAAACTTAAATGCCATGTACTTTTTCAATTATAAACCTTGAACTAAGATGGGATGAAAATAAAAAGGAAAATGAATAGTGTATTTTATAATGGGTCAAAAGAAATGGAATCAAGTTTATTTTACTTACTACCTTTTGGAGTTCAATACTTACAATTTCGTGGGCACTTTAAATACTTCGCCATCAGTTTAAAAATCAATTTAAAAGTTCCGACAATAGGTATTAGCTAGCTTGTTACTTTTGTTATTGTTGTTGGTGGCCAATTGGTGATTGTATTATAATTCAAATACCAAATTGACTACATACGAGAGAATTAATATTCTCTTCTTTTTTTACCTGAAACAATACTAATTGTGCAAATAGTTTCTATTTATTTTTTGGTGGAACTAAAAGATCCTTTAGCGGTATTTGTATTTGAAATTTGAAAGTTAAGAACATCAAAGAGCTCCAGGAGGTTTCCAGAAGATATGAGATTATTTTCTTTGTACGGATGTAATCCTTTGTTATTATTTTTTAAATATTAACCCTTGAATCTTTTGTGCACTAACTTTAAATATTTATAATTCGATGTTCCTTCAGTTGTATATTATTTATTATGGCCTTTGACAAAAGGTATAGGGACCTCTAAAACTTATAAGCACATCCCATATATACAAGTATTTTGTTTGCATTATTGCTTTATGCATATTTTTTTCTTTTTCTTTTTAGAAAAAAGTATAAACTGACAAAATATCATAAATAAGAAAGTGAAATGTACAAACTTAAACTCATTTTATGTCCGCCCTGTTTTTTTCTCTCTTTTGATGAAAGTTACAATGAAAAAAGTTTAAATATTCTTTTCCCTTTTGCTTCATGTGTTTGTAGTTTATTTAGTTAGAATAATTGAGTTTTCAATCTGACATAATAGTTGTATTGATCTTGATTTATACCCCTATTGGAAGAATAATCACAAGTTGGATAATGTGATAACTACTGCTAAATGTTGGTTCTCTTATGAAATTAGTGATTGCTAAAGATAATTGCATAAACGCAATTTAGTAGTAGGTCTTATAGATTGCTATTATAAAATTGTTGTTGTTCTGTACAATTTTTATTTTCTTAATATACAACTTTTGTGAATTTTTTTATTATAAAAGGGCATTTTAAGGGCATGAATATATTTATTTATTATTGTTGTTACTCATGAGGTTTAAATTGAAAAACTTTGATCATTTTCTAACACATTTATTTCTTTCATCATTGCAAGTTTCTTCTTGTTGTTGTTATTTTTCTTCTTTTCATATATTTCAATAAAGCGTCATGCCTTCCCTTAAAAGGAAAATGGGAATCTTATAAAAACTGCTTGTTATGCTAGCGTTACTACTAACTTCATAGTCAATGAATGAAGTGATCGTTTTAAATGTAAACCACTAAAATAAGTATTTGATGCTGAGTTGCAACAAATTCATTTTGTCTTTGTTCGTTTTAAATTTTTCTTACTTTGATCAGCAATCCTATCCTCTGTACAGAATAGAACAGAAAAGTTGATCTAGAATGCCTGGGTTGCATTCTTATGTATTTCTTAAGAGGAATGTCCAATTCTTTTGGCATATTTGTATTTGTAATTTTTTATTTTTTTTGGTATTTTTTCCCTATGGATATCTCTATTTGTGAGCTTCCATTTAACTAAACTTCTATGATTACTTTGTATTATCCTTTTCTTACCGGGTATAAAATATATCACATTGTATTAGGCAAAAGAAGATGCTGACTCTTGGAGAGGTATTGCCTCTTTTTCCTGATTGTGGTCCGTCTTATAAAATAAAACAAAGTACGTGTTAAATACTAATATTGATCAATAGGTGCTCTGCAAATCTTATCTGTCAGAGTTCATATCATAGTTCCACCATTGTTGATCCTTGTCACTTAAGGACAAGCCATATTAATTCATTATTCTTGATGGTCGGTGTGAGATGTTATTCTTCTTTGTAAGTTAAGACTAAAACCACCATCTTAGTTTTTTTCTTCTGATGTCCTTAGGTAGGATATAATTAATTTTTTTTCCTTAATAGAATCTAATTTTGTAGTGAACGTATAATGTTCATGGTAATTGGTTAGAACAATAAGCTCATTTGGTTCTTAGTTTTTATTTTTTATTTTTATAAACTGCAGATTATCAATTTGATTATGCTTTCAACTGGACTCCAACTTTAGCAAATCAAGTCTACCGGAAAACTGATAAGTCGACCTGACAGGTTAAATAAAGTAAATTTAAAATTCTTTGTACACATTCATCATAAAATATCTAGAAATATGTGATTTATATCCTCAAAAAGTTATATAAATTTCATATCGATTGTCTTTTGAGATCTCATTTTTCTCACTATATCATTATTTTATTGTTTTCAAATGTATAGGAAAAAAATAGTGCCGGCTGTATTTGGACATTGCACGGGCCTTGCAATTTCCAATCACTCATTTTCTATTGAAATTTGGTTTTTAAATGTATTGAAGCTTCTTCTGAATTTTTTAAGAACTTTATTTTTTTAAGATTTTCTTAGTAAAATTGTGTGTTCGGTGCACGTGCATTACACGTTCAGGGCTCCACTAGTGTGTGTGTATATATATACATATGATTTGGCGTGGTAGAACAACAAAATCCAAACCTGCCACGAACCAAGAAAACCACTACCAAAGCGGCCCCTAATAGGAGCAAGTTAGGGGTGGGTCCCTATTTAAACCTTAACCTCATTCCCTAATTGTTGGTATGGTGGATACAAAAAGGCCTCTTTATGGGTAACGGTCATGCAAAAAAAGATTTCAAGAAAAAACTTACCCATCCGATTATCCTAACCTTTTATTTATCAGCCTAAAAGTTGAATGGTCTTTTGACTAACAGCCTTTTCTGAGATTCACCAGCAATATTAAGGTTTGATTTATCATGCTGGACCGAAGGAGATTAAGAGTATGAAAGCGGTGCTTAATCAAAGGTGGGCACAAGTCGGCCCATAGACGTGGGTTGTATGTGCTTTGAATTTGCACGAGAAATTTCTATCATTAAGAGCATGTTTGGTAATATGTGACTGTAACAAAGTTAAGAATTTCTCGGGGTGATAGCAATTTAGCACAAAAAAAAAATTTGGGGAAAAAATCGAAAATTAACACATTAACATAGAATCATCTTTTCAACCCATTTTTTCCCATAAACTAGTAATTAGATTTTCCAGAAAAATGATAAATTTGTATTGTCCTCCACACTCATTGACATTTAATAATGGGTCAAGAAGTTGAGAAGAATTGCAAATTACATGATTTTAGGATATTTACTTGTGAGCACATGATACAGTTATAAAATTATAATTTCATGAAAACCATAATATGGTGTTGGTGATGTTCACAAAAAATTTCTTAATCTATGGCCCATTAGTCATTTAAAGCTTAAATCTTCAATTATAGTCACACGAGATTTCTTCCTTAGTAATTAGATTAGGTCTATTGAATAAATTTTAAAAACCCAATATGATCACAACTTAAATAGGCAAGTGATCAAAATGTGTTGATCAGTAGTGCTAAATTTGAGAGGATATGGATTCTGGACTTAATAAATGGTGAATAAACAAAAGAAAAGGAAGAATAAGAAGCAAACAGACTCTGGGTTTGTGGCATAAACAAAAGAATAAAATAAGGAAGTCATTGATGAGTTGTCTCTTGGACAAAAGCTGAAGACCAAATTGCCCCAATGTTTACGTTTGCAGTACTACCCTTCAATGACAGGAGAAAACAAAAGTTTAAGAGGGGAAACAAGAAAGAAACAAAGTTAAGGAGTGGCAACAAGAAAGAAACAAAGTTAAGGAGTGGCAACAAAACATAAGACTAAAATACGCATGAAGAATTTAGAACTTTCTTCTCTTATAACGAAGAAAAACAAAGGTCGAGGAGTGGCATTTGCCTCTCCTCAACTCTACTTGGCTCCGTCCCCAATATGTGTGGATTCTGCATATCGTTGTCCCTAGAATAGGGGTTCCTTACTGAGGATTTTTATTGCTTTAGATTTCGCATCAATAGCAGCGCATATCGATGCATACAGTTGAGAAAAACAAGCCTAAGCTTAAGGGAGAAAATTTATAAAAGTGAGGATTTCCAAATCCTATAAAAGGGAGGTCAAACATGAATATCCTCAAAAATGAAGATTGTACATAGGTCCAAATCGCTAGGGTTTGTAATTGCCAGACATTGGCTTTTCCATGACAATGTGGAAAGTGAAAATCTTTTCCACAAGAATTTAGCTGTCAAACATGACAAGAGTCTCTTAACATAATCAAATTAGGAAGGTAATTAAGGGAAATGCCTTAGTTAAGAATCTTACACCAAAATTAGGATTTCCATCGAAGTCTAGATTCCCTGAATGTCCCCTCATGCTTGTTGTGAGTGGACCTAATGAAAATCCAAGCCATTTAAAGTTATTGCCTTTGCTATTTACCAAATATCATTAGATTACCCCAATGGGAGTTAGTTTAAGATTGAGAAAATGATTAAGACAATGGTTAGCAGAATCTCATACATCATTAATCATATACATTAATCTCGTTGTTAAATGGCCCCCATGAGATGGGAGTTTTTTTTTTTTTTTTTTTTTTGGAAAGTCTATCCCTGTCCTACTTTTATGCAAAACATGAGGACCATTTGATCATGAGAGGGGTTTGGGGTCTTGTGTTCAAGGATATCAAAGTTACAGGTCTCACCTTAGATCAGCTCTAGGACTTTGTATCCCTGCAATATGATTGATTTATGAATCAATGTGTCTAGATATAAGATGTTAGATCTATTGGATATGGTCAGATTTATAAAATGTTAGATCTATTGGATATGAAAAATGCTACATGTCCCGACTTCCTGTCCCGGATTTGGGACCGATCCCACTTGGAGGTCCTCCAAGTGGGATCGGTCCCAAATCCGGGACACCAGCCGGGACAGGTAGCATAACTCTTGGATATAGTCAGGTTTATGGTTGTTGACCAAAGTAAAATATATATATATATATATATATATTTTGTGGCGCTAACTCCAATCATTAGTATCGCTCACTCAACTATTTTATATAGGGTCAATCAAGAAAGGTAGTTGTACTTTTTGCTACTAGTGAACACCACTGACTTGTTAGGTATCTTATTTTCAAGGGGTTTTGACTGATTGTTTAGCTTTGAGATGAGTTTATCTCCTCCTTTTCAAATACTCCAATTTTTCCTGTACACGGGAAAATGACAAAACTTGCAAAATTTCACATTGCACAAAAGTTCTCCTTTTGTTAGGTTAAAAAGGGAATGTATCTATGTGATATTGCATGGTCAAGGACATTTTAATCCATAAAAACTATCTTACAGTGGGAAAATATCTAAAATTTGGTAACCGGGCGAGGAAATCTATCTCTATAGGTAAGTAAACGGTCAAAGCCCTTATTTAAACAATTCTCACTCTCATCGTCAACGCTTTGTTTTTTCTTTTTTTCTTCTCTCTTGGGTCAAAACTCACACTCCAATCCAGAGAAAACCTTACATCTCTCCCCCACCAATTACTATAGCCAGGATTTATCTCTAATTGTTATGTCTTAGGTATAATTTGACACTTATTTCGCTTTTACTAACTATTCATTTGTGTAATTTGATTTCGTATGACACTATTTTGAGGATAAAGGAAAAGAGAATGAATTATTCTTTTTTTCTTGAGTGTAGGATTTCTTTTTTATAGTATTGAAAAAAACGAAAATCCACGAAATGCATAATTGAAGTATTACAAAAACATACCTTAAAAGTTCGATTTAAACATAAATGTCATACTGCCTTAAAATTGCCCATTTTGAATCCCTTTAGATCTGTAGTAATAATGATGAGGTGGATTCATTTTGGTCCTGCAGATTGACCTTTCCAGCACCTCCCTCTCTGATGATTGGCTGGCATTGGTGGGCCCCATATCTTCCCCATAATACCTCCCATCTTGGAAGAGGAGGTGACTACATGGCTGGGGGTGTATGGAGTGTCAGACTTGTCTATGACCACATGTCTAGTAAGGTATGATCAGACATGGACTAGATCTTACATTGAGTAGGAGGATGAATGGAGTGTTAGACGTAAGTGGTCCCATGACCCGTAACCATATTAGATCCTTTTAGATCTTCCCTATACATGTGTTAGCCTCCCTCTTTGTATGTCGTTTCTTTTAGAGATAATTAGCGAAAGGTCCCTAGAATTGAATCTATCAAGCCTCCAATCCAGGCAAATTCTTTTTAAGGATTGTGGTCCAAGCAGCTAGACTGTTTACAGCCAGATGTCCCTAAATCTACACAATCACATGTTTCAGGACCAATTTGCCCTTTCAACTGTTTTAGGCATAAAATTTTAAATTTTAAAATTCCAAATCTTGTATTCTCCCTTCTTGGGCTTGGAAAATCCTAGTGCGTAGTTATTTCTTGCAAAAAACAGAGATCGGAGAAGAAGGATTCCGGAATCAGTTCGTTGCAGTGAACTGATCCAAGATCGCAGAAGATCAGTCTCTTGGTGGGCCACACAGATCGAAGAACTAGAACGAGGAAAAAGATATGACAATGCACTGTTTTCCAGACGCCGCCGTAGAAGATCTGGTGATCTGGTCTCGCCGAAGCCATAGGTAATCCAACAGAGATGATAGATCTGTTGGTGGGCCATGGTTATCTCATCAAGAGAAAGAAGATCCTCGTGTTGCAGAGAAACGGTGAAGAGGGGCGGCTCTATTTGGGTCCTGATGCAACGTCCAAACGCAGCAAGGCGAAGGAAGAATCGCCTGGTGATCGCCGCCGCTCGCTGCTATCACCTGGGAAGAAGAATCAGGAGGTGCCATCGCCGGAGTTTTATTTTGTCACAGAGAAAAGGTTGCAGAAGAAGAAGCAGACAGCAGTTTGGGATTTGTGTCCGGCTGGGCCCCACATCGCCGTGAAAAGCCTTGAACAGAAAACGGATCGCCGGAGTCGACGTTGTGCGTCTCCGGAGAAGGAAGTTCGTCGCCGCCGCTGCCTCGCCGCACCGCGCCGTTGCCATGGAAGAAAAAGCAAACCGGAAGAGGTTTCTGGTTCTGGTTCCAAAACATCGCAGAGATTGTGAAGAGGAAGCCCAGGTTCTGTCTGGGGAAGAAGACAGCGATTTGGGCTGGGTTTGGTTCCGGGTTGGTTCAGGTCAGGTCAAGCCTGACCCGTTCCAAAAGCCCATCCTTATTCCAGTCAAAGTCAAATTTATCTGAGTTCTGTATTTTTTGTCAAATTTATTTGAGTTTTGGACTAATCTATCTGAGTTTTTGGCTATTTATCTGACTTTTGGAACAAATTTATTTGAGTTCTGGAAAAATTTATCTGAGTTCTGTACAAATCTATTTGAGTTTCTGGCTATTTATCTGACTTCTTGAACAAATTTATCTGAGTTCTAGACAAATTTATATGAATTCTGGACAAATCTATCTGAGTTTTTGACAAAAAAGACTTGAGTTTTATGCCACATTGTTCGCTATTTTGGAAATTTGGGTTATCTTAGTTTTGGCAAATGTATTTGCATTTTTTTAATTTTATTTACATTTTTTAATTTTATTTGCATCTTTTGAAATTTATTTATGTTTTTTTAAATAAATTTAACTTCGTTTTGGCAAAAATGCTTGAGTTTTTGGCAAATTTTTCAAAAATTTGGAAAATAATTTATCTTAGTTTTGGCAAATGTGTCTGTGTTTTTGAATTTTATTTGCGTCTTTTGAAATTCATTTGCGTCTTTTGAGATTTACTTGCATTTCTTGAATTTTCTTTGGATCTTTTGAGATTTATTTGAGTCTTTTGGAATTTATTTATATTTTTTGAAATTTATTTCGATCTTTTTAAACTTATTTGCATCTTTTTGAATTTATCTGCGTTCATTTGAAATTTATTGCTTTTTTTAAAAATTTATTGCTTTTTTTTAAATTATTGATTTTTTTAAATTTATTTGTGTTATTTTGAAATGTGCTTGTGTTTTTTTAGAATTTATTTGAAAATATCATTAATGGGATTCCTTTAATCGTGGGCAAATCAGTGATCGATAGGATATGATTCCTTTAATCTAGGGCAATTAATGGGATTTTCCACTAATCATGTAATACGTTTTAAAGAAAAGGCAAATTGGACATTTTAGGTATGAGAAAGTGTGTGAGGGACTTTTGGCTGCATGACTTTTTTTTTTTTGACTATTTGCATTAAAGTCACACTTTGAGGGACCTCTCGCCGAATCCCCCTTTCATTTATCTTCTGTTTTTTCTTGACACATAAATTGATTGGGGGGGGGTTATGCCCTTTTGCCCCCTCCTCAAATTTCTCTCTTCTTTGAGAATTTTGGAGAGCAACAAGGGTATTCTTCTCTTCGTAAAGGCATTATTGACCTTGTATTCCCAAAAGATAGAGTGTTTTGGTATTATCCTTGAGAAGTGCTCCTATGAGAGACACTCTCACCAACTTGGTGAGAGATGGGTGGGGGCCCTCACTTCCATATCCACTCTCACCAACTTAAATGCAAGGACCCCCAACTTAAATGTGAGAGCCCCCACCCATCTCTCATAAAGTTGGTGAGAGTGTCTCTCATAGGAGCACTTCCCATTGTCCTTCTCTCGCTAATGTCATTTTCATCCATGTCTTACCCACATCCAACTATATTTACAGAGCATTTAATGAACCTCTTGATGGAGCCCACTTAATAAAATTAAACAAGCTCGAGATGTGGGTCCTCTAGGGTCAATACTATTAAGTGGGGCATACTTTGAAAAATATAAATCCCATAAAATAAATGCTCTAGTTCTCTATAAAAAAGAATATAACTCAATATGATTTAGGCCCAAGTCAAATTGATCTATATGAAAAATAATGAATTTGTTTACAAAGATTTTATAAAAAAATTTTTTTTTTTAAAGTTAACAATCTTAAGTTGGGTTAGTGAAATTTAATAAGGTCCATACACTATATGAGGAGGCTATTTTTCAACAATTTAGATATTTATAAGTGAGTATGAAAGTTTAGGGTTCGAGATCTCTAGATTGATCTACTCAATAAATCAGCCCAAAAGTGCGCAAAAATAATAAATATGCAGTGGAAATAAAATCACAAGCACACAAAACAAGGACACAAGATTTTACATGAAAACACTAACTGGGTGAAAAACCACATATCCGAATTGGATCAATAATCAAGCATTATGAATCTCGCAATTACAAGAAACTCAGATTTCCTCCTCAGATATTCCCTACGTAAGGACTGAAGTTACTTATGTCGCTTCACGCTTCAACGACTTCATACCACTGATTGCAATATATTCAATTCCGCGCTTGACTCCTCAAATCTTATACGCAAGAAGATGATCTTCTACAAAGGATGTAGAAGAAACTGACTCTAGAGAACTTGGCAGCACAACTTCTTAATAAATCTCTAAAGAAGAATTTTCTCAATTAAATCTCTAACTCAGAGCTTTGAGAGGTGAAGTGTATCTTTAGAATAGCCCTTTAGTCTTTTAAATAGCCCTTGGGACGTGCTTAAGGTTGCCTAATTTGATTAGGATTAAAACAAGCAGTTGGGGTGTTATTAAAACAAATTTTCTAATTGTCGTAAGACTCTGCCACATGTCCGCTCGAGCGAAGCCATTTGCTCAAGCTGATGAGGTTTTGTCTTAGCGCAAAAACACTTCTATCAGGCGTCCGGCTATTTCTGACTTGCATTCGCTAGAGCGAAGTTATGGGCGCTCGATGATTCGGAAATTTAGCACTCTCTAGCTTTCTTCTTTGAGTCCTTCCAATCTTCTGTTTTCAGTGTCCTTTTTCTAAAAATAAAAGTTACAACTCAATGGACTCAGAGTTTTGTCCAACCCATGAATTTAGCCAACACTCAAAATCCTAACATAGTCTATTGTCATAGAACTCTTTTATCATGTTTTTTCCTTCTCTTTTCCCTATCTCTACTGTGCAGATGGCATCCACGGACATTGAAATCATCATAGCCCTTTATTTAACAACCTTAAAGTCTAAGATTATTTTAATAATAATTTTGCTCTTTTTTTTCATGAGATCCAATCTGATAGTGGGTAAAAAATCTATGAGCATCAAAACATGGCATGGTGCCTAATCAAGGTAGTGATATAAATGTGAAAGGAGCTAAATTAGTCAAATGTTGACCCTAGTAAGCCCATAGAGTTGGACTTTACATGTAATCTACTTATAGGACAAGTTTATCCTTTTTAGTGAATCTTATGTAGATAACAAGGGAAGGGGTCATTTCTTGAATGATTTAAATTTTTCATAAGTGAGTCCACTAACATTATTAGCTGATCAACTTTGCCCCCACTGGAAGAAATCATGTACATCCCCCCTGCATGGTGGGCTTGTTCATAGTTAGATGATGCATGAGATGGATTTTTACTTTTTTTTTTTTAATTTCTGGTAGCAATTTAATCGTAGGACAACATATTTTGTTGAACTATATATTCTACTGCAGTTTTTACTCCAAGATCCATCCTCTTCTCTATAGAGTAAATATAATCTACTTCTAAGCCTTCAAGATTATTTGGAGGCAAGAACGTCTGCTCTCATGATGTGTTACCTGGATGGGCATGAACCATTCAGGCAACATATTCCTTTAAATTTTGAATATAAAAATTTAATCAGTAGTTTTGCATCACAAAACACGAGAAAAATAAATTATAAATAAAATACTTATAATAATATTAGAAAATAGAAAATGCCTCATTGAGTATTATCGCAGGCCTCAAATTGGGTGAGTAGTAGAACTCAACAGTGAGGACCATCTCCTAAAAATTAGAGCCACTCGTAACAAACCCCCTTCTCACTTGCTAGATATTCGGAGAAGACTAGTGGGTTCTTTTTTGGGTAAAGTAAAAGACTAGTGGATTGGATTGGAGTTTGGACCTCTCTCTTTACGTGGCAGCTACTTCATTTCGTTGACCGTTGAATGGCTGCTAATGAAACCGAGGAAGTACGGTTCAGGAAACACCCCTTTCATCCCGTGGATCTCGCTTGGATGACAACACAATATTATCCCCTCGGTATAACATGTGATGGAGTCCAGATCTTCTGAGGCTCTCTGGCTTGGGAGAGATTCTGAGTAGACGCTGTGGAGTTCACCAATTGATGATAGTCCAAGCCTCTCAAAATGAATGTTTCCGTCATTTCAATGTTGTCAGAGCTGGGTCCACCGTATGATTGACCATTGATCGATAATCTAACGAATGAATATGATTAATAAGATGTTAAGAGTATTATTAATAAAATGATGAGTCACACACGGGACCGACTACTATTGAAGAGAAATTTTGGGTTATTTCATATAGGTGGAGGGTGTTAGATTTGAGCATATCTATGTGATTTTCAATTGGTGGACCCCAATTGAGACTTCCACAATTTCTCTGAGCTGGAGCCTGAGATGATTCAGACTACCTGTGAGGATCCGAATTCTATATTCCTTTTAAAGCAATGTTCAGATTCTCTGACAAGGAAATGGCCATGTGCATGTGCTGGATAGACTAATTGGGAATTAGGAACGTCACTGCCACAGCGTGCCGAACTCACAGACTATACACTCCAACCTACCATTCAACACTTGAAATTGAAATTCATCTAAAAACAGAGCTGTTTATATTGAAGGGTGTCTGTTTAAATGAATGTTTGGTCTATGCAGATTATTCTAACTAATTGCAGTGTTAGTGGATTAAGATCAATTAGTAATCAAACATGTCCGGGATAAATATAATATCCTGGACCTCGAAGATGTAATTAGTCTAATTAATTGCATCCTCGAGATCCGGGATATTACATTTACTATGTTTGTTTGAAGTGAAGTTTCCGCATAAGAGGTTTTTTTTATCTTTTCATTAGTAAAAGTTTCTGCACAAGAGTTGAAAAGGACTTAGATCACGAATATATATATATATATATATATATATATATATATATATATATATGATTCGATGGGTATGTTTACCAAAAAGGCATAAATGAGCAAGAAAGATCACGGAAGGGTGGAGTCTAGGTAGTTAAAGCCCCAGCTCCATGTGAAAGATCAAGAGCCCCCATGGCTACAGATAGATGAAACCCACACCCCCAAAGAAGAAATGTGCCATGGGAACATATGGATCAAGCTAAGCCATGGCAGTCCTATTATTAGATCAGTTTTCAGGTGTGACTAGCTTCAAAGAGTGCTTGTGACTTGAGATTGATGCTCTTGTTAGTCACCGAGATCACCATGTAGAGGTTAGTGTTCTCCATTCTTATTTCCAATTTTTTTCCCTCCATGTTGCAAGCTCAAGACGAAGTGATGAGTCGTGTTCATACATACAAGTTTCAGTCTTGTCCGATACCAGTTCTTCTGTTACTTTAGTTCAAAAAATCAAACGTGTATTGAAAATCAAATCTCCTATTTCTCTGCGGAACCTGGAGATATTGCCCAATATTTGCTGGTTTCAGCTATGACATGGATAATAGTTTCTTATTAGTTCAGTTCCAAACTTGAGATGCACCTCCCGATCCACTAGTAACTCCGTGGCGTGGCGAGGCATCTCCCCTCCACAATACATAAATAAATCCATATTTTTTTTTTTTTAGAAATATCACTGGATTTAGCGCTAATGGTAAGGGGCTTGGGAAGGATGTGAATGACAGTATGAGTGTGAGATAAATTAAAAAAAAAAAAACAAAAAAGAAAGGATTTTACGGGAACATTCCCCGTATGTGACCATTGCATGAAAAAGTTCTTTCCACAAACAGGGTCCGTCACACCCAACTTGTTCTTTTCTTTTAAAAAAAAATGAGTGGAGCGACACTACCATCGCTCATCAGAATGGAGAAGGAGGTAATGGAGTACTTGGATGAGGAAGAGATGGGAAGTGACTCCACTCATTTAAATAAAAACAGAATGATTGGGTCTGATGGACCATGTTTGTGCTGTCTGAATTAGAAGAGACTTTTTCATGCAACGACCAGTGTCTACCGAGAATTTTCCCGTAAAATCATTAAAAAAAATGTATTGAGCTCCTTTGGCACATTTTCCATAGTCACTCGAGATGAAATTTGAAATATATGAATATTTGAGGCTAACTATCTTATATTCTAAATAATTCTTAGAGTTTTTTCTTTCGAGAGAAAGGATTGAAATAAATTGAAATATCAATCTAGGACCAATATATCAGGCTGTTACATTGTCTGAAGCCGTGATTAGATCTAAATCACCTAGGAAAGCTAAAAATGAAAGTTTGCATCTTTTATTTCTTTAGTTTTTCTAGTTAAGATGTCACATAAAATGATAAAACATGGGAACTTTTATTGGCACCAGAAAAAGTTGTTTTCACACCGTACAAAAAAATCTTCTTCCCCCAAAGTCGGCGGGGAGGGACAATGGCCGGGCCCAGCACTTGATATAAGGGAAGAAATTAGCTGATTTTTTTTTTTTTTTTTTTTTTATCACCGTCGTCTGCACATCGAGAGATCGAGATCGAGAGAGAGAGAGAGAGAGAGAGAGAGAGAGGAAAATAGACTTCTCATGCATAGAAAGGAAAGAAGGCATCTCAATGGCTTTCTGTTGCTGTAGTTTCTTGTGTGTCCTTCTGTGATTGTTACTACTTATCATGCTGTAGTTAGTCTTTCAGTTCTCAATCTCTTTCTCTGTTACATCAGTCCATGCATGTAGGTTTGTGTGTCTGTTTGTTCTTAATTAGTCAGTGTTGTTCTTCCTTCTTATGCACTGAAGCTAACTTTGCCGACAGTCTAAAAAAAAAACCATTTTTTTTCTACAGGGACAAGCCACTGAGTAGAACCAGCTGTGCATGATTTCTTTCCCCATATTTACGAGAGAGAGAGAGAGAGAGAGAGAGAGAGGAATGGATCAAAATATTACTGACATCGAGAATGAGGCACTAGAAGAGAATGGAATGGAGCATAATGACCTTGAAGAGATTGCAATAAGAGAGCCTCTTCTAAAGAAGAGGAAGAACACAACCTCTCAGATTGCCATCATTGGTGCCAATGTCTGCTCCATTGAGAGCTTAGACTATGAGTAAGCTCCCTTCTTTCTTTCCTCTCTTCCCTTTTCTTTACCATGCTTTTTGATGTGGCCCAATTGGAAAATGGTTTCAACAAATTACGAGTTGTGGTGGTTAAAAAAAATGACAGTAGGGGGTGTTGAGGAGAAGTTCTCTCTCCCAAATAATGATAGTGGTAATTGTGCCTATTTATTGAGTGGACTCCACCCGAGGGGGAATATTGAAAAGTATTTCGGCTGCCTCTACTAACACCTTGAGGTTTTCGTATGAATGGTTAGCTAAAAAAATTTAAGATGGTATCACAGCCAACCGGTTGTAAGTTCGAATCCCAAGAGGAACAAGTTGATACAAAAAGGAAAAAAAAATTGCGTGTCACCAAAAGTGCGCCAGCCGAGTTCCACCTAAGGGGGAAGTATTGAGGAGTGGACTCCACTTTCAATTCACAACGCCACGAGGTTTTGGTAGGAATGGTTAGCTAAAGAAATTTTAGACAACTAGAATAGTTAGAAAGAATTTCCTAACTCACAAGCACTTTGTTTGGGGTTTTCCTGCCAACCCCCATGTTTTTGTAGGCCATTTTCTGTGGAAATTAAAATGAAAATGGTTTTTGAGGTAGAATGATTCTTTTGTTGTTACCATATTCTTATAGGTATAGGGATTTTCAGGGTTGCTGCAGAGTAGATAAAGACCCAAAAGCTTTAAAAAAAATCATTTTCTGCTGTCCTTGGACAAGGGTAGCAAATTAGAAATACATTTCAGTGTGGAAAATGTATCCCGGAACACTGGAAACTGAAACAGCAGAAAATGAAGTTTTAAGTCTTCAGTTACCATGGACAATATAAGATGTTGGAAATAAATTGCCAAGCAAAATTGCCTGGCACAAACAGTCTCCAACTATTATTGCACACTAGAATGTAAAACCATCACATTCTACAAAAAATTTCAAAGTGAATGCAGTTTGAGAACATTTGAATAGCAATTTTCCTTTATTGCCTATATCAAATCTCACATTGTTTGGCCCTGTTTATGAGCTGCCAACCAATGCAGATATTATGTAAGTTTAATTTTATTTCCTCTGCTCTGCTATCTCTAGGATTGTGGAAAATGATGTTTTCAAGCAAGACTGGAGATCAAGGAAAATGCTTCAGATATTTCAATATGTTGTCCTCAAGTGGACTTTCGCACTTCTTATCGGCTTGGGCACAGGTCTCGTTGGATTCTTCAATAATATTGCAGTTGAGAATATAGCCGGATACAAACTGTTGCTTACCAGCAATCTCATGCTTCAGAAAAGGTAAGTGTGAACAATTTTAGCATCTGAAATTTATTAAGGTGCACTTGGGTGGGACCCAAATTATTATAAGTGAAACCCTTTTTTTTTTTTTTGGGTTTAATTCTTGTCATCGATTCAAATATTTTCCCCTATGATTGTGGTGGTTCTGGAAAGTGGAGCTGCAGTACATGGGTCAAAGTGTTTCTTCTCAAAACCCAAATAAAAGATGATAATATTTCAGGTCTGCCTTAAACTTGTCGCAAAGTATCACAATTCCTGCTTGACTGAAAATGCTGGATCCCAACTCAACATTTAGGTCACGTTTGGCAACCAAATCTTTAGGGAAAAGATTTTCGATTTTCCTAAAGTTGTAGTAAATCCATGTTTGACAATTGTAAATTCCTGAGGATTTGGACGAATGGAAATCTTCATTTGGTAAGATTTTTAGATCCGACCACCCCCCATAAGATTTGAAAATCCTCATTTAAGTGTATTTGTATGCTGAACCCTATTCTTCTTAACTATATTTATCAATACACACCAACATCAATGTAAAATCCTCAACTGTACAAATCCCCTGCGAGGAATCCTTGTTTCAATGGTAGTGAAGAATCATAAGGTCTATGGATTCCTAGCCTGTTTGGCACTTAACCAGTTAATGTGAAGTAAAGTGAATGCAGACAAGAAATGACATGGGGTCATATCAAAAGTACACAATTTCAAAATTCCCTCCAAATTTTTTAAAAAAAGTAAAAAAAGCAACCTCCTTTCTCCACTAAAAGATAAAAAATTCCACTTTTCTATACAAAAGTCAAAAAGATTTCATACCAAACAACTAAAAATAAAACACCATCATAACACCATCATAACACCTTGATTTGATACTTCACATCGCCATACTTCAATTCACCATTCATCCAAACAAGCCCTAGGATTTTCTTTAGTGCATTCCACCATGATTTTAGAAAGTTTCTTGGATAAATGTATCTATGTTTCTGGGTGAATTCTACATTTATGGGACTTGTATGATTCTCTTAACTTTGTAAGACTTCTATGGGACCTAAGGTGATAGGCTATGATAAAGAAGCTTCCAAATAACTACTCTTCAACAAAATCAATCGCGACTGTATTACGGATTCTTCAGTATGAAATCATCAGGTGAACCTGAACCTTCAGTAACCAGTTCAATTTTTGTCAGGTTGGCAGGTCAGGTCAGGTGAGGACTAGCCAGATGCAACCCCTAACCAGGATCATAGTTACTAGTAAACTTCTCCTTGAGCCTCATACCTGCTTCAAAGGAAGCTTATTTGGTCATGGATCAAATAAAAAAAAAATAGATGGAAATTTATTTGGTCAAAGTGAACATTTTTCCTAAGAATAGGAGCAGTTTGTCATATATCCAAGAGCTAGATTGGAGACTCTGTGAATTACGGATATTACTGTAAAGACAAGAAGTATGTGGAATCTGAATGGTTGTATTAGAACTCTAGTTTAGCTTCGGTTTCATACTACCCATTGACACCATTGTAATAGTTTTTAGTGTTCTACTATAATAATTGACCATATATAACCAGTTAAACCATTATTGATTTTCAATTTCCAGCCCACCATATATTCAGAAACCATTGGATCTCAACATCCCCCTTGATTGGTGTCGAGTCGATGTATTCACTCCAATTAGGTTATTTTATATGTTTTGCACCTATATTTTATTGGATAATATTCAAGTGGGAACTGTTCTCATATATTAGTGGGAACTGTTTTGTGGGGCCCACAATTGGGCCCGGGGATGGGACTGGGGGGATGGAAAGATCTATGTGAGACCACCCCAAGTATCAAATTTGACCCCAAACCCATACTCCTAACCCCTTCATCCATGGCCCACAAGTTTAAGGGCTTGATATTTTAAAAAAAAAATATTCAACCCTTGATCCAACGGTTGAGTCCATTTGGATGTATGCCAATCCCTGTGATTAGTGACTATCAAGGGGTTCCCTATTGGTTGCTAGGTTTGGATGGGTTGCTAGTTGGGCCCTGCAAAAATGTTCTCATATAATAGGTGAAAACTAGTTCTCACTTAAATAGTTCGCTTTTTTATTAGGTATATATGAAATTTTTGCATCCATCATAAGAATAATTTACACATGCTTGAGTTGGGACTCAATAACACATCGTCTTTAGTAATTCTAGTAAATGCTTAGCTGTGATTTTAAACTCTCTCTCTTTTTTAGTGTTTGTTTTAGCATACACTTATAATTCTTCATCTTCGTGTTAGCCTTGTCCCATCTTTTTTTTCTTTTTTGCTTAAATAGCCTTGTCCCATCAATCTCGGCTGTCTTATACATTATTATTTTCTTTTAAGAAACATTTTATTGAGAAGACTAATATGAATGCAAACTACTCATTGTTGAAGAAAATTGAATGTTGTTAGGATTATTAGGATTGATAAGGAGGATTATTAGGATTGTTAAGAAGAGATTAGGTAGGTGAGAAAGATTAAGTAAATTTGAATTCAAAATAATCTTGCAGTAAGTTATTCTTCTTGTAAATTGAGAGGATTTCCTCTCGAGCCAATTACGGTGATTTTATGGAAATTATTTGAAAGTCTTTACTCATCTGAATTTATAATCAACAAAGCCGTGCTTCTAGTTTTTCTGTGATTGAAGGATCACACTCTCTAGTTTTTCTTTACTAAGACGTTTATGGACATCATGTGGGCAAACTGCAATGTGACTTTTTAAGTTAGGATGTAGACCTGTTTTTGGTAACATTCACTTGTTCTGAATCATTCTGAGTAACTGGTTTGCTATTTTGGTTCCAGTGCAGGTACTACCAGGCCTTCTTTGCATATGCTGGTTGCAATGTAATGTTAGCAGCCGCTGCTGCAGCCATCTGTGCTTACATTGCACCTGCTGCAGCTGGTTCTGGTATACCTGAAGTGAAAGCTTATCTCAATGGTGTGGATGCTCATTCAATATTAGCTCCAAGCACCCTATTTGTAAAGGTGAGATTGAGATTTGTATTTGGTATTCTACTTTTACAAGGTAAAGAGGAACCAAAGGGTCCTGATGTGTGAATCTGTAGGGATGGCCCATTAGATGGTGATCCAGACCATTGGTCTGACAGGACATATCATCAATGGGTTGCTAAAAAATTCTTTCAAATTGGAAGTTCCAATGATTATTTGCTGGTCAAGATAGGTTTTTTTTTTAGCTCCCTGGAATTGGTATTCCATGTGCCATTAGAAAACTCTTTATTTATTCATTGATTTTATTATTATTATCATTATTTTTATTGGTAATGTGACTCGATCTAACAACCGCAAGGTTACAATAGTAAGCACCTTCCATTTACAGTTCTGATCGAACTTCTGGCACTATGCTTTCAACAGATATTTGGTTCCATAGGTGGAGTTTCAGCTGGATTCATTTTGGGTAAGGAGGGACCCATGGTGCATACAGGGGCTTGCATAGCTTCTCTGCTTGGGCAGGGCGGATCTCACAAGTATCATTTAACATGGACATGGCTTAGGTACTTCAAAAATGACAGGGACAGGCGTGACTTGATTACATGCGGGGCTGCTGCTGGTGTGGCAGCTGCCTTCCGAGCCCCAGTTGGTGGGGTCCTATTCGCGCTTGAAGAGGCTGCTTCATGGTAACCTCTCTCTCTCTCTCTCTCTCTCTCTCTCTCTCTCTCTCTCTCTCTCTCTCTCTCTATCTCTATATATATATATATATATGTATATGTATATGTATATATTACATATCCAATTATTGATTCTGGGAATCAAAAGCTATACTTGAATTAACTAGAATGAAAGGAATCAAATCATATACATAATTGCCAAAGAACAATATACATATGCATTCTATTAAGCAAACATATATATAAATAAATTTTGGGCTCCTAGTATAAACTGTACCCAGATGGTCTGAGCCGATTAGGGGAAATTATTCATTTAGATATCTTAAATAAAATCTTCACGTCGAAGAATTAAATCATATCTTGTTGACTGGATCAAATTTTACTCCGATCGCAGTGGTGTTCCTAGTAAATTCAAATGACTCTCCGTATACCCAAGATAAAATGCAACAACTGAATTGCTATAGATGTTCTTAATTCAACAGCTATGGTTTTGTTTCCAATTATTTGGGAGGTTGATCCAATACTTGGAAAGCATGCTGAGAATTTGGATCCAATAATGTTTTTTAAACTCTAAATCTCATATTTGGATCTCAAGGCCCTCATTAATGTGTTTCATTTCTCTTTGTATTCTTCAGGTGGAGAAGTGCTCTTCTTTGGAGGACCTTTTTTACAACAGCTGTAGTCGCTGTCGTATTGAGAGCTTTCATACAATATTGCCAAAGTGGAAAATGTGGACTGTTTGGTAAAGGAGGATTGATCATGTTTGATGTTAGTTCATCCATTAACATATATGGCGCCTCAGATCTGCTTGCAGCCATAATGCTTGGGATTATTGGGGGGATCTTGGGAGGCCTGTACAACTTTCTCTTGGACAAGATACTTCGCGCCTATAGCATCATCAATGAGTATGTCCGCTATAATTCAATATTATGTCATTAATCATTATAGACCTGTCAAGGATATTCATGTTGTACAATTTGAATCAACATACCCGATACCGGTGCAAGTGTCCAATTGCTCGCCACTAGTATTCTACGTCTTGACTGAGTCGTGACTTGTGAGTATCCAATGGGATTTCCATGAACTGGCACCTTCTCAATGATACCAAGTGATGATAGTGATGGTCATAATTATGATGATACATGTTGGTGATCTTTTCTTGAAGAGTGGTCTTTACATTTCTAGTTTTGTTTCTAGTATTGTTGTTGCTGTTGCTGCCGCTAATGCTTGAAAATGATTGCAGGAGAGGAGCTCCATCTAAAATGCTACTAACTATCACTATCTCCATCCTGACCTCATGTTGTTCCTACGGTCTGCCCTGGTTAGCCAAGTGTAGACCTTGCCCTTCTGGCCTTACAGAGCAGTGCCCCAACGTAGGTGGCTCAGGGAACTTTAAGAATTTCCAGTGCCCTACAGGACAATATAACGACCTTGCCTCGCTCTTCCTCAACACCAGTGATGATGCCATCCGCAATCTCTTCAGCTCTCACACGAAGACCGAGTTCCACTACTCTACCCTCATCATCTACCTTGTCACCGTCTACTGCCTTGGCCTTGTAACTTATGGCGTCGCTGTCCCCGCCGGACTCTTCATCCCAGTCATACTCGCTGGTGCCACCTATGGTCGCCTTGTTGGGACCCTACTTGGCTCCATCTCCACCCTTGACACTGGTCTTTTTTCCCTCCTTGGGGCTGCCTCCTTCCTTGGTGGCACCATGAGAATGACAGTTTCCATTTGTGTGATATTGCTTGAGCTCACCAATGACCTCTTGATCCTCCCACTAGTAATGCTAGTCCTACTCATATCCAAAACTGTAGCGGATAATTTCAATAAAGGTGTTTATGATCAAATTGTAAAAATGAAGGGGTTGCCTTACATGGAGGCCCATGCTGAGCCTTACATGAGGCAGTTGGTGGCCAGTGATGTGGTTTCCGGTCCCCTTGTGAGCTTCGCTGGCGTGGAGAAGGTGGGAAACATAGTCCTTGCATTGAAGATAACAGGACACAATGGATTTCCTGTCATTGACGAGCCACCTTTTTCAGATAATGCGGAGCTATGTGGACTAGTGTTGAGGTCTCATTTGCTTGTGTTACTCAAGGGGCGGAGCTTCACAAAGGAGAGGGTGGTAACTGGGACAGATATCTTTCAGAGGTTCAATGCTTTCGACTTTGCCAAAGCAGGGTCAGGTAAGGGGCTGAAGCTGGAGGACTTGGAGATTTCAAGGGAAGAGATGGATATGTATGTCGACCTCCATCCCATTACAAACACCTCGCCATATACAGTTGTTGAGACCATGTCATTGGCCAAGGCCGCAGTTCTATTTCGGCAGCTTGGGCTCCGCCACTTGTGTTTGGTCCCTAAAACTCCTGTGGTAATCTCTCTCTCTCTCTCTCTCTCTCTCTCTCACACACACACACACACACACTTGTATTGTGTGCTCAAACACAACCATACACATGCATTGGTACACAATATTGGTCAAAGAAATCAGGTCAAATAAATGCATATAGATTCAGAAATGCTGATTTTAGACTCAGCACATGGATTAGGCTTTCAAATTTTATCCCTCAGATCTCCTCATTACATGAATGGAAATGTGCTTATAAGGACATTCTAACCTGTCCGATCGAACATTGTCTTTGTCCAAATGTCTGACGGTGAATTCTGCCCCATTCAACAAGTGTATTTTTGGCCCAATCTCACCCTCCATGGACCACTTTTAATCTCTTCCACCATACATATGTTATCAATGAAGACTAACAAGAAGGGTGGCCCCAAAGGATACCTATCCCTTCTTTTTGTTAGTTTTATGTATAACTTGTCTACACTCAGTGATTCTGCCAAGCTGACTTGGTTAGCATGGTGTCGAGCTGAGTTACCCATACAATTTGGTGGTGTTAAGAGTTGGTACAAGTGGTTCTTTGCTCATCAGACATTACTAAGCCACATCACTGTCAATTTCACACAATCAAATTTAATAGAGACTTTGAGAATGTTAAAGGTCCATTCTTTAAGAGCTGAACTTATCACCAAATCCTTACGAAGTGACCGGACTCTACCCATGCAACATTCTTCATTTGATCCATTTATAGAACTTTGTTCAACATATTAGAAGAAAATGTCAGAAAAAAAAAAAAGCGTATTCACTTTACTGAATGTCACGCGTAGTTTTAGGATGGCTAGAACCTTCGAACATATAATTTTAGAAACATCACTTATCCATCAACAAACATGGCCATCAGGCCATTGGTTTAAAGTTTGGATAATTAACAGAGGAGCCCATGTGTAACAAAGACTATACATTACTATGAAAATCTTAGGTGGTTGTTGAGGATCCATATGATTAGCATAGCAAAACCTAAAACAAAATATTATCTCCATCCCAAGTCCCATGATCAGTATATTATTTCATAAAACTAATAAAAAAAATCATTTTTTCTATATTCATCACTATCTTCAAGCTATATATATTTGTGTTTATAACTTAATATAAAATTCTGACTACTCTGTTCACCAACTTGACTCCACTTCTTGGCATTTCGAGTCAAGTACGAGTCACAAGTTTGCAAGCTATGGGTTTAGGCAATGGCAGTTTTGTTATACTGTTGAAAGGTTTTGGTTGTGGGACTATATCATCCTCAAACCACAAACTCATATGTTACATACACAGTATCTGGTGATCAGATCTGACATTTATTAATATCTGTTAATCCAAGAAACACCAATCAGTTCGCTGGTTCGGATCGCTAAATCATAGGATCAATAAATACAATTTCATGGCTTGAGTTTACTGCACAAAATATCGAATTGAGGATCATATAATCCCTCAAGCTCAAAAGATAGATAAATGATCATAAATAGATGGATGTCCTGTTTTAAATGAACAACCATCATCTACTAAACATTTCATATTTCTATTATTCAATTCTTTTTAGGTCTAAAAATGAATCTTCCTGAACCTGTGTTAGATCATAGATGCATATGTTTGTAATTTGTACACTACAACCTTTTACACATTGTCATTGCTCTGAATAATAACCTTGAAAAGGAAGCTTGTGTTGTAGAAAACAACTGTAATTCCCCTCCACAGGGAAGATTTACTCTTTTTTTATTCTTGCAGAGGCCTCCAATTGTTGGGATTTTGACACGGCACGACTTCATGCCAGAGCACATCCTTAATCTCTACCCTCACTTCAAACTTCACAAATAGGTCTGGTGACAGAGTGATTTTTATTTTGATGTGTTGCTCTTTTCTATTACTTGAAGGACTACAGTACCATGTTAAATATATATTTATGTTCCCCTCTGGATCTGTACAGGTGGATTGCATGGTGACAGTCCCTCCAGATCATTTAAAAAGTCTCATTCAGTAGCTAATGTCACCCAACTGCAATGGTTTATTTGGTAGCCCATCCACGCAAGACAGAGATGAGAACTCTTGGTAAATAAGTGAAAACACTACATATTTTCCTCCTTGTTACCTTTTCTTTGAGAAATTTATGTAAGGCTATTCATGGAGTGATGTTCAGGCTTGTTAAATGCCTCCTGTTCTGTTACTATGTACTTTTATGTATCTGTGTATAGTATGTGAATATAAGGACCCACAATCCAGGCAGTCTCATGTGTAGAGTCTTAAATTTCTTTAGCTAGCCATTCCTACCAAAACCTCACGGCTTTAATTCCGGTCGGTGCACTTTTGGCGACACACTTTTTTTTTTTTCTGTGCTGAGTTATTCCTCCTGGGATTTGAACTCACGACCGGTTGATTCTGATACTATCTTAAATTTCTTTAGCTAGTCATTCCTTCCAAAACCTCGAGGCGTTAGTAGAAGCAGCAGAAATACTTTTTAATATAAAGATGGCCTGACCTTCTTGAAACTCTCTCTCTCTCTCTCTCTCTCTCTCTCTCTCTCTCTCTCTTACATATTCCTTGCAGGGTCTTATCATATGAGTTAGCTGGATGGGGCCCACCTAGAGGCTCAATGATGGTCAGATCAAGGAGGATGGGAAGATCCACTTATGATGGACCTAGATATGAAATTTGGGGTCAATTTCATGCCTCTGGCTATTGCCCACAAGTTTAATGACTTTATATTTAAAAAAAACAAAACAAAAATAAAAAATTTTATCCTTATCCAATGGTCAGGCAAAACAAAACTACAATCTATTTTATCAAAGCCTGCAATTGGCAGTGACTTGACCACAAATCCACATTCTCAAGCTTTCTTGTGGATGGAGTGAACCCAATACCAACAATGGAATGGTTTTTTTCATTTAGGTAAACAGAATATTATCAAATCCCCACTTTTTCTTTATAAGATAGCATCAGAGTAGTTTACCCCATGTATCTCCTACTTTTCTTGGTCATTTTTCCATTCAACCTAGATGCCTGATTCAGTGCCTCCTTTTATTTTTGCATAAATATATATAAAAAAGATATATGCTCTGCAACTGCAAAGGTTCTCATTTGTGGAATTGGGTTTGCAACAAAGGAAGAAATTGCTTGTAAATGGACCTTAATTGCCCATCTATCCAATGGACTGGACCTGAGAAATCTAGGTGTGGACCATTATGTTGTCATATAAATAATTACTTCTAATGCAACCTATATGAGGATAAACCAAAATGGAGAACCATAGTTCATGTAGCCGACTTCAACACTGTTGAGACAAGCCTCTGATGATGGTGATGATGACGATAATGATGATAAATAATTGGTTCTAAGTCTAGTTTAATGTGGATAATCAAATACGCAGGGTACATAATATTTACATTATATACTTATCATACACAATTAGCAACCTCGGTCTCACCACCTCCATAGGGATGGTTCTGGGTCCAGGTATGCCATAGACTAAAAAAAAATTATTTTGGTGTACCCCAGCCAAGGGGGCTAGGCCCCAAGAGAGAGCCGTATGCACATGGGAAGGTGGTTCACTCAAGTGGAAAGGAGGCCCGTACAAGCTGGAAGAGGTGACATACCCAGGTTCAATCCCCAAACAACTAGGTAAGAACTAATGCTTTTTACCACTTGGTAAGAAGCCATTATTATGACATCCATTATCTTAATTTACATCAAATTGCCTTTCATTTCTATATACTGTCAAAGGCAGTTTAACAATCTAGTTCTCCAAAATATGTACGAATGTTTTTTTCAAGTTTGGAGTTTTTTTCCTCTCTCTTTATATATATATATTTATATATTTATATATTTATATAAGTAGGGCTCTTCTAAACTGGAATAATGTCGGTCCCACAAATCAAAGTTAATTATATCTGTTTTTTGCATGATGAAACTGGAAAATCCATTTTTGATTGGATTTATCTTATCTTTAGAAACGATCAACATGTAAAAAACATTGATAATCGACTTTAATTTGTAAGACTAACACTGTTTCAACTTAGGATAAGTTAAGCTTCAACTTATGAGAGCTAGCCCATATATATATATATATAATCAAGAAGACGGCAGAAAACAAAAATTATCCTTTAAATAATATAAGCTAACAAATTGAAAAATAAAACATACTAAACTTATATTAGTTTTTTTTTTTTGAGTTTTTTATATTTCGTATATATGATGATGATATTTGAAAATATATTTTCACATAAATAATGCAATATCCTTTACATGGCTGCATCCCACTGTATGATAATTGTCAGATCATTATACATAATCGCTAACATGTATTCTACTTTAAAATTATAAATTGCAATCATGAATAACAAGCCATCATTATAGTACATCAGTATCTTTTACCTTTTCTTTTTTTGTGTTTTAAACTCCAAACTGGAATTTCTACCTTATAACCTATTTGCTTAACATTCATCATTGTGTCTTTTTTAAAATCTGAGGCATATGAGAGAGGAGTTGCAAAAGGCAAAATCTTATAAAGCAGTTACCTTATGCAGCTTGGGATTCCTTGTGCTTTTTTCTTCTTAGGAAGTCTTTTTAAAAAAAAAAAAAACATGATTTGATTTGTTCTGAAGAGACTCTTTCTCTCTCCTCAGGAGAGAAATATCAAAGGCCTTTTGAGTTGTTGACTCTGCTATCTGATTCCAAAATCAAGGCATCCAACTAAAGAGAAATTCAAAACACTTTTACTTTCTCTTACATTAAATGAAATCACAAACTGTTTTGCACTGGGATCAAGCTCTTGGTAAGGAGGATAAGGGTAGTAGATATTCAAGTACCAGAAGGACCCGAACTGAAAAGTTGAATATGGTCCAGGACTTTGTACCTGTTCATGGCTTGAGTCCAAGCTGGGTTCACTGCATGGACCCGAGCAAATTTTGAGTTCAGGTTTTGGATCTGGGTCCATGGGTTTTCATACCTGAGAATCCAAACAACTGATTCCACCTGCATTATACTATATATCTATATATGCTCGGATGTTTTGTAGAAGCCTAACTTGTGGACATGTGTGGTGACCCATTGGGGCCCATCAATCATGGGAAGTGGGGGATTACAAGATTTTGACAAATCATTCTAACCCTTTGATCCGTGGGCCCATAGCCCTCAAGTTTAACGATTGTATGAGGCATCAATTTCATGCTATTTCAATCAGCAGTCAGTTCCATTGAATGGGTGTAAAAAACTTAGGGCTTGTGACATTCAAGGGGAGATAGTCGCCGTTGTCGTCGTCATTATTAAAGCTTTGTCCCAACTATGTTGGGGTCGGCTACACGAATTCCGTTTCTCTCCATTTGATCTATCTTGAGCCAAATCATCGGATTCAAGGGGAGTTAGTTTTCAATTTTATTAGTGTTTGGTCCCAGTTGGACCAGAATTTTGGTCATTAAGGGATATGGAAAATCAGCTCAATCTCCATAGGGAAATTATGTTCCTGTCAAACAGTTCAATTTTCTCCAAAAACAAGTTTATCAGATACCCAACTCATTTCATCAAATCGCTAGTACAGGGTACTTTCAAGCCTAAATGGTCTGTAGATTTTGGGGAAAATGAGATTTTGGGAGATCGAGGAATCTTTTTCTTTGTAAGCAAGGAGTCCTTTGGTAGTCTACTTTATCATCCACAAAATAGAACTATTTGGCTCTATTGGAGGAGAAGGAAATAGATGGGTGTATAAAATTCTAGTTGAAGTGTTCTATTGGAGGAGCCAACTTCTTGTTTTTTGTTTTCGTTTTTTGTCATAGGAGGGTTCCCGACCTTTTGTGCTGGACTAATCCCTCCAGGCCCAGAGAGAAGCCAGGTAAACTTCCCTGTAGCCTTAGTGTGGTAGTGCAGTTTCGAGCCTATAAGCTCCGGGTGCAAACCGTGGTCCTAGGCCAACTGAGCTACCTCTTGAAGTGTTCTAATTATCCAAGTTGGCTCATTGAGTTTTTACTTTTCAACATGATTAAATTGTACTTGCAATCCTCACCTATTGTTGATGATCTTCTTAATCATTGTTATCCATGGAAGGTGGGTGAGTGGACACTAAAAAAATCACCATCGTCATTTTGATCCTAAGTAACATATGATAAGGCTGATCTTAGTCAATGAATCTATTTTTATCATTGGATTGAAACATTTCTAAGGCCAGATCAATATTTCTAACGAAAAGCCCGTGCTTAGCACGAACAACATAATTCACAATATTATATAGTGAAAAATATTATAAAAAAAGGCTTTGTAAATAGAGAGGGAAAGATGTAGAGAGTAAGGGAAGAGAATGGACACATAGAGAAAATGAAATGATGCATTAAAATGTTGAAAACATGAAAGGAGCGGAGAGAAATGATGAGGAGTTTCAGTATTAAAGAGTCATAAAGGAAGAGCTTCGGTTGTAATTAAAGAGGGTTTAAAAACGGAGAGGATAGAATCAATCTATTAAAAGAAGGGGTCAAAACAAAACTCACAGGGTCCAAATCAAATTGTAATTAATCTTTGATTTCTCAGTTCACTTCATATTTGATCAATTCCATATATTATATATTCATTCCAGTTTAGTTTTATTGTAAAATGGTTGTCATAGAAAATTAATGACTATATAGGAAATCATATAAAATAGTTATTTCAAAATTTTTATCATCCATGCTTAAAGTACAATGCATAAGTAAGAAAATAATAACAGCAGTATTTATAGGGGCTAATATTCTAAAAATATAGCTATTTTTATAAATACCTCGTAGATAAATTCCAACTCCCAGTTAATATTCCAAAATGGGGCTAGGTCCCTTCCTCATTAACTGATTTTAACTTTTTGTTGATAACTATTAACAAAAAAATGTTTTGTAGTATAGTGGTAGGGTTGCCCTTTTGAAATCCATTTTATCTTGAGTTTGAGTCTTAGTACGTACCATGTTTAATTTTTCCCATATCATTATAAATGTTTTATATCTGACCCGACCTAATTTACCCTGACCAGACCCGTTTGTTAGGGTCAAACTAAATTAAATTGGATGAGTCAAAATCAATTACCTAATTTACCCCGATCCGACCCGTTTGCTTAAAATGTTTTATATTTGACCCGACGTAATTTGCCCCGACCCGACCAGTTTGTTAGAGTCAAACTAAATTAAATTGGATGAGTCAAAATCAATTGGAGCGAATTGGAACTTATTTCAATTTGAAACCACTTCGCTTCATATTATATAATTGAGTACGGGTGTCGTTTAATCCGGTAGTGATTTTATCATGATTACAGAAGTAGGTCTAGAGTTTTTCATCATTACAAGTGACTCCCTTGTGCATTGGATTTCACATGATCTTTGTCATAAGGTCAAGTGTGAAAAGGGCTCCACCTGTGATTAGTGTAAATCTGCACACATTTGGCACTTATCGGATAATAATTCATTCTTAAATTAGGTTATTCATCATCGTCATCATTATCAAAGCCTTGTCCCATCTAATTAGGGTCAACAACTCAAATTATATTTTTTCATTTCAATCTACATTGAATCTTAATCAATATATATATATCATTAACCCCTAAGACCATTAATCATGACCAGATCATCTGATTAGGGTGGTTTTTGGCCAACTCATCCTGAGAATGACCTTCCTAATGACTTCTACTTTTATAACCCCAATGATTGAGTAAGTGGTTAGGACGATGGTTCTCCCCTCTTTAGGAGCTGAAGGTTTTGGTATCGACCCTCGATTTTTTTTTTAAAATTCAAAGATTGAGTCCACTAGTGCTACTATCTTGGGGGCCATAGGAGCGTTTATCCGGCTTTCTTTTGGGCCGGGAGAGATTAGTCTAATGTAAAGAGCAGCCAACTTCCCGTAGAAGAAGAAGAAGAAAAAAAAAAAAAAAAACCTTTACTTCGATGATTAGACGGGCACCACAAAGTGGTGTGGTGCACTTTTCTAGAGTTAATTGATGTTTCCAATTTTGCATTAGGGCCCCACATCATAGGGAGAGTCAATCCCACGAAAGATTCCCGACAACACAATCTATCGATTCCATCTTTTTTTCGCAGTCAACAGGAGGGGACACTTTTGCTTAAGCACCGAGCCACTTTGCCTTGAAAAACGAACCCTTTCCTCTCATGCATCCTCTGCCTGCGGCTCCCTCTGTAGGAAGCTGCTCTCTGGTGCTGGTCCAGCAGCTGTAAGGCAAGAATTCTAGATGTCAACGTTTCACATGACTGAATTGTATGAATTCTCACTGTATAAAAGACCTATCAAGAATTTATCAGTGTGAAGGATTTTCTCGAAAAATATACCTCCGAACGAACAAGCCCAGGATTTCGATGAAAGTTGTTTTTTTTTTTTTTGGTCGTGAAAGGTAAAGATCTTAAGTTAAGAGAAGGATAAGAGCCCACGAAAAGAAATACGAAAGAGCTAAAAAGATTAAGAAAGATGAAAAGAAATACCAGAAGTGCTTATGTACATGTATGTTGATGGCTATCAGACTATACAATTGGGAAAAATGTATGGACGGAGGGGCCAAAACTTGAAACCCACTAAATAGAAGCCTTTGAATTCATTTTGTAAAAATGACTTTCAAACTCTTGAAGGGATGATTTTGTTGTTAAAGGTTGATTGATTTCTGAAATACCATAAACAGGAGATAAAGTGGAATAATACAGACAACCCCAAGAGGGTAGCTCAGTTGGCCAACGACCACGGTTTGCCCAAAGGTTGTAGGTTCGAAACTGCACCAACACATTCAGGCTATAGTGGAGTTTACTCGGCTTCCTTATGGGCCTGGAGGGATTAGTCCAGCCTAAAGGGATGAGAACCCTCCAATAGAAAAAAAATAAAGAAAAGAAAAGTAGAAGAATATAGAAAAGGTTGTTTTTCTTTCAATATCTATACCATGATGATAGTTCCTTCAGTATGAAATATTATCAAAAAAATCAATTGTTTTATAGTGCTTAAAGCCTTAAACTGACATTGAGCCCAACTCTTTATATATATATATATATATATATATTAAAGCAAAAAGGGATGTGCGCTGTGAGGGGTGTCACCTCATCCCTAAAAGTCTCTCTGGGTTGTGAGGGGTGCCACATCATCCCTAAAAAGTTTCTCTTTTCAAAGAAGGCTATTCTTTCTCTCCTAAAACCTTTCTTATAAGAGAATTTTATGAACGTTTGAATTTGAGTCTTATTTCTTACCATTATCCAAATTATAAGCAAATCTTTACAATCGGTTTGTTTTCTTTTCCTTAATTCTTCAACCATCAATGTGTCACATGTTAAATATGTTTTGTGGGCCCTACCGATGATTAAAATCCAAATTGTTGCTCATTTACTCTCCTTTCAATTTTTTTCCCTAAATGGATGGATCCAGTAGTGGCCACCAGTTCGTATTACATATATTTCAAAATTAGACTTCAGTATTGGATAAAACCCCAATGGCCTTCTCTTAACCCCTCTTTTCTAAGAGTGGGCTCCACTGATGGAGGGAGGCAAGCCTATGGGCCGTTGTCTAGTTTCTTAATGGATGCAAATCAATTAGTGGGCCCTGCACATTTAATTTATTCTTACAGTGGGACCCACTTATGGATTATGCATAGATATTAGGTTTCTAGGTCAATATAGATTATGGATTATACTCTCTCTCAACACCATCTATCTTCCATCATCTCAAAATTGTCATCTTTTTATTTTAATATTTGGAGCCCACCTTTCAAAAATTCACACTGATAAATTTTTCATTAAAAATATCATTTTCTTTTAGTTTCCAAACAGAGCTCTACTCTATTCAAAAATTGTCACACGTGAACGAAAATCAGACCCGACTTTCTGGTAAACCACCTCATAGTTGTGCTTGTGATAAAAATGTTTTGAGGTTGAAATTTTTTTGATTGAATCTTATAGGCATCATATTTGATTATATAGACAAATGACCCTAGGTTTGCCCCACCATAATTACACTTCCACATGGACCCATAATTAAGAGATATATACATTGATCCAAAGTGGGCGAATTATTACTGGGATCAAATAACATTATCCTGTGGTTTTAAAGTCTCATAATTTATGGCTTTTAAAGTTAAGATGTTTATACATTTTTTTAAAAATCTAGAGCTAAAAAAACGGTTTGATCGATTCTAAAATGGTATTAGTGCTACTTCAAAGGGGTAAAGAAGAAACTTGTGCGAAGTGATTGAAATGACCATTGACCTATGTGAAGATAACACTTGTATTTATAATTGAAGATCGGTTGACTGTTTTTATATAAATATATATGAATATATTTCTATATATTTATAATTAATTTTGATATCTCATAAATTAAAAATATAATATCTTACGTTTTTTGCCGCCGGGCTGGGCACGGGGCGTTATTTACTATATAAGTAAACTTCAGCAATAACTAACAAAAGCCACGTTCATTCTCAGCGATGTAAACCTTTTAAATGGGTCCCACTTATAAGCCCCACAAACTTACCGTGAGTGAAAGATTCAGAGGATTGAAACTTGTTCTCTAGGAGTAGTAGTGTGACTAAAGTAGTGTGACTAAAGCATTCAAGATCCTTTCCAAATATTAGATTTATATATAGATTAAGAAGAGGGAGAGAAAGGAAGCAGCTAGTGGGGCTGGCCATTTTATTTCCAGCTCTGCTACCCGGATTGTGTTTTGGGCGGTGAAGGCAGAGGCAATGGGTGCAGAGGCAGATCCTCTCTCTCCTTCATGCACTGAGGATGTTCACGTGTTGGTGGTTGATGACTGCCCGATTGACCGGAAAATCGTTGAGAAGTTGCTGCTCAAAAATGGCACCTTCAAAGGTGTGTACAAGTGCAACTTTCTCCTTTTGTGAGCTTTTAACTGAAATGTGTGTGTGTCTTTTAACTTTTGATGGTAAGTCAAATGGGTTTGTTCTTTGATTTCAGAAAAACATCTTCTTCATTTTTTTCGAATCTATGAGTTTGTTTATGGATTCAATCAGTTTTGTTCTCTGGGTAAGTTCGAAGTTGGTTGTTAAAACCCGTTTGGGTGTTCCAGTTGTTTGTTACTTGTGTCTTTTGGTAAGTAGTGAAATGGGTTCTGTTTTTTTATTTCATATGTGTGGGTGTGTTTGAGTATGGTTGATGTGTTTTTTTTTTCTGGATTTGGTTGAGTTTATGAAGTTATTTTTAGCTTAAATCCATTCTGTTCTTTTCAGGTTGAGTATTTGTGAGTAGTGTGTGTGCGTCTGTTTCAATCTACCTATTTTATATCATCAATATGTGTGTGCATGTGTACTGATAGATAGTGGATAGATGGATATACAGATAGACAGTGGAATGGGTTTTGTTTTTGATATAGCATATATTCATGTATGTGTATATGTGTTTAAATATAGTTTGAATTTATGAGTTTGGTATTGTCTTTAGTCTATTTTGTTCTAAGGGTGAGAATGAAGTTGGTTGTCAAAACCTGTTTGGGAGTTCCAGTTGCTCGTCATCTGTAATTTCTCTTCTGGGGTCATTTCAGATTGAGAACTCGGATTGAATTGTGTTTTTATTTTGTTTTGTTTTCATCTTAAGATGGGATTTGGATTGTCCTCTTTTTTTGGGTGGAGGATTGGAATCTCTAAGAAATCTTGGTTTTTTCATGTATGAATATCTGTGCTCTAATTGAAAATTGAAAGAAAGATGCTGGAATATTTCAATGCCTATGCTTTATGCATTCTTCACTCTCACTCTTCAAAACAAAAGAAGATTTTTCTCCAACAATTCTCTACCTTGCCCTCATTTGTTTTGAATGAATCCCACCAGTTTTTGTGGGTTGGATGAAATTGTGCTACAGCAGAGTGAATGGCTGTCTGTTTTGCAATGCATTTGAGTGTGTGGAATTTAGGATTCACATCATCTGGAATACTATTGTTCTAGTTTTTATGTCCCATACAACCGCAACCCTGATAATTGGAAGCACATGAAGTGGGATATGGTATTATTGCTGAAATATAGAGAAGTGCACAAAGAGAAGAAGAACAATCACAAGCACAAGATTGAGATGTTACAGTTACACAGTTGACAACTGATGGCTGTGTCCATGTGGTTTTCCACTGTATCGAAAAGGAAACAGGAAAACTCAAATGTGCTTCCACATTCCAAACCCATGAACCTCTTTTTACAATTACTCTTGTACATTTGAATTCCCTTTTACAAAGCCTCTCTAACTTAGAATCATATGAATGAACATCTTGAATGTATTGTTAACCTGAGTTTCACTCACAGCCGTGCTGCAGGGTTCTATCCCTATGAAGGTGGCCCCCCGCCACTTAACATATAAGAATAAAGGAAAAGAAAAAGAAAAAGAGGTTAAGGGCATATATTTCATAAGACCAGTGTCTTCTTTCTCTAGTGGAGGAGGACAAGAGATGAAGAAAAGAGGTTTTCTCTTTGGCGTCAAAATATGAGCATCCTTCACTCTTCCACCATGATTATAATTGCTGTTGAAGCCTAGAGTCTCTGCAGCATCTGATTCCTTATAAAACTTGATAATGAATATTGTGCAAGCCTCAATAAAATAGTAGGTCACTAACTATTTTTTACTTTTTTTTATCAAAAATCACGTTTGCAGTTGTTGCAGCAATTGTAAATCTCTATGGATATATGGTTTACAAGTAAATTGATTGAGAACCACAACTGAAAGCTGATTTTGCAGATACAACTAATTTCACGTAGTTTGCCACAAGGGTTACATCAATAGGTAAAGAGGAAGACAGACTTTCACTTTTCACAATTTGAACCACAGCTTTAGAATTTATTTGTTGCCATGTGGAAGATACCCCCCAACCACAAATGTGTCACCGATCCCATATTTTTTCAGTGATCCGAATGAGGTTGACTGTTGGATTGAAATAGATAAATAAATAAGATACATTCTAAAATTATTAAAGTTGAGGGCCGCATATCAAGGAGCTAGGATGATATGATGGACATGGAGTTTTGCAAATAGATGGGTCACATCAAGATCATTCAATGCCCACCTTTCCATGAATTGACGTGGTCCCAGTTGGGTGATCAAGTGTGGCAAAGTCTCACAAAGAAAAGCCCTCTCAAGTCTCAAAGACCTTACACATGCACAGCCTTCTTAAATATAGAGATATACAAATCCTTCTCAAATAAAGAAACCTTGTATTAAAGTACTCATTTACAAGTAGTTTTCACATGAAGAAAGCCAAAAGAGGCAAATCTTATTAGGACTCTTTTTTCTTAGTGGGAACAGGGCCGTAAGTTTCAACTATCATAGCCCATTCAGTGTAAGTTTGGCGGACAAGTATCTCAGCCAAAAATTGTGGCAACTTCCTTATGCACTCTTAAATAATAAACCATGTCAATATATAACTCCTTGGCTCCAGATTTTGCTTCAATTGTAAGGGTTCGCAATTTTCACTTTTATTTCCATTTACACTTCTTTAGTTCCTCTTGGAGAATTCATGTTATTTGCCATGACTTTCACTCTTAAATGCGAAGAGCAGTACCAACTTTGTTTGATTTAATTGCAGTTACTGCTGTTGATAGCGGCATTAAGGCCGTGGAAGTTCTTGGCTTGAATGAGAAGGTTGAATCTCCTAGTGTCAATGTGAGTCAATTGTACTCAATCTGTTTTCTTAAATTTTTTGCTTCTCTGCACACTTTACTCATCAATATCTTTTGCTTCTTACTTTTCTTTTCTTTTCTTTTCTTTTTTTCTTTTTTTTCTTTTTTTTAAAAGAAGAAGAACAGCTTCTTACTTATATTTACTGTTTCGTTATGACCTTATATCGATAATTCTTGTTATATGCATCTTAGATATAGTCCTTGTCAAAGTCATGTAGCCCCATGTGTTGATTCTCTCACCTTGATTCTCATTTAAAAACTGTTCCAGTTTCTTGCTGCATCTAGTCCTAGTAAATTAAGGGAAGGCTGTCATGCAGGAATTCAAAATTGACATAATACTGACTGATTACTGCATGCCTGAAATGAATGGCTACGATCTTCTCAAGGTTGTCAAGGTAAGAACTACGAAGCTTCAAATATTTTTCTCTTTCTTTTTTTTTTTCTTAGCCCCTCTTTTTGCAACTCAATTGTGTTAATCTATTGCATTCAGGATGACAACTGCTTAAAATCTATTCCGGTTGTCTTAATGTCATCTGAAAATGATCCACAAAGAATCAGCAGGTACTGTTGCTTAAAACACAATCCAACCTTTCTGGTTTTAGCTTCATCGTGTTGCTTGCCCACATTTAATATATATATATATATATATATAGAGAGAGAGAGAGAGAGATGATGATGACAATGACGATGACGATGATGATGATGATGATGATGAAAAGTTTATTATATGATGAAGCAATCCATCAGCCAGGAATGAATCCAAGGGTGAAGAGTTCTTTTGGAAAGAGATCCCCATCCTTCTTGACCTAACTGAAACGCCATTCAAGAGTGGACATGATATGACAAGTATCTGGGTATTATAACTTCTAAGAAAAACTTAGTTGGTATTGGTATCATTTCAAAACTGCCTCATGGTTGCATGTAAGGGTCATTCCATTGAGGCTAAGTTTCATGAATACAAGTGGTCATTCCATTGGAGCAAAGTTCCATGAATACATGTATGCAGAGACTAAAATTCTGTATTTTTCTATTCAGGGCATGCACACGCACACAATGTGAAGCTATATATGTCTTCTGAAATTTAGATACAACAGAAGAATAAAATACATCAGAATTAATGAAATTCAGAATTATTGATACTTGTTTCTTGTCAATTTAGAAGAATCCATTCAACATGTCTATAGAATCTCTCATCCACTGGCAAATGAAAACGTAGAAAAGAAGATAGGTGAAAGGAGAGAAGAAAATTTGGAACATGTAATATTTATGGGCAGGCTTTATATGGATCAAAACAGGTTTGGAACATGCCCGTACTCTACTGATAAATGTACCTGTTCACTCTATATAGGTGCCTTGACACTGGAGCAGAGGATTTCATTTTAAAGCCTCTTCATCCAGGGGACATACAGAGGATGAGAAGTTACACTAGACCCTTTACACCAACATCCAAAACGGGAACGAAGAGGAAAGTGCCTCTCGATATAATGCCAGAGAGTAATGAGTCTGAAACGCACCCTCGCCTTGCTGGAGTCACAGTCGCATGAGCAGATTCTGTTAACAGGTTTAAACCATCATATTTCTGAGTTTTATTATAGTTATTGGGGTGAATGCCCACCGTTTATCTTGTTTTCTTCATTTCATTCGGGTGGGGTTTTGTATGATTCTATTTTCCCTCCAGTTGGATTTTCTCTTACTGTTGTATGATAGTATCAGGCCCTTGAAACTGCCATGTGAATATTTTCTCAGTAATATGGGGCTTTTTTGAAGTTGAGATGTTCCTCTTGAGTCAAATTGCTCATTCCACTACTCTTAACACTCTCCCATAAGTAGGAGTGATGTACTTATGTTGATTTTTTTTTTTCTAAGGATTGTGAAATTATGAATCTATGAAAAACAAAGGTTATCAGTTAATTCGTAAATTAAATCTGAAGTTGCATCTAATTTTGATGAAGTGATAATGAGAACTTTGTTAAGTTTATAATCTGATGTAGCTGCCATCTATGATGAAGAAACCGAAAGCCATCAACTTTTAAAATGAAGGTGATTTTATTGTTGATAATATTTCGGTTACAATGGAGTTGGGAGTGGGAGTTTGTAGCTCTCCAGAATGGGAAATCTGGATCAACTGTTCGTGCATGAGACTACATAATATACAAAGTGTTTCAAAGACTCTGTTTAGACCCATCAACAGCACCATTGCTGTATGGTGTTTTTCACTCATCAAGGAATGAGATTGTTGGAGAGCTGGTTCACTGGCAAATTAAGGAACTAAGCATTTTCCATCTTTAAATAAAAAAATGTCTAAGAGATTCATTTGATGGTTCAAATTTCAAAACTTTATTTATGCAAAGATACAACTCACACTTGTCATCGCCAAAGTACACATGACCTTACTCTAATGTTATGGACCAGAATTCCTTCATCTGTTAACATGAAAAATATAGTCAAGTATTCAGGATCTAAATTGTTCATCCAGTGGGTCTAACTACCAAAGGACCATAAAATTAAAATACTGAAATCATTGAATAATCCTAAACATTCAAACATGAACGCTTTGGGAGCATTCAGGGATGGCATCAGTAGGTAATAAAATATATAAAAAAAAAAAAACTCATTTGAAATGGTTTGGATATGTCCAACAGAGAACCCTCATTAGTGTTTCGCTTTTCCAACATGCTACTTTGTCTCACTAGATAATTAGTGCAAGTAGACAAAGGCCGTCTACTAGTAATTTCAAGCTAAAAACTAGGTTTGAAAATAAACAGAATACAGATGTTCTATGGCTAGCCTTACAGTTAGTCATGGGATAACCTACGGCTAGCTGTGAGGTCACCGTAGCGTAAAACACACCGGGGAGTTCAGTTCTGGAAAAGCTCACAGATGCACAACTATGATTAGCTTATTCGGCTAGCTGTGAGGTCACCGTAGTGTAAAACACACCAGGGAGTTCAGTTCTGGAAAAGCTCACAGATGTACAACTGTGGTTAGCTTATTCCGGAATTACGGTTAGCCGTGTTTCTATGACAAGGTGTCCTACAAATTGATACCAGTGTTAGAGCTTCTTTCTGTAGCACTGATGGGCTCTGGTTGCATCCTTGTGAAAGATCATGTCAGCATCACTAAGCTACATTTTTTCCCATTAGGCTTCATTGAAGAGGATGTCTTTCGCTCCAGAGCCTCATGAATTGTAAATGGCTCCTCAGAAGTTTTGTTTGCATGGGGGCCACTTGTCAGTGCTACATGCAATTGATTAGGGTGAGACTCATCTTAGATGGGAATTCCATGAAATCTACCAAGTTGGATGGTCGTAACCTTTGACTTGTGGCATGTAGACCGTGAAGAAAAGGTTGTCTGCAAAAAGCAAAGCTTGCCTACCTGGCGTGTCAACTCGATCACTCGGGTGACTCGGCTTCAGCTAGTTGACAAATCTAGTCACTTTTTAATGTAAATGAGTTCCTGTGTTCATTCGCTGAATCAGAATTGCATTTTAAAAGGACAAAACCACAGGTTTGAACCGTGTGCACCCACCTTAGAGTTGGTGGAGTGGCAAAAGGAGTGGATTTGCTCTCCACGTGTTGTGTTCGAAACTGCCTCAGATTTGCCCGGTGAGTTTAGCGGGCGCTACCCGAAGATTAGTCCTGTTGGGTAAAAAATCTCATGGCCCTATGCAATGCAGTACACTAATGTAACCATTTAATGTTGTGCGCGTGTATGCGGAAACGTGAATAAGCGATCGAACAAACAATCAACCACACACAAGAACAAGAGAATTACGTGGTTCGGCAAACTTGCCTACGTCCACGGAAAAGAAACTCGACTCTCCTTTGGATTCACTCTCTGTATGATATGCAGTACAGTCTCACATGGGTTACACATTACATGAATATATAATGCTCTCTTTCTTATTCCCCAAGAAACCCTATCCTAGTCAATAAGAAAGTCCTGGTACAATTACCAAATTACCCATAACCCTGAACCCAATTGGTCTGGACCCACTAGGCCAACAATCTCCCCCTCCAGACCATGGGGAAGACGCCTCTGAACCCCCTTACTAGGAGTCCAGTCCTGCCAACTCTGAACACAACTCCAGCTTTCCCTTAGACACGACCTTAGTCATCATATCCGAGGGATTCTTGTCAGTATGAATCTTCTCCAGCTTCATGAGATTCTTTTCGATGACCTCACGAATCCAATGGTATCTCACATCAACATGCTTCGTACGGGCATGGTATGTAGCATTCTTACTAAGATCCATAGCACTCTGACTATCACAGTAGACTATATACTCTTCTTGCTTCAAACCAAGTTCTCGAAAAAATTTCTTCAACCAAATCATCTCCTTCCCTGCTTCATTAGCAGTTATGTATTCTGGTTCGGTTGTAGACAATGATGTACACTTCTGCAACTTAGACTGCCAGGAAATAGCTCCCCCTGCAAAAGTAAATAAGTACCCAGAAGTAGACAATCGACGATCAAGATCGCCTGCAAAATCAGCATCTGTAAAGCCTTCAAGTACTGGTTTTGAGCCTCCGAAACACAAGCAAAAATCTGATGTACCTTTCAGGTATCTGAAAATCCATTTCACTGCTTCCCAATGCTCTTTCCCAGGGTTAGAAAGAAATCTACTCACTAAACCCACTGCATGAGCAATGTCTGGCCGTGTACACACCATGGCATACATAAGACTCTCAACTGCTGAGGAGTATGGAACAGATGTCATCCGTTCCTTTTCTTCATCTGTAGTAGGATATAATCTCTTACTGAGCTTGAAGTGACTGGCTAAAGGCATGCTAACTGGCTTAGCATTTTTCATGCTGAACTTTGCTAGCACCCGTTCAACATATTTCTCATGTAACAACCACAGCTTCTTGGCATTCCTGTCACGACGTATTTGCATTCCCAAAATTTATCGTGCGGGACCCAAGTCTTTCATGTCAAAAGTCTTTGACATGTCCCTTTTCAATCTGTCAATCATCTTAATATCATGTCCAACTATCAACATATCATCTACATATAAAAGAAGGATGATAAATTTGCCGTTACCAAATTTACGAATATAAACACAGTGATTTGCAGCTGTCCTCCGGTACCCATGACTCACCATAAATGAATCAAACTTCTTGTACCACTGCCTCGGTGCTTGTTTCAGCCCGTAGAGACTCTTCTTTAGCCTGCAAACCAACTATTTTTTTTCTTCTACTTCAAACCCCTCCGGCTAAGTCATGTAGATTTCTTCTTTCAGATCACCGTGAAGAAATGCAGTCTTCATATCTGCTCAAGTTCAAGGTCCATGCTGGCGACTAAACCCAAGACAACTCTAATAGAAGTCATCTTCACAACTGGAGAGAAGATTTCATCGAAGTCAATACCCTTCATCTGCGCAAAGCCTTTAACCACTAGCCGTGCTTTGTGCTTAATCAATTTTCCACTGTCATCTCTCTTCAGCTTGAACACCCATTTGTTCTTCAAAACCTTCCTGCCTTTTGGAAGTTCCACCAGCTCATAAGTATTGTTCTTTTTCAAAGAAGTCATCTCATCCTGCATGGCCTTCATCCACTCATCTTTATCTGCATGAGTTTTTGCTTTTGGGTAGCTCTCTGGCTCCCCCTCGTCAGTAAGCAAAATATAATCTGCTGCAGGATATCTTGTTGATGGTTGACGCTCTCGAGTAGACCTCCTAACTTGAGGTTCTGTGGTTTCTGACTGAGGAGACTGCTTCCCCTGCTCAACACCATGTTCATCTGGCAACCCCTGCGCCTCATCACGATTCAAATCGTTTTGTCCACCTTCTCCACCTGTAGTCTGCACTGGAGAAGGAGTCGGTGTGAGATCAACCACTCCATCAACAACTTCTTTAGACTTTTTAGTCTTCTCAGTATCTCCAAAAAACTGGTCTTCATGAAACACTACATCCCTACTTCTGATAATTTTCCTCTTCTCTGGATCCCATAATCTGTAACCAAACTCAGCTCCACCATAGCTAAGGAAAATGCAACACACTGCCTTATCATCCAGCTTTGAACGCTGCTCCTTTGGTACATGTGCAAAAGCCTTGCACCCAAACACCTTCAAATGAGAATAAGAAACATCTTTACCTGTCCATTTTCTCTCCGGAAGGTCAAAATCCAAAGGAACTGAGGGAGACCTGTTAATCAGGTAAACAGCAGTCAGGACAGCTTCACCCCAAAATGGCTTGGGTAGCTGTGCCACTCTAATCATGCATCTCATCCTTTCAAGAATAGTGCGGTTCATTCTCTCTGCCACACCATTGTGCTGTGGAGTACCCGGAACTGTTCTTTCATGTCGAATACCATGCTTTGAGCAATAGCCTTTAAACAGGTTGGATGTGTACTCTCCACCATTATCTGTGCGGAGACATTTCAAGAGTTTTCCTGTTTCTCTTTCAACCATGACATGAAACTGCTGAAATACCTGGAACACCTGATCCTTCAATTTCAACACATAAACCCAGACTTTCCTGGCTGCATCATCAATAAATGTGACAAAGAACTTATTGCCACCCAATGACTCCACCTCCATGGGACCACAAACATCAGAATATACCAAATCCAACACATTAGATTTTATCGTTGATGTTTTAGAGAAAGATACCCTATGTTGTTTACCAAATAAGCAAAAATCACAAGGGTCGAGGGATGTACCTGTGGAGTACTGAATTCGATCTTTCTTTGCCAGTATCTGCAGTCCTTTCTCACTCATATGTCCCAATCTCTTGTGCCACAGATTTGGAGAGGATCTGTCTTCAACAGCATTTAACACACTTTTGCATAGCTTCACATGTGTCTTGTATAGCGTATTACACGCTTTCCCTCTCGCAACAATAAGAGACCCTTTAGTGAGTTTCCACCTGCCATTTCCGAAGTAACTCTCATAACCTGCACGGTCCAATGAAGTTCCGGAAATCAAATTCAAATGCAGATCAGGAATATGTCGCACATCTTTCAGCGACATTGTGCAACCAATATCGGTTTGAATGCAGACATCACCGATCCCAACAATATCTGAATGCCTTGTGTTGCCCATCTTCACAGTGCCAAAGTCCCCTGCTTTGTACGTTATGAACATCTCCTTACAAGGAGTAGCATGGTAGGATGCTGCTGTGTCAACAACCCACTCAACCTGATCATCTGCAACACTCAAACACGTTTCATCGTCACTGGCCAGAACCACTACTTCATTATCCAAAGTAGCTGTTGTGTTAGTGTCATTCTTCTTCTCATTGTTGGCTTCTTTCTTTTCCTTCAAGGCAAAGCAATTCTTCTTAATGTGGCCCTCCTTGCCACAATGAAAGCATTTTCCAGACTTTTTCTTAGTCTGTGTTTCACCTTTAGACTTGCCACGACCCCCCTTTGGTCCCCTACTCTTACTTCTCCCCCTTTTCTCAGTAACAAAGGCCTGTGCATTATCTGTCCCTGCAGTTTTTCTTCTTGTTTCTTCATTCAACAGGCTGCTAGTAACCTGACTCATTGATAACACACCATCTGGAGTAGAGTTGCTCACGGAAACAACTAATGTTTCCCATGTATCTGGTAAAGAGCTTAAAAGAAATAAAGCTTGCATCTCATCATCAAGGACCATCTTCATTGTAGCCAGTTCATTCACAATGCATTGGAAATCATTTATATGATCTTCAATTTTACCACCACTTGAATTTCATATTTACAAGCTTTCTAATTAGAAAAGTTTTGTTCACGGCAGTTTTCTTCTCATATCTTTCTTCCAACTTCTTCCAAAGGTTCTTTGCATTGGTTTCATTAGACACGTGATGAAATATGCTGTTATCCACCCACTGTCTAATGTGACCAATGGTCTTTCTATGCATCTTTTTCCAATCTGGATCAGACATCTCTTTTGGTCGGACAGCATCCCCCTCAATGGGATCATAGAGGTCTTTGCAATAAAGTATATCCTCCATTTTAGGTTTCCAAATCAACCAATTGGTATGGTTGAGTTTGATCATGGTAGTGTTAACAGTGTTGTTCTCCATCTCAATTGAATAATCAAGAAAAACAAACAACTTTCACTAACCTCAAATTTTGCACCAATCTGTAGATCTTGTCACCACGAGCACGCTGGAAGAAACGGATCTGAAATCCAACTTTGGATGGCTCCAATATCGCAAAAAACTGTTTTCTGCGCTCCGATTGGTCAAACTTTTGTGTTGACCGTCAAACTACCAATCTTCTGCCACGGTTATGTAGATCTGCTCGCAACGATTCTGTAGGGGCAAATGGATCTCCGATCGGACCTCGGATGATAAAGATATCTTGAGAACAAGTTTCAGCCGTCGATCTCAGTCAAACCCCTGCTGACTGTACTATTCTGCTGACGTGGCGCTGACGTCAGCGTATGTTGGAATGGGCTTCCTGATTCGAGGGTCAGGGGGAACTGACCTACGAACCTGAACTTGTTCTGGACTCTAGGCTGGGCTTCACAGAATGGGTCAGGTCAGAACCGTCCCGAACTTGGACCTAATCTGTGGGCTGGCCTGCGCTGGGCTTCTTCAAACAGGTCAGGTCAACCCGACCTGAAACCTGACTCGGCCCAAATCTGCACCCTTCTTCTGTTTCAAACAGAACTGGGTTCTGTTACCGCCTGCTCTGCTGTCTTCTTCCTTCTTCTCCGGCCACGGCACGGCTGCGAACGGCGACGGAAGGCGACGGCTGTCGACGACCGGAATAAATCCGGTGACGGCCGGCGACGATTGTAAAGAATCCAGTGACAGGAGATCTTGAAAATCAAGAAAAACCAGGCGGCTTCTCCAATGTTCCAGGTTCTGCAAAAAATCAGAGACGAAAACCTCTGTGTCTTCTTCGGTAGCGACTGGAATTCGAATTTCTCTGAAAAGACTCGATCCGCGTGGTCCAGCAGAGATCGCAAAAAACGATCTCTCCACGTGCAGAAGCCTAAAACTGAATCTGTTCTCTGTTCTTCTCTTCAACTGATCGTGTGGCCCAACAGAGATCGAAGCCGATCTCTGTTCTGCAACGAAGACTACGTGCAGAATACCGGATCAATCCTTGATCTGATCGGTCGATCGCAACGTAGCACAATCCAACCTAGGAAACCTAGGCTCTGATTACCACTTGTTGTGCGCGTGTATGTGGAAACGTGAATAAGCGATCGAACAAACAATCAACCACACACAAGAACAAGAGAATTACGTGGTTCGGCAAACTTGCCTACGTCCACGGAAAAGAAACTCGACTCTCCTTTGGATTCACTCTCTGTATGATATGCAGTACAGTCTCATATGGGTTACACATTACATGAATATATAATGCTCTCTTTCTTATTCCCCAAGAAACCCTATCCTAGTCAATAAGAAAGTCCTGGTACAATTACCAAATTACCCATAACTCTGAACCCAATTGGTCTAGACCCACTAGGCCAACATTTAACATATGCAATCTTTCGCTAAGACAAAATTTTGAATTACCATAAAGAAAAGAAAATGTTTTGGACCCATTTTGTTAGAACCATATGTTCAGCGATGCAATCCATTTTACTGATTAAAAAATAAAGAGTGATGACAATCCCTTCATCTAATGCATTCCCACATTCTTTCTTTCTTTTTTCTTTTTCTAAGTGAGTTCACTCGCAAGGAATGATACTATCTACTTGAAGACCGAATGATCAATCCCTGGACATATGTGTGATACATGTTGGAAGTAGATGGGCCTTCCAGACAGGACTATTAAAAGAATTTATCCGCTTAACACAAGGATCTGACATCCGAATCTCGCTGGGACAAATCCCAGTATCTGAAACCCTTTTCTTAGTGTATTAAAATCCCAGGCCAAATTACGAGAAGAATAAATCTGAACATACAATTACTCGATCTACAAGGAACTAGTGCAGATCTATATTTGAGGAACTCTATTGTGCTCAAATCAAGTCTTGGATCTTGTGTCTCTGCAAATCCTCTTTGCAGACACAATCTCCCACACCCTGTATTCTTCCACGCTATGATCCAATTGAGAAATCTTCTCAAAAAGAATAGTGGGGTCGCAATTGAGAAACTGTTCTTCAAGGAACTCGACCAGAGATCAAGAGGAGAGAAGAGAGGGGAGGAGAACTCCAAGAAAAATGTCCAATAATGATATAGGACATCCCGCTCTAGTATGGTATTCCTTGCACACACCTCTTTCTCTTATAAGTTCTTATTTGAATATATATATATATATATATATATATATATATGTATGTATATATATATATAAGTTCAGGCTAGCATGGGGACCACTAGGAATTCCTTGGATATTACTCCAACTTATGCATCTGGACCTCACATCTCACGTAAGATCCTGACCAACAGTTAGTTAACCAATAGTTAATTATAAATAACATCACTATAATTGCATTCCAGTTCTAGGAATTTTACAAGAAGACCCTAAGCTTTTCAATTACTGCAAACAAGCCCCTCCATCAATTAATTATTTTCATGAATCCATTGGAAAATAATAATACTGTCTAACCAATGTGGAGTCAGCTCTTATTATCCTTGTGACCCAATTAATCACACTAATCATCGATACCATCAAATTAACTCTTAATCAGAACGGATGCGCACTTGTCAATGATAAATTCCATTAATCATTTCTAGGGGATATTTGTCTTAAAGATGACAAATTTCATCTTGAGAATATATGTTCCCACGGCTCCACTTCCATCTATCCAAGATACTAAGGTGTTGACCAATAGTTAGCCTTACTCATTGGTAAGTTAAAACAAATGCATAGAAGAAACTTGAGTTCATTATTCTCTCAGGATTAAGAGCTTATTGATTGGAAATTATGAGAGCGTTCTTTAATAAAAGACAATGCTGTATATAAGTTGTTTTTCATGGTCTTTCAGTACATCCAATGTACTAGCACAACAATCCGGAGTCTTTCATTCCGATGGTTGAAACAAACCACACTATCTCATAGTGACTACAATGCTACAACCTTTCAGATGAGATGCTCAATCCCATCACCGATTGTGAAAATATTTTAAAAATAAGAATTGTGACATATGCCTCCCGCATATGAATTTCATCTACATGAATCACATTTAATATACTTATGGGCTCTTATTCATCTCATGAACAAACTTGTCATTCTATATCAGAATGTGTGCAACAATTTAAAAAATCCAATTCCTCTTGTAAATAAAAGCATGAATATATATATATATCAATTAAGAAAATAAATAAAATAATTTATATCATCTACTGGATTGATGACATACAATCTAATAATATTGATGTGCTAAAATCACTCAAATCACAAGTGTGTTGCCATCTATTGCATTTCCATTGACTTGATTAGCAAAAGGTGCGGATGGTTCATTTAATTTAAAAAATAAAATAGAAAAAAATTCAACCATGGTAACTGTTCCCATCAATAAAAGTTAAAAAGGCTGAAGGCATACAGAAGATTCTAGATCTCAATTAAAAACAGAGAGAGAGTTGTAAATAGGTGACACATAAACATGGAACAAATTAAATGGTTATGAATCAAATTACCTTTAAAAAAAAAAACTCTATGCAAACATATCAAAATTACAAGATTACTTCTACAATCCCCCATCTCCTCTATTTGCCCTTTTAGGCCATTGTAAGGGAACCCAACAAAGCCACTCTAATAGAAATCAAATGTCTGTACAGCTCATTCACTCTCCCCTCAAACTTCCTAATCCCTTGCTCTAATTCTCCACTCTTCCTCCCCAAACCTTCCACTCTCTCCCTCAATTCCCACTCCCTCACTTCACCTCCTGACCGCTCGATCAAGCCCCTTACATCCCGCGCCATCTCCACCGTCGATCTCAACTCGTCCAAAACTGGCCCACCACCTTTCCTCCCCTTAACGACCACCACCTTCTCCAACTCATGCAATGAACTCTCCCATGACTCGGCCCTTGCCGACTGAGTCACACCCACCCCGCCTCTCCTCTTGAATGAGAGTAAGGTGGATAACATCCCACATACAAGCACACCCATTGCCTTGGATGCACCCAAGACCTCATGAAACTCGCTCTTGCTGAGACCCAACTCGCCATGTGGCCTCTTCTTCCTCTCTCCCACCTTCTTCAACCTGGAGGTGCACTTCTCCAACTTGTTGCACCTCTTCCTCTCTGTCTTCAAACATGCTGCCAGAACAAGCTGTGCTCTTGCCAATGCTGACTTGGTTGGCTTTGATCCACCCTCAATACAGTGCAATCCCACTGCTATTGACTGTGTGTATTGCACCATTGCCTCCATCCGCTCGCGTAAGATGTTGCAGGCGTCCAACAGCTCCACCACATCGTCGAGATAGTGTTCGACCCAGCTCCGGTCGATGGCGCCTTGAGTTGGGTCTGTGGCTATTGATTCGATGGCCTTCTTTTGCATGGAGACGGCTACGTCGAGTGCTTGAAGGACCCAAGTGGCGCTCATGCTGGGTTGGTGCTGCAAGTGGTGGACCTCCGCGGCAAGCCACCCACTGAAGTATTCTGGGGCTGGCAAGGGAACGACCGGAGAGGGAGAGAGTCTCGCCGGAAAAAAGAGGGAGAAGATTGCTGAGGGGGACATGGTTGTGGTAGTGAGAGTAGACCTTCAATTTCCTTAATATGTAGTGTTTGGACTTTGAAAAGGAAAGAGGTTTCTTGGATTTGTGAGGGATCTTTTTGGGATGATCCATGCTTTAAATTAATAGTTACTGGAGAACGAGGAAAGGGAAATGTGGGGCTCACTTTGATGATGTGGATGGACACCTAATTGTCGGTGTAAGACTGTCGTCAGCTGTATATGACACTGTGTTTCACTAGATGAATGACACGTGGCATGTCAAAAGGATGTGGGGCTGATTCGAGTGGGTGAGTAACTAATAATATGATGGTGACATAAAGATTCAATGATTTGGAGGTCGAATATCCTATAATTGTGAAGGCCACTTTATAGTATGATCTAATTCACTAATATGATCATGTGCCTCTTTCTGATTAGATTTAGATGATAGTTTAAACTTTTAGAGCAATCAAAGTGATACGGATTGTGTTCTAATTTTGATATATATTATTATTTTATCAGCTTAAATTTTTAGAGCAAGTGATTGTCAATATGATATCAGAAAAAAAGTCACTTTATTCTCCGAAAAAGAGTGTAGTTTCTACGAAGGAGCCCACACGTACAGGAGGTGCTATAACTTTGATATAGATTGTTGCACTGTTCTCTATCAGCTTAAGTCTTTAGAGGAAGTGGTTGTCAACGGGTTGATTACCTGAAAATTTTGATTTAAATGCTATTTAGAAAGGGGTGTTTAAAAGGAGTGACTATGATCAAGTAGGGTGTGCCCCACTAACATAATTTATCCAACTGGCAGAAAAAAATGATCAATTGATGCAACCATGGGAGCATTTATTGTGATTCGGCACTAACTCACAAGTGGAAATAATTATATATTCAAAGGTCTCTTTTGTGTAGAGTCATGCTTGGCAGGACCTTGGGAATGCATGATGGAGGACAGACGAGGATGATTGATGTTAGGTGAGTAAGTCCAACATGTTGTCGAAGCTACATAAAACCACGTAGCCATGCAATGGCACCACGTAGGGTAGGGTAAATCCTTTGCAAGCCTTTTTTGTGCAATCTCTTCTTCACCATTGATTCACCAATCCAAGACGTCTCATACTCATCCCACGTTGGCTTCTTTTGCCCACAACCTAATTTCTGTTAAGTCAATGAAGATGCTGTTAAATGTAGCATCTGGCCCGTTACATATGTCTGTTCTGGAAGTCAGCATTACAGTTGTCTCAAATCTGAATTTATACTGTTTTCAGAGCTCACTCTTACTTTTTTTTTCTCTAAAAGTCGGGTAAAATCAATGGGATCCCTAGGTGTTAGTACAAGTGGACTCAACCTTCTATTTTTGAAAAGGAGGAATCAGGGGTCAATACCAAGACCTCTAACTCCGGAAGAGTGAGAAACCGTGGTCCTGATCACTTGGCCAATCCCTTAGATTTAAATATATATATTGTTATAAACATAAACTATGCACACATCAGGTTTTGATATGGTGCAATGAACCCACCTTGGCCCACTTAGGGCTATGAAAATCATGATTGACGTGTGCAAAATATCAAGACCCCATTACATTATTATTCTATAACATTCTAGTTTAATGGCTTTATAAGGGCTTTTTTTTCTTCTTCAATCCAACAGTAACAGTTGGATGTATATGAGAGAGTTAACTTGAACATAGATATAGGCAATCTGCACCACCATCACACCATGAGTTCATCACGCCGGATCATAACTCTACACAACATATACACTATGCATCATGGTATTTGATAGTGCCTTTTTTTTTTATGCTCGCAAAACAGTATAATTACCTCCTTTTTTTCTCTCTCTCCAGTACATACACACCCATGGAAACCCGCACTAACCAAGTCTCTATCCAACGGATTCAGGGATCGATCCCTAGTTGTATTTATGGATAGAGATGCCTCACTTGGAACTACAAGTGGATTGACAAAGCTACCTAATATTGGGTATTTTCAAAAAAATTATTTCTTTTAAAGTTTTTGTAAAATAATTTTCAGCATAACAAAGTGACAAGCAAACTGATAAACCAGTTCGACACTTACATCATGCATTAGGGACACTTAGATGGCCATTACAGGGTCTGAACCATTTTTGAAGTTTAGGCACACCAATGACTTGCCATAAACTGTAGCAGTAGTACTTTGTGCCTGTGAAAACACTGGAAGAATAACTCTAAAATAGTTTGATGGTGAGGTATATTTCCCTCCATTACAAAGGGGTTCAAGGCTCCAATTAAAGCCCTCTATTAGTTTCAGAAAACAATCCACTATTTACTGACTGCAGGGTTTTTTTTTTATGAAAAAAAAAATAAAAAAATGATGAACTAGAAATTAAACTTTGACAAAAATTCACAAAGCCAATCAAGTTCCAGTGCCAAGCATAAGTTGTCACAGCCACAAGAAATGTGAGGAATGGATGCAGATTCACCTTTATTGGGCATTTCAAGTTGTCTGACTAAGGTGGTAACATTTAGCTGTATTATCATATCAATGAACCTGTAACAATTGGATCAAAACACATTAAACCATCCATGCTGTGCATTCTTGGACCCACGGCCATGATCATCCAATCAGGACATCGGGGGCTAGTGCAACCCATGAAGCCATGACAGCCCCTCTAATCCACGTCTTAGAAACTGGATCATTGGATGCAAAGCACTCACTGGATCATTTCTCTCAAGTCTCAAAAAACCTGGCCAATGATAGAACTGAGCCAACCCTTGTTATGCCTGACAAACTATGATGCACGGATACTTCGAAGTGGGTAACGTATCGTGTCATATCGTATCTGATACTTCACTTCTTATGTGTAAAATCCGTGTCCCTGCCATGTCTATGGTGTATCCGTGCCATATCCATGCCGTGTCTGGGCATCATAGCTGACAAACAAGCAATGAGCCCAACACCGGCCGGTACTCAGCCCTCTTGACTCTCAGTGGACACATGCCATGGTCCTGCAAGGTCTGGCAACGGGCCTCTAATGACTCAGTCTCATAGGCCTAATAGCATAGGTGGAGAATAGTAGAGGTATGACTGGGCTGCAACGCTGAAAAAAAATGGATGACTGATTTGATGGGTTAGAAAACAGAATTGGAGAAGGAGCAAGGGCAACAATTAGCTTTAAAATGAAGGAAAGATGCACTTAATTGATGAGGAAGCTGACAGCAAACATGAAAGAAAGAATTATCATTCTAGGGTTTTAAGAAGCCTGAACATGGCAGCTGCTTCCCTAATCTGTGAGAACTCAGATGCAGAATTTCCTGCGCTGCTATGAACAGATCTTGAACTGCAATCACAACAACCAAATTGACTGAAATCAGTTACATATTTGGCAACATCTGCATTGTCTGAGTTAGTTTAATTACAGGAGAACCATCGAACACTCTGCACAAATCATAGAATACAAATAGTACCAAACGTTGCTTAAGTTTATGTGCCTAGGCCTGACATGGATGACCATGAAACCTGTTTACCAGACTACCGAAACAGCCCGATCTGAAAATTTCAGATTCGGGCCTATTTTAGGACCCCATTAGATGAACAGATCTAGTTTTGGATCCATACCTAACTACCCAAATGCTAGATAGGCAAGTAACCAGACATGGTCATGATGCTAACATGAAAAATCAATTATGGGCCCAATTTCGGAACTAGTTGACAAACAGATCTCAATTCAGGTCCACGGTAATAGACCTGTTCAGTAATCTGGTCAGATATGGGTCTCCAAAACCTAATGAGATCCAGGGTTCAGGGTACAGATTACCGTCAAATCAACCCAAACCTTCATTTGCATCGCTAGAAGAGAAGGTTCTTGCGTGTACTCAAACACACAAGCATTCAACTTGATCCATCTCACCAGATACATAGTCCATCTTATGATCTTAACACATAATAGCAGAAATACAATTACTTTAAATGTACCCAACATCCATAAACATAACAGAGAAACAAGCACAAAACATTTGTGCACCTAATGTCCATGGATCCACCTGGCATGCACACTTATACAAACACATCCAGAAACTTCTACATCCATCTTCTTCATCAAGCAAACAAAAAGGCAAGCGTGAATGGTGTATCCTAAGAACACTAGAGATACAACATGATCAACATAAGATGCCAACTAGAAAGACATTAAAACTGCAAGGAATTATTACAAGAGATAAAATACAAGAACAAAAAGCATAAAATAAGGCCTTCCCCAAGAGCCATGTCATTGCAAATTTTAGAACAATGGAGTCTTTCCTAATAAACATGTCTGAGATGTCAGAAAATCTTCAGAAAATGTTGCCTTAGGTATAAAATTGACATAACCAAATGCACATGTAATTGTGGATACAAGTAGTCATTGACTCATTCATACTAATCATTGATTATCTTATTTCGAATGAGGCTCCGAAGAAAAATGCACACCAATCTCACCAGTCTGTTCTGTATATACTTGTCCTAAAAGGAAGGAGAATAATGCAAGAAAAACAAGTATTTCAACAAATACTAAGAGCATGTTTGGTAACAGACAAGGAATCCATAGATCTGATGATTCTTCACTACCACTGGAACAAGGATTCCTCACTGTAGATTTGTATAGTTGAAGATTTCACATTGATATTAGTGTGCATTCCACTTAAGAGAGGATTTTCAAATCTTAAGGGGGTTGTCGGATCTGAAAATCCTAACAAATAAAGATTTCCATTCATCCAGATCCTCATGAATTTACAATTGCCAATCATGGATTTACCACAACTTTATGGAAATCGAAAATCTTTTCCCTAAAGATTTGGTTGCCAAACGTGACTTAAAAATAGTTAACTAACTCAATGTCAATATCAGAGATACTATCGATCATGCTTGCATTCCAAACGCAAGCAAAATCAACGAATTCTACAAGTGAATGTTTAAATCAAGGAAGGATCTTGAACCACAAGAGTCAGTACTAGCTTCCAATCCAATTTTCAAGTCTAAAAAATGGACACTGGTGTTTCAGATCTCTTTCATTAACAATTATGTACCTTCGAATTTAAAATAGCCTTTAACCTCAACGCAAGCCATGATCGTATCTCAAGAAGACTTGAGTTTATCAAGTGGACACTAGTGTTGGCTCCTCAATCAGGGCCCACTTAAGAAAAATCAAACCAATAGCCCCACACTTTTCTATCAAGACTTTTTAGTTGTTGAGGCCTACGATCAAATGATGTATAGAACATTTGCTTTTTTTTTTAATACTTTATTTAACTATTTCAAAAGTTATCAATCTGAAGTGGGCCATTTGGTTAAGCAAAGTTTAATGAGTACTATTACTTCAGTTATATGTAACATTTAATTGTTTGGATATTACGTAAGTGACCCACTAAAAAATTTGATATCTTTATACTAATACTACAATTCTATTTCATTATTAATTCATCATCGTCATCATCAAAGCCTTGTCCCAACGATCTTGGGGTCGGCTACACGAATTATGTTTCTCCATGCTTATCTATCTTGAGCCAAATCATTAGATAAGTTACACCTCTTCATATCTATTTTTATCACCTCCATCCACGTCATCTTTGGCCTGCTCCTTCCCCCTTGGTGGGCCATCAACCTTCATGGGCAAACTTTTCCTTACCGGCACCGTTACTAGCCTATGTTGGACATGTCCAAACCATCTCAAACGAGTTTTTCCAATTTTATCCCCTATTGTTGCTACCCCTAAATGCTCTCGAAGGCGCTCATTTCTAATTCTATCCTTCCTCGTTTTGCTCATTTCTAATTCTATCCTTCCTCGTTTTACCACACATCCACCTCAACATTCTCATCTCTGCTACATCCATTTTGTGTATATGATGCTTCTTGATTGGCCAACATTCTGCTCCATAAGTCATAGTTGGTCTAATCGCTGCCTTGTAAAATTTCCCCTTCAATCTTGTTGGCATTCGTCGGTCACAAAGCACTCCCAAAGCAAGTCTCCACTTCAACCATCCCACTTTAATCCTATGTTTGACATCATCAATCTTTCCATCCTTACTAATTATAGAGACAAGGCAGCGGAAAGAATCACTTTGTGGTGTCTCATGATCTTCGATTCTCATAGTAGTTTCAGCCCTTTCTATATGCCCTTTGAAGTTACAAACCATATATTCCGTCTTTGTACGGCTAATTTTAAAGCCTTTGGATTCTAAAGCCTCCCTCCATCTCTCGATTTTTGCATTCACACCATCTCTTGATTCATCTACCAACACAATATCATCTGCAAATAACATGCACCAAGGTACCTCTTCTTGAATATGAGCAGTTAACTCATCCATAATTAGTGCAAAAAGATAAGGGCTTAGAGTTGACCCCTGATGCAAACCTATGGTCACTGGGAACTCTCATGTTTCTCCACAAGTAGTTCTAACACTCGTCACTGCTCCTTCATACATGTCCTTAATAATTTTAATATAACCTCTTGGAACATTCCCTTTATTTAAAACCCACCAAATTAAATCTCTAGGTACCTTGTCTAGGCTTTTTGTAGATCGATGAAGACCATATGCATATTATTCCTCTTTGCTCGATATTTTTCCATTAATTGCTTAAGTGAGAAGATAACTTCCATCATTGACCTCCCAGGCATAAAACCAAATTTATTTTCATATATCTAGGTCTTATGTCTAAGTCTTGGCTCCATTACTCTCTCCCATAGTTTCATAGTATGACTCATAAGTTTAATCCCACTATAGTTGGTACAGTTTTGTATATCTCCCTTGTTTTTGTATATAGGTACTACAACACTTTTTCTCCATTCATCTGGCATTTGCTTTGTCGTTAATATCTTATTGAAAAGTCTAATTAAACAAATCTCCCCAACTTCTCTTAAGCAATTCCAGGCCTCAATCAGGATGTCATCTAGACCCATAGCCTTTCCTCTATTCATTTGTTTTAATGCTTTCCTCACTTCCACAACCCTAATTCTACACAAAAAAAAAAAAAAAAAAAAAAAGTATGCTTTGCTACTGAAGCATCATATTTTGTTCTTATGTCTCCTATATAGTCTTCATTTAAAAGTATGCTAAAATATTCCCTCCACCTTTCTTCGATATCGTTATCCTTCACTAGAACTTTTTGGTCATTGCTCTTAATACATTTGACATGATCTAAGTCCCTACTTTTCCTTTCTCTCATTTTTATAAGCTAAAAAATATTTATCTCTCCTTCTCTTGTTCCTAACCTATTACATAGGTCATCATACGCTTTGCACTTTGCATCCCTTACTACTTTCTTAGCTTCATTCTTTGCCTTTTTGTACATTTCATCCCTTACTACTTTCTTTGCTTCTTTCTTTGCCTTTTTGTACAGCTTATAGTGTTCCATATTCCTAGTACCCTGCCAAACTTTCTAACGTCTCTTCTCCCAAACGGCTTCCTGAACCTCTATACCCCACCACCAGGTTTTTTTTATTATCATGCCTCTTCCCTTTCAACTCTCCAAGCACCTTTTTAGCAACCTTCTTAATATAGTTAGCCATTTGAATGAAATTTACATTTTATAAATATATATAGATATAAAGTTTTTAATTTTTTCCGACAGGAAAGTCTGAATTGGGATGCCGAAATGCCTAATAGACCAAAATCTTTGATTTTGGAGCCAAACAGAAACCTGGTCTAAAACGAAATTGACAACTATGCTTCCAAGAAAAGAATATTCTGATAATTGATGCCACGACAGTTATATCAAAACCGTGGCAATTGCAGATCTACTCTATTCTTAAATCAGCTTAAAATAAAATTTAAAAAAAAAAAAAAAAAAACCTCTGATGTAGCCAGGCCCGATAAGCACCACCTAAGCTTCGTGCCATACAAGCAACAAGCATGGTAAATATCAACCAATAGGCCCAATACATACCATATCAACTGATATGCACCGATACAAATTATCAGTGTGAAACCTGGTTCACATGTATTGCCCGCTATGAGCAAAACAGGCCACATTACAGCCAACACATCGCCTATGCACCATACGGGCATGAAACAAGCTAATAGGGCCAATATAGTGATGCAAGCCAGACAATAGGTCGGCCAACCCATTAGGCCCAATCATAGGCCCAAGGGAACATCCCTTTATTTAGGAGTTTGATTTGTTTAGGATTAATATTAGTATGTTTCCTATTTTAGGCATTATTCAAATATTAGGAAATATTGTTATTTAGGGATTAAGCCAACTCTATATAAGGATGTTAGTTATCATTGTAATGCAGTGCTTATTTGCAATTAATTAAAGGTTTTCTTTGAGATTTATCTCTTATGGTTATGGTGTTTTCTCCTCTCGTGAGGATGCCCTAGTGGCTAAATCCATCATTGAATTCAATTAATCCTTCGGGAGATTGATCTATTGGTTTAATCGGGAATCCGGGCTGAGCCAATTTGGTATCAGAGCCAAAGACCGGTCACCGGGGAGACGTCTATCCTTCCCAGATTTCTATTCCGTCGCCACCCACCCACCCCCATCGTCACCACCAAAACCAACCCATCCCTAATCCGACCAAACACCTTCATCAAACCCAAATCTGCCCAAGCCTTCCAAACCCCCTACCCAAAACCAGAACCCACCCCTCCACCGAAATCCAGATTCCCCAAAACTTACCCAATTCTCTAAAAAAAACCAAGACACCCCACCCAAAACCCTAGCCCCACCATCAATCACAAACCAAAACCCACCTTCCACCATACTCATCTAGCAGCACCATCAGCTTCATCATCGCCAGCCAACAATCCATCGCCCTCTACAGCAACCAGCAGCTTTGCCTCTATTTTATCACCATCGCAAGTCCTGCCTCTATCCCCTAGCACTCCTCTTCGTTTTCTCTGAGTCGAAACAGTAAAGAGACTTAAGCCCTTTCTTATTTCTCTTCCTGCACGATCTCCAGGACAGAGCAAAAGGAGGGGTTTTTTTTTTGCTCTCCCACGTGCTTGGCCTTCTACAGTTCGGGCCTGACCTAAGTCCAGGTCCAACCTGTGAGCCCAAACCCATTCCACTAGAAGTGAAAGAAAAAGAAAAAAAAAAGAAGGAAGACAGAAAGTGATCAATCCCTCAGGAAATTGATCTATAGCATCAATTGGGGATCCGTGCTGCGCGACATAGGCTCTAATTTTATTTTTTCAGTGAAAAAAGAAAAATCACACAGACAGCTGAGATACCGATCCACATCTCAGTGTATGCACCAAAAGACTTCACCTAAGAGAGGGAATTGTCTAGACTCTGCACCAAACAGCAAGCATGCAATCCATCATATTTACTCGAAAGTGCTACAGATTACACCTACATTAGAATTTGATATGCTTTGTACAGAAGTCATATGCACTCCTTCAGTCAAATAAGGAATCCTAATTAATAGAAATCTCTTAGAACTACTTAAATCAGAAATACAAATAAATTCCTCTTTGTAGGACTCGAAAAAGAAAACCGAAAGTAGCACAATTCCGCGAAATGTTAACAAAAACAAAATTGAAATAACTAGCATTTCCTCACTGTGTGTACTGTGTAACATCACAAGGAGCCAATGGATGGTTGTGGCCTTGAGCCTGGTCTGTAGCTTTATCATGGGTCTGGCTCACAGCTTTGTCATCAATGGCTTTATTGGAGTTTCCAGCTTCTGATCTGAATAAGCTTTATAGGAAAACTCAAACAAAACTTTACCACACTGAAATGGTAAAAAAAAAAAAATCAAAGAGAAAACACGTTGGAAGAAAATGAAGGGAACCTTTTCCCATGTTTATCAGTAAGCAAACTTTTTTAAATGGAAATTAAGAAAATCAAGATAACAAACAAAATTTCATAACTCAAACATAAAGATACAGAAAGAAAACTATAAGGAAATTAAAGACAATCCAAAGCCTAAAAAGCATCTAACTAAAGTATACCAAAAGCCCTAAAAAAAACTATCTAAGCATTTTTCAATGAGACATCAAAAATGAGATATCAAAAGGTAAATTTATGAAATAAAAAAAAATCTTTTATAATGCCGTAAAAAAGTAAAGAGAAAAAGAAAAAACATATTTCTCTTTCAAAACACTATAGAATTTTGAAGCTCAACTAAAATTAGAAATTTCAGTGAAGAAAAGTTAAAAAAAAAAAAATGCAAAGAAAACGTAAAAATTAGAAGAAACGAACATCACATCACTTGTTAGAGTCAAACTGGCATTGATTACCAAACACTTGCCAAAGGAAGCTTTGAGTCTACTTTCAAAAAAGTAACACTTAGCCAGCTTCAATTAGTTGGAATATAATTCACAGAAATGATGCTGATGAAATATCAGATGGCCCCTACTTCTGACATCTACAGCTTCTTTGTTTATTCAATAAAAATGAGAACCAAAACAATGGAAGTAGAAAATGAGGATTTGTCCGATTCCTTTTCCTCGCTCCAAAGAGAGGAAAAGAGTTACCAAATTGTCTCTCTTCCACTCCTTGTAAATAATTGAAAGGACCATTTTTGTCTAAAGGAAATTTTAAAAAGCATAAATATATAGTAGATGATCATCTAAAAAAGGGCCAAACCTGGATCTAAGGTCAGGTACCCCACCAATCTGCCTTAAAATACCAGTATAGTGTGAAGTTCTGTTTTCTTCAAAATATTTTTGCATATCGCTAAATCAAAAGCAGATAGATAAATATATAAAAAGTAAAAAAATTCTGGAAGTTAAGAGAAGGACCTTAATATTTTCACAATATGATATGCAATTAGATATGTGAATCTCGGTCGGAGCCTCAACAGCTGTTGTAAGCCAGTTCACAACTTCCATGCAATGCAGGCTAATTGCCATATTCATAAGAACTGCGGAATATCTGTAACCACAAAGATATAAGGAACTAAAAGAGAAATATCTGCTTAACCATCCAACACAAAAAAAAAATGAGAAAAATTTACTCTGCAATTTCAGCATAATGCACCAGCTTTATCAGCACCTCAACAGCAATAAGTGGCTTGTGTTCCACTAGTTCCTGTAAACAGCCAAATTAATCTATCAAGTTAAAAAAAAAAAAAAATGAATTGTAAGGATGAATCAACAGTAACATGGAATCCAAATCACACACAGGTAACCTTCTTGGAGTCAGTCCACAATGATAGACAAGCTTTGGGTCATTTGCAAGCTCCAGCAAAACTTGCTGAAAAACCAGTTCACATTATGAACAAAAAATGATGACCTCCTGAGTCCATCAAGTTTACCAAAAAGAATGAAAAGCCCTCCATGTAACCATAGCTAGTGAGCTGGCCCAATAACTCAAGAACACTAGTCATCAAAAACAGCAAGGAGCAGAAGCAATAAAGCAACATAAAAATTTTAGGGTAAAATCCAATGAAAAAAAAAGGTAATAGTAAGATTTAAGAGTATCAATTAACAAACAAAATTACATTTGGATCAAACAAAAGCCAATATTGTGTGACCACTCCTGAAAATGCTTCTTGTCATCTATACAATACCTGCCCAATTGACATGGTGCGCTTATTCTTATAGGCATTCAACACTACAATATTGCCAATCTCAAGTCTCAACTCCTTATGTCTTTACGTAGATCTGAGCATCCAGAAAGGTTTTATTGTTATCAATTTTATCTATCTCAGGGAGTTTGACTGCTTCCATGCTTGTAATTAGAAAGCTAAGTTGTACATATTAGAGAAGATGGAAGTGGAAACTGGAAATGATAAAAGGCTCAGAGAAGAAGCAAGAAAGCCATATCCATCTACTGCAGTAGGAATAGTCATTTGTTTCATTTATTAATTCATTGAACTCATTTAGAGTTCCAATACCATAGCTAGGTAGTGCCAGACTCAAGAGTCAATACTTTCTAATAAGCAATCCACTTCTGGATTCAATTCGATTCAATAATTCCCTTCATAACAAGGGAAGGGACTAACAGTAACACCAATCCCATTAGATTGGAACACAACGATACATTGAGAGAATTACTAATCATTTATGGTTCTACTCGATTTCTATCTCAATCTAAACAACCATTTAGGTGTAACCCTTGGTTACCAAATGCACGTGTTATTCTCGATGGACATCACATTTATATATTTAATGTGTGCATTATAGTCCCCGTAATTATAACCCATGGAATTCTTCCTTTATTGTCCTTAATTATCAACAGTCTCAATTCACCTCGTGATTAGCCTTAAAACTAATTTAGAGAGCACTTATAGTCACAAGAAGTACTCCTAGTCCATTCAAAAATCCAAAATCCATTGGACTCAATTTTCACTCACAATTAATGTCCTGGCTGGTAAAGGGTTCGCTTGAGCGGACTTCAAGTTCGCTCGAGCGGACTAAACAGAAAGGGGTTCGCTCAAGCAGACTTATTGTTTGCTCGAGCAGACCCAAACAGAAAGATGTTTGCTCGAGTGGACTTACTGTTCGCTCGAGCGAACCCATCATAATTTTAGTCCGAATTTCTGATCTCTTCCTCCTTCTTTTACTCTCCTTTCTCCATTACAATTCCTCAACCTGCAATAGACATTGGAACCTCCTATTCCCTCCTCATACATCATCCATCCACAAATAATACTTCTAATCATCCATTAACCATCTTAATCAATCATAAACAATTCTTAAAACTCAATGGGAAATGCACAAAATCCATGAAAACTCTACGAACTTCTACAATGATTAACACTAATCACAAGCAATTGCTTATACTTGCCTCTCTTAAAGCTTAGTGGCAAAAACCCCTTTTTTCCTCAACTTGGTTTGACACAATCTCCCTCCAAACTCAAACTCTAATCCATGAAACATACAAATGAACTCCTATGAGCCATTTATGCTGGAAATCTTCACTAACCAACCAATAGAGCTTGAAAGTTCTATAAAAGCACTTAACCACTTGGTGAAGAAGAATGGAAGAGAAAAGAAGAAGATGAAGAAGATAAGCCTAGGGTTGTTGAGGTGAAATGAATGAATGGCTCATTTCATTCTAATATAAAAGCCTCTCACACTAAAACCCCTCTTTATTACGTCTAATTACATTTTGAGTCAAACGAAGCCCTCATTTGATCCATTTGAGGTGAAATGGAATCGTGTCTATTATGAAAGTTATCGTACTATTCGAGATACACACGTTGGTATCAAGAATTTCTGTATTTGACGAAATACATGAAAACCCATACTTACGAAAAAGTCCTTAGCCTACCTTGTTTGAATCTAAACTCATTTTAACCAACTCAATTCCATTCAAATTCATTCCATTATGCTTAATGCATCATTTGAGACTAATTTGTCTCTTTGGTCATTAACCCAATTACCTATGCTTAATTAGCATTAATCCCAATTAATTAGTCTTGATTACGATTAGTTTGGGTCAGGGTGTAACATTGTCCCCTTGGCATTTTCCAAATTTCAGGTTTTTTGCATAGAATTCTGAATTTCAACCACCTGCAAAGGTCATTTTATCCTTCGGAATTCCCAAATTTCAACCCCCTTAGCCTGTTTCGTTTCTCTAACCAAGAGGAGGATTCAAGAATTCCACCATAGGGGACAGCTTTTGGAGATTACAAATTCTCCAACATGAATTCTTTGAATTCTTTGAAAGAAACAAGCCCTAAATATATAGAATACAAACGATCAAGACAGTTGTTATTATCACTATAAAATAGAAAAATGAAGAGTTCAAGGTTTCTTATGGCAGAAAGGGAAAAGGAGCATCCTAGCAAAGGTAAAAGTCAAAGATAAATCGATATAGGTATATCCATCAAAAAAAGGTTTGGTTATCGATATTTGGAAAAATGTTAAATTTCTTTACAATTTTTCGGCAAAAGTTCCAAAAAAAAAAAATAAATAAATAAAGTGCCAGTTAAGTTTTTGTTACACCCTGACCCGAACTAATCATGATTAAGGCTAATTAATTAAGATTAATGCCAAATAAGCACAAATATTTGAGTTAATGAAAATTAATAACCAAAGAGAGACAAATTACTCTCAAATGATGCATTAAGCATAATGGAATGGACTTGAGTGGTATTGAGTGGATTAAAAGTGAGTTTAGAGTCAAATAAGCAAGGCCAAGGACTTTTTCGTAAATACGGATTTTCACGTATTTCGTCAAATACGGAAATTCTTGATACCAACGTGTGCGTCTCGAATAGTATGTTAACTTTCATAATAGGCGCGATTCCATTTGCCTCAAATGGACCAAGTTAGGCTTCAAGTGACTCAAAATGTAATAAAGATAATGGAAAGGGGGTTTTGAAGTGTGAACTCTTATATTAGAATGAAATGAATCATTCACTCATTTCACCACATCAACCCTAGCCTCGTTCCTCTTCATCTTCTTCCTTTTTCCTCTTTCATTCTCCTTCATCAAGAGCAAGATTAGGACAGATTCACGGAGGTTCTTGAGGAGTGTAGCACCGTGTTCATCTTCTTCCTCAACCATTCCTCCATTTGTGAAGTGTGAAACTCGAAAGAGAACCCAAAATCTCTTTGCTTGGAGCTACAAGTAAGTAGATGTTCTTTCCTTGGGATTTCCAAGTTCTATTGAGTAGTGAGGGAAGGTTTCTAGCATAAATAGCTTAAGGGTCGTGCATTTTCATGTTTTCATGGAGTTAGGGTTTCATTTGGGCGTTTTTCATCTCAAAGCAAGTTGAGCAAGAGGACTTTGAGTGCATTGACTACAAGAGGCAAGTATAAACATTTCCTTGTGATCATTGTTAACCATTGTAGAGTTTTATAGAATTGCTATGGATTGAATGTGATGAATAATGGGTATTGGAAGTAAGGTTGTGAATAGTGGGTGTATGAGGATAAAATGAGATATTCCAATGGTTATTCCCAGCAAACATACCCTTTTTAAGACTGTTAGATTATTGAAATGAGGGGAGTTCAAGGAACTCATCCTTAGGAAATCTACTTCAGAACTTCTGAAGCTTGAAAATAGAGTTCTGGGCAAATTTCGGCTAGCCGCAAGGCTAACCGTGAGGCCAACCGCCGGAATCTAGAAAATGGGAGAGCTTCTGGAAAGCTAACCGCCATATTTCGGTTAGCCGAAATCCAAATTTCGGCTAACCGTGAGGTGACCGCGACCTGACCGAAATTGAGTCAGATTTTCCTGTCAAAAAGGCAGCTTCTGGAAAGCTAACCGCTAAAATTCGGTTAGCCAAAATTGAAATTTCGGCTAGCCACGAGGTAACCGTAAGTTGACCGAAAAATCGAGTCAGAAATATCAGCTTCTGGAAAGCTGACCGCAGAAATTTCGGCTAGCCGCCAAGTAGATTTCGGCTAGCCGCCGACCTAGTTTCGGCTAACCGCCGGGCTGACCGACATTGGCCAACACATTAATTATGAGTGAAAATTTGGCCAATCGATCGGACCTAACGGTCGGATCGACGAGTTTTGGATTTTGCGAAAGTTTGGAGCACTCCTTGTGAGTATAAATGCTTCCTGGATTAGTTCGAAGACTAATCATAGAGGAAAGTGAAATTATTAAGAATTAAGGATAGTGAAGGAAGAACTTCATAGTTAATAAATTGTGGTCTAAAGACTCCATGGGTGTTAACTACGGGGACTATAATGCATACACCAAATATAAATGTGATGCTCATCAAGAATAACACATGTATTTAGTAACTGTTGGTTACACCTATATGGTTGTTTAGATTGAAAATAGAATTAAATGGAATCATGATTGTCTAGCAATTCCTTATTGTAATATTGTGTCCCAATCTAATGAGATTGGTATCACTATTATTTCATTCCCTTGTTATTCGGGAATCATGGTATTGAATCGAATCCAGAAATGGATTGTTCACTGAAAAGTATTGACCGCTGAGTCTGGCACTACCTAGCTATTGTTTTAGAACTTTAAATGAGTTCAATGTATGAATAAATGAGACAAATGTCCAATCCTACTGTAGTAGATGGTTTTGGGGGCGTTCCGGAGCTCCGTGGTGATGCTAGTTGTCCCTGGCCCGGACACTAGTAAGTCCCACTATATTCCGATCGTATCTATGGGTATTGATCGATGCCTTCCGTTTGGAAGAAGAATCCTTCCTTTGAGGGAAGATGGTAATAATGAATCCTTCCTTTGAGGGAAGATGGTAATTGAAATGAAATGAATGCTATGGTAGTAGCCACCCTATACGTGTCCACATGATTGACTTTCATGTCTACTTATTGTTATTGTAGGAACTTTCCAAACTCATCTAGAATTGGAACTGTTATTGATATATTGAATGAGTCTAACTCATGAATTAACATGCTATTACAAGAATTGTTTATACATTGTTGAACCGTCGTGTTCATTAGTGTTATTGATGGCATTACAGGCCCGTTTGCCATTGCCGGTGCAGCAGCGCCCCCGGCGGGAGCGGAGGAGACCGCTCCGGTTCCTCCAGGAAGATTGAACGAATGGAATGGCCGGGATACCGTTTGATACGGGCATCCGAGTGCGAGAAGGAATATTTTATTTTGAGGAACATTTTGTGAAGTCATTCTTTTATATAATCATTTTGGATGTAATTAATGGTCATTGTACAATATTTTGGACATGCACTATTTGACAAGTAAATGATGGATAGGATACATGTATAAGAAACATTATTTTGTATACATGTAAATTGTAATTGATGTTGAAAAATGAAATTGTTTCCGCAGAATTGTATAATTGACAGGCTTATTGAGATTGTTATCCCCTGTGGATTTCGTTTTAACTTCCGTTAATTCGGAATTTACAGGAGTAAGTATGGCTTCACTGCTCGGGGTTCCGGATCTCGGGCCCGGTTCGTGACAGTTTTGCATGTTTGAACCTTGAATCATGAGTCTGGACTCTATGAAGCACTCACAAGATGAATTAGATAGACAAGTTGAAATCTAAAGAAAGTTGGTAGTGCGTAACGGAGACAAGTTGCAGCTTCGACTCCCCATGCATATGATTTTTCATTTTTAAATAAAAAAGAAGATCAACCAGTATCATAATTTTTTGCTAGGTTGACCTACTGGCCAGGGGTGATACTTCCAACTTGAAGGCAGCTGGAAGTCCCACAGATTGATCCTAGGGCACACATGTGATATGAAGGTTCCAACACCACTCTTGTGTTGGCCAACAAATATCATATTTGACCTAGCCCTACCAGGGAAGGTTTGGTATCACATGCTATATAGGCAACAAGGAGGTGTCTGAGACAATCAATTTATGTTCTGCATTAGGGTGATTCGTACTATACCCAACCTGTTGCCATGTTCAGGAGAAGAAGATGAAAAGGAGAAAAGCAAGGTGGACTACAAAATGCAAGCAATCTATCCATTTAAACCACTTCCTTGGTCCTTTGGTTTTCATATAAAAGTCTCACCTTTTACACAAATTGATCATTTTGCATTAACATTAATCCAAATTTAATGACAACTATGTAATTAGTAACATATATTTTATCAAATGAAGACTTAAAATGCTAATATTAAGGTATAGGATGAGTTGATCTGCTCAATATTCAGTTTCTCCTTGACCCACATCCGAATGTTTTCATTTTTTGTGACTCCCTTCACCATCATGCATTCAGGAAGTTCACAGAAAGCGAGTGTTTTACAAGAAATAAAGCCTGGTGCCCTGAAGCATTGGCCCCCCGTTGTAGCCATTGAGATACAAGTTTGGATCCATGTGTACAGACTTACTAGATTCGCAAGGCTCCTCAGTGGAGCCCATTGATTGAAAAACAATACTGCTCAAAAGTTAACATCTCCTATATAATCTATTGTCAAATTTCACTCCAATAGGACTTAGGCCATCGCCAGATTGATTGCTATAAATAGTTGAATTTTTATAAATCCAATGGAACATATGGGAGAGTGCTGCTGATCCAATGGAACATATGGGAGAGTGCTGCTGATATACCAGCTCAGTAGTCACTTCTTGAATCTACCATTGTGGCTTTCCTCTACCTAGCGGCTCTTTAATTTGTTGATTCAATGTTTTTAACATAATGTAGATAACATCCCTTTGGGGATGCGAAGAATCTGCAGCTACAAACACATGCATCCTCCTTTCCACCTCAATCCAACTGCAACCAGCTGGCTTTCTCATCTCCTTCATCTTCATCAATCTCCTCACTTCCTGAACACCATCCCATCTACCATCTGCTGCATATATATTCGACAGCACTACATAGTTTCCAATATTTTCCGCTTCAGAATCAAACAGGCGACTTGCCACAACCCGCCCAAGCCCCACTTCACGGTGGGTCTTACAAGCACCAAGAAGTGTCCCCCACACATTTGCATTAGCTTCAACAGGCATATTGTTTACAAAGGCATATGCTTCCTTCAAGTGTCCTGCTCGAGCGAGAAGATCAACCATACATGAGTAGTGCTCCATGGTGGGTTTAATGCCATGAATTTCACCAATGGAATTGAAGTGCTTCCACCCTTCTTCGACAAGACCAGCATGGCTGCAAGCTGATAAAACAGCAGTCATGACAACATGGTCTGCCTTTATATTGTATTCAAGCATCTGATTATAAACCTCAACTGCCTCCTTGCCCATTCCATGCATAGCATAGCCACCGATCATAGCAGTGAACATGACCAAATCCTTCTGAGGACTCATCTGGAAAAGCTTGTGAGCATCAATTATACTTCCACATTTTGAGTAAACATCTAACAAAGCTCCTTCCAAGCAAACATCAGCAAAGCAAGCTCTTATTGAATAAGCATGGCACTGTCTCAGTAGATGCGCCGAAACAAGATGGGCACAAACAGGAAGCACGCTCATGACACTCACCACATCTGGCTGCATACCGTGATGCTGTAACTCACAAAATAGATTAAGTGCCTGTTCAGGACAATCATTTTGTGCACAAGCTTGAACCATCAGATTCCACGTGGTGAGATCTCTCTCTTGCATCTGGTAGAAGATCGTCTCAGCGTCCTCTTTGAAACCATGCCTTACACAACCTGAGATCATTGCATTGTTCGTGACAAGGTTTTTTCCTGAGAGGCTTTTGAAAGCTTTGAATGCGTAATCGATGCTCCCACATTTTGCATACATGTCAAGTATTGCATTCACAACAGCCACTTCATGTGCTAGACCAACTCGAATGGAATATCCATGAACTTCTTTAATGATCTTCACATTGAAAGCAATAGATTCCCGAAGTAAACTTAAAATAGTAACAGAGTCCGGCCGTATCCCTTGATCCTGCATCCCATGTAAAAGCTCAACAGTCTTTGCCTCTAGTCCACCATCTGTGTAAGCAGCAAGCATTGAATTCCATGATATTAAATCTCTCTTTCGCATCGATGCAAATGTTCTAGACGCTTCTTCCAATTCACCACATTTTGAGTAGAAACTTATAAGAGAATTTTTTACCGCCATATCCTCACATATTTCAGGGCATCCAAGTACATACTCATGAATCTTTCTACCTTCACTCACATCACACAACTGGGCACAGACAGGAAGTACGCTGATGAGAGTGACGGAATCAGGTTTCATGCCTGTCAGAAGCAGTTCATGAAACATTTCTAATGCTTTAGACAGCCAACCATTTACGGCATATCCTGCAATGACTGTATTCCATGAAACTAAATCTCTGAAGTGCAACTTTCTGAAAATGTACTCAGCTTCTTTCATGTTTCCAATCCTTGAGTAAAAGGTTATAAGTGCATTGCAAACAGAAACATCAGCATCTAAAGCAGATCGCAAAACATAGCAGTGAATTTCCTTTCCAAAATATACACCTTCTAGAAGAGCACAGATGGGGAGAATGGTTGCAATTGTTGCATAATTAGGCCGGACACCTTCTAGCATTTGACGGAAAGATCCAAATGCTTCCGCAAATAATCCATTTTCAGCATATCCTGCAATCATGGCATTCCATGAGATGACGTCATGAGAAGCAATCTGATGAAACATTCCATGAGCATCTTCCAAAATGCTACCACATTTTGCATACATTGAAAGAAGTGCATTCCCCACGAGTGTCTGCAATACGAGTCTGCTTTTAATTGCATACGCATGAATACTCCTGCCAATTCTGAGAGCTCTCAGTCGGGCACAGATAGGAAGAACAATTGCAAGTGTAATTGCATTGGGTTTAGGCTCCTCCTCACACACATGCATCAGGAAGAACAGTTTCAGGACTTCTTCATAGAGTTGCGACCCTGCATATCCAGTCATGAGGATGTTCCACAAAACAGGATCTTGCTGACCCATTCCACAGAAAAGCCGGTAAGAATCATGTAAGGCCCTGCATTTTGCATACATGTTTATCAGGGCCTTCTGAACATCTACATGTGAATCATACCCTTCTTTAAGGACAGACGCATGAAGTCCTCTCCCTAATTCAATCATTGAAAGAGCAGCACATGATTTGAGAAGAGCAGGCAAGGAATTGTGATCTGGTCTAAGGCCCAATCGCAGCATTTCAGAAAAGAATGACAGAGCCTTAACATAATCAGCATTCATGCAACTGTCCCTGATCATGGCATTCCATGGTTCCAAATTGTGTTTAAGCATTTTGTCAAACAACACATTTGCATCACTGTAATTATCATTAACTGGGTAAGAAATCAACTTTTTCATGGCAGACTTTGAGACATGGTGGATTGGGATAGCATGAAGCGCTGTTCTAGCACTGATGTTTGAAAATGAGATGGAGTGGGTGTGCAGGATTTTCAACATAAAAGATCAGATGGATAGATCGATAGATATCTATAGAGAGAGAGAGAGAGAGAGAGAGAGAGAAATCGCTATCCAATGATTGACAATTTACTTTTTCCTCCTTTTCTTCCTTCTGGATGTGCAATCAGCTCCACAATTAGCAGACTCCATCTATTCTCTGAACAATTGAAGAAAGCAGAGATAGGTCATATTTAATTTTTCAAAAAAATAATTTAAAAAATAAAGACAGAAAGAAAAGCAAGTATGAAAGGAAAGAAAATGAGAGTTCTGTGCAGCTGGAGAAGCCCAAGATGAACCAAGAAAAATAAGAGACGAAAAATAAAATAATTGAAGAAATAGGTTTTCTTGAAATATACTATGGTATTGAATTTTAAAGTATAACATAGACGGAGTATTCAACATTCTATCACAAGGAAATTGCAATAGCCTGTTTGTTTCATGCAATTGAATTCCTAGGAATTCTCAGACCTTTTGTTTCAATAGGTGGTTAAAAATGCAGAAACAAAGGTGAGTAAAATGATCCTCAAATAACCTCCCCTTTAATGAAAATTAAATCAAGGAAAGATGGCCCATTACCCTAGCAATTCAAATCCTAGGAAAGTCAAGCCCCCCTCTACATCACTACTACCTTAGATTCTCCACCCCTCACTTCATACCCTTTGCCGCCTCATTAATAATCCTTGGGTGGAGCTCATTTGACAATGAATTCGTATGTATTATATGCAAACAAACAAGCCCTGAATGAAAATGGATTAGTTTAGTGTAGCTTTAATGAGACACATGGTGGATAGAGGATGAGAAAGATGGGGAACAGCACTTTCTACTTCACTATGTTTACTTGCTTTTCTCACTCTGTTGCTATAAGTTAACAGCAAGGAACTATTTAAAAGCTGCCTCGATAACTAAGAGACTGTCATGTAACAGTTTTGGAATTCAGCAGTATTGATCACAGGCTAGACCTTGTTTTAAATATATGCTAACAAGAAAGGTCCAATGAGGCAATGACAACCCAAATCATTCACCCAACTATAACCCACCTTGGGAATCACATGTATCTAGAATCACTTCAGTTGCACAATTCATAAGGAGAGAAAGAAAGTAAGAAAGGAAAGGCTTACACAAGCAATAGAGAAATCTCACTTTCACACACCTGCATTCCTTGCACCGAGCAGTCTAGCTTAGTGTGCGCACTGATGACACTCTCATAGGTGAATTCACTTGGGATAAGAAGATGGTCTTGAGAATTCATGGCCAAAGAAGAGATGGGGAGGAAAATCACCTCTCCCAAGTTGATTGGTGCGTTCCACCACACCATTCTCCTCACGGGATTTTCATCGAACAGTTGGTGTGCATGGAAAAAACATGGGCCGGTAGCTTAGCTTAGGAAAAAACATGGGCCGGTAGCTTAGCTTAGGAGTTGAAGACCGTTTGGAGTATTTCCAAGCAATATTGGATGAGAATGCAATGTTCACCTGCATTAGATTGAGAAACAATGTGTGCGCCTGTTTGCGTTACTTCCTACCTCTGCCGTTTTAAAGGCCAAAGAAAAACCAAGTCCATTTTAAAGCCATTTTGAAGTGAAAATTCCAAATAAGGGCTTACATTCTCGTCTTCTTTCCAAAAAGGATAAAGTTTCAAAACTTCTCACATTACAACCCTAAGTTTTTTGGTAAGTTTTCAATTAAGGACATTAAAATACCCAACTAATCTTTTGAACTTCCATGGCCCCCAATTCATATCCCCAATTGATAATAAGAATTGTCCAATATTATCATATTAAAATTGTAAGCATTATGGTTATTGGTTTCATAACTTAAATCTTAATTGGCACAATAACCCGTGCTAAGCACTGACATGACTCACGCGGCTAGGGTCTCTGCTCCATTTGACTATTTTGATGAGTAATTATGTATATGTATTCTATGGTGTAGTGGTTAGATTAGTTGTTTAAAAGAACAAAATGTTATGAGATCAAACCTCCTAACTTATATACATTGTTAGTTAGTTTTTTTACCATGGTGGTTGAATAAAAAAGGTCAAAATGGAAAGTAATCTTGTCAAAATTGAATTCAAAATCTTTGGCTTTAATATGTTATAATGGATTTTGAGAAATTTGTGACAAAGTTCCCATCCATCTAATTACATCTGAAACCATTGGTTATACTAATTTATTCATGTAATAAAAATGATGTTTTAACAAACATGGTGGTGTTTGACTCAAAAAAAAAAAAAAAAAAAAAAAAACAAACATGGTGCTGTGTATCACATGTGAAACATTTGCACAGGTTAAATTGGATGCGTAATGTTTACATGTATAAAACCCTTTTTTTCTGAAGATGATAAAACCCATTTTTCAATCCCAAAGCATAAGAGGCAAACAACCCCTTAAGGCATGTTTGTTTGTGTAAAATGGATGGAAATTAAGCACATAAGAATGCATGGTCAAATGAGTTCCACCAAATGGTGATCATAGAGGTGAAGGGTGAAGGATATGACGTGAGGGCCGATGGGCAAAGGATGTGTATATTCTACAATGTAGATGAGACTTGAGTTCTATAAAATTTGAATTATTAGGATGATGGTCGCGTATCCCTTCCCCATCTTCCCTTATTTCAATTTTACGAAGAGAGGAGGTTATCTAATATCACTTTTGGAAGTAATTGATTCTTTGTTTTTAACCATTTATAGAATACAGCCCTAAAAATTAAACTACACATAACAACCCTTACAAAATCAAACTAAACACACCCTTTCCTAGCCTTCAAAATTGGGCATGTCTTTAAAACGTTACGCCCAAATTACTTGTCTGCAACTCACTTGCTCAAATGAGTTAAGCAAACACAGTCAAAGATTTAGTCAGCTATGTTTTTAGTAGAGTTGCATTATTTAGTTCTTAAACTATATTTACTCCATGTCCTACACTCCTACTACCCTATTTTATTGTCCTAATTCATCCATTACCTATATATAACTTGCCCAGTGCTGGTGATGGCTTTGTGTCATTCATTGGTGCATTCAACTAAAGATCCATGTACATTGGGTTATGAGGTTATCCATCGCAACAAATATATTTATCTGGCTTCCCTGTTCCCATAGGGAGTAGTCCGGCCCAAAGGGTTGGGACACTCTCGGTTATCAATAAATAAATAAACTAATAAATACACTCTTGCTAGCAAAAATTCACTCTAATATAGTTTGCCACTGTGACGTCATTTACTTATAAAAATGTAAATGACCTTATAAAACATATCATTAAGACATTGTAAAAAAATCAAATGTTTGCATTTAGTCATAGCCTGGGGTCATTTGTCTTCTACCCATATATTACATATGTGAGCATATCCACTTATGTGAGCAAAAGGGTTTCTCCTCTAAGCGAGAAACTTCTTGTCATCGCGTCTCTAGTTTGGGCCTTAACACTATTAGATACAAAAACTGGATTCATATAGGCAAAACTTGTAAACTTAAATTTTAGATACGTAGAATTTACACAAGTGGAATACAATATCATGTTAACTTGAAAACACCACTCATAATTCATGAATGTTTTAAGACATGAAACTTAAGTCATGTTTGGAAATAAATTCCTTAAGGCGGGTTTAGTAAATAAAGAGGAATCCTCCAGCATCCAACATATCCTCAAAGAGGATTTCTATCATCCTCAAATGTGTGATCCAACGTTTTTTTTTTTCCTCAAAATCTATGAAAAATCAAGGGTTATATTTTCACCCCATAGCCATCCTTGTCTCTCTAAAGGAATTGAATGGTTCGGATTTTTCAAGTGGGGCACACAAGAATAAAAATTATATATTTTGAAGTTCGAACTTATTTGCAACTATCTCAACATTCATGATGGATCAACGGCTGATATCTAACATAATAGTCATTTTGGACCTTATAATTGTGATTAATGGTTCACATATTGATTGTGAGACCCATATAGTAGGTTTCCAAAACCTAAAAGACAACAAAAAATTAACCGTTTAAGTACTGTAGTGGTATATTACAAACGTCATCTCCTTGGCTCAGTTGAAAGTATCTTCAATGGCTCTTTTTATTTATTTATTTTCACATGATGGATGATGAATCACGCTGAGGAATTTGACCCCATAGCCGCTTTAGGCCTTATGAAGTGACTCAATGGTTCGGATTTCGCAAACGGGCCACCACATAAGTGAATCATGATCCAATGATCCAGACTTTTTTACAAATATCTAAAAATATATGATGAATCAACGGCAAAATTTTTTTATTATAGCCTTTTTGGACTTTCTAAACATGATTAACGGCTCAGGTTGTAATCTTAGGACCTATAAAATAAAAAAAAATCACAAAAAGCATAGAAATACAAGTGGCGGAACATTGTGGCTGCACTTTTTCTGAGCACACGTTGATTAACAAGTTCCGACGGGAGGAAGCCTCATCCTCAAGATATTCAAAAGCGCAGAAATACATAATCCATCATGCCATTTTCTCATATGCACAAAATATGAAAAATATGTGCAATCAAGGAAAAGCTCAATAAATTTACGCTGTGCATGTTTATCAAATGTGCCCGGGGATTCTTCATCGGTTTCCTCAAGAGGATTTGTCAAATCTACATTTGATAATCATAAATACTTGAGGATTTAGGTTAGTGTCTGACCTCCCTCCCAAGGAATTTGAAAATCTTTAATTTTGTGGATTTAAGCATTGATACTAAGTTTTCTCCACTATATGTTCAAGGTACAAATGCATATCGCGTGAAATCTTCAACAATACAAATCTTCGATGAGGACTCTTCAAATAAGATGCAATTAAGAATCCTCAAATCTTAGTTAACAAAAAAGATTTATGTTTGAAGCATCATCTCTCTCTCTCTGTCTCTTTGCTAATACTTTCACAATTACACTTAAAGGTCCCAAGGAAGGAATCGATTCCTAAGCATGCATGTGAGGCTAAGGTGCCAACATGACTAAGCCATGAGTGTGTTGGCCTCCACTGTCATTTCCACATAAGCCTTCTTAAGTAAATTTTTTCATATGGCTCTTATACGTTAAAAAAGCTCTCAAAAAGGCCCTTGTATTTTATGGTTTTACTACAACCTCTCTTAAGTCTTAACCTTCTACAATTACAATTATATAAAAATTAACTTGATTGCTCTTTTTTTTATTGACCAGCTCACCTTGAAGAAAAAAACTCATATAACTTATATTTTGAGTTAGAAGGATAAAAATATGAGTTTACCCCTTAATATCCAAAGACCTTAAACCAAAGTTTAGAATTATTTGAATTTACCTATTTCCTATGCATCCAAGCCTTTCCATCCTCATATCTTCATTTCTTTTTGTCATCATGCATTCACGTGAGCCCTATTAAAATTCACTTGAGTTAACAAGATCTTCTACTCTTAATTAAAGCGCATTTCCATCATTTATCCAAACAACTTTTTTGAAACATATTTATCCAAAAAACCAACACAAATTCACAATCAAATTGGAGGCCATTTTATAAAAACATGAAATGCAGAGGCCTTTTTGAGGCCTCTTGAAAATACAGTGCCCTTTTTTGTAAAAACCTCACATGATAATAGCCTGTTTGGCATCTTCACAGGCAATCAAAGGTGACCAGACCTAAAGATGCATGTGATGCAAACTACTGACACAGGTTAAAATCACTACAAGGCTTTTATCAGTAGTCCTTAAACCCTACACCGTGACAAAGCCCCCGCCTTCTCTCCCGCTCCCGCGTTAGATTCCTTCAACAAATCCAAAATCTGTTGAAGACCCATTTCAGATCCTCGTTTTCACCATCTGGGTTTTGCGTTTCTCATCCGATCGACGCAGATTTCTCGATCTATTGCGCTCTCGTAACAATGGCGGAGGAAGAAGTAACCGCAGCAGCAGCAGCAGAAGAAGCTACGATTCCAATTCCATCAGATGACAAGATAAAGGTCGAAGATTTGGAGACGGACGAGGAACAGAAACCGGCCATTTCCATCCCACCACCTGATGAAACCCTAGCTGAGCATGAAGAGTCAAATGCGATCTCCAACGGCGTCGAAAGCTGCATTGAGAAAGAAGAAGAGAAACCCGGTCAGCTCTCGGATTCCCCCGAAGCGAAGCGACCGCGTCTGGAAGAAGAAACCAATGGCTCTGGTAATGTTTTCTGTACATGGACATTGTATTGATGTTCTATTTGGTTTTTTATACATTGGAAATGAGTTTGTTTTATGTGGGTTTCTCACTGTACTATAGATTCCATGTGTTTGTAACAGTGTGTAGCTTGTTGAAAAAAATAAAATAAAAGATGGGTCTGAGAAATTTGTCTCTGTATAGTAGAATTTCATGTGTTTGTAGCTGTAATTAGGTTTAAAAAAGAAAAAGAAGCCAAATGGGTTGAGGAAATATGTCACAGCAAAGGTTTCAATGAGCAATTTGGGTTTAAGGGTTTTGAGGGCTGATTTGAAATAAAAATAACCTTGAAATGCATTTTTAGTTAAAAGATGTTTTTGATTTGTTTTGAGGATCTGAAGAATTCTTGCTGGTGAGATGTTAGGTATTTGTGATATTCAAGAGATGAACTTTAAATATTTAACTTAAAATTTTCTTCTCTCTTATGTCTTTGATATTCATTTGTGTAGTTGTGTTTTCTTTTGAATACGTGTACCTCTTTGGATGTGTTTTGGTTGTGTCACCCAATGCCATATTTTCCTATTAGTAAACACACCAAGGTCGTGATAATTGAACTCAACAATTTTGTATCATAGACAAAGGCTGAGAGGCCCTCTACAAAAACAAACAGTGACAAGTGGAGAGCACAAATGTTGTATGGGCATCAAAGAAAAACAAGGAAGTATAACTTTCAGTTCTGAGCCACCCTTTTTCTTTATCTTTTATCTTTTTTCAGCTGGAGATTCCAGTCAACAAGAAGAAACACAGAAGGGAGAGATTCCACAAACTGGGGATTCCCAAAATTCCCCAGCACAAAATTTGCAACCTGCTATCGAGATTACCGAACAAGGAAATCTTACTACAAAGATTATCCAGCAACCTGCTTTAGAGGTTCCTCAACAAGGTGATCTTCCTACAGACAATATCCAGGAACCTGTTATCCAACAGGGCAATCTTCCTTCATCAGAACAACCTAAACTTGATCTTCAAACGTCTCGCAAAATTGAAATTCCCAATAACAAGGTGCGGGAGCTAGTGACTTGGTGTGCTCTTGAAATTTTGATTGGATTATTCCATTTGCTTATTTTTATTCCCTTTAATATGTTTACTTGTTCATAATGAAGTTATCTTGTTCAGGTTTAATAAGGTGCCGTTTGGCAAGCCTACTTTTTATAGGGGTGACAAAATCTGACGTGACATTTTGACCCACATAACCCAACTGCAACATGTATGGGCTGGTCATAGGTTAGGCCACAATAAAAACGGATTGGGTTAGGTTAACCCACAGAGCTTGCCTAATCCATTTAAATGGATTGGTTTAGGGTAGACCCGCTTATAGCAATCCATTTAAACAATTTGGTGGTTTAACATTTCCATACTTAGAATAGTTTATTTTATATGGTATGAGCCGAGCTTGTGTTGAGTGTTTTTTTTTTTTCTGATTTAACGTAGATCTAGCATTGTTATTTGAAGTGGATTGGGTTTGGGCTACGTTTCTATAGGTTGGGTTGGGTTAAATGGGTTGACCCGCATTGAATGTGGGTTGTGCGGGTTAGGTCAGGTTGACTTGCAATGAGTACAGGTTGAAGGCACTCGACCCATTTTAAAAATGGGTCTGCTAGGGGTTGGACTTAAACCTATAGATGTCTTTTCAACCCATCCCAACGGTTTGCCACCCCAAGTTTTTTGGGTCTATTTAACTTAAAACTGATTCAAATAGATGTTTGAGTGCTTAAGACTCACCCCAAATGGATGTTTGAAGTAGTAGAAACTCATATCCTCCTCCACTTCTTCTTCATCTCTAACTTGTTGCCCTCATCTAGATTGGTGGTAGAACCCTTGCCTACTTTGCACCGGAACTGGGCACTGTTGCAGCATGTTGCTTAAAGTGAGGAACATCCTAATCCTAGCATGACACCATTGCCTACTTCTCAACGGGGAACGCCCTAGCATAATCACGATTCACGAATGTTGTTTTCTCATGATTCATGCATGGGTGGTGACAAAAGTTTTACACTGGTTGTTGACCTGCCTAATGCAACCCTCCTTATCCTTGGGACTAGTAGTAAAAACTAGCGAAGTTTTATCAGTATCTATAGATCTGGTTGATTCTTACCAGTCAAAACTTCCGAGTTATTGTGGGAGGTTGATCCCATGCCTAACTACTTACATTATGATGATATAAGGAGTTTTATGAAAATGTTTTCTTGTCACTCAATCCGAAGGGAAACATGTCAATGTTGGGAATAGTAGCATAATTTCATGTGATGAAATTTACTTACGAGTTTTGTCATCAACGTTACGAATTTGGTGGGTGATTGACCGATAAAATAGAAGGAAAGAAAATGGTGGTTGGTTGCCCTGCAGTGCCCTGAGTCCCGCATTATTTTGTGTGCCCTTGTGGGATGAGATTTCACTTCAGACTTATTCTATTATGAGTTATAAATTTTTTTTTTAAAATCAATCTAGGAAGGGGCACCTTATGCTAAGATATTATTGTAATGACTCGCCCCGCTGCTCACATGATATTGTCCACTCTGGCTCATGGGATTTCAACCCAATCTTGCCGCATGGTTTTAAAAGGCCTCATGCGGAGTTCAGACCAGGTCACACACATATATATGCAAGATCAGAACTAGCGTGTTTCCGATGTGGGCCTTATGAACCGTTGCATACCTAGTCCTCGTCAGACCCAACGCCCTTCTATAGGAGAGCCATAGGCGTGACAGACTCCTCTATTGGAAAACAGAACCATCATCGGCTATGATACCATTTGTAACGACTCGGCCCGCTGCCAACATGATATTGTTTGCTTTGGCTCATGGGATTTCAACCCAATCTTACCGAACGGTTTTAAAAGGCCTCATGCGAAGTTAAGAATAGGTCACACACATATATACCCAAGACCAAGACTAACGTGTTTCCGATGTAGGACTTATTCACCAATGCATACCTAGTCATGGTTGGACCCAACGCCCTTTTACAGGGGAGCCACAGGCGTGACAATTATTTAGCATAATTTTATCTTTTATGCTCTCTTGTTATTTACTGTCATACTTGATTATTGTCACTGTTTCAAGATTATGATATAGGAGTGCATGCGGATTCACCCTAATGGAAAATTTTAGTACGGGCTCAAGATTGGTTCTTTTCAGAAACAAATGATTGTTTTTTCTTGGTAATTTAACATATGTTGCGATTCTCTTTTTATAAGAAATACAGCATATTATTTTATGGAGGATTACCAAGCTTAGTTATACAAATTTGATTAACATCCTTAAATATCTTAAGACAACAGAGGGCTTTACCAATTAATATTAACTCCCTTTTTGATGGTACAATCTTGATCCAATCCTAGGGTTAGGATGCAAGTGCCGGAGCACAATTAGGGTTCCCACAGAAACAATCACACGATGAAGACACTCTCCAACGATAAACCCACTAAGGGAAAATTTTATTAACTCAAATCTCGAAGATCATTGATCCCTACAATGCTATATTTATAATAAAAGAAGCTTAAGCCTTAAGAAACAACCTTAATCAAACTAGGAAACAAAATAGCAATCCTATCCAATTTAGAAACTAATTCTAAATACAATAAAAATTAGAAGCTACTAATAATTAAGAAAAATTCCTAAACTTCCTTGGGTCCCACATGTGGACCATGAGTATATGGAAACCGTGTGCTACTGCATCAAATCTACAAATATAGCTGAATATTATAGAAGCTGAACCGTGTTAACAAGTGTTTAGAAAGTTTAGAGGAACTATCACTGAGGAGAAAAGATGAACCATCAAAAAGAGGGAGAAAAAGTGAGACAACCTCAAATTCATCCATGAGTTGAATATGAACTATTTTTGTGGCTTTGCCAATAAGAAACTAATGTTGTGGCTTTTAGTCATGCAATGATGCTGTCTAACTTGTTTTGGTTGTTTGGTTATTTCATACAACTTTTTCTTAGGTTTCAAAAGAGCTCATTAATGCTTTGTTTATGTACAATTATCTCAGGTTGCTGTTCTCATAGGCAAAGCTGGTGATACAATCAAATTCCTGCAATATAATTCAGGGACAAGAATTCAAATAACAAGGGATGCTGATGTGGATCCAAATTCTTCCACCAGACCAGTTGAATTAATAGGGAAATTGGAAAATATTAATAAGGCTGAGCAACTGATTAAAGATGTTATAGCAGAGGTGCATATTCCTTTGCTTGCTAATTATCATTGTTATTGGGATTCTTTTTTCCTCTTTTTAAAATTCTTTTTATTTTCTTTTTCAGTATTGATGCTCTCGACCTTATTCTATTCCTTCTATTTTCTGTGGCTTATATAATATGTATGATTATTGATTAAAGCTTTATAACTTCATACATGGACTGCCTTTTGGAGCATACCGGTATGCATGCTAGTCGTGTGGGTAGGGAGAATGGGGAGATCTAGGCATGGATTGGAAAATAACATGGATGCCCCAAAATCAGCCTAATCAGATTATAGATATGGATTCTTAGGATCCAAACACCAAGTGAGCAATGGCAAAAGCAAATGAGAAAATGGGGTGTCAATCCAACGGCGACACCCTGATGAACGATATTATTGGGTGAGTGGGAACTCACATGGTGATTGTGAGGGGAGAGGGTTGGAACAGTCATAGGAGGGCCTCACATGCTGATTAAAAATATAGCTTTCATGGATATGGTGTGAGGTTATTATCTGTATATTAGACATCTATCTAATGTGTTTTGCATCTTTCCATAGGCTGATGCACGTGGTTCCCCTGCACTTGTGGCCAGGGGTTTTGGCACTGCCCAAACTGGTGCAGAGCAAATTCAGATGAAAGTCCCATATGAAAAGGTAACTTTTATACATCCTATTATGGAACTCTGCAGACATATAAATATCGAACACAATTCATTTTATAAAAAATGTAAACACAATTAGATACATATGAACATGTGGGCAGCCCAATGTTCTGTCAAATTGTCACTTTTTTCCCCACAAAATGCAATGATTAGATGATCCTATTCGTTCCATTGCTTTTCAAGCCACAATCCAATTGGTGTTGGCTAGTCAAAGCAACCCTTGAGTCCCTTATCAGTCCAAGGCTCGACCCATCATAAAATGCTGATGCTGGTTGATGATTGGTTTCCATGTGCGCAAACACAGCTCTCTCTCTCTCCCACACACACGCGCGCGCACGCACTGCACAAATTCATGCATACATAATGTTTCCAAATGCTTTTTTGGACACCTATGCTATTTGTTTATTTTTGTTCAGGTTGGTTGGATAATAGGCAAAGGAGGTGAGACCATTAAGAACCTGCAGGCAAAATCTGGTGCTCGCATTCAGGTAGCTAGAGTTCTTAGATGCATGAAATGGATAGTAAGGATGTCAAGATTTTATGTTTTGGATGAGAGATATTTTGTCCTAACCATCACATTATATGGATATCAAAATATTATGTTTTGGATGAGATAGGTACTTTGTCTGAACCATCACTTTATCTGTATCCTGAGTAAACACCATTTTCTGTCATTTAGGTAATATTACAAAACATACCCGAAGGTGATGCATCCAATGAAAGAACCGTTCGTATCACTGGCAATAAACAACAGATAGAGACTGCAAGAGAAATGATCAAAGAAGTTATCAGTCAGGTTTGTTTGTGTAGCTTATATGAAGTTACTTTCTCTGCAGACAAATGCATAGTACTTGATACCTAATGATCTTCCTTGAATGTGGCATGTGTTATATATTTTGATTCGACATTAGGGGTTGCATTTGGTTAGGTTAAACTGAGGATCCACCCCCATCTGCTCCTATTAGGGGTGGGATTTGGTAGTGCTTTTGTCGGTTTTGAGGTGGGGGTGTGTTTATAGATTTGACCTGAGTTGGGTTCGGGGTGGGTTCAGGTTCTGGGTGCTCTTCCCTTCTTTGCCCTGCCTCATTTGTTTTTTACTATTTTACATATTTGTTAATGGATAATTATACCTAGTTTTTATTTTTATATTTTTAGTGCAATAGGTAGCAGACTCTTGAAAGAAAGAGTGTGAAATTGCAGGTTGAAGTCCTCTTGTATGTGTATGTTTAGTTCTCGTAATGTAATATTTAAAAATAAAAAAATTAAAAGATAATTGATACAAACATAACCCGATCCACAGCCTATATGGAGTGGAGGGAAAGCTTTGGGTTGGGTTAAACATGATTTACGCTTTTTTTTTTTTGGCAGGTTTTGGCTACCCTGCTCCATTTCTAGCTGCTTTACATATTAATAGACTACAATAAACAACTTTTTTTTTTTGTAAGAATAATACACATGACTCGTGTAGTGCAACCCATAGAGGAAATTTGAAAAGTTGGAGTTATGGTCTTATGGCCGAGTCCTCTATCAAGAAACAGTACATAATTTAATCTTATAAATTTTAATGTTTAAAATTAAAAATCTTGGTATCAAACCCGAGCAAAGCTGTACCCATGATGAGTAAAATAGTTTAATAAATGCTTTGTTTGGTAACTTAACTGGTAAAGTGAATTGAGGCGAAGGGTCAAATTAAGAGACGAGAAAAGAAGTCAAATAAATAAGTGACGGCCTTTTGTCATTTAGTGAAATGAGAATGTATCCTTTTGACTTTCTTTAAAAAAAGAAGATAGTTTTTTGTCATTTACTGGCTTGGAAAAGTAACTTTTTGACTTTTTAAAGTAGAGGTGTTTTTTGAAATATGGTACTTTTTGATTGGACCTTTTTCTTTTATTGTCTCTTGAAATTACCCTTCACCTCACTTTACTTGTAAAGTGAATTTACTAAACAAGCCCTCGACTCTCGATGTAATATTTTAGGCAAAATTAAAATGGCTTTCTCTAGTCTGACTGTAGAATTATTTTATTTTAATTTTTTAATGAAGGTTTGATTAAGAAGATTGCACTATTACTATGGTCTATCATTGGATGGATCGGTTTGAAAGAAAATAAAGTTTTTATTAGCAATAATCATGGACGAGTTGGCTACTCATATTCAAGAGGATGTACTTTTTTCAACCAAAAACAAAAAAGGAAAAGAAAAAAAAAAACAATAAAAGGATGTACCTTGGTGTATGTTGTTTGTTGATGATATAGTGTTGGTCGATGAATCAAGCAATGACATGAAAGCAATACTTCAGAGATGGCGAAGGAGGCTTTAGAATCTGAGGGCTTTAAAATAAGTCATACAAATATAGAATATATGAATTTCAACTTCGGTGGAGATGTGTGAAGTGCTGATTCTTGTATGAGAATTGAAGCTCAAGAGACGATATCAAGTTTCATTCCAATACCTTGCCCTAATAAGGATAGAGATACATTGAGAAAGATGTCGAGCTGAGATGGTTGAATTGGAGAACTGCTTTTGGAGTGCTTTGTGATCGGTGCATACCAACAAGATTGAATGGAAAATTTTATAGGACAATGATTAGACCAACTATGACCTATGGAGGAGGATGTTTTTTTTATTTTTTATTTTTAATACGGTAAAATTTATTGCTCAAAAAAGAAAGAGAACAAAAGATTACAAGAACCATGGAGCAGGATGTGCCAATCAAGAAGCAATACATGCACAAAATGAGTGGAGCGAAGATAAGAATGTTGTGGTGGATGTGTGGTAAGACTAAGAAAGATGAAATTTGAAATGAGTGCTTTAGGGAGCATTTTGGGGTGACATCAATAGGTGATAAAGAGACTTTTTTGAGATGGTTTGGACATGTCCAACGCAGGCTAACAACGATGCCGCTAAGGAAAATGTTTTTATGCAGGTTGATGTGGAGGAAAAAGAGTGTGCCAAAGAGGACATGGATGGAAGTATTAAGGATAAATATGAAGAAGTGCAACCTATCTGAGGATTTGGTTCCGGATAAATTGGAATGGAGAAATAGAATTCTTGGAGCCGGCCAACATAGTTGGGATAAGGCTTCAATGATGATGTTTTATGGGACCCATCCACATCCTTGACAATGTCTAGCTTGTTCATAGATATTTTGGTGCATGTGTTGCATGAGATAATTAATGATGCATGGCCAAATTTTGTATTATTGCAAGTATAGTTGTGCATGGTTTTTGTTATGTAAAGGTGTGTTAGTATTTGTGTAGAAGTCAAAGAGTTGGTAGCATGAAGTTGAAGTCATGATATTTTATTAAATAATTTTTCATATTTCAAAATGATGATCTCAAGGCTGTGGTCAATCACTTGCAAGCCAATGAGAATGTATCTTGCATTGGCTTGTGGGGGCGCTCAATGGTTGCTTTAACCAGGAAGCTTGAAGAATGGCCTTGCATGCTGGAGCTCATCTCAGTGGTGAGGCTACCTTCATTAAGTATCCTGGCTGGAGGGAGGGGGAGATGGTAAGGTTTGTTCAGTTGGATTTCCTAGGAATGGCAGAGGTCATCTCCCACGGAATCCGCAAACTATTAGGGAGAAATCTTTCTCAGTTTTTGTTTCAGATCTATCAGTGAATGTCTCTAAGTAGAGTTGAGGCTCTCTTTTGCAGAGCAGGAAACTTAGTTGGTATCTTCACCCCCATGGATTATAAATCGAGGGTTTGCATTAGTTCGGTTTGCCAAAAGTTGGGGAGCAGAATGCGCTATTGATCTTGTAGAAGGCGGAATTTTTTTTGGTTGGGCAGTGGGGAAGGGAATTGGGGTTTTGAACAATTCCACATGGCAAGCTTGCCAAAAGGAATGAGACCCCCTATCCTAGCTCGGGTCCTTTATTTAAAAATTTCAGTGGGCCACCTGGTCTTCATACAGGTTTTGATCTGAGGTATCCATATGCCCAGGCTCTAATTGATGGAAAACCCAATTAGGTGGGTTCAATTGTTAGTGATGATCTGGAGAAGGGGGTGAGAGTTACCTCCTAGCTGGTGAGGGAGGAAAAGGAGAACCTATATTACAGCTTAGTGGGGGTTTTGTCCTTAAAACATGAGGGTCTACTGTGATTTGAATTGTTGTTGGACTAATGGTTGGGGAAAAAGGCCAATTAGGTTACTGATGTAGGATGACCTCATGGTGTGATGGATGTAGTTTACTTCAGAGAAAGATGTGGATGATGTCCTATGGTGTTTTTAGGCAGAGGCTTCCTCTCCTTGCAGATCTTTGGAGAGATGGGTCATGGGTGGATAGTTTAGGTCAACCTCATTATCCTTCTTGCTTGAGAATTTCGCAAGTCCCACTGCATGTGTGGCATTCAGAAGTGTTTCGCCTCCTTGAGGATTGTGTTGAAGCACTGTGGATTGTGGAAATTGGGCGAAAGACCAAGTGGAAGAAGAATCTCTGATATGGCCGGGTGAAGGCAATTCTTAAAAAGTTTGTTTCCTTCCCGACCTCAGTTTACTTATGGTTCAAAGATTTGCAGTTTTTTGTCCAACTAGCAGTTGAAGTAGAGGAACTGGACCTGCTAGTTTTCCTTATGGTGTGGAAAAAATGAGAGTTGACCCATTAGTCTTGCACTCTTGCTACTACAGTTAGTAGGAGTTAGGGACAATGAGATTTTCAGATTGGATTTGAACTTGGTCCTTTGGTCTATTGGACATCACACGTCCACAAGTTTTCGCTACAGCCATTCATTGCTTATCAATAGGTGTTCAGGGCATGGCGCTTTGGTTGACGAAGATCTTTCTCCCAAAATATGGAGAAATCGGGATAAAAGGGTTTCGATGCAAGAGCTCTATTCATCAACTGGTAGTCAAAAAGCAGGTGGGGTCTCTTAGGTGCTCGCTCTCATACCTTCTAGGTTGCTAACCCCCTTTCCTTCTCAGCATAATGGGTTCGAATGAGTTTCTTTTTCTAAAATGCCACATTTGACTCTGCTCTTCCTGGTTGAGGAGTCATTTCTATAGAGATGTTCTCTTTTCAATCAGCAATGAGAGAATTTCTTTACTAACCCTGGAGGGAGGTTCTCTTATGTTGAAGGTCTTAGAAATGATCTTTAAACTAAGGACTAGGGGAGATAAAAGGAACCTAAGGGGAACAGTTGCAGGTTGACCGGGAGGTGGAAGGTCGATCTTCAGCTTCAATCCTGGTGATATAGTGGCTGCCCTAGAAAGTTATTAGCCATTTGGAAGCTGTGGGTATTTCTGTTAAAGGTTTTAAAGAGGGATGGAGTGGGTCAGTGGACTTTGCCCAGAAGAGGGAGTAGAAAAACAGGGATGAGTCAGAGATTGTAAGGACCAAAAAAGGGGGTCAAGGGAATTGCATAGTTTAGCTTGCTCAATTAACTCTGATAGGAATTAGGAAGTCTCATGTGAGTGTCTGTCTATTAGCAGAAGTGGCAGGAGGGTGCAAGGGGATTCCAACATTCATAAATGAAGATAGTTTCATGGAATGTGCAGGGTTTAGGGGCCGCGGAGTGGCGGATAATTGTTAAAAATGTCTTGCAGAACTCTAAAGTGAGCATCGCTTTGCTTCAAGAGTCCAAAATCAGAGCCATGTCTGATATATTATCTTAGAAAATTTGGGGTAGCTGATTTATAGTGGGTTTTCTCAAAATGTAGTTGATCCTTCAGGTGGTATTTTAATTCTCTGGGACTATCGCAAAGCTGCAATTTATAATACTTGGGTTGGGGAGTTTTCTATTTGCAATGGTTGAAGACTTGCAAGTTCGCTCGCAATGGCTAATTATGTCTGTTTATGTGTCAAACAATAGAAAAGAAGAGCTGATTTTTGAAAAGAGCTAGATGGTATGAGAGGTAGATGGCATGGCCCTTGGTGTATTGAGGATATTGGAACAGTTACATACCCATGTGAAAAGATGGAAGGTGGTTGTATGACTGTAGATATGCGTGCATTTTTATACTGGATAAACCTCCATCCTCCGGCTGATTTGCAGCTCGCTGGAGCCTCCTTTATGTGGTCTAACCACCAAAACCTTCCCTCTTTATCTAGATTGGATAGATTTTTCATGTCTGGTGATTAGGTTGATATTTACCTAGAGGTTTATTACGTGGCCCTTCCTACGCCTACATCTGACCATTGCCCTGCCCCCTTGATTCTAGATGCAAAAGATGTGGTCTCTCCCCTTATAGGTCTGAGATGATGTGGCTTAAAGAAAAGCAACTCCATTCCTTCATTTAGGCCCGGTGGAAAATTACCAAATTTGGTGGTCGGATCCATATTAGGGTTGTTGAACTGAAGAAAAAAGAAAAGGACAGAATTAGGGAATAGGCAAGAAACGCTTTTGGCAATGTGGGTGATGCAGGACAAGCCCATGGTCCCCCATGGGTGGACCCTCCAACGGGCCTAACCCAATTATCCTGTCCAAGCCTTTGGGCCCAGCCCATTTATTTTATGTTATTTATGCCTTTAATTATGTTTTAAGTTGCTTATTAGGATGTTTTAATCCTGGCCATCAATGTGTTTGGATGGTCCATATTAGTCTTAGGGTTATTTATATTCCTATATAATGATGTAATGCCTCTTTGGCTAAGTAATGAATGATAGATGATTAATGAAAATGAGTTTTCTTCAAGTTCTCCTCCAAGAAATCTCTAACGCCTCCAGGATTGGAGTTTGGTGAGAGCCTAATTTCTGAGTCTCTTGAGCCTTACCTTGCTCATTTGATGTAACGCCCACGAATTGGAGTTTGGTGAGAGCCCAATCAAAGGTATCCTCTTCTCTTTCTCTATTTATTTTCCTATGAGCTATCTCCCTGCACTAACTCTAAATCTCCATGTAAGATCCTAATCATCAGATTTGCGACCCTTGTCGCTGGATCTCAACCCCAGGTTTTTTTCATTAGTCCATCTCACCCAGCCCCTGCCCAGATAATCACAAGAAATACAAGAAATACGAGTTTTGCACAATTGGGCCTTCCCTAAGCATTTTGGGAGCTCTCCCTTCCATTGAGATCCTACCCTTTCATCCCTATCTTTTCTATCTTCATCGCCCTCCCGCATCTCTACCTCTGCTGTCCACACCAGTGGGGTCTTTCAAAGCCAATATTCTTGAAGAAATTCAGTGTATAGACAGAAAAGAAGAATCTAGTCAGATCTCAGATGAGAAGGTTGCAATGTTGATTCTTAAAGATGATCTTTAAATTAAAATAAAATAGCAAATAAGTGGAAGAAAAGATCTTTGCGCAAGTGGCTCAAAGAGGGCGACAAGATATCCATGTTCTTTCATGGATCTACAATAGCAAGGTTAAGGGAAAATAGAATTAGTTCTTAGTTTGGTGGAGAGGTCCCAAAAAAACCAAGAAAATATTATCCAATCTACATAAAGAGTTACTTTGCCAATCTTTATGTAAAAGAAGATTGAGAGAGGCCTGCTCTGGACAACTTGGATTTCCTTTCTATTGGTTTGGAGAATGCTAAATGGATGTAAAGGGTATTTGCAGACGAAGAGGAAAGGACCAAGGACTGCTTTGTTTGATTTAGGGGGTGATAAAGCCTTGGGCCTAGATGTTTTTCAAATTGACTTTGATGGAGGCCAACCTAGGGCCTGTGGAAAAGTGCCGAAGCACAGTATGGTGCCAAAGCACGTGTCCGAGGACACTTCAACAAGTCTCCGCAAGATGATAATGAGGATGCACCTCAATGGGAAAAATGCAATTCAATTAATCAACTCTAAAAATTCATCTTCTACAATGCCATATAAATAGGAAACATAAGTTAGGGCCTAAGAAACCTAATTAAACTAGGAAACTAAATAAATTGGAAACCTAGTCCTAATTACAATTTTTGAATAAAATTAGAAACTAATTACTGAATAAAAAACCCTAAATCTACTTGGGCCCTACACATGTGGTTTGAGGTCTATTTGCATTAGACTTCTTTAAATATTTTTGGGAAAACTACAAAAAAGACATTATGGCTTTCATGAAAGAATTTAACTCTAAAGGTAAGCTCTTCAAAAATTTAGGTTCTTAGTGTTGTTGTGTTAATTCCTAAAAGGGGTGCAGCTAACATCAATGATTTTAGGCCAATTAGCTTGATTGGAAGTATTTATAAAATTTAAGCTAAGTTGCCGGTTGGCAGACTTAAAAACAGTGTTGCCTTCTCTTGTTTCTCTTGCGCAACGGGCCTTTGTTCATGGGCGACAAATTTTAATTGCGGTTCTCACTTCTCATTGCCAACAAACACATGAAATCCAGGGTAAAGATAGAAACCCTGGGTGGTCGTGTAAGCTTGACTAGGAGAAAGCTAATGATAGGGCGGATTCGAGATTCTTACAGTATATGTTGTGCAGAATGGGTTTTGGAACTAGATGGTGAGCTTGGATTTAGGAGTGTGTTTACTTTGCTCACTTTCTTATTTTGAAAAATGGTTCTCCTGAAGGTTTTTTCCCAAGCCCAAAGGGGTCTTTGTCTGGAAGATCCGCTTTCCCTCTTCTTGTTTGTGATTGTTGGTGAGGCCCTAAGCTGTATTGTGAATGTTATCGGTAATGCAAGTTTGAGTAATGGATTAAAGCTGGTGCTTAATACTCCTACGATTACTCATCTTCAGTTTGCAGTGGACACATTAATTTTTTATGATGCAAAAGAGGACCGAATCAAGAATGTTATTGTTAAGGCTCCCTTTATGTTTTAAAGCTTTATCGAGCCTCAAGCTGAATTTTTTTAGAGGCGGACTCATTCAGGTGATGGTTGATATAAATGTCATGATTCACCTTCTTTGATCTTGGGATATAAAGTGGGTTTCTTATTGGTCTCCTATCTTGGGCTGCCTTTTTGCGTAGGAGAGCTTCTAAATCATTATGGAATCCAGTCATTGTGAGGGTGGAGAGGAACTTGGCTACGTGGAAAGCTGATGCAGGACGAGATGAAACCTAATCTAATATGATATAATGAGATCAGATTTTGAATTAAAATTAATATGAATTCAAAACACACCATTCATGTCGGTAACTATTGCAATCTAATGGGAAAGTCATTAATGGATCCAAAACAAACTTGCAGTCCTGCAGTAGAAGTCCCTCTCAGATGAATGGGTAGGATCCCAATGGAAGATAGAACTCCCAAAATGCTTAGGGAATGCCCAATTGTGCAGAACTGGTATTTCTTGTAATTGTCTGGGTAGGGGCTAGGGAGATGGACTATTGGGGACAATCTGGGTTGAGATCTAGCGATAAGGATCGCAGATCTGATGATTAGAATCTTAAGTGGAGATCTAGGGTTGGTGCAGAAGTTTGCTCACAGGAAAAGAAATAGAGGAAGGAAAGAGGATACCTTTGATTGGGCTCTCACCAAACTCCGATCCGGAGGCTTTACGTCTTTTGAGCAAGGGAACCCAAGAGACTCACAGAGAAGAAGAGGAAAAATCCATTCCTTTCATTAATCTCCAAGTTTTTCATTACAAGATATCATAGCATGCCAAGAAAGAAACCAAGACGGTCTTTTAATATAAGCCCTAAGGATGACATCAGCACCTAATAAAAAAGAAAAGACAGAATAATAAATGGAAAAAGGGGGAGGACTTGTGCAAGTTCTTGGGAGTCGTGCACAAGGGGATATGCGCACGAATCCCAAGGCTTTGTTCTTTTAAGTGGTGGCCCCCCCTTAGTCTTCTATTCTTTAATGAACGTGGGCCCCCTTTTATGACTCTATATCATTAAATAACTTGGGCCCCTCTCAACTTTAAAACTCTTTTATTTCAACCCATGTGGCACTTCCCAACGTGGGGCCTTCAATGTGATTGCACACATGGGGCCTTCTCTCCTTCAAATGGAAGATCCGCCAAAATCCAACCGTCGGATATCATCGTAATGGTAATCCAACGGTGGATTTACGACATCTTGGCGAGTAAAGTCATAATAAACATCATTCATCCACATCATAGATTTATCCGCCACCCTACGCTTTCTCCTTCGGTAGACCTGGAAGGAATTGGGGGAATTAGGCATGATGTCCCCATCAAAAGCAAGGTACCTATCTCTAGGGGTCGGATAACTCATTCAGTCAGCTCTTCCTATCCTTGTAGTTTACTTTCTATCCATGTTCTAATGTCCAGTTTCGGTTGTCATCCCTATACAAGTGTTTCAAAGAGACTTCTTATGGCAAGGAAGAGAAATAGAAAAGAAGTATCACCTAGTCTAGGCTTCAGTTTTTAAATCGAAGAAGGAAGGAGGTTTGGGTTTTAGGCCTTTGAGACAGGTTAACATATGGGCAAATGGCGTGGAGGATTGGAAAGGAATCTTGAGTCTTTGGATAAAAAAAGGTTCTAAAGACTAAGTATAATGTGGCTAGGAATGGATGGGAATCAAAGAGGCTAATCACTGCTATTTGGCTAAATGGCAGGGCATCACTTCAGTTAAGGATGCTTTCACGAAAAATAACAGATTTCAAGTTGAAATAGGCGAGAAGATTTTTTTTTTTTTTTTTGGCTAGATGTCTGGATATTTTGGCTGGAGAGAGTTCTTTGGTGATGCGGTTTTTATACTTTTTCTGGTAGGCAAAATTTGACTGTTACATAGATAGAGTTGGTACACAAGTTGTGTGGGCTCCTTTGTTTTGAGGGAATCTCACAGAATCAGAGGAAGCTCAGTTCCTCGCTCTTGATATTCTTGGGCCGGTCTACATTCTGGATGAGGGGACTGACAGAAGAATTTGACAAGTTCTAATGATGTTGTCAGTGTCATCTTTCTTTTTCTATTTGATAATAGGATCTTCGGCTTCTAGCCCTTTATTTTGTTTCTAGAAAGCGTAGGCTCCCCCTTGGGTAGTTGCATTTGGGTGGTTGGCCCTTAGGAGGTTCTCACCATAGATAATTTACACCGGCAAAGAAGAATCTTTGTTAATACATGTCCAATGTCCCTAGTTGATGAGAATATGGTGGATCATCTTTTCCTCAATTGTAGGGTGGCGCAACCAAGGCTTGTACAGGGCAGTGTTCGGATGGTTTGATTGTACTTGGGTCTTCCTTTGGAGTCTCCTTGCCTTTTATGAGGCTTGGATGGTAGTTATGGGTTCATCTAGGGGTAGGTTCCTGGGGAATTTGTCTTTCTTGGCTACTTGTGGGTTTTGTGGGGGGAAAGAGAGATGCGTTGCTTTGAAGGCCATAGTTCTTCTATTGAAGTGACGATGGATAGGGTGAAGTTTTGTGCTTTGTCACACCCTCAAATTGGATTACCTTAATGGTCCCAATTTCAGGACACAACTAGTGTGGGGATTCGAGTCATTTTGACTCTAATCAAATTTTACCCCACACTATACCCACAGGATAGATCGGAATGGAGAAACATAATTCATGTAGCCGACTCCAACATAGCTGGGACAAGGCTTTGATGATGATGTTGGCGACGACGACGATTATACTCACAAGATATCATGTGTGGACATGCATTTTTCCATCACATGTTTAAATTTTTTCCTGTAGAAGCATATGTGAACAATTTTACACATAAGTTATAACCATCTCTCAAAATAAACAGATCATATATAGTCTCAGAATATTTACAACACAAGAGTCTATAAGTTTACAGCATAAAGAAAAGTGTTTTTTTATACACATAACCGTCTGCCACAAAACTCTCCCAAATACTGACCAATAAAGGTTAATACAACCATCCAACCTAAAACCATCCCATGTGATGAACTCATGTAGCCAGATTATACCACATCATCAGGAGTCCACTCACTCAATCCCTGAGGAGTCTCCTCGATCGCCTCAAGTCTCCTGGGTAGGGGTAAAGGTGTTGGCTCTCTTGTAATGCCAAGGGTTACATCAGATAACTGAGCAAGTAGACAAGTATAATAAATATAAACATGATGTATCAAATATAAATAAAGACAGGTAATCATAAGATGACAGATAAATAACTAAACATGCATGATGTATGAGACATGAGAATCAGATAGACACATCTAACAATGAATCTTAACAAATTGGCATAATCAACATTAGCTACTTTCTCTCAAAACAATTGTAACCATGTTGAGAGCACGCAGATATCAAAAAATCATTCGTATCCAGGATTCCACAAGGGAATTTCATATCATAGCGTGGCCACTATATAGATAACATAGTGGTACCTTAAGGACACAGTCACTTCCATGCGGGGACTATGCTACAGCTAGCCAAAAAAAGATAAATACGGTCCATCTTTCACTGTGTCTGGTTACAGGAGGACCAATGCTAAGTGGTGCCACCTCAAGAATTAAATAAAGGGCAATTCCGGATGCGTATTTCTAATGATAACAGATAACTATTTTGAAGCAAGGTTTTAACATATCATTTACTTAGTGAATAGTCTTTCTATCTTAACATACCAGGTAAGGAAATAGGATGCATATTGCATACAACAGATAAACAGGACATGCGGATGCATGTATTAGCCATGCAAATACAACTGCAAGTATGAATAATGCATGATCAATGATAATCACAGAAAATACGGCAAATATCATTCCTAAAGTCTAGATTGCCCAAAAGCATCACTAATTAATATTGTGCGACTTTAGGATCCCTATTAAGGTCCCACAGCTTACTATGAATAGGCATGTCTCATAAGTTTCCAAATTCTAGTTTAAAAGTCCTTTAGAAAACCTGAGTTCTTTGGGTCACTGAGGTTCCAGTTTGGTTGCCTTAGATGGTTCCAACTGGAATTCAGAAAATGGGTTGTCTCTGGTCGGTCAACTTAAGCTTTTTCTCCCATACCACATGGAGTTCTAAAACTACAACAAGCTGAACATTTCCAGCTCTAATTCAGTCATTCAACAAGCTTTTTTTTTTTACCAAAAAAAAAAAAAAAAAAACTCCATCTTTTTCACAATTACACATAAAACCAATTCACTTCCATCACATATAATCAATTAAAAAAAACACATTTAGAGCTTAAAAATGTGTATCTAACATGAAACATGATGGAACTCGATCAAATAAAGTTACACGTAATGTTAAAATACTTGTTTACTTGCCTTTTTGGGGTAGGAATTCTAGCTAATATCTCAAAATTCACCTAAACAACCAAAACTCCAACTCACAAAAGCTCCTACAACCAAGACCAAATTGAATTGAAGCTAAGTGAACTTGTAAACAACTTCCTACATATTCCTAGCCCAAACTAAAAAGAAGAAAACACAGAAATGAAGAAAGCTTACCAATAGAAGAGGAAGAGAATTGGAAGAGTGAGAAAAGCTTGGTGAAGAAGATGAATTTAATGGTGAAGATGATGAACTCCTTGATTGATTAAGCTAGAGCAAGAGAGGAAAAGAAGAGAGCTGAGGGGTGGCTGGATCAGCTGAGAAATGGCTGGGAGGAAGAAGAGAACTGCAGAGAAATGAGGAAAACTAAAGAGGATTTTGGAATTTAAGTTGTTCCACAAAATCTTGACAATTTCAAATTAGTCCCTATTGATAGAAAATGCAGAATCCCGAGAAAATGAAGCATCGAATCATCAAAGTCAAAGAACGAGAGTTTCCCAGAATTAACATTCCCCATCCAACGAGCCCAAAAAACACGAAAATCTAATATTTACGAATAACCCTCTTACCTTCTCTCAAAATCGCAAATGAGTCGTACTAGATCCAAAAACCCACCAAATCTATCCTATTATTAATCTAGCACACTAAACTAATTAATTAGTTACTAAACAAGATTATTTAAATAATAAGCACGCAATTAAAAATCAAGAATCTCGAGTCATCTTGCTTCGACTGGCCCTCATTTTCGCGATGTTCCCTTTGCCTTAATTTTGATGAATTGGAAAGAGGTGGCTTTCTCATCATTGATTTTCAAAGTAAACCTTTTTGGTTCCCTCCTCTAGAAGGACTTAAACTAAATTTTGATGGTAGTGCTATTGGCAACTTGGGTTTCGCTGGGATTGGAGGCATCGCCTACAACTTTAATACATCACATATTCCATCTTACTTGGGGCCAGTTAGATGGTTCCCGGTGAACAAAGCGGGGTTTCTAGTCTTGAGGGCGGGTCTTCAGGATCGGGAGGCCACTTTGGTTGGATCTCCATGGTCTCCAGATGGAGGGTGATTCGCATTAACTATGTATCATCTTTTCGGATTTAGGATATTGCAAGGCCCCTCAGTCCCTTGCAGATGTGGCGGAGGAGGTTCTGGACATTGCTAAAAGGCTTAATGTTGCTTTCAACCATATCAAGCAGTCTGAGAATGAAGTTGCAGATGGTCTGCTAAGGAGGGAGTCTTGCACCAGAGTTTTTTTTTTTTCCAATGGATGGCTTCCCCTCTTCTTGACTTTTTAATTATTCTTTAGCGGTTTATTTGTTGATTGCTGTTTTTTCTCCTTTTTTTTGGTGGTATGCTTGATAGATGGTGTATCTCTCTTGTACCAGTACCGCTGAGTCTTTAATAAAAGTCATAATTAAAAAAAAAAGGTCATGTGAAAATGAAATGGAGTTAATACATTCAGGAGAAAGTGTGCTTGTAATTCAAATCTGTAAGTTTCAATAAGGTGTCACTATCTTTCTTGCAATGGTGTATGTAAGTTTCCATGGATTGAATGAAAGAGGACAATCCTAGTTGTGCTAGTTTCTCTTCTTATGTGATTCTCTCTAGATGCTAGAAGTCTAGTTTGTGTGGGGCTAGTTTTGAGCGGTTTGCCTTGGACTTGCGGATACTCTAGCAACCATGGAGTCTTTTGCATTGTGCTATGGACTTGTGATTCATTTTCCTTTTGCTTGTGTTGAGATTCGTGTGGGAATGGGAGGGAAGGAGAAAAAAAGAAAAGAAGGGGGGCGGGGAGGGGGGTTGGTTTGAAATTGTTTGTTCTTTTTCTCCTGTGAATGTGGTTCGGGCACACCCGGGCTGCATCATTTAGATGTGAAAAAATGTCGATTTGGACTTGTTGTCTCAATCCAACTTTTGGAGCATTTCTCTCAATGTGAGCCACATGTGCATGTTTAGAGAACACATGATACTTAATCGATGAAGATCATGTCATTAGTGTAGCCCATCAATGGGCAGAACAATTTGTAGGTGCAACATTTTAAGAGCTCAAATAGTAATAGTTTGTTTTTCTTTTCATTCTTTATGCTTTCTACATGGCTTGGATTCTTTCTTGGTCTAAATCTGTTTTGGATGAATGTATGGTGCCCATGTTTATGTTTCTTTTGTAAGTTGACCATGCATAGTGTTGAATGGGAAATGCCAGAGGGCCTTCTTTGACTTCTCCAAACACCGTCTTCCTAATGAAACTTATTTCCTCTACTGCTGAGTGAAATTCTTCCTGGGGCTGTGTTGGTTTGGAGCATGGGCATGTGGAAGCTTTGGCAATATTTGTACACTTTCTGGATCTGTTAATTCTTATACTTGAAAAGTTCAATCAAGCAGAGCAAATGACAATAGATTTAATTAAATGTTTAATTTTATTGATGTTAAACCTGGATTATAATGGTACTAGACTTTTAGTACACTCTGGATTGAAGGTTCAAGGCTCCAATATCTCTTTTACAAAAGCGAACAAGAAGGATTTCCTTTCTAGTTCCAAGTGTTCAACTTGTCTGGAAAGTTCTAAGGAAGCTTTGGATGCTTTGAAGGCTCTCTCGAAGTTAATGGGATTGAATAGGTGTGATGCAGCATAGACCTCATGGCCACATGTATAGGGCCCACTTAGATTTAGGATATTTTATTAACTAATTATGTCATTAGTTTCTGATTTTATTTAAAGAATTCTATTTAGGATTAGATTTCCAATTTATTTAGTTTCCTAGTTTAATTAGGTTTCTCAGGGCTTAAGTTATCTTTCTTATTTATATGGCATTGTAGTAAAGAATTATTTAGAGAGTTGGTTAATGAAATTGAGTTTTCTCATTGAGGTGCGTCCTCGTTAATTATCTATGCGGAGATTGATTGTGTCTTCGGATACGTGCTTCGGCACCCATTGTGCTTTTAACACTTCCCATGCGTAAGCCCTAACCCTAGGGCCTGCATTAATTGGTATCAGAGCCGAACGATCCCTCGATCGTCGGCGTGATTAACCCTATCCCTCTTTCCGTTCACTCTGCCCTAATCCCAAATCCCTACCCCAATCCCTGAGCATCAACACCCCAAATCCATACTTTTCCCCAAACCCCAAGTCACCGAACCCAGCCCCAATTTCGACCTAGCCACCACCACTTATAATATCAGCAGAGAAGTCAAGGGCTCAGATTTGACCACAATCAACGGCTGCGACTTCTTTTTGCGATTTCAGGCTCCTCTAACGTCCAATTTCAGATCCGTTTTCACCTGCGTCCTTGTAGATACAAGATCTACAGAAAAGGTCAGTCTATTCACACTTCCAATATGAAATTCCATATCAGTAAGTTCTACAATGCACTTCAAGGAGTCAAATATGCGTGTCAATATGGATTATAGTATGCTGTCAATAAAAATTATTTCCAGCAATTTCTTGATTTGAAACAAGAAGAATTGTCCGTTCTTGAATATTCTGACCAATTTTCAAGGCTCCAAGATGCATGTGGAATGGAGGATGATGAAGAACATGATTTCATTAGTTTTGTAAGACGCTTGAGACCGGACATAGTGGAGAGAATGACTGATTGCAAGATTATCCAAGAGGCATTTTTGGAAGCAATTTGTGTGGAGTGGATACTTAAAAGGTCTCATTTCGTGGAAGTTACGCTTCAAGAAGAAAAGTCGTCTCATGTGTCAGACTGTGTTGAGGAACCAGTGCTAGCGGATATGCAGACCGATCAGCCGGAGTTAGACACAGAAGATTCCACATCTATAGTTGGCCTTGAAATTTCTCCTATGAGTACAAATACTCCTCAAGTGCAAACCCCAAGTGATGAAAAGCAAGTTATTGATACTCCCCACATAAGCTCTCAAATTGATTTTGTCTTTATGGATCACCAATGGCAATCGGGAGATCAAGAATGGCTAGTCAAATATTGTGATTTGATAGTGCAGATTCTACAAGTAAATCATCCAACGGTTCAATTGCATATCAACACAAATTTCATCCATACAAAGCAGTTTTATATGGAGCTCTACACAAAAGTTGTAGATCAACCGATGAATCAGAAGTTTGCTATATTTATCTTTGATCCGGGTGGACAATTTCCGAACTCGAGATCGAGTTCTTTTTCAAGTGGGGGAGAATGATGCAGCGTAGACCTCATGGCCACATGTGTAGGCCCACTTTTATTTAGGATATTTTATTAACTAATTATGTCATTAGTTTCTGATTTTATTTAAAGAATTCTATTTAGGATTAGATTTCCAATTTATTTAGTTTCCTAGTTTAATTAGGTTTCTTAGGGCTTAAGTTATCTTTCTTATTTATAAGGCATTGTAGTAAAGAATTATTTAAAGAGTTGATTAATGAAATTGGGTTTTCCCATTGAGGTGCGTCCTCATTTATTAGCTCTACGGAGATTGATTGTGTCTTCGGATACGTGCTTCGGCACCCATTGTGCTTTTAGCACTTCCCACACGCAAGCCCTAACCCTAGGGCCTGCATCAATGTGCCATTTGATTGTCCCAGGAGCCCCTATTTATAGGGTTTTAGGGCTTGGGGCTCAAGAAACAAAAAAACAATCAGAAGTCCTTCAAAATCAGATTTACTTCACTGTGGTGCAGGGCCAGATTGTGCACTATGCACTGTGTAGGCAGCTCGTTTCCCATTTTCTTCTCTCCATCCCTTTAACTTCCAGAGTTCAGACCTTCTTTCAGTCATTATATATCGTTGAAAAGATCTCGATGAGGATATTCACTTGGCCAATGGTTTTGCCTGTTTGAAGCCATTTTCTAGGTGAAATTCCTTCATTCTGAGGGTCAGACTTGATAGTTATAATAATTTTTTTATTTTTGACCATAAAAGAAAGTTTTTTACTTTTGGCTGATTTACTGATGAGGACAAGGGAAGACGGCTTTCTCATCTAGTTTGTTAAAAAAATTTCTTTTTAACGGTAACACAACTATCTTTCTTCTATTTGGTGTTGGGATCCTTGGGGAGTAATTTGTGTATGCAGTCCAGGTCAGTTTTTGACCTTTTACCGTAAAAATATTTGACTTTTCGCTGATTTACTGATGAGAATAAGGGCAAATGGCTTTCTTGTCTAGTTTATTACATATTTGATGTCTACACTTTTCAACTTTCTTTCTTTCTTCTGTTTGGGGTTGGGATTGTTGTGTAGTGGCTTCTTCTGTTTAAGGTTCGGCTAACCCCCTGAGTGCATCAGTTTCAGTCCCTGTAATGGACAGGTTTCAAAGGATATGTAATAAGCCAATATGTGCACTTTCCAACTGTGCTAAATAAGTTCTTAGTTTTACTAAATGAAATTTTAATCTCTGTTGTAAAGCCTTTCAGAGTGACATGAACAAGAAGTAAAAATCATAATGTACTGAATACATTTTGTATTGTTAACACATATATTTCTATTGTGTTATGCTTACATAGTGGTAACATCAAGTCTTGTATCTAGTATGCAAGGGCCATTGCTGTAAACCATGAACGTGAGGAATCATGTATTTTTTCAGAATTAAATTCTTTACCAATAAGTTGATGGGGAAGAGCTTAATCCAAAAATGAGCCAATGACATTTATGGTCTTGTTTTCTTCTTTTGGATCATATTTTTTGCCTTTCAATTTTGGCTTAATATTTAGTTGCTAAAATTAATGGAATCTTATAGTGGTAACTCATCAGGTAGCTCACATATCTGAAGCAATCCCCTAGCTAACCCATGTGCCTCCATGATCTCTGACATAGTGACATTGTGTGAATGGAGGGTTTGCATGTTTATCTTCCCATACCCACCTATTCTTGCCTTTGTTTGGGTCTGTTACATACACCATGCAATAGTTATTTAGAGTTCTTAATTTCTCTTTTTGAACTTATATTTTTTTGAACATGAGTGTTTCTGAAGGGCATCTTGCATGTCAATGTCAAAATGGACCTTCATTAGATCTTGTCCTAATCATTTCCTTCCTAGTGACAGACAGTGAATGCTTCATCTATCTGAATTCTTGCCCTCTTGGGCACAATTCCTTTTTTCTTGCTCAAATTGGCCCTAAGGTCTAGTGTCTCTTGCAAAGAACACTAGTGTTGTCCTGTCTTTGAGAGTTTTATGGTATTGTATTGCAAGGAGTAACATTTTTTTTAGTTTATCAAATCATGGTTTCATTTTTATAGTTAATGCTAAACTTTAGTAAGAGGATTAACATTATGACAGGCTAGGATTTTTTTTTTTTTTTTGAATGGTAGACTAGAAAGTTAATATGGTCCATGTTTGTTTAACTGTAATCAATATGGCTAACTTATATTCTTTTTCCTATTACTAATATAAGTTGACGTTACCTATCAAAGAAAAAAAGGGGCTAATTTATATGCCAAAAGAACACTACCATGGAGTACTCCCAATTTGGTATCTATATGGACAGTGCATTGTTAAATGGGTTATCCTTGAATCACTTATTTACCTTTTATAGGCACTTCTGCAAATACCTTGATCATGAGGTAGACATGAGAAGCTTAAAAAAAAAACATTTTTTTAACAATAATAGCTTAAAAAAACATTTACAGAACATTTTCTGTTTTTCAATAAAAAGGAACTTGATGCCTGCTCAGAGAAACTATATAAAAGGGACGATATATTTGCATGATCTTTGGACTTGCTTATGTTCCCTTTGTTCTTAAAGATTGTAGTGGTATTGCTTTTTGTGAGGTAATATGCTCTTCCAAAATAGGTATTTAAGTGGACAAGACATTGCTGTTGGAGTAACAATGCCATTAAAAGTAGGTAGAAATTTAGTCTTGAGTTGTCATCCTGTTATTTTATCTGCATGTTTCAACCACCAAAGCTGAGACAAAATCCATGAGATAAAGCTAGTGAGAACATTTATAGTTGTGCTTGGTGAAGTAAAAACTTTTGTTCTTATGAGTATTTTCTTTCAAGTTTTGATATTTTATTTGAAACGGTGTTTTAGCTTCCATAAAGCTCATGACTATATGACTGGAGAAATTATGCAGCCATAATCGTTATGGCAAAGAGCTGTGTGTTATTTTTTTTTTTTTAACATGTTTATTTTAAAATGCAATTAAAGATCCCTGTGCTTATTGTATATCAAGCAACATGCAATGGCTGTACACATGGGTTAAAATACTCATAGAAAAAATAAAAAGTTAAGTAGAAGTATTGTATGCCTAGATGTAATATTACAATTAACCATTTATGGAGATCTGAGAAGTTATTTTTCCAAAAAAGAGTTGTAAGGCTTAGTTCCTTCCATGCATGATCCATGAGAACTCACATGAATGCAAAGAAGATCTTTCGACTATATAAGATGCCAGTTATCATGGTTTGTTTATGTTGAAGGTGCCGATTTGGAATTGGTTGGCTTTCATAATGCAGATCTGGCTATACGTTTCAAATGAGGTCCATGTTGGTTTCTTCTTGTAGCAATAGACGACCATTGTTTGCTCTCATTCACTGCAGGCGAATGTCAAGCGTTAACCCTTGCAATTGCAGGATGCTTAAAGTTGGTAAGATTGCTTTGAGACTTAAGAACCAAAGTTAAACTAGTAAAGGCTTCTATCATCGTGTCCGTACCTCTATGTGGTGTTCCAGTGTTCGATGTATGCACTATGCAGCTAGGAAGCAAAATTGTCAACCTGATTCAGTCAACATTATGTAGTATTACGTGGGATCAACATCTTTCTTTAAATTGCTACTTGATGCTTTGCTAAATCCTCCAGAATATGCTTTTTTAAGTCCTTAAGTTGACACTCTTGTAATTATAAGGAAAAATATAGGGGAAAAAAGAAAGAAGAGAGTATCAAGAATTCTAGTGTTCCATCATGTACATTTGATACATCTTATCTCTTTTTGATTAAAAACGCTTTTGGATAGAAGCTCTAAGGATCTTGAAATGAATTTCACCATGTGGTTATCTGTGAGTTTGTGAAATTTTATTGCCTTTTGAGTTTTGATGGACTTTTAATGCATAATTATGGCACATTCATCTTGCAAATGGGTTTTAAGAACTCAACCACATGTGGACTATGGTTTGTGATGTAGAGCGGCATAGCCCATGCTTTCGTTGTATAATCATGTAATGTTTGTCTCATTTTTAGGTAGTTTGTGGAGTACATGTTGCAAGTTTCAGAAGTGATGAGAGATCATGTATAAACATCCATCATCTTTTTTAGCTGATGATGTGGAACTCATGTAATAGAAACAATGCAAAATACACAATAATTTTTGGGGAAACTTTCCTAGCAGCTATGCAACAATGACACCACTTTTCATGGTTTTTTCCTGTCAATTTAAACATGCTGGTTTGCCATGACTCAATTATAAGTTTTGAATAGTAGATATTGTTAAAGTAAGTGTCAAGGTAAATCTAGCTTCAAGTTTTATTATTGTTGTTATTTATTTTGTTTGGGATATTTTTACATTTTGATAATAAATCATTTTGTTGAAAGAATATATTTGAGTGTTTCAGTATATTTTCTTGTACTTGTGATGCATCATGCTTCTTGAATTTTTGTTTGATGGTATTTATGTGTCTCTAAGCTAATACGATGCTCCAATTGAATCCCATACACTATCTTCACAGAATTTAAAACTAATATAGATAAAAAAAAAAGTGTCCGTACTTCTAGCAGTAGAAAATTATGCAGTCTCATCTAAGTAAAACATTGGAATTTGTCAGCAATTGGTGATTACACGAGTCCTACCACATTGAGCTTTCATAAGATAAGGACAAATTTTGACAAATGCTTATGATGTATTTTGTTGATATCATGAACTCTGGCAGAACAATGGTATATGGAGAAAATATTGGTGTCTTGTCTGCTTAACTTCATCTCATACAAAGTTCAAGTATCGTAAACCATTTCCCACCCATTTCTTTCTGTTATGAACATGCTGATATTGTTTAAGTGAACTGATGCTTTGTTTATGCCTGTAGCTTCTGTTGCTGCTTCATATTTATCTAACTTGTAAGAAAGTCTACTGCAGATGTTGACTAAATGTCATTCCCAAATTTGTTCTTTTCTTGAATAATTTTGTAAGAAAGTCTACAAATATATCTCATCTTGCCTTTTCTGATAACCGTCTTTTATCAGAATTCTACGAGGCCTTCACGCCTTTCGGGTGGTTTTAGCCAGCCAGGTTATCGTCCACGTGGGCCTGCTGGCCTGCCTCAGCGGGGACCTCGTGTTCCACCAACTTCACAGCCCACAAGTTATGGGCCACAAGGAGGTATGTATCCATCTCAGACTCAACAATATCCACCCCAGCCATACGGTGGTTATCCTCAACAGGCTCCTAGAAGCTCCTTCAATCCGGGCTGGGGTCAAAAGCCTTTAGCTCCTACGCAGATACCCTCCCAAAGTGGTGTGTATGATCACTACATCCAAGGACGCCAATTAACGGATGGCCCAGCACAGGTAGCCCAAAGCCCTATGGCATCTGCTGCTGCCCCTAATTCTGCCCCTGCTCCTGGTCCTGGGCCTTTCCCCACTCAAACGAATTACAACTATGGACAGCCGCAAGGCTATGGGCAGCCGACTCCTTATCCTCAATCTGTGCATCCCCAACAAAGTTATGAAAATCAAGTGCCAAATCAGCATGCCTATGGAGGACATGGAGGTTCTCAACCTGGTGCCTACCCACAACAAGTCAACCCTGAGCCTGGCTACATGCAACAACCATATAGCAAGCCAGCTTATGGCATGCCATCACAAGGGCCACCACAGCAATCTTATGTGCCACCTCCCAGGGCTAATCAACCAGGAGATGTGCCGCATCAGGGATCTGTTCCATCAGCCCAAACTTATGGACCTCAGCAGTCATACCCCTATGCTCCAAGTGGACCATCACAGCAGTCGTATCCATATGGGCCCACAGCAACTACTAGTGATGGCTACACTCAATCACCCTATGTTACTGCACCCACAGCTGGCTATGCTCCGCAAGGTGGACCTGTTGCACCTGGTTACACCCAACAAGGTGGACAGGTTGCTCCAGGTTATGCTCAACAAGGTGGACAGGTCGCTCCTGGTTATGCCCAACAAGTACCGCCTGCACCTGGTTACACTCAACAAAGTGCACAGCCTGCACCTGTTTATGCTCAACAAGGTGGACAATCTGGAGGTTATGGGCAGTACCCGTCCTCCCAGCCCGGCTATGGTGACCAAGGAGCTTCTAATAATGTGTATTATGGGTACTACCAAGGGTCCACTGATGCTGGCCATAATAGCATGCCCAGTCAGGCCTATGGAGCATCAGTGAGTGGCCAAGTGGGATATGTACAGCCCACTCCAAACCAGTCGAGTTATGAGCAGCCAGCACCGCAATCAGATTATGGTGGTAATGCTGGAATGGCACCGGTTGGTTATGCTAAGAGCTTATCACCCCAGCCCCAGCCCCAGCCTGGATATGGCCAGTATTAATCTGCTCAGATGCATGGACACCACTATTAGTATCAATGCCTGGTACAGGTGCGTAGTGCTACACTTCATGAAGCTCGGTATTTTATAATGGAATCAGGAGTCCATCCTTTCAGACTTCTTTACCTTTACTGATATAGTCTTCTATAGTACTACTAATTTCTTTTTAAGGTGGATTGATTTAGATTTGGTCACTGCTCTGTTAAGACTTGTTTTCGTATTCTTTTTGGTATTCTTTCAGTGTGCATTTCTCTAACAAATGCAACATGGGTGTAGGTGGCTTGTCTATCTGATGGTGGGTTTGGTCTACGCACTTGTCTTTACCATATTCCTTTTGGAGCTAATTTTGGAGCTGAAACAAGTGATTCATTACGCTGGTCTATGAACTTCTGCATATAGTTCTTACTTAGGCTTTAGAGGCAATTGCAGCTGAACCTGTCTGCTGACTGATTTAGGTTTGTTGTGGAATTCAAGTACTACTTAATATAAGAGGACCATTTATCCAATTAAGAGGTCGTATGTTTCAGAGGTTGTATAGTTATGTCATGTAGATTTGGAATGCTGCATGTTTGAGTTTTGTTAAGCTTTCTTGTGCACTTGATTACATAGATATCTCCCTAATGGGACATGTCACAGTTTCATTTGATTCACATAGTAAAGTGGAATGGTTGAAGAGGGGTGGATGGTAAGGTAGCAGGCAAAGGAGTATGGTCAATATTGAAGATCATCAAAATTTAGAAGAACATGAGATTTGAGTTGCTTTTAAAAAGGTGAGGATGAGAAACTACCCCACCACGGAACAAGTTTATTATGTGACGTTTTTGAATGGGAAGTTCCATATATTTATTATTGACCCTCAACTATTCATGCCTTAGAAGTTAGGTCAAATGACACATGCTGAAGCTGAGCAGTGAAAAAAATATCATTCTTTTTAGGTGTTCATTTCTCTCTCTCTCTCTCTCTCTCTATATATATATATATATATGGAGATGTTCATATGAGAGATATCTCTAACATTATATGAGAGATAGGAGTGGGGGCCCTCACATTTAAGTTGTTGGCATTGGATATGGATGTGAGGGCCCCCACCTTATCTCTCATAATAAGGTGAGAGATACTCTCATAGGCTATGATGCACGGATACTTCAAAATGGGCAACGTATCGTATCGTATTGTGTTGTATTCGATATTTCACTTTTTATGTGTAAAATCAGTATCTCTACCGTGTCTACGATATGTCCTTGCCATATCCATACCATATTTGTGCATTATAGCTCATAGGAGTAAATCCCTTACACACACACACACACACACACATATATATATATATATAGATAGAGAGAGAGAGAGAGAGAGAGAGAGAGAGAGAGAGAGAGAGAGAGCAGCCTAAGCCCATATCCAGAGACCTGCCCAGCTAGTTCATACCTAGGTCCAGCTGTAGCTCCAATGCGCAATCAAAAGGCAAGGCCTATACATCATTTCCTTCCTATTTTATTATCATCAAGATTCTTATTTACAAAAAAAAAAACTAGTTTTGTTCTTTATTACCGAATTAATTTAGTTTAATTAAGACTAGTTTATATTTCTTCTTTGTAAGCAATGTAATAGCCAAAATCGTTTGAAATATAGAAAAACCATTATTTTAGGCATTTTGGAGAACTAAGTGCAGCATTTCGATTGAAAACTAGTTGTTGGGCCAAAACCAAGCACCGCCCTTCCTCCCTCCGCGATCGACTCGAATTGATTTGCACCATATCATCCTCTCTTTGCAACAGATTCGATGATTCTCATGGAAGTGTTCTGATAGGGTTTTAACATCCTCCAAAGGAATAAGAGGGGATTGTATAGATGTTTCCTGCTGTTGTGTTTTCGTCTCAGTTTTTCAGGTTACCTGTATAAATTTGAAGTTGTTGTATATATGCTGTCTGGTAAGTCTCACATGCTACTTTTTGCAAGTTATACTTATGAGAAGGTAGCCTTGATGGGAATATCTCAGTTGGCTTGTCACACTTAAATGCGGATTTATTTTGGAACTGCTCGCTTGGCTGAATATGGTCTCTAAATAAAAACCTCCATTCATCTTTGGATTATTTTCTCCTTCGCGGGGCTTTCTACAGGAGGGCCAAATTGTGGGCCCATCAAGGCCTTTTTCTAGGGTTGTAAACGGGTCGGTTCCGGTCTGGGTCCATGGTGGACCCGGAACCATTAAGGAGAAGGTGGAATCGGATCTGGATCCGGAACCATTTTGGAACCGGTTTCTTAGCTTCAGAACCGGAACCAGAACTATATATGGGATGGGTCTCAATCTAGGTCCGGATTTAAGTAGAGAATGATATTAAAAAAAAAACATGGTTTTTATGAGAGGTTTTTGAAAATTGAGGTAATATATCGTGCCTCGAGTCCATGGGCCCGAACTAGGGTGGAACCGGACCTGGACCCATTTGCTTATCTGGGCCTAAATAAGGACCCAAATCTGATTTTTAACGGGTCGGAACATCCAAGTAATCAAAGAATCGAGTATCCATTTACATCCCTACCTTTCTGATCAAAATCCAATTCATTTACACCTCAAATTAACACTCATCTTGACTGTTACCCTCTTCAAAAATGTCTTACTTATGAGGAACATACCAGAGGGGAATATTGCTCTCAATTTCGCCCTTTATCTATTGTATCTTTATATTGCAGGGGAGCGAACATTGCAATGGTCTTTTGGATTTCAACTTCCCTAATCACAAATCAGAATAGTAATAGGAGTTTGTTTCAGTTGATTGGGACGGTTGCATGCCCCCTTCTTTGTTGTTGGGTCCCATGACTGAATACATGTTTCAACTTCATTGGGCGCAGTCAACTGATTGAAGGCAACTCAGACGTGATTTTGAAAAAACCACTTAAAAAGATTGGGCTACTGTCAGTGTATTAATTGTTTGAAGTGCCAAGAAAGTTTGTTATTCTTTATGCTGTGGGCTTGGGTAATTCAAAATTTGTACTTTTTGTTCGCCTCTATTTTGAGAGATTATTTTCTTGGGCATGAGTGGTTGCAAATTTTAAAATTTTTAAGTGACATTGAGGGGCTTGTCTTGATATATTGATGGAAAAAGCTTCATTATGGACAGGATTCATTATCTTGGCCCCTGAATGAAATGGCTCAAGATTTTGATGTTACACCTGAGCCGGAATTTTTAGAATTCTAGACTTATTTGAGACTTTTCAAGCTCGGTCCATAAGCTGTTTTAGACAATGGTGGTAGTACTTGGCTAAATATAGAGCTCTTCTCCTTAAGCTCAAAGATCCCTTCAGTTTACTTGTTAGCATGTGAGTCACAAGCTTCTTTGGTTACTTTTGCCCACATCGCGGGCTCTTATTCTTTCCTTCATGTGCCAAGGCTGCAGGCTTTTTTAGGGCATGTTTGTGTAACGTGTTTCGCCAAAGAAATAGTGGGAAACATGGCGTCGGGTTTTCCAGTATCTTCTTTGTTTGTGTTTGGTGCAATGGCAATTTGACGAAGAAAAATACTTTTTAAACAGTGTTTTCTACAATAGAGGAGGTCTGGATTTCCCATGTGTCCGTCCTGCGGAAGAGGAAAGCCCTTTAACTCTTCTGCAGCTTGTGCACAAATGCACCCTTAAGATAGTTTGGGTAAGTGAGAAGATTCTTTGCCACATGAATTTCCATTTCCTGTCATGGGATATTGAAATTTTCTCTATTGAGCAAAATCAACTCATTTTTCATTTTTTTTTTTGGCACATAGTAGGTGTTGCACCAAAGACCTATCTGTGCAAGTAGAGGACTTTCCAAGCTTTGGATTTCTATTTCTGTGGGAGAGAGAATTTCACATTCCCAAACCGCGGCCGTGGGATATCAAAATCCTCTCCATCATGGAAAATCAGAATAATTTTCAACTTTGTCGCGGAATCTTCTTGTCTCACAAATTTTCTCCAAATACTCCCAAGAGTATAATTGTTTTCTGCATGAAAAATCAAAATAATCTTCTCTTGTGAAATCCTTTCATTATAGATGTACAATTAAGACTTTCTTCGGCACAGAAGAATCCTCGATGGCACGAAAAAGTTTTTTATTTTATGCCTGCTACCTTATTGTTGTATAATATAGTATTTTCATGCACGCGAAGTGAAAAAAGTTGGACTCCACAAAAGATTTATAATGCATGAGATTTTAGTGTCATGCAAAGGCCTCCTTGCTCTTTGTATACTTTCTTTACCAAAATTTCTAGAATTCGTGTCTACAGATTGTCTACGAATTTCAAATGCTGGAATTTTTGGAATGGTGTTAAATTCTATCATTTCTGACTCTCTTGTTTCATATGTTGGAATTCCACCCAGAGAACTTCATGCAGCTTGAACACCACCAATTCCTTGCAAGAATTCCTGACTTAAATTACCCTTTCTATTAATGCATTCTGGTATTTGGGACTCATATTTTGTACTTGCAAACATGGTAGTAAATATAAACTATCTTTCTATTTATTGTGGTTTATTATGATGTAATTAACATTGTACGATACATGTTAGTATTAGGACAACAACATACATAGAAAAGGATTGGACAAATGAGAAGGTAAGACATTTTATATATTAATGAAAAAAATCACTGTACAATTTTTTAAACATCATTAGCAGCCACCGCTACAGCCCTCTCTGCAATCTTAAATTCGACTGCCGTTACATCCCTCTCTACAACTGCAACTTTAAATTCGGCTGTGACTGCTTCTCCACCCTCGTTATAGGCCCTTTTACATCTCTTTTGCTTTTTTTCGTCCAATGCTCTAGAGATTTCCCACAATAATTACATGTGGAACTCATTTTGTAACTCATTACTTTAATAAAAAGGAAACTTACTTTAGAACACTCGTTCCTAAGCAGTCATAATTGTGGTCGAGCCCTCGCTTTCACCATAAAATTATTGTTGTGCCGTTTTCTATCACCAATTAGTTTTGGAATAAGTGGTAACTCAATGGGGTGTGAAATTCTACAACTATCATTATCTTTAGGAACACAAATGGTTGACGCTAACCAATCTAGCTGTCTTCTCGGTACTAGACCAACAAGAAAAAATAATGGTTTTCATTAATCTTTCCTTTTTTCAAATCTATTAAAAAAAATCACTTAAGAAGTAATTGTTAATGGTTGAAATGATATGAAATTGCATTTAACATAGGTCAAACATTTTCTATGACTTTTTGGTACATTCTTTATATAATACAAGATTAAATTTTAGTCTCATATACAAATACATTATTTAAGGGGCATTTGGAAACTCTGAGCTTGAGTCATTCAAGTTTTAGAAGTTTTTACCATTCTTAAGTGTTTGTCAAACCATTTATTTGAGTTATTCTAATAATTTATATTATTTATTTATTCTATCTTTTTTTATTTTGAAACTCTCAAAGATAATTTTAGTTGCTAGTGTTGTAATTTCTCAAGAAGAAAAAACTTAGGTGAAAAAAAAAAAAAAATAAGCAAAGACAGAGTTGAGAAATAAATAGCTCTATGATAAAATAAATAATAAAATATTTATATACAAATATACAAACTTTACCTTATTTTCTCAGTTATCTCCAATATCTTAATTTATTTTCAGTTGGACCTTGGAACAAAATGATATAAAAAATTAATAACATGATGATAGTAATTTCTATTTATTCAATCAAATATATTAGCTAATAAAAGAGAAACCTAGGCTATGGAAAAAAAATGTAATATAAATTGATAGAAACCAAAATTTAAAATATACTTCGGATCTATTTTTCTCTTGGAACGCATCCGAAGTGAAATTCTCTTTTACGAGGTAGTGTGGAATCTTCAATCACTACTGTCCACAAAAGTAGACCCCTGTGAATTAATATCACCCACTGAAATCACAGCAGAGCTTCCTTGCTGAATTTCTATATGGAGAAAATCTCCATTCATATATAGAACACTAATTATGTCAATAGGCATCATCAAAAAGAAGTAAGAGGGAGTCACATATATTGTTATGTTATTTATCATGTATAATTTTTAGCCAATGCATTATACATGTATAATAAATTGTTCAACATTACAGTATAAATAGGCCCACCTTTCACAAGTGCAGGATTCATTCACGTTATGGTAAATGTGGCTGCTGCGGAATGAGAGTTCTTTCATTTAGACTATTGGCAAATGAACTAATGAATGTAAGTCAGCCGATCCCCTCTGCATGGTGGGACAAGACTTTGCTGCTGCTGCTGATAGCTAAATGTGAGTTACAACATAAGAATTATAGCTATCTGTTCTAAACCTAATCTAATCAAGGGACCATTTTGATACTCTAAAAACAAGCTCTTACTTTATAATTTAGGAGAAATATTCTCTTATGGGCTGCTGCTTATGTAGTCGAGTTTTGTAGAGCCCACTTCGGCCCACTTTTAATTAGTGTAGGCCCTTTCACACTCTCATCCCCACATGATCTTGTACCACAGACTCAATTTCACTTCCATCAAACCTTTACCCACCGCTGGATTGAATATCAAAGAAATATATGGTTAAAATATCACTAAATATTTAGACTATTAAATCAAGGACTAGGATTATCTTACTGGGCTGATTTATTTTTTGTTGGCCCTTGTGTGTAATGAGACCTTTCCATGTACCCCACCCCACTAGTAAGAAGGCATCTTAAGTGGGCTTCACGAGCAAGAATGGTTATTGCTCATATGTAGTCTGCTTATAGGAGAACATTGTCATATGATTTAGAACTTGTTTACTTATTTACGTGTTAGAATGTTTGATAAATCACTAATTGCATCGTATATTTTTTAGAGCTTCTCTACATATTAAAGCTGTTGTCTCTGGAAAAATGTAAGGTAAGAGGGGTTACTATTTGTAGCAGAGCCTTTTTAGCTAAAGCGGATAAAGTGGACAATACAAAATTTACATAAGCTTTGGACAAGAATGACCTCATAAAATCTTAAAAATGATGCAAATGGTGCATTCAACATTGTAATTTCTAAAATATGGGCCCCAATTACACAATTCCTAAAAGTAGATCCCATGTTTACCAATATCGTGGAACATGACCTTTTCTTTTTTCTTTTCCTTTTTTATATAATTCTAACAAATAGATCAGTCGCAAATTAAAACTTAAAAGCTATAGCTTTTATTTTTACCTTAATTTAATTAGCTCTTGTTAATTAGACTAGAGTTGCCAAACAGCCCCTAAGTCTTATTAAATTAAGACTAAAGTTTCCAAATGCGCCCTAGGTTTACGGTGCTCCAACAAAAAATGGCCAATCAAAAAAAAAAAAAAAAAACAGAGAGAGTCAAACATGGTGTGTTATCCACCCATAACTCAACATAACCACCCAATGGTACAAACGATAAAGTGCAATTCCAAAAGTGCCATGGACAATGATGATTAGTAGTGTTGGCAACACAATATTTACCAAATAATAATTATTTTGGTGGGCGAGTTTTTAGAATGTTTGGATTTTCTCACCTTGAGGGCTCTCTCACCTCACCCAATGTCTTCTTTCCTCACCCGAGGGCTTCTCCATTGGCGTGGGTTCGCTGGGGTCTCAGCCCCCCTTAGCTTGGGCTAAAAAAACAAGGAAAACAAAAAAGAGTTGAACACCTTTATTGGAAGAATGTTAAATTAAGAGCCCAGTGTTCAAACTTGATCAGATGTGTACGGCTATTGATAGATTTATGCTGAGGACCCGCCAAAAAGACTAGGTAATTATTGAAAACAAAACGTAGGACATCCAGTTCCTTCTGAGCGATATTAAGGTCGATTTTGGTCAAATATGATGACATACCAACCATTATTAGAGTAAAATTTAAAAACTTTCAAGCAAAAACTAGTACATGCAAACACCTTTTTTTTGTGGTAATAATTTCATATCATGATAAGGCGTTAAGACTGAAAACTTTCATGATCACTGATTACACTAAAAGCACTGAAACGAATAGCTTCAAGAATAAATTCACAACTTAATTGACAATGGGAGTTCAAGATACTATGACGCATTTTCTACAGTAGACCGCATTTCAGTCATACTTTCAAGGAAGAATCAAACCCTTGCAGTTGAAAAGTGCTAGTAGTTCATCTTCCTGGCAAAAGAACAACTACAAAGTCACTTAGCTGTAGCTCAACTAGTTAAGGGCATGAATGCGTGTAGAACGAATTGCCCTGTAGCCAAAACCAAAAAACTATGAAGGCAGCAAGTAAACCCTTCAGAAATGTCACTGACGAGTTAAAAAATGGTGCGAAACAAAATGAGACAATTCCAAAAGGATGATAGCAAAAGGGCCGAAGATCTAATCATAGGCAAAACACTCATGATTGAGGGGTGGGAGGCACATTGGTTTCACACACATGCCTAGAGATCGATTATAAATCCTAAAGGAAATAAGATGTTCCAAATAAAATATGCAAATTCAATATACATAGGAAAACACCAACCATGAGCTACACCCCATGGAGGAAAATGTTGGCAAATTAAATGGTTGACAACTGAAACATACATTAGTAGCAAAGTTGAGAATGTAGAGATAAATGTATGGTAGAATTAGAAAATCATCAGAAATGAGCGCATATAAAGCATTAAATTGAGAGCATCAATATAAGAGAGATTTGGTTGATATGATTTGGACATGTGTCTAACAGAGGGCAACAACAGTGCTAATGAGGAAAATTTTCTTTTTAAGTTCATGGGTCCCACAAGGAGAAGAGGTAGGGCAAAGAGAACAAGGAAGCAGTACAGTCTGATATGAAAAAGTGCAACCAATCAGAGCTTTGGCCAGGGATAGACTGGAGATAAACATCCCCAAGAATCAGTCACTAAGAAATAAAAATGGCATCACTAAGAATGATAGCCAACGTTGAGGATATGTTCACAAATTAATCAAATACTTAAAGGATCAGACACCTTAAAATGGACAATGGGGAAAAGGTCCCCAAAGCGGGCTAAGTAAGGCAGTGTGTCCCAAGTCCTACCCAATCACCCACAGATGCGACGCCCCAACCATCACCATAACCCGTTGATAACTTACAGTATCACAGTTATTAAAGCACACATCCAAACACATGGTCACGTCAATTTAACCTTAGATTAGCTGTTGGCTCATTCTTGGTGTGCCAAAAATCTCAAACATAGAAAACAAGGGATTGTAAGTTACTAGTTTATAACACAAATCAAAATGTGAGATATGATCCAATACAGACTTGTCATAGACAGATATATATACTGCCAATAAAATGCAATGCATGAAAATAGAAAGAGATATGCTACCAAATCAAATTCATCAAGATCAATTTTAGTAAATTTCAAAGGAATGAGCAGAGGTTGTTCCACCAACTACTACTGTTAAAAGAGTCTGGGACCTCTTTAGGTCTTATTGCAAAAAATTAGTCCCTTCATCATACTCTGCAGCGAACTACATCCACCTGCCGCAAAACTGAGGACATAGATAGAAAATTCTTAAGATGATGTGGATTCCTTGAGATAAGCAATCAGATCTGCACGTTCCTTCGGCTTCTTCAGACCGGGGAAAACCATCTTTGTTCCAGGAATATACTACATACAAAAACACACACAATTAAACAAAAGAACTATAATACAGATATAAAGTGAGAATCATGTCACATACATGTCAACAAACAGATTTTCATTGCAGTCTTCATTAATCATTACAGACATGTATTCCTCTACACAGATGGATTCTTCTGAATGACGTTCGAAGTAATTGCTACTTTTATAACAGTTTTTTTTATTAGATATCTACTTATTTAAATAATTTACACTATACCAAAAGGTCCAGTTTGAATCCCTGCTCATTCACCTCTATCATAGACAATATACATCTAACATCCAAGATGAAGTTCCTCATGTGAATCGTTTGTGTACTTGGACAGGTAACTGATAAGTTGAAACTTTAAATAAAAGCTTTAGAGTTCACTGGTTAAAAATTAACAAATCAAAGATAAGAATATATGGAGCGAAGAAATGATGGACCTAAAGGAGTAAAGAAGATGGGAATCAGTTTTAATTAATAAAAAATTTAGTGCCGCAATGTGGTAGATTTTGATAACGATTCAACCAGACTTTGATAACTATTCAACCAAGTGGGCAAGTTTGAATTCCCTATGGCAAATCGTATTAGCGCAGAATGAGCAAAGAAACAAGGTGGTCAAGTATCATGCGATCATAGTGAGCCGAGACTTAAATTAATGGCCATTTCAAAAGACTGTAGTTACCTATGATGCACGGATACGGCATTGATACGGCAAGGACACGCCATAGACACGGCGGGGACATGGATTTTACACATAAAAAGTGAAGTATCGGATACGATACGACACGATACATTGCCCATTTTGAAGTATCCGTGCATCATAGGTAGTTACACTCGTTTTGTTAGAGCTGGAAACCGGGCCTGGGAGAAGAAAGAGGAAAATAACGTACATACAGTTGAGATGCACATGCCAAGACAGCCGTGCACATATTGACTAGGAGTCTTGCAGACATATGTAATTTTGGAAGAACGGATTCCGGGGGGCTCAAAATGATGTTGAAACTTGAAAGATACATTTATGTCACAAATTATCTATATCACTGTACCGAATATCAGTGTGCCCAAAATTGGATGTTAAAAACATGCATATAAATATGCAAAGTGTAATATCAACATTTACAAGATTTTGTAAAAATCAAACAAAATTTTGTAAAAATCAACATACCTTCTTGGGATTAAGCAAGTAGTCATACAAAGTCTTCTCTTCCCAGATAACAGCCATGTTCTTGTTAGCAGTAGAGTAGGAGTAACCCGGAGTAGTGCCAGACTGTCGCCCAAAAAGACCATGCAAGTTGGGTCCTGCAATTAGTTTAAACCATTTAGTCTACAAAACACCAAAAGGTAGTAGAGCTCAAAACAACATTTTAATAAGAGTTTTTTGTATATACCCCCTAAGGTTTATTTGATTTGTAAATAGGCCCATGTGGTTTTAGTATTTGCATATAGGCCTCTACCTTTTCATTTCAATACCTTTCATGTCCCCAAAATCAGTATTTCTAATGAAAATAGGCCCATGGAATTTGTGTTGAACTTTTATAAAAATGACAACTTTGCCCTTATATCAATTAAACAAATATGAGTATATTATTATTTACCAAAATTCCATTATTGTATCCCAATTCCCAACGGTCTCTCTCAATAACTTTTTAATCCACATGAAGCCTAATTATGCATTTTGAAACTTTCATCAATTTAATGGTGGGTCATGCATGGATTGGATCAATTGTAACTAATTATAAGCACATGCACTGATTGTCATTATAGTAGATTTGGATTTAATGAAATAGGTTCTCTATTGATAAAAATAAATTTACATACGGTTATTCTCTCCTAATATTGATAAATGTAATTATCAATGTTAGAAGCTTTAAAGAAAAATAAATTCAAGCCTTTGAATTTAAGTATACAAGGATAAAGAGATGGGAATATGTGTCATTTCACGCTAATAACTTTTGATAGTTGGTTGGGTATTGATTTTGGGGACACGATAGGTATTAAAATGAAAAAGTAGGGACCTCTTTGCAAATATGAAAGCCTTAGGGGCCTATTTACAAATTCTACAAAACCTTAGGGGTGTATATGCAAAAAGCTCTTTTAATAAACTAACTTTACACCCATCACAAACTGGGAGACCAAATAGAAACCAATAAATAAACATCTGATACACTTTTCAACCAAATAGACAGGCATGAGCATATCTATAAATTTCAGTCTTCCATGAACCGGATAGAAATCAAATGGATGCCAAACATAATAGTCTTCTTCTTCCCTTCTATAAATTTAGTTCACCATGAATGGGATAGAAGACAAATGAATACCAAACATAATAGTCATCATCATCATCATCAACTTTCAGATATGGAACCATGACAATATGCAGCAAATAAGAACAATGCTAAGTTGATGATTTTTATGATTGAAGAATCTGACACACACAATCAGGATTCAAGTGAAGAATTCAGCAATACAACAGAAACAGGTCATCAAAGCCATAACTAAAAGAATCTTTGGACCCAGCATTTTTAATACCATATAAATCAGTTCAAACTGAATCAAATTCATTCCTTCATCCATTAACCCAGAGCTCAATAAGATACCCTTACATGAAAAATCTCATCAATTCATCACAAAGAACAAGATTACTCATAAAAAACTAAACTATCTGAAGCGGAAGAACAGAAGATTAGGTCTAGAGATCTAGCCTCCATCCTTTCCATAGATAATCAAATAAGAAGAGGAAGAAACAAGATCAGGCCAAAAACAAGCCAAAAAACAGAGAGATTTGAGCTAAAAAACACCACAAATCAAACCGACGACAGATATTCACATGAATCATATGAGAAGAACACATCTATTCATCACAAAGAAGAAGATTATTGAAAAAAAAAAAGATTTTTTTTGTTTTGAAGAGGAAGAAGAGGGGATTCGATGTAGAGGATCTAACCTTGCTTGTGTCCAGATCCTTTATCAACTGTGTGGCATTGAGCGCACTTGGTCCTGAAGATCTTCTCTCCAGACTTGGGATCGCCTGGTGGAGCTTCTTCAAACGACGCCATCTTCTTGCTCTCTCCGCAAAAACCCTAGTCAGAGATTTCTAGGGTTTCTTCGGTTTTGGGGTTTTCTTGTTTGATCCTGTGAAAGTGAAATGGAGCTTTCTCGGGCTTTCTTCAGAAAGTGCTTTCCACGCTCTCCCCGTAAAAAGGGAAGATTTTTTTTTTTAGACTTTGGCGGATCCGGATCCGGGATCCACTACTGATTTTCAAGTACAACCCAGGGCCCGGATCCTTTTATGCTTTGACTATTGACCTAGGAAAATTGGGTCGAAAGAGTGTAGCCTCGATCAAAATCTAAATTGTTCAAAATAAATACCTCGTTTATCATTGCTGTTATAATTGAGACTTTACTTTTCGAAAATTCAAATTGCTCATGGTAAATGTCTTTTTGGTCATTCCTTGCTCTTATTCGTCTATTGAAAATATGAAACATTTAAGACGAATATCTCTTTTTGTTGTTGCCTGCTTTCATTGAGACCAAATGCCCCTCAAAACTCTAATCTAGATAGTTCTTAATAACATCTAGATTATTAGAATTTGGCTTGCATTGAATTTAGACTTATTATGCTATCTTCCAATGAATATTATAAATCTGGAAAACTAAAGCTTGCTAATGTTGTAGATCATCCTATTAGAGGAAAAGCCATGACAGATTTGTGTACTTGAACTCCAAGTCAATGCATCAAATGCAATTTTTATATTTTCTTCTTAGTGGTTCTTAATCTATCTTAATGTGATTTTGTGTTTTCTTCTCAAAGTTCTTGCATCTGTTTTTTCTTGAAATATGAAGAGGGAAAATAAATTTCGACCTTTTGAACCCCCTTACATAGCAAGAGTACTATTGTTCTTCATGATGGAAATTATTTAATAAAAGAATAGTGGGGCACTTTGTGGATAGGGCAAATTCAAAATCCAACTTTTGAATATATGGATACACATGTCATGATTCTGACTCGTCATAATTGGTCCATATAGGTTGAGCCCACATGACTGCTGGTGTGATAGGCCCAATGTAGATGATGGATCAACTTATGTTAAGCAAAATCATGAGATGCTATCTTTGTTTTTCTTATTTGCGGTGTGTACATGTGTTTTTCTGTATGAAGATTTCAAATAAGGCCTTTAAGTTCTTACCTTACTTAAAAAAAGAACGCATGTTTTAAAACTTTTCAAATTAGTCCCCAAATTTTCAGTAAATTCTCAATTAAGGACATTCGGCCAATTAAATATATTTTTTTGCCACTTTTTCCCTCGATATTTTGTAAACATCCAAATTACCCTTCATTTTAAAGCCATGATATGGTTTCGGTAGCCACTACATATAGCCGATCGTTGTAAGAACATTGGTTGTCCTTGATCAACGTAAGGACACTGGTGAATGAAATGAGGAGCATACAAAGGAGTTGAAGGAGAGTTAGATTTCAATGAAGGGTAATTTGGATATTTTAAGAAAAACGGGGGAAATTTTTATTAAAAAATAGTTTTAAATGGACAGATATCCTTAATTGAAAACTTTCTGAAAAAAAACTTAGGGAGTAATTTGAAAAGTTATGAATTATGTACTTTTTTGAAATAAGGTAGAAACTTAAGGCCTTCTTTGGAATTCTCCATTTTCTAAGCCCTGATTCGCAAGGAAAAGATGGGAATTGAGTATCATGTTGATGCAAAGTTGGTGCTTTCCTTTCTGATTTAATGGTCCACTTGGATGAGCAGTAAAAGGATAAATGGGCCTCATCATGGTCTGCAATTATCTAAACTCTGATTTGGGAACGAACAACTCTGCAATTTGGAGAGAGGGGGAGGGAGAGGGAGAGAAGGAAAGTGAAAGAAAGAGAGGGATTGAGCGCCATGCCTAAGAATAGAGAGAGAGAGAGAGAGAGAGAGAGGTTTCTTTTGGTGAGGAAGAAGAATGGTGGTGCATGAATGTCTTGGTGAAGAAGAACAGTGGTGTAGGATTCCATTTTTGCACAGAACTTACTGTATCTGTAAAAAAGATCTCCTTTCCTATTTTCATTTCAAGGAAGTAGTTGAGAGAGTTCAGTTGCTGACATGTGAGAAATGCCATGTGGCGAACGTTCTTAAGTTGAAATAGGGAAACAGGGGATCCAGACTCATACATAATGTATGGCTCCTACAATACTATTCACTAATGTTATCTTACATTTACAAGCTCCATCAGTGTTTTAAACTTCTCCTTATCTTTAGGCACTTTTAATACAATAAACATTCCTTGAAATAAAAAAAAAAAGAAAAAAAAAAGAAAAGAAAAGAAGAGATTTAATCCGGCTGGCGAATCGAGTGTTGATAGGATGAAACAATATCTCATTGTTTCAACGAAACAAGGAATTTGGACTCAACAAACATATATGTATCCTCTTTTAGGCAGGTTTTTCTTCATGCAACAAAATATATAAGTCTTTGAATTCCTAGAAATTCAAATAATGAAACAAACAGGCCAAAAAGGAAAAAAGCAAATAAGAAACAAACTTTAAATTGTACAAAAGGAAGTTGTGCCCAGCAGCATGGGCTGGATGAAAATAAGAAACAAACCTTAAATCGTACCAAAGAAAGTTGTGCCCAGGTATATGTGCTGGATGATTGGACCTTGGCCTGTTTTGTAGTGGGTGAAAGCCCAAGTGGCCCTGGTGCACCCTACTGTGATGTCACGGGCTCAAATGCGAGTCTATAGCGTCTCTCGGTCCACTGGATGGCCTGGCCCATCCGAAGTTGGGACCTTTTTGAATACTCAAACAATACTTTTCAGGACTGATCTGGGCCCTTGTATGAGGCCTGTAAATTGATTTTGGCTCCTCTGAAGCCTTGAATATCTAGTTATCTACACAAATGGGTCCAACTCCCATGCCCGTGATCAAGTTCCTCCTTGTTGGCCAATGCTTGTGCTACTACACGATTTCGAGCTCTTCGTCACTTGGATCTGCATCATGGAGCCCACACTGGAATTCAAAGGAAAATTATCAACAAGATGGATTATTCTGGCTCAGGTAGGTGCCCAAAGTTTTGTCTTGTTATACTATACAGTTCTCTAAAATTTCAGGCACATGGCTTTTTTTTTGGGGGTTAAATACTCCCACATCCATACACACACCATACCCAAAGTTAGAGCCACAATCCTCCTCACCATTGATCGAGTTATCAGTGGACTGGCCAGAGGCATGTAGGGGAATTGATAGATATAAGAGATAACTATAAAAAAAAAAGGATCCTAGATGGCTATTAACTGAAAAATAAGTCACTAGTCAATATTGCACGGAAGTGGTTTCCTGTGACCACTTCCTTTTTTTTCAATAAAGATTTAAAAGCGTGATGACGCTGTCACTTAATATCCCATTTAAAAGTATGACGACGTCGTCACTTAATCGCTGAAACCCATTTTCTTAGATGTGGCTGTCACTTAATATCCCATTTAAAAGTGTGACGACGTCGTCACTTAATCGCTGAAATCCCATTTTCTTAGATGTGACGACGTCGTCACACGTTTAAATGGCATATTAAGCGACGGCGTCGTCATACGTTTAAATCTTTAATTAAAAAAAAAAGGAAGTGGTCACAGGGAACCACTTCCGTGTAATAGTGACTAGTGGCTTGTTTTTTGGTTAATGGCCATTTATGATCCTTTTTTTGGTAGTTTTCTCTAGATATAAATGTCGATGATGGGAGGACACAATATAAGTTCGATAAAATGATCCTAGCCTTTACTTCCTTGTCCTCAAAGTTTAATAATTTTGTGTTTAAATTTTGTTATGATAAATGTCAAATGCAACAAATGTCCTATTAGTGCCAATCACTGTCACAAATATTGCTTTAGGTAGTTTTATCGTTTCAAGAAAAAAAAAATACTAAGAGATTTTCAACTTCGTTCTTTTAATTAGGATATTATTGAGAAAGTGTAGTTGAAAATAAAAATAATTCTTAATTATGTAAAGTAGAGAAAATATCTAAAGAGGAATAACTTCAAAGATGTATAAGAATATTACGTACTTGCATATAATGTGAAATATGCATATTATATGTATTAAAGCAATATGGAGCCCTATTTTCGAAGGGTGCCACGTTAGCGCTCACAAACCTCACAACACCACATTAGACCTTCACATACGCCGATTTTCTCCAATTAGCTATCTTAATGGACTCTTCCTATAACCCAAAAAAAAAAAAACCCACCTCAGCTCCTCAACATAGGATGATAATAACTTTGAAGATAAAAAATAATGGGCTTAAAGAACTTGAATTGGAGCATTATGATAAAGAGAATGACGGTTACTACTATGCCTCAGCTATTAGCAATCTATCCTATATTCTCAATTATAACTTCATACCATCTCTCCTTTCTTTAAGGATTTTTTTTTTTTGAGAATTTTACCTAAAAAAGGACCCTAGATGGCCACTAACCAGAAGAGGTACCAATAGTATACATGGCACGGAAGTGGTATTCCCGCCAAATTTTTTAATTTTTTTTTTTTGCTTTTTTTCAACAAGCGACGACGTCGTTGTATAGTCACATATATTTTTTTTCCACTAGCTTTTGTTAAGCAACGACGTCGTTGTACAGTCACACACAATTTGCACTGGCTTCTGTGAAGCAACGACGTCGTCACTGACCATTGCAATCGAAAAAATTGATGTTTGTGTGATTTTGATGTGCGAACGCACTATAAGATTTAGAGGAATTACAAGCTTCTATCTTGCGATAAATTTTCATAACATATGAAGGGAAGAAGCCCATAGGACAAAAAGAAGAAAAAATATAACGGCTTTGGATATAAAAAAGCAAGCCAAAACAATGGCAAAAAAAAGCTAAACTGCTCCCAATACTTTGACTAGAAAGAGAGCGCTGCAAAACAAAACGCCCCAAACTAAAAGGAACAGAGAACGGGAACAGCTACACAACCAACCGACATTTTTAAAAAAGAACTCCACAACACCTGTCATCCAGAAAAACCTATAATAGTGGAACTAAGAGCACCAACAACAATAAGAAATGCAAAGCAGGGCCTTTAAACCACAAAACTGCACAAGACAAAAAGGAAGAAGAAGAAACAATAGGGGTGCTGCTTAAAGAGCCACTACGGGAGCAGAAATAGCGAATTAATTACCCCAACAAAAGGCTCTCAATATAGGGCAAAATATATACTTTACAATCGCTTGATAAACCGCTGGAAAGCTTGATGCTACAATCCAAAAGGTTGGAAAACGACCTTTGTGATCACCTTGACTACCTTTTGAGGAAGGTAGAGATGAATCCACTAGGGGAAAAGGAATAAGCGATGGAGGAAGAAGGGGGAAATGGGGAAGTGCAGTTTAAACCGCTGGAAAGCTTGATGCTACAATCCAATAGGTTGGAAAACGACCTTTGGGACCACCTTAACTTTCTTTTGAGGAAAGAGGAGACGAAACAACAATCATTAATAATAAAAAAAAAAACGGAAGTGGTCCCCTAGGACCACTTCCGTGCCATATATACTATTGGTACATCTTCTGGTTAGTGGCCATGTAGGGTCCTCTTTTAGGTAAAATTCTCTTTTTTTATCATGTTCGAATAAGTGTTTTTCGTCTAAAACTCAAATCAAATATTCAAGTGCTGCCATGGGCCCATATCAGAATGATTAGGATGTAAGTCTTATTCTTTTTTAGAAGATCGTAAATTTTTTTTTTAAAGAGTCATTTGTTATTGCTTAATTCTCAACTCACTATATATAGATCTTAGATATGATGTTACTGCTTGATTTTTTAACTCTCACTATAATCCTTACATATGGTCATGGTTATGTGCATAGGCAAGGGTGTTGTCAAAGCATGTTGCTCTTCTCCTTTTCCCTTTTCTTTTATTCTTCTTTTTATTTTTATTTTCATGCTATTTATGCGGATATGATAAGCGGTTAGATTCATAGTTTTTGTTTTTAAACATCATTAAAAATACTTTATTAGTTTCTTTGGGATTCAAGCATGAAAAATGAATTAAATTTGCTTACGTAAGTTTCACAGTTGCATTTGCTTCTATGTATAAAAAATTACAGATTAAGGCTAAACCACTATGTAAGTTTACTTCGTTTTTCTCTTATATCTCGATGCATAGAATAAATATTAATAATAATAGATAATATATTTGTCTCATTTAGATTTATTATTTGCTTAGAATGTTTTTAAAAACTCTAACTTTTAATATATCTTTGTTTTTTGGCCCGAGCTTACCACGGGCCTTTGTTTCTAGTGTATGTGTTACATGTTATTATTGTTATGTTTAATATCTAAGATCTACATAATAGATATACAAAATTTTAAAGATGGCAGAAAAGAGTTAATTGGGCTTAAATCCCAAGACCTGGATTTGGGTCCTGCCTGTCGGACCAAATGCATGTCTAGGTCCGACTAAGTCGACCATATCCAGGTTCTTGGGCCTGTATTGAATCCAAATCTAAACTCAAGTTCCAGGCTATAATATGAAAAATGTAATAAAACAAACTCTAAACTGCACTATTCAATTTGAATAGGTATTGGATTACTGTAAGAAGCAGTGAAAACTAGCATTTCTGGCAAACCTGCATTTACAGCTTTTCGACAGTAAATATCAGTGGAAAAATATGTATTTACAGCTTTTCCACCGTAAACATTAGGGGTGTACAAAAAATCCTCTGATCCATAAAACCGATCCCATCCGATCCAATCTGCGGATTTTTAACCGAACCGAAGGTAAACGGATTGGTGACGGATTGAAAATCTTGTAATCAATTACCAATGGATCGATGGCGGATTTTACCCTCAATCCGCGGATTCAATCCGATCCAATCTGTTGACATTAAATATAAATAAAAAATACTTAAGGGGTCTAAATATAAGTTAAGAGTTCTAAATATAAAAAAAGAAAAAACTTCAGGGGTCAAAATGTAATTCACTTTTATACATAACAAATGAAGTACTAAACCAAATCTCACCCTAGTCTTGAGAGCATGCTCTTCAAATTTTCTTTAACATTAGATTCAACGGATTGGACGGATTAAACCGATCCGATCTGGCCCTCCACGGATCGGATCGGTTTTTAACAGTTACGGATTGGTGACGGATTTAGCCTAATCCACACCAATCCGATCCGTGTACACCCCTAGTAAACATTAGTGGAAAAAACTTGCATTGATCATTTACAGCTTTTTCGTAGTAAGAATCGGCGGAAAACCTGCATTTAAAACTTCTCCATGAATGAGCCTGATTCTTAAAAAATCAATATGAAACTAAACTAAGTGATTAGTGAGTGGAAAGTGTCAAAAAGGGAGGGGTCCACTCATGATATACCTTAGGGTCAAAAGCCAATTTCATTTGGGTTTCTGGGATCAGATCCTTACAACATGTTATACTTTTTAAGAAATTATTTAAATGGAATGAGGAGAACTCTTTGAGTCAAATGAACTTCAAAAGACTCAGGCTTATGGGCCTTCATCTGACTCTAATTGTTAAAGGTCCATGTCAAACCCAGACCAGACATGGGAATCTTAATTTTTGGCAAGCTCAAACTAAGGCCTATGTAGATCTGGCCGAAGTGTTTGTGTTTATTACATGGATCTCAAAATCTAAAGAGCTTTATGTTAACAACATAGATGCCTTAATTCGCATCATTGATTTTGAGAATATTGAATAGTTCATAGATGAATTAGGGGCCCACAAAGGTGCAAAAAAATCCTATCCATGGAGCTTGAGGTGGCTTAAGGGCGTGACCCAAATCTCACTCCAAGCACAATGACATATGCACATGGTTGGATTGATAACATGAACTGTATCCACATATGATCGATCAAAATTATTTATTATGACTGAAGTGAAGTTTGGTCCATTTTCTATGCAAAGGGTGGTCTACGCTGTGCATTTTTTAAGGTGTGGGTTGGTGAGCTAATGAGCAAAATCTTAAATTAGATGGTAAGCTCTATGGTCAATACTAAAAGGGCATGGGCATCATAAGATCATTTTTCATAAAAGCTTCACCAGAATCCTGAAACATGGAAATGTTTCATTTTGGAGGGCATGCTGAAATGGAATTGACAACTATGATGCTCAGTCGTCCATTTGCAAAATGGTGTACAAGACTCTTTTGATAAATATGAGGAACCAAGCCGGGCTTTTAAGGCTGTTGACCTAGGTTGGGCGAATTTTACAAATATACTAGGAAATTAGGCACATGTATAGCCTATGAGCCTAACATAAAGCCCAATGTAGTCCAACGCATGCATAAGTTAGGCTCGAGTTGGATTAATGCATGAGAATCCCTTTTGCTAATTGAGATATGCCTATCCCAGAGATGGAAAGTGGTTGAGTTATGACTGGATCAATGAAGTTAACCCATATTTAGCCTAAATTGAGGTGCGCGGGCATGTAATGGGTAAGATTTTCATGTTGAGTCCATATGGTACATGTGGACATTTTTTTTTTTTTATTACTTGCACCCTTTGCTTGTCATTCTTATGAAAAATCTAAACCATTGAAAATAATTGTGCTCTATAATGAGTCATAACAAATGATACCCTACTGGGAGTTAAACCATATCGATCACTTGTAAAAATGGAAATGGAATATTAAAAAATTCATGTATCTTATGGTAGTCATTTTGACAGTATGCTTAATTCTTTTGAGAATTGGCAATCCTTGTATCTCATCGGGATGACCAGGGATTGACCCAGCTCTCTCCCCCACTCCTTGCTTGTGCAAGTTCTCTCACTTTACATGTGCGAATTTCACTCTTTGCGTGTACGAATTCTCCCTCATCACAAATGCAAGTCTCACTCCCTGCATGTGTAGGTTTTCTTTGGGTCCTAGTCCCTTTAGTTGGGATAAAAAAAAAAATCTTGTCCTATTGAATTAATTCGATGTCCAATGGTCTACTTGTGAAACTTACACAATTACACCAAATAGCATATAATTTTCTTTGAGAAGTGGAAAACTAATATATAATAATAATAATAATAATAATAATAGCTAATAATTCATTGTTTATAGGGAATGACAAGAACATCCATTTGTTATGGTAATACAAATGGAAACCAATAAGAAACAGAATAACTTATGTATTTTATTTTTCGGGTAACTCAGACAAGACCCAATTGAGAGCCCACATACACACATGAGGATACAACCCACTCAAGTGGGAAAAGAGCCCACACATACGAGAAAAAAACCTACGTAAATGGAAAGAAAGCCCGCATATGAGGGATACATAGGCGTATCCAAAATACAAATCTTGGGCAGTCAGGTTAGAACTACCACCTATTACCGGTTAAAAACAGAGGTTGAATATAAAAATAATTATTAATGTATAACATCGGGTTGCTTTGTTGGCTTGTAACGAGGGAAGTCAAATGGGCTGGGCCGGCCCTGCCCGGCATGCTCCGGCCCGCCAGTCAACGGCCCCCGGCCCGTCCCGCAAAGGCATGGCCCGCACATGGGCTGGGCTTGGCCTAGGTGGCTGGGCCCGCTGGCCCGTTTGGCTCCGGGCCCACCAGGCCAGCCAGGAACGTGAGCTGGGGCTGCAGCCCGCCAGGCCCGCTGGGATCGGCCTGCCAGCCCGCTAGCCCGCCCAACGGCTGGCACGCCATGGATTTCTTTAAAATCCGTCAAGTTGCTGTGGATAATTCTGTAGTATGGATTCGGCGCCTCGGCCCAGAGGAACTAAACACGGTACTCTATGTTAAGATTTTGCTTCATGTTTAAGTGATCTAGGCAATAATATGATGGGCCACATTCCACGGGCCATTATTACAAAGTCAATGGGCAAAACCTTTGGTGAAGGATGATTTAAGGGCAATTAAGAAATTGGGCTTTAAGGATGATGGACCACATTCTCCCCCTTAAAAAGTCTTTATGCAAGATAAGCACAACCCCTACCTACCTGTCACACATGCCCAAGAGCTAATGGAGAAGGAAATTGCTCTACTTCAAACATGTGGAAGACTTTTTTTTTTTTGTTTTGGTAAAAACACGTGGAAGACTTAATATGAAACACTTGACGGATGATGGGGCATGGGTCAAACCTATTCGACACGGGCACAACTTCATGAGTGGGCTTCAGATAAGTGGAATTTGCGATTTTTGAAGAAAAAAAGGGTGCAATAATGGAGAGAGGGAGAACACATCACACCCTTTTCTTCCACCTGGCAGACTATTTCCTCTCCAGACTTTAAAACTCTCAACATCATGAATTTTGGCTCTTTTTTTTAACAAAAAAAAGACTTCTTCACCCAAGGAAAAAAAATTTATCCACGGTAAAAACATCTTACACTATGTTTGATTGTTCATAACATATGGAAAAACAAAGTTTTAGTAATAAAAAATTTTACTTTTACTTTATCAGAACCTAAATATTTTACTTCCTAAAAGACAAGTAAAGTAATTACACTACCATTTGTCAACTTTTCATTTCACTTCTTGAAAGACATATAAGTTTTTGTTCGTCTTTTTTTTAATACTGAAAAAAAAAAAACAAAAAAAAGGGAAAAAAACAACGCATGCCCGGCACGGCCCGGCCCGCTCCAGCCCGGCCCGCAGCGGGCCGTGCTGGGCCAGGGTATTTCCCTGGCGGGCAGAAGTTAGAGCACCGGCCCGGCCCATTTGACATCGCTACCTGTAACTCTGCTCGTCATCAGTTGGCAAGGAATCAATCTGGGGCATGCGCGTGGGACACTGGCTTTACAATATTCGAAGACATATTTATACAGCTCTCAATGTTTTTTCAATTGTGGTATCTTTGACTCACAGTCTTATGACAATGAAAGGTCCGAGAGGTGTCAAATACATCGAATTATGTGAGGATGGAGGAGGTGCACATGGTCGGAGAGAGGACTAATGGGCTCCATAAAATTTTATGTACAAGAAAATTATAAGCCTTCTCTAGTTCTCTAGGGCTACTTATTAAAAATCCAAACCCCCCTAAATAAATGTGTTGGTATGGGCCCAAAATAAATTCCATTCAAATAAAAGTCAGTTTACTTAAATTAAAACACATGAATAATATATTATGAAAAATTCCAGTCGTTTTATAATTGATCAATTTAATAGAAGTTCTAACCCTTATTATGATGAAATCTGGCTATTACCTGTATATGAGGAGAAACTTTCTTATGAGTAATTCAAATCAAATTAAAAAGTGGAGTCCAATGAGGAACCTTGGTAATCTTGTGTGGGTTGGAGCCTCAAAGGTTTGGACGCTATCTCATTTTAACAATGCTCATTACACCACACTAGAGTCTGAATCCATTGAGTGTATCTTCCTCACACTTCCCTTGAGTGGATTTTGTGAAAATCTTCAATAATGCACACTTATGAATAATTTGATCCATTCAAAATGAGTGCCACCCCCTCCCGTGATATATTCTCAAAATTTACCTAAACAAGAATATCGAAAGACTGAGCATAAAATTTTATGCTCAATAGTGTAATTAATGCGTCGGATTAATAATGAATAAGCTTGTGCTAATTATATCATTAGTCATGTACTCAATCTCACAGTAAAACCAACTCCTATTAAGGTAAAATTAGGGATGTAAATGGGTACCCGATTTTCCGGAGGTTCCGAACCGTTAAAAACTGGTTATAGGTCTTTATTTGGACCCCGATAAGTACATGGGTCCTGTCCGGTTCCACCTTGGTTCAGACCCGTAGACCTGAGACACGATATATTACCTCAACTTTTGAAAATTTATCCTAAAATTCATATTCTTTTAATATGATTCTCTACTTAGACCCGGACCACGGATCCAAACCCGCCTCTTATATATGGTTCTGATTTCGGATCCGCCATAGACCCGAACCGGAACCGTGGACCCGGAACCGACCTGTTTACGACCCTAGATAAAACTAAGTGATTTCCTTAGATAGAATGATTTAAATAATGAATTAGGTGGGCCCATTATGAATTACAGAGAAGAGTGGGAAACACGCAGGGTATTTGTACTACACATACCAGTCAAAGGTTCTCTTTTCGTGAGCCCCATGGCAGAAGACAAACTTTCAACATGGGCCATCTCTTTTCCAGAGAAGATGACCATACGTTTTGACTCAATCTATCTTTTGCCTTGGAACCATAAATTTTTGACCTATCTACTTTGTGCTCCCGTGCATTTCAGGTTAAACAGCTTTAATTGTCTTACACTTTCCTCCTCACTTTAGTTGCAGGTACGTATTGTTTGATGCCATTCCATGAGAGGAATCGAAGTTGCCTTGTAACTTCCCCACCGACCTTTCGGAGAATGACAAGTCCAGTAACAGTGTTTATGGGCTGTTCAATGGGCCCCAACAGGTCACACTCAGGCCTAAATTTAAGGACTGACAAGCCAGGTTAGTTTCTAGCAAAAAGGAATAGTAAAAGTATAATTTAAAAAAGGATAATGTTAATGTGAGAACTAGTTCTCACATATTATATATATTATATGAGAATTTTTTTGTGGAGCCCAATTGTTGGCCCCATTTGGGGATGGGATCGGGGGAGAGGGAAAGATCTATGTGAGACCACCCCAAGTATCAAGTTTGACCCCAAATCTATGCCCCTAATCCTTTCATCTGTGGCCCACAAGTTTAATGGGTTCATATTCAAAAAAATATTCAGCCCTCGATCCAACAGTTCATTCCATTTGGATGTATGCCAATCCTTGGGATTAGTGACTATCAGGGGGTTCTCTATTGGTTGCTAGGTTTGAATGGATTGCTAATTGGATCCTGCAAAAAAATTCTCATATAATAGATGAGAACTAGTTCTCACTTGGAATATCTGATCGCCTCATTATGTTTGGGTAAAAACAGTAGAGTGGAGACTTTAAATCTATGGTTGGACTGACATCACTTACCTTGTACAAACAAGGGATCTGTACTCCTTTCTTTTGGCCATAAAAAGTGTCTATAGGTAAGCCTTTTAGCCCGCCCTCCATCACCTAGACTTTACTTCGTACCATTCTAATAATGACTTTACCACCCATCCGACGTTTAATTGGACATACTTACCTCTTTCCTTTTTCATGGTTTGATATTCACCACAACTCCGCCCACATGTACTCTGAGTATTAAACGTAGACATTATTAGAAAGATGGACAAACTTACCTCTTTCCTTTTTTCTGCTGAGAGTTTGAGATATTCGTTGAGCCGATGGAGCTTCTTGGTTAGTCTTTGTCTCACACCAAATCACCAACACTTTGATCTTCAGTTCATACATAAATCAGGCCTCATGTCTCATATATTTGGATAACTTAAATAACATTTGATAGTTTTCTTCATTGCCATGAGCCCAAGGTCAATGATAGGGAATTATTTTTACAACTAGGTAAGTACAGGTAGCCAAGTTTCTTAGATTGAAATAAAACCCTTTTGGGAACCCAAATTGGGTAGTTAGGCGTTCACCCAAATCACTGTTTCAGGGCATCCAAACACCTAGCATTAAAGAAAATGTTGTCTTAGATGTTTTGATGATGATGAATTAAAGTTCCCATGAATTTGGGAGCGGTAGTGCGAAGACCCTTCACTTAGGTAAGAGATTTGAGCATGAAAAAAGTTCTGTGTTTTTTTGTAGTATTTTTAATGTGATTTTTTTTTTGTGGTATAGTTAATGTGAAAAAGCTTGTAAAATTAAGCAAAAATTTAGCTCCACCTGAACAAAAATCCTGGGTCTGCCACTGAGTGGGAGGGAGACACTTAAGGGGTCTCCTTAAGTTTAATTCTTTTGACTCTAACTATTGAAAGGCTTGAAAACATTTTTCCATATATAAATTGCAAAAACATTTCCAAATATGATATAAAAGAGTACATCTCATGTGTTTAAGGTCTATTTATCTGCATGGGGATTGAAATTATAAGAACTGATCATCAAATGGGCACCAACATAGGAATAGTAAAGAGATAAAGGGAGGGAAGAGAGAACGATGCATTGTACAGTTGTTGATGGGACTTTGACTTTTCTAGGATTCGAATCACTAGGGCGACGCTAGGTATTCATTTCCCATCTCTCCTTTATTAATTTTTTTAATAAAGGAGCGGTTATTTGATTGTCATTTTTAGATATTTCACCTTTTAATTTTAATTTTTACCACTTTTAAAAATAAAAATCTAATATATCCTAGGAATTCAATTGGATGAGAAAAAGGGCCCTTTGTGATGATAACGCCACATTATTGAGTTTCATTTGAATACTTTTGTTATATATAAATATGAAAAATGTTCATGTACATCCTTACATTACATCCTTATGGTAAGAACTTCCAACGGGCCTACCTTATAATCCATTTAAACCATTCACACACACAAGAGCCTCCTTTATAGTCACCAGAATCTGGGGTTTATTGGTTACCAAATGAACTAGACCATTGGGTCAAAGTTCAATTTTTTTCCCTTTAATATATATAAAGACGTTAAGCTTGTAGGCCATGGATCAAGAGGTTAAAGGCATAGGATTGACTTAATTTCTTATTTCTGGGTCCATCATGGGTGGATCTTTCCATCTCTTTTCCCCCCTCACCCGTGTCCCATGATCTTTGGGACCCTTATAAGTGGGCCACAACATCCGGAGTGCACGATGAGACCTTGTACACTGGATGCGTAGGATTATCACTCGTATATGAATGGGAGTGGGAAAGAAAATCTGAAGAAGTGCAATCTATCTAAAAAAATTCAGATTAGAATGAAGAAACAAAATCCATGTTGTTTAAAGACAAAGTCACATGTGAATGGTCTTGGAAAACAAGAGAGAAATGTGTCTTTGTTTATACATTTCTCCTATAAATTCGATGTACATATGCTGCCATTTTATATTCATTCAGTTGTTATTTTTATCATTAACTATCACAGATTTTTAGAGTGTAAATGATGCTATAGCAAAGAGGATGATGATTCCTCGGTATCGATATCAACCTGTTTGTTTGGATGTATTTCTATTTCTAACCATAATATCTTTCTTTTTTTAATGATTTTCCATTGACTTGGTTGCATATTTGATGAGTTGGGCAATTCTGCAATGGAATACCTGTTTGAGTTGGAATAATGATCGATTCTTTTGACTAGATGAAAATCTTTTTGAGCTACATGGGGATCTTTAGAGCTAGAGTATAGATTTTGTTTTGACTTAAATATTGTGATAGGGTGGCTTCTTTTCCAATTGAATCTTTTCTTCTTTGAAATTCATTGGTTCGGTTAACTGGGTCTATGCATGATTGGATCGTGTAGATGAATGAGTGGTCTGGGCTTTGGGTCAGACTTTCTTGCTTCTGATTTTGTTTTTGAGCCAAGCCAAGTCTTGCTCAAGTTAATGTTAGCTCTAATAGACTTATTGTTAGTTCCGAATACAATTAGTAATAATTCAATATTTAGGAGACAAGTTCTATAACATAGTGAACCAAAACAACAACTAAACACATTTGCAAATTGTAATCTAGAAATATAATTCTCTTATTGATTAAAGGCAGAACCAGAGATTTTTTGTATGAAGTTGAGAGGTTCTGCAATCCGCAGAAGAAAGATGATCAAGGTTAGTGTTATACACTATGTCCTTAAGACAAAATTCGCCCTCGCAATGGTGCTTACGAGCTTCAACAGCAGTACTCTCTCTTTACAATGATGACTCGAAAATGCAATGCAACAGTAGTGAAATGGATGGTCAAAAGGCATGTACGAAATGCATATAAATAGGTTGAAACAGGTCTCTTTAATGGGGGTTGCATCTGTTCAGAACAGTGACTGTTTAGTGAAGCCAAAGCCCAAAAACTAAATGGGCAGTGGGCCTGGCTCGGCCCAACTCGCCCGTGAAGCCTAAGCCCAGGCCCTGTTCGGTGCAGGGCGGGGCGATGCGCGCGTGTGGTGGTGACCCCACCTTGATCTAAGTCCTCTCTCCTCCACAAAAGTGGGATACCCTTTGGGGCTCATTTTATACTACTAAGGTAAGTATATTTATACCAAAGGAATGTTTTGCTCCCAAGCAATGTGGGAAGTAAGTTCACCACTTCCTTTGTTTCCATGTTTAACATGTTCAAGTAGTGGTGTTTAGGAGGTAATTTCTCATTCACTCCTTATTGGATTAGAGCAACCCAATACATGTCATTAATCTACTCATGGAGCAGAATACATTCCCATGTATTCCCACCAAAAAGGATAAGTGGGTCCCACTTAGTTTTTGGCTCAAACTTTGACAAAAGTAGTGGTGCTCTTAGCCATTTTTCCAACACTTACAATCTTCCTTATCACTCCCCCTCAAGCTGGAGTGGGGTGGCGACACAGCTCCAAACTCACAGCGCAAAGAGAGATGGGCCTTCTTTAATAGTGGTTTAGTAGAAAGATCGTCAATCTGATTTGCGGAGGATATAAATCTTGTAACCAAAGTTCAAGGCCACCTTTTTCCAGGCAAAAGTGAAAATCAATTTCAATATGCTTATTGCGAGTATGAAACATTGGATTGACAGTCATAGATACCGTAATTATCACAAAATACGACTAAGGGATTGCATAGGAAAAGACCAACACCACAAAGGATACAGGTTATTCACATCAATTCTAGTATTCTACAGTCGTGGAAGCAAATGCACGGTATTCAGCTTCAACTATGGATTGTTTCTTCATTGTAATATGTTGAGGTCAACATCCACCCTATCTCCTGAGCGGTCATAATTGTAGTCGAGCCCTCGCCCTCACCATAAAACTATTGTTTTGCCATTTCCTATCACCAATTGGTTTTGGGATAAGTGGTAGCTCAATGGAGTGTAAGATCCTATAAGTGGTGTCAGAGCCTGGTAGGTCGAGTGTTCGAGTCACAGGACACGTGTTTTGCGAGTTCGAAGCAGGAGCCGTGGTGGGTTTGCCGTTGAGAGAGGAATTGTTGAGGTCAATGTCTACCCTCACTCTTGAACGGTCATAATTGTAGTCAAGCCCTCGCCCTCACCATGTGTAAGATCCTACATAATACTTAATATACACAATACTCTATTTTAGCTCTAGGTCACAGAACAACAGACCCCGCATAAATGCAAAGATGATTGAGATATGATCCGAATACCATAGTCCAATGTGCCTTTGATATTTCGAAGTATTCTTTTCCTTGCTTGAAAATGTGACATGTTGGGTTGATGCATAAATTGAACCAAGTAGGAAAGGTTAGATCTGGTCAGTGTGAGATATGGTAATGCCCCGACAATGCTTTGGTATGAAGTAGCATCAACTGCTTGTATATCAGAAGCATATTCTGATTGAGACAAGAATGTTCCACCACTACAGTGCTCAACTTCAACTCTGAGAAAATAGTATAGAGGGACCAAATCTTTCATGGAGAACTTAGTACTTAATTTGGAGAAGTAAGCAAATCAAGATTGTTGCTTGGAAGGATAATGTCATCAACATTTAGTAAGAGCAAAATAGTACCATAAGGACAATGGAGAAATAAATTGAGAAGAATCCACTCGGCCAAAAAAAAAAGGGTAGAAGAAATAGGTTGAAATGATCAAACCAAGCTCGTGGAGATGGATCATTTAAGTCATATACACAGTTTCTTGAAGGTGTGTGACTACGAAGAAATGCTTTTTTAACATCAAGTAGAGGCATTGGCCAAATATGAGCAACAATAATAATGTCAAGAATGGTTCGAATAGTTGTGGACTTGATAGCCGGACTAAAGGTTTCATCAAATCTATTTCTTCCACTTGGTTAAACCCTTTTGTCTGATCCATTTGGTTTGAGTTTTGTTTTAAACACTCATTTGGGCCCGACTACATTCATGTTAGTCTCACATAACCAAATCCGAATTCTCATTTTTTATGAATAGCAGTGAGCTCCTCCCTCATAGCCTTGACCCAATGAGGCCTTTTGAGAGCCGCACCACACCGTGAGGTTCCTCGATGAGAGGGTGAAAGTTACTAGGTTACTAGAATGGGTGTTAGTCTAACAAACTAATACAGCAGATGTAAACAAATAAACAAGATAGAACTAGCAATCTAATCTACCAATCACACACCAAAAGATGGCAGACACAATAATTAATGTGGAAATCCTATCCAGGGAGAAAACCCATAATCAAGAAATCAAGAACTAATAAACAGTTACAAGATATACTCACAGCTCCTGTACCTAAGTTAGTACCTTGACTTAAGGACTATAGTTGTTTTTGCAGAACTTTCTATTGTGATCGTGTGTGCGGAAGTGTGGGATCAACAAGCAAATTAATCAAGCCACACAAAAGGGAACACAAATTTACATGGTTTGGTGATTTCACACCTACATCCATGGACAAAGCTCGTCTTCTTCTTCTCCACTAATTAGAGTTTTTCCCTCAACCTTAATACAAATGAATTGGGCCTATAGAACGAGCCAAAACCCATAAACCCAACACTTACGATGCCACGATTTCCCCGCCATGCACCGTTCCCTTTATTTGAGCTCGTCGCACCTTGTTAATAAATATGAACTATCTTCTATAAGAGAGTAGAAGCAACAATAACCTTCTAGAGCAAATCTTCAGCACAACCTCTCAATAGCTCTAGAGAAGCAATGAAATCTTTCATATGGTATTCTAACCAAAGATCAAAAGAGAGAATTAACTTCCTGTCTTGTGTCTTAGGGTTGAGAGCAACACTTTATATATAGCCCCAAATTAGTGCCTTAGAATAGAACAGAAATAGGACTCAAAGTGGAAAACCCAATCGCAAAAGGAAACAATTCACGCAGCCCTGATCTGGAAAAGTTTCGAGGAAAGATCAATCGGACAAAGGATTTGATCTATCAGGAACCCCACATCCGATCAATCCGGTCATCAGGTTCGATCGATCGGGCCTCATGGATGGTGTCTTCCGAAAATCTTCCTTTTCTTCGCTTCAGCTCTTTCGGCGACACAACTATAGTCCATTCTAAAATAAATAAAAAATACAACTCAATGGACCCGGAGTTTTGTCCAACCCATGAATGAGCCAACCCAAAAATACTAACCGAGGGAGAGAAAAAGATTTGACTACTTGCCTGTTAGGGACCGGGATAAAGAAGAATCATCACCTAAATTAGGTTGCTCAACTGGTAGGTCAATGAATAATGTCCCTTGTGTTACACCCCGACCCGATTTAATCTTCATTAGCATTAATTAATTTTGTTTTAGCTAAATTAATGATGTTTAATTTCTAATTATGATAATTAGGGTTAATTAATCCCTATAGACTAAGTTAGTTGAGTTTTGAACTTTAAATAAGTGAGTTGGGATAGAATTAACTCAATAGGTCAGAGTCAAGGGCTTTTTCGTAAATATGGACTTCCACATTTTACATCATCTGCACGTCACCTTGGCATCAATGCGTGTATTTTGACGAGTACATCGATTTTCGTATTAAACTCTCATTCATTTGACTAATCGTTGAATAAATGAACGCCCATTTGACTCAAAATGAGACTATAAATTGAGTGGACTTTCTTGCAAAATTTACAATCTTACCCATATATATATAACCTTACCCTATTCTTTTCCTTCCTCTCTACTTTCTTCCTCATCTCCTCTTCTCCTCCAACCCTCTTCTTCAATCATTACTAGAGTGAGTGTAAGTCCCTTGGGAGCTAAAGTTGGACCTATTGTCATCCCCATCTTCATCTTCTTCAACTTATTTCCACCTTGGGGGGTCAAGAATCTATTTACTTCATTCTCTACTCCTCCCAACTAGGGTTCCTTGTTAAGGTAAGAGCCAAAAACCCTCCTTATTTTGTATTCTGAGTTCATTAGAGTCCATAGACTCATGTTTATCAATTCATACATATTTGGTTCTCCCCATGTACATTGGTGGTTAGGGTTTGGACATTTGGAGTTTTTGGGTTTCTTGAGTCAAGTGTGAAGTAAAGCTTTGGAAAGCACTATTAGAGGCAAGTATAAACATGATTTGGTTTTACATATTTGTTATTTTCATTGACTCAATGTGATTCCTACTCAATGCTTTTAATCTTTAATAAATGAATGGATTGAGTTTGTTTTATGATTTATAATTGATGGATTAATTGAAAGAATTATATGATGTGAAGATGGGAGTAAGGAGACTCTATTTATGTAGGTGTTATAATGGAAAGAAGTTAGAAGTGAATGGAATGAGAAATGAATGAGAATCCTGAAACCAAGAATTCTGGACAGTTCGCTCGAGCGAATTAGAACATTCGCTCGAGCGAACTGCCATTTGAGCTTTGGGTCGAACGAACAAAGAGATCGCTCAGACGCCCATCTTTCTAGATGGGGTCCCCTCGAGTGAACATAGGTCTGTTCGAGCAACCACAACCCTGTAAACCTTGCTCAAGCAAACGAAATGAAGCGCGCGAGCGACCAACCTTCTGGATGGGTCCGTTCGAGCGAACTTGGGTTCACTCGAACGAATCTGGAGTCGTGAGCTGGGCCTTCTCCGACCCAATTTAGGGGTGAATTATCACCCTTAATCCATTATAAACCCTCATAATCATCTCTAATAGATAATATAGATAATTATGGTGCTTGCCTTTATCCCCATAGGAATATTAAGAATTTTAATACCTTTAAGACCTTAAAATGGAACCAACAACCCTATTAAAATAGTCCAATGGGTACTCGTTAGTCAAACACTATGTCATGAAAGTTAGTTTGGAAACTCAACGTATTTCTTTTAATTAGTGACACCTATCAGGGTAGTAATACGTTGATCTTTCCAAAGTTAATTTGTATTGGACACTGAAGAGCTACGCACAATAGTCTAGTATTGGTTCGTAAAATACCCTGATTCCTTTTAATTGTTGCATTTCAAATTGGAGCATGATTTCGTTATTGATCTCGAATACTGTCTAGTAGATTAATGGTATTGTTAATATTTATTGAGGTTCCATTGTTCATATTCTGTTTGTAATTTCAGTGTTGTACATCCAATTTCGTATTCATCGAGTATGTGGGATTGAGTAAGTATTCATGAAATATGAAATCAATATCATTCAATTTGGTTATGGGTAAATGAAATATAACTTACTCAAGTTCGATATTTATTTAATTATTATTGATTCGATCGAGTCGGCACCACTTAGCTTTGACCTTGTGATACCCGATGGGGTTACACTTGGTTTAGTTATTCGAAGACTACTGCAGTAAGTCATTTGGAGCTCCGGAACTCCAGAACCGGGTAGCTGGCCTTTGGCCGGGCCGCTAGTGGCATCCCAACTAGATTTGCTCTCTATTGAGAGGATGAGCTTAAGGTAGTAGCCAATTTATATCTTTTCATTATACTTGATTCACAATGCATAAATTATTCGAATTCGCGCAACTTGCCTAGATGATACTTATCGTTGACATCGGTTAATTTATTCGTCTTAAATTCAAATTTATACATTATGTATTTCCTTATTATTGTCTATACTTGCTCAATCATTGTATTAATAATACCACTCTTGGTGTCACAGTCGCAAGTTCAGCCTCCGACCCTGAAAAGGCCGAGGAGGGAGAGAAGGGTACCCAAAAGGTACCTTTTGGGCTATAGGAGTGGCCTGAGCCACGGGCTGACTAGATACATTCCTCGAAAAGCGAGAACTATGCTTTGGAGGCATTGTAGACGTGTGGCTAGCCCCTTTTTGTGTGGGCCACACTTAGATGAGTAGTTAATCTTTTGTTATACTTTTGGGAATTGATTGTATATGGCTCTTTCTACATCTCTTTTGTATAGCAATGTATGTAATTATATGATTCTTTTGTATAAAACTTGAAATGTTAAATGGACTGAATGGAAAACTGATATCCTCATATGAATGAAAAACAGCTTCCGCTATGATCAATTGCTATTGATGTGTTCTAGTGAGTTCTCACTCATGTGTATGGAGAATTGTTTTTTCTCTTTCGTGTGTTGTATTTGGCTTGAGATAGGTATAGCACGCGGGAGTACGTGTGACATACCTCGGTAATTACCCTAGGCCAGGGTGATTCGGGACCGGGATGTGACACCTTGCAATCCACTCGTATCCCATGCAGCAGTATTTTTTAATGGTGAAGGTGATTGCCTTGTGTTTGAATCCTGAAGTAGAATCGATCTAGAGCCAATGACCGATCTATGCTTGGAGTGTGAAGAGCTGTTTGTGGAGTACTTGGAATCTCGATAATCTTCATGCAGATTCTGATGATTGTGCATAGAAGCATTGTTTACATGTGGTGTTGTATTTGGTGGGAATGTCAGTAGAATCTGTTGGGGGAATTAGTTGAACAGCAGGTGGAGTTGGATGGGCACAAGTGGCACAAGTGGAAGATGTGGGGACACAGACACCGGTCATGGTGTTCACAACAGCACAGTCTAAAGACCTATGGGCTGCTGGGTTAACCAAGTGCATGGTTTCAGGCTTACCAGATTCAGGATTAATTATATCAGGGTCCATATGATCAAATGGTGATGACTGATATGAGGATGTAGGTTGAGGATTGTTACTGAGATGGTCTTCCAGGAATTCTGTGTGCTGGCACAGAACTAGATCCCTGTGATGAATAAAGCAAGGTGGCCGAATTAATGTATGACAATACATTTTCATAAAAAATTACATGCCTCGACATGTAAACTTTCCTGATTGGAGGATGATTTCAACTGCTATAACCAATAAATACACATGGATAAAATTTTGGTTGAAATTTATTTGACACTCATGCACGTTCTGTACACTCCTGAATTGGTCATGCAAATATATACCAAAAATGAACCTTGTATAAAGGTTAGATTTTGATCAACTCTAAGGCCCTGGTAGTCACCCCTACCAATTATAATATATTAAATTGGAAGGTTGCGGATCTAATTTGGAATTTATATTTTTATTTTGACCAGAAGTTATTTTCAGTTTCTACAAATATGAGTAAGTTATTTCGGTTTCTACAACTACTAACATAATCTCTCTCCACTTTTCACTAATATATTTCTCTTACTTATGGACTCTCATCTTCCCCTTTTCTAACATACATAGAATTTTATCTCTTCATGCGCACCCGTAATTAGCATGGATTTTTTTGCTAGATATAATATATTAAAGTAGAGGGTTTTGGATCTAATTTTAACCTTATTTTCTATTTTGATTGGAAGTTACATTCAGTTTTACACTGTATAGTATGTTCTCTCTCATGCGCTCCGGCCCCCACTCATACAACTCCCATATGCCCTACCCCTTCTAGCAAACATGCAACCTGTATAATTCTACCTCTTCATGTACTTCCTCCTCTCATCAACCACTCATTTTAACTCTTGTTCTTCCTCTTTATATGCAACTTTTGCTCCTTTATTTTGCTAAGTTACACAAATGATTTTAGAGATTTAGAGAGAAAGTGGGAAGCAGGTAGTGCACCATTTGTTTTTCTTGTCTATAGTATATTTGATTTGCGTCTTCCACATATGGTATGCACATTTTATGCTTGTTTAATTGTACAAGATAAGAAAAAAAAATTATGAACTTGAATGTATGATATTCATTCCTTCTCTTTGATATTTAGTCTCTTTCGTATTTAAGACTTTATTATGATATTCATTTCAAACCGATTCATCATTTGCATTTTTATACATTTATTAATGTTTAATTGTTCTATGAAGTGATGTCTAAATTTAGAAATGCTTAATTTTCAATATAGATTAATTTTTTAATCTATGGTTATTTAATTTGAATTGAATGTGCATATCCGTGATTAGCACCGGTTTTTGTGCTAGTAAGTTAGTAACCGAGGACATCCCCCTTGTTCTGCATTAATGGGAAGACAATCCCAACAAAATTATTTGGATGATGAAGATCCCTGTCATAAATTTGGGGGGTTGATTCTCTCTCATTTTAGGCTTCCATTGCATGGTCCTCAAATTAATTAGTTCATTCATTCTTGATTCAACTTGACATATTGGAGTCAGCACCGTCACAACGGGACAATGATCCTGATCAAAATTCAAAAGCATTTATCTTCCTATGCTCCCTATCATTCCTCAGTGGACATAAAGTTCTATTTTCTTGTCTATTCAACTTGGGGGAGGCCAATTAAGCTCCTTTTTCTAGAGTAATTAACGCTGGAGCCTGGAGGCACCATCTTCTTTAATCACCACCGGCATGGCAGCTATCTTACCTACCACCAGCAATGTAGGATCAAAGTAGGGAGGCTTTAGCCACTAGGCATGTTTGTTCAAGCTTTTTCATAGATTAGGGTTGTTTGTTCTTTTGATTAGATATATGAAGTTTAAATTTCTTTCCCTTTCCTGTGAAAAGAAGAAGTATCACCCAAAAGAGGACGAAGTTTGAAACATGAAAAAATTAGACTAATGCGAAATCATCAGCATTAAACAAATGTAACCGTTTTTTTTTTTTTTTTTTTTGAAATCACTACTTTAGATGTATAGGACTTGTTTGTTTCATGGATTTTTAGAAGTGATTAAAAATAAAGAACCAAGAGTGAAAAATCCAAGACTAACCATCAAATAAGCTCACCGTTTAAGGAAATTGAATTAAAGAAATAAGGAAAAGGAATGCCCGGCCATTAGTACCTAACAAAGTCATGGACTCATCTATATGTCTCTCCTATATCCTTCATGCCCCACTTCTTTAATAAGTAATAACTATTTGATGAAGCTCATTTCACCATGAATTCTAATATATTCTATTCTGATGAATTTTGTCATACGATTAGAGTTGGGGTTATGCTGATGCATACAAGTTGATATATATTATTTATTGAATGAATGTCCCTAACCAATCGAGTAGCATTTGAGGACAGTTGATTTATATTATTTATTGAGTAATATTGCATCCATCAATATGATCTTTTTTGAGATTAATGTAAGTTCCATAATTTTATGGCCGCATGGATCCTGATAAAAAAAAAAAAAAAAAGAGGCTAGGGGATAGTAAGGATTCATCATAGATTGGGGTTGGACGAAATATTAGACCCTTTAGACTATCATAAATCCAGATTTATAGCCCTCAAAATTAAACTGTTCTTTTGACAATCCATTTTTGTGAGCTTCAACTCAAAGATGAATGAATATAAAAATAAAAGTGGTGTCAAATCGGGCGAATGCTGACTCCTGAGATTCTAGCAAGTAGACATTGTCGCATAAAAGAGGAAGTAAAAGAAATAGAGCATGAAATTATATATCAACCCCATTTAGAGGTGGCAAGTATAGGTCTCTCGTCGGACTAAATGGATTGGACCTATTTATTAAACGGGCCAGATGCTCCTAACCCATATCTGACTCATTTATTAAATGGGAATAAGTTAATTCATAAAGAAGGAGATAAGATGTAAATGAACAATCCCCAACTTCTTAAATCCTATTCGTGCAATTTATAACTATCATGATAGGCAATATGGACAAGCTTTGTCTAAGTTATGATAAGCCTAGCATTAATTTGCTTTTAATAGGAATCTTAAACCAAACCTACCATGAACTCTACTACTACTCAATTATTTTAAATTAGATTCAAACCAATAAGTTATTTCATAAAGAAGGAGATAAGATGTAAATGAACAATCCCCAACTTCTTAAATCCTATTTGTGCAATTTAAAACCTATCATGACAGGCAATATGGACAAGCTTTGTCTAAATTATGATAAGCCTAGCATTAATTTTGCTTTTAAAAGGAATCTTAAACAAAACCTACCATGAACTCTACTATTACTCAATTATTTTATTTTACTTGTCATACCTAATGTATTTTCTCCATATCCACAAACCTACTAAGAGAGGAGCACACAAAAGTGTTCCTGAATAAGCTAACAAAGGGCTTAGTTGAGAAAAAGAAAGAGGAGTTATTTAATATCTTGAGTGTGCGTGAATATATTTAAATAGCAACTATAGAAAAAATATAAAAATTAATGGAATAAAAAAAACATCATATAAAAATAAAAAGATACACTCCATAGAATTGAGCATTGAGTACAAGTTTTAGTTGTAGAAAAAGAAAAAACGGTTTTGCAGGTCATGCACGGTAAATGGGTTAACCCTAACCTGACTTGATAAAAAAAAAAACTTGACCTGCAGCCGACCCATTTATTATGCAGGTCGGGTTGAGTGGGCCATATGAGGGTCAAGTCAGGTTGGATTGACGGGCCAAGCTGGCTTTTGCCTAGTCCTCACATTCTATAATTTTGATAAGAAACTCGTACATGTTGGTGTTAGTTGCTAATTAATAGTGCCTAAAGATCCACCTTATTAGTATTGTGATTATACCGCAATTTTATTACAAGGATCCAACTAGTGCCTAAAGATCCACCTTATTATTATTTATTAACCACATCTACAACTATCGTTCTTATTAGTATTATTACTAATAATACTTCCAAACAATATTTTAGCATAATCCTATCTAGTGGATTCATGCACCAAAGGTGTGCTGGTTTGAAGTATCCAAAGGGGCCCAAGGAACCACATTTGTTTTTGTTGCTCCTTTTTAGATGCATGCATCAAAGGCACCTACATTTATGATTCTTGTTGGTTTGTAAGGTGTTTTTTTAGGTTTATCTTGTTCCTCATTTGAGTTATTGTGTTAGAAAGTATCACAATTTATGCAATAGTGGGCCATTATAATTAGTTTTATTATCATAATGACGCCACTTGGTTGGTATTAGTGGCCCTTCGTTTATTAGTCATGTAAAGAACTTAAAAAACTTCTCAACTCGACTTAGAGTAAAAAGGTCACCGATCGAACCAAGTGATCATTTGGGTGAGTCTGCTCGAGTAACCGATTATTAGATGTTTGATTTTTACTATTGGGTGATCTATTGAGCTGAGGTTCAGTAGCCCGAGTTAAGATGCATTTACTTGGTTTTTAAGCCATGATATAGTTCTAGAGGGTTGTGGACTAGATTGAAGCAGGTTTACACCTAAAACCCATCAGATGGCCATGGAAAATCTTTGGGCCATGGGTAATTAGGCCAATACTTAGGTTTGGCTCGGTCCGATATGACATCCCGTACCATTAGAGATTAGGTTTAGGTTGTTAGAAAGTCTAGGGATAGATTAAGAGTTTGAATTTTAAACTTATTATCTCATCAGTTTATTTCTTTTGTATAAATTGAGGAGTCTAGATGTCAATGAATTCTACTTTGAATTTTATCAAAAGTCTTTATGGTATCAGAGTTGGGCCCAGTAATGATCTTACGATCAAGCTGGGTATAGTCCTATCTTCCGCAATAATCACCGTCAATTTTTTTGTTTTCAATAAAAACAATCAAATACCCTCTCTTTCCTCCATCGATTCAAGCATTCAAGGCCTTACGATCTTATCATCTTCATCCTGTCATCTTCATCAAATCTTCATCGATCAAAGCTTCTGGAGTCGCGTTAGATTTGATCTACTGGACCACCGGCGCCGACAGACTTAAAAGGAGCGAGTAGTGACAGTGATGGATCCACAAACAGACGGCGATCCCATGAAGACTTAAAAGATCTTGTTTCTATCAAATAGAATTATCATTTATTTCTTAGAGATCAAAATGGTTTTGTTTTATTTATGTTAACAATTAGAGATATTTTTTGAGAAAGGACCATCTAATTGAGGGGGAATATTAGAGATTGGGTTTAGGTTGTTAGAAAGTCTAGGGATGGATCAAGAGTTTGAATTTTATACTTATTATCTCATCAGTGTACGTATCTCTTTTGTATAAATTGAGGAGTCTAGATGTCAATGAATTATACGGTGAATTTTATCAAAAGTCTTTACGTACATGGGCCTGAATGACCAAGACCCTAAATCTACAAGGAAAAAAAAAAAAAAACTAGGGAAAAATCCTAAAAGGTAACTCCATTTCATATTCTTCCCTTGTTAGCAACATACCAATGTCTTTATATCTACTCTTAATATGACTTTCCTAAATAATCTTAAGACTCAAAATTTAAAACTAGTACTTAACATCATCTTTTTACTTAATTTTGAACTTAGTACTTATGCTTATCCTTGTGGCTTGTCTTTGAAATTAGCATTTCAAAAAGTCTATTTGGACAAACTGTATGGACAGAATTTGGGACAAACTGTCCACGTGACGCGACGTGATTGGGCTCTCTCAAAAAGTTGAATGCATTGTTCCAATCACGTTGCGCTACGTTGATAGTTTGTCCCAAATTCTGTCCATGAGTTTGTCCATATAGACAAACTGTTAGCATTTATATTAAGTCTTCTGGATTGAATTGAACTTGTTGTACAGTAGTCCCCTCCACTTGAAAAGTACTCAAGCTCGAGTTAATCTCGTTACAAAATAGTTTCTGTTGAGGCGTGGTACTCAAATTGAATAAATGATGAAAATTAATATTACGTAAGCCAACGAGTAAAAGTTCCACTATCAAGAGAAACAAGAGACACTCTCTTATAAGGGTGTCTCATCTCACACAACCACCTAGGGATGGATTCCGAGTAAACTTATACATAGCAATAACCAAGATATTGCATTCTCTAATAACCAAACCAACCAACCATCCTATCTTTAACATCCCCCTCAATCACATCAAATATTTCTAACATCCCCCTCAATCACATAATCTTTTCATAGACAAGATCTGCGATTGGTAACATGAAAATAAAAAAAATAAGAAAAGAATAATAAATATCCTGCAAAATCGATCAGCATGTCTTTTTGGTGATCGCCACCTGCTCTTTTCTGAGTCTATCGGTGCCAGTGGCCCACTAGATTAGATGTGTCGCGATTTCTTCCAGAAACTTCGATCTTGCAATTTTGATGAGGATGGTGAGATCATTAGGCTTATGCTTGAATGGATGGAGAAAAGAGAGGATATTTGATTGAGTTTATTGAAAATAGAAAAATTGACGGTGGTGATTATTATGAAAGATAGGACCAGCTTGATCGTAAGATCATCACTTGGCACAGCTCTAATTCCATAAAGACTTTTTGATAAATTCACCCTAACTATGAAGGGAGGAAGTCCTCTCAACTGGTGCAGTGATTGGCCTTTAATAGAGTCAATCTTTAGCAGATCTTGTCCAACACCTTTAACAACTCTCAACTGGTGCAGTGATTGGCCTTTAATAATAGTTGGATCATGCATGTGGAGAGCAAATTCATGACGCTTTAGAAATTAAAACCCCCACTCACCTACCCCCGATTTTCTCCAACTTTACTTGGATGAAAGCTATCTACAATTCCTATTATATATGTACTCTGGGTAGAATTTTAATTTGGACGAGATGATGGCTTTCTTCTTTAGAAGTTAGAATGACTCTTGTGGAAATAATTTCGTTTTTTTTTCGTTTTTCCATTCTCTTACAGCATGATGGATTCACCAAACACTAGGAAAAGAACGCATGCTTTTGAAATTTTTTTTTTTCTCCTTTTTATTGTCCCATCTTTCTTTCTAACAAATTCCAAGGGGTAGCTCAGTTGGCTTAAGACCACAGTTTACATCCAAAAGTTGTAGGTTTGAAACTACACTAAAGGGGAGTTTAACCGGCTTCCCTTTGGGCTCGGAGGTTGGAAACCCTCCGATAGCGGAAAAAAAAAGAAAGAAAGAACTTCCTTCCTAACCCACTTAATCTACTCCTTTTTAATAAATTCAATGTGCTTCTAGTTGTGGACATAACTCTTCAATTTAACCTGAACATAGACCAAGCTGCAGGTAGCCGAGGACAATATGCTGGCCTTTTGAACTTATAAAGATTCTTTGTTTTTCAGTTGGTACTAAGTAGGTCCAACACTTTCAGTCATCTATATCATTGATCTGATTGGTCTCCTGCCCAGTGCCCATGGCTCCTGCTGATGGGAGAACTAACCCCTTTGAATATAAAATACACCAGCTAACTGAAAATACAGATACTTTTATATATCATTGTAAAAGGGATTATTCTCTGCATGAAAAAGTCAAGATGGGGGCAATCACATCAATGGTTTGGATCACTAAACCATAGACATGACCCTGATATTTAAGAACAAGACCAAGGGTGATTCTAAACGCACCCCCTGGAGTGCTGAACACACCCACCTTCCTTCCATTGTGAACAGTGATTTTCTGTTCACAATAGAAGGTGGGTTTGTTAAGCAAAAATGGTGGATGCATTTAGAATCACCCCAAGACCAAAGCAAACTATGCACTACAGGTGACTAACGTAAGGCAGACGTTGAGCACAAAACCGTTCAACTGCCCACTGATTGAAACCATGTGGGCCAGACAGACAAAATAGAAAGAAGACCCATTACATCATTCCTAGGGAAAGGGCTCTCAGAAAGAGAGGCATGGTTGCAAAGTTCTCAACATTTTAGTGGGCCAGACCAAGTGTTGATCACGTGCCTTGCACGTGCTCTGTCCAAGTATGAAATATGGGCACTGCATATACACAGCCCTTTAATGGCCCTGATCATATCCATGGAACATCAAGAACAAAATTGTACCAAGTAGTCAACAAATGAAAATAAAATCAAACACAGATTTTGTTTTATGCAGTATGGCCCTTGGCCAATCTTTTTTTTTTTTAAAGTAGTATGGCCCATCTTATCCAATTAACTTCGATCAGAATCTTAGCAGAGTGATTTCTGGCCAACCCAATTCTCAACATCCTGCAAAATCTGGGCTACACTTTACAAAATCATACTGGATTTTTTTTTTTTTTTTGGGTAACACCCTTATCAATTAAAATACATATGATTAAAGAACTCAATCCCATATGTTACATTAACAATGATAAATGGAACCCAACAATAAATATGTAGTTGGACCCATCAACAACATCAACAGCACTCAGTACTTATACAAAGATTCCATGAATCAGGATTAGCTATGTCCACCATATGTCCTAGGAAACACACATCCACACACACACATGATCATATAGTATGTATATATAAGGAGATAAGGTGTAATATGGTAAAAGCTAGAAGCCTAGAAGGCATTGGTTAGTGATGATTCTATGTATAATAGTCCCAAATGGAATACTGGGGCATCTGCATATCCTCAAACTCACTCTCTTCTTCAGTCACAAACTTTGGTGGTGGCAGCAACAAAGCCTCTGCCAACTCACTCCACATCTTGGGTGAGTCCAATGGTGACTCGTCCACCCGACTCGCCCAAAACCCGGAAGCCGTGGACGGGTAAGAACATGATTGGTCATCTGCATTGACATTGCCCGTCGAGGTCCTGAGAAGCTCCGCCGCCTCGATCGCAGCCGATCGGATGTCATCCGGGTCTGAACTCACCGGCCGGGGGAGCAACTCAGCGAGGTGAGGAAAATTGAGCCGTGCATCGCAACCCCTGAGGTGGAGCGCGGCCACGTCGTAGGCGGCTGCCGCCATCTCCTGAGTCTCAAAACTTCCAAGCCAAATTCGGGTTTTCTTTCCCGGCTCTCGGATCTCCGACACCCATTTCCCCCACTTCCTCTTTCGAACTCCCCGGTATTTGATCGAGATATTGCTCAGGCTACTCTCCATGAACAAGTTTTTTTTTTTTTTCTTCCGGTGAAAGCGATTTTTTCCGATGAAGATTCAGGTGGAAAAGAGTGGAGGTGTTGTGTCGGTTATATAGAGATCATGAAGGGATCATGCAAAAGTGGAAATATACAGTGGGAGCAGAGCAAAGAGAGGTTCCTAGTGAGCTTCCTAGTAAGTAGTTAAGAGACTTGAAAGATAGTGTATTTTGCTTTGTCACTACATGAAAGAGTAAGATAAGAAATATATACATATATGTGTGTAAGGACACATGTGTTGATGTATGTGAGAGTTGAGAAAATGGAAAATGCTATTCTGGGTAGAAAGTAGAGATTTAGGAAAGAGAAACAGCTGGATCATAGTAGAGTTCACAACTTCCTGATGCTCTGGCTCCCACTACCATTACACACTCTCTTTCATATTGTGTTTTTGTTTGTGAAAGGAGGTGTTGAGGTTTGAATGTCTAACATCAGTTCTCCGCGTCTATCGTCAGCAGTCTGTTGAAGATGCCGCGTTTGAACAGTATCTCCACAAACAACAAGAGAAAAGATGGATAAGGGGGAGTTATTTTATTCTGGACCATGCTGAGTATGCATTTTCCTCCGGGGAGGGGAGCAGTTTGACCAAGAAAGTTAAATTTGGGCTGGGATTACTTGGGGGTAGGGTGGAACCCTATTTGGGATTTTGAAACCCGCATAGAATTTTGGATGATTTGGGCTTAGGGTTTGGGTACCCAAGTTCAACTCAGGTTCCTAACTAACATATAAACAAGTTGGTTTGAGCCTCGGGTTTGCTCCCCAAGGTCTCAAGTTCTACTTCCACCCCTTGTGTTATCCGAGTTCTACTTGTGCAGCTATATATGTACCCTCATAGAACAGTTGTTACTAGTGAAAATCGGATAAACCCCCGGCTGGAGGCCGAAGGTCTGAAGGCTGGACTGGCGAGGGATACCCAAGTCATAAAAAAAACCATATAAACATGTATAGTGCATCTGTATGTGTATATAACGAGGGCGACCCCTCCCCATCAATCTCCCTTTAGAGCCCACGTGAGGCCTTACTTATTAGAGGTAAGGTGAGAGATTGAAAGATCTAAATGAGACATATACATGAGGATTAATGAGAACTCTTAGCAGTCTGTGTGAGGTACCTCTTAGCAAAACATAGTGCATATTAATTGACCTCTGCTTTTGTGCATCCACCTTGCATGGTACTGTGGAGGGTAGATGTCGCTAGGGCGCACCTAGGGTTTCAATGGCAAAGGATGGGCAAAGATGGAAAGATCCATGTGGAACCACTCCATGGGATGGATAGTCCATACAGATCAAAATGATCGGGCAGGCCCCGCATGCAACCTTCAAGATAAGCTAGGTGCGAGTTGGATGCAGATTTGCCACATCCCCCTTAATTCATTTTTCATTAGAGGGGATATAATTTGATGGTCATTTCCGAAAAACTCACATTTATTTCTACAATTCTAGACATGTTTAGACATAAAAGTTTTACAATTCTTATGTAAACAAACGAATGGGCCCATTGCATTTACAAAAGAGCACATAACCATTTGGTGGACCATTTGATGTGACGGATGCTATTACTCTATGAAATATAATCATTAACTATCCATTTCATTGGCTTAGAGCTTCTGGTTGTAATGACTAACTGAATTTTTGATGAGACATGACTCCGTAATTAATCATATGAAATTTATTATTGTCATGACAATAGATAATCCAAACTCAAATACATGTTACTCAAAGAAAAAAAATGCCCAAATCAAAGGCCCACATTAGATGGGGCATAATTTAGAAACTAAAATAAGCAAATGAGCTAAATTTGAAATGGAATTAGAGTTTTATCAAACACTCTAAATTCTTAATAAGGTTTAAATGATAAAAAAAGCACATGGTTTTTAGAGTTACCAAAAGGGCCCTAACTTTTTGATGGTTAGCCTTCAAGAGGCCTTTTTCTAGGTAGAACCACTAATAACATATGGGATGCATGGCATGTTAGTGGGGCCCACAGCTCTCAAAGAAACCATAGGGGTTGTAACTCATCCATATACAGAATTTAGCTTCATTGAAGATTTATATCCATCTGCTTCAATGCTATGATATGGACAGTGAGAATAAAAGGAGAACTTCTATATTAACTGGACTCATTAAAAAGCATTGGATATTTTTGCTCGTAATGTTTAATAGAGCTGACTTTTTATAAATCTTTAGATAGACAATCCACCATATATACATACTCCTTATCCCTCTCTTGATTGTCTTTTACCTGAAAGATCCATCTTACCCCTTATCCCTCTCTTGATTGTCTTTTACCTGAAAGATCCATCTTGATGCAATATAAACCAATTTTAGAACTATGACATGGAGGCTTTAATTGGTAAATATGTATGATATGAATATCTAAGAGCTTCATTGTGGGTGGGCCCTTGATCATTTATGTTCAAATATCACCAACTATTATTATTATTATGGTAGAAGAGAGATTCCTTAGAAAAAGGATAACAACAACAACAACAACAACAAAGAGGGAAAATTAACCACAGAGAACAAAGAACGGCAAAAAGGCTCCAAAAAAGGCCAAAACTCAACCTCCCCCCTCCCCCCACACCCAAAAAAAAAAAAAGAGCATTCCCAAAGAGTCATGGGTGAGCTCATGGGCAAAACTACTAAGACTTCTAGGGATATGCGAGAAGCTAATATCAATAACATAAGAGCTAACATATTTAATGTCTAGCAAAATATGATGGATTGACTTGTCAAGGGTATCATTATCGCTTGAACCACTTCTAGAGCATCCGACAAAAGGTGGATCTTGAGGAATCCCCTCAACCGAGCTTCTCTTAGTGTACATAAGATTGCCCTTGCCTTGCTTCTTTTTGTTAGGTTTAGGTCTTGTAATCTAGTTAATTAGGCTGGATTGGTTCATTGGGTTGGTCAATGACCAGGTTAAGGGTCAATGACCAGGTTAAGGGTCAATGGTATTTTGGTCATTGTACCAGGGCTTTCTTGGGGACCAAGAAAGTAGAGATTAGATATATCGATGTAATCAGTAACCCTAAACTCTGAGTGAGAGAGGTGAGAGCTATCTCTCCCGTGGTTCCAAATCACGTGAGGGTAGATGCGAGAGCAAGATTGAGAACTATGGGGAGAGAGTAGGCTAAGTGTCAAAGTGTTTGGAATCCTTGTAACGAGTTGCCCTAATTCTTGCATAGTGAAGTCCCCATGGCCCATGGACATAGGCAATTGCTGAACCACGTAAATCTCTGGTGTCGTGTGACTGCTTGTGGTGTGATTGATCGTGTATATTTTGCCCTAATTAGTTGCCAAGGTGGAGATTATTAGGTTTATGTCTTGTATTTCGATTTGACCGGATCGGTTCATTGGGTTAGCCAACGACCAGGTTCAGGGTCAAGGGTATTTTTGTCATTATATCGGGGCTTTTTTGGAGGTAAAAAAAAAAGTAGAGATTATATATTGATGTAATCGCTAACCCCAAACTCGGAGTGAGAGAGATGAGAGCTCTCTCACTTGTGGTTCCCAACCACCGAAGGGGGCAGATGTGAGAGCAAGAATATTGGGACCTATGGGGACAGTAGGCTAAGTGTTAAAGAATTCGGAATCCTTGTAATGAGTTACCCAATTTCTTACATAATAAAATCCTCATAGCCCCGTGGACATGGGCAATTGCCTGCATATTTTTCCCTAATTAATTGTCCAACACTTTTTAAGAAGGGGCTTTGGACCCATAGATCACCAGTTTAATAACCTATTTGGTGAACTTTGTACCTTTGAACATTTGTTCATCTAGGGAATAACTGACAAAGGTAGCCATCACAGATCTTCTGAATTCTTTAAAATTTTCAGTCAGGTGTAAGTGTAACTCCATTTGCAATGAAAGCTACACTTGCACCAACTACCAATGAAATTTATCTCAGTCAGAAATATGTGAAAGTATGTTTATGTACTAGTTGCATATCCTAAACTTTGATTCAGCTTGCTGTCTGGGACTGGGTTCTTGGCCCTTAATCAAGCTCATCTGTACACTGGAGCTGGGTCTAACCACACCATGGGCTTGATCGGATCTCAACCTGCTCTCGTCCCCAATGGCCACATACCTTGTCCTTTTTTTTTTTTTTAATATTTTTTTTTTATTTTTAATACTCCAGCTAAGGGGGCTGAGACCCATGTGAGAACCCACACACACCGGGAAAGAACATTCGCACATGCGAGGAGAAGACTCCCACACATGTGGGAGAGAGCACTCGCACGTTTGAGAAGAGGAAACCCGCACTCCCAGGGACAAAAGACTTACACATGCGAGGAAAGAAGACTCGCACATGCATAGAGTCAGAGACCTATTAATCCCTAGTCATGCAGGAGAAGGGCCAGGTTCCCAGCTAACTAGGCCACCTTGTCTGTTAATAGGTGCCTTTCTCGCCGTTGGGTCTGAGCTTGGGAGTTGAGAGAGAGACTGATCAACACCACATGATAAAATTGTCTTATAGTAATAAATTGGGCTCTCTGTTATTAAAAAAAGAAAAAGAGGCTGTCTGTCGATGTGGATTTTTTTCATCTCATGATCTTTCGTTGAAGGAATGGGATTGTAGAATTTTGTAGATTTCGAAAGTTGCCCATTTGAAGCTTTAGCTTCCGATTTATTTCCAAAATCTATTTAATGATGATATGATATTGAGTGAGTTTCATAAGAAATTCCCAAGTTTCACCACTTGGTGTAGTTTCAATCCATTCTATTCGCCCTGGTTTTCCAACCAAGTGACATCCTTTTTAGGCCATCGCCAAGTAACTCCAACATGAGTAAGATAACACTGTAAATGGAAACAAATGGTCAATCATTTGCTCTACTTTCTTGGAAAAGGGATCATTGTTTTTTTTAAGTGTAGAAAGACTTTTTCATTTGCTTTCTAAAAGACAGGCCCGGACGAAACAGCCTATTCTGACCCTTCTACGTAGGATATATTTCTTTTTCCTTTTTTTGCCCTTTTGTCTCCCAGCTAATTAGTAGGGCCGAGACCCTAGCCCTTTGGAGAGGGAGCCCTCGAATGAGGGGAGTACACTTGGGGTGAGGTAGGGAAACCATATGATGAGCGGGGTTGACCACTGGTGAGGTAGCATAGTCTTAGGTGAGGACAGGTGCATGTCCGAATGCAAATTATCTGTGACTTCCGTTCATTTACTTTTGAATATATATATATATATATATATATATATATATTTATATATATGGGAAGTGCTCCTATGAGAGACACTCTCACCAACTTGGTGAGAGATGGGTGGGGGCCCTCACATTTAAGTTGGGAGTCCTTGCGTTTAAGTTGGTGAGAGTGGATATGGAAGTGAGGGCCCCCACCTATCTCTCATAAAGTTGGTGAGAATGTCTCTCATAGGAGCATTTCCCTATATATATATATATATATATATATATACATATATGAGAACATTCATGTGCATCCATCCCTCACTATAGGGTGAGAGACACTTACATAATTGTAAATATTCATGTGCAAAAGAAGAAAAGTCATATATGGTCATATGCAGAAAAAGAATGTTCATGTGCAAAGATGGAAAGCCATGTAAGTGTCCATCACCCTATGTTGAGGGATGGATGCACCTGAAAGTCCCATATAAATATATATATATATATATATAGATAGATAGATAACTCTCCAATGGTTTAGTAAATTCGGATCTGACCAAAAGTTGGTAGACGTGCAATTTAGGGAGGGTCGTGTTTTTGGTCCATTTGGGTAAACCATGTGTGGGACCAAAGGCGTGCGCTTACGGATTTTTACCCTAAGCTTTATCTTAGGTGAGGCGCCTTTTATATATATAGAGGCCAGCTCTCCTAAGTTCAAGCTTATGATAAGGTAAGCTCAAGTGTGTGGTGGGGCCCATCTGAAGACCCACATGGGGATGGGGGTGGGGGGATTTCAAAGACTCCCTCGGATCTTCCTCTTTACAAAAAATTAGTCCCAATGGTGATTTCTATTACCTCCATATGGGCCCAAAAGTTTAATGGTCAATAATCCATTCAGATCGATATAGTCGATCCAACGGTCCAGTAAATTCGGATATGAGCAAAAGTTGGTGGACATGTACAATTTAAAGGGTTCATGTGTTTGGTCCATTTGGATGGGCCAAAGGTTGGCCCCACAAGCACGAGCTTACAAAATTTTATCCTAAGCTTGAGCTTAGAAGATCCTTGCTCATATGCCCCAACCTTTGGTCCGTCCAAATGGACCAAATACATGACCCCCTTAAATTGCACATGTCAACCAACTTTTGGTCAGATCCGAATTTACTGGACCATTGGATCAACTATGTATCGATCCGAATAGACTGTTAACCATTAAACTTTTGGACCCATATGGAGATGATAGACGGTTGGGGCTGATTTTTTGCAGATAGGAAGATCCCGGGAAGTCCTTGAAATCCCCCCATCCCCATCTCGATGTGGGTCCCTAGATGGGCCCCACCACACACTTGAGCTTACCTTATCCTAAGCTTAAGCTTAGGAGAGCCTTGCTCATATATATATATATATATATATATATATATATATATATATATATATATATATATATATATCACACTACAAAACTCCTCGGGCATTATTTGCAAGAAAATGCCCCTTCTTCTGAGCCTATGAAAGTGCCATGTCATCCAATTTAAATAAAGATAATGAGATTTAACACAAATGGCAAGTTAGAGATTGATTCTTCTCTTATTACTTACCCAATCTCATATCCTTAAAAGTAGCTAATCAAATCAATCTTAATTAATTTCTCCTTTAAAGTAGTTATATTTAAAATCCAATCAATCACGTATGTGTCTTGTGACATCCATCGTATTTTTTCACGTGGCATCGATTATATATGTCATGTGTTCAATCATACGGTGGGATTCGCTCATATTAAAATAAGATTTGAATGATAAATCCATGTAGGAGTCAAGATTCAAGATGAATGATTTGGGTTATCATCATGTGAACCCGTAGTGGGGTCCTCTTATTTTTGTTGTAAAGGGCTTTGCTTAATCCAAATGTGTGCCTCACTTTGCAAGATGAAGAAGGGCTAAGAAGGCAACTAAATGACCTATTATATCCACGTGAACACCTCAAGAGAGTCTTTTTCAAATTCAAACTCTTATTTTCTCTCCTTCACATCTCCTATTTTCTCTCCTACACTCTCCTCTAATAAAGGTGAGTAAATAAATATAAGTTGGCGTAAACAATGTGAAGTGGCATTATCTCATTGGACAAATCAAAAGGGGTGAAAACACCCCTTTTGAAATGGGGAGTTTTTGAGAATTGCCCTATATATCAAAAGTAGCAGCGGGTGTAGATTATCTGATACTTTTGTAGATCTACATATGCATGTAAACCTGGGGCTGTGCAACGAAAATTGGTGACATAGCATTCGTGTTTAGGAGTTGGCTCCATCAAATGGGGAGTATTGAAAAGTATTTTTGCTACCTTTATTAACGCCTCAAGATTTTGGTAGACATGGTTAGCTAAGAAATATTAATATAGTGTCAAAGCCAACCGGTCGCGAGTTAGAATCCTAGGATGAACTACTCGACACTAGAAAAAAAAAAAACTATATCGCCAAAAGTGTGTCGACCAAGTGCAAAAGTATTTCCACTGCCTCTACTAATGCCTTGAACAATCAAGTGGGGAGCTATCAGGTTGCGCATGGACGCTTCCATGCTCACCTAAGTGTGGAGTTGCCTGGGTGGACCTTATCGATGTATGATGGCGGGAGCTCACTAGATCATTCTAACTCTTTGATGAATGGCCTACAAGTTTTACCTCATAAGAATTTGACCCGTCAATCCAATGGTGCATTCCATTTGGATGAATGTAAGAAACTCAACTAAAATTTAAAGTAAGAGAATCAATTCCTTACACCAGCGGTGTAAAACCACCCTTTTCCTCCAAACCAATCCAAGCACACCACATCATAAAAAAAACGTACATAATATGATAAAACTACCATTTTTCTCTACTGCTGGTTACCATGGTTAACCTTAGGGTTAACTTAAGTTTGAAAATTACACAAAATTTTTTTTCGACAATCTGGATCGACGAACCTTTATTACATAACCTAAATAGAGAATCCACACATGCTAAAGGTATACTGAATGGAAGAAACCCAACATATACTATGACATAGAACCCTAAAATTCTTCCATGGAGGGGACAATACGGCAGAGTGCAATACGAAAAGGAATTCAGCAAACCTGTGATAGAGCAGATGAAATAGTGTTACGGGACTGTGATTGTAATCTTGAGTGCACACGATCTCGCTGCTGCATTTGCGCAAATTGCTTCAGCCTTGACTCAAAGTTGATCCCATTATGTCCATTCCCAGCATCTCCGTTCATGTCACCATCTATGATCTGTGTGCCATTTAGAATATCACGAGAAACATCTGAGTATGGATTCCCAGAAAATGTTCTCCTGAACTGCCCGCTGCTGAAAGTGTAAGAAGGTACAGTTTTCAATCGAGTTCGCCACATGTTAATGGGGTTTTTGTGTAATTTTCAAACTTAAGTTAATCCTAAGGTCAACCTTGGTAACCAGTAGTAAAGAAAAAGAGTGGTTTTATGATGTTCCGTACGGTTTTTTTTTTTTTTTTTTTTTTTTTTATTTTATATGATGTGGTGTGCTTGGATTGGTTTGGAGGAAAAGGGTGATTTTACACCACCGGTGTAAGGAGTTTATTCTCTTAAAGTAATTCTTATCGGTAAAAAAGGTAACTAATATATCTATATCTTTAGCCTCGTCCCGCACTCATATACTATTGGGTTAAAAGGGTCTTGCAAGTTTCAACTATTACCTAAAAAAATACAAACCCTAATAACTCCAAAATCTCTGCATTCCCATAAAATCACGGCAACTTTTATTAAAACAGGTAGTTATTGTCCCTAGGAAAAGGTAACTAATCCTTTCTCGTTTTTTTTTTTTTTTTTCCCATTTTTCTTGTGTGTACCCACTAACAACTTAACAATATCTACCACAGTGGATTTCATCTAGGCTAACAGTCACTTATAATAATATATTAATGTCCAAAATGAGGTAATCCAGTTATATATATAGAATATATTCTTCAGACAGTTGATCACCTTTATGTGGGTACCAGACAAGTTCCCGCATTCAAGGGGAAATTCAGTTATTCTTACAACATGACACGTGCACATGTACAGTATAGGATCATCCTTGGACCATCCACCTAGCTCTAGTCAAGTGGGCTATCATTCCTTATAATTAAAATAACAAAGCATATAATCCGGTCCCTCAAGTTCTTAACCATGAAAATAGAGTCCTTTTCATCTTCTCTTGTTTTTAACTGAAGAAAGATACTACACACTTTGAAAAGGAGAAGAGGAAAACAGCTCATTCAAAGATCCCCGTATCAAGGATATGTAATTAAAATCAAAGATGAAAGAAACACTACAATATGATATGAGTCCTGCTACAGAAACAATGCATTTCCATCTCTAACTTAGTGGTGATAAGGATGATTCAAGTCGATCCCCTAAAGGTGGGGCAAGCTCCAATCACACTCACACAGATGCCTCATGCTTACAAAAGTTCTCAAGATATATATCAGAGCAACAGAAGACCTTTTCCTATTCGGAGTTCTTTTCATCTTTTCATCTCTTCACAAATTGAGTCTCTACGCAATTCAAATCACTTTTTCTCTCTACTATTTCCATCCAAATAACAAATAAGTAAAAAACCGCACATCACATCTTTACTTCTTACTCCAAACTTTTTCATCCAAACAACAATGAAGTAAAAAACAAATAAATAAATAAAGTCAAATCATGGTCTACTCTTACTCCTCTCGCATTATCAAATTATGGTCTACTTTTACTCCTCTCATATGACTACTACCTTTTGCTAATCAAATAGGCATGTAGGAGTGATTAAAATGTTCTGACACTGAAGATATTGATAATGGATGATAAATGTTGGGAAATGAACATTTATAAATAAGTTTTGATTATTCGAGTAACAATATTTTACGCGGTTAATTTTGTACTAAAAGTGTTATGCATCAAACTCTTTTTCATATAGTTTGATTAAAAACTTTCTTTTATACATCACATGTTATATTTTCATCTATAAGTGAGATGCTATCATGATGTTTTTATTCATGCATGTCCTATTATGGGTAAAAGACTTTTCATTCATGCCGGATTCATGAATGTAAATGATCGAGCATGGAGTCGTGCATATCGTTTGTATTGTGGTAGGGATAAAGGTAAGATCTCACCATCTCAGCCCTTTCCACATACGAGTCATAAGTCAAGGAAGACAAAGATTTTGGAATATGCTTTGCCCTGCTTCGTGTGATCCAATTGCTACCGTCCCATCTTTTTAAGGAAGTTTCCTTCTTCAGATTGGAAGCATGTCGTGGCCGAAGAAGTAACAGGAGAGGGATCCTTTTAGTCTGCGTGGCCTTGAAGAGCTGTATCTTTATGTCCTTTTCTTATCGTCGTCCATTGACAGAGCCCATGATACTTGAAAATTCAGATGGCTCTAGCTTGTTGTCCCTTTCTTGTGGTCTCTCTTTTTTTTTTTTTTTTCCAACTTGAATGTCATTTCAGTGTGAGTTGTACCCACTATACGTGTAGAACACATGATCGGAATAAAATATTGGCATGTTTGTTTTGCATAGAATTGAATACATAGACTGTTTGTTTCCGCTCTTTTTGTTTATATTAAAATATATAGGAATCGAATGTAAAGGATTCATATGGGTAGGTGGTTAATAATGAAGATCAATGTTGAGTTTCTAAAAATGAGCATCAAATAATATTTTCTTTATAAGATTTACACTAAAAAAAGATAGAAAATGAATACTGTCCATCACTCCAGTAATTCAAAACATTGGAAAGTGAATGTCCCATCTACATCTCACTTAGATTTTAATTCCGGTGATGATAGCTGGTATTCATTTTCCATCTTCCCCAGTTCATTTCTAATCAAAGGTGTGAATTTTTTTTCTTTTTTTTAATATATAGTGCTTTATTTTTTCAGTTTTAACTATTTTCAAGAACACATTCTTTGAATTCCCAAGAACAAATGGGCCCATAAAGAATTGTAAATCTGATAGGTTTTGGGTTTCAAATGTAATATCCATTGATCCAAACAGATAAGATGCTCTGATGCAACTATTCAGTTTTTGTTGTTAAATAGTTTGGAAGTTTTTTTTTTTTTAGGTTCGTCGTAGTAGAGACACGTGTCGCGACTTCAGGCCCAGTTGGGTTGTTCGAAAAGTGGTCGTCATATTTCATGCACATGCATGTGTTATTAAATCATAACAGGAATGAAAACCTATGTAAGTAGTTAATAAAGTTGATTAATTATATAGCTTAGCACTGTTTGGTGGGCCAAGAGTCGGTGCCGACTGGCCCCATCAAAAGAGGAACAAGATTTTCTACTTTTCTGGGTCTTGATTTTAGGGTCCTAAAGGGTGCGACTGGAATAAGACATGCTGAGCAGTGAATTTTGGACTGCATGTGGGTAGGGGAGCAGGCCAAAACTTGAAATTTAAGTTGGGCTTCTTTAAGTTTGGAAGAGGTTTGTACATGAATTTTAAACCTGCATAAAATTCGTTACAAGTTGATGGGCCACTAAAGAAAAAGGATAGGCTGACGATGACATGGATGGAGTAGTTTTGATAGATTTGAAAAAGTTCAACCTATAGATCGGAAACATGGTTTGGACAAGGCTTTGATGATAATGGAATTGGATTGGATCTTGATTTGGGTTTTGGGTACTTGAATTGAATGCGATCATTGCTTAATCTTTAAACGATACATTGGATGAAGAGTGGTGTCTTCGGGAATGATCATATCAACAAATATATATACTCAGGGCATCAGTCTAAGCTGAACCCGTTAGAGACCCCGCCAATCCAACCACAAGAGTGAAACCCAGCACATTCTAGGGAGGTAACACGTACAAATGTAGAGAGTGAAACACCTACACATAATAAGAAGACTATTAGATCGATCCGTAGGTAGTTAGGTGAAAAGCCAGAAACCCAACAAACTAGGCAACCCTTGGTTCCCCATCACTAAGGATGTGTGCACTTTCTCCCCCTCCTCAGCCCTTTTTTTTAGTTAGAAACCAAGAGTTTCATTAAAAGAGAGATACATAACTAGAGGATCCAAGTCCCTACTCTCAGCTTCATTGGAGCGGACAATTCTTCAAGAGAAGAGAAGGGAAGATGGAGGCTAAAGACTTTAGGGAAAGAGATGATTCCATAAATAAAAGGGAGTTCCATTACGTGCACATGTGTTATTCCAACAAATTGTAAAAAAAGAGGGCTTCCTTTCCTTCAGTGGGGAATGTAGCTCGTGAGCTCGCTTTCCAGCAGGGGCAGGGTTGTAAATGGGTCGGTTCCGGTCCGGGTTCAGAACCGGAACTGTTAAGGAGTAGGTGGAACCGGAACTGGTTTCTTGGCTCCAAAACCGAAACTAAAACCATATATGGGATGGGTCTAGATCTGGATCCAGGTCCGGATTTAGTTAGAGAATGATATTAAACAAAACATGGTTTTTAGGGGAGATTTTCGAAAATTAAGGTAATATGTCGAGTCTCAGGTCCACGGGTCCAAACCAAGGTGGAACCGGAACCGGACCCGGACCCGAACCCATTTACTTATCGGGGCTTAAAGAAGGTCCCAGACCTGGTTTTTAACGGGTCAGAACCTCCGGGTAATCGGAGAATCGGGTACCCATTTACATCCCTTAACAGGGATGTTCATTGGCCAGTCAGGCCGGGCTGAGATATCCTGGCCGGACTCAACTATAGAACCAAAAGCCCATATTTAGCAAAAGCCCGATAAGAGCCATAAGTGCCCTGCGCAAACCTACCATGCATGCCTCAAACATATCAAGCCCAAGCTTGGTCGTCAAACATATCAAGCCCAAGCTTGGTCGTCAAACATATCAGGCCCAAGCTTGGTGGACACTTATAATAAAAACGATCTACAAATCTTAAATTTAAATAGAAAACAATCTTAACTTCAAATACAATTATATAATAGCAGTAAAACAAAGAAAAATATATTCAGGACAGGCCCAGATTCTAGATTTAGGCCCGACAAAAGTACTAAAACCTAAGGTCAAACCTGGCCCATGAGCACCCTACTTTCTACCCCACTTTTACTACAAAGGATTGAAGTAGGGTGAAAGAGTGGGGTAAATATTGCTCCTTTGAACCTCCCAACATGGGTGAATTTTACATAGGAGGAAAAACTCATGTGGGGCTACAAATGCGGCCATGTTGGCCGCACAAGTATGTACATTGGCCAACATCTAGACATATAAAAATGAGTTCTTTTTTATCTAGTTTGTACCTTTTTTGGTGGATAGGTTTGTTTGTTTCTTTATTTTTTTTTCCTGGTTGTATATCAGGAAGCCCAAACCATCATGGACAAGTTATGAGGAAACTCCCAATATAAAGAGGTGAGATTTCCAAAGAGAGTGTAACTAATAGATTTAATTAAGGAGTAGTAAAGTTATGATGTGGATGATATGATCATAAATTGTATTTGAGAAAATAGATAATTCACATTTAGGGATGCATAAAATCCATTCAGCCTAGGTATTTCTAAGGCTTGGGCTTGGATTTCGAAGCTCAAGATTTGGGCTTTCCGTGAATTGGGCCAAGGCACCCAAGTCTAATGATAGTATATGAAAACTATAAAATCCCACAAATACAATGTAATATGTATACTTACAAATTGCTCGGAGTTGGACCTATCATTTTGAATTCAGGCTCAGGCTATTTGGGCCTGACAATTTGGGCCTCTTGTTAGGTTCAAGCTGCATGCTATTCACTGTTTCATAAAGCACCCAAGACACCCACACACAAAGCGCAATCACAACACGCCACATCAGCTCCAATAGGAATGTGGCCTCTACTGGGGCCATCTCCTTCCTTATGCCACGTGGCATTATGGTGACTTGTACCAGGAAATATTCATCACTATTCCTACTCAAAATGTTTCACTAGCAAAAAAAAAAACTAATTATGAATGGTATCCAATATTCCCGTCGCATTGTATCAACTCCGGCAAGTATTCAGGCTACTTTGGCCATTGGATGCCGGAGAAAGCTGGACGAATGCAACTCCCTTGATCGGAGGGGTGTGATCGGAGAGTCGGCGGACAACCATCGCTGGTAAGAACCCGACCATTTCATCTGCATGAATTTTCTCTTCCTCCATGGGCCCATATGGATCTTCTACTCATTCATTGCCCTCTTCCCTGCATTGCAAATGACACGAACTAATGCATTCAAATGCTCGAATTTTCGGACATAAGACTCCGGCAGCTGATTTACAAGCTTTGAATAATCTTGGCATGCCTTTGCCATCTCGAATTCTGCTCGAAATTCTAGTTCTACCACAAATCGGACTTCCTTCTTTTGATCTTTCAGTTGTATTACTACACGTCTATATATTCATGCATTCCTGAAAATAAAAACATAGAAAGATTAGAATTGGATCAGATTTTAAACAAAACTTAGGTAAATTTAAGTGCAATAGTACATAAAAACACTTGTATTTGATTTGATATATTGATAATACAAACATATATGGAAAGAATACATTTCTACATGAGTAATAGCTTGCAGTTGTATATCAATCTTCATTGTGTATACAAACATGTATGGTTGCTTGATTAGATGTCTGTAAAAGAAGTCAGGGGATCAAGGATTGGTAATTGGTAGTGATAGACCGTCTTCTTCATGAAAAAAAAAAGGCTTCTGGTTGTATTATTATTAGTGGTTGCATTATAGTATAAAGAGGAAGCATGAAACAGATGAAGATTGATATACAACTGCAAGCTATTAGTCATTTTGCACCTTTTGGTAAAATCCTCTATAAAGAGGATTTTAGCAAACCGAAACAATTTCATACGTCCTTGGCATATAATAAAACAGAAGTCTATAAAGCTGGGAAGTTAGGCAGTTGAAGCCTGTCAGCGTTCATAATCCAGCTTCTCTTGAATATCTCTTGAATAACTGTGGTCCCCTCCAATATCCGCTTCGGCTGCTACTCCTGCTCCTCGCCCTCCTACCAACCGTGGTCCACCTAGACGACAATCCAGCCCAGACGACTCAGAAAAGGGCAGAACCTTCGACAAAGACGTGTGAGAGGGGACCACAATTGGTAGGAGGGTAAGGAGCAGGAGTAGCAACTGAAGCGGATGTTGGAGGAGACCACAGTTATTCAAGAGATATTCAAGAGAAGCTGGATTATGAACGCTGACAGGCTTCAACTCCCTAACTTCCCAGCTTTATAAACTTCTGTTTTATTGTATGCCAAGGACGTATGAAATTGTTTCGGTGAAATTGATGTAATGAACTAGTATTCTTTTGGATGAAAATGATGTAAAGAACGCGTAGTTTGGATGGAATTTATATGGATGTAATTTTTTTGTTGAAGTTAAAGTTGATGTATGATGTGTAATGAACTTGTTATTTTCTGTGAAAATAATGTAATGAAATTGTTGTTTGGGTTGAGATTTATTTGTTGAAGTTGAAGTTGATGTTTGATGTAATGAGGTCATAATTGTAAACTTGTTGTTAATCCATTTTCTGTAAACTTCCCAGTGTCCCTAACGACTCATAAAGCAGCCCAGATTTCCTTCCCAGCGTCCCTAGCGACCTATATTAGTTGTAGGTCAGAGTCCCTAGGGACCCATTAAACAACATTTGTTTCCTTTCCGGCATCCCTAGCGACCTATATTAATTATAGGTAAGAGTCGCTAGGAACTCATTGAACATCATCTTTTTCTTTCCCTGCGTCCCTTATAACCTATATTAGTTATAAATAAGGGTTGCTAAGGACCCATTGAACAACATCTGTTTCCTTCCCAGCGTCCCTAGCAACCTATATTACTTATAAATAAGGGTCCTTGGCGACCCTTACATATTAAGACAAAGTGTATAGCAGAAGTAGTTTTTATGGGTAGATAAGGTCCGTTCCAACATAACTATATGCAGAGGGAAATCCAACTTGAATTGGATTTATTCAAGGGAAAAAAAATAAAAAGAAATGAGAGAAATTATTCATTAACAACTGAGAATAAGCCAAATGGATCATTACATCTGGAAAAACACAAACTGTCATTGACATGTCATTAAATTTCTTCTGATTACATTGTTGTTCGAATACATAAAGAAGAAGCCATCTTTTACATTTGAAACAAAATATCATTAAATGTGATGACATTTGTTGTTAACATGCATAAACAAAACCCATCAAATTACATGTGACATAAGACATCAAAAAACCAAAAACTAGTTCCTTTATTGAACAGCGGGAGGATTACGGCAGGTCCCTCGATTGTGTCCCCTCTCTTTACAGTTGGAGCAGATTACAACCCTTCTGACGCAATTGCGGTCTTCCACCCGAACCCTATTTTTCTTTGGCCAACCCGGCTGCTTACTTGCTAATGGGGGAAGAACGCATTCGCAAGATGACAACTCCCACTGCTTTCTATCACGGGTTGCATGTAAAACCTCGCTGTAGGTCATCTGATACATGGGCGTATGGTAATAGTGCTCACAGTAATTATATGGATCAATATTCCGAACTTTCATTGTAGCCATAGCATGTGAGCATGGGATTCCAATTACTTCCCATCTGTGGCACGAGCATGATCTACACTCGAGATTGACGACATCGACGTACTCACTTGATTGCACCTGAAACTCTACCAAACATGCGACACGAACATGCAGTTTGCGAGATTCTTCCATTTCATTACTTAAGTACTTCTCTGCATAAGGAGTCAGACGTGACGTAATCTTCTGCGTTTGTGCATGCCCTTTTTCGAAAAATTCCATTAGTTTTATACGTATTTCTTCAATCTACTTTGTAATTGGTAGAACCCTTGTGTCCTTAAGAAGTCTATTTGTGCACTCCGCGGCGTTGCTAGTTAGCCTGTCGTAATGGCGTCCATGTGCAAAAGCCGGCGCCCAATTTTGACGCCCGATTGCGTCTATGTAATTGTAAGCACGCTGATCAACTGACAGTATGTCATTCATGTACACATCGTACTCATAAGGTCTATAAGCCCGCGTAGCTTTCCAAAAACTCCTCAAAATACCAACATCATTAAAGGCTGCCTTAATATTTTCCGCTATATGATGACAATAGAATCAGTGGTGTGCACTAGGAATTATGGCTTGAAGTGCGGGGATTAGGCCCTTCTGACAGTCCGAAATAATTGTGAGGTTATTCGGTTCACCCAATGACATATACAAGTTTGCAAGGAACCACTCCCAGCTGTCATGACACTCTGATTCGGCAAAGGCGAAAGCAATTGGAAATAGCTGATGATTTGCATCATGTGTCACGGCTACTAGTAGAACTCCGTGATATTTTTCACGAAGATGTGACCCATCTACTGCTATTAATGGTCGCAGAGAGTTCTGAAAAGCTCGAATACAGGGACCAAAGACCCAGAAGAAACGTCTAAAACAGTCATTAGATGTGATGTTGATGTTGGTCAATGTGCCCGGGTCTGTCCTTTTAAGCTCATTACAATACAGTGGTAGAATCTGAAACGAGTCTTCATTCGACCCTCGAATCTTGCTCAGAGCAACTTCCTTAGCCATGTGTGCCTTCCTGTAGCTGATTAGGGTACCAAACTCCATTTGATATTCATTGATTCTCTTTTGGTCTTATATCATTATTGCACCGTACCCTCTCTTCAATGAAATTTGCTATAAGCCTCGCAGATGCCTGTGGATGAGCTGCCCCCATCAAAGGCTTCGAGCAAGAATGAATTGCTATATACTTCTGCACCTTAAAATGTGGTCCCGATTCAACTATAGACGCATGTATTCTTGAAGGACAATTTGCATCTTTCTAGCGCGCAGTTATTTGGTTCATGTTGGTGCGCACATGCTCCAACATGTAGTTACTGTAAATTGCAAACTTTGCAATGCATCTTCTGGAAGCTTCACGATCGTTAAACTCATGACCCAATCACATCTCCTTTGCTGAATCAACCCCCTCCTCAGATATGATTGCCTCAGGCACATCATGTCTACTGTTGTGAAGTTCTGCTTGGTGGTTGCATCGTTCAACCCTCTAGTAATCCACTCGTCCGGACCATGAAATTGTTGCTTCTTGTTTGAACTATGTTCTTTCGTGTGTCTTAAAATGGAGGGTATACTCGCAGAATAATGAACATCCTCAGAACGATCCATACTTGCATCACTGTCCAAAGTCCGAATGATTGGTTCCTCCTCTCCTATCATACCATTCGGTGCTGATGGAAAATTGAAATCGCAATCCTCATTCAAGTTGATAGTGGGAAATTTTTTCTTGTATGCCTCGATCACCAACTCTTTTGCTTTGGTTAAACTAATTTCATTGATCAAGGCTTCCCGTTGATGTTTATTTCTTTGTCTCTTATGGTTTCTGTATAAAAAAAACACATGGATCAATTAACTTTGGATTTATATAAACACAATTATGGATTAAAAATAAATTTCACTACGTACGAACCTGGTTTCTGGAGTTTCATTGGTAGCATATGTGTATCCTTCCCTTCTTGTAACGAACAACAATATATTGCTTCTTGGATAAGTCCCCGAAGCTCTGAACATTCCCTTTACATCATTGTCATCATCAATGTCTATCAATGAAAAAAAACTTCCGTTATGAAGAAGGTGCTTTATACATAAGGCTTCCACACTTGCTTTCCAGTTTGATGCTTCGAGTGCTACGTTCACCAGCTCACTATATGTTATGGTTTTAGGGAGATGCCTCATCTTCTGCCTTCCGCCGATATATTGAGGACGTTTGAGATCAAATTGAAAATCACCATCATAATGTAATATTGTTAGGACATTAACGTCCGAAAAAATACTGCAACATTAAAACATTTCATATTAGTTGGTTAAATCAGTAATAACAAACACGCTTCACTGAACATATCCAATTTGCAAGAGGAACATTTGTTCAATACCACAAGTTCATTTGGAAGTTGACTTGTAAGTAAGGCTATTCATTGGCAGTGGTACAATAGCATTGATTCGATTAATCTTGTTTTTTTTACAACAACCCTAAGTGGTAATCAAATGAATTTTTTTTTATCATAAATGATTCTATACGTTTTTTCTAATCACATAACTCATTTCAAATCATTTTCTTTATGTTATCTACCAGTTTCTCTAAAACCCAAAATTCCAATGTATGCTGACATTTCTTTTGGTCCATATTATTCTCACGTCAATGTCAGTTAAAAATAAAAGCATAAAAAATCCTATCAAAGATGTTTACATGCCAATCTCTATCTTGGCTTGAAACATTTGGTTTAAGTCATTAGCTGCTGGGTTTGAGATCTACAAATATCAGTCACCTTCAAAATCTAAGATCAATCACACTGTTGACACCAAAAAAGTCGCAATGTCTCCTCAACATAAAGAAGTCATATGAAGCTGCATCCTGTTACAAACAGGCAAGGCTACTTCAAGCATCAGATCTTGTCGGAATCAAACAAAAACTGCAAGATCCGTCAAGACAGCCAAAAGAGGAGTACACCTGAAGTTTCGGGCCATTCCGACATCGTTTGGCCTAACTTCACTTCTCCGACAGCTAAACAAACGCTCTTGGTGGCGATAGCATCGAAGACATCAAAACTTTGATCAAAGCCTACGGATAACTCCAAAATACCTCCAAAGGGCTTCATGCCAAATTTCAAGTTAAACTGACAACGTTTGACCCTCCATCAACGCTCGAGCAGCAAAACCAAGCCTCTCGGCGGCGAGAACCACAGAGACCATCATTCATCAAACAGAACACATGAGTGTTTTCAACATGCTTCCAAAGGGTTGCACGTCGAATTTCAGGTCATTCCGACAACGTTTGACCAGGTTTCGACGCTCCGAAAGAAAATCAAGCCTACCAGCGGCGGAACACCCCAGGACTATGACATCCAAATTGGAGCTAATGGATCATCTCTACATGACTCCAATAGGCTCCCTGTCAAATTTCAGGTCAATCGGACATCGTTTGATCGCATATCAAAACTCGGCATCTTCCCTGCAGCAAAATCAAGTCAAGCATCGATGGGACTCCAAACGGCTTCAAAACTCGAATAAAAGCCCATGCTTGGTCCTATCCACTGCTCAAGAAGCTTTACCTCAATTTTCAGGTCATTCCGACATCGTTTGACCTAGTTTCGACTCTTGACGGAAAATCGGCTACAAAAACTTCGGCTTTCCCAAAAAAATGGAAAACTTTGTGCTCCGGTTTTGCGCGGGTTCTCATCAAGTTTTCTCCAAGAAAATCAAGTCAACAATTCAGGAAAAATGTCAAGAAAAATACAGAAGAAAAAAGGAACGAAAAAAAAGAAAAAACGGCCGAAAAATACACTCGGCGACCAAAGGGGCAAAAACCCCATGGTCGCCAGCGACCCTAGAAATCCGGGTCACCAGATTTTCGCCGGATGGCCCGATTTCCGATCCTTTTCGCATTTCGGGAGTTCCTGCCTCTGTGATTTTTTGAAAATCCAATTTTTTATGCTTGAAAACGACTGATCTTCGCTGACATCTCGGATCCGCCGTCAAGAGCATGAAATCATCACTGATCGCTCCAAGATCGCCAACCGGTAGACCAAGAAAGTATACTTTATGTCCGACCGATCAAGAAATCGACAAGACAGATGTCACCGGCCCACCGATATCAATCAAATGTCTGAAATTACATCGCAATCCGACATCGAACAATGTGTGGATCCACCTGCGATGGTCACAAGAAGAATCCCAAAGGACGCAGCGCGGCCCGCGACTCTTCACATGCTCCGGCAACCACTTAATGTTGTTAATTGACCCGTTTATGACAACTTAATGCGGTCATTAACTCATTACTTTGGACGGCCCAATCAGATTCAAGCATATGGGAGTTATAAGTCTAAGCAATCATGGCATTAAAACCATGAAACTCACCTCATCATGGAGATTAAAGGCGATTAAATGCCCATCATTCTCCATCGGCCAATCACAAGCCATGAAAAAAGAGTTACAAAATCAAAGAAATAAAAACTTGTAACTCCTCATCAATTCTCTCATCATGGCCATCAATGCCCATAAACCACCCCATGGTTACCAAGAGTCTATAAAAGGAGGTCCATTTCCAAGAGAGAGGGATCGGAATCGATATCAATACATATATCGACTTGAAATTCTGCACTTGCACACTTGATTTCTCCCAAAGAAATCCTGACGAAGTCCTGCTGCTCTGCCGCAAGAAGCACTACAAGGTGATCAAAGTCCCTTAGGGGGCCACCCCCCAAGGTCCACCTTCTACAACATGGCCTAAACGCGGCTTTTCAGCCCGTTTACTTGGTTTTTCATTGGATATAGGACCTCCTCTTGGTCCTTATCCTCTAAAAGACTGAGGTTGGAGCCAAGCCGAAGAATCGAAGCATCAAGAGTTCTCATTTGAAGGACGATGGCGAAGTCCATACATGACTTGCGACAGTCGATCTGAACGTGTCCTCGCAATCTCTTGAGAAGTTAGATCCATTTTCTTTCTTTTCTATTGTAATTTGTATTTTTTAAAGAGACAACCAAAAATCACAATTCTTGTCTTTCATATTTGATGAGATTTGTAAAATTTCCTTTCACGGCAAAATCGCCTTTCATGGAAACAAACAAAAAAAAAAAAACGCCTTCTACGGCATTCTCAAAAACAAACTTATCTATTTTCTTAAATATTTATGCAATTTGAAAAGTTAGAAAGAATTATCGATTTCCTTTCTACTTGTGAAGGTGAATCTCCGGATCATCATCATTCCAAATTCCAAGTAGAATAGTTAATCTGGCATACCCGTACAAAAAAGTTGATACCCGCATTTCCTCCTCCGACGAGATCCAGGCAGCCCCTGGGGCGGAAGGAGAGGACGGAAATTCGAGGGTCCATCACACACGATTGTCAGCAATCTGGTTTGTTATTTCCCTTGAAAGGGCCCAATGGGTTTTTGATCAATGGCCGTGATAAAAATACAACATTTCTTCTTATTATTATGACAGAAGCATTTATATTGGAAAGGAAAAGGAAAACACAAACACTTTTATTTCAAATCTCTATTTCTATTTTTTTATGATGGGATGCTGTGGGGAAGAAGACAATGAGATGCATGCAGAAATGGTCACATGCAACTAGGAATTATGAAAATGGTTTATCAAAAATAGAAAATCATGTTTTAGGGCAAAATACAAATCTCAGCTTTCCATTGCTCTGCTCCAAACAGAATATCATATGCACTTTAATGTTCTCCGCCAAACAAAGGCATGTGGCTTTAATGGTCTTCAAGAGGTGGGAATGACCTATGGAGCCTAACCTAGACGACAATCCAGCCCAGACGACTTAGAAAAGGCCAGAAACCTTTGACAAAGACGTGTGGAGGGGACCACAGTTGGTAGGAGGGCGAGGAGTAGGAGTAGCAGCCGAAGCGGATGTTGGAGGGGACCACAATTATTCGATGGTGAAATGGGCGCAGAAGAACCTTTTAGTTCGCAAATGGAAGCCTTAACAGCGAAACACGAGGAAAACGCCTCTTTTGTTCTAATTTGCGTCCACCGTAGGGTCCTTAGGGACCCTTAGCTTTATAAAACTAAGGTCCCTAGGGACTCTAGTTGAAAGTCCTAAAAAAAAAAAATACCTTTTCAAGCAAAATGATTGATTTGGTGCAAGGTCGGTTAAAGTGTTTTTTTTTTGGCCCACTGGTCACCTAAAGTGTTTTTTTTTTGTAAAATCCTCTTATTCTCTGGTGTTGCTCTCTTTTTCTAGAATTTTATGGTTGGTGTATTCTTTTTTTGCATCAGCTGAGGCCTAACTTCCACCCAGAAGGCCTTTTTGGTGAGAACAAGGTGCCTTCCTCAAGTACCGAAGACAAATCCAAGCCCATCTCTCTGCTGTGGCATTTGAATGGGAGGTGCCCTGAAAACAGTATACCCATCAGAAGAACAGAGAGAGATGATATTCTGAGAGCAAGCTCAGTTAAAAGGTATGGAAGAAAGAAGCACCAAACTGTCCCTCGGTCAAGTTCTGTTGAACCTGAGCTCATCAATCAAAATGGTCACCAGGTATTCAAAGCCATAATTAGAACCAAAACAGATTTTGTTTTCACCTGCTTTTCTTTTCTTATGTTTGTTAATTCTTGAAATTTTCTTTTTGTTTCTCTTGAGCAGCTTGCGATTACTTATGTTGAAGGAGGAAAGTACTATGGAACAAAGGCTACTATGAATGTCTGGCAACCAAAGATTCAGAGACTCAATGAGTTCAGCTTGTCCCAGTTGTGGGTCTTGGGGTGTTCAAAGAGGTCAGATTCTTACATCTCTTTGGGATGTTGGATTTGGTATTTTGTTTTTGGTTGGTTGGGAGTATTTGTGTATTTGGTAGATATTTATGTGCTTCATGTGGGCTAAAAAAAAAACTGCTTATGGCCGCTGCTTTTTGTTTTTTTTTTTTTTCAAAATACTCCACAAAAAAAAAACGTTTTTAGCAGCGGCCTTTTTATTATTACCAGTGGCCAATGGCCCCCGCTAATAATTCTTTTTTCTTTTACCAGCGGCCGATGGCCAACGCTAAAAATATTTTTAACGGCGGTCAATGAGCGCCATTGCAACTTTTACCCACTCGATGTATACCGTCACCAAGCGGCGGCCACTGTGACCACCGCTAAAGGTTTTACAGGCGGGCGGAAAAACTTTTACTGGCGGCCGCCGGCCCCTGCTAAATTCAGTTTTTCTTGTAGTGAAAGCAATATGCTCATTTAAGGCATGTTTGTTTGTAGTAAAATACATAAGAATTGAATACCTAGAATTCGTACCATTATAAGTAATCTTAAATAATGAGCATCAAATAACCATTCTTTTTAGGGAATAGAATCAAAAGATGATGGGAAGTGAACTATCAACCGAAACTAAAAACTCACATTTTATATTTATTTTTATTCACTTACATTATGGATCATACATTTTCAATTCCTATGTATTAGAATGCAAACAAACAGGCCAAACATTATTGTAGAGGCATTGAAATAGGGTGACCGACACAAAGCTTGGCATATAATGAATTGCATGTACATGTTGATGAATGATATGAATCTAGATTTTAAGAAACAACTAACAAGTGACATTGAAACAAACAAATAGCCATTCAAGGTTTAAATGCAACAATACTCAAGGCAAATAGGCTTATTCTTGGCATAGGATGCCAGCTTTTGACTACTGCATGACAATAATCCTACCATTGCTCTGCCACATCATGTATGGAAGGGCAACGACTGTATGCATATTCTCCCATAAGTTAGTATCCTACTATAAACCAGTTCAAAATCACAACCAGATTTTTGTTGAACTTAGATTTTTTTTTATTTTTGGTTCATAAGAGGAAAAAGAAAAGACGAAAATTTTTTTAATTGGAGCTCAGAATGTCCTTGCACATCAAGGCCCCATTTGTTTGCATTAAAATACGTAAGAATTGAACACATATGGTGGTAAAAAAATAAAGATCAAAGTTGGATTTTCAAAAGAATGAGCATCAAATAGCATCTTCTTTTTATTCTATATCTCTATATGAAAATCTTATTTGATGTTCAATTTTGAAAACTCGCCTTTAATTTTCATTTTTACCACCATGCGCAATCAGATCCTATGTATTCTAATGCAAACAAACATACACAAAGGTTTATCTTTAATTGTACTTCAGACCCTTACCAATGATACCATCATAAGAGGAAATACAGAAGTATCAATGACATCAGAAGAAAGTGTGTCCAAAGCTTGCTGTGGTTACCAAATGATATACCTGCCAAAATGAGTCAATAGCGATATGAGTATAGCCAGCCATCAATTCTTCTTGTTAAAATTCTCCAGCCATCAAATTTTGTTGTCCATCAATTCTTCTTGTTAAAACTCTCCAGCCATCAATTTTTGTTGTTAAAACTCTCTCTCTCTCTCTCTCTCATAGCATGAAAAGGTGAGACATTCCACCATATTCGGTAGAACCATCCACTATTGGAAGTTACTACCAGATGCTGTAAAAAGATCCTGATTTTTCTGTAGAAGCTTCAATTTCAAAGGCTCTTGATCGGCAGCTAGAGATCATCTAATCGTATAGAGATAATGAGGCCTATAAAAAGGCATTAGTGGTAATAATGCACTCAATTCATAGGTGACCTCCATTGTCTTGTTACTCCCTAAACATCATATCATCCTTCAAAATTATTGATGGCCTGCAGATGGCCTGCAGAAGAGTGTTAGCTTGATTACTAAGTTTCAATTCTTCATGTAAAAATTATTTCTCGTAGGACTAAACTAGCAAGGGGACAAGGAATAACATAGGCCCCACTTGTGTAAAAGGTAATGAGTTTCTAGAATTTCTAAGTTCTGGCTTCCCGTTGAAGGTTTCATAATTATTTATCCATATGCAAAAAAATGACAACCATTCAATTTACATGATCCTAGCTTCTAGACTAATTGTGGCACTGCCAATATTTGCATGATCAATTTTGAGGGCCTGCATGACTTTGGATGAGTATTAAGATTTGGGTAATCCTAATACAAGGATGAAGGACTTAGATTGATCATACAAGGGGGCTGGCGGTCCCCACTAGCTAGATTCTAAGCTAAGAATGAGGAGAGAATAAGAAGAGAGAGAGAGAGAGAGAGAGAGAGAGAGAGATTGTAGGAAGGGTAATGAAGAGAGATATAAGGAAGTGTGAAGAAGAGTGGGCCTTTTCACTTTTTTATTTTTTTCCTATGTTGGGATGCTGGTGTAGGACTAAAGGTGATACTTTCAATTGAGGACCTAGGGATCGATCCAACACCATTCAACTATGAGCGGGTCTTTCATTCTCATGCTAAGAAAGATGACTTTTTTTTTTTAATCTTGCTTGAATTTCCATACAGTAATAGCACATTTAGTAACAGTTGATTAGGAATCTATATAGAATATATAGATTTGAGAATTCCTTCCTGCCCTTAGAATAGGGATTCATCACTGAGGATTTGTATAACTATGGATTTCACATCGATATTGATGCAAATCGATGTGTATTTGCTAAGAGAAAATGCCATCGGTACATAAATCCACAAAAAAAAAGGATTTCCACACCTATGGGGAGGGGTTGGACTTAAAAATCCTCAAAATGAGGATTTTCACTCATCCAAATCCTTGGAGATTAACAATTACCAAACGTGTGTTTTCTGTGACTTTGTTGAAGATTGACGAGTATTCTCCGAATATTTGACCGCCAAACGTGACCTTGTTGCATGATTTTTCTAAAGAATTATTATGGGAATGAAAAAAATGCTACTAAATGCATTTTTATGATTTTAATTCTATGTGAAAATAGAAATAGGGGTGCCCATGGACCGGGGCTGGACAAGCCTAGCCCAGGCTGAACCCGCTTTGGGCCAGACTTGGGCCTAAGGTTTTAGTATCAGGGCCTGGGCTGGATTAGACCGTAGAGAGCCCGGAAATGCGGCCCGGTCCGATAAAAGGGGTCACTGCTAAAAGTATTCACTATAGGGTAGCATGGCATGGCCCATGAGAATGGGCATGTCATTTTTAAACGACTAGTATGTGATGTATATCTCTTTATAGTCAAAAAAATATATACATGCATCTTCTTTTCATAGAAGTACATGGCTTTTCAAATGATATATCAGGCATGAAACCTATCTATAAAATACAACCAAATGCATCCCCCAAATTAATCTGTTGGAATGATCAATAAAATGCAACTTAATGAGAGAATGGCCACAGCCACTTACCTCATTGGTAAATGGCTGCAGTTCTCACTTGGCTATGTAGGGTTCCAATCCTTGGTACGCTGCATCTTCCCGCAAGTGCGGGCTTTCTTCCTACTTGTGTAGGCTTCTTCCCCCCTTCTGTGAACCTTCTTCCTGCTTATGCGAGCTGTCTTTCCTTGTATGTACGGGCTCTCTCTTGGGTCCTAGCCCTCTTGATTGGGTTAATTACCAAAAAAATGTAACTAAACACATTCTCATAAGTTCATTCTATGAAAACGTAGAAACATTCCCACAAAATGATGCTAATAGTTCCAAATCTCCTAATCCTCAAACTCTTTTTTTCTTCTCAAATGAGTCAACCAGGCATGGAACTTATGCCTAATCATATCATAGTCATTTCATCACGTCCTTACATAAACCAAACCAAATCAAACCAAGCATTTTCCCACTAGGTGGGGTCGGCTATATGGATTTGACGACGCCAATCAAATCTGTTTAGGGCCATTAACTCCGTTAGATCCTTGTAAGTAAGGTCATGTTTAATAGTTTCTTTTCAACTTATCTTGGGTCTCCCTCTCCCTCTCCTACTCCTGGCAATCTCCATGCTTTCACACCTTTTAACAGGTGCCTCCGTTGGCCGCCTTCTAACATGGCCGAACCATCTTAGTCGATTTTCTCTCATTTTATCTTCAATCGGTGCTATTCCTACTTTGCCCCTAATCTCCTCATTCCTAATCCTATCTCTCCTTGTGATCCCGCACATCCATCTTAACATTCTCATCTCCTCAACTTTCATTTTCTTAACATGATTATGCTTTACTGCCCAACACTCTGATCCGTATAACAACGCTGGTCTTACCGCCACCTTATAATACTTTCCTTTAACCTTGAGGGGGACTTTCCGATCACACAAGACCCCTGAAGCACTCCTCCATTTGGTCCACCCGGCCTGAATCCTGTGACTTACTTCAATATCAATCCCTCCATCTTATTGCACCATCGATCCAAGGTACCTAAAGTTTTCTTTCTCTACAATCTTTTGTGTGCCCAAACTTACTTCTATGGTACCAAGTGTCCTACTATGACTAAACTTGCATTCCATATATTCCGTCTTGCATCGACTTAGCCTAAATCCTTTTGTCTCTAACGTTTTCCGCCACACTTCCAGCTTAGCATTCACTCCTTCTCTCGTCTCATCCACTAAAATAATGTCATCTGCAAATAGCATACACCACGGCACCTCATACTGAATATGTCTTGTAATCTCATCGATAACTAGGGCAAACAAGTACGGGCTTAACGCTGAGCCTTGGTGTAGACCTGAAACTTCAAAAATTATCAAATAGTGTATTCAACTGTAACTATATATTTTATAACTTCATAAATATGATTTAATCGGTCCAATTAATACACCTACTATTTCCATGAGCTTTAATCGTATCTGGGCTACAACAAAGAATTGTGTAGACCCATATGCACCATTCTTGTTCTTTGACTGGCGATGTAACTTTTGGTGCTGTTTTTTCTTCTCAATAGTAACGAAAGACTTCAGTCAAAGTTACAAAAGAAACAAAGAACAGAAAACAATGAAAGAAGGGGGGACTGTGCCTGAGAGATGCATCAATCCAACTCCACTTACATAATCACACCCACCTAAAGAAGCAACCTATCAACTCCTTGCTTAACAAATACATCCGCCCTGGAGTTAGCTGAATTAACCTCATGATGGAAGAAAACATTGATGCCAACTGATAACTCCCTAATTTCATAACTCCCTAATTTCATTAAGGTGAAAATGAAACTTCCGCTTAGAAACCATACAAGCACATTAGAGGAAATCACTTTCCATAATAAGTGGACCACCATAACTATTTGAAAACAATCAAAGGCCTTCCAGAATGGCTAGCAACTCCGCTTCATTGAAATCGCACACATCCACATACTTGGGAAAAACATAATTAACACCTCTCGCTTAACTTTTAGTGCTAATGTGATCTATATACACAAGATGACACCAAATTTATACTTCACTATAGAAAAAAAAAAAAAAAAGATTTAGTAAAAAGTGTTTCGAATCATCTGCACCTTAGTTGTCCTCGGAGAAGAAATTGCCTGCCATAAGTCTTGAAATATGATTCTTCAATAAAATTCCATTATCTGTAATCTGATAACAACCCCCAAGCTTAAATTTGTATATCTGATCATCTAAGGGTTAAAAGATCCTATATAAATACCTTTGACCTTCTTAGCATCTTCTTATTGATTCATCCCCATATCACTTTAATTCATATTCAAAATACCTACATTAAATTTAATTTCTCATTTCCTACACACATCATGATCACATACATGACTCCTTATAATAGAATGACGTCTACATGCAACATTTTTTTACATTAATAAATTAAACTGCTCTTCCCGATATTTGAATATTTGCAATATTCACCTTATCTTCCATAACCAAATTGTGTTGATTGATTATATTGTTAAATTTTAGATACCATATCGAGAAGTTCATGTAGGCTTTTACAAATGCCATTTTAACTTTAATATATATAAAAGGAGCAACCCATTCACTGAATTTCATGCTAATCTAGTTGATATGTCACATATTTTAAATTTCATACCAATCTACTTTAATTAAATTCAGCGGTTGTTGATGCAATTTTTTTTGGGAGAGTTTCAAATAAGGCCTTAAGTTTTTGCTTTATTAATTTAAAAAAAAGAATATAAGTTTCAAGACTTTTCAAATTAGTCTCTAAGTTTTTCCGTAGGTTTTCAATTAAGGACATCCAACCATTAAAGGTATTTTTTGGTGATCTTTTCTCTCAATTTTTGAAATACCCAAATTACCCTTCATTTAAAGCCATGACATGGGTTCGACAGCCACTACATACAACCAACCACTATGTGAACGCTGGTTGTCCTTGATAACCGTGAGGATGCAGGCAAAGGAAATGAGGATAATATAGATGAAGTGAAGGAGAGTTTTATTTCAATGAAATGTAATTTATGTATTTAAAAAAAATGAGAAAAAAGTTGCCAAAAAATACTTTAAATGGATGGATGTCCTTAATTGAAGACTTCTTAGAAAACTTAGGTACTAATTTGAATAGTTTTGAAACTTGTGTTCTTTTTTGAAATAAAACAGAAGCTTAAGCCCTTTTTTGGAAATTCCCCCTTTTTTTTTTCTTTTCTTTTTTTTTTTTTTTTGATAGAAGGTTGTTGGTGCATTGAAACAGGGTTTAAAGTATGAAATATTTAAGGAGAGCTCAGTTGTGAAAAGGAGCAACCCATTCATTCAATTCCATACTACTCACAGTTGTTGTTAATGACCCACTTTTACTAGAGAATAATTTCTTAAAGTGTGATTCTCATCTTCTCCGGTGATTATGTAAAGAATAATAAAAAAAGTGTATCCTAATAACTTTTTTTTGGGATATCCAACTGGTGTTTTAGAAATGTAATTACTTGAAATGTGATTCAACTATGTATAAAATTCTGTCTCATATTCATTTGCATTTTTTTTTTATTTGTGAATTCCAATGTTTTTGTCCTCAATACATCCCATATGGATCCAATTTTTCGCCAATTGTTTTATCCTTCCAAAGAGACAGAAATAAACAAATATGATATTGTTTCAACAAATTAACTGGACTTTAATTAACAACAATTATTAATGGAATTAACTTGAAAGCAAAGGTGAATCTGTATAATTTAAATGTGATAAAGCTTCAATGATGACGACGATGATGGTAGTGGTGGTGGTGATGAACCAAAACGAAAGAATACAATATAAAGCTGACTCATAACAATTACTCCAAGCTTAAGAACCAAAAAATAGTAATAAAGCAAAACAAAGTTAAGCAGAATAAAAAAAAAGAAAAAAAAAACACATTGTACATGTTTAATGTATTTATCCACCTAGTGCAGGGTCAAGATCCCATGAATGTCTCCCTCATGATTCTTATGATTGCAAGCAGGGGAAGACCTACATGTAGGCGTAATCCCCCTTAAGTTTTTAAAATTTTATTTTTTACCACTAATTTTTTATTAAATTATTAAAATTTTCTTCTAATAACTTTCATTTGGCCTCCCCTCCTAGCTCCATTTTCTGGGTCCGCCCCTGATTGCAAGGAGTTGAACTCCATGGTGGGGCCATGATTGGAAACTGAAGCCACTCAAAATGAATGCGTTCCCCTGCGTTAAATGTAGTCAAACTTTATCAGGTAGGAGTTGGCCCCACGTGATACTGAGCATACCGTTAAAAATATGATTAAAGCTACTTATTAATCATATGCATTTATCGTGTTGCTGGTCATATACTCTATGTTAAGGTGGGACTAGGTCATATATATGGGATAAAATTTGAGGACATCCCATCCACAAAGAAGGCATTATTAATCACGTTTGTAACCATCTACTCAATTTTATGGTGAGACCAACTCATTGGGATGAATTTGGTGTATGAGGAGGGCATTCATTTTGAGCGACTCGATTTTTTGATAGATAGGCCCTATTATGGAGTCCCAGTACTCCTATTGCTTATGGGAAGTGTAGAGGCACTCAAGGGATCCAGAGTCTCCATTGTGTAGTCAACAATATAGTAGCACATTAACCCCCTCCCAAACCTTACCTAAAATTAACTTGCATTCATTAGTAATGATGATGAATAAATGAATAGCGTAATTGTGGTTATTATTATATCATTGCTATTATATGCTTTACATTTTAATCAAGTCTTGAGTAAATAAATTGCATTTTTACTGCCACCACCTATCGATTGTTATAGTTAGGTACATCGTGTTGAATGCACCGGACGTCTCATGTAAACAAAAAGCAAAAAAAAAAAATATATATATATATATATATATATATTAAAACATTGCATTTTTGTTGAGTTTTGGAAGAAAAATTTATTGTGCTTCTTTGAACCTTCTTGTAAATCCTCACTTTTTGAGCCTACACTTGTGGTCCAAGCAAATGAGAACATCCTTGTGACATTAAGCAATCATGTCTCTTATCTCAAATGCTAGTTTAACTTACACATTAGAGTTTTAATGCTTCTCATCTCAAACCTTCTTATAGTTGCATTACAATACTTTAAAGAGATTTCTATTTGTGATGTTGTTTTGTCATTGATCTTGTGTGTTTTACCTTGTTATAATAATTGTGGTTTGATCAATTACAGGCAGTTCTTTTTTTTCTTTTGTTTTTTTTTTTTTGGGTGACCTTAACATGTAAAGGAGTATGACCCTTTTTCCTTGAAAGTATATCATTAAAGTGTGATTTCATCTCTTCCGTATACTGTCAAAACAATAAAAAAAAAATGTATCTGAATATTTCTTTTGAAAATCTAAATTTTGTTTTGGAATGAAATGTGATTTGATTCGACTATGTTATAAAATCACATTTGACCATTTGCATGAACTCCTAAAAGGGTTGGCCGAGTGGTCAGGACCACGGTTCCTCCCTCTTCTAAAGCTAGAGTTCTTGGTATAGACTCTTGTGCTACCACCTAAGAGCCACAGGGGTTTTACCAAGCTTCTCTATGGGCCTGGAGGAAATAATCCAGCCCCAAAAAAAAAAAAAAAAAAAAACCATTTGCATGTTATGTTTTACCTAAAAAACCATTTAGTTATTAAGTGTAGTGGTTAATCAAATTAATAATATGCTACTATCTTGTGTAAGAATTGTGAGTCTCAAGTAATTAAAAAATCTTTTTAGCAAAAAAAAAAAAAAAAGAACTAATTAAAAAGTCTAGTAGCATTGATGAAATTCCATGTATCTAATTTTCACAAATTGTTTTATAGTTATAAATGAAGAACTAATGATATTGTAATCTGGATGAAACCATTATTCAACAAACAGCCGTGCTACTTGTCCCGGGTTTCAATCCCGGGACCTGGCCCGACTCCACATGTGAGGGGCAAAATGGTCATTTGGAATGACCATTTTGCCCCTCACATGTGGAGTCGGGCCAGGTCCCGGGATTGAAACCCGGGACAAGTAGACTTTTTCTTCAACAAATTGGGCTTTTTAATAATGGAATGAGGTTTTGTTACTGAAAGCAATGGTGAATACATAGAAATTGAATGCGATGAGGTTTCAATCAAGGCAAACCAAGAAAATTGCCCTTTATTTATTATTTATTTATTTTTGGGGGGCGGGTGTTTGCGCTCTATCTAAAAAATTCTTAGCCCAAGATTTTAATAATGATAATGAAGATAACAATGTTGGTTGTAATCCTAAGGGGTAGCTCAGCCGGCCTAATATATACCACATTTTGTTCCTGGAGGTTGAGGGTTTGAAACTGTGCTACCACACCGGGGTTACAGGGAATTTACCCAGCTCCCCTGGACTCGAATGGATTAGTCCAGCTCAAAGGATTGGGACATCCTCCCGTATAAAAAAAAAGGTAAAGAAAAAAAAGATAACAATGTTGGTTGCGGTGGTGGTGATTAGTAAAAGCATCGTCAAGCTAAAAACAAAAGAACATGATAAAAAGTTATCTCATATCAGTTACATCAAGCTTGAAAACAAAAAGAAGAGCAACAAATCAATAAAAGTAAGCAGAAATCAAAACTATTAAATTAGACATGTTTAATGTTCTGTATCCACTCAGTGCAGAGTGTGGATTGTCCCTAGTTGTTCATTGGCTATTTAGGCACACAATGTCGTCCAGGTGGGTGAGTATGAGCTTCATGTGAAACAAAAAGTAAAAACATAAAAAATAAGTGAATTTTTATTGAGTTTTGGAAGAAAAGTTTCCAACGCCCTAACCCTTCTCATCAATTTTCACTCTTTATACCCAAATTTAAATAGCATTCTAAGAGCAACTCCAACGGAGATGCCAAATCTAAGGTGGACATGCCACATGAGATTGTTGGCATGGATTTTCATTCCATAGCCTTATGACATGGTATTTGACATATGAGAGTGAAATCTCAAATTTGGCATGTGAAAAAGTGTGATGCCAAATAATACATATGCTTATTTTGTTCCAAAATTCTCTATTGGAGATAGATTTGGTTCAATCTATTTAATATATTAAAAGAGGTACAATCCAAAAAAATATAATAAAATGTTACATTTGGCATATGAAGTGGAGTTGCCTCCAATAGAGATATCAAATTTCAAAGGATCAATTTGCCACATCAGCCACCAAATTTTTTCTAACATCTACAATTTGGCATCTCTATTGGAGATGCTCAAAGAGCACCATTATGGTCTACATGTGTAAATTGTGCCGCACCGCCCAAGCCCAACATTGCCCATCCTGTCCTAAGCATGAGTAGTGCCGGTCTAGGGGCCGTGGCCCTTTGCATGACCCAGTACACCCAGGCACACGGCTCAGTGGCCCGGTCAATGGGTTATGGGCCTTAGACTATGGTACGATGGAATTATAGAAAATTATCTTTTCCAATTTGGTATTAATTCATATGGGTGTTAGCATTAAATCGTATGGATAATGGATGTAAACTATCTTTCTACTCTTTCCTCCAATGCTCCAATCCTGTGGAATTATTACTTACCAATATTTAATTGAGAAGATACCCTTTCTAATCCACATGTAGCATTAAATATAAATTTGGAAGAGATAATATACTCTTTCTAATCTTTCTAATCATTAGATATTTGAGAAGAAATAAAGAAAGAAAGAAGGCCCGCGAGCCTGTCCAGTCAGGTACGTCAGGTAAGTCAGGAGCAACTAAAATCCAAATCCAAGTCGGGTCAAAATCTATAAATAAATATCACCCCAATCGAATAATAACAATACCAAACCCACCCGTAATAGGAGAAGCGGGTCGAAACGGATCACCCACCCAAAGTGTTGCCATCCCACTTGATGCTAGGGGTCAGGCCAAACCTTGTCCAACCTGAAACAATGCTCAGGCCCAGCCCATATGCAAAATAGTCCCTCTGTGAAATTTCGTCCTTTTGTAAAAGAAGATCCTCTCTCTCTCTATATCTGCATTTGAATTTTTGGAGGCGATCTCTACATCTGTTCAATCCCAAAATCTCTGGGCACTACGTATTTGTAGGCATTCAAACACCCGAAATTCAAGCATTCCCTCTCTCTTTCCCCTCTTGCACCCGAAAAAACAGCGCCATTTTCGGCGTCTGTTCTTACCCATTTGCAGCTTTCTCTTATATCTTCTCTTTCATGTCATTTCATCCAATTTTTTTTTTCACTTTCTTGCGTTTCAGATTTCCTAATGAAAGCTAAAAGTCGGTATTTTGATCCCTGCAGAAATGGGTAAAAAATCACAACCCTGAAACAACAACGTGTGATTCCTCCGTTCGAACTTTACTTTAGAAAGGTGGGTTCTTTATTTGATTTCTGTGCTTAATCCCAGATTTCTGATCTGGGTTTTGATGGTTTTGGGGTTTAATTGATTGGAGGATTATCTTTTCATTGATAGTTTCGATTTGGGGTTTGGACATTTGGGTTCCATTCCACTTGTTTTAAAGCAAAGGCTTAGTTTTTACTGTTTCAACTGGGATTTGGGTTTCTGGGATATTTGGATTTTGAGAACTGGTTACTTGTAATGAATTTGAGAAATTTCGTATCTGGGGTTTTGGGCCTTGGATTTTAGTGAGTTTTGGAAGGATTGGATGCTGCTTATACGTCTTTGAATAGGATTGCTGATTGGTTGAGGTGGATCGAGGGTTTCTGTTTATGAGTTGTTGATAGGAAGAAGAAGAAGAAGAAGAAGTGTTGGTATATTGAATATTGATTTGTGGTTTGAAGGAAAAGGTGACAGGTATTGGATATTGTTGTATAAAGAGAACTGCTTGATTAATCGAGAGTTGAGACCTCTTTAAGTGTTTGGATGAATTGGGGTCCCAAGGGGGATTTTGGTTGATTTTTGGGTTAATGCATCAAAGATTTCAATTACTAGGTTTGGCATATTTGAGGAATTGTGCAGTAACCTCTGTGAGAACAGGGGACTGAAGGATTATGGGCTGTGTTTGCTCCAAAGGTATTGATACTGACAAATATAATGGAGCTCGGAGAGAGAAAGGATTGCGCAAGTCATCAAGAAGGTTGGTTGCTCCCTCAAGGAGAGAGGAAGTTATAGTGGAGGGTGACAGTGGTGGTGGGAATGATGGGAGCGAGAGGTTGATATCAAAATCACAAGAAATTGTGCTTCCTACACTTGCTTCAGATGAGGGGGAGGCGAAAGAGGTTATTGAGAGGCTGGGAAAAGCCTTAGAGCAAAGAGCTCCAACTGCAGATATTGGAGAGACAGGAGGGGAACAGAATTTGAGGATTTATAATGTGCCAAATGGTGTTGAGGGGGAGCTGATCACAGCAGGATGGCCTTCCTGGCTTACGGCAGTTGCAGGAGAAGCGATCAACGGGTGGTTGCCTCGCAGGGCAGATTCATTCGAGAGATTAGACAAAGTTAGTTTTACTCTCCATTATCTTCCTCATTTTATCTGCAAAACTATGGATGCAATATTTACTGTTATTCATTTGTTTAACTTCATGGTTTGAGAAATCTTGATTTTGCTTTCCCATTTTACTGTATGTGATTGTTCTACATGTCAAACTATAATACCAAGCCTTCATGGAGTCTTTAGATGGACTCGTTCACCAGCGTGCTCTTTGATCTTACCTCATGCCCACTTTCATAGAAAATGCCCCACATTAGCTACATTGTATATTGTGACCTGTTTGCCTCAGGTTCAAATCTGGATGTGGTTAAGGGCTGTTTTAACCACTTGCCCGTGAGGAAATGTTGCCAGAAGTCATCCATTTGGGATGAGATGTGATGGCTGCATTCATCATAACAACTTTTGGGGATAAAAGGCTCTAACCAACATCTCTGCTGGGGCAGTGGGAGAATGAGACTTCTGGAAAGCAGATTCGTTATATAAATCAGTTGTATATTGTTTTTCAAGATTTTCCTATTCATGTTGTCAAGACGCTTGAGTTGACTCCAAAAATGTCCGAGACTAAAACAGTCACTAAAAGTGCCATATATATATATTTTTGTATTTAATCCTTGTTGCATTACTAATCACAAAAAATCTAATAATGTCTATCAGAATATATGCCTGACCGAAGAAATAATTAGGACTTTTTGTGATATTCCTGATGTTTATAACAGTGGTATTGTTGTCTTGCTGCAATCTTGGAAGTACCCACAGTTACCATCAAAATCTATTTGAAGTTTCTACCTAGAAAAATGTTTTAGTCATACTTAGTCGTCCATGCCTTGACACAAGGATTACAAGCATGTCTATCAGATTTTAGGAGAAAAAAAGTCACAAAATTATTAAATTAGACATTGTAAAATACTGGGCAGGTTCATTAAAAAAAAAGCAAGTTTTTTCTTTTCTTTTGAAAGAGGTAGCGCTGATATATTAAATAGAGAGATTAGTACAATGAGGTTTTCATGTAGTCATTACAAAAAGTGCCGGTGTAAGAGATATATACTAAGCACAATGCTATTAAAGCTACGCAACTAAAGTACTTAAATTACATAATCGATCTACCCCTTGTTTCGCTCAGATATCTGCCATCCCATCAGCGCTTTTGCTAACATCCTGGAAAGAAAGAAAATCCCATGGTTAACTCCAATCTCATTGAAGCAGAACTGCATCTTCCAAGGCCCTTTGGAGGTTCTTGCCCAGGATACTGCATTGATAGTCACTTTCCACTATAAGTTAAAAAGAAGAGAAAATAACAACCTGCTCAATGAAGATATGCGAATATATGCATCTCAAATTAACTTTAGGCTTCTGTGTAGTATCTGACAGAAGCCATGTAACAAGTATACTCCAGTCTTCTTTTTCTACTTTTATTATTATTATTTTTTGAATGATAAGAATACTCCACTCTTGGCAGAGCTGCCATGCTGCAATATGACAGTTGTTGATTTTCTTTTGGGCTCTACTTTGGTTTTACTCTGGACTGAAACCTTTGGCTGATTCTTTGTTTTTTTGTTTCGTGTTTCGGTCAATTTATAAAATTAATGTATATGCATTCAGAAAATATGAGAAATAGTAAAAAGTGAGAGCAGCATTTATACTATTATATTTAATCAATTTTCTAATGAACAATGGAATATGTTACTTCCACATACCAAATAAATAATGTGCGATAATTTGAAAATCTGACATACAGGCTGAGATCTCATTTCCATTTATCAATTAAATAGCCTAAAATAACATAAAATAAACGGTTATATAATCAATACACTACAGTATGGTGAACTGGGTATTTAAATCAATGACTTCAAAGTTCAAACCACAAAACCATTTTACCATATTTTTCTGAATCCTCAAGTAAGATCACTTGAATATGGACCAAATACCATAGTGTTTATAGAAATTTATTCTTAGTCATACTCCTCTTCCCATTATTCAAGCGGCCAGAGGCCCAAAAGGCAATTATTTCTCAAAGTTTTTGCCTTAGTGAAGAGCATTTTGTCAAAAAAATTGAAAAATATTTCTGCAATAGTATCCTTATTTGGTTGGACAGGCAGGCAAGTGAACTGAAATGGCCGATTAGGTCAATTAGGTCTGAAAATGGGCTGAATTTTCAATAGGCTGGTCATCCAAAATGGCCCGCTCGGCTGAGTGCGCCAAAATGTGGAGTGGAATGGCCAGACAGGCTAGAAATTTCCAAAAATTTGGCCAAATTCTTATAATGGTCTATTCATTTGAGATGACTAATCGAACCAAGCAGCATTGGCTTGTTAAACTGAACTGATGCAGAATGACAAATGTTAAATAGTACAATCCGCCCTTCGCAGAACTGTTACATAAAGCATCAGTATCACAAGCATATATATATATATATATATATATATATATATCGGACTCACATTATGTTAATAGGTTCATCTCCTGCTTCAGATCCCTCTTTAGAATCATATTCCCACTTCCTAGTCTTTACAAATTTTACCCAAGTAATGTTTGAGAACTGTTTCTTTGCACTTTCACCAATATTCTCAGTTTTCTCCTTTCTGCAACTGAGAGTAGGAAATATGTATAAGATTGACAATCTATATAAGGTTTTCTGTTCTTTCATATATAGCAGTCAAAGGTGTATGCAGGTGTAACTTTGGACCTCTTTGGGCTTCGCCCATTGTTAAGGTAGGCATACAAACTAAAGCACTTGCCTCTGTGCCTGTAAGTGTCATATTAAATTATGGAGTAAAGATTGAAAATAGAGTTTGTTAGCCAATCATATAATCAATTAATTATCTTATATTCTTATGGATTTACGTGCTATTCTGGGTTTTTTAAGCATAGTGGAACTGTTATTAGGCTATTATTAGTGAAGCAGTGAAGGAGGCATCTTCCATTTATGTGCTGGAACATTCTATTTTGCTATGAGTGTTGTGTCAAAAGCTTATGAAAAAAAAGGCCAAAAAAAAGAAGAAGACTAGTGTGTCATAAATACAAGTGGTTGATATGCATTAATTCACACATGCACGTTGCTCTTAACCTTTAAAAGTGTGCTTTGCAAAATTTGGCGCATGCCTCGCCTTGTGCCTTAGTCTCTAAACAACCTTGAGGCCTGGCTGCACCTTGCACTTTTACTACTTAGCCATTGTGCAACCTGAAACTAGTTTGGTTTATATTTGGCTGCACCTGGCAAGGTGGAAGAGGAACACGTGCACAATATCCATGAAGTCCTCAGATAGACCCCAACATTGACCCTCTAGACAACATAGGCAAAACTACTCATGAAATGGTTCTCAGTATCAGAAACAAAAAGAACTTGCTGACAGCCACATTCAATGTGGCGCCTGCCTGAGAAGGAGACTAGCCTCTAGGCGATTTACATTGTGGGTCCCTTATGATATATGAGCGGATAGAGTTCATGCTAGGTTGTGTCACATGCAAATGCTGCATGGATGCAGACAATGCTGTGATATTATCATATTCATAGCTGGTAATTTTCTTTATCCTGGTAATATGTTTTCTTCATGTTATTGATTCAGTCCAAACCCTCAGAATCAGCACTTTGGGCTTCAACTGCATGGGATGGGTGTATATGAGTCATCACTTAGGACATCCAATGGAGTCTTCACCACTAGAGATGTTTTGACTAATTGAGTCACCAAACATCTCTTATGAGAGGCAACCGAATTTTCCCTTGACTTGAATGTCTAGGGGTGCACAAAAAATCCGCCGATCCGTAAAACCAATCCAATCCAATCCGATCCACGGATTTTTAACCGAACTGAAGGTAAACGGGTTGGTGACGGATTGAAAATGTTGTAATCCATTAGCAACGGATCGGTGACGGATTTCACCCTCAATCAGCGGATTCAATCCGATCCGATCCGTTGACATTAAATATAAAAAAAAAAAAAAAATTGAAGAGGTCTAAATATAAGTGAAGATGTCTAAACTTAAGGGGTCTAAATGTAAGTTAAGGGGTCTAAATATATTTGTAATTTGTATTTTTTTGTGGATGGTTAGATCTCTTTCTTTAACATTAGATTCAACGGATTGAACGGATTAAACCGATCTGATCCGTTCCTCCATGGATCGGATCGGATCGATTTTTAATAGCCACAGATTGGTGACAGATTCCAAATCCATCAATCCATTGGTAACGGATTTGGCCTAATCCGCACCAATCCTATCCGTGTACACCCCTATGAATGGGGTGCAAGATATGTATTTAAAGACCCTCTTGACTTGCATCTAAACTCTAAAGTCATGACAAATAGAACTATGGTCTAATATACCTAGCACTCTTGAAAATTGTTAATAGATTATAACCCTACTGGTAACTGGTTCACAACTTCTTTAATACTTATCAGAATAGCACCATTTTGAGCCCATGGAGTAGGTAATCGAATAACCCATTTAATACTTGCAAATTGAGTCATTTGAATATAGATTGCTCATGAGATGTGCCCATCTCTAAGAAAAATGTGGGGTTCCTGTGAGAAGCCATGTACCAACCCAAAAGCTTAAGCTTATAGGTAGAAGGCCCAAACATGTATATGAAGATATGTCCAACTCAGGACTTAGGCGATGTGGGATGTGGGACTTCCCCAACACTCCCCCTCTCGTGCAGGCTCAACAGATTTCATAGACGGGCCTGCCACATGGGCTACACATGAACGACGGGATCAGAACCTGCTTTGATACCATGTAAGAAGTCATGTACCAAACCAAAAGCTTAAGCCTGTAGGTAGAAAGCCCAAATAGGTATATGAAGACATGTCCAACTCAGGACTCAGGCGATGTGGGATGTGGGACTTCCCAACAGTTTCTACTGTGAAAACCGTTTTAAATTTAGTCAACTTGGTCACATGCGGGAGCCTTTATTGGGCCCTCCCCACCTTTGTGGTTCTTGCAAGCCTCAGAATCTGCATTGGTAAGCTTTTGAACTCCTTCACAATGGGAATTTTTTTTCTGCACATCGTGATACACACACTTTATAACATGATATACAAGTGTGGTTTCTTATTAAAAAATATGGGATTTCTTCTCTCAAGACCTATTCAATCAACTTTGCCACATACATGACCTTGATTGGCTTTCACAGCTATAATTATATTTTCTTTGTATTATGATATACATGTGTTTTCTTCTTGTGGGTCAACATTATGACTGCAAGTCTGAAAGTATCTTTTTAAAAAAAATTAATTTAGTGCCTGATCGCAGTATACTTATATAGATATGATTTGCATGCCTTTTTTTACTGATCTATACTGTTTTTGCAGATTGGACAAGGAACGTATAGTAATGTATACAGGGCCCATGATCTTGAAACTGGAAAAATTGTTGCATTGAAGAAAGTGAGGTTCGTTAAAATGGATCCCGAAAGTGTCCGTTTTATGGCAAGGGAGATTCAGATTTTGCGTAGACTTGATCACCCAAATGTTGTCAAGCTTGAAGGTTTGATTGCCCCATTGACGTCATGCAGCTTGTACCTTGTATTTGAATATATGGAGCATGATCTTACCGGACTAGCATCAATTCCGGGTCTAAAATTTACTGAACCACAGGTGTGCATTCTGGTAGATAATTCTGCAATTTTCATATTAGGTTCCTTTCTATTTTTCCTTGTGAATGAAGAGGAGCAATAGCTCTCTTTTGGGTACAGAGATTTAGAATATTTAGTATCCTGATTCAAAAAATATCATTCAAATTTCAAGGGGCTGATGGTTGGTTCCCAGACTGTATCTGATTCCATCATGAGGGATAGTGAATCCAGTTGAAAGGTGTAGTACAAATCATAAATGGAAAAATGAATCAGTGGCAGTCATGAGAGTAATATTTGGATTGCTAAGATCTTCCAATTTGGAAGACTTTTGAGGTATCTCCCATGGGGCACATCATATTGATGGTCCATCACTTCCACTTGTACGGCTGTCACATCAGGTACTGTACAAGCTGATGAGAAGTCAAATCATTCTTGGTAAATGTGATACAAGTATACAACCTATATTCTAAGGCTCATTTGGTTATAAATCCTTGAGAAAGGAGCATCCCTGCCTTCTACCAGGGGAAGGACTTTTGGGCCATCCAAAAAAATGAAATAGCTAAGATATTATTGAAACTTCATTTTGAAAAAAAGGGCAAGAAGTGTTCTTTTTTGTTGACCTTTTAATGCAATTAATGAAAAGCATGGGTTGCTCCTAATGCATTTCTGACATTTTAGGTTGCCTTACAACCAAGCTGAGCCATATTTTATGTTCACTCGTGCTCGGAAAGAAAAAAGAATCTAATGGTGCGATGTTTACTTACTCATTTAGAATATCCATGTTGCCCCTGCAGGTCAAATGCTTCATGATGCAGTTACTAAGTGGGCTTGAACACTGTCATAGCCGTGGAGTTCTGCATCGTGATATCAAGGGATCAAATCTTTTGATAGACAACAATGGCATTCTCCGCATAGCAGATTTTGGCCTGGCCACGTTTTTTCATCCTGGTCAGACGCAGCCTCTGACAAGTCGTGTTGTTACTCTGTGGTATCGGCCACCAGAGCTTTTGCTTGGTGCCACAGAGTACAGTGGTACTGTTGATTTGTGGAGTACTGGTTGCATTCTTGCAGAATTATTTGCTGGGAAGCCAATAATGCCAGGAAGAACAGAGGTATTATTGCCTTAACAGACTACTTGTTTCCTCCAATTGTTATTCTTGTTCCATCCCATATTGGACATAGGCGTTACACATTTTAAATATATATTATGATAACAAAAGTGAATGATTGGGATGACAACACTTTTTTTTCTGCCCACATTGGAATTCCATATTTGGAACCTGGATTCAATAAATTGTTTCGATCCCAACTACTTCGTAGGATGCTATAAAAGAAATCTTTGTAGGCAAATTAGAGGATGCCAGGGAATTATTATTATTATATATATATATATATATATATATATAGAGAGAGAGAGAGAGAGAGAGAGAGAGAGAGAGAGAGAGAGAGAGAGAGAGAGAGAGAGAGAGAGAGAGTGTTATTAAAACCCAACAATCTCGCTCCAATCAAATTCTAACTGGGGTGGTTGGCAATTTACGGAGCAGGGAGAGGTAGTGAGTTTGTGTGGGTTGGATTGATCAAAGGCAGGCCCCTCATTTGGGTCTCACTTTTCCAACATGCTAGTTTGTCTCATTGGATAATTCTGTAACAAGGTCTCCTATAAATTAATGCCAGTGTTTTTTTTTATTTTTTATTTTTTTATAACCGTTAAATTTAAATTAATGCCAGTGTTAGATGTTCTTCCGGTAGCAATGATGGCTCTGGTTTCATCCTCGTGGAACATCGTATCATCACTGAAGTTACATTGATTTTCCCATTAGGTTTTCACCGAAGAGGATGTTTCACTCCAGAGCCTCATGAATTTGGCTTCCTTACAAGTTTTGTTCGAATGGGGCCCATCATTCTGTGATCTCTACAATTGGTTAGGAGGAGCCCCATCTTAGATTGGGATTCCATAAAGTATTCCAAGTTGGATTGTTGTAATCTTCGACTTGTGACATGTAGACAGTCGGAAAAGATTGTGCACAAAAAGCATCGCTTGTCAACTTGGCACATCAACTCGATCACTCAGGTGACCAGGCTTGGCTGGTTGACAAATCTAGTCACTTTTTAAGGCCAATTAATTCCTGCTTTCATTGGCTGAATCAGGATTCAGGTTGCTCTGCCAAGTTTTTTAGTCATATTTTAAAAAGTCCCATAGGTTTGAACCTGACCTATTTAATGCAATACACTAATTAACCATTAATATATGCAATCTTTTGCTGCAGACTACTTGACTTTGGATTACCATAAAGAAAAGAAATAAATGTTCTGGACCCATTTTGTTAGGGGGAGAGAGAGAGAGAGAGAGAGAGAGAGAGAGAGAGAGAGAGAGAGAGAGAGAGAGAGAGAGAGAGAGATGCAATCCCTTATTGATTGCATTCCATTGATTTGATGGGCAACATTGTGGATAGTTCATTGCATTCCATTGATTTGATGGGCAACATTGTGGATAGTTCATCTCATTAAATAAAAGAAAAAACAGTAACCTTTCGATTGATAACCTTAATCTTGAGGTTCAAAGATGAAATAAAGGTTAATAGCAAATGGCTTTGATCTTCCCGTTGGTGTAATTTTGGTGTAGCCAGTTTCTAATAGTGATCCATATTAATAAATACTTTTAAGATTAAGTGTGTAGAACCTCATATGTAGATCATTAAGTCCTGCAACTTAAAAAAAAAAAGGAGAAATAAATTTCACCCAAAAGATCCAAATAATTCTAAGTTTTTTGCTCTAGTTTTCTATTTCTTTCTTAATTTGTTACTGCCTATCATTTTTCATTTTACAACACAAACCCTTGTTCTGACTAATAAGTTATTGGTCATTTTATTTTATTACATATACACATTCCTATAGTTTCTTAGAGCTATTTATCCATGTTCATCTGCCATCCAGTAGTTTTCCCAGTCCCAAGTCATTGATCCAACTGTAATCACCCTATGTAGTCAAATCCAGTCACTACTGGCGAGCTATGATAAAATGGAAAAAAACTTGAAAGGCTTTGTTTTTCTAACCGTCATTAGTTTTTGTGCAAATGGATAAAACCAAAAAACCAAAATTTGACTTGGAGCATTCACCTGTCCACAGTGAGGCTCACCGCTCACCATATCAACCCTGTGGATCATTGAAACAATAGCCCACGTGTGCCTGGAATGCATGGAGTTGGTGGATCTGGAAACTGTTCATTTTCTGAGGCTTGAAACCATTGAGGCTGTAGGTCCACTTCATTGAATGTGTTATATGCAGTTCCCATATGAAAGAGGTCATGTTCAAATTACACACCCAAGTAAAAGAGTAGGTACTCATTACCTTTTGTTCAATTTTTTCGTTATTTAATGAACTGTTCAAAACTGGTGTTTTCCATACTCTTTATCGTATTTAATTTATATATTTGCTTATAGAATTTGGAAATTGCTGGTATGCACATCAGTTTTCCTTTTTATTTCAATGGTGATGTTTGAAAAACCTCTTTTCACCCCATGTAGGTGGAGCAATTGCACAAAATATTTAAGCTTTGTGGATCACCTTCTGAGGATTATTGGAAGAAATCAAGATTGCCGCATGCAACCATTTTTAAGCCACAACACCCTTACAAATGTTGTCTTGCTGAGGTGTTCAAGGAATTCCCTTCTCCGGCTTTAGCTCTTCTGGATGTCCTTCTAGCCGTAGAACCTGAACAGCGGGGAACAGCAGCATCTGCACTTAAAAGCAAAGTAATTCTACGTCACTAATATTTTCTGCCTTAATTTCATTAAACATTTATGTCACTTTTGGCAACCAAATCCTCAGGGAAAAGATATTTGCTTTTTTTCACACAGTCATGGAAAACCCACATTTGGCAAATGTAATTCTCTGTGGATTTGTGCCATCTGAGATCCTCATTTTTTGAGCATTTTCAGGTCCGACTCTCATAGGACGTGAAAATCCTCTGCTGAAAGGGAGAGGATATAAAATCCTCAAATCTGCAGATTCCTCATCTATTACCAAACTTGACCTTAAGGAATCATACAAATATTCAATGAGGAAAGCTTTTTTCCAGGGGCAGTGAGGAATCCTCAAATCTGCAGATTCTTTCCTGTTTTTAAACATAAACTTACTCTCATGTTATGCACCATGATCCCTTCTTTTGTTAACATTGAAGACATAGTCAAAATCTGGATTGTTCATTCAGCGGATCCAACTACAAGAGGACCATGAATTAAAATATCACAATCATTGAACCATCCTAACCATTTTAACATGAATGAAAAATTGTTGATTGTTCATATCTACAAAGAAAATGTCTATTGCCCAGACAATAGAATTTGTCGAGTAAAGCAACCTATTGTCATTGGCCGAGCAATGGTGGATTGTATTTTCCACAGGATGTTTGGATTTTCTTTCTTACGCTATTTGTACAGATTTGACACGGGAGTGAAGTCCCCATGATCTTTCATCTGCCTGAACTCACCACACAAGTTGAAATCAATCTGCTTGTTTGAAGCCTATTAGGAAGCTTGCAGTTGATTTGAACTTTTCTGTGCCGTATGTTTCCTTTTCTATCTTCTACCACCTTTTTTCTGCCCTCATTCTTGAGTTGTTGTTTTCAGTTCTTCAGAACAAGCCCTCTTGCCTGTGATCCTTCAAGTTTGCCTAAATACCCACCAAGCAAGGAGTTCGATGCTAAACGTCGGAATGAAGAAGCTAGAAGGTATTCTATTTAACACCTTTTTACTTAATTTTAAGTTGTGTTGTGATGCGTCCAACCCACTTAAAAGAAATCAAACTAGGATCCTATTTGTTGATGCTGATTATAACATTTGATGGATCTGTTATCCAATCCTGTAAGTGCAATAGATGTCTGCACGACCTTACACACATTCGCATAACACCTTAACTATGTTCAGTGCTGCTTAATATTGAAATTTTGGACCAGATTTATGAGTTAGTCTTAATTCATTAACTTTCACGAAGTTTTTCCTGAAATAATACCATACTTTTCACAAGCTTTGTAGAATCTAAAAGTAAAAAAAACCTAAAATATTTTTAAAATTGTCTTCACTCCTTTTTTTTAAATAGAAGGAAAAACTTTCCATGTTTTTACCATATTTATTCTCTATCCATCAATCCAATGATTATTTAACCAAGATTTTCAGAATCCTAATGTAACATAATATTTACCTACAGGTGACAATACCAGTAACAGATTTCATGATAATTAGAAATGCTGCTTGATATTAGCAGCAATGTTTGATGAGTTGTTGATCATTAGTTTCACCATTTGACACTGCAAGTTGAATGTAATCCTCTTTGGTCGGACAGTTCTTTTAAATATGTGTTTCTCCTTCTGACAATACTCTATTGCATACACTCATTTTCAATTGAAAACTATATAAAGTATTTTAATTATTTTACTTCTTTATCAAGGGATTACTCAGAACCTGCTCCTAAACTGTTCCCTCTGTGGTCTTGATTCTGAATGGTTTCCTTTGTGGTCTCGAGTTATTACACTAAATCCTTGCTATTAAACTCTACTGATGATACTTAAAATGATAATTCATAAAAGGACTAGTGTTGAAAAAATTATCCCCATCCTCCATTTTCACTTTCTCTATCCTCTTTGCTCATTTATGAGAAGACATTTATACCTTTTATGACACTTACCGAAAGAAGACACATTAGTTTTACTAGTTGGAGATAGTGAACCAGTTTGGGTTTATGCAGGCAGATCTACTAAAGAAGTCATATTCCTATTATGAAAACTCATGAAAAAAGTAGATTTCATTGATTTATAGAACAAAGGCGCGGAACAAATTAATTTGGCGGACATCGATAAAAGAACTGAATTTTAGTGGTTATATGACATTATGCAAGGCATTTTTATTTATTTTTGAATGTCTACTTTTATTAAACAAAACAAGCAGTACAAGAGGTGAGTATTGACAAACAAACAAGAGAAAAAATTATGCAAGACATGAAAGGGCAGTTATGAGTGAGAATTTTGCATTGGATTGCACGAAGGGTCTTCTTTGAGCCCCTAATGGCCCAGACAACTTAATAGATGATATCTAAGATAAAGGTTTACAGTTAATACAATACTCATTAGTCAGGACTCTCTGTAGGGAGCATCTAAGTTCCCAATTAGATTTGGATTGCACAATGAGTATACTTTGAGCCCCCATCAGCCGTGGTTATGGACAACTTAATGGTAGCAATCTAAAATAAAGAGAAGGTTTCTTGGTGGAGAAGTGCCTTACAACCTAGTGGCAAATAGGCATCTCACCTTTGAAGCTGCCCAGGGACCGATCCCTGGGGGGGTGTAGTCTCGTTCTAGTCTTCCCACCAGTAGTTCATAGTAGGTGAAAAAAAAGTAGGTGTATGTTATTAATAGACAATAAGATCATCATCATCATCATCTTCAAACCCTTGTCCCAACTATGTTGTGGTCGCCTGCATCACTTCTTCTTCTCCTTGCTAACCTTTCAAAGCCAAATCCTAGGATAGGTAGCAATTCTTCAGATCTATCCTTACTACTTCCATCCATGTCTTCTTTGGCCTAACCCTTCCCCTTGGTGGGCCATTAGCCTACATAGAAGTTTTCCTCAATGGCGATTGCTTACCTGCATTGAACTCGTCCAACCCATCTCAAGTGAGTTTGTCTTAATTTATCACTTATTAATGGTACCCCTAAATGCTCCCTAAATGGCTTATTTCTCATTCTATCCCTTGGGTCACCAGAAGTCGCAAAGTCAACCCTAGATAGATGGATAGGGCATTGATGATGACAAAAACCTCGAATAAACCAGTGAGGAAAGACATGATAGATTATGGAATTGGAGAGAACATGGTTTTAAATAGGGTTGTGTGGAAAAGTAAAAGTCACAAAAGTCGATGCTAAAAAGATGGGTTAAGGTGTTGAAATTATCTAGACCAAAAGCAACTCATGCACAACTCTCACAACTCCAAAGCAAGGAATATGTTGGCAAAATCTGTTCTAATTACTGTGATCACATTTCTCTGGCTGTGTCAATCTCATATTTTTTATTTGTCCGGTTATTTGTATATATCTGTTTGAATATTCTCTTTTATCAGCTAATGGAAAATCATGTTTTCTTTAAAAGATCATGGAACCAACATACTTGCAGTGTGCTTTAATGATTTTGAAATGATACTCAGGCAAAGAGCAGCTGCTGCAAAAGGACGTGGATCTGCATCCACAAGAAGGGAACCAAGACAATCTAAAGCAGTGCCAGTAATAGATGCTAATGCCGAACTACAACCATCATTACAGGTATTCCATTTTTCTTGCTCTTCAACTTGAGTTTATGGTGTTCATATCTTCTTTCCTCACAAGAACTTGTGATGCGGAGAAAGATCTTTCTAAATTTCACCAGAATGAATACCTTTTGTAACATCAATCAATCACGATTTTGTGGTACTGATAAAAAAACGATTACCTGGAATTCCTGAAAATAAAGAAATACTATATTACAAAATTTAGGAAGCAAATATGTATGCCAATAATCCTAAGAACAAAATATCTGGAAAACATCTAAATCAGCAATGACCTTCCTGACTGAAAAATAAATTTCAAGAGTGCAGTGACAAGCTCACTTGTAAAATTACTTGTACTGACGGTAGATAATGTGAATTTTAATACTTCTGTTTTTATTGGTAAAATGGCTTGAACCCACAAACTGAAGGTTGCAACAGTGAGCAACTAATGTGCCACCCACAGGCTCTTGTCAAATTTAAGTACTTATTACAAATCCATGTAATCCTTCATTTGTTGATTAAAATGTTCTTGGTTTAAATTTAAAAATAGTTTATCTGTATAGAATATGTGCCTAGTTGACGTCACCATATATTTTTGAATTGATTATTATTCAAAGCTTAAAGAATAGAACAGTCTTAAGAAATGTTCTGCTGATTCTTGAGTTGTGTTCTGCCGGATCAATGAGATCAGTTTTAGCAAGTGCATGTGATGAGGATTTAAAGGTGTGTTTAAACTATTGAAGGCCCCTTCTAATTGGACTAGAACAATAGAAATCAAGTCAAAACCAATGGGTGGCGTGAGTATCCATTTACAAAGCATGATTATTTAAAATGTTCTTAAAATCTGCTTTTGTCCCCTGCTAAACTAATGGGTGGTTTTCGCTCCTGAATACCATGCCAAAGCACCAGTTTTAGTGCAATTGATTTAATGAATGTTTCTTTGCCAATTAAAAATGCCCAATGTTTTTTCTGATGCAGAAGCAACTGGCACCTCCAAACCATAAAAAAAACAGCCAGAAATACAATCCCCAAGAGGATGTTGAATCGGGTTCTTCCATTTATCCTCCAAGGGGAGCTGCACATAATGGCATCTCTCATTCTGGTCCATTGATCCACCCTGGTGCATTTGGATCCTCATGCAATAAGAAGGTAAAGGACGAGAAGGTTCAGATGGCTTTTGGTCAAGAATTTGGTTCTTCAAGGGGTTATATGCAGAATTCTTATACAGCTATGAGCAATAATCACGGAGAGAATAGTACTCGGCCAGAGAAGGGATTGAACAGAAAATACAATCAGGCAAAAGTTGTCGACACCTCTGAAAAGCAGGAATGGACCCACCATTTGCTGGATAGAACATCCTCTTCACATAAGAAGAGCGACAGGATGGATGGGAAGAAATCTACAACCGTAAGTGGTTTCTTAAGTGCTTTGCTATTTTCAGTTGAATCCTTTTGCTTTTATTCATGGAACCAAAAGCTTTGGAATCCTATATTGCTTTCAGTGGCATCAAAGCTTTAATTGATCTGTCAGTTTGAGTTTCTGCTTCTTCACTTCTATTAAGGTTGTGTTATCCCACTTCACAAGCTAACATGTTTCAGTTCTATTTCTAACTATTCATTCGAAGTTATTCTGGAACTATGGCTCACAAAATGTCAGGATTAAAAAAAAAAAAAAAAAAAATAGAAATGGGTTATGGGCATATAAGCATTAAAAGCAAATATGTAGGTAGCTATGATTGGACATAGATATGTGCAGTAAGTATACTGCATTTTGATCAGATAAGGCTTCGATGACGATATCTGGCCATACCCCACATCAGTATACATGAATCTCTGAAGCCTGGTATACGTTTAAGTTGTTGACATAAAAATTGTTTATTGAAGGATGCCAAGGGTACAATAAAGTGGCTTTGAATTTCCCTTTTAATGCATGTGGCATGCATATTTAATGTGCTATTGGTTTGTGTGTGCATGTGTGTGGGGTGTTTGCATGCTTGCAAAACTGACTGGGCCCTTGATTCAATGGCGAATGGGTACAGTAAGGCAGTATTCACTCCTAGGTCCTTCTATATCAAACCTGCCATTGTTATTGTTGGTGGTCCCCTTTAGAAGCTGTTTTTTATTTTTATTTTTTTCTACTGAAAGCTACAAATTCCCTTTCAGATTGTTTAAGAGAATGTTTTTTTTTGGAAGGTTAAAAACAGAGGAATATTTGACTTTCAGGGTTGTGGCTCTAAGAAGAACAGAATCCACTACTCTGGGCTATTGGTTCCCCCAGGAGGGGACATTGACGACATGCTCAAAGAGCATGAAAAGCAAATCCAGCAAGCTGTACGCAAAGCACAAGTTGATAGAAGCAAGAGGAAAAAAAACTGCAGTGAGAAGTCCCAATTTGAAGCGCCACTCGTCCCTGGGAGGAATGGCAGTTGAGATGTCTGTAGAGCAACTAATGCTTGACAATGCTGGTTTTGAAAACTACAACAGATGACAATCAGATGTTCTCCAGATGTCCACTGGAGCTGCGCCGTTTGTTCACTGCATCTATCAGTGGCTGGCTTTCTCATCACCAATTGGAGGCGGACTCTCTTGGTACAGGCTCCATCAAAATTTAATACCATTTGCAAAGTTGGGCTTCAGGTTCACTGACAATATGTCGGTATTATGCCTGGGTTTAAGTTAGTCTAGGGCAAACATTTGATTCAGAATTTATATAGAGATCGAACATTTCGGAAACTTGTTATGCTTAGGATCTACAACTGTTACTGACTTCTAACTGGCACTAAATACAATGCAGTTATAACTAGGAGATGGGTTTAGGGAGGATGAGAGAATTTGAGGCCTTTTTGTCTTAATGCATCTAGTGGCAGAGGATTTGTGTAAACTTGATGGGTTTGATGAACTGCACAGCACCCCCAAGGAGCAAAATGTGTATATGGTGTGGCAGGATATATGATTGTTCCAAGCGGCTCCAACTTCTTCACTGACAAATGATTGTATCCTCCAAAGCTAACATTCTTGTTTTGACTCGAATGAATTTATATGAAATTTGACTTTAATTCTTAGAATACTAAGATTGCAATTAACTTCTCAGTCAGTGTAATGCAATGTAATGCAAACTTTTGCACATTTAGCAGAAGAGAGTACTTGCCGCGTTTGTAAATATCATTTATATGCCCAAACCAGAACCAATGTTACTCCCATGCCATTTTGTAATATTTATGAAGAATATTAATAAAAATGAGAAAGTTACATATAACCACAGGAGTTTTATTTTTTATTTTTTTATTTTTTAACTACATGAATCTTTGAACAATGTTACTAACCACTTTCAATCTGAAAATATCAGTCAACCACCTTGACCAGCAGTGACTTGCTAATTTTAGATCAATCTGTGAAATCCACTTAATTTTCCCCAAAGGGATAATGTTTTCCTATGATCTGGTCTAATACCTATAAAGTTGGTGTTGATAACATGAAAAAGACCAACAAATCAAAGTTTAATTAGGACTAATTCCCTAATTTTAATTAGAATAAGGCCGGGTTTTAGAAAATCATTACCTGCTAATGATGAAATATGCCAGCTTTTCATCAACAGGTCAAAAATTAGCAAGATCAGGTGGTTCTGGGATTTTTAAAAAGAAAATTCATGCTTTTCTGGATTTTTTTTTATACAAGAGACTCGAACCCATGCATGCACATTTTTTAATTATCGCCATATCTTGATTTTATCATAAATCTTTTGCTCTTTATGCAACAATTAGAAAATACAGCTACATCATTGTGAAATCACCAACAAATGCTGTGATAATATCACAATATTTTGAAAATATGACCAAGATTTGACACTGGGTCTAAGCATGACAAAAATGATAGAATGAACCTGTGTATACATTCCTCTCCAGTCACCAAAACCAAAACACCTTTTGTTACTGATCAAATGCTAAAGTAACCTGATTTTCAAGTGTAGAAGATAAACTATCACCAAACCCCAGCCTTATAGACATTTCCTGTTAAGATATTAAGTACAGAAAAAATGATAGAAGGATAATGAGGATGCTATCATAGGTTTAGTAAAAGATTCTGGCAATGTTATGTTTCATATATCATGCACATTCATGACCCATCTTGCTTGGGCTTCCTGATCAGCTCTGAATAATGACCACCCATCAGCTGCAAGATCTCTTCCCACAAACCTAGCGAAGAATCTGCAGTCCCCTCAATCATAAGCTCAACACTACAAGCAGCAACAATCCAGTAACCCATTTCTATCTCTTCTCTCAACTGATCCATCTCCCATCCTGCATACCCAACAAAGAATCTGAAATCTTGAGGCCTAAGCACCCCTTTCTTCACTAGGCCCGCAGCTTCATCTAAGCCGTCTCTAGCACCGCAACAGAGACCTGGGATCACCTGAACAAACCCAGGGAGAGGATCACTGTTCTCGGTCTTCAACAAGAACATGCTCGCATCGAGGGGCCCACCAAAATACAGAGAACAGTTTGCTAAGGTGGTTGCAAGATCAAGATTGGATGGGTTCATGTCTTTGATTTTCTTATGAAGTGGACGATTAATGATAAGCCCAAAAGGGCCCTCTCTTGGATCTCTGGTTCCTGGTCTGAGGAGAAGAACAACACTCCTTTGAAAGGCACGAACATCATCGAGTTTGTCGGTAGCAACTAGGACACAACCAGCCTCCGTTACAGGAATTGAGTGGGCCCACTTCGAGCCAAGAACATCATCTTGAGAGAGAGTGCCCTGTGTAGCAGCATCAGCAATCAGCATGCAATGGCTGTGCCTGGATGGAAGTCTATTTAAAAGAGAGTGCCCTATAAAAATCATTGTCAAGTGTCTATTTTACAGTGAGGCACACCATGTGATATTCAACAATCTAAATTTTCAAGTGTCATTGTCACTTGTCTGGGAAGGCTAAATGAAGCAAGTATCCAGCTGAAGGTGGATGTGACAAAGGTAAAAAAAATGTTCAGCAGTATCTCCACCTTCAGATTTAGATAGGCACCATCATGTAGTTATTAGAATATAGTTGAATTCAAATATTAAAATATTAGGCAGGTCAAGAAGCACTCAACTCTCTTTTTCTTCAATTTCCAAGAGAAACAGTTATATTATGGGCCATTATAAATTAGACAAGAAAAATGAGAAAGACCCAAACTATTCAAGAAAATAGTTCTCTTTGCGAAATGACAAAATGAAAATAATCAGAAATTTTAGCAAATGGGCATCCCTTCTTCCCACTTGATTTGATGAATCCTTGGTAATTTTTTCTTCTAAAAGTTTGTATTCCGTAGACTCTCTTTGATCATACGTCACTTATGGCAGCATGCCAGCACTAGTGCAGTCGAAACTCAATACTTTTTCATATGCTTGAACAAGGTTATCTCCAAAGAAGTCCTCTAATTCACCCCCTAACATTTTCTAAATCCATACAAAACAAAATAAATAAAAAGTGATAGACAGAACACAATGACCATACTTTCAAGGATGTTGAAATGTTTCATTTAAGTTGCCGTAGTAAGGGTTGTGTATGTCAAAGGAGAGGTTGGATAGAGTGACATATGCACTGCTGATGGAGTGTGCTTGTTTGCCTATGAAGTAGCATTTTGGTTACACCTGCAGTTGGATCCCTTAAGCTGAATCGATCACTCCCTTGGTAATCCAGGTTCAACATGGAAGTGGGGAAGTTGTCTCAGATACTGATGAATAAATCAATTAAAAAGTTTTTCCACCCTTGTGGCAATCTGCACACCTCTAATGAAGTGAGCAGACTGACTTGAGTAGAGACACCCGCAGGAGTCGGATAGTTGGGTTAAGGGGAAGAAGCCATTGAACTTGTTCAAGGTGACCCAACAATGCTCTGTAGAGGGATGCAGATTCCATGACTGATTTGCTTGATCATTGAGAGTCTGTAAAGAATCTTTTGTAGTCTTTTTGCAATTTACAGTTTTGTAATTTTTTTGTAATTGATGGCTTTGTGCCGTTTTCAAATAAAATCGCTATTACCAATTGAAAAAACCTTGGATATTTCCTGGTCCTGAAACTGAAAGTTTTCCACATACCTGTTCCCTACCCACATATGTTGCCCTGAGAGTTCGCCAGTCCAGATTTGCATGATGGGACTTATGGGTGGCAGCATCCTCAGATCTAGAGTTGTACAAGGAAGGGTTTATTAGCTCAGGACCATCTTCGTTGGGAACAGATTGCTCATTACTTCCTGAAATAAGCATCACGTACAACAGCATATCAGAATTCAGAATGGAGCAAATAATCCAGATTTGCTAGATTTTAAAAAGTCTGGCTCAAATCTTACAATGTAAGTCAAGGTTCTGTGTAACCATGTCGTCTTGAAAAAATGCCAATAGCCATATCTTAACGTATGGGATAGTGGGAGTTCAATCAATAGCACAGTTAGCAGGTGCTCTGCCACAACAATGAGGTTCTGGGTTCAACGCCCATTAGCAACCAAAAAGGTAATGTTAATCTTAGTAATTCGCTCATGCTTGAGCCTTCTTGGTACTCACTACTCACACACTGTCCAATTGAATGTTCAATTCTTTTTGGGCTTAGTTCTATCATATAGCCCTCTGTTGGTTTAAATGAAAAGACAATGTCGAAAATGTAGTGATCTTAAACAGCATAGTGGAAAGGCCGCACAATCTCTAATTTTAAAGGCTTCATTGGAGACTGCTGTCTTTCATTGTGGCTGCATTTGGCCCTATATTAAAATTTTGTCTGGTGCATATTTCCACATTTCTACTTGGCTCTAGAGAGAGAAAAACGAAGGTGAAATGTACTTTTAACCCATATCATTTTAATCAAAGATATACCCTATTTTCATGTAATTAAGCTGGTACATTTCCAAGGAAATACAAGTAAACAAACACAAAAGCGTCTCAATGATTTTATTGGATATGCACTCCAAACATACTTAATTTTCAAAAACTACAAAAACCAAGAAGTTTCTACAGTATTTTCCACACATTATATTTTCTGCCCCTCCTTGTCCAGTGCTTATTTCCTTTGAAACTAGTGCTACAAACCAACAAGAGAAATAAATGGTAAAATGGGTAAATTTTACTTAATTTCTGTGCTCTATATTTTTAAATGCAGCAGGTACTTTCCCCTCTATTCCAAGGCATCTAAATAGCCCTGAAACAGATATTCAAACAGGAAATTCATAGATCCCATAAAAAAATATCATCAGCAAAAGAGAGATTCTAACTAAGCTCTAAAGGTGTGTTGGGATGATCAGTGGACTAACAAGACTTGGTCAATGACCCATCATTTTCCAAGTAAAAACGTCAGTTGTCTTCCTAAAGTTCACAACTTTATCAGCTATTGTAATTGTTATTGTTCCAATTCCAAGAAATGAGCAAATCACAATTTGAAAATTGGAACTGGCTACTAAGTCTACTCAAGGGGACCAGGTTGGACATTTCTGTTTTGCAAATTAATTATCAGAATCTTCAGAATCTATAACAGTTACATATCCAAACTCTTTCTACACAAAACCACAGAACATATTACAATTCTAGTAGCAGAAGTAACTAAATTCAAAACAATAAAAAATGCAATTCAACACTTCAAAAACAATCCCCTAAAGCCCATGAGCAATCAAACTAGCAACAGCTGAAAACTAAATGAAAAATCAAGAAAACCACAGACCCAATACCAATTCAACTCTAGAAACAAGGAAAACACCATAAAAATGATAAAAACCAAGAAACCCAGATACAATATAAGGAAGAACTTCACCTGAAGACGATGAATTCTCATCGTTCTTCTTTCCCGTCGCTTTCACAACTATGGGTCTGTAAGAAGAGCACCTGAATTTCAAGACCCTGATCTCAGAAACCTTTCTATGTCCATTTCTAAAAAGACCCATCTTTCCTGAATCACAAGAAAAGGGCGTTTCCAGCCATAGATTTCTCTGCGGAAAAGAAGACTTTTTTGAAGTGAAGAGGCCGAGCTTTCTGTTGTTGAGATTCAGAGAGCAGAGATCCATGGCCCTTCTGAAATGGGTGTTGAAGAATTTGACGATTTGAGAAACCGATTTTCGGAATTATGGCCTCGGACGCGACGATTGCAAGAAAAGGATAAACTATAACTTCAATGAACTGTTACTACCTACCCAAAAAACATATAAGAAAACACTACAGCTATCTCGGATAAGAGTATGATAGTGTCCATATTAACCGTCCATGTGGCATTCACTTTACAGTGCTGACATGTTGATACTAATGTGGCTCAATTTATAAAGATAAAGAGAACTTCTTGCAGCTTCGATGGCAGCAAGGCCCAGCTGAATGTCCAAGAATCTGTAGAAGAGCATATCCAAAATATCATGTTTTCCTTTAAATTTTTTTGATAAATATTAAAATTTTGGCCCTGTAAAAGTTTGAACTTGTGTGTAGATTTAAGCATTTTTTATATTATCAAATAAGGTGGTTGAGCCCTTGAGAGACGCGACTTACCCCAACACGCAGACGAGCGTAACGGTTGCACATGCAAGGGAGAGACTCTCGGTTAGAGATCAAATATTAAGCACTGGGGTTAGAATAGGACTCCCTTTATTATTATGGTTTTTATGTTACTCAATCTTTATTATCACAATGTAAGCATAGTAAGCATACGTAAAAATAGACCTGAAAAGTACGACTGATTTGAGGATTTTGTTTAAGATAGACCGTAATGGAGAAATAGAATTCATGCATCTAAACCCAATATAATTAGGACAAGGCTTTAATGATGATGATGATGATGATGATGATGGAAATCTCAACTCAAACGCGAACTAAAAAATTCAACATTTGCAGGGAGGCAAGATAGAGTGTAATTGGTCAGGTTGATGGGTCAACTAAAAAGAGTGGAAGTAACATTTGTTAATCAAGCTATGGATGCCAACATGAACATAATCTGAAAATGAGAAAGTTCAACTGAAACTCTAAATCTCTCTCTTAACATGATCAAATTGGGTTGGCAGATTAGATAAAGAATTGTTAATCTTGTCTAGAACATTAAAGTTTCAAATCTCTATAGAGTAAATTGAATTGAGTGTTGAACCCGATTCCACTCTATCCTTCTGTCTTGAACGACCAGAATTCATGTTGTCCAGCGACCACTACATTTTAAGGACAGAAACAAAGTTGGGCTGACTTGTCAACAACTCGAGCTTGTCTCGATTAAGCTCATAAAAAGGATTCAAACTCATGCACTCTCCTCATACACCCGTGTCCTTATCAAGATGAGTTATATATCGCTCAAGTATGAGCTTGTCTCATTATATATTAGCCCAAGCTTAAGCTAGGCCCTTTTCGGCTTGAGGTCAGATTGTTGAGAAGCTCACCTTGAGCTCAAGCTTCACTTGGCTTGATTTATATATACATATTTATACAAAATAACTTTAACGCATGAATCATGATACCCGTGGCAGACATAGAAAATTATTCGATGGGGACACTATATATAAAATAACTAAAGAGAACATATGTAAATGAAAAATAGGTTTTCGAAAACTTTTGGCCTGTCTACGATTCTGCCCTTGCATGATAAATGAAGTTTACTTGGGATTGTGGTAACCATGGGAAATGAATATTTTTTTCTAACAGAAAAATCATATGCCATTGCTGGCAACCTAATATGTTGGCTCACCGTTCAGAAATCCAAACTATTCATGATATATGATTGCCTTAGTTTATATAGCCTGCCTTTGTTTATTGAATAAGCCTTCCCATTTCTGACCATACACAATAACACTCAGACAGTGATTATATAAGACCCTATTAAGAAGAAAGTATCATATACATACATAAATATAAAATATAGGAGGAAAAGTTGAATTTATGCATGGTCAGGCCAGGAGCTTAGCCTGGCTCAACTCAATTCTATAATCAAGCCTAGGCCTGAGCTCTGTGAGAATTTGGCTTTAAACTTTTTTTTCTTTGTTTGGTAACTGGTGATTATTGAGCTTGGCTAAGCTTGGAACAATTACTGATCAAGCCAGGCTTAAATTAGGCAGATGGATAGGCTCGGCTTGTTTACATCCCCAACCCTACTGTCTAAACTCTCCTAGGTGTAGCAAATTTAGGGGTGCATAAGAAATCTGCTAATCCATAAAATTGATCCGATCCGATCTGTTGATTTTTAACCGAGCCAAAGGTAAATAGATTGGTGATGGATTGAAAATCTTGTAATCCGTTAGCAACGGATCGGTGATGGGTTTCACCCTCAATCTGTGGATTTAATTTGATCTGATCCGTTGACATTAAATATAAATTAAAAAAACTGAGGGGTCTAAATATAAGTTAAGAGGTCTAAATATAAAAGAAGAAAAAAGTTCAGCGGTCAAAATGGAATTCACTTTTATATATCAGTACAACAAATGAAACCCTATACCAAATTTCATCCTAGCCTTGAGAGCATGCTCTTCAAATTTTCTTTAACATTAGATTCAACGGATTGAACAGATTAAACCGATCCGAATCGGTCCTCCACGGATCGGATCGGATGGGTTTTTAACAGCCACGGATTGGTGACGGATTCCAAATCCATCAATCCGTAGGCAATAGATTGGTGACGGATTTAGCCTAATCCGCACAAATCCGATTGGTGTACACCCCCTAGTAACAATGGGTCGTGTTGGGTTGTGGGGTGGGTACCCTGTACAAGCTAAAAATGAACCTTGCCCAACCTATTTATTGACTTAGTAGAGTTTTCCAACTCAAGCCTAACCCAGAAGGTTAAGGTTACGTTTGGCAACCAAATCCTCGAAAAAAAGATTTTTACTTTCCACAAAGTTATGAAAAATCCACGTTTGGCAGTTGTAAATCCCTAAGGTCTTGGACCTATAGAAGTCCAATTTGTGTGGATTTATAAACCCACCCCCCCCCCCCCCCCCAAGGATTTGAAAATCCTCACTTTTGTGGATTTGTGCTTAAATAATTTTTTCTCATATATATGCATCGATATGCACCGATATTGATGTAAATTTTCAGCTATACAAATCCTTAGCAGGGAATCTTTGTTCCAAGAGCAGCGAGGAATCCTCACATCTGCGAATTCCTCACTTGTTGCCAAACATGTGAAGAATTTTTGACATATTAGTCCTTCTTAAACTCAATTTCTCAATTCCAAGACTAAAATTCAGATAAACTCTAATCAACTTTTTTTTTTTATACTTGTGTTGTCATAGATCCCATGATATCATGGGAATGGTGCTTGTCACATAAAATGTTAAATCCCATGTCATGGTGTTGTGTGGTATATATATTTTAGGGAATTGTTCTTGAATGATAGAACTTGAGAAACAGTGGTCAGAGGTATATTTACTTTCCAGAAAATGTCATTTTTTGTGTTCGGTGAAAATGAATTCACTTGCTAATTGCAGAAAGTGTATGATATAGAGTCGCTTGACTCTAGTCCAATTTCATGATCAAAATTCGGGTAATATCCTTAGAGTCGCTTGACTCTGGTCAACATTTTTTTATACATTTTTGCCTTGGATTCCATTATATATATATTTTTTAAAACATTTTTGCCTTGGATTCCATGATATCACATGACAGTGTATGTCACAGCAATAGATAAATCCTATCATGATATCATTGCTTTTATTTAGCATCTCAGGGAAATTTTTCAAATGATAAAACTTAAGAAATGGTGATCAAATATGTATTTACTTTTCACAAAATGTCAGTTTTCCTATTTTATAAAAAAATAAATTTGTTTACTATTTGTAAAAAAAAAAATGATATAGAAACTAATAGATCCCAAGATATCATGGGACTATCCCATGATATCATGGAATATGGTGCAAAAAAGTTAAAAAAATAATGCTCACTAGAGTCAAACGACTCTGGTGACATTATTTAAATTTGGCTCATGAAATTGGACAAACAAAGTTTAAGGTGAACCACTATTTAAAAACCCCCTTTTTTATCCATATGAACTCACCCATACTTTCTATAAGAGCCAAGAAAATTGTGTAGGCATTAAACAGTGCAAAATAAGAAACTTTGAAGACAAAGGAAACTATATATTGAAAGAGGTGAAAAGAAACGCATATTGAATTGAGTTGGGGATTATCCAAAATAGAAAGTGATTTATGTAATAGATTGAGATAAGAATTTTTCAAGATGGAAAGTGATTTATTTAATTAGAGTCAACCGTGCGTGTATTAATAAGTGGAGACCATATAGGAAATCGCAATACCTTTTATTTTAGGAAATGCATACTTTTTTAGAAAGGTTTAGTTAAAAGATCCGACGAAATCATATTTAATTTAGAAGAAATTTCTTAAGAGATGCTAGACTTTAAATGAGAGAGATTTTAGGAAAGAAAGATTAAATCTATTCAATATTGAGGCCCTCTGCATGTTTTGAGGTCAACCTCCACCCTCGCCTTTCATCACTAATTGGTTTTGTATTGTAGTGCCGTTTCTCATCACCAATTCGTTTCACATGTTGAGGTCAACCTCCACCCTCACCTGTCATCACCAATTAGTTACCAATTAGTTTTGTATTGTTGTGCCGTTTCTCATCAGTAATTGGTTTTTCATGTTGAGGTCAACCTCCACCCTTGCCTCTCATCACCAATTAGTTACCAATTAGTTTTGTATTGTTGTTCCGTTTCTCATCACCAATTGGTTTTGCATGTTTAGATAACAACCTCCACCCTCGCCCCTCACCATAAAACCATTTTTGGGCCGTTTCTCATCACCAATTGATAATTGATTTTGGGATAAGCATTAGCCAAATGTGGTGTAACATCCTACCATATTTATAATATATAATATGCCACATAACTAATAAAAAAGAAACGGCTATAAATTGGATGGTAGAGATTGATGCTCTAGATCAAGGCGACACAGCAAACATTAATAAACTGCATCCAAACTATTTTTTTGAAGGAGTTACAATCAAACATCTTTATTCTTGTCTTCGATGATCAAGAAAAGAAAGCATCCCAGAGAGACAAAGAAGAGGAATTAAGAAAGGCTAGTGCCGCACAAGCATATTAGAAATAACCACAATTGCATGAGTAAGATCAACGAAATGCCTATTCTCAATTGTTATCGGTGACTGCATCCCATAGAAGGCTGATTCACAATCTAAACCATCTTGTTGTGCCAAGTGAGCATTGATGTTCATCGAACCGTAATCGTGCCGGTTCAACAATGCATCTGAGGCGTTCACTAGGTTGTCCTTGGATGAATCATACAACACAAAGCAAATCCCAAAGGATTTCACCAAGTTAGGATCAGTGGCTGTGTTGTTCTTCCAGATGATCAAATTGCTGATGTTGGTGGCCAATGCTAGCCCTTTATCAATTGCGATCTCGCCAAGGCCGTTGAGATCGGCGCCAGGCGTTCGGCCATCGGAATTGAAAATCTGAGTACAGTATGCAGAATCATCGTTGTGGTTGCAGATATCAGTCACCAGATCATTTGATGATGAAGGTTGGAACTGGATCAAGGCAAAAACAAGCAGTAGGGGAAGGAATTGGTGCATATGAGTGAGACTGAGAGAAGGTGCCATGTTAAATGTTTCAGACTAACTATAGATTGTGGAGAGATTGATGGTGGGGGTCTTGTAATTTATAGCAGTGCAAGTGTAACGTATTTAGATTCCTTTTCTTTTAGGTAGGTTTGATTCTTTTTATAGCTTTTCGGATTCTTAGGCAGATAGTTCTCATGGTGACCAAAAAAAGAAAAAAGTGATATCTAGACATCAATGAGATCTGATCTGATCCTCTGGAGCATGTATGCAGATTTAGATTGTAGTGGTATGAGGCCCGCTGATTGGACTATTACGTGTTCTATCCAATTGCCTCCTTATTGAATTGACACTCGCCCTAATTTTACAAAAAGAAACAGTGGGTTCGGTTAATTGGTTGACTTTTATATCTTATCTCTCTTAGGGATAGGCTAACTGCCTCCTTATTGAATTGACACTCGCCCCAATTTTACATAAAGAAACAGTGGGTTCGGTTAATTGGTTGACTTTTATATCTTATCTCTCTTAGGGATAGGTTTAGTAGTTATTTGGGAGAGACATGGGTTTATAGGCTTTGGGCCAAGTCAAATATTACATATGCTTTACAAACCCTCGCGGTGCCATCTAATTACCTATTTGCATATTTGAGAAATATTTTCCTGTGAGCGTCTGCAAGATGTGCTCCATGTGAAATGCAGTGTGTGCCTTCAAATGAGGATTCTTCATTTACTTGGGAGAATCAGTTTGGATATTGTAGAAATTCAGGTAGCATTGTTGGCATGAGACATCTAGAATAAGGGGCGCTTGGAGACGAGTCTTGAGCACTTTATGACCTTATATCCACCATCTTTTTTTCATGGTACGATAGTTTTTTTTTCCAAATTTCAAGACCTAAAATGTCTAATTTACTCTTTCTTTAAATCATATCCCATGATTGGTGGGATATTCCATTAATAATGGTTAATTACCATTTAATTGGCCACGATTAATAGAATCTCACTAATAAGATTTTCACATAAAATATAAAAACACACAAATAAATTTCAAAATAAAGCAAATAAATTAAGAAAATCTCAATAATTTCAAAAAATGCAATAAATTTAAAAAATAAAGCAATAAATTTCAAAAGAACATAGATAAATTTAAAAAGATGCAAATAAATTCCAAAAGATCCAAATAAATTTCAGAAAATGTAAATGAATTTCAAAAGACTCAAATAAATCTCAAAAGATCCAAACAAAATTCAGAAAATACAAATAAATTTCAAAAGACGAAAATGAATTTCAAAAGATGCAAATAAAATTAAAAAACGCCAACAAATTTGCCAAAACTAAGATAAATCAATGTTCCAAATTTCTGAAATTTTTTCCAAAAACTCAAGTATTTTTGCTAAAACTCAGTTAAATTTATTTCAAAAAACACAAATAAATTTAGAAACTAATAAAAAATGCAACTTCTTAAACGCAAATAAATGTGTTGATTCAGGTTTATTCCAAAGTTTCTTATTTTGCGCTGTTTATTGCCTACACAATTTAGAAACTAATCCTAAATGCAACTTCTTAAATTAAAATTAGAAACTAATAACAATTAATAAAGAATTCCTAATCTTGCTTGGGTCCCACAATTGGACCATGAGTCTCGCCCCAACGGCTAGATAGTGCTGCTGCATCATTCTCCTCGTGTTGGAAAAGAGTTCGACCTCGAACTCGGCTCTTCTTCCTGATGTTACTTCTGTAGATAGTGTGCACATGAAGCGTTTCCTTGGTGAGATGAGAACGTGACGCTTTCTTTAGTGGCGTCGGCTTCAGAGGATGGAGTGTGACTTGCTTTTCACTATGCATGAAAGTATAGGTGTTGTCACACATGCCATTAGTTCCATTCTTGTCATACATCCATAGACGACTCAACAATATATCACAACTATCCATGGGTACCACATTACACATGCCATTAGTTCCATTCTTGTCATACATCCATGGACGACCCAACAAGATATCACAACTATCCATGGGTCCCACATTACACCAAACTGTATTTGTATAATCTGCACCAATCGAAAAGGTAACTATACATGCATATCGGACTTCCACTTCATCACCTGTCATTAACCATCTAACAAAATGAGGACGATGATGCTTCCAAACTTTCAGCTGTAAGCGATCCACAAAAGCCTGGGATATAATATTCTGACAACTGCTTCCATCAATAACGACAGTGTATTCTTTACCATTGACTGTTCCTTTGGAGCGGAAAATATTTTCTCACAACCATTTTGTCGAGGTTGCTGTAGTGGATGTAGCCTCTTGGATGACCAAAAGATACTCAAGACTCTCCTCAGGTGGAATATCCACAATTTCCTATGTTCCATGCTCTTTAGGATGATCTAGAATACCTTTCACATCACTTTCATTTTCAATGAGATGGATACGTTGTGGACATTCTGCTGCACGATGCCCTTGTTGTTTACAATTAAAGCATGTGAGCCTATTTTGACCTTCGGGCTTGGTAAAAACTTTCTCCGATGACGTACTCAGTTTAGAACCTGCAATTGAGAAATTCTTCTGCAGAACCCGTTTAGCTGCATTAAGTTTTTGGGCTTGATGATGTGCAATTCTCTCGGCTTTGATAGCATGCTAAATAATCTCATTAACATTATCAAAATGCTTGAATGAGAGGATATCTTGAATATCAAGTATAAGCCCATTAAAGTATCTGTCAACTAAGACCTCATCATCTTTATTTAAACCACAACGGACTTGCATGGTCATAAACTCCTCAGAATATTCAACAACTGTCTTAGATCCTTGTTTCAAGTATTGAAAATGTGAACGTAGATCTTTAGAGTAATTGACAGGCAGGAATTTCTGCTTCAACAGATTTTTCATCTCGGCCCACATGTCAACATGGTCAATTTGCTGGTATCTCCTCTTCTTTTGCAACTCGGCCCACCATATTGCAACATAATTGTGAAAGCGAGTTGCCACCAGTGTAATTTTATGACCATCCGTCATTGGCTTGTGTGCAAAAATATTTTCAACACACACTAACCAATCCAAGAATTCATCAGGCTTCAATTTTCTATCATATTCAGGAACCACGAGTTTAATACCCAAATCTCGATCAACATTTACTACATGTGGATCTCGTTGATTCCGATTATGTCCTCCATCATCTCGATGGTTATCTTCACGCCGATTAGTTTCCAAATTTGTTAATCGGGTTTCAATCCTATCAAGAGTCGCTTGCATTTGAACTTGCATTGAAGCCACCTTTGCACATAGTTGATTAACAGTTGCCGATAATTGCGCAACGGTTCCCCTCAAATCATCATCACTGTGAGAGGAAGACTCCGCGTCAACCTGTGTTTTGGAAGGCATCTTTGGTTCATGCAAATTTAAAATTTCTGACTGACCTGATGTGTGGATTTGCTCTTCACGATCACATTGGTGAAAATGGATCGAAAATCTGACGGTGGATGTGCTGGATATCGTAAAAGGAATCTCAACCGTTGATCTTGGGCAAAGTTGATGTTGAACAGATTTTGTAATGCAATGACGATGTCAGCAGAATCTGTTGGCCCTCAAGAAGGGTCGAATTGACTAAACTTCAACCCGGATATGAACCTGGCCCAACCTGTGAATGAGTTGAATTGAACTTAGGCCTGGAATGGACTTGGCCCAAATTTAGATGGGGCCCAATGGGCTGGCACGTGCAGGCTTCCTTCCCCTGCTTTGATTCAAGCGACCGAAAGTAGGGATGGCATTTTTAACCCGCCCTAGCCCAACCTGGAGTGCCCGCTCCGCCCCGTACAGGTTTTCCCCGCCTCGACTCTTAGACGGGGCTGGGATGGGGCAAAAAAAAACATACCCCGAATCCGGGGTGGGGCGGGGATGGGTCTATTTCTTACCCTGCCCCGCCCCGCCCCATAATATATACTTCACTTGAAGTAACAAACCTTAGCCTAGCCATGCGAGTGATAGGGTTATCTAAGTTTTGTTGTCTGGAATCCTTAAAAAGGCCTTTGTCTTGAGCCAAAGTCCTCTCTATCTCTTTCTCCCCTCTCTTTACGTGTTAGGGTTTCTTTCTACATGCTGCAAAGAGACGATAAGGCTCTCCTCGATCAAGGTATTTTGGGCAAAAATCCGGCATGAATTGAATAGATTTCCTTCCCTCGCTCTGTTTGTCGATTGAAGAGGTAAGTTACATGAATTTGATTCTTTTATTGTGTTTCAAATCAATTTTAGATCTAGATCGTATGTGGTTTCTAGGGTTTCTTTTGATTGTGGGTGATTCTATTTTGTTGGGTCTTCGATTTTGGTTTTTTGAAGGTATAATCGATGCTATCTCTTTCGCCTTTGTTCTTTCCGATTGTATGTATTCTTTTATCTTTTTCAGATCAGATCGTGTGGATTGGGGGTTTTTTCTATGAAAGGCTGTAATTTTTTTTTGTTGCAAATATGATGTGGTTTTGGGCGATCTTTCAATTTTCGGAAGATTATTTTTCTGGGGTTCAGTTGGTTTTTGAAAATCAGACGTCTTTTTTCATGCCCAAGATTGCTTGATGTTGATGGTTGTAACAAGAGATAGAAAGGGCTAATCCTACATAGTAATATGATTCAGTTGGAAAATCACTTGCAAATGTGTGAAAACATAGGGATTTCATTTTTTTTAATGGAAGTCTGTACTTTTTTTTGTTGCAAATATGATAATGTTTTGGGTAATCTTTCATTTTCAGAGGAATATTTATCTAGGATTCTGTTAGTTTTAGAGATTTAGACATCAAGATTTATTGATCTATTTCCATTTCTTTGAAATTTTATGGGTTTTGCTGTCGATGTGTGGATTTGGGTGTTTTCCCAGTGGCCTTTTTTTCTTCATTCATTTTTTGTGAAATATTATATGCTTTTGCCTATAAATGTACGTTTATGCCATATAGGGTCAACTGATACTCAGAGCTATTAAAAGAAAAAGGTTTCAAGTGATTCTGAAGGAGATATTAGATCTGTATGTTTTCGAAATTTTATGGAATTGGCATTTGCTCTTTAAGATCACAGCAGGACAACATCAACAAAGAGAAGACATAAATTTGGAGAGACAGTGCAACAATTGCATATGGAAAGAGCTAAAGATTTAGTTCTAGACTAGCGTCAATTTTCTCAGAGCTTCACATTTGAATGTTTGAAAACAAGCCTAGGATTGAGGATCTTAAAATTTGATAGCTTGTGGTTTGAATCCAGAATGTAAACAGTAAAATAGCATTCTATCATGCTTGTCAATTGAAGCTTCAGCCTCCAGTGACCAATTGAGTTGCTACCAACCATTATTAGCTCCTCTCTTTCTTTGGGTTCCAAATTCAATTTGGTGTGCAAATTCAAGCATAGAATTGTTGAATTTTTATTATTCTAAATTGGAATTTTTTTTTGAAATCATTGCCACCATAAATACAAAACTATGTTGGTTGAAGGCATCTCTGTTGCTGATCTTTTGTATTTAGTATTCATTTTGTATCATGCATATTGAAGTATGCAGACTGCAATAGAAGACATCTCTGTTTTGCTTAAAGTAAATGCACCCTTTTGCTTATTATTCTCACGTTTGATTTGATCTAATTTTGTTTTTCTTATGGATAATTTATAAAGGGATTAAATATGGCAGGGTGGTGTGGGCACCTGGAGTGATGGAAAGCTGGTAACTAGAATTGGAAGGAATATTATGTATTATTATGTTTGTGGTTGCACCACATCGGGGCCGGGCCCCGCGGGGCATTTCGGGGCTGGGACGGGGTATTTAACATACCCTGAATTGTGGGGCGGGGAGGGGACCGGGTGTAGTCCATGAGGTTCGGGGTGGGGGGTTGACTCAATTCCGCCCCAGATCCGCCCCGTTGCCATCCCTACTCGAAAGAAAGAAAAGGGTTTGGAGCCTTTCTTTGTTGCTCCAACAAAGGGAGAAAAGAGAGCCGGGAGGTGGGATCAACGATCACGCTGGAGCTCGGCGACTTCAACGATGACGACGACGGGGATAGTTGCGGTGACCATAGTGGTGCTCCGGTGATGGTTCAGTGGTGAAAGGTACATGATTCCTTCCTCCTCTCCTCTTCGTCTCCGTTCTTTCTTTTCTGTTTCTGGTTTGGGGTTGGATGATGATGGTTGACGCTGGGAAGGGATTTCTGTGTGTAATGCCCCACCCCATACCCATGCCTGATATTGTCCGCTTTGGCCCACGGGCCTTACGGTTTTGCTTCTGATGGGTTCAACCCATCAAAAGGCCTCATGAAAGATAAGGATGTAAGATCTACCTATAATTCCATTCATTTTCCTCTCTATAGTCGATGTGGGACACCGGGGCGTCACAATCTACCCCCCTTATGGTTGCACGTCCCTGTGCGATAGCCTGCCAGCCCTCTTGGCCCGCCCACATGGAGACCCGCCCACTTGCACCAGACCACGGCAGGGGACCCACACTCGAACTAGTCGAGAGTCGTCTCTGATACCATTTGTAACGCCCCACCCCTTACCCATGCATGATATTACTCGCTTTAGCCCACGGGCCTGACGGTTTTGCTTCTGATGGCTTATTATGATGTCCCGGAGTCCCACATCGACTATAGAGAGGAAAATGAATGGGATTATATGTAGATCTTACACCCTTACCTTGCATGAGGCCTTTTGATGGGTCGAGACCCATCAGAAGCAAAACCGTTAGGCCCGTGGGCCAAAGCGGACAATATCATGCATGCGTGTAGGGTGGGGCGTTACAAATGGTATCAGAGCCAACTCTCGACTAGTTCGAGTGTGGGTCCCCTGCCGTGGTCTAGTGCCAGTGGGCGGGTCTCCATGTGGGCCAAAGCGGACAATATCATGAATGGATATGGGGTGGGGCGTTACAAATGATATCAGAGCTGACCTCGACTAGTTCGAGTGTGGGTCCCCGGCCGTGGTCTAGTGTAAGTGGGTGGGTCTCTATGTGAGCGGGCTAAGAGGCCTGGCAGGCTACTGCACTGGGACGTGAAACCCTAAGGGGGTGGAATGTGATACCCCAGAGTCCCACATCAACTATAGAGAGGAAAGTGAATGAGGTTATGTGTAGAGCTTACACCCTTACCTTGCATGAGGCCTTTTGATGGGTTGAGGCCCATGCATATGTGTAGGGTGGGGCGTTACACTGTGGGAGTAGGGTTTGATTGGGGCTGAGTTTAGTTGGGTGATTGATAGTGAAGGGTTATGGGTTCGGCGGTTTGGGTTATTGGCAGAAGGGCCTTGTGGGGAGGTCGTTGATTAGGGTTTTGCAGTTTGGGGATTCTGGGTGGGGTTAGGTGTCGAGAGTTGGGCTGGAAGAGTTTCCGTGAATGGGGGTTTGGCAAGGGGTGTGCGAGATGGTTTCAGGGTTCCAGTATGGTGTTTCTGAAGTGGGTGGGATGGCGGATGGGAAGGACGATACTCTGTGCGATGGGAATGAAAAGGAAGATGGGTGATCGGATGACGGTTCTGGCAGTGGGGTGAATGGGTAAAGAAGGATGAAGGATGACGACGATGATAGGGGTAATCACGCCGACGATCGAGGGATCGTTCAGCTCTGATACCAATTAATAAGATTCTTTCCTAAATTAGAAACTAATCCTAAATGCAACTTCTTAAATAAAATTAGAAACTAATAACAATTAATAAAGAATTCCTAATCTTGCTTGGGTCCCACAATTGGACCATGAGTCTTGCCCCAACGGCTAGATAGTGCTACTATATCACTATAGTTAGCTGGCTTAAGGAAGGAGATAAAAATACTAGATTCTTTCACTGGATGGCGAGTTTGAGAAGCAGGATCAACTTTGTGGGAAGAATCAGGAGAGGTAATAGGATTTTGGAGAGCCCCCAGGAAGTCAAGGAGGAAGTTGCCCGGTTTTTTGAGACTCAATACAGGGGTGATTTTGGTGCTAGATCAAAGCTCGAGGGACTCTCTTTCCCTTCCTTCTCTTTGGAAGATCGAAGTTGGTTGGAGAGGCCTTTTGAGGAGGAAGAAGTTTTGAGAGCCTTGGAGGAATGTGGTGGGGATAAAGCGCCAGGTCCAGACGGTTATAATTTCTCCTTCATCAAGGCAGGTTGGGGGTTTCTTAAAGAAGACTTTAAAAGCATGTTTTCAGAATTTCATCTACGAGGAAGGATTAGCAAGGAGATGAACTCAACCTTTCTTACTCTTATTCCTAAAGTACCAAAACCGATCGAGTTAAAGGATTATAGACCCATTAGCCTTGTGGGATGTTTGTATAAACTGCTGGCTAAGATTTTGGCAAACCATTTGAAGAGGGTTCTTCCTTCTAGTATTAGCCCTTTTCAAGGGGCCTTTGTTGCAGTAAGATAGATCCTTGATGGGGTGTTGCTAACGAGCTCATTGACTCCAGGAAAGGTCAAAGAAAGAAGGGGTGATTTTTAATCTTTGACCTGGAGAAAGCTTATGATCATGTGGATTGGGGGTTTGTCGACTACATGTTGTTTTGATTGGGTTTTGGGGAGACTTAGCGAGGTTGGATTCGTGAGTGTATCTCTACTACCTCCTTTTCTGTGCTGGTTAATGGCTCTCCTTCCAGATTATTCATAGCTTCTAAAGGTATTCGACAAGAGGGACCCCCTCCCTCCTTTTTTATTTACTATTGTGGTGGAGGCCTTGAGTTTGCTCTTGTTAAAAGCAAAGGAACTGGGAGTAATCAGTGGGTTTGAGATTGTTGCAATGGGGAGGCAATTACTCATCTTCAGTTTGCCGATGACACTATTCTTTTTACTTCTTCTGAGAGAGAAGAAATCTTAGCTCTGAGGAGAATTTTTCGTTGCTTCCAGCTAGTGTCAGGGTTGAAGGTCAACATCTCTAAGAGTCTCTTGGTTGGGATTGGGTGTTTGAGGAGTCCACTAGGGAGTTAGCTAATATTATTGGATGCAAAGCTGGACAGCTCCCAATTCTCTATCTTGGCCTTCCCATTGGAGCAAAGCAGAGATCTAAGTTAGTGTGGGGTTCGGTGATTGCTAATTTTGAGAGGAAGTTATCTTCTTGGAAGAAGCAATATTTGTCTCTGGGTGGGAGAATCACTCTAATTAAATCATGCTTGAGTAATCTTCCGATTTACTACATGTCACTATTCAAGATGCCAAAGCTGGTGATCGAAAGATTGGATTGTCTTCGTAGGGATTTTCTATGGGAGGGACAAGGCAACAAGAAGAAATTACATTTAGTAAAGTGGAGTGAGGTGATTAAACCCAAAGAGAATGGGGGCCTTGGTATTGGCAACCTAGAATATAAAAATTGGCTTTGTTGGCTAAATGGTGGTGGAGATTTGGAGAAGAAAAGGAGGCTTTTTGGCGAAGATTGATTGCTTTTAAGTATGGAGAGGACAAGTGGGTGGTGGCCTAATTCCGGTCCTACTTATAGTAGATCGGGCCTTTGGGGGGGCATTGTAGCGGTTGGTGACGTGTCTTCTGCGAGGGGGGAAGTGTTGTATAAAGGGGTGGGTTTTGTTGTAGGGAATGGGAGTGATGTCAGGTTTTGGATGGATGATTGGGGAGGGAAAGGGCCTTTGTGTGGGATATTTCCCGGACTCTTTAGATTAGCGGTCAATAAGGAAGCTTCTATTTCTAAGTATGTGCAGGTGAGGGGAGGTATTACTTTATGGGATGTTCATTTCAAAAGGAGTCTTCGTCCTTCAGTCGGGTATCCTTTATGGAGAGTTGTTGAATCTTCTTTCTAACGTGTTTTTATGCAACAATTCTAAGGATTGCAGGATTTGGAATCTTTCCAGCTTTGGGGAGTTCTCGGCAAAATCTTTCTACTCGGCTTTGGTGGGGAACCTTTCTCCCAGACCTTCTTCTGCTCTGGTTTGGTTGGGGCTAGTTCCTGCAAGGGTGGAAGTTTTTTGATGGCTCGCTATTACAACAAAGGTCTCCACAGAGGACAATCTAAGGAGAAAAGGGTTGACTTCTGCCAACATCTCTGATACATGTGTGATGTTCGAAAAGGAGTATGAGACAATTAATCATCTCTTTCTTCATTGTGATGTGGCTGTCAATGTTTGGAGTTCCTTTCTTCAGATGTGTGGCATTGCTTGGTGTTGCTCGGAGGATATTGCAAATGCAACGGAGCCTTGGGCGGGTGCCTCTTTGCTGGTTGTGGGCGAATATGATGGAGGGTTACCCCGTTTGCTATATTATGGTCTATTTGGAAGGAAAGGAGTGATAGAATTTTCAGGAGATCTCTTTGTCACTAATAGATTTGGTTTCGAAGATTACTTTGAGGATTGCTCAATGGGCTTTGGTTAGAAAGATGTTCTCTAATTTCAGCCTTAATGATATTATCCTTAACTGGGAGGCTTGTATGGGGTGTGGCTTTTCCAAGGTGAGGAGATCCGTTCCATGGTCTCCTCCTCCTACTGGTGTCCTGAAATTTAATGTGGGTGGAGCGTCTAGGGGCAAGCCTGGGCCGGCAGGTATTGGTGGAGTGCTTCGCAATTATAAGGGTGAGGTCTTAATTATGTTCTCTAAGCACATTGGAATTTGTGACTCGAATGAAGCGGAAGTGTTAGCTATTTTGGAGGCTCTCCGTTTGTTTCCAAGGGATTATGTTGAGGCTCTCATTGTTGCAAGCGATTCTTCTAATGCGGTTGCTTGCGTGTTTATTAGGAAGACCTTCCCATGGACATTTCAATTTCATTTTAATGAAATTAAGGAGCTTTTTTCTTCTCTTAATGTTGAGTTCCATCATTAGGTTAGATCGGCTAATTCAATGGCTGATTTTTCAGCTAAGAAGGGGCTTGATAGGTTGTCTCCTTGGGTCGGTATGGTTTTAAGGGTTGGGGTGGGTCCAATTCTCTTGTTCCCTCTTGTTTCTCTTCCCTTGCTTTTCTTAAGGTTTTTTGTTTTTCTCCTTCTTCTTTTCCGGCTTCCCTTTGTATTTTGTTTGTCTCCTTTTAATGAACATTCTTGTTACTGATAAAAAAAAAAAAAAGAAAAATATGTAAATTATATTCTATTTGTTATATTATTTTTCCTTTTCACTTATAAATGGGCATTTACGATTAACTAAAATATCATGCCAAATTCTTGAATACTAATATACTCTTATATGAACCTCATACAGTCAAGTTTCGGTTCCCAATCCGTATTTATTGTTTAAGCAACTTGTGTTGTTACTAGCAGGAATACTAGTCATGGTGCCTTGAGTTTAACTTTTGTTCCTTTTTCTTCTGGTAATGAACTGTCACAACCCGCCAACCAAAACACTCCCGCCCTCTTTTCCTTGCCTCCAAAAAAAAAAACATATTGGAACGGTAGACTGCCATTTTATGCAACAAAATGACCATCCTGGCGTTGAATTGTAATGCACAATTGATACCATAGAAAGATAATTCTGATTCATGCAAATCATCTTTTAAAAAAAATGGTTAACTAATTTTATTCTACCAGAGGAAAGAACCAATGACAATGAGCCCCCCTCTTCTCTCTCCTCTTAAAAGTACACTCAGTATGGCCACCTCAGTACACTCTTAGAAACAAAGAGATACCAACTACTATGCATTACAAAGTAGCTTAAAAAATATCAATTATCTAATCTGATATTAAACTATCTTGGGCATTGTTGAATAATTTGCAGGGTTCCAACTTCCAATTCCCATGGTAGGAGATGCCCAGATGAGGTTATTCATGATTTTCTCTGTTCGTAGTTTGTGGTACATGGATATCTCTGCAGTAGAGCTCCTTTAAGTTTAAATGTGATGCTATTGTCATCAGTAACCCTGGAATGACTAGGTTAGATGTTTCTCAGGTCCCGCAGGGCAATAGATCATCAACAACATAGAGCTGATGGCACTGGTCATCAGAATTTGCAAACCTGCTTGCCTTCATAAGTTTCCTCTAGTGAGAAATATTCTCCTACAGGATGTCAGACATCCCGATCCATGTGTTAAAAGAGGCAAGAATATATGAAAAGATATATAAATTAATCAGTTAATTAATCAATTACCATTTAACATTTCAACACAAAAATATATAAAAAGATATATATTTTATAATTAAAAAAGAGAGGGGGGGGGGGGTTGACTCCCCAGAGTCCCACATCGACTATAGAGAGGAAAGTGAATGGGGTTATATGTAGAGCTTACACCCTTACCTTGCATGAGGCCTTTTGATGGGTTGAGGCCCATCAGAAGCAAAATCGTAAGGCCCGTGGGCTAAAGCAGACAATATCATGCATGCGTGACCGGGGGAGAGATTTTGTTGTAATAAATAATTAATAATATAAAATTTGTAATAAATAATACTAATACAAAGAATTTTCTTGGTTTGGTAAAATAAAAGTAAGTATAGTTAATTACCTCTTTGGGTTTCTTGTCGTCGGCCTTCTTCTCCTTCTCGTCAGCCTTCTTCTCTCTTCCTCCTCCTCCACCGCCCTCTTTGTCCTTCTTGGGGAGCAGAGAGACAAGGACCACCTTCTTGGTCTTGTAGTCGATCCTCTCTCGGATCTTCTAGATCTCTGGGTCTACCTTTCCCACAACCGTCAGCTTGTTGTTGCTGCTATCACCCTCCACTTCTTGCACTCCTGCCCCCATGACAAATACAATAAAATTTCATGCCCTAGCCTCTTAAAACTCAATCCATACCATAATTAATCATCTTTCATTTTTCAACTAGAAAAAAAACATTTTCACATATTTTTTTAAGAATAAAGACAAAAAATGAAATAATAATAATATTAATATGAAATAAAAACTTCCCTATTACTCTTTTTGAAATGGAAAAGAAGAAAATTCAAAATCTACAGAGATACCGTTTTCTAGTTTCCACAAAAGAATCTCCTTTTATAATTAACAGATTCCAATTCCCCCTTCTTTCTCTCTCTCTCTCTCTCTCTCTCTCTCTCTATATATATATATATATATATTATTTGCCTTTCGATTTCAGAAAAAAGAAAGAAGGGACAAAAGAAGAAGACGAAGAGATCGAGGGAAGGGGAATGAATCGAATCGAATCATCACGAGAGAGAGAGAGAGAGAGAGAGAGAGAGAGAGAGAGAGATGTGGAAGGAAGGGATGTGATTGGTTGGTTGGTTGTTTGTGATATATTTACCTCTGTCTTTCCCATTTTAGTTTTCCATTTCTTTTCTAAAATCTACAAACTCTTTGGCTATAGTAAAGATATTATCGTCTCAAGATCATATTCAAGTAATAGCTGGAAAAGTACCATTTCCACCGCCATTTGCAAAGAGAGATCGATTCATATTCAATTTACTCTCATAGCAACAGAGAACTTATTGCTAGAGTTGCATGTGCAACCCATAAGGCCTGTGGAATAGTTTATTAGTATGTATTTTGGTATTTGTGACAAAAGGTTTTAATTCATTCTAATTCTATCTCTTGTCCACTGCTGGGATTGGCTCTCTCTCTCTCTCATCAAACACTAAACTGGGAACTGCAAAGAAAGAGATAAAATAGAAACCAAGGAAGAAGATGGAAGAAATCGCAATGATTTATTTTTTGAACGAGCAATAACGATATTGTTCTAGGGAAGAAAATGAAAAATAAAATAAAAAAAAGACTTATTCTTTTAAAGAGCTCTAACAATATCGTTGCAGGACAAATTGGTCTTTTGTCTACGTACGATACCCTAATTCAATATTGTAGTGTCGTTCTTAATCAAATCATGTAATTTATTCAACTACAATCACCAAAAGGTTTTGATATTTTCTTTTTCATTTAGATATTTAAATGTGTCCAAAGGAATGTTTTTTAAATTTATATAATATTAATTTATTCACAATTTTTTTAAAGTCTTGGCACCTGTCTTTATTGGTAGGTATGCACATTTTGTGTTCTTTGTTTTCTAAATTTTCTCACTATTAATTGTATGAACAATCCAACGATGCTCAATGGCAAGTGTAACAACAACTTAAAATTAGTTTTTTTTCTTTTTCTTTTTTATTAATTTTCAGGGCCGTGCTCCTATCCGAATAAGGGCCTAGGTAGAGTAGTCCCTTCAAGGGGCTTTTGCCTGCATATATTGAGGTTAGGCTGATGAGAACCGGGCCCGGGCTGCGGCCCTTTGCCAAGCCTAGGTCGGGCCCATTATGATCCCATTAAAAAATGGCCTTCCATCATCCAACCAATTAGAAGTCCTTATCCGTGAAGTCGGCTGATGTCAAGGGTGTCATCTACAATTATTGAATGACAGTGACACTTAATTCGTAGTTGTCATAAAAGACCAGTCCTTATTTATAAATGAGGATCTTATAGAAATATTCTTATAATCCGCGGACTACTGAAATTGATCACACATCTCTATATAAACAATAGGAGGAGAATTGGAGGAGAGACGACACCACCACCTCTCTCTCTTTCTTGTTCCCGTGGGTTCCTTTCTCTCCTCTTCCTCTTGCCCATCAGACCATAATGCTTAGCAAACAAGGTGACTTCTCAATCTCTCAAAACAATAATTCCATGAATGAATCCAACCCAACCCATATATTCCCATATTTCATGAACGGCAGCGACCACAACATTTTAAGGACTGAAACAAAGTTGGGCTGACTTGTCAACAACTTGAGCTTGTCTCGATTAAGCTCATAAAAAGGACTCAAAATCACGTACTCTCCTCATTCACCAATGTCCTTATCAAGATGAGTTATATAACGCTCAAGTATGAGCTTGTCTCATTATTTATTAGCCCAAGCTTAAGCTAGGCCCTTTTCGGCTTGAGGTCAGATTGTTGAGAAGCTCACCTTGAGCTCAAGCTTCACTTGGCTTGATTTATATATACATATTTATACAAAATAACTTTAATGCATGAAGCATGATACCCGTGGCAAACATTGAAAATTATTTGAAGGGGACACTATATATAAAATAACTAAAGAGAAGATATGTAAATAAAAAATAGGTTTTTGAAAACTTTGCCCTTGACAAATGAAGTTTACTTGGGTTGTGGTAAACATGGGAAGTGAATATTTTTTTCAAACAGAAAAATCATATGCCATTGCTGGCAACCTAATATATCGGCTCATCGTTCAGAAATCCAAACTATCCACGAGATATATGATTGCCTTAATTTATATAGCCTGCCTTTGTTTATAAGCCGTCCCATTTCTGACCATACACAATAACACTCAGACAGTGATTATATAAGGCCCTATTCAGAGGAAAGTATCATATACATACATAAATATAAAATATAGGAGGAAAAGTTGAATTTAAGCTTGTTATGCATTGTCAAGCCTGGCCCAAGCTTAGCCTGGCTCAACTCAATTCTGTAATCAAGCCTAAGCCTGAGCTCTGTGAGAATTTGGCTTTAGACTTTTTTGATCTTTGTTTGGTTAACTGGTCATTGTTGAGCTTGGCTCAGCTTGGAACAATTACTGATCAAGCCAGGCTTAAATTAGGCAGATGACTAGGCTCAGCTTGTTTACATCCCCAAACCTACAGTCTAAACTCCCCTAGGTGTAGCAAATTTAGGGATGCACAAGAAATCCGTCGATCCGTAAAATCGATTCGATCCGATCCGATCTGAAAATTTTTAACCAAACCGAAGGTAAACAGATTGGTGATAGATTGAAACTCTTGTAATCCGTTATCAACGGATCGTTGGCGGATTTCGCCCTCAATCCGCGGTATCAATCCGATCCGATCCGTTGACATTATATATATATATATATATATATATATATATAAAAGACCCAAAGGGGTCCAAATATAAGTTAAGAGGTCTAAATATAAAAGAAGAAAAAAGTTCAATGGTCAAAATGTAATTCATTTTCATATATAAGTATAACAAATGAAACCCTAGACCAAATTCCACCCTAGCCTTGAGAGCATGCTTTTCAAATTTTCTTTAACATTAGATTCAACGAATTGAACGAATTAAACCGATCCGATCTGGTCCTCCACAGATCGGATCGGATCGAATCAGTTTTTAACAACCACGGATTGGTAACGAATTCCAAATCCATCAATCGTACGTAACAGATTGGTGATGGATTTGGCCTAATCCACACCAATCTGATCCGTGTACACCCCTAGTAGCAATGGGCCGTGTTGGGTTGTGGGCTGGGTACCATGTATAGGATAAAAATGAACTTATTTATCGACTTAGTAGAGTTTTCCGACTCAACCCTAACCCAGAAGGTTAAGGTCACCCTTAGTAACCAAATCCTCGAGAAAAAGATTTTTGCTTTCTACAAAGTCATGAAAAATCTACGTTTGACAGTTGTAAATCCCCAAGGACTTGGACCTACGAAAATCCCCATTTTTGAGGATTTACAAATCTGACCCACGTTAAGGATTTGAAAGTCCTCACTTTTGTGGATTTGTGCTTAAATAATCGAAATGCACCGATATTGATGTGAAATCTTTAGCTATACAAATCCTTAGTAGGGAATCTTTGTTCTAAGGGCAGTAAGGAGTCCTCACATCTATGGATTCCTCACTAGTTGCCAAACATGTGTAGGGTTTTTGACATATTAGTCCCTCTTAAACTCAGTTTTCTCAATTCCAAGACTAAAATTCAGATAAACTCTAATCAACTTGTTTTTAAAAATTTTGTTGTCATAGTTCCCATGATATCATGGGAATGGCACTTGTCACATAAATTATTAAAATCCCATGTCATGGTGTTGTGAGGTATATATATTTTAGGGAGTTTTTCTTGAATGATGAACCAGTGAAATGGTAGTCAGAGGTATATTTACTTTCCTAGAAAATGCCATTTTTTGAGTTTGGTGAAAATGAATTCACTTGCTAATTGCAGAAAGTGTATGATATATACAGAAACTGATAAATCACATGATATCATGGGATATGACAAAAAAAAGGTAGGGTTTTGACACATTAGTTCCCTTTAAACTCGGATGTTCCAATTTCATGACGAATATTCAGGTAATATCCTTAGAGTTGCCTGACTATGGTCAATATTTTTTTAAAACATTTTTGCCTTGGATTCCATGATATCATGGGACAGTGTATGCCACAACAATTGATAAATCCCATTTTTTCTATGTAGCATCTTAGGGAAATTATTTTTCAAATGATAAAACTTAAGAAATGATGATCAAATATGTATTTACTTTTCACAAAATGTCAGTTTTCGTGTTTTATAAAAAATGTTTTTTTTTACCTATTTGTAAAAAAAAAATGATTCAGAAACTGATAGATCCCATCATAGAATATGGTACAAAAAAGTTAAAAAACAATGCTGACTAGAGTCAAACGACTCTGGTGACATTATCTAAATTTGGCTCATGAAATTGGAAAAATAGAGTTTAAGGTGAAGCAATATGTCAAAACCCCCTTTTTTTTTCCATACGCACCCATACTTCTACAAGAGCCAAGAAAATTGTGTAGGCAATAAACAGTGCAAAATAAGAAACTTTGAAGAGGAAGGAAACTGTATATTGAAAGAGGTGAAAAGAAACCAATATTGAATTGAGTTGGGGATTATCCAAAATAGAAAGTGATTTATGTAATAGATTGAGATAAGAATTTTCAAGATGGAAAGTGATTTATTTAATTAGAGTCAACCGTACGTGTATTAATAGGAAATCACAATACCTTTTATTTTAGGAAATGCATACTTTTTAGGAAGTTTTATTTAAAAGATCGACGAAATCATATTTAATTTACAAGAAATTTCATATGAGATGTGAGACTTTAAATGAGAGAGATTTCAGGAGAGAAAGATTAAATCTATGCGGGCCCTTTAGAGCTGCTATGGAAGAAGAACTCTCGGCTCCAATTTGCTTTAATATATATAATATATAATATGCCATATAACTAATAAAAAAAAAAACTTACTCAAAACTATAAATTGGATGGTAGAGATTGATGCTCTATATCAAGGCGACATTGCAAACATTAATAAACTGCATCCAAACTATCTAAACAAACAACTGCTTTTATGAAGGAGTTACAATCAAACATCTTTATTCTTGTCTTCAATGATCAAGAAAAGTAACAAGAAAAGAAAGCATCACAGAGAGACAAAGAAGAGAAATTAAGAAAGGCTAGTGCTGCACAAGCATATTAGAAATAACCACAATTGCATGAGTAAGATCAATGAAATGCCTATTCTCAATTGTTATCGGTGACTGCAACCCATAGAAGGCTGATTCACAATCTAAACCATCTTGTTGTGCCGAGTGACCATTGATGTTCATCGAACCGTAATCGCGCCGGGCCAACAATGCATCTGAGGCATTCACTAGGTTGTCCTTGGCTGAATCATACAACACAAAGCAAATCCCAAAGGATTTCACCAAGTTAGGATCAGTGGCTGTGTTGTTCTTCCAGATGATCAAATTGCTGATGTTGGTGGCCAATGCTAGCCCTTTATCAATTGCGATCTCGCCAAGGCCGTTGAGATCGGCGCCAGGCGTTCGGCCATCGGAATTGAAAATCTGAGTACAGTATGCAGAATCATCGTTGTGGTTGCAGATATCAGTCACCAGATCATTTGATGATGAAGGTTGGAACTGGATCAAGGCAAAAACAAGCAGTAGGGGAAGGAATTGGTGCATATGAGTGAGACTGAGAGAAGGTGCCATGTTAAATGTTTCAGACTAACTATAGATTGTGGGGAGATTGATGGTGGGGGTCTTGTAATTTATAGCAGTGCAAGTGTAACGTATTTAGAATCCTTTTCTTTTGGGTAGGTTTGATTCTTTTTATAGCTTTTCGGATTCTTAGGCAGATAGTTCTCATGGTGACCAAAAAAAGAAAAAAGTGATATCTAGACATCAATGAGATCTGATCTGATCCTCTAGAGCATGTATGCAGATTTAGATTGTAGTGGTCTGAGGCCCGCTGATTGGACTATTACATGTTCTATCCAATTGCCTCCTTATTGAATTGACACTCGCCCTAATTTTACAGAAATAGTAGGTTCGGTTAATTGGTTGACTTTTATATCTCGTCCCCTTAGGGATAGGTTTAGTAGTTATTTGGGAGAGACATGGGTTTATAGGTAGGTTTTGGGCCAAGTCAAATATTACATATGCTTTACAAACCCTTGCGGTCCCATCTAATTACCTATTTGCATATTTGAGAAATATTTTCCTGTGAGTGTCTGCAAGATGCGCTCCATGTGAAATGCAGTGTGTGCCTTCAAATGAGGATTCTTCATTTACTTGGGAGAATCAGTTTGGATATTGTAGAAATTCAGGTAGCATTGTTGGCATGAGACATCTAGAATAAGGGGCACTTGGAGACGGGTCCTGAGCACTTTATGACCTTATATCTACAATCTTTTTTTTCATGGTATGATAGTTCTTTTTTCCAAATTTGAAGATTTTAAAATGTCTAATTTACCCTTTCTTTAAATCATATCCCATGATTGGTGGGATATTTCATTAATAATGGTTAACTACCATTTAATTGGCCACGATTAATAGAATCTCATTTATAAGATTTTCAAATAAAATATAAAAACGCACAAATAAATTGCAAAATAATGCAAATAAATTTAAAAAAAGCAATAATTTCAAAAAATGCAATAAATTTAAAAAATAGAGCAATAAATTTCAAAAGAACATAGATAAATTTAAAAAGATGCAAATAAATTTTAAAAGAACCAAATAAATTTCAAAAAATGTAAATAAATTTCAAAAGACTCAAATAAATCTCAAAAGATCCAAAGAAAATTCAAAACATGCAAATAAATTTCAAAAGACGCTAATGAATTTCAAAAGACACAAATAAAATTAAAAAATGCAAACAAATTTGCCAAAACTAAGATAAATCAATTTTCCAAATTTCTAAAAAAATTTCCAAAAACTCAAGTCTTTTTGCCAAAACTGAGTTAAATTTATTTCAATAAATGCAAATAAATCTGAAAAGACACAAATAAATTTCAAAAGACTCAAATAAAATTAAAAAACGCAAATAGATTTCCAAAAATGTAAATAAATTTGCTAAAAAACTCAGATAAATTTGCCAAAAATAAAGAGAAATTGGACAGAAGATAGATAAATTTGACAAATACTCAAATAAATTTGACAAAATCTCAGATAAATTTGACAAGAAAACTTAGATAAATTTTACAAAAACTCAGAGATCACCAAACTTGGCTTCCCTATCAAACGACTTCGACGCCCGAATCGCGAAATCCAACCCCTTGTTTGCGCTCTCCCCCGACTCGATCGTGTCTCGTGTAATCTTCGGCAGGAAAAGCCCACACTCGGGTTTCAAGCAGATACTCGAAACAAAGAAGTATTGTGGCTGGGTTCGAATTGCTGGTGTAGTTTACAGAGGATCCAGCCGATTCCTGTTAATCGAAGAAGAACAACAATCTGGACTTGGGTTCTGCATTGTTTATGATAAAAAAAAATAGAGGTATAGGTGATCATAAGATTAATAAAAAAAAAGCAATAATTTCAAAAAACGCAATAAATTTAAAAAATAAAGCAATAAATTTCAAAAGAACATAGATAAATTTAAAAAGATGCAAATAAATTTTAAAAGAACCAAATGAATTTCAAAAAATGTAAATAAATTTCAAAAGACTAAAATAAATCTCAAAAGATCCAAAGAAAATTCAAAACATGCAAATAAATTTCAAAAGACACTAATGAATTTCAAAAGACACAAATAAAATTCAAAAACACAAACAAATTTGCCAAAACTAAGATAAATCAATTTTCCAAATTTCTGGAAATTTTGCCAAAAACTCAAGTATTTTTGCCCAACTGAGTTAAATTTATTTCAATAAATGCAAATAAATTTGAAAAGACACAAATAAATTTCAAAAGACGCAAATAAAATTAAAAAATGCAAATAGATTTCAAAAAACGTAAATAAATTTGCTAAAAAACTCAGATAAATTTTCCAAAAGCTCAGATAAATTTGCCAAAAACACAGAGAAATTTGATAGAAGACAAATAAATTTGACAAAAACTCAAATAAATTTGACAAAATCTCAAATAAATTTGATAAAAACTCAGATAAATTTTACAAAAACTCAGAGATCACCAAACTTGGCTTCCCTATCAAACGACTTCGACGCCCAAATTGTGAAATCCAACCCCTTGTTTGCGCTCTCCCCTGACGCGATCGTGTCTCGCGCAATCTTCAGCAGGAAAGGCCCACACTCGGATTTTAGGCAGATACTTGAAGCAAAGAAGGATTGTGGCTGGGTTTGAATTGCTGGTGTAGTTTATAGAGGATCTAGCCGGTTCCTCTTAATCAGAGAAGAACAACAGATCTGGACTTGGGTTCTGCATTATAAAGGAGAAAAGAGGGGTTGATTGTTGGTGTTATAGGCAGTCGACCTAAATCAGAGAAGAAACAGAGGGGTTCTCGGTGCCCCTGTAAGATATTTGGTGTTGTTTAAAGGATCGGTTTTGATCATCAGTGGGCCACAAAATCCCGGTAGACAGAGGAGAAGGGTTGGCAGTTCACCTCTACTGGAGAAAACAACGGTAACAGACTGCTGGTTTAAATTTCTGCAACGTACAAGTTCTCCATGCGTAGAGGATCGGGGCTGTCGCTCTATAGATATTGCCGGAGTTTGATGCTGTTTTTTATCGCCAGTTCAATTGGCCGGAGACGAAGAGGAAGGAGGCAGCATGTTCCTTTTCCTGTTGCAGGAAACGAGAACTCTCCCCCAATGCAATCGTGTCTCGCGCCATCTTCAGCAAGAAATGCCCGAGATCTGAGTTTTCCAAGGCGTCCCGTCGATCTTCTGTTGTTTCTCTGGTTTTGATGCTGGAAGAAGAAGAAGGAGAAGTGGTTCTTTTGAGTAGCGAAGATCAAGAGGATCTAAGAAGGAGGGAGGAGGAAAGATTTGAAATTTTAAATTTCAGAATTTTATGCCTAAAATGGTTCAAAGGCAAATCAGTCATGAAATATGTGATCGTGTAAATGTAAGGACCCCGGGCTGCAAAATGTCTAGCTGCGTGGACCAGAATCCTTAAACAGAAATTGCGTGGACCAGAGCCTCTAAACGTTCCACTTCAGGGACCTATCGCTAATTTAGCCATTTTAAAATGTAATTATTATTTGGTCATGTTTTGAAATGTCCCAAAAACTTAGCCCCATTTAAAAAACATTTTGAGGAAAAATTTCAAATAAGGCCTTAAGTTTTTTCCTTATTTAAAAATAGGACATAAGTTTTAAAACTTTTCAAATCAGTCCCTAAGTTTTCTAGGAAGTTTTCAATTAAGGACATCCGTCCATATAAAGCTTCTTTTTTCTTTTTTTTGGAGTTGCTATTCGCATATCTCCACTTGCTCATTACACTGCCCTTTTTTTTCAAAACCTGGGTACCCCTAGGGAAATCCCCAAACTACCCTTCTCCCTCTCCCTGTTCGTCGTCCACCTTCGCCGGCACCCTGTCCCTGTCCCTCTTCCTCTCTCCTTCTCTTTCTCCTTCTCCTTTTCCTTCTCCTCTCTCTCTCTCTCTCTCTCTCTCTCTCTCTCTCTCTCTCTCCCACTTCTGCCCGCACCCTGTCCCTGTCCCTGTCCCTCTTCTTCTCTCCTCCCTCTCCCTCGTTCTCTACCCCCACCCTATTCGTCAAGGGGGAGGGAGGAGGTGGGCGGCGAGCAGAGAGAAAGGGAAGGAGAGGGAGAGGGGCAGTTTGGCGATTTCCCCCATGGTGCCCAGGTTTTGAAAAAAAAGGGCAGTGCAATGAGTAGTGGAGATGTGTGAATAGCATGTCCCTTTTTTGGAAACTTTTTCCTCATTTTTTGTAAAATACCCAAATTATCCTTCATTGAAATAAAATTCTCATTTACATAGTTTATGTTCTCCTCATTTCCTTCACCAGCGCAATAATGGTGATCAAGGACAACCGATACCTATTATGAGGTTTTTTTTTTTTTTTTACTAAGGAGAAAAATCACCTAGAAGTACCTTTAAATGGCTAGATGTCTTTAATTGAAAGCTTAGTAGAATACGTAGGGACTAATTTAAAATATTTTGAAACTTGTGTACTGTTTTGAAATAGGGCAAAAACCTAAGGTCTTATTTAAAAATTCCCCATTTTTCACAAAACACTTGTAAATAAAACCAAACTTCTACCACTCTCCCACAAATTGAATCGGCGAGTTCTCTACAACGTTCATTCGAGGTAGGTAAAGGTTCCTCTTTTATCTTCCTTACTCTCTTGCGTTCCTTTTAACTTTTTGGTATTGTTAGGATTCGTGTTCAAAATCCTACTCTTTGCAAGAATTGGGGACATTGTATCCGAAACCCTAATCTAATTTCTGTAATCATTAGTCGATCCCTAACGGAATTCATGTTACAAATTCAAATATTTTGCATTTCACATGCCTGCAATTTCAGTTTTTTAAGCAATCTTGTGATTTCTGCAAGAAATGATTCAATGTAGATGGAGAATAAAATCCCTAAATCCATATACCCCGGCCCTATATCCGAAAACCCCCAATCCATAGTACCTAAAACTTAAATCCATAAACCCGAACCCTAATCCGCTCTCCATAATCCCCAATCCCCAAATATCCAGACCCAATCCCTATGTTGGGCGATAAAAAATATATATTCAACATCATCAATGCTCAGACCTTATTAAGCGTGATCTTGATCAAGTGGGACTAAATCAATTTAGCCACCAGACCCATCCCCAAGTTGATGATTGGCGACCACTACATGGCATGGAGTTGTACCCTGATGTATTCAGTGGGACCTGTCAAGATCTCTTGAATTCACAAGGGAGATTAATATGATTAATATAAGTTCAAGCCAACCTGTATAACCATATCATCTCAGGTCCAATGAAGCCCAAGCCAGATTTTTTAGGCCTAAACCACATGATCAATTTTGGCTGAGTCAGGCTGAAGTCGATTTCTGAGCTAGGCCATGAGACCAACCTTTGTCGGCTTGAGCCATATGAATTAAACCACGCCAATTTCTAGCCAATTTCTAGCCTGAGCCATATGAATTAATGCCAATTTGTGGCCAATGTTTGGCCTGAGCCATATGAATTGGTCCATGCGGCCAATTTTGATTGAGTAGAGGAGGGTCATTTCTGGCCTAATTATGTGACCAATCTTGGTTTAAGTAACAATTAATTTCTGGCCTAGGCCTGACCCAGGTTAAAAATGACAATATATGGGACATAAGACCAATTGTTGCGGGACCTGTTTAGATGGGCCTAAACCCAGCTATGCATTGGGCTCACTCCCAAGTTAATGATTACCCACCTGTTTATGTGAGTCACACCCCATGTTATATCCTATGGCTAGAAATGGATCTTTATCCAATTAATTTCCCATGACCCATCAAACTCTGTCATATTTATGTGATAGTGTGTTGGGACCAATTAATATAAGACCAGGCTGATTTTTGTGACCATATCATGCTAGGCCGGTCTAACCCAATTTTTGGTGATTGTGGGCGAGCTATTATATGTGAGCCCGGTAATTTAGGCATGGTATCAATCACGTAATAGGGCCCAGGTCTTTTGCAAATATATGGTCAAATGACAAATGGAGTCAAGAGGAGTTCCCACTCCTTAGATGAAAATCCCACATGGGTAATGCATGAAACTGACATCAACATCCACTCCTTAGAAAAAAGCAACTACCCATGGGAAATGGGTAGCCAACATGGCAGCAAGGTAGTTAAGAAGAGACAAATGGTGCCCATCCATTCCAAGCTACAGGAAATGTTTAGCAAACTGGAAAACGTGGGGGCAGCAACTACTTCGTGGATGGCTTCAAAAGGCCTATAACGGGACACTACTTGATGAAGAAAAAAGGAAGAGAAGAAAGAACACCAAGAACTCCACAGAATTTCATACAAAAGGAGAGTACTACGTTGCCATTTTCCGACGACGTGCTGCCGCGATTATTAAGTGAAGAGATCATTCCTGAAGAGAAGATTTGAAGCAGGTTAAGGATTAGGATCATGTCTTCATCAAGGGACGGAGCATAATTTCCTAGTTTTGAGCTATATCCCTACATTTTTTTATTTGTCTATTTACATTTCATGTAAAGTAAAAAAATGGGAATTGCATGCATAGATTCTCTTTTTGAGTCTACGGCTTCTATTTTTTTTTTCCTGTGAATATCATTGCTTCTAGATAATGTGGCATTGTAAATTTCTTTTCAAAAAGAAGAAGAAGAAGAAGAATGAATGAATGAATGAATGAATTGATATCTTTATCAGTAAAAGTTCATATATAGCAAGTTTTCTTTTTCTTTTATTTGTGTTTGTAGCAATAACAAACTATAAGTCACCCAAGTCACCCAAGTAAGGGTTGTCACTATATAATAAAGAAAAAAAAAAAAAAAAAAAAGAGAGTGTGCACAACACGCATAGTTTCTTATGGCCATGGGTCTTTTTGGCACTCATTTGTTTGAAACAATATGGGAGTTAAAGTTGGCTTGATTCACACCTGATCTTTGAGGATGTTCAAATACACAGTCAATTTCTAAAGATTGTTTATAAACTGTTCTGTTTATAGATCGCTTATAGCACAAGTAGGTTAGCTAATTGACTCATTAAGTCATCAAAAGAACAAGTCCTGTGAATTGATACAAGCCATTTCATCCTTAAAAAAAATAATAATAATCCATGTATGCAGACAAATATTTTCATACATTCCAGAATATGATGGTGGAATAGTTTGTGGGATCTATTGATTTAAGGACTCATGAACATTTTATTAAACATTACTTTTTGTTTATGTTTAATCCAAATATCTTCCTACATCTAATAAGCTTATTGGGTTCTACAAACCCAATAAACTTTCATGATAATTTCTGCGTGTACAGAAATTTGGCACACCCGGTGGGACCACAGCTCACTGAATTCTTCTTTTCAGGTTGCATAACATAAAGTATCTCAAGTTTTGTCGACAAGTTTCATCAATGGCAACTAAGTTGCTTATCATGTTTGATGATACCAAGTACAAGGATTACCTAGAAGCCAAAATTGAAGCAAGAAATTCCCTGCAAGTGATCAAGACTCATGTAAAAACTGCAAAAAGAAAGTTTGAAGATTTGCAAGGAGAAAATGCAGTTTTGGAAAATCAGAAATTTCCTTTCTCCAAAACTTATGAAGTGTCAACAGAAGGAAAATTTCCTCATTTTCGAGTTGATCAGCTAGCTAATGTTCAACGAGCTCACAAAGGGTTAGAAAACTACCAAGTCCCAAAGGACATGCAAGGGACGTCCAACCATGGAGCTGATCGTTAGTTTGCTAACTCTCACCGAACTCCATCAACATATCAATTTCAAAACAGGGTATGTTTGAATGGATCCAAGTTGAATAAATCCATTAAACTCCAATCAAATATAAAATGTCAAATGAAAATGATGAAGATAATCTTGTAGTTCCATGCACCCACACCTGCCCCACCAGAGCGGTACGGTTTACGGGTCGTGGACGCTCAAAAATGAAACAAAAGCCCCTTGTATCTAGCACTTACCCCACCGGAGTGGTAAGAAAGACTAGAACTTGGGATGATGTTACCAGGTCACGCCCTAGTGCCTACCCCACCAAAGTGGCTAAGCCTGGCCGGACGCAACGGCCTATGAAGACTTTAGTGTGGGACAGATTGTCAGTGCCCATTGAAAATGCTTTCGAGTGTCTCACCTTGCTTAAGGGATAGAATGTGATAATGGGTGAAAAGCCCCCACAGCGCCCCCCTAAGAAAATGAGAGATCCTTTAGTTGTCAAATTTTCACCGGGCTCAAATAATCCTCGAATGATAACAAGAAAAAACATGCCAGCAGAATTTAGACCTCGAAGCCAAAAGGATGATTATGACTTCGTTGCAAAAAAGCAAGTGATCCGACCACGAGTTCTATCAAGAGCTATAAAAGAAGAATTAACAAGCGAGTCAACTCAAGTGGGACTCCACCTATGCAGACCCAATCCCTTCACCAAGTCAAGCAAGACAAAGCTCATCGTTATGCCAAGAGGGCTAAAGCAAAGAGGATAGTTGACCCAACCCAAGTCAAAATTATGGAGCGACCTTCAAAGGATGCCTCACCTCAATTGATTGTAAAGCTTAAAGAAAAGGCACCATCTGATAAGACAAATGTACAAGTAGCATGCCAACGGGCATCTCAAAAAGAAAAGAAGAGCGGGCCGCAAGGCCTATGAATTTAAGATTGCGCCCATGTAGATCCCCAAAGAGCCCGAAGAATCAGTTATGTCTATCAATATGGTTGATAAAGGTAAGAAAAAGAAAGAATCATCGGCCTACGTTAAGGAAATGGTGGAGTTATTTGACACACAACGGCCGTAAACAAGGAGTGTCACGACTGCTAGAGGAAGGAAAGTAATAAAAAAAGATCACATTTGTGATTCAAGTAGTTCACAAGGATCATCTAATGATCAGGCACCCAGAATATTTGGAGTATTAGGCGAGCTCACAGGTCTTCTCTCGTCAGAATCAAGTGTAGCTCCTGTCTATATGACGGGCCAAGAGGGTAATCCAGAGTTCTCAAAGTCAAATCCCCTGCCAAGTTTCATGCAATATGTCCAGGATACATACAAACGATTTGAAGAGATGATGACAATGATGGTCACTCTTCATACCCAAATTAACAAAAAGGAGTTCGGAAGACATTCTCGCAATGATCACAACCGACGTGATCAAAGAGATAGTCATGATCATGATATGGACCATAATAATGACGGAGAAGTGTTGAGCAAAACTCTAGTCACGATTGAAGCAGTCCAAAAGATGATTGAAAATGCCACTGAGGGAGTAACATCATCCAAAAAAGGATCAAACCCACCTTATCCAGCCTAGATGGATGATGAGCCATTTCCACCTAAATTCAAGCAGCGTCATTTGCAATCATATGATGGAAGCACTTCATCTTATCAACATCTATGCCACTTCAAGGTGTTGACTAGAGAGATATCTAATAATGATGCATTAAAAATCTGATTGTTCACCAGTACATTGAAAGGAACAACATTTGATTGGTATAAAAGGCTACCAAGCGGTTCCATAAAGTCATGGAAGGATATAGAACAAAAGTTCACTGATCATTTTTTCGATACTAACAGTTCAGTGACTACAGCTCGCCTATGTACAAAAAAACAAGGCAAAGAAGAATCAACGACTGCCTTTATCAAAAGATGGCAAGCTTTGTCATTCAAATGTCCGGAAAACCTTTCGCACAAATCCTTGACGGACATGTGTAGGACAAATTTACATTAAAAATAAGGGCTAAGTTGGTCGGGAATAAAGCAAAGGACCTTGGTGAGTTGTTAGAAGCAGCAATAAAAGCTGAAACAATCATTAAAGATCGAGAAATAGAAAAGAAATCTACCAGGAAGATGGAACCACCCAAAAGTGGGGGCAAAAAGAAAGAAGCTATGGCAGTTCAAGTAGCTTCACCCCTTGACTTAAGGAAGCTCAAAAATAGTCAGAAGAGAGATAATGAAGAACAAAACAAGATGAAGAGAAGTCAGACTTTAAAAGAAAGAATGTCTTGAGAATATGATTTTGCTATTGAAGACTCTGAGTCAATTTTTCATACTCTCCTAAAAAATGATAAAATTAAGCTTCCGCCATGTAAAAGACCAGAAGAAGAAGGCAAAACAAATGACCCAAAGTATTGCATATACCACAGGGTCATAAGTCATGGTATAAAAGACTGCTAGGTCTTTAAGAATAAGGTCCAAGAGTTACTTGACAATGGGATCATCACCTTGGTTAAAGAAGACAAGAAGTTGACAACTAACATGGTGCCTGGTCACTTTGGAAGTTTCAAACAACCAGTTAGAATTCCCACCGTGCAAGAAGAAGAGGGAGATGTCGAGTTTCGCTTGGTAAACCCATTGAAAAGTAGGGATGGGTTGGTTCCGGTAGAAATGCCAAATGGTGTGATGATGTGGATCCATCCAGATATCTTGTCAGGAGAAGGGTGGGAGACAGTAAGAAGCAAATCACGCTCTGTTGCAATGTCAAATCCCTTCTGGAGTGACAATGATCATACTAGAAATGCTATATTGGGGGCAAGAAAACAAAAGAAAAGGCGTAGGCCAAATAACAAGAAAAAGCCTAGTAAATCAAAGGAGGTTGTCACCCCAGTAGATTTGTTAATACAAGAGCCTCGGGTTCCATTTACTCTCAAGGACTTCTTGCCACTTGATCTCTTTTTGTCTTTCGAAAATCAAAAGCAGAAAGATGAATTGAATGAGTCAAAAGATGATACATTCCCATGCAACTGTCTCTCACTGGTAGAATTGAAAGAGGAACTGGATCAAGGTGATGGTAACTATGGCCTTAGATGGGGATATAGAGATGGTGTGAGTTCTTCTAAAAGTTCAGATGAATTAAGTCAAGATTCAACCAGACGACATATTTCTACTCAAGGAAATCACGATGAACCATACTTTATTCCCGTTCAGAGCATGCGATTAGTCCCTGACCCCACATCGACAGAGAGTGACAGTGGCCCATCAGAACCCTCGAGTTTGTCAACCGACCCAAATGATGACAATGAATTGCTTGATGATGATGATATTAGGAGATAGATTGAAGGCATAGTGAAAATTGCCGTTTATACTGCATCCATATGGAATTTGACTCCAGAATGGCAAAAAAAATGGATCTTCCTAACTTATCATGGGAGAAGTAGCCGATGAAAATCCAGATGTTAATAAGATTGATGAAGTGGACAAATCCTCGGATGTAGGTGATGATTCTCTCGCACTTGATGGGTATGATGCCGATGGTTCAGACTCGAACTCTGATGTGTGGATCTTTTACTCATCCAATAGAGAAAACATAAGATCATACGAATATATGTCAGAGGAAGATGAAGTTTGGGCACATGATGACGTGGCTAGAAGAGAAATCAAAGCAAAAGGGATTATTCATGCAATGAGCCACATGCCCAGACCAGTTGGGCCCCTCAATCCTTCAGACCCAATTCCATGGTGTTTTGCAGGAGGACCCAGGACCTCCCAAGAAATTGAAGCCTTAACATGGGATAATGATACCCCATGGGATGCTGAGAGGATGTTGAAGGATTATATTTGCCATGCAATATGGTCAGAAACGACCATGAAACTTCTGATGAAGAGAAAAATGAAGATGAAGACAAAGTAGAGAGTTGATCAACGTCTAAACCATCTAATTTGACATCCTCCGAATCTTTGGAAACTGCAACAACAGATAGCGAAGAGATTTCCGTATGTTTTCCTGAGGTACAGGAGGTAGGCAAAGGGACTTGCTCTGGGCTAGATTACCATAAAAATTATAATGCAAATGTTAACCAAGACAAGGCTACAAAGCCTACAGAAAGAAATGCCAAGACTGGTGGTTTGCCTAGTCTACAGGAGCCCTTTAGATTTGATTTGCTTGAACATCTGGCGCGCATCCCTGCACGTATAAGTATGCATGACATGTTGAGGTTGTCTCCAGACATTTGAAAAGCTGCTACAGCGGCTCCCATGAACCCAGACCAATATACATCTCATGTCCACCAAGTACAAGTAAAGCAGAAGGCGAAATGTAAAGAATGCTTCAATTTAAAAGCAGTCATGACTGCTACAATTAGCTTCATGAAGGATGACATGTTACTTGGGGACGTAAAGCACAATCGGCCAATAAACTTCGCAGGATATATTGGTGGGGTTGAATTACCAAAAATACAAATTGACCCTAGATCAACAATTAACCTTGTGCCATTACGGGCTTTAAAATATTTGGGAATCCCAACTAGTAAGCTCATCTATACAAAACTCAGCATATCGGCATACAATGGAGAAACACAGAAGGCTATCGATAGGATAGTTATTCCATGTCAGATTGGAAACATGAAATCTCAGGTCGTGGTCTACGCCATTGATGCCGAAACTTCCTACAATTTGCTCCTCGGAAGGCCATGGATTCATGAAAACTATGTAGTCCCTTTGACGTTACATCAATGTATCAAATACATCGATAAAAATTCAGAAGTACGTCGAGTCTTTGCCAACAAGAAACCCTTCAAAGGGATGGAAGCATATTGTGTGGATTCTAGATTTTACACGTCTGAACCTAACAGTGATGCGAATGAAAACACATTGAAAGCGTTGATTGTCAAAAAATCTAAAAATAAGAAGAAAAATTTCAAGGTATCTGTACCTCCACCTGCAAAGCTACTGGAGGGTGTTGAGATAATAAATGGTGAACCCTCTACTAACGTTGCCACAGAAGTACCTGAATGCTCCAAGATCAGCATTTGTCCAAAGCTTGAAGAGACAACTTTCATTAAGAAAAGCCTAGTAGAGGTTCCAAGTGCCAGATCAAAAAGAGTCTTAGTTGGCGTAATATCATTTGTGGGAGAAGATGAAGGTAGAGGGAAAGAACCACTTATCGACTCTGTTAAACTCCCTATCCCGATGATATATATTCCGAGGCCTCCAGAAGAGCTAAAAGGAACAATATTTGTTGTGCCCATGAAACATCGGCCGCCTATCATGTTTTATAGAGTATCATACCCTTCACAAGTGCTTGTTGGAGAAATTCCTATGAAAGGGACCCCGGATTTCTCTATGTATAGCTATAAGGCTAAATGGATAATGCAAAGGATGGGTTATGATGTTACCAGCCAGCAAGGACTGAAGCAAGGTCGTGGCATTCCAGTTCCACTGGAGATGCATGTAAGATCGTGGAAAAATCATGGACATGTTAAATTCATCCCATATGGTCTAGGATATTGTTCAGCATCAACAACAACAGCCAATCCTCGTTACTACAACAAGATCTTGACACCCTCCCACGAAGAAGAAGAAAAAGACTTGAACTTCAAAATTAGTTTATCAAGTTGGGCTGTATTTTCAATTAATTGCATTTCCATTTCAGGTGAGGACATAGATGAAAATGAAGAAATGTACTTTGAACTGGAAAAGGAAACGGAAGATGTAAAACCAAGTCCCCCCACGGAAGATAAGGTTAAACAAATTAATCTGGGAACAGAAAGTGATCCCCGTCCAATCTTTGTAAATGCAGAATTGAATAAAGATAAAATTTTGGAGTATACTTGGCTTTTGAATGAATTTAAAGATGTTTTTGCATGGTCTTATTCTAAAATGACTGGCCTTGATCCAGGAATTGCAATGCATAGGTTAAATTTAAGCAAAGATGTTAAACCCAGCTCAAAGGAGATTCCAACCAGACATAATGGATAAAATTGAAAAAGAGGTTCAAAAGCTAAAAGACGTTGGCTTCATTAGGGAGGAACAACATCCTGATTGGTTAGCCAACATCGTTCTAGTTACAAAGAAAAATGGCCAAATTAGACTCTGTATTGATTTTCGAAATTTAAATGAGGCTTGTCCTAAGGATGAATTCCCTTTACCCATCGCAGAAATCATGATTGATAATACTTTTGGTTACGAAAGAATGTCTTTCATGGATGGTTTCTTGGGATATAACCAAATCAAAATGCATCCCGATGACTAGAAGCACACTGCATTTCGAACACCATTTGGAATTTATTGTTACACCGTAATGCCTTTTGGTTTAAAAAATGCAAGGGCCACTTATCAAAGAGCGATGATGAAAATCTTTAAAGATATGCAACATAAAAAAGGAAGAGTGTTATGTAGATGACCTTGCTGTTAAAAGCAAAAGAAAGAAGGATCACCTCAAAGACCTCAGGGAAGTGTTTGAAAGACTTCGACGGTATAAACTCCGCATGAACCCATTGAAATGCTTTTTTGGTGTTTCTTCGGGAAAGTTCTTAGGGTTTATTTTTCGCAAAGATGGAATCGAGCTTGATCCAATCAAGACAAAAGCCATTTTAGAAATGAAACCTCCAAGAAATCTAAAAGAACTAAAAAAGACTCCAAGGTCGATTGGCCTATATTCGAAGGTTCATTTCTAATTTATTTGGAAGATGCTAGCCATTCTTACTTCTAATGAAGAAAGGAGTGAATTTTGTATGGGATCAGGCATGTGATGAAGCCTTTGAAGATATCAAGAAATATCTTACTAGGCCTCTTATTTTAGCTACCCCAGTGCAAGGGAGACCATTCATTCTGTATACGCGAGCCCTTGATCACTCATTGGGGGCAATGCTAGCACAAAAGAATAACCAAGGGCATGAGGTGGCACTTTACTACTTAAGTAGGATGATGGTAGGAGCAGAACATCGATATCCACTGATAGAGAAAGAATGCCTCCGTTAATATTTGCAATATAGAAACTAAGGCACTACCTACTATCACAAACAGTTTATCTTGTCTCTCGTGTAAACCCATTAAAAACTTTAGTAACAAAGGCGGGATCTTTGAGTGCAAGATTAACAAAATGGTCCATTCTCCTTTCCCAACATGATATCATATATGTCCCACAAAAAGCAGTGAAGGGTCAAGCATTAGCAGATTTCTTGGTCGCGCATCCGTTACCACCTGATTCCGAGCTAAGGGATGCTTTTCCAGATGAACCAGTCTTTTATGTTGAGACCTTTCAGACCTCAAAACAAGAAGCTTGGGAAATGTATTTTGATGGTGCTAGTAGGACAGATGGAAACGGAGAAAGGATATCTGGGGTAGGAGTTGTCTTCGTAACCCCTAATGGATATATGATCCCTTATTCCTTCTCACTAATCAAATCATGTTCTAATTATATTGTAGAATATCAGGCCCTTATTATGGTAATGGAAATAGCTTATGAAGCACAAATTCGACATTTGGAAATACGTGGAGATTCAAAACTCATTGTAAATCAAGTGAATGATCAATATGAAGTTAAGAAACCCGACATTTGCCCCTGTCATAAGATAGCTAAACGATTGATGAATAAGTTCATTTATTGCAATATTGAACATATCAGCAGCCTCGATGGCCCTTACTGAAGGAGAAGTCCTTAAAGTATTGGTTTGTGAAAGAAGGATTCTGCCGCCATTAGATACACATGATGCCATTGCTGAATGCCAATTAGTCAAATCAAGTAGACTTTATGTATGCGAAACGGCGATTGAAGACTGGCGTGACCTATTTATTGATTATATTCAGTTCGGAATTTTACCAGATGACCCAAAAGAATGAACAAGCATAAGAAGGAGGGCTCCTAAATTTTACTATGACGTCAATACCAAAACTCTATATAGAAAGTCATATGATGGTATTTTACTTTGTTGTTTATCAAGTCAAGAGGCAGATCAAGTCATGACCGAAACTCATAGCGGAACCTGTGGAGCACATCAAACCGGTCCAAAATTATGTGATCGAATTAGAAGGATGGGTTATTATTGGCCAACCATGATTAAAGATACACATGAATTAGCCAAATGATGTAAGGCTTGCCAACTTCATGCTGATTACATACACGGGGCCCCTGAACCTTTACACCCTTCAGTGACATCCTGGCCATTTGAAGCATGGGAAATGGATATAGTTGGGCCGATTAATCCTCTGTCATCAAATGGGCATCGGTTCATATTTGCTATGACAGACTACGTTTCTAAATGGGCTGAAGCAATAGCCCTAAATGAAGTTAAGACCACTGTTGTTCTCAACTTTCTCAAAACCAACATTATATGTAGGTTCGGAGCCCCGAATAGGTTTGTCCATGATAATTCAAGACCATCGTTTTTATAAATTCTACGAGAAATATTACATCAAAAGTATTTCCTCTACAGCTTATTATCCACTTGCCAATGGTTTAGCCGAAGCATTTAATAAGACGATATGCAAATTGTTAAAGAAAATGGTCTCTAAAAACAAAAGAGATTGGCACGAGCGATTGCCAGAAGTGCTATAGGCCTATCGTACCATGGTTCGAGAAGCAACTCAATTTACACCTTTCTCACTCGTATATGGCTGTGAAGCTGTTCTACCACTCGAAATCAAATCCCTTCACTCCGAATTGTGTTAGCTAGAGGCATGAATGAAGAAGGGAATGCTAAATTATGACTACAAGAATTGGAATCTCTTGACGAAGAAAGGCTCATCGCTCGTCAAAACATAGAGATATACAAATCTAGAATGGCAAGTGCATTTAATAAAAAAAAGTACATCAAAGGGTCTTTAAAAGGGGCGATTTGGTCCTAGCTGTTAAAAGACCTATGATCATCACCCATAAATCAAAAGGGAAGTTTACAGGAAAATGGGATGGACCATTTGTTATCGATTCTGTCTACTCTAATGGCTCTTATAGTTTAATTAATCAAGATGGTGATCGATGCCTTATGCCTATCAATGGCAAATTACTTAAGTATAATCCATGATAACATGTCCTCTTATCATCTTCGATTTTCGATATGATGCCTTGAGTCATAGAAGTCTCAATATAATGCCTCGAAAACCGAAAGTTTTGGACCTCGACACCAAGCCTCGGAATATTTAAAAGTTATGATATCATGCCTCGAAGTTCATGATATGTCAAACTTTGATATCAAGCCTCAGAACATTTAATGTTTTGACACCAAGCCTCAAAGTTTGCAACATGTTAAGTCTCAGAACCTCAAAAGTTTTGATACTATGCCTTGGAGATCGAAACTCCAAATTTAACATTTCAATATGTCTTGTGAGCCTTGATGTGACTTTTAAAGATATGCCGCCAAATTAAAAAAAAAAGGAGGACACACTTTAAGCTGAATCTAGCTTGTCTCAATCTGTCTAGTTGGTATGAAAAGAAATTCCTCAACTTGTGTCAGTCAGTCAACATGTATTCTCAATTTACAACAATTGCTCAGACTAAGTCAGGAAGTCAATCCCACTGCCAAGCTCAAACTTGTAAAATTGAAATGACATATATACTTTGTTTTTGACATACGCGAAGAGGAGTTGTCCAAACATGGTGCAAGTAATATTATTGGCTCCAAGTCCAAATGCATTTGTTCAATTTACTATTTACATAGAGCCTTAAAATCAATAAGAATCTAGTCTCTAGAAAGTGATGTTCCTTCCATTTATTCACATAAAAAAATGATGATGTGCAAATGAGTGTCAAAGAAAAAATGAAGCTAATGCATGATGAGCAAAAAGGAAAATATATAGGCTTAAACCTGTAAACTTCTCAATTTGTCCAGCTACTGTTCAAATTGACTTGGAAGATCTTCCAATGACGGAGTCTTTACCTCCACCTGGACTTCATTGACAGCAAGTTCATCATCAATGTGAATAATCTTATCTTCAATACTTTTCTGTTCATCGGTGAGGCTAGCTAGAGTACGAGAGCTTGACTCTTCCTGATATGTCAACTTTCGCACAGAAGTGTCTACACATGCAAGATCCTCTTTTAACTGATGCAATATTGTTTCTGCACTCAAAACTTCAGACAAAATCTTCTCCCACTGCATTTTACATTCAGATAAATTGTTGGAAAGAGCTTTCTTTTTTATACAGGCTGCTTCATACACAGTTAACACCTCATCTAAGCGAGTTTGATATGTAACACGTGAAGCTCTAAGTTCCTTCTCTAATAACTCGCAGCCATTCGCCTTAAGTGCTTCTGAGTATTTAGTGGCAATTTCAAAAATAGCACCAAATGTGGACTCAACCATGGACGTGTCAAGGCCAGCCTCCTGTGTATTCTGAAGCACTATTTTCGCTATACCAAAATATGACGAAACGACTTCTACATTGCTCGACGTGACTGTTTTGACAGCATTGTTGAGAATACTTTTTGCAAACATGCGAGCCGGCTCCCGATATTCATCTTCAATTGTGTTGTTTTGGAAAGTGCTCTCAACTGCCAACCAAGGGTTCAAGGCACCCTTACCTTCTAAAGACATAGGTGCAAAAGAAGCACCCTGCTCACTACCAACCGTGGTGGATGGAGGCGTGTCTGTAGTTATCAAACCTTTAGCTGCTTCACTAGTCGATCCTGCACTCAACATAGGCTTCAAAATGGAACCCACATTTTCGCTCTTTATATTAGCGGAAATTGGTTCATCTACCTTTAGTAATGACGGCACGTTCCCCTTCTTCACTCCATGTGAGGTATAAATAATATTCTCACTCCTTCGTACAACGTCAAAAGGGGGTTTTGTAAATGTGCCATGAATGGGATCTCTTGAAGCCAAGCTGGGGCTCAACAAAATCTCCACTATTCTGTCTTTCTCAATGGTGAGAGGACGAATGAGCACGGCTTCATTTAAGGAAGTGACGACGCCAGCACCCTTAACAAAAAAAAAAAAAGAAAGAAAGGGCAAACAAAAATAAATTGACTTTTCACATAAATTAGTGTTAAGCAATAAAACCGAAAAAACATTGAAAGTTCAGTTTATTACCATATTGACAACCAAGAATGGCAAGGCTTTGACTAGGTCGATCCTCTTTAGCCATGGCTGCACAAGTGACACTAAGTCAAGACTCGCCAATGATATCATTAATAGCAATTTATGATAAAGATAGAGTTAGACAAAGGTACTTCTCTTGTTCTTTGAAAGCAAGGAAGATCCTATTTGTTCACTTGCAGAGAGATTAGAGAATAAATATATATACGTATATATGATTCCTACAAATAATATGACACCGAAGATGAGATATACTTACCTTGAGATCCAGCGCTATCAGGATGAACATCGTCATGAGAAGATAGATCAGGGCAAGGCGAGTCTTCTTAAAAAAAAAGAGAAAGATAGGAATCATAAGATCAAGATGTTATTGGAGAAGACAACTTGAAAGCCAAGGGTTAGTCATGTATACCATAATCGACCCTATCATTATATTTGTCTGACGCTTCATGCTCTGGAGGCTCAGAAATTACCACGGCAACATTTGATGTTAAGATATTAGTGCCAGTAGATACTTTCCCCTTTTGTGAAACTGCTTCTGTACTAAAACTTCCCGAGATGATTTAGTGGCACTAGTCTTTGAATGAGTTCTCTTTGCCGGCCCACGTTCATTAATAGATGCCACTTCTTCTGGTTTCTTCCTTGATCAAGAAGCTTTAATTTTGATCCCACCCCCATGTGGAGGTTTTGCGGCTGTCGACACATTGGGTATAGATGGAAGCTGTGCATCAGGAAAAGATACGTGCATATCAGCTTGACCCTCACCTTCGTTAATAGTATTCCCACAATTAGTAGCTTCGGCACCATTGATGTCATTGATGTCCTCATTTGTATTTTCTGTTGACACTTTTCTTTTCTTTTCAGCCTTAAGAGAAGAAGTGGACGACTCAATGCCCTTGCGAAAACTCCTCATATTACCAATTTTTAGGTAGTCTTGGAAGACATTTTGAAACCAAGTAGTAAAGGCATGAGATGTACCTACTTCCAGGTATGGAGTTTGGAATAAACAACCAATGGGGAAAGCCGAGAAATCTAGCCAAGCATTAAGGCCATCCATGCTAGTCCCTTGTAATAATGGCTTCAGGCTTGGATTACCCACATAGCTCTGTGAATATCCAAACTGTTGAGCAAATCTACTCGAAAGATATGGCTGAAAGTTGATATGAACTCCCCTCCTATAAACAAGAGTATTGGGCCGGATACATATAAGCTATTCCCGCTCTGTTGATGTTAATGCCTTTTCATCAGGGGATCGTATATTACTTGAAGAACAATCACATAACCAATATGAGGGGCCATTTCCAGGCTTCGGGAATATATCAAACCTGTAAATTTTATGGTCTTGAATTATTGTGCGAGCATTTCCAAGAGTCAGATTACTAGCTTTAGCCCCATGAAAATGCATTAGAAAAGGGCTTCCTTTAGCTACTTCTTCTAGCCGATGAAGACCATCGCAGTGACTTATTAACCAGGCATAGAAAAAGTGAGCAGGATATAAACCATGGAACTGTACGCCTTTTCCAACAAGCTCTGTATGATGTTCTAGTCCTGTACACATCCAAGTAATCATGGCGAGGCATAAGGCATACTTAGTTCCTTTAGCAAGCCGGAGAGTAGGTAGAAAAGTTTCTGGTCGAATGTAATCACCAGTAGTCCCAGAAAAGACCATTTTACTCAGCCACATGGACCGATAAGCTACATATGGCTTCACCTCCGTAATGTTAATGATTTCGCCGCCCAACCCCGTTGATGGTGTTTCAAAATCAAATAATTCTGCACTCCGCATTGGCTTTAGCTTGAAGCGTCTAATCCTTGTTTTATCAGGCCCAAATTTGTCAAACCATGAAGAAGACGCGACATATCCCTTGTTATTTGATAATGAGGTATATTCATATAACAAGTCTACATATAAGAATCTAAAATTTTCTGATTCTCCTTTTATATCATCAACTGTTGGGACATATTCCTCATACAAATCCCCAACCACAGGGAGACCTGAAATGTCAGCCATTTCGTGGAGTGCGAACCCTAGTTCTCCATTTGGCACCATGCAAGTATTTGACCTTGAAAGGAAGGTTTCCAACATGGCCTAGTACACTCCATCGCAGTAGTCAACGTTGTACTGGGTGGCTCGTATTGCCATCAAGAGACCAACTTGATGTAGCCTATGTCCAAAAGCTTCAACTATTTGATCAATCCATACCGACCAAGCACGGAAAATATGATACCACCCCTTCAATTTAAATTCACCATTCCAACCTCCCATACCATTCATGATGGAAACAGCTAGGGGTTGAAGTTGTGAACAAGGCCTCATTGGATTCATCATGAGTGTTGGCTCAAGCATAGTGGTCACAATCCTTTTTGAGTCAACTCTGGAATCTAGACCACCCTCTTTGAAAATGCCAAGTTTCATATCACGAGCACCTGGAGTCCAAATTATCCCACTATCAATTCGTTGATAACGAGATGAGAGGGTCTTCAACGAATTAGACATGTGGTGCTTGCTTCTTGTATTGTATAATTCTCCTTCATATGTAAATGATATGGTCGATTTCTCTGAAAGAATGTCCTCGTTAGGATAGTGGTCGCCAAATAAAAATTCCGGCCTTCAAATGCTATCTATTTTATTTCGGCTCTTCCATGTAATATTGGCTGCCATAACTCTGTAGTAACTAATGGTCTTGGTGGCTAAAATATTAGCTCTCTCCCTCGCTAATGCCTCATCAGTTCTCCATCTGGTAGAATAATCTTGTTTACTAAAAAAAAATGAGAACAAAAAAAAAAAAAAAAAAAAGCATCAGGCAAAGGAAACATTAGAATACTAAAATTAGCCTTCATGACTAGACTTGGTCAAATGTGTACATGGGAGAAAGTGTTGATTGGAATATATTTTTATAGTGAGCCTTCACCATATGGAAAGTTCACCCCTGTCATGGGCTAGAGCACACAAAAACCCTTCCACTGCTGAAGGCATTTATACGTATAGGGATCCAGCCAAAAAAAAAAAAACAAAAAACAGAAGAACTGCCTACTGTATTCATGCACCTTTGAAAAAGGATGTACAAGTAAATACATCAAGCCTGTGTACCCCCTTCTGTTGAAACCAGTTCCATGGTTGATTCAATGACAGAAAACAAGGACAATAATAAAAGAGAAAACTACACTTACTCCTTGACATGAGCTAGACGTGATCAGGGATGAAAACAATAGAAGAAAAGAAAAGCACTTCAATGCTTGGAGAAAGCTAGGGCGAAGAATTGCAGAGTCTCGATTTGGAGTTTTGAAGATTTGAAATAAGAGGTTTCTCTCCAAATATGGGTTTTGGGCTCAATTTGAACCTATATATATAGAGCAGGGCTCTCCTAAGCTGCAGCTTTGCTTATCCTAAGCTGGTCCCACAAATTAAACTTGATTAAATATGTTTTTTGCATGATGGAACTGAAAAATCCAGTTTTGATTGGATTTATCTTGATTTTGGAGACGATCGTCATGCAAAAAACAGCATAATCGACTTTGATTTTGTGGGACCAGCCCTGTTTCAACTTAGGATAAGTTAAACTGCAGCTTAGGAGAGCTGACCCCTATATATATATATATATATATATATATATATATATATATATATATATATACTGACCCTTATATATATATATATATATATATAACAAGGAGCTTTTAATGGATGAGCCCAATGATAGAGCCCATACCAAGAAATAGTGAAGTGACGGGTTCAAGGCACGCCTGCATCGGAAAACTCCTCGTCGGCAATCCTCGAAGGGGGCATTTGTTGGAAGATAAAAAAAATATATAGTCAACATCATCAATGCTCGAACCTTATTAAGCATGATCTTGATCAAGTGGGACTAAATCAATTTAGCCACCGGACCCATCCCCAAGTTGATGATTTGCGACCACTACATGGCATGGAATTGTACTCTAATGTATTTGGTGGGTCCTGTTAAGATCTCTTGAATTCACAAGGGAGATTAATATGATTAATATAAGTTCAAAGCAACCTATATAACCATATCATCTCAGGTCCAATGAAGCCTAAGCCAAATTTTTTAGGCCTAAACCACATGATCAATTTTGGTTGAGTCAGGCTCAAGTCGATTTCTAAGCCAGGCCATGAGACCGACCTTTGTCGGCTTGAGCCATATGAATTAACCCATGCCAATTTCTGGCCAATTTCTAGCCTGAGCCATATGAATTAATGCCAATTTGTGGCCAATTTCTAGCCTGAGCCATATGAATTGGTCCATGCACCCAATTTTGATTGAGTAGAGGAGGGTCATTTCTGGCCTAATTATGTGACCAATCTTGGTTTAAGTCAAGGCTAAAAATGACAATCTATGGGACATGAGACCAATTGTTGCGGGACCTGTTTAGATGGGCCTAAACCCAACTATGCATTGGGCTCACTTATGTATTGACATCCATTTAGCCATTGGGCTCACTCCCAAGTTAATGATTACCCACCTGTTTATGTGAGTCACACCTCATGTTATATTTTATGGCTAGAAATGGATCTTTATCCAATTAATTTCCCATGACCCATCAAACTCTCTCATATTTATGTGATAGTGTGTTGGGACCAATTAATATAAGACCAGGCTGATTTTTGTGACCATATCATGCTAGGGCGGTCTAACCCAATTTTTGGTGATTGTGGGCGAGCTGTTATATGTGAGGCCGGTAATTTAGGCATGGTCAAATGACAAATGGAGTCAAGAGGAGTACCCACTCCTTAAATGAAAATCCCCACATGGGTAATGCAAAGAAATGAGCAGGTACATGAAACTGAGGTCAACATCCACTCCTTAGAAAAAAGCAACTACCCATGGGAAATGGGTAGCCAACATGGCAGCAAGGTAGTTAAGAAGAGACAGATGGTGCCCATCCATTCCAAGCTACAGGAAATGTGTTGCAAAGTGGAAAATGTGGGGCAGCAACTACTTCGTGGATGGCTTCAAAAGGCCTATAAAGGGCCACTACCTGATGAAGAAAAAAAGAAGAGAAGAAAGAACACCAAGAACTCTGCAGAATTTCATACAAAAAGAGAGTACTACGCTGTCATTTTCCGACGACGTGCTACCGGGATTATTAAGCTAAGATATCATTCCTGAATAGAAGATTTGAAGCAGCTTAAGGACTAGGATCATGTCTCCGTCAAGGGATGGAGCATGATTTCCTAGTTTTGTGCTATATCCCTACATTTTTTTTATTTGTCCATTTACATTTCATGTAAAGTAAAAAAATGGGAATTGCATGCATAGAATCTCTTTTTGAGTCTACAGCTTCTGATTTTTTTTCTTTGAATATCATTGCTTCTAGATAATGTGGCATTGTAAATTTTTTTTCATAAATACAAAAAACAAAAAAAAAAAAAAAAAAAGAAGAAGAAGAATGAATTGATATCTTTATCAGTAAATGTTCATAGCAAGTTTTCTTTTTCTTTTATTTGTGTTTGTAGCAATAAAAAACTATAAGTCACCCAAGTAAGGGCTGTCACTATATAATAGAAAAAGAGAGAGAGAGAGAGAGAGAGAGAGAGAGAGAGAGAGATTGTGCACAGCACGCATAGTTTCTTATGGCCATGGATCTTTTTGGCACTCATTTGTTTGAAACAATATGGGAGTTAAAGTTGGCTTGATTCACACCTGATCTTTGAGGATGTTCAAACACACAGTCAATTTCTAAAGACTGTTTATAAACTGTTTATAGATTGTTCTGTTTATAGATCGCTTATAACACAAGCAGGTTAGTTAATTGACTCATTAAGTCAACAAAAGAACAAGTCTTGTGAATTGATACAAGCCATTTCATCCTTAAAAAAAAAAAAATAATCCATGTATGCGGACAAATATTTTCATACGTTCCAGAATATGATGGTGGAATAGTTTGTGGGATCTATTGATTTAAGGACTCATGAACATTTTATTAAATGTTACTTTTTGTTTATGTTTAATCCAAATATCTTCCTAAATCTAGTAAGCTTATTGGGTTCTACAAACCCAATAAACTTTCATGATAATTTCTGCGTGTACACCCTAATCCCCAATTGGGCAATTCCTTACCAATGCTTAGTTCCAGTTCCAACCTATCATTTCTATGTACTGTATTTTTTAGGGCACGTTTGGTAAACGTAGAAGAATCTGCTATTTAGAGGATTCTCTCCATCTCCAAAGAAGGCCACAATCCTCAAGTAGGATTCCCAAAGAAAGTTCCATGTTTGGATGGAGGGAGGATTCCTATAAATTGTAGAATGTATGATTCAATAGTTATAAATATGTTTTATAAAAATTTCTAAAATCCATGAACAATCAAGACCTCAACTTTCAGCTCAAAGTTGTTTGTGGTCATCTAGAAATTCTGAACGGTTCAGATCATGCAAAGGGGGCCCACAGGAATAAAAAATTAATATTTTAGTACTTAGACTTTTTTTGCAAATATCTCAAGATATTGTAAGGATCAACGGTTGAAATTTGGTCAAATAGCCGTGTTTGAGCTTGTAGAAATAACTACCGGTTCAGATCATGATCATGGGGCCCACAAGAACCAGAAAATTGAAAAAAGGGACTGGTCTCCATCCCAGTTTTGGCCCAACAGATCGCAGAATTTGGTTATATAACGGTTCGGACAGCTTTGCATATATCTCAAGATCTAAGATGAATCAACGGCTGAAATTTAGTAACATGGCTGTTTTGGATTGTTTAAACATTATCAATGGTTTGATCTTGATTGTGGGACACAAAAGATGCATTAAAAATGCAAAAACCGGCCAAGACCACGTTAACGTCTCCGTCTATGTTCATGCAATGTAGCTCCGCCTTTCCACTCATTCAAGGAATCACTTGGTTCGACGGGGGGGGGGGGGGGGGGGGGGGGGGGATTAGATTGTGCAAATAATCATATGAGAGGAAAACTCATGTCATTCCTCTTAAAATCCTCTCCCAACCAAACATGGAAAATCCTCAAAAATAAAGAGGATTCCATTGTCATGCCCTTTGCCAAACATGCCCTTAGTCTTAGTTGAAGAGTTAAGTTGTCATTGAAGCCAGCTCGATCGGTGGGCCTTTTTTTTGTTGGATATGAGTTATGAGTTCATCGAGTTCACGTTGATTCCATAGAAGGTGCTTTGGTACATGGGGCGGTCGCCCCATATGGGCCATATCAAATTCGGAATACCCTTATCAAAAGTGAAAAGGGCATTTTAGTAAAATGACAACTTTTTCCCTTTGTCTCTCCTACTTTCCCCTCATTTTTTAGGAGAAAATTTTAAGGTGGGCCCCACGTGATTTTTTCCCTCAAAATCCCCCCACATTTTCCCAAACACCCTCCATTGTTATTTTCCTTCCACTTCTCCCCCCCCCCCCACTATTTTATCCTCTCCCGTTTTACCCCCTTCCCAAACGGTACCTTAAGTTGTATTTGGCCCCCGCTCCCACATGAATAAAGGCCCACGCCCGTTACGTGACTTGGATAATCCATCGCCCCATCTAAAAAAACCCTCCTACTTCTTTTCTTCCTGACGACCTCAGCCAGCCCCTTCTCGGCTTCTTCCTTCGAGTGCACGAATCGCTTCTCGTCGGATGCTTGTGAGGCTGTGACAATCCTTCTTCCGCTTCAAGTAAATCTGTCGCCTTCTCTCTCTCCCTCCCTCCCTCTCCCTCTGCCGTTTCTCTGTCGACTCTCCGTCTCTCTCTCTTTTAGTCTTTTTAATGCTACTTCTATGTCATTGTCGCCTCTCTCTCTGTCTCTCTCCCTTCTCTCCCTATCTTCCATGAATAATGATTCCATTCATTATTTTAAGGCATTGCATAGAGAAGTTAGGGTTCTGTTTTTTGTTTTTTGTTTTTTTGTTTTTTTTAATTTATTTTTTATGGTTAGGGTTAGGGTTATGTTGTTTCAAGGATTTTTATTTATGGTTCTCTTTATTACATTATCTGATTTTTTTTTTATCTTGAGTTCTTGTTTAATCTATGAATGAGTGTGATTTGTGACAGAGAAGTTAGGGTTCTTTTTTTTTTTTTTTTTAATTTATGTTTGATGGTTAGGGTTAGGGTTATGTTGATTTAGGGCTTATCATGTTAGATTGTTAGTCCATATTATTCCAATTTGATTTTGTTTTTGACTTATCTTTAAGTATTTCTGACAGTTACAAGATTTGGTATTTCTTCTGCTTACTCTACTTGATGTATATCATGTCCTTTTGCCTTGCTTCACTGCGGACTTGGGCACATGCATCTGCACTGTCACTTTTAGAAGAATTGCATAAAATTTGAATTATATATAATTTCTGGGCAATAGACTTAGAAATGTTCAAGTGCACACAAAACCAGATAAGTCTCCTCGCATGAAATGGCTTTTGTAATTGGTTAATCTATTCTCAAAGCAGATATTAACTGACCATGAGTATTTAATATTTTTTTATAAAAAAATAATGAGCAGATGGTTAATTCAAGATAACAACATTCAATACAAAGTAGAAAATTAAAAATTCACCCTTCCTAATTCCTTCTTGATCATGGCCTATTAATTTTTCTTACATAGAAATAACAATAAAAATGGCCTATAGTCTTTAAGTGTTAAATACGCAGGACTAAAAAATAAAAAATAAAACTCAACAACCATTCTCTTTATTACATTACTTGATTTTGGGTTTTTTTTTTTGGATCTTGTGTGTTCTTGTTTTATCTTCGAATGAGTGAGATTTGTCAATCATGGATAAGGGTTGGGCAATAAATTATGATCATCTACTAAACCAAACCAAACCAAACCAAGCCTTTTCCCACTAGGTGGGGTCGGCTATATGGATTTGACAACGCCAATCAAATCTGTTTAGGGCCATGTCCTCCGTTAGATCCATGTAGGTAAGGTCATGTTTAATAACTTCTTTCCAACTTCTCTTGGGTCTCCCTCTCCCTCTCTTACTCCTGGCAATCTCCATGCTTTCACACCTTTTAATAGGTACCTCCGTTGGACGCCTTCTAGCATGGCCGAACCATCTTTGTCGATTTTCTCTCATCTACTGATTATAAAAATTAATTTATTGGCGTCAAAGAATGTGGTAGTTAATTATACAATTTTTATTTTGCTTTAACATTAGATACATCAATGGGTTTGAATTAGGCTGGTGCTAATTCATGGGAGACTACAGATGTTAATGTGAAAAAACAATCCTAGCAAAAGTTTAGCCCCACCTAAATGAAAATCCTGGGACTGCCACTAGTGCTTTGAATGCCAAATTTCTGTGGTTACCATAAATTCTTTTCCCTTTGTTTGAGCATTTCTTTCAATACCTTCACCTTGACATAATAATTAATTCCTATAGCAAAGTTTTAGTTGTAGTTTAGAATTATACATGGAGAAGTTTGATAGTTTCTTCTCTTCTGATTTTGAGATGAGAATTTTATGTGAACTTTGGATTATATTGTTTTTCTGTTTTTCAGTTAATTATATGTGAACTTTAGATTTCTGATGGTTTGCTTAAGGTAGAGCTTCTCAAATTGAATATGGTTCCAGGTTGCTAGAGATATTTACAGCATAGACAATTTATGTGAGTGCTCATTAACCGTTAAAGAGTGTGTACATACGTATGCATTGGAAATTGACCTCTTAAACTTTATATGGTATGAAATTTTGGAGTTCATCTTGGACATAATAATGATCAACCTTCGCTACTAACTATTGTCCGCCCCACTCAAATGAAAATCCTGCATCCGCCACTAATCCGCAGCTTCTACACTTCATTTTTTAAAAGGGGGCGTCTTTTTGTCACTTAAATATGTAAGTATCTATTGAAGTCAATGCGTATTGCGTAGTTAAGGAGGAAGACTCAATCTCTTTATCCAAATCACATATATTCTTTCGTTGCAGCTAACCTTCGTAAGAAACTGGGAGATTATATCTTTTCCTTTTTTCTTTCCTTTGGGATTTCTGTGTGAAACCCTAATCTTCGTAAGAAATTGTGACATTGTATCTGAATCCCTAAACTAATTTACGCAGTAACCTACCTATCTCTGTTTATAGTTCTTCATATCTCTCTAATAGGATTCTTGCTAGAAATTCGAATCTTTGCATATTCACGTGACTGCAATTTGAATTGATGAAGTCTTGTGATTTTCTGCACCCTTTTTTTTTCCAAGTTCCACAAGATTTGTGACCATGGTTTCAAAACATGGTTTTGGACATTGGATAAGTTAAGGTCAGAACCTTGTCGTATTGGCCAACATCGTTATGGACCAGCCGAACCTAACCATGGATGAAGAGGATCAGTGGAACTCTAGTGTTTGATTTCATGAGATGGTATGAAGGGTTGGAATGTGGAAACTGTAATCAATTCTTATTTTTTTTAGGATCTATTCATGTCCAACTTTGAGTATTCAAATTCTGTTATCGAATTATCGTTATCCATTGCTGTTAATCTGCTCATTCTACAATGCTGTAGTTGTGTAGATTGGTTACGCACGTAGCAAACAGCTAACTAGAGTTCATTCATGTTTTTCAGATGCTGATAGTGTTGAAGGCTATTTGTTTGATTATTTGGGGGATGTTGATGAGAGTGTTGTTGAGTGCTACAAGCAAGATTAGGGATGTCGCTAGAAATGTCGGATTTGAGAAGTGGTTTAGTAAATTCAGATTGATTCTAATTTAGACATTATACTTTGAGATTTAGCCTCGTAAGATTTGTTTTAGTTAAATAAGAAAATTGAGAAAGATTGTTTATGCTCTGAATTCTGCAGTTGTGGATTTGACCTATAATGATCGGGAACATTAACGCCACGAAATTCGTTGCTCCCGGGTTTTGGGCCGTTGCATCATGGATCCTCTTGCCTCTTTTAGCACATGGATCGGGATGTCTGACATCCTGTAGGAGAATATTTCTCGCTAGAGGAAGGTTATGAAGGCAAGCAGGTTTGCAAATTCTGATGACCAGTGCCATCAGCTCTGTGTTGTTGATGATCTATTGCCCTGCGGGACCTGAGAAACATCTAACCTAGTTATTCCAGGGTTACTGATGACACTAGCATCACATTTAAAGTTAAAGGAGCTCTACTGCAGAGATATCCATGTACCACAGACTACGAACAGTGAAAATCATGAATAACCTCATCTGGGCATCTTCTACAATGGGAATTGGAAGTTGGAACCCCTGCAAATTATTCAACAATGCCCAAGATAGTTTAATATCAGATTAGATAATTGATATTTTTAAGCTACTTTGTAATGCATAGTAGTTGGTATCTCTTTGTTTCTAAGGTGGCCATACTGAGTGTACTTTTAGGAGGAGAGAGAAGAGGGGGGCTCATTCTCATTGGTTCTTTCCTCTGGTAGAATAAAATTAGATAACCATTTTTTGAAAAGATGATTTGCATGAATCAGAATTATCTTTCTATGGTAACAATTGTGCATCACAATTCAACAACAGGATGGTCATTTTGTTGCATAAAATGGCAGTCTACCGTTCCAATATGTGTTTTTTTGGAGGCAAGGAAAAGAGGGCGGGAGTGTTTTGGTTGCAGAACGCGGGGGGGGGGGGGGCGGCGTGGGGTTCAATTACCAGAAGAAAAAGGAAAAAAAGTTAAACTGAAGGCACTATGACTAGTATTCCTGCTAGTAACAACACAAGTTGCTTAAACAAGCCATTGACCCTGTTACAGTAAGTGGGAGGCTTCTATTCAAAACTGATGCATAATGGACATATTGGTCATTTCAGCATGATATATTTCTTCTTTTCTTTTTTCCACCTGAAAAATATTGTATTGATGTCAGCAATGGATGCAACTGGGCAATCTGTTAGGTCTTTGAAATTTGCATGCTGACCAAATTAGGTTTAAAGGTTCAGGCCTGCCATTAATCAGGTCTGTGACCTCTAGTTACAAAGGGCCTGTCCAAACTTTCCTAATATTCCATTGCAGTGAAATGCTTTGTCATCATTGAAATATGCCAAGATGTTCTTATTATATCATACCTTTCATATTTGTTCACCTTTCTTTCCCTGTTAGCCCTTGTTCTTCCTTCTTGATATCTTGGTTTCCTTGTGTGCAAAGATAGAACATTCTATTTACCGTGTAGATAGCTTGGGGCCGTCTCAATTCTCATGCAGGTCAGTGCCCTTTCTACCCAAATAAGATTTCAATTTCTCCTGATTCCATTTTCTTGTGTTGAGTCCAAAATATCTTTACGTAAAAAGATCACCTTATCTCTTAGTAATGTTTCAACAGTTCAGATCATTTTAGAAAACAAGCGGCAAATTTTATATTTATCTCTGTTGGGCAATGTTCACTGAGAGCATCAATCACATAGTATTGGCTACACCTAGTTCAATACCAAGGCAGAAAAATACCCACCGTTCTTCTGTATCGGCCCCTCCCAAAAATGACACCTATTGTCTAATGTGGCTAAATGTGCTGTTATTTTGATCCTTCAGTGACCCATCTACCTGAGGACCTGTTAGATGAATGGGTTGGATTACCATATGGTAAGGCATAAAGGGCATCCAACAAGGGGTTAGCTTTGCTATCACAATATTTATCAAGTAATGGTTTCATTAAATATTTGCTTGTTCCCAATGGCTATTTCTTGCACATTGGGGGCCTACTATTGATGTTTAATATGGGTCTTTTTCCTTTTTTCTTTTCTTTCTTTCTTTCTTTCTTTCTTTTGGTCAGTAAGGTCATGAATTCTTGTGGTACTCCATATCTGCACCTGTGGTTTCCTAATAAGGCTGTGGAAAGAATTCCTTCCCAATCTTCTAATCTCACTTTGTGGTTGACTTATTATTTTATTTTTTTATTGGATCGTGGTTGGCTATTTTAAATAATAAATACATTCTTCATTTACCTCCTGCTATTGTCCAAAAGCAAGATTTAATTTTTATTTTTCTGAATGAAACCTTTGGCAGAGAGTATGGCATCATATGAAAATGTTGTTGGTGGGAAGCTGAAGCTGAAAGGAAAAGCATTGGATGTTAAGGCAGGTGGAATGAAGAAGAAAAAGAAACCCAAGCATCAATATGAGCAGACGTCTCTTATTTCAGAAAAAGAACTTTCAACAGGTTGCTCTTCCCAATCTAAATCTTTCATCATTTTCTCATTCATTTGATTATGATTTTATGTGCCGTCCCTTGATCATTCAAAATTGAGCCCAGAGCTTTTTATTCACAGAATTTTATTTTCAGTGCATTAAAATTTTCAAACAATCTGGATTACCCTATTTTTAGCACGACCAATATCCTCTTACATGATCATGGGTCTTCTTAATTAGCTGGTTTCCAAGCAAATTTGAAATGTACACTGGTATCCTCTAGATGATTGTGATTACCCTCAACATGCCCCCCATGTAAGAATTTTAGCTGCACAAATTCTGGATGACTTTCTGGTGCAATCCTATCCATCTCTATCAATCAGATGGAGTCCACATTGTAGATGTCTTGGCCTAAAGATCTGGCTAGGCTACTCATCAAGTGGCTCAGCTATAAGAAACTAATGAATTACTTAGAAGAAACTAGAACTCCGAGCGATCCACCAGGTTGGTCCCATCATGTTGGTGCCTGGTCTCAATAAGCTGGGCGGACTACCCATCAGGTGCCATGAGTACAAATAACTAGATGGATGGATAAGTCATAGTCTAGTAGCTTTTTAGCTTCCTATTAGGTTCTTAAAATGCGGTTCAGACAACTGAGTAATCCATACTACTTTCTGGGCTGATGCCATCTCCTTTTTGATGACCACCTAGTGGACAGCTCAGATCCTGCACGCATGTGGGTTACTCAAGTGGGTGCATGTTAGAAATAGAAACCCCATTTCACATCCCTTAAAATTATCTTTCTTTTTTGATGATCTGAATGGTTGTTAGGTGGAAGTAATGGATCATCAGCTGATCAGTCAGATGGCACGAATGAAGTGGACAAGTTGGGGAATGAAGGGCATCCACCTCCTCATGATGACCATCTCACACCTGCAGAGAGGCGATACATTGAGCAGAGGGAGAGGATAGACATGCGCAGAATGGCAAAGACTTCAAACAAGTCCCATAGGGACCGGATTCTGGATTTCAACCAGTATTTGGCAAATCTCAGCGAGCACTATGACATTCCTAAGGTGGGCCCTGGATGAGGCTCCAGGGTTCTAGTCTTTTTTTATTTTTTTCCCCCTAAGACATGGTAATATGATGTGCTTTTTCATTATCTGTTTCTTGGTTTTGTTTGAGACCTGTTTGCACAAACTGATAGTTGTATAATTCCTAGAATTAACTGCGAAACTCATAATTTCTGCTCACAAGCTATAACTGCAGTTTTTTAAAGCTGGATTGAAGATTTCATTAATCCAAAAACAGAACATAGAGAAAAAAAGCCAATAAAATAAAAAAAAAAAAAAAACCCTCCAGAAAAGTGCACCAAAAACAGTAGCTCCAGAAACTCTGAGCTGCAGAAACTGATAAAACTGATTATGCTGCCCCAGAGTGGTCCTGAGACCTGCAAACTGGTCCCCCAGTGGAGGACTAACTGCATTTGTGTGTGTCTGGCTTGATGTTATTAGTCTATGGAGCTTTTTTTAGCTTTTCATGCTTTTTTTTACACAGAAAAAGCATGTATACAAATGTGTCCTTGGGGCACTTTTGTATAACCGATTTTAAGAAGAAATAGAATGGAAACGCCTGATTCTTTTTGCCCAATTTTTTTTTGGTTACATATTGGTGTGATTACTTTTTATGTGTGAAAAGGCATCACAAGCAGTCAATTCTCTGCGTTTCAGTGGAAAAGTGTTTGTGTTGGAGAGGAGGGAAAAGGATTCAATGGAAAAAAGGAGTCTGTATACTGAAGTTTACATGGATGCTACTCAAATGTGCCCTCATGGGGCCCGTTTGTTTGGACTAGAATACATGCGAATTGTGATACATCGCGCCATTAGCAGTTAAAAGGGCAAAAGGTGAATAAAAAAAAATTAAAAAAAGAAAGCCCATCAAATAGCATACCCTTTTACGGGAGTGAAGACGGGAAATGAATGCCTAGCTATCATTCTAATAATTGAATATATCTAGGAAAGTTAAAAGAGTCTCATCCACATTTTCACCTTCCTAGCCTCATATCTTTCACCCCTCGCCCTTTGAAACTCATTTATAATGCTAGTTTGACCTTAAACGCCTATGTATTCAATTCCTACGTAACCCAATACAAGCAAATAGGCCCTTTGTGATAAGATCATGGTGGTCTTACTGCAACAAATGATACTATCATCGCAGCATATTCCAGTGTTGGAGAACATGATAGGCTATGACTATCAAAATGGTGGAATCTTGATTGGACTCGCTCCTGTCCGATGGTAGAAATTTAATGGAGCCCACCCTCCAAATTATAAATCTCTATGCTTAATGATGAATAGATGAGGAACCGATCAGAAAGTTATCAGTAACAAGGTAGCCCCACCTCATACAAATGATAATATAATGATGATTGGGCATCAATAATCTTTCATTTGATTGTGTTTTCTGTCATTAGAATCGGTCTATGTTGATTAATTGGATGGGCAGGTCCATCATGTTTTCATCATATTGTTGGGGCACAAATGTATCTTGATTCCAACACTTCTAGAGCTCGGGCTAGGCCTGTCAATTTGGCTCTTTGACAAGGGGATGCCTGGCTCTTAAAATGAAGACTTTTATTTTTTTTTCCTAGAGAGAATTTTGCGGGATCCTTTAAATAGCCCTGTTCAGAATCGAATCACAGTAAGAAAATACCTGCTTGGGTGATGATGGTTCACTGGCGTAAGGCATGAGTTTACTCCCAATGTATTGTATTCGAGTCTCACCCCAACTGAGCCTTACCACATAACGTTCACATGTGTTGCGAGGTCATGAATGCACCTAGGAAACAATCCTATGGGGTAAAAATACCACGGAGATACCCATGTCATTAAAATAAAAAATAGTAAGAAGAAGAAAATAGGGATAAGGGTAGATAGTGATGATATGCATTAATAATTGTGAAAAGCACAAAGTAAACATAAGGGATTTTTATGGAAAAAAATTAGTTATAAACCCTAATTACATAAATTGATTAAGAAAGACCTAAAAACATCTAAATTAGGGTGTTGTATGTAATCAAAGGACCATTTTTTTCCAGAACGACTTAGGGCTCATTTTAAAAAAAAAAAAATTCTTCCCTAAGTGATATTGTTAGGGTTTATTGCTAAGAGCTTCCCTTCTCTTCTTCTCCAAATGATATTGTTTGCTCTGTCTTCGCTTCCTGCATAGAAAGAAGAAACTCATTGTCTTTTCTCGTCTCTTCTCTTTTGCTCTCTGAAACTCAAAACCTTTGTCCTTCCCATTTTAGTTTTCCATTTCTTTTCTAAAATCTACAGTCTCTTTGGATATAGTAAATACACTATTACTCTCAAGATCATATTCAAGTAATAGCGGGAAAAGTACCATTTCCACCGCCATTTGCAAAGAGAGATTCATATTCAATTTACTCTCACAGCAACAGAGAACTTATTGCTAGAGTTGCATGTACAACCTATAAGGCATGTGGAATAGTTTATTAGTATGCGTTTTGGCATTTGTGACAAAAGGTTTTAATTCGTTCTTCTGTCTCTTGTCCATGGCTGGGATTGACTCTCTCTCTCTCTCTCTCTCTCTCACACACATCAAACACCAAACTGGGAACCGCAAAGAAAGAGATAAAATAGAAACCAAGGAAGAAGATAGAAGAAATCGCAATGATTTATTTTTTGAACGAGCAATAACGATATTGTTCTAGGGAAGAAAATGAAAAAAAAATCAGAAAAAGACTTCTTTTAAAGAGCTCTAAAGATATCGTTGCGGGACAAATTGGTCTTTTGTCTACGTACGACACCCTAATTCAATGTTGTAGTGTCGTTCTTAATCAAATCATGTAATTTATTCAACAACAATCACCAAAAGGTTTTGATATTTTCCTTTCATTTAGATATTTAAATGTGTCCAAAGGACTGTGTTTTAAATTTATATAATATTAATTTATTTACAATTTTTTTTAAAGTCTTGGCACCTATCTTTATTGGTAGGTATGCACTTTTTGTGTTCTTTGTTTTCTAAGTTTTCTCACTATAATAATTGTATGAACAATCCAACGATGCTCAATGGCAAGTGTTATCACAAATTAAAATTAGGTTTTTTTCTTTTTCTTTTTTATTAATTTTCAGGCCCGTGCTCCTATCCGAATAAGGGCCTAGGTAGAGTAGTCCCTTCAAGGGGCTTTTGCCTGCATATGTTGAGGTTAGGCTGATGAGAACCCGGCCAGGCCCTTTTGACAAGCCTAGGTTGGGCCCATTATGATCCCATTAAAAAAAGGCCTTTCACCATCCAACCAATTAGAAGTCCTTATCCGTGAAGTCGGCTGATGTCAAGGGTGTTATCTACAATTATTGAATGACAGTGACACTTAATTCGTAGTTGTCATAAAAGACCAGTCCTTATTTATAAATGAGGATCTCTATATAAACAATAGGAGGAGAAGTGAAGTGACACCTCCACTACCTCTCTCTTTCTTGTTCCTTTGGGTTCCTTTTTCTCCTCTTCCTCTTTCCCATCAGACATAATGTCTAGCAAACAAGGTGACTTCTCAATCTCTCAAAACAATAATTCCATGAATGAATCCAACCCAACCCATATATTCCCATATTTTGTTGAATCCAACCTGTATGATTTTTGTTTTTGTTTTTTTGGCCTTCAATGTTTGTTGTTTGATTGATGTAGGTGGAAAGGCAAAGCCCCTCAAGCAACCCAAAGCTGAAAAGAAAGAATACGACGAGGTAACAACTGGGTCTTATTATTTCTTCTCCTCCTTTCATTCCTATAGAAAAATTAGAAAAGATAAAAAGATAGATTTTGTAGATGGGGTTTGATTGTTTGGTTATTTAGGCTATAATATTCATCTGGATTGAATGCTTGGTGGATTTTTTATGAACCCATATGGGCAAATCGTTGATTAGCAAATAGTGTTAGATTTCTAATGTTATTCTACCTGTTAGTGAAAAAAATTTGATGGGTTAGATAACTATGGAGAAATTGATCAGAGCTGATTTTAGGTGGATGGATCTATTCATGTTTGTATGCAAAATTTAGCTGGGGATATTTAAAAAAAAAAAAAAAACAATAGGTTTTGTCGTTCTTATGGGGATTGTTGTTCTGGGTAGATCTTGCTGGCCTCGATTTCTACCATTGGAATTGAGCGATTTCCAACCATGGATGAGAGGAGAGTTGAATTCATTGGTTTTAATGTTAGTCGGAGACCGGCATATTGGTGCGGTCGGTTGGATTGCAAAGGGAAGTATTTTGTGATAGTGATGAGGGGGTGTTGGCTTATGTGTGAGGGGTCAACAAGGACAGGGGTTGGGTGAAGTTTCATCAAATTCCAATCTCTCTAGGAGTGTGAATTATATCACACCTTATTGCAATGGCTGAGTTTGATGTTTTTTTTTCCATTCCATGTTCATTGTACCGCATTAAACTTCTCTGTACATACATATATTTTGGATCTGTCGAGCACCTGCCTCTCCAGTCAGCCTGGAGGCTGGGACCAGACCAATTAATTGGTGCAATGGGGGAGGAGGGATGGGATTCTAAATCCTATGTATCTATCATGATTAAGTGATGCAAATCCTTTTGGAGATTGTTTGATCAGGATGCGTAAAAGTGTCGAAATACGAAATTGGATCTCTGGGAGACTGCCACAAGGGAGAAAATTCAGCCTATGGAGGGAAAAAGTTTATTCATCTTGAACTTTCTTTTTCTTTTTTTTTTTCTTTTTTTTTCTCCTTGTTTTTGTTACTTTATATTCATATATTGTCAGGCCCCGCCCCGTGTTAATCCAGATTAACTCTAATTAATTGAAATTAAAGCTAATTAATCACATTTAAGGAGACTAATGAGGGTTAATGACTAAGCTCAATGAGATTAGTCCCAAATGAACTTAATGAAGTGATAATAAGGAGATTAAACAAATTGAATGAGAGTTAGACTTAACAAAGGAGACAAGAACTTTTTCGTAAATACGGATTTACACGTATTTTATCGAATACGGAAACTCTTGATACCAACACGCGTATCTCGACAAGTACGTTAACTTTCGTAATAGGCTCGAAGTCATTTGACAAGGAATTGGCCAAGTGAGCCTTCATTTGACTTGAATTGAAAGTAGGTGAAAAATGGAGGGTTTAGTTGCAAAGAGAGCTTATATAAAAGAAATGAACTTCTTTGAGTTCATTTCACCCAACTCCATTGTAGTAGAAGCCCTAGACACCCATTCCTCCTTCCTTCTTCCATTCTTCTTCATCAAGAGAAAGATTTGGAGTGTTTCAAGTGGGTTTTGAAGAAGTTTCATCTCCTTCATCTTCTTCCTCATCTTGTTTTCCATTTTGAGTGTCAAAGCTTGAGAAAGAACTCAAGAATTCATTTTCTTGGAGCTACAAGTGAGTACTTAGATCATTTTAAGAGCTTTGATGTTCTAATAAGTGGTTTGGAGTAGTAGCTAGCACAAATAACTTATAGAGATATGTTTTACATGTTTTCATGAATTAGGGTTTGAATTGGGGATTTTAATATCAAGGCAAGCTAAGTAAAGAGGTGTCTTGCTAATTAACCTTCCACAAGACAAGTATAAGCATTGCTTATTATTAGATGCTATTTGGTATAGTTTTCTTTTAATTTTGTTATGATTATGAACTCAACCCTATTTGTCGTAAATTTAATTTTGTGTATGGGTTGATTGAATGGATTGGAAGATGTTGTTTTGGAGATGGTATTTTAGAAGGGAACAGGAGGTTCCATGTATTGTGCAAGTTGAGAATGAATGGGAGTGAAAATGGTTTCAACAAGGAGCATCAGGCTGCTGTTTCGGAGACCAAACAGCAAGGGGTCTCGCTATAGCGAGTTGGCCCACTGGGCCCAACGATGGCAACTTCAAAATGCCATAACTTTTGAACCGTAGGTGGGATTTTGGACTTCTACATATCGTTGGAAAGATCTTGGAACGTAGAATCTAATGTTCTACATATCCTGGTGAATGGAAAAATCAAAGTTGGGTCCAAACAAAGGTGATTCTAATTGAATAAGAAAAACTCATTTGATGAGTGTAAATAGGTCTATAAATTAGTCTATAGACTATTTATAGTATAATTGAGGTTTATGGACTATAGAAGGAGTATTGATGAGTTTGAACCTTATTTTAGTGGTGTGTGCTAATCTTTCATTTGTTACAAACCTTCATAGGTGATAATTAAGGGGACTCTAATGCACATTATATCTAATGTGATGTTCATCGAAAATGACACGTGCACTAGTAACCAAGCGTTACACCTAAATGAATGGTTTGAATTATAAATAGTTTTGAATAGAGAAACTGAGTTGAATAGAGTTTATTAATTTAATTCGATTTGAGTCTTGTCTGGCACTACAAGTAATTACCTAACCTCATTATTGAGCTGAAATGAAATAATGAGATTAATTAATGAAATGAGTAATCAACGAACAATCCTATTGCAGTAGATGGATGGGGTGTTCCGGAGCTCCGTGGTGATGCCATTGATCTCTGATGAAGACGCTGGTAGATCCCACACATTGGACTGAAAAGTCACCATTTGATAAGCCACCTAATAATGAGTAATCACTATATATCAATGAAATAAATGAATGTAAACGAATGAATATGAATGAATGCTTCCCTTGGAAGAACTGTAATGAATTGATACTATTGTAGTTGCCATCTAGTACTTGTTATTTTTTATTCCTATTGTATAGGTTATGATATCAACTAGAATTGTCTAGAATTGATAATTTGATTATTGAACTATTTAATCGTTAAATTGAGCAGAATTATGATGAGGAATAGCACGTATTATCATAGATTGTGTAGACATTGTTGAACCGTCGTGTTCACGATGTTGTTGATGACATCGCAGGCCCAATTGCCCGTGCCGGTCCTGCAGAGGCCGCGCCGCCTGCGGAGGAGGCCAATCCGATTCCTCCAGGAGGATTTATATAATGGATGTGATTGGATATTCGTTGATATCGATATGCGAGTGAGAGAACATGGATAGATACTTTTTGAAGGAAATTATTTTGGGAACATTTTGGAAATACTTTTAGTATATGCATTTTGGAATTGTAAATAGTTGTCACCTGCATTGTATTCGAATATGCAATGGTTGACTTGATTAGTATATGAAATGTGTACATTAAACTTACTGTTGGGTAAAGAAACTGTACTGTTCTTTGTTTTTGTCAATGTATAACTATATTCCGCAAAAATGTACATTTGACATGTGTGTATGTATGTTTATCCCTTGTGGTTCCGATTAACTTCGGTTAATTCGGGGTTTACGGGAGTAAGTATGGAGCAGCGCAATCCGGGGGTCAGTCCGGGGTAATAGGATCTCGGGCCCGGGTCATGACATACTTATTGTATGGGATTATAGCCTAATTTAAATAAATAATAATAAAAAAAAAAAAAAAAAAAAAAAAAAAAAAAAACTAAACTAGATTAAGACAATTTTAAGAGACTTAGTGCAACTAAGAACGAAGTGAGGAACGTTACATTTTGAACAAATCCAGCTTAGGATTTGTGTTTACTGCTTTCACTGAATGTGATATAGATGTGATGGAAGTATAAAGATGTGTATCTTACCTTCCTTATTGTTTTCAGATGGCATCTGGATCGGGGAGTGATAACTTTGTTGAAGTTATCGTCAATGATGGTTCTACACCTTCTCCTCAGACATCGGATGCTAATGCGAGGATGACTGCCATACTAGAGCAGTTAGTAAGGAGCCATGAAGCACAAGTGGCCAAGAGCCATGAGGCTCAGATGGGTATGCAAGCCCAAATTGCCTCATTGTTACAATTGCAGGCTCAATTGCCTGCTCAATTGCAAGTTCCACCTGTACCACCGGTCCAACCACAACACCATGTTGGGACTCAAGTGGTGTTACAGCACGAGGATACGGATCCTCAGGCTATTTATGAGCGATTCCGAAAAAGGGGAGCCACCGAGTTCCATGGGAACGAAAATGTAATGCAGGCGGATGAATGGCTAGAACACATTGAGGATGTGTTTGATACAGTTGTCTGCACTCACAAACAGAGAGTGTTGCTTACCTCTACTATATTTAGAGGTACATCGAAGATATGGTGGAAGAGTGTCAAGGACACGTTTCAAGCTATGACTACACCTGATATATGGGAGACCTTCAAGAAGCAATTTCAGAGAAAGTTTATCCCAGAGCATGTACGGCAGCAAAAAGAAGTAGAATTTCTGAACTTGAAGCAAGGTCGAATGATTGTGGCTGTTTATGTCCATACTTTCTTACAGCTATTTAAGTATGCTACCGAATTGGTGGATACTGAAGCTAAGAAGATTAAGAGGTTCCTCCTTGGATTGAATCCAGAATACAAGGCGATCGTATTGGCTGGACAGAAACCTACGACGTTCGATGATGCCGTTGATAGGGCATATACAGCAGAGGAGGTTCAGAGAGAGAGGGAAAGGGAGGCTGTGGACACCAAGAGAAGTGGTGATTCATGGTTTAAGAAAGGAGGGCAACCCAAGAATAAGCGGCAGAAGCAGAAGTTCATTCCTAGGAGTGAGAGGAATGAGATCAGGCCAGTTTGTGATACTTGTGGAAAAGCTCACAGGACTGAGGCATGCTGGAGGACTACCGGAGCCTGCCTATTCTGTGGTTCTCTAGAACACAGAATGGCACAGTGTCCAAGGGCAAGGAGGGATGACAGAGCTCCATATCAACAGCCTGCTCAAGGACAAGCAGCACTTCTTGCTCCCCCGCAGAGATTAGCCTTGCCAGCTCCTCTTAGACAACAGCAACAACAGCCTCAACGTTAGGGCCAGCAACGTCAATGGCAGAGACAACAACCGAGACAGCAACAACAACCCATCAGGCCACGGATGGCTGGGATGGCTTATGCCGTCAACAAAGAACAAGCTGATATAGCAGTGAATGTGGTTGAAGGTACAATTCTCATAGATAGACCTGCAATTGCATTATTTGACCTCGGTTCCACGCATTCATTCGTAGCACCTGCATTTGCTTGTGACATGCAAAACCGGTTCATGCAGTTGTCCTATGACTTTACTGTGTCTACTCCTTTAGGGAGATAGGTAGTATGTGAATTATATATTCCTCAGTGCATTGTTAGAATTGGAAATGTGTCAGTGCCAGCTAATCTGGTGATACTAGCAATGAATGACTTCGATGTGATCTTTGGCATGGATTGGCTTGCGAAATATAGGGCTTGTTTAGACTGTTTCCGCAAAGTCATCACCTTTAGAGTTAATGAGGCCAATGCCAGTGTACTCTTTGAGGGAGTCCAAAAGAAGTATGATACCAGGCTTGTTTCAGCACTTAAGGCTGAACGAATGATGCGTAGTGGTTGCGAAGGCTACATCGCATTCGTCTCAGAGAAGAAGCGTCTACAGGAATTACGAAACATTCCTGTAGTCTGTGAATTTCCAGACGTGTTTCCAGATGAAGTGCCAAGTTTACCTCCAGCCAGAGAAGTGGACTTTACAATCGAACTAGTGCCCGGTACTGCACTGATATCCAAGGCACCGTATCGAATGGCACCATCGGAGTTGTATGAATTGAAGAAACAGATACAGGATTTGCTTGACAAAGGTTTTATCAGGCCTAGTGTCTCACCATGGGGAGCACCTGTATTGTTTGTGAAGAAGAAGGATGGCACCCTTCGAATGTGCATCGATTATTGGCAGATAAATCAAGTGACTATCAAGAACAAATACCCACTGCCTAGGATTGATGAGTTGTTTGATCAACTCGAGGGTGCATCGTATTTCTCCAAGATTGATCTCCGATCTGGGTATCATCAGATTCGGGTTAAGGATCAAGATGTACATAAGACTGCATTCAGGACTCGTTACGGCCACTACGAATTTTTAGTGATGCCTTTTGGTCTAACCAATGCACCTGCAGTGTTTATGGCCTTAATGAACCGGGTGTTTGTTTCCTATCTGGACCAATTCGTCGTAATCTTTATCGACGATATACTGGTCTAGTCGAAGTCGAGATGGAGCATTCACGTCATTTGAGGACAGCCTTACAGACACTGAGAGAGAATCGGTTGTATGCAAAACTGAAAAGTGCGACTTTTGGTTGCAACAGGTTGCATTTTTTGGTCATATCATTTCCGGAGATGGATTAGCGGTTGACTCAGCTAAAATCGAAGCAGATACCAATTGACAGAGTCCGAAAAATGTGCCGGAAGTTCGAAGTTTCTTGGGATTGGTGGGCTATTATAGGAGATTTGTCAAGGACTTCGCAAGGATAGTATCGCCGTTGACGAAACTGACTCGAAAGAGCACTTCCTTTGAATGGAATGATGCATGTGAGTCTAGTTTTCAGACCTTGAAGCAAAAGCTGATTTCAACCCCATTCTTGTCTTTACCCGATGGAAGAGGAGGATTTGAGATTTACTCAGATGCCTAGTATATTGGATTAGGTTGTGTATTGATGCAAAACCGTAAGGTTATTGCCTATGGTTCACGGCAGTTGAAAGAATATGAGAAGAACTATGCCACTCATGACTTAGAGCTCGTGGCGGTTGTATTCGCATTGAAGCAATGGAGGTATTATCTGTACGGAGAGACTTTTGAAGTCCATTGCGATCATAGAAGCCTTCAGTATTTGTTCACTCAGAAGGATATTAATCTGAGGCAACGCAGTTGGTTAGAGCTGATCAAGGACTACGACTTTCCATTCAAATATGTACCTGGGAAGGGTAATGTAGTGGCTGATGCTTTGAGTCGGAAATCTGCTGACTTCGCATCATTAGTTGGTGAATGGAACCTGATCGAAGAATTCAGAGATCTGGATGTGTCTATTGAAATGGTGAATGATAGAGTGATGGTTGCAGCGATGTCTGTATTCGAACCAGCTCTCATCAAGCAAATTAAGGATAGGCAGTTTGAAGATCCTGAACTAGTGAAAATCAAGGACAACATTGCATCTAGGCCAGATTTCGTGTTGGTAGAAGGAGTTCTTTATTTTAAAGACCGATTATGTATACCAGCACACGAGAATTTAAAGCATGCAGTGATGTTTGAAGCTTATCACACCAGATATTCTATGCATCCTGGAAGTACAAAAATGTATAGAAATCTTAAAGATAGGTTTTGGTGGAATAACATGAAGCGAGATATAGCAGGTTACGTCTCTTCCTGCTTGACTTGCCAACATGTGAAGTTTGAACATCGGAAGCCACCAAGATTACTCCATCCACTGAATATTCCTAAGTGGAAGTGGGAACATATCACCATGGACTTTGTATATGGTTTACCGAGGACGAAAAAGCAACACGATGCCGTATGGGTAATCGTTGATCGTCTTACGAAGTCCGCACACTTCCTTCCAATCAGAAAAGACATAGGCTTCAGTGATATGTCCAGATTGTTTATCAAAGAAGTGACTCGATTGCATGGAACACCGGTCTCGATTGTCTCCGATCGGGATAGCAGGTTTGTATCCGCATTCTGGCAGTCATTTCAGAACTCCATGGGCACTAAACTTCGGTTTAGTACTGCTTATCATCCACAGACAGATGGACAATAAGAACGGACCATACAGACACTAGAAGATTTACTCCGTGCCAGTGTAATTGATTTTGGGAGTGATTGGGATGACTATTTAGCGTTGTGCGAATTTGCGTACAACAACAGCTATTACTCCAGCATTGAAATGGCACCGTTTGAGGCATTGTATGGTCGAAAGTGTAGGACTCTAGTGTGCTGAGAAGAAGTTAGAACTCGGAGTTTCCATGGTCCCACGATCATTGCTGAAACAGCAGAAAAGGTTCAGAGAATACAAGACAGACTAAAAGTTGCAAGATCAAGGCAGAAGAGTTATGCTGACAATCGTCGGCGTGATCTGGAGTTTGCAGTTGATGATTTAGTCTTTTTGAAGACTTCCCCAGTCAAAGGCACTATTCGATTCAGTCAGAAAGGGAAGCTTTCTCCCATATTGGACCTTTCAAGGTCATGAGCCGAATTGGTAATGTGGCTTATCGCCTAGACCTTCTAGCAGAACTCTCCGGTATCCACAATGTATTCCACGTTTCGATGCTTCGAAAGTATGTGGCCGATCCTTCACATGTCATCCATCACGAAGAGATCCAAGTGTTACCGAACACCACATATGTTGAGAAGCCAATTCAGATTATTGATACCAAGGAGGTAGTCTTGCGTACGAGGATGATAAAATGGGTCACAGGTCCTTTGGGATCATCACGAACCTAATGAAGCTACGTGGGAGCTTGAAAAGCAGATGGCTCAGAAGTATCCCGAACTGTTCGTTCAGGTAATTTAAATTTCAAATTGCTTAACTAACTGATATTAAATTGTATTGCATTCGGAGGACCGAATGGTTCTAAAAGTTTAGGGGAATTGATAGGCCCCGCCCCGAGTTAATCCAGATTACCTCTAATTAATTGAAATTAAAGCTAATTAATCACATTTAAGGAGACTAGTGAGGGTTAATGACTAAGCTCAATGAGATTAGTCCCCCAAATGAACTTAATGAAGTGATAATAAGGAGATTAAACAAATTGAATGAGAGTTAGACTTAAACAAAGGAGACAAGGACTTTTTCGTAAATACGGATTTACGCGTATTTTATCGAATACGGAAACTCTTGATACCAACACGCGTATCTCGACGAGTACGTTAACTTTCGTAATAGGCTCGAAGTCATTTGACAAGGAATTGGCCAAGTGAGCCTTCATTTGACTTGAATTGAAAGTAGGTGAGAAATGGAGGGTTTAGTTGCAAAGAGAGCTTATATAAAAGAAATGAACTTCTTTGAGTTCATTCCACCCAACTCCATTGTAGTAGAAGCCCTAGACACCCATTCCTCCTTCCTTCTTCCATTCTTCTTCATCAAGAGAAAGATCTGGAGTGTTTCAAGTGGGTTTTGAAGAAGTTTCATCTCCTTCATCTTCTTCCTCATCTTGTTTTCCATTTTGGAGTGTCAAAGCTTGAGAAAGAACTCAAGAATTCCTTTTCTTGGAGCTACAAGTGAGTACTTAGATCATTTTAAGAGCTTTGATGTTCTAATAAATGGTTTGGAGTAGTAGCTAGCACAAATAACTTATAGAGATATGTTTTACATGTTTTCATAAATTAGGGTTTGAATTGGGGATTTTAATATCAAGGCAAGCTAACTAAAGAGGGTTTTCTTGCTAATTAACCTTCCACAAGGCAAGTATAAGCATTGCTTGTTATTAGATGCTATTTGGTATAGTTTTCTATTGATTTTGTTATGATTATGAACTCAGCCCTATTTGTTGTAAATTTAATTTTGTGTATGGGTTGATTGAATGGATTGGAAGATGTTGTTTTGGAGATGGTATTTTAGAAGGGAACAGGAGGTTCCATGTATTGTGCAAGTTGAGAATGAATGGGAGTGAAAATGGCTTCAACAAGGAGCATCAGGCTGCTGTTTCGGAGACTAAATAGCAAGGGGTCTCGCTATAGCGAGCTGGCCCACTGGGCCCAACAATGGCAACTTCAAAATGCCATAACTTTTGAACCGTATGTCGGATTTTGGACTTCTACATATCGTTGGAAAGCTCTTAGAACGTAGAATCTAATGGTCTACATATCCTAGTAATTGGAAAACTCAAAGTTGGGTCCAAACAAAGGTGATTCTAATTGAATAAGGAAAACTCATTTGATGAGTGTAAATAGGTCTATAAATTAGTCTATAGACTATTTATAGTATAATTGAGGTTTTTGGACTATAGAAGGAGTATTGATGAGTTTGAACCTTATTTCAGTGTTGTGTGCTAATCTTTCATTTGTTATAAACCTTCATAGGTGATAATTAAGGGGACTCTAATGCACATTCTATCTAATGTGATGTTCATCGAAAATGACACGTGCACTCGATAACCAAGTTTTACACTTAAATGAATGGTTTGAATTATGAATAGTTTTGAATAGAGAAACTGAATTGAATAGAGTTTATTAATTTGATTCGATTTGAGTCTTGTCTGGCACTACATAGTAATTACCTAAGCTCATTATTGAGCTGAAATGAAATAATGAGATTAATTAATGAAATGAGTAATCAACGAACAATCCTACTGCAGTAGATGGATGGGGTGTTCCGGAGCTCCGTGGTGATGCCAGTGATCTTTGATGAAGACACTGGTAAATCCCACACATTGGACTGAAAAGTCACCATTTGATAAGCCACCTAATAATGAGTAATCACTATACATCAATGAAATGAATGAATGTAAACGAATATGAATGAATGCGTCCCTTGGAAGAACTATAATGAATTGGTACTATTGTGGTTGCCATCTAGTACTTGTTATTTTTTATTCCTATTGTATAGGTTATGATATCAACTAGAATTGTCTAGAATTGATAATTTGATTATTGAACTACTTAATAGTTAAATTGAGCAGAATTATGATGAGGAATAGCATGTATTATCATAGATTGTGTATACATTGTTGAACCGTCGTATTTACGGTGGTGTTGATGACATCGCAGGCTTAGTTGCCCGTGTCGGTCCTGTAGAGGCCGCGCCGCCTGTGGAGGAGGCCAATCCGATTCCTCCTGGAGGATTGATAGAATGGACGTGATTAGATATCCGTTGATATCAATATGCGCGTGCAAGAACATGGATAGAAACTTTTTGAACGAAATTATTTTGGGAACATTTTGGAAATACTTTTAGTATATGCATTTTGGAATTGTAAATAGTTGTCACCAGCATTGTATTTGAATATGCAATGGTTGACTTGATTAGTATATGAAATGTGTACATTAAACTTACTGTTGGGCAAAGAAACTGTACTGTTCTTTGTTTTTGTCAATGTATAACTATATTCCGCAAAAATGTACATTTGACACGTGTGTATGTATGTTTATCCCCTGTGGATTCCGATTAACTTCGGTTAATTATGGGTTTACGGGAGTAAGTATGGAGCAGCGCGACCCGGGGGTCAGTCCGGGGTAATAGGATCTCGGGCCCGGGTCGTGACATATATATTGGACAAGATTTCTAAAATTGAAAGCTTTCAAATAGGAAACTAGATCCTAACTTCATCAAAACTGGAAACTGTATCTTAACCTAAATAAATTTCTAATTAAAATCCAAGGTACAACTCATAACTACCAAAATTCTAATGGAAAGAAAATCCACTTTTCTTTGGATGATTTGTCTCGAAATCTCCTTGTCCGAGCCTGAAATTTGGGTCGCGGTTTTGGCTAGGTTGGTCCACTGGATTTGCATCATTCACTCTTGGGTTGTAAAAGAGCTCGACCTCGATCTTTTCTACTATAAACATGTCAAACTTGCAGTGCCTCCTTTGTAACACCTGACCTTAATCCTTTCTTTGATAGTTCTGGCTTCATGGGACAACGTGTAATGAGTTTTCCATCTTTAATAAATGTATATCTGTTATCTCTCTCATCTGATGGATTCCATTCTCGTCAGACAACCATAGCCTCCCAAGTAAGAAATCCTTCACATCTATCTGCACAACATCGCACCACACTTTGTCCTGACAATTATCATTGATAGTAAATGGAACTTGGCACCTATGTCATCTTGCACTTCATTGCCTGTCATCACCAATCGAAAAACAATATAAGGTGGAGGGTTTTTGTATAGCCTTTGCTATTGCCTGTTGGTGTACTTCTTGTAACACCACCCTTTGGACTCATCAGAACTTTAGCATTGGAGCCGCAAGAGATCAACTTGCTCTACGGTTTTTTTTTTCTCCTTTTGTTTCTATGGTCAACTTCTCCTTAGATTCTGGCTCGCCATGCTCTTCAACCTCTTGTTCTTCTACCACATGTACCGAAGCTTTTGGAGGTTGTGCAGACATTTGAATGATAAATGACCTCCTTCACGATGGTGATAACACACCGGTGAGTAGTTTTGTTTCTTTTAACCTTTTGTTTTTCTTTAACAAGAGATCTTGAGGGGAGGAAAAATTAATTCGATCATGGCCTATCACTCTTTGCCAAGGATGCTTAGAACGAAAGGGTTGCAGACCCCTTTCTTCATATGTTAAGTCTCTGCCCCGAGGGTCGTTTTCCACAAAGATTCTGGATGGAGCCCTGCCTTCTCTCTACAGGTCTTTTCTCTTTCCTTTATTTTTAATTGAAAAATTCTAGTTCTTTCATGCCAAGGAATGTGGGCAATCCCTTACACTCTTTCCTCATTCCATTTTATGGGAGGGACAAAGACTGCTTTTTTTTTTTTTTTTTCTCATTTCACGTGAAACGAAAACTATGAAAGGAATTGTTCCTTTTTCTTCTTCCTTTCTTCGATAGTACTCGTCAACCCTCTTCCTTTGTTTGATGACCAAAGGGGCTCCTTCAAATCTGCAGATTGTTGGTAAAGAACATGAACCTTTTATACCAAACTGATGCAAGCCCTTTTGGAGAGGGCTTGATAGGGAATAGGTAAAAGTGTCAAAGCACAAAATCGCCATGAAGGGAAGTGTATTAAACTATTAATCTCCAAATCTCAAAAAAAAAAAAAAAAAAATCTGTTGCTTTGCATCCACATATATAGGAAACAAGACCCCTAATAATATAAGTTTTCATACAGGAAACTAGATCCTTAATAAATCAAAACCATAGTTATCAAATTCGTTTCGGTTTCGACGAAATGTCTGAATTTGTTCGTTTCGAAGGCAAAACCAAACCGAACATCCCGCTTGAAGATGTTTGGTTCAGATTTCATTTGATTTCGCCCGATATATAGGGTTTCGATCCAAAACTCCTAATTTCGGACGAACTATGTCCGAATCTGTCGATTCGGACAAATCAAGGGGCCAAACATTAAAAGAAGAAAAAAAAAATGGATGAACTATATTTGGGCATTTGAACAAATCTGAACAAATAAAGGAAATCATTGTACATACCTTTTTGGGTGATCGTTTGTTCCATCTTCTTTGGTAGCATGGAACCTTCTATCTATAAATTGAACTCGAACCACAGAATCTTCTCTTGCCCTATTTTCATTTTAGATTGTTCACTGCCGAAGCAAAAGTGTAAATCCTTGCCCTTGCCGTGATTATCTTCCTCCATTTCCACCCTTGCCGAAGGTCATCACTGCTGCCCAACTCGGATTTCCTTGCAAAATCTTCTATCTATTTCTACGTCTTTTTTTTTTTTTTTAAACAAAAAATGAGAATTGATTAATATACAACATGACACAAGATCCTCCATTATGCACCCATTGCATTTATGCCATGCATAGATCCAATGGCACAATGATCGCCCCCCCTTTTGTGGTGGGTCCACATTATTTCCTCCTTATGGCAGGTCTTATCTATGAGTTGATTAAAATTTGGCTCAAGAAAATTTTGAAAATGGTGTTGCCTTATCAAGAAAGGGTATTCTTGGAAACAAATGTAATTTGTTAAATGCTTGGCTGGCAAGAACTACAAGAAGATGTCACTATAATATCCCATTGGAATTGGCTGACGTGGAGTGCCTTTATTGGACCGGGCAAGTTGCTGTGCTGGATCCCTCCCCATTCTGCATTGATGAATGCTTCTTTGTAAATTTCCTACAAACAAGGCAATGAAAAGATTTTCCACCTAAACTCTTACGCTACTCTTCCATGGATTAAATCCATACATATTTTTTTGTATAGAAGGCCCACCTCTGATCAATTCATGTACAAACTACCATGGATTAAATCCATACATATTTTTTTGTATAGAAGGCCCACCTCTGATCAATTCATGTACAAACTACTCTTCCATGGATTAAATCCATACATATTTTTTTTGTATAGAAGGCCCACCTCTGATCAATTCATGCTCTTTGTACACACACACCCTAATGAATTATCATTTGCCCCTGTTTGCCACACAAGCCTTCAAGTGAGGAACCAGTTCAGTCTTGAACATTCTCCTGCATGCACACATAAATGTTCAAAGGAGAACTGGCCTCGAATTCCAATTTTATGCTGCCAACCTGTGGGGCTCACCTGGGATGCATCCTGTTTATGGGGGAGGATGGGATGTGTAGGGAACCTTGAGGATAGGGGTGGGCCAAATATCACTAGATGCGGACAGTCTTTACAATACTGCCTTTGGGGTGGAGCAATGTGTGAAACTGAAACAGATTTGAGACTGGAAAATCCGTTAGGGGTATTTTACAGGATGAGCGGTTCGCCGGTTCCTCATGAAATGGTACTTTCTGATGGGACCTTGTCTTAAAACTGTTCGCTATATTCATTCTTATCAAATGTCATCACACGGAAACAAGTCGAGGAAGATTAAAAATGCCATTCCATGAATTGATTCTGGGGGAAGCCCATCTTAGTGAAATTGGCAATTTGCTTTGTTTCACTGGAAGTAGTAGATGGGATGACTTTGTATTTAGTCTCTGAATTGTTAATCTCAACTGCTGTGTGCTGTTATTTATTTATTTATTTATGATTTTCCTACAGAATGATATGGCAAATATTCAGAAGAAGAGAGAGGAGGAAAAGGTGAATCTTCTCTTCAAATTTTGATTCAGGCAGGTAGTCAATGTCAATCTGACTTTTTTGCGGTTCTTGAAATAAAAATACATTTATGCGGTTTTGACAGGCGCTAAAGGAGCTGAGAGCGAAGGCTTCACAGAAAGGATCGTTTGGTGGTGCAGGGCTCAAGAAGAGTGGCAAGAAATGAGTCGCAACTCTCTGCGCTTGGTGGTGTTGATTACCTCATGGTCTGGTTGGATGTGTGAGATTGGGATGGACCAATGAACATTTCTTTGGAATGTTTCATAGTTGGGAACTAATTCCCATATAATGGTTTTTCTGTGTTATGTTTGAGTTCCATATCACATTTTCTGGTTTCAAGACCATATGTTGCTCTTATGCATGGATGTTCTTATACACTAAAGAGTTACCTGCCTCCAGCCCTTTTAACATTCAAAGGGGTGGTGACCCTTGAGTTTACTCAGCTTGGTCCTATGAGACCTGACCGAGTTGGACTAAGTCGCTCCTGAGCCCAATAAGCTTTATGAAAAAAAATGAAAAGTATCAAAAATAATATAATAAATAGAAAATTATGTTTTATGAATCTGGAGAGTTATAAGACTTACTATGTTTTACTCGTTTAACAATGATTAAGTAGCAACACACAAACACCTATGTTTATGTTTCACTCAGATGAATGACACCTTCAGTATTTTTATGTCTAGATCTTCAAAAACTGTGATTTTGATCTTCCAGAATTGATGCAAAATGCCATTAGAGCTCTCAAAACTTCTCCCAACAGAATATTGGGAAATAGAGTGAGTTATAGTTGAAAATCTAAACTCATTTGACTCACGGTTACTAGATTTGGCCCATTTTAAAAACCATGACAATCACCTTCAGCAAATATAAATGCACTTGCCGGGTAACTGAGTATCAATGTTCAAATAGGGCTTTATAAGGCCTGGGTCTGCCAAATTCCCTAAAGCAGGCTGAGCCCCCATGGCTAATCTTTCTAATTTGTATTGAACTGTTGGTCTTGTATTGCAAGTTCTGCTATGTGATGAACATTATAGAGAGCAAGCTCTTCACATGGAAGTCTTAAGGGCTCTTTTGATTCTGCATTCCTAGTTATGTCTTTCCCTTCAGCTCTTGTAGATTCCTATCCAATAACTACAGTTTTGATTCCAGTTTTCTCTCACATCTGCTTTAGGAGACACAACATAAAGTGAAGGTGCTGATGCAAAGAAACTAAGCTATGCTTTTCACTGAGAGTATCTAAATTCATCTACCACTACTTGGTGGTAAGGTTGTAAACGGGTAGGTTTGGTCCGGGTCCATAGGGGACCTGTAACCAAAACCGTTAAGGAGAGGGTGGAATTGAATCTAGACCTGGAACCATTTCGGAACAGGTTTCTTGGATTCGGAACTGGAACCAGAATTATATATAGGACGGGTTTGGATCCGGGTCCAGGTCTAGATAAGAATGATATTAAAAAAATATATAGTTTTTAGGTGATATTTTCAAAAATTGAGGTAATATGTCAGGTCTTGCATCCATGGGTCTAAGCCAAGGTGGAACCAGACCCAGACTCATTTACTTATCAGGATCTAAGGACCCAGACCCGATTCTTAACGGGGCGAAATCTTCAGGTAATCAGAGAATCGAGGACCCATTTACATCCCTACTTGGTGGTGCCCACAAGCATCCCATGAGGGCTAAACATTAACATTAGACACTTGATTATAAACCCAATTCCATTGAATGGCTAAGATCATTAACCCCATTGCATGTTGCAACCACTACTTAACATTGAACCTTTCTCTATCAAATGTACTAACACATTCTCTTGAGGGATCTTTCTGTCAACCAAATAGAATCATATTAACAATCGTGTTCTAGGCATATGATTCTCTTTTCTCCTCTCAATCACAGAAAGAAAGCAAATGGTTCTTTCTTTTTCTTTTTTGATAGATGCCTATTCTACAACAGAGCGTGTAGCCTGTTTGAGATATGTATAGAAATAAAATCATGGCCACCATTGCATTGTGTCCAATCAGCCCATCACTTCTAAGGTGGGCTATTGAGATGCAATGTTTTGCTGCCATGAACTATGGCTGGCTACACCTTGTTTCAAAGCCTCTCTCAACCCTTATTCCACTGGATTGGATAAAAAACAAGGTGACTAGAATTACTATTTGATTAAGCCTGCGGATTGGATTCTATCTAACAATAAATCAGTGGGTTGGTCCAGTGGGCCTAGATATTGCTTCATAGTAAGTAGATGTCACTTGTCAATACAGCACAAACACAATGCACTGAGAATATAAAACAATGGTCTAGGCCATTGTTTTGCTGCCATGAACTGTGGCTGGCTACACCTTGTTTCAAAACCTCTCTTAATCCTTATTGGACTGGATTGGATAAAAAAACAAGGGGATAAGGATTACCATATATTTTTATTAAGCCTGCGGATTGGATTCTATCTAACAATAAATCAGTGGGCTTGTCCGGTGGGCCTAGATATTGCTTCATAGTAAAATCTTTAGTATTTTTGAATTTGTGCCTTCAAAATTCATGCTGATACATCCAATATTTAGCAGTATTTTTCCTGGGCTAATACAGGGTCCTATATTGCTACTTGGACCCATGAGTTAAAGGTCACTTTATCAATAGAGAACAATGTACTGGGCATATAAATAAAACAATGGTCTAGGCCTCTTTGTTGCTATTCATAAAATACCTTGAAACCATGATACTGAAACCTTTTATAGGCCCAATTCATAATTGGGTCCAGGTCCTGGTCTCAAAAACCACGGTTTAGGCCCTCAATAACTACAATAATGACTAATCAGATGAAGATTAATAGTATATTTACATAGAGTAATATATTCAGGACTTTAGTTGGGTCGATTGGTTTCCGGCCTAGATCCCAAAATTTTTAATACCAATACGTATAGACATATTATGTATCTACAATCGTCGGGTTTATCCAGCCCAATCTGGGTCCGAGAGTGCTATACATTGGACCCATGTCGGATTCTAGACCCATAACATGGATCGTATGAAGTTATGGGCCTATCTATGTATCCACCATGGATCCAATCCAGACTTGGCCCACTAATACAGATGCCTTGGGCTGGGCCCAAGAAAAGAGCTGATTCCCTCAGCCGTGGATTCTCCACTTCCAAATTCCAATTCCCATTAAAAAGCCCTGTTTGGACTACTTTTCTTGCTCATTTTCATGCCCTCCATCTTCTCATTTCCCAGACTCTCTTTTCTCTCTCACGTCCATTGGAAACTCTTCCAAAGGTAAGAAAACCCCATAACCCAGTTCATATTTCCTACCCCAGATCTTGATTTCCATGCTGTTTTCTTCAATGGGTCTGATTGGATGAGAAAATAGAGGTGGAGTGGAGAAAGCCCTTGAACATGAACACTTTTTCTCCACATCCATAAGACCCATTTGAGAAATCCCATGTCTTGAATTCACTGCCTGTTTTACTGCTTTCTTGATCTTTGTCATTAGTCTGGAATCTTTGGGTTATTGGAGGAGAGAAAACTCTTTCCTGATTTATGGCAATCTGTTTTTTTCTTCTGATTGATTGGAAACCAGGATAGGATTTTCTCTGGGGTAAAAGTACCTTGTGTTACTTTAAGTTGGACTCAACAGGTTAAGGACCGAGTCAACTCAGGCGAGTCTAGTTGATTTTTAGCTTAATTACTAATGTGTAGAAAACTTTAGATTTTTTTTTTTTTTTTTTGAAATGGATGATGTAGAAAAGCTGTAATTTTGATCAATTTTAGATACTTCTTCATGTAAAAGTTCAATAAATGCATTAATCCAAGCTGTTGAAACTCGGGCTTGGGCTCAACTTGGCTGGCCGAGGTGTAGAGTCAACTTGGTGAGTTGGCTCGGGAGGTGTGTCAATTGTTGTTTGATTTTAAAAATTTTGAAGTTTTAGTAAGTAATTGAAAAAAGTATAAGCAAAGAAATAGAAAAAATAAAAAGAAAATGAGATTAGAACTTTGAAAAAACAAAAAAAATATAGGCTATGCTAATTATGTCGTTAAATTATTGAATAATTAAGATTCTACTAATTGCAATGCTAGGCTTAAGGTGTTCTAGTGGTATTGATACTTTTTTTTTTATTGCCGCTGGTCCGGGAGTGATGTTTTAACTTGAGGATGCAAGGATCGATCCGTGGGCATATGTGTGAAACTAAGGTGTCAGCACGACTCAATCATGAATATGTTGGCAATACCTTTATATCTAATAATTGAAGAAGAAATACACACCTTAAGGGCTGTAATGTTACAGTTTCTGTTTTTTTTTTGGATTGGTTTGTAATGCTATAGATCAGGATAGGATAAAAGAAAATATTAATGGTTATAGTTATTATCAAGGTTGGAAAACTTAGTGAGTTTGAATCTTGACTCTACTGAGTTACCTCGTTTTGACGAAGGATCGAGTGAAATATAGGGTAAACTGGGCCGAGTCAAATATAAGTAATTAATTCTTGAGGTTTGGAGTTAGCATTTAAAAATGATTGATTGAAATATAATAAATTTTCTAATTTGAATCTATTATTATTAATGCATGCGAATAAATGTATATCTAAATTTTATAAGTAATTGACCTATTTTTAAATATTTTTCAAACAACCATGACTCTCCCAAGTCCTTGAATCGATTCTCTTTTGAGTCAACATATTGGAGTAGGACGAGTTGAGTTTGAGCACGAGTTTTCCAACTTGGTTATTATAAAGATTGCTTTCATGTCTTTGATGGTAGCCTGATTCTTGAGCTTGAGAGGCGCGTGGTTTTCCTATCGAAGATAGATGGTGCAGGATGAGCCAAGCCCAGGCCCATGACTTATGGGTCAACCTCATCCAAGCCCATTGGATCAGCCCACAGCCCAATGGGACCAGTAGGTTGTTTTGGTGTGGATTTTTGCATTGATTAGGTTTCTTTAATTTAGTTTTTTTTTAAAGAATGGTTTGGTTTAAGTAAGGTAATTCCTTTAGTATGTTTCCTTTCTTGGACATCCAACCCTTTCCTATAAGTGTGTTTTCCTCCTTTTGATAGAGACACCTCTAATCATTGAATAGAAGATTTCCAGTTTCCCTTTGATTTGTGTTTGTTTCTCTAATCATGCGTGTTATTATGTGTGAAATCCATCTGGATTCATCCAGCCCCCATTTGCGGAGTTGGTCCATCTCATTCTCGAGATCTGGGCTGCGTCAATAGACGGAGTTTTGTAATACTATTAGAAATAGGATGTGAAAGAGAGGAATAAAGTTGGGAAGAATGAAAGTTATGGAGAGCAGATGTAGCTTTTATTTTTCTATTAACATGAGTGGGACTGTTTATGAATTTTATCATTAAAAGGAAGCAATGTTAAGTTAAGCTTGAAATAATAAGTGTAGCCTTAGAATAGGGTTTTGAATTTAAAAATAAAGAAGGAGAAAACGAAAGTGCTTGACTTTTTTAAGTCACATGAGTTGCCTGAGTCAACAAATCAAACACATGACTCGGCTGAGTAATGAGCATGCAAGAATCAAAACACTGACTCGACTCCTTGATTCTAATGAGCTAAGTCAACTTGGCCAACTTCGGCCTAATATGACAAGTTAAATGTCTTCATATTTTAAGATTAGGGCATATTGACATGAATCTGTTCTACTTTTTATTGGTTTTGAGTTTGTTATCAGAATGCCATATTTTCAAATTAATGTCATTTATTAAGAAATAATTCATTAACCATGTTCCTTTTAAAAATGTTAATCTTTAATGAAGATGGAACTCACATTAACAAACACTTCATGGTCTATAGCTTCCTCTCTTTGGCATTAATTGTTATTATAAATAACCATTCAAAAAAAATTTTGTTATTATAAATACTCGATAACAAATTTAGGCAATAAAAAAAAATGTTTTACTGGTTAAATGTTGTCTCTCCTCCTTCGTGTTCTCGATTTTGAACCATGATAGCAGGGTGACAATTCCTGACCTGACCCAAACCAATCTGGTAATTCAGGGCTTGCGCACCCTTTTTATTTTATGGTTGATGTTTGTGATTCAACCCATAAATTCGAGCTCGGGGTGATAAATTTTTGCTATTTTGGCAGATTGTATTATGGCCTGCTAGCCTGACCCTCACACATTGGTTAATTAAGGATTCAGGTTGACTGCTTTACTTTCCAATCTTGGTTTAGAATTGATATTTTCAATTGTTGGGTTGAGCCTATGACTTTTGCCCATGTTGTTCAACCGTCTAACAAGACCCAACCAATTGCTACCACTTGATAAGAGATTTTTGTTTTATTAGAAACCAGTTTTTTACAATTCATTTGAGTCTCATACTGAGTCAAGTCCACCAAGATGTGGCAGAATTGGGAAATTCTCCTTGGGTTGTGCACTATGTAAAAGTATTTTTCTCAGGGAATGCAACATGTAATCATAAAATACCTAACCCCCAGAATTGGGAAATTCTCCTTGGGTTGTGCACTATGTAAAAGTATTTTTCTCAGGGAATGCAACATGTAATCATAAAATACCTAACACACCACACCCCCCCCCCCCCCCCCCCCTCCCTCTCTCGGATTAATATATTCTATCTGTGAATGAAACTAGAGTTTTCTTTTGAGTTAATGGAAGGTTATTTTAATAGTTATGGTGGTTATTCCAGAGTGGTGATGAGTAGAGGGGTGGGATTTATGTTTGAATATAGTAAATTGTGAGTATTTTCAAATTTGTGGATAAATATGAAAAAATAATTGATTTCATTGAAGCTCTATATAGGCTTGTATTTTGTTCTTCTCCTCCATGTGTGGCTGTGAGTGTTGGGCTAGTGTGAACTTTGGTTCAGTTCTTTGGGAAGTGGTCTTTCCTGCATTTTGAATATCAGCCCTTGTTGTTATTGATATATTGAGTTGTTTTGCTCACATATTCTTATTCCTCCCCAGTTGTAGTTCTTGTCAATTTTACACCAAAGAAATGGCATCGAGCATAGAAGGTGGAAGGAGCTTTGCAAGAAGGGACCAGCTGTTGAAGATACAAGCTGAGTCTCAGAGGAGATGGGAAGAAAGTGGCGTTTTTGAGGCCGATTCGCATGAGAAGCCTCCTGAACCTGGTGAAAAGTTCTTTGGCAATTTTCCTTATCCATATATGAATGGCTCACTCCACTTGGGTCATGCATTTTCCCTCTCCAAGCTTGAATTTGGTGCTGCTTATCATAGACTAAGAGGTTGCAATGTGTTGTTGCCTTTTGCTTTTCATTGCACTGGAATGCCAATTAAGGCTTCTGCTGATAAACTTGCACGGGAGATTCAAGAATTTGGAAACCCACCTATATTTCCTTCTACTGAGGATGACAACACTGTAGAAGTTAGTACTGAGAGTGAACAAGTGGAAGAAAATGTGGAGCAGGTTGAACCTGATAAATTCAAGAGCAAAAGGTCTAAAGCAGCTTCTAAGTCAGGTGGAGATAAGTCTCAGTGGCAGATCATGAAGATGTCGGGCATTCCTGAGAGTGAGATTGCTAAATTCCAAGACCCATATCATTGGTTGACCTATTTCCCACCTCTTGCGAAAGAAGACTTGAAGGCTTTTGGTTTGGGTTGTGATTGGCGGCGCTCTTTCATCACTACGGACATGAATCCATTCTACGATTCCTTTGTCAAATGGCAGATGAGGAAGTTGAAGGCATTGGGGAAGATTGTTAAGGATACGAGATACACAATTTATTCTCCCTTTGACGGACAGCCATGTGCTGATCATGACAGAGCTTCAGGTGAAGGCGTTCAACCACAGGAGTATACTCTCATCAAAATGGAAGTGGTGCCTCCTTTCCCTTTGAAGTTGAAAGCATTGGTGGGAAGAAAAGTCTTCTTGGCAGCTGGAACATTGAGACCAGAGACAATGTACGGCCAAACGAATTCGTGGGTATTGCCCAATGGGAAATATGGAGCTTTTGAGATCAACGAAACAGATGTATTTATAATCACAAAGCGAGCTGCACTGAACCTTGCATATCAAAAATTTTCCAAAATTCCTCAGAAGCCAACTTGTTTGCTCGAACTTAATGGACAGGATTTGATTGGATTGCCCCTAAAATCACCGCTTGCTTTCAATAAGATCATATACGCACTTCCTATGCTGACAATTTTAATGGATAAAGGTACAGGAATTGTGACCAGTGTGCCCAGTGACTCTCCTGATGATTATATGGCTTTGCTTGATTTGAAATCAAAGCCGCGTCTTAGAGAGAAATATGGTGTGAAGGATGAATGGGTGCTACCATTTGAGGTTGTACCTATCATTCACATTCCTGATTTTGGGGACAAATCTGCAGAGAAAGTTTGTATTGATTTGAAGATCAAGAGCCAAAATGAGCAACTAAAGCTAGCTGAAGCGAAGAGGCTTACGTACTTGAGGGGATTCACTGACGGAACAATGCTTGTTGGGGAGTTCAAGGGGAAGAAGGTTCAAGAAGTGAAACCTTTGATAAGAAACATGCTTCTAGAAACATGCCAGGCAGTAATGTACAGCGAGCCTGAGAAAAGGGTCATATCCAGATCTGGCGATGAGTGTATAGTGGCTTTCACAGATCAGTGGTACATTACTTATGGGGAAGAAGAATGGAAGAAAAAAGCTGAGGAGTGTTTGTCCAATATGAATCTGTACTCTGAAGAGGCACGGCACGGTTTTGAGCATACCTTGAGCTGGTTGACTCAGTGGGCTTGTTCACGTTCTTTTGGGCTTGGTACACGGCTTCCCTGGGATGAACAGTTCCTCGTGGAGTCATTGTCGGATTCTACCCTTTACATGGCATATTACACCATTGCTCATTTGATACAAAATGGGGATATTTACGGATCAGATACATCTGCATTGAAGCCAGATCAGATGACGGAAGGAGTTTGGGATTTTATTTTCAGTGGAGGGCCATTTCCTAAATCAGATATTCCCACTTCCCTTCTTAACAAAATGAAGCAAGAGTTTCAGTATTGGTACCCGTTTGATCTGCGAGTATCTGGTAAAGACCTGATTCAGAATCATCTGACATTTTGCATCTACAACCACACTGCGCTTCTTCCCAAACATCACTGGCCTCGTGGATTCAGATGCAATGGACACATCATGCTGAACTCTGAAAAAATGTCCAAATCAACAGGTAATTCCAGTATTTTTTTTGCTTTCTGAATGGATGTGGCCTTGAAAATTATGCTACTTTTTTTTTTTTTTTATTCTATCTTTCCTGGCTGTTGATTTATGGGCCTAAATGCCCCATATTATGCTGCTTTTTCCGTTTTGGGTGGATATCTAATCCCCTGTTCTATAGTTCTTTTCATATTATTTACTAATGTATATTGCTGCTGGTGCTTATTAAAAAAACAAACAAACAAACAAAACAGGTAATTTCAGGACTATACGCCAGGCTATAGAGGAATTCTCTAGTGATGCGACTAGATTCGCTTTGGCTGATGCTGGGGATGGAATGGATGATGCAAACTTTGTTTTTGAGACAGCAAATGCTGCTATCCTACGGCTCACAAAAGAAATCTCTTGGATGGAAGAGATACTGGCTGCAGAATCATCTTTGAGGACAGGGCCCCCATCAACTTATGCTGATCGTGTTTTCGCAAATGAAATAAACATTGCAGTCAAGATGACAGAAGAACACTACAACAATTTCATGTTTAGAGAAGCCCTTAAAACAGGCTTGTACGACCTTCAGGCAGCTAGAGATGAATACCGGTTTTCATGCGGGGTAGGAGGCATGAATCGTGACCTTCTGTGGCAGTTTATGGATGTCCAAACACGACTAATTACACCCATTTGCCCACACTACGCAGAACATGTTTGGAAAGAACTCTTGAAGAGGGATGGCTTCGTTGTTAAAGCAGGTTGGCCGACAGCTGATTCACCAGACCTCATTCTCAAAAAGGCTAATAAGTATTTGCAGGACTCAATAGTTTCAATGAGGAAGTTGCTTCAGAAGCAAGTGTTAGGTACAAAGAAAGCTAAAAATGGTGTCCCGACTCTGCTGGCAGAAGAAAACAAGCCAACAATAGGCCTAATCTATGTGAATGAGCAGTATGATGGTTGGAAAGAGACGTGCTTGAGGATCCTTCAAAGCAAGTACGACAGTGCGAGTCGGTCATTTGCATCCAATGAAGAGATACTTGCCACATTGAAGGAAAGCATTACAAATTTTAAGGAGATCCAGAAGAACTGCATGCCTTTCTTAAAGTTCAAGAAGGATGAGGTGCTGTCTGTTGGTCCTCATGCTCTGGATTTGAAGCTACCATTTGGTGAAATTGATGTGCTTCAGGAGAACTCTGACTTGATCAAGAGACAGCTGGGTCTTGAATACATTGAAGTGCTATCTGCATTGGATGATGGTGCTTATAGTAAAACGGGTCCCCACAGGTCAGTGCTAGAAAATAATCCTCCATCACCTGGCAATCCTATTTCCATTTTCTTAAACAGGTCAGAATATTCACCAATCACAGAGGCAGGTGCTTAGATATTACAAATGGTTTTTGCCTATCCAAAAGTTTTATAATCAACTCTTTTTTTTTTTTTTTTTGTGTGTGTGGGCACGCTTGTGGTTGGTGATTTTTCTTGTGGAAGTTGTTTGTGTTGAAAACAGTATTTGTGTCTATTTATAGGTGATTTTGGTTTAATGTGAAAATTAATAAACTCGTATATTTTATCATCTCCTCTTCAATACACAGTGATATATTCTGATTTTTTTTCTTCCCCTCTGATGCATGACTGAACTGAAACTGTTCTACTAGTTTGGCCAGCAACAAGTAGGTTGGCCCACCTTGTGGTTGTGGAGACTGTTTTATCTGTTCTGTTTAATTATTTTGGTTGACCATTTTATGCTTCCTTTTTCTTTAAATGCTTAGATGTTGATTGTGCTTTCTTGAAAATGGAGGACCGGGGCACAAAATTCAGTAACGATTGTTGTGGGAACAAGATCGTCTAACTAGACAGTTGATTGTTGTGCTCTCATGTGTTTCAACATTTAGATCATATCATGTGTGCACGTTGATATATGGAAGGATTTGTGTTAAATGTAGGTGACTACAGTTAGTCACTTTTCCATTTTTAGAACTCATCAGACTCAACTTGGAACAAAGTGATAGGTCCCAATTGATACTATTCGTCATAAAAGGTTTCAGTGCATGCACATGAGAGAGAGAGGATTAGGTTTTTTTATTTTTTTGCGCGTGCGCAGCTTCTTGGTCTATATATGTATAAATAAGCATTTTAGTCATAGCTTGTTAAGAGTTTGATAGAGAACTGTTTTATGCCAACTTTAAGTTGATTAGATAAGGCTATGATGATGTTTTTTTTGCTTATTTTTCCTTGATTTCTGAACTGTTTTATGCCAACTTTAAGTTGATTAGATAAGGCTATGATGATTATTTTTTTTTGCTTCTTTTTCCTTGATTTCTCTTGATGTACATTTGGTGAGAATTTCACAATGCCTAGGAACTTTCCAATCCATGTAAGGTCATTAATGTAACTGTTCAATCTCCATGCCACAATTCCTAATGATGACATGATTTCTTTGCTGCTCCATAGATCTCTTAATTTTTCTGAATTGAGAAAATATGATTGGGTTTGATGGTTTTGCATATACTATTTTTTTTTCTTTTTTTTATATAAAGAAAATACCCCTTCCATTTTCTTATTGGTATTTAAACTCATGTTTGTTTTTTGGTAAAAAAAATTAAATTTTTGTAGCACTCAATGTATTCGTATGTTTGATGAATTCATGGAGATTGAAATTTCATTCTTCTAACTAGGAAAGATCTTTACTGTAAGTGGATGCCTTCCTACAATTGAAGCTATTGAATGCATCAGGTTTCTTTATACTTAAAACTATCCCTACATTGAGGACTAGTTTGTATAACCAGAGGATTTCACGCTCCGCGCCGGTTTCTATTTACACTAATCTTGTATTCCCAGCCCTCATTGAAATCAAATTCCTCTATATCGAAGAAAATGGGTTCATCATTTTTCCTTTTTCGCAAGGCAAATGTGTCATACCAAAAAAAATAATGCTGGAAAGTTAAAAAGCAGAACATTTTTCACTCTATCTCAATCCTCTAGTCTAGCAAATGCTCAGTGAACTGATGATCATTGATCCTGATTGATTTGGGGGCTTATGGTTTTGGAGAAGAATCAATAAACCTGGCCCGACTGGATGCCCAAATGTTTATATGTTGACGTAATGAACCTAAAAGAGAGTTTTTCTCTTGCAGACGTCCGCACAAGACCAGACTTCATGTGTGAAAATCATTCCTCCTGGAGCCCGGAGGGCCTACCCTGCATTAGTAGATGAGATTGATTTTCATGCATAGCATTTGGTGAGGACGTCCATGGGAGAAAATTTCGCACATACCAAATGTACGCTTAATGGGTCAGGTTTTGCTAAGAGGTACCTCGCTTATGGATGGTAACTCATACATGAGAGGTAAACTCTAAGCCCCTTGTAGGGTCCACTTGGATGCATGTCAATTGTGGGAGGATAGTGTGATGCAAAGTTCTCGTTGAGAACGTGATTTTGAGCAAAGGCTATCTCAATTAGATCATCAAAACCATTGATTTGGGGTCCTTGTTTCCCGATTTCTTAAGTTAATTTGCCAAATAAAAGGAAAAAACTTAATCCACGAAGAAAAGTTTTTATTAATCTCCAAAAACTACTGTGTTGTAATGCATATATACATAGGAAAACAAAACCCCTAAAATCAAAGACTCCTAATGGAAGTAGGAAAGTTATCCTAATCACAATTCATTGAAGAAATAAAATCCTAGATGAAGAAGGAATGCTTAGTCTTAGGACTTCCCATCATTAAACCCCCTTCTTAAGGTCCTACATGTGGGCCATGGGCCTGCCCACGTTGGCCTACAAGCTTTGGATATGCATTTCTGCACTGCACCCAAATTACCTAAAAATCTAATTAATTATCAGTAACTTTGATTGCCTACAATTGATCATTTTGCAGGAACAAAACTAGTGGAAAAGTCTATGTGTGGATAAGGATTGGTTGAATAAGAGATGGTCCTTTGTCTTCTTATTTTCCAACGAAGGAAAATTTACTGCTTGCATGGTATTTAAAGTTCCAGGATTCTAAGAAATGTATTCCTATCACAATGGATAAATTTGAAGAAGTAAAAGTGATGATCCACAAATGGCTATCAAATATTCTCTCTTATGGAAAATGATTACCAACTATAATCCTAGTAAATCAAATTCTAGAAAAAGTAGCGTCCCATTTGCATCTCCACCATAAATCCGTCTTCTTTCATTTCTTTAAAAATTGTTTGTTTGCAAACATTTACAAATGCAAATGATTCACATGTGTCAAGATTATTTATCATTATGTTTGTTTTCAATCATTTGCATAGAGATGTGAAAATAGTGAGTGAACGAGGTCATTGACCACACAACATTTTCATACCAAAATAAGTGAAAAAGTGAACCACACCCCCACTTGCAAAAAGGGCACCAGTACACTTTTTACTGATTGCATTCTTGTGGAGCCCGTGAGCTGCCTTTACTTTATCTCATCTTGTGGACCCTATATTTGTAATCAAAGTTGTTCACTTATTGTTAGTGAACTAATAGCCCCAATATATTGAAGCTGATTGTCTCAAATTTTCATGATTTTGAGTAATTTGTGATAAGGCCCAACCTATAAATCTAAGTTTTTACACTTACATGGGCCCCCAATTCTTGATCCCAACCGTCCAATATTTTTGTATTAATGATAAATATCAAAAAGCCTTTAGTTTTGTATCTTAATGCTTAATGGATTTTGAGAAATTTATTATAAAAAAAAAACCAAATAAATCTAAAACCATTAGATATACTCATTTATTCATGTGAAAATATTGATCGTGGCAAACATGATAATGCAGTACATGTGTATAATATTTACATATGTAAATCTTATTTTCCTATCACATGTATGGTCCAATTTATCATAAATAACAAGAATTGGAAGTTTATAAATCTCATCATCAATCAAATCTCAAAAAGTTCAAGAGGTGAAGTGAAAAAAATGAAAAATAGAAAACAGTGGTCCCGGCGGGGCTCGAACCCGCGACCTTCGGCTCATAAGACCAACGCTCTAACCAACTGAGCTAGGGGACCTTACAATTGATACAATTTTTCAATTTAAATTATTTAACTTATTATTTCATCAACTGAGTTTCTTATCAATAAGGTCAAGTGGCATTCACAGCTCATTGCATTAAGACCTCTAATGCCCAAGGGCCATAAATGGGCTCATTCCCTTCGAATGGAATGGTCTCCCTTGTCCACTCTTTGGTTCCATAAAAAAAAAGCCGAGCGTTATGAAAATCATTGATGACTATTAGGTGGTACGGTAAAATTGGGCAAGAACAACAAAAAAACTGATGGACCACTTTAGCAAATGTACTAATAGAGTCAAGTGAAGTATAGTTGATTTGGAAGAAACAATAAAATATAAGTGGGTTATTATGATATTTTATTTTTAGTTGTTTGTTATGGAATCTTTTTGACTTTTTGCATGGGAGAGTGGAGGTTTTTTTTTTTGTGTTTTTTTAGTGGATAAAAGTGGTGTTTTTTTTTACTTTCTTTTTTTTTTTTTTTGAAAAAGATGAAGGGGGTTTTGAATTAAAATGCTTTTAATGTGACGTCTTGACGGATAAATAAAAATTTTACTTGACTTTTACTATGTTAGTAAAGTGCCAAACTAGCCTGCGTTTGAAAAAGATAGATCCGTGAGTTTTGACTTGAAACACAAGTGAACTCTTCAAAAGAAAATAGTAGTTTAACAACAGGCCTGAGAGCAAACCCAAAAGAAAATTTCATGTTCTTCTTGCTGTTGTTCTACTTTTCTTTTTTTTCTTTTTTTTGTTGCTTAAATGATAAATAGCTTATGACCCAAGATGCCTGATCCGGACCAAGCCCAGATACACCAACCGTTGAGAATGGAGCCCTTCAAATCAACACTATATCACTTGAAAATGATACATTTTTGCATCCACATGAAGATGCATCCCAGATTCGCCACGGGCAGGCAGCAAAGAAACCCGTTTCATCGCGCAGACCAAGCCACTCATGCATCAAGAATCCTTCAATAGGGTAGTCCAGATTTCACCCCAATAAGAGTAGAGTGTTCAGAAATCTGTGGCTCAGTAGTCAGTACCCTGCAATGGTCCGTGGGCCGAACTTCCTTATCATAATAATAATTGACCCACTCCAATACAGGGGGAGGGAAGTCTAAAAATTTCAAATTTGGGCAGCCTGGATTCAAGGTGACATCCACCAGATCCCCAACAAATCAATCCAGCCAAGCGTAGCCCATCTTGGATAGGCCATGCACTGATGGTTATCATGGACAAGAGTCTTTGGTTGGCATGTGATGAAAGATTTCTCCTTTCTTCTCCACTTTATCCCTCCCAGGAGACAACTCACTCTTTATACATCAATTTCAACACCTCAAGATCTAGCACAGTTTCAGAATTCAGGGGTTCACCCCAGCTGAAGGTTTCTGAAAAGGAAGAGGGCCCAGTTGAGGAAATTTCCTCGACCATTGAATTTTGGCTCTTCGGCTGCTTCCATCCGTCCATCCATGATCTCAAAACACTGATCCAACAAGCTTAAAACACACTACAGAAGCAAATGGGGTGGAAATTTATTCAACATAGAATCTCACAATTCAAAATAGGTTTGAATCTCATTTCTGTGAGTACTTTCTAATAATCTGTTTTTCTGCATCTATTTATGACATAGTCAAGCAAATACACTGAAATCTGAAAGAAGCGCCCAAGGGCCAAGAATAAGAATAGACCACACTATCACCCATACAACACTGCAACCAAATCTCGATTAACAGAACAACAGGAGGCAAGTAAAACAGTTCAGAGTTGAATAAGATAGGATCGGAACCCCCGAAAGGGGATATTAAATCACCTCTACCTCGAGGATCAGAACCCGAAAGGGAATATTAAGTCACCTCTAAGTCGAGCAGCAAGTCTTCTTCGTGTTAGCATCTCCACCTATGTCAATTGCCTTTCCTTCTTTTATACTGGTGGTTGCAGACTCCTCTGAGGAGAGTGCCTTCTTACTAATTATTCTATATACCTCTCCAAGGATTGTCTGGAAAGCCTTCTCCACGTTAACTGCCTCGAGTGCAGAGGTCTCTATGAAAGACAGGCCTTCCCTCTCGGCAAACCCCTGGGCATCCTCCGTGGCGACTGCTCGGAGATGTTTCAGATCAGTCTTGTTCCCAATAAGCATGATCACAATGTTAGAATCAGCATGGTCGCGCAGCTCCTTCAGCCACCTGCTGACATTCTCAAAAGTAGTTGGTTTGGTCACATCATAGACCAGCAGAGCTCCGAGAGCACCTCTGTAGTAGGCACTGGTTATTGCCCTGTATCTTTCCTGGCCTGCAGTGTCCCATATTTGTGCTTTGATCGTCTTTCCCTCAACCTAAAAAATATAAAGATAAAAATAAAGGATTATAAAAATAGAAATAACATTGTAGATATACTAGTTGAGCTCCTCTCTTTTCTGTTCCATATTCAGAATTTCAGATACATGTTGCCAACACAACCTTCTGCTTAGTAAAGAATGGGGTATCAAAATGATAAGATAACTATATAGAGATATGAAGATTGACATAAAACAACTAAAATGTGAAATAAGATTTTTGCCCTGACGCTGGATGACATGGATCCATCGATCCCTAAAGCATAATTGTTCCACAAAATTCTAGTTATCATAACATGGCTGTGTATTCGTGAACCCTTCTAAAAGTAGCTTCCAGGTCACATTCCTATATTCTGATGCAATGTTGCAAAAAAATATGTTTTCTCCCACCAAAAGCATTTCTAGGGACACTATTTTTGACACTTATTCTGAACATATGTCTGAGAATAATTCACTTTTCTTAGTCATGGGCTTTAGATCCATCATCCATCATATCAAAGATCTTTCAGCAAACATCAAAATAGCAAAACCAGGATGGTTGGGCCTTTCTATGTCTAACTCAAATGACATTCACATCGCTGGTATACCTTTCTAGAAAATATAAAGGTATTTAAACATTGGAACAGACATTACAGAAAGGGTGATTCATGCAACAAAATCAAATTTATAAGCAAGCTATTCAATTAAAAAGCCTTCCAACCAGTAATCCACTTTGCCCCTTTCTTAACTTTCAAGCCTTTTGCCCAACTTGAATATTTAATCCTACCTTGTACTATTAAGTATTAATAGCACAGCCAGCCTACAATCTCCATCTACAACAAATAGATGAGAAATTGACACCAAATGAGACCCCATGTCATTTAGTATTAATTCATGTCAGCCCAAGCAACTGACAGAATCATAAGCAATAAGGAAACGGAAATAGAGATAGCTAGTTCAAAAATCTTGATAGACCAAGTTCCAATGTTCATTGCTAAAACTGCAAATGTAACATTATATCCAACGGCTCACTCTTTCCCTAATAATTGTGCTTCTTGTAAGCTATACATACCATATAGTGGCAGGTACTGCTATGCTATTTTACAGTTGAGACTTAAGACTGTATCAGCTTGTATCCCCATTATCAGTCACTACGACCACAAAATTTAAAAATATATATATATATATATATATATGTGTGTGTGTGTGTGAAAAAATATTAGGGCATTTTTATTAGATAGGTATATTTGAGACTGAACTCCTAGGATTCGTAACACCACCCCACACCCCCAACCCCAACCCACTTTTCTCTATCTCTTTCTCCTCCCCCTCTCCCCTTCTTGAGTCTTGACCAAGATGCATGGAACTCAGCCAAGTCGGAGCTAGTCGCATCCTAGAGGACAAGGATCCTAGAAATTTGTGCAGAAATGATAAAAGTCTTTTAAAAAAGAGAAAAATGTCAAGGATCTAGAATTTTAAGACACGTGTTTTAACAATTACGGATAAATCTTAGTGGTAAAAGGTGGCGGTATTTCCTTTTTACTAAGTTGAATGAAACCTCCAATCTTTGAATGCTTAAACCTTCCACAAAATGTGGTTCTTATCCTCCAAGATCAGTGCAAAAGGACTCTGACATCTTCCCACAAAATGAATTGGGAAAAATATTAATTTTGGCCTTTTTCCCATTGGAATTGGTTAGGGCGACAGAGGGGTGACTCAACCATTAGGTGCTAAGTCCCAGAGTCGACTTGAACTCAGCCAATTTCTAAAGCCTTGATTTAGAAACAACTTTCTTCTATCAAAGGGGCTAAAAGTTATTCATCAAGATCCCCACCCAAACAAAGCAAAAGCAATTATTAACATCACCCTAGTAAATTAAATCCTAGGAAACTGATAGTCCATGTATACCATAGACCCTTCACTCCTAACCTCTTCAATAATCCTTTAGATAAAATCCAATCTACTATAAATCCTAAGAATTCAACAGCAAGCAAGCAATGGGCAATAGGCTCCTAATGATATATATTATACCAGTTATAATGAGGTTCTCTTTGTGGGGTTAACTTTGTAGGGCCTACTTGGGAGTTGAGAATACTACCAATTATACTAAAGAGTGGAATGGGGAAGATTCATCACGGATGAAAAGAAGAGCACATGGAGACAACAAATAATAGATCAGGAGAACCACCTAAAAAGCTAGTGCATAAGAGGCAATCATTCCATATAAAAAAAGACAAGGTTGAAAGGACACAACCTCATTGAAACAAATTCAAAAGTTCAAAAAAAAAAAAAAAAAACCCTTTCAACTATGCTCTAATGGAATAGAACATTAGATTCTAGCATTTTTCAATATCCAGAAATTTTTCAATGTTTTTTAGGTCTTTAGGATCAAATGAAAACTCACATGATGATAGTCAACTGCAGTCTATCTCTGCACACATTGCTTCATAGATGGATGTGACACTCACCACGAGCACTATTTTAAACCATGGTTTCTCGTCCAACTTTTGCTCTCTACATAAGTCTCCCTTAACCACACCAAGCAAATTGTTTCAAATCAACATAAAACCGTTCCAAACATCAGTTAGAATGATTTTCACGCAAAATAACAAGGTGATTGGGGAAGGGTTAATAAGAAAGGACTCTAAAAAGTCTATGCAGATCCTCATAGACCGTTTCCTTTCAATTACAATATACATATAAAAGAAAAAATAATAGTTCTACAAAACCTCAAGACCATTTCCTTTCAATTACAACATACATATAAAAGAAAAAATAATAATTCTACAAAACCTCAAAACACCATTTCCTTCCAATTACAACATACATATAAAAGAAAATAATTCTACATCCAAAATCCTCATTTGATCTTTCTTCTTCTATTTTTACCAACTGCATAATCTCACAAGTCGCAAATCTTCGAATCCGCACAATCACAAAGTTCTTCGTGAGGTAATTGTTTCATCTCTTGTAAAAGAAAAATAATAATTCTACAAAACCTGAAGACCATTTCTTTCAATTTCAACATACATATAAAAGAAAATAATTCTACATCCAGATTCCATAATATCCTCATTAGATCTTTCTTCTTCTACTTTTACCAATTGCATAATCTCAGAAGTCGCAAATCTTCGAATCCACACAATCACAAAGTTTTTCGTAAGGTAATTGTTTCATCTCCTCCTTCCTTTATTTATTTATTTTTTTTTTTGTTTAAGTGTTAGATTTTAAGATTCTAATTTTTACAAAATATTCTTCTTCTTCTTCTCCCCAATTTACGTAGGATGGAGCTTTTTTGTCAATTGGATTTGATCTGAAGTAAGCAGCATTTTCTTTAATGTTTTTCTGTTTGTTTCAAATTGTGTAGGGGATTATAACTGAGCTTGAGGTCACATTAAATCAAAGTGCCCACTATCATTAACATGATAATGTATATCATCATGTGATGTCTCACTCAATGAGAGGTCTTTTTCACAAAATGGTACACCATTGTGTAAAATGGTGCTCATCTTATCATGAGCACCAATGCTCAACAGAGGGGGGCCATATATATATATATATATATATATATATATATATATATATGGTGTGTGTGTGTGTATAGATAGATAGAGTAGCCTTCTCTCACGATAGTGTGGTGAAATTGGTTTACATGCGACAATACATCTCATGATGTTTGGAGAAGCGGAACAGTTGAGATTGAAGCTTTATCCCAATCACTAAAAGAAATCAAAAGACATTGGAAATATCCTAGAACTAACAGATTTTTGTTTCCATTTACTCTCCTTTCCATGCCAAAAGACCCATCCCTCCTTTTATCATGTGCACCATCTCTCTTTGTTTTCTTCTACCTAAACCATTGACTTAATGGTATTTTTCTAGTTTTAAGAAGCCATGCTCAGGATTGGTAACTATGACTGAAATAAAATTGTGAAAAAAAAAAAAGTTCTAAAAAAAAAAAAAAAAAAAAAAATACCTCTGAAACAAGAACTATATATTTGTAAATTACAGTTCTAGACCCCATAATTATTTGAGAAAACCCTCAACATAATAAGCCAACTTGACACAATTGGGTTAGTTTTATGAACATCCATTCATACAATGGCTTCATGTCTCTTGAAGAACATTGATTTAAATGAACTTTACACTCTTTTAGAGTGAAAAAAGTAATGTACCCTATAATTTGCAAAAACGTGGATGCAAAATAAGACTTCAAGTGTTTTTCCGATTTCTGTTTACAAGTACAACTGATTGTTGTTCTTTTATAAATGTATGAACAATTTTGGGGTTAGCTATATAATAGCACGGATCATGAGTTTGAAATTGAAAAAGAGGGGCAACCAGAATTAGTCCTTAACAGCTAGAATCAGTCCTTCACAGTTGCTTCAGTTGGGTGTTGTCATTCTTTATCACTGATTTAATGGAAGGTGGGCCCAGTTGAATAAGGAGCCACTTGTCTCAGCCTGGCCCAGTTTCTGCCAATGTCATCCAAAAATTCAGGCTGTTCATTCAAGTCCAGGAGAAGATTAAAATTTTTAGTTTCATCACAAGAAATCATATGATCTAAGGATTTCAATCTCTTTTGGGACTTGCTTTTAGATCATAAATCCAAATCTATTTATTCAAGTAGCCTACTTTCCATTAAATCAATTATATAGCTAAGCAATATGGAAGCGGTACTCTGAGGGGTGCCACGTCAGCATGTAGGGAGTTCTCTTTTCCAAATCATACAATGCTTTGGCTTTGGCATTGTGAACAACTACTCATTTCCAAATCTCCTCCATAAATCTCTCCAATAAGATATCAACAATCTCAACTCAATCCCCTCCCCTAAAATCTCTCTCATTCCCAAGACTTGAGTCTTAAATTTTTAACTTCCTATTATGATCTCTATCATCTCTCCCTCTTTTACTCCCAATAAGATAATAATAACAACAATGCCACCCAATTTCCTCCCCTAAATCTCTCTCATTTTAAGCTTTCCTTCTAAATGATAGATCTCCATCATCTGATCCACCTTATTATCAGACCGCTTTATGAGAGAGAAGGCACTTTTATTGATAAAAAGACAAGGACTCATTTCTGGGTCTCATTGTTGAACTTATGCATTACGAGAACATTGATCAAGCAGGGCTGCTTGGGTTACAGGCTTACAATAGGTGGTAATGGTAAGCAAATGATGAACTGTATGATGATCGGTTTGAGTGATTTTGGACTGTGTGACTGCCTTATGATTTTTTTTTTTTGTCTTGTTATTGCCTTTCTATCATCCTACTTCAGTTGTATTGTGGATTCAATGGATGGATCTCTCTTTTTGGATGGATCCGGTTGTCTTAGTTTTATTTTTACACAACAGTGGATAATGACAAGTTCTTGTCCAGTCTATTATGATTTCCCATATTTATCATTCCACCCACCCACCGTTCCCAAATATTCCTTGAGAAAATGATACTTGTATTAGGACTGGTTTCCGTTCTTTTATTACTGACTGAACCTATGGTCATTCATCATATGAAAAAAGTGCAGTGCATGATAGAGTTCAGATGGGAGGACTCCACAATAAAGTCCAACAAATCAAGATGGTATTGGACAGCATGAGGTCCTTTCTAACATATGCGAATAGAAAGAAAGAGAGTGATGGAGGAATGATGAAGACCTGAGTGGAACAGGTCAGAGATGTTGGATACTATGTGGAGGATATCATTGGTGAGTTCCTACACCAGTTTCAGAACCAGAGAAAGTGTGGGTTCAGCGGCTTTCTTGGCAACACCATACCACTGGTCTCCCTAAGATAATATATTCATTCATCAAATTGCCACTCGATTGTTTCAGATCAATATTCACATCTAATCCTAAATCAACAACTATCAAATCTCAGATTTAATCAAAGCAGCATTCAAAGACTCTCAAATTAAAATGCGGGAAACTACACTTTGAGGTCATGTTTAAGAATTGATAATCACATGTGAAAAAGAAAAAGTAATCGCATCAATAATCACAAATAAATCATAATAATATGAGCCATTAGATGCAACATGTATTCTGCGAATCAAGCTTTTGGGTTATTTTATTGCTTAGTTTTTTGTTTGTAGATTTATGGTTTCTTTATTTGCTATCGAACCAGGAGGATTACAACCATCATGATATTTGATACTGAACTATGCTCAGGAAGATTACAACCATCTTGAGGCCGTTGTGCTATGCTAGCAAGATTGTGATTGAAATGTGAATATAAAAATATTATAAAAAAATATTCTTCCATAACAACATATACTAGTCTTTAGTTTAACATTAGATATAAGTTATAGCTATTTAGTTTATAGCTAATTTAAATATTCTAAATTTTAGTTTTAAATATACTAAGTTTTACTTTAACTTTAGATATAAGTTATAGTGTTTTATTTTATAGTTAATTTGAGATTTTATTTGTTGTTCTCTAAAAAAATCTGATTTATGAAGCAAGTTCCTTTTTTTTCTTTTTGTCTTTTTTGCATGGGCCTTTGTTGCCAGTGATAAAGAATGACAACACCTAAAGAACGACAACGCTCAACTAAAACAACTGGCTCCTCAACAAGTGTCCCACTCCCACTGCCATTAAAGAGGAAGTGGGTATGAGGTCAACCAAAAAGGACTGATTTTCTATCTGATAAGAACTGATTCTAATTGAACATCTTGTTGAATTTCAAAGTCTTGTTTTGAGCTATTCTATAGCTAACCCCAAAATTGTTCATACATGCATAAGAGAACTTGTACACAGAAAACAGAAAAACACTTACAGTTTTATTTTGCATCCACACCACATTTCTTCAAATTCTTAAGTATATTACTTTTAACACTAAAAGAATTTAAAGTTCATTTAAATCAAGGTTCTTCAAGAGACATGGAGCCATTGCATGAATGGATGTTCACAAAACTAACCCAATTATGTCAAGTCGGTTTAATTTGTTAAGGATTTTCTCAAATAATTATGACTTCTTAAAACTAGAAAAATACCATTAAGTCAATGGTTTAGTTTAAAAAAAAAAAAAAAAAACATTGATTCTATGTTGGGTTGTTGCCAATAAATTTTTTTTTTTTTAAATATGTGAAACACAGATCCAAAGTGGATCAGATCAAAAGCGGCAGAATAATGCTTGAGAAGAGACACCTGTGTGGATCGTTTTGGATGGTTCTACCATCAATAAGGAGATAGAAGAAGAGGAAAGGTTGAGTGTAGAAGAGAAGAGAGATGGGCTAAGAGGACAATGACTTTAGGAGATGTATCATCGCATGCAAACCAATTTCACCGCACCATCATGAGAGAAGGCTACTATATATATATATATATATATATCAATGATTATGCCTTCCTCAACTCGAGGAATAAAAAAGATATTTAAATATTTTCATTTTGAATATCTCATTTAGTAATATAATATAATTTTGTGATTTCTGGGTTTTCCACATTTCATTGTTTAATATGGAACAATCCTTTTTTTTAAATACCATCATCAACTACTATAGAGGTTCCAATTCTAACCTAATTTTTCTCCTTTTGTTTCACTCTAAAACGTTTATTGTCTTGTTGATATATTTGGGGACTTCCATTACCACAACTTTCCTTAAACTATGGTGACAATTTTGGTTCATTGGACAGATCTTTTATCGTAATTGTGTTGATTCTTATATCTATTTTGTTTGTTTCAGACGTGCTCTTTTGGATTCACTTGGATGTATAGTTAAATAATTATATTTCAACATTATCTTTATAAACTTCCATATCTGATTGCTTACTTGTGCTTTGCTAGTTAGATAATTATAGGCAACACATAAATTTTGAGGTCACCATAAGCATTGAGAACTGGATTAAAGTGATCCCTCCTCACCCAGGGATGAAATGTGAAATCACAATGTGAAGGACCACTTCTTTTTTCCTTTTTTTTTCCGAATGGTGATGAAGACCACTTCATTCCAACAGAGAATATCAAAGAGAGCTATGTAATTGGGAGACCAATCACAATTCATGGGGATTACTTTTGAACCAATGTTCTACCTTAACGGAAAATGGGCTCCACAATGCAGAATTTGCTCTCCTAGATAGTAATTCACTTGCTACAAATAAACAACAACTTTTCTCCTTTCTATTGTACAGCTTATAAATTCCACCAGATATGAGAGACTGATTATCAGCATGAGACATTCAGATTCTTTATCAAATATCAAGTCACTTTCTCTTGATTCTGTCAAAATCATAGAGAACGATATGAGAACAAATTTTGGATTGGCAAATGTAGAGGACTTTTGTAAGACGTAAGCTGAGAATTAGTATTGAATTGATAGGGATCCCGATCACAAATCAAAAGGCAAAAGGAAGTAATTCCAAATATCCCTTTTACCTTCTTGAAATGTTCATTTGAAAGATTTCGTTCAATTGATCTTGAGGAACCTCATATAGCTTGACAGTACAAATATAGAACAATTGAAGATATGCATAGAACTAACAAGTCATAACCCAGATCTCCGGTTCCGCAGTCTAAGACATCATAAACAACAAATTCCATAAAAGACTAAATCACAGTATCCTTCATATTCTTTCGTGGAAATCCACATGACCCAAATCTCAACTGAATAATCCCACAGTCAGCCCAAGTTCAAAATTGCATTACTTTAAAAGAAGAAAAAGAAAAGACCCACATTTTAGAGGAAAGCAACCACAGATTCAGACATAACCCACTTCCTATATACACTAAAAAACACTGAAATAAACAGCAGAAATGAATAAAAGGACCCACAAAGCCACAGGGAGAAAAATGGGATTCACTTCAAAATCAAGTGAAGGAACCCCCACCCCCACCCCAAAACCAACACTAGTTCAACAGAAACTAAATAATAAGTAGAGATCTTCTAAAGAAGATGTTAGAAAAAGAACAAAAAAACAGAACCAAATCAAAAGATCCTTCATTTTCATGCAAACCCAGAGATCCAGTCTCCAAAAAACACTAAACAATGGTGACCCTCCTTCAGAAATTCCAAAAAAAAAACACATATTTTAGGGGGAACAGATTCAGACAAAACCCATATTTTAGGGGGAACAGATTCAGACAAAACCCATATCCAATAGAAATGAACAACAGAAATTATAAAACAAGGGGGCAAAAAAAACAAAACCCACTTCAGAATCTCAAAAAGAAGAAACCCCATCAACTCTACTTCAAGAAATATAAAAAAAAATCAGAGATCTTTGAATTGAAAGAAGACATTCAACAAGAGAGAAATAGCAGACAAATGAGAGAGAGACCTGAAGAGTTCGAGTGGCGAATTCGACGCCGATGGTGGATTTGGATTCAAGGCAGAATTCGTTCCGGGTGAAGCGGGAGAGTATATTCGATTTCCCAACGCCTGAATCACCGATTAATACTACCTTGAACAGGTAATCGTAGTCCTCGTCCAGCCTCCTCGCCATCTTTCACTATCTCTCTTCCTTGTAAATAAACTGAAGACTGTGAGATCGAAAATCTCAATCTCTCTCTCTCTCTCTCTCTCTCTCTCTCTCAAAATCTGATGAGAGATCTAAAAACGACAGTAGAAACTCGAAAGAAACAGCAACCACCCGGCTCACACGGAGAAGACCACGAAACCCCTCTCTCTCTCTGTGGGCTGTCAAAGGACCAGGTTGGGCCCAGGTTGTCCTTGTCCTGACCTCAGTAGCTCTACCTTGTCCCTTATCCTAACCTAAAAAGGCACACGACTCGGCCAAAAGCGTTCTTTAAATTTTCTTTTACGTTTCATTAGGGGACGTTTGTTCGTCACTGTTTACGTATGTAATTAAATCACATGCATTTTCGTTACGCATATATCACGTTTGTTTTGTGTGAATTTATTTCACATGTGTAAATCTCATGTGTAAATGGTATGAAAACCATGTCAAAAGTTGCCTTGAATTTTCACACCTCAAGAGGTGTGAAACTCTTTCACATATCACTGTTACAAGGCACTGTAGCAGTCCGCCTTTTATTTATTTTTTTTTTCTGGGCCCCACTTGTAACATCCGGACCGTTCATTTTCCTAAGAAGCTCAAACATGGCCATGTGTCCAATTTTCAACCGTTGATGGTGCATGGAGGTTGAGATATCATCAACATAATAACAGCCGTTAGATTAATTTATTGTTACTAACATAAGCAGTCCGCCTTTTATGATTTTTTTTATTGTTCTGGGCCCCACCTATAAAATCAGGACCGTTCATATTCTTCAGAAGCTCAAACACGGCCATGTGTCCAATTTTCAACCGTTGATGATGCATGGAGGTTGAGATATCATTAAACAATATACAACCTATTGTTACTAACATACCCAGTCCACTTTTTATGATTTTTTTAATGTTCTGGGCCCCACCTGTAAAATCAGGACCGTTCATATTCTTCAGAAGCTCAAACACGGTCATGTGTCCAATTTTCAACCATTGATGTTGCTTGGATGTTGAGATATCATCAAACAATATACAACATATTCATAGATTCACATGAGAAATGTTATGCTAGTAACAAACAGTGGAATTTGATGCACATGTGAGTCATTTACATATGCAAATGACTTACATGTGGGTCATTTACACATGTGAATCACTTTCACAGGAAACAAACGACCCCTTAGGGTTTCAGATGGGTTCCCGATTACCCTGAAGTTATGACCCGAGTCTATTTTAGGTTTTGATTCATAAATGGGTCCGGGTCCGGATCCAATTTAGGTTCCGATTGATAAACGGGTCCGGTTCCAGGTCCATATAGGTTCCGACCCGTGGACCTGGGACCCGACATATGAGCCATTGATGTTGCAATTTGTACCTCAAAATAAGCTTTTTTTTTCTTGACATTTTTAAATGCACAGTTATAAGTTAAATGATATACTTATTCTAAGAAAAATGAAGAATAAAGATAAATTAAATTTGACTTTGGAACTAAATTCCAATCCTTTAAGTGGATTTAGTTCCGAAACCGAATTCGGGTTTTCCTATCAGAACCAGGTCTAGAACGAACAAAACAAGTTCCGAGTCAAAATCGGATCTGGAACCCAAATCGTTATTTAGAAACGGGCCTAGGTCCATGTCCATGTCCACTATGGTTCTAATCCATAACCGTCCCGTTTGCAACCCTAGACTTGCCATGTGTTAACCAAATATTAATCACCATCATTATCTAAACTAATGTTACATACTCGTCCCTTTGTCTTTTCTTCTTCTTTTTCGTCTTTTTAAGCCGCACACACAAATGAGAAGAGAGCCCAGCCCACACATGCAGAAAGAGGGGAGCATACCCAATGATGAAACCCTAGGCTGGGTGAGAGATGAGGTTATTTGAGGGTTCTTTGTTCCTTTCGTACCTGAGCATATGCATGCTGTCATAAGACTTAATCCAGGATTCGAGTTGCGTGACTCACATGATTTGGTGACAAAGTTTATATGGATTACTGTATACATCCCAACCCACTCTGAAAAGGCAATGGCCCAATGTTCTGAAGTCTGGCGGCATTCTAGCCATCAAATCCAATACTTGGCTCTTTTTTTTTACCTTTAATTTGGATCCTTGCTGTACTCTGATATGATGTGGGTCATCCTATGTAAGGCCAAAATTGTGGGCCAATGTCTAGTTTGAAGACTGAATAAAGAAGTTCTTTTTCATAATGGTGTCTCATTAGTTATTTTTCAAAGCATGTTCTCCTCTGTTTCTCTGCCCTGTTCTATTTTTGTACCTGTTTATGGCCTGAAAACTGAGAGGGTCTGTGATTTTTGTCATCCATACAAACCGTGTGCCCTTGGATGATTGCCAAATTCCATCTAGATTATTGGTCTGAAATTCTTTTTATTCCTGTTTCCAATCATGGATGCCAAATTCCATCTAGTTTGTGGTTTTCGAACTCACAGTTGACTTACCCATTGCGTGGGGAGGCCCAGACTTCATGTGTGTGTGGAAAGTTCTCGAAGAGGCCGGACACCCTCATCGGCAAAAAAAAAATCTAAATTATTGTCTTGAACCATGTTCTAGGCCTCTACTAAGATCTCCATGTTCTAAGCCTCTACTTCTAAGTTTGGACAATGTTTAGATTAGATTTATTTTCAGATAAAAGTTTAGAACATGGTTAGATTAATCTAAGCAGATCATGGTTCAGTCTTCTAAGCGTCTTCTACGTCTACACTTCTTCCCATGGTTACATTGTTTTGATAAACCATCTAATTCTAAGTGTAGTCAATGATCTGAATCATGTTCCAAGTCATGAACCACTATATGTTTACAGAAATTAAACCATTGATAAATAACAAGCCAAGTGTGGTTCTGCTTCCAACTCGTAACCTTTTTTTTTCCTTCTAAGTTGGACTCCCGGTCAGAGTGATTTCGCTAAAATTCAGTGGGAATTTATCCTTGGGCATGTGTGTGAAAGTAAGGTGCCAACACCACTCAAAGATGAGTGTGTTGGCTCCATGTCTTGATATTTTATTAAACGATATATACGCCTACCCAATTAAAAATTATCCTTTTGATTTGAAAATAATATATGCATGACAAACGCACAGATATATAAGCAGAGCTATAATGGGAAGAAAACCCAGTGACAAAACCCTAGTTTCACCACCTGGTATTGAATCCCCACTTTCACATTCACCACACCAAAAACTGTTGAAGAGAAAATGTGAAGATAATCTAGTGTTATATATATATATATATATATATATATATATATGAGGGCTGCTCTCCTACACTGCAGTTGACGTTAATATCAGCTGTGGACCGTGTGGCGGCACGGATCGTGTGGGCAATATAAAATGCAATCAGGTGAGTTTTCAAAGGGCCCAGTCATTTTTCATTTTCTCCCTTCTTATCTTAGACCTCTCTCTCTCTCTCTCTCTCTCTCTCTCTCTGGATCTCACTGCTACTCTCTCCCATCACCGAACTACGCCCGTCTCTCCCTCGCCGGACTCTCCCTCATTGCTGCTCTCCTCTCTCTCTCTCTCTCTGCTCTCCTCTCTCTCACCTGACCTCTCTCCCTCGCTGCCCTGCTCCGCTCATCTCTCTCACTTGATCTCTCTCCCTCGCTGCCCTGCTGCTGCTGCGCACATCTCTCTCTCTCTCTCTCTCTCTCTGTTTTCTGTAGAGGATATTGAAGGTGGGATGCTTGGGCAGCGAGAGAGAGAGAGAGAGAGAGAGAGAGAGAGAGAGAGGAGGAAAAAAACAACATTGGCCACGAAAGGTACTTCCTCACTCTCAGTCTTCTATATTTTTTCCCCTTCTATGGGTAAAGGTTTGTTGAAATCTAATATTCTTCCTTTTCCTTGGATAAATCCACCCCTCTTTCTTTTTCTTCCATGATTTGGAACCTTACCTCTTAAGCTTATTTGACTAGGTTGGTTTGGGGGAAATTGTCTTGTTTTATGGAACAGTTGTTTTGTTCTTTTGCTCTGATTTGGAACCTAGTAGTGTTTTGATTAATGTGTTTCACGGTTAATGAAGATTTGTGTATTGGTAGGTTTTGATTTCAGTGTTGTTGCTTCTGTTTCCATTGGTGGGTTATGATTGATGTTTGGCTTATTTGGAACTCTGATTATATTTGTGCGGCAATTGTTTCCATTGGTGGGTTATGGTTGTAAATGATACAAGTGATGTTTGGTTGCTTTGATTGGGTTGGTTTTGGGAGAATTGGCTTGTTTTTTTGAGAGAATTGGCTTGTGTCAGATGTATAGAGTTTCAAGTTCATATAGAGAACAATATGTTTTCTCATTTATGGCTAAATCTAAGTTTTCTCATTTATTTGCTACATATACTAGACACTTTTTTCCTCTATTGGCCCCATATATGGACAGCCCATTCACTCAAAAATTAATATATCTTTTGCTATGAATTTGTGTGTAGGAAGAACGAGGTTGCGGGTTATTGATTTGGATGGATGAGGCTGTGAATGAATATTCACCAGTCCGAAGTATGGGACGTGTGCAAATCGAAAGTAGAGAAGATGAAATGAGAACGTTACTTAAAGAGATGAAACAAGAGATTAAGCATGAAATCAAATTTTTGAGAGAAAGTGTTGAAGCTCAGAATTTTGAGCAGCAACACCCAAATTATTGTAGCTATATATTGATGATGTTTCTACTATTTGTTGCATATGCATGGGGATCAAACTTTGCAACACGAACTTAGCTATCTCTGTTAGGTTTTTTTTTTTTTTTGATAAAATGTCCAGATGCACTTGTTCAATTATTGAATATGAAGCAATGAGAAATTTACAGTGTGTAGTAACTTGTATAATTGGTAAAGAGTGTATGGCTTTCTGGTTTCCTTTTTCTGCACTATTTAGGAAGTCAATGGGATCACTAAGGTGGGCTTGGAGAGTTGTGTACTCTTTCACAATTTTGTTCGGTAGGTGGAATTAGAATTTTAACTTGCACCAAGTGCCATTAAATAAGCCTAAATTTACACGTAAGTGTCTGTAGTGATATGTTTACTATTAATCCTTCTTAACATATGAACTTGGCTATTTATTCAAGATGAGAATCCATTTTGTTGGGCAAAACTCCACTTTAATAATCCACCCTTTTTATAAGTTATGAAATGAAGCACTAGGATAGGAAAAGTGCGCGATTGGAACACGAGGCAAACGCAATTTTTTTGGACCGAAAAATTGCAGATTTCAAGTTCATGATATGGACTTCGAGAACCCCAAATTTCATCAAAAAAACTCCCTCGAGAAGTGAATCAGCCAGTGAGGTACTCAGATTTGTTTTAGCAGATTTGACCGACTTGGTTGGAAAAGTGCACGACTAGAATACGAGGCAAGCGCGATTTTTTGACCGAAAAATTGCAGATTCCAAGTTCATGATATGGACTTTGAGATCCCCAAATTTCATTGAAAAACTCCCTCGGGAAGTGGGTCAACCAGTGACCTAAATAGGGGTAGTCAGATTGGAATTTTTGGGTCGTGCCATTAAATTTTTTAGTTTTTTCGAATTGGAAGTATGCCAATTGTATAGTCTCCCTGTGCATGCAATGACTGGGATAAGACAAAGCAGAGAGCCTACTCTCTCATACCATGAAACCACATAAGAAAGAATTTGCACCATAAGCCAAAATGTCACATGATACTCAAACTCAATTTCTGCACTATATGAAACTGAAACAAATGCACCATTAAAAAATTCCTGCACTATATGAAACTGAAACAAAAGTGTTTCTACAATTTCTGCACTAGCTAAAACAAACCCAATTTCTGCAATAAAAGTCCCTTTATGCATTACAATCTCTGCAACAAAATTTCTGCAACATGACTAGACAACATTCCTTGCAAAACTAATGAAAGAACTACAAGATGACATACTCAAACTGTCACATGATACTGCACTATATGAAACTGAAACAAATGCGCCATTAACAAATTCCTGCACTATTTGAAACAAAATTAAGCATACCATGAAACAAATTCCTGCACTCTGCAACAAAATTTCTGCAACATTACTAGACAACATTCCTTGACAAATTCCATCCATTCCATAATTTTCAACAAGGGAAACACTCAAGAAATAATTTACACTCATATGACAACAGAAAACATGACTATACAACTTCCATCCATTCATAAAAATACTACGGGCACGTTTGTGTAGAGGTAACTTCCATGGAAAGATGAATTTGCCACATCAGCAAATTCTATGGTTTTTAAATTCCTCAGAAATGGTTTTATGAGGAAATTAGAAATTCATGTTTGGTGCAAAAAGGTTTTCCTCGATGAATTAGTGCTAATGTTGTTTGGTGCAGCTATGGATTTCTTTAGTGAAAACCACTTTTTAGTAAAAACTATTGGGTGGGTGGGTTGGTATGTGTGTGGGGTGGGTGGGGTTGGAGGGGAGGAGGAAGAAAGAGGGTGGCCGGGTGGAGTGAGGGGGAGAGAGAGGAAATTGGGGGGTCATTTTTCCGTGGAAATGGACTTCCCATACCCCCCCATAGGAAGTCTATTTCCATACCTAGGAAGGAAAAAGCTGACGTGGCGAAAAAGCATTTCCGCGGAAAACTGCCGCACCAAACACATGAAAAAGAAGTTTTCCGCAGAAAACTACAACCTTTTCCGCGGAAATGGGCTACACAAACATGCCCTACAAGAACACATACTCAAAACTGAAACATTTGAAACATATGTGACATTCTGCAATTTCTGCACTAGCTGAAACAAACCAATTTCTGCACTATCTCAAGCTGAAACATATGCCTTTTATTCATATTGTTCAGCCACATAATGGTGTGCACCTACTTACATAAGTCTTGATCAATCTCAAACATATTAAAATACATGAACAAAAGGTGGGCTTCAATGTGATTCTTCATCAAACCTACGATAACAAAAGGTGGGCATAATAGTACTCATGATGGCAGTCTTGACGTGTTAAACACTGCAAAAGATGACAACTTCTTTGCATTACATTCATTGAGCTGCAATAGACATGCAATATGAGGTCAGTTATGGAGGAAAAAGGCTTCTGAAAATTAAGCATCAAGTTTCATCATCATAAAAATTCTTAAAGTAAGAAATAAATTACTATTGTAAGTCATTGCATTTCTTCATCAGAGCTTTCTCTACTTCAATCGATAGAAGCCAGTGACTGGCTTGGATCAGCATCAACTAATTTGAAATATTTTTTTATAAGTAATAGTTTTATATGAAACATGGGGGATAACAACAAAACTCTCATTAAATTGTTTACTTGTTCAACAACACCGGACAATTACGCTTGTCATGTGATACACCGCGCTTGTTGCAACCCTTACATAGGCGCCCTTTGTTGCCTTTTCCTTCGACGATTTAAGTCTCTTCGTGCGTCCTTTCGTCACAACAAGTGCCGGCTCATTATACTCAACCACATTACTATCCACAAGTGCCTTCCTTTTATCAATGCTTGAATTAGATGGGTTGTTTAACGTCATCTGCCTTAATTTCATTTCCAATTCCTTATGACCACTGATTAAAAATTCAAAACCTTCTTTAAATTGACTAGCTATGTCAATAAGCCCTGCAAACATACAAGACAAGTGACTATGTCTAGCTAAGCATGCGTCAACACCTTCTGATCCACCCGATTCACCACTTCTACAAATGCATCTCTTGTAACACCCTTCGTCCATCGTTTCAAAATGTAACACTCGGGTAAAAATAATATAGAACCTCTCCTCAAGATAGACAAAACATGAAAACAAGGGATGCCTTCAAATTCAAACTTATTGTAAGAACAATATGCATGTTTCTCATCTTTTTTCCATAAAACCTCTCTTTCAATTTCCTTTTCATCGGAATAATTTTTCACAACGAACTTACAATTAACATCATCCTCATAAACAATATTTTCTACAATTGACATGGTGCTGAATAACTCATCTTGAAACTTATAAAATATGCTCCTTGTGTATACTTTGGCCATTTGCTTTTCCATTGGTGAACATGTCTTCATTTTAGGCCTCCCATTGCTATTCTCAAAATCCTCTTTCTTTTAAAGATACCTTAAACATTCCACCCCGACATCAAAACGCAATATGAAATCAAGTAGAGAATTATTGTACTCTATGTACTTCTTCACAAATGCATTCATGTTTTCACTTCATTAAGTCGTCGACATGCCACCAAAGAATTTTTTCTTTAAATATGCCGGAACCCACATATGACGAATCTTAAATATATCCGCCAACCAATCATTCTCCATCAGCTTATTGTCTGTTATGATCTGATTCCAAAAACTGTCAAATTGATCAATAGTGTCTGAGTTATGAAATTATTTTTTTATCTTTTCTATTAAACCCTCATTGTGAATATGAAGCCCTCCCAAATTCGTAGGCAACTTATCCAAAATGTGCCATAGGCAATACCCATGAACAGTGTTTGGCATGACATTTTTAATAGCTTTTGTCATTGCCAAGTCTTGATATGTTATAATACCCTTTGGTGGACTATATGACATGGTTTCAAGCCATGTGTTAAACAACCACTCAAATGACTCTGTTTTTTTATTTGGTAGAAACCCACATCCAAATAAAGTAGTTTTCCCATGGTGATTGCAACCTACAAATGCGGCAAAAACAAGTTCGTAACAGTTTGTCTTGTACGTTGTATCAAACGTCACCACATCACCAAAGACTTTGTAAGCGGAACGAAATGATCCGTTTGCTCAAAACACATGCGTTATCTTTTTATCCGCATCTCGCTCAATGGTATATGTGAAACCATTTCCCATTTCTTTCCGGTTTTCAAAGAGTTGAAATAGCAACTGTCTTTAGGCCCCTTTTCTTTTCCTTTTCATCCCTATGGTAATTCCTGGCATCCATATCTATAAATCCAATTTTGTCCAGTCCCCCAGACTGTGATGCAAACACTTGCATTTGTTGTTCGCTTCGCACATTTGCAGCATCATATGTATTTATAAGTTTTCTCTTTGATTCTGGCACTTCACGATGCGACCTCAACATAAATCTCTTACTCATAGTAGTAGGGGCATGAGAGTGTTGAGGAACTAACTTGGATACTACATAACCACCTGATTTATCTAATTTCACTGACAACTTAGCCTTACAATCGAATCTTGTTTCCATTCAATGTCTTTGAGCAAGCTCCTTACCAATCCAGTGTTTCTCATCTGTTTTACCCTCATTTTGTTCAGACAAATCGCTTCCATACAACCTCACCATCTTTACCTCTATTACTAGATTCTTTTCTTATACTAAATCCAGCAAGTTTTCCATAAGCATTGTAAAAGTTATATGCCTCATATAAATCATCAAAATGCATACCCAATCTTGGTGTCATGTTTTCATCTACAACCGGATAGTGGACAATTGATGATGATGAGGAGGTCATATCCATATGCAATTTGATGACAAATAATTAAAATTGGTCATGAATAACGAACCCAAATAAAGAGTTCTAAAAACATGACTACACCATGACATGCAATGCATAATATTTAATCAACAAATGACAAAAATAAAAAAAATAAAACTTTCTAGTACAAAGGACAAGCAATAACACCATTATAAAGCTTTGATGAGGACAAGCACTGTATGGTGTCTTCCTAGTTTAACTTAAAAGTTTATCAATGAAAGGGCCCTAAACAGCATGAAAGATACTTAAACAACTCTAAGAGCAAAAGCAGAAAAAATAAGATGAAAGAAGCAGCACCCAGAAAAAAATATTGTTTAGTGATCACCTCTTCCCAGTTACAAATAACAGTGTTTGAAGGAATTACTTTGAAGAAACCACAAAGTTACATAAAATTTAACTTCATCCACAAAAGACTCCTCCAAAGAAGGGAGGACCCCTCAAAACACCCTTAATTCCTCTCTTTCCAAATAACCAAAATAACAGCAACAAAAATCAAACTCTCCACATAATGTTTATAGAGTTCTAACCATGATTTCAAATTTGGACGTGTAATTTTTTGGAACAATTTTGCAAACCTGGTACAATTACAGTGTCACTAAAATGACAATAGTATCAAATATTTAAGAAAACCTATCAATCAACTATGAAATGCAATAAGAAAGAAAAGGTTAAAAAGCATTTGCCTATTATTTCAAAAAGGCATTTTGGAGATGTTAGATATTATTTTTCTTAAAGTGATAGCTAATTTATTGTTCATTCTAATGATCAATGAAGAATTGTATTCAAAATAAAAACATAATGACTATATATTGGTCCAGGAAATTAACACCACAAACTCACTTGGCAATCAACATTTTTTGAAAAGATGACTATTAATTTCACAAAGAGCATTTAGTATCAGAGATCTAGATTGAGATGAAAAAAAACCCAAAAAACAAGTCAAAAGCAATCATCCCTAGAAAAAAGGTTGAAACCCCCCAAAATTCAGGCATCATCCTGAAGCAAAAGTAAGCATATTAACAATCAGCCATAATAAACAAAGAAGGTCTGGAAACCCCTTTGTTTTCATCGCAATAATACCTTGTTTGTATAATGAAGTGCAGGTTAAGGAAGTCATTTTCAAGACTCTCATTTTTCAAACTAACTATTCTTACTTGGAAGAGTTGCTGGACCGTTGCAGCAAGCCAGAGTGAAGCTCGAGAGCGGGAGAGATCTAGAGCTAGACAGAGAGAGGCGCAGCGAGACCCTCGACAAGAGAGGGAGAGAGAGCAGCAGTGAGCGAGAGAGAGAGATAAAGAGAGATGTGCGCAGCAGCAACAGGGCAGCGAGGGAGAGAGATCAGGCGAGAGAGATGAATGGAGCAGGGTAGCGAGGGAGAGAGGTCAGGTGAGAGAGAGGAGAGCAGCAGGGCAACGAGGGAGAGAGATTAGGCGAGAGAGAGGAGAGCAGCAGTGAGGGAGTGTCCGGCGAGGGAGAGACCGGTGCAGCTCGGTGATGGGAGAGAGCAACAGCGAGATCGGGTGAGAGAGAGAGCTTCGCTGAGAGAGACTGGAGAGAGAGAGAGAGGCAGGAGAATAGAGCTTGATTTAGGTCTAAGATAAGAAGGGGAAAATGAAAAATGAGCGGGCCCTTTGAAAACTCACCTGATTGCATTTTATGTTACCCACACGATCCGTTCCGCCACACGATCCACAGTTGATATTAACGTCAACTGTAGTGTAGGAGAACAACCCTCTATATATATAATAAAAGTAGGAGGGTTGGGCCTAGTATTGTCCAAGCTCAACTCTTAGGTTGGCAAATTTGCAAAACTTTTGTCTAAGTGCTCTGGCTTACAAGAAAACCAAAAACCCCACCTTTAGCGGACTTTTTGAGGGCTAGGCCTAGGGGCTGACTGACATAGAAGGGTCTCGGTCCTTCAGTCCCAACCCAAACTGAAAAGGCCCAAAAGGGCTATTAGGCCCTTTTGGCCCAGCCCCCCCTTAAGAAACCCATCAAGCCCCCTCCCTTTCTTTAACTTCAAAGAAATGGTAGAAATCCTCTCCCTCTCTCTCTCTCAAAAAGTCCTCAAATCAACAGAAATTAAGTGATCATTTGAATGGTTTTAATTTATTATAGAAATTAAGTGATCATTTGAATGATATTCTTTAGAATTCTAAAATTATTCTGTCTATATAATTTTTAGATTTAGGGTATATTTTGGTAAACATTGGAGTGTTTTTTTTTTTTTTTTTTTTTTTTTATATATATATATATAAACATTTGAGTTGAGTAGAAAATTGACTTTTGACCATCATCAGCCCCCTTCAAATCAAAATCCTGGGTCTGCCACTGGCTAGGCTGGATGGGACCCAACCTAAATACCGCCAATTCCTGCTGTGTGAGTAGGGATGTAAATGGGTACCTGATTCTCCGATTACCCGGAGGTTCCGACCCGTTAAAAACTAGGTCTGGGTCCTTATTTAGGCCCCGATAAGTAAATGGGTCCAGGTCTGGTTCCACCTTGGTTCAGACCCGTGCACCCAAGACCCGACATGTTACCTCAATTTTTGAAAATCTATCCAAAAAATCATGTTCTTTTAATATGATTCTCTATCTAGACCCGAACTCGGATCGAGACTTGTCTCATATATAGTTTTGGTTCCAGTTTCGAAGCCAAGAAACAGGTTCTGAAATGGTTCCGGATCTGGTTCCACAATCTCTTTAACAGTTCCAGTTCAGGGTCCACCATGGACCCAGACCGGAACCGACCCGTTTACAACCCAATGTGTGAGTGAATGGATGGATGGATTCATTTTATAAGTATATTTCTTTATTGCATCGAACAAGCGCTAAATGGACAAATTAGCAAAAATGCTAGTGGGGGTGTAAAAAAATCGAAAAACTATCAAACCTATCGAATCGAACCGAACTGACGGTTAATAACCGTATTTCATAGTTTTAGTTATGATTAAAGTTATTAAAATTAAAAAACTGTACGCCATGATTCGGTTTCGATTTTGATAGCCTTACAACCACGTATAAAATAGGTTGGGCTAGTTAAGCCGGTTGAGCCTAACACGACCCATTTAACTGTGGGTCATGTTTTCTTTACCACGACCGACTCATATATATTGCGGGTCGAGTTATGCGGGTCAAATGCGGGCCGGGTTAATTTTCGCCGACCTTCGTCACCATAAAAAGACGGTTTTGCCCCCATCCTCCTGCCCTAAAAAAAAGTTGTCCAACCTTCCCTCCCCTCTTGCCTCAAAAACTCACCAGAGAGAGAGAGAGAGAGAGAGAGAGAGATGAAGCCATCTCCGACAAATTTCCTCGATCTGGAAGACTCAGGATTGACGTTTGGGATGGATTTGGATGATGGCGATCCCTCGGACATTTTGTCTGCGAACATCCTGGACAACAAGCTCGCCGACTCCGATTTCTTCAACTCCTTTGAGGACGATTTTGACGACTCCGACGTCAGTTGAATCCATCTCACTGGTCATTTCCACCAACCCCAATCTAGAAAACCTCTTCTTCTTCCCTTTTTGAACGATTTGGGATATTGGGGTTTGCTTATAGTGTTTGGTTTTGTTATGGATATTGACTTTATTTTAATGGAATCAGTGGACATGATGGATTAGCCATTTGGGTCTGCTTCATATGAACTTGGTTTTATAATATTATGTTGTGGGGTTGATTTCTTTCTTATCAATGTGATTTTGCTGCTATTATTCCTCAATCATTTCATTAATCCTTGTATGATACAATCTCTTCATCACTAATCCAGTTCTAATAACAATAAGCAATCAAATAAGGCACTATGCATCTTATAGTATTAAGATGTTTCAGGGTCTCTACCAAAACTTTCTAGAAACAAAAATAGAAGAGGAAACCTTCTCTGAATTTCCACAACTTCTCCATGCATGCAGCTTCAACCTTATTCTTGACACATTTCATTTCTTGTTCTTGTTCATTGGGTGTTGTTATTATTTGATGATGAAGGGTATAATGATGGTTGTGCAATGATGGATAATACCATTAATGGGTTTGGTAAAGCAGTGAAGAGTCGGGTCCTCGATAAAAAAATAGATCAATCTCCCAAGGGATTGATCCAATCCAAGGATGAATTCAAGTGCTAGGGCACGCATAAGATGATGGGAAACACCATAATTGAAGAGAAAGTCAGGGAAATCTTAATTTATAATAATTGAAGAGAAAACTTAGAGAAATCTTAATTGATAATAATAAGCATGAATTATAATATGGTTTGATCATCCTTTTACGGGGAAGTAGGATTGATCCTGATACGATCCCAGTATCATATCGGTTGATATTCAACAAAATGAAAGAAAAAACAAGAAGAGATAGGAAGATAGGATCGGACTCCTTCCTTGCCTTTACTTCTAAATAGTTCTTAAAGCCTAATTACAATCCTATACTCTACTCTTTTTATAACCAAACATTCTTAAATCTTAAGACAAAGCATAAATCAAGGATAGCCATAACTATTATTTTATTTAAATAGGCAAAGTACTAAATGTTGCGATGCTAGATAATTAAGTCCAGCATGATTCTTGGAAGGCTAGTGAATGCTCCTGCATCATTTTTGCATGTGTAGTGAATACTCTTGCATAATCCTTGTATATGCAATAAATGCTAGATAATTGGTATCTATCATTCCCCACCCCTTGAATGAACCCTTACCCTCAAGGGTTCACATGTTGAAATCTCTTGTGGGGTCATAGACCAAGATCTGCAGTTCTTGATTATTTTGAGAGTGCTCCTCCGGGGTCATAATAGTCCACATCCCCAAAATGGAGGCAAAGGGCTTGAATAAATTGGCCCCATATCAGATTGCCGAGTGTCTTTTCTATCCCTTGATGCCATTCTATAGCGTCGCTGCCGAGATAGAGAGGGGCCATGGCGACCATCTGAGCATTCAAGAGACTGTTGAACCTTTTAAGGTCTTCGTTTTGATGAACCCAAGTAGCTAGTTCTTGGTTTTCCAAACTGCGGAGAATCCAGCCGTAGAATGCGAGGTTGAATGACCACTATGGCTTTGAGATCTTCATTATCCTGCCGTTCATCATGATGGGATCTAAGATCATTGATCTCCTGCTGCAGATGCTCATTAGAAGAAGATTCGATGGTGTTTGAGAGACCATCAATCTTTTCTTCTAATTTTACCAAGAAATTCCTGATTTCTCAAATGGTGTTCTTAACTTCGTTCACATCATTTTTCAGCTCTCTAACTGTAGGTGTCATGGAAAATAGGTAGAAAAGTGGATGCTACTGGTTTGGTGGTGCTCTGATACCAATTGATACGATCCAAGTATCACTTGATATTTAACAAAATGAAAGGAAAAACAAGAAAAGGTGGGAAGATGACCCTTCCGAGTGGGATCGGACTCCATCCTTGCCTCTATTTCTAAATAATTCTTAAAGCTTAATTACAATCCTATACTCTATTTATAACTAACCTTTCTTAAGTCAAAGCATAAATCAAGGATAGTCATAACTATTATTTATTTAAAACAATTAAAATACTAAATGTTGTAATGCTGGGTAATTAAGTCTAGCATGATTCTTGGAAGGCTAGTGAATGCTCCTGCATCATTTTTTCATGTGTAGTGAATACTCTTGCATAATCCTTGCATATGTAATAAATGCTAGATAATTGGTATCTAACAGATCCGTTTGAAGAGATCTAATTAAAACAGGAAACTAGATAATATCAATCCTAAGAAGAAATTAGAAATACTTATCTAATCAAGTAAGGAATGAGCATAGAAATAGGATAAAATTAGAACTCCACATTAGCTCTCGGTCAAATTGAGCTTGTGGACTGAACCCAATGGACTTGGATAGGTCAAGGGGTTGGCCCAGTTGACTTCTTGGGCCTGGTCTGTACTACATCATAAAGATAATGGAAGTGGTTAGTGATTTGTGAATATAGTGGTGACATTTATAGAACTAATAGGTAGAGGGGTAATGGATATAGTATGGTAGTGGTCGATGCTAGTTGATGAGGGTTGGGTTGTATAAACTTGAATCAGAGAGATGATGAGAGTCGGTGCAGATTGTACGAAACAGTGAACAGAGATTTATCGCTTCAATAAAAGATCGGTGTAAGTGGACCCTTGTGGAGTCAATGCATATGTTGGTTTGTTGGTAGTTCGGGCTCTATGTTGGTGAACTGTTGGGCATTTTTCTTTGCACATATTTTATATTTTGCTTGATTTGAGTAGGTCATTCAATGTTGGTTCTATCAATTGTGGGGTCACATGTGTCACATTTGTAGGAATGGCATCACAGTGGGATGTGAATGGGCTTCATGTGTATCTCACCTGAGGTTCAAAATAGTGGTTTTGGGAGATGGTCATTAGGCCTGCAACATGATAAGTATGGGTGATGCATGCACATTATCTGAACAAGATTGCTGTCTCAAAAGATTATGAAAAAATTTATCCAAAAACTTTAGAAAACGGTAGGTTCTGTTGTTTTTGTTTTCATTTTTAAGTAGTATTAAGGTATTAAATGCATAGTTATTAATTTCGTTTTGTTTCGGCCGAAATGGCCGAAATTTTTCGTTTTGGTCAAGTGGCCAAAACGAAATTTCGGCCAAAACTTTTCGGTTTGAATTTCAGTCAATATCGGATTTCGGCCGAAATGTAACTTTTCGGTTGAAATAAAATTTTACAAAATTATTATTTTTTTTTTTACTTTTTTTACACACATATTTTGTATTTCTAATATTTTCACAAAATATAATTCCAAAAAAAATTACTATAACGGATTAAATCTATATTTATTACCTTTTTTATTTTTTTTACTTATATATGTATATATATTTTGTTATATTTTCCCCGAAATGTAATTCCGAAAAGTTTCGCCGAAATCCCGAATCGGCCAAAACTTTTCATTTTGCAGGCCAGAGCGAAATGAGGTCTGAAACGATATTAACAACTATGATTAAATGTCATGTAGGTGTATCACTAGTCAATCCTGAAGTATCTTAATTGTTGAATCTATTGAGGATTAGTCATTTCATCCACCTTATCTTTTTAGAACTTATACAAAAAGAATTCGTATGTGTTAATTAATTTATTACTGGCCTCTCAAAGTCATTGTGTTGGTTTTATGAGTTGAAGTTTGTGGGTTTGAGCCACAGTTTGAGATACTAATAACCATTGCATAAAGTTTGAGGTAGCAGAATATTCATAAATAAGGAGGGGTCATATGAGTTATGTTGGTCCACAGTATAAATTCTATGAAAAATTGTAGATGTGAAATTGGCCCCTCTAGTGTTGAGGAATAAAACAGAATAAGGAGTATTCCAATCTGAAAGTTTAGTTCTTATGTACATTGATCCCTATCTACTCTGGACATTTGTCAAAGAATTCATCAATCATCACCAAATTGGTTTCTCTCCTTATAGTGTTACATGATATTTGATTAACTTTGAAACACTTGAATATGAGACAATTATGTATTCAAAAGTACATATATATTTATATAAAAGATGGAACAGCTCAATCAGATAGATTTATGATAGTCATTACTTTTCTACTTTTTTGAACAGTAACAATAGTTTTATCGTAAAAGAAAAATCCAAGTGGTGTACAAGGCATTTTCAGAAGATATAGAAGCAGAACAAAAGAGGCAATATTTACATACCAAAATACAAGGAAATTCTATGCACTCCAGATTTAACCAAGGAGTCTGCTGCACATGGATGCACATGGAGCCTGGATATCTTTTAACAATGAAATGCATCGTCCATATATAGTTCTAGCCTGTTAACAAAAAGTTTTTTTTTTTTGTAATTGCACAATACTTATGGGGTTTCACTGTAAATGTACATCACACACGCATACAAGAGCCCATGATGCGTATGCAGTATGGACTCCTTCATTATTTCATGGTATTAGTGTATGTATATCTATTTTTTTTCTTTTCTTTTTTTCAACTATGTCTTCCCATTCCTCATTATCTTTTTCTACATCTTCCCGTTCTTTTTCTTCCTCTTATTATTATTATTATTATTTTTTTTTTTTTTTTTTGCTTCCTCTTCTCCTCTCTTTAGTATTAACATTAAACAACTCATCCCCATTGAATAAAATTAATCCAACTATCTCATATGGAAGTCACTTTTTATTTTTCCCTTGTCAAGAGCTTCAATGTACCCCATCATGTTGTTGGGGCTCCACCATGTCCTCTTCCTCTCATCCTAGATTCATCGAACACCAGCTCTCCAATTCCCACATATAAATCATGGATTCAAGTATTCAACATCATGCCAATATTCTTCCTTGGCTCAAAGCCACAGTTTCTTTTGTTCTTAAAAGCATTATAGGACCCCTCCACTTCGGCTACAGAGTATAGATGCTTGCCTCACCATCAAGAAGCTTGATATTGACCAAGCCGCTTGTCATCATCTCCAACTCAAACTTTAACTCAAAACTTTGAAGAAAAGCATGGCTACAATCTTCAACAACTGAAAAATATCAGTGGTTCTCTTCATCCTATTGGTCATACATTCCATGATAGATCTTATTTTATATGTTATTTTAGGTCTCCCTTAAGATTATGAAGTGTTTTTTACCACCTTCAGAGCTCGTCTTACTCTTCCCTTATTCGTTGATATTCAGCTCTATTACTTGATCAAGACCTCCTTATGCAACAAGTTCCCCCTTCTCCCAACTCTACGTCTTCACTGGCTATCTTTTCTTCTCGTGGACATGGATCTCAACATGGTGGCCGTGGATCTCATCTTGACAGTCACGTCCCTCACCAATGGGTTGACATCGTCCTCCAATCCGCCAATCCTCCCTCTTCCAACTACCGGCGTCCATGCCATGTCTGTCGGAACTTTATCCACTCAGTTAGGCAATGTAAGTGATGGTTCAATCACTCCTACGATGTTGCAGATCTCCCCAAATCGTTTGCTGCCATGCAATTTTCTGATTGCACAAGTCCTGCATGGTATCCCAATGCAAGTGCATCCTCTTACAAACACCCAATCAAGGTGATCTTTCTCCATACACATTCCACGTACAAGTCCTGTGTGGTATCCCATTACAAGTGCTCCTTCTTACGATGCCCAATCAAGGCGATCTTCTCCATACACAACCCACATACAAGTCGTGTGTGGCATCCAATACAAGTGCATCTTCTCACAACACCCAATCAAGTCGATCTTCTCCATACACAACCCTACACTAGTAATGATCATGTACTTGTAGGTAATGGTGCTCTTCTTCCTAAAAAGAATATCAAGGGTACTTTGTTTTTCTTAGTTGCAGTCTTTTCTCATGATAAATTAAAAAGCAATCTACATTTTAATGTTGAATCCGATCCATGGCATATGCTGTTGCAGCTTGCAGACACTATTTGGGTTGGACAATTTCTTTGTGATCTACATTTTTTTGTCTAAGCTGATTACTATTTACTGCAACAAGGTTGCAGATACTATTTGGGTTGGACAATTTCTTTGCGATCTACATGTTTATATGTCTAAGCTGATTATTATTTACTGCAACAATGTAACAACTATATAAGTACCAATATTTTACTTTGAATCTAAATTTTTCATGTACCTACAATGCATATTGAAATTGATTTTCATTTAGGTCATGAGAAAGTTGCTGCTGGGGAATGACCCTAAAATCTGTCAGTTTGTGAATGGTTAGAAATTTGCAAGATGCTCATGGGCCAGGCGAGCCTAACCCAGTTTTGTCTCATATTGTGCTGGACTTGGGCTCTACTCTTTGGCCCATGTGCTGTACTCTGGTCTAATATTCTAACCAATTATTGAATTGGCCAGCATGGACCATTTTATAAAGGCCCAGCTCAGCGCAACATATTTAGTGCAGATGGGTGTATGTATTTTGCAAGTGGGTTTGGCTCGGGCCTGATTTTCAAGCGTGTAGCCCTGAACCTAGCCTGAATTTTCGGGCATGCTTATTAGATAGACCGGCTTGGACAAGCTTCAGTAGCATAACGATGGCCTATGAACACCCTTGTGATTTAGGAGTAAACTGAAGAAAAGAGTTAGCTTACCAGGAACTTGATGCAGGTTTACAAATCAAGTGCAATTGAATAACTTCTCTTAGGTCCACCATTACCTTTGTTTTTTTCTTTTGTTGGCTACACACAGGATTCGAATGCACCCACTCCATTGCTTTTGTCGGCTCCATTTATATGTTTACATCAGACACCACAAAGTCCCCTGCCTGTTTAGCCAATTCTTATAGAACTTTTTCCCTTCCTCTCATAGTCAAAAATCATTTCAACCACTGCACTGGTTTGCTGGGTCCACCTCTAACTTCTTTGATAGTGCAGAAAAGCCTCTGATTTTCTGTACTTGCCATTTTTCTCCCATTTGATGCAGTAATTTTTTTGTTCATAAATAGGAAAAAGGAAAACCATTTTCTTTTGTGTGCGCGGAAAGCTATTTCTACTTAGTTTGGAATTTTTTTTGAGTTTAAATAAATAAATAAATAAAACCAGATTAGCTTCAAAGATGGTGGTGATAATGAGTCCAGATCCTCAAGGCTCGGGTTCGCGCGAAATTTGACACATTTGATCAATCTAATGTTGGGCTTGGGAGCAACGCATGGAGCACCTCAGCAATGGGCTGGAACCTTGGGATAGCGAAGCAATATCTGCTCTCTTTCTTTCTAAAATTGTTGCCAGCTTTGTGTTCCCTTTTTTTTTTATTGGGCCATCCCATGAGAGGTAGTGTGGAAGACAGTCAGATCAAGAGTAAATATTACCAAAGATGTGCCCCCTTGAATAATAGCTTTCAAGTCCTGGCACACCCCAACAGAGCAATACTCCTTCGGCCTCAGAAATCAACAAATATGGACCCCGTCCTGACATAAAGAGGCATCTCAGAGCCGTTTCTTCCTTCCATCTCCTGCTTTTATTTTATGTAATATCATCATAGATATGGTCCTCAAGCCAGCTTTACTGAGGCATAAAAGCACATGCATCCTTAGCCCACAATGGCCCACCACAATACACCCACAAATTTCATCCTTGGGATTTTCACATGATATCTACATATGTGTTAAACACTTTCACAACAACCAAACATGATCATCTGCAATTGATTCACATGTATAACACTTTCACCTGCCAAACAAACAACCCTTTAGGCCGTTTGGTAATAGGTGAGAACACCAAAAAATGATATCCTAGATGACCCAAATCCCAGAATCCTAAAAAATGATGTCTTAGATGACCCAAATCCCGGAAGATCTATAATTGTTAGCATGGGTATTCCACAACTTTGTGGAAAGTGAATATTTTTTTTTCAAGAATTTTGGTTGCCAAACATAACCCACATAGACATTCCTAACATACATCTGTGTGCAAAAGTGTGAAGGATCACCTGGAGTGTGCAAAGGATGGGTTTGGACCATTCCTCAACTAGAAACATATAAAAATGATAATTTCAAAGTCTGAATTCAGAATTCTGCTGATATCTTGAAATTATATAGGCAATATTAGAATTATATGAGGTTATGCTTATTTTTAAGTTATATAGCCTATATTTGCGAAGATCATCGACGCTATTATGCGCAGAACAAATATTTAGATACCTCATAGTTAGAGATTATGACTTACAATCAAGGAGATTATCAGCTAAACCTGTATCCATTCCAGGGACCATCATATTCAGCTGTCCTGCTCACAGGCAATGGGCCGCACATGTTCAAGAAATTTTTAGGACCAGGAAATGCCCAGCCAGTTTCCTGACACTTGACTTTTTCACAACTCCAAGTCTCCACTTTGATTTCTCTCTCCAAAATCCAGTCCTTAAACCAACGCCCCACACCACTTTAAATAAATCTACCCAAGTGTGAGAGAGAGATAAAGGATTCTCAAAAGTTGAAAGAGTTGAACACAAAACACTGAGAGCTCTTGCTTTTTATCTTCTTCATGGGCAACTACAGGTTTAAGCTATCTGAAATGATGCCCAGTGCCTGGTTCTACAAGCTTAAAAACATGGGAAAGACCAAACACCACACCTTCTCTCACACCATGAACAAGAAGCACCCTCCCTCAACATCACCATCCAAACACCAACCTCATCTTTCCCTTCCCAGACAATCCTACTACTACTACTCCTCTGACCACCCTAGCTTAGACAAATCCCACACCTCTCCCATCTACCCAAAAGCCCCAGACACCTATTTCCTTCCTGACCCACCAAGGAAACACAAGAAAAGAACTAAAAGAAAGAGCTCCAAATCCTCTCCCAAGAGCTCCAAATCCTCTCCCAAGCTTGTCTCCTCCTCTGTCTCTGCTGGCTGCAACTGCCGCGCCACCCTCGAATCAGTCTGGAATCCTGATCACTCCTCCAACTCCCCCAAAAGCTCACCACTCTTAGTGGACACCACCACTCCAGTGCCTGATACAGTCCCAGAGGTCTCCGACCACACGGTGCCGTGGTCTAGCTCTTGCGGCTGCAGGGTCAGCTCCTCTGCCACAGATATAATCATCGAGGTCGATGAAAAGAGTGCTTTGCAGCAGAAATCCGATGGGTTCAATTCAGTTTCCGAGCTTGAGCTCCCACCCATCTTGACAAAGCCTGCAAAATTCAAGAAAAAAGCAGAGACCTTCACCAGTACTACTGTAGAATTGGAGGAAAGAAATGCACATGGGTCACTCTATGTCAAGGTCTTGAAGGAAGGCAGCTCAAAGAACCTCAAAGAAGAGAAGACCCCAGGTAGGAGGTCTATTTCTTCTATCCAAGGATTGAAATTGCGCACGAATTCTCCAAGGCTGGCCAGCAAAAAGATTCAGGCCTACAACAGGAAATCCACATCAACAAACCCGAAAATGCATCAGCAGAAGAGCGTCTCGGAGAGCTTCGCTGTAGTGAAGTCGTCGCTCGATCCAAAGAGAGATTTTAGAGAGTCCATGTTGGAAATGATTGTAGAGAACAACATCCGGGCGTCCAAGGATTTGGAAGATCTTCTGGCATGCTATCTATCCTTGAATTCGAATGAATATCATGATGTGATTGTCAAGGTGTTTGAGCAAATCTGGTTCGACCTTACCGAAATTCAATTGTAAGAAAAATCGTCAGAGATCGAATTGTATGATCCCTTAAATGAATTTAACCTCTCTATCAGGAGAAACATAGTTTTCTTGTATCTATTAGTTTAGTTCTCTAAATTCTAAAACTTTCCCTCTTCTTTTCTAAGAGTGATGGTTATGAATTAGTTTAGTTCTCTAAACATCTAAAATTTCGTTTCTTCTTTTTTCTAACAGTGATGGTTATGATCGAAGAAAATGCATCTGTGTTCGAGTGGTTTCAGTTCTTACATGAATTTTATCCCTAATTATATAAGAAACAGAGGGTTTTATCTTCACATACTTGTTTCAGATGTGGTAACTTTGGTTAATTCATCTATTATGAATGAGCCAATGAGGCATCATACCCCATTTTCTTGTGAAAGTTGAGACCACTTTCAGCATGGAAATTCATATTCTCATCTATAGGAGAAAAACGCATTTTTGGAAACAATTAACCCACAAATGGGGTGGAAGAAATATTCCAATATGTCCGGGTTTTCATTACCTACTAATAGAAGTGTTTTTCGATTCAATTCCAGTTCCATGGAAACCACTGACCAGAAATCTAAAATTCAATAAAATAAGGACATGGGTATCTTTCAATTAAAAAGGAGCCTGCAAATCCTTTGTTTCTGTTTGCTTCCTGAAGATTCCAAACAGGACAGATTTTTAGGATTTGTGTTGCAAGTCTCACAAATCTGTAAGGAGAAGAAACACCACCAAGTGGGAATAAATAAAAGAGCTTCATGTGCCATATAAAAGCATTGGTGAAGCTTGTCTCAAAGAAAAAGGGAAGGGATGCTTTCAAAGAGTGCAAGCTTTTGATAGCCCAGCTGTTTCATCTGGTGGGATCCACCTTAGGCAGGCATTGATACATAAATCTACTTTATTGCCAATCATCTTACTGGTTGACCTTCCTTTGTGGCATCTGAATCTGGACCCATGACTCAATTTTTTTTTTAGCCTTCCATTTTCTAGTCAGTTTGTCTAACAAAATACAATTATCTGGGGATGCTTTCTTGTTACTGTGGCACTTCCATGGTAGCCCCACCAGATGATCGGCCCGGATGACTGAATGATAGGCCCTAATGGATGCTTGGACCATTAAGCCCAATTGTTTGGCTGTGTTTTCCACGAGAAGTTGGAATTCTTGATGGCAAAGACAGCTGTGTGCTCCAGAATTCTGAATTCTCTATTTGAATGGTGAGAATTAGAAAAATTGTCCCGTGAAATCTCATTTTTGACCTGTAAAACTCGTCATTCTAATTTCCAAATTGGTAAATTATAGAGCATTTGTGAAACTAGGCAGGCGACAGCATTTGGGAATTCATAAAACCCCTAAGAAGAAATCAGAATTTTGCAAACAAACAGACCGTAGACTGAGAACCCAAGACCTAGTAATGTGGTAATTCGTCTAAAGAGTCTTGTTACATGAGATCTGAGAAGAACCAGTGAAAATAGCTTTCAAAATTTCAAACCTGCAGCTCACTAATGTTGCAGATTTTTACCTTCCCTACTAAGATTTGGACATATTTGAGCAGTAAAAAGAGAATTTCCTCAAAAAGAGCAACTAACTGTTCAGCTTTCCCCAACAAAATACATATAGCTTCAAAATCTTACCTATGATCCCCACATACTCTGACAAACCCTAGAAAAAGTCATCTTACAGAACTATTGCATGAATCTGAGCAGGCAAAGGAAAAGGGTCCTTTGTAAACTTCAAAACTGCAATCCAAAGATCTTTGGCCTTTTACCATTTCTTCTCATGTGTTACTCACATCTCGACAGTGGATAAAAAAGGATATACCCACCATAACACTTTACATTTACAAAATGGACAATCTTCTAGAACACCAGAACAGATATGAAAGTACACTAGAAATTCAAACCAATTCAAATCAATGAACCCCAAAAAAAAAAGAAGAAGTAATCATCAGCTCATGAACAGTAAAATGACACCTTCCTAAAAAAAATAAAAAAAATCAGTAAATAGATCCTCGTTCTTGAATCAACAGTTTGGTAATATAAAATCCAAAAGCCATTGCATATTTATATAAAAAAGAACATGGGAAAGTAAAAGCAGCTTTGAAACTTAAAGTAATTGGAAAGTAACAAATAAAATAAAAGAAGATAGAAGCCTTTTTCCACCAATTGCAAAATCATGGTACTGCAGCAAGCTTTAATTTGAATCCTTGTCTTCTCCCCATAGAAATGAGAAGCATTGCATCTTGGCTGTCCTTTTTCTCTCTTGGTTTAGTACTTGACTGACTGTCTATGAAAGAGGACATCTTGGGGTCCTCATGCACATGTACTGATGGGTGCCGTCCATTTTTCTAGGCCCACTTTGGACAGCTAATCATATCCTAATTTGGATGAGGGTCCATTGAAAATCAACCTTGTTGGATGGTGCTAGCCATAAACTATGTAAACTTGAGTTGAACTAAACTGAAATAACACTTGGATTAGGATCAAATTGGAGTCATTGTCAATACACAAGGTATTTAGAGTATCTTATCGTCTATTGATGTCCAATTTTTACATATAATCATCTGTGATGACGAGAGATAACTTCTGGATTACCATGTAACAACTGGCTTTATTATCTATTCGCTCACATCACATGATTTTTCATGTATAGGTACCAATTAAAATTTTACTTCAATTGGAATGATATAAACTGTTGTATTGGTAATGCACGAATTAGATGATCAAGTTTTGTACACAAAATCAATCCAACATTGTATGACATCCATTAGAAGTACAATTTGGATTTCCTCCTACAAAGAGGAGCTTGTAGCATATGAAAGGGTTTTCTTGTCCAAAGGTTCTAGCAGATAATGTTGTGATCATCACACTGATGTAGGATGGGATCATTTCTCTTATCACTGATATAGGTTGGGATCATCACCACCTCTATTCTCTACATCTCTCTTCCAACTCATCTCACCTCCTATTTCTCACTGACTCTCTGCCAACCCCACCTCCTCTTTCTCTCAATCTCTGTCCTAACTCGACCCTCTTTGCCATGACACTACCATGGCCAGACCAGTTAACTGAACATAAAGTGACCCACTAGGCTTAGATACGAGAATGTGGAAGAGGCCATTTCTTCTCAATGGCATTTGTAAAAAGTTGTCAAAGTCTCATGTTCATTAGTTGGCAATATCTGAATGTGTGTACATTGGCAATTAAAAAGTTACTGAATGTGAGGGTGTCCAAGATTCATTGCTACCTTTACTCTATTTGATCCCTTAAACATCATATATAATTAGTACTGTAAAAAGAGAAACAATCAATACAAGGAAAGTCCCAAGTTGTCTAAGATGCTGTGGTCCAGAGACTGATCTCTAGGTGGTGTAGGTTTTGTTACTCTCCCCTGACCACTAGGCCAACTTGATGAAAATAAAATATATATTATAGTCAACATCCCTCATCGTTGAATAGTGTTTGGCACCTTGGCCTCACACACATGGCCAGAGATCAATCCATGGGTCCTCTAAGGCCAACATAGCAAAGAAGAAAAGGAAAAAGGTATATTATTGTCTTAACAAGAAGTTCTATAGAATTTTAACTTGGTATGTTATAGGCTCTCCGATAGGGTCTCAAGTAGGACTTAAATTCGAATATTTTTATGGTTGTTCAAACAAAATCCTGGTTCACAGACTTGCACTTATGTGTTGCAATGCAAGAAATGCCAACTAGAGCTCAAGCCTTGGTGTTTACTTTAAAAAGATAAAGCCGGTGATTGTGGCAGATTTCCAATTAGCAGGAAAAAGTCTTGATTCAACTCTTGTTCATTCAAATGAATCCAAATTCTCTCCCACCTTGATTATAAAGAAATCCCTTTTACCCTTTTAATATTTCTCCAGATAAATAGGTTCCTTTGAAGGACTATGAGACAGGTTGCACCGCGTGGGTGTTTATTATTATAACTTACGTACTTCCTATCGGGCCTCATTGGAATGCATGAAAATCAAGAAATACAGTGTAGTAATAGGCTTGCATGTATATTAGCACTACATACAAAATCATGCCAACTAAATGATCATAGCCCTTGGTGTTTGGTCCTCAAAGTTTAATATTTATACACCGTAAAAATGTATTGTAATTAATATTTAAATAATTAGTGTTAGATTAGGAGTCAAATCAAGGTGTATAACTGTGTGTGAACGGATTAGATTGGTCATATATATAGGTGACGCTTATACATATGAAAATGGAAAAGGAGATACTGACCAAGTGGTAGTATAATTACCATAGATAAACTATTGCACAGCCAGTACTGAAATGAATGCCCTATCATATCTCAACCATCATTTGGGTGGTGTCTGAGATGAATGCCCTATCATATCTTTGATGATGCAATTGTTAGACTTAATAGGGAATGTAGCCCACATGACCACATGCCCAAACTGTGCGACCCACTTGGACAAGCAACTCATTATTGAGTTTTCATTCTATTTAATCATCCCTAGGAGATACATATCTTTAGTGTTTAAGAAAAGCATACGCAATTAGAATTCTTATTAGCTAAAGCATAAGGGTTTTAAAACCTAATGAATGAAGGATTCTATAAACGGGAAAGGAATTGTTTACAAAAATCTACATAAAGGGTTTTAGGGTTATAGCTCATCACTTCAAAATCATTGGCTAATTTATCATTTATTGGTACCTAGCTTAGGGGGTTGGGACCCGGCACTCTGGTGAGGGAAGTAGACTTCGGATGAGGTAGAACAACCCTCAGGTGGGGGAAGTGACTACTTTATCATTTCATCACATCTAAGGAAGGAAAAAGAAACAAGAAGAACAATCTAAGTAAATACATCCCCAATTATAAGAAGTTGTGAATTGTCACTTATCTCATTGGTAAGTGGCAGCAGTTCTCACCTAACTGCCCAGGGTTCAAACTCTGGGTATGCCACTTTTCTCACTTGTGTGTGGACTTTCTACTCGCTTGTGCAGGCCTTCTTCTCAATTGTGTAGGCTGTCTTCTCCTTGTCGACTAAGTCATTTGATGGAGAGATTCGCGGAGTTTAAGCATTCATAATGGATACGGATATGTATTTGCATTTAATATTATGCTTGTATTGTTCGAATCTATCCTAGTCTATGTAGATCTTATTGAAGTTATATTTATCATAGATCAACACTAATGGCTAGAACTTACCAGCAGCAACTGTAAGAAAGAGAAAGAATGAGATTGCTACTCTGCTAGGGAATATTTGCTATTTTCTAATGCAAGTGGAGGGGTCATTATAGAAGGTGAAAGCAAGAGGCCAAAGTCAAAAGACCATTAAATGTCTTCACATCTGAATAGCCTAACTTAAAACTTATAGTATTCATTCAATCAAAAAATGGAGAACAAATGATCCCTGGTACATTGGTATAAATTCATTATTTGACATTCACCCTCCATGTTATTATCTATGCCACTTTCCTATTTTTTTTTTTTTTTATCGGTAACTGAAGCTTTCGTTAAGAGAAGAAGAGAATACAAAAGAAAAAACGATATTGAGACAAGAACACAGTGAAAGAAAGAGAAAAGGAAATAAAACTAAAGGATGCAATGGCACTTTTCCTACTTGAACCATAGAAAAATGAGAACTCCCTCTAGCTATATGACAAAATAAGTTTCTTATTTTTAAAAGGGTGTTGAAGATTTTGTGCTACAGGCAGCAACATCAAGACCCTAACCCTTCAACCACATTATGGGTGGGTTACTACTACCAACTATTTGAGTGAGTTTTGTCTTTTGTTGGAGGACAAAAAGGCCTTGAGGTTAAAATTTTGGGAAATTCCCATTGAATTCGGCAGCTTGTCTACTGACGTCTCCATGTTACAATGGCCTCAACTGCTCAACACATTAATTAAAGAAATACCATTGGCTTTATTCATATTGATGATGCAATGGACAGCAGATTATAAACTTAATTATACCACTAAAGAAATAGTAATAATTAACCTTTAATCCAATTATGATAAAATGGATTATCAATAACCATATCTAATTATGGAACTTATTCAAACTTACGACCACCTTGGCAGCGCGAAGGATTTATTTGTATTATTTACTGAAAAACTCCAATATATGTTTTTTTCTCTTATTATGGAAATATTTTTTTCTTAGGGACTCTTTTGATAATTAAGAAAAGTTAGAATATTGTTCTTTTAGGATCCGTTTATGTAGTAAGAGGATTCCACTCTATGTGGATTTTCATTTTTACGAATGTGAGGAATATTCTTGCATTCATACCCCTCGTGTTGGAATTAAAAATATTCTCTATTGAGGAAAATCAGTTTATTTTCTCCCATTTTGTGAAGAAATAGGTGTTGCATCAAATGATCAAAGAAAATGCATGGGATTGCATAAAAAATCAAAACAATTTTCCTCTTTGCTATGGATTTCTCTTATAGTACAAACACACCCATAGTAAAAAACGAAAAAAAAGAAGAAGAAATGTTTGATAACAATTAGTGAGCTATAAAATAGCAGGAGGTGGTGTGATGTAACTTCTAGAGAATTTTACCTAAAAAAGGACAATACATGGCCACTAACCAGAAGAGGTACCGACAGTATATATGGCACGGAAGTGGTCCCCGTTTTATGATTGAAACGTGCGACGATGTCGTCGCACGTTCAACCCATAAAACTCCCCTGAAACCCTACTTCCCCATTTTTTCCCTTCTTCCTCAGTCGCTTTCTCCTTTCCCTTGGCTGTTTCATCTCCTCCTTCCTCAAAAGATAGTTAAGGTGGTCCCAAATGTCGTTTTCCAACATATTGGATTGCAGCATCAAGCTTTCCAGCGGTTTAAACCCCACTTCCCCATTTCCCCCTTCTTCCTCCATCACTTTGTCCTTTTCTCCCGGTGGATTCGTCTCTACCTTCCTCAAAAGGTAGTCAAGGTGGTCCCAAAGGTCGTTTTCCAACTTTTTGAATTGTAGCATCAAGCTTTCCAGCGGTGTATCAGGCGATTGCAAAGTATATATTTTGCCCTATATTGAAAGCCTTTGGTTGGGGCGATTAATTTACTATTTCTGCTCCCGTTGTGGCTCTTTGAGCAGCGGCCATATTGCTTCTTCTTCTTCCTTTTTGTCTTGTGCAGTTTTGTGGTTGAAACGCCCTGCTTTGCCTTTTTCGTTGTTGTTGGTGCTCTTAGTTCCACTGTTATGGGTTTTTCTGGATGACAAGTGTTGTGGAGTTCTTTCTTAAAAATGCCAGTTGGTTGTGTAGTTGCTCCTGTTCTCTGTTCCTTTTAGTTTGGGGTGTTTTGTTTTGCAGTGCTCTCTTTCTAGTCAAAGTATTGAGAGTAGTTTAGCTTTTTCTTTTTTTTATCATTGTTTGGGCTTGCTTTTTTATATCCAAAGCCATTGTGTTTTTTCTTCTTTTTGTCCTATGGCCTTCTTCCCTTCATATGTTATGGAAATTTATGGTAAGATAGAAGCTTGTAATTCCTCTGGATCTTGTAGTGCGTTCGCACATCAAAATAATACAAACATCATTTTTTTTCGATTGCAATGGTTAGTGACGATGTCATTGTTTCACAGAAGCCAGCGCAAAAAATTGTGTGTGACTGTACAACGACGTCGTTGCTTTACAGAAGCTAATGGAAAAAAAAGTGTGTAACTATACAACGATGTCGTCGCTTGTTAAAAAAAGATTAAAAAAAAAACAAAAAATCTGGCGGGAATACCATTTTCATGCCATATATACTATTGGTACCTCTTTTGGTTAGTGGCCATCTAGGGTCATTTTTTAGGTAAAATTCTCTAACTTCTATAACTTATTTTAGGAGATGATAAAAGAAGGGTATATTTTGAGGAAGTTCCATGCATCCAAACATAGTGCTTGCAGAGGATAGAGACTAATGACAAGAAATTCATAAACATGTGAAGACCCTTATCTCAATTTGAAGGGACCTCGAGAAACTTCCCATGATTTCAGTGCTATGAGGACCACATATGAATAAGACCAGAAATATAGGTCGTGATTGCAGGAAGTATAGTGAGTCCTTGGGGAGAATCAGACATTCCCTCAGGACATATACCTTTAGAAGACCGACGACAAAAGATGATTATGGACACTTCCTAATCTGTGCCCAAAAAGAAAAAAAAAATTCCCTGCCCTCCTCGATCCCCACTTTACACCATTGCAGGAAAAGTTAAAATAAAAAAACCCCACCATTGCTTTAAATGAATTGACTGTTTGTGTCGTGAGGTGCTTTGTTTGATTTGAGAGAGTAAAGATCCAAACCATTACCTAAATTATGTATATTATTACCTTCATCCAAGTTCAGACTGTGAGACTAAACCGAGCAGACAATTCTACGTTCAGGGCGCTCTGTTTGGAGCTACCACGTATCCTAAAATCAATTGATAATAAGAAACGGTACAACAATACAATAGTTTTATGGTGAGGGCGAGGGCTCGACCACAATTATGACCGTTCAAAAGCGAGGGTGAATGTTGACATCAACAAATTGAATATCCCAAGTTATATTTCTATGAGTACGTGGTTTTTTTTTTTTTAATACATGTAGGAGAAGTTAAAATGAAGAACAAAAGAGGAATATTTAAAACTGACCATCAAATGACTACCCATTAAATAAAGAGCCATGCCACTTGTCCCGACATCAGTCTCGATGTCGGGACCGATCACATGGGAGGAGGCCAAATTTTTTTTTTACCTATTTTACCCTCCTCCATGTAAATCGGTCCCGACATCGGAACTGATGTCGGGACATGAAGACTTTTTGTTAAATAAAAGTTGAATGAGGGGAAGATGAGAAATGGATTCCCCGCCATCACCCTAGTAATTCAATACCCAGAAAAATTAAGGTCCCATTTGCATCTCCAAAACATATCCCCCACACCCCACTTGCTCCATACTCCAGTGGAGCGTCTCACCATGAATTCCTCTGTATTCAATTTCTAAAATTTTTATCCAAACTTACAGGTCCTTACAATAAATATGAATTCATGGTCAATTGAGCGACATTATTAAAGAATTATTATGGAGTTGAGGGGTCAAGGATATCATTATCAGGTAGGGATGTGGCTGGACCTTAACTTTTCTAGGATTTTGAATTACTATAGGTGATGGTTATAGGTACTCATTTCTCATCGTCCCTTGATCCAATTTCCATAGGAGGGGAGGCTATTGATCATGGTCGTTTTTGGATATTCAATGGCCATTTTTGGATATTCACCATCATTCTTAATTTTCATCAATGTGTAAGTAATATGAGAGAGAGAGAGAGAGAGAGAGAGAGAGAGAGAGATCCAAACAAGACCATACCCATGAGAAAAACAAAATGGAAAAACAAGATAAGAGATAATAAACTCTTATCTCGATCATTCCTTAAAACACTCCTCTCATTTCAGCAAGACAAACTTACCACAAGCTAGACTATCTTCACTAATCTTGAATATATAGACCCTAAAAGACAAGAGAGCAACAGGAAGCCGAAATCTTCTCTCTCTTTCCCCTCTCTTTACTTATTTCAGTACTCACATGAAGTTGCATTGTTTTTGGTTCGGGGTCTTTGTCAAAAGGGCACATGGTTGAAAGACCCAGATGTCCAACCACTGGAGAAACAAGGACAGGTAGGGATAGCAAGTGGGTTCATAAGGCCTCGTGTGCTTGGAGTTGGGTCCAATCGTCCATAAGATGCCATGCCTACAAACAGGCTCTTCGTCTTGTTCTTCTTCTTCTTCAGTCAGAGGATAGTAACCATGATTCCTTTGTCCTCTTTCTCTCTTTCTTGTGAGATGCATGAATCCATGTGGGCCCCAATCCGATATTGAAAATAATTGGATGGGTCAAAATGAGAATGTTGGGGGAAGAAGGCAACAAGACAGCCCAGTTAAAGAAATAATGGCCTGATTTAGGGGTGAAAATCTGGGCCGTGCCGGAAGAAGGTCCCAACCGTGCCTCGGGCAGGGCCGGCACGGCCCATGATAAATTGCGGGCCGTGCAACCTGTGGGCGGCCCACATATCTCCCTCCCCTCTTTTTTTTTTTTCTATTTTTTTCTTTCAAGTTCTTTAAGTCTTAGAGACTTAGAAAGTTAGACTTTTTACTCTTGGTCTTGGAGACTTGGACCAATTTGAGTCATTGTATGAAATATTTTGATACAATTCGAGACCTAATTAAAATAGGGTTTGGGTTTGACCAAATAGGATCAGAACCTCCAAATTTGAGTATTATCATATTTGGTCCTGACTTGGACCTATTTTGACCAAATTTGAGTTAGGAGACTTGGACCTATTTTAAAATAGGTCTGATCCTATTTGGTCAAACCTAATAGGTCCTGACTAAAATAGGTCTCCTGACTCAATATTTAAAAGAGCAATGCTAGGGACAGACGGCCCGGGACAAGCGAAGGACAGACATTAGAGTAATGCACGCTTCTCAAGACACACGCACGCTTCTCAAGGCACCAAAACCATAGTGACTGTCCGCCGCTTGTCCTGGGGCGTCTGTCCCTGGGATTTCTCTATTTAAAAAGACTTGGACCAAGTCTCCTGACTCAAAATCGTGTCTTGACTCAAAATAGGTCCTGACATATCTATGCCATTGTATGAAATATCAAGTCTTTTTAAAAAAAGAGCCATTGGGCCCTCTGCGGGTCGTGCCTGGTCGTGCCTCGTGTCGTGCCAGGCCGCCCACGGGCTTTGGGGCATTGGCCCAGTACAGCACTGATTTTAACTGTGCCGTGCCAGGCTGTGCCTCGGGCCTGGCAGCCCTGGCCCAATGGGACTGCCAGGCCGGGCCGGGCCGGCCCAGGCAGGATTTTTTCATGCCGGGCCCATGCTGGGCTTGGGCCGCCCGCCCAGATTTTCACCCCTAGGGCCCTGATTGCAATTCGATCGACTAGAGAGTAAGGGCAAGTCTGCGTGAACACATTCATTTTAAGGCATGTTTGTTTGAATAGGAATTGATTACATAGGCATTCAATGTCAAATGAGCTCTACATATAAAGATGTTTACAAAAATGTATCTTGCGGATTCCACAAGTCCAAAATACCAAAGGTGTTTTCCAAATGTGCCCTAAATAGAACAGAAATTTGATTGAGCAACGCTAAAAATCAACATTTCATGTGGCTAGCCGTCCAATGTCAAGTAATGAATGTATCACTTTTAGTTTTTATTAGATGGAACATCAGTTTAATCACAAATAGGTAATGAGAAATGAGACTGTATTTTTTTTTTGGTACCCCAGCTAAGGACCTAAGAAAGAACCTGCATACACACGGTAAGGTAGCCCACTCAAGTGGGAAAGAAGCTCTGTACAAATCGAAAGAAAGCCCACACAAGTGGGAAAAGAGCTTGAACAAATGGGAAGAGGTGACGTACCCTGAGTTTGAACCCCAGATAGCCAAAAACCTAATTGTCATGCATCGAACCTAATTTATTGTGACCAAAATGGTTCATATTACATGAACACTTCTTTGTAGAAACCGATCTGTATTTTCAACGGAAGTGCATGACTAGTTGGATGGATCATGTATGAAATACAATCTATTATCTATACTTGATCGATCCAATGGTATATGACACTTTATCTGTTTTCTTTGAAAGTTATTAAATGAAGAGATCAAAGTAAAAGAGTCTGATCATACAAAGGTGAATCACATTCACACAATACAAATCATATTTTAACAGTTGTGAACACCATGTTGAGAGCAACTTTAAATTAGGGATGTAAAATAGGCAAGTTGAGCTAAAAACATTTCATGCATTTGTAAATGGGAGTATTGATTGGCTTACACAATGCCATATACAACCATTTTAACACGTTGTCCCAACCAGACTCATGTAATAAAGTCCGCATCAAACTCAGCCCACATAGTTGATGCTTATGCTCGACACTCAACTGCTGCTACCCATGCTTGCATCTCTAATTAAGACTTCAACTACCATTGCTACCGGAGCATTTGGAATGCTGGAGTTCTGAAAACTCATAAGGCTAAAAATATCTTTTCTTGTGGCCAGGAATTCTAAATCCTCACATCAAGTACGTAGAGCATTTGGAATGCTCGGGGAAAAAGATGTCATATCATGTCAGAAATTCCCAACAAGCCCAATTTCTTTTCCAGAAATGCATTTAACTAAACATGCCCTAAATCAAGTATTGGGAGCTTGAGCTCCAAGAGAAGTTAAGGTTGAGCTTAGTTTGATTCTATTTAATATTACTCATATGAATATGGGCGATTTTCTCCATGGTGAGTTCGTATGAAATGTCATGCCCAAGATTAGTGCCAGCCTTTAATTCAGAGAGCTTCATTTCTGTAGATGGAGAGGTTGAAAGTTCCACGCCATCGCTTGTGCAGACACTTGTAGTAGAAAATTTTGCTATATAATATATGTATCATATATATATTATAAGTATTTTTATCATGTGCAGGCCCCAGGTGAAATACAATATTAAAAATATAAAATAATATAAAAATGATATAAACATAAGTAATAAAAAAATTAAAAATAACACGACCTAAGCTTGAGCTCAAGCCAAGCCTTAATGAGCTCACTTATCACAACGGAAAAATATTTTCCACAAAACTCTAAGTTAAACTCAAGGGGTCATTTATTTCCATGCAATTGAATTTCTACGAATTTAAAAAATTTATGATACAATGCTGGGTGGTTTGGGGTAAATGACCATCAAATAATATCTCCTTAATTAAAATTAAATTAAGGGGAGATGGAAAATAAATACCCATTACCAACTATTCCCTACTAAATCAAATCTTAAGAAAGTCAGGGCCCATCTAGATCTCGACCTTGTATCTTTTACCTCTCACTTCTTTAACTAATAATCTTTTATTTTGGTTTATAGTACATGAAATTCTTAGATATCCAATTCCAAAGGAACAAAATGCTCCCTAGGGTTTTCAATTGTCCAAGTAATTCAACTCCTCTGGTACTAACCACTGTGGCTGGATCACTGCAGACATATGATGAACTATTGGCCTGTTTTATATTTCATAATGAGCAAATCCATTTTACGAAAAATCTACAAAACACCATGTCAACATCCGGCCCACTTCGACAGAAGATCATTTGAAATTTGACATTTCATCTGACAAATGGTTAATGGTTTCTCACTGACACAAACTTCTTTTCCTTTTAACCACTGATACAAGATGACCCCTCAAGTGACGATGCAATCTAATAAAAAGATGTGGTGGGTCTAGTCCCAAATGATTTGTGGGCCATTCATCTGTTTGATTTGTATTCTTGTTTCTTGTATCAGATCTTGTTTGTTATCATTTGGGCCCCAAGGCCAATTACAATAAAGATTATAATAATTAGCCTGTAGCTTCTATACATCAGATCTTGATCTCAAACTATCACATAAATTTTTTCATATTCTCATTTTTTGCTATATTTTGGAGACAATGTGTCATTGAACCTCACTTTATCCTACAGGGAACATAAGATGACATTACACCTTTAGTTAAACAGAGACAATATTTTAAATCGATCCAAGATTGATGAGATATAACTAAGATGATGAGAAAACAATGACATAATCTTATTCACCACATTCACAAAGAAAGCCTCCATATTTTCAAAACAATCTGTGATGCTTGTGTCACTTTCTCTTGTAAATGCTTGTTAGGGAAATTCTATATGCACCCTCTCATTTTACTGAGCACACCCACATTTCAATTCTATATACACCCCTTATTATGCGGAGCACACCCACATTCTAAAAGAAAAAATCATTGTTCATAAAAGAATGTGGGTGTGCTTGGCAAAATGAGAGGGTGAATATAGAATTTTCCTACTTGTTAATTATTCATAGCCATTGGGATGTAATAGTGGGGGCCCAAAATCTGATGCAAATCCTATCAGCAGATACTTTGAGACATAATCTCCAATGATATGATGTTTGGGTAAGAAATGGATAGGGTCTACAGGACTAGATTGGAATCTAGCCACTGATGTGAGTGATAAAACAATATCACATGATATTAACAAAATCTCTATTGCTTATGTAATAGATCTTGGTTGATGGGATTAAAGGCTCAAAAGTCACAACCACCCTAATTAAGTAGTAACTTAATGTCAACTAATATCTTATATTCATTCCTCTGTGGACTTACTTAAACATGATAACGTTGTGGCAAACACTAATACAAGAACAATCACTTCTGGATTCCAGCCCTACAGGGTTCAAACCGGCTGGATTTTCTTCAATTTTAAAGAAATGTGCCTTCAATTCTAAGTCTAATGGTTAGGAAACCATTGTGGTTGGATGATTGGAAATAGAGAAAAGAGTCCTTATGAAATTGTAATTGGATTCCCTATTTGGATGGGCTTAGGAAACCATTTTCTCCCATGTCCAACCCAAACATTATGGTTAAGGATCTTATGGATTCTAATAAGGCTTGGGACCTTAAAAAACTTAGAGAAATTTTTAGCGACCCGAGGGATGTTGAAGATATATCACAAATTTTCATATCTCAGTCTCAGGTAATTATGGGAGAATGTGGCCCACTACTGAAAATGGGGTCCTAACCACAAAATCAGCTTACAAATGCATAATTAAAGAGGAACCGGATCCCAGGGTTTCATCCATTAATTAGAAAACTTTTTGGAAAATCTCCTTTCCACAAAGAATCCTATTGTTTGGATGAAAGTGTCTAAGAAGAGCAATCCCAGTAAGATCTCTTTTAAAATAAAAAATGGTAATGACAGTTTCCCCTCGGTATGCCCTCTAGGTGAAAAGGAGGAGGAAACAATTGAACACTCTATGTTCCAATGCAACTTTGCACCAGTTGTTTGGTTTGGCTCACAATTTGGTATTTTGACTGGTATCATGTAATAATATATATTTTAGACTGGTGGAGGCATTGGACCAAAAGTGACTCTCCAAGTCATGATCGGCTTTTAGTTCCCAATTCCTAGGCCTTTTTCTTGGTAATATGGTGTGCAATTTGGAAGGTGAGAAATGAATTTATTTTTAAAGGGAAACATCCAAACCCCATGTGGACTTTAACCTTAGCTAATAGAATGAGAAGCCACTCTAATGCTGATGCATTGTAACCAAAGTCCTATTCCCCCCTCTAAATTCACATGGGATGGGAATTGAGATCTAAATCACACTGCTATCTTAGTTAGTGATGCAGCATATAATGCATCCAATGGCCACTCAGCTTTTGATTTCGCCATATTCTTAAGGGGGTTGCTTGTTTTTGTAGGTGCCGCAAAAGGACCCAAAACAAAATCCGCTAAAGAGGCCGAAGCGAGGGCGGCTCTCCTTTGCATTAAATTCTATCACTAGCAGTGGCCAGTCATCAATAATTTTGTATTTGGATGCTTTGGATGTTGTTACAGCAATCATTGGTGATCATGACTGGCTCATTCATCCTATCATTGGAGACATTCGGGCGAGAGAAAGAGATTTTGTTTATTTTGAAGCTATCCACATTCCCAAGAATCTTAACATGGTGGCTCACAGCCTTGCAAAGTGGGGACAAGATGGATTAAACTTCATTTGAGCTTGGGATAAGTAGTTTTGCTTCATATCTTTTTTTTATTTTGGATTGTTGGGATGGGGTATTATCTGTAGTTTTATTCCTATAGTTTATTTTCCTCCTTTAATGATATATCTTGCCTTACCAAAAAAATAAAATTCCAAGTCTAATTGTTGTGGTATATGCAACTCCATTTCTTTATCTAATGAATGAAAGAGAAACCTGAAGTGTGCTCTATCATTCATATAAAGAGGGAAGAATAGCCTCCTACCTCAATGGTAAGGGCCTTAGTTCTTACTTGACTATCCAGGGTTTGAACACTAAACATGCCAACTTCCCTCACGAGAGGGTTCCCTCACCCTCTCAAGGTCACATTCCCTCTCCCGAGGGCTGGGGCTCGGCCCCACTAAGCTGGATACCAAAAAGAGAGAGGAATAATACAAATCTTTTGTGGCTGGACTAAAAAGATTTCTATGAGCCCATTGCTATAAATCCTTCAAAGAGGTTCCATTGCAGTCCGATGGCTTCGTCAAAACCATTATGTCAGCTTTTGCCTATGTGATTGTTGAGTCTGAATCCCCTGTTTCGTCCAAATAAGGGAACCCTTTTTGGACGAATCATGGGGCGACACGCGGACTCAAATGTCCACAATCCAACCTCTCTCTCCTTCTTTTTATTTCTACCTTAGCATTTGAGTCCGCGTGTCGCCCCCTGATTCATGATCGTTGGAATAATTATGCCAATATGTCATATCTCTCTGAGAGAGAGAGAGAGAGAGAGAGAGAGAGAGAGAGAGAGAAATTAAAATAGTTCAAAATTTAAAAAAAATAATCACTGAAAATTTCTGCAATATCTTATTTATTTAAATTTAGGGGTTGTTTAGAATGTAGAGAAAATAGCTGGAGAAAACCTTTTTCTATTACAAGTTTGAATTGAGAGTAGTTTTATCCACCTCTTCTGCTCGGACCAGGACACCTCCATGTATGTTTTTGGGGGTGGTCACCCTCGTCTGATTTGGGTCCGCTTTCCAAACACGCATAAAAACCATGTGTCCGCTTTCAAAACCGACATGAAAATCATGGGTCTACCCCCAAAATCCACATGAAATTTCTGAATTTGCTCCAAAATCCAACTACCTATTTGGATCTACCCCTCAAGAGAAAATCTTAGGTCTGCCACTGCTCCTTGGCCAAACAAATTGTCATTGTTGATGTCATGCTTCATCCTATCAACATTGCATGAGCTTTGTGAGAATTATTTACACTTATCTCTATGTGTCGTAAATTTATATATCACTTCACAATCTAACATGTGACACCCTTCTTTTGGCATCTTGGAACTGACAATAGTTCACGATGGATTATTACATTTTCTATGGCTCAAGCTATTTTGTATTTGTAGGCAGCTATACATGTTTCTCTCTAAACATCTTGTAAATGCAATATATATATATGGGGATATTCAAGTGCATCCATCCCTCACCATTGTGGTGAGGGATACCCCCTTTTTGGGGAAGTTTCAAGTACAAAAAAGGAGTTATAATACTTGAAACTTCCCAAAAAGGGGGTGTCCCTTACCATAATGGTGAGGGATGGATGCACATGAATATTCTCCATATATATATATGGAAAGTGCTCCTATGAGAGACACTCTCACCAACTTTATGAGAGATGGGTGGGGGCCCTTGCATTTAAGTTGGTAAGAGTGGATATGGAGCAAGGGCCCCCACCCATCTCTCATAAAGTTGGTGAGAGTGTCTCTCATAGGAGCACTTCTCATATATATATATATATATATATATATATATATATGTAAGACAAGGTAAGGAATTATCGAGAAAGGTGTATCCCAAATGTTTACATACCATGAGTTCTCTAGCATCAAGTTATTTGTAATTTCTTGGCAACTTCAAGAAGCATCTTTGACAAAACATCACATGTAAAGGGTGGAAAAATAAAGCTTGAATAAAGTGAAGGGCACTGTACAAACAATGGAAAAGGAAATTAGCAAAACTATTGCTTCTGAATAGATAATGTCAACTCCATATGCATTTCAAGCAATGCAACCATAGATTCCTTTTGCACACGATAAAATTACACAAATTGTAGATTTGTCAGTGTTTAACTGACGAACTCTCCTGTACAAAAAGCAGCTTCCTTCTTATGAGTGTGAGCTTTCTTCCCACTTGTGCGGAGTCCTCTTTCACATGAGTGGGCTGTCTTTCAGCATGTATGCGGGCTCTCTCTTGGGTCCAAGACCCCTTGGCTGGGTTGCCAAAAAGAAAACGTTACAAAGAGCCTTTTCCATGCGTTATAAAATTGCTCAACACATCATACCCAGTGTTTCCGGGACAACCCTCTATGTACAGAGAATTCTAAGATATGCTTCGGTGATGAAGCCAAAATACATAACCAAATCTTGCCAACGCACTAATAGTTGTGTGGTGTTGGCAACTTGGCACCCTAGTTTTACGCACGGACCTAGGGATCAATCCTTGGGTCATCATGTTAAGCATCGCTCTTAGGACCACTAGCCCAATGTAGCCCAAAAGGGAAAAGAAAACAACCAACAAACAAATTATACCCAGCTCTTGACCCACAATATTCAGAAATCTTCAAGATAGCAAACAGGAAAAGAGTGATGAGTACTAGTTCTAAGACACCAAAAGGCTCTGTTCATCCTAATCGAAAATACGAAGTTAGCAAAAATAGTAATCTGTTGCAATCTACCAATGATTCAAAAATAATTGCTCCAAGAGCAGAAAGAGATTAAAAAAATATTGGTTTCAAGAATTGGAGAATTAGAGAGCTGGTCTGCATACATGCTCCAAGGTACATGGCTTTGCAAGTGGGCCATGCTAAACATGGTCCAGAGGGGGCCCAGTCTATTTTTTAGGCTGATATGGTAGTCTTTTGGAATGGAATGTGCATATTTCTGGCCCACTAAATGGTTTTGGCCAGTGTCTGCACAAAGGACCAAGAGAAGGCTGTTCCAACCCACATGTATGTCACAAGCCAAGCCATATCTATGCAATTTGCAACCCTAATGTGCATACACACATATGAGAATGGAGGCAAGGGGGCGAGTGTCAACTCAATAATCATTCATTCATTAGGACCCAAATGCTATGCCACATCATTGACCAATTCTTATTGGGTCTGGATTTACCAATTGGGTCTGACATGTAGGCCCATAAAGCAAAATTGTGCAAAACATCAGCTTAAGCTATAAACAGAAAGCAAAAGAAGCCATATCAATTCAGGCCTAAGAATCATCTTGACTGCAGGCTTCTCAAAATCAGGCCCATGGATCCCAATCAAATGCTTCAGTTCATGAATTTTTATTGATCCCTTTTCACTCCTTTTGCTTGTTTGAAATGCAGAAATCTTCTTCAGATGTCTCCAGATAGACAGCACTGAATTATGGTTTTGAATTGATTGCAAGTGGGATAATGCAGCTAAACCAGCTCAATGTAGGTCGAAATCAGGCCCACATAGTTTGGGTTCCATATTGCCTAATGTTTTCTGGTTACAGGCTGGGTGTTGGGAAATTTGGCATATAATATTTAAATGCGCTGGTAACCATAAATATGTTTCAGTCCAAACTTTCAATTAAAGACTGGCCCAACATTATTTTTTTTTAATAACGAAGGGTGTCCCAACCCTTTGAGCCGGACTAATCCCTACGGGGCCAGGGTAGCTGGGTAAATCCTGTATAGTAGCACAATTTCGAACCCTCAACTTTCAAGAGAAAACTATGGTCCTATGCCAATTAAGCTACCCCTCGCGGTTGGCCTAACTTTTTTGGCAAATTAAAATATTGAACTCTACACCTTACTACAATCTCAAACTAATTTCATAGGCATATGGGCTAGATTGCTGACAAGTGGTAGTCATTGTTTCCTGATTCATATGGAAAATGAGGAATGAGAATGAATATATCTAATCTTCCCTGAGGCAGTTAAACAAAAGACTATTCTTTCTATATGAATGGAATATGATACATTCGTTGCTTTTGCTAGATTCTAATGCAGATAACCCAGCAGCTGATTGTGGTTGCACCCCCAGGAAGGCTATGTCAAACTCAATTTTGATGGTTCCCATAATTGGTTCACCAACTCTGTTGGAGTGGCAGCATTCTTCGAGATGAAATGGGAACAATGATTTTGGCTTACACTAAAAATTTTTTATGTCTTTTCAACATTGGAAGCTGGGCTTCTGGCTCTTCAACATGGCTTGTAGATCTGTAAGGACTTGGGGATTAGAAAGCTCGAAAGTGAATGTGACTCATTACCACTAGTTTCCTCTATCTAAAAGCCCACGGTCTTCTATTGTGATTTATGATTAACTGGAAGAAGACTATGCACCTGCTAGCCTCCTTTGAAACTTGGTCTGCTCAATATTGTAAGACATCAATAAACAAGTCTGTATCAGGATTATAAAGCCTAGATCCATGCAAATGAAAGCTTTATTTATGGTCTAGAGACTAGAATCAAGAACAAGCGTTGCTATCTTAGCATGTTGATTTTCCTCCTCAAACTTCAGCTTCCAGGGAAAACCATTCTTGGCCGAGCGGTCAAGACCACAGTTCCTCTCTCTTTCGAAGCTAGAAGTCCTGGTATCGATACCCAGTTCCCCCTTTTCAGGAATTGAAGGTTGAGTCCACTAGTGCTACCATTTGAGGGCCACATGTGTTTTACTCGACTTCTCTCTGGGCCCGGAGGGATTAGTCCATCCCAAAGGTTTGGGAACCCTCCGTTAGAAAGAAAAAAAAAAGACTATTTGATCAAGGATGTGTATTCCAATTTCTGTATTCAAGATGTTCCAGTGTTTCGTAGGATAGCCTCTAATCAGTTTCAATGGGTCAGTTGTTTTGGTAGGCAATCTCTGATGTAACCTCCTTTTCTTTTAATGAAGTCCCCTTCAGTATATAAATGAATAAATAAACAATCACATAGTTTTATATTATCAATCTAATAGTGGGCACAACTCATGTTGAAGTGAAACTTCCTTGGATCATGCAAGAAGACAACATTATTTTTAATGATTTGGAATTTTAATGAGCAGCCCTACTAAAGAGCTGCAAGAATTTCTTGTTAGTTGGATGGAGCTAGAGAGAGCCTAGACATTTTGTAAACCAATTGTCATGTGTAGAAAACTAGGGCTCATTTAAATGTGAAGAAGATGACTAGTGAAAAAAACCCCATTAGGTGAAGAAACTTGGGCAGAGAATCTCCTTGTGAAGAATCACGATTTTTCTTTAGGGTTAACTTTTACTAAGTTTGAATTTAAATGGAGAAAACTACATAGGAAAGTCATTAAAAATGCTATAGGAATAAAAAAAATATTTAAAAGATGCAATGAAAGCTTATTAATAAAATTAATAATTTGATCAACAGAGAAAATGGTGTTTTCTTCACCCCTTCAGGAGAAAAATCTATTCATTTACATTTCGCAGAAGGTAGATGAGAGGAAAATTGCTTTTCTCACTAGGGTACATTTTTGTAACATTGTTTTCCAAAATGCTCCAATTTTTCCATGCTTGTCAATTTTCTACATTTTGATGGGGCGCCATTTTTGTGAGGAAATTGACACACAAACATTAGAAAAAAAAAGAAAAAGGAATGCCTTGAAAATCCATTTCACAAAAAGAATCCTTCTACTTCTTAAGTAGGTTGTGTAACACTCTGGAAAGATAGTTCCATGGACTTTCACTACCTAAAAAGTTTTTCCTATCCCCTGTTAAAACCAATGTCTTGCAACATTATAATTCTTTTTTGCAACTTTTCTTCAAAGAAACAAACTTAGCACCAAATGATGGATATAGTAGAAGCTTTTTTGCGATAAGTTTAGTGAAAATAATGTGAATCAAATATGCCCTAAGCTTATTAATGTTGCTAGAGTACAACATTGTGTACATGAAAGTTTAAGTCAACATGATTTTTGTCTTTCTATGTTTTTTATGTTAACATATCACCATAGAGTGTGATTATATTTTTCTTGAAAACAATTCTGTAATTAGAATAAAATATTGAAAGCTAGTTTTAGAGTAATAAACAAAAGAACCCTAATAAATAATGATTGGCACAAAAATATGACTGTGCTGTAAATATTCTTTTTTTTTTACACAATTTATACCTCATTAGACCATTGGTGTTGGATTCTTCAAAGGTTGAGAGGGGCTAAAAAAAAGAAAACAAAAGCCAAAAGAAAAGTGAGGGTACCAAAAAAAAAAAAAACAAGAAGAAGAAGACTAATTGCCCTACTCCAGTTGGGCCCTACTACAGTTTGGGTAATTGAGTGACGTATGGAGGCCCAACTCCATTATACGAGTCGGGATTTGATTCATCTGAAGCTTTAATATAGAGAAGTCTGAGTTAAAAAAAGGGGGACTCTACAAAGGATCCACCTATTGAAATCCAAACTATTAAAAATAAACACCCTTAAGGTATATGAGAATTTTAGTTTCATCCAAGTTTGTCCCAATATTGGGTTGACCATTTTATAGAAATCGTTAATACAAATATGCATAAGATTACATTAATAATTTTTTTTTATCAAAGAAGTCAATCTAACAGTGGACAAACTCGGATAGATGTAAGCTTCAAGGATACTTTATTTATCCGTTCGACTTTTATTCTAAACGGCTAAAATTTAAGTAGGGGGCTCCATAGTGGGATTCAACTCCTTGTACTCAATTAAAGCGCAGGAGGATCCCGATTTCCATTATACTGGTAGGAAATGACAATTATGCTATATTAAAGCCAAGAGTTTTGGCTTTAGTTTTCATTGGTAGTTGGGACTTTCGTTTTTTTCAAATCTTCTCACTTCACTTATCTTGCTAATGCAACCACTCCCTACTTCCTTTCCCATACAACTTCTCACTTCATGGAAAGCACCAATAACCACTCCTTGGTTTTCAAAACTCTACTCAATTTCTTTTTCTGCGAACACTCAATTTCTATTTAGAATCTCTCTTTCTACTCAAATTCTCCTCTTTTCTTTCTACGCCACTTGCTTTTGGATTACATCAATAGGTACTTTCATAACATATTTTTTCTTCGATTTCTTTCTAAAAGTCAATGAATTTTTTTAGGGACTTTTTAGGAAAAAACTATGCTTAAACCATGATTAAATGGATAAGAGTATAAAAACATAAAAAATGAAGGATTAGAGTGCAGTACAATTTTTTGACACAATTACCCCTTTAACAATATCATTATCCCTAGGACGATATTGTCGCCCATTTATCGTTTTTGTCGAAAGTTGCAACTCTCCCCTCAATCTCTCCTCATCTAGGCCGTTTGGTGAAGGTATGGGTTATGAGAGAAGGTTGAGAAACTAGTAGAGTGAGTGATTAGCGAGTGAAAGGGTGATGATATGTTATGATGATGGAGATGAGGTTGGTGTTGTGTAGCAGCTGTTGTATGGGTCGGTTGATGAAGAGTGATAGTGTGCTCGAATAGGTTGGTTGGATTTGGTGGGTTTGGTTGGGTCGGGGAGTGTGATTTCTGGGTTTGACCCATTCTACACTTTCTTCTTTCACTTTCTGGTTGTTCTTCCCCATTTGCTTATTTTATTTTGGAAGTTTTAGGTCTTTCTTGGCATCATTCAATATTTAATTTCTTCATTAACCAAACACTTGCAACTCACCACTTATGGTCTCATCTTTCCGCCACCATCATCGTCTCACTCTCTTCTTCTTCTTCCAAACCCATCTCATTACCCTTACCACAATTGTCCATCTCTCCAAATCTATCTCCATCTCTCCACACCCTCACAAACACAATCCAGATGAGAAGAGCAATAGAGTGGAGTTGCAAGTTTACACAAAAAATGGTAAAATTGATGACGATATCGTTAGATGGGTAATATCATGCAAGAGGGATAATTATGTCCAAAAAAACATACAACACCTTAATCCGTTATTTTTATATTTTTATACCCATTATACTATGTTAAAGCCAAATGTTTTAATTTGACTGAGAGTTATTAACTAACCCACATTCCAACCCCATTATACTATATTCAAGCCAAATGTTTTAATTTGACTTAGAGTTATTAACTAACCCACATTACACCCCCCCCCCCCCCCCCCCCCCCCCCCCCCACTTTCACATGCAACTACTCTATTTCACATGCAACTACTCTACTTCTTCCCACTTTTCACTTCTTTTTTCAACTTCATTTCTGTCTCAAATCTGATATACACTTACTCTATGTATACTCTCTTTTCTCTTTCCACCCAACTTCTCTTACTTATGATTTTTATTTATGTTGCTGTAATGTTTATTGATAAATATGCATGTGCTTAGCACGGGTTATAAGGCTAGTATCTATTTAACCAGAGTTTAATCATAATCTAAGTTTAAAAAGTGGGACTCCACAACGCGGCCCACCTATTGAAATCCAAACTATTCAAAATAAACTCCCTCAAGGCATACGAGTATTTTAGTTTCATTCAAGTTATCCCAACGTTGGGTTGACCATTTGATGGAAAACGTGAATAGACATGTGGTAAAACAAGGAAAGATGGAATAAAAAATAAGAGCTTTCAAAACATTTAGGGAAGAATAAATAGTTGATAAAATAAGAGAAATTCATTTAAGATGGTTTAGACATGTCTAATGTAAGCCAGTAGTAGGTGCCAATGAGGAAAAGTTTTTCTATGCAGGTTGATGACTCACCAAAGGGAAGGAAAAAAACCGAAGAAGACATGGATGAAAGTAGTAAAATTGGATCTGAAGAAGTGCAACCTAGCCAAAGATTATGCTCAACATAGATCAGAATGGAAAAACAAAGTTTAAGTAGCCAACTCCAACATAGTTGGGATAAGGCTTTGAGGACAATGATGATAGTACAAGTGAAGCTATTAAATGGCATGTGATCAAAGCTTGGTATGTTATTAAAGCTTTTTCAAAAATGAATATAACTCAAGCTATTTAGGCCCTTAAAATCTATATATTTTTAATATGTGAATGTAATTGTCCTAGATCCGACTCCTCAAGGCAAAACATACAAGGATTCAGTTCAGGATCCAGATCTGAATTTCTCACATCCAAAATGAGGTTCAATGCCTGCTTTATTTGGAACTAGAGACTTCGGATACTCGGATAATTGGATACCCATTTCCAACCCTACTTGCAACACTTTAACCACTTGACCTATCAAAATATAAAACCTAATCATGCCGCTACACAATGATTATCATAACCAGCTAGTCAATGCACCAAAACCAATCTTAATGTTAATATGGACTTTTCCCCATTATAACTCCGACAATGATCTTTGGTGAGAGCTTAAATTAAACCGCAGATACGATGTTAGGACCATGTTACACCCCATCGAGTTAATAAAGATTAACTCTAATTAATAGAGATTAATGTGGATTAAGTGTAATTAATCAAGATAAATGTGATTAATGAACAAAATGGATCAAATTAATCACACTTGAATGAATTAAGCATAATGCAAAAGTTTGAAAGAGATTGACTTAATGGGTTTGGATTTAAACCCAAATTAGTGAAGTTAGGGACTTTTCCGTAAATACGAATTTATGAGTATTTCGTCGGATGTGGTAAAATTTGATGTCAACGTGTGTATCTTGATGAGTGCAACAATTTTCGTAATATACTCGTCTTCATTTGACTTGAGATGAGTCATATAAGCATTAGTTTGACTCAGACTTGAAAAATGCATGATATATGGGGTTAAAATGCAAAACTGTATTGCATAGAGTTTTAAAAGGAAGAAAGAACTAGTGCTTTGTTTTAGTCGATGGAAATAGCTTGAGACGATTTGGGTTTTCTTCCTCCTTGCTTTCTTCTTCTTTTGTTCTCTATCAAGTGCTTGGAAGAGGACTATTACAAGAGATTTTGAGAAGGAAATTGGGAGATTCATCTTCTTCAAATTTCCTTAGAGCTTGAGTTAGAGGAAACTTCAATTCTTGCTGTGATACTCTTCAAGGTAAAGGTTCAATAATTTTTATAGACTTCTTGAGTTGTGATTAGTTGGTTTGTAGTGGTTTTTGTACAAGCAATTCAAAGGAAATTCGTTTTGGGTTTGTTCTTGATGTTAGGGTTTTGAATTTGGGCAAATTTTGTCTCAAGTTGAGCTCAAGACAAAGGGGTTTTGTGTTTAACTCAACCATAAGGCAAGTATGAATAGTTATTGTGATTAAATGCTAGTTATTAGGATTTTTCCTATTGATTATGTTATGAAAAATGAATTCAGCCTTATATGTGATTCATTTGTGTATATGAATGATTGTTTTGGAGAAGAAGATGGGTTCTATGGTATTTAAATGAATTGGAGAAGTCGTGTATATATGAATGGATGATTGAGAAGGGGACAGGTGGTCCCAACTTGTGTGCAGGTTTTAAATGAGATGAAGAGAAAACAATCGGTTTCAAGATCTGGAACTGAATTCGTTCCAGGTCCGATCGATCGGACAGATGGGCCGATCGATCGGACAGGTCCCAACTGGGACCGGTGAATTTTCTAATTCAAATTGAATCAAATGTTTTGTTTATGACTATGAATGGTTTATAGAATTAGTCTAATGACTAATTATAATTAATTATAATATAAGTAAGAGATGTTAAGCAATGAAGCTTTCTCTAAAGTAATGTTCTTGGATTTGGATCCAAGATGAATTAGGAGTTAGCCAAAGGGCTACCTAAAGATAAATAGTTGTAATTTGATGACGGAAATTAGTTTTAAAAGCTAGCCAATTCAATGTTGATTAGTTAAGCGAAACTAATAAAATTTTAGAATTAATTCTGAGTTAAGGAAAAGAGCCTATTGATTAAATCAATGCTACCAATATTGTCTTACCTCTATGGGTGTTAGCTAAGAGACCTTAATGTACAAAATACACATGAATTGTGATGTCCATAAAGAATAACACGTACATTAAACATCTGAAGGTTACACCTAAATGGTTGGTATTGTTTAGTTGAATTTGTATATTGAATTGTAATTGTAATTTGTAATCGAATGAAATTAAATGATTAATTGAATTGTTTATTGAATCTGGCACTACATAGTGATTTCTATAAGCTCATTAGAGCTGATACTGCTGCAACAGATTATTTGAGAGTGTTCCGGAACTCCGTGGTGATGTCAGATGTCCCTGGCACGGGCACTGATAAATCCCACAATATATGATTCCTTCCGTGTGGAAGATGATATTCCTTCCTTTTTAGGGAGATGTGATTTGAATTAAAATGCTATTGTAGTTTTGCCAACTAATAAAGACTCTTATTGATTACGAATTGAATAATGACTTTCTTAGTTTAACATTGGATTAGACAGATTAAATGTGTAATTAGCATGTTAAATCATGTATCTGTTTATACATTGCTGAATTGTTAAATTCATAGTGTTATTGATGGCATTACAGGCACAACTGCCCATGCCGGTCCTTCTAAGGCCATAACGCCAGCGAAGACGACCGATTCGGTTCCTCCAGGATGACTAGTTGAGAGGAAGTGAAATGATATCATATGAATATGATATTGAATCGAAAATTTAAAGGAAAACTGTTGATGAGGGAAGTTGTTAAAGAACGTTTCACACTTTTCATTCCTTGCATTGTACTTAAATGTGCAAATGAATGTTGTTGATATTGTAAATGAATTTTTGTTTTATATAAGAGCAATGTATATTTCTTTATATTCCGCATAATGTGTTAATTGATATCCCTTGTGACTTTTATATGATTGAAGTTCACGGGAGTAAGTATGCGACGCGACTCGGGGTTAACTCCGATTAATTATAATCTCGGGCTCGGGTCGTGTCATACCATAAGAGAGGTCTTGTTTGTGATTTTCAGGGAGTTCTAACCATTTATTTTGACATCAAAAGACTTTTTAATAAATCCATTTGGTTAATCAACATGCAACGGATGGGTATGATGGTGGGATAAGACAAATGTTGTTCCTTAGTTTGAGTTAAGAATTATTTTCTCTCCCATATAGATCAAACACGATTTCTCCAATTTTTTTGCGAACCCAAATAGATTCTGTGTCAGAATAGTTGTCACATTTTATTAAGAGATACCTCTGTTCCGGCAATTCCCATTGCAAGCCCTATGTCTGCCTCGAGAAGTGCCGCAGCATCCTTTGTGCCATCACCTGTGATAGCAACAACTTCATTGGACATGGTGCGCAAGTGTTTTACCAAAGTATGTTTATCTAATGGTGAAGATCTAGCAACCTGCATACCAGAAAAACACAAGTAAAATAAATTCACAATTTCATGACAGTTTTTTTCATAGGGAAATCCAGGAGCAATAGCCAGTAAACAAAATGAATACAAGCCACATGATTGAATGCTAATGATGAAGCATACTTGAAAATTTGGAATCAACTCAATCATTTCCTCTACACTATTCTCTCTAAATTATGAACCCTCAATAGCCAGACCCCCATCAGTCAAGATTCCACATTCTCTAGCAATAGCCTTTTTAGTATTTATGTTGTCACCAATAACCATCCTTACAGTGATCTCAGCTTACCTACATATTGCAATTGACTTCCTAACACCAGGACAGACCGGATCTTTAATACCGACAATTCCAATGCAAGTATATCCTCTAACTGGAATAGCATTCTTAGGAGAAAATTTAGATCCGGTCTCCATATAAGCAAGGCACAGTGTCCTTAGAGCGTCACTAGCAAAGCGTTTCGACATTTTTTTAGAATGGTTCAAATTTAGATAGGGGGCTCCATAGTGGGATTAATCCACTCATACTCAGTTAAAGCCTCAGAGGATCCGAGTTTCCATTATACTGGCAGGAAATGACAGTGACACTATATTAAAGCCAAGGGTTTTGGCTTTAATTTTCACTGGTGGTTGGGACTTTGACGGTAAGGATTTTTTTTTTTTTTTTGCCAAATCTTCTCTCCCTAGTTATTTAATGCAACTACTCCCCACTTCCTATCCCATGCAACTTCCCTCTTTTTCCCATTATGGAAAGCATTAATAACCACTCAATTTTCAAAGTTTCATTTTTCTTTTTCTCAAAACACTCCATTTTTACTCGATCTCCCTTTCTACTCAAATTTTCCTCTTTTATTTCTATGCCATTAGCTTTTGCATTGCATAAACAAGTACTCTCGTAACTTCTTTTTTCTTTTTTTGTTTTCTTTCTAAAATCAATGGTTTTTAGGGACTTTTACGAAGAAATTATGCTTAAACCTTGATTAAATGGATTAGAGTATAAATAACTCAAAACTGATGAGTTAAAATGCCGTACAATTTTTTGGACACAATTACCCCTCTAACGATATCATAATCCCTATGACGACATCGTCACCCATTTATCATTTTTGTCCAAGCATGTAACTCTCCCCTCAATGTCTCCTCATTTGGGTCATTTGGTAAGGGTATGGGTGATGAGATAAGCTTGGGAAATAAGCTTGAGAAACTGGTAGAGTGGGTGAATAGGGCGTGGGAGGGTGATTATATGTTGCGATGATAGAGATGAGGTTTGTATTTTACAATGGCTGTTGTGTGGGTCGGTTGACGAAGGGTGATAGTGTGCTCGAATAGGCCGGTTGGGTTTGGTGAGCGTGATATTTCTGGGTTTGACCCTTTTCACACTTTCTTTTTTCACTATTCGGTTGTTCTGCTTCCGCATTTGCTTATTTTATTTTTGAATTTTTAGGTCTTGTTTGGCATCATTCATATGTTTAATTTCTTCAACCAAACACCTGCAATTCACCACCCATGGTCTCATCTTTTCGCCACCATCATGGACCAACTCCCTTATTCTTCTTCCAAACCCATGTCATCACCTTCACCACAATTGTCCATCTCTCCAAATCTCTCTCCATCCATTCGTACCCTCACAAAACGATCCAGATGAAAAAAAAGTAAGAGAGTAGAGCTACAAGTTTCTACAAAATGGTAAAATGGGTTATTAGAGGGGTAACATTATACTGGAAGTATAATTATGTAAAAAAAAATAATATTTTTATACTCATATCTGTTTAATCAGAGTAGGTATATTTTATTTGTGAAAATTTTGTTTTTTAATATATAAATATCTAAATTGCAATGTTAGCCATATCCATGCCGAACACTTTTATTATACTAGTTTGAACTTATAGAGGTGGACCCCACTGTTTACAGTAGAGGATTGAGATGAAATACTGGATAGTCAATAACCATCCAATGTAAGTCTCCTGCTTGATCAATAGCATGATTTTCAGTCCCACTCAAAAAAGATACGTACAACTACATTGTGTGCACCACCCCCCCCCCCCCCCCCCCCCCCCCCCCCCCCCCAAATATATATGATCTGAATAGGGTATGCCACGTGTGCGGTGAATATGCCACGACAGAATTGCCCATGTGAAAGACTATAATAATAATCCCGAGGGGTAGCTTAGCTTAATTGGCCTAAGACCACGATTTGCACCTGAAGGTTGTTGGTTCGAAACAACACTACCATGACTTTTTCTCTAATCCCGTAGGAATTATTCTGACCCAAAGGGCAAGGCACCCTCCCTCGTAAAATAAAAGAAAAAAAAAAAGGACTACAATAATAAGAGCCTACGAAGCCAACACAAAAACTGACACCATCACTTCTTTCCTCTGGAAATTGAGAGAGAGAGAGAGAGAGAGAGAGAGAGAGAGAGAGCAGAAATCGGGAAAAGAGTGTGTTAGATTTGTGATGGCGGAGGGCTCTGAAACTTCTGATTCTTCTTCTTCTCCACTGAAGTATGTGAAGAATAAAATGAAGAGTCTAGGCGAGTATTGGGATGATAGATTTGCGATTCTCGACCACTATACGAAAACCTTCTTCACCCCAGAGAAGCCGCTGCCCAAATGGTCCGATTCTGATGTTGAGGAGTTCATCGCTTCTGATCCCGTGAATGGGCCTACGGTATCTTCCCTTTCTCGATTCCCTATCTGGGTTTTAGTCTCTATTATGTCTGGAATGTGCTTTTTTCTGCTCATATCTTGTATGGTGTTTTATGGGTTGTGACTTTTGTATTGATTTCTGATGTGGGTGTTTGTTATTTTGGGTTTTACTTCCATTTTGCCATCTGGGTATCTGCTGTTTTGTGCATGTCATTTGTGTTGAGCCTGGAATGTGATGGGTTGTGACTTTTCTCCAGATTTCTGATGCGGGTTCCTATTCTTTTGGGTGATCTTGGTTGTTGATGATTTAGATGGGGTTTTAAGAAATTGATGGTTTTAGTATGCTCTTTTGTGGATTTCTGTTCGGGGTACTCATTTAGGTTTTTATGTTCTGTGTTTCTTATTTTATATTTCTTTCTAGTTTTTGGTTGTTGTTTTGATTTGGGATTCTGCTGTGATTGAAATGGGTCTTTCATTCATTCATGTTTTTTTTTCAAGAAAGCTATTACTTTATTTAATTATATATGCATACCTTTTATTGGTGATGGTATCAGTCTTTGATTAGGATTGTTAGTTTTCTTGTTATTTGTGATTCTGTTTTGTTGGAAGATTGATTAGTTTGTGTACTTATTTCTTTTCATTATGGGGAGAATCTGAATCCTAACCTATCAGTTGGATTGCATGAAGAAACTCTTCTACAGTGGTACACATAGGGGGAGGAGCCAGGGAGGTTACCTTCAGTGAAAATATGGGAATACCAGCCTTTTGGCTTTTGGGTTTTGTTTGATGTCCTAGATTTGGAAGTAGTCTGCAGTCTGTGGGAAGTAGTTGTTTTATGTTGGTTGTGCTGTTACTAGCTGATAGTTGTTGTTTGTTGCTTGGATTTTGTATCTGGATCTTTGCCGTGTTTGGTATAATTATCCTTGTCACCCCCCAGGAAAAAAATAAAAAGGATAGCCTGAAGATGACTTGAGTTCATGATTGTTTGGATCAACTTATTTCCATGGCGGGGCATTCAACTCTCATGTGGAAAGTGATGAAGAACTGACACTTTACAACTCTTTGTTGGTTGGCGTTAAGTGTATAGTTTGATGCTTCAACCCGAGGGTTAAGTGTATAGTTTGATGCTTCAACCCGAGGGTAAGCCCAAGGTTATGTCATGTAGAGGGAACTGGGAGTGAAATCAATTTAAGAATCTCGGTAGCTAATGGCACTTACATTACTAATAAAAACTACTTATGCAGAGCCACCAAGTGATCACAGCCGCAAACACTTAGATAACTGGCATAAGTTGATTGTTGTCAGGCATGTGCATAAGCATTTCCTAGGAACTTACAGGAGTACGCTGCCATTTGGCCCATTTTTCGTTTTTGGGTTTGGGATTCCATGGTCTGCGTACAAAATATTTATGTTAAGAATCACACAAGTTCATGTACCTTGGATCTCCTCACATTTTCACTGTGTAGAAGTTGTTGCCATGTTCGAACACCTTTCAGATGTGAATTTCTTTGCTTTCACTTGATATTCATGAGGAAGAGGTTTACTTTTAGTTTTCCTTTGTATTTTTTTTTATTGAACTTCTCTTTCTTTCTTTTATATTTTTGCAATGGGGAAGAAGAATGTCACATTTCTTTGTTTTAGATGTTACACTTTTATAGATAAAAAGAACTGATGTTCCTTGGCCATTCCGTACTTTTTTTTTTTTTTTTGTTGAACACATGGATTAAATATCTTGTTCCTAGTTCCTACCAAAATGATGTGGTTGAGTCATATTGGCACATATGCTTATCAAGTTGTTATGACTTAAACAAGTTGCATGTGACTTGGTTAGTCTTATTGCATTCTGCGGTGACACAGAAACTTGGGATTCCTTTCCTTGGTTGAACCTTTGTTTTATGAGTTGGTTATTTATATATTTAAAATGTTAAATCATGGTGACACTTGGGAATGTTTTTCTTTATCTTTTCAGCTAAAGTGTGCAAGGGAAGCAGTAAAATTTGCTGCCACCGGAAGTGCCATTGGAGCAATATCGACAGCAGGTCTTGCATGGAAATATTCAAAGAGTCCACATGGTATTGCACTCATTCTTCCTTCTTTTTTTTAATAGAGTGCTATGTTTTCTCATAGCGATCTGGTGATGTTCAAGAGGTAAACTACGTATTGTGTCCCCAAACTATTTTCTTATTTTTGAATGTTCAACTGCCTTCAAATACAAGCTGCAGCTGCAGTATTTTTTCCTATAAGAAAACCCTGAGTGCCTATACATTCTTTTCCTGCTCAAGTGATCAACATTATTGGCACATCGGACACAGGGATCCAAAATGTTCATTCTGTGGGGGTTTCCATTAATATTTATTTCTGATAAGACTATTGCATGTACGGATTTTTTTTCTTTTGGAGAGAGAGAGAGAGAGAGAGAGTCTTTTCTTATTGGATGATTTCAGCTATGAATATGATACTCGGAGAACATTTCACTTCACCAGAAAAGTCTGTATTCTTTTTCATCATATGATTTCAGCTATATGGTACTTGGAGAACATTTCCATTTCACCAGAAAACTCATTCTTTATTATTATATGGTTTCAACTGTGATACTTGTATAACTCAACTTTTTTTTTTTCTTGAATGGTAACTTTCATTAAAAATAGCGAAGCAGTAAAGAGGGATATACTGACAGGCTATTTAACTAAAACTACAACGAACAAAGGAAGCACATAGGCACATCAAGAAATGGAGGAATTATCATTAAGAATATATTCAAACTCTACCACAAAACTCCCTCCTTAGCTAGACCATCAGCCATCTCATTGGCTGCCCATTTAACATGTTGGAAGGAAGCCATCAACTAGGCAAGTATTTATATCTTATTGTATTGCTGCTTCATTTTGTGAGAAACCTGTGTCCTTTCTGTATCCATTGTGTTTTCTAGTTGTATTGATATCGTATTTGTGCTTCAGAAGTTTCCAATATATATATATATATATATATATTTATGTATAGATTGGAGAAAGGAGGTGGAGGGTGAGATGAAAGGTCTATGGTTCTCTATCACTTTTAGTTTGAGAATGAAGGGGTTATGGCTCGTGTTAGTGGTTTAGGGGATATAAATCATCATCATCATGTGACTCTTATTCTATCATGTTGGGTCCTACTGACACAGGTTACAAATAAACTCTAAGGGGTCATTTCTTTGCTGTCATTTACATATGTAAATGATTTTCATGTAATGGTTATGCAACATCATGTTTGTTTGTGCAATGAGGTGTGAAAGTCGCCTGTAAATAAGGACATTTTCACATGGAAAACTTCACTCTTATTTAGGTGTGAGACTCACTTTCATATCTCCCACTTGCAATTAGGTTTTTAAAAATTGGTGTAGTCCGAGTCAACTCGGACTTGCCCTTCATAGAGCCGTGTTGAGTAGCACTTGGCCAAGTCCCCATCCCAATTCCATTTTCTTCTTCTTCTTCTTCTCAACAAATCTTCTCTCAAAACATTTTTCTTTTTCTCAACAAACCCTATCTCAAACCCTAACCAAGCAAACCCTCTCTCAAACTTTCTTTCAAACACTAACACAACAAATCCTCTTCCAAACCCGAACCAACAAAACTCAATAAACCCTTTCTCTCAAATCCTAGCCCAACAAACTCCCTCCCTCCCTCTTTCTCTCTCTCATGAAAAACAATACTCGGCTAAGCGGGCGAGTTGACTTGGAATTGGACTTGGCTGAGTCCGAGTTTGTGTCCATCTTTTTAAACCCTACATCTGTACAGTCTCACACAGCATTTGCATTTGGTTATGCAATTGGTCACGGGATTAGATCCCTTGGTTATGCATTCGGTCACGAGATTAGATCCCATCAACCATTATTTTTCATCTATTAGTGTGGGCCCCATATTTCTAATCCAAATTGTTCAGTTTGTTTGTTGAACTAATAAACTACAAGACCTTTAAGTTTATTATCTGAAGTCCATGTTTGGCATCTCTATTTCCAACCTCTATTTAGCTAAATGTCTAAAGCAAGTAGAGGTTTGGAAAATAAGAGTGTTTGGTACACAATTCTACCCTCTACCTGCTTTAGAGAAGCAGAGGCAAATCCTCTTAAAATGAAAGGCCCCATTTATGGGCTTGTGAAAATAAGAGCTTTAGCGTCCTTTTTTTTATGCCTTTTTTTTATGGCGCTATTTAGGAATAAAGAGTAGGGATAGCAAACAAGGCCTAAATCTTCATAGATTTTGAGGTTTGTGAAAAAGTCCAAAAAATCCCAACTATAGATCTAATTTTCTGCACTTTTGTAGGCCTCCAATTCATGATCTGAACCGTTCAAGATTCTCACATTAATGATAATCATGAAGACATTGACCCTCATATCTTATATCTTCATGTATTTTGATATTTTTGAAAACATCCAAAAAATCTAAACACATCTTAAACTGTTGAATGTACTTATTTACTCGTGTGGAAATGGTGATTTTGACAAATATGGTAATATGTTTCACATATTTATTATTTGCATATATAACATTTATATATGTAAACCCCATTCTCCTATCCCATGCGCAAAAGGAAAACTACTCATAAGCAATCTAAAAAAAGCCTTATCCCATCTCTCTAGCTCTATCTAAGTGTGTGTGTGTGTGTGCCTGGTTGTCTCCAATTTGTGTTCTGGCTTTATTGATACTTTGTTTATGTTGTCATAGGTTTCCAGACTACTGAGACCTATTTAGAATGGATGGAGAAGGGGTAGGAGATGTGAAACTGAAATGAAGGACTTGTGTTCTCTCTCTCACTTTCGTGATTCGAGGGTTAGGGGATTAGGGCTAGGGCTAGTGGATTAGGGGATATATGAACCAACTTCATCTGAGCCTTATTCCATAATTCAGGGGTTTGACTGAAAGAGTTCTATAATTAAACTCTAAACAATTTGACAAAAAACTTATTTAGTAAAATTGTTAGTTGTGTGTGCATGAGCGTGTGATATGTGATATTCTTAGGGCCTGTTTGTTTGAAAGAACTCTGAAAATTCTTGTCTGTGAGAATTTTGGATTCTCCAAATGTTGACCCTCAAGTAGAATCCTAATGCACAAGTGTTGTCTGGCATTCAGAAAGTTGGAATTATGAGAATTCTATTGGCCAAAAGTGAAGTTTCAGAGGGCCAGCTTTGTGAGTTCTCATCATTCAAACAGGGAATTTAGAATTCCCAAAAACAACTGTATTCCTATCATGAATTCTCGTCAAAAATGCCCCTAAACAAATGGGCCCTTTGTCCATGGGTTTGGAGCTAATTGGATGCGGAGCCACATGAAAATTAGTTAGGTCCAATATGGTTGACCTGAATTCTGACTGAAATATTGGGTGCAAGATAAAGACTTATACCCTATTTTTATCAATCAGGTCCAGGGAAATGGGTACCCATTGCCATCTTTTTGCTATGCTCTATTTTTATTGGTCATGCAAATAGGCCGTAGGCTACATGTGTAGGGCCCAAATAGATTTAGTATTTTTATTTCAACAATTATCTATTAGTTTCTAATTTTATTGTAATTAGGATAAGATTCTAGTTTCCTAGTTTAAGCAGGTTTCTTAGGGCTTAAGTTATACTTTCTTATTTATATGGCATTGTAGACAATTATATTCTTAGAGAGTTGATTAATGAAATTGGATTTTCCTATTGAGGTGCGTCCTTGTTTATAGTCTCATCCCGATTCATGCAGTAACATCATTTTTAATCCATTCGATTTGAATTGGTGCTTTCTCCCTCACAATTATTGTGAGGAGACATCCACAATAATTAGCCTTGGATAGTTTATTTGTGAAAATGTATGTATATCCAAATGTGGACCACACATAAAATCGAGTCAAGTTCTAATTGTTCATGTTGACTCCTTAGTCATAAGATCCGCTAAGCCCCATTTGGCTATGCCTGTTCATGGCCATTGTGTCGAAATCTGCGGAGATGTATTGTGTCTTAGGACACGTGCTTTGGCACCCATTGTGCTTTTAGCACTTCCCACGCAAGCCCCAACCCTAGGGCCTGCATCACCAATCAGGTTACAACACATGTAAAAAATGAGTATAGTAGAGAGATGGATATGTATGGTAAAACTATGAAAGAGAGAATAAAAAATGAGCGCATTCGGGAGCATGTAGGGGTAGCATCAATAGGTGATAAATTTAGAGTCTTATTTGAGATGGTTTGAACATGTCCAATGTATAGGCCGGCAACAATGGTGTAAGAAGTTTTTCTATGCAGGTTGATGGCCCCTGAAGGAAAAAGGGTATGCCAAAGGGGATATTGATAGAAATAATAAGGATAGATCTGAAGAGGTGAAACCTATCCGAGGATTTGGCCTAGGATAGACTGGAAAGAAGAAATGGAACTTACGTAGATGACCCCAACATATTTGGGTCAAGGCTTTGATGATGATATTGATGTCTTGATTATATAATACACCAGCTCAGATGAGGAAGATGAAGCAAATACCATTATAAAAAAAAAAAAAATGATGAAGCAAATCTACAACTGAGCAAGAGGGATGCAAAACTTATTCTAGCAATTCCTTCAAAGAATTTCAGATATTCCATCCTTCCTTACAATAACTGGATGAGTTTTAGTTGTTTAAGATGTAAAAGATTTATTTTGATTCACAACATTGATTCATTCCCCGTGAAACCTGACTTATTCTGTAATTGTCTTGAAATCTTTTCAAGTTTATGGTTTTCATGACCAATTGGCCCCTGGCAAGCTCTATACTAAAAGGGTTGACAATTCATGAATTTTAAATTTTTAATTAAATTGCATGGATATGAAATAGTGGATTATGGAGAATTAAGAAACCATTTGGGAATCGAGGAAATGCTCAACCACCAATAAAATGCTGAATTGAAATTAATCAGTTTTACACAAATGGTATTCAGGTGATGAGTAATATGTAAATCAGTTTATAAGCTTGGTTTATTACACATTTTGGTGTTTTGTGAATTTGGCAACTATGCTTTGAATGGGGCTGAAGTATGCCAAAATGTAACATTCTTGAATGTGGAATATGGATGGGACTGAAGTATCCCTGGCAAGCTCTTATGCGAGTGTTGTGACTATCAAATGGCGTTACCTCTCAACACATCTTCAAAACTAGGTTTTCAAACTTATTGGTTGTAAAATCAAGTCTCTATTTCTGGAATGTGGAATGTTGTGTGATGTCTTAACTTATTTTTTATATATTTTTCTTGGCTGGATTTCAACCAGAAAATCTAGGTCAGTACAACCCAAACACTTTTTAATTCAACAAATCCTTGCTTTATGAATCGAAAAAAAGGGAATAATTAAGTCATGAAACAGATGAATGTAGACAAAGAAATTGGTCTTGGATCTTTCTCTTGAGTCTCAACTCTCAACAGAGACAACCAGGGACTGGCTCTATTGTGGGACAGTTGATAACAAGTTCTGGGTTTATTATAATCATTTTAATTTTAAGTCAAGGATGCGATATAAAGATTAAACATAAACAAGTGTTGGACAACCTAGATTGAGTCTCAGGATACCTTTGTGTAAGGCCATACATAAACAATTAAAGGTATCAATAGTCTCTTTTAATAATAATAATAATAATAATAAAAAGGTTATGAATCAAACACACAATCTTGTGGTTGCGATAACGAGTACCTTTCAACCTTGCATTGCCAAATGGGGATTTTTTTTTTTTTTTTGTGGGGGGGGGGGGGTGGGTGGGTTGGGTTGTGGGGGGTTGATTCTTTACTAGAGGAGGAGGGGGGGTAAAAAAAGAGTCTAGGATCTCACTTCCCAAAGTGAACTAGAATTTTCACTTCCCGGTATGATTCTTTACTAGGGCAGAGAGAGTTGTGGGTGGGTGGGTGGGTGGTTGGGATTCTTTACTAGAGCAAAGAGGAGGAGGAGGAGGGGGGGTAAAAAAAGAGTCTAGGATCTCACTTCCCAAAGTGAGATTTTCACTTCCCGGTATTTGGCAATGCAAGGTTGAAAGGTGCTCGCTATCGCAACCACAAGATTGTGTGTTTGATTCATAACCTTTTTTTAATTATTATTATTATTATTAAAAGAGACTATTGATACCTTTAATTGTTTATGTATGGCCTTAGACAAAGGTTTCCTGAGACTCAATCTAGGTTGTCCAACACTTGTTTATGTTTAATCTTTATATCGCATCCTTGACTAAAAATTAAAATGATTATAATAATCCTAGAACTTGTTATCAACTGTGCCATTTTTTCAGAAAATAGGCAGGCATGAATCCTCATTTCTCGACAAATTTCCATAAACTTGGAACTTTGTGAGAGGTATTTAATGAATCCACGCATCGAATTTCATCTTTATTCAGATAGGATTTGACATATGAAATACCACCATTACTAAAAGATGTAAAAATAAGCTTCAATATGCGCTGCTCTACTCTGGACTACTCATGAACAATGGATGAGGTGGGTGTGAGCAAATAGTGGCCCATGTCCTGATCCTTGAATTCCATTTAGTCCACACATGGCATAAAATCACGGCTTTTTATATTTGTTTTAAAAAATAAATTTGGTGTTGTATATTGCTGCAGGTGCAGTTTTGGCTTTAGGAGCGGGAGCTATATTTGGCTGGACCTTTGGACAGGAAATTGCAAATCACTGGATGCAACTTTACAGGATGGACACCATGGCTGCCCAGCTTGAGTTTTTGGACTGGTGGAAGAAAAGGAGTGAAGGTTAGTTCTCAGATCTCACATGGGAGAAATAAACTTTATTTCTCTCTTCTAAATTACAAAACCATCTTACGTTGTGGAATAATATATGTTCCTCTTTTTGGCCAGGGGGTCGTGATACTGTGCTCTGAGTGTCCCACAGCGTCCATGGGTGGTCTTTCAAGATTGGTGGAGAATACATGAAGGTTGGTCCCAACCCAAGCCTGTCATCAGTCATGACACAAATAAAACCCTCTCCTGCTGAAAATAAAGCAACATTTCTTAAACTGAAGTCTTCTTGGGTTTTCTTTTTTGATGTTTCCTTGTGGGTTATTGAGGATTTTCACTACCTGCATCTTTATCCCTTTTCACATTTTGGCAGTACTTCCCAACATAATTTGTGTCATGGCATTTTGGTCCAGTAAGAACAAATACAACCCTTGTTATAATTTATGTGAAGAGAGTTTCTTAAACTTGTTCTTGGATTTGAAATTTGTCAGGTGATTGCTAGAATGGAGGGGTAGAAACTTGGGTTTTAGATTTTGCTTAAATTAATATCATGATTCTTTGACAAACCTGCAGCATTGTTGGAATGTGCTCAATGTCACAACCACAAGGCTCAGTTCCAGTCATGTTGCTGTGTTGGTTGATCGAGAAATGGTAGGCTGGATAGGACATGGATGAAAATAGTAATAATAGATATTAAGAATTGCAATCTATTTGAGGATTCTGGGGCCAGGATCATCTCTCATAAAAGTGCTTGTTAGTGAACTTGATATACTTTATGATCAGCAGTTGACAGAAATTACTCCATTTTTATAGTCAACCCAAGAAAAGATGAGCCCTCTCTATTTGGATAATACGGACAGAAAGTGCAAAATGAAATATGTTACGGGTCAGAATTGGATCCATTGGAGCAGGAAATGGGTCAGGCCGGAGTGGATTCTGAGCTATGCCTGTCTCAAATATCATGATATTGATCCAGAATGGCATCCTGAATAGTGATATTTCCCAAATATTGTTACAATTGGAAAATTTGCAAAAAGGATTTTCAATAATATAAAAATTAGAAGAGGACAAGGTATATTGATTTTTTTTTTCTTTTTGAATGGTAAGGTGTATTGATGATGGTCCAACCATTTTGGAAATATCTGAATGGTAAGGCCAACCATTTTGGGAATATCTGAACAGAGTATGAAAGGGAAGATCACAATGTTTGACGTGCTGCGGGTAGTGGATAGAATCATCTTACAAAGGAGACTGATTGTGAAGCTGTTTGTTTGCATAGAATATATAGGATTTGGGTACATAGAAATTCATGGCCAAATGAGCTCCACCGATGGATTCTTAAAGAAGTGAGAGTTGAAGGGGGAAGTATATAAGGTAGTGATCTATATGGGACATCGACGTTCTTAATATTTGAAGGGTGATGGCATCGTTTACATTTTTCATCTTCCTTGGTTTCAATTTTCATCAAACTGGCGGTTATACAATAGTCAGTTTTTAGATATTCACCTTTGATTTTTTATTTTTAACCACCTGTAGAAATGGAGTCATTGAAACTCATTTACATGAAACAAACTGGTTTGAAGGAACTGCAAGAGACCAAGAGAAAGAAGGAAGATAAAAAGAGAGCCATGTTGAGAGGCGCAAAAAGGGTATGCTCCTAATATAAAAAAAAAGGGATTGATCTGATAGTTGACCATAGTAAAGCCACCAAGATGGGGGGCAAGAGAGGCGTTCCAATGTTGGCCCAATTAGGATGGTCTAATGTAATTATGGACCCATAATGAGCCTACAAGATTGGCCCAGGGAGCTTGTCTGTCTTAACATGCTCGCCCCACGATGACAGCAGAAAATTGTCACCATATACATTGATTGATCACATGAGAAACATCCAATTAATGTATGTGACTTTGGGTCTATAACAAATCCAATGTAGGGGTGAGGCCAATGATTTAAAAGGCATTTTAGACTCTGATAATCCAATCTAATCCATGGCGTGCCCTACCCACATGGTTGCTGCTGCCAATTGTTGTTTAGCTCTTATGAAGGCATTCAAACAATACAGCATGCAGCTAATCATCATCATCTTCTTCTTCTGATCTGTGACCCCATAAATTTTATTAAAGAGAAAGAGAAGAACAAGGTACAATGATATCAACTCCAACATGTGTGTGTTCCGATATAAGAGGACGCCAACAAAACATAGGATACAGTAGCACTTAAATTAGATGAGAGATCAACCCCCTGCACAGCAGCTACTCTGCTTCTAAAACTTTGATAACAATTATTCAAACAACACACCATAATACAAGCATTATTACAGATTCTGTTCCCAAATGAGTTATCAAACAAACCACCTTCCAAGCTACTCAAAATAGTTATGGGTCATTCACCTATTCAACATAATTCAACATAGCAATCCAGTCAAGTTACTCTCTCCTCTCAACCTTACCAATTGCTCTAATTTAAACCTCCTAAAATTGGAATTATTTCATTCTGTATGGTTAGTGATTGTGGAATTTCAGCTAGGATTGGAGGCACATTGAAATTGCCATTCTGCTCCTCTATCTGCCAAAAAATGAAAAGAAAGAAAGTATAAGCTTCTATAACAGTACTAAGTTCTAAGGTTATAAAGCTTTACAGTAATCTAACTCAAGGTTATATATAAAGCTTTACAGCAGTACCTTTCCTCGAAGAAACTCATTTGCAGCTATGAGTATTCCCTCCTTCACACAAAACCAGATGACCATTATTTTCCTCTTTAAACAAACTTAAGCGAAAAGAGAAATATATAGGCAAGAGAATTGATATTCCTATCTATAAACTTATAAAGCAGGTCCGGATGTGCATGAGAACTGTTCTAGGGTGAATATTTTCCATTATATATAAAAAAAATCATTTTTGCATGTTTTGTTCCATCCGCTTTCAAACGAGAGACACCCAACTAAAGGCCTTCTTGTTTGCATAAGTATATAGGAATTCATGGTGAATTGAGCTCCAACGGAGGGTTATTAAAAGGGGGAGGGATGAAGGATATGAAGTGGAGTGAAGGATATAAATTAGCGATCTAGACGAGACCTTGAGTTCTCCTATAATTAAGACACCAAAGTTAAGGACAAAATCCAGCCTTGCCAACATTCAGTAAAATCACATGATTTCTCCTATAAATTTTTTGGTTTGCAGTCTTGGTCAGTGACTTTTGGCAGTATTACCCACCTTCCGAATCAGTTTTTGGATATTCAGCTTTTACTCTTCATTGTTGAACCACTTACAAAAATATAAGATCTTAGCATCCCTCATAGTACAATTACATGAAAGGATCATGCCCTAAATCTCAAACTAAAACGGAGAGCATTTATGTCAACTGTTCTTCTTAATGTGAAAAGACCAATCAAATTAACGATCAACAAAACATAACTTATTTAGTGACATAATATAAGGATCACAAAGCAAAATAAGTTATCTTGACATTTAAAGACATTTCGATACTTGTGATTACATCATCGATACATTTGCATTTAATACAAAACTACTTTCTCTAAAAGGATCATTAGGATTAGGGCCGTCAATCGTGTCGCGTTAACGAATTCAGGTTACGGGTTAACGAATTTGTGTTAAAATCATTTCAACCCGTACATGACCTGTTAATTTAACGGGTTACCCAATCCAACTCGTTAACCAGTTAAGTAATTAAGTCATTTCGGAAATTAAAAGAAAATCCATTCAAAAATATATAAAGAGAAAATTATATAAGCCACACGAAACTGTGAGGATCTTGAGTGGATCCCACCTAAAATTCCACTATAAAACAATAAATCTCAATTTCTTCTTTATGAATATAAATTAATTCTAGCTACGCTTAGGGACTAAAAAAAAATTTAACAGGTTAAGCGAGTTGTTAACAGGTTACTGGTTTAATTGGTACATGACCCGTTAATTTAACGTGTTAACGGGTTTGACCCGCTAACGACCTGAACCCATTAAGAGCTCACCCGAACCCGTTAATATCGTGTGGTTCGTGTCGTATCAACGGGTCGTGTGACATTTTGACAGCCATAATTAGGATGAAAAGAAACAATGAGAATGCAAAGGTGGAGAAAAATGTCTGCATAGTTTCATTTCAACTGCCTAAATATTTTCTCCTCATCCAAAAAATCTGCGACAAATTTATCTTATTTGTTAGCAAATTAAGAGTGAAATTGGAGCTGACTGCTTACCTTTTTCTTCAACAATTGGATCTCTTGCCACATAATCTCCATCTGCAGTTTAAAGTCTAATGAGAGATTACGAAGGAATGGTCTGAAATTAGCTAAAGTAGTGTCCCATAAGCTTGATAGGATATGAAGAAAAACTCTGTTACCTTTGCAGATCGAATTTCTCGCATCCAGATTTCAAGTTGCCTTTCCAATGCATGTAACTCATTCAGTGTCAATGTTCCCATCTCCCCTCCAGATGTGTAACTGAAAAGATTTTCTACACTATAAATCACACGGGTTGATATATCTGATTCTATTATATCTGTACTACTTTTTTGGGTACCCAGCTATAGGGGCCAGACCCCCCTTGGGTGAGGGAAATAGATATATATATATATATATATATATATATATATATATATATATAACATTGATCGTTTCCTTAAACATCTACAAACTCGACTCATAAATGTTTATCTCAAGTCTCTCTTTGCTTCCATGATACAAAGAGTTTCAAGATTCCTCTATTTGGTAAAATTACTTGTATAGTGAAGTAAAGTAAATGGTCAAATGAAGAGAGAAGAAAACAAGAGTGCGTCTAAAGTAAAAGTATTAAATGATAAAAAGCCACTCTTTTTCAAGTTACACTTTTCAGTCATTTAGTGTCATGAGAGAGTAACGTTTATCTTTTTTGGGGGTGATTTTTGTTATTGTTTACTTTTACTTTTGACCCTCTCTTCTTTTCTCCACTCTTGACTTAACCATTTTACTTTACTAAATTCCTACTAGTAAATTACTAAACTTTCTGATTTGAATGACTGATCAAGTGAGGGTTGCTTGGGTCTAGCCAAACTTGAGCCTGCATGGCCCATGGCGGACCGAGGATTTTCATTTGGGTGGTGTGGCCATTGATCAACTAAAAAGGTCAAATAACAGAATAAAAATTTTAAGGTCCGTCTAAGGAGTTTCTGGAATCTCGCGGGTTGACAGAATTGCTGGTCCTAGATGGGTGTCGGAACCAAACTCGTCGAGAACCTTGTGCGTTCCGATGTGAAAAAGATCATGCGAACTCACTGTGAATACTCTCAAATCTACTGGATAATCAAGCAAGGGTTCTCATCTCCCTTATATAGAGCAATCCCTATGAGTCACGACTACTGTAGACTCTACCCTTCATAGAATCCTACATCTCCTAACTAGTGTGGGAATTTTATCAAATCGGGAGTTTGAATCTAATCCAAACTCTACCACCAAGAGTTTAATCTTTATCTGACTCTACCAGATCAAACTTGTTTGGAGTTCATCTGCAACACACCATCGGGCTCGATCTAGCGTGGGCCCCATGAAAGTTGGCCCACATAATTTTCCTAACAATCTCTTATTTGGCACAAACGCCACGTTAATCAGAGGTGCCAACATATACTCTAGTCCCTCCATACATCTCCAGCCTAGTGACGGCTTAATAAAGGAATACACGTCAATTCCACCAGTGGGATCCACAAGATTGAAATCTCAAATTCCTTTCCCACACTTCAGGTATATAGATATCACAATTTAATATCATGAGCGAATTGTGGAATTGTGGCTCCATTCACCAATGTAATGGCGGACTTAGGATATTTGTACCGGCTCATCGATTGTTACTAACTTCAAATGTCCATGAAGAGACCAAACCTGATGGCCACTTGGATCACTACATTGCCGGTTGTATCCTTAGCTTCTATTCTCAACAGAGCTAGAAGGTTTGTTTTCTTTATACCAGAAAATCAGTACCTTTGTCAAGGGTCAAATTCAGCCAGACATGGACTCCTTGTCCATGTCACCATCCCAAGAGACAACCATACAACCATACAGTTCCAAGACATTAATCGTGCCACAAAATGTTGTAGCAAATATTTTTTTTATGTATCCAGATTCCTCTTATTCACTTGCCATAACAAGCATACCCGGATAACTTAGGAATCTAATTATGATACCAACGACAATTTATTTTTTGTCTCATAAATCCGGAATTACAGCATTTTATGCAAGATGAGGATGTCATGCATCATGCACCTCCCACTATCCTCAAGTAAGGCATGTCTCTGATCATGAACATATCCTTCCTACTAATGAAATCCCGATTGTTAGACGATTTCACAATTCTGCAAATGAAAGTTTCAATTGGCTTGTACATGTCCACAATCAATTGTTTTAACACAACGTCCTACTCAGACCCATGTAACAAAGTTCGTACTAGATTCAGCTTACATGGTTACTGCATATGCCTTGTACATCATACTTTAACCCATGTTTTTCATCTCGAATCAATACTTCAACAAGTTTGGAGATTGCTTCAACAATATTTAATATGTCATCCAAATGACAAGTATATAACTACTCCCACTGTTTTGACCTAAATGCATATCTTATATGCCAGAGATAAACTAATTTCATGTATGGCCTCGTAAAATACTCATCTTAAAATAATTTATATACATTTATCATCATAATCTTTGCACAACCAAATCCGTAGATTATGTGTAAAGCTTTTTTTACTTTTCACCGTTTTGGGGTCGACAGGTTGGGTCAAACTGCCTACCCAACCTATCTCATCTTATTTCCACAGCAACTAGATAAAGAAAAGAGGCTTGGTACTTTAGCAAATCCAAACACTTCTCCTTTTACAACTACTAGTATAGCTATCAAAACTAGCGTTGGATATTCCTTAAACATCTACTTGAAGGTGATGCAATGGATAGTCAACATAAAAAACGATAGATGGTTTGCAACCACACCACCTTTCAGCAAATGGCTATGAACATCCAATGGGACCACGCGCGTCCTAAACCGAAATCTATTTATTTATTTTCACCATTATTGAACCTAAAAGGCCCTTTTTAATCTGGTGGAACCAATTGGCACATTAAGATTTCTTGTGTCTCAGTCTTTTTAGCACTAGTTCTTCACAAACAATGCTTTTTTGGACTGTCTGTGTCCTAGTTTTAGAGTTTTGATAACTACTCAAAAAGTTTCTATTAAACTCTGATTATAGCTACATCAACTTGTAGGTGCCAATTAACAAATACCCAAACACATGCATCAACATAAGCTTAAAAAATAAACATGGAACACTTATACCTTAAACCCTTTTGAAGCAGTTCTATCTCTTGTTTCAGCATAAGTATCTCTTGCTTTGACCCCTGCAAATTAAGGAGTGGTCGTTCAGGAGGAAAGGGAAAAAAGAATATTCAATCTCTTCTAGCTATCATGATTAATGTTATACCCATGCAACATCATAATTCACGTTTCTTCCTATAGTTGGCAATCATCATCCCCACCACTCACTAAGTGGAGAGGATGGATATCCCAACTTTAGACTTGTTTTTGTTAAACAAATGCTAGATGAGTACATGGTTATGAGGCTCACTGAGTAAGAAGAAAAGACAAGAATGAGGCTCACTGAGTAAGAAGAAAAGACAAGAATTATGAAAATACTTAGTAATAGAAAGCCTTTCAGGATATCCAATTAACAAAGTAATCAAGAACAATTGTTTGAGATGAATTGGGTGCTCTCATAAAATATAGGAGGAGCCCCAATACAAAGTCTTCAAGGCCTTGTAGGTCTGAACCAAGAAAGAAATTTAAACTAACATAAATATTAATAAGATGAGTGGAAAAGTAGACCTCACGAAACTCGTCCCAGGCTCCCAGCTGGATGGATGATTATCACGATCACTTGTGAATATCATTATAATGTCTAATATTTCTTCTTTTTTTCTAACAAATGATTTTTTTATGATTATTATTATTCATTATTACAAAAATGTGTTGGAATTGGCGAGTATTTTTTATGATTGATCATAGTATTATCTGTTTTGTAGTGAAGAGATGTCATTAAATAAAACTTTGTGAAAGATATACTTCCATATGATATTTCAAACTCTTGTTCACACAGGGAGCCCCTTTGCTGAGTATTGTTGCTCATCAATGCTTGTGCGGCCCACCTCGGGCCTCACTTGGCCTATGTGTGGTGACAGAGGCTTGAATCAATATTTGCCCCACTTGATCCACCTCCAAAAAGTTTTTACTATCCAAAATGAGTGCATGCACAATGCAAGGCTCCAGTTCATTCAAAAGAGTGGCAAACCTTGCTACCCAAAGGGGGTCCCTGTTTTACGGTCCACCAGAATTGATCAAAACGTTGGCCCTACCAAATGTTCTAGAGCGGCACTTAATTGAGGCTGACATATATATATATATATATATATATATATATATATATAGGGAGATGCTCCTATAAGAGCATCTCTCACCTTATTATGAGAGATAGTGTGGGGGTCCCTCACATCCATATCCAATGCCAACAACTTAAATGTGAGGGCTCCCACCCTTATCTCTTATAGGAGCAGCTCCCATATATATATATATATATATATATATATATATTCAAGTACATCCATCCCTCACCATAGGGTGAGGGACACTTCCATAAATGAGAAATTTCAAGTACAAAAGTGAATTTTCAAGTATATAAGGTGAGGTACACTTCCTTGTCTTCATGTGCAAAAAGGGAAAGTGCCCTCACCCTACGGTGATGGATAGATGCACATGAATGTCCCTCATATATATATATATATATATATATATATATATATATATATATATATGGGCCAGCTCTCCTAGTGTTCGTCCCACAAATCAAGATAAATCAAGATAAATGATTAAACAGTGTTAGTCCCATAAATCAAAGTCGATTATCATCGTTTTTTCCCATAATGATCTTCTCCAAAATCAAGATACATCCAATCAAAACTGAAATTTTCAATTCCATCATGCAAAAAACAGATGTAATCAACTTTGATTTGTAAGACCCGCACTATTCCAGTTTAGGAGAGCCCTGCTAATATATATATGGGAGATGCTCCTATGAGAACATCTCTCATCTTACTATGAGAGATAAGGTGGGGGCTCTCACATCCATATCAAATGCCAACAACTTAAATGTGAGGGTTTCCACCTTTATCTCTCATAGTAAGATAAAAAAATGCTCCTATGGGAGCATCTCCATCTTTAAAATATGGGAAGGCAAAAACTCTCTCTCTCTCTCTCTCTTCTCTCTCTCTCTCTCTCTCTCTCTCTCTCTCTCGGACACAGACACATGGGCGGCACACATGTAAAAACACACTTAGTATGTGACCCTAGTAGATGAGTCATTGGCAAAATCTCTTCTTTTTTTTTTTTCTTACATTGTAGTAGATCCTACCCATAAACATATCGAATGAAGATATTAAGTTACAATCGGCACAAGTTATTTTTTCTCTAGAAATTTTATGTTAGAGATGTGAAAGAAATTCCTTAAAAATCACTTGATTTTTTTTTCATCTATATTTCTGTTTTTCCCTGATGATACCATAAGCTACGCTTCTGTATAGATATTTCTATACAATAAAGCATCAACCAAGAAATTAGTATAGACAATGAATAGAAAGAACATGTACACAATTCATTTCAATAATAAATATTTCCACATCCCACCACTGGAGATCTCAGATAAACTTCAGATTTCTAAATGTCAATTACAAGGAAGATAAGAAGGCATACAGGTGGTGGGTTTCCTTCCCCTTCAACTTCATTTCCTCCAGATGCTTTCCTGTACCTCTCAATCAATCCTTCCATGCTTCTAAAATAAGAATAGAAGAAATTCATTAAGGAGAAAAAGGTGAAGAAGACCCATAAGAGGGAATGAAAGAACACGTACACACTGATATGATGATGATGATTTAGGCCTTTCATCTCTCAAACAATGAGAAAAAGAGAGACACAACTCACACAAGTATAAGACACATACCGGCCATTGGTTGCTAGCTCATAGAGCTTGCCATGGGTGGAGAATATCATGAGCCCAATGTCTGCATCACATAGCACAGACAGCTCGTTGGCCTTCTTGAGGAGCCCTGCTCTACGCTTGCAGAAGGTCACCTGTCGATGAACAGGGTTCTCTATCCTTCTCATCTGTATCTTGCCTCTTGCCATGGTGTTTGGGTGTACTACCTCCCACTAGTTTGAACTAGCTTCGAGGTTGCGCTGCACCACTCTAGTCTTCCTCTCACAAGTCACAACAACTATAAACACACTGCAGGTTTGAGGCTTCATATATATAAAGATTGGAATGCAGCTTTGGTGGGACCCAACCCATACCAACATGGCCCGGCCCAACCAAGTTTTCATAGCTTTGTCAATCTCAATAATATATCAAGTTTTCATAAATAGAAGGGGGTTTTCGGAATTTCTGGAGGGCCATGGACAAACCCCCTCCCCCAGTGCCAACATGCAATTCAAGTTTGAATGACCTGCCAAAACTGTAGCCTCGAATAGCAATCCATACCTAGCACAATAACCCCGTACTAAGCATGGACATGACAAATATGATTAGGGTTCACATTCTTTCTAATTAGTTCTACATTATATATATATATATATATATATATTGTAATATATATATATATATATATATTGAGTGTTGTAGTGTTAGGTTAGTTATTTAAAGAGGATTTTACAAAAAAAAAAAAAAAAAAAAAACACTTTAGGTGACCAGTGGGCCTAAAAGATTATTTTGATTGACCTTATACCAAATCAATTATTTTGCCTTAGAAGGTAATTTTTTTAACACTTTCAACTAGCGTTCCTAGCGACCTTAGTTTTAGACACTAAAGGTCCCTAGGGCCCTGTCGTGTACACAAATTGGAACAAAATAGGCGTGTTTCCTCGTATTTCGTTGTTAACAAATCATTTTCATTCACCACGTTCGTCTGCGCCCAGGCACAACAGCCCAACCATCACATCTCTTCATCCTCATCACAGTCCACATCCTCATCTCTCCATTGCCACCCATCACATACCGATATGTCATCTTCGTTAAAACCACCTGCAACTCAACTCATGTCTCCACTTCCACCCATCACATACCAACACCTAATCTTCCTCTACATCTCATGTCTCCACTGCAAATGAAATCAACTGACAACAGTCCACCTCTTTTGGCCTACAAACCAAACAAACACCACCATTTGTACCAACCAGCCAGCCTCTGCGCCATCCACTTCAACCCACCTGCACCATTGTCAACACTTCTCACATCATATCCCACCCATAGCTCCAGCCAGCAACTTGTTGAACACAATACCCAGCCACTAAACCCAATTGCTACAAAGGAACCCGAGGCGCAGAAGAGCGTGGTGAAGAAAAATAGACTTGTTGACAACGAAATACAAGGAAACACACCTATTTTGTTCTAATTTGTGTACACCGCAGGGTCTCTAGGGACCCTTAGCGTCATAAAACTAAAGTCACTAGAGACGCTAGTCGAAAGTGTTAAAAAAATTACCTTTTCAGGCAAAATGTCTAATCTGGTGCAACGTCTTTTAAAATGATCTTTTTGGCCCACTGGTCACATAAAGTGTGTGTTTTTTTTTCTTTTTTTTGTAAAATCTTCTTATTTAAAAGGGGCAAAAGGTCATGAGTTCAAATCTCTTGATCTTTATAATTTTATTTGTTTGCATAATAATTCAGAAGATTTAAATTCCTATGAATTGTAAGTAATCCTAAGATTAGATAAAATTAGAGAAATAAATTAAATCAGAAACATGAGACACTCTAGTGGAAGGAGTGTGTTATAAATATCTCACACAACCACCTGGGATCAATCTCTGGGCTAGCAGATTGTCCCACACATATTGTATGAATCCCGATCCGGCACAAAAAAAGTAGAAAATTCTAGAAATCGAAGTCAATTAATCTCTCTTCTAATGGAAAATAAATTAAGGGAGATGGAAAATGATTTTCTAGGATAATAATGGCTGAGTATTCATTTCTCATCCCCCCTTAACTAAGTTAAGGGTGATTATTGATTGCAATTTGTGGATACCCATTTTTTTTCTTCAATTGTAACCATTTAGAAATACTTAGAAATCATAGGAATTCAATTCCTTTAAATTTCTATGCAAACAAACATGCTAGCAAGTCTCATGGTGGAATGATTGAATGACAGGATCTTTATGGATTCCCAGATTCGACATGAGTGAACCACCACTCATTGGCATCCTTCACCAATGAATTTCGGATGAATTTATTTACTTAGATATAGTAAGGGTTTGCATATACTCCCCTTCTTTTTTTCGTTTATTTATAAATAAATAAAAATTACAAAGGATTATTATTTTTGCCGAAACAAAAAATATTCCCTAACAGTAGTTGGGATGTTGAGAATTTCTCATTCTAGTTTTAGCGATTTTCGAACAACCCCCCAATAACAATCACATATGCATATATTGGAATAGTTTTTTTTTTTTTTTTCAAAATTAAAAAAGGGCGCTGCTTTTAGAATGAATTAGAGCCTTTTGGTCTGTTTGGAAATACAAACATCAAAACAACTTTAAAGATGTTGGAGAAATCTTGATGATCAAGCAGTTGAAAGGGTTCCAAGCATTTTAACTCAATACTGATTTTTTTCTCCCAATTTAATGATTTCTCTAGAATCCTTCTTACAATTAGACAAAAAATAGGGTCTTAAATGCAAAAACACGCCTTTTATATGCTTCTAAGGCCACCCTTTATTACACTGTGGGACTTTGCATGGTCTAATCACCTTGCAATTGCTTTTCATGTGCTGCCTTGGTACTTTCTCTCCAACCAATGGAATACTTTTCTACCTTTACCTCTTCTTTTCCTAATCTAACCCATCTTATCATGCTTTTTGGTCTTTGTTTTTGTGACAAAACACTATATGGTTTTTGATCTGTATGCCTTTTGAAATGATAAACAAACACGTTTCTTTCTACAAGCCATACCTTCACTCTTTTTGGTCTGCCCAATCACAATCCATTCACAAGGGATACTGAAATGAATCATCTCATGCATGAATGTAAAATCATATGTTATGTGGTGAGGGTTTATAGAACGACACTTGGCAAGATATCAACATGGACAAAGATCCTTACTCTCATAGTTGTGCCACATGGGCGTCGGTGGTTCAAGGTATAAAGCTTAAGATTCCCATCCCATATCTTTCTCTAGAAAAAGAAATAATTTGGACATTGAGAGATGGCCTGATGGGGCAAATGAGAATTTGCCACAAGGGTCCCTTCCTGCTATTGAATATTGGGAAATTGGAGGTGGTGAATACTTTCTTTTTTTTTTTTTTTTATAATCTCTTTTGTATATTGCTAGAAAAAGGAGGACATCAAAAGTGACTAGAGTTTTTTTTTTTTTTTTTTTTTTTTTTTTTTTTGTGTGATAAAGGCTGCACAGAGATGAATCAACCCATATACATTTTTAGATCATTGGTTGAATTAGTTTAGATGGGTGTTGATCAAAACTTTCCAACTTATATAGACCACCATCTGGATAGGTCATGGCCCAGAAATCATCTCAATTGGATTGGTTTATCTTAGCTTTCTGATCATTAATTAGCCTGTTCTTGGTCGATGGCTTGATAGCACTGCAATGTGAAAATGACCAGAAGCACCAGTTGGAGTTGAATGTGGAAGGTTAGACTGTAGTACTTGCTTCCAAATTATCTCATTAGATGGCACCAATCAATGATCAGGGTTTCCATTCACCATCGCATTTAGACCTGGCCCATTTAGGCTAGTGGAAAGCACATGATTCGTGCTGATCATCCAGTCAGTCACCTTTGCATGTGGCTGCTATTTGGCTTTGGCATGCTTCAGCAACATGCAAACCAATGCATTCCTCTTGCATGTGAGAACAGTGTAGAAATAAAATAAAAAAAAGCGAGTCCGGATCTTCTGTTGGCACCTATTATACAATATGCAACAAATTCCTAGAACTTCATATTGTTGGACCAACATAGAGATAATTTGGACCGTCCAAGATGAGTCTCATCTGCTATATATCTAGATCCTCGAATTTCAATTTAAAAGGAGATGGTCTCATTGTACAATTAATCACATGATGGAATCTGTGATTGATACATGTCAGCAGTGATGCCACGTAATGCCTAGTCATATTTTTGACATGTGCTCAATCGAACTTGGGACCCACTCCTTTTGAACTAAAAATTGAAGATCTAGATATAGCGATGATGGAATTCATCTTATATGGTCTGAATTATCTCTATGTAGGCCCTATGATGAGTTTTAAAAATTTGTTACACAGTTCCATATAATGTCTGCGAGAGAGTATCCGAATTATCTCTCGTGGATTCCATCTTTATTGTCATGTGGAGGGAGTCATCATGAATTGACAATTGATCAAATATGGCTTCTTACTTGGACAATCTCAGTTGTCTGTTGGACTTCATGCATTCAAATATAGGCAGCTATTTTTTAACCGTATATTTCATTATCATCTCTGTAAAAATATATCCCATTTAACTTGGTTTAATGCTATATCCTTCTTAAAGTTTAGTCAAAACCTGATTTTACAAGTTATTACGTATCTTGCACACCTCACCTCTTTATTAATTTTGAAGGTTGAGCTCATTTGACAACGAATTCATGTGTATTCTAATACAAATAGACAAGCTGGAGAAGAAGTGCTTTTTACAAGAGAGAAGAATTATTAATGAAACTCTCCTTGTTCGTACTTGTTCAATGTGGAGATTGTTGCTTGCCATGGAATACTCGGCCTCATGAAATTTGGCTCTCTGATCTTAAAAATGTTTCACATACGTACAGATGAACTCAATGATAAAAGATACACTTGACTAACAGGGTTACAAACATCACAATCTTTTCTTAGAGAGCTTAGTCACAAGAAAGCCTAGTTAGAACATATATAGAGATAGCTGTCCTTTCTACTTCTAATGAATAAGAAGATTTTACTTTTCTCACCCTGCCCACTAAAGATGTAGTTATAGTATTGGTGGGAAAAGAATACTGATCATGATCCTGCAAGAGCAAGAAAAGAGGATTCTCCTTCTGATTTGGTCATGAAGTTGGTCAAAGTCAGCCAGAGTTGTCAAACACTTGGATTTGTGGTTCCCATTCCCAATTAGACCAATCAAAAAGAAGATTCCCACTTTCCTCTGCACTAGCATCTATCCTGGTGTTTATGGAAGCTGATAAGAGGAATCAGACCCCACCTCCCTTGACTTTTTAGGAGGCATCACTGCTGTCTGATCTTTTTCAGATTTAGAAGTTCTCTGGCCAAAAGATGGTTCGAAGGATCACAACATTTAAAAAAAAAAAATGTTTTCTAAGAAGATGTTAGAATTTTCGAATTAGCACTGAAAATGGGTCGGGTTGGGGTCTGGTGCATACTGTATCTAAGGGTGACCCATATCCCAGCTCGCAACCATATCCGGATTAATTAAATTAAAGAACCAATTGGAAGACTACCTGGCGCCTTCCCCTTCTTCAAAGAGTCTGCTTCTTTGGGTGGCAATGTATGAAAAAAGGCAATTTAGGTTCGTAAACTACTATCTAGTAAGACTGTCAAAATGCGACACGACCCGTTAGCACGACACGAACCCACACAATATTAATGGGTTCGAGTGGGCTCTTAACGGGTTCGGGTCGTTAACGGGTCGTGTACGAATTAAACCAGTAACCAGTTAACAACCCGCTTAACCCGTTAAAATTTTTTTTGCACCAAAGTGTAGTTAGAATTAATTTATATTCATAAAGAAGAAATTAAAAATTATTATTTTATGGTGGGATTTTAGGTGGGATCCATTCGAGATCCGCACTTTCAGTTTCGTGTGGCTTATATATTTTTCTCCTCATATATTTTTGTATAGATTTTTTTTAATTTTTGAAATGGACTTAATTACTTAACGGGTTGGGTCGTGTAACTCATTAAATTAACGGGTCGTGTAACCCGTTAAATTAACGGGTCGTGTTCAGGTTGGATATTTTGACCCGTTAACGGGTCATGTACGGGTTGAGGTGATTTTAACCCAAATCCGTTAACCCGTAACCCAAATTCGTTAACACGACACGATTGACAGCCCTACTACATAGCATGCCTATTTTAAATAACAACCTATGTCCTATTTGTAATAAGGCGGAAGAGACAGTTTTTTGTTTTTTGAAAACGGTAACAAAGATTTCATTAAAAGAAGGAAGAAAAGAACAGGCTTTCATTAAAAAGGCGGAAGAGACACTTGAGCACGCTTTCTTTCTTTGTGACCATGCCCAAGCCACCTGGTTTAGTTCAAATTGGGTTCCTAGCCAACTCTTATCCTATATTTATTTCATGGATTGGATGAGATCCTTCTTGGAGTTGTGTGATTCGACAAAGCATCCGGGCAGTCTCTCTTCTAAACCCCTGGTCTTGGCTCTTTCGAGGTTTTATGGAAAAGCAAGAATGATTTTATCTTTAGAGGTAGAGAAATAAAACTGCTCGCCTCCCTAAATATTGCCTCAAAGTTGATTGTCAATTCCAACAGTAAGTATGGAGAGGCCTGCCTTGAGCCAATTCATCAATCCCATGGCTTTAATTTGAGTTTTTCTCAAGACATAGCTTATGTTTTTTCAGGCCAATTCATCAACGCCCATGCGGCCATGGTGCGCACAATTTGATGATGTTGATAATCTGTTTAAGGGTCCTAAGTTAAGGTTAAAAAGGATCTCTTAAACTGACTAAATCAATAAGATTTTGTGATCATGATCATCAGATCTCCTACCTCCTAATCAAGAAAGATACCTTCAATCCTACCTGACCTACTGGTAAACATCAAATGAGAGTGGGTCACACCATTTGGTTTGAAACTATATATAGACTTTACTCATGGACGAAATATTCCTTTTCATGGTGATTTCTTTGTACAATTAAACTAGGGTCTGTAATTAAACACCTCATTTTGACACCAGTGAAAGTGATAATATGCATGTCACTTATATTATCGTCTTTGATTTATCCACTCTGTAATCAATAAGATCAATAATTAGTAATAATTATCTTAACAAAAGCCTAAAATTATCATCCATAAGATACTCAAATCCAAAGATTAAAAAAAAAATACAAGGTTCGCTATAAAATGTGAGTCGGCCCTATTAATTAATCAAAATCCAATGATGGTTTGGATGTATATACCATGTTAATTTATTCTTCAAGAGCATTCTAACGATATATACAACACTAAAATCCGATGAATAGATCAAAAGTTGTGGCCTACATAAGTTTGCTCTCGAAAAGGCTCTTGGGTTAGTGTTAACTAAAATAATTTTCATCATAGCACACTGGTTAAAGGCCCCTGAAATTCACATAATCACTTAGAATAATAGTGTCAATCTTTCAAAGGACCCGTTCACTACCTTTAGGGCCCGTTTCGTTACTAGAATTCATAGAATTCATGTTTGGTGGTTGTCTGGGAATTTCAAATGCTGGTATTTGAAATACTGCTAAATGCTGGAATTCTAAATTCGTTGTTTCATTCATGGCCTGAATTCCTGCCTGAGCTCCCGGAATGCCATCGTCCCTCTCCAGGAATTCCAGTGTCAAGTGAGATTTCCAAATCCTCCTTGTTAAAATGATTTTTCAAATGTTGAGTTTTTTGGAATTTCAAATGCCTAGGCATTCTAGTAATGAAACACAGGAATTCTGAATTCCCAGACGGCCTGAATTCCTGTCAGGAATTCTAATAAAGAAACGGGGCCAAAAAATCTCACTTTAGACTCTCTTATTTGTAGCATCCAAATGGAAACTTACCCAATGAGCTAACTTAAGCACGTTAAAAAATCTTTATTTTTTTACAAGAAAATATTCAATTTGAATGCTACTAGTACTAATAATAGCATTTAAAAAAAAAAGAAAAAAAAAATAGTTTTTTTTTCTTTTTAAAAACATGCACCTACGATGGAAGACTAAATTAAAGTCAATCACACATCATTTGTTTGCACCCATTTACATATATAAACATTACATGTGTAATATTTACATACAATTACATTTGTCTGAGGTAATTTACATGTCACATGAAAAAAGGAGGTGTGAGAATGTTAAGTAAATGAGGCCATTTTCATATGAAAATTCTCAGGTGTAAACGAGCACTTGCCTCCTTTCTTAAGAAGGTGCGATCGAGTACAATGGACACTAGGGATGGGCACTGGCGAACCTACATACAAGCTTCTGGGGCAATCTCCCCCGTCAAACCTGGGCCCACTTCCAAAATGCATATGAAATTTTCTAGTTTGCTTCGAAAATCCAAACGAAAATTCTGGTCTTGCCTCCAAATCTCACATAAAAATCTTGGGTCCAACCCCCTTAAGCGGAATTCCCAGGTCCGCCACTAGGGATGGGTAGTGGCCGATATTAAATCCCTTCATAACCTTTTACTCTTTTTTTTTTTTTTACTCCTGTGGGCCACGTTTTAAAGTGAGATAATTCAATATCAAATCAAAGCAATATTCATATTTATACCCTTCTAGCTCATTATTTAAAACCCAAAAGGAAAAAAAAAAAAAAAAAAACAAAAACTAAACTTTTTTTTTTATTTCTCTTTTCTACCTCCTTGGCAATATTTGTTGCACTCAATGATAAAAGATAAAATCTTAATTTGAATTGATTACGTTGATAAAAAAAAAAAAAGATGTGTTAGATTTCGTACTTCATTTTTTCTTTCCAAAGATCCAAAATCAATCAATTTCTTTTGGGGCAATTAGTAAGTCCCACGATTCAATGATCCCTTGCCAACCCACTTCGTGGGCATCTCCCTATCCACAGATATAACAACAAATGATCGATTTCTGGGTTTGTTAGTTAGGGACTTCTGGAGAGAAAATGAAAAAAAGAGCCCCATGATTAGAAGTGGGTACTTGGGAACAAGGTTGACCGTTTCTTAAAATTTTTTGCATCAATCCATTTATTTATTTATTTATTTCATCACCTTTTATTTTCTTAGATCCTAAAACCATTTATTTTTATCTTTATCGTGGATTGAGGATTTGGCTCAGGAATAGATTGGAATGGAGGAGCAAAATCCATGCAGCTGACCCCGAATATAGATGATGATTATAGTGGATTGACCAAAGACTTCGATCCATAACTCACAATTTGGTTGTACCATCTAATTTTCTCGAGAATGAAATCCATGAACCCTGACCGTAATCCAAATTTATTTAGGCCCATGCAGCAGGCCATAATAGCCCAAAATTAAAAAAATGCCCTGAATCTTTACCTGTACCTTTTGTTTGCGAGATACAGTCTTTCAGGTCTTAGACACTTTTTTTATTTAACTCTTTAAAAGGCAAACCGAAGATTAATTATAGTCTTTCATTAGACATTGATCCTATCAGATTACTTATAAGCAATAATCGACCTATAGGTGTTACAATGGGAATATAAACTTAATGTGTAATAAAGACTCTGTTATGCGAACAATTACCTTCCAAAAAAAAAAAAAAAGACGCTGGTACGAGAACAAGGGTTGCTCAGTTGGTTGGCAGCCCGACTACGTAGGTATGAATCATGTGGGCTTCTCTTCCCATGTCTTTAGGCTCTCCTTTCAACTTGTGGGGCTTCTCTTCCCATGTGTGTGCTCTCCTTACCATGTTGTAGGCTTACTCTTCCCACATGTATGTCTACAACAATGACTTTGTCTGATAAAAGAAAGTTTTTATAGCTTATATTCTCTAAATATTTTCTAATGGTTCATTTTCCATTGAAATTAGACAAGAGAATGCTTACTCGACTCGATTTTTGGTAACAATATGAAAAAAAAAAATTAATGATTTTCTTGTTACGAGGCCCTAACACTATTTTCATCATTGTTTGGATGCTTGTCCCTCGAGAGTAGGATAAGGCCTTAGGTAATAGAGACCCTCCGAGGGCTTTAACCCCACCCTTGATGATTTTACATCCCTACCTGGGCCTCGGCCTAGGTAGTGCGGGACCTCCGAGGGCTTTGGCAACCAAGGCCGGGCCCTGAATGTATTAAAGGTGGGGTAACTACAACCCCCCCTGCCGGCCCATTCACAGCCCCATCTGTTTGTCATTATCATGCATGCAGATTTTCAAATTCGGGCTTCTGCTGTGTACTTTCTGGTCAGAGTTCTGTATGCATTGGACGTTGGAAGGACCTCTGGGCAGTGTTTCATGCTAGTGTTCTTTGAGGTTCTGGAAAATCTATGTTTTCTCTATCTTCACTACCAGAGCAGATCAATTAGAGTGGTTTTTTTATTGTTTCTTCTATCTATCAATACTAGAGCAGATGGATTAGGATTTTTTTAAATCATGTTCATCTATGTGATTCTCATTCAATGTTCTCCTTTTGATCAGATCTGATATCTGAGCTGACCATTTTCTCTTCAGTCCATGGCTCTGGTGAGTTCATATTGGACCTCTCTCTTTCTCTCTTTGTAATGAATTTGATGCAATGCAAATCAGTGATTGATATTTGATATGTTTCACCACCTATCACTAATAATGTCATCAGTTTCACAGGAATGAATCAATCTTTCCTATTTTTCCATTTTTCATATTTTCTTAGGCCCAGTTTGTGAAATTGAATTCCTTGGAATTCTGAGAAATGTATTCATAAAAGTGGCTAATTAAAATAGAAGGAACAAAGATGATGATTGATATGGGCTTGCTTGCTTCATGTAATTGAGTACTTAGGAATTCTAAATCAAGTGTTTAAAAATGAGGAGACAAAGGTGAATGTCCAAAAATCACCAACAAATAGTCTCCCCTTTATTTAGAAAACGAATATCCAGTCATCACCCTCTCAATTCAAATCCTAAGAAAGTCAAGGTCCCCTCTACATCTCTACCTTATAGATCATTCACCCCTCGCCTATTTAATAAATCCTTGGTTGGAGCCCATTTGACTATTAATTCCTATACACTGAATTCCATGCAAGCAAATGGCGTCTAAATGGCCATCAACATGTGGGTTATTAACTCCAAGGGGTTGGCCGAGTGGTCAAGACCACGGTTCCTTCCTCTTCCAGAGCTAGAGGTCTTGGTATCGACCTCCGGTTCCCCCTTCTTCAGGAATCAAAAGTATTAGTCCAGCCACAGGGGTGTTTACCCGGCTTCCCTCTAGGCCCGGAGGTATTAGTGTTAGATTGTATGGACTCAATCCATCAGTTGATGTAATAAATTGATTAATCAATAAAACCATGCTTTACTTTCATGAGATGAATGTTATTTTATTACTTTATGCACATGACCAATACATATGACATAATGGTTCATGAGTTGAACCGGGTCCCATTAGTATATTAGATGTGATATATGTATATGGATGAGATCCACATACGGGAGATATATGTTACAAATCTTATACTTAAAATATCTTCACAACCAGTGATGAGACTGGGCATCTCATCTGATAAGGTTGCAGCACTTTGATCACTATAAAATAGTGTGATTTGTTTCGATCATCAGAATGGAAGATTCTGGATCAATGTGCTAGTACATTGGATGTATTGAAGGACCATGAGAAGCACCTTATGGAATTCCGTCTCAATAATAAGGTATGCTCTCATAATTCCCTAGCAATAGGCTCTCAATCTTGAGACATTAATGAACTCAAGTTTCTATCTATTCATTTGCTTTGAGTCACCAATGAGTGAGGCCAACTGTAGGTCAACACCTCGGTGTCTTGGGTATGTGGTAGTAGGACTGTGGGAACATTGAATGATCAAGAAGGAATCTATCTCTATTATCCCCTTGTGCCAATTAATGGGTTTTGTCATTAGTAAGTGCGCACCCATCTCGATTAAGAGTTAATTGGATGGTACTGATGATCATAGTGATTAATTGGGACTCAAGGATAATAAGATGTGGAACTAAGATTGGAAGAGACAGATTTATTCCAATTGATCCATGGATATTGATAGAGGGGCCTACTTGTGGTAATTGGGAAGTTTAGGGTCTTCATTGTAATTTATTCCTAAGACTGGAGTGCAATTGCATTTATATAGTGGTGTTATTTGCAATTAACTGTGGGCTCGGATTGCATATGAGATGTGGGGTCGCGTGTCCCAGTTGGAGCCAGTTTTCTATGGAATCCCTAGTGGTCCCCACGCTAGCCCAAGATATTAGAAAGATACTAATCCTATTCGAACTCTAAAAGGAAGGAATTAGGAAGTTACTATTTCTATTTGAAGTAGGACTTCTAATAGTGGTAATAGTATACTTACTAATTGTTGTGGAAGTAAGACTTCTATTTCAATTAAGAGAAGAGGAGCTTTGGGAGATTATAAAAGGGAATTCACCCCTCTTGGACGTCCATAATATAATATAGTGAAAAACGTCCCTCCTCTTTGTGCAACAGTTGCACTGCTCTCTTCTCTCTTCCTCTTCTAGTTCCTTAGGGTTTCGAGTCGGGTTTTCTCTTGAAGATTCCACCAATCTTCTTGAGAAGAGATATCTAATTCGGGTCATAGCGTGGAAGGCTAAGAGGTGGTGGAGATTCTGATCTCAGTTTGTAGAGAAGTTCTACATCAACGAAAGTTATCAACTTCTCCATTAGAGCGCAACCGAGCTCCTAAGGTAAAATCTGCATCCTTGTATGTTGTGGATTTTAATGGCTGCTTGTTCGTTTCTGTTCTATCTTTAAGATAGTTTTACTTACTGTATGTGATCATGAGATTGAGGGTTATGCATCCTGGATTGGGTTTTTTGCCTTATGGATACTTGATCCCTGAGTCAAGTGGGTCAAAAGTTTTGAATATCTATCCACGAGGCCCACCTACTTCCAACAATTGGTATCAGAGCCATACCTCATCTCTAATCATGTTAGATCAGTAACCTTGTTCTAATCTTTGCATGAGTTGCGAAGAGGATAGAAACGAGGGCTATGTAAGGATCAGTGATTATTGGGTTTGTTTACTTTTGTAGCAAATCCATGTTTGGAATGTCACAAAAGGTTTTAATCATGATGGAAGAATGGTAAGAAGCCATAAGAAGCCTACTGAGATCATTAGAAGTGACCAGGGAACAGCAGGAGTCGAATCTGAAAAACCCATATTTCTGGGTTAGTCAGGTCGGGTAGCCGCTTGGATCACTACCTGTAGAGATCTGGCCGGATAGCCGTAAGGACCAGTTCGACTAGCCGAACTCAGGAAAAATCACTTTGTTTCTGATCTGTTTTCCTTTTTTTTTCGGGGGCGCTGCCCCCGAGCCCCCGCCGGGGGCTCTGCCCCCTGGACCCCTGCGAGCTGACTGGGCAGCTCGACCCCCACCAGGGGCGCTGCCCCTTGGACCCCGCCGGGGGCGCTGCCCCCTGAACCCCCGCCGGGGGCGATGCCCCCTGGACCCCCTCTGCGTAGGGCATCTAGGGTAAGAGTGGCAAATCTTTGGCATCTTGTTTTTCCATTGTGGTTTGGCAACCTGGTTTTGTGAAATGCTTTGTTGTATGAGATACTAACTTGCAGGTGATACTGTCCTCTCCATATGGCCCACATGACTTTTACTTTCTATTATGGTTGAATGTTTTTTTTATAGCTAAGTGTAAAGGGCATCATGGTTTCCTTGGTTTCCCGTGAAAGGGCAAGGCATGATGAATTTCCCTATAGCCATTTTCTTTCCATGTTTAGATTACCATGTAAGTCTCATTGTAGAGACATAGGAATTTATGTAAATTCTAGAGATGTCCGAGACAAAGAAAGAAAGTCGAGATGGACTCCTAATCAAAAGAGTTTGAAAATTACCAAGGAGTTTTTGGAGATACCCAAAGAGTTTGAGGAATCCCAAAGCTATGGAAAGTCTAGAAGTCCAAGACGTCTATTCCGCATGGGCCATGTGGAGGAGAGGACTAGTTTCTAATTATAGCACTTTCTTTTTATGGATGAATGCTTGTTTTAGAAAGTTTCCAAATCTGATCCAAACATAGCAATTTCCAAAATTGGTCAAATCAAATTAATTTTTGGAAAGAGTTCTAATTAGAGTTAATGGGCCCATGAGATGGATCCATTGGTAACACTAATTTTAGAAACTGGACTTTCCTTAAAATAACTTGACTTGGAACCAATCATTGGTCATATCATTAGATGATTTGATATCTATATATATGTGGGCCTATATACCTATAAGGAAATCCTCATTTCTAAAATATTAAGTGGGAGCGGGGCATTTATATTTAGAAATCCCCATGGTTTTCCACCATAGGTCCATTGTAAGGAAAGTATTAGCCTCGCGCCATCTTGAGAATGGCCGTTCCCAACGGAGGGCTTATATTTGTCTGGATACTAGTTATGGATCTCCTATAGATAGTGTTGATGAGACGGGGCGGGGGCCCACTCCCCAAGGAGGAGCTGCCCGCAACGGTTGTCATGCAATGCTTAGTTGGTGGGTCACACTTAACTAAAATAATGATGTAGTATCCCCAAGGATTTGCCTCATGTATTTTAGAAACTGAAGAAAATCGGGAGTCATACATTATTTGGTATGAGATACCTAGATAATAATGAATGATGGGGATCATGGAAAGTTAGTCTTAATTCTAATTTTGACCAACTATGATCCGCACCAGCCTAGGTGGTATTAGCACTCCCCAAGGAGGCATACCCCAAAGGGTTGGGATTCCGATATATTCTGAATTTAGTGGTTATGAGGATTCCCACATAAATTTGGTAGAATACTAAACCCAATGTCATTTAAATTCATTAATTGAATGTATGGTTATATGCTACAGTTTTTTCAAGTATGAATTCAACTACTTTCAATCCACTTGCAACCATCCTCAACCAGAATAAGTTGGTGGGATCCAACTATGTAGACTGGAAACGAAATCTGGATATTGTCCTGACAGCTTCAGGATATAAATATATTCTTACCAAAACCCCCCTTGATGAGCCTGGCCCAGATGCATCAGATGCAGAAAAGGAACTTTACACCAAATGGGCAAAAGACGATGAGATGGCCCGATGTTACATTCAGGCATCCATGTCTAGTGTTTTGCAACACCAACATCAATCCTATAAGACTGCATACGATATTATATCAAACTTAAAGGAGATGTTTGCGGAACAGGGCAGACCTGCTAGGCAGGCAGCCATGAGGGTGCTCATTAGTACCAAAATGGCTGAAGGTACAACAGTACAGGAACACATGTTGAAAATGATGGACTCATTGAATGAGTTAGATGTACTGGGAGCTGCGATTGATGCAGAATCGCAGATTGATATAATCCTTGAGTCACTACCAGAGTCATTCAACAATTTCAAAGTTAATTATAATATGAACAAAATGAATCTGACTCTGGCTGAGCTGTCTAGTCAGCTGGTAGTGACTGAAGGGATATTGAAAAAGAAGCCAACTGCCCTAATGACAGAAAAGTCAGATGCCAAGTTCAAGCCGAAAGGCAAAGGGCGGAAAGGCAAAAAGAAATCAGTTCCGAAGGGTCCTAAGGTGGAGAATGGTCCTACTGGTGGCGTAGCCAAGGCTAAGGGTTCTGGGACCAAAGGAAAGTGTTTCCATTGTGGTAAGACAGGACATTGGAAAAGGAATTGTCCAGAATATCTGTCTAAGAAGAAGACCTCAGGTATGATTGAATCACTGATTTCTGAAGTTAGTTTTGCAACTGGTACTTCAGAATCTTGGTGTGTGGACTCCGGGGCAACTAATCACATATGTAATACGTTGCAGGGGTTCAGGGAAACCAGGAGGCTAAGTGATGGAGAAATCATTGTCAACCTAGGATCTGACGCTAAGGCGGAGGCTATTTCAGTGGGAGTTATTACTTTATGTTTTTTAAATAATAAATTGGTTTTGTCAGATACATTATATGTACCGTCTTTAAGGCGGAATTTAATTTCAGTTTCTAGTTTGGTGAATAAAAGTTATTCAATTACTTTTGGCACTGAAGTTGTTATAAAGAAGAATGGTACTTTTATATGTTCTGGCAAGGTAACCAATGGGCTTTATTTGTTAACTCCCACAATGTATGAAATACACGATACTGAAACAATTAATAGACCATCATTAAAGAGAAAGTCACCTTCTTCTAATCCAACAAAGCTTTGGCACTTGAGGCTAGGTCATATAAACCTAAACAGGATTGAGAGGCTAGTGAAAGATGGTATCTTACCTTCATTGGTGGTAGAACCGATGCCTGTCTGCGAGTCCTGTCTGGAAGGTAAAATGACTAAAAGACCCTTTTCATCTAAGGGCAATAGGGCCAAAGATTTATTGGAATTAGTGCATACTGATGTATGTGGACCCATTAATGTCAGGGCCAGAGGAGGATATGAGTACTTCATCACTTTCACAGATGATTACTCAAGATATGGATACATATACCTTATGCACCACAAGTCCGAAGCTTTTGAAAAGTTCAAAGAGTTTCGAGCGGAAGCAGAAAAGCAATTAGGTAAAAGTATCAAGACTCTTCGATCAGATCGAGGAGGGGAATATCTCTCTGCTGATTTTATGGGATACTTATCCGAAAATGGGATTTTATCCCAATTGTCTGCTCCTGGAATGCCTCAACAGAATGGAGTAGCAGAAAGAAGGAACCGGACTCTTTTAGATATGATTAGGTCTATGCTGAGTTTCTCAGGATTACCCATGTCCTTTTGGGGATACGCTTTGGATACTGCGATGTACATACTAAACCTCGTACCATCTAAGTCTGTACCTAAGACTCCCCGAGAGTTGTGGTCCGGGCGAAAGCCTAGTCTACAACATTTACATTTTTGGGGTTGTCCGGCACACGTGCTAAAAGTTAAGACAGATAAGTTGGAAGCAAAGTCGGAAGTATGCACATTTGTAGGATATCCTAAAGGAACTAAGGGTTGGTTATTCTATAATCCCAGAGAGCAAAAAGTGCTGGTCAGCACCAATGCGGTTTTTCTGGAGGAAGATTATATGATGGACCGGAAATCTTTAGAAAAGGTAATCTTAAAAGAGATTCAAGAGCAATCAATTCCAAATCCAAGTATGACCGAACTTGAGGAAGAACCGCCCATACCAGACCTAGTAGTTACACCAGTGCCTCGTCGTAGTGGGAGGATTGTCAGACCCCCTGACAAGTTCTCGCTCTTGGGAGAGTCTTATGAGGCTGTCCCGGAAGAGCCGGAAGATGATCCCTGTAACTATGATGAAGCAATCAATGACTTAGATTCGGGACGCTGGCAAGATGCTATGAAAACTGAGATGGAGTCTATGTACTCGAATCAGGTCTGGAAACTTGTGGACTTGCCTGCCAATATTAAACCTATTGGGTGCAAGTGGGTCTACAAGAGAAAAAGAGGACCAGATGGAAGAGTGGAGACCTATAAGGCCAGGCTTGTTGCGAAAGGATATACTCAGAAAGAGGGTATCGATTATGAGGAAACCTTCTCGCCAGTAGCCATGCTCAAGTCCATTCGGATACTTTTATCCATTGCGGCTCATCTCGATTACGAGATTTGGCAAATGGATGTCAAGACGGCGTTTCTCAACGGCCATCTTGAGGAAGACATCTTTATGATGCAGCCAGACGGTTTTGTAGCTAAAAACCAAGAGCAAAAGGTTTGCAAGCTGCAGAAGTCCATTTATGGACTTAAGCAGGCATCTCGAAGCTGGAACATCCGTTTTGACCAGGCAATCAAGTCATTTGGTTTTTGTCAAAATCCGGATGAGTCATGTGTGTACATGAAAAGTGAAGGTGACAGGGTAGTTTTTCTGGTTTTATATGTCGATGACATCCTTCTCCTCGGGAAAGACATAGGAATGTTGTCAACTGTAAAAGTTTGGTTGGCCAAGACTTTTGATATGAAGGACTTGGGAGAAGCTAGCTACATCCTAGGGATTAAACTCTATCGAGACAGGAAAAATAGGATGATTGGCTTATCCCAAGCTGCATACATAGATAAGGTACTGGTACGGTTTGCTATGCAAGACTCCAAGAAGGGTATTACACCTTTCAGGCATGGAGTGCACCTTTCCAAGGATAAGTGTCCCAAGACACCTGAGGAAAAGGAGCAGATGAGGTCGATACCATACGCTTCGGCTGTTGGTAGCCTCATGTATGCTATGTTATGTACTAGACCAGATATCTGTCATGCAGTGGGCCTGGTCAGCAGATATCAGTCTAATCCAGGACCTGAACATTGGACTGCTGTAAAATGTATTCTCAAATACTTGAGAAGGACTAGAGATTACATGTTGATTTATAGCAGTGATGAATTGATTCCAGTCGGATACACGGATTCTGACTTCATGTCAGATAAGGATTCCAGGAAATCCACCTCTGGTCATGTGTTTATGCTTGGAGGCGGTGCTATCAGCTGGAGGAGTATAAAACAGGAATGTACCGCTGATTCAACCTCGGAGGCTGAATATGTAGCAGCTTGTGAAGCAGCTAAGGAAGCAGTGTGGCTCAAAAGATTCCTTTTGGAACTTGGGGTGGTACCTTTGGCACGACAGCCGCTCACAGTTTACTGTGACAGCAGCGGGGCAGTCGCTCAGTCAAAGGAGCCCAGAAGCCATAAAAGCCAAAAGCATGTACAGAGGAAGTATCACTTAGTCAGAGAGATTGTGCAGAGAGGTGATATTGCTATTACCAAGATAGCCTCTGCGGACAATCTGGCAGATCCTTTTACTAAGCCTTTGACTACCAAAGTCTTTGAGCAGCATGTAGACGGGATGGGCATGAGATGCAACCCTGACTGGCATTGAGCCCAAGTGGGAGATTGTTAGATTGTATGGACTCAATCCATCAGTTGATGTAATAAATTGATTAATCAATAAAACCATGCTTTACTTTCATGAGATGAATGTTATTTTATTACTTTATGCACATGACCAATACATATGACATAATGGTTCATGAGTTGAACCGGGTCCCATTAGTATATTAGATGTGATATATGTATATGGATGAGATCCACATACGGGAGATATATGTTGCAAATCTTATACTTAAAATATCTTCACAACCAGTGATGAGACTGGGCATCTCATCTGATAAGGTTGCAGCACTTTGATCACTATAAAATAGTGTGATTTGTTTCGATCATCAGAATGGAAGATTCTGGATCAATGTGCTAGTACATTGGATGTATTGAAGGACCATGAGAAGCACCTTATGGAATTCCGTCTCAATAATAAGGTATGCTCTCATAATTCCCTAGCAATAGGCTCTCAATCTTGAGACATTAATGAACTCAAGTTTCTATCTATTCATTTGCTTTGAGTCACCAATGAGTGAGGCCAACTGTAGGTCAACACCTCGGTGTCTTGGGTATGTGGTAGTAGGACTGTGGGAACATTGAATGATCAAGAAGGAATCTATCTCTATTATCCCCTTGTGCCAATTAATGGGTTTTGTCATTAGTAAGTGCGCACCCATCTCGATTAAGAGTTAATTGGATGGTACTGATGATCATAGTGATTAATTGGGACTCAAGGATAATAAGATGTGGAACTAAGATTGGAAGAGACAGATTTATTCCAATTGATCCATGGATATTGATAGAGGGGCCTACTTGTGGTAATTGGGAAGTTTAGGGTCTTCATTGTAATTTATTCCTAAGACTGGAGTGCAATTGCATTTATATAGTGGTGTTATTTGCAATTAACTGTGGGCTCGGATTGCATATGAGATGTGGGGTCGCGTGTCCCAGTTGGAGCCAGTTTTCTATGGAATCCCTAGTGGTCCCCACGCTAGCCCAAGATATTAGAAAGATACTAATCCTATTCGAACTCTAAAAGGAAGGAATTAGGAAGTTACTATTTCTATTTGAAGTAGGACTTCTAATAGTGGTAATAGTATACTTACTAATTGTTGTGGAAGTAAGACTTCTATTTCAATTAAGACAAGAGGAGCTTTGGGAGATTATAAAAGGGAATTCACCCCTCTTGGACGTCCATAATATAATATAGTGAAAAACGTCCCTCCTCTTTGTGCAACAGTTGCACTGCTCTCTTCTCTCTTCCTCTTCTAGTTCCTTAGGGTTTCGAGTCGGGTTTTCTCTTGAAGATTCCACCAATCTTCTTGAGAAGAGATATCTAATTCGGGTCATAGCGTGGAAGGCTAAGAGGTGGTGGAGATTCTGATCTCAGTTTGTAGAGAAGTTCTACATCAACGAAAGTTATCAACTTCTCCATTAGAGCGCAACCGAGCTCCTAGGGTAAAATCTGCATCCTTGTATGTTGTGGATTTTAATGGCTGCTTGTTCGTTTCTGTTCTATCTTTAAGATAGTTTTACTTACTGTATGTGATCATGAGATTGAGGGTTATGCATCCTGGATTGGGTTTTTTGCCTTATGGATACTTGATCCCTGAGTCAAGTGGGTCAAAAGTTTTGAATATCTATCCACGAGGCCCACCTACTTCCAACAATTAGTCCAGCCTAAAGTATTGGGAACCCTTTGATAGCAAAAAAAAAACATGTGGGTTGTTGATGGTGCTCAGAGTAGTGAGAAGAAGATATATCGTGGGTCATGCTTGGAGGAGTGGAAATTTATGTTTGCAGATTTGAAGATCACGGGTTTTAAATGGTGAGATCTGATAGAGAACACTCACCCACCTCACTATCTATTAATTGGAAGAAGGTATATGGGTATCATCATTGCAATTGAGTCCAGAAATGTGCTTAGTGGATTGTTTAGTCTAACAAGCAGCCATAGTTTATGGGTATCTTCATTGCAGTTTAATTCAGTTCAAACCTCTTGGGTTGTTTTATGGAGAGTTGTAGAGAGAGAGAGAGAGAGAGAGAGAGAGGGGGGGGGTCTTAGGTCAGGTCGGATTGACCCGCACTGGGTGCAAGCTTGGGATATCGGACCCAACTGGTCCTCACTTCACAAGGTTCTCACTTAAGGTAGATAAGTTGATGATTTAGGCTCCATAGCCTTTAATTTGACTTCAGTCCTTCTGGATGGAAATAAAGACCCAGCATCATCAATAGATGTGGATCCATCTATAATTGGCAGAGCCACCAACAGGGGCAAGGGTGAGGGAATCAACCAGTTCCCAGGGTGCAGCTGTTGCTTGGATTTATTGTAGAATGAGAGGGACTTTCTTAGGAAACATGTATTGGTCATTTGGTCCAGGTCATTCCATTTATGCTTAAAATAAGAGATAAAATGAGTTCAAATATTTCATAAACGTAGTGACCATTCTGAGTAAAAAGAGTTTACCTCCATAAAACTGATCTTCCCCTCCACGCCAATCATGAGTTTTATCCATCCTTCTCATACATAGTCATGAAGCCCTTAATATTAAGTTTTGAAAAGACTTTTCATGTCATTTCCATTTAGGTCTGATATGGAGCCCCAAGATGCATAGAAAATCAAAAGCTTTTGCCGTGCTACCGATAAATGCTCATGTAAGAACCCGGTTCTCCTGGTATGATATTGTCCTCTTTGGCTCATGCGGCTCGATCTTGCCTCAAGGTTTTATTTTCGGAGCCCATTAAGCTCCAAAAGGCCTCATACTAAGTCACACAGTGTCCTCCATATTAGTCCAACCTCTAGGCAGTCTCATACGCGATGTGGGATCTTACAGCTCAACATAGACGATGGAATGTTTGTGGAATGTTTATGGAAAGGCGCTTCTGCAAACTTTTGCGTTTTCGCAGAAGAGAAAAGCAATTGTGACCCTCCCTATAAGAAACACTTTTCTGCAATATCGTGGAAAATTGGTCACTTTGGGGGGCTTTTCCTCGTGAGAATGGATCACACGATTAACACGTTACTCGTAAAAAGAATTAACAAATTTTCTTTACTTTTGTCATTGTCAATGGGAGAAGAACTGCGGCAAAGCAATTACTGACATTATAGCTTGCCCCCCTCCAAAAAATCATGGCTCCACCACTGCATTTATAGTTAATCTGAATCTCCATGATTATGTTGGTCCTATTCTTTGTAGATCCTGCATGCAGCAAACAATAACAAGAATGCTCTTAAGGTACTCATTGCAGCAGAGTACAATGGCATCAAAGTTGAATTGGCTAAGAATTTTGACATGGGAGTCTCAAACAAAACCCCAAAGTTTCTTCAGATGAGCCCCTTAGGGAAGGTATGGAATTCTAAGTATATAACTACACTATGATTCTTACATCTATTACATTTTCTATTGCAGCTGTGATTCTAGCTGTCATCTATATACTTCTCTAATATCTTGTTTACCCAAAGCAATCTCTATGGCCATGCAGGTTCCTGTTTTGGAAACATCTGATGGTCCTATATTTGAGAGTAACACAATAGCACGCTATGGTAAGTCATGATCTTATCCTATATCTAAACTTCTGAAGGTAATCACTACAATTACATGTGCTACTGTTCCCCCTTGCATTTACCCGCTTGAAGGGTGACAACTCTATCCATGGACCTTCCCTGATTGAATATGTAAGATTTTGGACTCCAATGTGCATAGTATTTTGAGCGAAAACCATTGTCCTATGGAAATTCAAATTCTTTAGTCACTTCATCATCTTGCACGCTTTCGCAGGCATAGTATTTTGAGCATGAGCCATTGACTTATGGATATTCAAATTCTTTAGTCACCTCATCTTGTTCACTTTTGCAGGGTTGTTTTGAGCAATGGATTGATTTTGCATCAATGGAGATTGATTTGAATATTTTCCGGTTGCTTCTACCAAGAATAGGACACATGGTGCACCTTCCTCCTGGAAGTAATGGTTAAAGGTCCATGTCCTTTTTGTAGCTTTATACTGTAATCATTCAGTTCTTGCTAATGTTACACCTGCCCCTGCTAATTTTCTTTGTATGAGGCTGAGGAAGCTTGCATTGCTACTTTGAAAAGAGCTATTGGTGCTTTAAATACGCATCTGGCTAGAAATACATACCTGGTGGGACATTCTGTGACACTTGGTGACATCATTATGACAAGTAACCTGTATCTTGGGTTTAGTTATCTCATGACAAAGAGTTTCACCATGGAATTTCCCCATGTTGAGAGATACTTCTGGACCATGGTTAATCAGCCAAACTTTCTCAAGGTTATAGGTGAGGTAAAACAAGCAGAATCTGTTATACCCATTCGATCAGCAAAGAAGCCTGCTCCATCAAAAGAGGCCGTACAACAGGATGAATTAAAGAAGGAAACCAAGAAAGAAGCCAAGAAGGAAGTTGCTAAACCTGAAGTGGAGGATGTGGAGGAAGAATCCTCTTGATCCATTGCCCCCAAGTAAAATAATATTGGACGAGTGGAAGAGGCTTTACTCGAATACCAAGACCAACTTCCATGAAGTTGCTATTAAAGGTATTATTTTCTTTATTAATGTTTGATTAGGCTTTGTAACTGATGGTAGATACTTGGTGAACTTTTTTGAATATAAAAGAAGCTGATCAGAAAGGGAAATTTGAATATTAAAGAAGATAATGTTAGCCAAGGGCCTATTTGTTTGCTCGGTATTGATTTCCTAGGAATTCTAAGTGAAGTTAGTTGGAACAAAAGAACATCAAAGAGGTGAAGAGTGAAGATCAAAAGGTGGATGACAGGCTCCTACTTTCTTGGTATGTGGTTTGTAGGGTGATGGTCGGGTAAGCATTTCTTGCACTAAAGGAGACCATTTTGATGGCCATTTGTAGAAGTTCTTCTTCACTTGCTCAATTTTAGCCCCTTTGATAGGAAGCCATCACTCAGAATTTTCTTAGGAATTCAATACCCCTATTTGTTTGTGTGGAACTGAATTCCTAGGAATTCCAAGAAATGTATTCCTATCGAAGTGGCAAAAATTAAACAAATCTAGGTGAAGATCCTCAAATGGCCATCTAAGTATTCTCCCCATAGGTGGAAAATGAATATCCTGCCTATAAGTCAAATCCTAGGAAAACCAAGGTCTCATCTACATCTTTACTTTATATCCTTCGCCCCTCGCCTCTTCAATATTCCTTCTTTGAACCTATTTTACATGAATTCCTAGGAACTCAATTCCATGGAAACAAATGGGCCCTTAGGACAGGTTTGTGCAGAGCCTTTCTGTGGAAGCAGAAATAAAATCTGCCTGAATTTCTATGCTTGGTTGGTTGGTACGGAAGAAGGAACCCAGGTTTCCTCTTCCGCAGTGCTACAAAGACAAGCCCTTAAGAGTTTACAGAATAGGGAAGAAAAGGGGAATTTATTATTGTCAATGTTACACTAAATATTTGAGTCAACTTGATATGGAAATCAAAGCACTACTTTGAGACAACTTGATATAGAAAATCAATGCTTTCTTCTCTGTTTAATTCAATTTTTTTTTATATATTCCAGGCCACATGACATGGTGTCACGACCCGGGCCCGAGATCGGACTAATCGGGGCCTAATCCCCGGGTCGCGAATCCAACATACTTACTCCCGTAAATCTCGAATTAACCGAAGTTAAGACGAAGACTCACAAGGGATCTAACATACATACCTGTCAAATGTACATTTTTGCGGAAATATATATATACATTGACAATAGTTGACTTTACATTACAAGTAAAGTTCCCATATACAAAAATATAATCCAATGAAGTCCACCACTGCATATTCACAATACAATGCAGGGGACGTCTAATTACATTTCAAAATGATATACAAAAGTATCTATCCAAAACAATTCCCAAAATAATCCAAAACATCCAAAACCATCGCCCTCCGAACTAAGCCCACTCCGCTAAACCTCCTGGAGGTATCGGATGGGCCTCCTCCGCACGCGGCGCGGCCTCTGCAAGACCGGGAGGGGCAACTGGGCCTGTAATGCCATCAATAACACTATGAACACGACGGTTCAACAATGTATAAACACATTTATGATGACACATGCTAAACTTGTCCATTATCAATATAACAACTCTAGACAATTACATCTAGGTTAATGCAATATCATGTACAGTGTAACTCATTGATTCTCAATGGCAAAATTTTCAATTACAATAGTATTACTATCATTCAGTTCATTTCATTTATTTCATGTCATTCGTTTCATTTCATGTCTTCCAACGGAAGAAACTTAAGCACAAGGCGGAAGGGCAAACCGTTCATGGCCCGGCTTTATTTCACTTTCGTTTAATCAATTCAATTAAGCACAAGGCGGAAGGGCGAACCATTCATGGCCGAGGCTTCAATATTGTTTCAGTTTCCTTACATGGCTTATCAATTCATTGACTTTTCAGTCTATATGTGGGATCTACCAGTGTCTTGATCAGAGATCACTGGCATCACCACGGAGCTCCGGAACACCCCAGTCATCTGCTGCAGCAGGATTAATCGTTATTCATTGCATTTATTCATTGTTCAGTGGTTCAGTGTATTCATTCATTGTTCGGTGGTTCAGTGTATTCATTCATTGTTCGGTGGTTCAGTGTATTCAGTCATTATAGACTCAAGGGGATTAGATGAATCATTAATTACTCACGGTCCTACTTGTCTCTATCCCAATTTAGACAAATTCTGGGTGTAATTATTAGTTACTAAATGCACGTGTTATTTTCGATGGACATCACATTTTCATTTAATATGTGCATTTAGTCCCCAAAAATTTTCCACCCACAATATCAAAATCCTCTGGACTCAAACTGAGTCCCACAATCGATCGAACCGTTAGGTCCGATCGATTGGACAAATTTTTGCTTACAATTTCATGTTTGGGCCAGTATCAGGTTCGCTCGAGCGGATCCAAGTTCGCTCGAGCGGACCCAAACAGAACATTCATCGCACGAGCGCACCCAAAGTTCGCTCGTGCGGACACTTTTTTGCGTCAGACAGTAACTGGTTCGCTCGAGCGAACTGTCCAGAACTCCATTTCTGGAACTCCGAACTTCACTCCTTCATTCATTCCTTTCAACCACCCTTTGCATATACATTAAAGGATCCTATGTCCTCTCCTCATTCACCATTTAAACACCAAAATCACTTCTATTCTATCATTAATACACCATAAAATCCATAGAGCTCAACAAATCTATAAAATCTCCATTTCTAACAATAGGGTTTGAGAACCCCTCTTTGGAATTCAAACAAACTTATAGATTAGCATTGAATCATAAATGAACATTTATACTTGCCTTTAAAGCCTATTAGCAAGAAATCCCTTGATAGCTTGACTTTGAGGTGAGAAATCCCCAAATCCAAACCCTATTTCCATAAAACACAAGAAACACTATCCTATGAGCTAATCGGCTAGAAACCATATCTAAGCACTCATTATAACTTGGAAAAATCCTTGAAAGCCCTAAGTACTTACTTGTGATGTGGGTAGGGAGCTCTTGAGCCTTCCTTTCAAGTTCCAAGCACTCCAAATGGGGAATATAAGATGAGGAAGATGATGAAGAAGATGAAGCTTCTTCAAAACTTGCTTGAGACACTCCAATCTCACACTCTCTCTCTCTCTTGATGAAGAATGATGGAAGGAGAAATGGAATGCCTAGGGTTTCCTCTACAATGAACTTGAGATGAATGAACCCAAAGGTTCATTTCAATGCCTTATAAGGGCATTTTGCAACTAGACCCTCTCTTTCTTTCTTATTTTCAATTTAAGTCAAATGAAAGCTCACTTGAGTCAATACTCGTCGGATGACTTCGAGCCTATTATGAAAATTAACGTACTCGTCGAGATACACGTGTGGGTATCAAGAGTTTCCGTATTCGACAAAATACGTATAAATCCGTATTTACGGGAAAAGGCCTTGTTCTCTTAGTTAGAGTTTAAAATCTCATTCAATCCCCTTCATTATCATTTCATTAAGCTTAATTCAATCATTTGAGACTAATCTCATCGAGCTTAGTCATTAGCCATCATTAGCCTCATTAAACGTGACTAATTAGCATTAACTTTAATTAATTAGAGTTAATCTTGATTAACTCGGGGCGGGGTCTTACACATGGGTCCTTCATCCTCTAAAAGTTGCCATGTTTCTCAAAATTTATCATATGCGAGCCATATCATGAGTAGTTTTCACTGAGGACCTCATGAGCTGTCACATGTTGGATTTTTTTTAATAAAAAAGAGAAGGAAAAAATAGTATTCAGGACAGGTTTTTGCTTGTTTGATTATTTGTCATGAAGTGTTATATCTGGCATGTTGCGGTGGCATGTGTTAAAGGTGTTGAAAAAAAAAATGCATTGTACATGGATTTGTTTTGAACTATTTATTCTTTATCTTAAAAAGACTTTCTAATGGCTATTTCAGGATTTTGGGATATGTATGATCCAGAAGGATACTCTCTCTGGTTTTGGAACTACAAATACAATGATGAGAACACTGTCTCCTTCGTCACCCTTAACAAGGTAAGTGGTTTTCTGCAATGCATGGATCTGGCTCGCAAGTACGCATTTGGAAAGATGCTGGTGATTGGTTAAGAGCCACCTTATAAGTTGAAGGGGCTGTATCTCTTCTGTGGAAAAGAGATACCTTAGTTTGTGCTGGATGAGTGCCATGTCATGGAACTTTATGAGTGGTTGAAGGTCAACACATCTGATGAAGCTCAGAAGGAGCGTGTCAATGCGATGATCGAAGACCAGGAAGCTTTTGAGGGTGAGGCTCTACTAGATGCCAAGTGCTTCAAATGAGTCGACTGTCATGTGCATTATAAATCAAAACTCAGAAGGTTTTGGATTTGTTTGATGTCTCTATGGAAATCCTGGTGTATTTTTTCCAAGAAGAATATAGTTTTCTTGCTTCTTGATGTGTCCTTGAGAAGGATTTTTCTCCAGTTCTTGTTCATGAAACAACAATAGACTGTAAACCCAGTCCTTTCTGGGGTGTTATTACTTGATAACAGTTGTATATATTTGTCTTTTGTTGATGAGGTAATATTACCTTGTCATCTAATTAATTTTGACAGTCATGTACCTTGTAATCAAGGAAGATTTGGCTACAAACTGATAGCATTTAAAAAAAAAAAAAAAAATTTGCCTTCTCTGTGACTGGTTTGGGGGAATGGATATGAGTTGGATTAAACAGGTGCTGCTCCAACCCACCCCTAATATGGACTGGTTTAGTGGTGGGGTTGTCAGTAGACCTATTATTACCACTAATCAGAGAGTTCCAGCTTGAAAATCCAGGGATGGAGCCTCTTTTTGGGCCTGGTAGATAATTCAGGTTGAGCTTGATCCTTAACCAAGTATCTGGTTATCTGATTGATGTGCATAGCACATAAATATAAAGGAAAAAAGTAAATTATTAAATTGCACAAGAATTGGCTATGAAGTATTATGGTTATGTGAACACATCACATAGAGCTGGGCCCTGTGTGGTGGGAGATGCTGGATTGGTTTTGGCCGCCTGACCTGCCCCAGTGCCCCACTTTGTCTCGCTAGTAAATACTCACATACCCACACATGCGCGCTCATGGTCTGGGCTTGGGTGCTTAGTATTTGAGCCGGGCTTAGCTTAAGTGAGAGAAAGCCCAAAGCCTGGCCTAGAACAGCCCAACCAAGACAACTGACATAGCATTTTTGAAGAACTGCAGGTAGCTACTTATCTCACACCTGCTGTACCACTGACCCAATCTAGGCAAGAACATTTCTCAAATTCAACCAGATTTTGTATCACATATTGAAACCTATCAAAGGTTGGTTTGTTATAGGACACACTTAGAAATAATCCAATGCACAGCTCTCTTTCTTCCACACCCCTGACACACCTTATAATGGGCCCCACCTGATGACCCATTTGAATGGACCACACATACAGGATCCCCAACATCACTGCAGACTCTGTTTTCTCTTTTTGAGAAGGGCACCACATATAGGAAAGTGAGGACTGTCAGGTTTCCATACAGGCTTTGGGCATTTCTTTTAAACGTAATATCTAGATGCGTAAACAATTCGGTTTCTGTTATTGAAATCACCTTATTGTTTTTGGGAGCCACATGGACAGGCATTCCAAAGAGACAAGATGAAAAAACAGAAATATCTCATCAAAGGTTAGCATGATGTGTTATGACTTGTTATCCTAAGAAGGCTTTATTTTGAGATATATGACAAACAAGTAAAGGCCGCAAAGAGGACAGGGAGCTGGGTTCAGCAGCAGAAGGTTAAGGATCAAGCCAAAGCTGCTGCTACAAAGGAAGCTTCCAAGAACAGGGCAAAGGGCAAGGTGGATGATGATGAGCCTCTGCCTGAGGTTCCCAAGAGATGGAGAGATTACAGTGTGGAGTTTCACTTCCCTGAGCCCACTGAGCTCACCCCACCTTTACTGCAGCTCATAGAAGTCAGCTTCTGTTACCCCAATAGGCCGGACTTTAGGCTTTCAAATGTAGACGTGGGAATTGATATGGGCACAAGGGTTGCAATTGTGGGGCCTAATGGTGCAGGTAAGTCCACTTTGCTCAATCTGCTTGCAGGAGATTTGGTTCCCACCGAAGGTGAAGTAAGGAGGAGCCAGCAGCTGAGGATTGGAAGATATTCTCAGCACTTTGTAGATCTCTTGACAATGGAAGAGACCCCGGTCCAGTATCTTCTCAGGCTTCATCCAGACCAAGAAGGATTAAGCAAACAAGAGGCTGTGCGGGCGAAGCTTGGGAAGTTTGGCCTTCCTAGCCATAACCACCTCACTCCAATTGCCAAACTTTCAGGGGATCAGAAAGCGCGTGTTGTCTTCACATCCATCTCCATGTCTAAACCCCACATCTTGTTGTTAGATGAGCCCACAAATCATTTGGACATGCAGAGCATTGATGCATTGGCCGAAGCACTGGAAGCTATGATGTCTAGATACGGCAAGGACACGCTGTAGACACAGCAGGGACACGGATTTTATACGTAAAAAGTGAAGTATCGAATACAATACGACACGATATTTTGCCCATTTTGAAGTATCCATGCATCATAGACTGGAAGAATTTACTGGAGGGGTTGTCTTGGTGAGCCATGACTCGAGGCTGATATCGCGTGTATGTGAGGATGAAGAGAGAAGCGAAATATGGGTCGTTGAAGATGGTACTGTGACAGCATTCCCTGGGTCATTTGAGGAGTACAAGGAGGAGCTGCAGAGAGAGATCAAGGCAGAAGTTGATGAGTGATGCACTGATGCAGCATTTGACCAAGATCTTTTTTTCTTTCTGCACATACTAATAGGCTGGCTACAATGTTGTTTAATGGGTCTCTTCCCTTTTTTTTTTCTCTCTGATATGCCTCTGGTGAAGTGAGTTTTTTACTCGATTCAGTGGAGAAATTGAAGACAATAAATTTCAAATGTAGTCTGATTTATGTGATTGCTTGCAGTAATGATTACATTAATGAATTCGATTATTTTTTTTTAATCCAAATTTGGTTACAGCAATACAATAACTTGGATCCTAGTCAGGTTGGAACTAGACGCGAGTCAAAACCAGAATCGCGGCGGGCCTAGCTAATATTCTTGCTGTTATACTGCCTGTGGGTATGTTTATGGGAGTGGTTCTAGCTCACTAACAATCTTATTTGGCTGTGGGTATGTTTATCTGGACAAGAAGAAAGGGTAGAGGATTAGTTCCCTTTAGTAGAAAGAAAACTAGGTAAGAAAAATCCTCTTGTTGTGAATCTCCACAATTCTCAAGCAATGATTCTTTACTATGCTTGAACTTGATGGGAGAAAACCATGATTAAATCTTTTTGAGAACATTGTACAAATGAATAATAATTATTGAAAATATTAAATCTCATTGCTAAAAATCTTTGCTCAAGTGGTGATTCTTAATTTTGTTTGAATTTCATAGGAGAAAACCATGCAATATAAAGAGTTTTAGAAACCTTTGTAGAAATAAATAGTAAATATTAAAAGATAAAATGTAACTTGATAATTAAAAAAAATAGTTTTATATAAAATGAAAATTTTGTTTTGTGTCATCCTATTTAAGAGATTTTTTTATTTTGTATTTGCCAAAAAAGTTGTTAAAGTAGGTCATTTTTTTTGGGTAAAGAAAATGAAATATTATAAGAAACCAAGCCCAAAAGACCAGGCTACAACAAACCAAAAGATGCTATTCTCTCTGAGGGTTTACCCATTCTAAAAGAGTCAACTTTACTAATAAAATGAGAAGCTTGGGCTAGCCTAGTGGTGTAAGGGGGCAACCTGCTCTCACCAAAGTGCTAGGGATCAAGAGGGGCATTTCTCACGTGTATGGGCTTATTTCCCGCATGTACGGGCTCCTTTTCCATACGAGTGGCCTGTTGTCGGGCTCTCTCTTGAGTCCCAGCCCGTTGGCTAGGGTACCCCAAAATAAAAAGTGCCAAGGAGGGGCTGGGCTCGAAGAGCACTCAGGTGGAGTACTTGTGACACAGAGCATGGTAAAGGAGTGGCGAGTACCCCAAGGATGACTCCTGAGTTGATAGATTAGGGTTAGGAAAGTTTACAATTCCTCTCATGTAAATAAGAAAAAAAAAAAAACAAAACATTAATCGTAAAACTGAATTCTGCCAAATAATGGGCTGCCCCATTTAGGTTCCTGGAAACAAAACTGAAATCAATTCCAATAAACTCCTTGGCTATCTCATTATTTTATTTGAAAGCAAAAGACCCAATCGTTTGTATGGAATTGAATTACAAGACCTGTAAGAAATGTATCCCCAAGATTAGCTAAAATTGAAAGAAAAAAAAAATAAAGATGAAGGTCAGTGAATGGCCATGAAATAATCACTAATTTAATGAAAAAAGAATTAACGGGAGACGTAAAATGACTACCCAACCAACACCCGTAAATTGAATCCTAAGACAGCTAAGGTCCTATTTGCATCTTGATCTTTTATCCTTCATGAAGGATGATTGAAAATGTGGGAGATGAAGATGGAGATGTAGACAGACCTTGATTTTCTTGGTATTTATATTATTAGGGTGAGGGCTGAATATTTATTTACTATCTCAGTCAAACTCACTTTTCATTGGAAAAATAGCAGGACAACAATGGGATGAAAGCAGTAGTGCAAACTATTCGACGATTTGGTTTAAGAAAAATTAGAATGGTGAACTAGAATTGATATAGTTGACCCAACATAGTTGCAACAAACGCTTTGTTGATGATGAAATATTCATAAAAACTAGATTATTATTCTGTATAAGAATTAGCAATTAAGTGAATGCAGCAATGGAGGTAGAAGCTTCACATCAGTAACTACATTTTGTAAATGTCTGTGTTTTGAGTTGGGCCCAGTGTAGGGTTTTGGTCCAGTTGGTTCTAGCGAAACAGGAAACAGGACTGTTGTCAAGTATGTACATTTTATCAGGTCAGAGTTCACCATGAACCTGTATTGAACCAATCTGTTTACACCCCTATTTTGAAATTGGGGCAACTTTTGTCCTGAGTTAGATCCAAGGTGGGTAGGGTTTTCGGCGGAAACCAAATCCGAATGGACTGCAGAGCGTAGGAGCGCAAGAAAAAATTAACCAAATAAAAGGTTACATATTGGATAGAAAGCTGATGTAGCATATTTGTAAAAATGAGACTGATAAGTTACATATTGGATTTCGATTAGGGTTGTCAATTCAGCACTCTACCCAGGGGCCAATCCACAAAAGTAAGGGCTTTTCCTCTTATCTTAAAGCTCGAGAGGGTAGGGTAGGGCCTAATTTTGAAAAGCACACCCCCTTAAGGGCCAAGCTCGGGCTTGACCCAGCCCGGCCCATCCTGTTGTCTATTAATGAGTGTGCGTGTGTGTTTTTGTATATAATTTATATGTAAAGGCCTATACAAAATGAAGGGGGACATTCATGTGCATCTTCACCATAGGGTGAGGACACTTACAAGGCTTTCCCTCTTTGCACATGAATATTCTTTTTCTGCAAATGACTATATATAGCTTTTCCTCTTTTTGTATAGGAATATTTCCAATTATATAAGTGTATCTCACCATATGGTGAAGGATGGATGCACATGAATATTCTCCCCAAATAAATGATGATATTGTATTGTGATTTATCAACAACATTGACATCTAGAGTGTCCCCATTTCTAACTTTCAAAGTGGGTCTTTGGATTGGTAATGTTGTGCTCTATTCACAAGACTGATGACTGGATAGCTATAACCAACTTTAATTAAATTGCAGATCCTATGGACTCAAAAGTATATCTATAACAATAGCATGTCAATAGACAACATTTACAGGAAGAACTCAATAATCTCCCTTTGAGTAATATAATTTTACAAAATTGTGAATCCTTTTTCAACATTTACACAGTTAGAGAGATGTAAGTATTTGAGCTTTTTGGATATACCCCCTAAGGTTTGTAGGATTTGTAAATAGGCCTCTTGAGGTTTTAATATTTGCAAATAGGCCCCTGCCTTTTCTTTTTAATACCTTTTATGTCTCCAAAGTCAATATTCCTAACAAGAATAGGTGGCCACCAAGATATTTGTATTGGATTTTTATATAAATGACAGCTTCGCCCTTACATCCATTAAACAAAATGAGTATGATATTATTTTAAAAAAATATCATTATTTTATCTCAAGTCGATTTCTCTCAATAATTCTCTCATGCACATGACCAAGGTGGACTCAGATGCAAGGGCTTGGGCCCTCCTAAAAATTTATATATATTTAGGGGCCAACTCTCCTAAGCTGAAACTTACCTTATCTTAAGCTGAAACAGTGCCGGTCCCACAAATCAAAGTCGATTATCATTATTTTTTGCATAATTATAGTCTCCAAAATCAAGATAAATCCAATCAGAACTGAATTTTTCAGTTCCATCATGCAAAAAACAGATATAATCGACTTTGATTCGTGGAACCAGCACTATTTCAGCTTAAGATAAGATAAACTTCAGCTTATAATTATTCTTTTGATATAGGGGCCCACATGAGGTGCGGATCTCTCTTTACCAGACTCTTTTTTTCTTTTTTGAAATGGTCACAAGACTTTAAAAGAGAAAAGTTTTACGGATAGGATCAAGAGTATTATACCAACCCTAACCCAATTACTACACTCTATTTAACAAAATGTCCGAGACCGGCCTGAGAAATAAAACCAAAGGCCCAAGCCCGGCCCAAATCAGGCGGGGCCGATCAATTTGGGCCAGGCCTTTAATTTCTCAGGCCAGACTGAACGGTCCTCCTTTCCACTTGAGTGGGCTACCTTTCTATGCGTATGCTGGCTTTCTCTTGGGTCCCAGCCCCCCATTGACTAGAGTACAAAAAAAGAAACTTTCCCTAATGTGCAATTGCAATAAATTTAATATACTATCAAAATCAATCGATCGCGAGTTTGAATTTCAAGAGAAATTACTTGGTGTTGAAATGTGCTTGTCGTGAAATATGTGTCGATCAGGGGAAATTCTATATGCACCCACCTATTCTGTTAATCCCACCCCATTCCTAAAAATACCTAAAATACCCTCCTCTCCCTTCCCTCTCACTCACCACCGGCCCTCGCCGGTTGCCGTGGCCCCCCTAAAAAATAAAAAAAAACAAAAAAACACACTCTCCCTCCCTCCCTTTCTCTCTGCAGCTCCCTCCCCTTCGGCGGCACCGAGGGGATGGCGGGTGGAGGTTGCAGGAGCAGGAAGGGAGAGAGAAGGAAGGAGAATGAGAAGGGTATTTTTTTGGGTGCTACAGCATGGATTCAAACCATACCCACCAGACGATACAAATACGCACGATTCAAATACGCACCGATCCCAACCAAACACAAAATCAGAATCGAAAGGCCGCCACAATTTCCCAGAGGTCCCTTTCTTTCTTTTCCCAGTTGCTGAATTCCTCCTACACCAAAAACAGATCCCGTATTAATGTTTCCCCCACCATCTCCCATTTTAACTGTTCCGATTTGATTGCTGTAGCCGGCGCCACCAGTTTGGGTAGGCTGTGGTGGTTCCGGTGGCTCTCCAGAGGTATTCCCACGGAACCGAAAGGCCTGTTTCAAACATTCATAGGGGGAAATAAAATGATACAGTTAAGAGATTTGAAACTTCAGTATATAATCGAAGTCTGAAAGATCTGACGGTATAGGCTTAAAGCTCAATGAAATAGATGGGATTTACAGGGCTTCACTCTTGCAATTCAAATTCCTTGAATCCATAAATTGTCAGTAGCCAAATATTTGAGAGAGAGAGAGAGTACCATGACTTATCTACTGAAATGAGAAGTTGCCGATGAGAAGTTGCCGGAGTCGGATCGTGAATGTAGAGGAAGTAGGAAGGCTCCAGTTACCCAGTATTTAACAAGGCCTTGCTTCCCCCACACGCTTTCAATAATTATTTCTTAAATAATATCCACTGCCCGAGGAGCGTTGAAAATTAAAGCGCTGCAATAACTTGAATAAGTCATTGGTGATCCCCAATATATCTCTCATCAAATATAATTTAAATGCAAAATCAAAATCATTCAATACACTCAATAAGTTAGTTGCATAGCCCTTGTGTTCACTCGTATTATCATCTGAGATAATTTCAAGCACATCAATCACTGAAGAGAACATGAGTAGCAGGTTAATCAATGTATCATGATGCGAGCCCCAACGTGTATCTCCCGACCTCTTTAGGCTAGTCTTCTGATTCAAACCCCGTCCACTTTCAAGTTCACCCGAATCAAGAGCATCAACGACTTTAGCAGCCTGTATATTTTGGAGCATGTCATGACGTTTGCAAGAGCCTCCAACGACATTCAACACCATAGAAACTGACTCGAAGAAAGCATCGATCAAATTGTTATCTTTTGCAATAGCAATAAGTGTCAATTGAAGCTGATGTGCAAAACAATGAACATGGAATGCGGTGGGATTCTCATTTTGAATGAGCTTTTGCAGTCCATTAAGCTCACCCATCATATTAGCAGCCCCATTATAACCTTGCCCACGCAAACTTGACATGCTCAATCCATGCCTGGAAAATATCGCTTCGATGGCCAGCTTAAGTGATTGAACTTTAGTGTCTGCCACATGTTTTATAGCTAAAAACCGCTCAATCACACATCCCCGCTTATTCACATAGCGTAGAACAACTGCCATTTGCTCTTTGATAGAGATATCCCTAGATTCAAGGGGCCACTTGATGATTATGAGCTCTGACATGGCTTTTTGCTCTTCTCAGTTGCAACAGTTTGAAACTTCATTGATATGGAGGAGCTGCAAGCAAGCAAGTGGGAAAAAAAATGACTGAACTACTCTCTATCCTAAGTAGAAACACTTCAGTACTGACTCCCTCTGCCATTGCCTCTCTACTCACCACATGTTCAAAGCTAAGACTCCTCACAACGGGCACTCCCGTCCATGCCATTATCATCAAGCGACGAGATTTGTATTCGGATCTTTATCTTCTCAACCATCTTCTCAATTTCTATGCCAAATGCAACCAATTAGAGTATGCACACAAGGTGTTCGATGAAATTCCTGTAAGAAATATTGTGTCATGGACCTCTCTCATTTCGGGCTACGATCAATGCGGAAGAGGTGCCTCTGCTCTCCATCTCTTCTCGGTCATGAATGCACATGACCCATCTTCTCGTCCCAATGAATTCACCTATGCGAGTGTGGTCTGCGCGTGCACCAAGCTGGAGTTGCTGGCTGAAGGGATGCAGGTGAGAGTGAGCTTTCTGAGTTGCTTGTAGTGCGTATATAGAACTTGTTTGTGCAACAAGAGGCTTCAGTTGCTTGTGTGTAGGCACGCGCGTATTCTTACCTCTTACATAGGAAAGCAAAATCTCAAATTTTATCTATGGGTCGCACAAACAACAAAATAGTGGACTGCAGGGAAAATCAAGACAGCTTTCCTATCTACTTTGAGTCCCCTCATTGCACAAAACGCACCCCATATCATTCATGTATTCGTTAGGAGAGCAAAACCTGACCTGACCTGACCCATGAACCCAATTTGCATCTGACCTGTAGCGTGTATGAGTAGTGCAGTTCAAAATTCCTGACTCGTTCATATGCAGGATGGGTTGGATTGACCCGTCTAATAAACGAGTTGAATAATAACAATGCCAATAATGGAGAAAGATAAAATTATGCCAGACCTTGACTTTTTTTCAGATGGGTCCAATGTGAATTTTATCATCTCAGGATCATATTAATATGGTTTTTAAATTTTGGCAGTTTTTATCATGAAATTATCTAGAAAGGGTTGCGGAATATGAAAACTGATTTAGAAAATTAGTAGTACAGAACATAGAAATGAACATATTTCAATTTTGCTAATATTATGGAAGTATCACAATTACAAAAGTATTGTTAAAAATATTGCAATTGTATTGCGACATTTTCAATATATTGGCGAAATTTGTGACACCAAGTGGGATCTCAATCTAATCTTGGTCAAAAGATTCACCAGATGGAAATGTTGCTATAAGATTCACTCATGGTGAATGAATGATTTGTGCTTGACTGTTTCAGTGCATATATTTGTTTGTTATGTTTAATATGCCTTGTAGTCGATTTATAATACCCATTAATGAATTCACTGGAGTTATTCTTAAGCCCAATCGATAATAGAGGACAACAGGCCGTGATGAGCATTTGAAAGAGAAGTTTTTAGAAGGTTGGGTGATGATGGTCGTTTGTTTTTTAATTATATCTATTAATCACAGTTTACTTTTGTAATTAGTTTAGACTTCTACTACCCTGAATGATCCTATTCTGTGCACTGAATTCACTTTTGTCATGCCTTTGTCCTTGAAGGTTCACTCCCATGCACTTCAAAGAGGTTTCCTTTCCCATGTCCTGGTCTCCAATGTCTTCATCTCTTTCTACATGGCTTCAGGCCGTGTGGCAGAAGCCGAGTTCATTTTTCAAGAAATTCCTGAGCCAGACCAAGTTTCATGGAATGCACTCATTTTGGGGCTTTCACAGAATGGCTTCGTCCAAACTGCACTAGAAAGTTTTCAGAGAATGAGAGAATTGGATATGAGAATCACTTCTTTCACTCTCACTGCCGCTATTACAGCCTGTTTAGAAAATGAGATTAGTGGCAAAAGAATTCATGGACTCGCAATTAAAACAGGTTTGGATTCAGATTGCTTCACAGGGTCTGCACTGATCCGAATGTACTCTGGATTCAAGAACATGGAAGATGCATTTAAAGCATTCCAAATGTTGGCTTTCAAAGATGTTGCATCTTGGAACTCTTTGATTGAGGGGTATGGCAGAAGTAATCAAGGAGAGAGAGGTTTGCAAGTTTTTATTGCTTTCATGGACTCTGGACTGAAGGCTGATGAAATCACAATCACTTCAGTTGTGGGGATCTGCACTGACTTAGTTATGCTCGAGTGCGGGAAGCAGGCACACTCCCTGAGTTTGAAGGCAGGCCTCAGTGGAAGAATTCGAATTGAGAACTCCATGATTGATATGTACTCAAAATGTGGAAGTTTAGACGATGGGCTAAAGATTTTTCAGCAAATGAAAGAGAAAAGCATTGTTTCATGGACCGCGATGATGGGAGGACTGGCGTATCATGGAAGAGCAGATGAGGTTTTAAAACTGTTTGAAGAGATGAAGATAGAAGGGGTGAAGCCTAACAAAGTCACTTACACCTGCGTTTTATCTGCATGTGGACACAATGGGCTTGTGGATCTTGGGCAGAAATTATTTAGCTCAATGGAGATCGAACCCGACTTGAACCATTACATGTGCATGGTCCATCTTTTAGCAGGAGGTGGAAGATTTGAGGACGCAGAGATGTTCATTAGAAGCTCTCCAGCAAAGTACGAGGAGTTGTTGTGGCAGAGCTTTCTTGTTGCTTGTAAGAATTCAGGTGAGTGGGAAAAAGGGTTGAAAGTTGCAGAGAGGATCATTGGAGAAAATAAGTCAGTGGAGCCGCTTATGTCGGTTATCTTGTCGAATATGTTTGCAGCTGCAGAGAGGTGGGAGGAAGTTAGGAAGTTGAGGGAAAATATGAAGGGTAGAGGTGAGAAGAAAGAGCCTGCATGCAGCTGGATTGAAGTTGATAATATAATTCAGGTATTTGGGATGGATAAACAGACTAAAAGATGTATTTCCACAGATTTGGTTTGTTTGTAGCTGTATCCATTGTAAGATGATGAGCCTGTAGCATAGTTGGAAATTGGAAGACACTTATAGCCTCAGCAATGAGGTTGCAGTGCAGGTTCAAGTCATGTTCGTTGTCCAAAAAATTCACCAGAAAAACTGAATGCTTTCCGAAGAACGTCAATGATAATGCCATGCAGCCCAACAGATTTACAGTGAGATCTCCCAAAGAGGCCCGGTCTGCAAGATGACCTAAGAACAAGCAAAAATCAAGGGCTGGAAAACTACTGTGAAGACCTCTGGGGGAGTTGGTTCCTGAGCAAAACTTACAGTAATTGGAGAAGGTTTTCAACTATGAAATGCAAGAGATGATCAGTTGCCCCTTATCAAACCAACTCAGCAGATAAAACTTGTGTAGGGTATATAGCAAAATATCAGTTGAAAAAACATCGGATCTATTCTGTCAAGTGCAACTGTGATTGCAAGCAAGTTAATGTGAGCCATTCTTGGGTTTCAGTCTTCCCTATTTTCGTAGGTATTTTCGTGGATTCCATGATGAGAAGCTGGTGGCAGGCGGCTTATTAAGGACCCACGCATGCTTTAGTTATTCAGATCTGTTTCCCCGCCTCCTTTTGGTCTTTTCAAGCTCAACTTTGATGGGAGCACCATAAGTAACCCAGTCCAGCAGGGATTGGTGGCATCCTCGGAAATTGGGCTGCAGCTCCTATTTTTTCTTTCAATGGGCTGGCTAGAGTGTGCTCTGTCAATGAGACAAAGTTAAAAGCTTTGATATCAGGCCTTCAGGAGATTTTAAAGCTTAATATCAGAGGGACTATCATTGAGGGTGACTCCTGATGATATTGTAAAGGAGGTCAGCTTCATTCATCCACATCAATAGAAGTGCTAACTCTGATGCAGACATTCTAGCCAAGGAGGGAGTCCATTGCCTTAGTTTGACTTTTTCTTATTTTATTCATTGACTTTTCAATTTTGTATTTTGTCTCTCTATTCAGTATTCTCCTCTTGTACTGTTTAGCATTTAATGAAACTTACCTTAGAAAAAATGCGAGCAATTGTAGTCAACAGGATTTGTATCTTGTAAAGAACTAATAAATTTTCAATTGGAGCATAAACACCTGTAAAATAGAGCTCAATTTCTTTGTGATCATCACATGAATATTTTCTGCTAGCACTTTCTCGTCTCTGGTTTCAGCACTGGTTTCAGCACAGTGTTGGCTGACTCAGAGAAGCGTATCTAGAGCAACAAAGCATCAAAGCCATGCTGCATACATTGGGTAACTGAAATGAGGTACAATTGAACAGCAGCCATGATAATGAGACATAGCCATGAATGTCGAGTTTTTTATAATGTTTTGTTGATTTAATTGAACATGGCCAGCTTTGAAAAAGTGGAACCTGACTTTTTTTCGATATTTTTTGTTTTTTCCAATTTTTTTTTTTATGCTACATGGATGAATAACAATGATTTATGGTTTGTAACTTTGTTTCCATGGCCTGCAACACAGTAGCTTCCACTAAAACATTGAAGTTCTTGCTATTGAAGTCTATTCGAATCAAACATTTATGCTTAAATGTCTGCAACTAAAACAAGTTTGCACCTCTCTCTCATATTGAAAAGATCGAGTCATGATTTCTTGTCTTTTAATCCTTCTCTGTGAAAACTGTGGCTGTGGATGATTCCTTCTGTTTGTACTTCCTGAAGAACCGCTCCTGGAGTCCAATGATAAAAAAGGTTCCATAAGACTTGGACTAAGATAAATGGATTTTTAATCAAACCCTACACAAAGGTGCAGCAAATGAACAATGGAATTTCATATCAAACAAAATCGATAACTAAAAATGGCATCATCATCATTATCAAAGCCTCATCCCATCAATATGAACTCGGCTTAAAAGGTTTTAATGTTCAACTCTAAATTAAGCTATGTCCATCCATAAATACAAATAGAGATAGTTTCCAAGTAGGTTTCATGGTGATGTAGGAAAACTTCAAAATCAAGAAAGAAGGATGTGTTAATTTTAAAATCAAGCCAAACAGATAAGGATGGGTAATAATTTCAAAGTCTTTCTGAGATTATTGAGAAAGGCTAATTAATTTAGATTCTATATAAGACTTTCTTACGTTAATAATAGGGGAAAAACACAAAATCAAGGTATCTTTAAGTTTTGCCCTAGTTTTCTACTTGTAGATTCAAGGTTTTGATCTTAGGTTGAAGTCAGCGATCTTCTTCATAAAGCTTTTCGCAGTTGCTGCTATGCCACGCCGTCTTATTTGTTGGATTTTTTTTCTTTAACCTCTTTAGGAGTTTCAAAGTATAAGTCCTTTAGCCAAACCCAAATTAGTGGGACAAGGCTTCATTGATGATTACCATGATGATGATAAAATACAACACTTGTATATGAAAATATTACCTGAGAAATAAACAATTTCAATTTGGAAGTAAGAAACAATCAAACTGCGAACCATTTGCTAATGAAGGATAAAACATTTATCTTCCAACATGTCTACCTACAATGATAGGACAAGTGGACAACTCTCAAGGGTTTGCACAAAGTCAAAGCCATTTTCACCTGTTTAAGTAAACACCATTTAATCCATCCACTTTTTTAAGGACATCCTAGTAGGAACTACCGGTCGACACTTGGTTTCATAAGCAATCAAAGGAAGTTCTGGTTTCAATGCAACTGCTCAAAGTTAGTGGTTGAACACACTGCTGTGGTGGCAAGAAAAAAGTGAGCTATCAGTCCTAAAGAGTGATCCCTAAGATATACAAGAAAACACAACATTGTAGATTCCATAGAATCAACTGCAATCACAACAATAAACATTGAAGTGCAAGCTGCAAAGGCACCATAGCAACGAAGCCTTGTACTCAAGATATTGGAGTGCCAAGGCACAAACAACAACAGCAGTTGATGTGAAAAATTGATGATAGGGTAACTATCTGTAACCAAATAGAGATATGAAAATGTGATAGAAAAAAGGTAATATAGGAGTCGCTATTCGCTAATTTGATCTAATGCCTTCTAGATTGAATGGTCCATGCAATATTGGCGGTGCACCCCACCAAATACAAGGGTCCAGGAAGGTTATGATTAGCCATATGCCAAAAGATCAAGTTTGTCAATCATTGTTAGTTGTCTGATCAAAGGAAATGAAGTAGATAATTGGACTAAAATCCAGTAAATACGCACGCACCTCACTTAAGTTGGATGGTTAGCTCTGTCTAACAAATCTAATTTTTGATAGAGGGAAACTCCACAAAACCACCTCGAATCTGGTGGGGTCGCTGGGACCAGCAACGAGCAATGTCACAAATTACAACAGAGTTTTTCTATCTGTCCCCGTCGGATGCTCACACCTCATCACAGTAGCTTAAAAAAAAAAAAAAAAAAAAAAAAAGATAGCTGGGTCTTTTTCATTTTTTTACGATTGTAAATTGTATTAGTCCAAAAATAAATGAAAAAACCACCAAAGCGAGTTTTAACCAAATATGGCCAAGCCAATCCCAAAAAAACAAACTCCTTCACGAAAAACCTAAAAAATTGAAGAGAAGCTATAAATCAAAAGCTATGATGGCACGGATATGGCAGGGACATGGATCTTACATGTAAAAGGTGAAATATGGGATACGATACGACACGATACGTTGCCCATTTTGAAGTATCCGTGCATCATAGATAAAAAGAAAAGCTCCATCCTTGCCAAGACCATCCGCCGTAACATTAGTCTCTCTTAGAACATGATGCAATTTTTCATTAATGCTTGAATGATATAAAATAAGCAAACAGAAGACACATGCCTCATTTGGGAAAAAAGGGTGTTCCAAACTGACACAAAGTTACTGTTGATTGACTGAAAATTTGAAGTGGATGCCAAACTACAACCATTGGTTGAGCTTATAATTATATTCAGACCAATGTCTGAGATAGAGTTTTTGTTACCCAGACCTTTTTAACTGGAAACAGTTTAGTCAATGAGGGATAAACCAAAAGCCCAAAAAAAAAAAAAGTTAGTACTATAATAACTATTTCATGCATGGAAACAGAGAAGGGTGTTTTTACTTCAAGGAAAGGAACAAAAGGGATTGCTATAATAAACCTTAATCGAATTCCTCCAATGCAAATAAGACCCAACAAGTGAAATATAGAAAGAGAAGCTAACAAGTAATGATGAAAGGGTGAGAAAACCGTCAAGTTGTGAAGAAACCTAAATCATGTTAGATAGATTTAAGGTTTTTGATGTGTTACATTGCCACCCAAGCAGAAGTTGTAGAAGAGAGTGACGGAGACGATCGATCCTACTATGATGGGTGGGGTCATCAGCAGACTCCAGCTTCGGTAAATCATCTTCTCTCTCTGTCGCTTTCGCTGCTGCTGCTCCTCTGCTTCTGATAAAAACAAAGCCCATCTCTATTTGCCTATAAAACTCGGAGGATTTTACCCAAAAAAGTCCTCTCAGACTTAGTAGAGACCAAAAAGGACCCAAAATATATTTATCTACCGTAATGGTCCTAGGGCACTTTTCAGTTATTTTCTTTAAAAATATCTGAGCAGAGGATATCCCCGCTTATGTGTTCTTTAAGGCCCACCCAAAACCCTTTTCCTTATTTTCTTCTTCTTTCTCATCTCTTCTCCTCCACAAGCTTCCCCATTTCTTCTTCTTTCTCATTTTTTCTCTGCCACGAATTTCCTTCTTTTCTTCTTCTTCCTCCTCTCCTCTCCTTCATGAGCTTTCTTCTTCTGCTTTCTCATCTCTCCTCCTTCACAAGCCTTCTTCTTCTTTCTTTTCTCTTCTCCTCCACGAGCTTTCTTCTCCTCATTCATTTTTCTATTCCACAAGCTTCTCCTCATTACCGGCTTTGCTCTCTCTATCTCCCCCCACCAATATTTGACTCTACCTTCCATAGTTCCCTTCATTTTCCAATAAGAAACATGATGGAGATGTCTTCATTTTTTCTTAGAAAAAATCTTGCATTTTTAGAAAAAAAAGAGAGAGAGATCTTGCAAGAAAATTGGTTTTTACATTCTATTATATATTTGTGAAAATTGACTTGTTGTTTCTTAAAATTGACATGTTGTTTCTTAAGACATAGGATTCTTCATGGATGTTACTTGTTGGAGTTTGTAGATTTGTAGATAGATTTGTTGTCACTTGTAGTTCTCTAAATCCCGAATCCAAGTCCTTAATCCTTTACTCCTCCTAATCCTAACCCTAAGGGCCTGTATGGATGGGGAAGTAATGGAATGAAGTTAAGTTGAATGAGGCCCAACGGTTTAAAATTTCAACTCATCGTTGTTTGGATCGGGCTAGCCCGACAGATGAAGTATTCTGATCAGCCCATGTGGATCCCATTTCAGTTCAACCCTATTCACTTCGGTTCCACTAAGTAAAATTGAGATTCTACTCCACTCCTCTCCTCTCCTCTCGCTGCTAGAAGTCGATTCACTCCTGCAAACGTTCCACATCTCAAGTAATCTCCCTCTCTCTCCCTCCCTCTCTCTCTCTTGATAATGGGTTACAATTTCCGGTTTCTAGACATGGTTTCAAGGATTGGGTTAGGGCTTACGATTTTGTTGCATGGTTCCTTTCCACTGAAAGTTTGGATAATGGTTTTTCAAAATCTAGGTTTGGCAAATTTCTGATTCTGGTGGAACATTGAATCCTTTGGGCTACTAGATTTCTGATTTGGGGTTTTGGGATTTTGATTTTATGGACTTTCTTGTTTGTGGGTCTTTATTTGGGGTACTCGTTATTTTTCTTTTCTAGTAATGTTTTTTATTCTCATCTGCTGATTTGGTGATTAGATGGGGTTTTCTATGAGATGGGGTTTTGTATTTTTCCCCTTTTTTTTTTTTTGGGTGTATTTGATTTCTGGGTTTTGATGGGGTTTTTGTGTAGATCTGAGATAGGCGGGATGTGTGGTTTCTAGGATTTGGGTCTATAGGGTTTAGTGGTTGATAGGGGGTTTAAGGTTTTGATGGGTGAAAAAGAATCTATATGAGTTTTGTTCTTTGAGGGGTTCTGTTGGGGGGTTTGTGGTTTTAATGGTGTTTTTGGTAGTGGGTTGTGTTTTGTTGTGCTGTGGCGTTGTTGGGTATTATATGTTTTCTTCTTTTGTTGATACTTTTGGTTTTTTGGATATGGGTATGCCTTCTTCTTACTTGTTTTTTGGATATTTTAGATTTGACAAGTAGGAGAGTGGAGAAGGAAACCATGGTTAATAACTGCTATTACTTTACCAATTTTAAATAAAAAACAGTTTTTATGTAACGATTTTACCGGTTAAGTAATGGTTTTGAAGTGACTGTTACTAATTTTTTTCATAATGGTTTGAGTTGAACACTGCTAAGTCTGCAACTTTAGCACAATATATTATTTTTTGGGGGTATCTTGAAATAGGCAAGAAACCATGACCATGGTAGATTATGTTAGAATTGGAGACAGTTAGGCTACTGTATTACTTTTGATAGTTCAAAATATAAATTGACGATATTGTTTATATATTGTTCGTAGTGCAATATACATGCATTTCGTTGCAGCTACTGAAACTGAGTTATTGAACCAAAGTGGATACTTTCCATTGTTGCTGATGTGTTTCCTGATTCGTTTCTTGTGGATATTTCCTTTGTGATTATTTGTTTATGGATTTTCCCCTTATCTCTATAATTTTGGATTTTCATAAATGGATTATCTTTATTTGGGAGGTGCCATGGAGAGGTCCATGCACACTGAAAGTGCGATGCCTATGTATAGATGATTTGGGTTTGAGAGTAGTGGAACCCAAAAGTCAAATTGGGTGATTAGCCCAAATGTAGTAAAAAAAAATTATATGTTTCTCATGGTTCTGTACCACATTATGATCTTTTTTTCCTTTTTTTTTTTTTTTTTTTTGTGAAGCCCAACCAAATTATTTGCTAGCCTGCTTTATTTGTTTACACCTTCTTGTGGAAAGCTAATTCATGTCTTGACAAAAGACATCCATGTTTCCTTTGATTGGTTCTTGTAAATTCCCTTCATGCTGATTTTTATTAGTAATTAAACACATTGGATCATATGGTGCTTTTTTTGTGAGATTTTTAGTTCTCACTCCAAATACAATTCAGACATTTGCTTCTTTAATTTTCTTGCAAGAAGTTGTTTTGGCCTAGAGTCTGTTTGTATATGGGGTGGAAGTTAAAAATTATCCTTAATTCAAATTTGTACTACAAATAGTAAAAAATGTTAACTAAAATCTAAAAGCAAGCAGATCCAAGTGTTAAACTTACTTTCTACCTAAAAGGTTTTTGCAAATAATTGTGAAGACCCAGGTGGTTATCACCACTCAATAGACTCTAAAGTGACATAGGCCATTATACATATATTACAATCCATATGGTCCCATCATTTTGCAGCTGAAGCAAAGGCTAATAGTCAGATTTATCTATTTATCCACCATCATGACAAGTAGAGAAAAGAAGCATCTCTTTATTGTCATATTCACTGGTGCTACAGATTGTAGGCTGATTTGATTTTGGAAATATTCTCTTGCTGCTGTGTCTATTAGGAAGTCATTGTACAATATTATTTTTTTCCCCTCCCTTTTCCATGGCTATAGTTTTGATTCATACTTATCCTTTTATGTAGCTCCACAAAAAGGGTAGATGTTGTTAAGGATTTGGTAGCAGCAATAGAGGTAAATGATCAGTTTTCTTTTTCAGAATAGGGTTTGCCCTTTTGAGATCTTTTTCCCCTATTTTCCTTCTAATTATTATTTTTTTCAATGTACATTGCAGACTTGAATTAAAGAAGACCTTGAAAGGTTCAGCAAAAGGACACTAAAGGTGGGTCCTTTTTTTTTTCTGCGATGCTACATTTATACGATGCAAAACATATCCCAAGTTCAGACAAAAATAGTTTTCTAAAAACGCTACACAAACATGCCTTGTTTGGTTGAGAGCGTTTCTTATGAAAGTTTCCCTTGTTTGAAATTCCTATAAAGATGGAAATGCCTTCTATCAATGGGAGCTTTGAATTCTCTATTTAATTTGCTTTAAATGGTGAGAATTAGCTGATTTGACCATCTAAATAATTATCACTTTTGTTCACCAAAACTCTCATAATTTCTAATTTCCAAATGCTACAAAGGACTTGAGCTGAGCATCATAAAATTCTTGTTTGAGGGAGACACCATTTGAAATTTCTCCAAATCCCTTGCAACCAAACAAGCAAGAGTCACATGAGTAGCAGGAGCTCCATGTGATAGTATCTTGCTTTGCTAAATTTGTAAAGATTGGAATTTTTTTTTGTTTGTGTTTCTAAATGTAGCACTCAGCTTGAATACATTTTTTGCTTATTATAGTTTTAGTAAACAGAAGATTGAAATAAAGCCATCTGAAACCTGCACGTTAAGCTTGAGACAAGCAAATCCAAAAGAGATGTGGAGAATGCATGTGTACTAGGATAACTGATAAGTCCGTCAACTGAAATAGATGGTTGGGATTGTTTTGTACAATTTTGATGGCAGCATCCCTTCCTGGTGGGCCCCACCCCTGAAAAGTTCTGATGGTATGGAACCATTGTATTTTCGTTTTGTTCTTATACTTTTATGTATGTTATTTGAACTCTACTTTCCTCGCAATCATCTTGGGTAAGTAGGGGAGTGAAGATTCAATATTTTCTCCTTTGGCAAATATGAGTCACAAAAACTTTGCATCTCATCTCCTTAACTCAAAATAATTGTAGGAAAGATATTTTACGAACGGGGTTATGGTGTAAGGCAGGTATTCACAAATACACCTTGGTTAAGTGGCACAAAATTCAATGTGTAGGACATGGCATGTATAAAAGATTAATTAGCTTCATTTGATGATCATAATGTTGGAGTTAATGTACAATTATGAAGATGGTTGCATGTATAATTATATACTTTGCCTTTTAATATTAGATGGATGGGTCAACTTCGAATTGCGGAGAGGAGGAAAAAGAGGAAAAGGAACTTGGCCATAGAAATGTTGCCATCCTTGGGGCAGCAACTGCTACTGTGAAAATATGGTGGAACCAGATGACAACAGCAGTTGCTTACTATGCAATGCTTCAAAACCCATTAGAAAGAGAAGATAGAGAAAGAGAACGAGAACTTTATATATCCACCTTGACGAGAGGCCAAGAAACCCACTTTATAAGCCAATTGAGAATGAACAAGGATTGTTTTGATCTCCTATGCAGTCATTTAAGAAATAGAGGGCTTTTGCAAGACACTCGTAGAGTGAAAGTGGAGGAGCAAGTTGTTTTGTTCATGCACATTGTTGCACACAATGTTAGGAATAGAACAAATGCAGTGCGGTTTTTTAGAAGTGGAGAAACAATAAGTCGTCAATTCCATCGAGTACTAAGAGCGATTAATGCCTTAGCTCCTGATATTATAAGACAAGTGGGGAATGATGCACCTAGAGGGCCAGTTGGTTTTGAGGTACATATTATATCACACTATTCATATTCATAAATCAACAAAAATAAAGAATTATTGTCATTTTTTCTTGTATTCTAATAGGGTGCCGTTGGAGCTATTGACGGGACCCACATTCCTGCTTTTGTGCCTTCTCAATTGCAAAGCACATTTCGAAATAGAAAGGGCACATTGTCACAAACCGTGGCTTCGATTTAAAGTTTCAATACGTACTTCCGGGGTGGGAGGGGTCAGAAACCGATGCCCGTGTACTACAAAATGCACTCACCCGACTCGATCCACTTGTTGTTCCTCAAGGTAATGAAGTCTACTAATTTGAATTTTTTTTTTTTTTTTTGCTTATTTTTCTATTTGAAAATGGTTGATCTTTAACTAATTATTAATGCTTTAAAACCATGGGGAGTAGGTAGATACTATCTAGTCAATGGAGGGTATGCAAACCAACCTGGATTTCTAGCTCCGTATCGAATGGCTAGATATCATCTTGCTGATTTTAGAAGGAAGAATCATGTCAATTCAAGGGAGGTCTTCAACAAAATGTACATTCACAAGCACGAAATGTTATTGAGAGAGCTTTCGGAATCTTGAAAAATAGGTTTGGAATTTTGAAAACAGCACCTCCATATATATTCATGTACAAGTTGACATTGTAATAGCGTGTTGCGTGCTTCACAACTTTATCAGAATGAATGGTAGGCATACTTTCGATGAAGAGCTCTTAGAAGATCACCTTGATGATGTAAATTCGAATGAGGAAAATGATCTCAATAGTGCACTAGCTTCAACCGATGAGGTGGGAACATCGCGAATATATAGATTCTCACAGAGAGAGAAAGATGAATGGAGTTGATTTAGAGAGAACTTGAAAGAGAAATTTTGGAATGAATATCCTCGTAACACTCATCACAGTTAGTAGAATAACAGGTTCTACACATGGGCCATGTTGATTGAATGTTGTATCTAGCTTTTTCTAATTGTAAAGAATGTTAATTAAATACTACTGTCATATTTCAAGTATCATGTATTTGACAATTTTCACTTTGAATATTACGTGTCATGTGTTTGATTTATTTGTTCCATGTAGCTATGTCAACAAAAAAGAATAATGTCTTCAATGCTGTTATGGATGATGAGATGCTCACACTACTACAAGAACAAATCGAGATGGGCAAGAAGGGGGATCGAGGCTTTAAAGAAGAGGCCTATAATGTTGCTGCATCAGCCATGACTGAAAGTAGTAATGGTGCATATGTCATGACAGCATCTAGTGTTAAGAATAGGTACAAACACTTGAAGCAACTATATTATGCGATGAAGGAGATGATGACTACATCTGGTTTCGGATACGATCCAGTAAGCAAACAAGTTGTTGTAGACAAGGCATTGTGGAACACTTGGTTAGAGGTATTATAATGTTTAATGCTAATTTTTATATACTTTTTTCATTGTTTGTGATTTTATAATATAATGGAGATTTTTTGTTATGGTACAGGGTCATCCAACAGCAAGACCATTGAAGACGAAGAGTATTGACTATGAAAAAATGGGATTAGTCTGTGGCAATGATATAACAATAGGACAGTTTGCTCGGTCTTCAAGTAGTGCACCGTTTATTGACTTGATGCAGGAGTCAAGTAATTATAGTAACTCAGATGATGTCCCAATTCGCGTGGATGACTTAGAATGTGATTCTAAAGGTGGGGGAACAAGTGGGGAATTTTCATCGAAGAAGAAGGAGTACGAAAGAGGGCAAGAGATGTAAAAGTACTTGTAACGGAGATGAAAGAATCCGTGACTTTGGTGCAACATGCATTAGACAATCTTGCTGATAGCATTAAGAACTAGGAGCCACATAAGCGAATAGGTGATGAAGTTTATAGGGAACTGATGAAGATAGAGGGTCTTACTCGAGATGACATAGATGTTACACATGAGTGGCTAACATCGAGAAAGGAGATGGCTGCAGTCTTCTTGTCGCATGGAGATAAGAAGAAATGGATACTAAGACGCTTGCATAGAATTCATGCTGCATCCTTTCCTTAGGTAGGATTTATTTAACAACACATTTATATCATGAGATTGGGTTGATTTTTGTTTTAGTTTTTGTGCTGGTATATTGATTTGTTATTGGGATGCTTAATAGATGGTGGTGGGAAGGGACTTATATTACCTTTTGTGTCTTTATTTCCGTTATGTTTGTGTTTTTTTCCTAGTGTGTTAAAACTTTTAATTTCCATAAGCTGTTGGACTAGACTTTTTTTTCATCGGTTTTTCATGTTCTTGATTCTGTTGGTGGTTGCTTCATGTTATTAAATTGTTGTTTTGTTCTCTTTGATTTGAAGTTGGATATTGGGAAATGAGATTTGGGCTTTGGTTTGTTTGAGATTTGAGGAGAGCATTATTTTTATAGAGCATTATTGGTCCAGAGATGTTGTGTCTATGGGGAATGGTAAATTCACCATGGCAAGGCTCAATTCTTATTACTAATAAGAAATCACACTCTGTGACTGTGGCCCAGTAGAACTTGCAACACTTCAATCTTAATTACTTTTGGGCTGAGTAGCTGATGGTATCCTTTCGGGAGGGGGGGGTGTGTGTTGGGAAATATTAGAGCATAAGGTTGCATAGAATTCATTTTCACAGAAAATTATGAACTGTTGAAGGAAACATGATTTGTAGTGAAATACTTTCTCCAAAATAGTTCATTTGTGTTTGCATATGTTGAAACAATTTCAGGGCAAACGCATATAAACCCCTTTGGCTGCACATTTTTATGGTATAAAACAGAGACCCTAGTCTGCAGATTCAACTAAAACTCATCCCCCTGTAAAGAATTTTTTTTTTTAACAAAGCTCAGTTTTTTAATTAGGTGGGCCACTCTACAGATAAAGTTTTAAATAGATGGGGCCGGCCCACTATTAACACGATTGGAGGATCTAAACTCGATGAAATATTTGGGTCCAATTCTCATGCACGTCCTAAAATAGAATTATTACCATTTTTTCACTTGCTAGTGTTGTCCCATTTTCACTTTACTCATAGGTATCCAAACCCATACAAAGTATTTTAGATTTCACTTTACACAAAGCAACCAACCAGAGTGAAGTGAAGTTAATTTAATTAACTTCAACCCACTTCACTCCACTTCACTTCTCATGTGAAATTTACTCAACTTCACTCTACTCCATAGTTATCCAAACAGGCCCTAAGAAACACAATCAAACACTCTTTTATTGAATTAACAACATTATTCAAGGGGTCCTTCGATGGTGAGGTTAGACCCTTTAGTCGTATTGGATAATTGCCTAGTTAAGATGCCACTTTCGCCACCCCTAGAAATTCTCACATTTAGTTGTAATAATTTGGATATATGAACTTAATCTATTTGGACACAGTTTTGTTATTGAAAGTGAACGTGAAATGTAAAATTGAAATACGAAATGTTAAATGTAACTTACAATATGGAATGTGAAAGTGAAAGTTGGAATGTTAAATATGGATGTAATTGTGAATTGTGTGTGTGAATAAGATGTAAAGTGTAACATAAAATCTTAATTATAATTTTCTCTTCTTTTTATTTTTCAAATATGTGATGAGCGGGGATATCTCCACCCAACACAGTTAACATAATCAATTAGGTAAGGATATCCCCACCTAACTAGTTGTTTTCATTGTGATGAGTGGGCATATCCCCACCCACTTGTGCACGGCTGAGAGAGGATATCACCGCATAGCCAAAAAGAAAAGAAAAAAAAAAAAAGACAATAAAATTTGAGGGCCTTTTTAGTATTTAATGAGCCTTAGAGGATTTTGCTAGTAAAATCCTCTAAAATTTAACATTGATTGCATCTAGTAAGGCCCTAATTTTATTGAAGTGGAAACGAAATTCCACAGAAACCCACCAAGCAAGCAATCGTATTAGAAGAATCACTTTCTACAATGAAATCACCAAGGGCAAGTCCTTGGAAATCACTTCGCCTTTACAATTGTAAAGCACTTCTCCAATTTCAACCAGCCCAGCTTACTCCTTGTGGCTCCATAAACGTTTAGCTTAAAAACCAACAGGAGGAGAAGACGACCAAAGGATAAATCTCCTCTCTTTGATTGGGTCACACCCCCATACCAACTTCCCAATTGAAAATAATATCATTTAAGTTGAAATTTGAGAATTCTTTTCTTACCAGCGCTCATTTTACAATCCTAAGGGTGATCTTAGAAATCAAATCAATAATTGAGCATAAAGAGCATCTAAAGATCATATTGTTCCTTTTTCCTTCCATGTAGACAATAAAAACACCAAAAGAAATCATCCTCTGTAAGATGTGTCCACAACCATAAAAGCACCCACCACCCCCGAGAAGCCACCACAATATTATTCGGGCAACACAAAACAATACCACAAAGTCCAATGAAGTTACTCCAAATTCTCACTGCTACCTCACAATGAAGAAAGATTTGGTTAACTGACTCTTTCTCTTTGCCACACATTACACAAATGTCTGAAATGTTTGAAGATGTCATCCCTCTCCTCTCCTCCTTAGATTATCAACTATGGAAACTTTTGCAGAAACTGCTAACTAACAAAAAGCTTCAAAAAAACATTAAAAAAAAAAAAAAAAAAAGCCTCAACTCCAAGAGGAACCAACCACAGCCAAGCAATGTAAGATGAAGCTATATAAGAGTGATTTCCCTCCGAGGCCAAGTAAAAAGCTTTAGCATATAACTCCCTAGAAATGGAATGCTTACAAATCCGAGAGTCCTTAAAGTCCATGAATAAAATATACTAGTAAATAAACTCAACAACTTCTCATACAGTCCCCCCAACTCTTGAAGACACCTCTAAAACAGCACACCCCACACAACACTACTAACCTTTTACTCAAAGCAATCAATTCTGGACGTATTCTTATTGACAGCTAGTCTAAAGAGCCTAGGGAATAATCGACAGAAAGGCCCCACTCTCATCTACTCCACTGCCCACCATAAATCCCACCCCTTTGTTCAAAACACCCTCCTCACATTAGATACGTCCCTAACTTCAGTGATATCCCTCCACACACCTGGCCTACAATAACTAGGTCCTTGCTTAGGCCGCCGCCCCACCTGTCCTCATCATACTTAGAAGCGATCACTCTAAGCCATAAATCCTCCTTCCTCCATCACCTTTTAGCTACACAAAGCCCATTTTTTATTTTCTAATCTGAGACCAAGACCCCATTAAATTTAGATTTAACACCTCACTCCACTTCATCAAATGCATTTTCTTCTTATCACCCTAACCATCCCATAAAAAAGTCCCTCCAACTTCTCACTCAATACATTTGGCATCTTAAAGAGCGACAACTTTTTAAATACATCGTCTTTAATAAGAGTGATTCTTTCACCCATAGACAAATTAAATACATCGTCTTCCAAGAAGACAACTTTATAAATTTATCAATCAATGGATCGCACATAGATTTAGGTCTTGGCATTGCATCATTCAATGGCTGATATTTTATCAATTAAATTTTTTCGTAATATTCTATTCCAAAATTATAAAGAGAGACTTAGATGATTTGATTCAAGATGACAAGGGAAAAAAGATTAGAAAATACAAGTCAATTTAATTAGGATTAACAACCTCTGTTATAATCTAGGGATTTTTTTACGAAAAGATTATCCCTAGATTCTAATTAGACAAACGAGGCAAACATTTTTGTTTTTTGTTTTTTTGTTTTGGACAAAATCACCCACATGACTATATGATTGCATGTACATATTTCTTACCCACGAGAACCATTTTTTATTTCCATCTCCGGTTACTATCCATAGCCATTTGGACATTGAAATTCAAATGAAAGAAAAACATATTTACAAATAGAAACACATAAAATCTGAGATAGGAACTTGAAGTTTTTTAAGTATTTCTTTTGTATTTTTTCCTTCTAATTTTGTTTACATTCTCTATTATAAATGCATCCACCTCTACAAAAATACAGGATCTCAACTTCCTTTTTAGTGTAATATCTAGTGAAATATTTTAAGAAAAGTATTCTCTCAAAACACATTTCTTTTACTTTTCATTTTTTTCTTCTTTTTTATTTTCCAAGTGAATTTGTTCGAAAAAAGTAGAACACATATTGCTTGGGAATGTTTGAAGACATAAGAATAAAAAATAATGACAGGAAAAATAAAATACTATTAATTTCATCAAGAGATCAATAACTCGCTAGTGATAGCGATGCTAGAAGTTGACTAAATATCTTAGATCATTACACCATCGTCATCATTAAAGCCTTGTCCTAACTATATTGGGATCAACTATATAAATTTTGCTTCTCCATTCTAATCTATCTCGAGCAAGATCCTCATATAAACGGGACATTTATCCATATCCTCTTCAACCTATCCGTTTCCGTTTGCGGCACATCAACTCGTAACGTCAAAATTTTTTGTATCTTCGATGTTGCCGGCCTACGTCGGATATATTAATTCTGAAATTAAAATTATTTTTTTCTAATTCAATCCTTTCAAATTTTATCAGGCTTTCATCTTAACATTTTCAGATCTATTGTATCATTTTGAGCCAATTATGGGTCTGATTGTGGAAAAAAAAGGAGAGAGAGAGAGAGAGAGAGAGAGAGAAATTTTAGAGAGAAAGGGGGAGTTCTTTTTACAAATTTTGGGGAGAGAGAGAGAGAGATATTTTAGAGAGAGTGGGGGGTTCTTTTTACAAATTTTACAATCATCCAACTGGAATGGTTCGGCCGAGGGCCACTTTCATGAGTAGGTCCGAAAGAATGTCTGTGAATTCGGGGGGCACTTCCGTAATTTCAATGGCAGAAAGAAGCCACAATGATGTTAAAAACACGGAGAAGGAGAGAAGGAGCGGACATTTCCACTCTTTCTTGTTTGGACAGAGATCTCGAAATCCGAGATCTATACACAGAGAGAGAAAGAGAGAGACATGAAGAGGGAAGAAATCCCAATTGTTGGAGGATTCTCGCGACATCTCCTCGTCTTCTTCCAATCAATCTTCCTCCTCTTCGTTTCAGGTGCGTTTTCTCATTCTCTAATCTCTCCCTCCCTCTCTCTCTCTCTCTCTCTCTCTCGATGATGATGATGATGATTATGATTTTGGTGTTCAGATCTCCAAACCCTAGAATTTGCTTACTTTTTTGCTATCGAATTCATCTGAAGTTTATGAATTCAAACGCACGAGAGAAACGGATTGAATCGAAATCGATCTCTTCTTTTTCCTTATTTGTTCTCTAAACCCTAGAAAAATGGGTGTAAGATCTTGGAATTGTGTGATTTGGGATTATCTGTGACTGTTGTTGAATAATTCTCTTTCGATTGATGTTTTTCCATCGATATTATCGGTTTGGACTTCCGATTCCGTTTCTTTTTGGGTTTTGTTCTGCTGTAGTTGCTGTGGATCTACCTGAATGCGTTCACCTACACTTGCAGTTATTTTTCGTCACTCTCCTTTTTGTTTGCATTTGGGATCAGCTTCAAAAGTCTTTTTCTTTTCGCACTAACTATGGATGAGTTAACCACTCAGGTACAAGTGGAGGTATCTCGGTGTATGCTATTTGCAGGTAATGTAGTATTGGTGGATGAATCGAGACATGACGGGAATGCGAAATGTGAAAAATGGTGAAAATAGAATATATGAATTCCAACTTCAATATTGATGTGCCTAAAGCTAAAATGCGATGATAATTGAAGCTCGAGAGATACTAAAAGGAGATTCTTTTTGATACGTTGGTTTGATATTTAAGATACCATATAACAACCCAAAAGCTTAAGCTTATAGGTGGAAGGCCCAAACGGGTATATATGAAGCTTTGCCAAAGGCATTACTTAGGCGATGTGGGATGCGCGGCTTTACTTTACCAACATGATAATTAATAAGGATGGAGAGATTAAGGAAGATGTCAAACATATGATAAAAGCTGGATGTTTGAAGCAGAGACTTCTTGCTTCTAGAGTACTTTTTAATCTACACCTTACCAACAAGATTGAAGAAAAATTTTAGAGGACGCATATTATACCAATTATGACCTATGAAGCAAAATGTTGGTTAGTCGAGAAGCAACACATGCACAATATGAGTGTAGCGGATATGAGAATGTGTGGTAAAAGTAGGGTAGATAGAATTAGAAATGCATTATTGCATTATTGCATTTTTTTTGTGGCTGGCATGATGCATTATTGCATGCATGCAACTCAGATTGGCTATATTCTTATATATTTTTGTCTCCATTTATTTTGCCAAGCATCTCTTTATATTATTTTTCTGCACGACAGACTTTTGATAAAATTTTAAATTTTCCTTCTCGTAGGCTTAGCAGATGATCCATTGGGATCCAAGAATGGGATAAAAGCTGAGAGCCATCCTACTTCTGGCAGCAGCACTGGCCTTAGGGTACTGTTCATAATTCTCGGGCTTGTAGCAGTTGTGCTATTCTCCATATTCTTGTTCAAATTATATCAGAAGAAGAAGAGAGAAGAGCAGCATGCCCGTCTTTTGAGACTGTTTGAAGAGGATGATGAGCTCGAACTTGAGCTTGGCCTTAGGGAGTGAAACTTTTCTCCATACATTTGTCAAGTGTATTATAGTTGAGGTATGTATTCTGTTTATTTAGAAACTATATAAATCTGTGTACTCGATCACTTAATCATTTGAAATATCAAGTTTGCATTGAAGTATAGTATCTATTAAACCCTAACCAGTTCCTGATGCAACTGGTTCCTGGCATAAGCATCACAGACATACATGGAAAATATTCTTTAAGGGAAAAAAATGTTACATAATTAATAGCAGTACTTCGAAAATTCTTTAGTATGTGTTTGTTTCAAATACCTGTTGAACAATTAAAGAAATGATCCTTCATTGGGTACCCTCACACATGGTGGGGATGAGATTAGCGACAAAGTGTTATATCTTCTTTTTCTTGCGGACTCATATAGAGGCTAACGTTGCGGTGGATTCTTTTCTACCAAGTGGTGTTTGGAGATGGGGCTTGTTCGAAATTTCTTTGGACCTTTTTCTATCTTCAGTCTTTTGGATGGGTGGTTGTGAATGCATTGACTCTCTTCGTTTTTCATGCAATTCTGAGGCATGACATTGTAACACTTTGTAAAACAAATGAAAGGAAGGAGTTTCCCCTTCAACCAGCTTGCCTCGATCTATTGAAGAAGAATGACATGTTGATAGATTTTAGATTTAGCGATGTGGACCTGACATGGTCGTGTGAAAGGTTTGAGTGCATTGTATTAATGAATGTTAAGAGCTAGAATTTCTGTTGCATGATGAAGCAGTTACACTGTTGTGTGCTGGATGGATTGAGTTTTAGCATCTTATGTCAATGAATGTAAGCCTTAGATAGCAAGCTACCAATTTATCTTTTAGGTTTTTTTGGGTAGAAGCAAGGTATCAACTTGGAAGCATAAAATGTATCTTGCAGATTTTATGTCAATTACCTTCCCTTTGTACAGGATTTCCATCTAGGGTTGAGTTTTTTGGTTTCTTTTTGTGCTTTTCATTGCTCCCTTAAAGTGTAGAGATTTGTTCTACTTATTTTTGGATGACTGAAATTTTTATTATCAATGGAAAAAAAAAAAGAGCAAAAAAAAAAGTCAGCAATTTTCACTTGCCATCCTATAGTCGGTCAATTCCAGGAGTTATTCTGACTAAATGCTTTAAGGAGAATCTTAGGAGCAACAGGATTCTTCAGAACATTTGCTTCATGTCAGAGGAATGCAAACATTTCTTTGTTTGCAAATCACCATAATTGTTGAGGTAGTCTTCTGCGTTTCTTTTGCCTTTCCAGTTTTCCCCTTTTTTTGGCATGTGTGGTGTTGGGGTTGGGGGAGGAATTATGCATGGGTAGTTTTTGTTGGGCAGCACTTGGAAATAGAGACACAACAGAACTTTGAAGTAAATAATCCTCATTGTGTGCAGTGGATGCCTGCATTGAAATTTCATGTTGGTTTGATGGATGATTGGGGCAAGAGAGCTTTAGAGGTATTTCCCGTCTTTCATGAATGAATGGAGACGACATTAAGGGCCAACTGGAAATGGTTGCCATCGCCACAAGAAGTGAATAAAATTTTGTTGGGCATTCCATGGGCAACTCTGGTCCACATATATGGTGCAGATTTATGAGATGAGAGTATTTTTATTTTTAGATGGTAACGTGACTTGAACTTGGAACTTCTTGGCTTTAGCAATTAGTGCCTTCCAACCGTGCTACGGGCTCTTGTCGAAGGAAAGCTCTTATTAACCTTCTTACTTCGAATTTATAAGAAATGATGCTGTTGGAGGTGGATATTTAGCTACAAGAAGGAAGTTGTCTAAAGCATAGTCACCTAGTTCGCAATTCGATTAATTCGCATTCGAATTCGAAATTTGTAATGCGAGTCTTTACTGGATCAATGAATTCGATGGAGTAGGTTCATTTGATTCGCATCTCAATTCATCTAATTCGCAGTTTGAGTTCGACAATTTCTAAAATCCAAATCATCAAAGATAGCTGCTCTTTAGATTTACTATGGTGAGATTTTACTAAATAGAGTTGGGCCCACATATATTGATTGTATGTAAAATACATGGTTAAAATAAAATTCAAAGTAAAACTTCATGTTTTATTAGTAAGCAATCTTAAGGTGCCACTTTGATTGGAGTTGGATTTGGTTTAGTGGTGTAAAATAGATAGGGATGCCATGCTTTTGAAATGCTTGGGTTTTCAGGTGCCACCACAATTGGATTTATAGGGCTCAATTTAGGGAACTACATGAGACTAGTTCGATGACAGCTCGTGAATTGAACTGCGAGTACGAAGGCCTTATGAACGAAGAGGTAACTATGGTCTAAAGCGTATTTTTGGACATTGATTCTTGAATATGTTTTTCTAAAAAAAAAATCAGTAAATAAATAAATAATACCTGCTTCATCCTTTGGATCTCTCTGTATTACAAGGAATCATGTAGATTTACTTCATTCTCCAGGATAAAAGGGATCGCGTCTCTTGATGTCTCAATTGATATCCCATGTTTTGTAGGGGGGAAGTTAGTGTCGTGGTGGATGACTTCATCAAGTCAAATGTTTTGATGAGTTGCTTTAGTAAGCGAGCCCGTCCATTACTTGTTTCTTTGAGCTTCCGTCGTCCATTACCTTGATGGAGTGTAGCTTTACAGTATTCTGCTTTGATTTTTTTTTTTTTTTGTCTAGTTCTTTTTACCCAAAAGAAAAGAAGTTTCTGACTATTGGTTTCTATTTTATTTGTCTTTTGGATTGGTAGAAGCACAATCCTTACTGTTGATAATGACAGCATATTCCTGTGCTGGTCATCTATGCAGGTGCAGTGGTGATTCATTGTTGGGAATACTAGTTTTTTCAAGGATTGCAGGGAAATGAATCTCTTTGATGCTTTAGGGCCTTTGATGAGGTCAGATGCATCTTCTTTTCACTCTGCAGGAACTACTATATGAATAGTTTTAGGCATGAAAGAAAGGCATTTTTTTGTCTTTTTATTATATTTTTTTTTTTTTGGAAGGATGTTGTTATGTAGTTTGCTTAATGTATTTCAGTGTAATCCCAAAAAATGATGTGATACTGTATGTGTATTATCAAGTGCACGAAACATTTGTTTACTGATCAGATTGCACTTGCCTGTCCCTGCTCCCAGAATGATCTGAGAGCAAAAAACATTACACAACATCCAACATTTTTATGTCCTTGACAAGGTCAGTTTCCATCTCTTGAGATGTCTCTGCTCATTATTAAAGTAGATATCCTTGTGTTGACCATCTTTTATCACAAATTTTGATAGTATGTGTCATTGTGAACTCATATCAGCTCATGTATCAGAGTTCATGGGGTCATTGTGAACTGCTATCAGCCCATGTATCTGCGTCCATGGCTCGTATGGACAGATGCACCAGCCCTGACAGTTTGTATTTAGGTGCCTGTTGCAAATGTTCATCCATTGTATTCCAAACTAACTGGAGTCCTTGATCCATGGGAGACTCGTTTTTATCAACTTCAAGTCTTTTTTAAGTTCCTTGTGACTGTAGCTCAACTCAAAATTCCAACACAACTGATTCAGATTGGCTGTCATATAAACATGCAGATGTATTACCAAACAGATTATTATCATGCACTAATTTGGAGGCCATGAAATGATGTGCATATCAAATTTCATTATAAATGATTAATTGTGCTCTAATTATGAGAATGGCCTTTTTTTTTCTTTCTTTTTCCTTTTCTCGCGGACCTAATAACTATACTATTAGAGGGGATTAGACTTAAGAGTTGTATATTTCTTATGTACAAACAAAAATGAAAAAGAAAAAATAACAGAAAAAAAAAATATATCAGCAGCATGTTAGTTTCATGCACTTTGTTTTGTAGTCATTTCTTCATTGACCACCATTCTGATCTATTTATCGGCATAATCTAACTGTTTTTTATAAAAATGTAAATGACACCTGATCATCATGTGACATTCTATAAATTTTCAGTTGGGACCATTCTATTGTTTGGGCATCTGTATCATGCAAGACTATTTCCCCACATCCTTGCATGATCAATTATAAGTTTTTAACCCCCTGAAATACGGCACAGCCTGTATCCCATGGGGCATGTTTGTTTTACTTCATGAAAAATTGCAGCGAACACAAATTTTATTTCATTTTCATTCATGTGATGAGACTAGGATTATTAAAGCCATGCCATGCCGGGGGATCTCCTTGCCCTACTCTTAACATATGTTGGCTAGGCCCGGGATGGTCTGAAGCCTGCAAGGGGACTGCACTAGCACCGTTGCCCCACCCTCGCGGACTTGGTCTGATCAAGGGGTAGCTCAGTTGGCTTAGGACCACGGTTTACATCCGGAGGTTATAAGTTTGGAGGTTATAAGTTTGAAACTGCACTACCACACCGGGCTTTCCTATGGGCCCGGAGGGATTAGTCCAGCCCAAATGGTTGGGAACTCTCCGATAGCTAAAAAAAAACGGGGAGGAAAATCAATTCTAACCATTGAACATCGGGTGTTGACAAGATGCTAATTCTTCTATTGTATCTAGACTTGGGACGGGCAATGAAATGTGGTGCAAACCAATTGGCTTGTAGAAGAGCAAAGGTACCCTTGGGAAACTCTAAACTAAGTAAAAGTGGTAATTAGATTTGTTTCGAGATCTAAAATAAAAGCTTCAATTTTTAAGTTCTAACCTATCATTAGTCTGTCTAGTAAAATTATAAAGAAAAAAAAAAAAAAAAAAAAGGGCTCTTATTTCATGTGGTAATTGAGGCGGGGCCGCCTTTTAAAAATTACAATATACAGACCCGTCATTTGCATTTTTTTTTAAAAAAAATATGAGATCATTTTTGCTAAAAACACAATTCCGGTAGAAGGAAACCCCTCTATACTAATAAGCACATTGTATAGCTAAAAAAGACAGGAATTGGAGTTGATCAGCAATTGGGGACCAACCTGACTCTGAAAAAGCCCAATAATGGGTCCATATTTAAAATCTTTCATGCAATTGGGGTCCTTCTGGGATAATGGATTGGACAGAAGACGGCAAAACAGCTCTAGTTTAGCTTTGAAAGTGCACCCAATTTCGTGGGGTCCACACGGATTGATGCCAATCTTTGGGTAACGTATGAGAAGGGTTTGACATGGATAAAACACTGAACAAATTTCACTGCATCTCTTTTTAAGTAATTCAAACCATCAGTAGTCAACAGTAGTATTGTATCAATGTCAAAGGGGGGTAAATGAATGTCACATTGGGGCGAACGTTTTCCCTAATTCACTGAGATGGCTCAATTGACTATTTTGTTATCAAAAAGTCTATTTGGACGAACTCTATGAACAGAATTTGGGACAAACTGTCCACGTGGCGCAACGTGATTGAGCTCTCTCAAAAGTTAAAATGTCCACTGTACCATATCATTGTGCACTACGTTTCTGCTTACTAGACTCAGGTCTAGTTACTAAGTAGACTCATCATCAACATAGCCTTTTTCTAATCAATTTGGGTACTCCTTTATTTCATCATCATAGCTCTATGGGTCCCTTGGGCCCACATTTGATTAGCCCAGCCCTTCTGATACTCTTTATCATCCCATGATCTTCCAATCAAGACCAATTTGGACCTTTACTCACAGTTGGTTGAATCTAAAAAAAAAAAAATCTATGGTTGCGCCACTAAACTTTTGAGGCCGTTAAATCAAGGGCTAGGATAATTTGGTGGGGCTGGTTTTTTTTTTGCTTGGCTTCCATTTGTATATAAAGAGGCCTTTCCATCTGCCCTCCCATTGATACACATGTATCCGAGTGGCCCCCAAGAGCTAGATCTGCCCATAATAGAACATTGTCCTCGTTTGATAGGTATAACTGAATAACCCATTACATGCACCTAGTTTTATATCATCCCATCATTGTTTGCATGCCAATCTAATTAAAAACATATATTCTATCATAACGATGGGAACCGATGTATCATCATCATCATAAACATAGAGATGAATTTACAAGACTCATCATTGTTCTGCGCCGGAAATTCTCAAGTTTTAACAATAAAATCACATGGACAAAATAACCAAATAAGAAGAGTGCATCACAAACATTTACATAATATATCCAGTATCTGCCACTCAGAACATGTTTTCTGTGCAAAATTATCTAAAATAGTGTGGTGGCAATAGTATAATTCTAAAATAGGGTTTCCCAAGTAGAATCCGTGGAGCATACACCAATGAAAGCAGGCTATCATAAGATGGCACATCTACCACTTTCAGCTCGCTTGCGAAGGTCTTCGGTCTCCTGCTTGGCCTTCTCCAAACTCTCCCTAAGCTTTTGGATTTCATCACTTGATCTCATTTGGGCTGCATGTGCCAGCTTTTCCGCTTCAAGTCGTGCAGCTTGCTCTTCAGCCAACTGCTTTTCAAGCCTTTGAGTAGTCTCTTTTAGCTTCGACTCTACCTGTGTATAGTTGTAAACAAATTGCTGATCAGAAGCTGAACAATGCCAAACACAAAGATAGGTATAAATGCAGAGATTGATGCCTGTTTTCAAGGCCTTAGCAGGTTCATTAGAGAACTTGGACAACTCAATGATAAGACTTCAGACCAAATCATGGATTTCATGGACTCAAGTCCACATTGTCAAAACCAAACTGCCTAAACAGAACAGGATTCAGGTCAGTCCCAGGCTTATTGCCAGGTTATGTATGGCCAGATTTTCAACCTACCGTCGTCCAAGATCCCCATGAGATTCCATTGCCTTTTAAATGAAGAATTAGATCATTTATTAAGATGCATGGCATTCCAATCATGACCAATCTGACAGCACAGAAAAGATAAAATATATTGCCCACAATAATGTAACATGCATGCCCCTAAGCAGTTAGAAGCAAGATTCATAATTAAAAGAGAAATAGCACTTGGTTTTTAAATAAGACAAATAGAGAACAAAGGGAGGACTTCGGAGTTTACCATTTCGGTTATCTTTTTGAGCTGATCATCATATGACTTGTAGATCTGCTCCTTTAACTCTGATATTTCCTGTTTGGAGTAACCCCTTAAAGACTCAACCTCTGCCTTTTGATCATGCAGCCTCATGGCTCCTACCTGTCATTTGTACCAAACAACCATTAGCTTCTCATGCAACAAATATAACTCTTCATATGATTGAGGTTCATCTTCACCTTGAGCTCCTTGAAAAAATCATCCGAGTATGGCTGCCCACCATTTTCTGTGACAACTAAGTTCACAAGGGAGAGCAATTCCTGAACCTGTTCTGCCTGCTTAGTTGCATCTTTGGTTTTGTTATCGAAGAGAACCACGCGGTTTTTACAGAAGCGGAGAACTTTCTGAATCAACATTCCATTGGACAGACTTAGTAGGCAATAGCATCCACAAGCAAGCATATGTATTTGTGTTGTATCACTACAACTAACAAGAACAGGAATAAAATCAAATAGACAAATAAAATCCTAAGAGCATGCTTAGCACTTTAATAGTGGTTTCCTAGGAAAGGAGGGTAGGACAATCTTGATGAGAGAAATGGAGCCATGTTCGGTTAGAAGATGCAAGTGAATGGTTAATTTTCATAAACAGTTCCCAACCTTTCCCCCGTGCAAAAGGAAAAAAAACCAAGCATATGAGATTAAAAAATGAATGTTGCTCATACACCTGCACTCTTGACCCTTCACCCCCACCCTTTCACCCCTTTGATCCAGACCCTTCCAAAGAATACCAGGAGAAAAATACCCTAAACAACAGCAGGCCATTTTAGGCACTAGATTTATCATTTTTCTCAAGGAAAAAAAAAATAAATACCAATTCTAAAAATGAAAACAACAAATTATAGTTGCATAATTTTTTTGGCCAAAATTTCACATGAGCAAATCCACATGTAGCAAGAACCTGAGCATTATAGCCAATGCGCATTTCTAGCAAGTCATTTGAGAAGACATGATAAAAGAGAAGGCATGTGTAACTGCCGGGTTTTCCAAAGCATGTGTGATTGAACATTGACCACTGTCGCCATTGCAATCAGATTTCCATCATTCACCACAGAGGGCCTAATTGATGAATCATAGGACATCAAAATGGTGTAAATTATGGTTCATTTGACAGGTTACTGTATAGCTTTCCAATGTGCTCAAGATCACATAATTCTGACAAGGGCAACTTAAGGCCCAAAAAAGGAGATGTTATAGTGTTATGACAATAATTCAAGTGAAAGATTGTTACCTGTTCAAAGTTCCTATTATTTGTCTTTAAGGCCTTGTTTGGCAAATCTTATCATTATGAAACAGATCTATATGATATAGATCTATTTCAAATGTGGCAATTTGAAATAGATGTTTTAAATATAGATTGTTTGGTAGGACCAAAAATTGTTTGAATTAGATGCTTAAAAATCCAAGGGTTCAAGATTTTTCATTAATTTTTCGAGATCTACAATGAATCAAGGCCGGAAATTTGGACCCATACATGCTTTCAATATTCTAAAGAGGATCAACAATTAGGATCATGATTTTGGGACCCACAAAGTTCTAAAAATGCAAATATATGGTGCTGCATGTTTTGCAAATCTCTCGAGATTCAAGAGTGATCAACGGCTCCAGTTTCAATACAAGTTGGGTATGAGCATGTGCAAAGGTTTAATGGCTCAGATCATCATTAAGGGTCCCATAAGTTTTTTAAAAAAATTTAAAAATGGACTGATGAAGAGTCACGCGAAATGCAGCCTTTTTGACCTAAGCATATCCAACGGCTCATACTTTTTCTCAATTTTCTCTAGATGTACAACTAATCATCGGCTGAAATTTGGACCCATGGCCATTTTCACTATTCCAAAGAAGATCAATGGTTCTGATCATGATTATGGGGCCCACAAAAGTCCAAAAATGTAGATCTATGATTCTAATTTTTTTGTAAATATCTCGAGATCCAAGAAAGATCAACGGTTTAAATTTGGACACATGGCCGTATTTGATCTTCTTAAGATTTCTAATGGATCGGATCATCATGTAGCTTCCTAGAATTTAAGGAAAAAAATCAAAGACGGTGATGCCAAAAATATCGTTTCAGGAACCATCTTTCCGCTTCAGACTTTAAAGTCTGTTTGAATTCTCCCACTTTGGGCTGCTTTCCAAAGCAGATAGATTTTGTCTTTATCCGTTTTCAAATGGAGATGTCATTTCAGTTACCAAAAGGGGTGTTTGAGTTTTGAAACCGTTTAAAGTTAATAAGAGGCTGAAATAAGAGTCACCAAACGGCCCCTAAGTGTTATAGCAAGAACTGCTACTTGTTAAAAGTTTTTTTTTTTTAAGTGTTAAAAAAGTACAATAAGAAAGTTTAAGAAAATCTTCTTCTTGAGATGGAATTTAGAATGCATGAAAGAGTTATACATAGTTGGTGATTAGGAAAATGAAATGTATGTGTATGCATTAAAATCTTAAATATAAAGGCTATACATTAAGAAATGTTTAACCAAAATAGGACACCTGACATGTCACACTTTTGTAACTTAGCCCAAACTCTCCTCTTGTTCAAGTATAATAGATAAAAGTAGTGATTTACGGAAATTTTCTTTTGAAAGGGATACCCAGGGTAAAAAAAAAAGAACGCTCCAAGGTCAAAAGCAGGTCTATCTAGCTTGACCACTTCAGGCATCCTTATCAAAGGCAGCAGTATCATCTCTTGGTCCTTTCCCCGGGCAGGAAGAAGCTCCAATGTCAACGACGGCATCATCAACTTCAGCAACTCTCTCTCTGGTGATAGACTTTCATCACCATCATGATGTACTTCTTATAGTTCTCCACTCAGTCTAAAGGTATTTTTTCTCCTCTCTCCTACCCTTTCATCTCCGTGTTTTTTTTAATCATATCTTTTTCACACCCCATACCTTACCCTTCCTTGTGCGACACGCATGCACACACAGAGACCAGAACCCCATCCTGATTGTGTAGTTAGAATTTACTCAATAAGGACAAAACCTTAAACATTCTATAAACAAATGGCCCTGTCTTATTAAGAGGGGATTTATAAAAAATATGAGAGAGAGAGAGAGAGAATCAACTCCAACAGAAAGTTGAAACTCTTCTCAATAATGAACCGGTTAAGAGGCAGAATTGCAAAAGCTTACTTCTTCATATTCAATCAGGTGTAACCAATTTTGAAGGACATTTCCATTCTCCCAAATTAAAATTTTGTACTTAATAGGAGTGGCATAAAAAATATTTTTCGATATTTCGCTAGATCAGTATTGCTCAAGTAAGACTCTCTCTCTTTTCACCAATGGAATTTGTCTTCTCAAAAGAAAAAGAAAAAAGAAATTTGTCTTCTCAAAAAAAGAGATTTCGAGTTACTGGAGAGTCGTCCCGTGTGTCCGAGAGAGAGAGAGAGAGATTTAATTTGGTGGGTTTTAATTAAAAGAAGTGTTCCAAGAGAATATATTGAAATCATTACACACATGTATGAGGGATGGTAACGAGTGTGAGAACTACCTATGGAGGACAGATGAGTTTTTAATGACCATGGGTTTGCATCAGGGGTCAACCTTAAGCCTTTCTCTCTTTACACTAATTATGGAAACAATGATTATAGACGAGTTAATTGCTCATTTTTAAATGAGGTGCCTTGGTGTATGTTATTTGCAAATGATATAGTGTTGGTGGAAAAACCAAGAGAAGATATAAATGCAAAACTTGAGAAATTGCGGCAATCTTTAAAATCCAAGAGCTTTAAAATTAGTTGTAAAAAGACAAAATATATGGATTGCAACTTCAATGGGAATGTGTAAAGAGCGAAAACTATTGTGCAAATTGAAGCTCAAGAAATACCACAAAGTGATTCATTCCGATATGTTGGCTCAATAATTATTACAGAAGGAGAGATTGAGGAAGATGTTGAGCATAAGACAAAAGCAAGATGGTTGAAGTGGAGACTTGCTTCTGGGGTGCTTTGTGATCGGCGTATACCAACAAAGATTGGATGAAAGATGTTTTACAAGACAACGACTAGACCAGCTATGAACTATGGAGCGGAACGTTGGCCATTCAAGAAGCAACACATGCACAAAATGAGTGTAGCGGAGATGAGAATGTTGTGTTGGATGTGTGATAAAACTAGAAAGGATAGAATCAGAAATGAGCACTTTAAGAGCATTTAGGGATTTAGGTGAAAAAAAAACAGAGAAACACATCTAAGATGGTCTAGACATGTCCTACGTAGACCAGGATCAGTGTGGTGAGGAAAAGTTTTTTCTATACAAATTGATGTCCCACCAAGGGGAACGGGTAAGCCAAAGAGGATGAAGATGGAAGTAGTAACAATATATCTTAAGTGCAACCCATATAAGGATTTCACAAAGGATAGATCGGAATGGAAAAACATAATTCATGCAGCCAACCCCAACATAGTTAGAACAAGGCTTTGAGATGATGATGCACAAACGCGTGTGCATGTACACACACAAAGAGATTCTTTTTCAACTCCTCATGCACCAATGAAAGCAGTGCCTGACACAACTCTTGGAGCTGGTAAATGAGCCTTCCATGAAGTAAACTGCTGTGGAGTTTCTTCATTATATATGTGACATTATGCATGCAATCTAGACTGGCCAAATTGCAGGGCCTCATAGCAAGAATGCATGAGGTTAAGGAACTTCCTTGAATGGGCCAAACAAAAGTAGCTCCCAAAGTGGTCGATTCTGAAACATGACAGATGTGTCTATCACCAAGCCAAATTGTTTGGTGATTCACCATCACATGTGCCAATATCAACCAAGAATGTCAAATCATGGTCTCATGCGAAGTGTTTCCTAAATATGCTGATTATAGGATCCTAACTTCTAATTCAAGGTAATTAGATGGAATGCTAAGAAGAAAACTTGGAATAATTTGGTGAGGACCACACAATGAGCTTGATTTTGGTGCTTTTTCCATAAGGGATGGACCAATATTTTTGCAGCCAGAATTGGCTTGCCATGTCTTGAAAACAAATAGATAAATGGGCACCTGATAGGTTTTCCACCGGCTAGGCAGTGTTGATGAAAGATATGAAGTATCTACCATGGAATTTTTATCACTAGACGTATCTATTCTGACTGAAAATTAGTCATTGTACCATCCTCGCACGACTTCTATGTTGCAAGTTAATAAAAGTCTTTACCTCTTAACAGAACCTCTGTTGTGCTCTTAGCTATAGCATTTTCAAGATAGAACAATGATTAACTCTAAAGAATTATGAAATGTCCTGGTAGAGTGTTTAAACGCCCCACTATCAGTAGGTCCTTTAAAAAGTGGTTTGGAAAGCATTGGAGAACAGTAATAGGTTTAACAATGCTAAGTGATCAACCAAATACTTGAGAATCACAAAGTAGAATAATGTAAAAACAAACCTGTAAAGGCTCAGGACACTCACGACCCAAATAATCAAACAAGGTTTCATCATTATCTTCAAGTTCGTCCCCACCAGTGAACACCACAATCATGTAGTCAGTAATTTTCTTTCCAAAGAAATTTTGCAAGCTCTCAAGTGCAGCTTCTTCTTCTCTTGAAAAGCGTGTCCTAACTGAAAAAACCATGAGAACAGCATGGATCCCGTCCTTGGCCAAATCAATACATTTGACTATCTCTTTGCCAATGAAGTCAGATCCCGGAGAAAAATCAAATAGTCCTGCAAAGACATTAACACATTAGTGCCCCTTTTATAATAAATGAAAATATTTTTAGTTCATGACTAGACTAAAAACTATAAAACTAACAAAGTCAAGCAGAAGAGAATATTTTTATTTATAGGTAACAAAGTCTGAACCTGCAACCTCATGGTTGCAACAATGACTGCATTTTACCTGCATTGTTGGCTCTTTTTCTTTTCTTCTCCGTTTTCCCCACTTTTTTCACTAATTAATACTCACACACCCCAACACACACTACCCATGCACAACAAGGGATCAATCCCATATTGTTTCTGCGAAGAGGGAATGCAAACATACTCTAGCACTCCACATTTAGCAAAGGAATCAGTCACCTCAAAAGACTCCCTTCCTTACATGAGGAAAGAAAGATGTTCATTCAATTCCAAGATTCAAGGTCTCACCATAAAATGGATCCATGTCTTTACAATTCCTTGATCTCATATACAGCCATTAGTGATTCTCTGCTACAAGTATGTTCATGGCTCAACAAAGGTTGATGAGGGGGAGAAACAGATGATGATTCTTTAATCAGTTTGTCATGTACTTAAAATAATAATACAGGAGGAAGTTATGTAGTATACTAGACAATTATCTATTTTTAATTTCATTCACTGTAATCAGGCTGAATCTTTGATGGCTGTAATTAGGTTGACTGATTACAATTAATGTCCCTATAAAATACTTTGTATCTGTAGTTATGTACTGTATAAGGAAAGAATGATGAGTACATAGAGGCGCCTTCCACATAAATCATCTCATGCTCTCCATTATCCTCCATTCTTTCTCAACAAATACAAAGCTATGGTCACAAACTGTGAGGGAACATCCACATAGATAGGTGCAGCTTGAGACACCTTGAAGAAAGAGTCACCACCGCATGTTTATGTAAATTTTAACAAAGGCAACGTTTGAAAGTCAAAATACAGAGAGCAAGCTATAGCAAGGTAGGTAGTTCTAGTCTTATGACAAACATGAAAATGCCAATGAAAGCACCATGGGATAAAAATATTAACGGAAATCTTCATCTTTGATGTGCTTTTTAAAAGGAAAAAAAAAACTTGTTTAATTCTATGAAGAAACTGCAAGCTTGATATTAGCTCTGCGCTCTGCCCATTACTTGAATAATTCCATTAAAATAATAATATATACCATGGACAAATAGCATGTCAGTAACAATGCCCATTAGCAGTTATGATATGAGAAAAGAACAAGTGCAAAGAATTACCAAATGGAAATGATCTTACCAGGAGTGTCTATAACATTAATCGTATGGCCGTCTTTCAGAGTAGTGCTTTCTATTTCACAAGTGCTTGTGACACCGGAAGAGCTAGCTCTCGACTTGAAGGCCTTCCGTCCGAGGATACTATTACCAGTTGCACTTTTCCCATTGCCAGTTCGTCCTACTAGAACCACAGTACTAGCAGTATTGGCTGGAACTGTAAACTCCCAATCACTATCAATAAAGCTTCCACCCATTGTGTAACTAAAGCAAGATCAATTACCTGTGATAAACATTAAACTTTAATGGGAAAAAAAAAAAAAGCAAAACATTAAAACGAAAAGTCAACTTGATTCTCTTTTGTGTGGCTGAACACGCAAAGATTAGTATATTTGCAGATGTGCACGACCGAATACAAATGGCACTAGCATAATCTGGTAAAAGCTTTCAGATAAAATAACAGCTAAGTTGCCCTCCCACCCTGACATTTCCATAGTTATTAACTGCCAAATTCATGCAATATTGGCATGCATTTGCATTTGCTCCAAACTAAGCAAACCAGATATATAAATTCATTACTCTTGAATCATCAATGTAGTTTGGTTCGCTAACTCCTAATTTTAACCTTCAACAAAATTGCACTTGCTATGCAGGAATCAGGACCACATGACTAGAATTTCAGAGATGATATGAAAAGGCTGGAATAGGAATATATATATATATATAAAATATCAAATAAGATTAAGGGCTGTTTGAATGTCCCAAATATATTGTGTGAGTGAGGAGTGAGATTCTTTTGTGACAAGAATTTCTTTTATACAAAATCAATTGAGGCAAAAACTGAATGAAGAGTGGATGGAAGTTCATATAAAAGTTTTCCTATTTCCACACTATCCATACTCAGAAGGCAATGGATACATATCCATTCCACCATAAACCACCAAATTACTTGCAATTTGGTGAATACTACTTTGACTAAGCCATGTAAAATTCTTTGTAAATTAACGAATCAGAGCCACAAATCACAATTGACCACGCAAACTAAGTGAAACGATGCCATAATTGAACAAACTAGTGTTGAACCATTCCAACATATAGAAATTGTTCCAAAACCAAATCTAACAATAACAACACATCACCCCATAATCACCCATTGCACTTTGTTTTGTAATTTCACCTCTTTTCTACCTTTTACTTTGGGGATCAATATACATTACAACGTGTTTCCTTCATTGTCCTTTTGCTAGACAACTGTGAGGCTATTTCCCCAAGGTTTTTCAAATTATGTGGGCATTACCTGGTAATCTCATGGATCTCTCAGATCAATCCGTGACACTTCGGATTCTCAACCAGACCACTTAATAATAGTCCAATTATCCAAATTAAAAAAAAAGAAAGGAAGGAAGGGGGGTGTTAGAAGCTATGATGCGCGGATACTTAAAAGTGGGCAACCTATCGTGTCGTATGATGATGTCCGATACTTGACTTTCTACATGTAAAATCCGTGTCCCTACCGTATCCATAGCGTGTCCCTACTGTATCCTTGCCGTATCTGGGCATCATAGGTTAGAACCCTAAAAGGTGATCAATTTGGAGCATCTGTTTATCAGATGAGCACAACACCATCAATAGACCACTGTCCAGAAAATTGGACAGATGAAACAATCACACCAATCCAATAGGAATGGGTCAATATTTTCCATTACATCCCAACTGGCAAATATTTTTTCTCAAACACCCCACTTTCTAAATCCTTCCCAATCACAGATATTTTGCAACCATGGCCAATCCAAGATGTGGGTTACCCCAAAAAAAGGATCAGGAATGTAATTCTGTCATAAACTGATAAAAATACAATAACATCAGATGAGAATTGAAGAACAAGAGGTTATACATAATCAAAGAAGTAAAGCATTCAGGCATGTGCAAAGCAGATAGATTAGCTTACAAAGAACAAACTAACAAAATTAGAGAAGAAGAAGAATCATTAGATGATGAATTCAATCAATCAAACATGATGACTCATATGAATTGCAAACTTTGCTCACTTTGGGGTCGAATTTTTTCTTCAGAGAGAGAGAGAGCGAGAGAGAGTAAAGATTACGGCAGTACGAACGAAGACCCCCCAAGACGCGTTGGTATAGGATGCCTCCAGCCGAACATCTAGGAAAATAACTCGGGCCGCGTGCGTGGTTTCCTTCCATGGTTGGTGCTTATCGCATTGACCTTTGTGGGGCCCACTGCCGACTGTCCATGGCCAAAACTTTTGGAGTCTGGATCAGGATCAGGACTCACTCACTGTTATCATCTACACCACTCTTTTTGCTATATTATTTACTATTTTAAAATATATACAATCTATTCACTTTAAAAATAGTGTGTTTTGATAACTTAGAAAGTATTTTACGACGTCTTGTTTTCTTTAAAAGCCTTAAAAGTAAGGTGTTAGGATAAAATAAAAACTATTTTATAATATCTCGTATTTTTTCTAAAAATCTTAATATGAGAAGATTTTAAGGATGTGCAGTATAAAATAATCCTTTATTAAAAAAATTTTGATAAATACGAATGGAGAGTTTTAATACTATTGGAGAGTTCACTGTAAGTTTTAGCATAATGATTCTTATAACCATGATTACAAATTTATTATGGGGTCTTATAGGCATATCGCGATTACATGGTCCTGGTTAACTATCATATTAGATGGGTCCTAGAGATGTCAAGTTAGGGGGCTTTTATCGTGATTACCAACATTAGGTGAGTTTCATACTACCAAAATTATCCGAGTTTCATACTAATTACCAAGATTGAATTGTGTGATCCGTCGTTAAATGGGTCTCACTATTTGATAGCACTCCTAGTATTAATATGACTACTAACATCAAATGGGTCCCACAGTAATTTCTGATAGATGCATTCATATCAATGATGTCTAGCATTAGATAAGATTTTACAACAGGTGGCCCCACTGGGGAGTTCCACTCCCCATCAGGATTTCTCTAGGTTAAAGCCTAGGGAATCTAGATTGTCTATGTTGAGGGTTTGCTAAGCTTAGAGTGGGGCCCACCTTTTCTGATAATAGCCATTGGATTAGGCCCATTCTCATTAATGATGGTGGTGTTGTCATCTTGATCTCTTATCAAGAGCGAATAAGATGAATGGTTTGAAGAATTTTGACATAACCATACAATTATTTTATGCCCAGATCCAATGAAGATGGAGAGCCCATAAATTCATGATGGGCGTTCATTTGGCATGTTTTCTTTTCATAGTGTGGGCCCCCACCATTGTCCATTGGGAAGCAGATTTTGGTTAGGTATAATGTGGTCTTCGACTGGACAACCATATGTGGGGTCTACATTGAGGTCATGCATGGCAACTAAATTCGCTTTTAATTTTTACGTGGAAAACTCATATTTGACAATTGTAACAAGGGATGGTAAAATAATAACCCTGCGTACTAACTTGACCCGTATTTGACTCTGCTAAACCCAACTCACAATAACATAGATCGTTCATGCGTCAAGTTTTCTTGACTTGCATGGTTGGGTTAGGGTTAACTCATATGACCCTTAAAAAATTAATCTTTTTTATCTGTCGTCCCACTTTCCAAGAGCACATTTGGTAACCAGTAAGGAATCTACAGAGTTGAGAAGTTTTCGCATACCTTGGAATAAGGATTCTTCGCTAAAGATTTGTATAATTTAAGATTTCACATTGATATTGGTTTGTATAGACTATCTAACATAAAACTAAGAAAATAGATGAAGATGCGCAAATCCACAAAAATGAGGATTGGAAAATCTTATGAGAAAGTTTTTGGATTGGAAAATCCTCAAACTGAGAATTTTCATTGGTCCCAAACCATCGAGGATTTACAATTGCATAACGTGAGTTTTCCCCAAATTTTTGAAAATAAAAAATATTTTCTCCGAGATTTTGGTTGCCAAATATGACCCAAAACTTTCAATGTAAATATATGATTCCATGATTTTAGGATATTTTAGATTTTGGTTTCACAGGCCCTACTCTCCACCAAATGCTTCTTGCATGCCACCACGTTCTTAAAACTGTAATTTTGCAAACTATACGTCTCTCACTGTGTTTTTGATAGCAAGCCATTTCACATACCAATAGAAAAGACAGCCAATTAGATCAGTTTTTCCCTTTGCAAGCTTATCTCCACTTGTTCTTGCAGGTCCTTTTTCTTTCATTCCATGTATGCTTTTTGTTTGATTTTCCTTTTCATGGAAGAAGGATTCTATTGAAAAGAACAAAACATCAAACTATACATCAAGAAAGCAAAACACAAGACAAAAAATACACTCAGTACACCAGTTTGATGAAAAAGAATCATTTGAGGTTCCTTGGTACTTGACATTTGAGAAGAGTTATGATGCAGCCCTGTTCTTGAACTAGCTACCATTAAGATCTAGACTCTCCCTAGCCATAGATGTATAGATAGGGAATGTGATTGTAGAGGTATGAGAGGCTGGGTTCTATTGGAGGCATCTACTTCACTCCTCTGCTGGCTACTGATATTTTCCTTTGATGGAAGGAGGGAGATAGCATCTCAATACTGACCTCTCAAAAAAAAAAAAAAAAAAACCTCAACACTGTAATTAAAACATATGAAAACTTTGAGAGAAAGTGAGCCAACTCAGTTTGCAAGTTGTACGAGTCAGGGCGGGTTGACCCACACCCAGTGCAGGTTGGAGAATTCTAACCCATTTTAAAAATGGGTCGGATATGGGTTCGGGTTCAAAATGTTAGCCTAACTTCGACCCTACCCATTTGGCACCGTAAATTTGTAAATCCTTAAAGATTTGGACTAGTGATCGGACCACTTACTCGATGCGCCAAAACAAAAATCCTGCAAGAGGCTCTCTGAGACTTCTAGTTTACTACTTGGTTTTGTGCCCGTCCACTTGTTTTACCACATATAAGAGAATTTTAGTCATGTTTCATAGTCAAGTCTTTTGAAAAAAATACTTTTGCTTCCCACTGAGTTGTGGAAAATTCACCGTTCGCAATTATAAATCTCTAGTACTTGGGCCATCATATATCTTCGTTTTTTAGGATTCTCCTTTCCAACCCTTCATGGATGTGAAAATTCTCAACTAATAGTGGGATGGAATAAAATCCTCAAATATGTATTTTCTTCATCTGTTATATATTGACGTGAATGATGTACTGAATTCTCATTCCTCAGCTGTATAAATCCTCTACAAGAGAAACCCTACTCTAGGGACGCTGAGAAATACTCAAACCTATAGATTTCTCACTTGTTACCAAACATGGCCAATGAATTACTAAAGTCCGCATTGAAGTTTTCATGAGGATGATATTCAATTATATCTTCGAGCATTGACGAATTTAATAGAATAAGATAGGAAGGTAATTTTAATATTTTGGATCAATCCAAAAAATAAAGGCCCCATGTAGAAAGTCATCTGAAATCTCCATGCGATATCAGCGTGCGATTAGTTTTTATTCAAAGAGATGGCTATGATTTGGCCTTATCCAATATGAAGATATGAAATGGATAGTCAAAATGAAATCTATTGATCATCCATTTCTTGGCATTACTAGCATCATAAAATTGATCTAAAGTTTTGCATATGACTCTCTCGAAAGCCAAATTAAGGTATATTATAACTCTATTGTCATCACATCTATGTTATAGCTTTCTCATCCTATTATAATTCAATTTGACAATTGAAACTCTCAAGACTCCATTTTGGCTATTTTAAAATAAGAAGAGTTCTGCACTGTCTAAATTCTTTAAGCTATTTATAAATTTCTTAGTTTTTTCTGCATTTTATTGCAATATTATTGTGATTTTAATAACATGGTGGCATTCAGTTTGTATTTAGCGCCGAAATAAATTTTAATTATGTGGTTTGTTTTTCCAATGTATGAATGATTAATTTGCCATGATCATTAACTTAATTTTTTTGTTTTGTCTATTTATACAATACATAAGTGTTTAGTATATCAATATATTGGCGTTTAATTTGATTGGAATGGAGAAACAAAATTCGTGTAGCTGACCCAACATAAATGAAATAAGGCTTTGATAATGATGATGATGATTGGCATTTAATTTATAATGTATAGAAATGAAAGGGATTGAAATGAAATTTTGCCTTACTTAAATATGATGGTCAAATCTCCTAACATGTAAGGTGTGCTGATAGAAATTATAAGTTAGGAATTAGGGTTCTCTTAAAATATAAGGTCCATAAGGATATCTTAGCCCTTGACACCATATGCATGAAAATCAGAGTGGGTAGGCTGATAGAATTGTTAAAGATGGAGATTATATTAGGGGCATTTAAAATGTCAGGTCCACATGCTGCAAAGGCCCACAAAGATGCATGTAAATCAAGGTGAGTATGCTAATGGAAATATTAAGATGGGGATAAGGGGCTCTTAAAAATCAGGTGCATGACAAGATCTGAGCACTTGGTTCCATGGGTATGAAAATCAAGGTGGGCATGCTCTTGGAAATGTCGAGGTGGGAATTAGGGGCACTTCAATTATGAGGTCCATGAGAATATCCTAGCCCTTGGTGCCCTCCATGTATGAAAATCAAGGTGGGTAGGCTGATCAAAATATTAACATGGGGATTAGGGGCACTAAAAATATCAGGCTCATGAGAAGATCCATACCCTTTGGGTTAGGTTCTCAAAACTTTTTTTTTTTTTTTTTGCTATTGGAGGGTTCCCAACCCTTTGGGATGGACTAATCCCTCCGGGCCCAGATGGAAGCCGAGTAAATTCCCCTATAGCCCCAGTGTGGTAGTGCAGTTTCAAACCCACAACCTCCGGGAGCAAACCGTGGTCCTAGGCCAACTGAGCTACCCTTTGGGTATAGGTTCTCAAAACTTAATGATCATAAACCTAACAGTGCTTAAAACCTTTGTAGATTGCCATGTACTTGTTGGGCCCTTCATATTATAATCATTTGTATATCCTCATTAAACAAAATATATTTTTTTGTTATTTTTTGCATATTTTTTAATCTATTACATGATTCTTTATTTTATAATTATATATATTTGAAATCTATCATTATTAGGAGCTGAAAAAAAAAACCTTCTATTCTTAAATGAAAATTGAATTTTTTTTTTATTTCTAGCAACATACACCCTGAATTTGTATAAGATTTTTACTTTGTTTTATTACTTTCTATATTCTAATTATATTTTTTAATCTTAACCCTAACAATATTGGTTACTAATTCTATTTTTATTTATTTAATATATATAAACATGCTTGTGCTTTAAGCACAGGTTGGTTAAGCTAGTTTTACATGTTAAACATTTGCAAAATTTATAGTTTTATTGAATATTTCTAATATTTTTTCTTTAAGAAATACCTAAACAATTCAATATATCATACACGAATAGATAATAGAAGCTATACATAGAGGTCTTGGCCTTGACCAATACACAGTCTCAGATCTTGTTTTAAGACAGCTTATAATTGAGTTCGGATCCCCTATTGCATCTTTATAGGCTTGTGTTGCTTGAAATCCTACTGTGGAGCTCACATGAAGCTGTTAATTTTGAATTGCATCCCCGAAGATAATATATACGGACTGTTAATTTTGAATTGCATCCCCTCCAACAACATATCCTCAAATTTCACTTCAATTGAAGTTTGTCCCACCATTAGATTGTGCACATGAATGATAGCGTAATTAGCATAGTCCTAATCCAACGGTGGGACAAAATCCTATTGAAGTGACGTTGGAGGATTTGTTACTGGAGGGGATGAGATTCATGATAAATGGTTCGAATTGTCCCCCATAGTGGAGTTGCAAGCATTTATTACAGCCTGACAGCGAAAACTTCCAACAGACACAGTAGAGGATCCAGACTCCTTATAATTAGTCCGACGTTGCCCACTCAACGAACAACGGCTTTGGGATTTTATTTTGATGGTAAAGTTTTTTTTTTTTTTTTTGACCTTTTGCTTGCTTGGCCTAGTAGCCAATTTTCCTAAATCTGTCTACCTATTGATCAATCCCTAGGCCATATGGTGAGAGCGGGAGTCTTATTAACAGCGACCTTCTTATGTAATTTTTTTTTCTTTATTCGCTTAGTTGGAATACTAGTCAAGAGTGATACCTTCAACTTAAAAAACAAGGATTAATCCATAGTCAAGCTCAACCGTGAATGTGATGGCCATTCAAGTTTCCTTTACACGCAAAAGAAAAATGGTCCAATCAGTCCAAACTCAAAAGTAGAGAGCTAAGGTGCTCATATTAACTTTTGAAATGCTCATTTTAATTTTCGAAACAGAGTCCAAGCTTTGAACTCCCACACTTGCAGGCGTGACTTCATGTCACAAAGAAGAGCAATGAAGCGCCCTTCATTATTGCACTTCACTGGGCCTAAATCAGTTTGTTGGCCCAATTTTTAATTGGACTCAGTATGATTGCTATTAGGCTGGGCCAGACAAACCATTATGGGCTAAGAGATAGTTACGGTCCATTACCAGCGGTTGTGCCAATGGGTCAAACTCTACCCAGTGAGCCCACTGGCATGTGGATATTGCAAACTTTTTTTTTTTTACCCAAGCCAAGGGGGTTGGGACTCAAGAGAGAGCCCACGCATACACATGGGAAGGTAGCTCGTTCAAGTGGGAAGGAGGCCCGTACAAGCGGAAAGAAAGCCCACACAAGTGGAAAAGGAGCCCACACAAGCAAAAAGAAGTGACGAATTTCGGGCAGTCAGGTAAGAACTGATATTCCTCACCACTCGCGTAAAAAGCCATTGTTGTGGATATTGCAAACTTGAGTCGAGCATAAGTAGACACCTGATTAATTTGGGGAATTTGTTGTCTTGGGAAAATGGAGAAAAAGGTTGCCACATTTAGAAGGAATGCCTTGGAAATGTATGCTAGGGACCCATAAACCCATAGAAACAACCCTATATCTTGTTTTGTCCTTTATGTTTCTTCTTTCCAACTGTGGCTATAATTGGAGAACCTTTCATCCAGGAAAGGTTGTTGGCTAAAGCTTAAAAAGCAAAGGAAAGTTGTTTGCTGAAAAGCTAAGGCTGTGGAGGGATTACACCATTTATTTGTATGCATCACTTGCTGCCCACAGATTCCAGGTTTGTCCTCAGTTCCTCCTCTATTTTTATTTCTTTTTGGTAGAACAGTTCCTCCTCTAATTTAATCTATAGATGATGATATAGTTAATTAATGGGAAATGGGTTTTAAGAATGAGTAGTTCCCAATTTCCAATTTAAGTGCAATGAGTGAACCCCACTGAAACTAATACTACTCATTCTTAAAACCCATTTCCCATTAATTATAGTTTCAGTGGGTGGGGTCCACTCATGGCACTTACATTTGGAAATTGGGAACTACTCATTCTTAAAACCCATTTCCCATTAATTAATTATATCATCATCTATAGATTAAATTCCTCTGGACGAATTATCACAAAATGCATATGAAGGGTGAAGGATATAAAGTGGAGATCATGTAGATGCAACCTTGTCTTTTTCAAGATTTGATTTATTCGTATGATGGTTGGGTGTTCGTTTCTCCTTTGTAAACTTGCCATTGAAGGAGGGATTGTTTCATTCTCAATATTAGTTGCAGACCCGGGATTTTCATTTAAGTGGAGCGTACCCAAATAGGTAGTTGGGTTTTGGGAGTGGATCTAGCATTTTCACGTGAGATTTGTGGGGAGGCCAAGAATTTGATGTGGATTTTAGAAGTGGAGCAAAAATATTCATATAGGTTTTGAAAGTGGACCCAAGTCCAATGGGGTGACTGCCCCCAAATGATTGTATGTAGGTCCGCCATGATTGTCATCTATATATGGATCTTTAGTTCTGTTTCTTTAATTTAAACAATTGCTAGGAGTATAATTTAGAAACTCAATGTATGGCAAATGGTATAGAGTAGTTGGGTCCAAATTAGTTTGAGCATTCAGTTTAACAACAATGTAAAAAATAAAAAACAAGTATTAAAATTCATGTTCAATGATCAAAGGTGAGTCTAACTAGATCAACTAAATGAGAATTTATGTTAATTGGTCAATGGAGTGTTCAACTAGATCAACAAATTTCTTTAATGGTTTTGACTGATTTTTTCAAGGTGGTTTGATCTATTTATATTGATATCGAAATTTGGACAATTTTGAAGCACTCCAAATGACACGGTCTTTAAGAAGATGATTTTCAAGTTATGCATGTAGGCTGAGACACAGAGTTCTCACTTCTCACTATTACCAATGTGATAAAGAACTAAAAATGTTTAATAACCTAAAAGTGACATGCAGCAACTGGGCCCATAAATACAATAGATCACTCAAGAGAGATAAAACGAGAAAGCCCTCTGATGAGGTTCCTCAGTCCTTACACTAATTTATTAAATGTAGATTCCTTGATGAACCAATCTGAAATTTATCTAAAGGAAAAAACAAAGGGCTCTCTGAGAAAAGTTAGGCAAGATTCTATTGAGAAAAGAAAGTTGGAATAATAAAATGCGCATGACATTGTAATCACTTGACAAGCCTTCCAAATACCTATCCTTGCATGTGACTTAAGCAAATAATTAATGATTATTTAACTTATTAAATACATTGTATATATAACCCTGAAGGGTAGCGCGGTTGGTTAGGACCACGTCTCAAAAATTGAAGGTTACGGTTTTAAACTCGCGTTCTCTCACTAGGGCTACTTGCCAAGGCAGAAGTATGAGTTATGGGGGAAATAGGAACTTCACGTGCTCGAGGAATAGGCAGTTCTTGAAAAGACCGGACACCCTCTTAAAAATTAAAAAAAAAAAAGGTGTATATCATAGTTAGTATTGGTTTTGGAATTATTTTGTTTATCAGGATTGCACCTTATACGAAATGAAGAAAAAGATATTGAACTCTAGAAACTATTATAGTCTTTTTGTTTGGATTTTTTTTCAAAAAGAAACAAGAATAGTAGATTTTCTTATTCATTTTATTCCCTAAATTGGACATAGGGGCCATTGCTTTTTTTATTTATTTTTTAGATGTGCCTTGTGATTGTTTTGTGTGGATGTACAATGAATGTAGATAAAAACACAAATAACTCATTTGTACGGTGCGGGTGATATTTTAAAAATTCAGTTAAACTTTCTAATGACAACATAGCCTTGTTTATGTTAGAAAATTAAAAAGGTATTTGGATCATGGACAACTGGATAAAATACGTTTTCATTCTAAACTAATTTTATTTTTAGCTTACATTCTTCATTTAATAGTTGTCCTCTCGCATTTTAAAGTTTGATAAAAAAAAAAAACTACAGAAATAACCAATTAAATAAAAAGGACAAAGAGATAAGGGGATGGAGAAAATAAAATATATATATATATATATATCCTGATAAAATCATGAACAACTTTACTTTTTGTGCTTTTTTTAAAATAAACTGCATTTATTTTAAAAAAAATTAAAAAACAAAGATAGCCAACCTAGAAAAAATCAATAAGTATGGCCATAGCATTGTAGAGGCTTTACTAATGGAGTTAAGTGGAGTAAAGGTTATTTTCAAGAAATAATAAAATGTAAGTGGATTATGATGGTATTTTATTTTTAGTTGTTTGTGATGGAATCTTTTTTACTTTTTTATTGAAAAGTGGAGTTTTTTTGTCTTTTAGTGGAGAAATGATGGTACTTTTTTACTTTTTTTGAAAAAATATGGGGAAAATTTTGAATTAAAGGTACTTTTGGTGGGAATTTTTTTTTTAGAAATGGGGCTTTACTTTGCTTAACTCTAATAGTAGAATTGCCAAACAAGAGAAAAGCTCATCGATAGACTAGATACATTCTTATACAAGGGTAGGCTATGTATATGCATGATTTGACTGTGCCACACTAAATTTATAATTGTTCCTTCCATTCCGACTAACCTAAATTATTGACATGAATGCAAGTTGCCCCCACAACCATGCTTACAATTTTAAGCTACAACCTATTGTTCTTTCCTTTTATTACATCGACCACTAATTAATGGGGCAAGGCTAAATATTGTACCCAACTAAAATCTCAAAATCTCTTATATTTGGTAAGGTCATTGGACTCGATAGTCGTTGCCCTTATCCTGTTTTAGAACAAATGTAAACAAGTTTATTGTTCCGGAAGTTGCAAGGGATGGGCCCTTGACATGGACAAAATCAATGGATTGAGTAAAAGTGCAGCTTGAGTCAAGTCAAGCCCGAGCCTGCTTGGATTGTTTAGCTTACATTAAAACCCATTTCAAAGTAGGCATGCATTGCTTGGGCTTTTGGGCTAGGGTTGAATTTTAAATCTAGTTTTTAACAATGGACCTCATGTTCCAAAACCTTATTCCCATTTTGCAATGTATTATCAAATTCATTTTTGATTATTTTAAACGGTTACCATCATTTTCAACAAATAGTACCAGAAAAGATACTTTATGAAAGCCTCAATAACGTCATGTTTGATAAAGCCTCTCTCTTAAAAATTAAACACACATCCTCTTTAATCAATCTTCTCAATCAAGTTATCTACTCACAAAAGCTTTTTCTTCTCCATTTCCACTCAATGAAATATCCCTCCTTGAGGAACAAGGCAAGATAGAACACTATTTAAAGGAAGCTTCTTACCAAGCCAGGTCAAAAGGAGGAGCAAGATTTTCTTGGACAATTGACCTCCTTTCCTTGTGTTTATCCTCCTCAGGTATATTGTTGTGCCTCTCTCTCTCTCTCTCATCCGAGGAATGCCATGGTTTGTGATAAAAACTCGGAAAGTAGTATTGTATGTGAGAATTTTATATGTTGTGTTTTTTTAGAGGTTTTGTATATATATAGGCATATGAGGTTTTAGTATTTATAAATAAGTCCCTGCCTTTTTTATTTAATACCTTTCATGTCCCCAAAATCAATGTTCCTAACGAAAATGGACAGCCACATACATATTTGTGTTGGATTTTTATATAAATGACAGTTTTGACCTTACATTCATTAAACAAAAATGAGTGTATCATTATTTACAAAAATACCATTATTTTATCTTAAGTCCCAATAGTTTCTCTCAATAACTTTCTCACACACATGACCAGAGGTTGACCCATATACAAGGGCCTGAGGACTGGAGCCCCCACTCATATCCGATAAAAGTTTAAACTTCAGACCACGCCGGCCCCTCCCCTCGGAAATTCTAAAAATTAATATGTTTTTTTTTTTATCTTTGCCCATTCCCTCAATATTTCTTTTACACAGAGCCAAGCAACCCCCCCGCCCCGTAAATTCTAAAAATTAATATTTTTTTTTTACATTTGCCTGTTCCTCCAATATTTCTTTTAGACCCCCTGCACATGAAGCAGAATAATGTATTTTGCAACTTTCATAAATCCAATGGTGGGTCATGTATGAATTGGTTAAATCGTAACCAATTATAAGTAACGGTGTTGATTTGCGTCATGATCAATTTGAATTTAATGAAATGAGCCATATATTGATAAGAAAAAATGAATTTGTGTATAGTTATTCTCTCCCACTAAATGTAATTTTTAATGTTACAGGCTTTATAAAAGAATTTGAGCCCAAGCTTTTGAAACTATGCATATAAGGATAAAAGAGATGGATAAAAATATCATTTCGCTGTAAAAACCTATGGTGGTTGGAAGACTATTGGTTTTAGTGACAAGGAAGGTATTAAACTAAAAATGCAAGGGCCTATTTGTAAATACTAAAATCTCAAGAGCCTATTTACAAATCCTACAAACCCTAGGGGGTATATACAAAAAGCTCTTTTTTATAACCAGTTTTCCTTATTGATGCTAAAGTGATGATAATGTATGACCTCAGATTAATGGTACAAGTATTTACCTATACATCTAATATGTCATGACCTAAAGGAAAAAAAAAAACCGTCTGACCAACCAAACCGAATCCAACTGATGATTAATAATTGTGTTTCACGGTTTCGATTATACTTACGATTATTAAAATCGAAAAATCATGATTCTCAGTTCGGTTTCAATTTTTAGTCTCGACTCACGGTTATTAATCGAACCGAATCGTAACATACGATTCAGTTATCCGTTTCCCAAAACACACGATTAACCGAACTGTTACACCGAAATATAAAAGAAAAAAAAAAGAAAAGAAAAAGAAAGGGGGTATTGTGTGATTTTATAAATTAAATAACCCCTTTTAACTTTTGAGCCTTAATCGTTGGAACAAAAAAAAAAAGAAAAAAGGAAAAAGTGAATGATCAATGATGTATTTGCTGGAAAAATACACTTTATTATTTTATTTGTCTATGTGAACATTTTAATGCTACTTTTGTATTTTGAAATTATGTAATTTGTTATATAGGACATTTGGTTTTGACTTTTGAACAAGTATTTTTCATTCTGAAAAAAATATAAATATGTAATTTAAGTAACAATTAACCATCTAATACGATTAATTGCGGTTCGGTTTTTTAGGGTATGATTATAATTTTTAAAAACTGAAAACTGTAAAATACGGTTCGGTTAACAATTTTTCAAAAACACACTGTTAACTGAACCGTTATACCCTTATGTATAATCATCTCCCCCCCTCCCTCTAACTTCCATCATATATATGTGTGTGTGTGTGTCTGTATGTATATATGTATATACATACATACATATATCTAAAGCGAAATGAATCCAATTGAGAAATTAGCCCGATTGTGTCCATTTGATTTTGACCACTATAAATTTACTTTGACAGCCACTTTACTTTTGCTAGACTGATTGCAACCCCACTCTTTTTATTTTTCACGCATTTTATTTTTAACTCTAATGTAACTGCTCCATCTTCTTGTTGCTCCCTATAGGATCTTACACCCCATTAAACTACTACTTATCTCAAAACCAATTGGTGTTAGGAAACGACACAACAATGATTTTATGATGAGGGCGAGGGCTCGACCACAATTATGACCACTCAGGAGCGATGGTGGACGTTGACCTCAACACTCCCCCATCGTATTTTCTTTTTCTTGGTATAGAGATGTTGTTTAGTAATCTTCTTTAGGGCTTCTTTTGTACTTGCCCTTCACCAAGTATGCGAATATTTTCTATTTTGTTATATTCTCCTCTTTTTTAAATAAATATCTAATTTTGGGCATTTGTATCTTTTTTCTTTTGTTTTACTACATCTGGTTTGATGAAAATCAATGAATTTTAGATCCAAGAACCTGGTTTGATAAAAATGCTACATCTGATGTTTTATCTCCAATATTCTTTTTGCTGCCCCATCATATTTTCTTTTTCCTTGTTTAGAGATGTTGTTTGGTAATCTTCTTTAGGATTTCTTTTGGATCTGCCCTTCACCAGTTATGCCAATATTTTCAATTTTGTTGTATTCTTCTCTCTTTTTTAAATTGAAGACCTAGTTTTTAGCATTTGTATCTTTCTTATAACTTCATGTAACAGGCCTATATTTCATATCTTGGTTTGTGTTTGTTTTAAGGCATTTCACTATTTTTCAGTCAAGAAAGTCAATATGGGTCTTATAATCGTTTTTTGCATCTTCAATTGTGTTTATTTTTTAAATGCTAAATGCAATTTGGTTTTGAGAATTCTAGGTCCTTCCTATCTTTGATGTGTCCACTTTACATCAAGTCAGTTCATTTAGAGGGTTAGAGTCTTAAAATTTTTAATGGTCCTTGAATCCAAGATGATGAGAGGTTGGGTTAGTGGGATGAAAAATGAGATGTGCATGGCATTTAGAAGGTGGGTACTTTTGTAGTTTTTTTATTTGTTTAGGATTTTGAATGGTTCTTTTTTAAGGTGCTGTTAATCAATATTCCTATTTGTCATGGGTTTTTTTTATATCGGGTCCATTATGTGGAGGTATGATAATCAGTTTTTATTTTACCAAAAAAATTATAATCAGTTTTTTGACAGAGGGCTGTCATTGTCTAATTGTTGTTCCTTTTTTGAGAGACCTCTTTAACTCTCCAACCCGATGATGTGGACAACGTTTCATTATCTTTCTCATAGAAGGACTCGCTAAATTTGGCTCTCGATTCCCTTCTAAACAATTAGTTTGAATTAGATAATAGCAAAATATGCCCGCACCTAACACTAACAATATAATTTATAATATTAAAAACAACAAAGTTTTAAATAATACTTTATCTAAATTATATTGAGATGGAAAAAATTTACAATGAAAATTAAAACCTATAATAGTAACAAGAAAATAGTTAATTAATTTCAAAATTAGAACACTTTAATTTGTTTGAAAATAATTGAGTATTTTACTTTATACATTCTTTTTTAAACGTGAAAATCCTCGTATTTCACTCACTCGCAAAAAGTTGATGATGTTGATTATCTCTCTCTTTCACTCCATGACTCATCTTTCTTTTGATGTTGTTGTGCCTCCCTCTCTCTCTTTTTTTTAACAACATAGAGGGGCTCGAATGAATGTACACACTCGTGTCCCTAACTAACTGAATTACAACTAAGGGGCATGTCATTTGTTTCTCTGTCGTCCCTTTTCTCTTGATGTTATATATGAGAAATGATAGAGTTTCTAATGAAAATCAAAGAGAGGAGCATTTGTTTTCGCCACTAAAGTACCACCGGTCCTCCCCTCAAAATGAAGAAAATGGGTAAAAGAGTTGAGTTGGACATGGTTTAAAATGTATATCGTTTAGGGTTTCTCGTTTTTGAAATATAAAAATTTTTAGGGCGGTTAAATCAAATGCTAAAATAATTTGATGGGGCTACGCCTTTGCATGACCATACTAAAAAAAAAAAAGACCTTTCCATCCCTCCAAATCCCAATGATAAAAATGATCTAGGTGGAGCTCATGAGTTTTTTATCTAGGTGGACCTCATGAATTGTACAACTTATGCACACTACATAGTCTGTTTTATACATGCAGACTACTTTATCTTCCACTTTGTAATCCTCTTATTCCCTTGACCTCGACTAATAACTTATTATTTGAAATCAATTTCAACTTATGCACATGCAACCAAGGCTGAAAAACTCGTGACTCGAACTTAGACTCGACTCGTCTAGCTCTACAATATCAACTCAGAGAGTCAACTAAAAGACTAATAAGAAGTGTCATTTAAAAATATATATATATATATAAAAATAAATCAAATACTTAGAAAAACCGTGAAAGCACATGCATCAAATGTACAAGATTAAATATAAGCCTCAAATTACATTTCAATCAATCATTTTCAAAACTGCTAATTTCAAACCTCAAGCATAAAATAATTTATACTTAGACTCCACCGAATTTCCATTGTATCTTACTCGGCCTTTCGTCAAAACAAAGTGACTCGGCAGAATCAAGAGTCAACCCGCCAAGTTTTCCTTCCTTCCGGGCCCACCCAAGAGTTTTTTCCACTTTAACCCCAGGAATCAACCAAAGGTCCCAAGTGGTGGGGTCCTCAAAGAGAGAGAGAGAGAGAGAGAGAGTCCCATACAAAGATATAAAAAAACCACCATTGCTGCCATCAGCATCAGCATCAGATCATGGTTTTCCCTCTTAACGCTACAAATCCTTGACGCAATCTTCTTCTCCTAAACACAAAACCCCATTTCTTTTCTCTCTCTATCTCTCTCGCCTTTTCCCCTTCTCTTTCCCTCACTTCCCCTCACTCTCCTTCTCTCTCTATACATACATGTCTCCGAATCGAAACCCTAATTAGGGCCAAGCCATGCCGTATTCGACCCCAAAATCCATGATAGAGATGTGATTCCAAGGAGCGATTACGTCCAATCTGAAATCGAACAACAGAAGATCTCAAAATCACTTCTTTTTTTTTTTTCTCCCCCTTCGATTTGGCGCTCTCAAATCGAGGATTTTTGCATATGAAAGACCGTTTGGATCGCACGAAAGTAGTGCTGCGGCACTTGCCGCCTGCGATTTCGCAGTCCGTGCTCATGGAGCAGATCGATGCTCGCTTTGGCGGACGCTACAATTGGTTCTGCTTTCGCCCCGGAAAGAACAGGTTAGGGTTTTCGTTTAATCCCTCTTTTTTCGTTTCCCCCACTTCTAATCGTTTCTGATTCTCTGCTGCTTGTTGGATGATTGCTTTGTTTTTCAGAATCTTGGTGTGGTAGGCGTCGTCGGTTTTGTATTTTTTTGTTTGATTGTTTGATATGATATGATCTTGTTCGTGAGAATTAGGTTAGGTTTTGATGTAAAAATTTGCGTTAGTAGAAGATTTAGTCTAGGGTTTTAGGGATTAATGGCCCCTTCATGATCATAGATATAGTAATCAATTGATGTAGGAAGAGTGGGCATTTTTAATTCTTTCAACATGATCCTTTTTGTGAAGTACGTGTTCCCAAAGTAAGAAAAAAAGAAGTTGTGTGTTTGACAATCATAGTGTTCAATTTGAAGCAGGAAGGGGAGGCTTTTCTTATTTTTATCAACTTGATCTCGTGGAACTGGAAACGAACAAACACGAACCTTTTAGTGAAGAAGGCATGTGTCTGGTGAAAGTCTTGATAGCTAGCTCTTGTTGGAAACAATGTGGATTTGGACATGTAGGTGTTCTATTATGAAATGCGAATTGAAATTTACAGTGAGCTTACCATTTTTCACCCCATGATGAAGTATGTCTAATGTTTCTTTTGTTATTTTTTTCTGGTGATTCAAGAGAGAAATCAAAGCTAGGAGTCATGTGGGTGTATTCTGCTTTTTTGTCTGAGATTGTATACTTGGGAATGTTAAACCAATGTGGGATGCTGGTTAAGTTAGATATAATATGCTCCAGAACTTGGATGATGGTGTGTGTTGTGGAGTCTAGGCAATTCTTCAGGGTTATTATGTGGATAATTTGAGTTGTTCTACTTGGTCAGTGTTATACAAATGGAAGTAGAAATAATTAGGTTTCTTAGAGTCTCATAGATATCAGGATCACTTACCCTGTCTTTGTTGGGTATTATGTCTTTATCGAATTTTGGTGTTTTGCCCCTTCAAAGAAGAATACAACATGGATGAGGACCGTCTTCCATGATCCATCTTCTGGGTTTGTGATACTCCATCATTCGCGGGATAATGTTTGCTTATTTTGAGTTCGTTTAATATGCATTGTTCCATATCTTAATTCCTAGGTGGATTCACGGAGTAATTTGGTTTGTGATGATCCTATTTATCTTCTTTGATGTGGATTGTGCTAAATAGGAGCATCCAGACTGCATCAATTGGCATTAGAATTGAAGATTCAATTACGACAGACAACCTGCCGAGGTTTCACAACTGCAATACTTATTGATGGCCTTTGCTAGATGATCAAAGCGATGATGACCATGGTCCACAAGACTTGGAAATGGAAGAGTTAGAGAAACAAAAACAAGAAATGTTTGCAAAGGCATAAACTATTACTTATCAATTTTCCGATTTGAGTGCGTTTGTTATTATTCATCACATGATAGCATATCATGAAATTGCTAACATTATGGTAAACCTTTTTCAATTTATGCGACACTACGGGCATGTTCAAAAGGGGTGAATGAATAATGGAAGTTCAGATTGTATTACCATTTTAATTTTTAAATCTGGTGCCAACAACATATTGGTCGATGTGACATCAACATAAGAAAATAAAATTAGAATTCTTGAATATCATGGTAGCATGAAGGGTATCTTGATACCATCAAGAATATCTTGATTATAAGGATTTCCCAAAGAAGGTGAAGTTAATTGCTATTAAGTCGAAAGGAAGGGCAATGGATGTTGGAAACAATTAAAAGCACTTGGAAAATCGAGGAAGGCACAAAATTAAAATCCGGATTATGATGGTAGGCCACATGAAGAATGCCTTCCCGTAAATTACTAGGTTGTATTTTAGCTATTTTTCCACAATAGGCATGGTGAAAGAAGTGATAAGATTACGAATTTCATCTCTTGGTGGCTAATCTCACGCAGAGTAAAATTACTAGTGAGCTCTTTGGAGAGTTTAGCATCACCGTTTGTCAATTCACTTGTTGTCCATGAGCTTTGGGATGTGTATGAAGCATATTAACGGGCCTTAGTTGTGGAGAAACAACAAAGAAAAAATGAAAATTGGCATACATTACTTTGGGCAAACTTTGTAGATGTTCGTGTGAAGTGAGAAGATGAGACTGTAGACCATGCTAATAATGATTTTGTTTGAAAGAAAGGAAAGCAGTGTTGCAACTTGGATCAGGCTGAACCAATTCTTGGCCAGTTTGGGCTTGGCTCAGAAAAAAAGTTCAACCTAGTAACCAGTTGGAATACACATGGGCCTCGACACAACTGGAATCAACTTGAGCCCAACCCTCATTATCTAAAAGAATACATGGTTCTCTTTCTTATTTATGTACATGCAAAACCAAGAAGCTTCCTTTATTATGTGGAAATCAAAGGCCCTTGTAGTTTTTTCATGGAGATTCTGTCTCAAATTGCAAAAATCTAAGACTATAGCATCTTTTATTATTGATGATGGGGAAGGTGAGATTCAGTTTTCATGGATTGAGAACTTTGCCGCTTGAATGTCATTGTGGCTTCCATATACTCTCTATGCTCTAATTCTCTCTATCATCTCTCAACTTTTCTTCCCTTGCTTACAATGGGGTCTTGTGGTAATTTGCAATTTTGGGGATTTTTTTTCTGGAAACCTTGGAGATTTTTGCCAATGTTGGGGACCAAAGTTTTTGGGCAAATTTGGTGCTTTTGTTTGTAATAGAAAAAATTCCCTTTCTAGAAGTTGCATTTATTTTGAGCTCTTCATTTCATCTGTAATTGACTTTATTTCTCCAAATATTATATAAATAGAAGTCTCCATTTGCTATTTGATTTTTTCTTTTCATGCATCCATTTTGTGATTCCTTCAATACATGTCCGTTGGCACTTGGCAGAACCTCCATTTTCAATTTTTAATGTGCAGTTAGTTTTTTTTTTGGATCATTTGTCATTATTTGGTGTGAAAATTTGGAGGCCTTCATGATATAGTTTGAGAATCTTGGGTTTTTGCATTTAAGATTTTGTTTGGTGTAGGTATTTTGGTAATTATTTATTTATTTGGGGTTTTTGCAGATTTGGAGCAATTGGTTTGTCTAATGAACTCAGGGGGTGATATTTTTAAATTTCTTTTGATTTTTGTGTTCAGTACAATTATGAGATGGCTAGCACTTCGTCGTTACCTTCTATGGCAACTAGGGATTGAATTTTCAGGTTGCTCAGGTCAAGCTCAAGTTGTAAAATGTATAGTTTTGTCGGCTTTGGTTGAAATTCGGATTTGGATCGGGTTGAGGGTAGTGTAGACTCAGGTTGGGGCTTGTTCCGTGTTTTAGGTGTAATGAGTTAGGCCATGTTTCATCTGAATGTTAGAAGCATCTGGTGAATATTTTGGGAAATTCTAGTGGATGTGGTGACTTTAAGGGGCCGGAGCATAGTAAAGACGAAAAGGCAGTTTATGACACCAATCTGAATGAATATGATGCTACAAAGCAAATTTCCTTATATTGGGAAATTCTAGCGGATGTGGTGACGTTGTTGGGTTATTTGAAACACTTGGTGGATGGATATTAGATTCTTCTTGGTCTCTGGGGTTTTAGGAGCATCATCAAAGCAAATTTCCTTATATTGCTGATTGGTGCGTGGGAGACTTGTAATATGGTATCATTTTCATTGGACATAAAGGTAGACTCGTCTTGTGCTGTGAGGTGGCCAAAGAACACGTGGCCCACTCCTTGGATGATTGGTTTGTGATTGGATGAATTGTAGAATATATTTGTTGAGGGTGGGGGTGCCGTTCTCCCCTATCCCGAGAGCAGCCAATGCTGTGGTTGATTCTCTAGCCTAGGATAGTATCGTGCGGCAGGGCTTGTTCCTAGATTTGTGATTACTGTTTTGCATTTTTCTTATTTGCCCTTTGTAATTTTGTCTCCATTTTTGTTTGCTCATGGGTTGTTCTTGTTGCCTACCTCAGGGAATGGCACCCTTCATTTTCAATTGTACTTTCCATTCCTTTCAATAAAATCACTCTTTACTTTAAAAAAAGGGGAAAAATATGAATCGAGAATGATTGAACCATCTCATGTGGCATGAATTCCTTGTCATTTTCAAGACTTTGCTGTCAGAAAAAGTTGAGAATGAAGATTGGTTCCAATCGAACATTTTCCCCATGAGGTGCATTGTTTAAGGCGAGGTATGTTTGTTCAGTGAGATAGTTTACAACAATAGTTGTGAGATCATCATACCTCCTAAGGACACTGTGATGTCCTATGGATGCATGCCTCATTTTAGTTTGTTAACCTTGGGATTTGATTGTAAATGAAGCAAAATGGGTGGACGAGAGCCATAGTTATCAGAATACTACGATTCGTATCCCGAATCTAAAGAAAAATGGTTTGTATCCATGCAATGAATCCCATTTACAGATGAATCTTAGGATTCAAGTATGAATCATACGATTCAATACTTGTTTCATCGAATCTTAGTATCTTACTATTCAACCGATTCGGCTAAGCGGGAATAACTGCAACCAATTAGTTAATATTAGTATTTTTCTCTTTCTTTATTTAATATTAGTATTTTTCTCTTTCTTTATTCTTTCTTTCTTTTAGCGCTTTTATTTTTAAAAGGTTATTTAGTAGTTACGAAATCTCCAAGACTTTTTTGTGGCTTTGATAAGTGATGCAGCGTAGATCTCATGGCCAGATGTGTAGGGCCCACTTAGATTTAGGATATGTTATTAACTAATTATGTCATTAGTTTCTGATTTTATTTAAAGAATTCTATTTAGGATTAGATTTCCAATTTATTTAGTTTCCTAGTTTAATTAGGTTTCTTAGGGCTTAACAACCTGTTTGGGAAAGGGGGAATAAGTGGGGGGGAGGAAAGAGGGGAGTGTGTTTGGGAAGGGGGGGGAGGAAAATGAGAGGGGGGGAAGAGGGGGGAAAGTGAGGGAGAAAGAGGGGAAAGGGGAGGAAAGTACAAAATTACCCTTTTATGTCCAATTGAAATTTTTTCAAAAGTAGGTAAAATAGTCTTTTTCTCCCTACCTCACAAACAAACAAAATTATACTTTTTCCCTTCCCTTCCCCTACTTTTTCACTTCCCAAACAAGAGGAGGGAAAATTATTTTTCCCTCCCCTCCCCTTCATTTTCCTTCCCCCTCAAATTTTCCCTCCCCTCCCCTCCCCTCCTCCCTTCCCAAACACAGCGTGAGTCTTCTTTTGCTATTTATATGGCATTGCACAAGATTATTTTCAAAGAATTGATTAATGAAATTGGGTTTTCCCATTAAGGTGCGTCCTCGTTTATTGTCTCTTCGGAGATTGATTGTGTCTTCGGACATGTGCTTCAGTACCCATTGTGCTTTTAGCACTTCCCACGCAAGCCCTAACCTCAGGGCTTGCATGAATTGTTATCAGAGCCGAACAATCCCTCGATCGATCGGCGTGTTACCCCTTATCCGACACGCCCCGTTACTAACCTGTCCTTGCAATTCCATCTCCATCTCCCAGAACCCACTGCCAGATCCAATCCCCCATCAAATCACTTTTCCAATTCCCGGTCGGTAGAATCCCACCACCATCCCCAAAAACCTAGAATCCCAAGCCCAAACCCACTTGTCCGTAACCATCTCCATCCCCAACCCTTGCACAGCCCAGAACACTTGCAGCACAAAAAAAAAACCCTTTTCCCATCCCCGTCAATCCAAACCTATCCCTTTTCAAAACATCCCCACCACCTTTGAAACCCATCTCCCATTCCCTGAAAACCACGAGCCGTTCATCAGACCCTAGCCCAGAGAGAACCAAAATAAATAAAAAAAAGCGCAAAAGGAGGAAGAAGAAGAATAGAAAAGCAAAGAAGACGAGAGAAAGAAGGAAGCGTACCCTACACCACCGTCGTCCCACACCAGCAGTGCCTTCGCCAGACTCCTCCATCGTTGAAAGTTGCCGTGCTCTAGAGCCATTGTCGTTGTCGTGGCCTTCGGCTTCTTTTCTTCAACGAGGCAGTAAACGTAAAAAGAAGAAAGAAGGGTTTCAGCCCTTTGTTTCTGCGCACAGAACACGAGGAGCAACAAAGGGCCCTCAATTGGGCCTGGTTTCTAGTTTGGGTCAGTTCCGACCCACTTCTTGTTCGGCCCAGCCAACACCACCTGTAATATCAGCAGAGAAGTCAAGGACCCAGATTTGTCCAAGATCAACAGTCGAATCTTCTTTTCTCGATATTGAGCACATCCACTGTTAGATTTCTAATTCGTCTTCGCCGGTGTATCTATAGTGAGCAGATCTACAATTAAGGTGAGTCCATTTTCCAGTCAAGATGAAATTCCATATCAGTAGATTTTACGATAATCTTCAAAGACTGAAATATGCGACTAAGTATGGAATATGGTATTGTAAGAATGAAGTCTATTTTCGGTCCTTTCTTGATTTGAGACAAGGAGAATTGTTTGTTCTTGACTATGGTGACATGTTTTCATGGCTCCAAGACAAGTGTGGATTAGAAGATGATGAAGAACATGATTTTGTAAGTTTTGCAAGAGGCTTGAGACCAGACATAGTGGAAAGAATGTGTGACTGCAAGACCATTCATGAGGCATATTGGGAAGCAATTCGTGTAGAGCGGCTGCTTAAAAGGTCTCATATAGTGGAAGTTACTCCTCAAGAAGAAAGTCGTCTCAGGTAACAGACCGTGTTGAGGAGCCAATGCTAGCGGATATGCAGACCGATCAGCCAGAGTTTGACGCAGAAGATTCCATATCTACAGTTGGCCTTGAAATTTCTCCTGAGTACTAATAATCTTGAAGTGCAAATACCAAGTGATGAAGAGCAAGTTCTTGATATTCCCCCACATTGATTTTGTCTTTGGGGATCAACAATATCAACTGGGAGATGACTAGTGGATAGTCAGAGATTATGATTTGTTAGTGCATGTTTCGCAAGTAAGGCATCCAACGATTCAATTGCGTAACAACACAAATTTCAGCCATCAAAAGCAGTCATGCATGAAGCTGTATATGGAAGCTGCAGATGGACCAACAAATCGAAAATTCCTCAAGTCTTCATATTGATCTTTGATCTAGGTGGACATTTTCCAAATTCGAGGTCGAGTTCTTTTCCAAGTGGGGGAGAATGATGCAGCGTAGACCTCATGGCCACGTGTGTAGGGCCCATTTAGATTTAGGATATGTTATTAACTAATTAATTCATTAGTTTTTTATTTTATTTAAAGAATTCTATTTAGGATTAGATTTCCAATTTATTTAGTTTCATAGTTTAATTAGGTTTCTTAGGGCTTAAGTCTTCTTTTGCTATTTATATGGCATTGCACAAGATTATTTTCAGAGAGTTGATTAATGAAATTGAGTTTTCCCATTGAGGTGCGTCCTCGTTTATTGTCTCTTCGGAGATTGATTGTGTCTTCGGACACGTGGTTTGGCACCCATTGTGCTTTTAACACTTCCCACGTAAGCCCTAACCCTAGGGTCTGCATCAATAAGGTTTTGAAGATAAATAAAGGACATGCATTCAATTAAGCATTCGACTGTAAGTGCTTTTCTACATCTTCATTTTTTAATATATATATATTTTTCATGAGCACTTTCTTAAATTCAAGAGATATCTTACCGTGTAAGATTGATGGTTTAGATTATATTTTTATTTCTATATTTTGATTTAAAGACAATAAAAAAAGTTATATTGATACTTTAAACTTATTTAACTATTTACACATCGTTTATTTCATATATATTAATATATGTCACAATGTTCTTGATACGATTGTATGATAGACTTGTTATTGTATTTATACGGTTAGACTATAAATGGAAAAATTGATGGTTATAAATCATTATTTTTTCCTTTCCTTTTAATTTTTAATTATTTTTTATTTTTACTAGAAAAATAAAAATCCTACGATTAACGATTCGATTCATGGGTATGACCAATTTGCAATACTATTCCGATTTTGAAAACTATGACGAGAGATTTTTTTTTTTTGAGAAAACAACTATATAATTACCTGATTACCATGAGGGAATGCAAATCCAGAACAAAGGGTCTTAGGTAAAGGTTGATGGACTTCGCTTTTCAGTAGAGACTCATTGGACAAAGTGGATAATAAACTTTGTTTTGGAGAGTCATGGGCCGAGGATATACTTATTAATTCTTTTTATCAAGGGAATTGAATTACTAATGAGAAGAAGTTTATCATTTGTTCTGTCTAATTTCTTGTGTTACTTGTTTTTATTTTACTGATTGGCAAAGGTGAATTCATTAACATGGAGAAATAGTTTCATATGGAAAGGACTAACTATTTTGTATAAGAGTTGTATAATGTATATATGTGCAAATGTAGAATACTTTTTATAGTTATCCCTTGAAGCATATTGAATCCATGTTAACTACCCCTTTGGCAAGAAGGCCTGCCTGCTTCTTTGCCTCTCTATAGACTTGTGAGAACATCATCATCATTGAAGGAGCTAGCCCAGCCGCTCTCAGATCAAAAGCTAACCTGCATGGATGTTCCTCTGTCTTTGACGTTCATCCGAGTGCATTCTTTGAATCACTTCCAACAATTAGTAATAGATTAGAGAACATATCTCTTGTAATTATGAGAGCTTGTTGAAGTACATTTTTCCCTAGGTCAAATCTTTGGTTCACAACGGCACCAAGAAGGATGAGATGACATTTCCCTTACAGGTTCTCACCAGCCATCCAATGTGTACTTGCTCTGGCTGGCTTCAAATCTGTGGCATTGTCGATGTTGAATTTTTATTTGCCCTCCTTTGGTGGAGTCTTCCTTTTTTTTTTTTGTTGGCACCATATCTTTAATTCATGAGTTGATGATTTCAACCGAAGGTTTCAACCATCAAGCTAGGCTATAGATCTGCTTGGCGTGAGTCTGTTTTGCTATCTTTTCGTTTCTATGATTTTCCCCTCTTCCCAAGTTGCAACTTACTTTAAACCTCTATTAATTTTTTTATCTAAAATTTTGCGTTTTCTTTACCATCGACAAAAGTAATGCTTGTAATGACATCGTCAATCAGATCATTCTCTATTTTGAGAAAGTACGGGAATAACATGATACTTACCATATCAACGACACCAGTCAACTTTGCTTCAATATTTTGCCGTTCACAAGTTTATCACATTGGTTGATATGTGTTGACATAGTTGTGTATAGGCTGATGCGCCCTAATGCACCCAATATAAAGGCCCAATATGGTTGATACGCTCTCATATAACAACCTAAAAACCATATTTCGTGGGGTTTGGAACGAAAAAAGATCAAGAAAGGATTTTTTGAATTTCTAGTGCATGAAATTCAAAGGAGAAAGAACACCAAATTGAATATCTAAATGTTGGTTCGAAGTCAATGCACAACCAATTAGGGATTATCTTTGAGGTAAGAAAAATACTGATAATGGGTGAAATATATTGTTGTTTTTGGTTTTTTTGGATAGGAGTGATATTTGAGTCCCAATTGGTGCAAGTTTGGATCTTAATTTAATAATTTTGATCTTACATGCATTATTTTGATCATTTATGAGTTTTTAGGGGACTTTTGTGAAATATCTAAATAGTAGGTACTACAATGTGCGTACTAACTACTATATATTTAATACTAAATAATGTTGAGGCATAGGAAAAAAAGGAAAAAAACCATCCCATAGGACTCATCTGAGTGCTATGGGACTTGACTCGGGAGTTTTGAAATACTCGCTCTATCCTGCTTGGGGAATGATTTGATGCAGTCCTTGTACATGGCTGAAATGGGGAGCACCAAATCGGTTTATTATTGGAGTTTTTGCTTTCTCAAAATTACTGAAGCTCAAATCAAGAGATTTTCTCTACTATGATTCCTCTATTATTCATTGGGCGTAATGGGAGTCTTTATTTTGAAGTTGTGATAATGCGTAGTCAAAACTTGTGGAGATTTGATTATAAATGTATTTCACAAGAACATTAAGAAAAGTAACTTTTCGCTGGTTTCTCCTCTGTTAAAATGATTATTTGAGACACTGAGGGAGTAGTACCCTTCACTTGAGGCTATTGTCTCTAAAACTTTCTTTCTTCTTTTTACCCCTATGGGCTATGTTAGTGATGCATGCGAGTTCTCTGTGGATTGTGCCATGAAGACGGCTGAAGCATATTTGAGCTAGATAAAGATATCCCATGCCTTCAGAAAACTTCCATATGCCATTAGTTCAGTTTATTTGCTTTGCTGAGAAGTATTAGATAGAATAGGAACTGTTTGATTATTTGACTTAAGGTTTTAACGGCCAAGACTAAAATGCTTATTATTATTTATTTATTTTTGGGTGAGGGACTAAAACATAGACAAATCTCAAAGCAAAATTTTTAATGTATCATATTGTTCCAATCTTGGTAACATTTCATCTCACCATACTATATGATTATAGCTTTTCTTGATTGACTATGATATGATTATAAATTATACATTGCTTGAAAAGGCCATGTCAGCTTGTTTCTATTTTATATATGTTTGAAAAGATCAAAGCAATTTTAGAAATCAAGAAAAGAAAAGAGAGTGGAAGTTTCAATAATTCATCATACAACGGATTTGCTTTTGTGTTTTTCTTCCTCCATACCATTTTAAATTAAAAGAAAGCAGATTTACTTTTGTGAACAAAGCGCATGATAAGAACGTAGATAAACTTTCTGCCGAAAAAATAGAACGTAGATAAACTGTAAAGAAGGGATAAATTCATGAATCCAAGAGGAGATATCACTCAACAAGACCATATTATACAATGAAAATAGTGACATTCTAGACACTGCACTGGCAATATGCGTAGATGGAAACTGAATGTGTGTTATTTTAAAGTTGTTTTATTGCTAAACTTATGAAAGTGTGTTACCATTTCAGCCAGAAGAATCAGCGGCATGCTCAAGCCTATATTGATTTCAAGAGTCCAGAAGATGTAGTTGAGTTTGCTGAGTTCTTCGATGGGCGTGTGTTTGTCAATGAGAAGGGTAATGATCCCTGGTGAATGTGTTCGCCACCATGCAGTTCTCTTTTATTTGTCAGATGCTTATGTTGTTTACGTCAGATGAGATTGTATATTCCTATACTCAGTATTGGTTTTGTCCAAATCACATGGGCAGAATGGATTTTCAAGAAATGTGAGTAATCTATGGTCTCCACATCTCTCATATGTTGTGTGCACTACTAGTGATTGTGGGTGTGGAAGTGGCAGTTTGGAATCTATAATACTGAAAATTTTCTCAGTGGTGAAAACTCATTCATTAAAGGAAGCACTTTTTAGCAACAAAATTCTTGATTTAATGAAATGCAACCAAAGGTTGCTAAGAGGAGAATACCCTTGTCACATATTCCTCCAGAGTAACTTATGATCTGAATTCTGACCTGCAATTAACATTGAATGTCTTTTAGTTTGTCCTTTATATTTATATTTTGGAGATTTAGAAAAAGCCTCCTTTTTAAATAGTAAGTATGCAAATTTTTTGAAGTGTCGAACTACATTCTTCCAGGTGCCCAGTTTAAGACTATTGTTGAATATGCACCATCTCAACGGATTCCGAAGATGTGGTCCAAAAAAGATGGCCGTGAAGGGACAATATTTAAAGGTATGTCTGTTTACTGTTAATATGTCAAAAGTAAAATATTATATGCATTGTGTATATGCTGTCTTTAATGTACTCATTTTTTTTTTAATGATGGGTGGACCTTTTGTTTTGGTCACAACATGTTTTTTTGTTGAATGACTAGATCCTGAGTATTTGGAGTTTCTTGATCATCTTGCAAAGCCTGTTGAGAATCTTCCGAGTGCTGAGATACAATTGGAAAGAAAAGAAGCAGAAGAACGAGCTGGTTAGTTGCAATGCTCACTTACTATATGCACTGACATATTTTACCACTTAGGAAAGGGCATCCAGATGAATTATGTTAAAGGTTACTTATATTGATTATCCAGGTGGACTGAAAGAGAGACTTATTGTTACACCTTTGATGGATTTTGTTCGACAAAAAAGAGCTTCAAAGATTGGGTCTCAGGTACGTGGAAATTCATTTAGTTATGTACCTTTTGAGTTTTATATATACTAGTGGGTTTTTCTCTGTCTTTTTGAGTTTTATATATACTAGTAGAGCCCTGCACGTGCACCGAACACAGTTTTACTAAGAAAATCTTAAAAAAATAAAGTTCTTAAAAAATTTAGTAGAAGCTTCAATACATTTAAAAATCAAATTTCAACAGAAAATGAGTGATTGTAAATTACAAGGACCGTGCAATGTCCAAATAAAGTTGACACTACTTTTTTCCTATACATTTGAAAACAATAAAACAATGATATAGTGAGAAACATGAAATCTCAAAAGACAATCGATATGGAATTTATATAACTTTTTGAGGATATAAATCACATATTTCTAGTTATTTTATCATGAATGTGTACAAAGAAATTTAAATTTACTTTATTTAACCTGTCAGGTCAATTTATCAGTTTCCTGGTAGGTTTGACGTGCTAAAGTTGGAGTCCAGTCGAAAGCATAGTCAAATTGGTAACCTGCAGTTTTATAAAACATAAAAATAAAAACTAAGAACCAGATCTGTTTTAACCAATTACCTTGAACATTATATGTTCACTACAAAATTAGATTCTATTAAGGAAAAAAAAATTAATTATATCATACCTAAGGACATCAGAATAAAAAAACTGAGATGGTGGTTTTAGTCTTAACTTACAAAGAAGAATAATATCTCACACCGACCGTCAAGAATAATGAATTAATCCGGCTTGTCCTCAAGCGACATGGATCAACAATGGTGGAACTATGATATGAACTCTGACGGGCAAGATTTGCATAGCACCTGTTGATCAATATTAGTATTTAACATGTGCTTTGTTTTATTTTATAAGACGGACTACTATCAGGTAAAAAGAGGCAATACCTCTCCAAGAGTCAGCATCTTCTTTTGCTTGATACAAAGTGTTATATTTTATACCTTGTAAGAAAAGGATAATACAAAGTAATAATAGAAATTCAGTTAAATGGAAGCTTACAAATAGAGATATCCATAGGGAAAAAATACCAAAAAACAAAAAAACTACAAATACAAATCTGCCAAAAGAATTGGACCTTCCTCCTAAGAAATACATAAGAATGTAACTCAGGTATTATAGATCAGGTCTTTTACTCTGTTATGTATAGAGGATGGGAGTGCTGATCAAAGTAAGAAAAATTCGAAACGAACAAAGACAAATTGAATTTGTTGCAACTCAGCATCAAATACTTAGTTTAGTTGTTTACATTTAAAACGATCACTTTATTCACCGACTCTGAAGTTAGTAGTAACGCTAGCATAACAAGTAGTTTTTATGAGATTCTCGTTTTCCCTTTAGGAAAGGCATGACGCTTCATTGAAATATATGAAAAGAAGAAGAACAAGAAGAAGAAGAAGCTAGCAATGATGAAAGAAATGAATGTGTTAGAAAATGATCAAAGGTTTTCAATTTAAACCTCATGAGTAAGAGCAATAATAAATAAATATATTTATGCCCTTGAAATGCCCTTTTATAATAAAAAAATTCACAAAAGTTGTATATTAAGAAACTAAAAATTGTACATAACAACAACAATCTTATGATAGCAATCTATAAGACCTACCACTAAATTGCATTTATGGAATTATCTTTAACAATCACTAATATCAAAAGAGAACCAATATTTAGTAGTAGTTATCACATTAGTGATTATTCTTTTGACAGGGGTATAAATCAAGATCAATACAACTATTATGTCAGATTGAAAACTCAATTATTCTAACTAAATAAAATACAAACACATGAAGCAAAAGGGAAAAGAATATTTAAATTTTTTTTCATGGTAACTTTCATTAAAAGAGAAAAAGAAGGGCGGATATAAAAATATTTTAAGTTTGTACATTTCACTTTCTTATTTATGATATTTTGTTAGTTGCTACTTTTTTTTTATAAAAAAAAAAGAAAAAACTAAACATAAAGCAATAATGCAAACGAAGTACTTGTATATATTGGATGTGCTTATAAGTTTTGGAGGTCCTTATATCTTTTTCAAAGGCCATAATAAATAATATACAACTGAAGGAACATCAAATTACAAATATTGAAGGTTAGTGTACAAAAGATTAAAGGGTTAATATTTAAAAAATAATAACAAAGGGTTACATCCGTACAAAGAAAATAATCTCATATCTTTTGGAAACCTCCCGGAGCCCTCTGATGTTCTTAACTCTCAAATTTCAAATACAAATACCACTCAAGTATCTTTAAGTTCCACCAAAAAATAAAAATAAAAATAAATAAATACATAGAAACTATTTACACAATTAGCATTGTTTCAGGTAAAAAAAAGAAAAGAAAAGAAAATGTTAATTCTCTTGTTTGTAGTCAATTTGGTATTTGAATTATAACACAACCCCCAATTGACCACCAGCAACAATAACAAAAGTAGCAAGATAGCTAATATCTTTTGTCGCGACTTTTAAACTGATTTTTAAGCTAATGGCGTAGTATTTAAAGTCCCCACAAAATTGTAAGTATTGAACACCAAAAGGTAGTAAGTAAAATACACTCGATTCCTTTTCTTTTGATCCATTATAAAATACACTATTCATTTTCTTGTTTATTTTCATCCAGTCTTAGTTCATGGTTTATTATTGAAAAAGCACATGGCATGTAAGTTTTCAGAGTTAAAAGGCAGTATGTACATAATGGAGTAAATAGTGTATAGTTAAAATCTTTTTTTTTTCCCACCTTGGCTTAGTTTATTAACCGGGGTGGACAAAATAGTGCCAAGAAAGATTAAAAGAACTTTCTGAATGATAAAATCGGAAATATTTTTCCTTTGGAATGATTCTTTAATAGCACCATATCTCACAATTAATTTTACAGAAGACAAGACAAAAAAAAAAAAAAGAAAAGAACAATTGAATAAATTTTTTTAAATTAGTGAACAAAATGGTTCAATGAGAACCACGAATGAATGCTTATTGGTCTTATCCCACTCTTGAGGGGTTTGAAGGGTGACGATTGAAGAGGTCTTGGTCTAAAGCGTAAGAATTTAACTAATATAAACTAAAACATGAAAAATAAACAAAATAAAATGTCAGATTCTTATACAAATATGGATTATGTTTTTGGCCTTTTGAATATTAGCACTTGTACTGCTTAAAAAAAAGCCCTCCCCCTTTGATTTTATGAAGAATGAAAACAGATTCTGACAGATAATGGAAAGTTTTTCCATGCCTCATAGCATTGTCCTTTCAGTTATTGTCTATTTTGATTTTTTCAACCAGGACACTTTCTGTTTGAGTTTTCCATTTTCCTATCTCACATAACAAAATAGTATCAATTTTACTTTTTAAATGATATGCACAAATTCATATTCCAAACATAGAGTGAGAACTAAATACAAAGTTCTAGCATAAGGAAATGCGAAACACGCACAATTTGGAAGCCTGCAGTTAAAATTCAAGAAATAAAACAGACATATAATTAAAATTATCAGAGCACGAAGGCTATAAATGGGCCTAACTTTGGCCCAAACAGGAATGAGAAAGAAAAAAACCAACTCTTCATTGTCATTTTCTTAACTCTGGTTGCACCCATTTTTCTTAGAATGAAGATTTTATTGCAACATTAAAAAAAATTGAAGAAGACACAATCAAACGATAATAATTTCAGTAGACAGTGTTCACTTACATGTATGAAAACTGCCTCCATTCCAAAAGAGACTAAGAGTCAATGAAGAATCTGTTAAAATGCCACGTTCTTCCTTACACAATTACGCACAGAGGAAAGACCTCATACCCACAAAATTCCCTGCATTGAAAATCTTGTAGTATCTGAATAAGAAGAATGTTAAAAGAAAATTGAAAAAAGAAGAGGGAAAAAAAAAACAACATTTGAGATATTGATTTGAGATAGATTCCAATCTTATCCACATTTCCCTTTTCTTTTCTCCTCCACCTTAAAAAAAACAAAACAAAGAAACCGAAAAAAATTACTCGATTTATTGGAATGTATAAAAAGAAATTTTAATATGTTTAAAATATCAGCATCTACTCAATAGAAGAGATTAAAAAAATTATTAGGATTGTGTGTGCCAGGTTTGGTCTAGATCCGGGTTCATTTGGTTATAGTAGGGGCGTAGTTACCAATTTTCCAGAGAATTTATGGGGCTTTTTCGTAATTTTAGATTTTTGAGATTATGGTACCGTTGTGTAGATATTTTTAATTCTTAAACTTTAGTCTTTTAGCTCATCTTGATCCGGATCCTCAAAACCCCTCTAAATCCAAGCCTGACCCAAAGTCTATTTTAGACAAATTGGGAAATTCCCATTATGTCCCCATCTTTATCCATCCTATTCACTCTCTCTTATCTCTTTTCTTTCTCTTTCCTTTATCTCATTCTATTTCCACCCTTACTACATCTTCCCCTCTTTTTATTGGGCAGGTGTGTAGTGAAACCGTACTACATCTTACTCTCTTTTATAATATAATAATAAGATAATATATATAATAATAATACTAAGTGGGGCCTATATCTTGCATTTTATTGGGCAGGTGTGTAGTGAAAAAGTACTTACACTTTACTCTCTTTTATATAAGGGTATAGATATAGATATAGATATTCTCTTTTATATAAGGGTATATATAAGTGGGGCCCACATCTTGCATTTTATTGGGCAGGTGTGTAGTGAAAAAGTACTTACACTTTACTCTCTTTTATATGAGGGTATATATATATATTTCATTAAGATAACCACAAAAATCCCATACTGATGCATGCTTAGGGCTTTATAGATAGTCTGTGATGCTGTTGGTTTATATAGACAAGATGACATAGTTTAATGATGTCTATATGCATCATCATCATCAAGACCTTGACCCCACAATATGCCCGTACATTTTAAATGTGTACATCTATTTGGTTATGTCTACACCTTTTTGGTCCTTGAGTGTCTAGGATTAGGGATGTACACGGCTCGGATTGGGCCAAATCCGTCACCAATCCGTTACCTACTGATTGACGGATTTGGAATCCATCACCAATCCGTGGATGTTAAAATCCGATCCGATCCCATCCGTGGAGGACCAGATCGGATCGGATTAATCCGTTCAATCAAATGTTAAAAGAAAAATATCAAATATGTTGTGAAAAAATTACATTTTGACCCCTTAAAATTTTTTTTTCTTATTTTAAATTTAGACAATTTAATTTATATTTAGACCCCTTATATATATTTTTATATTTAATGTCAACGGATCGGATCGGATTGAATCCGTGGATTGAGGGTGAAATCCGCCACCGATCTGTTGCCGACGGATTACAAAATTTTCAATCCGTCACCAATCCGTTTACCTTCGGATTGGATAAAAATCCGCGGATCGGATCTGATTGGATTGGATTTACGGATCGACGGATTTTTTGTGCACCCCTACTTATAAGAAGAAAATTCACCTGAGCCGTGCTTAAAATAATGAGATGTCTCATTATTTTAAGCACGGCTCATGTGAATTTTCTACTTATAAGTTTTTTTATTGTATGTGTATGTGCTATGTACATGCTCATGTAGATTGTAGACATCTGTCTTATCTTTGTGGTCATGTCCTAATTCCCTTATCTTCTAGCACGAATCGTCTGTCTTATTTGAGCACAGAGTGATTTCTGACAGTTATCCATTCTTACTTGGTAACTTAGTAATACATTTATGTTCCAATGCATATTGTTTTAATTGTTGATAAGCATGCCCTGAACTTTTGCTAGTAATTGACAACAGAGACCTTCAGCTAATGGGAAGCTTAGTAGACGAGGTGGGGTTTTACATGGCAATTCTGGTTCATCCTCTTCCAAACGAACTTCTGAGAAGCGAAGGGCTCCCACTTCAATGGTATGTATGATCTTCACAGCATAGTTTCTTCATGCAAAGGGGAACGAGATCATTACTATTGATATGATCACACTGCTTATTCTTACCTCCTTTGTTTGACTCTTTCCTTTTCGTATAACTTTCTGTGACGAATTGGGAAAAAAATACATGCCACATTTTTTTTTCCTTATTGGTCGTTCTATCAGGACTCAAATGGAGAATCTCAAGTTAGTACTATACTACTATCTTTCAATTTTTGGAAGAATCTATGGCCTTGGTTCGAAGGGCAAGTCCCATTTCATTTTTCTTTTGGGGCATGGTTGTTTTTATTTTTTAATGCCCTTATTTTACGCTTTGGAGTTTCTGAGTTTTTTCTTCTTCTCTTGTTATAAAGAATCGGTGAAAACATATTGATACTCTTAGTTTTGTTTCTTAGATAGCAATGAAAGAAGGATCGAAGAAAACTGATGCTTTTAACTATGATGCATCCCGTTTCTTTGGTTGGTGCCCGATGTTTTTGGGTCGCATATCTTTTTATACAGCTTTCCCCGTGTTTTTTGTAGGGGTTTTTTTGGCTGTTTTAGCCCTTTGATACTGTACAGTCTTTGTGCAATGAAAAGTCAACTTTTTCAGGGAAAAAAAATAAATAAAAACAGTGGTGTTTTACTCTTGATGCATGCATCTGCACTACCTATCTCTAGTGGTCAACTTCTAGACATGTTTCTGTGGCTTTTCCATTAAGTAAATGGTGGAATTGTGTGATATAATGATTGTGAGAATCGATCTTATCCGTCTTATTAATAACTCATTTTGCCAATAAAAAAATTATCCTATTGAAGTGCCTTGTTATGAAATGCTTTATTATTATTATTATTATTATTATGGGTACCAATACTCTTCCTGTGTATTCAGTGTGCATGGTCTTACCGTGGACACTGGCTACTGGGGCCCACCTGGGGCTCCACAGATCATGGGACATGGGGGTAATGGAAAAATCCACTCATGAGGGACCCAGGCATAAAAAATGGGATCGATCTCATTCCTCTATCCCTTTGATTTGTGGCCTATAAGTTAAATGAATTTATATTAAAGAAAAGAAAATGACCCTCAATCCAACACTCCAGTCCACTTGGTGGGTCCAAGCCTCAGGGTCAAGTCACTATCAGAGGCGTCTTGTTTGTGTGAATGGTTTGGAGGAATCATAAGATGGGCTCATTGGAGGCTCATTGGAAGTTCTCCCCGTAAGGATGTACAAGAACATTTCATTGTTGTTGTTGTTGTTATTGATATTATTATTATTATTATTATTATAAAGTTAACAGCAAATTTATTAAGCGTACAAAGAAGATACAAGGGGCACTTCTTGAGATGGAACAAGGAGGAAATTAGAACAACGAGAACAAATTTAAGTCCAAACATAATAGTATTGTTCCAATACCCCCCTTATCGTTTGCATCTGCTTTGAAATTAGCAGCATTTAACACATGGGTGAGAGAGTTTCATTCCCAACTGAAGGATCCCTTATCTTGTCCAATCAGAACTCAATTCTCCAAGGGCCTGAGCAGGGCTTGTACAAGCAGAATCATATTCTATTATTTGAGGAAAGAAGCCCAGTTTGCAGGCTTTATGCAACCCCAATTACATTGCTATGACTTCATTGATGTTTCTGTAGCCACCAGGACCTGATAACCATCTCTTCGCATTCTCTGTGTTGTCACAAATCACCCCTACTAATGTCAGCCATTCCTAGGTTATCCGTGGCACAGGTGTTGAAATTTATTTTCATGGATTCCAGGGGGACAACAATTGAGTAGGGGTGCTAACATCCTCTATCACCTAAATCCAGATCTATCAAGCATGTCACAGAAACACTGTTGCCACGCGATGAGTATGACTAGATTCTTAACATCCTCAGTTACTCCAAGTATCTTTGGTTCCTCTCCTTCAATAGGGATCTGATTGCTGCAACGAAGGACAAAATCTAAGGAGCCTTACCTTGCTTTAAGATGAATATCTGAACCGTGATGCCTCAAAATGAACATCAGTGGTTTCGGAAAATTCCCGGGGTACCTTAAACCAATTTGCAGGCTTTATGCAACCCCAATTACATTGCTATGACTTCATTGATGTTTCTGTAGCCACCAGGACCTGATAACCATCTCTTCGCATTCTCTGTGTTGTCACAAATCACCCCTACTAATGTCAGCCATTCCTAGGTTATCCGTGGCACAGGTGTTGAAATTTATTTTCATGGATTCCAGGGGGACAACAATTGAGTAGGGGTGCTAACATCCTCTATCACCTCAATCCAGATCTATCAAGCATGTCACAGAAACACTGTTGCCACGCGATGAGTATGACTAGATTCTTAACATCCTCAGTTACTCCAAGTATCTTTGGTTCCTCTCCTTCAATAGGGATCTGATTGCTGCAACGAAGGACAAAATCTAAGGAGCCTTACCTTGCTTTAAGATGAATATCTGAACCGTGATGCCTCAAAATGAACATCAGTGGTTTCGGAAAATTCCCGGGGTACCTTAAACCAAGAGAGTATGAGTTCCAAACCACCCCTTGGGAATTGGGCAATTTAAAAGCACGTGGTTCACTGTTTCTTCATCCTTAAGGCAAATGGGGCACCCATAGATAATCTATTGATACTGTATAGATGCTCCAATCTCAAAATACCTGCAGATGGCAATAACCTTGGGAGGAGCATGGATGTACCAGATACAGGACAGTACATTCATCTCCCTTATCTGATTTTGCAATGATCCATGGAAGGCTTTAAGACTGAAGATTTCCCCCTCATTCAGTACGGTCCTAGAAGAATGGGGCCCACTGATGGGCCCCACTAAGGAATCTCCTGTTAATTTGATTTCCTTAATTAGATTTAATAATTTTAGTTGATTTGATGTAATTAGAGAGATTTTAGTGATCATGTGGAGAGATTTTAGTAATTCTTTTTATTTACAATAGCATGCATTACATCGAGAGTTCCCCCTCTATAAATAATAGAAGAATAGCCTAAATAAGGAAACAAAAATTACTACTGAATCAATTCCTTTTATTTTCAATAGCATGCATTACATCGAGAGTTCCCCCTCTATAAATAATATAGAGGAATAGCCTAGATAAGGAATCAAAATTACTAAAATCTCTCCACATGATTACTAAAATCTCTCTAATTAAATCAAATCAACTAAAATTACGAATCTAATTAAGGAAATCAAATAAACAGAAGACTCCTTGGTAGGGCCCATCGTCTTGGACCGTACTGGATCACCCCCAAATCAGGGCACATGGACCTCCCAAAGAAGGGAGCTTGGTCAATCTCTTTATCTGTAAGATCAGAGACAACATAAAGGAGCCCTTGTTGTACCAAACCTGAAACCCTTGACATAGTCCACGACCCTGCAGCTTGATCAGAAGCGATTCCAAAGTGGCATGGATCTACTAGCAAGGCTTTGATCTCAAAACCAGACGTCAGTCCACAAAAGAATCTGGTCTCCGTTGGCATTTTTTCTAGTGGATGGACCTGCAAAAATATTCTACCTTCATGATTCCTTGCTACATTCCTAAATCTTAGGGGGGATCCTTCCTGAGCACACCACCTGTTCTTGTCAATTTTATATTTGGAGAAGACAACCCTTTTCCCAAAACCATTTGCATTCATTGACCAATCACCACAACTAGTTTCCAACAAGGGCTTCATTCATTTCCTTTAGAGGTTTAATACCCAGCCCACCCTGGTCATGGGAATCATGTGATATTCTGTTTCTTCTCCATCTCCTTCCGTTAAAAAAAAAAAATAAATAAATCTTTCTGTGGGCTTTTGATCTACGATGGAAGCAAGACAGTTGAAGAGTGATATGAAGTAGACTAGCAAATTGTATAGAGCTGCCTTAATGATTGTGATTCTACCTCCAAAGGGTAAGTGTTTCGCCTTCGAAATCAACAGTCTTCATTTGAATCTCTCCACCACTGGGTCCCATAGAGATATGGAAGCACTACCTAATATTGGTATGGATATGCGATGAATTGATTGAGAATCATGTGATGAAAATTGAATATTCCATATGTAATATGGATATTTGACTCTATGTTATGGATTATGTGATTTCTATGAATTATGTTATGGTTCAAGAGTCAACTTGATGTCCATATTGCTTTGTGATTCGTAGCCTTGACTTTTGTGTAAAGGCACTATCGAACCTTGTATCCGGCCTCTCCTCTTACAGCACAATACTTTCCTCAAGTACAGAGATGGTATAGTTGTTTTATCCGTTTCATTAAGGACTAATCCTAATGTCTTCGCTCTAGAGATTACACAAAACAAGATTACAATTATAATACATGTGATGGTCCCTACGTGGATTCCCCTAGTCACATATGTACGTATATGTTTGATAGCTGGCAAATTCCGAGTCTCGCAGAGTGCTGGTGAGGACAGCCAGCAGAGAATCATTGACTGTGACTCCGACTTCAAACGGTTCATTCTTTAGCAAAATTCATTCTGAGGCCTGAGACTGCCTGGAAACACCTTAATAATGTTTTGACCTTGGACCATTTTAACATTGTACACCATTTGTGTATCATCTTGCTAACTGAAGGTGCCTAGTGGGAACCTGCAATCTCTACAGTGGAAATGTTGAAATAGGTCAGCAGTATGCAGTCCTGGCATTCTCAATCATTTTGGTTTGAGCTTCTCCAAAAATGGTGAGTAGGAATCAAGACAGTGGATCACCTTGTCTTGATCCCCTTGATGCTTCAAAGAATCATTTTGAAGATCTTTTCATGAACACAAAGAATCTAGTTTTCACAAGATTACAGAGAATCTAGCGATCCCACATACTCCCTAATCCAACATCTCCTGAATCCCAATTCACCCTACCATAGGCCTTCTCAAGATCAAATTTGCAAGTAACTCTTGGTCCCTTAGCTTCATATCAGGAATGTACACGTCCATTAACCACTAGCATCCTACCAGGAATCTGTCTCTCGTGGACAAAAGCTCCTTGGGGAAAGGAGATATCTAATGGTAGAACCTGTTTCAATCTGGAGCCAAGACCTTAGCTAATGTAGATGCTCACAATTAAATTGATTGGTCTGAAGTTCTTCAACTGCTTTGTTTCATCAATCTTGGCATAAGAGCAATGAAAGAGGTATCCAACTTAGGCAACATCAATCTTAAAGTTCATTCATGAAGTCTTGCATGATAATTTCCCTACATATTTGGAAAATGACCATCCGGACTTAGTGCATGATCACCATCCATCTCAGAAAAACCACCTTCTCAATTTCTTTTCGAAATTCCTTTTCAGTCAATCTGCCTACTCTTCCTTGATATCAATCTCCAGATTACCCATGATAAGATCTACCATGTCATGGACCCATACAGCTGCTGAAGCATCTCATAATTGTTTTTGAGATCCTTTCTTTACCAGCATTGAGCTCTATTCAGATGAGGAAACAATTCTGTTGGATTTCTGTTAAGCCGAAGGAATGCCATGGAAGAATCTTGTATTGTGGTCCCCCTCTTTTTAGCCATTCATTTCTAGACCACTGGTGACATTTGATCTCTTCCTACAGTTTGTGCATGTGCTTTTGTCCATTCTATGGAAACACTGTTCCTCAGAGAGGGACTTTTTTTTTTTTAATTCTTCATCAATCTTATAAATCTATGCCACCTCTGATTGCTTAACAGCTTCCACTAAGCTATTATAGTGTACTGCTCATTCCTTAGTCTGCACTAACTTGTTTCAACTTCTCCATAAGGTGAAAACCCGCCCAGCCTTCCACCCTAATTCACTCCATCATTGACTAATCAAGTCTTGAAGCCTAGGTGAACTGAGGGAGGGAGCATCCACCAAGCTTCGACATGGATGGCAATCTTGATATTTGGACTGAGTGAACTTAGCCCCAATCAGCAGAAAATGAATTTGACTATGATGGTTAAGTCTCAGAAAATTCCCTCTTAGCTCCAGGAATAGGAAAAACCACCCATCATTTCACTTGGAAATTGGATGAGTGTTGAATGAACTCCTCAGACAGGACAACCCCTATCCTTTCACTTGGAAATCGGATAAATTTTGAACTCACTCCTTGGACAACACGGCCATTGCCATTTGCCTCTAGCAGAATCCAGCTCCTCCTGCAGCTTCTTATAGTTAAATGCTTTATTTTTTCCTCATGCGTTGTCTCAGACCATATTTTGGACGTTGACCTTGTCTTCTTCATGATTTAGTCTTTCATGTCATTTCCACAGTTTAACCAGTAAGTCTTTTTTTTTTTTTTTTAATGTTTTTGCTAATCTGTCTCAAACTTTTTTGCTTTCTTGATAACTGATATTTGTCTTCTTAATTGTTATAATGGTTTTTTTTTTTCTAATAATATTCTTGGTAGCATGGCTCGAATCCATGACCTTTTGGGTTGTGACAGTGACCACCTTCCAACTGTGCTACAGGCTTGTCAACTAATTGATAATTGTCTTGATATATTGGTTTGGATATGGAATTTATAAATTTGCAATAAAGCAGAAATTGATTGCTCTAGTGGAACAAATTTGCCTATTAGGTGGCATGTCTCATTATACCTCTTCTTTTGCCCATGTGTCTGCTCACAAGTTTGCCGATGAGTAAACAAATTATTCTGTCTTAAAGATTGATCTTTTATTTTGCTAATAGCATAGCCTAATTACCTCAGTTTGGAATTCGGACCTGTCATGGCTGCCCAAGAAATGCATCCTACATAGTCCATCGTACAAAAAATCATAAACCTTTGATTTCATCTTTTGGGCCTGAATGTAGGACAATAAGGAATTGATCCTTACTCCTTATGGAGTCAAAAGTTCAGAATGGGAAAAAGGGTTTTGTTGGAACTAACACGATGCTTTCCAATTGTTTTTCTTGTGTGGAACTGTGGATGTTGTGTAGAGTGAATTATTAGGTTAAGATGATAGCATTGTTCTTACAACCTTTTTCCCCCCTTTTTTTTTTAAAAAAAACTTTGCAGTATGTTTTAAGGGACAGTACAAAAAATAGAAGTAGCAAGGAGAAGTCAACTTACCTTTTGGCGACGAGGCGTGATGATCAGCAGCTTTCTGACAAGTCCGTTGCTGTAGGTGCTGCGACTGGAATTGAAGTAGTAGAAGATGAAACTGGTATGGGTTGTGACTAGATCCTTTATTTTTTATTCAACACCAGTACCTTGTGTCAATTGGACATCACTGCTGATTTCTTTAATTTAAGAAAAGTTGACCACTTGCTGGCCATGTCTCATTTATTTTTTAATGATTCACCATTAATTAGAAATATATGTTTGATAATAGTGGAAACTGTATCAGATAATAAAGGTCGAAATTCATTTTCAAGGAGGTCCATTTTGAATTTACGAATTTTCTCCAACGTTATGTGTTTCCCTTGCTTATTATGCTTGACAAATCAGCAAGTAAAACTATCTCAAGTAAAACTATCTTTCTGGGAGAACCATGATTTGTCATGTAATGGCTTGTGATGACAGTTTTAGCTTTTTATTCATTTGATGTCGAGTTTCTGATTGTTGTAAAATGTTTCTTATTGTTAAGTTGCAACTATAATTTAAAATATGAATGTGAAATATCACTGTCAAACATGCATTTGTTTCTATACATGCAAACACAACATGCGAAGGCTCATCTTCTTTTGGGGAAATTTTCTTTTCTGTATCATATGTTTCTTTACCAATTTACAGTTGCTGGAGCTGATCATGGAACTACAGGAGTATCTGGAGCCATTGAAATTGGAAAGAAAAGACTTCTTCTAAAAGGCAAAGAGAAGGAAATATCTCTGGTATACTTTCATTAAAGATTACTTTTTGTCATCCTCAGGCCAAATGACATATTGTGAACCTTGTTTATTTGTTTGTGTATTCTCTTTTTAAGATTTCGTTTGCCGTTTCACCTTATTCTGGGTTTATTAGTCACTTAAGTTTCAATGATTTCCACAGGCATCTGGTGGTGTATCACAGCAGCAGAGTGTAACACCTGTGAGAAAATCTCAAGGTTCAGCAACATTTAAACAAAACCAGCGACGTGATGGACGGATTATTAGGAGCATACTTTCAAATAAGGAAGCTCGTCAGAATCAATCATTAGCTGCAATGGTCCATTCTGAGCAGCAAATTCAGACAGTGAATTTAGTGAAGGACAAGCGTCCACCTCGGTCAACCAACATGCGCTCTATTTTGAAGGATCAGATTTCTAGCATTTCTCCACTCGCAGATAACCCTGACAGTGAAATAAAAAGAGCTTCAGATGATAAAGTTTTTGCGAATGATCTGCATAACATAGCATCTGTTAGTGACAAGCAGGACAGGAGAACTAGAAATAAAGATAGACCTGATCGTGGTGTTTGGACTCCACTTCGTCGCTCAGATGGTTCTCATGCCAGTGATGATCTCTTGTCCTCTTCTCTGCAAGCGCAGTATCTGTCCGACTCTTTTGAAGGCATGTCCATTTCTCAACAATCTGCCCCTGGAATGAGTAAAATTGGAGATGATATAGCGGACGGCAACAATACTTACACCAGTGGAAAGCCTCGAAGCATGGATGGGGTTTACAATTCTCGCTCAGGACGAGGTGGTGGTTTGATATCTGCCAATGAATTTGTGTTGGGCGAAATGAAAGTGGACACGCTTAATACCGGCAGAGGTGGAGAAATTAAAGTCATTGGAAGTGGACGCAACAGTCTTTCTTCCATGGAGAATGGTTAGCTTTTGCTGCTAAGATTTAAATTGGTCGTTTGCTGGTTGTCTGTGGTTGTAATTTTTGTTTGTTCTTCACTTCAATTCACCAGTATTTGGATTTTTTTAGGTTCCCATAGACATGCTGGCCGCCGTGGGCCATCACATGGATTGAAGGAAGTTGATGCTTCCTCAACTTTTTCTGAGGGAAAGCCTTCCAAGAGAGGAGGTGCTACTGGCCATGGATCCCATGAGGTGAACTTCTAGGATTACTTCGATTCAAACATATCTGCTTGTCATGCTGAATGAGCGCTAAATAGTGTGCATTTTATTTTGTTTTTTGCCCTTTTTAATCTTTTTTCTACTTTGTGTGCAGAAACAAGTCTGGGTGCAGAAGTCAGGTTCAGGCTCTTAATGTCTTTTAACTGGTGAGCCCCACTTGCGAAATCCTTTTCACGTTCTTCACCTCTGTTAAATTAATTTGATTGTTTGCCACACTTGTACTCATATTGCTTTGATAAAAGAACATACAGTAAAATATAATATCTTTCTTGCTTTAAGAAATTAAGAGGACTTGACAAGCATAATGATTTTTGCTTTACTGATGACACCATTCTACATCTGACATTAGTGTATACAGCTTACTTAGGTAACTACAAGTATGCATCTAACTGCTGCATTATGATGTATGGCCTGCAGTTGCACTTAAGTATTCTACAACAAGAAAAAAAAAAAAATTCCCACAATTTCCTCTATCTACAAACCAGGCCCTATGACAGTAAAATCCCAGAAAACCCTCTGATATATTCTTCAACACTAATGATATATACATGGAGAAGGGGCTAAAAATAATTTTCACTTGTGGAAAGGATAACTGCTCCAAATGGAACAGAAGAAAGGAAACCCATTTGCTCTGCCACATTAAAATTTTAAATTGCTTGCAATATGAGGTACATCCAAGTGCACCGATTAGGTATACTTATATAATGTTTGTGTGGGTATTGAAGTGTGTAAATTCTACTGCTGTGTGTGCAAAGGTGTTTCATTTATGAATCTGTCCGGCAAATGTGGTCTCCATGTTGGTTTTAGTAGTTCCCTTCTATTTTCTTTTATATTTTTTGGTGGAAGTCACTAAATATTTGATTCCAGTGTTTTTCCTCTGGCCTATACTTATATAATGTTTATGTGGGTATTGAAGTGTGTAAATTCTACTGCAGTGTGTACAAAGGTGTTTCATTTATGAATCTGTCAGGAAAATGTGGTCTCCATGTTGGTTTTAATAGCTCCCTTTTATATTTATTGGTGGTAGTCACTAAATATTTGATTCCCGTGTTTTTCATCTGGCCTATGCTTGTTGCGAAGTATTTACTGTCACAAACACGAGGCCCTGATTCCGTTGTCCCCACTTACTGACAGTATGTTTTGGCTGCAGTTTTCGTCAAATGATGGCGGCTTCATTTGGGTGGTTGGCATCATCTATTTTCTCTCTTATTGGATTCCTTGGGAGTCATGAAACAGTAAATCCTGTTTGAGGTTTTACCTTGTTAGAAGTATATGATTGCCCTATTTCAGTTCTCGGGACTTGGGGCTAGTGAGTTCATGTGCTTACTAGCAGATGATTGGATTTTTGGCGCATATGCGTGCTCTAAGCTCACGAAGAAGGATAGGTTGATCTGAAGATGGGTATTGAGGTGTCGCTTACTTGGATTAAGAAGATCCAATACTTCTCTAAACTGGCTATGATGATTAAGGAGAACACTAGATAGAACTCAATTCACTTGGCATGGAGAGATTAACCGAGGCGCCCCTCTGATATTTTTTCAACAGAAGCATTTTGGATTTCTTGTTGGGAGATTAGAGGACAAAAGTGGATCGACTGTCTTTCTGACGACTCAACTGCGATTCCGAGGCATTCTGGTTTAGATCAATTTATTCTTCGTTTAACTGTATATATATATTTAAAAAAAAAAAAGAGTGCATGCTTTTCACCCATTGGCTATATATATATAGATAGGTCTCAGGCTGAGGATAGCCATATATGATGTAACTGGAAGTTGTTAATCCAGATAAATAAGAGCTGTTCTGAACTGGGTTGTTGAGAATACAGAAGGCCCATTGCCAAGTTAGCATGCCGAGCTGGCGGCTCGGCCCGGCCAGCTGACTTGAACATGGGAGAAGTGGATTGGGATGAGGGTGAAAGCGTTCTTGTCTGGGTTGTCTTGGTGTGAATGAAATGAGGGATTGTTCTGGTACTATATATAACCAGGTTCTTAAATATTGCTGTATACTTTAATCTCTCAAAATGATAGTGGTTGTTACTTGTTAGTTAGTGTCCCTTTCTTTCTTTTTTCTGTTGCTTATTTGCTTTTTCACCCTTCCAAGAGGCTGTTTGAATCAATGGAAGTTGTAGAAAATATTGGAAATGAAAAGGTGGGATTTACTGGTATTTCTATTGAAATCCCTTGAAATGTGCAAAAACCCTTATCATATCCTTATTCCAACTGTGGTGCCATCACATTAATATGTTGGATGGTGATAAAACATCAAGCCAAATGTTGGAAGATGATTAAATATCAAGCCCACCCAGAAAATTCTCAAATCACATCATAAGTTCAGTATTATGATCTTTATAAGGACTAATTGCTACTCTTTTCCTCCAAACAGTACATTGAAAATAGTTAAGATGATTTTTCTAAGATGCTTATTCCAAATGCTTCAAGTTATTTTTCTCAAGTCACCACTCTGATTGCACTGTTATTACTTTAGATACAGTATCCTATTTGTAGAAAGAAGGAAGAAAGTTTTTTCAATTGTCATGCGCCCTTGTTGTAAGATGCTGTTGTGCCTTGCTTTTCTATGAATGCCATGAGAGTTACTTTTTGTGCATGCAATGAAGCTGGCTCCTAATGAATGGAAAACTGCACAAGAATTATAGTGTGTGACACTGACAGGGCACTGCTGGGTGGCATATCATCTAATGGGGGATCACGCCAGTCCTGCTTATTGTACCTGGCTAAGGTTGTGGGGCCCTATTGGGGAATAATTATACAAGGATAGAGGAGGCCCCTACCAAACCTACCCATGATTATTTCGTGTTAAAGTTAGATTCCTGGGTCTAACTTTTCTTGTGCAAGAATTTAAGTTGGGCTTACAGGGGCTACTTGCATCTTATCTTCAGGATCTAGAACCTCTTTGTTGTGCATTTGAACTATGTATGGAAAAAGCCTAGGATGAAGATGTCATGATCAAATTAGTAAGGATAGATATGAAAGAAGTATAACCTATCTTGAAATTAAATTAGGATCAAATGAAATGGTTATGAGTACGTTCTGATCTTCTAAAATTACAGATTGCATTCAATCAGACTCCAATCGCACTCATTAAGGAGTAAATCATGTATGTAGCTGGTTTATTATATTTTTTACTTTGTGAATTATAATTAAGTCCAACTTTTCAAAACTAGGGATGCAAACGGGCATCCGATTATCTGGAGGTTTCGTCCCGAAAATAATTGGGCTTGGAACTTGTTTTTGGTTCCAATTCATTAACGGATTTGGATCCAGAATCCAATTTAGGTTCCGATTAATACACATGTCTGGTTCTGAGTCCATACAAGTTCTAATCCGGGGATCCCGAACCCGACATATGAGTCTTTAATTTTGCAAATTGTAGCTTAAAATAAATTTTTGTTGAATATTTTTATGTTTAATACTGAAGGTAGTAGACTTGATGCGCTGCTCTAAGTTGAATGATATCTTTATTTTAAGAAAAAAATAATAAATGAAAAAATGAAAAGAAGTTAGAACTGGTATTAGAATTAGATTCTGACCCTCTAGTTTGATCCATTTTTGGAACTGAATCCGGGTTTGAAACCAGCAAAATGAGTTCCGAATCGGAACCGGATCCCTAACTGGAACCATTATTTGGAAATAGGTTCAGATCCAGATCTAGTATGGTTTCTACCAATAGTCCGCAACCGAGTGTTCCTCGTGTGAAGAAAAGCACCAAATGCATCATTCTGGATTTTGTGAAGAAAAGCACCAAATGCATCATTCTGGATTTTCTTCTATGACAAGACTGCATGTAGAGTCGAGCTCTATTTAGGCCCAATTGGGCCCACCTTGGATCAGTATACACTCATCAAGTTTTTACTCAGCATTTTACTAGAAAGAAAATCCAAGTATTAAATTTTAAGATTGTTAAATGAAGGGCTAGGATTCTTTGACAGAGCTGTTATTTTTCTGCACGACCCTTATACATAAAGAAATCTATATATATATATATATATATATGTGTGTGTGTGTGTGTGTGTGTGGGAGATGCTCCTATGAGAGATATCTCTCACTTTATATGAGAGATAGGGATGGGGGCCTCACATTTAAGTTGTTGGAATTGGACATGGATGTGATGGCCCCCACGCTAGCTCTAGCTCTCATAGTAAGGTAAGAGATGCTCTTTTAGGAGCACCACCATATATATATGTGGATCATGTGTTTGGTCTATTTGGATGGATCCAAGGTGGGATTCAGAAGCATGAACTTGCGAGATTTTGTCTTAAGCATGAACTTCCCATTTGGGAAGTGCTCCTATGAGAGACGAGATGGGTGAAGGCCCTCACATTTAAGTTGGGGGTCTTTACATTTAAGTTGGTGAGAGTTGATATGGAAGTGAGGGGCCCTCATATTTAAGTTGTTAACATTGGATATGGATGTAAGGGCCCCTACCTTATCAGGAATGCATCCAAGTGGGCCCCATGAGCCTGAGGTGGAGATTTTCCATCATTTAAAGAATCTTTCGGCATAGCATTGAGATTTAATGGATAGGGTAGGGCATACTATGTCTATTTGATGCGCAGCATTACCTATACAATTTGAGACAAACTCTCTCTCTAAAAAGAGTTGGTCGAGGATAGGGACCACCTCCTTATATCCAAACCACTCAGACAAATCAGTCAAATGGTGGGCCCCACATGCATAAAATAGTCAAAGGCTGGAAATACGTGTTCCACAAACTGCACCGAATGCATCTATGATGGATCTGAAATCTTGATTGCCATTGCTTGATGTCTTTTTCAGTTTTTGACTGACTTTTCTTCTTTGTGATCTTAATCAATAATGAAGAGATCACACTCTTTCAGATTCTCAATAGTACTAAGCAAAAGTTGAAGGTAGGACTGTTCATGGTATCATGTATAGGATCAGAGAGATCTTCACTTACCAAGAATTGTATTTGACAAAAAAAAAAAAAAGTGGAATCATTCAGTGGGCCCACATATTGGATGAGCAGAAACCCAAAAAAACCACTTGGATTAAAAGTTCACATCAATCTTAGATGATCAAAAAGAAAAAAAAAAAACAATATTAAATGCATCTTTTATAAAATTTTAGAAAATTATAAACAACAAGGGGGCAAACAAGTCATCCAATAATTTTTTAACCAAGGATTTTTAGTTTTTATTATATGTACTTAAAATCTTATATATACAAAGCACTTCTTAGCAATAAAATTAATGATGCATCAAGGTGAACATTCTGATCAGTTCAGGTACATTTCTAAAGTCTGCCCCTCTTGTGGGGCTCACCTGAGATGCATCTAATTCAGGAGAATGGGTAGATACTTGGTGAATGATGAGGATAGTGGGTGGGCCAGAAATCACTCCCATCAGATGAGCCTAACACTTGGTTGATTATATCAAATCTTCGTGGTGCTTTAAGCATAGTTTATTGTAATTAAATAGGGTGTTTATTGGATAAGTTTAAAATTAGGATTAGTGTCAATTCATTGGAGTAGGTGAGAGCGAATGCTGATTTGTCAAAGGTCGTACCCACTGTCAGAATCTAGTGTAAATTGGGTCAAAATAAAAGGGGGTTGATTTGAGAATTCTTGCCATTGGTCAAGTGGAGATGTTTGGTGAAAGGATGGTTTTCAGATCCAATACTTGCAACTGCCTCAACCATCAAAATTGCTGGTTAGGCTTAGGCCACTTTAGAATATATGATGATTAGGGGTACTTTTCTTGAACTCAAAACATATATTCAATGGTCCTCTCCCTAGTGAGGTGGGGGGTGGATCAATCGAATGATCGGTTTAGATTCATGAAAGCTAGTCTCCATCATAGCACGATGAAAAAAGTAATTCATGATAAATGAGGTTCCAACCAAGGAAAACTAAAGAGAGGAGTATAAAGAATATAAGTTGGAAATATAGATAAGAGCGACACTGTTGGATTTGATTCATTAGGGTCATAATTTAGTTTTCATTACCACCGAAAGAGAGAATATTTGATGGCCAATTGTGGATATTTACTATTGTTTCTTCAATTTTATATGCTTGCTTCATTTAAGGACATATTTTTTATTACTAGGAATTCAAATCCATAAATATTTTTTATTACTAGGAATTCAAATCCAGACAAATAAAAAGGCCTGATAAAAACAACTTGTATTTTCTAAAGTATTTTTGTTTCGTAAAACGTTCTCTCCGTTTTTAAAAAAAAAAAAGATAAAAAAAATATAACCAGTCAATATTGGCTTCTTTACTTGGAAACTAAAATAGCCTATATTGTATGGTCAAGTTAAAAGAGAATTAGATGATAAAATACTAGCAATCAACTCTTTGCTCATATATTGAGTGTGGTTGATTCATGTATTTTTCTTAAATGAAAATATAACCATGGGTGTATCCACATATATGATTAAGGGGTGGTCGCCCCCGTCGGACTTGTCACTTTGAGTCGACATCCAAAACTCACATGAATTTCTAGGGTCCGCATCCAGAATTCACATGAAAATTTTAGGTCTGCCCCTCAAACTCACATGAAGATCTAGGGTTTGCCCACAAAATCCAACAATCTGTTTGGGTTTGCCCCCTTCAAACGAAAATCTTGAGTCCGCTACTAAATATATAATTACGTATTTTTTCTATTATTTACAAAAAAACATTCTGTTTATAATATCATGATCTTTCAATTATGAAGCTTCTAAAGGGCCCACAAGTTCCTCTCATATGAAAAAAACGAGAAGCTCATTGAAGGACCCTCATGATTTTATGTTATTTTGGTAAAAGGGATTTATATTACTCAACCCAAGAAAACACAATAAGAAACTGCAGGAAGTTAAGAGGACTTAGACAAACAAATAATACATAGTAATGGATTGCTAATGATTTTATGTTATAACTTGCAAAGGAATGGAACTTGATTACCTATGATGCAGATAATTAGTCCCAGACTCATTTCTATCTTGGCCCTTCGGATGCAGATTAAATAGGAAGATATAATACATGGAGCAAACTATCCATAAATCTTCATTTTCTCCATACTTTCTAAAAAAAGTAGGAAAAATGATTCATGACTCATAAAAAAAAATAGGTGAAAAAAATTGTTCTCATTATAAATTTGAAATGTGAAGAGTGTTCTGCACCTTTTCTCTTCATCCTAGAATCTTAAATTCATGTTTTAAATACATAAATTTAGGCTTATGATAGACTTCAACAATCTAGCTCTGCACATTGATATAATTGGCATAAAGTAAATTCTTTAACCAATCTAAAGCTTCATTGATGTTTTTAAGCATTAAGACCCTCTAAGGATGAAGAAAGTGTGAAGATTATTATCTAAGAATAAGATTGGATTAGGTTGGTTTTGATTTTGAGAGATAAAAGAGAGTTTTTAGAGATTTTAGGATTGAGTTTGAATTTGAATAACTCTTGTTACTGCTTGTATAAATTGAAAGGGCTTCCTCTCCTCATGTTTACGGTGAATTTATCTAAAAGTTTTTAGAAAATTATCGTATATAAACTTTGGATGGTCTCCTCCAACTTCTGTGTCCTCTGTTTTTTCTCATGCAAACATAATTTTGAAAAGTCTTAAGATCTTAATACAAATTCCAAGCGATTGCCTCCAAAACCAATTGATCGACACGACAGAGAAAGAAGATGAAGATTCAAGAGAATCTGCTCTCTTGATCACAAAAACAATGAGAAAAAGAATGCTAATTGATAATCCAACTAATGGACTTAAAATTTCACTCAATTATTATATATGAAGCGAAGTGGATTCGATTTCCAATTTCACTGTCAATTTCAAATTTGATTTTGACTCTTCTCATGTTGACCTCCTATTAATATCTGTCATTAATCCTCCTACTAATACTAGCCCTATTAATAACATTCTGTTTTTACAGAAACTCTTTCCTCTTCTCTATCTGTTTTTCATCACGTTTCTACACTTCCCACCTTTAAACGCCACAAGCCCTTTCATTTTCTCCATCTTCACTAATAAATAACTGATTGATTTTTTTTTATTAGGGTTACACTCTAAACTATTTCTATCGATTTTTTATTTTAGATCTTTACAGTATAACTAATACTAATTACATTGCCCGTGCTCAGCGCGGGGGGGGGGGCTTTCGCTAGTCAACTTGATTTGAGAAGAAGTAGATAACTTAATTTGTTGGAGTCAATACAAATCCAGGACTAACATAATTAATTCCCAACCAAGTACACAATATCCAAAATATCCAAATCTTAAAAGTTCTTATATGTCTGAACTACACAACATAGGAAACTTAAAAGTCATTGCTAGTAACAACCCAAAACTTAAAAGTGCTTGTTGACACTTAAAAAATTCTAAAATTGGACTCTAGCTTATTTAAAACACCAGTATGTATAAGTAGACCATTACACAACAATCATCATCCTAAATCATGGGTAAGCTTGTTCGCAAAGCCTAAGGGCATTCATTGCAAAGTCTAGATGGATGAAGCTTATAAGCCAAACCTTTATTAGCAGAGCCTAAATATTCATGCCTGGGTCCTCCCAACAGGTGTAAAAGTCAGCCATTGTGCAATTTATTTACCTACTTTGCAGTAAGGCTAGACCAGGGGCAATAAGCATAGAAGGGCCAAGTCCATCTTGTCAAAATATTAGGCAAGAAAATAAGCAGATTTTCTGGTCCTCCACTGCTGATTGTCGATAATACTGATCTTTTGTATAATTTTATTAGTGATGGATTCTAGATATTATTCAGTAGTTTGATCCATTTATTTGATTGGTTTTGAGTTGTTTTGGAAGGAGTGTGCCCCTTGGAAGTTTCTATAACCATCTTGATAATAGACTTCCATTTCTATATATTTTATTTGAGCAATTGAATAACTAACTTAATCTTAGGAAAAAAAAAAAAAAACACACACACACACACACACACTTAAGAATAAGCCACAGGCCTATAAGCATATCCCAAATTAGCACGATTTGGGTCACTCTCAGATTGGATCATGGGTAATTGATGATGTTAACTTCTTATATACCATTTATACGATTCGACTCAAGCTCAATGATTGGGTTAAGATTGACATTTTCACCTAATAAGAAATGAGTAGAGTCGAGTCCGGTCATTCTTGCTATCAAACCCTCATTATAAGAAGGCGGGGTTTCTCGGTTGGCAACCACGCATCCCACATTGCCGTCCAAAGATTTTTCACATGTGTGTGGACTTCACTTTCCACACGAGTGACTTCCTTTTCCTCGGTGCATGATTTATCTTGGGTACCCGGCTACCCGCCCCCCTAAGTTGGGGTTAAAAAAAATTCCGCCTTCCCAATACAAAACCTGACCCAAATTGACTAATTGCACTGACCAACCAATCAACCCAAACACAAACAAATTTGTCAAAGGTTTAGGCTGGCTGCCCACATTAACTTTTGGGTTTGTTTCTGATTGACACTTTCAACATTATTTGACATGTAATGGGTTGAACCCATATAACTACACTAGCACCCCCCAAAACCCATCCCTAAACAGCCATGATCATACAAATAAGCTGGCATTTGGTGAGGTCGACCTACTCTGTCCCCTTTCACATGAAAGTGAGCTCTCATGGTCCCCTCCTATATCACTTGCATTATTCTCATATTTTAATCAAAGTGTCTGCATCTGGTCCTCAATTATCCTTTTTAAGCACACCACATCTTCAACTGGGCCTCATCATTTCAATCCTCTCCATTATTGAAAAACATGGCCAAAAGGTGGGCCCCACATGGTAATTTTAAGATTTTAAACACCCCATGAAACAGCACATTCCTCCACTGAAATCTATTGGTTGGTTGATGATAATGTGGTCAGATTTTTTTTTTTTTTTTTTTTTTAATTTTCTTTTATGTAGGAATCACAGCTGATTTTGGCCTTTTTACTGCAGCTCAAGGGGGCCCCACAATAGGAGTGGTCAGGATTAGATCATGGGGCTGGGCCCCACCATGGATCGCAACAGGACATGGTGTTGGTGTCTTTGTGTCTTATCCGTTTGATTGGAGGCGTCGTGTTGTTGAAACTGTCTTAAAAAAAAACGGAGGTCAAGAGAGTTTAGCCATTGCGGCAACGCCACGTGTCGGTCACTCGCTCAAACACTGATAGAGATGGGACAAAAGAGAATAAAACTGTCATGATACGTCGGTCGTCAGCTTTATCAACTTCCGATGTAAAGTTACGAAAATGACCCTCAATTGATTCTCTGGGAGAATTTCTACAAACACCCTCCTATTTGTAGAAACTGTTAGAAGGGTCCCGTCTACTTACGGGAATCGTCTTATCGGGTTATATACTAATATTATTATTGAGAAATCATTGTCATAAAAAAAAATTATATTCAAAGAAAAGCACGAGCCCACACTAGAAAAAATCGACACACTAAGAAAGCCATGGGCCCACTATATTAACGGATTTGATACAAAGTAACTAGCTTGATAGGGCGGATTTGGTCAGCCTTATGTTATTTTTAACGCCCGTATAAAGGCCCTTAAACTTGACATCCCATAAATTAGCATTCAACCAAAGTTATCACTCACTTGGTTTTGTAGGCCCTTTGGCTTGATCAAAATTCCAAATGATTCTCAATTTCTACATAAAAATTTGGAAACCCCCCCCAAAAAAAAAAAATAAAAAAAAAAATTATGTGACTTCATGCTTTCATATTGGCATCACAAGCAACATTATCTTATGCTTAGGGAGATTGGTTTTATCCATGCGACCTATGTCTTACTTATGCATTACCAATTAGATCAATGATACCATTAGTGAAACAAAAATATATCTACATGAGAGTTACATGGAAGTCAGTCACATTGAAATATGTGCCACTAAATATTCATTTGGTCTAAGCGATTAAAATACTTGGCTCCTCATACATATGCACCATATTTTATTGTCTTTCACAATTGTATTAAGAGAGACTCGTTTGAAATTGTTTAAACATTACCAACATAGGATAATAATGACACCCTTGAGGAAAAGGTTTTTATGGTTTAATGACACAATGAGAAAAATGGGGTACGTCGAAGAGAATATGGATAAAAATTAGTAAAGATAAATTAAAAAAAAAAGCAACATATCCAAAGATTTATCTTAGAATAGATTGACATGGAAAAAAATTATGTAGCAAAACCCAATGTAGTTGGAACAAGACTTTTTGAAAATTGCATCGGCAATGGCCAATTGATGCTCGTGTGTATGTTAATAATAATAATAATAATATTGTTATTATCATTATTTTACTAGCAAAACATGCCCCGTGCTTAGCACGGGCAATATAATTTATTATATAAGAAATATACATAAATATTAGATGATTTATAATAAATTTAGAATATGATATTTTTTTGTACATATATAGTTTTTAAAAAGTACAATACAAATAAATATCAAGATAATGAAGCAATATTTAATCCATCAGAATATATATAAAAACCCTAAACCCAAACACCAATAATATTTAAATAAGAGCATAACCCAACCGCATTTCCAAATCTTACTAACCTGAAGGCAGATTTCACAAGTGGTATTTTCTTTTTACTCCGACCACTTTGTATATATGGTTTGTTTATTAACAGGCACGAGAAATAGAACAAAATCAGTTATACCTGGTAGGGAAAAAGAAGATGAATGACCATAAGAGTTGTAATATAGGGAACAAGAAAGTAGTGGAGTAGTGAAAGCTATGGAGATAAAATGTCGAGATGTAAAACCATTTAGTAATTGCCTGGTCAATAGAGATTTTCTTTTTCTTTTTTTGATAAACCAATCAATAGAAATTTAAAATTATTTAGTACTTACCCAATTAATTAAACGGTAATTAAATGTGTAGAGATTTATAACCATTTAGTAACTTCCTATTCAGTTAAAAAATGGTAATGAAATGTCTGATTTCAATTGAAATCACTTTCGAAATTTAAAAGTTGAGTGGTCAAAATCAATTGAGTGGACAAAATCAATTGGCAATTAAACTCAGTCTCTTTCATATATATAAATTGCCCTATCCTTTGAAGGCTGTTGATCTAAATAACTTGGACTAATCCAAGCCATTGACAACATATTCCTCCCAATAAGTAGGTAGGAGATCAAGTTTCACTACATTTGAATCGTCATATACGAGTAGAATGATCGATATATGTAAATAATATTTAACTAGTAAATTCTATCTAACTTAATATTATTTTAAATTCCTAATACTTCAATAAATTTAACTAAATGTAATTTCGTTCTATTAACTAGATAGATGTGATATTTAAACTCGAGGTTTGTAAAATTGAAGAGCTTGCTCATTTACAATAATTGATGACAATAATTTGGTATGTAGGGAACTCACGGACATATGTGATGACTTTTCTTTGATATTTACAAACGACACATTTCTTTATTTAGAATTTTAAATTCTCAGCTATCTGAAAGATCTCAAATAAAATTTTTTAAAATAAATTCTGCTAAAAAATCTAGGATGCTTATGATGGAGCGTTTTTATAATGGTGCGAAGGGTAGTTTGGGAATTAAGAAATGAGTATAATTGACACAAGGCGCTCAGCTGTGACCCACCCAAGCGTCATCGAGCGTCAAAACGCTGTGTATCGCGAGAGCGTCCGAAATCGGACATATGGCAAACGAAATGAGAAACCCGATATCAAACTTAACTATAAAAGGCGCTCTCTCTCTCTCTCTCTCTCTGCTTCTCACTTCAGAGTGAAAAAAAAACGAAACAAGAAGACACGAAAACAGAAGACGAAGAGAGAGAAAGATCCAAGTGAGTGATAAATAGCAATCAAACCCTCTATTTCACGCCTTCTCTATCTCTCCTAGGGTTTCTGCGCCGGATGTGAGAAAGCTACAATGCTCGATCTCCACCTCCTGCACTGCTCCGAATCTCTCCAGGTCAGTACGAAACCCCACTCAGATCTGCAAATCTCGCTCTTTTTTTTTTTTTTTTTTTGCACTGGATTTCGTCTTTCTTTTGGTTTCGATGTCGGAATTCTCGAGTTACATGTCGGGAAAAATCGAATCTGATCATGTATCGTTGTATATCTGCGATGAATCTCTAGTTGCTGATGTAGATCGATCAAAGTTTGGGTTTTGAGTCGGGTTTCTTGGATTCGAGTGAGAATTGGAGCTTTTTCCGACGTAGATCTGATCGGGAAATCTTGTTTTGAGCAAAAAAATTGTGTTTTTTCTTTTTGTTGTTGTTGTTGTTGTTTCTATGTGATTTTTGAGTAGATTCCATTTGGCGGAGGTAGAAAGTTGGATTTTTGGTTTGTGAGATGACAGCTGAACAGGCTGTGTTGTTTTGCTGGTTTGGTGCTTTTGTTGTGTTTGTTGCAGCTTTGGAGTTGATTTGGTTGTTAGGGAAATGAAATAGGCTATTTTTCATTGGGGTGAATGAGATGAATCTTGGAAATTCAGATGTAATTCTGCAAGATTCGCTTTAACGAGAGAAGGGAAGCTTTTTGGTGCGGTTGATAAAGCTGAATCTGAATTTTCATAAGTTTGATTTCTGCTGGTTCTTCTGCAAGGGTATATGGCCTGTGGTGTAGTTTCTGGATCAAATCAAGCTTACTGCAAACATGCTCTTGTAAGCCCTTTTATTTAATAGTCCTACTTTAATGGGTGGGAAGTTGTAAACTTTTGTTTAGATTGTGATGTATCGATAGATGTTGCTAATTAACTATCGTCCAACACCACAGAGGTTGTGCTAGTGGCACTATTTTGGGTAATTCTTTTTTCAAAATTTATCTTTGAAGGCAATATTTCATGTGTGAATCGATCTGAGTGGGCAAAATTGGGTGCGTTGATGGCTTATTCAATTGTTTCCTATGAGCAAAGTGTGTGCACTTTTGACATAGATTGAAAAGATCATGACCCGTTCTGGCTGATTAGAAAAATATGAGTTTCTTATGGGGTAAACCAGAGCTACTTTTCAAGTGTATTTTTGTTACTGCTTCTAGTCAGTTATACCTGGTGAGGTTAGAGCAACTCATGCTGGGATTTCGGAAAATCGATAGTTTAAAGGTGGAAGTGACTACTGGTAGGTTTCATATCAGTATGATAGCAATGGGCTAGAAGTATTGCTCATAGAGATTATTGGAAGCGGTGGATATGTATACCTATTGATGTGAATACATATGTGCCTATAGAGTTTTACTTCCTCATTTATTGCTTCTTGTTTTTAATGTGGAAAGTGGAGATACCATTTGGAGGAATGTTGAAACTTATCTATTTGGAGTTTAGACTTCTATTTGTGCTCAGTTGGCATCTGATTGTTTTGGGTTGTGTCAATTGGTACAATAACAAGTTCGATTGCCTATGATTTTTTGACACTTCACATGGAACGTAGTTTATCACTGGGATGCTAGACTGCCTCAATAAAGATTTGGAAAAAAGAAAGATGAAGCACTGCATGAACAGATTATACACAATGTGGAAGCAGTAATGAAGAGATTGATCTCCTTGTACAAAGGGTGCGGAACCTTGACTGTAGCAGGAATCTAGAGCCCGACACTGGCAGAACTCTGCTAGTGAAAATGTTCCATTGCAAGAGCGGGCGGCTCTAGTGGAGGAGATGAATAAAAGAATGACCTACTCTGCAGCAGTGATTGAAAACTTAAAACTTCCTTTGCAAAAGTTAAGAGAAGAGCGACATTGAGAATGTTGAACAATATTGGGCTGCCATTTCTTCAGCATACAAACTGATCTTGTGCAGGCAGATCCAATGGAAGATCCACTGGAGGAGAATCCTACAGAAGATCTCTGGTAAAGCATTCAGCTGTATTCGATCTATCAAACAGTGATGTCGAGCTGGGGTTTATCAGCCAATTCTGGAGGTATGGTATGAGTGTTGCGGGATTCAATTGCAGACATGACTGGAGTGAGTTTGGAGGGCCTTTTTGTTTCTGGTGGTTGTGGAGATTGTGTGGTTTAATATGTTGTTTTCCATTTGGAAGGAGCCAAATGAATGACTTTCATGTCCAAGGACATGGGTGTCAAGGAGACCATTGATCTTGTCAAAGTGCAGGTGGATAGGTGGGTCATTTGAGAAAGGATTTTCAAGACCTAGAGTACAATGACAATTCGGAATTGGGATGCTTGCATGAGGTGGCCGGGTAAGATGGAAAGAGAAACCAATGAATTCCCCTTCCCAATATGGTTTTTAAATTTAATATAGATGGGGCAGCTAAAAGGAAGCTGGGCCCGGCGGGCATTGAGGATGTTCTTTGCAATGATAAAGGGGATTCTCTTCTTGTGTTTTCTTGTTCAACTGGCACCAGAGATTCCAATGAAGCTGAGGTTTGGACCATGATGGAAGCTCTCAAGGTTTTCAAGGCGTCATTGGATGGCTGTCAAATAGGGAGATTTCCCCTTGGAATGTTATTAAATAGGTGGTCTCTGGCAAAGCTCATCATTGAGAGTGATTCTTCTAATGCTATTAAATGGGCCTCAGATAGGGAGGCTTCGCCTTGGAAGTTCTACTTTGTTTAGAAAGTGATGATTTGCCTCTGGGTCAGCGTGTCCTGTAGCCCACGTGACCCAGGAAGGGGGTCTAATGACTGGATGTCCTAAGAATTAGGAATATAGGATTACTGCTGCACCTAGGGTTTCGTTTCTTTATTTGTTTCTTTAATAGTTGTAGGATGAGCTTTGTAAATTTTGTAAGGAGTCGTAGAGTGTCGGGTTTTGTTTTTCATTAGATTGTTGGGTTTTGTTTTTCAATATATATGAGCATTGTAAGATATTAGTAGTAGTTTTGGGTATTAATAGAATTTTCTGTCGTGGATTGATTTTCTCTGAGGCATGTTCCTCTTTGTGAGTCTGTGTTTGAAACATTGTTTTTCTGTGCTTCGGCATCTTCATTCAATTGATCAAACCCTTTCATAGGATTTGCATCAGAATGAGATCAAAAGCACTTGGGATTCATTGGATGTGGTCTTTTGTCATACTCACAGGGAAGCAACTCTACAGTGGACTTCTCCTTTGTTTTTTTGTGTGCATTCATTTTTGTAGTTGCTATAGTTCTCTTAGACCATTCTTTAGTCCTCTTGTATTCTTGGTTTTGTTCTTAATAATCCTTGTCACTGATCGAAAACAAGGTGATCTAAAGCTAGATTTGTTGGAAATACAATTATATTTTCTTCTTAATCGGTGGAAGTAATTTACTATCCAAACTTCCAAAGTAATTTGGGTATGATTGATTTCATCATTAGGGATTAGTAAAGAGTCTTAAAAGGCAATCCAAATCCATATTACAATTGCTGACAGATCCAACAACTGGTCTGTAGCATTAGAATGGTTCAAAATCTCGGTCGACCCAAAAAACCGTCATGACCCGGCATTGTGTCATGGTTTGCAGTCATCGCAGTGTAATTTTTCCTTTTTACAGAAAAAATCTCCAAAAAACCCAAAATAGTATAAAATGGTAGAAAACAATGTTTTTTCCCCATTAGTAAACATTATGAAGCAAAATATCGGCCCTCCTAAGTCATAACATCATGTATCATTGTCTTATCTGAGGCTGTGTAAACTTTGTTTTGAATTAAATAAATTTACATGTATATACTAAAATCTAGCTTAATTTGATGCATTGGTTATGTGTATTACATAAATTTTTGAAAAAAAAATAGGAATTAAATAATGGAAAATTAAAAAAAGTGCTCAAATCTACAAACTTTTACTCCACAACTCTAGATGTAACATGCCTAACATATTTCTAAGCAATTTTGAGGATGAATCTTGAAAAAATATTACACAAGAAAAACAAACTCAAAATGCTTACCAGTGAGGTCTTCCTTGAGTTGCTTGGTTTTGCTGTGGAGAAATCCACCAAAATCTTGCAAATTGGTTGAGTTTTAGTGCAAAGAAGGGTTTTAGGGGCTCTAGCAGACTCTCAGGTAGCTCTACAGGTATTTAGGAAGGACGAAATGAAGGAAGGAAAAAGAAAACATTTTTAAAGAAACAGATACCCTGTTGGCTGATATTTCGATATATTGGCATGGACCATATTTATTGATATTTTGAGAATATTGGTTGATATTGACCAATATTTTACCGATATTTTGGTCCAGGCCGTAATGGGACCGATATTTTCAAAATATCGTACTGGTATGAATTGATACCAGTTCATATCAGCCAGTAATTTGAACCCTGAGCATTGGGCACCATCGTAAAGTCTACGAGATTTGGCCTAGCAGTTGAACCTATGCCTAGTTCTTATAGCTTGATGCAAAAGGCTGTCATTGATGATGTTGGGAAGAAGCACCGGGACATGGGAGTATTCTTGAAATCTAGGGAAAATCTATGCATGTATCTGTTATGGTTTTAACGATCTTTGACCTAGGAGGATGTTGACATAAACAAACGCGAGGGCAAGTTTATTCAACGTATGAAAAATCTATGCAAGCATAGAATGTGGCATGTATCTGTCTACATGCATTGTGCAAAGTGGCACTACTGGAGTTTTTTTTTTTTTTTTCTCGTGAGAAAGTTCGTATTTCATGAATTGAACGATGTCCGTCAGACATACTATTGCGTGCTTTGGTGGGTTGTTTAGTTACCCCTTTTCATTAAGTCCAAGTTTGTGTAATTTTTACATGTGTTGAGAATGGTTTGAACAATTTCCTATTGAGTGAACTGGATTTACGGTTTTAAGTGTTATTAATTATTGCCTTTAATCAGTTACAAAACCTGAGTGTCCCATTTCATTCTCGGATCTCGGTGGATGGAGGTTTAGATTTGGTTAGGGTATATAAAAGGGGTTTCATATAGTGACATTATTTGGTTTTTCAACGCAAGTGTCTACAGCTGAGTTGGAAGGTGTTATTGTTATAACCACAATATTGCAGCTTCAACTCAACTTTCCTATGTGTGTGTGGATGTATGTGCGCATATCTGTGCACATCTGTGTGTTTGCGTGCACCTGTATGTGTGTGCGCGTGTGCGCCTGTGTGTGTAGAGAGTGAAACTGTAGGCGTGTAGAGAAAGAGTACTTGTTGATGTGAATGCCTAGGTGAATTTCTTGGGTTTCATGCTCCTTAGTCCTACCGATAAAAAAAAAAAAGTGACTTTACTCCTAGATGACAGTGGACTATCTAAGTTGTGTATATTCCTACAGAATGGGATGAGTCAATTAGCTTGGTTTTACCATTTTCCTTTTCCCATCTACTTTGGGATACTAATAGTTACCTATTGACACATTATTACCTCAAGATTTGATGTCTTTGCTATCCATTGCCTCATTATATAGTGTTTACTTATTTTTATTATTATTATTTTTTTGTGTGTTCTTTTTCCTGCATGTTTTTTGCAGTTAGGCAGTTTCTTAAAAACAATAATAATTTTCCACTGCCTCTTTTGAGTCCTTCCTTCTTTGTCAGTTCTTGGGCAGGCTGGTCATTGGATAGTTTTAGTTTTGGGCTTCCTGGCCCTATACATTTGTTGAGTGGGTATGGATGGTCAGGGTGTTTGGTTCCCAGCTCTTCCTCTCCTCTCCTTTTGTCCATACCTCATTGCCAATATTCTCATTTTGAACAGCTGTACTCCTTTTTCTCCATGAAATTGTTACCAATCAAAAGAAAGGAGGTGGCAAGGAACATGAGAACGATGAGTGTCCTCTCCTGAAGGAATCCTTATTTTGAAGTATGTACTTAAGTTCTTATGCAAGGCATCCGACATTATGGGTCATTCATCCATTTTTTTGTGATTATACAATCTGCGTAATTTTTTAAATGGATACAGTTATTAATCTTCAGTAGTTTGTCTCAATGTAATATATATATATATATATATATATATATATATATATATATGGATAATATTCATATGCATCCATCCCTCACCATTTTTGGTGAGGGACACCCCTTTTGGGGAAGTTTGAAGTACAAAAGTGCACTTTGTGTGAGGTACAAAGTACACTTTTGTACTTCAAACTTCCCCAAAAGGGGTTTCCCTCACCAAAAATGGTGAGGGATGGATGCATATGAAGATCCCCCTATATATATATATATATAAAGTTGATGCTATGACAGAGATCCAGACTCCAAACATCTTTAGGGATTTAATATAGAATGTACTAATGTATATTTTACCAATAAAAAGGTACATTTATTTTCCAGTCATATTCTTTACTTACTGGTGTGTCTACATTTATTTACAAGTCATATTATTTGCTTACTGGCGCGTTAGCATGATTTTGGAATTGAGAATTTGTGTATCTCAACTCAGTCATGATGCAACCAAGTCAATTACATCTATCTTGAGTAACAATGAACTGTTTTTCTGTTGTTTTTATGATTCATTCATATAAGTCTGACTTCTGTGCTTATTTTTGGATTTCTTGTCAGGAGGATGGATGCCTGGATGAGATGAAGGGCGGAATTAGTGAAACCTATATGGTGGAAAACAAAAATTAGTTTTGTTTTAATTATTGGTTTCATCTATGGCATCTGCCAGTCTGGGACCTGGAGGTGTAGGCAGTTCGAGGGCAATGAACAGTTTCAAGGCCTCCACAAGTTCAGTTGATTGGCTTGGGAGAGAAATGCTTGAGATGAGATTAAGGGACAACAGGCTTGACCAGGATGATGATAAGGTAAGCTGCTTCAATCTGCGTAATCTATATAGTGGTGGCAGGGATCTCTCTCCCCACAACCCCAAAACTGGATTTGCAGGAATTCTGCTTCATGCGGCCATAATATTCTGAGCAACTGCTCTGAGAAGTTGGTTCAGGGACTTAGCACTAAGTGATGAAAAAAATGTCAATGGCAATTTCCTGAAGGTTCATATATGGAGCTTACACTTGCGATTCTTTTCTCAGGATAGTGAACCAGATATTGTTGATGGCATGGGTGCTGAGGCAGGACATATCATAGCCACAACTATTGGCGGGCGAAATGGTCAACCCAAGCAGGTTAAAAGCAAATCACTTCTTGAGTTTTAAAAAAAAAAAAATTACACTGTTGAATTTTATGATGGGCTTTCTAGGTCAGCATCTGACGTGTTCATTTCTTTTGATGGAAAAACAGAAGGTCAGTTACATAGCAGAGCATGTAGTGGGGACTGGTTCTTTTGGTGTTGTTTTTCAGGTACCTGAAACTGTAATCTATTACACTTATAACACTGATTTGGTTCTCTTCTTTTCTTCTTCTTCTTCTTCTTCTTTTTTTTTTTCGTTGAGAATTTTGAGGTATTGTGTTACTGCTTTTCTTAGGCCAAATGTAGAGAAACTGGAGAGATTGTTGCTATCAAGAAGGTTCTCCAGGACAAACGCTATAAGAATAGGGAGTTGCAAATTATGCAGATGTTGGATCATCCTAATATCGTTGCTCTTAAGCACTGCTTTTTCTCAACAACAGACAAGGAAGAGCTGTACCTAAATCTTGTTCTTGAGTTTGTTCCTGAAACTGTAAACCGTATTGCAAGACAATACAACAGGATGAGCCAAAGAATGCCCCTAATATATGTGAAACTTTACACTTATCAGGTATTTTTAGTTTTTTTTTTTTAATTTTTTTTATGTCATGTCGACTTTGTCCTACTTTTATTGGAAAATTTGATGCACTAACATTCATCTTAGTATGCATTATATAGAATTACTGTCAAAAATCAAATTCTAGAAGCTGGGTAATCAAAAGCTATTTGTTAAGTTGTTGCTTTGTTACCTATCCTAAAAAATAAAAAAAAAATAAAGGAGCAGAATTTGTTCTTTTGTAGATAGACTTTACTTTTGTAAGAACTGCTACTTCTGAATGCGATCTGGATACCATGCATCAGGTGCTTTTGTTAGGTATTCCCTCGTGCTTTTGGTAGGTATTCCCTCAACCTTGAGGAGGTACATGATTTGATCTATGATCCAACTATTAAGTAACCTTAAGGACCTGTTTCTTCATTGGAATTCAGAGAATTCCTGTATGGAGAACTTTGAAATTCTCAGACATAAGAGAATTCCCGAATGCTCCTTTGTACTTGAGCATCTAGAAATTCCACCATAAAGCAAAGGAGCTGGAATTCCAAAGGTCATTTGAGACCTTTTAGGTGGATGGAATTTTGGAATTCTGGTGAAGAAACATGGCATTTGCAAATGCCAGGGGACAAGCCATCTCATGATGTCATGAATTCCCCAACACTTCAAATTCTTGTCAGAAATTCTAGTAAAAAAAAGCACTGAGATTCCCTTGCAGACTGGTGTGGTGACCAGAATTAGAACAAAACACCTTCATTCGATTTGTCACGAGCCATAACTGTTTGAGCATATGCCATCTCAGACCAGTGTGGCATGGCGTCATATCCCCTATGGAATAGACCAACACCTTAGATGGGGTTGATCGAATTCAGTGATGGATTCAAGTGCTAGGGCACACTCAAAAAGAAAATACTATTCTTGCAGGGAAACTAATGCATGCCCTAGGGTTAGGGCTTGCGTGGAGAAGTGCTGAAATACTATAAGAGGTCTCTGAGGAGACGATACTCGAGGTGACGATACTTGAGGACACACCTCACCGGGATAAAATCCACCACAAATTCTATTAATCTTCTACTCTGAGATCTAAGTCTCTACAATGCTATATAAATTTGAAAAGGAAAATTTAGGGGCTAAGTAACCTTATTAAACTAGGAAACTGATGCAAATTAGAAATATTCCTAATTACAAGCCATTAAACAAAATGAGAAATCTAATGACAAATAATTACGGAAATAAAATAAGTCCTAAACTATCTTGACCACATGTGTGGGCGTGTAGGTCCATCCTGCATCAGAAACTCATGAGAGAATTTTTATTAATAATTAGCATAGCATTACAGTGGGGAACGTCCATGTATATATAGAGTGGTAGGATCAGTCTTTCCTCCCTTGTTTAGAAAACTCAGACTTTCCTAAAATCCAGAAAATTCTCAAGGATAAATATTCTATAAATCCAAAAAACCACTGATAATAAAATCATGATAGAATATAGCAATAGCAATCCTGCAATAGCTGTCGGTCTTCTTGGGCCTATGGCCTGAACCCAATGGACCTGATCGATCCATGGGTCAATGGGCTGGCCCAGTAGATTTGGACCTGGCTTGTACTGCATCAAGTCCCTTGTGAGTTGCGAAATGTTGCAGGAGAGGGCGTTCTTATACATAAACATACATTTATATCACACTGATTCTAGATTTAAAGAGAACAATCAGTAGGTATATGTCATACATGAAATGAAGGGATGAAAGTGACTCAACTGTGTTTTGAGCTTGGCTATTTTCATCATTACTTGATATTGAGTGTCTTCCACTCAATGTATTGATGCCTGTACCTCCATGGAAATTTGAAGTGCCTCATGAGCTGTTGATCATTTGGTCTTCCATTTGTTCAGTAGATTCTTACTTCATAAACCCATGCAAATGTTAATACTATCTAGAGATTTCTATCAATTCTAGTTCCATATTTTATAATTAAAAGAATTGGATTCACCAATCAGAAGAAAAGGAAAAGAATGTATACAGTTATCTGTAAATTGAATTGATCTTAAAATGCTCTGCTGATTTACTTTTATTTTGACTAATCTTATCAGAAGCTTGGTGAAAATAATTATGCTCAGGGTCCTTGCTGATTACTTGAACATGCCACTGGAAATATTTGAGAATTGTTTTTGCATATATTTTACTTGAGGATTATTGGCTACTTAGTACTCTTTCCTTTTTATACATTGCAGATTCTCTCACTTTTACTGAAGATTTAATTTCTTCTCAGATATTAACAACCCTACCAATTAGAAAAAAAAAAAAAAAAAAAAAATTCTGCATTCTGTTCTGCATCTAAAACATGTTTTAAATTGTACCTTAAGTTTTGCCTTCAGTTCTGATAGAAGCTATGATAAATGAGTTGAAATTGGTTATGTGTTGGTGTCAATTCACAAAGAGTTGAAATTGTTGGTCCACATTTCTAAAAACGAAATTTAAATCCTTTTCAATTTAGAAATCCTTATAGTATAAATGAGTTGAAGGTTTTATTGAACCTTTTTTTTCTGGCACAGATATGCCGAGCCCTTGCTTACATACACAACTGTATTGGCATCTGTCATCGCGATATTAAACCACAGAACTTGCTGGTAAGATTTTTGCTTCAGTGCAAATGATGCGAACAACTTCTGTTAGTTTCCCAAGCATTTCTTGTTTGCCTGTATGTTGCATTCAATTGTGGTAGCATTTTAGTTACATGGAAAAGCTGATGCCTTTGTCTTGGGTTTTCAATTTTGATATTACTTAATGTTAGCATTATATTGTGTCTATTCTCCGCACTTGCAGAGAAGTCTAGTTCCGACCTACAAATGCCATGTTTACTAACTGGAACTATTAATATGTATGCATACATTTTCGTCATTTGTGTCAACTTTACATGCATGCTTAGTATTTTTGTTGGATCTGTTTAGTGAATACGCATTCTCTGGAGACCTTTCGACTGGACCTGTAGCTTTCTTTATGCACTTGCATTTTCTCTATAATCATAAATCATCTTCCCAAGGACCCAATTTTTTAGAAATCTCTTGGGGATTGTTTGGAGAAACTTAGGAGAAAGTGAAGATAGAATAAAATGCTAGTTCTTTAGGACAGCCACAACAGGCCATGAAGGAGAGAACATGTCTGCATGGATGAGTGGAATTGTTCTAGAGGTGATCTGAAATCTCTTAGGATCTGTGATTAACTTTCAGAGTTAAAGCATTCAACAAACTTGTTGGGTCAAAAGAAGGAGCTTGGTTCTTTTTTGCAGACATGTTTGTTCATTTCTGCAGTTAATGGCATCTTATCTTTTTTTTGCCTTTTCTCTCTTTACTCTTCTGATCTTTGATTTGCTGAATTGTCAATTTTAGGTGAATCCACATACACATCAGCTGAAGCTATGTGATTTTGGCAGTGCAAAAGTGCTGGTAATCCATATTCTGCTACACTTTTTTTTTATTTTTTTATTGTAGTAATTTTTCTATTAGTCAGAGTTTGACTCTTCATTTGTTGCCAGGTGAAAGGAGAACCAAATATTTCTTACATCTGTTCTAGATATTATCGTGCCCCTGAGCTCATTTTTGGTGCAACTGAATATACAACTGCTATCGATATGTGGTCTACAGGCTGTGTCATGGCAGAGTTACTCCTTGGAAAGGTTGGTTTTAATTCTGTTTTGAGGCTCATCATGTTTTCCCTCTGGTTATGATAACATTCTACATTTTCTTTATTAGTTTATATGATGTGCTGAATTTTCTGTTTGATATATTGTTTGTGTAGCCATTGTTTCCTGGAGACAGTGGAGTTGACCAACTAGTTGAGATTATCAAGGTGAGTATGACATGTAACATACCTACATTTTCTTTAGAACTGTTTCATTATAATGTTTTTCTTTCCAAAAATAGAATAAATATGTTTTCACCTTTTCTTTCCTTTGAATTGCCCATTTTATGTTCTGTTTCTGTTGGTGCTGGTCTCATGGCAGTTGATGTTTTGCAATTACCAATTTGCAATAAAGCAGTTTCTTCATATTACAAAAACAATTTCTTCATAAAATCCATTGTTCATCAGGAACTACTATGAGGAGTTGAATAAATTATGGCTGGTTTCAAATTTCAAGGTTAAACTGATTTATATAGGTACTGGGAACACCCACGAGGGAGGAGATAAAGTGCATGAATCCAAATTATACTGAGTTTAAGTTTCCACAGATAAAGGCTCATCCATGGCATAAGGTACATCTCATTTAGCACTGCTGGAAACATTGCTTATCCTTGTTGCAGTTTCAGTTCTTATTTTACTTATTTATTTCTTTTTTCGCTTTTCTTATGTCAAAACTGTTTGCTGATTTAAACCAGAAAGGTGTAAAACAGAATATTGGGCAATCTAGCCCAACCTTGAGTTCGTGTCAAATGATAAATTTTGAAATCTCTTGAAATATTCAAAACCTGACCTCAGGTTACTATGCCAATGAAAAAAGTCTCATTGGTGATGAACTCTTTGGTACTTTATCACAATTGATTGTTTGTGAAGTTCATGGATAACTCTTTGAACCAACTATCATTTTCATTATCATTATCATTATTATTGGGGGTGTTGTTTTTGCTGCTGTTGCTGCGAGCCTGAGAATGTTGTTGAGATTCTTGAGAATACAAATATTATGGTCAATGCAACTTAGTGACTCTTCTTTGGGATATATTAACAGAACATTTCAGGTAACGGACCTACTATGTTGGCGCAGTGGGTTCAACTGGTCATTTTGAACTGTATTTGACTAGAACACTGACGAATTTATAAACGACTGAAAGTGAAAATCTAGCTCCTCGTTTGCTTAGTTAGATTCTCTCTGATGGATTCAAGGGAGATGAAATCCTGTTGCAGTCAAAATACTCAAAACTTGTTGATAAATCTGAAGGGATTAGATATTGTGTTCGCTACTAGTTTATACTTTAAATTGAAGGGAGATCATTGTAGTGTGTCTTTTGTTTCTGATTGATGCTACTGGTAGATTTATACATGCATGAGATGACTATATATGTATATGTATATGAGAGATGCTCCTATGAGAGACATCTCTCACCTTATATGAGAGATAGGGGTGGGGGCTCTTCTAAGCTACAGCTTATGTTATTCTAAGCTGAAGCAGTGCTGGTCCCACATATATAAGTGTAATATCTCTGTTTTTGGCATGATGGATATTCCAAAGTCAAGATAAATCCAATCAAAACTGATATATATATATATATATATATCTCCATGTTATGGTGAGGGACAACATAGTAGGGTTGACTTTATAACACATCCGAATCATCCACACACATGGAACCCCCTTAAATACACTAGACCCATTGAATTTTCACCTATCCAAATGGATTGGACCGTTGGATCGAGGGTCAAATTTTTTCATTTAATATAAAGTCATTAAATTTGTGGGCCACGGATGAAGGGGTTAGATGCATGGGATTGACCCCAAATTTGATACATGGTCTCATCCAAGGTGTCTCTTCCCATCTCCCACAAGTCTCATGATTAGTGGGTCCCTAGGTGGGCCCCATTAAGTTTGTCCCTCACCATATGGTGAGGGAAGGATGCACAGGAATATCCCCCATATATATATATATTCCATTTTTAAAGCATACATTTAACTGAAATTTGTGATTTACAATTTTATTGTTCTATTTGATCTGTCCCTTTATTGTTGTAAGATCTGATTCAAGGTCATGGACAACACGTGTCATTGTTATGTATGTCACGGAGCCTTAGTTCCATTCTTCAAATGTTAGTTTACTCTCATATTAGACAAAGATCTGGCCTTTCATGACTAGTCAGAAGGATGTGATAATGGTCCTAGAAGCTGCTCTTTTGCATTGGTGTAATGTAAAGCACAGCTTTCCCCCCCTCTATAGCAGATGATCAGGCAAAATTCTAAAGTGTAATACCACAACTATCATTTTGGACTGGAGAATTACTGGGGCAAAGGTCGATATATATTCATGGGTTGGTCTTCAGTTCCTGCCTTGTTTAAATTGATTTCAACTCTTTTTTGCTCCAATATGAAAACAAAAGCGCTATCTGATAGAGGACACTCCAGTGTAGTCATTAATTGAGTGATAATTTACTCTTGATTTTTCCTACCTTATGTCAGTGATTTTCAGCTCCTCATTGCCCCAATATAAAAATTTGGAAGCACTATCTGACAGATTACATCAGTCTAATCACTAATAATGAATATGGAGTGATATTTGCTGTCATGTCAGAGGTCTTGTATTTTCAGCTACTTATATTAAGATGCTATCTTCTTTAATATCAACAATGGACTAGCGGACAGCTGGACTTGTGTACGCATTTCCATGGATGCATGCCTATGTATTTCTTATTTGAGAAAATATTAAAACAAAATCTTTCATGATGTTATAAGAGGCAGGAATTTGGGTTTAATAGTAAACCAAAGAATATATTATCAATGATTCTTTTTTCTTCAACATAGTGATCTCTAGGCTTACTTTTGACCATGGTTTGATGTACTGCCAGTACTGGCATACCACTCTGCATCTATTAAGACCAGAAACCAGTATAAACCAGAATGTCAAAAATATAGGTCATATGAACCGACATATTCCCCATTATTTGGATCATGTACTGTGGAAATTATCCATCTATGCTGCAGATATATTGTTAACTGGTATATTGTGCACAAATGCTGACTTGTAAGAGGGTCTAAGCAAGTGTTACAGTATATTCTGGTATATTCCAGCTTAAATAAAGACATTCTTTTGGCGATGTGTTATATTCTTGTATGTTACAGTTAAAGATCATTTTTCATAGCTACATGAGTAAACACTCTTGAGCTTTCTTATAGTTCATGATATACCTGGGTACTTAAAACATAGGCTTTCTTTTTTTGTTAATGTGTAAAGTCCATTTCCCTGCTGTATCCATGGTGTATACATCTCTTATGCATCCTTTACTGAGCACCACTTCTTATAGTGCACTAACTAGGTGATACAGCTTGTTTGAAATCTTCTGTTTACTTTGTTGCTTCTGATAATTTAGTAGCTTAGTTTCTTTTTCCATAGCATTGCACTTGCTTCTTGCTAATTAGCTTTCAATTACACGTTGTATCTTTAATTTAGCTGAAGGGCAAGTTGATGTGGGTTAAAAGCCCTAGAGCGTTGCTCTTGTTTTTAATGAAAGAATGTTTTCATCCAGTTCCAGTCTCAAGCAGCTAGCATTCCTCTTACCTACAAGATAATCACCAATCTCCAAGTCTCTGTTTACCCGAGAAAAGTTGTTTTTTTTTTTTTTTTTTTGAATGGTTTTACCCAAGAAAAGATCAGTGTTGTACAAAGACATGAATGACAAAAGCATATTAACACGTTTTTTTAAAGATTCATTATGAAGAATCTTATCCTCTTAAAAATATTACAGAGACAGCTTGATCCTGTAAGCACCCTTTCTTCGAAAGCAGCAGTGAGCACAATCTAGGACCCCCTTTTGATCAATCCAACTAGCTCACTCTATTCATTGTTGGGTTGGACTTAAAATGCTGCAAATTAACGCAGTTAAAACTTTTGAGACTCTAATTCATGGTTTAGGATGATCTGATGGGGCTAAATTTCACTCAGATGCAATTCACTAATCTTACCCTCAATGGTTTGCATGCATCTGGAGGGTGTAGACAACTCATATAAGCACAGTGTGCACTGTACACTGACCATTAACCCATACATTCACTGTTAATATTTTTTTGTAGTAGCATTCTAAAAGAGTTCTACTTTATTTAGCCAGAAAAAGAAAAGAAAAGAAAAGAAAAGATAAGGAGTTCTACTCTATCTTTATTCTTAGTTACATTTTTGTCATATGATTTTTTGAACAAGAAAATATATTGATGTGTTCTCTTTCATATGTGTTGGCTTGTTGGCCTTCTGGTTTTGTCCGATCATGCTATTGTTTATTTATTCCCATGTCTGAGATGCATTGATAGGTATGTACTGGGAAGAAGAAATAAAAATCACCAAATCATTACTTAATGCCAGTTCCAACTCTTGGGCCTCTTGTTTCTCCACCAGGTTTTCCAAAAACGCTTGCCCCCTGAAGCAGTTGACCTGGTCTGCAGGTTTTTACAATACTCCCCCAATCTGCGATGCACTGCAGTAAGTGTTTTTTCCCACCTAGTGGGAAAAGGCTTGGTTTGGTTTGGTTTGGTTTGGTTTGGTTTGGTTTATATGTTTTTTCAGATGAATTTGTATATTGTACAAGTTGAATGATTATCTACACTGGTGCTGCAGTTGGAAGCTTGCGTTCACCCTTTCTTTGACGAGTTGAGAGACCCAAATACTCGCCTTCCGAATGGTCGGCCACTTCCTCCGTTATTTAATTTCAAACCTCAAGGTAAGAACTTTCTGCCAAATTTCCTTGTTTTTCTCTTCATTGATCAAATGGTAAAAAATCATCCAACCAAGTGTCTTAATAGATAGCATGGGCAATCTAATGTGTACTAACATAATTGGTGGTCCATTTATATTGGGACATTTACTGTTGTCAAACTTATTGAGAATGGTGTATCATGTTGATGTCATGAAAATTATCAACCTTGAAAGGTGGACGATACTTGATGGATGGTCTTGATTGATGCTTCTACAACTGATGGAAGTTATTCTTGAACAGTGTCCAATATCTAGTACCGGGCTTGCATGTGTAATGGTGAAAATTGATGATTAGACTTCGTAGTAAATGATCATGACCATCCATTTTGAACTAAATGGTCCAATGATGAGCATTATCAGATCGTGATGATAAGAGAACATGTAAAGATCACTCAGTGGATGGCCTAGATCAATGTTTAAACCATTTCTATTCTAATCAACATGTATGGGTCATTTTTCCTGATAAACCGGTTTAAGTCATCCAATCAAGATCATGAATCATCAGGTGATTGATGATCCATATATAATTGGGCATTTGTGGACATAATTGGCCAGGGCCATCCATTTTTCTTTCTCTGTTTATCTAATATGATTCTTCAAAATGTTCAAGAGTGATGCTTAAGGGGTGGCTATTTTACTATTATTATTGTTGCTGCTGCTTCTGCACGGGTGGTTTTGTAGTTAATATGAGATGGAAAGTGAAGACGAGTCTTATCTTGCACACACGTTAGAGGAAATAGGTTCTTCCTCCTATACTTAAAATGATTCATGTGTATGGTGAGGCCTGCATATTGACGCCTGATTTTTCTAATTTGGCAGACTCCTTGAGTTTCACATTCAGCTTTTTTTTTTTCCCTTTGTCTTTGTCTCTGTATTTTGTTTGTACAGAGCTTGCAGGCATCCCCAAAGATTTTCTGGAGCGGCTTATCCCTGAGCATGCTAGGAAGCAGCACTTGTTCATGGCCTTGAACACCTAGAGCATCATCATATATTTTATTTTAGAGAGATCACTACCAAATCTCCACAGATGGTCCTGGAACGTATATGTAAATTTACCTGCCATGTCTTATCTATATGTTTATCCCCCTTCAGTGCGGTCCCTTGGAGAGAGAAGTTATTGTAGTCCGTTGGAATTGCTCCAGCAATCTCACTTTCGTGAGGCTTATGTTCTAATGTTAGGAGTGCCTGAGTTCATTTTTCCTTGTGCATTCATTGCTTGTATCCTACTAGTCTTCATATGATTGTTTTAGAGAGTTATTATGGGCTATGTTGTAAACCAACCTGAGGAGTCACCTCTAAAACCTAATCTGCTCAAAATAGTGTCACATTGGTTTACTATGCCAAAGGTCACTCTTGTAGGAACATGGCCTACCGCTAGGTCCTGTGTAATACATGTATCTACATGCAAGAAAACTTTGAAGAAATGAATCACATGGTTTACATGATCAATCTTATGATGGGCCATTTTCGCATGGAAGCGAAATTTGGACTAGTAAGATGGGGGTAAACTTTATTTTGAGCAGTTTGGACACCGCACAGAATTTTGAGCCCTCCCTGCCCAGAAACAGCCTGTAGGTGATTGCCTGATTATCTTGTCATGGTGGGTGGGGTCAACTGGCCATGGGCTACGAAAGGGTTCTTTGGATAGACATTTGATACTACCAATGTCAGATTCAGATCCAACACAATGGATCTGAACCCAACGGTGGATTCATCCTGTAAACGTGGATTGAATCTGAAATTGAGACGTTAAGGCCATAAGTTTTTGTCGTGTTTTAAAAAAGGATGCAATTTTCAGTACTTTTCAAATTAGTCTCTAAGTTTTTTAGCAAATTCTTAATCAAGGACATCTAGCCATTTAAAGGTGTTTCTTGGGGACTTTTTCATTTTTTTTTTTTTTTTAATATCCTGTTTATCCTTTATTTTAAGCCTTGACATGGTTCCGTAGCCATTATATGCAATCGATCGCTGTGAAGACACTGATTGTCCTCGATCACCGTGAGGATGTCAGTGACGAAGAGGAGAATATAGAGGAATTGAAGGATGATTTTATTTTTGGAAAAGGTAGTTGAAAAATAGCTTTAAATGGATGGATGCTCTTAATTAAAGACATCCTGGAAAATTTAGGGACTAATTTGAGAAGTTCAAAAATTTATGTTCTTTTTTTGAAATAAGGTAAAAAATTAAGGCCTTATTTGAGAATTTTCCTTTCTGACCAGGAATCCACCCATTTACATTTTAGCACAAAGAATAGTTGACTTGTACAGAGTCTTCCATGTATGCAAAATCAAGATGAAAAGGAGCACCCTTATATGGTCTAGCTCCACAATCTAGTGAAGCAAGAAGTAGGCTGCATGAGCTTGATTGCATATGAATAATGTGCAGGCTTCTTATAGGAGAATTTTCTGGAGGTGAATGGTGAACAATGTAAGGCAGCAATGTAGATGGGATACTTATTTTTTAAGGATTTGAATAACTAGCGTGATGTCCACATATCCATTTCTCATCTTCCCTTAATTAACGATCTGTCTCATCTTCCCTTAATTAACGATCTGTTGCGGAGGAGCTTCTATGATGGATATTTACCTTCCATTTGTCTTTTTTAACTACTTTATAGAAATACGATCATTGGTATGAAATTACATGAAACAAATAGGCCCTAAATGATAATTTCTTGAGAATGACATTAGTGAAGCAGCCCATAACAACTGCAGATAAAATGGTTCGTCGGTTCTGCCTTACAAGAAAAATCTGAATTCCTATATTCATTTCATATTGGAGTAGCTGAATATCCAATGCGACAACCTTTCATGTTATATATTACAAATATTTAAAGTATATTATTATATAAGTTTGCTATGCCTTGATTTTGGCTTAGATTCAAATTCCTTATTTCCTTATTTGAGTCTGGGTTAGGGTTTGAGTCCTCAATTTGAATTCGGTATCTCATGGGTCAGATAGCCTGAACTGAACTGGACTCAAAAGTTTGAGTTGGCTAGCATAATAGTAATCAATTTTGTTTCGACCTCACTTCAGTCTGGCCTCTAAATTGAGTTGTTTTAGCCGATTCAGAATTTTGGTGAAACGTTTTTAGAGTTAAATTTTGAAAAAAAGTGTAAAAAAAATATATAGAATATAATATATATATATATATATATATGGGAGATCCAATGAGAGATATATATTATCTTACTATGAGAGATAGGTTGTGGCCTCACATCCATATGCAATATCAACAGCTTAAATGTGAGGATCCCCAGCCCTATCTCTCATATAAAGTGAGACATATCTCTCATATGAGCATCTCCCTAAATATATTAAGTTTAGCTAGGGCAACATAGCTATTGTTAGGAAATTTATAATATTTAGACTTAGTAACCAAATATGATTGGGGCCCATTTACTTTGCATTCATTTCATAGGCTAGGATTTTCAATGGGGTGGCAATATCATAGGTTTCATTTATTTTGTTCATAAGGTAGATAAAATGAAATGAAATAGGGCGTCAAATAAAAAAATAGTGGGTGGAGTTGATTGTAAAAGCAAAAAATTTACAAACCAATGCCAACAACTTAGATGTAGGGTCCCCACCCTATCTCTCATATAAGGCGAGAGATATCTCTCATAAGAGCATCTCCATATATATATTAAGTTTAGCTAGGGCAAGATATCTATTATTAGGAAATTTATAATATTTAGACTTAAGAACCAAAATATGATTAGCGCTCATTTACTTTGCATTCACTTCATATGCTAGGATTTTCAATGAGGTGGCAATATCATAGGTTCCATTTATTTTGTTCATAGGGTAGAGTAAAATGAAATGAAATAGGATGTCAAATAAAAAAAATAGTGGACGGAGTTGATTGTAATGGAACCCTTCTTTTTCTGGATCCATCTCACATCAATAACTCGACCTTTTCTGCCTATAAGTAGTTTTAGACAAGCTTCCTTTACGGTGCATACCTGAATGCCAAGTGTGGCTCGTAATGATCTATCTTCCGGGGCATGCCAATAACTTAAATGTGAGGGTCCCCACCCCCATCTCTCATATAAGGTGAGAGAAATCTCTCATATGAGCATCTCCTTATATATATACATATATATAAATATATATATAAAGGGAGCTCCCCTCCTCAGCTAAAGCTGAGGAGAGCCTCCGCTCACCACGTGCGACTGATCGATGATGAGAGGAAAAAGTGCAACATTCGTGGAGCCCGCGCCCAAGACTTTTTCACTTCCCCGCTCTCCAATCCGAGGCCAAAATCAAATCCCTTCATCGAATAATCACCCCCTTCGCTGGCTCTCCTCTCTGTCTATCCATTTCGCCCTGCCCTGGAACCCATTTTCTTCTGCGAGGCAAGGATATCTCTCCCGCGACGATCTCTTTCCAGCGACAAATCTCCCCATTTCCTTCGCTGGCTCTTCTCTCTCTCTCTCTCTCTCTCTCCATTTCCGAAACCCATTTTCTTCTTAGACGATCTCTCTGCAACGTGAGGATTTCTCTCCAGCGACGATCTCTCTGCAACAACACCTCCCCTACCCAGCCTCAAACCCAATCTCCAGCGACCATCTCTTCGAGGTATGACTTTTCTTCCTTCTGTCTTTTTTTTTTTTCCTCCGTTTTCTTTCTCTGCCCGCTCTCTCTCCAGAGTCTGAGTTTGAGATAGGGTTTGGATGGATTGGATTTAGGGAAATCTGTGGGTTCCGGTAGGTTTAGGAGGGTGCCCAAAAAAGAAAAAGAAAGACATGCAGATTGTTGAAAATGTTTATCCTCATTCCGCCATCACCCCAAACTACTTTGACTACATATGTCAATGGAGACTATACTTGTTTTTTAACTCTCTCCAGCGAGCCCATCATTGGGGTATACCCCTTTCTTCCTTCTTTCTTTGTTTTCTTTTTCTTTCTCTGTTTTATTTCTCTACTTAACATTTAAATGGTTCATTTCTCCAAGTCTAGATCTTGAAAGTTAATTTTTCTTCTTTGATGTTTGTTGTAGTGCATTGCTGATAACCCATCTGGGTCTTCCTCAAATAACAAGGCCTCATCCAATGAGAAGCAAGAGGCCAATTCGCTGAGATGTGCTCTGGAGTTGGATGGATTGCAGTGTTTTGAGACCTTGGTGGCTCAATAGAATCAGAAACAGAGGTTCAATTTAAAATAGTTGCTCTCTTTTCCATGTATATCTTGGGTGACCCCTCAGATCAGTAGTGTGGTTAGCCCCTTCACACAATTGGGAGTTGGGACTTCCACTCTGTCTTCATCTTGTCTGTGTAAAGTCCCTTAATATGTCCTACTTACAAACAAAGAAACAAAAAAAGAAGATATGGTCATAAATCCTATCTAACTTTGGTGTAAGAAAGTGAGGTTGATCTCTTTCTCAAGTCTCTTTGCATGTGTGAATGTGTGCTTCTTCGCAAAATAAAAAAAAAAAGCGAGAGAAAAGAATGTGCGCTTCTTCTCAGAGGCCTTAGCAAGGACATTTTGTAATTCGTGAGATCATGTCTAGGTTCAGAGTAAGGGTGTTCACGAGCTCAGCAGATTGGATAACTAGTTTTCCTTCTTCTTTCAATTTATTTATTATGATAAATAAAAGCCGGGATATAGTTTGGATGTTTTTTCAATGCATCAAGTAATTGTGGATGTTTTGCATATCAAAGTTTGAATTTTTTTTTTTATATTTTAGACGGATTTTTTATTTGCCTATAATAGTAAACCTGTAGATTCCATGGAATGCAACAAGATTGAACATGTTCAATTACACTTTGAGGGTGACCGTACCATATGTTTTGTCGGGTCAATTGTGGCAATTGAGTTTGTGAATTGCATCCGGTGTAATGGATTTTAACACTGTAATGGAGTTTGGATGATGTCTTTTTATCCAGAATTACTATGAATGTATTGGGTTATTGGGTCAATCGTTTCAATCAAGTTTGTGTATTACATCAGGTGTACCTAAACACTGCAGTGGATTTTGGATGATGTCTTTTTATCCAGAATTTAATGGATTTTTTACTATGAATGTAATGGATTTTACCATTCTGCTCTACTACTTTCAACATTCAGATGTGTTTCTCTAGAAGCTAGCTCATTTTTTGGTGAATTCCATAAAATAGATCAACAGGCATCAATATGGCTCAACAGGGATGAAATATATCAAATAGATCAACCCAGAGTTTTTTAACATAAAGGGATGTGTTTATCACTCTTTACTGTTGTGCAGTTAGACCCATAATATATCATTTGTTTGTGCAGTTACTCTTTATTGACGGTTACCAAGAACATATCATGATACATGCAGAATTTTCTATCAGAAAGTTTATTGACTGTCATTGAGAACATATTATGATACATGCAGAGCATGGGATTGTATACCACCTGGGAGAATTTACTCCATGCAGAGTTTTCCATGGACTCTTGCTTACTGCCCTTGCAAAATTTTTGGCAAGGCCATCCATATGAACATCCCCAGGAGAAAGTCCTCCAGCATGTAAGGTTGGACCTGACCATTCTTTAAGAAACAAAAGGGTGAAATTTGACATTGAGTACTGCTATGCCTCACACAAAAGTAGGATGAAAACAAATATGATAGGTTTGAAATAGGCTGATTCATATTAAATGGTTAGGCCTTTCAGAAAAAATGGTTTTGATAAATAAACCATGGGCCAACATATTAAAGGTCATAGGATATTATGAATACTCTTGGACATACTAAAGCAAAATCAACATCTGTATATATCCAACGTTTGAAGCACAGTAGACTAATGTTAGATGTTTTGCAAAATGCCTAGTATGTAAGCAAAAATGACGATTCTAAATGCAGAATTAAACACTTAATTAGAATCATAAAACTGAAATACACAAGAAATTGATACCTCCAGCCATTGGTGTTATCCACGTTAGGAAGTTGTTTCCCTTCTGTTTGGCACTTCCAAACTCTGCTCACTCTATTTGATGGTGTAATACTTAAGGGGTTTGAGTTCGCGAGTTTGGGGACCAAACCGTAGTATTTATAGCCAAGCTTCCATCAAACTTTTGGTGGCTACGTGTTAAGTATTCCACCGTTTCAGATGATCATGGGAAAAGTTCTAACTGATTATGAACGTGATGAAGACTCTGGATAAGTTGTAGACCATTTCAGTAGCTCCTAGAATGAAAGGAAGCATGAGACTCGTTCCTACGAACAGTCTCCGTGAGAATCGGTCAACATTCTCCCACTTGGTCCACACTTCTAATCTTATGTCTCATCTTAAACCCATCGATAATCTATATTTAAGTAATAAATACACGAATCGTGGCGATAAGTCCTCTAATGACGAGTATTACCTTCCATGTATTACTATGTATTTATTTCTTAAATATTATAATTTATGTGGCAACAATTTCTTAATGAATAAATCCTATGTTCATTCTTGGTCCAACATAGATGAGATTTTCTCAAAATTTAGGTGCACATAAATATGAGAAAAACATCACAATAATTAAGAATTTCATTAAAATAACATTGTTCATACAATGAAAAATTACATAATGGAACCAAGTCCCATATTCACTACATGATCCTTGAATTTCAATGGTGGCATGCCCTTTGTCAAAGGATTAGCTATCATTAACTCAGTGCTGACGTGTTCAATGACCACTTTCTTTTCTTTAACTCGTTCCCTTATGGCTAAATACTTAATGTCGATGTGTTTACTTCGACTCCCACTTTCGTTGCTCTTACCCATAAAAACAGCAGCAGAATTGTCGCAATGCATTCTCAATGGCCTAGAGATAGAATCCATAATTCTAAGCCCAAAAATGAAACTCTTAAGCCATACACCATGTGAAGTAGCTTCAAACAAGAGACGAACTCGGCTTCCATAGTGGAAGTGGAAGTGGCAGTCAAAGTCTGCTTGGCACTCCTCCATGATACAGCTCCGCCGGCCATCAGAAAAATGTATCCTGATGTTGATTTGCGTGAATCAATACAGCCAGCAAAGTCAAAATCTGAGTAGCCAATTACTTCCAGATTGTCTGTCCGTCTATACATAAGCATGTAGTCTTTGGTTCCTTTAAGGTACCTCATTACTTTCTTTGCAGCTCTCCAGCGTTCTAAACCTGGATCACTCTGATATCATCCCAACATTCCCACATCAAATGCAATGTCAGGTCTTGTACAGACCTGAGCATACATTAGGCTTCCGACAACAGAAGCATATGGAATGTTCTTCATTTGTTCCCTTTCAAGGTCGTTTTTCGGGCATTGGTTCAAATTGAACCTATCACCCTTCACAATGGGAGCTACACTTGGTGAGCAATCCTTCAACCGAAATCTCTCTAAAACTTTATTAATATAGGTTTCCTGAGACAAACCCAAGATACCTCGAAATCTGTCTCTATGGATCTTAATGCCAATGACATAAGATGCCTCACCCATATCCTTCATATCAAAACTTTTAGAGAGGAATTGTTTCACCTCATGCAGCAATCCCTTATCATTGGTTGTTAGCAAAATGTCATCCACATATAAAACAAAAAAACAGATTTTACTTCTACTAACCTTCTGGTATGTACATTGATCCATAACGTTTTCTACAAATCCGAATGAAGAAATTACATTATGGAATTTCAAATACCATTGGTGGGATGCTTGTTTTAAACCGTATATGGATTTCTTGAGCTTGCAAACCAATTGCTCACCATCACTAGAGGGGAATCCTTCAGGTTGTTGCATGTAAACCTCCTCCTCTAGATCTCTATTGAGAAATGTTGTTTTCATATCCATTTGTTGCAACTCTAAGTCAAAATGGGCTACTAATGCCAAAATAACGCGCAAGGAATCTTTCTTAGATACAGGAGAGAGAGTCTCCGTGTAATCGATTCCTTCTTTCTGAGTGAATCCCTTAGCAATGAGTCTTACCTTGTATCTCTCAATGTTGCCCAATGAGTCTTTCTTTGTCTTAAAGACCCATTTACATCCAATGGCTTTTATGCTATTAGACAACTCAACAAGATCCTAGACTCTGTTACTCTTCATAAAATTCATCTCTTCCTTCATGGCATTGTACCATAATTCTGAATCTTTGCAACTCATGGCTTGTGAAAAGGACTCGGGATCATTTTCGGCTCCAATGTTGTAGTCAGATTCTTGTAGATACATAACATAATCATCAGGAATTGTTGATATCTTTGGTCTAGTAGATCTTCTTAATGTTATACCATCATCTTCTGGAAAAATATGTGGTTCAACTTGTTGTTCAATAGTTCTTGGCAACTCTTAAACTACCTGATCTATTGGAATGTCGTCAGCAGCTTGTGGAATTTCAACAATTGTTTATTCAACACCAGTTTGAACTTGAGGGGTGCTGTAAACAATAACCAATCTATCCCTTGAGGTGGAAGGATGGGATTCTGAATGATCCTTCTCAGAAACTATGTTCTTGGTTTGATCGCTCCCACTGATCAAGTCATTTTCAAGAAACTTTGCATTTCTTGATTCTACAATCCTAGTGCTTTGAGATGGACAATAAAACCTGTAACCCTTAGACCTTTCAGCATATCCAATGAAATACCCGCTAATGGTCCTTGGGTCCAGCTTCTTCTCTTGTAGATTATAAATTCTCACTTCAAACGGGCATCCCCAAACGCGCATATGTCGCAAACTCGGTTTCCAACCTTTCCATAATTCAAATGGCGTTTTAGAAACAGCCTTGGTTGGAACTCGATTTAATATATACACTGCCGTCTTAAGTGCTTCAGCCCACACGGATTTAAGAAGATTGGAGCTGCTGAGCATACTCCGAACCATGTCCGACAATGTTTGGTTTCTTCTTTCTGCTACACCATTCTGGTCCAGTGAACCAAGCATGGTGTATTGGGCAACAATCCCATGCTCTTGAAGAAACTTTGCGAATGGCCCAGGTGCTTGTCCATCCTCTATGTATCTACCATAATATTCTCCACCTCTATCTGATCTCACGATCTTAATTTATTTACCACATTGTTTCTCTACTTCAGCCTTAAAGCTCTTAAAGGCATCTAATGCTTCGTTCTTATTATGAAGCATGTAGAGATACGTATATTGTGAGTAATCATTTATAAAAGAGATGAAGTATTTCTGACCATGTGAGTCCATGTCTAGACTACATATATCAGTATGTATGATCTCTAATATGTCCAAACTCCTATTGGCACCTTTCTTTGACTTGTTGGTCTGCTTTCCCTTTATGCATTCCACACAAGTCTCAAAATCAGTATAATCCAGAGTATTAAGTACTCCTTCATTTACTAATCTTTTAATTCTATCTATGGAGATATGACCTAATCTCCGGTGTCATAATTTAGAGGAATCCTCATTAATAACACATCTTTTAGTGTCAGTGTGAACATGCATTGAATCATAAGCGGTATTGTTTTGTAAATTAATGCAGTAAAGACCATCAGACAAAGTACCATTCCCAACACAATTAGATTTATAAAATAAACTAAATGATGAATCTGAAAAGTTAAAGGAATATTGAAAAGGTACAAGTCTTGAAACTGAAATCAAGATTCTAGAGAAATTTGGAACAAAAAAGGTCTTTTCTAACTTTAAAACAAAACATTACTTAAAATCAAATAGCAAGTTCCTATAGCTTCCAAATGCGAGCCTATCTTGTTTCCTGATAAGATGCTTTGGTCACTTCCCACTGGCTTCCTTAGGTTTTGCAAACCCTGCAAGGAATTTGAAATGTGGATTGTTGATCCAGAATCAATCCACCTTGTGCTAATATTGACATTAACCATATTAGATTCATAACAAACAAATGAGGTTGGATTACCTTTGTCCGCAAGCCATTTTTGAAATTTGGCGCATTCCTTCTTCATGTGTCCCTTCTTTTTACAGAAGAAACACTTGGAATCTTTCTTGATACCAGCTTGGGGAGGTATTTTACTTTTCCCTTTCTGATTGGCTTGAGATTTGCTCTTTCCACGCATTGCCAGCATTGCACTTTCTGCCTATTCCATCACCAGTCTCCCTTCCTCTTGAACACACATGGTCATGAGTTCATTAATTGACAATTTATCCTTATGTGTGTTGTATGAGATTTTGAAGGGTCTATATTGGTATCAGAGCGATGTTCTATACTTAAGGGGATTGAGTTAGCGAGTTTGGGGACCAAACCGTAGTATTTATAGCCAAGCTTCCATCAAGCTTTTGGTGGCTACGTGTCAAGTATTCCACTGTTTCAGATGATCATGGGAAAAGTTCTAACTGATCATGAACGTAATGAAGACTCTGGATAAGTTGTGGACCATTTCAGTAGCTCCTAGAATGAAAGGAAGCATGAGACTCGTTCCTACGAACGATCTCCGTGAGAATCGGTCAACATGGTAAGCAAACCAAGGCTTATAACAATTATTTGTTACATCAACATTTTGTTCCTTCCTCGTGTGCACAATTGATCTTCAACACCTTTGTAGGCACACTAGAAAAACCGGCTAGGAGGCCACAAATGAAGGCTTTGTACTACAGAGCTAACTTGTGATTTGAAACAATTATGCCAATCACATGAGGTACAGAACTAGAAAAACTTTAAAATATGAGAATCTGACGGATCAAGCAGCTCATAATATGGTAGCTTCAAATATGAAAAGTCAGAATCAGAATTTGGTGGTAGCTCATCTGTAAATTTTGAATGTAGAACATCCACAAATAGATTTCTCTCCTAAATACAAATACAATCATAAGACAAAGAATGTGTTTAAAATCCATCACATTATGATGAAAAAAGAGACATCATCGAAGTTACAGTATAAGGTTTTCTGTATAGCATCATCCAAGAGACATCATCCAAATCTATTCAGCAGTCACCCTCAAACAGTAATTGAACATATCCAATCTAGCTTCATTCCAAAAAAAATCTGCATGTTTATGATCATCCAGAAAAAAAAAATCAGTCTAAAAAAAAAAAAAAAAAAACATCTAGTCAAAGATTAAAAATGAAAGTAAAAAAGTAAAAAATCATGACTTGATAGTACTATGCATATTTTCCATTGATCTATATTTCTGTTGTCAAGCTATATGAGGATGCATGACTTATTTCAAAACTCTAAGGTTCCTCAGGATTCCTTGAACGAAATTTGGTGTGAAAAGGGTGTAAAAATGATGTGTTTTTTGAGCCCCAAATTTTCATATCTGAATAGATGTGAAAGAGAAATGCATGAGATGTGAAAATAGGCATAAAAAAAGGCATCACTATGAATCTGTTCGATGGAAAGGGCCATCTTTGCTAGAACCATTCCTAGTCCAAATCATTCAAATGAGATTTTGTTTTCCTCTCCTTTTTGAAGGTAAGAGTAGTATTAACGATTAACGAAACCCCCCAACACAGCATAATGAATTAGCCTCCAATCACTGCAACACCCCTGTATTCCCATTTCTTCAGTTTAGGGAATTAATACAGAGTAAGAAGTGCTAACAAGGGGGACTAGGAACAAAATCTTTTGTCTTTTGATTGGTGATCAGAATCCCTATCAATTCAATAATGATTTTCTACTTACACTTACAAAAGTCCTCTACATCAGTAGAAACAGAAATAGTAGAAACATAAAAGAAACAGAACTTTGGGTGTCTTATCTTTCTCTCTATCTGATACTAACAAGAGAAACTAAGAGAAGGGGGGAAAGGGCGCATCAGAAATGGGTAAGAAACACAAATCCATAAAAAGAGAAAATACATATAAACAGGGGTTTTTCGTACTTGCTCCATTTGGAAATCACTAGAAGAAGAAATAAATTGGAAAGCTGAGAAATCCCAACAAGTTTGAATTCTTGAATGGGTTTGAATAGATTGAGAATATCTTGGCTGAGGCCTTTGGGTGAAAGATTTTGCCCAACATAGCTCAAGGACGATGAGAATGAGATGAAGACAAATAGGTTTCTTTCTCTGAAACAGTGGTTTCTCTGCAATCAGCAGAAACATAAACAGAAAACTGAAACAGAAACTGGTCACCCATTCGTTTTCCAACCTCATCACAACCCACAAAAACAAAAACGAGCTAGCAGAGAAATAAAAGAGAGGAAAAAAAACCTGAAAAGCAGAGGGAGGGAGAGCAGATTCCTAACCTGGGCAATCACAGGAGAGAGACGATGCCGTCTTTTGTAGTCGTAGGAGAGGGCAAATGCCTTGAGGATGATCGCAGGAGAGGTTAGGGTCAGGGAGGTTCGTATTTCGCAGTCGCAGGAGAGGCCAGGGTCGTTGGACAAAATCGATCGCTTAATAAAGACAGCTTCGTCACCCAAAATCATTTGCAAATGAAGAGAGGAGGAGAGGTAGGGAGAAAAGGGCGAAATGGGATTTGGGGTTTTGCTTTGGGCTGGGTCTGAGTGCGGGGAATTGAAAAACATACGGCGGGCTAATGTTTTTGGGCGAGCATATGGATGGCAAATTAAGTTGTGATGTTGGGCTCCCACGTGGTGAGTGGTCCTTCTCCTCATTAGCTGAGGAGAGAAGCTCCCTATATATATATATATTTATATATATATATATATATGGGAAACTGTCGAGTGAGGACCGCCCTCACCATTTCATGTAAGGACCACTCAGGGCAATCCGATTAGCTCACTCATCCAACGATTGTCATGTCTCTTATAAAACTAAATGGGGGGAAACGAAAACGGAGCAAGAATACTTGCCCACCCAAATCGTCGAAAGCCCCAAATCAGAACGGAAGTCTTCCTCTTCCTTTTCGGCACGATCTGCATGCCATCGAAGTAGGAAAGGGGTTGATCGATCTCTCTTTCCCGGTCTTCCCTCTCGTCAACTTCTCTCTCTCTCTTATCTCCATCACTTCCATCGTGCAGTCATCCCGGACCTAGGGCTTGATTTGATTCGCACCTAAGCAGAACATCGGTCCCTAGATGAGCTGTGCATCCCCTATCCCTTGTCATCTCTGTCGCAGTCATCCTGGTCAGAACCAGGTCATCTCCTCTCGCCTCTCTCATCACACCATTTGTTGGTTGTTTTTTTTTTAAATTTTTTTATGAATGTCATTGGCCATTAAAATCCATCCAATCTGCCTAGTGTGTGGCCCGAACCAGATCTTCTCCTCTCACCTCTCTCATCACTAGGCGAGAGGAGATGACCTGGTTCGGGCTGGGATGACTGCGACGGAGATGACAGGGGAAAGGGGATGCATAGCTCATCTAGGGACCGATGTTCTGCTTTGGTGCAAATCAAATCGAGCCCTAGGTCCGGGATGACTACCCGATGAAAGTGATGGAGAGAGAGAGAGAGAGAGAGAGAGAGAGAGAGAGAGAGAGAGAGGTCGACAAAAGGGAAGACCGGGAGAAAGAGATCGATCAACCCCTTTCCTGCTTTGATGGCGTGCAGATCATGCCTGGAAGGAAGAGGAAGACTTCCATTCTGATTTGGGGCTTTCGACGATTTGGGCGGGCGAGTATCCCTTCTCTGTTTTCATTCCCCCCCCCCCCCCCCCCCCCCCCCCCCCCCCCACATTTAGTTATATAGGGGACATGACAGTCGTTGGATGAGTGAGCTAATCGGATGGCCCTGAGTGGTCCTTACATGAAATGGTGAGGACGGTCCTCACTAGACCGTTTCCCTATATATATTAAGTTTAGCTAGTGCAAAATACCTATTATTAGGAAATTTATAATATTTAGACTTAGGAACCAAAAATGACTTGGGCCTATTTACTTTGCATTCATTTCATAGGCTAGGATTTTCAATGGGGTGGCAATATCATAGGTTCCATTTATTTTGTTCATAGGGTAGAGTAAAATGAAATGAAATAGGGCGTCAAATAATAAAAATAGTGGAGGGAGTTGGTTGTAATGAAATCCCTCTTTTTTTGGATCCATCTCACATCAATAACTTGACCCCTTCCGCCTATATGTAGTTTTAGCTAAGTTTCCTTCGCAGTGGACACCTTAATGCCAAGTATGGCTCGTAATAATTTATCTTCCGGGGCATACCAACAACTTAAATGTGAGGGTCCCACTCCTATCTCTCATATAAGGTGAGAGATATCTCTCATAGGAGCATTTCCTTATATATATTAAGTTTAGCTAGGGCAACATACCTATTATTAGGAAATTTATAATACTTAGACTTATGAACCAAATATGATTAGGGCCCATTTACTTTGCATTCATTTCATAGGCTAGGATTTTCAATGGGGTAGCAATATCTTAGGTAGGGCTGTCAAAATGTCACACGATCCGTTAACACGACATGAACCCATACGATATTAACGGGTTTGGGTTGGCTCTTAATGGGTTTGGGTTGTTAATGGGTCAAACCTGTTAACACGTTATGTTAACGGGTCGTATATGAATTAAACCAGTAACCGGTTAACAACCCGCTTCATCCGTTAAATTTTTTTCACTCCCTAAATGTAACTAGAATTAATTTATATTCATAAAGAAGAACTTGAAATTTTTTATAGTGGGTTTTTAGGTGGGATCCACTCAAGATCCTCACTTACAGTTTCATGTAGATTATATATTTTTTTCTTTCTATTTTTGTATAATTTTTTTTTAATTTTTAAAATGACTTAATTACTTAACGGCTTAACGGGTTAGGTCATGTAACCCATTAAATTAATGGGTCGTGTTCGGGTTAGACTTTTTGACCTGTTAAGTTAATGGGTCGGGTACGGATTGAGGTGATTTTAACCCGAATTTGTTAACCCGTAACTTGAATTCATTAACACGGCACGATTGACGGCCCTAATCTTAGGTTCCATTTATTTTTTTTATAGGGTAGAGTAAAATGAGATGAAATAGGGCATCAAATAAAAAAAAATAGTGGAGGGAGTTGGTCGTAGAAGAAGAAAAAATGACAAAAACACTACTTTTGGTTGCACAAAATGACAAAAAGAATGCTCTAAAAAGAAAAAGAAAAAAACGTACTCTTTAAAGCACAAAATGACAAAAATGTGCTTTTACTCTCAACTCCCTCAACTTTTTTTTGTTCTTGATTTGACACTCAATTTTATTTTATTTTTACTTCACCTTACAAACAAACATTCCTCACCGACAGCCATTAAGTTCAAAATAAATATGTGGGGTTTTAAAACTGTGGTTGAATAAATGAGTGGAATTTCCACTCATTGATGCGGTGGCCCATTGAGGAGTTAAATATAAAACCAATGGGGCTGCCCAATTGGCGAGTTAAATAAATGAGTAAAGATTTTAAAAATGTTAAAATTTTAATTTTCATTTATAGTTTTCCTTTTTAAAGGAAAAATCTAGGGAGAAAGAAGAAGAAGAGGAGAGAGAGAGAGGGAGAGTATCATTCCTTTTCTCTTCCTTTTCATTTTCCCTTTTTTCTTGCATTCCTATTTAGTTTGGCAAAAATTGACAATTTTGGAATGATATCATGAATTTAGGTTGAAATAGTTCAAATCCCAACAGAAATATATATTTCATATGGTTGTTCGTAGGGGGTGTTCATGGCCCACGCCAAGGCATGCCCAGGCTCAATCAACTTAAGAAAATCAAGCTTATATCTAACCCAAGCCCAACAAGGGTTGTAAATGTTAGGTCCAAGCCCACCCATTTAATTAATTGAGCCGATCCAAACCAAGCTTTATATTATTTGTATAAGATTTCTAACAATTGTTTAGACAAAATTATCACTAAATTCCAGGAATTCATGTCTGGGGAATTCCTAAATTCTCAGACATAGTGGAATTCCTGAATTCTCCTTGGGCTTGAGCATCCAGAAATTCCATAAAAATACAAAGGGAGTGGAATTCCTGAATTCCCAAGGGTCAAAAAAGAACTTTCTAGTGGCTAGAATTCAAAAATGCTATTGAAGAAACACGGGATTCAAAAATTTCAGGGGACAACATGTCACATCATGTCCAAAAATTCCTGGACATGGTGAATTCTTGACAGAAATTCTACAAAAGAAACATGGCCTAAATCACAAGCACACCTAATTTAGGCCAGCCTTCAGGCTTTCCATCACCTAATTCAACCCCAACTCAAATATTAAATGGACGTAGATTACAAATCATGCTCGATCCACGACAACCCCTAATTACTTGGTTCAACCAATTGCCAATCCCATTTTACACCACCATTTCAATTGGAAAAGAGATTGAATATTATTGCTACTATCCTTATTAAGTTCATTTTATCCCTAAAAGCATTACATGAGAAATTAAAACTAAAAATAAAAATTAGATATTACCGTATAATTGCCTTCATACTTGACATTTGCCTCTACACAAATAATTCTGCTAGAAAAATTTAAACTTCGCGCGGGACAAATGTTAAATTAAGGTACTTGGAATATCAAAAATTCAAAATTCAATAATAATAATAAAGTAATAATAATAAAAATAAATAAATAAATATAAAGTAAAATATTTCTAGAACGTCTACGTGTCACCTTATAAACCCTCGTTGGTTGCAAGAGACTGACTGCACTCTTATCTTTTTTGTACTCACCTTCCTCTTCATTCCTTGTTCTCGATTTCTTTCTTTCGAGCTAGGGTTTAAGGTTTTTATTCATTTCCCATTACTTGGTTTCTTCGATTCTCTCTTTCAAATCGAATCCCCAAATGGCGTCCTCATCCTCCGCCGCCGCACAGATCCACGTGCTCGGCGGCGCCGGCTTCCCTTCTTCCTCCAAGAGACCCGGAATCCCTTCATCTCCGGCGAGGACCCTCTTCTTCGGCCACCGCCTCGGAAGCACCGGCGCCGGATCCCTCCCTCGGTCGGCGTTCTTGAGGACGTCGAGGAGGGCCGTTGGAAGGAGATTCGCCGGTCCCGTCCGCGTGGTGAGCGAGAAGGTCGTCGGAATCGACCTCGGGACGACGAACTCCGCCGTGGCGGCGATGGAGGGAGGGAAGCCGACCATTGTGACCAACGCCGAGGGACAGCGGACGACGCCGTCGGTCGTCGCCTACACGAAGAGCGGCGACCGGCTCGTCGGGCAGATTGCGAAGCGGCAGGCGGTGGTGAACCCCGAGAACACGTTCTTCTCCGTGAAGAGGTTTATTGGGCGGAAAATGTCGGAGGTGGATGAGGAGTTGAAGCAGGTGTCGTATCGGGTGGTGAGGGATGAGAATGGGAATGTGAAGCTTGAGTGCCCCGCCATTGGGAAGCAGTTTGCGGCGGAGGAAATATCCGCTCAGGTTCGAAATCTTGGGGTTTTACTGCTGTGCATCTGTAGATGAGTGTTTCTTTGAATTCTTAGCTGTCTTGTCTGATTTTAGTTAGCTGTTGATTTCATGTATCATTTTGTCAATGAGTGCTTGTACATTTGCTGACATCAAAAACTGAAAATGGAAGAAGTAATCATCATCATAATCAACAATTTCAAACAAATAAGAATCCAATACTTCTAAGAAACTAAATGCTTTGGACAACTCCCCTACTTTTCCTCCTTTTAAAAGCTGAGTGATTGGTTAACATTCCTGTCTTTTTTTCTTATTTCAAATTGCGTTACATTTTTCCATCTCAATGTATGTGGATGGTAATATACTATGGGTGACCCTCTAATATAATCATGCTAAGACGCCATGGGTGGTGTCTTGTTGTAAAATATAGCGGTAAGCCTCATTCTTAGTAAAGTAAAATATAGCGATGTTAATGCTAATTCACACAAAGTTTGTAATTTCAAATAGTTTAGATTTATAGGCGGGTTCAAAAATTTAGATTTATAACATTGCTTCTAGTTGAAAATTCATAAGTGGAACCCTCACATGAAATTAAAACCGCTAAAAATGTAATAATGAGTGAAACTAGGCTAGTAAGATTGTGAATTTAAATGATTCAACTTCTATAAGGCCCACAAGTGTACCCACGAATGGATTTTTAGCATTTCTTCTATGGCAATGCTAAAATTCTATTTTGGGATCCTCTTATAAGTTAGAAAGAAAGTAGAATACATGAGAAAGAAAAAAGATGGAATAATACTCGTTAGGAGTGCAACTATCCGCTTGCATAGCTGGCTTAGACATGAGTCATTATTTTTCTCTCTGTCCCCTCTCAAAATAAATACGGTCATTTTTCATTAGATGTTATCCAAGTGTCCGTTTTTTAAAGGGGCAATTTGTAGAATTCCTTTCTTTAAATATATAAATAGAGGAATTCTACAAATTGCCCTTTTCAAAAAGGGCATTTTTGCCCCTTCATAACATCCAATAAGAAACCATCATATTTATTATCATTCCGATGTGTATTAAGTTGGATTGAATGTCACGAGAGAAGATAGAGAGAAAGGAAGAGTCATGTTTAAGCCATTAAGCCGTGAGGTGTCAGCTATACGAGTGGATAAGTATTATACGATTCATTTCTTTCTTTCTTTCTTTAATTTCTATGTATTGTGATTTATTGCTCACTTATAGAAGGGCCCCACAATGGAGTTTTACATCTTCATGGAAGAAATGCTAAAAGTTCATTAGTGGGCCCACTTATAAAAATAAGGAGCTGTCCTAACCAATAAGCAGGGAGCTGTCCATGGGCCCCACTCAAAGCATCCAAACCAATCAAATTAAATAGTTGTATCTTTTATGGTCCTTTGCGAAATTTCACTTCAATAAGAGTTGGACCACTGTCCTATTTTGAGAAGCTCAACTTTTCTAGGGTGCTCAATCAGACAGTTGACTCAACTCCTATTGAGGTGAAATTCATTAGTGGGTCCACTTATAAAAATAGGGAGCTAACCTAACCACTAAGCAAGGAGTTATCCATGCCGCCCGCATTCAAAGCAGCCAAACTAAGCAAATTAAATGGCTTTATCTTTTATAGTCTGTAGCGAAATTCCACTTCAGTTAGACCTGGCCCCATCATCTGATTATGAAAACTTCAACTTTTCCAGGTCTCTCAATCTGATGGTGGGCCCCAACTCCTATTTAAGTGAAATTTGGCAAGGCTGAAAATAGATGAGGCTATTTATTTTGATTAGATTGGAGTTTTCCATAAGTGGATCGCACTAATAAGTTTTCCAAATTGGCCCTTTGTAGTATCTAACCTCATGATTAGATTTCATGTGGGCCCATTCATGGTTTCAATTGAAAAGCCGTAACATATCATGTTGCTTTGTTTGGTAGTACACGTTCTCAAAAGGAGAAAAGAGGGAAACACCTCATTAACTCCTCTCCTTAACTAAGGTTCTATCGTTGGTCGTTTGAAGAGGGCATTTTTGTGCTCTAAAACGGGCATTTTCTTGCGCTCCTCCATACACACAAGGAATTCTGCAAAATGCCCATTTAAAAAAGGGGCATTTTTGCCCTATGCAAACATCCAATAAAAATCAACTATATTCCTCATTTGGATATTTAATGAGGGATACCTACACTTAAAAGAACCCACATAAATAAATGGATATTCCCATATGTAGCCAATTAGAGGTTTAATCCAGTTATTTTGGATTAAAAATGATTCAAATAAAATTAGAGGGCCAACTGTGGAATTATAAAGGTATCAAGTTTTATATATATATTAATCAATCTAAATGTGGGTAATTTTAATATGTTTGATCTTCATAAGTGGGCCGATTGAAGAACATCATGAATTTTTGGCCACCATGGAAATATTAAATTTAAGTATTTTTTATGAACATTTAATAGTGGGAAACTCCTATTGCATGAATTTTGGATACACACACAGAAACACACACACAGGCTGGAATTCTTGGATATAGTTTCTTCCTTGTGGTATGTTTGTGCGCATCATTTTAGTTCAACCGCGATTTCCATTTTTAATCGAAAATGGAAACTGAAGATTTAAGTTAGTATTGTTGCAGTTTGTATTTTCTGAAAAATTGTTTGCACAGAACCGTGGAAAAATCAATCTTCCTGAAAACCATTTTCATTTTTTGTTGAAAATTATCCACTCAAACATGCCCACGATAAAATAGACATAAATTTAGAATACCATAGTATTTTTTAGTGTTCACAATGGTTCTCAAATCTTCTTGAATTGTGAAGATTAGTGATATTTATTGGAAAAAAAAGGTTGCTTTTGTATCTCATGTTGTTGATGGGTTATTGTTTGCGGGTGCATAGATGATAGAACTGCCTTAGACTCTCCAAAGGAGAGAAAAATGAATACATTTTGTGGTTTTACAATGGATTTGCTTATTTAATTTCTTGATTACTGATACTGAGAAATCTGCTAATTGACAATGGCAGCTGTAGTTCCATCCTTGTGAATTTTACTCTGTTATCGTAGCGATGCTGTCATTCTTTTATACAAGAAGAAAAATTGGGTCATTGTTCTTCACGTGCTATGTTGTTAGCATTAACTGATAATCTACAGGTTTTCTGTTGTTTCATGTTTGCAAACTGATAAATTTTTAATGATAATGTTGTTTTGGTCCTTGGAAGTCTTTTCCTTTCTTACCTGATGGTGAAGCCCTTATCTAATCTTTTTTTTCTTTTTCTTTTGGTCAGGTTCTCAGAAAGCTTGTCGATGATGCATCCAAGTTCTTAAACGACAAGGTCACTAAGGCAGTTGTTACAGTGCCTGCATACTTTAATGATTCCCAGAGGACAGCAACAAAGGATGCTGGGCGTATTGCTGGTCTAGAAGTTCTCCGTATCATCAATGAACCTACTGCTGCTTCACTGGCATATGGATTTGAGAAGAAGAACAATGAAACTATCCTCGTGTTTGATCTCGGAGGTGGCACATTTGATGTTTCAGGTATCAAGTTTTGAGCCTAATCATTGTTGTTAAAAGCTTAGGATGCAAATTCTATGAATCGCATCAAATCTTAGAAAATTATTGGGAAAAAAAATGTATCAAATCCTAGAGAAAAAATATTCAGTTCTTTGCATTGAATGCCATTTACAAGTAAGTCTTAGGGCGTGTTTGGATGCGTGGTGAGGTGAGGTGAGGTGAGGTAAAGCCTCCATTATCCAGACAAGAAAAGACAATGGGTCATATCAAAAGTACACAATTTCAAAATTCCCTCCATCTTTTTAAAAAAAAGTCAAAAAGGCAACCTCCTTTCTCCACTAAAAGACAAAAAAGCTACACTTTTTTATACAAAAAGGCAAAAAGATTTCATACTAAACAACTAAAAACAAAACACCATCATAACACCTTATATTTTATTCTCTCTTGATTTGACGCTTTACTTCACCATATTTCAATTCACCATACATCCAAACAGGCCCTTAGGATTCAGCAGTTAAGCTTATGACTTGATACGTGTATTGAACCACACTATTCTAGCAATGCTTTGTGGCCTTGCCATGGAGCTTTTGGGTCTTTTTTTAAGACCAGACGTGTCTTGGATGTGTTCTTAATGAAGCTACTCACCTCAAAGGAGGGAAAAAACATTGAGGAAGGCGTTTTTGTTCAAGATCAATTTAGAAAAGGTATATGATTGTGTGGATTGGGTTTTCTTTTGTATATGTTACATCGGATCAGAATTTGGCCTAAATGGACAGGAAGGATTTCCCATGGCGAGTACTGTTCATCATGATGGAGATATGTGCACTAGGGGAGGAAATCTCTTGTGGATTTTGGCTCATAGGAAAGAACCAAGGTTGTGGATGCTCTAGTAAAGGGGGTTTGACAAAAATGACTTCAATGTAGTGATTAATTAAGGGCTTCCTGTTTATAAATTTAGGGAGGTATCATGTACATGACATTATAGCTCTTATCCCATCATTGAACAGTTTTTTCCCCTCCTTTTGTACTGGTTTTTAAAAATCAAGTCTTTTTTTTTTTTCGTTTTTAATAGAAAAGGATAAAAGATAAAAAAAAAATTGTTAATGCCTCAAACCATACAGGTCCTGGATATACACGTGTGCTTGTGTCTCAAATTATGCATTTATCATTTTGTTGATTTTAGTTCTTGGTTGCCTGGAGTGTAGTTCTCGAGGTCGGGGATGGAGTGTTTGAGGTTCTTTCTACCTCTGGAGACACACATTTAGGTGGCGATGATTTTGACAAGGTTCGACATATTTACTTAAATTAGGAGAAGCAATTTTAAGGGCTGTTATCGGTTTCATTACAAATGTGATTTTACACATCTCATATTCAATAATTTGTAAATCAATGCCAACAGAGAGTTGTTGATTGGCTCGCTTCAAGTTTCAAGAGAGATGAAGGCATTGATCTCCTGAAGGATAAACAAGCTCTGCAGCGTCTCACTGAAACTGCCGAAAAAGCCAAGATGGAATTGTCATCCTTGTCCCAGACAAATATTAGGTAAGTTTGTTAGAGTTTCTCATCTCTAGGATCTCTGTTTGTTTTTCGTGGTTATCTTTGGCTTAAAAGAAGTTATACTAAATATATTTTATTTTTTTGTAGTTTACCTTTCATTACTGCCACTGCTGATGGTCCCAAACATATTGAAACAAACATCACAAGGGCCAAGTTTGAAGAACTGTGCTCTGACCTGCTTGACAGGTATTGGATTTTTTGGTGATGAATGTGGTTTATTATCCTGGTCACTGGAGACTCCAATTTTTAGCATCCAATGGTCCAAGATCTTTGAAATCAATATTGAAAGGAATGAGAGTTAAAACTTACATTACATGGGATATTTGCATTTGTTAGGCTTAGAACCCCTGTGGATAATGCTTTGAGGGATGCGAAGCTTTCGTTCAAGGATTTAGATCAGGTGATCCTTGTTGGTGGATCAACCAGAATTCCGGCAGTCCAAGAACTTGTGAAAAATATGACTGGAAAAGATCCCAATGTCACTGTTAATCCAGATGAAGTTGTTGCTCTTGGGGCTGCAGTTCAGGTCAGTTCCTACAAATTTTTTTCTTGTTGTCATCACTGTTTATGATCTACATATATAATCTATGCCACTTGTGGATCCACTTGGATGCATGCCAATCATGGGAGGATAGTGTGATGGAAAGGTCGTATTGTTGATATGATTTTGGGCAAAAATTGTCTCAATTAGATCATGACAACCATTGATCTAGAGGCCTTAAAGTTCCAACATGTTCTCAAGTTACATTTTTTCAAAATGGAACTCATTCCAAGATAGGAGGATAGTGTGATGGAAGGGTCATGTTGTGGATATGATTCTGGGCAAAAATCATCTCAATAGATCATCACAACCATTGATTTAGAGAGGCCTTTTAAGTTTAGTGGTTTCTTAAGTGTGTGTGTGTGTTTTTTTTTTTTTTTTTTTTTAATGAAATTCATTCCAACATTGACTCGGTGAGTATAATTCAGATTAGTGTTAAACTAGGGCAAATGCCAATTCATGGAGAGTCAGTGAGTGTGCGTGTGAGTGTGTTGGATTGAGCATGGGTTCCATGTAGTGGTAAAAGTAAACATTGGTTATGTTCTGCTGAGAGGGTACCTCTTATGGCTTGCGTGAGGTTTAAAAATCTAATCTCTGTGCAAATTCCTGCATGCACACGCACTCATTGTTTTGTATAATGCTTTCCAGATGCTGGTCATTGTGGAATTTTCATCTTCTATTGCATATGTTATATTTACTGCATTCTTCTTTTTTATTTTTTTAAATTCAAACTTCAGGCGGGGGTATTGGCTGGTGATGTAAGTGACATTGTGCTCTTGGATGTGACACCACTATCTCTTGGTTTAGAGACATTGGGTGGTGTGATGACAAAGATCATTACTAGGAACACGACACTGCCTACCTCTAAGTCTGAGGTCTTCTCCACCGCAGCAGATGGGCAAACGAGTGTTGAGATCAATGTCCTCCAGGGGGAGAGAGAATTTGTGAGGGACAACAAGTCACTTGGCAGCTTCCGGCTTGATGGGATACCTCCAGCCCCTCGTGGTGTTCCTCAGATCGAAGTAAAGTTTGACATCGATGCCAATGGTATCCTCTCTGTAACTGCCGTTGACAAGGGAACAGGGAAGAAGCAAGACATAACGATAACTGGTGCCAGCACTCTGCCAAGTGACGAGGTACATTTCCTGGTTGCAAGTTTTAATATACTTATTTCATAACTTAACATTACTTATTGATTGTTGGTACTTGAAAATGAGCACAAGCACCTCAAAAGTATCCTTGAGTACTTGAAAATTGCCATCAACTGCCTGCACTTCAGATTTTCTCATTGCAAAATGTGTCTTGGACCGCTGGCAATTCCTGACTCCACAGCCAACCGAAACTGAAGCCAACCCAGTAATACAGGGCTTGGGTTGATCCTTGCTACCAGTTTGGTCTGGGTTAACATACCCAACCTGATCAGTGAGCTGGGTTCTGGTGGAGTCCATACTTGTTATTCAACTGCCCCTTTTTTTCACCCTAACCCAAACTGAACCCACCAACCAAACCATTAACTCCTGCTCCGAAGGGTACTGGTGGACCTACCAACCCAATTTGAACCCTATCTGGTTATTCAGGGTTCTTTGTTGAACCTTTGAGCTTTTAGGTTGGATTTCGGTTGACTAGTAGAACCCATTTAATAAAATTGATCGTGTTTAGGTTGGTGACACATGTAACCTATGGTAGTGGGCCCTTCCTGAACCAACCTATTGCCAAGTGTAATCTTGCTCTGTATGAATGCCAACTCCAACTAATTTGCAGGTGGAGAAGATGGTAAAGGAGGCGGAGAGATTTGCCAAGGAGGATAAGGAGAAGAGAGATGCCATAGACACCAAAAATCAGGCAGAGTCACTAGTGTACCAGACGGAAAAGCAATTGAAAGAGCTGGGAGACAAGGTTCCCGGGCCCATCAAGGAGAAGGTGGAGTCAAAACTCACAGGCCTCAAGGATGCCATCTCTGGTGGGTCTCCTCAAGGGATGAAGGATGCGATGAATGCCCTGAACCAAGAGGTGATGCAGATTGGTCAATCCCTCTACAATCAACCTGGTGCACCTAGTGCTGGACCTGGACCTGCACCTGCACCTGAAAGTGAAGCTGGGCCCTCTGGAAAAGCAGCACCAGATGGTGGTGATGTTATTGATGCGGACTTCACTGATAGCAAGTGAGAATAAACCATAAATGAAGATTGCATTTCCCCTTTTCACTGGTCTGTATACCCTCAACTACATTTCTGGGTTGCTCCCTTATTTTTTGGGTGGGGTTGAGAGTGAAAAGTTGCAGTTGGGATATTTGATTATGGTAAGAGTTAAACCAAACTAGCAAAGAATGTTTATTGAAGAAAGTGGGATTCGAGTTGTTTTTTTTCTTTGTAATTGGAAAGTGTCAGACATGTACTTCAAACATATTATTCTTATGTGAGACCAATCCCATTGCTCCAGTGCTTGTGTTTCTCCTCTAAATATCTTAGTAGGTGAGGTTTAAATGTGGGCTTTGGTTTGCCTTGACTAGTAACTTACAGGTAAAGCTGTTCTCTCTAAAGCGACCGAGTATGTGACTGCACGAGTAAAACTTTTTTGAGAGCTGAATGCTGCTTGAGCAGGTGCGGTAAACTACATGTACGGTTTTGAATTTTCAAGCTTTAGTAAAGGAAAATCCAAAAAATTTCATGCTTTAGTACAGTAACTAACTTTGAATTTTCAGGCTTTAAATGTCTTAGAGGGTTTTAAAAAAATGAAAACAAATTCTTCAAAAAATGCAGATATTCTAGAAACAAGAGGAAAGAGAGAAAGGAAGGGAGAAACAGACGTAATATTAGTGGAAGGAGCAGCAGCAGCAGTGTTGCCTGGAGTTCCATCGACCACCACCGGATTTGAAGCTTTGACAAGGGCGACGTCTTAGGTGAGTACTATCTCTTGGGTTTAAGCTTTTAGCCAGATTTGATGCTTTGACAAGTTAAATCAAAAGAGGGTTTTGGACCTCTCACCGATTTAGATCTCTAGAAAACCAAAAAATATAAAAACAACTACCGAAAATTTTATATTTTCTTTCTAGCCATCAAAAATCAATTTGCCCGAATCGTAAAAGCAGTTAATCTAAAATGGAAAATTTCAGTTCGAAATCAGGTGTCCAGATGAATTGAACTGAAACTTCCACACTACTGCTTTAGATGGAGTGTTTGGTTCAGTTTTCTATCCTTCAGTTTGGTTTTCTATCCAAATTGAAAACATTAATAAGTTGTCCAAAATGGAAACGATTTTGATAACTATGCTTCAAACACATGAAAACTAACTTAATTATGGAAATTACACAACCATGGGAGCTTGCATTAACCTTTGGCAATACAAATGCTTCTCCTAAACAGTCCACACATGCAGCATGTGTGTATGGCAAAAGCATGCTGCGAATATGCAGACTCGAAATCAAGTACTCGGTTCTGATAGCTGGCCAATGGCACCTTGGACCATTGTAGTCGTCTTGGCGTCCCCTTAGCCATTGCGGCCATGGTGGTGGTGGCCGTCATAATCTTCTTTGTGGGCTTTTGATTATCATAATCAGAAGCAATAGAGAAGATAGCCGCACTGATAGCGATGATGCTCCATTTGAATCTTGTCTCCCTTGGCTCATAGCAGCTTGGCATATCATCCGATTCAGGTGGATCTAAAAATGGGTTGTGGGCCTTGCTGGAGAAGTTCTCAAGCTCAAACAGATCTGATCTCACATTGCTCCGGACATCTCCATCGTCCATACCACTAGAACTTGCTGGAACATCCTTGATCTGACGTTGACCAGCATCTGAAGTCAACTTCCTATGGAGTTTGGAACCACTGTCCTCCTTTACCATGTAAGAGGAGTTGGGAGTTTGGGCCCATGCACCTCCAATGAGAATCGCGACTTTTCTGCTGCTTCAAACTGTTATCTGACAAACTGATGATTTCCCGCAACAGGATTTGAGTTGGGGAGGGTAAAAAAGGTCGTCTTCTCTCTTGAAGCCAACACCCCCTTGTCTGCTACTCTGTAATCTCTCTCTTCTCCATATTTGAATTCTAAGTGATTCTATTATTAAAAAAAAAAAAAAAATCCAAGTGATTCTGTTTATTTCCAGCCATGAGAGTCCTTATCTTGCCTACATAGACCCATCCATTTACAAACATCTCTGGGTTATGAGGCTTCTCCATAAAGTCCTTGCAGCGATTTGAATTTCTGTTCTTTCTGACTTCTTCGGCAACCTCAACAGATTTTTTACCAGCACAGTTGCATCCAAAACTGTCAAAAAATTCTTACCTCTCATCTGTTTTGGATATTTGGGATTTCTGTAACAACACGCTTTGGCTGCTCAAACTAGCCTCTGAACAGGCACTAGGAGTTCCTCATGTAAACTCCTTCTGCAATCGCCGAAAATGGATGATTTGTCTGTCTTTAGTCGGCTGTTACTTCCATCCCTTTTGAGCAATTGTTGTTTCCACCTTATCCATTAATATTACCCCCACTGAAGTACTCTTCTGCTGCAAAGATGCTCCATGGTCTTTGTTGTACTTTCTTCCCAAGCTTAACTGGTAGGGTGACTCCAATTGAAGTTGGGATTTGAGTTCGCTCGCCGAGTTTTAGGAAAAATGGCTAGATAATAGAAATTGAAAAAAATAAGAAAGCACCAAAAACATGGCCAGGCGCAAGGAGTAACCTAATGCTTTTTTAAAGAAAATATTTTCTCCACATGCAGGTGGTTTGCAATGGAAAATCTGTCCCTAGGATACGATGCCCAACTCCAGATAGAAATATGGATTTGCCCAAAAGGAAATAAAACTAAAAATAATTTTATTTGGAAAAAAAGTACTTGAGAGGGAATTCTATGAATGAATAGTATTTGCATATTTTTTAACTCCTTGATATAAGGCTTTATATAGAGGTTCGGTGAGGAAAAGAGCCATTAGAGAGAGAGAGAGAGAGAGAAACCACTGGAGAGTTATGTGAAAAATAGTCCTTGAAGATTAATGAGAAAAAATAGCCATTAGAGTCATGAGAGAGAGAGAGAGATACCCATCATCAATTTTCTCATTATTTCTCTCAGACGTTTATTCTCTTTTGTCACTTTCTTTTATTAATTCTTAAGAAAATATACAATATCTTCTCTGCTACTAAGTTAGGAAGAAAACGAGGCATCAAGGAGATGGATCCTATCATCATTGGAGGCAAAGTTTTTGGATCCAACTGTAACTGTGTCCATGGAATTTGAGAAAGAAATCAGATAGTAGCCAATGGAAAATACCGTGTCTGAAAGCTTGATAGTCTATTTAAGATAGTATGTAAAAATGGAAAAGGAGGACCCAAAAGAACTAATCTGATTCTTCTAAGATAGGATGCTCTACAAGAATTCAAGATACTAATTGAATTTGAGAAGCTTGAGATCCTTTTCTTGAAGAACTTGGTTTCTTCCAAGAGCAATCAAAGAGAAACAGATCCAGCTGATGAAATCCAACTTGAACAAAATTTATAGATATCAGAAGATTAAGATCATTCTTCAAGAAGAAAATAACAACCGAGAGAACAAAACAGAAGAGATGGTTCCAATAGCTTAATGGACAGAAGCCTGCGAGCTGAGATTCTTTAAAAATTACAAGACCGACTGCATTTTCCAGAACAAGATTCAGAAAGAAACTCAATTGAATGAGGTTTATGAACTCTTTAATAACAGGTCTGCACAAGAGAAATGAAGACCCAAGAGATGAAAAGTTGATTATAAGATGCACCAGACTGTTCAAAACAACCAGTCTATCGACAAAAAGAGAAGAAAACAAAAGGACCCAAAGATGGGAAATGCAGAGAAGGCAATTCAAATTGGAGAGAAGCTATTCACACTGCTTGTGTTAGGGAGAATCAGTTCTTTAAGTACACACTGTGCTAAATCAACATACTAATATGAGGCCCACATGTTTCATGAGAATTATGTGTGTTTAATCTAATTAGATAGAGAAAAACATATTTTTCGAGTTATCTGTGCTAAGGGTTTGTGAAAAATACTGATTTGCCTCTTGTCAAAGGGAGTGCTTTGGACATAACTCACATAGCAGTTCGGCCAAACCAACTTCAGTGTTGGCATTTAAGAGGTTTATTTACTTATGGCAGAACTTGCTAGAGAGAGCCACATTTGAAATGGGTTTGACTATAAGAGCATATCATCAACTTGATTTGGTTTGAGCTTCTTGCTTCCAACTCTGCAGTAGTGCAGTGCCCCTCTGAACACGCAACAATCAGTGGCAAAAAAATGGATGGAAAGGATTCATCATGGATTAATAGGGAAAAAAGTAGGTAGCATTAGATTATTCCTTCAGAGTAAGGAAGTTCTCTTGAACTATGCATTTTTGTGTGAGAATCAATCTAAAAGTGAGTGTCAAATTGATGGGTGGGAATTGAGTATGATGGTGTTGGGTTGATTATAGGGGGGTGGTCCCTAATTGCACAGTAGACAGAGGAGAGCAAGAAGAACAATATAAAGCCATATTATTTGTAGTTTTCAGCAATCTGAAGGTAATGTTTGGATTGAATCCCCAACACATGAGATCCTTTTAGATTTGTCATTGTGATCTCCAACTCTACAGCCCTCTCTCCATCAGAGGCCTTACGAGCTTGTGGTTCGCCTTCAACATGTGGTTAGTGTTTCCATCTGATGTTGGGAAAGTCACACATCTCACATCGCCCAAGCAAAAGGTTTGACAGGGCTTCGTATACTTGTTTAAAGAACATGTAAAAAAACTGACATCCGTGTAAGATCTAAGCCATGATTGTAAGAGTGCACCGCCACATGTTCCTTGGCCCATCGGATGGGCCATCTTGTAAACTTTGAATTAACTATCCATTTCAAGGCTTAGATCTGTAACTGACAACGTCATATCTGAGTAGTGCCACATTTCCTTTGTAAAGATCAAGAAAAAAAGACACTTTTGTGTTAGGCTTCTATCTTTAGAAGTATCTCAGGAATGAGATCCTAAGATCATACCAGTTGAATAGGGCTGAATCTCTATTCTGGAAAGAACTCATTAGGAATAGAGACCAAGTCTTAAATAAGATGTCGTGGGTAGTAGGGATTGGTGAACTTTAAAAAACCAAGTTTTCAATACATGAATGGAATATCAGAAACCTTATAAATCCCATTCCTAGTAAATTAAACCTCCCCCAAACTGATAGAGCAAAGTTGAACTTTGATGGCTAAGTTCAGATTCATAAACAGGCAACAGGAATTGGAGACTTTCCTTTCCCTCCCTAGCTTATCTGCTGATGAATGATTGTGCTGTTTCCCCTTCCCCATTGCAGATGGATCCCCATGAAGCTAGCAGCAGACTGGTGCATCAAGAGCCTACCTCTAGGGGAGTAGTTATTCAGGATAGGGAGGGTCTTGTTTTGTAATTTTGAGGGCCCTCATGACCTTTCCTATTGCTGGTTGCTTCTGCTGCCAGTATCATTTAAAAAAACCTCCAAAAGAAAATAATAATGTGAATTGAAACAGTTTAGGATGTAGAGAATACAAGGGGGATAAAAAAGGATCTGCAGAAAAAGATTTGGCTGCTCAACACCAAATGGTCATAAGATTTCTATTAACAAGGAAGGTAACCCTGACACCTGTTACATTTATCGTTGTAGTTCAATATTAAAAATTGCTAATACAGCTGACCCAAGTTTTGCAAGAACATCATAAACGGAGAATTAAAGAAAAATGGAAATAGAAACACAAAAATAATCAACAGCAGCATAAATCGAGGTTGGGGTGATATTTATGACAAAAGCACTACCATGTCCTGACATTTACTGAGCACTCTTCAGGTCTCCAAATCACCAGCAAAATTGCCTGAGGCATTAACTAAAACCATCCCTTGCTTGGATCAGATTCAGATGTTACCATTGCCTCCAAAAATCCTGCGAGTCATTTAGTTTCGTCTTGAATAGAGTAGTTCTCTCAGTTCATTCACTGGATGTACTGTTGTCACTTGTGGTCCAGTACCGTTTGACAGCAACCAGTATCTTCTCAGGCACAAGAGGGCCATCCTCGTGGTCTACCATTTTAGTATTCCATCTCATCCCGCTGGCGATTCTTTTCACCTGGATTAGGACGTCAACTTCATCTCGGAGTATGACTGCTCCTTCTGGTCGCAAGATTCGGTCCATCTCCAGAAGGATGTCTTCTAGATTACACCTGAAGAACCAATACATATAAGATGCACTCAAGAGAATTTAAGGCATCAGTTAAAAAAATTAAAACAATAAGCTAATAAGACCGAGGAGCTGGGATGTTTTAATTTTCAAATTACTGACCGATCAGCTCATGTTTCTAAACTGGCCAAACACATTCCATGCAAGTTCACAAGTGAGATGATACAAAGAGAGCATACACTTCTGACTAAAGGCCTGCTGCAAAGCAAACCATGTAATTAACCTTGGTACCACATTATGTACATACACATTGGGGCTGTTTGATTGTGTATAGGCTTTATGAATGGTGGATCCATGCTTCAGAGTGTCGGTAAACAGACGCCATCCGCATCCTATTTCACAAGGGCCTGTTATGGACTTACGAGCTCGATATTTGCGTCATTGAACCAATATCATTAGAGAACACCACCCTGCAGTCTATATATAGTTTGTCAATTTGAAAGGCAGCAATTTAAGCTTCACCAGATTTGATGCTTGCACGAGGTAAATCAAAAGAGGGTTTTGGACCTCTCACTCATTTATTTCATCCGAAACGAAGCAGATTTGATAACTATGGCTTGCATTCCCCTAATTGTACACCTTTCTTTTAGTGCAGATAGTACTATTTTATCTTCTCACTGATAGAACGTATACAAATAAAAATAATTCTTGCTAATGGGTATGGATATGGATTTGTAAATGCTATCACAATCAAGTGAAACCTATGGTAGAACCCTGGGTGATGGTATTCACATCATATTGGATGTTTGAAAAATCACGTGCGCTAGCATGAATGAACACCTGCCTTGCAAAGGAAGAGAATTCTTAGATTTTCCCATATTTTTTTTATGATAACTGAATCCAGTAGAAATAGGATGGAGTGTCTAAAAAATTGCTGATATCTCAAGGCGGCAAAAGCACATCTATCATCGAGAGAGTGAGAGTGATGCAGCCCGACAGAAGACTAGGGCCCGCAGGCCCCCTTGATGGACCCTCTGATGGGGTCCACATGATCCCTGATTCAATCAGAGATCCCTATCTATTTAAATTAGTAATATCAAGTAGTTGCTTAATAGGAATTGATTTCTAATTTCATTAGGAATAGGTATGTTGTTATTTCCAATATTATGATGTTCTATATAAACAGAGGAGATCCATTGTTTTATCATGCTTATTCAATTAATAAAGTCTATCGTGAGTTTTCTCCATGAGTTCATGGCTGTGAGTGTTCTTTTGTGTGGAATCCCTTTGTTGGATTCGATCAACCTCATCTGAGAGGTTGGTCCATTCGATCGAAGGTCCGGGACTGCGCCAAATTGGTATCAGAGAGAAACCCAATTGAATTTTGACAAGGTCTTCGAAATTGCTTGTGATGCCTCAAATGTTGGCATTGGAGGTGTTCTTAGTCAAGAGAGACCCAATTGCATTTTTTAGCGAGAAACTTTCTGATGCCAAGAAAAAGTACTCTTCGTATGATTTGGAACTCTATGTTGTTGTACAATCACTTCGTCATTGGAGACATTACTTGATTGGCAATGAGTTTGTTCTTTACTCAGACAATGATGCTTTGCGACATCTACATTCACAACAGAAGATCAGTGCCAACCGTGCCAAATGGAGCGCATATATACAGGAATTCAGTTTCAGCATTCGCCACACAGCGGGAAAGGATAACTTGATAACTGATGCACTCAGTCGGCGAAAGCATTTGTTGACAACTATGTCTGTTAGTGTACCAGGTTTTGACCAACTCAAGCTAGATTATGCGGATGATCCAGACTTTAGTTCTATCTATGCAGACCTCAATAATGGTGATCTGGGTAAGCATCCTCATTATAGCATTCATGATAAATTTTTGTTTAAAGGTACACAACTTTGTCTTCCTGCCACATCTATTCGTGAATATATTGTTAGAGAGTTGCATTCAGGAGGATGTAGTGGCCATTTGGGACGCGACAAAACTCTTGCTCTTGTCAGTGATAGATATTATTGGCCCCGAATGAAGACTACCATTATTCGCATCTACGAAAGATATAGGACATGCCAGCTAGCCAAAGGAAACAAGAAGAACACTAGACTTTATCAGCCTTTACCTGTTCCTCATTCTCCATGGGAAGACATTAGCATAGATTTTGTGCTAGGTTTGCCAACGAATCAAAGAAAAGTTGATTCTATTTTTGTTGTCGTTGATCGCTTCTCAAAGATGGCACACTTTATTCCATGTACTTCCACTAGTGATGCCTACAAGGTTGCAAAGCTCTTTTTCAAGGAAGTTGTGCGTCTACATGGCCTTCCAAAGACTATTGTTTCGGATCGAGACACCAAATTCATGAGTTATTTTTGGAAGACTTTATGGATGCCGTCCAATACCAAGCTCAAATTCTCTACCGCTTACCACCCTCAAACTGACGGCCAAACAGAAGTGGTAAACAAAAGTCTTGGACAGTTGTTACGATGCCTTGTTCGTGATCACATCACAACCTGGGATCAAGCATTACCTATGGCTGAATTTGCTTACAATAATTCGGCCAATAGGTCTACTAGTACTTCTCCATTTGAAGCTGTTACAGGTGTTCGACCACGACTACCTGTTGATCTTGTTCCTTTGCCAGTAGATGCTCGGATAAGTGCTGATGCTGAAAGTTTTTTTCACCACATGCAACAAGTGCACAATGAAGTCCGCCACCATATATCTGCCAGTAATGCCACTTATAAACAGCAAGCAGACAAGCATCGTCGATTTCTTGAATTTGCTGAAGGAGATATGGTCATGGTCCGTATCCATCCAGAACGTCTGCCTCCAGGCGCTTACAAAAAGTTGCATCCACGAAATACTGGTCCCTACAAGATTCTAAAAAAGATTGGCTCCAATGCTTATGTACTTGATCTCCCATCCGATTTAGGAGTCAATTCTACCTTCAACGTAGAGGATCTTACACTCTACCGTGGTCATGACAATGATGGTGAAACTGAAGAACAAATTATTGCTCTCCCTTCGAATCTTCCTCCTGTTGACGAGATTATTGATGTGCTTGATGATCAAATTGTTTCCACTCGTCAAGGAGGTTTTCAAAAGTTCTATGTCCGCTGGAAGAATCGACCTCTCTCCGATGCTACATGGATCACTCCCACAGATTTTCAGCGCTTAAATTCAGATCTTTATGAGCGCTATCAGGCGCTTAACTCGCCGGAGTCGAGTTCTTTCAAGCCGGGGAGAGTTGATGCAGCCCGACAGAAGACTAGGGCCCGCAGGCCCCCTTGATGGACCATCTGATGGGGTTCACATGATCCCTGATTCAATCAGAGATCCCTATCTATATAAATTAGTAATATCAAGTAGTTGCTTAATAGGAATTGATTTCTAATTTCATTAGGAATAGGTAAGTTGCTATTTCCAATATTATGATGTTCTATATAAACAGAGGAGATCTATTGTTTTATCATGCTTATTCAATTCGTGAGTTTTCTCCATGAGTTCATGGTTGTGAGTGTTCTTTTGTGTGGAATCCCTTTGTTGGATTCGATCAACCTCATCTGAGAGGTTGGTCCATTCGATCGAAGGTCCGGGGCTGCGTAAGAGAGTTCCATTTTCTTTCCCTTTTCAAGGTCATGCTGCACAAACCTGCAAGCTCGTGTTAGTGACAATAGGCTCCCTTCCAACTGTGCTACGAGCTTGTTGCCTGAGTTCAATTTCAAGGAATATGACAACCAGCCCATATTGTACAACGAGAACTCTTTATTCTCCAAATCAAGGAATTTTGCCATTTAGGTTTTCTGCTGTTTGCTACATTGTACGCCATGTTTCAATAAGCCTGTAGCTGTTGATTGGTTATTCTTTTGGTTGCCAAGTGGATAACACATCCACTTTTAGTATATCAATCCTATTATTGAATCCATTATGTTGCCAATAAGAAAAAGAACATGAATAACAATAAAAAAGAAAATGAATAACAATAATAAAACATTACATAAAACTTTTATGCAGTCTTACTTGTTCTGATACAAGCTGAAAAGGCCATTGGCATGAATGAGGTCATATGTCCGTGGGTAAGTGGAAAATGCTTCACACCTGAACCATAAAAAGAAGGGAAAAAAGGATTTAAAAAATGATCAGAAAATGAGCAAAAGATAAAGCCACCCAAAAGATGAATTTTAATAAGAGAAGGAAATGTTCAGATATTCACGAGTACAACCATCCAGGTAATTGGAGTTGGGTTATTCTACTCCTTTAAAACTTACTGTTTTCATTTACCTTTTCAAATTCCAAGTCATCCTTCCAAGTTCCAACATAATGATACTTGCCTAATATTTTGTGCACATGTGCAGTAATTCAATGAACACAGATGATAAGATCATTCTGCTCCAACAGTCCAAACATTTTTTATGTATGTCACGAGAGAATGAGTCTGCTATGATACTTGGAGACTTGTACAAGCCCAACATATTTGTATCGGACTGATACGACACTTGAATTGGCACCTGATACACTGCACCGATACTTCTAGAGAACAAGTTCAACATATCCTACTTATAAAGTCCTTTATTTCATATAGTTATTTTAATATTTTTACTTCTCACCAAAAATGCTAGAAATGGACGAAAATAATAATAACTTCATTGATTCAATACTGATCTAAAGAAAAAAAAAAAAAAAATCAGAACACCCTTATCCGTGTCCTAGATTTTCAAAAGTGAGGAGCCGTATCCATGATCCTTGTATTAGTGTCCATATCCATATCCGTATCTGGGCATCATAGCGAGTTTGAGAGATTAATTATAGGAATGTGATCTCGACCTCTGGTCCCTTAGTCAAAGTTGGGGGAATCATATAGTTCTTGCCATGCATCTCATAATAATGGAACACAGATGTATAGCAGCAAATAGAAGAGACAGTAATTCTGTGTAACGGGAACTCATTCATATTGGCAGGTTCCGCCGCCCCCCCCCCCCTCCTTTTCTGTTCTTTTCTTTTCTTTTCTTTCTTTTTTTTTTTTTTTTGGGAATGTTTCTTCGCACTCTTGCTGATCGGGAAAATAGTTTTATGCACGGTATAGCGCTTTAATACTGTATAATTTTACACACATATATTGTAAAACATAAAAAAATGAAAAATAAACACAGTATATTTTTGCTCTTCCTCAATTCGGTATCATTACTGATAGTAAAAGGGAAAGATTTCTTTTTTTAATGAAAGGGTGCAGAGGTACTGCTGCCCAACAATATTTAGCACTCCGAGAGACATCATGTATGAAAGCCAGGTCATGTGTTGTCCAATGGTGGAAATCTCTACAATTTCATTCGTTAACTATGTTAAACTTTCATTGCACCATAACAATTGAGTAGACTTTAACCAACCCACCCACACACTCACGCAAAGTGGCCGCACAAACACATTTGAAGTAGAAGGGAAGCATAGGTGTGATAACAAATCCAATGGACCTTTTCAATTTAGTGGATCAAAAAATTGCTAGTCATTTTTTTAGCAGTATTGCTCATCATTTGCAACTAAAACCAATGCACATTAGTTTTCTATCAAGGAAATCCAAATGAAAACCTGATGCCTGATGAACCTCATACAATGAAAAATTAGTTTGATGTACTGCTGGTAATAGATCATCACCTCCAACCTAATAGGCCAATGAGCCTAAGCAAAGCTGGGCGTAATTCATTATCAGTAATCAGGCCTGAATATCTTAGATCATGCCTGACCCATGAGGACAAAATCTAGCCCTGAACTAACCCAAAAGAGAGGAGGGGATGTGATGGGGTGTTTGAAAGAACTGAAACAAAAAGAAGGGGAGAAGGGAGGAGAGGGGAGGGAAGTGGGGGAAGCAGGAAGAACAATGGATAGAAACATGTGGCCTTTGACCTAGGTTGTTCATGGTATCCTCAACTCTTGCATTTGTTAAAATCCACTGGAAGCTCACTTGTGAGGCACCTCCGACCCTCTGGGGTGCGTGGGTGGGTGCATAAGTATTTGCTAGAGGAGAAAAATAAGGTCTTGCATTTGTTAACAAATACATGGTCGATGGAAACCATTGCAGGACCATTATCTCTCAAGCTACAAAGGGATCGTAGCTAAAATATCTAAACCTGTGTAAAGCCCTTGCTCTTTGATGGATATGGTTCAAATATTGGCCAGAAGGAGACACATCAACAGCTCCCTAGATCTTCCAGCTTGGACTGTTCTTCGAACATTATTCATCCGGGAATGGCACCCGAAATCAATTGTTTGGATCACCAAACCGTAGGTTCCATATGTAAAATTAAGACTTCAGTTCTCTAACATTAACGTCATAGAATTCCTAGAGAAACTCTGCAACTTCAAAGAGTAGAATGAGAAGATGGTAGCTCATTCTTTCAAATTTTACGTTAAACATATGATGACTGACTTATGCAATGTTCAATAATGTGCATACAGATAGATAAAATATTGTGATGCACCTGCATTCAAATATAAGATAATTCAACGCAATGATTAGAATCATTAAATCAAACAGTCCATAGAATCATACCAGTCATGATATATTCCAATCAGACCTCGCTCGTATACGACACCCAGAGTGTTTCTCTTAGCAATGGTAGGAACAACATTCATAACCCACGATTTGGGGGATTCAAGTGCTGCTGCGAAACCTCCCAAACCTGCATTCATATCCATTACATTGCGGTACCTCCCTGTACCAATTAACTTATTTATCTTCTTATAAGCATTTACATGCTTCGTCCACAGTCTATTATCCTCGCGATACGATTCAATGGAGACCCCAGGGACAGATCCACTAGCAATTCTAGGAGGGACTGCATTAAGGCGATCTGGAAATGTCTTCAACTCCCCTCCAGCAACTTCTTCTGGGTTGTTAACCTCAGGAAAAGGAGTTACGCATGCCTCCATTTTCTTATACCTAAAAAAGACATTAAGAAAAAAAAAAACATTAAAGAAACAACTCAAAGTTAAAACACAGGTGAGGTGTCTTGCACGAAGGGACAGCAAGTATCGCCTCAATGGATTTGCTTTCGAGGGCTGAACAAAAAATAAACATACACTATGCATAGAAAAAATGACTTGGGATTGTCAGATAAAATTCTCCATGTGCAATGCATAAGAGCAACACTAAAAGTAGCGCAAACTAATCCTAACATTCTTTTGAACGTTATCACAACAAATCAATTTTACTTATTCAACCTGCAAATGGTTTAACAAGAAAGCAATGATAAACCGTCTAAGGAGGAAGCAGGAACAGATATGTACCAGACATCATCTGCATTTGTTGATGCACACATAGTAAGAGAATCATCTTGTCTCCCAGGACAGGAATCAGCATTTATTCTCTTTCTCCAGATGGCAATCTCACCCTTCTCAGAAGTCTTTTCCCAGCAAAGAAGCTTTGCAACTTCTTCAATCTTTCTTTGTTCCTCCTGAAGTTCTTCCTTAGGGCGTTGCCATGCTTTGTAGTTATTCTTCCAATTGATAGGAGGGCCTGAAAGTACCCAGTAACCACCAGGTCTTAGAACCCGATCCACTTCCATCATGTACATTCCATCTGCAAAGAGGAAAAAAAAAAAAAACCAGCTGTGCTGTAAGAAATAGTTGAGATCATCAAATACAAATTATATTCAAGTACTACAAAAGCATCAATTAAACTTGATCAAGTCAATGAATGCATTGTCTTGAGCATTGTCTTGAAAGTAAACCACACTGCAGCAAGTTCTTAGAGACAAAACAACTGTAACCTTAATCAACAAATAATTCTCACCATTCGCTGACCATGGAATTAAGCAACGTGAGCAGTGAGCCATGTCAAAGGCTCTAGATGGATATGGGAGTCGTATGGTTCCAAGCACACCAATAACTGCAGGCACGCCTCTTTCCAAAGCAAACTGCACTTGTGCCTCATGCGAATCCCTTGGGGCAAAGGACATAGCCAGAACATTTCTTTTCAACAGGTATGCTCCCCAGCTAGCAACCTATTCATGCTTCTATAGTCAGTGGAACAACGAATAACAAGCAGTATTACCCAAAAAAAAAAAACTATGACAAGCAGTACTTTAGAAACCCTCGAGTGCAGAAAAACCTATTGAGATGACTTTTGCCCAAGAATTAATCAATCTATGTTTTAATTGATCCGAAAAGGATGCATATGCTCAAAAGGTTTCTCAAGCATGTACAAAATTAATTTAAATATTCCCCAAATTTGAAACCAACCGAACTTGAGCTATAATCAACTCCAAGTTCAGAATTAGTACTACTAACCAATCTATGTTTTACTGATCCGAAAAGGATGCATATGCTCAAAAGGTTTCTCAAGCATGTACAAAATTAATTTAAATATTCTCCAAATTTGAAACCAACCAAACTTGAACTATAATCAACTCCAAGTTCAGTATTAGTACTACTAACCAATACTACTGAATGACAATTTGTTTACAGGTTAAACATCAATCGAAAGAAATACTACTTGAAAGCAGTCAGCTGTAAACAATGAAAGAAAAATTGCAAATCAAAATGTAGATGGCAGCAAAAATGGAGATGAAGAAGCTGTTAGGAGGGACCAAGCATACCCCACAACCAGTATCCAGTGCGGTCCTCACTGTCCCGTTGGCAATTGGAATCACAGAAGCAAGTTGGTCAATATATGCATCTGCACCTTGTGGGAACTGTGTCCCTCCGCCGGGAAATCGGAACACATTGCCCTCATATTGAACCCAGTTCTGGACAGCCTTCTCAACGGTCAAACTCTTATATGGAACATTTGCATAAAACACATAGTCACGGCTCTTTGGCCATGGGAATGGGGTCACGTAACCTTTGGGAGCTGGGATGAGGCAATGTAAATTTTCTTCCTCAGGAGGGCAATGCCTCTCCCTATAAATCATGTTGTCTCTAGAGAAAGTCATCGCCCGCCTTTGGTCTTGGCAGGGAGTATAATCAGTGTAGCGAGCATCACATGACTCAAACACTTGAGCTTTTGAATTAGTATCATCAACAATATCGCCTGCACCATTGTGATGGGTCTCAAAATTCAAATTAGGCAAGATACTGCAGTCTGTTTGCTTGGTAATCTCCACTGCTATGTTGTCTCCCTTTCCAAAGCCACTCTTCTGCCAGGCACCCAAGATGTAGAAGAAGCAGCACAAACCAACTACAATAAATATAGAAACAGAACTCCTAGTCCTGCTGTCTGCAGAGCTTGTCTTCAAAGCCATGATATACCTGAAGTTGTTTTCAGGGCAATTCAGAATCAGTAGCGCGATGAATATATAACCAAAATGGAACAAGCTCTAAGTTGCAGTAATGAATTTATGAATCACATAAAATATTTGACTTCGACCAAAAAGAATCATAAGTATTGTTGATCCATTTACTACCATATCTCTTCAGCATTCTCATGAATGTGCTAACTTTTTTTTTTTTTTTCTAATTTTAACATTCAAAGAAAAGACTTTACAGTACAAGAGAGCTACACTAAAAAGCCAAAAAACAAAAGAAGAAGCAAACACCACCAAAAGCATAACCCACAACCACAAACACCCTATAAAAGAAAACACACAAGAGAGGGGGACTAAAACAACCCCCCAAGCAAGGATTAGTCCTTGAGAGGAAGGGCCACCTCCCTCCAATTCCTCAAAAATAATTTAATAGGACAATATTTATCCTTTTCACTAGTTAGTAATATGTCAACATTTATCTGCAAATTACTATCATTCCTGGAAGAACAATTTAAGACATAATATCAGATCAATTAGCTACCTGCTATGTCCATATCATTCAATAAGAAGTAAGCGCAAGTGTATGACCGGCTGCGAATAAGATAATATATTACATCTAATAAATTAGTTTCCAGGGTCAACTACCCAACTTGCCATAGATCATTCAAAGCTACAAAATAAGGGGGAGGATTTCATTATTCCGAATTGGAACAAGTACAAGTTGACATGGTTCCGCCTGCTATTGGTACCTCATCCAAACTCATATTTAAATTACTAATAAAAACAAAACCATCTAGTTGTTTATAGAATCAGAAAGATTTTCATTGATCCAGACTATACAAACTCAGAAATGCCAACAATCAAATCCGAAATACAGAAACTACAATAGTGCAGCAACTCCAACAGATTACTTCTTCAAGATCTTGTTTTCGCATCGAGTTACAACAGAGCATTCCACTTCTCATTTGTAAAAAAAAAACCCAAAAACAGAGATCTGGGTGGGTGGACCAATCAATGAAAAGCCCAGAAATGGCCCAATTAAAATCACAGATCTAGACTGAGCACAAGAAACCCACACAACCCAAAAGTCTCCAACCAAAGCACATGACCACAAGTTGTAAAAACCCACAAAAAATTCAACCAAAACCATGAAGAAAAAAGGGGGAAATCCACAGATCTAGAACAAGCCATAAAGGAAAGTGGAAAATCCAAAAGGGGTTCTGAAAACCCAAACCACAGAAGCCATCTATCATGCCCAGATCGAATGAAAAGGGGGGAAAACAACAGGACATGATTATCATCAAGTAAAAATCTTCTCAACCTAGGCTTTAGAAATATATATCTACAGATGAACTTACTGGAACAATCAAGCATGTGGTTTTGAAGAGGAATGGAGATGAAACAAGCAAACAGCTGAGAAATCTGTCAGTGTAGGAATGCTGATGAGGAGGAGGAAGAAGCAGAAGAAGCTGTAAGTGTTGTGCAATGAATCACAATACGGAAGAGATCAGAGTAATAAAGAGGCTTTGTTGGACTCCAGCAAGTTATCGAATGGCAAGGGACTTTTTCTTTTTGAATGAAAATGTCTAAAACACCCCTCACAATGGGCCCCGTGGGGGCAGGTCGGATCAAGCCCTAACTCGGCTCTCAAGATAACGGTCTTTTTATATTGTCGCTATGTTGTTGTTATCGTGCTTAAGGGCCAGTTTGGTTAGAAGGATTTTAAGTATTTATTGCTTGTTTGGTAGGAAGCATTTTATGATAAGAATTGGAAATTCCCAACAAAAAGGAATTTACGGTTTGAGTTTTTTTTTTTTTTTAATTTGGTTAATTTGGTTGGGATTTGCTAAGCTGACTTAGCTCATGTTTAGCATCTCTATTTCCAACCTCTATCATAGATATTAGAAGTCAGAGGTTTGTCACAAGATCCTACTCCCGTTTTAGGGAGGTAGAGGCAAATCCCCTTTAAATGAAAGGCTCTTTTTATAACTCTATTTTGAGTGGTTGTGCTGAAATAAGAATAGAGATATCAAATAAGGATTAAAAGTAGAAAGTTACTTTTTGGCTAAGCTGAATTCTTTAATTTTGAACCCAGGATGCTCTTTTGCCATTAGCCGTTTTTTAATACTACTTCTTTGGGGATGATACTTGAATTCTCCAAATGCTCCATACCGTGCCAAATGCTTTCAACTAAATAGGCCCTAAGTAGAATTCTAAACCCTCCACTCTAGTCTGGCATTAAGAAAGTTAGAATCTTGAGAATATAAAAGTGTGATTATTTATGAGGTTAGTTTTTTGAATTCTTATAATGAAACGCTACATTTCAAATACTTGAGATAAGCTCTCACGTTGATGTCGGAAATTAGAGGAGACACTATCAACCAAACCAAACCTATCAGTTTTCTATTTTTCCAAATCAAACCAAACCGCTAATATGCTAAAACCGAACCAAACCGAATGGCAAGGAACCAGTTCAGTTCAGTTACAGTTTTTTTTTTTTTTAATTATTTTTTTCACAAAAAATGCAGTTTAATTGGTGAGAGACGTTGAACTTTAAGTAACAGAGTGAGGGTTCGAGTCTTCTTCAAGTAATTTTTCATATTTCTTTATATATTTTATAAAAAAACATATATTTATATAATTGGTTCGATTCAATACGGTTCGAACTGCTTAACCGTACATTCAAACCGAAAACCTAGCCGAACCAAACAGTTCATAGGAAATATGAACCGTGACCAAACCGACCTACTATAAAACTTATCCGAGCCGCCCGATTCGAATCAGTTTGGATCAATTTAGCGGTTTAGTGGTTGTTTTGTGTACCCCTATCCGAAATTTCCAACGCCGTTGGTGGAAAGGGGGGTTAGCACGGCTCCCTAAAAAAGAAATCAGAAAACTCCCCTTAAGTTTTAGAAAATTTAATAATTTTTTACATAACACCCCCCCCCCCCCTTTCAAAAAAAAAAAAAAGATTTAAAAAAAAAACTATATATATTTTAAAATTTGCATGCATTTTGTTTTTCATGTGCCCCCCATGAAAGAACTCTTAGGTCCACCCCGGCCAACGCCCCCAAATTCGTGTAGAAAATGACCCCAAGCAAATAGACCTATAAAACAAGAATAAAAGCTCTCACTCTTATAGGCTATGGTGGGTCGGGCAGGACTGGGCCGAGCCTTCTTGTCGGTCATACTAGACGGGAAGCTTTCATTTCTTTAAAATGTATTTATTTAATGCTCCACACATTGAGACGTGATGGGCCTATAGTCTCAACACACAACTTACTCATGGGTCATGGCACGAGACCATGAGAATCCAAATTTCAACCCCGGAGTCAGATAAAGCTGCTCATGACCAGAAAAACAAAAGTATATCATTATATAATATTCAAAGAAAGGAAAATGAAAGTTCCCCTATGTAACATCTTTAGGGCCTTTTCGGTTCATCGCATTCTTAAAAAGGAATTGGGCTTGTTGGGGATTTATGATATAATATAACATCTTGACCACCGTGCATTCCAAATGCCCTGTTTGTTGCAAGAATTCAGAATTCCAAACCACTTGAACATTTACTTTTAGGACATGTTTCTTTACAAACATTTTTTATAGGAATTCAGGGGCTATCTGTGGATTCAAGAGTTCCTGTTAGAAATCCAATGTTCTTTTAATTGGATTTCCAGTATTCAAGGTAGCCAAAATGGTGGAATTCCAAAATGCTACCCCTCCATGAGCATTTCAGAAATCCAGAACTGTAAGAAGTTTGGTTGGAACTCTGGCACCCAACTGTGCACCCTCCTACCAACAATAAAGTGGGCCCCATATTCACAATTATAAAAATTGGGCCCATGCAATTCCTAGCAAGATGGGTCCATATTCAAAATTTTAAAATTAGGTCCCACACTTTCATTTATAAAAGATGGGCCCATGAACCATATACTTGAGGTGGGTCCACATTATAATTCTTACAATTGGTCCCAAGTTCACAAGCACAAAAGGTGGGTCCCATGTATTACACTGCATAAAATGTGTAATTCCATTCTAAAATTTATGTAGCAACGAAACATGAGTTTTATGAAATTCAGAAATTTAGAAATGCTCAGACAAGAATTGAGATGGAAATGAAATGTAGAATTCAGAAATGATAAAATTCAGTGGCATTTTAAAATTTCAGCATTTGAAATTCCCAAACAACCTCCAGACGTGAATTCTAAGAATTCCAGTAAAGAAACAGGCTCTCGTAGAAATTCAGATATGATAGAATTCAGTGGCATTTTAGAATTTCAGCGTTTGAAATTCCCAAACAACCTCTAGACATGAGTTTTAGGAATTCTAGTAAAGAAACGGGCCCTTTTAGCCTTATGCATTCTCAGAATTCCAGAATGCTAGAAGGAGTTTGAGCATTTGATATTCTACTTTGGGGGGCTGCATTTGGAATTCTCATAATTCCCCACACAAGAACTCTCACGAGTCTCCTAACCAAACAAGCCCAAGAACGAATTATCTTCCAACTATGGGTGTCATAGGGCCTAGTCCTAGATTGCTTGCACCACCTAGCCCTTACCCTATCGTCCCCTACCCTAGCGGGTATCTCTACCAAATTAAATGCAGTAATAATCACTTAACTACCAAACAAAGGGAATATTCAGTATATACAATCAAGCAATGGAATGAGATGTAATAGTGGCGGTGCAGCCTAGAGGAGGTAGTTGCCTCCCACAGTAAAATTCAAGAAATGAAGGAGCTAGAATGTCAAATTTTCAAGAAATGAAATGAGTTAGAAGAGCCTTCCCCAAGGCATATTTCATGGATTGTTATCTAGAAATATACTTTTTAAAATAGAATAAGTTTCAAACTACAAAAATCACACATTTTCATTTTCTTTTCTAGCTAGTGGGTGCTACAAACATAATTGCAATAGGTACGAATGTACGATAGAATGTACAGGTGATAAACTCAGATGGTCAACAAAAACAATAGAATTTTTTATATATACCCTCCTAAGGTTCCCATGATTTGCAAATAGGTCCCTGTAGTTTTAGTATTTGTAGTTATATTTGCTTGCTTATTTCTAGACATGAATAAAGTACTTGCACATTGGAACAACCCGGAAATGATTTTGCCTATTTTTCAAATAATCACATTTTCTCATGCCTGATGATAATACTATGGGTATGGATATAGCATTGTGTAGTGTTAACACTTCTCAATAATCACATTTAAATTGAACAATTGTATCCAGATCCACAATCATATATTTGATAGCTTTGTGCAGTTTAAGCCATCTCAAGAACATTGTTGCTTTGCTCCACTTCTCTCCTTCCTGAACAGAATATAGATTGTGTTTCCTTCTTCTTTTTTTTTTTTTTTTTTTTCATTGCAATGTTAAATAAAGAAAGATGATTAAGTTGGGGATGGAAGAATAATCCATTTGGAAAACATCATTTTACTATATGTCAATTGCCAAAGCTCATATTGCTCTTGTTTTCTTATACTCTTTGGTGGTTTCTCTTCACAGCTAATTTCCAAATAAATCTCCAACGCCTGTTTTTCTCATAACTCTCTGTCTCTCCCTCATCATTCTCTCTCTAACGGCTCTTTTTCTACCCAAAACTTTATATAAAGCCTTATGTCAAGGATTTGAAAAAAAAAAGTACGCATGATGTTCCTATATACAACCTTTTTTTTGGTTCCTCTCTTGATGAGTGCAATTAAGCCTGTGGATGTGTTGTAGTGGGGTCCACAGCTTCTATGAACAATTTTAATATTCTTTATAAGCATTGGATTATTTTCCAATGGAGTAATGGTTGCACCAAACAACAACACAATGCAATTATCATGGAATCCATTGTTGCACCAAATAGCCAATATGAGGGATCCATGCCTATTTTCCTTCTTGAACCAAACAAGTCAAAAGTATCACCTAGATTCTATTCCCATGGCTTTCAAAAAGTGATGAAAAATGGGGCTCCAAGGATTTCACTTGAGTTCCAGTACTTCTCTATGCACAAAACCAGGCCTAAAACTTAATTGATTAAAAAAAAAAAAAAAAGAGGGAAACTCTCTCTTCTCCTTAAGCTACATCAGATATAAGAGTTATTATTCACAATCTCAACTTAAATGTTTTGGATACACTAAATAAATATTATGCACGTCTTACCTTTACCTTACCTAAAACTTCCATTGGTGCACAAGGGATGGTTGGTGAACTCATGATCTCTTATTTCCTAGAAATTTATATATTTTATTACAATTTCATGGATATTGTCCAACCTATGTTTAATCACAATTTAATAGATTCATTTGCACTAATGTATCAGTAGAAAACGTTAAGCAATAGCCCAAAGATGCGATCAGCCTTCGATAATCATATAAGAAAAACTGAGTCTTTATTTGATAAGCTTTCGCCCAGGAGGACCTGCATATATGGTCTTGGGGGTCACCCCCACCCGATGTGGGCCCACTTCCAAAACCCATATGAATTGTGGGTCCACTCCCAAAATCCATTCGAAGATCGTATGTCCACCCCTCCAAAAACCAGCATGAAAATCTAGGGTTTGGCCCCAAAACCTAACAACCTATTTGGGCCTGCCACCCTCAAATGAAAATCCTGGGTCCCTCATCTTGCTGACACTATTTGGTGTTGTATGACATATCTATATATTATTATGCATTTTTCAAATACACCTAGTTCCATTCCTTCCATTTTGGGGAAAAAGATGTAATGCAGTAATTGGATTTTTGATGGGTCGCTTTACATTGGGATTTTGGAAGATGAGAGAGAACTGAGAGGGAAAAGTAGACTACAGTTGTTGGGAGAAGAGGAAGGTAAAAGATATGAAACTCCAAGAAAAAGTGAAAGACAAGAATTATTGACAAATGGGAAAGTTGCTTTACTTATATACAATTATACATCAAACCATGTGGCTGTAGCATGTGCCAAGGGTTGGCTGATCCAACTTCTCAAAGCAAGGGTTCTGTTTTCTCATTACTGGTTTGGATGCATGCCCACAAGGTTACCAATACCAGTCGTCCATCTCATCAAATAATAAATCCATAAACAAAAAAAAAAAAAAAATGTTTAAATGCTTCTTAAAACTTCAACTACAAATCATATGCCTTCACTTTCTCAAAAAAAAAAAGAAAAATCATATGCCTTACTCCTGTTATCAGCCGTGTGCTCAATCTGACGTGGGACCCATCCTAATGAAGTAAATTTTGAAAATATCTCACAAAAGGGAATGACATTCATGTTAAATGATCCGGATTATCATTATGCGGGCCCCATGGTAGAGTTCTGGACGACATGTAATAGACACAAACAGTGATCCAGACCCTATGTTATTGTGCTGACTTCACTGATAGCAAGTGAAGAAGAAAATGAAGATTGCATTTCCTGTTTTGACTAGTCTGTAATATGTATGCCCTCAGCATACATAATTTTTCCTCCCTTCGGGTGGGGTTGAGAGTACATGTTTGATTAAGGCAAGAGTTAAACCACACTAGAAAGGAAGCTTTTTTATGGAAAAAAGTGGATTCCATATTGTTTATTGTCTTTGTTATTGGAAAGTGTCAAACAAGTATTTCAACATAATACTCTTCTTATGTGAGACCAATTCCATTGCTCCAGTGCTGGTGTTTCTCCTGTAAATATCTAACTAGGTGAGTTTCAAATGTGGACTTTGGTTTTGCCTGGACTAGTAACTTACAGCTAAAGTTGGTTCTCATTGAACTTGTGCCAAAATGTAAATTTATGTGACAGAGAAAGTGACTGCACAAGTTAAATTCAAGCTGGCATTGGCTTTTAACAGAACACTCACCAGGATACACGGTGATGAAGAAGGAATCTCTTTGGGGACTTCAAATTGAGATTAAATTTGAGATTTGAATGCTGCTTGAGAAGGTGCAGTAAACCCCATAAAATGGTTTTGGGAAGCTTTAGTACAAGTAACTCCATAAAATTTTCAGGCTTTAGTACAGTAACTCCCTTTGAATTTGCAGGGTTTACATCTTTTGCGAAGAAAAAAGGAAAAAAAAAAGGAAAAAACTGTTCAAAACTGCTTATCTTTCAGTATACTTATCTTGATTTTCTCATAAAAACTGACATGTATAAGATCCGAAACCCGCTCTGAAGAAATCTCTGTTTTCCTACTCCATATATCATGCATGCACATTTTAAACCAAAAGTTCGCCAAGGAGAGTATCGCCTCTATCTATAATCTAGCCCGTGCCCATGGTTGTTCCATTTAGAACTCCCGGCACCAATCGGTTTCGTGGAAAGCTGAGGAGCACTATCTGCATCCATAAACGCTCCGCCCCTGTAAGAAGTGTTCCAGCCATCCACATGCCCAGAATATCCTCCTCCGCATGCCCCACTGACCCTCTGCTGGCCAACTTGATAGAAATACCTGCCCTGCTGACTGCTTTCACTCGGAGCGATCCTTGGAGACACAGGCATCCGTGGTGGAATTCTCATCTGGTGACTGTACTGCTGCTGATGGTGATAGAGATGCGGCTGGTTCTGCTGTTGCCCAAGGCTAGATAGACTTGGAGAGCTGTGCACCCTTTGCATGCTCTTCATACGAGAATTGCGGCTGCAACCAAAGGGCCTGGAAGGATTGCAGATACCATCATACAAGGCATTCTCCTGGTTCATAGTTTCATGAGCAGGAGGGGGAAAGGTATCAGGGGCAATGGAGTTGGGCGATGAGCCTCCAGAGGAGATGGTGAAGGTTGGGCGTCCTATGCTGGCGTTGCTGGTGGTACGCAGAACACCGTTGATGGCATCGATGTAGCGTTGTTCCATTGCATTGTGGTCACCAGGGTTACTGTGAGTAGGGCTAGAGCTAGAAGCAGATTGATGGTTGTCATTGATGAGGAATGGTGTAGGAGGGAACAGGAAGGCACGGAACTTTGGAGATCCACAGCTAATGTGGCGGTCATACTCGTCAATCATGTGTTTTAAGTCTTCATCAGTCTTTACAGAGACCAAGGTATCAAGGTCCTCTGGCATCATCTGGTATTTGACGACCAGGTCACCTTCCATCAAGCTATTTAGCTTCTTCTTCAGCTCTGCTACAGAGAACAATAATTAGTTGCATTAACACAGGATTTCTCTTCTTCCTTTTTTTTTTTTTTTTTTTTTTTCCAGTTTGCAGTGGAAAAAATGTGTAATTCGGAATCAATTACATATGTCCACTGTATTATGTATTCAATGTTTTTGTTACCGATCAATAAAAAAAATATATCACCTGCTAACTAAAGTTACTGAGAGCATGGCTTTTGTTGATCTTGGATTAGATTAGATTAAAGTGAAAAGGCAATACTGCAAAGCAAGCAAGGAAGATGTGGATGACGTCAGAGTTCGCTTGACTTTTGTCGTAGTGCAATTTGTGTGCGCGCGCGCACAGAGAGAGAGAGAGAGAGAGAGAAAGAGAGATATCATCTCTTGGCATGTGATTGTCGCGAGCATTGAGGAAGTAGGGTTAGTATCAAGTAGGTAATCTGCCCTGCAAATTGGTAGAATTCCACATTAATCTGTTGGTGGCACCCACCTTCCACAGCCAAACAGCTGAAGATCACTATCCTGCTTTACCCAAGGAAATTTTGCTCCATAAAAAATTATTTAAAAACATGTTTTGACACTGCCTAGCAAACCTCAACTTGAAAAATGGATCTGGACCTTGTACCGCTTCCATGGAGGACACAACAGATATATAGACTAGGATCATTTGCCTTACTAGATATAAGGATGGTTTGGGATCTTGGCATCTAAAAAATGCCAGATTTATTCAAATGTTGCTAGTAGATAGATAAAGGAGATATTTGTCCTCAAGAGTAGCAACCACTAATTTGAGTTCTATACATGCATGCATCTATGTGGTTGAATCTCAAAGCCCCCTTATATCCTTACGGTTAAGAAGACCCACAAACATTAGCACACGTCTTATTTAGAAGGGGACGAGGTTATTGTCCTTTTAATGTTTCAGATGATGGCTCAAGGCCCCACTTGGGTGAAGTAGAAAGAGTAATGCTGGATGGCAATTTCAAATCTGCCTAAGGCAGGTAAATAAGGCTTCAATATATCTCCAATGATGGATATTTAATAAAATCCAAACAGCAGTTAAAGCACAAATGATGTGAAATCACATGTTTTATAAATGATTAGGTTGACAGTAAGCCCAAAAATTAGACTGAAACTTGGCTTTATTATGGAATTCTCTCCTTGGAGGATTTAGAGACACAAATACAAGCCATTTAAAACTAATTTCCGTGTGAGGCATTGGACTAAGTTTCACTAATTAGAGGTGAATCATCCCATCAGATTGATGGTGACCAAGTTTTCAACACAAGATCTCCTAGTCAAAACTGGACCTCGGCCCATATAAATGTGGGGATATGATGTGGAGAAGAGATGGTCACATGCTGACATTTGCATGGGAATTTCCATTGAACAAGTTAGTTTGACACAAGCATCACATTTATTGGATCCAAGTCATTCAAATCAAAGACTCATCCAAATTTCAGTTCCTTTAGGAGTTATATACACATTAATGTATCAAAACAGTAATTTATTTATATATAATCTCAACTTTTATATATTTGATAAATTTAACGGCGAATGTTAAACTGGTTAGACTGCAGTTTAAGATGATACCCATTTAGCGAGGGGTGTGGATGGGTTAAATTAATAAAGTGGCAAAGAGAGTTTCCCTGCAGACCAGCACAGGTTCGGTGCTCTGTAATCAAAATCAGAGTCATTGGGAAGAGGGTTATTGAGAAGGATCATTTAGGAAGAAAAACATTGGGCCCGTTTGTTTTATGTAATTGAATTCCCAAGTAATCAAAAACTTATATTTCTAAAAGTCATTAGAATGGAAGAAATAATTCAAAATAAATCACAGGGAGATGGAAAATGAATACCTAGTCATGACCCCATTAAGTCAAGGTCCATCTATAACTCCACCTAATAAGTTATATCCTTCACTTTCCCTCTTTAATAATAGTTGGACCCATTTGACAATGAATTTGTATGTATTCAATTCCATGCAAACAAAACTGGCCCTTATAATAATAATTAAAAAAAAAAACTCACCTAACAAGGTGATCGTCCGGGGGACGGCCACAACTCGAGTCTCTCCGCCCACATACTTGAGCTGCCCATCGGATGGCCTCGGCAAGATCTTCCCGCCGTGGCTGCACAAGAACTTCACCTTGTTCTTTGGTGATGGCAATGCCTCTTCCCCCATTCTTCTTTTTTTTTTTCTCTCTCGTTTATTACCAGTAGTCTAGGAATCTATCTACCCCACAGAGATCAGGCACTTGCAGAAAAATTCTCCAATCCAGCGCTCCCAATAAATCTGCCAAAATACGAAATCAGAAATGAAAATTATATTTGGTAGACTTTGGAACCTCCCTCAGATTCCATCACTGCTTTTAATTTCTTGCCAAACTACAACCAAAGAAACAATGACAACATAACCAACAAATATTTTCACAGAAAGAAATATCAATAACAACAACTACAACAACAAACGGAAAGATACATGAAAAACCTCTCTCTCTACAAGAAACAACATTCTTAATATCGATTGCCTAGATTTTTTATTTCGTTTTGGTACCCAGCTTAGAGGGCGGGGTCCAGCCCTATGGTGAGGTAAAGGCAGACCTCAGGTACGGTAGGATAGCCCTCGGTTGAGGGAATGTGACTACCCAACTAGCGCCTCTTACCACTGGGATAAAGGCCAAAGCCGACACATCAGCCGATACATCGGTATTGTATTCATGTCTCAGTTGGTTCGACCTTCTCTTATGCCCCTTTTGCCGAAAGTTTTTCCTTTTTTCACTTGCTTTTGACTTTTGAGTGTCTTAGAGGAATATGAAAAGGAACCTAATTAACGTGGTCAAGACAGAGTTCCAATACAGACATCTGGAACTTTTATAAAATTGGCAACGGTCTGGCCGAAACTTTTATGTATCGGGTGATACGACTTGTAAAGGCCGAGACCTAAAGATTGGGAGGCAAGGAGTCTCCATTTGTTTTCCCCGCTGAAAGTGACCTTTAGGAGGAGCTATTTTTTGAAAGGTGCAAATCGGAAGTTTTAGTCCGTATGATAAAAAACGGCCACATTCCTCTCGAATCTGCCACGAAATGGACAAAATAGAAGAACGAACCACAAAAGCAAATGAAAAAAGGGGAAAGATAGAAGAAGCACCTCCAAATCCAGAGAAATATTATGAAATCCAAGCTTCTTCGACACGACATGCTACGAACTCTTAAAGATAAGATTTCTTTTTAGATCGGAAAACGAAAGGAATCTGAAACCAAAGCGGCCATAAAAGACAACCTAAAAATACAGTGCTCGAATCTGAGAACAACTCTTGAAATCCCCAACATAAACTTTCTTCGAGCAAAACGAGAAAGAAATTAATACGAAGCAGAAAGATCTCTAGATTTGAACAGAGACCGAACCTGCTTTGGTAATGGAATCTTTTTATATCAAGAATCACAAAGAAAGAGGAGAAACAAGCACGGAAATCTAAGAAACGAGCAAAAAGAACGCTAAGAAAATCTCTACGATTTCGTAAAACCCTGCCTCATGCAGCTTTTACATACGAAAAATGACGAAGTAGAACAGGAATCGATGCTGATCTTTCTCTTCGGCCATTCCAACCAAAGCTCGAAGAAACTCGAACAGAAGAAGGATGCGGCGCTTTCGTAAGAAGAATCTCTACACGAGAAAAATTGAAAGAATCGGAAATCTCAAAACCGAGCAGAAACAGAAGCACGAACAAAAACTATAAAGAATCTGCAATAGAACTTCGCTTCTGATCGGCTAAAAATGCTTGAATCCTCTACGATTTCGTAGAAATAGAAGCTTCTGTGTAGATACTCTTTTCATCCGTTCCGCAAAAGATTCAAAACTCTCTAACAGAACATTTTCTTCCTCAAATCGATCTCTATCGATCGTTTTCGGACGAAACTCTTTCAATCCTTTCGCGATTGGACAAAATTCTTGAATCCGCTACGATTTCTTCGTAGAAATCGCTCGATGTAGCGGAAAAACCGAAATCGTTAAAGCTTCTGTACAGATACTCTTTTCATCCGTTACAGAACATTACATTTTCTTCGTCCAATCGATCTCTATCGATCGTTTTCGGACGAAACTCCTTCAATCCTTTCGCGATTGGACAAAATGCTCGAATCCTCTACGATTTCCTGGAAATCGCTCCATGGAGCGGGAAAACGCTACATGTAAAAAAGGAAAACCCGAAACCGTTAAACAAAGAGAAAATCGAAGCTTCTGTACAGATAGATACTCTCTAACAGAACGTTCTCTTCGCCAAATCGGTCTCTATCGATCGTTTTCGGACAAGAAAACAGCTACAAAAAGAACAACCCGAAACGGCGAAAGAAAACAGAATGAAATCAAAGATTGTGTACCGATACTCGTGTCAGACGTTACGACCGATCGATTGGAGCAGTCTCTCTGCGAGGATCAAATGGATGAGAGAAAGAGAAATCCGCGGAAATGGAGGCTTCGTCTTTCTCCCAGCCACAGCTTTCTCCTCCCTTTCACTTTTCCTGTCTCGTTTGTGTTTCTGTTTGAAAATGCTCAACGCGTTTTTATATGGTTCTCTCGAGGGCATTTTCGGAATGTTCTTACTAATGCCATGCCAACAAATGAGGGACGACGTGGCGATAACAAACGATTCCGAATCGTGATATCTCGTGAAACTAGTTTCTCGGGGAGTTTTACATACTTCAAGATAAAGTATTGTGATTCTTTAATTTGCAATTTTTAGACGTGTTTGTTTGGCACATAACTAGTTAAAGTGGAGTAAAGTAAATTTAGATAAGAAATAAAAAGATGTCATACACAATTTCAAAATTTCCTTTGAATTTTTCAAAAAAAGTCAAAAAAAGCAACCTCCTTTCTCCACTAAAAGACAAAAAAACTCTACTTTACTATATAAAAAGTCAAAAATATTTCATATCAAAGAACTAAAAACAAAATACCATCATAACACCTTATATTTTATTCTCTCTTCATTTGATGCTTCACCTCACCATATTTCAATTCACCATACATCCAAACAAGCCCATGTTTGAAATATTATAGAGTTGATATAAATACACATTTCAATTAGATTTTTTTTTTTTTTTTGGGGGGGGGGGGGGGGGGGGGGTGTGGGGGGGCTTAGACCTTTTATGAAAAGATTTTTTGATAAATCTAAATTAATTAGAAAAATAAAGTTCTCGTATTATAAAAGCTATATAAGCTATTTTTTTACTATGTTGGAATAGTGGTTTGGTGTTGATAGATCAACTTGAGGATCCATGGATGGATCGTTGGGCATGTGTGTGGTGAAACTATGATGCCAACACCACTCAATTTTGAGTGTGTTGGCATAAGCAAAGTTGTTATGTAGTAAAGGTTGTACGTGAAAATTTGTCATAAAGCAAAAAAAAAAAAAAGAAAAGGTTGGAAAACATTTGACTCGAACTTGTCTCATCCAATGCAAAATATCTAACTTAGAGTAATGTGGTGGCTCTAGAATATTTTTTTTTTTTTTTTTTTTTGTTTGTTTGGTATCCTAGCTTAGAGAGTTGGGACCCCTAGCCCTCTGGTGAGGGAAGTAAACCTCTGATGAGAGATTCAAGTTTTTCTTAATATTTAAAAAGGGGTCAAATACTTATATAAATATATATTTATTTACATACGTTCATGCTAATCAAGTCAAGTTAATGAATTTATATGTGAAATAGAATTGCTATCATAAGGAAAATAAAAGAAAAAACATTGCGGACTACATAATTTTCTAGGCCATATATCAAATGTAAAGGCTCATTTTATTAGTTTAAAATTACATTTTGGTCATCATTTTTAAATTGTTAGCTCCAAATATCATAATAACTTTAAATTAATGTTAATTATTTAAAATAATTAAGAATGAAAATAACTTACTAAATGAGGTGACTCGGTCGAGTTCCCCCATTTGATTATGCTCTTAATCAAAACAAGATGACTCAGGAGAGTCAAGAGTTGACTTGGGGAGTTAAAGTTGTAACAGAAAACTTGATATATTATAAAAGTTATTTGAGTAAACTTATGAGAAAAATGTAAAAAATGTCTGATGCTATAGACATTAATGTCTATTTTAAAAAAATATTACTTTTTTCTTTTGAAAAAAAGGCAAAAGGTTGTAAACCTAATTAAATTAGATGTTCATAATAAAATTACCATATAAATTAAAGCACTAAAACGTTCATTTGAATAATTTTTAAGTCAAATAGATACTAAAAGTTAGTTTGTCAAATTTCGCATTTGTCACATAATGCCGTTTAAGAATAACTTTTCTTTGCCATTTAGTGCATTTACTCTCAAACCCATCATTTTCCTTTTTCTTTTGATTTGACCGTTAATTTTCTTTCACAACACCCCTCATGCAAGCAAACATGCCCTAAATGTTCTCTACAATATATTTTTTATTAATAAAAGAAGGGATGTGTCATGTTTGAGGGGCCATGCTCCCTTGTGACGAAGAGTCGCCTCAAGAGAAATCCCGAGTTAAAGGAGTGGGACACCGGAACTCTATAATGGGCCCCACTATTGCAAATCCGAGCTGGTCAAAATAAATGCATTACTAGTGTATAGCATATCGTCAAATCTTACGCCATTAAGACTTAGTCACACTGTAAGATTGATCATTTCATAGAAAACAATATTAGTAAATGTGAATAAGTTTGTGTTAATCACATTTTTAACCAAATGATCAATTTTATGGTGAGACCAACTCCTATTAATAAAATAATTAAGAAGATACACTGTATATGAGAGGGTGTATATTTTGACCTGCTTAGATTTTCAATAAGTGAGCTCTAGTATAGAGTTCTCTCTTAACTGGAATTTCTCTAAGTCAAAAGTCTCAAGAGAATCCGGAGAAGAGGCGCAGGTAGGGAGTAGGAGTCGCCCCCCCTCGGAATTTTGAAACCAAGTTTTATGGCCAAACCAAATGCAACGGTACCCTTTAGCGGCAAATCTAGCAGGGGCCTTTTTTTCCACCTTAGGATTTAGGGGCGGTTTTAAGGCCTTTAATCCGCCGCTAAATGAATTTTTTATTAAGTCAAAATCAAGTTTCGTTGGTTTGCCGGCCCATTGCGCAGTTGGAAATACATTGCTCCACATGTGAAGGGTTTGTAAGATTCAAGCTTTTGACATAGTTCTTCAGTGCCTTTGGCTCGGGTCATGGAGCCAACAATTAAAAAACCAAAGTTTCTATAGACTCAATTAGTATAGCAAGGGAGCAAATGTGAGGGTACCAAATGAAAGGTTAAAATTGAAACCCCTACCTTCATCTAATGCTGGACAAAAACACTCAACTATCTACATTTTTGTAGGTAAGCTAGCCCAAGAACTTTCCTTGTTTATGGTGAGGTCATTTGCCTTGTGAAAACATAAAATGTTTGGGTTTTTAGTAAAATTATAAAGAACCTTTAAAGTCAAGGATGAGAAAATATTTGAATTGAGTCAGTGGTGGGCCCATGATTCCAATTTGAAGTGGGTGGACCACCGACGATGATCAGAATGCTACTTTCTTCATTATTTTATCGTTTGAGGGAGGCAAGAGCTTATTTCTGACGGGTCATACGCTTATTTTCAAGTCATTTGAAACCACAAGGGCCTATTTTTCAAATTAAACCAACCTTATTTCTAGACCCAACAAGGGAAACTGCCCCAAAAAAACGCAATACGTAAGTCCGCCCCTGAGTTGAATAGATCATAAAGTAGTTCTAGCTATCATTGAAAACTTGTGTCCGCTCTCGCCCTTCCAATTGCACTAAATTAGATATATATCAGACCTTGCGAGCCATCAAATTTATACCAATATAAATTTGGCTTCTCTAGCAATCTTATATTTTAGTGGTTTAAATTTGGTGATTTGCGATGTTTGATGGATCTAATTTTAATAGATGATTAATTAGCATGACATGCATCCTCTTGAAAAGAAACTGAAAGGAAAAAAAAAAAACTTTTGAGCATTCCTTCACCTCTGAGGCAATCTATCAGTAGATCATTCCAACTTAATGTTGAATGTCTCTAATATATATATATATGGGGGGTCTTCATATGCATCCATCCCTCACCATTTTTGGTGAGGGACACTCCTTTTGGGGGTGTTTCAAGTACAAGAGAAGTACAAGAGGGGTACTTTGTACCTCCTTTTTGTACTTGAAACACCCCCAAAAGGAGTGTCCCTCACCAAAAATGGTGGATATGAATATCCCCCTATATATATATATATATATATATATATGAAAGGGACTGTTTTCAATTGCAATTTCAAATGCCAATTTCAAATCCGATTTTGACTGTTCTCCAATTTGGACGTCCTACTAATATTAGCCATTGATTAATTGATTAATTTCCACCAATCCCCATTAAACCTCCTACTAATATAAGCAAGTATTCAATTCATTTATTTTCAACATCTGTCATTACTCATCCAAATAAGGACTGTTTAATTAGTTTCCCTATTCATCTGAAACTGCCTATGAAACCTATTCATCTACCAGCAAAAGAAGATAAAACAAAAAAAAAAAAAACATAACTCCACTTCTATTCGTTTAATCGTTTCGCTACATGCATACATGCCGAGCACCTCTCATCTATATTTCTCTCCGATCTGATTCCGACATCTTCATCGGCTTCATCACACTGTTTCTGCACCTGATCAAGTAAGAGAATCCTCTCCTCCTCTACTATATCTTTGTATTTCATTGGATTTCATGTTTAAAGGAAAGTACGTCTTTCTGAGGAATGTGCAAACATATGTTCCTGCGATTTCTTTCAAATTTTCAACTAGTTGATACTGGTTTCACCAAAAGCGGTTTTTGTTTCTTAAAATTCACGTGTCTAAATACAGACGCAAACGGAGTAAGTATTGTCTCAATCTTTATAGTGAATTTGATTCGGTTTGTGTCTTTTGGTTTTGGAGTGGATTTCAATATCAATGGTTTCTAAAGTGTTCAATCTTTTTTAAGTTCGATCAGGTTTATTATTTGGATTGGATTGGCGATTCTGAGATTTTGTTAGAGATGCAGACTGGAAGGATGCTGATGTGAGTAGCTGCATGTAAGAGACATGGATAAAACAAGTGATGCTAGGATTTTTTTGTATAATGCTAGAATTTTGTAGTCTTTGAAACATGCAAATTTGACTTAAAAGTACAGCTGATTTTTCTCTTTGGTATTTGATTACCCTCCTATCATTTTACCAAATTAAATCCATAGATTAGAAATTCTAATAATTAGTTTCAATGAGAGAGCCCAAAATTTCAGAAATAAGAGTGAAGATCTACAATTGACTATGAAGTAGTCTCACATTTGGCAAGAAATAGCTTCCAGTTAGGACACCTCCAAGTTCATATTACCCGGTTCTTCCAAAATATAAAAATTAATTGTGGTTGAAGTGGCTCTTCATGCATCCTGAATGTATCAATGACCTCTAATTGACCTCCCAGCCACAAATTATCATCATCCTATTCATTTTTTTTTTTTTTTTGTCTCCATTATAATAGGTCCAAGTTTATTTAGTCACATGGGTTCAAGTTTATTTCCAAACCATGCTTTCCCTAAGACTCTATTGGTTCTTTCCCTCCTCTTCGCAGGCACATCACTCTCTTTGGATCAAAATATTTTTTCTTCTTTTTTTTTCTTTTTCCCCCTCTTTCGGGACTTTTACCCGATTTCAAACATAGGAAATATTAGTTTTTAAAGTTTTATTAACTTTTTTGTAATTCTTATAATATATTTAATGTTAGAAACTACATTGCTCGTGCTTAGCACGGGGCACTATTCGCTAGTATATTTGAAACCAACATTTTATAATGCCACTTTTACAAGAAGAACTCTCCATATGCTCCTTGTTAAAACAGAAATATCTAGGTCAATTTATTTCGACAGCCTCCTTAAGATTGGAATTTCACCTTCAAACACAAAGTCACAACAGGATATAGGCATTCTGAGATTTTCTATTGGGGGATATCCAAGTTCTCATAATGTTGTTCTCCATCAAGATTCAATGCTCAAGTACAATCCCGCATTTTAAAATCTGAAGTTTGGAGAATTCAAATAGTCAAAAGCAATAATTCAAGGAGTTGGATTTATGGAATCTCATTAATAAAGCAAAGGATTCCTAATGTTGTGGGCCTGACAGGCCCAAGAGCTTTTGAAATTCCTTTCAAATATTCCATAAAACAATCGAAAGGCTCCTCATGATTCATGAACCAAATGAGTTTCAACATATATTATAAGGAAGAACTTCTACATATATCAAAAAATCATGTTCTACAAGAAAAGATTTAGGCATTTCAATATTTATTGACTTCATTGAAGGAGACAACAATGAGATAAAAACTTAGGCATTTTGAAAAAAAGAATATCACCAAGTTCAATATGGTGTGCTTTTTTCGAAGATCCTGCAAGATTTTGTTTCAATATCAAAGCACATTTCAAGAAAATCCATCTCAGCAGTAGACAATACTGATTTCTAGCCACATCTCAGAAGATTTTTTTGGTTCTTGGACCCAGAAATGAAAAATGAAAGCAAAAAATCTTAGTTGATCATTAGATTTCATTTTAAGAAAACAACTGCTAGACATGTACTTTAATGTTTAAGTAAACATTATGAACAATCACATAAAATATTTCATTACTCCGACCTCAAGGTTGGAATAGTGACCACTGTCTAGCACCACAAGATATATTATCAACTCTTCTTTGAGGATATTCAAAGAAGAATAACTTTAAGGGCACGCTTGTGTACAACTTCAGAAACCTAATATGGTTATGTAAAGAAGGTTTATTGCGTTAGGTGGAAACCCACCCCACCCCACCCCACCCCACCCCCCTCTTAAGAATCGGTTTTCCATCGAATCGTAAAAAACTTAATTACTTAAATTTTCTGCTTTTCCCCGCGAAAATGTGACCACACCAAATGTGTGTTCTACCATAGCACAAAACATGTTTACTGATTTCCATGATTTTTCAAAGAAAAGCATATAGACAAACATGAAGGGCCTTTTTGTTTTCAAGAGGGATAGAGTAAGAGTAGATTAAATCCCATATTTGGAATAAAATTAAAGTGGAGTGGGTTGAAATAAAATGAGTATTGAATTACTTTACATGTGTTTGGTTTGTTGGAATAAAATAAGATAAAAGTGAGGAATAGCAACTTTAATGGGAACGAAAGGTGGGGTACCTGTCCGAGTCCATGGTGACCTGGAACCGGAACCGGACCCGGAATCATTTCTAAACCGGTTTCTTAGCTTTGGAACCAAAACCATATATGAGACGGGTTTGAATCTGGGTCTGGGTCTGGGTCTAGGTGGAGAATAATATTTAAAAAAAATACAGTTTTTAGGAGAGATTTTCGGAAATTGAGGTAATATGTCGGGTCCACGAGTCTAAACCAAGGTGGAACCAGACCCGGACATATTTACTTATCAAGGCCTAAATAAGGACACAGATTTGGTTTTTAACATGTCAGAACCTCCGAGTAATCGGAGAATCGGGGACCCATTTACATCCCTAGGTAAAGTAAGCAAGTTATTCAGGTTGGCTAGAACGTAATTTTGATAGGTTGAGTAGATTAAAGGGGGGTGCCACGTCACCCGACAGCTTTATTTCACTGGTCCCCTGTGCTCCATCCAAATATGCTTTGAGGTAAAAATTTCAACCGTTGCAACCTTTTTTACTCCGGCCTCTTCTATTCTATCCTATCTCAAACAAACAGGCCCTAAGGGTCTATTTGTTTCATGTAAAAACTCTTAGAAATCTAATATATTTTTTTATTTCTATAAGTGTTTAAAAATGAATAATCAAGGGTGAAGAAATGCCAATCAAATAACCTTTTCAGAATCAAGTCTGAGAAAAGACAAGGTCTTAGTGACATCACAACCTTACCACCTTCGCCCCTTACCTCATGTCCTTCAACCCCACACCTCTTCAACAATTTTTATGTAGCTCATTTGACCATGAATTCATATATATTTTATGCAAATCATTGGTGTTAAGTGCATGTTGCACTACATTATTAATTTGCGGCCCTTAATTAAACTTATAGCAATCATCAGTTAATACAAAGATGGCCTTTTTACTCAAACCTTACCCACAATAGAACATTTTCATCTTGCCTAACATTATGGGACAAGTGGGAAACACTACGATGCTTGGTCCAGAGAGCGACAGTTGCATCTAATTTAACATGTGGATTGTGGACCTACCTCTGATAGATCCATCTTATTAAATCATAGACATCTCTATATTTAAATATTCCCTTATACTTTAATTTAATTGGAATGAAATCCAGCATGGAGTTATTCTTGTGTGATATGAGTTGCTTCCTATACATGAAAACTTATAAAATATGTAGCACTTCGATTGGAATGAAATGGACCTCTTCTCTTTCCATGTGTTATGAGCTGTTGTACTTGTATCACACAATTAGGCTGAAAAAAGTTCAAATTCAGGGCTGTAGCACTCCTGTAAGGGACTTGTGAAGGGTGTGAAAGTGTGGGTGGGTAGGATATCTGTCAAAGATAACTATGATATTATGTTTCAAATGAATACACCCGTAACTGTCAGCCCGTGTTTGTATGCCAAATACATAGTTTCTTAATATATGTGAAAGTCACGGTGAAACAGGTTTCATCAATGCATTGTTAAAGAAGTGAGGGGTGAAAGATAAAGAGTGTAGATTATGTAGACCTTAACTTTTTTAGGTATTGAATCAGTATTCATTTATCATCTTCGCTTGATTCAATTTCCATCAAAATGAAAGTCATTTTGTGATATAAATCTTTGAATCTTCATTTTTAACCACTCAAAGAAATCCTAAAACAAGAATCGAAAAAAGTTTGGAAAATAATCCTAAACATGAACCCATAATAGTAATCCAGTTTTTGTTTTCAATAGACTGCCTCTTAGTGGTCAATTCAATTCTTCACATGCATTAGTCACCATTAAATATCATCATAGTATATTTACATAATGCATAGTATGTAAAATATAAAACTAGTTTTTTATACACCTATTTTTTAATATTGAATAACACTTCGGCCATGTTTGTTTACATTACGTAGAAAATCCAAACACACCACCACCACCCCCCCCCCCCCCCCCCCCCCCCCGTCTTATACACCTATTTTTTTTATATTGAATAACACTTCAGCCATGTTTGTGTACATTAGTAGAAAATCACCCCCACTCCCAACACCAAAAAAAAAAACATTTGCCGCAGATTTGTGAGAAATCTAACTCATTTTAATAATTAATTCCTGTAAAATCCCCCCCTCCCTACCAACCCAAAGCTTTTGCCACGGATTTGTGAGAAATCTAAGTCATTTTAATAATTAATTCTCGCAAAAAAGAAAGTAAGATTTTTCACGGAAAAGTGGCAGTACAAACATTCCTTTATTTGTAAAGGACCCACGATCAATCCAATTCCAAGCCTCTACCTCCTTTTATCATCATCATTAAATTTGAATGATGAATAACTAAGAATAAAATTGGGGTCTTAAATAGGCCTCTCAATGGGCAGGGCCTGGCCTGGCTTGGGCTTGGGTTGTCCAATCCTGTCCCAAAAATAGGACGGACCTGCCAGGTGTTGTCCAATCCTGACCCTAAATTGAACGGGCCTATATCAAATCCTGTCCCGTACGGGTCCGGGCTGGGACAGGGCCGGGCCTGGGCTTAGCCCGATCTTGAACATAAGCAAAACATTCTCTAATTATTCCTATTATCACCAGACACCCGGTGTGAACTGGATTTTAAACCCTCCTCTATTTTTTATGGGCTTGGGACCGGCAATGCAATGCAACAAGCAACATGGTGGGTTAAAAACTTTTTTTTTTCCGGTGACAGTAGAAAATTAGAAAATCAATAGAAATGAATGAATATCCTATAGGCTATATGGGTCAAGTAATGTAGGAACGGTTAAAACTTTTTTTTTTTTTTTTGTCGGTGAAAGTAGAAAATCAATAGAAATGAATGAGAATGAGTATCCTATATGAGTCAAGTTAAAGTCATGTAGGATAGGTTAAAAACTTTTTTTTTTTTTTTTTGCCGGTGAAAGTAGAAAATCAGAAAATCAATAAAATAAATGAGAATGAATATCTCATATGGGTGAAGTAATGTAAAAAAAAAAAATCAACAAAATTTATTTTTCTTTTGATATGTCTAAAACATCAATTAGTGCATTCCCATCATTGTCTAAATCACCATCACTAGTTGGGTCATGACTAAAAACCAATCTTGGGCACAAACTAATGCTTCTACCATATCTGGTTTCAAATAAGTCTTATGTGGCTCAATTACCCTCCCTCCGGTGCTAAATGCTAACTCTGAAGCAACGATAGAAACTAGAATAGTTTCTATCTCAGGTGTCATTCCAGATAAAATATGATACTTAGTTGAATTTAATTTCCACCATTGTAATATAGCCGGGTCTAAATAGGCTGGGTTGTTTCTGCCCAATCCCATTTTGGCCGGGCTTTAAAATGTATTATCCAAGCCCAGTCCATTAGGCTCAATTTTTTTTTAAAAGCCCTATATTTTCGAGCTTGAGATGGGACGTGTAGGGATTTCTACCCATTTCAACGTGTCCAATTGAGAGCCCTAGTCACAAAGAGAGAATGTTTCATCAATAGTAAAAGAATCATCAACTTTTAAATAGAGGAGATGTCCCTACGAAGATATGAGAAATATCTTTACCACTTTCTGTTCCGTACGAACCTTAAACCGTCCAAACAAGATGACACGCGTCAGTTTCTCTATCGCTCCTCCTTTCAAAAGGTACTGGGTCCCAGGAACGACAGCTGGCCGCTTTTGCTTACTTGATTCGCCTTAATTCCCTACGTGCGTGGGTCCCACTCCGACACATGGCCCTCCCGCCACTTGATTAGCGCCTTCCGAACAAGATACGTGGCCCGTAGTGGGAGGCTGAGCGGCTTGTGGGGACCACCATATGTAGAGTACCTGCAGAAATGTTCTAGAGGGCGGATCCGACCTCCTTTAAAAATGAAGTACATTATTTTATTTTATTTTTGCTATCGAGATTCCTAGTTTTTAGAATTAGTGTAATTCCTTCGGGTCTAAAAAAAAGTCAGATAAACACTCCTAAAGAAGGGAGAATAGGGGATGATATCAAGACCTCTAATTCTAAAAGGGGGAAGAACCGTAATCCGACCAACTTCTTGGAGTGAAATAAATAAGAGACTTGAAATTTCAAATTTATACAATAAGACCGTCGTCTTCTCATGTCATTGTATTATAAATTTAGAATGCATGGGTTTCCTAACAAGTCTTTGTTAGCTCAATACAGTCAATCTCACTAACTGAATATCAACGGCACTGAATAAGATATTTTTTTTTGTGTGTGTGTGGGTTTTTTTATTCTTTTGTCCTCTTTTATTGTGTTTCTATAATTGAACTGGCGGGGGGGGGGTGGGGGGGACCACCGACAATCATGGCAGGAATGGGGGAGAACCTAAAGATTAAAAAAAAAAAAGGAAAACAAATAGTTAAAGGCTGATTAGTGCAGAGAAAGGATTCCTTGGTCCTACAATCCTACCCCACTCATAAAAAAATATCAAATTCTGTTTGGCAACACACACCTATACCTATGGTTGAGTTGTGTTTTTTTTTTTTTGACCCAACCCTCAAGTGAGATGAGCCATGAAGGAGACCTCAAGTAAGGTGTAAGACCCCGACCCTAGTGACCACAATTAGTATTGATTAAGTCGCTTATTAGTTTTAAGTGAGATTAATAGATTTTGTTTACATTTGGGATTAGAATAGCTTTCTTATAACTTAGGGGATTTTTGGAGAGCCCTTCTGATTTAATAAGACTCATGGAGAGTCTTTTTAATGACTTCGTGTGAGCATAGGGGGATTATCTGTGATTCCGAAAATTGGTGTTTTAGCTCCGTTTGATTTATCTCGTTAATCCCTACAACTTTCATGCCAACTTCGTTTTCATTCGAGACCCCGAAACCTGATTTTCTAACTTTGAGGACAAAACTATTTTTTTAATACCAAATCTGAGCACAAATTTTGATGTCTCCAAAACCCGCGAAATATATACTTTTTGGAAACTATATTTTTCGACAAACACTGTTCCCTTCTTCATTGAACTCGTTCGAGGCCCAGAAACCCATGTTTTTAGCTCGACAAGTTTGTTAAGTTGTGGGACCCATCCCCACTTTGTATATAAAGTAAGCTCATTTCTCCTTATCCTCTCTTGTCATGCTTTTGTGGAAAGAATAGCTCCCGCCCACTCTAAGGTTTCTTCCCTATGTTCTTCTTGTTTCTTCTTGCCTCCTTCTCCTCCAATCCACTACCAACCCTTGTCTAATGGAAAAATGGACCTCACCTTCTTCTTTCTCACCACGAGAGCTTACTTTTGACACCATTTGAAGGAAAGTCTAGCCCTCCTAAGGTTCCCTTTGAGCTAGCTCTGTTCCTTTGAATACCTTACAAGTAAGCAATCTTTTAGATTTGTACTTCCTTAGCCCTAAAGAGGCTCCATATTCATTATTGGGAGCTCTCTATTTTTCATTCTTTGTATTAACCATTTAGGGTTCTAAATGGGTCTATTTTGGGGGGTTTTGTGTAGCTTGGAGACTTTTGGCTTGGAGAGTATAATTAGGAGTGTGATTAGCTAATTTGGAGGCCAAGGCAAGTGGATGTTTGAATGTTTTCATGTTTTATGAGAAATGTGGCTTTCCATTACATGCTTTTAGTAATTTAACATTGCTTTACTTATGCTTCTTTCTTATGATTTCACTGATGTTGAAATATGCATATTGATGGGACTATGTCTCTTATTTAATATTTTGGAAATGGTTGCATTATATTTTGGTTAAAGCTTGTTTATGCTACATATGGATTTCCATGGATGATGGATTTTTCCCTTGTGATGAATGTGGATGAGAAGGAGATGATTTGATACATTTGTGGAATGTTTAGTTATAGGGTTTGGTGTATGTTTAGTTGGGGTTTTGAGGAGGCAAGGAGACCCCTATGTTTGATGATAAATGGGTGACAAATAGGGGTTGCAAAAGAAAGGAAGAGAAGGCTCGAAACTATCCAAAAACAAGTTCTGGAGAAGTTTGCTCGAGTGAACCTGTGTCCGCTCGAGCGAATCCCATCCAGAGAGTTGTTAGCTCGAGCCAACCACCAGGTCCGCTTGAGCCAACCTGACAATGTCAAGTTCGTTCGAGCGAACCCCTCCCAGAAAGTTCATGGCTCGAGTGAACCTTTAGTCCGGTCGAGCCATTTGTGCTGCTGACCTGGGCTTATGCAGGGAAACTTGAATGATGCTTTTTAGGTCTAGGAAGAGATTGTTTGGAGCCCTGATGCGATGGTAGGACCGAGGAAGGGATATATGGAGCTCGGTTGAAAAAGAAAACCCCATTATGGAGAATTATTAAGGATTTTGGACTTGTCAATATGTATAGGGAGGCTGGAATGTCCTAGATCTTCTAGAGTACCAATCCAATAACTAAATCGACATACGAGACCCTTATACACATCGATTTAAATCTTGAATTCTCAATGCATAGTCCCGTATTTGTGGAAACCCATTTATGTTTTGTTTTACTCAGATTTCATGAGTTCAGAAATGCTAAAATATGCACTTTAAGTGTTTTGCTAGCCCTGGATATGCATGACAAATCGTGAGGGGATGTTTGTGCCTATGAGTACCATGTTCAGTCTGTTTGGGTGTTACACACCTATATATGTATGTATATGTTCTGATTTCTTCGTGTGACCTATGAGTCGGCACCACTAAACTTGGACAACCTTGTCGGGTTAATCCACCGACTTGGGGTTGCCCCTTTCTGTTCTGCCAGCTGCAGTCTGGATTCTGTTCTGTTCTGTTATCCGTTCTACGGCCGTGGTTTTGTCTAGTTATGTGTATATGTAATTAGTTGGTTCTCGTCACTTGGCGTGTTTGAAACCAACACCTTTAGTGTGCTCTCATCACATTAGTGATGGAGGAATTGGCTTTGTGTGGTTGCCATCTTACCAGTTTACTATCCATTGATACTTTTACATGTTTTATATTGCATATGTGGCTTTCAAATAACTTATGCATTATGTTTCATGAAAATTACTATTTTAGTAGGTTTTCAATGTTTTCCTAAGATAACCTTTAATTTACTTCATTGTTTTTATCTTTTCATCCACATGCCAGACCATCGTGTCTGACCCACTCTTTTGGTACTCAGGTCCAGATGTCTTGTACCCCAAGAATGAGCCAGAGGAGGCGGCCAGGGAGCTGCAATGCGTAGGCGAATGGTAGGCTGACAATGTCGTTTAGACATTGGGTTATGCCTTAAGTTGTGAAAATACATTTGGGATTGTGACTGATATACTTTTGGGATTTTATGGGTTGTATTGGCCTTTGTTGGCCTTTATTTTGGGAGTGGTTAATTAACTGAACTTTCGTATAAACTCTAACTTTACATCGGGAAATGCTTATGATTATTACTCACTCTGATATTATGTTTTATATGTGTGTGTTATCGGTCTTGTATTATGGAATGGATTTATCAATTTGATTTGCTACACGCTTCCACACCTTGAATGAGAATGGTATGTGTGTGTGATATCCTCACCGCGGAAACCTGTGGGAAATCCTGTGCACGGATGATGTTATGTTCTTTCTAAATCTGTGTACGAAGTGGCCATATAAACAAATGCACTTGGCAGCATCATTATCATTATATGTATAAATCTATCTTCCATCCCGATCTCGGATTTGGTTGGTGACCCAGTCTGGGGTCGCGACATAAGGGAAGAAGACATTGAGCGAGGTAAGATAGCCCTCGAGGGAGGGAATGTCGCATACTAAGAGCACGTTTGTATGCACATCATTTCCGCAAAAAGGGGAGATTGCCACATCATCAAATTTCATAGAAATGAAAACCTTGGAAAATGATTTCCGTAGAATTTAGATATTCATATTTGGTGCAAGTTTTTTTACCTTGCTGAATTATTGCTAATGTTGTTTGGTGTGGCTGTTGATTCCTTATAGAAAATCAAATTTTCTTGTTTGGTGAAATAATTTTTTGAAGAAAAATAACATAACATGTATATTATTTATTCTACATCAAATAATAATTTATTTAAAAAAACTAAAAAGTTTTGGGTTGAAATGGAAAACAGTGAGGAAAAGAGGGAGAAGTTTTTCAAGAAAATCTATTGTCCATACCCCCACCCACCCACCCCCCCACCCACCCCCAATAGGAAACTCATTTCTAGCATTAGCAAGGAAAATGTTGAAGAGGCATGAAAGCATTTAAGCACATGAAAAATGGATTTTTCATGGAAAACTGTCAACTTTCCTACATAGAAGTGTTACACAAACATACCGTAAGAGTTCGAACTTGGACAACCAGATAAGAACTGAATAAAGTAAAAGGCTGGTGTTGCAGTAGCATCACAGCCACTATGCCAACCTAAGAAGAAAAAATCTCTTTATCCACTAATATCGATTTGTTTTTATATTTTCGATGAAGGAAAAAAGTGTCTCATCATATTAAGAAGAGGGGGCTCCAAGCAAAGTTTGAACAATTTTCTTCTCCATCACACATTCCTCTTATTGCAACAGTATACCTTATATTGGTCATGTCAATGGCATAACTAACAAGGAAAAAAGGATGGAAAATTTTTAAATCATATAAAGTGGACCACCTATAATGAAGAAGAATGAGACTTTCTGGCCTCTGGGAATTAAAGTAGCATACTTAGATGATGACATATATTCCTCCCACCCTTCAAGTACGTCGGGGGACTTGCTGATAGGAACCCTAACTTGAATATAGACCAGAATCAATCCAACTATACCAAAATCTAAAGTAAAGACCCTAACCTAAAACTAAATACAGAGCTTGGACCAACTAGCAAAAGTACTCTAACTTGAATATAGACCAGAATCAATCCAACTATACCAAAATCTAAAGTAAAGACCCTAACCTAAAACTAAATAAAGAGCTTGGACCAACTAGCAAAAGTGAAAAGAATAAAAGTGCTTGGACCCATATCCAAATCAAGAGCATAATAAGGTATTTAACTATAATAGGTACTATGCTGTTGTGGGATTGGGTATTTGGGCTCCTCGCTACCCGAATTTCATCAGGGCCATGCTGGACCATACCCCCAATACAAATTAAAAAGCAGTAAAAAGTATGAATCCATGCCTCAAACTTTGAGCCGGGTTACTCTGGTATTTTGCGCATGTGTGTTGGCATTTGTGATGGGGCCCACTTGTATTTGCATGTGGGTGGGCCTCACTCACAAAGAGACACCCGTCACAAGAAGTCTCATGATGATATGGATAGGAATAGTAGTTTTAACCAACTCTGTATCCTTATCATATCTCCATTCAAATTCAAATTTGGAGAGTTTGATGCACCCTTTATCCTTATCATCTCTCCCTTAGATCTTGAAACTTGTCTATCCCATTTCCCTCCCACTAGATCTAAACTTAAAACTTTGATCAAATTCAAATTCAACACGAGATTACCATTTCCATCCCACTAGATCTAAACTTGTCCATCATCATCTTCTGCATCCAGGGTGTCCATCCTCTCCCTTGGATCTTGAAAACTGAGTCATATATGACTAATCTCATGTAAATGGTCACAGATCTCCACGACTAGTGCCTGATTCAAGCCGACGCAGACCTTATCACGTTTGTAGCAACCAGTTCATTTAGATCCATGCTTTTGCAGAACAGACGGCTGTCAATGTGTGAGCCCGATTTCATCCTTAAAACAAGTACAATGTTATAGAGCTCACCTTTTTAAAGTGAAGCATCCTAGTTAAATGTATCATAAATTAATAGCTAGAAAAGAGCATGAAAGCATAGTAAATATGAAAAGTGATAGAATTTGTAAAATAGCAGGGACTTGTACTTCTATAAAATGCATATCTGCTCATTGGATCACTTCTCTATAGTAAATTGTGTCACACATCATATCAAAATGGGCTCTAGACAATCCAGAATACAATCCCACTTAAGAGTAAAGACTTGATCTAACCATCTATCCCCACAAATAAAAATAAGAGTCCCAATAAGATTAGTGAAGTGCGTTTTTGGCGAAGAACTCTGTGTGTTAGATCCGCAGGGCTTTCTAATCAAACAGAAGCCATCATTCTCCAAATGTCCTTTTCCGACAATATTAACTAATGTAGAAAATTCTGGAGATATTACCATGATGCCACTAAAGGCTTCTATGTTTCTTGTAATTAATTAAATATCCATGGCATATCAACAAAATCTGTGGTAAATAAAAATTAGAAAAATTCATTTTCCACGGGAGTGAAAGTAAGTATTTCATTTTACAAAAATAATATTATTTTATCCCGATTCTCAACAGTCACTCTCTAATATATAACTCTCTCATACACATAAAGCCTAATCATTATTTTAAGACTTTCGTCAACCCAACGGTGGGTCGTGGATGGATTAAATCAATTAGAACCAATTAAAAGTACATGTGCTGATTGTCATTACGATCAATTTGGATTTAATGAAATGAGTCTTGTATTAATAAAAATGGCATATATGCAGGGTTATTCTCTCCTACTAAATATACTATAATAACTATTCATGCTACAAACGCTGGAGAAACATAAGTTCAAGCTTTTGAAATCATGCATGGGTGTCATTTCACTCTTAGAGCTTATGATAGTTGGAAAGCTACCGAGTTTAGGAATAGAAAATATATTAATATGAGAAAGTAGGAGTCTATTTACAAATAATAAAACCACAGGGGCCTATTTAAAAATTCTAAAAACTTTAGGGGTATATATATATATTTTTATATATAAAACACTCTTTCTTCCACCATAATCAGCAACATGCAACAAAAACACAAATGCCTAAATCAAAAGAACAGCAGCCTCGTTGCAACTTGGATCGATCTGCAATCACAGCTAATGCACAATTCTTCGTCATCTTTGTTCTTTTTCAGTGCCTTCAACTTTCACCATTTGTTGGACCTTCATGCCAAATGACCTTCATATTAGATGCCCCCAATCCATGTGCATGATGTGATTGGGAAGGAGAGATGGAGATAGGATTTTGACAAAGAGATGGAAGAGACAGAGATGTAATAGAGATGGAGACGGAGAAAACGAGAGATGGAGATGGAGAAAACGGTAGATAAAGAGAGAGGGAGATGGAGGAACTGTAATGGAGATAGAAGATCCATGTTGATTGGACCTCACCTCCACACTCGAAGAAGGGGGGGTGGACACATAGGAGTTTTACAGGAAAAAAAAAAAAAAAAAGAGGATCCTCTTGAATTTTAATTTATGCGGGGGGGGGGGGGGGGGGGGGTGGACACATAGGAGTTTTGCAGGAAAAAAAAAAAAAAAAGAGGATCCTCTTGAATTTTAATTTATGCGGCGGGGGGGGGGGGGGGGGGAGGGGTCCATAGGAGTTTTGCAGGAAAAAAAAAAAAAAAGAGGATCCTCTTGAATTTTAATTTATGCATATTTCTTAGTTTTTACTGCATCAAACACAAGAAAAACTAACTCTACTCAAAGACATGTTGATTTTTCTATTAAAAAAAAAAATGGTTGCACAGTTGTCGCCTTTTAAGATTTTTATTTTATATTTTTTTTGAACCAATGGGGGGTAGACACATAGGAGTTTTGCAGGAAAAAAAAAAAGAGGATCCTCTTGAATTTTAATTTATGCAGATTTCTTAGTTTTTACTGCATCAAACACAAGAAAAACTAACTCTACACAAAGACATGCTGATTTTTCTATTAAAAAAAAAATGGTTGCACAGTTGTAGCCTTCTAAGATTTTTATTTTATATTTTTTTGAACATTGGTTCAAATTTAAGAACAAAAAGTGAAAATTCAAAAATGACTACAAAAGCAAGTACCTAGGTCACCACATATCTATTCCTAGGAAAGTGGGGGATTTTCTCCCATGACACTTGGGTCTGTGTCTTTAAAAGAATTTATCAGGAACTTCATATGTTGGCTAATTCATGGGATGGATAAAACTCTAGACTTATTAAGTTGTAATTTTCTATTTATTTTAAAATGGATTGTGGTTGTGTCACCGAAAGATCTGAAGCGAAGAAAAACAGAAGAAATTCAGAAGACACATACTCGATCGATTGAATACAGAGCGGATCGATCGGATGAAGAGAGTCTTTCAGTTAAGAGGCTAACAGAAATATTTTTCGGGAGACAGAGGCATGTCCGATCGATCGGATGACAGAAAATCTCCAGCTCTATTCTGCGAGTTTGTTTCTTGTTTTAATTGAAATGTTCAATTTTAGTCATATTAGTGCTCTAACCCTAAGGCATAAATCATGGGCTATTTAAAAGGGTGTTTCTCTCAACTCCATGGTACCCAAGAAGTAATTCTCTCATTGTTCTGATGTTAGAACACCCATAGAGAGATTATTTCTTATCTAGAGCCATCACAGAGAGATTGTGCTGAAGAGTAGTTCTAGAGAGCTTGTTGCTTCTACTTCCTTGTAGAAGATTTAATCATATGAGTTCTCAAAGTATTACTGGATCAAGTGAAGAGAGCAATGCCCGGCAAGGAGTCGTGGCAACGGAGAGTTGTGCAAGAACAACTACAATTCTTAAGTCGACAGATTGACTAAGAAAGGGAGCTGTGAGTATATCTTATAACTGTTCAATGGTGCTTGATTTTTGGATCATGATTTTTTTCCTGTTAGGGTTTCAACGTAAAAAGATTGTGTATGTCTTCTTGTGGTGTATGATTGATAGATTTCTTTACTAGTTCGCATTGATTTGGTTTATTACTTCCGATATGCACTGGTTATTGAACTAGTAGATATTCAAGAAGTCGGGCCCATAACCTTCATAATTCAATGAATTCTTGTTAGGGGAGTTTGTAAGGTTCCCAAAAGTTATCCCCTTGGTGAAATTCCTAAATCCTCCTTATAGGTAGAGGATTTGCAAATGCCAACATAATTGAAATTCAGAGACTCTCAAAAGTTAAATGAGGCTTTTTAAATAGATAAAATTTATAATTCTAACCAAGAATTATGGCAGTTTCAAATTCCAAAGGGACAACCCTCACATAATGTCTCTTAGGCCTCAGCATCACATGATTCACATCTAGTTCAAAGAAACAGACCAAGCACCTTTACTCACTAGTTGCCTCCTTATTCTTTTAAAGCTAGATGATTATTAAGTTGAGACGATTATCAATTCAGATGGGGGTAGTGACACCAGGGAAGTGGGGATACAGCTTTTTTTTTTTTTTTACTTAAGCCCACTCCCCAAGAATTTTATTTTACATAGTGGCCTTCCCTGGCTAGTAAGTTTAAGTTAATAGGATTGATCATATGCAGACCTTAACCATTGCAACCACTTATTGCATATCATTCCACCCACATGATCTTTCTTAAAGTTGTTAAGATATAAAGATATATTAGTATAATGTCATTTCTATGAAAACAACGCATGCTGTTCCTTAATACACTACAGTTTCTTTTAGAAAAAAGTTTCAAAAAGAAAATTAACATATTTCCATAATCCAAAAAATTAAAGCATCTCCAAAAACACCTTCAAATTCCACACAAATGCCCAAACTGCAGTATTATTCTATGCCAAATGTAACTTGGCATTTTGCATGAAGAATGGAAATGTCAAAGTTGACATGTGGAGAAGGCACATGCCAAATGGAAATGTCAAAGTTGACATATGAAAAAGGCATGTGCCAAATAATATTTTGGTATATTTTATTCCAAAAGGGGCTCACAAGAATGCAAGAATGAATAGAAAAAAAATAATTTATGATGTGGTTCCCATAAAAAGATAAAAGTATAATAAAATAATAATTTTGTATATGGGGTGGAAACCCATATTTTAAGAGATGTCAAATTCCAAACTTTCGAAAAACCTTTAATTAAAATTTGGCATATCAGAAAGAGGCTTTCTACGGAAATGAAAAGGTGGACCCATAATATTCATCATCAAATTAAATTTCATTAAAAAAAAAAACATACCTAACAAAACCATAAATCTTCAACCACTTAAATCACTAGTTATGTTGAATTTATTGCAATCCAAATCCTTGTGAGCCCCCCAAATATAAGCTTCAAATTCTTACCCTCCACCAACCAACCCAAATAGGTAATCAATCATCTTAAGAAGAAAACCCCACCCCACCCCACCCATGATTTTTAACCATGACCCTATGTTGTTGGACCCCAATCTCATATCCATTTGTCTGGAACAACTTACCTTCCACTTAATTTAATATAACTCCATTCATGGTAACAAATCCTCTCTTTCCTCTTTAAAAAACTATACATTACTCACAAAACAGCCCTGTTTGCTCCCTTCCCTTGTGTTCTTGACTTCTTTCTCCTGCACCCATGCGGATTTCGCGAGGGGAATTTCCATGATTTACGCTTTCCTCCTTTTTGTTACGTGTTTCCTTCCTCGTTTCGAATGCTTTCCAAGGAACTGTTGCGTCCCAATTTCGATTTTGATGAATTTTCCTTTTGCAGATCTGTAACGCTCTTGTTGGAAGGTTTTGATGATGGTTTTCTCTTACTGTTTGTTGGATTATCACTTCTAAATTTGGATTTCGAGGGGAGATTTCGGGTTTTTGAGAGCGAATTGCAGAGATTTTAAAGAGTTTTGTGGTTTGAATTTGAAGATTTGGGAGAGGATTTGAGGAATTTAGAGGTAAAAATCGAATCTTTAGGGTGGTGATTTGCAGATTTGAGTGATTTGATGCTGGGTTTGATTTTTTTGCTGTTTTTAGTAAGTGGCGGTTGAAGGATTTGTGGTCAGAGGTGGTTGCTTCTAATTGTGATTTTTTTATTGTTTCTTTGTTGATTTGAGCTTTTCTTTTCTGTCTCTTTTGGGGTGTTTATTGAAACTTTGGTGAGAGGATTTTAGATCATTTGAAGGAGATTTGTGGTTTTGAAGTATCAGACACAAAGGGTTTTCTCAGTTTTGTGAGCTTTTGAGTAGAGCATGAGGATAATCATTTCTGGGTTGTGGGGTTTTTTTATTCAAAGGAATGTGGTTGCATTGTTATTGAAATTTGAAGACTTTTGGTGTTTCCTTAGATTTTAAGTTACCACACGATTCAAAAAAGTTGCAGACTTTTAGTGTTTCCGTACATTTTAGGTTACAGCACCATCCAAAAAAAAAAAAAAAGAGATCATAGGATACAATTGCACAGGACAATTTGACAATCTTGGGTCTTCTGTGGTTATCTTTGGAATTTGAGATCACTGTGTCTTGATCTTTTTTTCCATTGTGAAAGCACTGAATTATCAGAACCATGAAGCAGGGTTCACCCAAAATTCTCCCTAGCATTATCCCCTTCTCAAAATCTAACCCATCCATTTTACGTTCAGTCGTAGTAATAGCTGTATGTGTTTTCTTTGCTTCTTGGTTTTTCATTTCCAATCTCTCTGGTTCATTAGTTAAGAGCTATCCTTTTGGCACCGAGGTTGTGAGAAAATCTGGGGTGGCGTTTCTAAATCGTAATCAGACAGTAAGTTTGCTTCAACCCAATAGTTCATTGAAAAATGGTGAGGAAGATTCAAGCACTAGATGGAACTCATCTGGGTCTCCGGGAACAATAGCTTTACCATTTCTTCCTCAATCCTCTCTTGATACAATACGAGAAGTCTTCAATGACTCCAGCAATGTTGACTCAGGAGCGCGTGATGATAATATGGTGCCTTCAAATTCCACAATCACAACTTCAATTCTTTCTTCTTCCAATTCCTCTGCAAAGATCGACCCTTGTAAGTCTTAAATAGATTTTTTGTAATATTACTTTTTTGTTAATTTGTAAATATTGAATATTCCGCGACGTGATAAGTGGGACATGACATATTTATTTATGGTTTTCATTTCTTCTTTGATTCTTCTTGTTTTAGATCATTCTCTATTTCTTCTGATATCACTTTTTTCCCTGTTTTTATATGTTATGTTGGGTGAGTTTCTTTACTACTTCAAGATTACTGACAAGTTACTAATTCAAGAGTTGGGGAATGATATTATTTTTAATGCTCATCATTTTAATTGGTTAGTATTTTTGTGATTAGTGACTATAATTGGCACATGTAACTCCTGCTTATATTTTGATATGATGGATTTTGCATGTTATTTTTATTGTTAAAACTTATATAGCTAGAGTTTTATTTGTAAGTGAATGTCCCTACAAAATTTTGTGGATAGTGCTATTTTGAGGTTTTAGGAAATTGCCATGCATGTTGAGGTTTATGGAACTTGTCCTTAAAAGAAAATTTGTTACCCAACTGGCAGACTGTGGATTAGCTACGTAAAAATTAAAAGTGTCATTCAAATAGGGATGTAAATGGGTACCCGATTCTCTTATTACCCGGAGGTTCCGACCTGTTAAGAACCAGGTCTGGGTCCTTATTTAAGCCCCACTAAGTAAATGGGTCCGGGTCCGGTTCCACCTTGTTCGGACCCCTTGACCCAAGACCCAATATATTACCTCAATTTTTGAAAATCTCTCCTAAAAACCATATTTTTTTAATATCATTCTCTACCTAAACCCGGACCCGGATCTAGACCCGTCCCATATATGGTTCTGGTTCCAGTTCCGGAGCCAAGAAACCTGTTCCGAAACGGTTCCGGATCTGGTTCCACCTTCTCCGTAACAGTTCCGGTTCCGGATCCACCATGGACCCAGACCAGAACCGACCCGTTTACAGCCCTACATTCAGAACATTGAACATAGTGAATTCGTCAACAGTTTGGATGTATAGGGAGGTTCTACTCTTCCTTAACTGTTTCTCCAAGCTTGCCCACTGAAATATTCATCTTCAAAGCTACAGAATGTTGCATGGACTTTTTCAGTGATTCTAACATAGGTCTTGGGCATTACTTTTTCACTTAAAGAACCAAGAACCAAACAGGATATGCTACATCATAGCTGAAAATAATAGGATCGAACCTATTCTTGAAGGGGATAGGTTGGGAAAGAGAGCTCAAATGTTGTGTCTTCCAATGGAAAGAACATGGTTCTTTCATTGAGTAGATCCTTTGGCGAGTTTCAGTTACTTCCTACTTACCATTGCTTAAGTGGGGTTAAGTACAAGGATGAAAATGGAAAAAAGATATGTGGTAAAGTGCATTTATCATGGTAAGTATTGTATCATGTTCTTTGCAGGAGTAGATTTTAAGCTTTAATGCTTTGTGTAGCACTGTAATTCCGTGGTAAACTGGTAATAAGTTGCCACACTACACAGAAAAGCAGTTATAACGCCCCTTCCCCTCAAGGAGAGGGCTTTGGATGGAGGAAAACTTGTTCAAAACTTTCCTCTTTCTGTGCGGAAAAGCACTGCACCAAACTGCTGTGAACGCACAGAAAATTAGATTGTTTTCTGCTGTGTTGAGGAATCCTTGGAGTTGCAGAAACATAGCCTTGAAGTACCTGTATGTCATAGTCTTTTCATTTTTAACTTTCATTTTTAAAGAGACTCTAAACAGCTTTGAGTCACTTCGATTAGTATTGGCATTTGTCCATTTCTCATTAAGATTTCATGATCTATTTGCAGTTACAGCTTACTGTACTAGCCAGAGATGCTTCTTTTCTTCCATCTCTGTGACACAAGATATGTCTAACTAAGTATTGTGAAATGAAAACTTTTAACTTTGCCCCTTCTTTGCTTTCTTTTCGTATCTGCCTGTCTTTGCTGTCCACGTAGTGATACAGACCATTCATCTAGTTGGTGCACATGTCATGTGTCAGGCTAAGGAATCCCTCTTCATTCCACACAATTCATGTAAAAGTGTCGATATTGTTTTAGTTATCATATTGTTTTAGTTATCATTTTGTCTGGACAGTAGTATGGGGCATTTGGTAGAGAGAGTTAGTACCGTATATAGGGCTGATTTTTTTCCTAAGCCTAATTTATAATAAGACTTTTCCATCCGTCCTACATCAGCTGATTGGCATACATTGAGGTTGACCCCACAAGGTGGTTTATACACTTAAAATTTGTGGACCTTTCATGCTTGAAAATTCCTCTCTACACCTCCTTAGCAAGCGAATTAGTTTCTGAAGCAATGACCGCCCCATGGTGCAACTCTGTTTTCCTCTATCCATTTACCAAATCTCCATTGACAAAAGCCAGATCTGGCCCACTTGATTGCATTTTCACAATTTTCTTTCACTTGAGCACCCACACCATCAATCAACAAAATGATCTTTACACCCATCAGTGAAGCCTGGATTTCTGCTTCAACACAATTCAAAAAATAAATAAATAAATAAATGGGTCGTGTATTTTCTCCTGAACGACCTAATAAACAAGTTTATTTTTGTCTTCACGTAATTCCTGTGCATTTTTTCATTTTTGAGCTTTTTAGTCACATTTGCAGGTTTAAAAGCCACACTGGGGCTCGGAAGTCTCCATTTCTTTACCATTACATATTTATCCATTTCTTACATGCCTTACTTTAGTTTTGTGACGTGGAATTTGTGTCCAAGAATTCTAGAATTAGGTTAACTTTTTAGACTGCAAATTTCATATTTCATATTTAACTTGGCATTATTTGAGGAAAGTTTTATCTATTTGTGCATTTGCATAACTTAAATATGAGTTCTGAAATAGACTTGGTAATGCACAACTTTTTTCATCCCCTCTTCTTTTTTTTTTTATAGGCAACAAAGAAAATATATTAAGAAAGGAAAGGGTGTTACAAAGAGGCCCGACCTAAGGGCACTATGGTATAAAAGCATTATACCACAAAACAAGTTACATAGTGAAAGCTAAAAAGTTAGAAGACCTATCAAACCCTTGCTTAGCTAAAGAGTCCGCAAAGCCATTTGCTGTCCTCCCAACATGAATAAAGCTCACTTGAATAGAAGACAATAGAGCTCTAATCTCATTCAAATAGAACTGCAATTTCCAAGGAAAATAGTAGAAGAGGACACCCGAGATATAGCATTAAGAGAATCACTTTCAACCACAAGTCTAGAACGAAAAGAGGTTGAATTGGAAATCCGGATAGCTTCTAAAATAGCAACAACCTCAGCCTCATTAGACTCCATACAACCCACATACTTTGAGAACAAAGCCAACACAATGCCTTCACTATTGCGAAGCACCCCACCAATACCAGCTGGCCCAGATTTTCCCTTAGCTGCCCCATCCACATTGAACTTAAACACACCTTCCGAAGAAGGGACCCAGGAAAACACCTTTTTCATTTTCATAATCCCACAAAATAGAGAGGCTTTCCAATTGTGCAACACACTATCAACTCTTAGACTATCAAACTCATACTTGAAAGCGGCCCATTTGGCAATTCGAGCCACCACCAATAACGTCAAGTCTTCCACTGATGACGAGGACCTTTTAAACACTCTGTCATTCCTCTCTTTCCACACAGACCACAATATAGCAAAAGGTATAAGTCTCCAAAAAACTAACCCACACCCGTAAAAACTAGAGCACTTCCAAGCTTCAATCATCCCTGCCAAACTCCCTGGGCTACACCAAAGGACACCGCACCGCCGGAGGAGCCTACACCCTAAGGTATGAGAAAACTCGCAGTGGATAAACAAATGGTCTACTGTCTCCATCCCCTTCCTGCATAACACACATAAGTCTGAAATAGCTTCAGAAGCCAAGCCTCTCCTCCTAAGGTTGTCCACTGTAGAAACCTTCCCCAAAATAGCAATCCAAACAAAAGCCTCCACCCTAGGAGGAACCAGACCTTGCCAAGCCAGAGAAGAAGAACCTTTCAAAAGTGTTGAATCTTCCAACTCCCTTGAAAAGGACTTACAATAGAATTTTCCAGGAGTGGTAGGTTTCCAAATATGAGAATCTGGTACATCCCTACAAAGAAAAACCTTAGAAAGAAGACTGACTAAAGACTCATACTCACACTCCTCAAAAATACGCAAAGCTCTCCTGAAGGAAACATTCCAAGACCCAACTCCACCCCTACCCACACAATAGTCTTGAACCGAAACCCACTTATTGACCACAACCCTAAACAACCTAGGAAAGGACAAGGACAAAAGACCCACCCCCACCCAATCGTCAACCCAGAACTGGACCCGCCTTCTTTCCCCCACTTTGAAACCCACCCCCTCCTAAACACTTCCCCCCTACCAGAATATAAATCCCCAACCCTTAGAATATTGCCCCACACACTCGACACATGAGACTTATGGACTCTACTAGGCTCCCAACCCCACTCTTCCTCACCATATTTAGCAACAATTATCCCTCTCCACAAAGCTTCCCTCTCCTCCCCAGTTCTCCACCACCACTTAGCCAAAAGGGCCCAATTTGAACTCAAGCCTAAACCAGCCACCGCCGTAGGCTTAATAACTTCCTCCCACTTTACAAGATGCAGTTTTCTTTTGGTGCTCCTTCCACCCCAAAGAAACTCCCTTCTTAAACGATCCAGTTGCTCCCTAACAGCCACTGGCATCCTCAAAAGGGACATATAATAAACTGGTAAATTGGACAGAGAAGCTTTGATGAGGGTAATTCTTCCACCTAAAGAGAGATAGTTTCGTTTCCTCATGTACAATTTCCTTTTAAAATGGGCCACCACAAGATTCCACAACTGTTTAGATCTCACTTTACCCCCAACAGGCATACCTAAGTAGGAAAATGGCAAACTCCCAACCTTGCAAAGAAGCTTCGAAGCTAGCAACTGAACTTCATCGTTAGAGGATCCTATCCCCACCAGCACGCACTTGGACAGATTTATCCTAAGCCCGGAGGAAAGCTCGAAGCACCTAAGAATCCTTTCTAAGACAACAATCTCCTCCCACCTTGAAAAGCTAAAAATGATGATATCATCTGCAAACTGAAGATGGGTGATAATTTCTGCTCCTCTACCAACCTCAAATCCTTCCATGAGACCACAATCTTTAGCTTTAGAGAATAGCACACTGAGAGCCTCTACCACAATGGTAAACAAGAAAGGAGAGAGAGGATCCCCTTGTCTAAGTCCCCTAGATGTTTGAACAAACGGGATGGAGAACTGTTCACCAAAACTGAAAAAGACGTCGACAAGATGCATTCTCGAATCCAAGAACACCACCTTTCCGCAAAGTCAAATCTCCTTAACATATAATCCACAAAGCTCCACTCAACATGGTCATAAGCCTTTTCCAGATCTATTTTAAAAATAACTTTTGGTTTCTTTGACCGTTTTCTGCAATCAATGAGTTCATTAGCAATGAGAATTCCATCGAGAATTTGTCTATTGTGCACAAAAGCTCCCTGATAAGGACCGATGATAGATGGGAGGACCTTCTTCAACCTGTTGGCAAGGATTTTTTACAGCAACTTATAAATACAACCCACTAAGCTAATAGGTCTATTCTCTTTGAGATCCATAGCATTAGGAATTTTGGGAATGAGAGTCAAGAAAGTAGTATTAAATTCCTTACTCAGTCCACCCCTCCTGTGAAATTCTGTCAGCATGTTGCAAAAATCTCTTTTCACTATGTCCCAAGTTGCCTTGATGAAAGAGAAATTGAACCCATCCGGCCCTAGTGCCTTATCTCCCCCACATTCAGACAAAGCCACTCTAATCTCCTCATCCTGAAACTCTCTTTCCAGCCACACTCTATCACCATTGGAGATGGAAAGGAAAGACAAGCCCTCTAAGGTAGGCCTTGGAAAAACATCACTTGTATACAGCTTCTCAAAATAACAAGCGATGTCTTCTTTAATCTCCTCAGGAACACTAGTAGAACCATTACTCCTGCTTATCTTGCCAATATAGTTAAGCCTTTTTCTAGCATTCGCCATATGGTGGAAAATCCTCGTATTCCTATCCCCTTCTTTCAACCACAGAGCTCTAGCCTTCTGCCTCCATAAAACTTCCTCCATACGATTAAGGTCCCATAATTTGCTAGCAGCCATACCCCTAGCCTTCTTCTCTTCTTGATTCAAACCTCTATCTTCCTCAATCAAATCCCACTCCTCAAGCTCCTTAGAGATAGTAAATCTAGAAGCCTCAATCCTCCCAAAAACCTCCTTATTCCACTCCTTAATTTTAGCTTTAAGAAATTGAAGTTTTTTCACTAGCCTGAAACCTGCAAACCCTTGAAACTCTGAATGGAGCCACCACCCTTTTACCAGAGACAAGAAATTTTTGTCCAAAAGCCAACAATTTAGAAATTTGAAAGGTCGCGGTCCCTAGCTTACCTCATTAGTGTTTAGCTTTATAGGCCTGTGATAAAAAATGCCTCTAGGGAGAGCTAATTGAATTACCCCAAAAAAGTGATCTTCCCACTCTTTAGAAATAAGAAACCGATCAATCCTGCTCAAAGCCGCAAAGATTTGGCTATTCGACCACGTGAACTTAGATCCTGATAGAGGCAAGTCGATGAACTCGTTGTCCTCAATAAAATCAGAGAACCTTTCCATGCTCCGAGAAAAGTACATAGCCCCCTTTTTCTCGTGAGGATAGCGAACCAAGGAACTGACCAAAGCGATCGAATGGTGGAGATATTGACCCAAAAAAGACCCCTCGCAGAATCCTCATTCGGCCCATAAACATTGGCAGCTGCCCATAAGAAGCCATCCCCCACTTAAGTGAATTTAGTTGCAAGCACCCTATCAGAAAAATAGACATCCTCTTTCCTCAAGGAGTCCTCATTCCAAATAGAAATGAGGCCTCCTGAGGCTCCCTCTGACAGCACCCACTCCCAGCCACACCTCTTAGAACCCCAAACACTGAAAACAGTGTTCTCCACATCTTTATGAATTTTTGTTTCTTGAAGGAGAAGTAAATCAACCTTGTGAATCCTCACCAATCTTCTAATCACTGCCCTCTTAGCTGGCTTTCCCAATAACATTTCAACTAATGATAATCATTAAAAGAACGTACACCCCATAAACATCCTTAATGCCCTCAGGCAAAATGCCCTTGCCTACCCTGAAAATTCTGACAAAAACCATCCAATCCTTTGCCTCTTCATTTTCCAACTTGGATTCCAAGACTGCAATTCGACGTAGAATCTCTGCTTCATGAGGACCAAAGGAAACCCCAATATGCTTACCCACATGAACAACCTCCAAAGCTTTTGTGTGACCGTCTGCTTGGATGCACCTGTCAGCTCCAGATTCAGATTCGTTAACATCCTGCTCCACAACCACTTCCCTCAAGATATGACTGTCGTTCGAACCCTTTTTGGAACCATGCCTTTGCGGATTGGCGAGAACAGCGGCCACCTTGCTTCTGAATGAAGCATTACTGTGAACCCCTTTACAAGATCTAATCCATCTTTTCAACTTAGCTTTGAGGAGAGGAAAAGTTGCCGCTCTTCTCACTAGAGCATCCCCCTTTCTACCCTTCATACCTGCCGAAGGAGTGGAAGCAGCATCTATATTACCATGACAAAAGGCAGCAGGTTGAGTAGCTTTCTTTGCACCAGAGGTTGGCTCTAGGTAATGGGCTTGAAAAATCGAGCAATCGTCCCCTAACTGATGCCTAGACCCAGCCACATCTTGTTCACACGCTTGGGTAGAGACCTCAAATGGGTTTGGATTATCAGCAGAAAGCCCAACACAGGAGGCCCGCCCACTGATAAAGGAGCTGTTTGACCGATTAGAATTGGGGCCCAAAGAGGAATATTTCACATTCTGCCGTGTAAGGGAAAGAGCACACTTTGCAAAACACTTTGCCATGTCATCAGGCCAGCTATCTGCTTCCATAGAAGTAGAGGCATTAATCCTCTCCATCTGATCTAACATCCTCATGTCCACATCCTCTATTTTACTTCCACGCAAACCTATTGCAGGATGAGTCATACAATGAGTTGACGCTGAAGAGGTTCCCTTGCCCTTATCTAGAACTACTCCATCTACTTTAAAGAAAGGGATAAGACATGAGGTGGACATTTGCTCACCAGAAGGCAAAAACCCACCTTTCGTACCACTGCCTTTGGGAATCGAGCCCTTTCTCCTTCCCCTCCTGCGAAAGACAATGTCTCCAACACAATCCGAACCCACACCACCTCCCTTAGAAAGGAAAGTGCTTGACGGACTCTCCACCCCATGCACCTGCAGCAAGTTTGTCCTTGACTGTCGAGCAGCCTAGCTTGATAGAGAGGTCTGGAGAACTAGGCCTAGCAGCCATGTCATCCGCCGGAGCTAAGGAAGACAATTTCTCCCCCTCACCGATCCTACCGGCACAAAGAGCCTCCCGGCCAAAAGCTTTCTGAGCAACAGCAACAGTTCCTCTTGACGAAGAAGAAGAAGAAGAGAAGGATTGGGCCATCTTCTCCGACAAAACCCCGTCGCCTACACCATTAAAACTGCAGACATGATTTGAGGGACACAATACGTCCAAATCCTCCCGAACAGAAGTAGGGAAAACTATGCCAAAGACATCTAGATTAACCACTTGATTAAGAAACTGATGATGTCTTGTTTGGACACAACCCTCCCATATTCCAGCACCAGCCTCTCCAGTCTCCTTAGCCACCCCTACAACCTCACAGAACTGCTCACCTATGGCCATAAACACCTTCCTATTTCTAATCTTAACTTTTCTAATCTTCCTATTCTTCCTGCTTTCAAAGAGAACCAACTTCCCCTCAATCTTCTCCTCCATTCTCCTTGTTTCTAAGTCTATTTCAGAACTCATATTTAAGCTTATTCTTACCATAAGTGTATAAGTATGTTTTTATCTTCCCGTTTTTGTTATCTTATGCGTTATTGTATCTTTTGCTTGTGTGTGTTTGTGTTTTTTATATAATGGTATCTTTTGCTTGTGTTTTTTACTAGCTTATATTATGTTTTGGTTCTCGATTGTGTAATTGAAACACGAGAAACGTCACACCAGAATGTATTTTGGTAGGTGCATTATGAATCCATCTAATGGCAATATTCTTTCCTGTGGACTTCAGGGAGCTGCGATTTATACCGTGGCAAATGGTTTTACGATCCCTCTGGCCCTCTTTACACAAACAACACGTGTCCTATCATAACACAGATGCAGAATTGCCAAGGCAATGGGAGACCAGATAAGGATTACGAGAACTGGAGATGGAAACCTGCTCAGTGTGATCTTCCTCGATTCGATGCGAAGAAATTCTTGGAGTTAATGAGAGGGAAGACACTGGCTTTCATTGGTGATTCAGTTGCTCGAAATCAGATGGAGTCTATGTTGTGCATTCTCTGGCAGGCAAGCTGTCTGAACTCATGCATCTCTCTCTCTCTCTCTCTCTCTCTCTCTCTCTCTCTCTCTCTCTCTCTCTCTCTCTCTCTCTCTCTCACACACACACACACACACACACATCGGTAACTCATACTTCTCTCTCTCTCTCTCACACACACACACATCGGTAACTCATACTTCTCTTTCTAGTTTAAATTTATAAATTAGATATCTTTGGTGTAATGTGTAAGTAGTTATGATGACCCCATGGTTTGATCATTCTCATAAAAAGAGCCTTACCTCAATTTATGTGAGACTGGCTTTGTGAGTTCCACTTTTACTTCCCTATTTATGGCTAAGTTCTCTTTTAGATCACAATCTAACATGCCCTTTATTATTAATTCATTTCAAGTCTTTAGTAGTCTCCACTAGCTTCAAGCTTCTCCTGACACTTCAAGTCCTTTGTGCGGGTTTTCCGGTCATATAGATGACTAAACTATCCTGAACAACCTTTAAGTTTCTATTGATACCACCTGTAAAATCCCTGTATGAGTGTTTGTGCAATGAGCGATTATGTGCTTTGTGGATTTCCATTTCCTTGGGAGAGGAATCCTGCATTCCTACTCTCCCATAGGAAATTGAAATCATCTATATTGAGGAAAATCAGTCCAGTGTTTCCCATTTTTCCCACACAGAAAAAACATCAAAGCAAACAACAGAAGGGTCTGCTGCATGGAGAATCAGAACAATTTTCCACTTCATCATGGAATCCTAGTATCGCACAAACACATGCTTACTGTATTCTTCTATTTTTCTTTTTCTTTTTTTCTCCTTTTTTGGGAAATTGATTAAACCTGTTTTTTGTGAAATGACTGGTATGTATCAGTCCTTAGTTCTATCATTTTTAGGTTACTAAACAGTTTCATATACCATATGCATCTAAGTTTTTTGTACTGGTATGTACAGTCATTCTTTATTACACAACATTTAGTTTTGTGTAACAATGCAAGTCTGAGTGCCATGTTATGTTCATTTAAAATGTTAAATTGTACCAGTGGGACTATCAAGCTAGGAATAAGTGATCTTTAAGTACAACATGGGAACGATATTAAGTAACTGCACCAGTTTGTTTATCATAGTTAGGATACTAATTATGTTGCGTTTTGGATGGCTCCTCAGGTAGAAACCCCAAAAAACCGTGGGAACCGGAGAATGCAGCGTTGGTACTTCAAGTCAATGTCTGTGATGATTGTCCGCATATGGTCATCATGGCTTGTCAAAAAGACTTCAGAACCTTTCCAGTCTGCCCCTGAAGGTGTTGACAAGCTTCACCTTGATGCCCCTGATGAGGATTTCATGAACTATCTTCATATGTTTGATGTCGTCGTTCTCTCTTCTGGCCACTGGTTTGCAAAACGCTCCGTATACATCCTCAACAATGAGATTGTTGGTGGACAGCTGTGGTGGCCGGATAAAACCCGGAAGATGGAAGTGAACAACATTGAAGCCTTTGGGATATCCACTGAAACAGTTCTCTCTGCAATTGCCAGACACCCAAACTTCACGGGTCTAACCATTGTCCGATCATTCTCTCCAGACCATTACGAAGGCGGGGCTTGGAACACCGGTGGCTCATGCACAGGGAAGGTTAGACCCGCACTGGAAAACGAATTGGTGGCAAATGGATTTACAGATATAATGCACGAGAAACAGGTGACAGGCTTCAATAAAGCAATAAAGAAGGCAACCAGTAAGTCCAAATTGAGGTTGATGGACATTACACGGGTGTTCGGTTATAGGACCGATGGACACCCTGGTCCATACCGGAGCCTGGATCCAAACAAGGTGACAAAGCGAGGCCCACATGGAGAGCCCCCTCCACAGGACTGTCTGCACTGGTGCATGCCTGGCCCGGTTGATACTTGGAACGAGCTTGTGTTTGAAATCATAAGGAGAGAATTCGAGGGTGCCTGACAACTGTAGCTGTGAGTTTGCATGATGTAAATTATGATCAATTCAGCAGCCCCTGCATACACTCTAGTTGGGTTGGCTGCACTGTAGAGCATTGGATCCAGTGTTGTCTCATACTATAAATGACAGAATTTACACGGACAAGCATTTTTTATCTCTTGTGACTGGAACTACTCACTGTCGCCTCCCTATGGGGAATTTTCCTCATCCCCTGCCAACATGGAGGCGTGTAATAGCTTTTAAAGTATGCAGATCTGTTTGAGAATGGTAAAAACTATTTATCTAGATATTTGTTCATGATTGTTGATCTGAAGTTTTGGATAATAGCTTCAATCCTTGGGTCCGCATATGCGGGGTCCAAGTTTTGGTGATTAAAAACCATTGAAGATCATTTATCTGGTGCTCAACTCAAACCATTTGATCAAACTCTCCTCATTGGTTGATTCTGCTCGAATTTCACTCCTATTTCTGCCTCTCTGTTTAGCAATGAATATTAATCGTATCACATGCATGATTCTTCAGGATCCAAGAACTAAGGTGTGTTGGAACTGTAGCATATACATGTAGGACTTTGAAATGGAGCTATCAGTCATATCCAAGTACTGGCACAAGTTCAAACAAATGAGAGTTCTACTAATAGTCCTACTCTATACATTCAATTTCTAAGATTAGTTCTATTAGTAGTCTTACTCTATACAGTCAATGTCCAAGAGACCATATTGTAGAGTCTACAACATCCAAATGAGGATTCTTTCGGACCCTTGGATTTTTCTGTACATCCAATCATGTGCAACTGCCACAGTTACTTCAATTTTTTTTTATTGGTAACATGACTTGAATTCACAACCTTAATGCTGACAAATTGTGAGCACCTTCTAGCCACAGGCTCCAGTAGCCTCTTTCCATGCTACTGTGCGTCTCATTGTTGCCAAGAAAAATGTTATGGGTCCCCTCCCATTCATTGACCACTTACTGCAACGCTCAAAGCGCATATAAGACTTTGATGTGTTGGTGTTGGGGGTTATTCCAGTATGTATCAAGTTTTTTTGGTAGAAAAGTATGTATCAAGTTGGTGACTATGATGCAGAAGATCTTGAACGTATATATTCTTGGTTGCAGCACAATATGAGGTTAGGCATAAGTAGCCGCAGAACGTGGGAGGGAATCATAGCTCCACATTTTAATTGTGGATTGGTGTGGATGTTTTTAGAGCTGAACTATTTACTTAGTAGTAAACTATCATGTCAATTCATAATGGTTCTTACAGGTGCTAGTTGTTGGGTGTGGATGTTTTTAGAGCTGAACTCCTACTTAGTAAGTAAACTATCTTTCTCGTCACTCCATTTCCATCATCTTAGATACCTGATTCCAGTGGCAGACCCAGGATTTTTCGACCCTTGCAAGTTGCTTTCTGTGTGAGTTGTATTTAATTTTGGTTTTGCTAGTGGGGCTAATTTTGAATGGTCAGTGTGAGGTGCTTCCTGTTTGTCTTTGTGGTGGTTGTTGTTCACTTCTTCTTTTTATCCTGTTCAATGAATATAATCATTTACACAAAGAAAAGATCCTTGGGAGTCTTTTGCCTGCCTAAACTTGATGTTCATGTGGGATTTTTTTTTTTTTTGAAATGGAATGTTCATGTGGGATATGCTCAAAGCAAGTTAAGTGATGAGCAAGCAATTTGAGGCACCTAGAAATGGCGTCATCGAACTGACCAGTTTCCCCTTCTTACCAGGCTCATCATCAATTCAACCTAAATCATGATCTCCTCCTACTAATGTCTTGCGATCGCTCTCCACACAACTTTGAAGCTGAGCCTTTGGGAGTTGAAAGTTGCAGTGATTGATAGAAAATATATTGGATGGAGGATTCTGAGTCATTAGTGAATATCAGATGGCAGGGGATGGGGTTTTTGTGTTTTTTTTTTTTCCTTCCTTTTTAACAAGAAACTCAAGTTCATGCAACTGTACACACTACAAGATGTTCCTAACTAGCTGCCTAAGTCACAAATGCCTGTGCTTATTGAGCATCCATCTTATGAGAATTCCAAAAGCTCCAAGTTTTTCCTATAATTACTGGCTGAAGTTTTCAAGTCGGATTGCTATAATCGCAAAGGTCGTTGCAGCGAATTTATTGTTAAGAGAGAATATCACCTCCCTTTTCAACTTCTCCACAGCATTGAAATATAGGCAGCAATCTGAAATCTTTTTACATCCTACATTCATGTTAATGATGCTTACAACACAAGAAACTAGAAATATAGGCATTTTCACTACTCATGGATTTCAAAATTTGAGATTCTAGATAATTTCAAAGGCCATCTCAGCCATTCATGACATGAACAACGCATGATTTGACACTATTTTTTTCGTATTTTAAACATGTTCAATCTGACAGCAGGCGTATTACTCAGATTGGTTTGAGATTTTATCAATGATAGAACAAGATGGAAAGTGATTATTGAGCAGCCTGGATTTCGAAGGTGGCACCCACTGATCGATTTGCGATCGATTAAGAGAAAAGAAGGAAAAATAAGTACTTGTTAAGCAAACTTATACATACCACATTTGTCCATCTCAAAAAAAGATTTCCAGTCATAAAAAGGTTAGTCCTTTTTAGAATTAGAAGGTTCAAAAGGAGAAAAGACCTATACAATCTACCTCTATTTTTCGGTGACTTCTTACTAGCCTTTATAATCAACTCATTAAGATTTGAGAGCCTTCTGGCTTTTTTTATTTTTATTTTTCAGAGAATTAGAAGCAGAAATACAAAGGACTTTTGAGGTGTCCACTCTCAAATGTGCTTACTGAAATTTGAGCTCTGAAATTGTATGGGATGTCAAAAATCTGATTCCCGCCCTCAGCCTCAATTAGTCCACTCCATTAAATCACACCCTGTTGATACTTATAATTTATCACCCTTGGAGAATCCAATGCCCCCAGATAATCTTCCATAAATCCGATCAAAAAAAGAGAGAGAAGATAATCTTCCATATTTTGAATTATTACAATAATCCAGTGATAATTTCTTTCAAATACTTTATCAACATCACTTCTTCCAAATGCTTTATTAAGATCAAGTCAATATATTACGAGGCTTGAATAGGGCAAAGCAACAATACAACGGCGCTGCATCATAATGCACATGGGTGGGGGGCATCTTTAAGAAATCCAATCTGTTCATTGGTTTTAATACCCACTATGGTATATACAAATAAAATATGTTTTAATACCCACTATGGTATATACAAATAAAATATTATTCAAATCAGCAATATGCACACGGTTGGATTAAATAAATCCTAAATGAATAATTCAACTTTATCTACTTTCTCTCTCTTTCACGATGGAAAGAGAAGTCGGGCACATGTTTAAAATCATCAGATCAATCTAACGGTAAGCCCCACGAAATACACTTTAAAGTTACATATGCAGGATGGATGTAAAAGATGAACAGATCAGATTTCTAAAAGGTGGCCCCCACCTATGTGCATATGCCAAGTGCTACAACGTATTATATGCAGCGCCGCTGTATTGTAGCTTTGCCCTGCATACAATTTTTATTTGACTTCATGATTCTTATTCGTTTTAATGATCAAAAGTTATTTTCCTAAGAGGTCCGTGAGCAGCCACGGTGTGCAAAATTGCCAAATGTTAGGCCCATATCCGGTCTGAAACCTCCTAGGACCTTGCTTCGGCAGGACCTGGGTAATGACCTTTAACATCTTCCTGATATTATCTTGATAAAGCTACAAAAGACAAGTATATTTGCAACATTGCCGCCCGCCGAAGGAGAGCTTAAAATTCCCATTTAATGGGCATTAATAGCTGAGTTGGGGTTGTCCAATTAGTGCATTTTGGGTCATATCCAAGTTGCCATATAACGGGCAAGTTTGTGAAAGAAATGTCATATTTGGACTGAGTTAACTCGAATGAGTCCAAAACACAAAAAGGACCCAGTTTCTCACAGCTAATTTTTCACTCAAGCCAAGTTTTATCGTCTCATAAACGAAAAATCAAAAGATATGGTCCCACAACTCACACTAATGACCAAAAATCCAACCAATGAGAGGGACTTTAGTCAAACATGGCCCACCCATAAAAGGCATATCACCAAATGAATCGATTGGAAACAGCACCAATTCCATGATCCGGCAGAGTCATGCCCCTTTTGCTAGTTTTATTATTACAACTTTTGCATCATTGGAACTTCCATGAAAACAAGAGGCTTTACATGAACAACAATAGAAGGATCACGGTATCTGTCACTTCTCCACTACATACCTGGCTTGCACAGTGGAAACCGACTTTGGATGATCCCACACAAAAGAACACCGTGATCAACAAATGAAGGAATTTGAGGATTAAAAAAATGATCAATACAAGTCAAAGAAAGGAACATACAATTAGAACTAGTCCAATCAACTTCATCCATAAGGCAACAGGGATGCATATCAAATAGACAGTACAGGCAAAATAAAGAGTTTTTTGTATATCCACAACAACCCCCCCACCCCGGCTTTATAGAATTTGTAAATAGGCTCCCGTAGTTTCAGTATTTGCACATACCCCCATATCCCCAAATTTACTAGTCATAGCAAACACCAAAAGATTTGTGTCGAATTTTTATAAAAATGACAACTTTGCCCTTAAGTTCATTAAAAGGATATAAGTATGTCATTATTTATAAAAGGAGAATATTCATGTGCATCCATCTCTCACCATAGGATGAGGGACACTCCCCTTTTTGGAAAGTTTCAGGTACAAAAGATAAGTACAAAATTGTACTTCTCTTTTGTACTTGAAACTTCCCAAAAAGGGGGGTGTCCCTCACCACATGGTGAGGATGGATGCACTTGAATATCCCCCTTTATAAAAATACCATTATTTTATCCCAAGCCCCAATAGTCTCTCTCGAATTCTCCCATGCACATGACACCTAATCATATATTTGAGACTTTCATTAATCTAATTGGGGGGTTTGTGCATGGATTGGGTCAATTATAACCAATTATGAGTACAAGTGTTGATTTTCTTTGTGATCGATTTAGATTTGATGAAGTGGGCCCCCGTATTGATAAAAATGGATTTATGTAGGGTTACTCTCTCCCACTGAATGTACTATAGTAATCGTTAATATTAAAAGCTTCAAAGAAAAATAAATACAAGCTTTTGAAAATATGCATATATGAATAAAGAGACGGGTAAAAACGTCATTTTACTCTAAAGAACTTATGGTGATTGTAAGGCTATTAATTTTGGGACAAGAAAGGTATTAAAATGAGAAGGCAGGTGAGTATATACAAATATTGAAACCATAGGGGCCTATTTACAAATCCTATAAACCTTAGGGGGTATATACAAAAAATTCATAAATAAATCACTGTTGAGATGAACCCCAACAATCAGCAATCAGCTCCATCCAACAGATGAATGGAATGCATACCATAAAGACAAGCATTATTCTTTAAACTAATTGTGAAGAAATTGAAATGTCAAGATGAATTCCTAGTTTTAGGAACTTAGGAGACTGCTGCCACATTCTAGGGAAACACACCCACAATGTGGAACTTTGGACTCATCCAGAAAACACACACACACACACACACAAAAACAAACATGGACTTTGGACTCGCCGAGAAATGTTGACACAAATGCATCGCTTCTTGGGGAAAGGCAAAATAACAACAAAACAGAGAAGTTAAAAGAGTATACAAACCTAATATTTTACAAATGATTTTTAAAAGCTTTGATACATAAAAAATGCTCAAAGCCCAAAAGTGATGATGACAGGCAACAAACGAGAAGGAACTAGAACCAGTGAAGGGTGGATTATGAAAGCTGAAGCAGTAAAATTTTAGCCTACGATTGAGGAGAGAATTCAAAGCAGTAGAATAGAGGTCCAAATCTGATCCAATATCAGGAATCTAAACAAAACCAAAATTTCATCACTGAAACTGCATTGATCAGTCTTGAACAAAGCATTGTGGTGATATCACAATTACTACTCAGAAGAGACATTTAAGCAAAACTCTTCTGAAGCCTGTGCTAGAGAGGCCCAATTACAATGCTATTTGCAGATCCTTGGGAAGGCATTTATAGGAACTTGATACTTCAAATTTAAAATGTGTTTTACATCTATGTTTCAGTGCCAAAAAATGTGGTTAATCATACACATGATGACCACAATTTATGTAAAAACCGAGTTATGTGCACAAGGTTTTGCAAATATCTAAATGGGCCCATATGAAAAGAATAAATTTCATCTCATATAATGGAAGCTTGCATGCTATATAGTAAAGGTAACTTAAAGGCGTAGTTGTGCAGAAAATCTTCCACAGAAAATGAAAATGGTTTCCATGGAAGAGTGATATTTCATTGGATTCATGTACATTTTCCCATTTTTCATCTTCTAATGTGAAAGCATTTTCTATCGTTTTTGCAGAACTGTTTTCCACAGTCTTGAACGAAAGGTAGAAACAAATTTCACAAAAAGAACAGTCTGCTGCATCAAACAATGGAAACTGAAACCATAGAATAAAATTTTCATTTCCATTTTCCACAAAAAATGAATCATATGGAAATAAACACCTTGAACAACCGTGGTGCACAAACAATGCCCCAGGCACACACACATGCCATGAGAATCTGCATCGAGCCCCACACACGGTTTAGCATCTCCAAAACTAGAAATAGAATACTTGCCTAATCACAGCCTTATAGAGTCCAACTCTAACCAATACCGAACTAGAGAACTCCTTACACTAGAGATGCCTTTTCCAAAAAATTAAAGACTGAGCATTGTCACTCAACCATTCCTCTCACAACCATACTTAACACTGACAACCTGTTAACCCCAGAGATCCATCCCAAGATGTCGTTACCTTCAGTCAGTAAAGCCTGATTCATCAGTTTGATTGAGCTAATACCCAGGCCTCCAAGAGACTCAGGTTTAGATAATCTCCCATTATACAAAATGAAATATACCAAATGATCACCATTGCCTGCCGTTATAAGAAACCACTTTTAAGTTTCTCGATTCTATTCTAGCGGCAAAATGATCATCTATGATGCCTAGATACAGATATGGATATGGACATTGATACGGAGATCGGGTATATGGCTCACTTTTGAAAATCTAGGACATGGATATGGATACGGGTGCCCTAATTTTTTATTTAGATCACTTTTGAATCAAAAAAAATTATCACTGTTTTCGTCTCTTTCTATCATTTTTTATGGTGAGAAGTGAAAATATTAAAAGAACCACATATGAAATAAAGGACTTTATAAGAAGGATATATTAGACTTGCTCCCTAAGGGCCCGTTTGGCACTTTACTAATACAATTAAAGTCAAGTAAAGTCTCCATTTTCCAGACAAGATGTCACATCAAATGCACTTTATTCAAAACTCCCTCCATCTTTTTCACACAAAAAGTCAAAAAGCAACTACCTTTATTCACTAAAATACAAAAAAACTCCACTTTTCCATACAAAAAGTCAAAAAGATTCCATAACAAACAACTAAAAACAAAATACCATCATAACCCACTTATATTTTATTCTTTCTTCAAAATCAACTTTACTTGACTATATTAGTAGAGTTACCAAACTGTGGCCCTAAAAGTATTGGTACAGTATCAGGTACCAATAGAAGTGTCGTATTATATATTGGGCTTGTACAAGTATCCAAGTATCATTTTTTTATTTATTTAAGTATCCAAGTATAATAGATGATCATGAATATAAAGAGCAATTATCTAAGAAGAGGCTGATCAGACATTGGATATGGCTAGAGATAAAAGGACACTAGAAGGGTGTTCTAAGACTCCACCCTTGATGAGCACTCATACCTTAAATCTCAATAGCTGCTCTCTTGTAAACCCTACTCCAGCCAAAGTGGGTTTGTAGTTAAATCATTCAGTCACAATAGCACTAAGATGAATGTGATCTCAGGACTCATCAGCAAATGAAACTGTAACAAAATGAAATTAAAGCCTTTGCTTTAAGATTAAGAAAATGATTTCTTTAGTTGGAACTTGGAAGTCAAATTATTTCTCCTGGTAACAAGAACAAGTTTGTTGGGCAGGAATAAGGGAAAGGAAAAAACTAAGAGATGCCAAAGAGAATCAAGACAAACTTTTCAAGATTCCAATAGCCAGATCAGGGCACAGAACGAGAGCGAAGAATATCACAGGGAAAATAAAAAAATGCGAATTTGAATTTTTACACAGAATGTCCGACAACCATTTGAAAATTCAAAGAAACCAAACCATGATTCCATTCAACTGTATTTAAAGCCAACTACAAATCACAAAATCATCAATAGAAATTTGGATATCAGATTTCCCAAACTGAAAACTTTAAGGGCATGTATGTTTGAAAACTTCTAGGATTCCTAAGCAATGCCTTTCTATGAAAGGTGCTAAAACCGAACGATTAAAGGTAAAGAAGATCCATGAGCGGGCACCAAACGAACTCCATTTTAAAAGGAAATTATCACCAACCCATCATCCTAGAAAATTATGCCCTATGAAAGTAATGGTCCAATTTAAATCTCCACCTTACGCCCTTCACTCCACAGCTCTTTAATATCCCTCCTATAAAGTGCCCATTTGAATACTTACTATTCAACTCCTAGGAATTCATAGCAAAGTGAATTTGGACAAAGGAATATTAAAGAGGTGAGGAGTGAAGTATACAAAATAAAGACGTAGATGGGACCCTTACTTTCCTTGAATTTAATTTACAAGGTTGATGGCTGTACAACATTTCCTACCAAAAAGGAGACTAATTCAATTGCCCCATAAAATCTTCACCTCTAGTCCTTAAATTTTATCCCCTTTTAATAGGAAGGCATTGCTTAGAATTCCCAGGAATTCAATACCCAATTAAACAAACAACCCCAAAACCCTTTTACATGATTTCCCATCAATTCAATACACCCTAAACACAAAATAAACCCTATGATCAAAACTAACAAATCATAGAAACTTCACACACATCAAACAAACATACCAAACTGGTAGCAAATAACTTACAATCAAAACACCCAATTCATAGATCACATGATTAACAACACAATCTACAATCCCCTAAAAAAATAGAGTTTTTTTCGCAAGATATCAGATCACAACAGAAACATAAAAAGCAGCAAACTTTTCCCTCAAATCAATTCAAAATCCCTCATTTCAAATCCCAAACCCTAGAATCAATCCAAGAACAGATTGCAAAAACAGATAAAACGAACGCTTACACCCATCAAGATCAATGCCCGCCTCCTCCTGCAGAGCAGCAAGCATCGAAATCAGATGAGAAGCGATCTCGGCCGTCGGAGAATTCGCTGGGTTGATGATCTCGGCCGTCGGATCGGCGTTCATTCTCTTCGTCGTCATCGCTGTCGTCGTCGTCGAAAGGCTTCTCTTTGTGGAAGATGCAGCATTTTTTGGAGCTCCTGCGATTGAGGAACTCGTTGTCGACGGTGCCTTCCTTCCATGTCACCTTCTTCTTCGGCCGAGAGAGGCGAAGAATTAGGGTTTGAGGCTGAGCAGAAGTAGAAGAAGAAGAAGAAGATTCGTCTTCGATGGTGGTGGTTATCGTTGTGGTGGTGGTGGAAGACGCATAACAAGGTCTGGCGCTGGCCGAGGAACGCTCCATTTTGCGTTTTAGTTTGGGCGTTGTTTTCCGTTGAAGGGACGAGGAATTTATACTGTCGTCTCGAAAGCGCAGGACATGGAAAGACAAATTTTCACATCAGCAAACTCTGGTTTTTAAATACCGCCAAAAAAGAATTCATGGAAGTTAGAAACTCACATTTTATGAAAAAAGAAAATATCTTTAATAAATTGGCGCTAATATTATTTAGTGCGGGTGGCGGTTTTATGCGGAAAACTCTTTTTTCATGTGTTTGGTACTGTCGTTTTTTGCGAAACTACTTTTTCACCACGTCAGCTTTTTCATTCCTAAACTAGAAAATAAATTTCCTATGAGGAGATATGGAAAGTCCATTTTTAAATAAAACTGACCTCCCATTTCCTCACTCTTCCACCTCTCTCCCCTACCCCTCCCTCCCCTCCCAATTAACCTCACCCACCCAATAGTTTTCACTAAACAGTAAATTTTACTGTAGAAATCTGCAACTGCACCAAACAACATTAGCATCAATTTCATTGAAGAAAAACTTTTTGCATTCAACATGAATTTCTAACTTCTTTAGACAACCTTTTTCAAGGTATTTAAAAATCATACTCTATCTCCATACTATTCAAGGAAAATGTTGATGTGGTGAAAAATTATTTCCGCAGAAGATTGTCGCACCAAACGCATGAAAAAAACAGTTTTTCATACGGTATATTTTATGTGGAAATGAGTGACACAAATGTGCCCTTAGAAATTGAATCGGTCAATACTGTCAGCCATTATGTTACATCCAACCATCTTGGCTTGATTCACTTCATTCACATTGGGTGAGTGGGAGACCCAGGATTTCCGTTTCAAGGGGAAGTGTTGGAATTTGTGGGCTCTTTACCCGAGTGACGGTTCTTACCTAGTTGTCCGGAGTTTGAATTTCAAGTATGTCACATCATTCTACTTGTGCAGGCTCCTTTTCCACTTGTGGACTTTCTTTTTGCTTGTGCGGACTTCTTTCCCACTTGAGTAGTTGTCTTTCCGTGTGTTTGCGGGCTTTCTCTTGGATCTCAACCCCCTTGGCTGATTACCAAAATGGAAAAGAAGTATTACATGATTAATTGAGTCCTTGGATGGTGGACATGAGTTGGGGCTAACTTGTCATTGTTTTGTTGTATTCCTAATAAATACAAAATTTGGGATTTCTTAGTTGGGGCTAAACTTGTGTTTTACTTTGTTTACTTCTTTTTTTTCTTTTCATTCCCTAGTTTGTTTGCAGTGAAGTTTTGGTTTTGATGAATGCTACTGTTTTACATTTTAGTTGTAATTGAAGTTTTCCTTATATATATATATATATATATATATATATATATATATAGATATGGGAGATCCTTCTATGAGAGATGTTCTCACCTTACTATGAGAGATAAGGTGGGGGCCCTCACATCCATCTCCAATGCCAACAATTTAAATGTGAAAGTCCCCACCCCTATCTATCATATAAGGTGAGAGATGTCTCTTATATATATATATATATATATATATATATATATATATGGGGTCAGTTCACTTAAGCTGCACCTTAGCTTATCCTAAGTTGAAACAGGGTTGATCCCACAAAATCAAAGTCGATTATGCTGTTTTTTGGATGATGATCATCTCCAAAATCAAGATAAATCCAATCAGAATTGGATTTTTCAGTTCCATTACGTAAAAAAACAAATATAATCAAGTTTAATTTAGTTTAATTTGTGAGACAAGCCATATTCCAGCTTAGGATAAGCTAAGCTGCAGCTTAGGAGAGCCCTGCTATATATATCTATCTCATTGGATCAATGCCATCTATTGTCTCTTCTGTCTCCCAATATATATCTCACTGGATCAATGCCATCTATTGTCTCTTCTGTCTCCCAATATATTTCATAGGAGGGCCCATTTTGATGCATGAAACCACAAGAAAAAACCCAAATAATATATTAATTATTGAATGATCCCGATCATTTAACAACTCAATTCTTTGTGCGATTTTGAGGTAATAAATCATCACTGGTGAGCCAACTTCGTATCATTCAAATCAATGGGCTGATGAATGGATTGTGGAATTTCAAGATTTATTACATACCTTGGTTTGGTACTTGGCTGTGTAATTACCAACTGACATAGATCTATAAATATTTGGAATCTTAAGTTTACAAATTGAGCCTAGCATTGCCAACACACTCACAGTTGAATGTTACTGGCATCTCAATTTCACAAACATGCCCAACGTTTATTAATAAGGGACCTAGTTACTCTGCTCCTTGTCATTCAATTAGCAAGCGAAAATCCTGCTTGGGTCTGCCACTGATTTTACGTGCAGCTCTAATGTAACATTTGGTGTGATACCTATTCCATGCAAATAATGATAACGAAATGGTTCTTTCAATAAGATCTCAATGTCCTACAAGCAGAGTAGGACCAACAAAAGATTCCTCTCGTCAAAATGTAATGTACATCCTTACATTTCAGTTATGTTTATTTAGCCAAATACCACTCTCCCAGTTAATGGTACACAGGCGAAAACAGGCTCACAATGGTGTAAGGTGCTATCTCCTTGAGCTGAGAGAGAGGTCTCCGAGGTATTCTCTCTTTCTTACAATAGAGATGTCTCCATCCTACCCGCTCACACAGCAGCAATTCTCATCTGGCCGCCCAGGGATCAAACCCGGGGCAAAACAGTAGTAATAGCCATGTTCTGTTTTCTGTAACAAAGGCGAATAATAGCATCCATTGGATTACCCACATTTGAGTACAATACTTGTGATATGCTGAGCAGACAAATGCCCAAAGGACCACCCATAGCCGAAAGAGCTTAGCAGTCAAAATGTCCAATGCAGGGACTGTGTTGCCCAAAAGAGCTTTACCAGCAAGATGCACCCAAAAGAGACTTTCTGTTGGCTACTCCAAACTTCACTAACCAACTACCGTCTGATCAACATGAGCTTGTAATGAGATAAATGGCTCATTTATTATTGAGCCCAGTTAAAGAAAGATCATCAATTGAAAGGAACCCCAACGACCCTTACAGAGGTGGGTTGAAAAAGATGTTCAAACTTCAAACTAGGTATTCTGACAATTAAACCCCAAAAGAGTAAAATTTCAAGGTAACTTTAGCCAGGGAAAAACCCTAAAATACTGATCAATCCATGAAAACTGAGGAGGTAAAAACATAATTGCTGCTGGGACCTCTTATCAAATGAACGCTCACGCCTTGAGCCGCCCATAGAACTTAGCCTTCTCCTCAGTGGTCTGGAAGCGGCCATGACCAAACTTGGATGATGTGTCAATGAACTTGAGCTTGATATCCTCCAAGGCCAAACGAGAGGTCTGCTTCAGCAGTGATTGCCTCAAGGTGACGACACGCTTCTTTGGACCGACACAGCAGCCCTTGATCAGCAGATAGTCCTCCTTCACCACCCCATAGTGCGGGAAGCCTCCCATGGGCGTAATGTCCTTCTCAGTCCTATACATTGTTAATTAAGATCATTAATCAATTGCAAATAGACAGATGAGACAACTGGGGAAATGGAATCAAGAGTCACTGCTACGATTACAGAGGGGCATTGAACAACTTTGGATAAAATGATCCAAAGACAACACAATTATTGGTGGAAATTTCATCCACCCTGTTATATGATGATATTTATTAAGCAGCGTGCTTTTCTTATGACATGGCATGCAAGGGAAGAAGCCTAACCTGTCAAAATCTGTGATAGCAGTATGAGACTCCTGCCCCGTCTTTCCAAGTTTGTAAATCTTCTTGTTCATCTCAGTGCGGTGGTGGTATCCATTCTGCCCAGCCCTTGCAACCGTAAATGAAACTCTTGCCGGATGCCAGGCACCAATACAAGCAACCTTGCGGAGACCCCTATGGGTCTTACGAGGAAGGCGAGTTACACCCCAACGGGTCACGACGCCCTCGTAGCCCTTGCCCTTGGTCACTCCAATTATATCAATCATCTCATCCTTCTGGAAAACAGCATCTACAGGGATCTGCTTCTCAAAAAAGCTGTAAGCGTAGTCAACCTTTTGGGAGATGTCTCCACCATTCACCTGGATCTCCATCAGGTGAGCTTTCTTCTGCTTCAGCCCTGGCATCTTTCTAATCTACAATACGGAAACAAAACATGCCTTGCTCGTGTCAAATATTAGCATAGACAAGAAGTTTTTTATGCATGAACAGCCAGCAAATGGATTAGTGTAAGGCACATAATGTTCATATAAATTTAAAAAAAAAAAAAAAAATGCCTCAGTTCAGTATAGGGGAATTTACAAAGTTCTGCCATCAGAAAATTTACATTTCTTGCACTTTACTGTTCTAGCATGTCGGAGAACTTGTTTATTAGTAATCAAATCATTGATGTGAAGGGAACCATAGAGAGAAGAAACTCCTCCCCAGATCGATGGATCCTAACAATAGGTCACATGACATATTGTAGAAGATTTTTGGAATATCATATAGTAAGGGCCAGCCATTCTGAAGTTTGGAAACAAACCATTGGTGCCACATCATCAAAGCCTTGCCCCAACTATGTTGGGCATGGCTACCACATGCAAAGAGTAAATATCAATTTTGAAGCAGAAATCACACAAATCCCTTCTTCATTCAAACACAAGAACATAGGAAGCAAAACAAAATCTCCAGGAAACAAGTTGTTATGACATTTCAATCAGCACATCTCCAAGATGAGAACAATACACAACTTCAGATATGGACAGTAAAGTACAACTAGAAAAATTTCACCACTGTCATTAGTAGCTTAGCCGAAGCATAGTCCCTCACAACACAGAACCAGTTAAAGCACAATCCTATAGCCTCCATATTCAAGTCAAACTAATCAAAAAAACAAGGAAGCCATGATTGGATTTTGCAAATAATGAGTTAGCTTTTCCATGGCAATGGTTAACAAATTCCATTTAATGACATTCAACAGACACTGAACAATTGACAGATTTGATGTTAGTCCTCCTGCATAGCACAGTTGTTGATGAACATAAAAACCTACAAATGGGGGCCGGAGTAGCTAGGCTTGAGTTATAAAAAAGTAGGATGATTTGAATGGCCTGATCATAAATATTTGCCTTTGAGTTAAAAAGATAATTTGCCCTTTAAATTGAGGACCAAAAACAAAAGGCTAGGATGATTTGAATGGCCTGATCATAAATATTTTCTAGCACATCCATGCCTTTCAATAGTTATAGTCCCTTAGTCTTTCATGCATCTAGGTGGGCCTTCTAAAAATAACTTGAGTTAGTGAAATTTGCTATGCTTAAATAAAATATATTATTATCATTTATCCATATGTTATACCGTCAGCTACTCATCTACTCATCACTCAATCACAATATAACATCACTATATTTAGATTGGATACTTGTTTTTTGTTTTTTTTAGATTGGATACTTGTTAAATAGCTCAATTTCCATATTTTTATTAATTTTCCACTATTTTATATTTTCTAAAAAAATAGATTTTTTTATAATTGTTAGAATCGGTGCAGCCGTACCGTTCCAGAATTTAAAACCATGGGTAAGAGCCAGTAGAACTCTCAAGAAAAATAGTGCAGTTAGGATAGCACGTCCAAGTATATAATATAAAGAAGATTTGATCGACAGAAAGATACACAGAGGAGTGATGATTTTACATGATAAAGAGTACCTGTGTATGAGCCAAAACACGAATGACAGATGAATACTTTTTCATCTTCTCCAGCTGAGCTTGGATATCCTTTTTACCATCTTCAGTATCATATTTCTTCGAATACCTGGTAAAGGCCTTCTTCTTTGACTTGCACCAGTTCTTATAAAACCGCCTCTTTACTTCCTCGCTAAGATGTTGTGCCCAAACAGTGTTCAGAGAGCGAAGACCACGAGGTGTCTTGATATAACCAACAACCCCAACAACAATCATAGGTGGTGTTTCTATAACTGTTACTGCTTCACATGTTTCCTTCTTATGTAGCTCTACATGAGAATGTCAACCCATTAGTGTAGCTCTACATGAGAATGTCAACCCACTAAAAAACATATGTAAAAGAAAATATCACATCTTATAAGGAAATGTACGGGAACAGAAGATAGCTAAAGAACTTGCTTGATCCAGGTTTTTCAACTTCTCTCACAATATGAGTCATCCCAGCTTTGTACCCCAGAAATGCAGTCAGCCTACAGGGCTTAGTTGAATCGTCCTTTGGAAAGGATTTCACTGCAACATTTCACAGATGAAACATAAATTGCCATGGTCCCACAAAAGTCAACCATGTAATTACACAAACATAACCCGACACTTAAAAGAACATTAATCACTGTCAATTGTATGTAAACATCAATCATCCCAGCAACAAATATCAGCATTATTCTATAAAGTGATGCATTCAAAAGAACTAATGATTCTATAAAGTGATAAGTGATGCAGCCGAAAGAACTAAAAGTTGCCTACAAGAAGAGCTACACCTAGCTCATGGTCAACAACAATGCCAAGAGGGCCCACATTTACTTAATGTTACAATCAAGTACATGTGCGATAGTACAAATATAAGTTTAATATAAGATGTAGTTGGACCCATCCATACATCCAGGAGGGACATTCCTTTTTCTTCCCATTTTTTCCCCTTTCTTGGGGTTGGGGGGCCTTTTTAAGTAGATGGTTATGTTAAGAAATTTATAGAAGACCAAGTAAAAAATAGGAAGAAAATAAGAGTAAAAGTTTTGCCTATTTTAATCACTGTTTTTCAAATTTCCATTGAGTAATAGATTAAATTAGATAAAAAATAATAAGACACTCCATTTTTTTTACCAAGTCATCCTTAAAAAAAAAAAACTTAAATGACTTATCTCTTGGGCCAAAAAATAATAATTTCGCCAATTACGGTTTGAGGACCAAGAACCAAAGACCACTTAATATTATATATTTCTTCATTCACATTCACATTCACAGTGAGGTGGACAACTAGCAGAGTGGTCATCCAGCTCTACTTTGTGATTATGTGATGTGTTGAGTAATTCTTTCCATTCAATTAAAATTTCAAGTTCATATCTTGATTGGTACAAGAGTCCCCTCGCATGAAGACTTATTAGTGGAATGGAATGGAATGGAGTAAAATTGTCCCATTGTACGAGAGGGGTCTGGTTCATTTGGGAATGGTGGAATGGAATAGAGTATAATTGCCCCATGTGACAAGAAATTGCCAATTTCTACCATTCAAAAAAAAAAAAAAAATTTTGCCTATTTCTTGTGGAATCCATTCCATGAAGGTAGAGTACCATCACCAACCTAATTCTTGAAATGAGGCAAACAGCAAGTTGAAAGGCAGTTACTGGAATATATAAATTTCTTAGAACACTACCATCAACCAAACACATAATTATAAGATAAAAGAATCTACCAGCATGCAGGTCAAATTTATCACCACATAGGACAATTTCATCTAGGAATTCATAAACCAAATGAACCCTTAGAGATGAATCTGAAGGCTGAAGAAATGACCTTATGAAGACTCCAGCAGTCCAACCCTTTCAATCCACCACCAAAATAATTAACATCATAATTAAACAAACATGAACAAGAGCTAATGTCAAAAATTAATCATAGGTGTGTGTTAATCAAGCTCAATCTTCTGATCCAGGTTTTTTTATATTAACTTTATAATTCAGATTTGCTATCTGAATTTCTCTTAGATTTATCTTGAGCTCAATCATTCAAGCAAGAAACAATATCAAAATCAAGAGATGGCCCTAACATGAAGTCATCTATGCAGACTATCACTACAATTACTCCGAGAACACCATCTAGAAGTTATGCAAAAGGCCATATAACCAACTAATAGTGTTTTCCTGTGGCAGACTCAAGAGCAGTAACAAATTATATGAACTATTGTCGCAATCTTTGACAGTTCATGAGTTATATATCCTATCAACTGGAATCTAGACGCGTGTTAAACCACGGTGGACAAACCTACCAGCTATGCAAAAGGCTACATAACCAATTAATGATGATAGAGGTTCAATGAAGGTAGACATCACAATGAGTAATTAGCGGACTGGAACTTCCGGAGGATATCAAGAAGATAATGTATTAGGGATCTAACAAACCTTTTCCTCGGTGACGAGCAGCTCTCTTTCTAGGGAGAAACCCCAGAGAGCCATGCCTTGGGTGCTCAAACTTGCGATGAGACATTCTCACTTTCTTTCTGTAAAACTCAACATTCAGAACATCAGACCTGGCATTTCGCCTCAAAATGAAATTTTTTTAAAGGAAACAACACTAACCTAAAAAATGGGGGAAATCTGAGTCTGGAAGGTAAAATATAAAACACATTAAATAAAAAAAATCAAGCAAACAACAGTTTCAAACTTGCGATGAGACATTCTCAGTTTCTTTCTGTAAAACTCAAGATTCAGAACATCAGAAATGCCATTTCACCTCAAAATGAATTTTTTTTTAAAGGAAAAAACACTAACCTAAAAAAAGGGGAAAATCCGATTCGGAAAGTTCAAAAATATAAAACACAATAAATTAAAAAAAAATCAAGCAAATAACAGTTTCGAACATTTAAAATCGACATTTCAGCCAGAAGGATGATGGAAGAAGAAGCAGCAGCAGCATTTTGGATGCTATAACATAACAAGTGACAACACCAAGTTGAATGAAGTAGTCATGTAAGATGTCCCTTACAGTAAGGTTAAAATGGACTACATTTCATAATCATAAGATCTGAAGGAACTTGCACATAATCCATATATGATAGTCTATATTTGAAAACCATGATACTTGAAGAAAATTGCACATATCAATACACAACTGAAATCACAATTGAATCTCATCTTTTTATAGATGAGATTGATCCAAAAACCTTAGTTTTAAAAAGAAACAAATACACTGGTGATAAAAAAAAAAAAATAGTTTCATTATGTAAATTTGATTGAAGAATGTTCTGAGTTCTAAGGCACCAAAATATTCTCTTCTATTTAATTAGTGCCCAAACTATCATGAACATCATGTGCCCAAACTATCCCAAAAAAGAAAAAACTCAATTTTTTCAAATAAAAAGGAATATATAAAAAAAAAAAAAAAAAAAAACTCAAAACATATGCAACAAGCTCCGAAAAAATGACCAAGTAACCTTCCACAACCAAAGGCCTATGGCATACAAGATACCAATTCTCAGGCTCCTCAGTGTTTCTTCCCAAAAACCCACTTAGGGTTTTGGCAAAAGAGCCCTTCCGAGACTCCAGCCTTGGTTTCTTTTCATCTTGTTTTGTAGGAAGGTGATTTTCAGCCATTCAACAGAGCAGGCTACAGAAATGCATTTTCAAATCCAGGACATTTCTCTTTGCAAAACCAGGTTGTTTGATTGAACGACTCAATCTACATGAAATGATCAACAGCAAGGATTCGCAACAAAGAAAAAAAAAACATGAAACAGTACGTGAGGAGATTATCATCAGATCTACTAACTATTACCACAATAAAACGAATCAAGAACAGATTTTGGCACGGAAATCTCTCAATGTCAATATGAAAATCACAAAATCCACAAAAGAAGAAATTAACTTTTCTCCATTCCAAACACAAATCAGTCCTCTTCCAGTTGGATCTGGAAATCTCTCAATGTGAATATAAAAATCACAGAAACCACAAGAGAAGAAGAAGAATCAGAATCGAAATCAGTTTTCTCCACTGCAAACACAGATCAAACCTCTTTCAGTTGGATCTGGAAATCTCTAACAAATTTCACAAAGATCTGGAAATCGCAAACGCTAATCACTTCGATATAAGATCGGATCTAACAACAAGAACAGAGACAATTGAGAAAATTGCAGATATTACCTCAGAGAGAGGGAGGAGGGGAAGGGGAGGAGGAGGAAATGGGAAGAGCTGCAGGTACCAGTTGCTAGAGAGCTTAAACCCTTGCTTCCGATTCCAACACATTTAAAAGCTTTTGGACGGTGAAGATTGATAGAAGCGAGAAGTTAAGATCTGAGCCGTCGGGAGTTCATCTTACAAAACCCTAGGTTGCGCAGTCAGCAGTAGTAGTGAGGAAATTTAAGACCAACCCCCAAAGTTTTTAAGATTTTCAAAAAAAGAGTCGTGTAGATGGTCAATGTCAAGGTAGTCAAAGTTGTCGATAATTGGTAACCGGCTCGGCTCCTCAACGAAATTCTCACCGTGGAAAATCCACGTTTGATAAGGGCATGTTTGGCAACCGGCATTGCCAAGGAATCCTCACCATTTTTTGCGATTTTGAGGGCTTCCCATGTTCGGTAGAGCGAGGATTTAGAGAGGTATGACATTAGATGTCCTCTAATGCTATTATTTCTCATATCTGCATCCCGCCCCCACCCTCACGCTATTATTTCTCATTTCAGAACCACCCCGGGCCCCCATGATGAACACACGGAATCCACCCGAGCCAAGCCACGGTGCTAGCACATTATTATCGGACGGTAATGTGGTTTATAGGTTTTTGCCTTGAAAAATGTACCTTTTGTGTCGCACAATCAAGATTCGAACCATTAATAATGTTTAAACAACCCAAAACGGATATTTCCCCAAATTTCAGCATTTGATTCCTCTTAGATCTTGAGATATTTGCAAAAACGTCCAAACCGTTGAATGGAATCTTTGAGATTCTGTGGGCGAAAAAATAGGATTAAATCCTGTCCATTCTTTCCGACTTTCTGGTTCCTGTGGGCCCTAATATCATGATCTGAACCAATAGTTATTTTAGGAAGGTTTAACACGGTTTGACCAAATTTCAACAATTGATTCTTACCATGTCTTGAGATATTTGCAAAAAAGTCCAGATACTAAAATATTAATTTTTAATTCCTACGGGCCCCCTTTGCACTATCTGAACCTTTCAGATTCTCTAGATGACCGCAAAACAACTTCCAGGAAAGAGTTGAGGTCTTGAATTTTCATGGATTTTGAGAAATTTTTATAAAAATGTTTATAACCATTGAATCTTACATTCTACAAATTTTAAGAATCTTCCCTCCATCCAAACATGCAACTCTCGATGGGAATCCTACCTGTCGTGTTAGTTCTTTAGAGTCGTGTTAGTTCTTTAGAGCTGAAGAGGATCCTCTAAACAAAGGATTCTTCTTTGTGAGGTCTCACAACAGTAGTATGTAGGACAAGAGTCCATATATGTTTTATGTGAAATTATATTTATGTCTATCTCTTTTATCTCTTTATATATAATTTCAAAAGCTTATGACTTATTTTTCTTTAAAGCTCGGGACATGGATGGTTATTATAATATATTTAATGGGAGAGAGTGAACCTATATAAAATAATTTTTATCAAGATGCACCATTTTATTGATCCAAATTGATAATAATGGCAATCAGTACATTACTTATAATTGATACAACCCATCAACCACCAGCAGTTGGATTGATTAAAGCCTCAAAATACATTATTAGGCTTCATGTGCATGAGAAAGTTATTGAGAAAGGGATAATTGAGATTTGTGATAAAATAGTGGTTTTTTTTTTTTTATAAATAATGACATACTCACTTTTATTTAGTAGATGTAAGGGAAAAGTTACTATTTTTATAATTTAGATTTTTTAGGACAGCTGGTTTTAGTGGCATAGAAGGTATTAAAATTAAAAAAAAGAGAAAAATAAGGATGTGTCACTAAATACTAAAACTAGATGGCCCTATTTACAAATTCTATAAAGCTTGGGGGTATACACAAATTAAAGAAAATGATTTTGGATTCAATTTTGACTGGCAGTTTTAGTTTTAATCGGAATTTACATTACTTTTTTTTTTTAAATCTTGCAGTTCTCTCCCCACTCCTATCTCATGTAATTGAGTACTTAATTGCTTTATCAAAATCACTTATCTACTTTCTATTTCTATATTTTTCTTTTTTCTATTTCTATTTCTTTTTCTTTTTGTAAAAGGCTATGTTTTCATCCAAATTTTATCTTCTCTTTTCTGCACCAATTTTCATCCCCTTTCTATTCTGATTCTCCTATTTCATTTCTACTCCACTAGTATTTGGATTCCATAAACAGGAACTCATAACTTCTTTTTTATTTATTTTCATTCTATAAATTTTGGAAATTTTTAATGCATAAATATTTAAATTGCATTGTTGGTCATATCCGTACTAAGCACGAGTTAGGATGCTAGTGTTATTTGTGCAGATACATAATTGTCATAGAGCCGAAATGCAAAACCAAATCTATTCAAGAAATTGATTGACCAAAAAGCACCATAGATTATAGATGACAATAAATGATATAATTGAGGCTTTCCAAGATAATTGATTATTGCATGGAAAGAGAAGGGAGGGAACATGGAGAGAGAGGAGAACATGCAAGTGGAAGAGCTTTATGAGATGGCTCAAATAAATTGGACAAATAAAAATGAATCAGACTTATTTCAATTGAATCCAAGCTCCTTTAAAAAGAGGTTTCTTTTTATTAGCGATTCATATATTATATACACGGGCGCAAAAGTAGGTATGTGATGGTGTGATCTTTAATACACTAATTAACCGCAAGTGCAAGGCTGTCTTTTTTAGGCAGTGGCAAATACGGGTCGAACATCCAAATCCACGATCCTTTAAATTTTCAACCAACCATTATCGATTAAGAAGGTGAAATAATAGACTTTTAAACTTTACAAAAAATGACACTTGTTATTCTATGCAAGTGTTTAAAATTCCCATTGCAAACATGAAAATCATTCATTAGTTGTTTAAAATAATACCTGTACTTACTCCAACCTATTGTATCCCAATAACAACGTTAGGCATAGGGCATATCTAAACAAAAAGCTGTTTAATATCATCTGAATAGATAATACTTGTACTTACTCCAACCTATTAAAAAAATTGATTTGCCAAACAACATGCCAATTCAAAACCAGTTATCCACTTGATAACTGAAAACGGATTGTTTGCATAAAAGCTAGAGCTCATTGACCAATGATTTGGTCTTGATGGCTACTTGTTAACAACTCCTATTAGATGGCATCCATTTGAATTACTTAGTTACAACATTCGATGATGAGGTCCACAAATTTTATAATATGCGTGGGACTATTGTTAAGCTATGTGTCAGGGCGATGAATTTATCCTACCTAGTTAGGAATGAAACCATTATGCAATTATTTGGCTGTACTTAAGCATGTTTGGAGAGACAATCTAGTTAGCATTGTTTTCATGATAGGTTGCTTGTGTTTATGCATGGAACAACATGCCTTTCTTTGGGCCCAACTAAGATAGAGTGAAAATTTGGCGTAGCCCCTGTATGGGGGCCATGATTGTGAGTAGTTTAGGGTAGCTTAGTTGTCCTAGGGCCACGGTTTGCACCTGGAGGTTGTAGGTTCGAAACTGCACTATCACACTGGAGCTACAGGGGGATTTACCCGGCTTCCTTCTAGGCCTGGAGGGATTAGTCTACAGCCCAAAGAATTGGAAACCCTCCGATAGCAAAAACAAAAAGGTATTTTAAAAGATCCATATGGTTCTACTTCGGTCTTTTACATTTTCTACCCCTAACAAATATGATGGTTCCACCTTCATGAAATGGGAGGATACAGCCATGGATATATATATCCTCCTAGTGCTGAATCCACTATGAGGCCCACCTAATAAATGATCATCTACCCAAAAAGCTTGCCTCAAGGCCCATCTGTTTGCTCGCATTGAATACATAGGATTTCCATGGATTTCCAACGGCGGGTGTAATTGAATTCATAGGAATTCTGCAATGGAGAGAGAATTGGAACCAAGGTGGTCAAGAATAAAACAATCCAAGGCAAGTTGGGAACATTGTTTGCGTTATCGATGTATAGAGGAAGAGGTCATTTAAACATAAAAATAAAACCATACGGTTAAAACAGGGATATAAATGGGTCTCTAATTCTCCTATTACCCAGAGGTTTTGACCCGTTAATAATAGGGTTTGGATCATTATTTAGGTTCAAATAAATAAACGGGTCCAAGTCTGGATCCTTTTTTAGACCCTTGATCTAAACATGTCCGGGTCCGGTTCCACCTCGGTTCCAGCCTGTGGACCTAAGACTTGACATGATATCTCAATTATGAAGAATTACTCTTAAAAGCTAGTTGTTTCAAAATTATTCTCTATCCGGACTTGGACCGTCCTATATAGGGAACCGGTTCAGGTCGGGTTCCATCTTCTAATTAACAACTCTGATTTTAGATACAAAAAACTGGTTTGGAACCAATTTCAGGTTTGAGTCCGGGTCCAGATTCGGGTCTATCTTCTCCCCCCATTTGGTAATTTTATTTTTAAACTCAAGTTAAATGAAGTGAAGTAGAGAGAGGGAATAAAATATAAGTGGGCTATGATAGGAAAGTGGATTTTTTTTTGTCTTTTAGTGGATAAAGGTGATTGCTTTTTTTTTTTTAAATATGAAAAGAAATTTGAATTAAAATATTTTTAATATAACCTCTTATTTATGAAAATAAAGACTTTACTTTACTTCTACTATTCCCCCGTAAAGTCTGGAACGGTCCTATATGGTTTTGGTTCCACCGTGATCCCGCATGGAACCATTTACATTCTAGGTTAAAGTTGTTGCGCAGGGGCCAGAGGGTGTACCATGTGCGAGTAATTTCAGATGTGGGCCCTATTCATGTGGTTCGCGTGTTGATGGTACAGCAGAAGGACAAAAGATAGATTCTACTTCATATGTCGGGTTAAGAAAGAGCACACTATGCACAATTGCACAGAGCAAAGCTGTAGGTCAGTGAAACACCACTTGTCGGCTTTGATTGGTTGCTTCTTTCAATTCCTCTTGTTGTTTTAGATGGATGGACTGTAAGAAACAATAATCTAATTCTTTGATCTAGAAAACCCTAATCAACCAAGATCCTCCATGTCAAATCATTGAGAGGATTAAAGCGGAAACATACCTTGATCCATTGAATAAAGTTGTTCACGGGTTGTTGATCTTCCGATCCAATATGGCTATCCAGAGAAACCCTCGTGATTCTTCTGATGATGGGATGTTAGAGAGAATAGGAAATCACCATATGAATTGAGGACCATAACCCTAATATATAATAATAAGATATCATAGGTTTGCTATTTCTAATTTGGCCCCTCATCAAATTAGAAATAGCATTCTGTTATCTACACATTAATCCCATGACAATTATACCCTTAAGTCTTAGAACTTTAAGTCTTAATTAGATCACTTTAATATAGGCTTAACGAAAGATAGCATAACACATTTAATAGTTACATGTGTGGCCCCACATGAAGGAATTTTTCCAACAATCTCCCACTGGGCCATATATGGAACTTAACAAATGTGTATGACTGTATGAGCTCCAAAAGTTTGCTATCATAATTTTAGGATATATCCGAACAATCGCGTCCATTGATTATGCCGGTATAGGATCCAAGCGGTCTTCGTCACTTTTAACATGACTAAACCCATCAATGGTCACGTACACCAACATAACCAAATGACATAGATCAATCATGGATGCGTAGCATGGAAAGTACATGCAATGTGATCTATACATGTCTATTTCCAACTGGTCCTACTGTATTCCTTAGAGAGATCAATATTTAACACAATGTAACAGAGTGAAATGAACCGAATAATGTATTTCTGATCAGAATAATATCCAAATGCATAAGGGTGTTCAAAATCAAACATAAAGCAATAAAATATAAAATGATACAAACTCCCACTATAATGTGATATCCTCACAAAATAACACCCATATGAGCAGTGTGCTCATGAAAGACCTTGGGTGGTAATCCCTTGGAAAGCGGATCCGCTATCATGGAGTTTGTCCCAATGTGCTCTATGGATATTTGTCCATCCTGTATTCTCTCCTTCACAACTAGGAACTTAATGGCAATATGTTTTGACCTAATTGAGCTCCTGTTGTTGTTGGAATATAACACTGCTGACTTATTGTCACAATATAGTTTGAGTGGTCTTTCAATACCCTCCAGAACTCGCAGCCCAGTGACAAAATTTCGCAGCCATATTCCATGGTTGGATGCCTCATAGCATGCTACAAACTCTGCTGCCATGATGGAATCAGTTACGAGTGTCTGTTTGGCACTCCTCCAAGATATAGCTCCACTAGCTAACAGGTAGATGTAGCCTGATGTGGATTTCATACTGTCTTGGCATCCAGCATAATCGGAGTCGGAATACCCTATGATCTCCAACTGATCCGATCTCCTATATGTGAGCATATGATCTTTTGTTCTCTGTAAATATCTCATAACCCGCTTGGCTGCTTTCCAATGATCCATCCCTGGATTGCTTAAATATTTGCCTAACATACCAACAATGTACGCAATATCCGGACGCGTACACACCATAGCATACATTAGACTCCCTACAGCTGATGCATAAGGAATCTTTTGCATTTCCTTAACTTCAAGGTTAGTTTTAGGGCATTGATTGAGACTGAACTTGTCTCCCTTTAGAGACAGGGGTGTCACCTGGTTTGCTGTCCTGCATGCCAAACCTTTTGAGTACTTTATCGATATAGTTTCTTTGTGATAATCCAAGAATACCCCGAGAGCGATCACGTTGTATCAGGATCCCTAATACAAAGGAGGCGTCACAAAGGTCTTTCATGTCAAAATTCTTTGATAGAAATCTCTTGGTTGCATGCAACATGCCTATATCATTCGTGGCAAGCAGTATGTCATTGACATACAAAACCAGGAATATGTGCTTACTCCCACTGAATTTGTGATACACAGAGTTATCAACAGCGTTTGTCTCAAGACCAAACGAGATAATTACTTGATGAAACTTGTGATACCACTGACGAGAAGCTTGCTTGAGTCCATAGATGGACTTTGTCAATTTACAGACCATATTCTTTGGGTCTCCCAATTCAAAGTTTTCTGGCTGCACCATATAAATTGTTTCGTCAATGTCACCATTGAGAAACGCTGTCTTGACATCCATTTGATGAAGCTCAAGATCAAAATGTGCAACAAGTGCCATGATTGTCCTAAAAGAGTCTTTTGATGAAACCAGAGAGAAAGTCTCTTGAAAGTCAATCCCTTCCTTTTGGGTAAAGCCTTTAGCTACCAGACGAGCCTTATACCTCTCCACATTACCATGTGAATCCCTTTTGGTTTTAAAAATCCACTTACAACCAATGGGCTTCGCACCTTCTGGTAATGGGACAAGTTCCCAAACCTTATTGTCTTGCATAGACTTATACTCCTCATTCATGGCATCAATCCACTTTTGAGAGTTGGAACCTTGCATGGCTTGATGGAGGTTGATTGGATCATTTTCCACCATTCCACTTTCTTCCTCATGTTCGTGGAGAAATACGAAAAAATCGTCCAGAATAGCATTTCTCCTTTCTCTAGTGGATCGCCTTAATGGCACTGGTTCTTGAGGTTGTTGAGTTTGTTCCTCAGGAACAATTACCTCATCTTGAATGGGGTTTTGATCAACATTGTCTGGTTGAGGATCCGGATTCGCTTCTTGATCAATGACAGGTATAGAAACCTGCACATTGTCAATAGCGATAGTGGGAATCGAAACCGATTCTTCCTCAAAGACAATGTCTCTAACCTTATTTCTCCCCCCAAACTCAACATCCTCAAAAAATGTTGCAGTTCCCGTCTCAAAAATTGACCTAAGTGTGGGATCATAAAACTTATAGCCCCTAGATTGTTCAGAGTAGCCAATGAAGTAGCTGCTCACAGTTTTGTTGATCTTCCAATCCAATATGGCTACCCAGAGAAACCCTCATGATTCTTCTGATGATGGGATGTCAGAGAGAATAGGAAATCACCATATGAATTGGGGACCATAACCCTAATATATAATAATAAGATATCATAGGTTTGTTATTTCTAATTTGGCCCCTCATCAAATTAGAAATAGCATTCTGGTATCTACACATTAATCCCATGACAATTATACCCTTAAGCCTTAGAACTTTAAGTCTTAATTAGATCACTTTAATATAGGCTTAACGAAAGATAGTATAACACATTTAATAGTTACATGTGTGGCCCCACATGAAGGAATTTTTCCAACATGGACACCTTCCTGTATTACTCTATGGGCATGACTGCATACAACTCTCAGCTTGGCTTTCTAAGCTAATATATTATCTTTTGGCATTTCATTTTTTAGTCCTCTTAAATGGTTGATAATTCTTTTGCAGGATTTTCGGGATAAAGTTTTCCGTGATTTCTTAGAAAATAAAATTTCTATGGGGTGGCAGAATTATTTTTTTTTCGGCTGAACTAGTTTTCTATAGTGTGGTATACAATTGTGTCTCAAATTTGTCCTGAACATATCCTGGACAATTCATAAGACGTGAGGCTGGCAACCAACTAAGCAACCCTTGCTTCCAAAAAGAGTAGACAAGTATAGATGTGAAAGATACCGGAATAAGGTAGATAATAATCCCAATTACAAAAATCGGAGGTAAGTTTTTTTCTATTTTAAGAGAATTGATTCTAGACTAGTTGTTAAGAAAAGATTAGAAGGTGGGACTCAATTTATATATACGAAAGAGGCTGATTCCAATTGAGAAATCAATCTCAATTTATTCAATTGATTTTGACCAACTTTAATAGTTGATTTTGAACAACCATTTTCTTTTGTCTCCCCCGCTTAATGGCTCTCTTCAGCAATGATCTCTTTAATCTTCATTAAGACAATAAAATAAAACCCATGAATATCTCACTCAACGCCTCTTAGCATTGATGGGAAACATGAAACGTCCATTTAATCTCTCACATTGATGCAAAATCCACCAGATCCTACAAGTGTTAAAAGACAAACATATCCTCCGAGTGTTAAAAGACTGAGTGTCGCCCCCTCAACTCAAACGATCTCTATCTCTCTCTGGTAGTTATGCCCCCATCCTTCAAGTAGTAAAGTACTTTTATTATTTTATGGTTCCGGACGAGGATCGCTTTAGAGGTTCTCTCTCCCTCTCGCTTTTATTTATTTCATATTTTTTTTCAATCGATACTTTATTTTTCTCATCTTTTACTAGGGTCATGGACTCATGGTTATCTAGACATTTGTGTTGTTCCTAATTGAGAAATCAATATCAATTCAATTCTAATTGACATCAATTGATTTTGACGCTCCCTAAATAATTGACTCCTAAAATGTCTCCCCCCCCCCACCACACACACACACACACACACACAAATAATAATAATAATTAAAATTAAGTTAATTGATATTAATGGTAAGTTAACAGAGGCAAAATGGATTGATGTTAGTTTCATAACTCTTCAAAACCGTTATCAAATTTTCCTCTCTCTCTCTCTCTATATATATATATCTATCTATCTATTTACCATCATTTCAAATGTTTTTCCCTCATTATTACTACCAAACTCGCCCCCAACAGAAATATAATATTTTAAATTTACTATAAAAACTTCCTTCTCAACATAAGAGATATAATATCATATTTTTAATTTCATTTAAAATTTAAATTTTTTTACTTTTTACAATTTCTTATAAATTATGGATTACAATATTGCTCGTGCTAAGAACGGGCGTGTTTTGCTAGTAATGCCAATTACAAAAATTGGAGGTAAGGTTTTTTTTTTTTCTATTTTAAGAAAATTGATTCTAGATTCTTTGTTAAGAAAAGATTAGAAGGCTGGGACTCACAAATTTTTTTTAGTACAATGTAATAAATCCAACCTTTTTTATCCATGGGACATGGACTCATGCCCACAAACACCACCTGTCTCCATAACGGTCACTCAGGGCCCGTTTCTTTACTAGAATTCATGTCTGGTGGTTGTCTTGGATTTCAAATGCTAGTATTTGAAATGCTGCCAAATTCTTGAATTCTAAATTTGTTGTTTCATTTATGGCCTAAATTCTTGCCTGAGCTCCCGGAATGCCGTCATCCCTCTCCCGGAATTCCTGTACCAAGTGAGATTTCCAAATCCTCCTTGTTAAAGTGGTTTTTCAAATGTTGAGTTTTTTAGGATTTCAAATGCCTAGAATTTCAAATGCCCAGGAATTTTGGTAATAAAACACAATTATGACAGGAATTCTGAATTCCCAGACAGCCTAAATTCTTGTCGGGAATTCTATCAAAGAAACGGGGCCTTAGTCATAGTGAATCTCCTTTTTTTTTCTTATTTTTCCTTTCTAGTTTTAAACTAAATGCAATTGCATGAGTTTGGAAACCCATTACATTGTTTTCAAATTATAAATCTATCATCATAGATTTGTTGCTAAAACAAAGGAACATTTTTATGGGAATTGCTGACCTATTGGAAGAAGATAACTATATATGTCTTCAAAATATCTGCAATTGGAAGACGTTTTTCTGCAACTGTTCAGCCATTATGATGGCTAATGCTATTGCTAAATGGGCTCCTCCATTGTTCACCACCTCTAGCTATCTTCCATATCCTCTTTTCGATGTGTTCATGCTGGAGTTGCAGGCATCTGACCTGAGGAGAAACAAACAAAAGCCCTTTTAGAGTTATTCTCCTATTGATAATGTTTCTAATTTTTTATTTTTTTGCTTGTAGTTTGTTGTTTTTGTTCAATAAAATTCACAGCATCTTATCTTCAACTGTATTTATTTAAGTTAATTTGGACCATTAAATATGTGGCCCATGGCACATTATTTCACGATTGCACGTGCACACAATGTTCAATCATCATCATCGTCATCAAAGCCTTATTCCAACAATGTAAATATAATGTTTAATGCAGTTTATTAATTCATCGCTAGTGACCACATATCAATAGATTTAAGTAAAATCTTGGACCATTACAAATGTAGCTGATAGCACATTCTTCCATGATTGCAAGGGTATATGCTTTTCAAATGGGTTGGACTGGGCGAGATGTTCAAGCCCACGAGCTTTAGCATGATTTAGGCCCATGAGCCTGGCCCAACCCAGGCCCTGAATTCATAACTTTTAATGTCCGAAGCGGAGCCCACGCCCAATCCTGCGTTGGAAAAATATTACAATTGGCACATCCCAATGTCACTTTTTCTTGATTTGAGCCATTTATATTGCATACTTCTAAATGAATAAGTAGATACTTAAATTTCATTTTATTGACTATTAAATTTATGAACAATTGAAAAGAGGGACTAAATAATGATTTTAATCCATGCTTATAAGGGGTGGACCCATAAATTCTTCCTTGGGGAAATAAAATCTTGGGAGGCCTGCATATAAAAAATTGCATATAATTTTTAAAACATATAAGGGCTTTTCTGAAAACGTTGAGGGGGCCATATGTAAGAAATTATAAAACACTTTAAAACCTTATTAAGAGTTCGTCTATAATTTGTGTGTGTTGGGGGGGGGGGCCCACGTTCCGCCACTTATGCTTATGCACAAAAATTGACCTTACATCATATATCACTCTAAATAAAGTGAAACTAGGTGAGATTAAATAGTGATGTAAACACACGCTGTTACACAAAAATTGATCTTACATCGTACATCAGTACAAATGAAGTGAAACTAGGCTAACAGTATAATCACGAGAGGACCTGTGGTTAGGAAGGCTCAGGGCTTGTTTGTCCAATGTTATTCGGTGTGAAATAGATCTATGGATAGGTATATTAGAAAAAACTTGTATAGAATAGATGTTTTCCAAATAGACCTCATAATTGTTCTTGTGCTTACGAAGACTTCAAATCTTTTCTTTTCTTTTCTTTTTTTTTATTTTTATAACGCATGTTTCTAGTCCTTTGGGTCAAAATAATTTCTACGAGCTCAGGAGAGAAAGCCGGATAAAATCCCTTTGTGGCCTCAGTGTGGTAGTGCAGTTTCAAATCCACAACCGCAGTTTCAAATCCACAACCTCCGAATGTAAACCGTGGTCCTATGCCAACTGAGCTACTTAAAAATTCCTATCGCATACATGAAAATCAACCATTAGTTGTGCTATTGGGCAGCTTAAGTGAAAGCCAATAGACTATAAAAGTTATATATATATATATATATATATATATATATATATAGATATATAGATATAGATATAGATATATGGAAAATGTTCATATGCATCTATCCCTCACCATTTTTGGTGAGGGACACCCCAAAAGGGGAAGTTCCAAGTACAAAAGTAAGGAAGTACTTCCCCTTTTGGGGTGTCCCTCACCAAAAATGGTGAGGGATGGATGCACTTGAAGACCCCCCTAGATATATATACTTTATTTTTATTTTTATTTTACTCAAATGAGAATTTTGAATATTATCTCTATGAAAACCACAATATTAAAAATAACACTTATATTCTTTATTTAATAACTTCAAAATGAATATCATCTCAATTGAAGATCACAAATTAATTTAAAAATAATACTAGTTACTAAATGAATATCATCTCAATAGAATTCCCAGCAACAACATTGGCATAAAAATTCTGTTCATCCAGAAGCCATGACACTTTGCACTCACTCCAGCTGGCCTGCATGTGGAGACCGGGCATGACAGGCGCCATAGATCACTGAAAAATGTTGTCAGACCTCGAAAAATGTTGTCTGACCTCCAATGAGCCGTTAAAAAAAGAGCTATAAAATAAGAGGATAGAATAAAAAAAAATGCATTCCGTAACGTATGAATTTATTTTATATACATCGCCTCTATATTTTAAGACCCAAAAGTTCTATTTCTCATCTCCCCATTTTTGGAGCATTTGGATTTTAGAGGATTTGCCTCTAAATGTCTAAAGCGGAAAGAGTCTAAAACCTATTGCCAAACGCTCTAATTGTTCAAATCTCTGTCCGATTTAGATATTTAGAGAAATAGAAGCATGAAATAGAGATGCCAAACATGGGCATAGTCCCCTTAAATTTAGATTTTCTAATTTCATGATAAAAATTCAAGTAATGTGGCCATATTTGTTTGACCCGTTGATTCTAGTCAATATTTTTTTTTAGACTTTTTTTGGCTAGACTCCTATGCTTTCATGTAGCATCAAAAAGAGATTTTTTTACAAATGAAAAAAACTTGAGAAATGGTAATTACATGTGTATTTACTTTTCACAAAATATCATTTCTTGTGTTTTATAAAAAAGACTTTATTTATGATATAGGAATTGATAAATTCCGTAATGTAACGGGACTATCCCATCATATCATCATGAGATATGGTGCGAAAAAGTTAGAAAATAACGTTGATCTAGTCGTTACTTTTTTCTAAATTTGAGTAATGAAATTAGAAAAACAAAGTTCAAGGTGAACCAATATGTAAAAGCCCCATTAATCAATTAGGTTATAACTTAAGATCTACAACAAATAAATGAAGAACAATAAGAAGAAAAGAGAATCTCTCCATGTAACTCACTGTGCAATTGAAGAAGGAAAATAATCATATATCGCTCTCCGAGTCAGAAAGAAGTTAAAGCTTGAAAAGTGAAATCTCCCTCTCATCTCTCCCCCACCCACAAACAGACAGCAGTCTCTTTGCTACTAATTAATATCATTTTGTGCAACTGAAGAAGGGAAACAAAATGGGAAACTGAAGCCTCTCCCAGCTGAAGAAGAAGAGCAGAAACTACAGACTCTCTCTCTCTCTCTCTCTCTCTCTCTCTCTCTCTCTCTCTCTCTCTGTGTGTGTGTCTGTGTGCATATATCTGTCTCTCTCCTTACTGAAGAAATTCGAACTCTCTCTCACCAAAGGAACTCTGTAACTCAAAACTATATATTGCAACTGGGGAAGAAAGAGAGAATCTCTCTCTAAAAGAATTGTGAAACTTGCCCCTCCTAGTCTCCATAACTTCAACTGCAACAGAAGGAGAGGAGAAATGAAAGAGACAATTCTATTATATCCATCTCCAGGAATAGGTCATCTGGTCTCCATGGTTGAACTAGGAAAGCGCCTTCTCCAATTGAACCCACCCTTCTCTATCACCATCTTCCTCACCCAAGCCCCGTTCAACACAGGCTCCACCTCCCCCTACATTCGCCGCATCGAATCCTCCTTCCCCTCCATCTCCTTCCACCACCTCCCTCCAATCTCTCTCCCTCTCTCCTCCTCCTCCTCCTCCCCCCACCCTGAATCCCTCGCCTTTGGCCTCCTTCGCCTCAACAACCCCCTCATCCACCAGTTCCTCCTCCCCATCGCCTCCTCCGTCCGCGCCCTCCTCTCCGACTTCTTCAGCCACCCGGTCCTTGACGTCGCCGCCACCCTCCGCATCCCCTCCTACTGCTTCTACACCTCCCCGGCCTCCTCCCTCGTCATCTTCCTCCGCTTCCCCACCGTCCACCGCCTCACCTCCGCCAGCTTCAAAGACCTCGGCCACACCCACCTCGAATTCCCCGGCGCGCCGCCGGTCCCCTCCTCCGACATGCCTCTGCCACTCCAAGACCGCAACGACGAAGTCTACCATGAGTTCCTTGCCACTGCCATGGCGCTGCCGAGAGCGAGTGGAATCGTAGTCAACTCGTTCGACTCACTCGAGCCGCGGGCCATTGAGGCATTGCGTGGTGGGGCCTGCATTCCGGATGGGCCGACCCCACCCATCTACTGCGTCGGGCCGTTGATCGCGGAAGGTGGGGATGGTGGGGCCGAGGGTTTGGAGTGGCTCGGCCCGCAGCCGAGCCGCAGCGTCGTGTTCTTGTGCTTTGGCAGCTTGGGGCTCTTCTCTGCGGCGCAGCTCAAGGAGATTGCACTCGGGTTGGACAGGAGCGGGCATAGGTTCTTGTGGGTGGTGCGCAGTCCGCCGTCCGACGACGAGTCGCTGCGGTTTCTACCGCCAGCGGAGCCGGACCTCGACGCCCTTCTGCCGGAGGGGTTCTTAGAGCGGACGAGAGGGAGGGGGCTGGTGGTGAAGTCGTGGACGCCGCAAGTAGCCGTGCTGAGTCATGACTCGGTGGGCGGGTTCGTTACTCACTGCCGGTGGAACTCGGTTCTGGAGGGACTGTGCGCGGGGGTGCCGATGGTGGCGTGGCCTCTCTACGCGGAGCAAAAGATAAATCGGTTGGTGTTGGTGGAGGAGATGAGGCTGGCACTGGCGATGGAGTTGGAGGAGGATGGGCGGGTGGGGGCGGAGGAGGTGGAGAGTAAGGTGAGAGCGGTGATGGAATCGAACGAAGGAGAGGCTCTGCGAAAACGGACGGTTGAGATGAAGGAGAAGGCGATGGCAGCAATGAGTGATGGTGGGTCGTCTCGTCTCGCGTTGGCCGAGTTGGCTGAGTTGTGGATGCGTCCAATTTAAATATATCTCCTGTTTCATTGGCAGTTGATTTTTTTTTTTTTGGGTAGAAACGTTTGGTTGATGTTTGATGCTTGGCAGTCAGTTGTTGCTGCAACTTTTCGAAGTGAATGTGTGGCATTGTCGATGAGTCCGATAGCAGCACTCAAATAAAATAAAATAAAATAAATTAAAAAAAAAAAAAAAAACTACAACAACAACAACCTGGAATATGTCAAGGGAAATACTAAGTTTTTTAGGGTTTTTATTTTTATTTTTTTATCTAGTAAGAGTCTAAAGGGTTGTTTGTCTGTTACATATTTTCCGTGTAAATGTCATTACGTATTTAGTTGTTAAATATGCAAGAATTAAGTATGCAAGCTTTAGGCATGTATTTCTTTTTACAACATTTATCTACAATCATCATTTTCACATCATGATATGACTTACAAACTCTAGATTTAGAGTGGAAAGAAAACCTGTAAGTTTAGAGTGGAATAGGGAGTGAAATATTCATGTGAATTTCTAATTTGATTTTTTGGCTTTAGCCCATACTATGAGATGTATGGTCAGAAATCACCTCTTTTCTTATTTTTAATTTTTCTCATAGGAACCTAAACAAAACAATATAAACTGAAAATTGACTCAAATACCCAAGATATATGTAATATCATAATTTTTTATACAATATTACACAAATGACACATGAAAATTAAGTATATGATATCACATAAAAAGAAGCTGGTTCAGTTTTGTGATATAATATCACACTATTAATGACATTTTTGTCTATTCCCATAAGATACAGTTGTGCTTATCATGAGGGAGAATAAATTCTTATTTATATAGACTACATGAGGGTTCAAAAGCCCTTGATTTTTCCTAAAATATAACAGAAAGGAAAATGGGCTTTCATAAAATACAACAATGGATTCAAAATGCCTTGATTTCCCCTTGTATTTATATTGTAGGATTGTACATGTATTTATGTTGTAGGATTGTACACCCCCTCCCACAACGGCACACTCGCTGCGACTCCTGCTGCGAACTCCCAAAACCAATTGGTGATAGGAAACGGCACAACAATAGTTTTATGGTGAGGGCAAGCACTCGAACACAATTATAACTTCAACACACACTACGTCAAAAGAAGCAATTGTCGACCCATGAACCAATATGGACTCGACTCACAGTGGCCGTCACATTTTTGTGACGGATTTTTTGCACTTGACGACGGTCCCAGGCAGCATCGTTGACAAAAGTAAAAATCCCTCCCCTCCCTCCAAAAACCCACTCTCGTCTCCCTCCAAAAAATCCCTCCGCTCCCTCCAAAAAAGAAACCCGACCCTCCCTCCAAAAACCAAAACCCCTCACCTCCCCTCTCTTCCAAAAGTAAAAACCCCTCACCTCCTCCATCTCTCACAGGGTACTATCATCTTCTCCTTCGTCTTCATCTCTCTAGCATCTCCAAAGCAACGAGCCCGGCCATCCTCTCTTTTCTCGGTCTTCATTTTTCCGGGCCTCCTCTGTCTTCTCCATTTTCATTTTTTTTTTCTGAACTTCCTCATCTCCAAAGCAACTCGTTCCCAGGATTTGATGGATTTGATGGAGTGACCACGTTCTGCTGATTCATCGAACCTCCCATTAGCTACAACTCCTGCTTTCCCCCTACATCCACTGCCGAAGGAGAAGTGCCATTGGCAACAACAGGAGGAGGAGGAGGCGCTTGTACTTGCACGGCAGTAGCGAGATTCAGACCGACGGTTTTCGATCGGCCCGCCTGACATATCTACGATCGGTAGCCCGTGAGCAGGAAAAGTCCACATCTGATTAGAAGTCCCAGCAGCAGCGAAGGCAGAAGGAGGCAACATCAGAAAAGTCTGTGTATTCATATTCATATTGCTTATTACATTCCCTCCGCCTCCCAAATCGGAACCACGTTCTCGGCCACACTCGTCGTCGTTGGTCTAATAGGAGCTAGACCGGAAGACACAGTGCCATCCTCTGTCTCTTCCTTGGACCATCCTCTGTCTTCATTTTTCTGGACCTCTTCTGTCTTTGTATCTCCGGCGGCTCGAAGGTACGAATTTCTTTCAATCGTAAGTTGAGAATGAGAAACAGGGGCAGCACAATCACAGCTATGATTGAATACCATGAGAGAATTTCTAAGAGTGGTGAAGTTTAACAAACCCAACAAATGGGCAATAATTTTTTTTTTTTGAGAAGCCTCAAACCCACTTGGCACCCAGCCTGCCCCTGCCCCTGCTTAGCTGAACGCTGAAGGGATCCTATTCCTGCCCAGGTCATGATCGTAGTTGAGGCCCTCTTTAAGTCTCCAAAGGTCTCTAATGTTATATGTTGATCATAATTGGTTAACTGGCCTATGAGGAATGGTCATTTGGATAATTTCTAAGTGATTTGCTAGTGTCCCACCAATCACAGGACTGCTGCATCTAGTTATTAGCATATCTAATTTGTAGGTTTCTACTCAGGAAATTGAACTTAATTAGGGGGCTTTATGTAAAAGAAATATTTGGAGAAGGGAAAAATGTAAAGAATTATTTATAAATTTTTAGAATTTGTGGGCGGATTCTCAAAAAATCCAAGTCTTTTTCAGATATGATTGGGGGCCAGACCCTTTTCGTCGGATCAAGTAGTTGTGAAGGGCAGGACTACAATGTTGAGCTCCCTTGCTAAATGCATGGGTGAGGCGCCCTACCTTCTGAGAAACAAAACCCTCTTGCATGTCCCAACACCCATTGTATTTTCTCTATCTAAATACTCAGTGAAATTCAATGGGGAAACTGTTAGATCATCATTGGGTTTTACACTCTCTTTCTATTTAGAAACAAAGAAAATTAGGGAAGTATTTGTAAGCAGTCTTGATTTTTCAAGAAGTGGGTTTCACCCATATGTTTAGCAAGGGAGCTACACCATGCTACAATGTATTTGAAATCATTTAAAACTGTTGGTTGTTATAAATTAATTGATAGAGCATGGGCTCATACACGGTAGTATATATTGAGTGTCATTTTTTTTTTTTTTTTTAATGTTACATAGTTGTTGAAACTGTATCTCACTAGTTGTTGATATTGTATCTCACAGCCTTATGCCTGATATGTTAATATGTGCCATCTTGAAATCAAAATAGCAAACCCTATGTGTTTATCGCTGCTTTGTCTCTGTATTTTCTTTCCAAACTCATACAGCTCCTCAGTGATTTATGATGATTATGAACTTTGTTTGTAACACACCCTTTCTTTCCTTTTTTTTTTTCCCCTTTTTTTGATTCTTATAGCTCTTCCTCTACAAGTTTTGAGTATATTTATCAGAATCACATTATCTATGAGAGTTTTGAAATATACAGATTTATTAACATACATACTCAAATATACCCAGTGTCACAGAAAGAGGGATGGGAGCATTTGGGTGAAAAAAATGATTCTGTTGGATTGTATGAATGAGTATTAAACTCACACCCACCTAAGGATTTCAAGCCTTCTGAATGGGTGAATGGATTTAAACCTTGTTCCTTCTTCTTGATTTTTCTTGACGAGTGTGTGTGGAAATATTTGGATGGAGAATTTTATGTCACATTACATTTGTGGTTTTCCATTTGTGTTTTAAAACCATTATTTCTCAAGTGGGTATCTCTAACAATGGCTTGGGTCTCAAGTCTCCTCTATATTGTAGTGCCTAACAATCAAAATATTTGAAAATCAATGTGGGTTTGGAGGGTCATGATGAAGTTGTGGCTAGAAACAGGGAGCCTACCTATGACCGAGACTTGAGGAGAAAACCCACATTGATTTTCAAACATTTGCATTATGCGGCCCCTTACAATGATGTATGTCATAGACTTGATGGCAGCCTCTTAAGAGAAAGCCTTGGCTTAGTAACTATGAAAGAAAGCCATGCACTTGGCTACTACTAAGAAATTCAATTTATTTTTGTACTAAGAGAGCACATTCTCTTAGGCCTTAACAGTATTAGCACGCTGTTTTTTTGCTATACATGTTGGCCCTGTCTTAGCATCTTTCATTTTTCTGCCTTGTGTTGTGAAGTCTATCTAGAATGGGACCTTTTAAAATTCATACAAGCCACTCAACAATGGAGGTTGATTCTTTCAATGCCATTAAGTGAGCACGAGAAAGCTCTAACCCTCCTTGGAGGTTGGCCAACCCTGAAAAAAAATTAGGAAGATGGATGAGTCATCAATTGTGTCATGCCATCATATTCCAAGAAATTGGAATAAGAAGGCAAATTCTTGGTCAAATGATATTGAGAAGTGCTTTAGTTGTGAGACAATTAATGCCTTAGTATTAGAATCTGACTTTCTTTGATAAGGAGGAGTTTACTACCTTCATTCCCTTGATTCATTTCTCACTAAATGAAAGGGCATTAGATGGTGGTTTCTGTGTATATATATATATATATATATATATATATATATATATATATACATATACACACACACACACACCTTTATCTTATCTACATAAGTTACTGATTCCCCTTCTAGATGTTATCATTAATATAAATGAAAGAAAATTGTCCATGTATGTGTGTGGGGATATAGATAAATAAATAAATATATATATGATTTTGTGTATTCTTGTAATATATGAGGTCCATTTTTAAATGGTTTAGGCATAGATATAGATGGGACCTTGATTCTCCTCTAACGTTTTTACTAGAGTAATGATATGAATATTCAATTTCCAAAGCATATAAAAATGGAGATGTTCCAAAAAGGATGAATTATGATGTGTTATTTTTTAATTTAATATCTAATGCTTATTTTCCAGAATATGGTCTCGAAGAAGGAGTGGATGACTGCACCAAGGTTATCTACTGAATACTTACAGGGGGTTGAAGAATTTATAGAGTTCTTAAGGGCTAATAAAGAAAACTTAGGAGGTGATGATTGGTATTGTTGTCCATGTGTAAAATGTCGTAATATAGTAGGAGGCAAGAAGACATTAAGAGATATTCGTGAACATTTGATATGTGATGGTGTAGATACATCTTACACGATATGGACCCACCATGGAGAAATCTATCCCCCAAGTTGTTTAAACATGGATTCCACTAACCACAATGAAGATGCATTTCCAAGAATGGTTGATATGGTGGATGATGTGTTCGCACGTGTTTTCGTTGAAGACAACATTGAAGCTGATATGGGGGGTAATGCAACTGCACGCATGGATGAAGATAATCACGAGGAAGATGTTCAAGCTCAGGATAACTCACCGGAGAATATCCAATACAAGAAGTTAATGGAGGATGCCATACAACCCTTATATCCTTCATGTCAAATTGAAGATACGAAATTGTCAGTGACAGTTGGATTGTTGAGCATGAAGGCTAGACATAAGTGGTCAAAAAAGAGTTTTACTGAGTTATTACAAATGATAAAAAAGATCCTGCCAAAACACAACACTTTGCCGGATAATACCTACAATGCCAAGAAGATGATCAAGTCATTGTGTATGGAGCAGAAGATTATACATGCATGCCGCAACGATTGCATACTTTTCTGGAGAGAGTATGAGAATAGGGATACTTGTCCAAAATGTGAGCTTAGCAGATGGAAACCGGTAAACCCCACAAAGCCAAGAAGTGCACGTTTGCCCTGGAAGAAATTAAGGTACTTTCCATTGACACCGAGGTTGCAAAGAATGTATAGTATACCGTGGATTGCAAAGAGCATGACATGGCATGCAAATGCGAGCTCGGTACCAAACGACTCAGTTATGCGTCATCCGGTGGATTCATCATGTTGGAAAGAAGTTGATCGTAAAAGTGCTGGTTTTGCCTCCGAGGCGCGTAATGTTAGATTAGGACTTGCAACAGATGGATTCAATCCTTTTGGGACCATGAGCAACGCTTATAGTTGCTGGCCTGTTATGATTGTTCCATATAATCTTCCTCCATCCCTTTGCATGCGTAAGGAATTCACAATACTAACATTGTTGATTCCCGGAAAGAAAGGTCCAGGGCATGATATTGACATTTATTTGCAACCATTGATCGAAGAGTTGAATGAATTATGGTCCACTGGCACCATAACATATGACTCTTACAGTAAGAGTAGGTTCACAATGAAAGCAATTCTCCTATGGGCTATACATGATTTTCCGGCATATGGTCATTTATCGGGTTGTAGGACTGCAGGAAAGCTTGGTTGTCCTGTGTATAGTGAAGGGACAAATTCATTGTGGCTAAACCATGGAAAGAAGTGTGCTTACATGGAGCATAGAAGATTCCTACCAAATCTAAGACATCCTTTCCGGAGTCAAAAATCACAATTTAATGGAAATGAAGAAAACAGGAGGCATCCAAGGCGTTTGAGTGGATCAGAAGTGTTAAACAAAATGGAGACTATTCAAACTAACTTTGGAAAGAGTAAGAAGAGGAAGAGGTCTACTGATGAGTGTGATTCCACTGCATGGTCAAAGAGATCGGTCTTTTTTGACTTGCCATACTGGAAGGTATGTTAAACATTCATATATCTTACATTTATAGTAACATGGTATAAAAGGCTTGCATACTAATAAGTATAATTTCTATAGGATCTGCCCATTCGTCATAACCTGGATGTGATGCACATTGAGAAAAATGTGGCAGAGATTCTAATTGGAACAATCATGAACGTAAAGGGAAAGACGAAAGATGGTCTCCAAGCCCGCCAAGACCTAAAAGAGATGAAGATCAAGAAAAAGTTGTGGCCCGTGGAAAAGAACGGCAAGTTGACCTATCCAAATGCTCCCTACACGCTATCCCGATCGGAGAAAGAATTGATATGTAAAACCTTATACCATTTAAAGGTTCCTATCGGGTATAGTGGGAACTGGAGACATAATGTTTGCATGGATACTTTGGAGCTAAAAAACCTTAAGTCCCATGATTATCACATTCTCATGCAACAACTATTACCGGTGATGTTGATGCACGCATTTGAAGGTCACAGGCCATTACGTGCTTCTATTCAACAGTTATCGATATTTTTTAATGTCTTGTGTTCAAAGAGTAGCAATCGTGAAGAATTGGCGAAGATGAAAGTTAGCATTGTGGAAACATTATGTGTGTTCGAAAAATACTTCCCACCCTCATTCTTCGTATCTATGATGCACCTCGTTGTGCACTTGGCGGAGGAGGCACAAATAGGCGGGCCTGTTAGATATCGATGGATGTATCCTTTTGAGCGGTAAGACAAATTTATAGTTAAAGTTATTTTTTTCTTTTTCTTTCTCCCATACTCATGTTCACCGTTGATATCTTATTAAATAGACATGTGACAGGATGATGAAAACATACAAACGATACGTAGTGAATCATACCTATCCAGAGGGTTCTATTTCAGAGTGCTTCCTTTTGGATGAAGCAATGATGTATGCCATGAATTACATGCCCGATGGTACAAAAGGAAGCCATAAGCAAGGACGGGAAACGTGGCTGGACGATGATCGTGAATGTGCCTTCCCGATTGATAAAAAGGGAAAGATTGAATATCTTGAGAATGTGCAGTACCAGCAAGCACGTAAATGGGTTTTGCGCATGTCTACGGAGAATGTCGTTTGGGAAGAGTAAGAAAAATCTGATCAATCTTTCTGTCCTTGGCTTTTTTTAAAAAAAAAAAAAAAAAAAAACTTACAACACATCTAACGTCAGTAGTCAATTTATGTGCAGGAAATATGATATGTACGTACGGGAACACCCATCACAATGTCAACATTGGAGACGGCCCATAAGAACAGAAAAGCCAATGGATTATATTCCTTGGCTTAGACAACAATTACAAAATGAGGAAAATAGTATCTTGAAAAGGATTGCTGATGGACCTAAGTTTGAAGCTATTTCATACGTCGCATATGCAATAAATGGATTTGTTTTTTGTACAGCTGATTCCGAAATGACCAAAACAACACAGAACAGCGGGGTCTCCACAAAAGCTATTGCCAAGTTTAGGTCTAGTATCAAGGACACTAGACTTATAACTCAAGAGGTCACTTACTATGGCATCATCAAACAAATTTTAGAACTAGATTACCATGACTTCAAAGTAGTGGTATTCAATTGTGATTGGGTGAGTCTGGATGCAAATAGTCAAAGAGTTGATCCAGAAACAAACTTAAGATATGTTAATCTAAAAAATTTTCAAAGAAAGACAAAAGAAGTAGATGAGCCGTTTATTCTTGCTTCTGAAGCTTATCAAGTCTTCTATTGCAAAGATCAAAGTCGGCCTATGGATGAGTGGCATGTTGTGTTGGATGTTCCAAAAAAACTTAATCAGGACGTGGATTCTTATGATGATCCGTTAATCTTTGCTGCAAGAATGAATGAAAACACTTCAACAACAGCATTACATGATGACATCATAGAGGACAATTTCATTGGTGATGATGAAGAAAACAACCCTCACTAATTTAAGGTGACAAGATCATGTCAATAAGCTTCCTTTGAAATAGAATCCTTTGCTGTGGTTCAATGTTTTTTGAATCCATCCTACTTGCCTCCTTGGCAGCTGAAAATAAGTGGCTGAATTGTATTTCTCACCCCTTTATGCAAATTTACATTTCTCATATGTTTAGAAAAGGGACTAGGCTTGCTAACATGTTGGCAAATGAGTCTTTGCAGCACCTTTGTTTGTTATAGTGGGTAGTTGCCCCTACTTGTATTGTTGCAGATTTGGCAAGGGATAAGTTCATGAAAACTCATTATTCGAACTCTTACATTTGTGGTTTGCAGGTAGTATGGTAGATGATGGATCATTGGGACATGGTTCTTCGGTGCCAGCATCTACACCATCGGTTTGTAATTCCCCCGATGGTACGTATTTCAAAGCAACCATTTTAAAGATATTTCTTTTGTATCTTCTTAATAAACTAATGCTTAAATTGGACAATTTGAAATAGGTGTGCTTACCCCTATTACTTTTGGCGAGAACGGCCAGCCTATCGGACAAGAGGCTGCTCGATTGAGTTCTTTAATAGGGCGTCTGGTGAAGACCTATGTGCCCCCTATTTATGTTGTATGGACGGATGTACCCAGTGAGCTCAAAGAGAAAATCTGGAAAGAAGTTAGTGTGAGTACTTGTGCAACTTTTAATTTAAAGTAGTTTCATAATTTGTTCATTAAACTCATAACTCCCACTACATTTTCTTTGCAGGGCACCTATACCATAGGTGTGATCCATAGACATCATATCATGCAAAGAGCGAATAAATTATGGAAGGATTGGAAGTTCGTTCTCCGTCGTGATCACATATACAAATATCTCACGGATGCGGAGAGGAAGAGTGATGTCCCGAAGTATGTTAAGACAGAAGACTGGCTGAGATTTGTAGACATATCCTCAACAGAGACAGCCCTAGCTGCCAGTAAGGTTGGTAGGACTGCTAGGTCGAAGATGAAGAGCCCACACACAACGGGCCGGAAGGGCTGTGCTAGGGTGGCTGCTGAGTTGGTAAGTGTTATTTATTTTCCATAAGACATCTTCATTTCACATTATCTTACCAAATATACTCAATTGTTACTTTCTTTTTATTTATAGAAAGCACAGAGGCCGAATGAGCCCGTCACTCGCACGGATGTCTTCCTGGCAACACACAAAAGGAAGGATGGGTCATCATCGAGCCCCGAAGTGGTAAGAACCTTTCACTTTTAATCTTTATGGCACCTTTGAAGCTACTAGTAAACCTATATTCCTTTGGGTGGTTTGAAAACTTATTTTTAGTTTTCTAATGTTAAACCAACAATCTTTCTTTACTCTTCATTGCAGAAAAATCATTTAATTGCCCCTTATTTATTATTTAATTTGCAGGATGCCGTCATTACTGCACGTGAATCTGATAGATCCGTGGTGGAAAGCGATATAGACAATGATGCAGTGGCGAAGGTATATTTCTTTTAAATAAATCTGTGGTAAAAACAGCTTCCAGACCACAACCTTTATTTAATTTTGGAAAACGTCTTGAAGTTTCTGCTGTTCCAAGATTAGAAAGACAACAGGAAACACACTAGTCCTTTTTTTTTTTCCTTCTCTTCATCAACATCATATCTTCTGCAATAGCTTTACATCAGAAATTGGTAGACTGGGGGTAAATAGCAGAATCCCAACTTTTTTCAAATCCATTAACCAGTGAAGAAAGAGCAAACTGTCATTAAGTCTGCTTACAAAAACGGCAGTCTTTTGGGTGACAAAAAGGAAAAAAAAACGAATCTACAAATTCAAACGACCAAACAGCGCAACTCACTCTTTCCTTCAAGTTTCAGCAGCTGAATGCTAGCCTACATTCAATTCTGGAACTCTCAAAACTATGCATCACAAGCTAAATATTGAAGTGGCTAGTGGCAAACACTTCCCATGTTTACAAGGTCCTTTGAGAAGTGTTTCATAAATGATACAGTTAATGAAAAATTGGCCTCTTAGTAGTCTGACTACTGAAAAAGAGCAGTTGAACCAGGTGAACCCATAAAAGAAAAGAAGAATATCTTCTAGATGGAAGAGAGAAATATTTGTGGTAAAAGAACATATTCTTTTACCTTTTAATTGTAGTATCTTTTAATGTCGGTAGTATTATTTTTGTTATTGTTGACATTATATTTTTTCACTTTTTTAATAGGTCTTTGGACGTGATGGCAAAGGGCGTGTACTTGGCTTAGGCAAGGGTGTGTCGAAGACAACCATACATTATTCGGCTCCTTATAAGAGAGCCTTGGAGGAGGAACATGAAGCCAATACACACCTTGAGACTCAAGTGAAACGGATGAAAGAGGAAATTGATGAGATCAAACAAGTTCTTTCTCAACGTGGGATGCAACATTCTTCCACTTGTTATGAGAGTTCATCTCAGGTATAAAGTAACATCTTTTACAAAATTGATTTAGTAATTTAATGAATTATCTAAATTGATGAGATACATTGATGGGCTACTAATATCATGCATTTCTATTCCAACGGTGAGGAAAAGTTAGATGGGTTTTGGGGTATATGTGGGCTACTAATATCATGATATATGTAGATATATACTCCTTTGGTGGGTTTTGGGGTATATGTGGGTTTCTTTTGTTCTTCTTCGAAGAAGTTATATTGCACTTTGATTTTGTGACATTCACTAGCTTGAGAGTTGATATTAGATTTTTTGAATGGAAACTCCACCAACTACCCCAACAAGAATATGCTTTCATTTTGTATTTTTAAGATTTAGTGGCAGGTCAGATGGAACTACAGAGAAGACAGCCAAAAGGAACAGAATAAAATTCAAGCAACTATATGTTTGATTTTTGTTTCTTTGGCAACAACTATTATCAAATGAAACAAATCATTATAGGATAAAAGCAAAAACAGAAGTCAACCTTTTTGGACAGTACATTAGCTTCCCAATTTTCTTCTGTTAAAAAATGAGAGAAGCACTTACAAATACGTAGGCACAAAGATCACAATGCAATCAGCATGATGACACAGGACAGGGTCATTGGGACCAGCCCATCTTCCAACACCTAGAATCCCTCCAATGATGATTTTCCCATTGAAAATCCTTGTTGCTTTCTTCAATCCAATCAGCAGGGCATTTAGTTTTGCATCATCAAGTTCAGCTGCACCATGCTTCTGTAATCTCTCTAAATACCTCTCATACCACCAGCCAAAGATTACTGATGAAACTTCATTTGAAATTAAGCTTTAAACATCGTAGATAAGATCGTGACCAAGCTAATACCACTCTTGAACGCCTTCCCTATCCTCCACTAATTAACACATACAAGAGCCATCACATTCTAAAATGTGCAAACTCTTTTCAAGGTAGTAGAGCACTAGAGCCTACTAAATCTATGCTGTCATAACCAAGATTGAATTGTAATTGCACTCTAGTTCCATGTACAGTGAATTGAACTCTTTTAACTCTCCTTCCCTGTACACTTCTCTCCCCATGAACCTTACAAACTAAATCATCTCATACTACATCACATTTGAGGTTTGAAAACCTCATTGCAATTGCATTAATTTGTATTTGTGTGTGTATTGAAGAACGATACCAATGTATTAGACTAAGAAATGGAAACCGTCAGAAACCAATCGAACTTTTAGTCGACGTGATTTAAATTTTTATCTGAATAGCCAGATGTATATCTCATATGCATCTCGCTACCAAAGTCTCTGTTTGCCTAGTAGTAAAACAAATGCTTAAAAACAATTGGAAAGAAATTTAGCTAAAAGAACTCATTCAATTACCAAGTTTTGCAAATCAATCTAGGGGTCCAGACATGATGTCGCTCATTGTGGTTGCGAGTGAAAGCAATGGCGGGAGATTTAATAATCCCACTACTATAGCATTCCAAAAAGACCTACTTTTCCACTGTCACAATGCAGAAGATGAAAAATACAATAAGAATAGAAACTCCACCAATCTCTATGGTCCTGTTTTTCCAACAATTCAAAATGACAACCAACAAACCAAAAAGTTTCATATTATCTGCAGCTACATGGCAAAATGACATCACAAACATGGTTTTAAATCTAAGCATCGGTGATCGACTCGATTGCCACTGAATTTGAGTCAAATAGTCCATGAGACTCTTGGTAGAACCGAGTACTGACTTCAAACATGACTAATTCTTAATGTCTACTTTTATGTGATGGTTTTTTTCGCAATTTAATGAGCTAAATATTTCTTTCTTTGAGCAGGCCCAGGATGGTTCCACGCGTGAGGAGGTACACACAGGCATGAACCAGAACGACACCTCACATACAAGAGAGGGTTCATGTAGGCTGCTTTCATATTTGAGGAAGGAGATTATTGTTGCCGTTGGCCGTGTGATGGGTTTGTCGATCGATGAGGGGGGCTGCTATAGGATTATTATAGATGGGATCTTGAAGGCTGATGAATTGTTGTTGGGCGGAGACACGACTTTTGGGGATTTGACTTTGGGCGATATTATTTCATGGCCGATATTTAGAACTGTGGTTGACTAATTTTACTACAAACAATGACATGTAAATGATTATGACTTTTTGTATTTACTTTCATATGTGGAACAGTGCTAGTGGTCGTATGAAATATAGTTTTTTTTTTTTTTTGTTAAGTTTGTTGTTTCTCATAACTATCTTGCTAATGTAAGTTTACATATTAAATGGATGGATGAACTTTTAACCACCAGTGTTTTTAGCTCACTTGAGCCCTTTTGATGGATGGAAAATGGATGGTTCTATAATTGGTACTCTATTCAATTTTTTAAAATCATTTGCAGGTTTTTTAAAATAATTAAAAAAATGTTTTTTAAAAAATTCGTATTAAAATAATACGACGGTCATGGACCGTCGTTTTTTTAGAAATATATTTACGGAAAAATATACGCAGATGGATGATGGCCGTCGGGAAATTAACACAGCGACGGTTATAGACCGTCGTTTTTTTTTAGCCACTAATTTTAGAAAAAATATATACAGACGGACAATGACCGTCGGTAAATTACGACTGTGGTTAGCCGTCGGTAATTTTTAAATTTACCGACGGCTGTAGACCGTCGTTTTTTTTAAACGACTCTATTTTTTTCGACGGACACCTCGACGGCGTTTGCCGTTGTTTTTTACATAAAACGACGGGCATGGGCCGTCGGTAAATGGGCTTTTTGACGTAGTGACATATTCAACACCCTTTTCTAAGAGAGCGATTGTCGCCCTCATGACAGAAGTGCTAGCCCACGTACCCAGAACTACAAACTCCTCAGCCATCACCAGTCTTTGGATTTACATCCAGTATGCGTACGTAACGTAAACCATGCATACCCTCACAGTAAATAAAATGAGCAGCTATTTTCAACGTGAACATGGAGAGAGAGGAGAATAACGAGCAAGTGGAAGAGTTTGCAGAGAACTCAAACAATCATATTGATTTTAATTGATATACCATTTACTTTCAATAATAAATAAATGTTTTTTTTTATCAGAAATTGAGATTCTAATTACATGGGCCCCAAAATGGATAAGCATATATGATTTTTTAATGGTATTTAATTTCATTGTATTATATTTGATAAGTTTTACCATGAGTAGAAAATAAATTAGAATGATACTCTCTCATATTCCATGTAGAAAAGGTTTTTTTTATGAGTCGTTTAGATTTTAAATAGATTGGCTTAACATGGTAAGACATGTGATTTTTTAAAAATATCATGTTCTAGTATATTATAGATAGATAAATCATAAAGTGGGCCAAATGCCTATTAGATTTGGATTGTGCCACATGTCATACAAGAGAGAGGCATATCTTGTGTGGTTTAAATCTTAAAGTAGGTGAAGCCCACTGTGAAGCCTAGCCTTATGAGTGATCAGAACTCAGGAAAATGGAACATATTATTAATTAAAAAAATAAAAAAAATGGGATTTTAAAATTTACAAAGTGAAAGTTGTTATTCTATGTAAGTGTTTAAAATTCCTATCACGTTCATGAAAATCAAACATCAGTTGTGCTATTGGGCATCTTAAGTGAAAGCCATAGAATATAAAAGTTATATATATAGGGAGATGTTTTTATAAAAGATATCTCTCACCTCATACGAGAGATAGAAGTAGGGCCCTTACATTTAAGTTGTTGGCATTGAATATGGATATGAGGGCTTCAACCTTATCTAAGATGGGAGACGCCTCTCATAGAAGCAGCTCCCTATATACATATATTATATATATAGGGGAGGGCTACATGACGCGTCGTTTTGCTTTACGAAACGCCCCAGGTGATTGACCAATGAGGGTATCTCTCCCCTTGGTGAGTTGGACTTGCAATAAATGAAGTAAAGAACTCCTTAAATAACTCTTATTTCTTCTTTCTCCTTATTTTCTTCCTTATCACCTTCTTAATTATGCTGCTATCTCTGGCACCCTGCATCTTTTTTCTCTCCTCTAACTAGTGGGCCATAAAAAAAGGGAGCCAAAACACCCATTTTTTAATGGGGTATTTTATAGAATTTCACACACACACACATGTATATGTATACATGTATGTATGTATATTTTTTAATTTTATTTTTTTACTCGAATGAAAAGTTTGAATATCATCTCTATAAAAACCACAATATTAAAAATAATACTCATGTTCTTAATTTCGTAACTCAAAATGAATATCATCTCAGTAGAAAATCACAAATTAATTTAAAAATAATACTAGTTCCTCCACCCAATAGTCCCACCAACAACATTGGCAAACAAAAGCTGACACTTTGTACTCACTCCAGCTGGCCTGCATGTGGAGCCCGGGCATCACAGCCAGTAATCAATGAAAATGTTGTCGGACTTCTTATCTTCTCTCAATGTAGGCAAAACTGGTTTCGGTCTCTGCTCGTAAAATCTTTGAGAATATTAGAATATGACTCGGGATTCCTTTACATTGCAAGAGATTAATTAATTAGGGCGTGTTTGGATGCGTGGTGAAGTGAGGTAGGGTGAGGTAAAGCCTTCATTATCCAGACAAGAAAAGACAATAGGTCATATCAAAAGTACATAATTTCAAAATTCCCTCAATCTTTTTAAAAAAAAGTAAAAAAAAACATCCTCCTTTCTCCACTAAAAAACAAAAAAGACAAAAAAAAATACACTTTTCTATATAAAAAATAAAAAAGATTCCATAATAAACAACTAAAAACAAAATACCATCATAACATCTTATATTTTATTCTCTCTTGATTTGATACTTCACTTCACCGTACTTCAATTCACCATACATCCAAACAAGCCCTTAGCTCTTTTTCATTTTTTAAACAATGGAGGCTTTGGGCCGGAGTACTAATCCAACTTGGGAGCCGGATAAATCTCCTCTGTCGCAGTCAATAAACTTTAATTCCACTCCAACTGAACTACCCATATAACTTAAGATCTACCTGCGGAGTTAACTAATGGAGTTGAGTAGTGTAAAAGTTATTTTGAAAATATAATAAAATATAAGTGGGTTATAATAATATTTTTATTTTTAATTGTTTAAGGTGGAATCTTTTTAACTTTTTATATTGGAAATTGGATTTTTTTTGTCATTTCGTAAAGAAATGATGTTATTTTTTTTAAATATGATAGAAAACTTGAATTAAAATGCTTTTGATATAATTTTTTTTTCTTTTAGGAACAAGGGCTTTACCTTCCTTAACTCTAATAGTAGAGTAGCCAAACAAATCAAGATCATTAAGCAGAAAAGAGAATCTTTCCTTGTGCAATTGAAAAAGGAAAAAGATCATATATAGCTTTCCTAAGTCCAGAAAGGAAGGAAGCTGAAAAGTGAAATCTCTATGGGCATGTTTGTGTAGCCCATTTCCGCGGAAAAGGTTGTAGTTTTCTGCGGAAAACTTCTTTTTCATGTGTTTGGTGCGGCAGTTTTCCGCGGAAATGCTTTTTCGCCACGTCAGCTTTTTCCTTCCTAGGTATGGAAATAGACTTCCTATGGGGGGGTATGGGAAGTCCATTTCCACGGAAAAATGACCCCCCAATTTCCTCTCTCTCCCCCTCACTCCACCCGGCCACCCTCTTTCTTCCTCCTCCCCTCCAACCCCACCCACCCCACACACATACCAACCCACCCACCCAATAGTTTTTACTAAAAATTGGTTTTCACTAAAGAAATCCATAGCTGCACCAAACAACATTAGCACTAATTCATCGAGGAAAACCTTTTTGCACCAAACATGAATTTCTAATTTCCTCATAAAACCATTTCTGAGGAATTTAAAAACCATAGAATTTGCTGATGTGGCAAATTCATCTTTCCATGGAAGTTACCTCTACACAAACGTGCCCTATGGGTGATTCCAAATGCATCCTTCCATATTGTTGTGCACACCCACTTCCTCTTATGTGAACACATAAGAGGAAGTGGGTGTGCACAACAATATGGAAGGATGCATTTGGAATCACCCAATCTCTATCTCATCTGTCCCCCTCCCACAACTCTTTGCTACTAATATCACCTTGTGCAACTGAAGAAAGTAAAGAGGGAAACAAAATCGGAAACTGAAGCCTCTCCCAACTGAAGAAGAGCTGAAACAACACACAAACTCTCTCTCTCTCTGCATATATCTGTTTATCTCTCCTTACTGAAGAAACTCGAACTCTCTCTCACCAAAGAAACTCTATAACTCAAAACTACATATTGCAATCTGAAACTTGCCCCTCCATAACTTCAACTGCAACAGAAGGAGAGGAGAAATGAAAGAGACAATTATATTATATCCGTCTCCAGGAATAGGTCATCTGGTCTCCATGGTTGAACTAGGAAAGCGCCTTCTCCAATTGAACCCACCCTTCTCTATCACCATCTTCCTCACCCAAACCCCCTTCAACACAGGCTCCACCTCCCCCTACATTCGCCGCATCGAATCCTCCTTCCCCTCCATCTCCTTCCACCACCTCCCTCCAATCTCTCTCCCTCTCTCCTCCTCCTCCTCCTCCTCCCCCCACCCTGAATCCCTCGCCTTTGGCCTCCTTCGCCTCAACAACCCCCTCATCCACCAGTTCCTCCTCCCCATCGCCTCCTCCGTCCGCGCCCTCCTCTTCGACTTCTTCTGCCACCCGGTCCTTGACGTCGCCGCCACCCTCCGCATCCCCTCCTACTGCTTCTACACCTCCCCGGCCTCCTCCCTCGTCATCTTCCTCCGCTTCCCCACCGTCCACCGCCTCACCTCCGCCAGCTTCAAAGACCTCGGCCACACCCACCTCGAATTCCCCGGCGCGCCGCCGGTCCCCGCCTCCGACATGCCTCTGCCACTCCAAGACCGCAACGACGAAGTCTACCATGAGTTCCTTGCCACTGCCATGGCGCTGCCGAGAGCGAGTGGAATCGTCGTCAACTCTTTCGACTTTGGGGCTCTTCTCTGCGGCGCAGCTCAAAGAGATTGCACTCGGGTTGGACAGGAGCGGGCAGAGGTTCTTGTGGGTGGTGCGCAGTCCGCCATCCGACGACGAGTCCCGGCGGTTTCTACCGCCCCCGAAGCCGGACCTCGACGCCCTGCTGCCGGAGGGGTTCTTAGAGCGGACGAGAGGGAAGGGGCTGGTGGTGAAGTCGTGGGCGCCGCAGGTAGCCGTGCTGAGTCATGACTCGGTGGGCGGGTTCGTTACTCACTGCGGGTGGAACTCGGTGCTGGAGGGGCTGTGCGCGGGGGTGCCGATGGTGGCGTGACCTCTGTACGCGGAGCAAAAGATAAATCGGTTGGTGTTGGTGGAGGAGATGAGGCTGGCACTGGCGATGGAGTTGGAGGATGGGTGGGTGGGGGCGGAGGAAGTGGAGGGAAAGGTGAGAGCCGTGATGGAATTGGAGGAAGGAGAGGCTCTGCGAAAACGGACGGTTGAGATGAAGGAGAAGGCGATGGCAGCAATGAGTGAAGGTGGGTCGTCTCGTCTCGCGTTGGCCGAGTTGGCTGAGTTGTGGATGCGTCCAAATTAAGTATTTGCTTTTAGTAGTTGAAACTTTTGTACGTGAACTTGTGGCATGGTTAATGACTCCAATGAAGGGGTCATTAATCATCTAACAAACACTTAATTTTATGAATCAAACATGGTTATCCTTTTCATATGAGCTTCTCATGAGGATGATTGGTCAATATTTTTTTAACATTTTCATCTTTTTCAATGTATAGAGCTTCTAATTTATAAAAATGTGAAGACGATTAAGACTCACTTTTGTTTAATCATTGTTTATCCCTATATATTGGTTTTTAGTTGTTTAATCACTTGTGTGTAGATAATTAAACATGCATTGAAATGTATAATCCTTTGTGTATTTGGATGGGAATGGATGCAACCTCTATTCTTAAAACGCAAAAGTAATGTAAAGCTTCTAATCTTTTCACACAAAGGTCATATCAAATGTGTACATTTTCAATACTTTTTTTGTCTATCTGAAAAGAATAAAATTAAAAAATAACCTCATTTCTCCACTAAGTGATAAAAGAAATTCACTTTTGACACAAAAAAGTGAAAAAGATTTCCAACCAACTCATTAAAGACAAAATACCATCATCATAATCTCCTTAGATTTTATTCTCCGTTTATTTAATGCTTTACTTTACATTTATTTTACGAGAAAATTATAAAATGGGCCATAAAGATGGGCTTTGTTATTAAAAGTGACCAGTATTCCTAAATATTCTAATGAAGGATTTTTTTTTTTGTCCATCTCACAATCTCACTTGTAACCTGTAATTATAATATATACTAGCCCAATAACCCATGCTTAGCACGGTATCCCATTGCACTGCAAAATAAATAATCACTTATTAAATTTTTTTACCTATTTCCATAGAACAAGTTGGATAAAACAGAAATAGAGAAATTGGAGCAAAAACGGTACAGTTACATAGAAACAACTGAAACATGAGTGTTTTGATGGAAAATTGAGTGGGTAGTTGCATGAGTAGTTATATAACCGTCGGTCAAAATTGGACCTGGATTCTCCTAACTTAATGTATTATAATAGCAACTAAAAATCTTGTTGCCCATGGTCAAAATGGGCACCTTTTAACAGTATCTTTCCACTCCAGGAACCAATTCAGTCCTTATTTAATATAATTTGAAAAAATGAACCCTTATTAAAAAATCCTGACCTTTTCTTTTCACCAGTAAGGAAAAGATTGGATTAACACAACACGAGGGATACAAAAGCAGAGACGCAGTACATTTACATGATACCAAGATTGCAAGTATAGAAGGAAGCAACAAAAGGTTGAAACAATATGAGCCAAGAGAGAACCATTTGACCAGAACCACAACCAAATCAAAACAAAATGAATGCTAAGCATTTAAAGCGTCAGCACCATGTTTGGGCGTATCCTTATCATTCTCTGAAATCTAAATAACCGTTTTGGATGTCTCTGACCTTGGAGCTCCGTGATAATAGAAGGATCTTGTCAGGGCGGACCCATGAATTTTCCCTACGGGGAAGAGGACTGGGCACTATATAGAAATAAAGTCTCGGGAGGGCCACATATAAAAAAGTGCATGTAGTTTTCAAAATATATAGCGGCTTTTTTTAAATCTATGGAGGGGGTAAATGCAAAAAACCATTTCTGAAACCTCAAGGGGTTTTTTTGATTTTTTTGGCGGTGGCGGTGGCGGTGGCGGAGGCGGGGGCGGGGGCCAGCCCCCTTGGTTATTCCCGTTGATCTTGTATACACTTCAGCTTGTATACACTTCAGCCCGCTTCTGCTCAAGAAGATATTCATCTTGAACGTGGCCTGGGAGGCCCTTGGAGGGCACGGCCCAGCATCGCATGGCCCATCTCAAGTTCGAGGGTCGTGCTGGGCTGGGCCCCTACCAACCGGGGCACAACACGAAACAACCTAAACATGGCTGGGCCAAGTTTAGTCGGTGCGGCGTGTTTTACACCTCTAGCTTGGAGTGGTTTTATTGGGTTTAATTTCAGTGTGTATCTATATACTACGACCCAAATGAGTTTTGGTTCATCCTGCCTTGCTTTAATATAACACTTTTAGTGAGAATGTTCTCACATGAGAAAACTATTTGTAACTTACATATAGTCCAATTCATAGGGCCTATTTAGATTCAAATTTATTAATTGGAGGATGACAGATGAAATAGTATCCTTGCGTACAAGCGGGGTCCAGAAAAGCAGCCCACCAAATTATCCTTGCCCTTTATTTAATGAACAACCTTACATTCTAATATATATTAACAATATTTTTCTTTTAAAGATTCAATTCAATAGCGAGTGAAACTTTACTTAGTGTAAATTTGGGCCTAATACTATATCATGGAATGAAAAGATGGCCCCCATAGACTGGCACTTGTAGTTTCTAGTATGAGAACATTTTCCCTCTTTTAGCTATTTTCTAATATTTTTTCTTGACATATAAACCTATGTGATGCAGTGCATAGAGTACAACTCAAGTCTCTAAACTAGCTAGGGTTACCAAGTCAAATACTTTTACATACAAGTGATACAACACTAGCATGAAAGCCCCTGCAATACATGTTAGATATCATTCAAATAACATAGTTAATTAATTTTAATATAGTTAATTAATTTTAATATTTAAATTAATTACAACTAAGAGAAAAAAAAAAGAATAGAAATCATCCAAGTAATATTAATAAAAATGAGAAAGTCCTGTGAGATGCACGATTAATTTCAGCGTGGACTGATTTATAATTTAAAACTAATATCTAAAATAAATAATGATTAATTAAAAGATTAAGGCACTCCCAACACTCAAAATTAGTTTAGCCCAGGTCAACTACAAATTTTATTCAATAACTCAAAAGGCACACACCCAATTAAATTGCATCCACCATAATTAAATAAGAGATTAAAATTTTGAATCTTAATAAAAAATTTATTTTGGTTCCAAACATCAAACTAACCAATACCATAATGTCGTAATAATAGAATAGCATATACACGAAATTAAAAAAAAAATCATATGAGAAAGCCCAACCAGATTCTTTTACAACACTTTAATGAGAATTCAGAAATATGGAATTGCCCTTAAAATTAATGTAAAAATAAATGAGAAGAAGATGCTCATGGACAATGTGCTTCTGAAATTGTTGCACTTCTGATCATTTTTAATACTATACTAGCCAAAAGTCTCGTGCGATGCATGGTTAAGTTCCATCTAAATTTATTTATAGATCCAAAATCATAATTAATGAAAACGCATGGACTGAGTGAATGATCACACATAATTTATACTGGCTTCTATTTCTAAACACGCATGATCTCGATGAATGATCATGTACGATGTTGATAGAACTGGTTTTCTATCTATTCCTGCCATGTCTTTATGGCATATTCAATATGGATGATATTTTTGATTTTTCACTAAAAGACTGGAAAATTAAAAAGAGGTTTATGCTAGAGAGACATGAACAAATATGTCCTTAAAACTTTTAATATGATATAGAGAACCACGAATTGCTCCATTCATAACTCTCACCCAGGTGCCAAAGTTCTATCACTTGGTGCACCCCTCTTCTCCTGTGTGTGAGCTCTCTTTTCAAATGTGCTATCTTTTCGGTTCTAGCCCCCTTTTGATAGGGTGCAAAAAAGAGAAAGAAAGAACCTTGATATCTATTCAATTTAATTTCCAAGAAAAATGACAATGCTTTACCTTTTTTTTATTATTTAGTATCCCACAATGCAATACTTGACAAATTCAAACTATATATAATCATTTATAATTTTAGAAAATATTAGAGTATTTCTTTAAACTTTTATCTACATTTTCCCCCCCTTTTGATAAATCATGCTAAGGTTAGTAGTGCTATGCATCAGTGGGCGGTGGTCGTTTTGTGATCCAACAAGAAAACAAAATCCTCTGTTCTAAGTGAATGAAAATGAAACTCCCGGAAGCGACAACAACAAAAGTACTACGCTAGAATGGGGCTAATGCAATCCATTAGGGCTCTAAAGATCCTTTTTTTTTTTTTTGCCTTTAAGAGAGACTAAATGGAGCAAAAGATTCGTTATTTTGTTTTTCTTTCTTGATGAATGATGCTTTTGAATGTCTTTACTTGGAAAGGGGGTTTTGTTAGAAGATCAAATTTCATTCCAAACGATTAGGTGTGCACATGGGCTGTTCGAATCGGTTTAGAGGGGAAACCATCAACCAAATCGAACCCATTGGTTTTCTATTTTTCCAAACTGAACCGATCCGCCCATGTGCTCGAACCGAACCGAATCAAACCAAACCGAACGTTTGGTTTGGTTCGGTTATCATTTTTTTGTTTTTATATTTTTTCACAAAAAGAATTGCAGTTCAAACTTGGTTCATCAAATGGAATGAGAAGCTGTAATGAATACTAAAAATATTTCATAATTCGTTTCAACCAAGGAAGCATACATCAAGCGATCAATGAATTCTTTTCATCCATCATTCGGTCACGTGATTGAATGGGCTAATCCAGGTTCCACTAACTTTTCAGGCAAATGAGCTGAAGCAGTTCAAATATTTTGGTAAAATACACCAACAAAATGAACAGGCACGTACCTATTTATTTGCATAAAACATGGACTAGACTACATTGCTTGATCCAGACGAGTTTAACACAAAAGAATCTTTTTTTTTTGCCAACAAGATGGGTTCGAGTGGAATGTAGCCCCAATTTTGAACTAATTGAGATGAGCCTCTTCATAGTTTGCTTTCTCGTAGGTCATACCAAACCCCTAGGTAGTACTCCTAAAAATCAAATAATGCACACTTCTTGTAAAACTTTCATCAAACATGTAATATGAAAGTAGAACATACACGTGCTTCCCCTAAGGTTGAAATAGCCAAAACTCAATACTCAAATTAATACATACGTTCCGTTCGGTTTAAGTGGTTAACCGTGGGTTCAATACATACGGTCGATTCAATTTAGACGGTTAACTGTGGGTTCAAACCGATAACCGACCGGTATAAGGCTATTTCTATAATTTTCAAACCGTTGACCGAACCGATCTATATAAAACTGATCCGAACCACTCAGTTCGGTAGGCTCGGTCCAATTTTGCGTTTATACTAGATTTTTTGTGAAGCCCTACAAACAATATGTCCGGATGCCCTCATATTTTCAAACATGGGTTTTCTGTTTTTTTGTTGGGTTACTTTCATACGTCATCGGATTGAGAGTTTAAAGGGTTTATACCTTTTTGGCCGTTTTTACAGCATTTGGGCTGGCTGCTGGCCTGAATCACAATGGAGGTTCTCAAAAAACTACAAAAGGAAAAACAAAACTGATATTTTTTAAATCCACATGTAACTGATTAATATGAACATCGTATACCTTTGTAGTTGCTTTTTTAAATGTTGATATGCTTTTGTAGTTGCTTTCTAGTATACTGTGCCTAGAAAGGAGGAGAAAGAAAGAGGAGGAAGAGATATGAGTTACAGGGAGAGAAAGGAGAGAGACATGCATTGAGTTTAGAAGGGGGAAAATTCAATGAATCGTTTCAACGAGTCCTTTCAAATAGATGAAGGAGATTTTTTTTTTCAAATTCCAAACATGGGTCCCACTCTTTTAATCTGACGTGGCCTCAAGATGGATTATTTTTCCCTCAAAATCAAGATCTCTCCCTCCAAATGTTCTTTAATTTTCAAGAGAAAGAATAAAAACTTAAAAATCACCTTAATTCATTGAGTTGGAAGGCATCAAAGATACAAACGTATTTTTGAAAAGACACAAAACTTAAAATATGTAAAAAGACACCAATCACATCCATTCAAATGGCCCCAAAAGACACATCTTATTAAAAATGCACAAATGTATTTTTAAAAACACACAAAACTTAAAATATTTGAAGAGACGCATTCAAGTCTTAAGTGCCTTTTGATACACATTCACAAATGGGCCGAAGAAGCTAACGCGGCTTCTCCTTTCCGAATTGAATTTTTTTTTTCCAACCAAAATTTAGCTTTAAAAGAAAGAGTTTGTATTTATTTAAAAATATATATAAAAAAAATTTTCAGCATTAAACTCGACCTGGCCTACGTACTATAAATCTGGCTTGGTTTGGAGACAGGCAGGGAATCCGAGAGTGGGATTCGGTTTTCCCCCTCCCATTCTTGATTGAAAACCAAAATTATCTGTGATCGATCCAAGTTGAATGAAACCGATTCTGATCGAGCAAAAGAGAGATACTATACATTGAAAGATCGAGGTAAGAAAATAGAGATGAATCCCATTCTATGAATGCTTCTTTCCTCTCAATCTCTCCACTCTGCTTTCTCTTTTTTTCCATGTTTTGATTGCATAGATTGTTCATGGCTTCCATCCAATTCCCTTCACTAATGTTTCAATTTGCTTATAATGATTTAGGGTTTACATATTCATATATCCAAGTTTTTTGAAATGCTGAAAGAAACAGGTAGAATCATACTATTAAAGTAACAAAGAAAAAGTAGAATAGCACCAAATTCAAGTGCTAACTAACCATCTATGGTTCCTTAGTTGGCAACAATCTCAACTATCTTGATCTTTGATTGTGTTTTGGTTGTGGCTCAATTGGACATTTTGCCTTGTCATGGACAAGGGTACACTGAAAATGAAGTTCAAGGCTTTGACAGAGAAAAACCCAGCAGATAATCCACACAAAGATAGCACTAGTCCACTGCTTCAGATTGCTAAGGAAGCAGAAAGAAATTTATCTTCTGAAGAGCATTTCCTTACTGGGGTGAGTGGAGCCATGAAGCGCAAGCGTGGTTCAAGAAGAACAAATAAGAAAGGGAAGAAAAGGAAAGAAACAACAGCTCCTGCAAATGATCTGGGGCGGAATTTAGTTGCCCGAAACACTGAAGATAATTCAGGTTTGGATGCGCTGAATTCTGCAATAGATATTGATGTTCTCTCCCATGGTCATGATTTACCAAGCAAAGTATCAGATATGAATGGTGGTGGGTTGAATGATAAGCCAGTGGGGCGCGGTAAAGGGAAGCTTAGGACCTCAAAGACATTAGAAACTCGTCATACTCACTCGAATACACAGACGCAAAGCGATACAGAGAAGACTGTGCCAGATGAACATGGTGAATTTATGGAAAACATGGGGGATGCTGCCATATCATTGCCTGCAAAACAAGTTTCTGTTTCTGAGAAAGTTTCAAAGAAACCTGGTACCAGAAAAAACAAATCTTCAAAGGGGTTTGGCTCTTCAAGTGCTATCAATGTAGACAAGCATGCTCTCATAGACAGAGAAAAGGCAGTAGATTCATCTATGTCGAGGGAATTGCACAAAGAGTCTAGTTTACCCGATCAGGATCGTCAGTACAATGAGAATGAGCTGAGCACTGCCCTGGAAGTAAGTTTTCTATCTTCAATTTTTAATTTGTCAATTTTACATTTCTGCATATTTGAGTGCTGCTTAGGGCACCTTTAATGTAATTCAAATAATCTCTTCTTGTGTATTGTTTAGGTTATTAAGAAAATCATGAAAATGGATGCAGCTAAGCCTTTCAATGCTCCAGTAAATCCTGTTGCTCTCGGAATACCTGTAAGTACGCTATTTAATCTCCCATTAAAAAACAGAAGAAAAAAGGCATGCTATGTAATTTGAATGCTACACAATAGTATCTTCTGCTAATCTAAAAATTGAGCTACTACTGAACCCTGCCCCACAAACGCTTACCCATATCATTGCTATGTCACATAGACTTGCTGCAAGGGGTATGGAAGATTTGGGAAGATTTCTTTTTTTAAACCTTAGCCAAGGGCTGGGACCCAAGTTAGCCCACACAAGTGGGAAGGTAACCCACACATGTGGGAAGAGTGGCATACCCAGTGATCAATCCTTGGTAGCTGGGTGACGCTCGGGTTTCCAACCAACTGAGCAAACCCATGTTGTCAAGATTTGGGAATCATAATTGTAGGTATTCGTGGCTGTTATAGATTCTAGGAATTCTTAGAGCTTGTAAGTTTTTACTGTCTATGGCCCAGTGATGATAATAGTCACCTTGTCATCGAATTTTTTTTTACTCAAGTAATTTATTTGATTTCTTTTTTTGTATTTGAAAAGGATGATTGTATTCCTTCACAAAAGGAACTTTACAAAATAAGAGAACTAGAATGAAACAAAAAGGCCCCAAAAAACAGGGCAAGGCTATCAAAACTAGTAAGATAGAGCTGAAGCCCCCAAAAAATAGGCATCAGCCTGGATAAAGAAAATTAGCATATTAATGTTCAAGAGCAATATTCAAAGAAAGTCTAGAAACCCTCTCTTTGGTTGGCTGATCTGCCTCTGAATTGGCACTACGCTTGATATGATTAAATGATTCATTCCAAATTTTTGAGATTTCTACCACTTCTTCTATGATATGTGCAAGATACCAAGGATGGTCGGGTGCTTGGGAAGCCCACTGTATAGCCACATAGAGTCTTTCTCTATAATCAATTGCTGACCGTTGAACTGCAAAGCTTCAAGGAGGCTGATCTTTAAAGATAGAATTTCAAGGACCCGAATATGATAGCAAAATGATACCTTCATCATTATGAATTACACCACCCACACCCTCCAATCCCGGATTGCCTAGAGCACTTCCATCAAACTTTAGCTTCAGTGCACCTGTTGGGGGTGAGGTCCATCTAATGAGGTACACACGGTTTGAGAGGATATGAGAATGCCACTTCCTTCCAAGTTCCAATTGTACCGAGATAACCTTGAAATGAGGCAAAACATAAGCCCAAACTGCCACTTAGTGTTTTACTTTTTCTCCTAATTGATTACAGTTCCTTTCTTTCCAAGTAGTCCAAATAATCACCAAGAAGGAAAGCTTCCACATTGTCTTACCTCTTTTGGACCCCACTCCCATCCTCTATTAATACTCAAAAAGGATCATAGAGAATTGGGAAAAGTTCTACTACATTGGAACCACCCCATTACCAGCTTCCAAAGAGACCGAGATATTTTTCAATTAACCAAAAGGTGGTCAATGGATCCTCATCCTCCAAGGACATTGGACAAGCATTTACAATCAACACTCTTTGGTGCCTTAAATTGTTCATCATCAAAATTCCACCAAGAAGTGCAGATCACCTAAATGCTATGACCCTAGGTGGAGCTTTGATCTTCCAAGGACTTGCCAATTGAGAGTGCGACACCATTACATCTCTAGTCATGGATAAGAATAGAGAGGCAACTGAAAACATGCCATCTGTAGAAGCCATCCGAACTCTCTATCTTTCCCATTTTTTGGGATGAAGATGCTACCGATGAGCACCATCATGGACCGGAATTGGGTTTCCTCCAGTCCGTTTAGATTTCTTGTAAAAATAGGCCCCCACACTATACGGTCATCAATTCTCTCCTTACAATCAATAACTTAGGCATTTTGATTGCTATCACATCTAAATAACTCTGGGAAAGTTACCGCTAAAGGAACTTCTCCCACCCAAAGGTCTGTCCAGAAGAAATTCTTATCACCCTTCCAGACCCGGAATCTGATCTGCTTAAAAAACATATCCTTGGAAGTAAGAATGCCTTTCCATAAGGCTGAGTATTGCGGGGTAGGTTCATGCACTTGCCACCCATCCCTGTGAATGTCATATTTTGAGAATATCACATGTTTCCATTGGCCTTTTGACCCATCCCCAATCCTCCAGAGCCATTTGCCATCTGTGGCCAAATTCATCTCCTTTAAAGATCTGATACCCGAGCCCCCATATTCTTCAGATTTGCATACTTGGGTCCACTTTATCAAGTGGAATTTCATTTTCTTCTCATTACCATGCCGTAGAAAATCCTTCTGTAGTTTCTCCATGCATTTGATAACCTCCACCGGACATTTAAAGATTGATATAAAATAAATAGGTAGATTCGCTAAAGCTGCTTTTATTAGTGTGATCCTGCCACCAAAAGACAAGTAATATGTCTTTCATAAAGATAGCCTTTTCTCCAACCTCTCAAGCACCGGAAACCATAGTGATTTGGAAGCCACTCCATTGCATAGAGGCAAACCGAAATAGGTATTTGGTATGCCACTAGCCTTACACCCAAGGAGATCCGCTAGCAACTGCAGGCGATCTTCATTAACCTTGATCCCTATGAACTCACTTTTGAAAAAACTTACTCTAAGGCCTGAAACCGCTTCGAAACATAGCAAGATTGCCTTAATATTTCAAAGATGATCTTCTTCTGTGTCGCAAAACAGTATAGTATCATCAGTGAACTGTAAGTGAGTAATTTGTTGAGCATCATTGGTTGGACAGAAACCTGTTATCAAACTATTTTTAGCCGCTGCATACACCTTCTGACTTAGTGCTTCACCTATTGTGACAATTAAAAACGGGGATAATGGGACCCCTTGCCGCAAACCCCCCTAGTGGCCAAGAAGAACCCATTTGGTGACCCATTAATAAGGATGGGAAAGGTGGATGATTTGAAACATTCCAAAACCCAAGCCTGCCATTTAATACCAAAGCCCATTATTCTCAAAAGTAAAGGACGAAATCCCAATCCACGCTGTCGTAAGCCTTTTCCAAATCTAGCTTACGAATGAGACCCGATCTGCTAGTCTTAAATCTGGAATGAATGGATTCATTTGCAATTAAAACCCCATCAAGGATTTTGTCACCCATGAGCAAAAGTTCCTTGGGCAGCAGATATCAAAGTTGGTAGGACTTTTTGAACCCCGCTAGCTAGTACTTTGGCCAGCACTTTATAAATGGCCCCAATATGGCTAATAGGCTGGAAGTCCCCAATATGGCTAATAGGCCGGAATTCTGGTACGTTCTCAGCATCTGCCTTCTTACCAATTAAGGCAATGAATGATGCACCAATACGTTTTGAGAGTTTACCTTTTTCATGGAATTCTGTCATAAAGGCCACGACATCCACTTTAATTTTCTCCAAGAACGTTTGCAAGAACGCTAATGGGAAACCATCGGGACCAGGAGCTTTGTTTTCTCTCTCTGAGAGCAGTTATTTTCCATTTTAAGCTTACATATTGGAGGAAATAATTTACTGCAAGGGTTCAACTGTTTGAAATCAAAACACCATTCCATTATAATATATTAAGCTAGAAGGTTTTTGATTTGATTTTGACCGGTGGTTATACTACTTTATTTTAAATATTTTATTTTCTCTTCCCACTCACCAACTCTTCCCTTTTTATCTCACACCACCACCTACTTTTATCTTTTCATGCAACAATATAACTGCTCACTCATATAATTACATGTAACTATGCATTTGTAAATATGCTTGTCTTCTTCTACATAAGATGAAAAGGTTTGTGTCCTTACCTTCCTTGTCCTTGAAGAAATGATGATGAAGATCAATGGTAGAATTTTTTTTTTTCCATTAATTTCTTTATCAGGATTCCCTAACCTAGGGTTGTTGTAATTAAATTTGAAAACATTTCATTTACTGATGTCCTGGCTATTGCATTTAAGTAATATATTTAAAAAATTCTAAATCATTAACTTTTGTCATAAATTTTACTAATTAATTATATCTATCATAACTTTCACATTTACATTGCCCGTGCTAAGCACGGGAATGTTTTACTAGTAATATATTAAAGCCAAGCCTTTTGGCTTTAATTTTGACCGGCGGTTATAATTTTGACCGGTTGTTATTCTACTTTATTTTAAATCTTTCATTGTTTCTCCCCCACTTACCAACTCCTCCCTTCTTATCTCACTCCACCACCTACTTTTATCTTTTTATGCAACAATACAACTGCTCACTCATATAACTACATATAACTACTATGCATTTGAAAACTTGCTTATCTTCTTCTACATAAGATGAAAAGGTTTGTGTTCTTAGCTTTCTTGTCCTCGAAGAAATGGCGATAAAGATCAAGGGTAAAGTTTTTTTTCCATTAATTTATTCATCATGATTCTCTAACCTAGGGTGGTTGTAATTAAATTTGAAAACTTTCCATTTGTACATGACATCCTGACTAACACATTCAAGTAATATATGTAAAAAAATTTAAATCATTAACTTTTATCATAAATTATTCTTAATTAATTATTTCTACCATAACTTTCACACTTACATTGCCCGTGCTAATCACGGGCACGTTTTGCTAGTTATAATATATTATAGCCAAGGGATTTGGATTCAATTTTGACTGGCAGTTATAATTTTGACCGACAATTATGCCTTTTTTCTCAAATGTTCCACATTCTCTCTCCACTAATCAGGCAACTACCCACTCATTTTTTTCAGCAAACCACTCATGTTTCAGTTGTTCCTTTATGTAACTATTCCCTTTCTACTTCAATTTCTCTATTTCTATTTTATGCAACTTGAACTATGGAAAGAGTTAACTTATTGGGCTAGTTATTATATATTAAGGTGGAGGGTTTTTTAATCTAATTTTGATTTTATCTTTAATTTTGACCAATGGTTATAGAAACGGTTATCTCTAGTTTCTATAACTGTTTCACCCCGCGCGCGCCCGCACCCCCCCCCCCCCCCCCCCCCCCACACACACACACACACACTTCCACCTCACTCCCCCTTATGCTTATCTACCCCACTTTTCACAAATATGTTACTTACTCATAGGGAGATAAGATTCTACCTCTCCATGCACTTTCTCCTCTCTCATCAGCCACTCATTTTAACTCTCATTCTACCTTTATTATGCTCTTTTAGTTTTTTTAGGTTAAATAGATGAGTTCAGAGATGAAGGAGGAAGCAAGAGATGCATCATTTGCCTTTTCATATATTTGAATTTCATCTTCAATAAATGGTATACATGTGTTTTTTGCTTTTGATCTATAGTCCATCTTTTAAAATCTCTGATATTTAGTTTCATAAGTAGTGAAGACTTTCGTAGTTATGTTCATTCCGAAGTTATTCTTCACTTACATTTCTATAAGTTAATTGATGTCTAATTCTTTTTATATAATGATGTTTAAATTTATCAATATTTAATTTATAGTGTAGATTCATTTTATGGTTGTTTAATCTGCATTTAACGGGCATACCTGTGCTTAGCACGGGTTTTTGTGCTAGCGAGCAAGATTAAATGCAATATATTGCTGTCATTAATTTTTCCTGCTTTATGTAGATTCATAATGGACTGATATGCATTTTCTGGGGTCAGGATTATTTCGATATTATAGAGACGCCTATGGATTTTGGTACAATATGCAGTGATCTTGAACATGGTCGTAAGTACGTGAATTCAGAGGAGGTGTTCAGAGATGTTCAGTTTATCTGGGAGAACTGCTGTAGGTACAACAATAAGGGTGATTATATTCTATACCAAATGAATCGCGTGAAAAAGAATTTTATGAAGTACTGGATGGCAGCTGGATTGCACTGTGAACTTTCAAGGAGGCACAGTGGTGAGTGTTTTCTCCTTTTTGGTAGAAATATTGTTTTAATTGTGTGCTCTTTAATTTGTATGATGGTAGTAAACATGATTCTGTAAGTATGTTAGTGACCAGGCATGTAAACTGTCGAAGTTACCTTTGATATCAACATAGGCATGTAAACTGTTGAAGTTACCTTTGATATCAAGTACTGCTGGAAATGTTGTAGTGAAACATAAATACTGAAATTTGGGTTTTCTGTCTAGGTTTAAGGCAAATGGTTTATGCCATGACTTTGATTGCGATTTAGCTTTGGTATTTTGGCCTGGTATTATATATATCTTGTTTTTTCATGAAACCTAAACCAGACCAAGGGAGAACTGGGCGCAGATCACAATAGGAAGTGCTCTTTTGGTTACTTTTTTGGAAGGTAAGTATAATCTTACGACCAAGCAATTATGGGCAACAAGAAGCCAAAAGGCTGAGACCATTATAAATTTCAACGCAAAACAAGGACAGAAACAAGTGAATCAGAACCCCCAAAGCCAAATAAGTGAGGATTAAGAACAAGTGATGTGGACAAGAAGCTTCCAAAAGGCAGAAAAAGACACCAGGAACAATCTCAAAGGAGCTGGACCCATGAGCTTGAAAGGAGGCAATCCTAGGATTGGAAAAGTCAAGGTCATCATTTGGAACTCAGAGGGCTTATTTGGTCTTAAATAATGCTCCTAAATGAGAATTTGGTGTGTTTCAATTTAGTTTTTGACATTTTTAAAACCAGCTTCCCTTCTTTGACAGAGTCCATTGAGAATAATGGGGAATAGAAGAAGAGGGGCGTGGAGAGTTGTTTAGACTATAGATCTAGAAGTTTGTAGAAGCAAATTCATATGGTAAAATAAATGTAACAGATGCAACCATCTAGGAAGGCACTAGAGCTTTCATTCAATTTTTTGAACATCAACATGCGCCGGCCAAAACTCTCCCTTTCTGCATGCAATGGTCAAGTTCTTTCATTTTTAAGACAACTTTTATATATAAAAAAAAACCTTAGTAGTCTTGGAAAATGTATAGCAACGTATGTACAAATCCACTCTACACAAGATTGTGCACATACACTCACTCACAGAAGGTACCATGACTAAGGACACAGCCTGTCCGTCTCGGCATGGTACTCATGCACATGAGTACGTGTGAAAGGATATTCTCAATGTCCCAGTCCCTCTACACTTCCCCTTTTTTGGTTTTACTTCACAAACCTATCCCAAACCCATTGAATTGAATGGGACTCAAATTTTGTATATAACTGATGTGATGCTAAAAGAGAACCCCTACAATTCAAAGCAAAATGGTGGGAGAAAAATTTTCAAAATTTTCAAGACTCAATAAGTCAATGCCCACATCATTTCTCGGTCAAAAGACGGGTGTATGATTCAAAGCAAAATGGAGGGAGAGTGAAACGAAAAATTTGCAAAATGTTTCAAAATTCAATAAGAAGTCAATGCCCACATCATTACTGGTCAAAGGAGAGATGCTTGCTTAATTAGAAAAAGCAAAGCATCAAGTGGGATGAACATTGTGACAATATTTCAAATTTGAGGTGGGTAATTGGAGCAAAATAAATTTTGGAAAGGCATTTTGATTGGTGCCAACTTTCTTCTGCCCTGCTATCCATGAGACCATCACCCTTTAATATATTTGCTTAGAAAGGATGCCACTTGGCAGTGGGGAGTGGGGAGGGGGAGGGGGAGGGGGAGAGGGTGGGCAACAGGTACTTGTAAGTAGGAAAATCATGTCTTGAACTTTTCTTAGTAGTTTCGCAACTTTGAACTCTCCATCCTCTCTTTGTAGATTTTGTGAGCTGCCTAGGGAGAGGGAGGGAGGGAGGGAGGGAGGGAATTGTTCTTAGAAGGAAGTTTTTCAACTTCAAAATTTCCACCCTCTTTGTGGGTTTTGTCAGCCACCTCGGTGATGTGAACATACATAAAAATGGTGAAATGCAAGAATGTAGAGGTGATCCCTAAGTGGGGATTTTACTGCTAGATCTCTTTTTAAGATTCTCTGGGAATTCTCCTCGACATGCAAGATTTTATAGTCTTGAACTTACTTCAACAACAAAAGTTTTTTTGTAGAACAGGTACCTCAAACAAGATCCTAAATTCTGACCACCTAAAAGACGGGGAGTTCAAGTTCCCAGCTTTTCTTTCATGCATGGGGAAGATGAGGAAAAGTAGATTGCTTGCTAATTGGTTAAAAGTGTTTTCTTCCATTTGGGCCACTTTTGGAGCCTCTCCGAATGGCTTGGACGAATGCATAAACCATTGGGCCAAGTTTTGTGCACTCATTGTGGGAATCTTTTAGAATAGAAGGAAAATTTTTTTTTTTTTTTTATTTAACTCGTACATCCTTGAATAATTTGTAGATGGGGAAGGAGAAAAAGAGGATTTTTGAGGGAGCCAGGCAGCTTTTATAGGAGGTTGTTGATACCATTTGTAAATGTGACATTTTGAGTAGAAAGCATAAATGGTTCAAAGAATGCAGAGCTAACGAGGCTTGTAGTCAACTGAGTTATTTGATTGGTGGCTAGTGTCTTTCCGGGGAATGACACTTCATCCTTGCCTTCTGTTGCAACTCATGGCTTTTCTTCTTTCTCTAATCTTTGTTATATATATATTTATATATAGGGAGGTGCTCTTGTGAGAGTATCTCTCACCTTACTATGAGAGATAGGGGTGGGGCCCCTCACATTTAAGTCGTTGGCATTGGATATGGATGTGAGGACCCCTACCTTATCTCTCATAATAAGGTGAGAGCATCTCTCATAGGAGTATCTCCCATATATAGATAGATAGATAGATAGAGAGAGAGAGAGAGAGAGAGAGAGAGAGAGAGAGAGAGAGCTCATCGGTAACACACTCCTTAAACCATCAAGCATGGGCCATTTCTTTTTTTATATTTTGAAAAAAGAATCTATATTAACTGATGATGTTGAAATTCAAATAAATATTATTTTCTACTTAACGTTCTCATTTATTGTGTAGTTTCATACTTTCATGCGGACTGGCAGACGCGTTCTTCTGTAGTGTCCTTTGTACCACCAACCTTTTACTTGTATGCTGTGTATGTAGCCTCTGGATTTAAAAAGGGCATTATAAATGAATTTTCTTGTCATATTTGAAAATAAGCTGCAAATCTTGGTTACAGATGATTCTTTAGATCAAGATTCTGGTATGCCAGAGGGTTTGCCTCAAGAAGATGAGCATGGGCCACTTAAAGCTCGTGAAAAAGCAAGTGGAAGCATAAATGGTATGGACTATGAAGTGACTCAATCATCTATAATAAAATCATACTTTTTCTCGGAGAAAATTCTATTGTCAAATTCAGCGTCTTTATTATCAAGATAATACTATTTTCTGCTTAACATTCTCATTAAATAACATCCATTTACTGTGTAGTTTCACACTTTCATGTGTACTGGCAGGCACATTCTTCTGCAGTGTCCTTTGTACCACCAACCTTTTACTTATCTGTTGTGTATGAAGCCTCTAGATTTAAAAAGGACATTATAAATGAATTTTCTTGTCATAGTTGAAAATAAGATGATGTCATATTTGAAAATAAGATGCAAATCATGGTTACAGATGCTTCTTTAGATCAAGATTCTGATATGCTGGAGGGTTTGCCTCAAGAAGATGAGCATGGGCCAAATAAAGCTTGTGAGGAAGCAAGTGGAAACATAACTGGTATGGACCATGAAGCGACTCAATCATCTATACTAAAATCGTACTTATTCTTATAGAAAAACTTATTGTCAAATTCGGCATCTTTATTGTCAAGAAAATATTATTTTCTACTTAACATTCTCATTAAATCACTTCCATTTACCGTGTAGTTTCATACTTTCATGTGTGCTGGCAATTGCTTTCTTCTGTAGTGTCCTTTGTACCACAAACCTTTTACTTATATGCTGTCTATGTAGCCTCCGGATTTAAAAAGGACATTATAAATGAACTTTCTTGTCTTATTTGAAAATAAGAATCAAATCTTGGTTGCAGATGCTTCTTTAGATCAAGATACTGATATGCCGGAGGGTTTGCCTCAAGAAGATGAGCATGGCCCAAATGAAGCTCGTGAAGAAGCAAGTGGAAGCATAAATGGTATGGACCATGAAGTGACTCAATCATTTATAATTAAATCGTACTTATTCTTATAGAAAAATTTATTGTCAAATTCAACATCTTTATTGTCAATGGTTGCACTGGTGCTTTTATCCTAGGAACTGTATGTATATGGGTCAAATTTATTAATTGCTTATCCAAAGTTATTTTGTTTACGGGCTTGTAAGGCAGTCAAAGGAAGACATGGTTTCAGATGAAAAATTAAAAAGAAAAATCATGATAGTATTGGAATCTTACAAGAAAATGCAGACCAATATAAGGAGATCTGACTGTTGCTCAATGGAAAAATGCATGTCCTGTAAAATTTACACGAAAATTGAAGTCAAGGTACATTTTTCTGGTGCAATTATAATTTGTTACTAATTTGGAACAATTTACAACCGTTCCAAAATAAGTAATTTGTCCTAAATTCTAATTAAGGATATAGGAACGGTTTTGAAGCAATCGTAACACTGGGCGACTTGATAAGTGAAAACAGATTTGTGGTTGAGATCTCTCTCAAAGCATTCTCCAACCCTAAGCTTCCATTCCGTATCTCCCATTGCCCCACCACTTTGGCATCTTCTTCGAGAGGACCTAGCTCAAGAAGACCTTTGGCTCTAGTTCAAGAACAATTCTAGCTCTGGCTTCTCCATTGTTCCAGCCCTAAACTTCCATTCCCCATCTTCCCATCGCTCCAGCTCTGGTGCAAGAAGACCTCCGGCTCCGGTAGAAATTTTACTCATTAGGATATTTGGTGGATTTTCCTTTTTGCTACAATATGCGTTCTCAGAGCATAAGACAGTGAAGGTGAAGGGTACTATTCAACAAATTTGCAACTTCTTTAATGCCTTGTGCTCAAAGAAGATTAGTGCAAATAATATCATTTTTGTTAAAAAATGGCTTGTTGCGACAATGTTCATTTTGGAGAAGTTATTTCCTCCTTTTTTTTTTGGTTATTAGCATTCACCTCATGACGCATCTAGTTGACAAAGCATTAGCTTGCAATCCGGTTAGATTTCGTTGGATGTATTCTTTTGAACAATAGGTTTTTAACACCGAAGATGTCTTTTGAATGGTATGATATAATACTAACAAAAACTACATTGCATTTTGAAGGGTGCATTGTAAAGTGCTACATTGTAGAGGAATCTATTTTGTACTGTATGGAGTACGGGCCATACGATAATATAAAGGTAGTCATAAGAGGACGCTTCAAAGGTTCCTAGACGATGATGGTGAGTGTGATAAAGAGCCCTTGGATGAAAGCAAGAATGTATATCTAACTAACATACAAAATCAACAACTACGTAGATGAATTCTGTAGTACTATGATGGAATTGCTGACTAGCAAAAGTGGGTGGATAAATTTTCTAAAATAACGTGTAAGATGTGGTAATTTTATAACACTTACATAGATATACATAATAACATGTCTGTCAATGATCCAAGAAATATGAAACGTATTTAAGAATAACCACTTCAAATGGACAGAAAAGGAAGCGTAGTGTGTCTAAGAACAGTGAGCCTGATTTTACAAGTTGGTTGAGGAAGGAGCTATTGTTTTTAATTATTTATTCAGCTCTAAATATTGGATGATATACGTGTTCATATGTGTTAAGTACCATGAAATCCCATTTTTTATATGCAGATGGAATCTGTTGGGGGCAAGTCGACTTTGAAACGACTAACAAATGATCCAATGTTTTAAGGAAAAATAGCGGTGTCTCAATTAAAGCCATCACTAAATATGAGGCAAGTGCTATAGATAGGAATTACAAGGAAGAGAAGGCCACCTACTATGGAGTTGTGAAACAAATAATCGAGTTGGTTTACACTGATTTTCGTCAAATGGTATTTTATTATGATTGGGTCAGAGTAGAGGACAGGTCCAATGGGTGCATTGTTGGTCCCGAGACAAATTTGACAATGATAAATATGGAGAATAAAGGAAACGATAAGGAAGGAGACGAGCCATTCATATTTGCATCTCAAGCAAGTTAAGTGTTTTACTCCAAAGATCCAACAAGGCCCGGATGGTCAATTGTTCCAATGGCCCCATAGAGATTGACAAAAAAATTAGGCGCACTTGAAGATCCTACTCTGTTTTCTTTCTTTGTTGGCGAAAATGCATTAGAAAATGTTCTGAAAGATATTGACTATGAATTGTAGAGCTGGATGTTTTTACTTTGATCTTCAATTTTTTGTTGATTGTTGATTTTGTCCACTTATTGATAATGTGAAATATCCACATTATGCTTATGCTGCCTTGCTTATGCTTATGGTATCTTGATTATGCTTATGCTGAAATATTGCCTTTTCCATTTAATATATATATATATATATTTGTTCATTTTATTGAATGTTGACTATGAATTGCTTATGCTAATTGTCATTATGTCGTTTGAGACATAGGTATTCCAATGGCAGAGGAAGGCGATGGAATTTCTGTAAATGCAGGTTAAAAAAAGTTATTTTCAGTACTTAAACAATTCCATGCATTAGTTTAAATAGTATTTGTTGTATATAACATGCATTTTCTATGTGTTAGGAACTTCCTCATCGTTAAAGCAGAAGCCAGTGATTACCTTAAATGCATTTGGTCTACCTGTGGGTGATTATTCGGCCAAGTTGGCTACAAGATGCGGAAAACTTGTTCGCACCCATGTCCCTATTTCCATCAAGGACTGGCGTGCGGTACCTAAGAGCATGAAAGATGAACTCTGGAAGCTTTTACAGGTATAATATTTTTTTATTAAATAAGAGCAAGAAAGAAGAAATCATGAAGCTTCTTTTTTGTTAATGGAGTATAGAAGTAAATGGTGATCCAAGTGAGAAGTGCTATGTGGTTATGTGAGTTGCATACGTTAATTGAGTAGAGAAATGCTATTGTTAATTGATATTGTTAAATGGTGATTCAGGTGAGAAGTGCTATGTGGTTATGTCCTTTTTGTTAATTGACATTGTTAATTGAATATAGAAGTGCTATGTGGTTGTATGAATATTATATGATAATATTGGAGTTATGAGGGGTGCTGGGGTGTTATATGAAGTGCTATATGTACAAGTGATTCATTTGTATTTCTAAGGTATTTTTTCGGGGTCCAAAATACATTGGAGACTGCTGAAAATTTCCAAGATTTACCCTGTTTATACAATTCCAGAGAATTTTAAATAATGAATTGGATGAATCATCTTTAGTTGATTCAATCTCAAATTTTCATGCAGGACGAGTTTGTTGTTCCTCAATCGTACAAAAATAAATGCCTTAAGAGCATGTCTGAGATGTTCAGGAAGTACAAGACAACATTGAGGATGAGGTACCTTGATCCTCATACAACTCAAGAAGATAGATTGAGCAATTGTCCTCCAATAGTTAGGCCTGAAGATTGGAAAGCGTTTATTGATCATAATTCGAATCCCAAAACTATAGAACAACGGAAAAAAAATGCGGAGGTGAGGAAGAATCTGGACATTTATCATACGAGTGGTAGGCATGGCCATGCGAGATTAGAGGAGAAAATGGTGAGTATATCTATATATAACATAAATTTCAAATTGCTTTGTCTCGTAAAAACTAATGGTGTGGAATTCATGCAAATATAGAAACGCCAAAGAAAGGAGGATGACCCCCCGCTTACTAGGGCTGAAGTGTGGATCCAAGCTCATATAAGAAAGGACGGTTCTGTCCCCCGTAGTGTGTCTTCACATATAGTGAGTTTATTGTCTTATAATTAAGTTCATAGAATAGAAAATAACTTAAAAAGTTTACTTATATGATTTTATAATTTGGCAGGAAAGAGTAAAAGAATTACTTTCTAGCCAAGATGAAGTAAATTCCCATGACATCCTCAACGATCCATTGACTCAGGTATTTGGTGTTGATACGAGGGGTCGTGTTCGGGGTGTTGGGAATGTGTCTAGAACTCAAATTCTAGGGTCTTCTACAACTCTTGAAAAGCTAGCCGTCGAGGAAAGGAAAGTAATTGAGCAGTCGACATCAATTAAAAACTTGGAGTCCCGAGTGGACTATCTAATTGAAGAAATTGGAGGTATAAAGCAGTTGATCATTGAGGTAAATCTCTACCAAAATTCCTATTTATTTTTTTAATTTAAATAGTATAGATTTTTTCTCTGTGTACCAAATAAATAACACGTGTTTGGAAACTTTATTACAGCAACGTGTGGCTTCAAGATCCCAAGCAAGTGCATCGGTTCCACAAAAGATGCCAAAATCAGTTGCAGTTTCCAACATAATAGGGAATGATCAGCCTTCAATGGTATTGCGGCCGTGCAAACTGTTGTCTTGGCGTAAAGAGGTCGTCGCTCATGGCACAGCTTATATCGGGAATGAGCCTCAACAGATTTATTGCAAATCTCTCCCGGAAGATATGTACAAGATTATGATTGATGTCATTGAAAAAGGAGATGTCGAATTGCCTAATCCAGATGGTTATCATTCAACTTTAGGCGAAGTTGGAAACGGATCATTTGTAGCATGGCCTATGAGTTTTACCATGTTCACTGATTAGACTTACAACGCAAATCTTGTTCGATCATTTGTTGTTTGGGTTATGACCATTTGTAACTTTTATTTGAAGTAGTTAAACATTGAATGATATATCTTTTTGATATAAATGTCTCTCTTGTTGATTCATCGAATGTTCTTATAAAATACAGGTTTTCATATATATATTTAGGTTTTACATTTTTAGCCATTTTTAAAAAATACTCTTAAAATTATCAACAGTTATAAACTTTTCCAAATAAAATATGACTGTTCCTAATTTATTATTTTAGAATGGTTTATAATTGTTTCTAAATTTTTTGGAATGGATTCTTTAACAGTTCAGAACTGTTCCTAATTGCAATTTAATGGATTCTTGAACAGTTCAGAAATGTTCCTCATTGCAATTTTTTTGTTGTAGTGATTGTTACTCTGGTCTTACTGATAAAGTTTCTATGTTTGCTGATAGCCTGCTTGGTCGACAAAACTAGTGCTTGTTTTTGTTGAATTCTTCCGTGAAATCATCCATCTTGCAAGAACATTGTGTGTTTCCCCCTTCTCGAGAATGCATTCATGTTATGACTTCCAATATGCATCGTCATGTACGCGAGCTAGCTTTGTCATCTAATACAAGGTGTTGAGCCTTTCCACCTTAGTGAATAATTCGAGCTCAGTGTAGTTTTGGTATCATATTGATGGTCCTCACAGTTAGTGCATTAATATTCATATCATTCTTGGATTATATTGTAGGTATATATCCCTGGGGTATATGCATCTCTCTTGGATTTGTTCTTTCTGCCACTGGTTCTCTCACACATCGACTCTTGAGTGCTGCTGGGCGCTCACGTCTCTGTACACAGTATCTTGCAAGGGCACTCATTTACTTGTCTGTCTGCATATCTTTTCTACTACACACACTTGAGTACATTAATGGCCACTTGTGCTGCCTGCGAAACACTTCGAGTCCCCCTTATGAGATATTTGTGACACCATCCATTTTCATTTCATTGTCTTATTTCTGGTGAAGCCAACTCTGGGGGCTAACCTTATAATTGTATTTCTGTATATTCTGTAAGATTTCCTTCATATAAATGATAAACATGGTCTTCATCCTTTTTCACCAGGGTTTGAAAGCGTTCAGCAGGGGAAGTTGCACCATCCAAGTGGGAAAAGTTGTTTTTCTAATAGACACAAGACAGGCCATTGTCATGGGTGGGTGCCCACTCTCTCTTCTGCAGTGGCTCTTTATTATGCTGCACTAGACTTTTGGTTCAGGCAAGTCATTCTTTTGATGGAAATTTCAATTTTAAATGTTCTCCACTATCCATACTATTATTAAGTGTATAGTAGGGGTGTTCATTGGCTGGGTGGAGCCGGGCTTATAATATCCAGGCCTGGCCTATTTTTTATACCAATGGCCCAACCCCACCCCTAGCCTGACTTGGCCTAGAAGTGCATGGCTTGAGCCTAGCCTGCCTGAAAAGGGTTAAGTTGTCCGGGCAGGTTCTTAGGTTTCTTGTGCATTTATGAAAGGTTTATGTGTTCAAGTCCCCCATTTTAACAAAAAAAATTGTTTTTGCTTAAATTGTGTTTGTCCTCCGAGACCGTTAAGCTCAGCCCGTATATTAAATGGGCCTAGATTTTAGCTACAAGCCTGGCCCGTGTACAAAGTCCCAACGCTTAAGCTGTGCTGCCAAAGTGGGCTGCCCGGTCCATGAGCACCCCTAATTAAGCGCAAGGGGTAATATGGCCAATGTCACTTTTGGACTTTGGAAGACGATGTGGGGTGTGTGTGGATTTACTTTAAAAAGCCTCCCGAGGCCCAACAAATTTCATGAACGGGCCTATCTAGACGGGTTTGGAATTTACTCTGATACCATGTAAGATCCTATATACCAACCCAAAAGCTAGGTGAAAGGTCCAAACAAATATATATATTTATATATATATATGAAGCCTTTCCGAAGGCATTACCTGGGCGATGTGGGATGTGGGGCTTCCCTTTACAAACACAAGCATGTAGCAAAATGTGCACCAGGAAGGCCTTCCATGAAACAGGACAAGTGTGGCATCATGATTAGGTTCCCCTTCTATTTCGCTGTGGCTCCTCATTCTGCTCGACTAGTTTTCAAACAGGCCTACCATTCTTTTGGTGTATTTGCTTTAACGATCTCAGTAGTTAAAGAGAAACTGCAAGGGCAGTATTCTTAATGTCACATATTGAGTTAGCAAAACACATGTTCAACTATAATTTCCAAATGTCTCATAATCTTTGCTGCAATTCTCTGAATCAAACCTCTTTCAGTTGTATCAGGAAATCTCTAACCAAATTCACTTAGATGAATGGGCATACCCACATATAAGGTTATGGCCTTATGGGGGTAGTTAAACCCGTTTGACTTGGGTCCACCTTCAAAACTCACATGAAAATTTTGGGTCCACCTCCAAAACCCACATAAAAATTCTAGGTCTGCCCCAGAAACTCACATAAAAATCCTGGATTTGCCTCTTACAAACCCTAGGTTTCTTAGGTGTTGTGACAGTTAGGGTTTTTACAAAAAGAGTCATGCGAATGGTGGATGTCAAGATAAGTCAAAATTCTTGATAAATGTCAAAATAATCTACTCACCTACAAAATAGGTGTTTGGCTAACTTAGAATGTATCACACAATATGATACTTTCATGTAAAAATGTTAATATTAAATTATTCAAGGATATAGTGTGAAAAATGATCTTTCATATTAAAATCTTCATAACATGGGTTAAAAGTATTTAGCTCAATATCTCCATTGAGTTCATGGGCAACTGCATATCACAGTGGTCCACAATTATTCCAACTTTATTGGTAGTTAATGTGAGATTGCCAATATTTTTATCTCACTGCGATTCCCAAAATATATTGGTCTCACTGTGATCACAAACACCTAGTGGGTGTTATTCTTCTTTCTTTAAGTTGAAAAACGGTTGGGGAAATGTCTAAATTGATCTTCCATTGAGCCATGTCGGCATCAATACCCACAGAAGCAAGGAAAGGCTCTAAGAGCAATAAAATACCGAGAGCTTCTATTGGCACACAAGAAATTCCTTTCTCCACATAGAAAAAAAACAAAAATTTTCCCTAAAGTAACCCTCTTCCTCTCTCCTCCCTACCCCCTCCACCCTCCTTCCTCTCTACCCTGTCAGTCGCCGGCCGGGCCCCTCCTAGTTGTCAGCCGGCAGCCCCTGCTGGCTGGCCTTCTCTTCCTCCCTCCCCCCTTCTATTTTCTCTCCCTCTCCCTCTCCCTCTCCCTCTCTCTCCCTTCTTCTTCTTCTCCCTCACGCCTCCTACCACCGGACACCCTCACTGCCACTGTCGACGTTGACCGCCACCGCCACCACCTGACCCCCCTTCTTCCTCTCCACTTCACTACCGCCCTATCCCCCTCACATTTACCCCTTTCTCTTCCTTCCTCTCCCACTCCCCCTTGCTGTCCCATGTCACTGCGCCATCACTGTCATTGTCGGCGACCACCAACAACACCGCCGCCCACCACCAAGCTCTCCTCCTCTCTCTATTTCCCCCATTTTCTCTCTTTGTTTCTCTGTTTCTTTCTTTTTCTCTCTCTCCCATCTCCTTGCTGCCACGTGAATCAGCCCCCCTACCCATCTCATTCTCTCTGTTTCTCTCTTTGTTCTTTCTTTCTTTCTTCTTTTTTTCTTTCCCCCTCCTTCTCCATGGGAGGGATGACTGGGCAGGGGAGAGGGAACCGGTGGGAGGGAGAGAAAGAGGAAGGGAGAGAGTGGGAGAGAAAATAGGGGGGAGGAAGGGAGGAAGAGAGGGGCTGCCAACCCGGCCTGCTGGCCGGGCCCCCCTCCCAGCCGGGGGGGGGGGGTAGTTTAGGAATTTTTTATTTTTGTGTGTATGTGAGGAGTTTTTTTTTTTTTTTGGTGTGCCAGTAGAACGTCCTTAAAATACCATTTTAAGAAACGGCGCTTACCTTTTAATGCCTTTTTAAGAGACATCTCTTGCCATTTCACACATATATAAAAGGTAGCTTTTCTTCTCTCTTTCTCACCATCTCTTCTACCCTAGGAACGCCTCTCTCTAGAAGGTCCCTCTCTCCTCATGTCGGCCTCCAACAACACCACCTCTTTCTTTCTTTGCTTTGGCCTTGGCCTCGGACTCGGTCTTGGCTCAATGTTATTCAACAAGGTATGCCTTTTTATTCCCATGGTGGGTTTTTTTTTTTTTTTTTTTTTTTCGGTTCATTTAGATGTTCCTCAGATCGGTTATTTTTTACTAATGAAGTTATTTTCTGTGATTTTATATTCTATTTTTTTCCCTAAATGGCAAATGCTATATTAATACGTAGCAACTTAGGTTACGTTTTGATAATGTTGCTCCATCTCTTCAGTAGTCTTCTTTTTGTTTAGATTTCTTTGGTTCGGAGTGTGAATGAAGGAAAAAAATCATTTTAGGCGGGTCATAAATAAAATTGTAACATATGTACTATGAATGTACCAAATAACAATGGTTTATCATATTAGAAGATTCTATGTTTCTCCTTGAAGTGTGTCAAATGATGCTGAACTTGGAATAACAGTAAGTATGATGCAGTTCTCTGCTTCAAGTGATGCTGAGGAATGCCTTGAGCTCAGGGCCAAAAGCTCTTGGGCTGGGCTGGCGGGAGATACCCTGAGTGATCAAAAAATGAAAAGAAAGAAAAAGAAATGGAAAAAAAGTGATGCTGAGGAATAATTGAGCAGAAAGGAAGAAATAATGTATTCCTCACAATTGATTTTTCATTCCTGCACTTCACCGAACAATAGAGTGAATAACTAAGGATCCATCTAAAAAAAAATATTCATCCATTTGGTTACATTGGAATGCCTTTTGTTTAATTGCTAAGACCTTTACAGAAGAGCAGCTTGGCAAACAAATGCTTGAGATCTCTCTGAAACCTATATCAATTAAAAATCCCAAAAGAAGATGGCCCCCTAATAGAGGAAGCAACACAATAAAAAAGAACACCTATATAGATATGGACTCTGGAAAGAGAAAATATAATGCCCAAAGATGAGAGGAGCAGTTTTAGTTTCTATTCTTTGTTGTTATAAAAATATTTTCACTGATTTCTTGTCTCTATTTGATTGGTCCAATCATATTTGGTTCATGCCCAAGCAGATAAATTTTATCACACTAGCTATTTTTAATATGCCATTTTAGGTTTTGTTGATTTTTTTATTTCACTTTTATAGGTTTTGTAGGATTTATCCAATCCACTAGAATTTGATTTCTTTCAAAAAAAAATTTTTTTAAATTTTCTCATTGGTCAATTTGTTATTTTTTTATACAAACAAAACCCATAAAATGAGAGCTTCATGTTTTAGAAACAATGAATGAAAATAACAAACAATATCCAATATCTAACTACAACATATGAGTTGTATTATACCCACCTTGGATTTTGATTTCTAAGTAAAAGAATTCTTGAGTAGTTTAGGAGGAAAAAATCTCATTTTTATTGGGTATTAATTGAATGATTTCTGTCCCTTTTTATTAGTTGTTGATTAATTCACGTATTAACATTAATTAAATATTTTATTTGTATGATGTTTAACCTTGTCCCTTCCCTGGGGCTTTCATGCTAGTCATGATTATTAATACCTGGTACCATTTGACCTGTAGTCACAATTAGTAGAGTTTGATAGGCCCTACCATGATCATTATTTTGAATATTCGATGGCACAATGAATTTTTTCATCATCAAATGGCTCTCATTATGATCAACATCAATGGATGGGTCTCATCGAAATTTATCATCAATATATGGGTACCATTTTTTTTAATATTAGATAATTCTTATTTTAATAATCATCATTAGATGACTCCAATTCTAACTCCCTCTCCTTTTTTTGCTTGAAATATTTATAAATAAATATAAATATTATTGCATCAATTGGAGTTTTTGGAAAGCTCATGGGACAAAAGATGAAGGCATGTCAGAAATCCTCAAAAGGCCCAATTCCTTGTAAAAAATGCATTTTAACCAAACATGCCATTGAAAATGGCAACTTACCTCATTAGTAAGTGACGGTAGTTCTCATCTGGTTTTTCAGGGTTTGAACCGTGGATACACCACCTTTTTCCATTTGTGTGGGCCTTCTTTCCACTTGTGCGAGCTGTCTTCCCGTATGCATGCGTGCTCTCTCTTCCCTTGGTTGGGTTATTAAAAAAAAAGAAAAAGAAGGCCCTTGCTACGAGCGTGTTTGGTAGTGTTTTACTCGGATTTAGGGTGGGTATATATTTAATTATTTATATTAAGAGCCAAGTTGGGTTTATGCTTATGGTCCCACCTTGCCTTTATTATGACGACTTTAGGGAGACTGTTTTCCTATGGGCATACTATATAAAGGTCACATCCCGTTCAACTTGTGGGACCCATTTAAGATGTAAGTTTATTAATGGGAGGAGGGCATCTGAAAAGGTCTCATCATGTACAAGCGGGATCAGGAAAATAAATCCCACCAAATCATCCTAGATTCCTAGCCCTTGATTTATCAACCTCAAAGTTTATGACGTATTATCAACAAATTTTGAGTGAAGGTTGTGTGAGTATAGAATCAGGCCTAATGCTTAGATCAATAGATGAATAGAGTACCAAAGGGGGCAGCATTGATGAAAGTGGACCCATTTCTAGTGGGAGAACATTTTCCCTACTTTTGATATTTTATAATACACTCAATGGATAGAAAAACTTCAGGGTTACAAATTCACAAATCCTTTTACATACCACATTTGTATACATTTTAAAATAAAATTTCTTTCCTAGCATTAAAACTCCACTTGACCTACAAATTCTAAAACTCTCATAAGAGAGTAGGACTGGTTTTGGGTTTGAGTCCACTCCAACTTCCAACCCATACCAAATTCGACCCCCTCCCATCCTTAATGAGTAAAAAAAAAAAAAATGTCCTAATCAATCAAGATTTATTTAGAATCCATCAATCCAAGCAAATTGGGTGTCCTAAGTTTTATTTAATCCCTCAATGTTCAAAGGTGGGCCTCAAATACAAAAAATAATAACAACAATTAATAAGTGATAATTGATGGGCTCACTTGGCCTAGGAATACGTTTGCACCTGACGGTTGTAGGTTCGAAACTGCACTACCACACTGGAGCTATAGGGGAGTTTACCTAACTTTCCTCTGGGCCCGGAGGGATAAGTCCAGCCCAAAGGGTTGAGAACCCTCCATAGCCAAAGGGATAAGTCCATCCGAGTGGGTCCCGGCTAGGGATGTAAATGGGTCTCCGATTCTCCTATTACCTGAAGGTTCCGACCCATTAAAAATTGGGTCTGGGTCCTCATTTAAGCCCAAATGGGTCCTGGTCCGGTTTCACCTTGGTTCGGACGCGTGGACCCGAGACTCGATATATTACCTCAATTTTCAAAAATATCTCCTAAAAATCATATTTTCTTAATATCATTCTCTATCTAGACTCGGACCGGACAACAAACAACTCGTTTACAACCTAGTCCAGGCCCAAGAAAAGGCGGTCGAGTAAAACTTCAAAACTAAAACCCCCACTCGCCCTTTCTTCTTCTTCCGCCTCCCCCTTCCCTCCCCCCCTTCTTTTCATCATCCATTCAACAGGAGCCGTCCGATCCTCATTCATCAAGCGGTCGATTCATCATCATCTCAATCAAGAACAGAAAAGAGAAAAGACTCTCTATATATACATTCGAAGAAGATCGAGGTAAGAAATAGTCATGGATTCTTCTTCTTCTTCTTCTTCTTCTCCCCCCAAGATTTCTTTTTTCTGCGTTTTCATCGAATGATTCCATCCTTATGAATGATTCTTTCCGAACAATCTGCCGACTCTGCTTTCTCTTTTCCCATGTTTTGATTTCATGATTTTTCGTGGATTCTATCCAATTTACTTCACTAGTGTTTCAATTTGCTTATGATTTTAGGGTTTACGCATTCATGTATCCATGATTCGAGTTTCTGAAAGAAATAGCAAGAATCATATGTAAAAGTTTAATAGTATTTGAGTTTGAGGATTTCTTTCAATCTACACATAAAATTACACAGTTCTTGGAATCATATTCTTTCTCCCCCACCAACCCTAAAAAAAAAAAGCGTTTGTTTAACCTATTTTGGATCAAGGAATTTGAATTTGACACGCGGATTTTGACTTAACAATCGCAAATTTCTGACCTAACGTTTTGTGGGGGGTTGTTGGGATTGATACATTAACTGAACCTAATGGTTTCAGTCAATTTCGACGTAAATGAACTGAATTTGATTACTATACAAAGAGCCAAAAATAGGGATAAGGGTATCCTATCTATGATGTAAAATTTTATATTTTGAGATGAATGTATGGTAAAAATTGGAAAGATGGAATTAGAGATGAGCATATTGGACAACAATTAGGGTAGCGTCAATAGATAAATAGATGATAAATTATGATAGATTCGTTTGAGATGGTTTGGACATATGTAATGTGGGCAATGCCAGTAAGGAAAAGTTTATGATGACAAGATCGGTACATGGATGGAAGTAATAAAGATAGATTTGAAAAAGTACAACTTACGTCAGGATTTGGCACAAGATAGATTGGAATGGTGGAATAAAATTCATGTAGCTGGGACAAGTCTTTGATGACGGACTTTTCTTCCTTACATTTTTTTTTTAATTAATTTGAGCATTATAGGAAGTTCTTTTATGTTTAAGAGTAAGAAAACTAGTAGAACTTTATTACAAAGCGTAGGACACACGAAATTTGTCAACTCAAGAGTTAAAAATCGGATTTGGGGAGCAACTTGGTCACCCTCAAGCCAATTTGGTTGGATCAAGTTGCACTCTAGACCCAATAAAATTTGTAAGATGTGAAAAAATAGCAAATAAAATAAACATAGAAAAATATAGGTATATGAATTTCAAATTTTGAGATTCATTCTATTTGAAAGTTGTTACAGGTACCTATATTTATATTTTGTTTGCTTGGATGAATGGTGCCACCAATCTTCAAAAGCTTCATTTTGTAAACTACAAGTGTTGGCAGCAAGTGGACTCGGACTCGATCAATTTGAACCATATGTAGGCAACAAGCATAGGTGCAGATTGAGTACCATTAGTTTCACTGTATCTTTCTGACATAGGCACACTAGACATATGTATGTTTCCACATGTGGCTCAATAGTGTCAGAAAATCTTAAACATCTATGACACTGTTTGGATGTAGGCAAAGTAGGGTGGGGAAACTATTTGACCTAGAGAAATTGTTTTGCTCTTGTTTGGTTGCATCTTGGCATGGAAAAATTACGGACGGCATGGTGGGGTCATTGCTTTGCCCTTAGAACCACCTTTATTTTGCTTTAATGGGGGTGAAATGACAAGTGTGGTTTCTCCACCGAGAGGCGAACCCTCACTTTTGACTCTTTATTCAACAGTTGCAGACTATACAATGAAAAAACAAACCCATGCTGTTGTCTGTGTGATGCTAACAGTGGGTTACATTTGATTTAAGCTGCAGTTTGCCACCTTTGTTTGATCCAACTCACTCTTTTCATATGCCTCAAGTTTAGGCAATGGCCCCAAATTTGATTCCAACAAGCTGATCTTGTGTGACAACTGAGAGAATGAAATGATCCCTAAAATCGTAACTGCTCACTTAACACTTTGTAAACTATAAATATATATTTATTTTCATTTTAAATGGTGTAAACTGTAAATACATTGAAGGATTGTTAGGAGTGGTACTCTGTTTTAAATGCCTCGCTGAGTCCTACTTGATATGACGGGCCCCACCTTTAGATGACCAATCCACATGAATATCTAGATTGGAGAATCCTAACCCCTTATGTGTTGGCCAGAAAATGGATGTTTAAGAAAGAGAAGAAGTCTGCAACAGCGGGTCATTCATTTGAGAGAAGAGAAGGGTGAAGATTGGATACATAGGATCTTATAACCTGGTTTGGGAGATTTCTGCACATGGGCCTTCCATAGTGGGGCTAGTTATAAATTTATAGCGGACCTTGAATAGTTGAACTGTGGTCCCCGCTCTAAATAGTAGAAATCATAGGAACTATTCATCTTGCAATTTGAGCTAACTAACCATTTTCAGACCACCGATTGAATAGTCTTATAAATGATAATGTTATTTTTTTTTGCATCATGACCTATCCATGATGTGACTCACCAAGTAGAATTTCCTGTCTTCAGTTGCTTCAGCATTGATTACGACCCCTTAAGTTCATCATTGGAAAAGTAGGAATTTACTTTCAAAATGCAAATGAAGAAGCAGACAGATTAACAAATTCAGGAGTATTTTCTTCAAAGTGGTGTTTGATTCTTTTGATATTCTGTTGTTCTTATTTTGGTTGCTCTCTTGACTGATATCACTTACCTTTTTATTATTATTTTTATCTCCTCTCTCTTTAAAAGAAATTTCATTACTATTTTTTTTTATAACAAATTTCATTACTATGATTTAAAAAAATGTAAGAAAGAAAGAAAGAAAAGAAGAATGGGAGCTAATTCAAGTGCTAACTATCGATGGTTGCTTACTTGGGAAGAATCTAAATTATCTTGATCTTTGATTGTGTTTTGTTTGGAAAAGTGAACTTATCATGGGACCATCTCTTCTCAACTGGACATTTGGTTTGTCATGGAGAAGTGTAGACTGAAAATTAAGTTCAAGGCATTGGCAGCAAAAAACCTATCAGATAATCCACACAGAGATAGCACTAGTCCACTGCTTCAGGTTGCTAAGGTAACAGAAACAAATTCATCTTCTGAGGAGGATTTTCTTACTGGGGTGAGTGGAGCCATGAAACGAAAGCGTGGTTCAAGAGCAGCAGATAAGAAAGGGAAAAAGAAAGAACCAACGGCTCCTGTAAATGATCTGGGTCAAAACCGAGTTACCTTAAACACTGAAGATAATTCAGGTTTAGACGACTTTGATGACGGTGAGCTGAATTCTGCAATGGATAGTGATGCTCTCTCCCATGGGCCTGATTTACCAAGCAAAGTATCAGATACAAATGCTGGTGGGTTGAATGTTAGGCCAGTGGGGCGTGTTAAAGTGAAGCTCAGGACCTCAAAGACACTTGAACCTCATTATGCACACTCGAATACACAAACACAAAGCGATACAGATAAGAGCAATCCACAGACTGTGTCGGAGAAACATATTGAATTTGTGGAAAAGATGGAGGATAGTGCCAATTCATTGCCTGCAAAACAAGTTTATGTTTCTGAGAAATTTTCAAGGAAAGCTGGCACCATAAAAATCAAATCTTCAAAGGGGTTAGGCTCTTCAAGTGCCATCATTGTAGACCGGCATATCAATAGACCCAATAGTCCTGTACAGATATTGGCTGATAGGAACATTGCCCTCTTAGACAAAGAAAAGGCAGCGGATTCATCTACATCGAAGGAATTGCACAGGGGGGAGTCTTGGTTACCTGATCAGGATCGCCAATACAATGAGAATGAGCTGAGCACTGCCCTGGAAGTAAGTTTTCTATCTTCAGTGTTCAGTTTGTCAATTTTACATTTCTGCATATTTGAGTGCTGCTTAGGGCGCCTTTAATTTATCTTCCTGTGTATTGTTTAGGTGATTAAGAAAATCATGAAAATGGATGCAGCTGAGCCTTTCAATGCTCCAGTAAATCCTGTCGCTCTCGGAATACCTGTAAGTACGCTATTTAATTTTCCATTCGAAAAAAAGAAAGAAAAAAAAAGTATGCCACGCTATTTAATTTCCCATTCAAGAAAAAAAAAAAAACTCTAAAAAATGTATGCTATGTAATTTGAATGCTACACAATAGTATCTTCTGCTCATTTAAAAGTTGAGGTTGTGCTGAACCCTACCCCGCAAAGGCTTACCCATATCAATGCTATGTCACATCCGACATGTTGCAAGGGACAGAAGATTTGGAATCATAGATTGTAACTGTAGGTATTCCTGTTCATTATTGATTCTAGGAGTTCATAGAGCTTGTGTCCTTTAAAAAAAAAGCTTATGTTGTTATAAAAAAAAAAAAGCTTTTGTTGTCTATGGCCCAGTGATGGTAATAGTCAACTTGTTATTAATTCTCTTTTTTTAATTAATTTATTTGATTTTTTTCTCTTTTACAGCAGTTGTTTTCCTTTTTATGCTTACATATTGGAGGAAATAATTTACTGCAAGGACTCAACTGTTTGAAATAAAAACACCATCCCATGAGCGAGATTAAATGCAGTACATTGCTGCTATTTTTCTTTCTCCTGCTTTATATAGATTTGTAATGGACTAATATGGAAATTTCTGGCGTCAGGATTATTTCGATATTATAGAGACTCCTATGGATTTTGGTACAATATGCAGTGATCTTGAGCATGGTGGTAAGTACATGAAGTCAGAGGAGGTGTTCAGAGATGTTCAGTTTATCTGGGAGAACTGCTATAGGTACAACAATAAGGGTGATTATATTCTAAATCTCATGAATCGTGTGAAAAAGAATTTTATGAAGTACTGGATGGCAGCTGGATTGCACTGTGACCTATCAAAGAGGAACAGTGGTGAGTGTTTTCTCCTTTTTGGATAGTGGTAGAAATATCATTTCTTATTTGTTTACTCTCTAATTTGTATGATGGTAGTAAAGATGATTCTGTAATTCCAATCTCTAATTAATTTTCTTTCAAGATTGGTACATGGTATGTTAGTGATCATGTAAACTGTGAAAGTTACCTTGCTAGCAAGTACTGCCAGAAGTATTCAAGTGAAACATACATAATGAAATTTGGGTTTTTTGTCTATGTTTTAGGGCAAATGGTTTCTGCTATGATATTGGTTGCATTTTAGCTTTTGTATTTTGGTCTGGGATTATACATGTATCTGGTTATTTCATGCAACCTAAACCAGACCAAGGAAGAACTACATGCAGATTATAATAGGAAGGGCTCTTTTGGTCACGTTTTTGGAAGGTAAGTGAAATCTTATGACCAACCAAGTGGGCTCTAAAGCCAATTATGGGCAACAAGAAGCCAAAAGGCTGAGACCATTATCAATTTCAACACAAAGCAAGGACAGAAACAAGTGAATCAGAACCTCCAAAGCCAAATAAGTGAAGATTAGGAGCAAGTATCTGCCAAAAGGCAACAAAAGACAACAGGAAGGCAACAAAAGACAACAGGAACAATCTCAAAGGAGCTGGAGACTGAAGGCTACAGGAGAGCCTTAGTTGGGCACCACGGGCTTCAAAAGAAGCTATCCTAGTATTGGAAAAGTCTAGCTGATCATTTTGGGACTCAGAGGGCGTATTTGGTCTTAGTTATGCTAATATTTGAGGGTTTGGTGTGTTCTAATTTCTTTTTTGACATTTTTAAATAGGAAGGGCTCTTTTGGTCACTTTTTTGGAAGGTAAGTGAAATCTTATGACCAACCAAGTGGGCTCTAAAGCCAATTATGGGCAACAAGAAGCCAAAAGGCTGAGACCATTATCAATTTCAACACAAAGCAAGGACAGAAACAAGTGAATCAGAACCTCCAAAACCAATTAAGTGAAGATTAGGAGCAAGTATCTGCCAAAAGGCAACAAAAGACAACAGGAACAATCTCAAAGGAGCTGGAGACTGAAGGCTACTGGAGAGCCTTAGTTGGGCACCACGGGCTTCAAAAGAAGCTATCCTAGTATTGGAAAAGTCTAGCTGATCATTTTGGGACTCAGAGGGCGTATTTGGTATTAGTAATGCTAATATTTGAGGGTTTGGTGTGTTCTAATTTCTTTTTTGACATTTTTAAATAGGAAGGGCTCTTTTGGTCACTTTTTTGGAAGGTAAGTGAAATCTTATGACCAACCAAGTGGGCTCTAAGGCCAATTATGGGCAACAAGAAGCCAAAAGGCTGAGACCATTATCAATTTCAACACAAAGCAAGGACAGAAACAAGTGAATCAGAACCTCCAAAGCCAAATAAGTGAAGATTAGGAGCAAGTATCTGCCAAAAGGCAACAAAAGACAACAGGAACAATCTCAAAGGAGCTGGAGACTGAAGGCTAGTGGAGAGCCTTAGTTGGGCACCACGGGCTTCAAAAGAAGCTATCCTAGTATTGGAGAAGTCTAGCTGATCATTTTGGGACTCAGAGGGCGTATTTGGTATTAGTTATGCTAATATTTGAGGGTTTGGTGTGTTCTAATTTCTTTTTTGACATTTTTAAAACCAGCTTCCCTTCTTTGATGGAGTCCATTGAGAATATTGGGGAGTAGAAGAAGAGAGTGGAGAGTTGTTTAGACTTTAGATCTAGAAGTTTGTAGAAGCAAATTCATACGGTAAAATAAATGTAACAGATGCTCCAACCATCAGGGATGGCTCTAAAGCTTTCATTCAATTTTCTTGAATATCAAAATGTGCCGTCCGACTCTCCCTTTCTGCATGCAATATTTAAGCTCTATCATTTTCAAGACAAATTTTTTATAAGAAGATTTAGAGTGTTCTTGGAAAATTTATAGCAATGCATGTACAAATCCACTGTGTAAAGCTTGTGTGTACACATTTACTCATAGAGAGCACCATGACCAGGAACCAGCCAGTCCATCTCGTCATGGTGCGCATCCATGTGAGTATGCATGAAAGGATCTTCTTCATGCCCCTATGTGTTTCCCTCTTTTTGGTTCGCAATCCTATTCCAAACCCTTTGACTTGTGTGGGACTCAAACTTTGTATTGCTTTGTATTGAACTAATGTGGGGCTAAAAGAGCTCCTACGATTAAAAGCAAAGTGGAACTAAAAGAATTTTTTTCAAAATGTTTCAAAATCCAATAAAAAGTCAATGCTCACATCACTACTTGGTCAGATTAGGGATGTTTGCTTCATTGGGGAAGCAAACTATCAAGGGGGATGCACATTGCGACATTATTTTGAATTTGAGGTGGGTAATTGGAGTAGAATAAATTTTTTTTTTCGCTAGAATTGGAATTTTATATTAAACGAGACTTGAAACCAAGGGACAACCTGGAGTTACAAAAGATCCCAACCATTGGGTCCAACATAGAGAAAACATTAAGACAAAGGAAAGAGGGGTTCATTGTTCTTGATGCTGCTCCAAAATGTGGTCTTCCTGAAGATGATGTGCATTACTCCTTCTCTGCATATCCAGCACATAAATCTCCATAGAGTAAGTAGTCCATATGTGGATTGGTAAGGAAGAAGTGAAAGCCATTTCCAACGATGGTCCCAGCTTAGCAAGGCTGATCTTCGGATAAGGGTCGCCTTCCACCCAGGCAACTTATCCAGGGTTATCTAAATTTTCCTCCAAATCGTCATAAGATTCCATGGGTACCCTTTATTCGAATTTAAAGAGTTCCAGATAATGAATGAGTCCCCGTCGATTAGGACTTTCGTGATGCCCCTGTCAACACACATTTGGATGCCCTTGAGAAGAGCTTGGAGTTCAGCCTCTAGGGGTGATCGAGCCATAGTGGCAGAAGCGAAAGCTTGGATGAGGATACCCTGATGGTTCCGGATAATCCCCCCAATTCCGGCAGTGCCATTGGCATGGTTAAAGGATCCGTCAATGTTAAGTTTATGGAAAGTATGAGGAGGAGGTGTCCACTGTTCCGGGGGTAATTGTTTGGAGTGCTTGTCCTGAAGAAACATGTGAGTCATGTTCCATTCATACATGAGTAGAATAAATTTTGAAAGGGCATTTAGATTGGTGCCAACTTTCTTCTTCCCTGCTATCCATGAGACCATAACCCTTTAATATCTTTGCTTTGGAAGGATGCCACTTGGAGGTGGGGAGGAGGGAGAATGGGAGGGTAATGTGAACTTGTAAGCAAGGAAATCGTGTGGGGAACTGTTCTAAGGAGTTCTCCATTCTCTCTTTGAAGATTTTGTGAGCCACCTCGTGAGGGAGGGAGGAATTGTTTTTAGAGGAAGTTTTTTGACTTTGAAATATCCATCCTCTCTTTGGGTTTTGTGAACCACCTCGGTGATGTGTACATGCATCAAAATGGTGAAATCCAAGAACGTAGAGATGATCCCTAAGTGGGGATTTTACCGCTAGATCTCTTTTTAAGATTCTACAGAGTCTCCACCGCATGTAAGATTTTGGAATCCTGAAATTCCTTCAATAACAGAAGATTTTTGTAGAACAGCTACGTCCTCAAACAAGATCCTAAATTTTGGACCACCTAAAAGATGGGGAGTTCAAGTTCCCAAGCTTTTCTTTCATGCATGGGAAAGATGAGGAAATGTAGATCACTTGCTAATTGATTAAAAGTGCTTCTTCTATTTGGGCCCACTTTTGGAGCCTCTCGGAATGGGCTTGGATGAATGCATAAACCACTGGGCCAAGTTCTGTGCACTGATTGTAGGGGCCTTTTTACACAGGAGGGAGGATTTTTTATTCTGAAAACTCATAAATCTTGTAATAATTTGTAGATATGGATGGAGAAAGGGGGATTATCGATGGAGCCAGGCAGCCTTTATAGAAGGTTATTGATGCCATATGTAGATGTTACATTTTGAGTAGAAAGCATAAAATGTTCAAAAAATGCAAAGTTAATGAGACTTCTAGTCAACTGAGTTATTTGATTGGTGGATAGCATTTCTCCTGGGAATCTCCTGGGACTGACAGTTCATCTTGCAGCTCATGGCTTTTCTTCTTTCCTTGTGCTCTGAGGCTTGTAGCGTTTGTACTGCTCTTCTTTATAAAATCTTTGTTATCAATGGAGACGAGATAGAAAAGAAGTCATCTTTTATCACCCCACTAATCCTCCACTGACTTATTGGTAACACCCTCATTAAACCATCAATCACGGGCCTTTTCTTTTTCCTTTTCTGAAAAGGAAAATAAATTAATTGATAGGTTGAAATTCAAGAAAATATTATTATATATGGAAATTTGAGAAAATATTTGTTTTTTACTTAACGCTCTCATTAAATCACATCCATTTACTGTGTAGTTTCATATATACTGGCAGACTCCTACTGCAATGTCCTTATTTGTACCACCAACCTTTTACTTGTCTGCTGTGTCTGTAGCCTCTGGATTTTAAAAGGACATTGTAAATGAATTTTCTCGTCATATTTGAAAGTAAGATGCAAATCTTGGTTGCAGATGTTTCTTTAGATCAAGATTCTGGTATACTGGAGGGTTCGCCTCAAGAAGATGAGCAGGGACCAAATAGAGCTCTTCAAGAAGCAAGTGGAAGCATAAATGGTATGGACCATGAAGTGACTCAATCATCTATAATAAAATTGTACTTATTCAAGTTCAGCATCTTTATTGTCAATGGTTGCACTGGTGCTTTTATCCTAGGAATGTTGTAACCCTTCTGCTTATAGGTCAGATTTGTTAATTGCTTAGTCAAAGTTGTTTTGTTTACAGGCTTGTAAGACAGTCAAAGGAAGCCATGGATTTAAATTAAAAACTAAAAAGAAAAAGCATGAAAGTATAAAAATCTTACAAGAAAATGCATAGCAATATAGGGAGATCTGATTGCTACTCAATGAAAAAGCTGCATTTCCTGTAAAACTTCTGACTCTGGTCTTGCTGATAAACTTTCTATATTTTCTGATAGCCTGCCTAGTCAACAAAGCTAGTGCTTGTTTTTGTTGAATTCATCCACGAAATCATCCATCTTGCGATAACAATTTTTTTTCTTCTTGAGAATGAATTCATCTTATGACTTACAATGTGCATCATCATGTACGCAAGCTTGCCTTGTCATCTAGAACAAGGTGTTGTGCCTTTCCACCCTAGTGAATAATTCAAACTCTGTAATTATTTTGGCTTCATATTGATGGTTGTCACAGTGAGTGCATTAATATTCAAATAATTCGTTATATTGTAGGCATATCCCTGGGTATCTCTTGGATTCGTTCTGACATTGACTCTTGAGTGCTTGTGAGCGCACACGTCTCTGTAGTCTGTACAAAGTGTCATGCAAGTGCACTCATATACATGTCTGCATACATTTTCTAATACACTCAAATTTAGTAATGGCCACTTGTGCTGCCCAGTGAAACACTGTTGGTCCAGTTCATGAATATTCATGAGAGCCATCCATTTTCATTATCTTATTTCTGGTGAAGCCACCTTTGTGCGGCCCAACCTTGTGATTTTGTATGTATATTCTGTAAGATCACATAAATAATAAAAATGGTCTTCATCCTTTTTCACCAGGGTTTGAAAGCATTCAGGCAGAGGATGTTGCACCATCCAAGCGGGAAAAGGTGTATCGAGAAGGCTATTCTAAAAAACACAAGTCACGCCGCCGTCATGGGTGGGTACCCACTCTCTTTTGTAGTGGCACTTTATTCTGCTGCGCTAGTTTTGTTCAGGCAAACCATTCTTTTGATGCATTTATCAATTTTAAATGTTCTCTACAATCCATACTACTTTTCGAATCAAATTTTTTTTTTTAATGTTATTTCCAACATAGTTTTTACGATTATAGAGCTGTACATTATGATGTTCCACCATTCAACTAGGAAAATGTGTCAGGAAAGCCTTCCATGAAACAAGACATTGATCCGAAGAGTGAGGAGAGCTGAGAGGGCAGTTTCGGTATGGTTTGGAGAAATCCTTCTCATCAGATCCATTGCAGACTCTCTTTCTCTCTCTCTCTCTATATATATATATATATATATATTTCTATCTATCTATCTATCTATCTATCTATCTCTGGATGTGGAGAGAAGCTGCTGCGGAGGAGAGAAAAAGGTGCGTAGGTTAGGAATTAGGATAGAAGGGGTGGGAAGAAGAGCGGTTTACGGAGGGAAAGGCGTTTGATCTGAGTTTCCCTTGCTAGAAGCCGGGGAACCCATTTTATACTCCGCAAATTTTCTTTTTTCTTTTCTTTATTTATTTTTATTAAATTAGCTCTAAAATTTTTTCTTTTCTGTCGTTGGCTTTTGTTTATCATGATTTGGTTCCCCTTCTCTTTTGCTCTGGCTCCTTATTCTGCTCGACTAGTTTTCATACAGGCCCACTATTCTTTTGATGCATTTATTTTAATGATCTCAGTAGCTAAAGAGAAACTACAAGGGCATTAATCTTAATGTCACATATTGAGTTAGCAAAACAGTTCCTATGATCAAGAGTTGTACATTTAGATACTCTCTTAGTTACCTACTAGTAAAACTTGGTAAAATTAAGAGGGACATTCTCACATTCAGGAGAATACGTTGACTGTCTTATGACTAGATCTGTGTAGTGAGTAGTGACTAGTGACAATTCATACCAACCTTGTTTCACAATTCAGCAAAACAGTTCCTACAATTAAGAGTTGTATATTTAAATATTCTCTTCTTTACCTATTAATATGCCTTTGTAAAATTTAAAAGAGGGAAACTCCCATATTTGGAAGAATAAGGTGACTTTCTTATGACTAGATCTGTTAGTGACCAGTGACAATCCATACCAACTTTGTTTCACAATTCTTTCTGATTCTTTGGAAGTTTTTTTCAAGAATGACTCAGATGGAAAATTCACAAAGGTCCTACTTCTGAATTTCGATACACCACTGTGTTCCATTTTGTTCATCAGTTTACCAACTTCATACCTATTTTTTCGCTTAATATAAAGTAATTGATGGATTTATTCTTTTCCGTTAATCTTACCTATGTAACTGTACAATAGGAACTTTCTTTATCATTGATTTGTTGAAGCGGTAGAGTTGAATTCTTCTGCTACTAAACCTTGTCCTCCACATGCAGAATTGACCTCCACAAAAGTGACTGTTTATGCGCAGTCTGTGTTGTAAGGCGTCGCAAACGAGAACGTGAAGGAAATGCTAAAATGGTTAAGAAACAGGGAAGAAAAAATGGTGGAAATCCGATTCAACAGTTCAAGCAAGAGGTTGATACCACAACTTTCCAAATGCCAAGTATCTTTTTAATTTTTAATACTTATTTGATGATGTTTAGATTTCTGTTAGTTTTTTTTTTAATATATATTTATATATATAAATAAAAGAAAATTTGGATATTGGTTACATTGTTAGATAAAATGAAAACGATCATCTTACTGAATTTAAAGATGGGTCTGGTGCTGCGGTTATCTTCAATAGTCTTTTGGTGTATTTGATGTGCCCCAAATCATTATCTGGGAATGTTGAAAAGCAAAATCTGCATCATGTAGGCTTCCAATTCCCTATCTGCTTAGAACCGTATTGAATATGTTTCTGATCTTAATAGAAATGAGCTTACTCTCTTTTGGTGCTGGCAATAAATTCCACCTACCTGCACTTTTCTAGACACTAAAAATATACCTTCATAAGTGTGCTCAATATGAATATCTTTTTTTTTTTTTCATAAAAGGTTCATCTTTATACTTATTTTTTGCCTTTTTGCATTTTCATGACAGGAAAACCCCCTTTTAGATAATTTTTGCAACGAGGATGCATCATCAAATTTAGATGTCTCCCCTGAACCTAATGCAGATGATGAGATGGAAGATCAAGGGGATGAAGTGAAGTTGGAGAGTCCAGAGCAACAGGATAGCCTCCAAATGGTGCAGGAGATGGAACAAAATGGATCTGAGCTTCAAAATATAGTCGATGGCGAACCTTACAAGAGGGTTCGTCCTGATTATGGAAATGTGAATGATTCAAGCGAACAATCTCGAGGACAAGAAGGGGAGTCATCAGGTTTTGCAGTTCAAACGGATGACCTGAATGAAGATTGGCCAGTCCAGCAGAACCAAGAAGAAACAGTTGGCCGTGATGCTGATATGGAGCAGAAGCAGCAAGCGGTGAGATTGGTTTTTTGACCTTTCCGATGTTTATCCTTCTGCATTTTTTATCATGTTGCAGTTAGTTTGTCTTATTAATTTGATCTTGGCACACTGCCCCACCAAGAGTTGGGACTGCGTCTACAATAAGATTTTTGCTGCAAAGTCCACCGAACAATGTAATGTATGTAATTCTGTTAGGACTTGGGCCAGAAGCTGACATCTCCTTTACGAGATTTAATGCTTCCCGAACATTGTCTTCACCAAGAAAACCGAACAAAAGAGTGTTGTACGTAATATTATTTGGTATCAATCCCTTATGACGCATCTCTTCGAAGAGCCTCATGGCTTCATTCATTATCATTCTTCTACAATACCAATTAATCAAGACATTGTAGCACCACATCATGCTCAATGCCATCAGCCACCATAGACTTAAAAGACTTCCATTGCAACGTCCATTTTCCCTTGGAGACGATAACCATCCATCAATATATTATAAGGAAATGCGTCAATTTTCTCAACTTTTAGGATGATCAGGTCAAATATTTTGCATGCTTGCTCCATCATCCCTACTTTACAAAATGTATCGAACATTATGTTAGGATGTAACGGCATTTGGAAATATACCCCTACTTACCATGTAATTGAATAATTTTAACGCTTCTTCCCACTCATCCATATTGCAAAATCCCTGAATTATTACTATGTTAGAATGTAACTGCATTTGGAAATATATCCCTACTTACCGTGTAATTGAATAATTTTAAGACTTTTTGCCACTCATCCATATTGCAAAATCCCTGAATTAAAGAGTAACTGTGTTGTCACTTAGAAGGGATATGAACCTAACACAGTTACAGAAAGTACCCTCATCGATGGGCTTTGCAAGACCGAACATTTGAGAGATGCACTTCAGTTGTTTAGGAACATGGAGAGCAGAAAGTGTATGACTGATGCTTACACATACAACACTATCATTTTTGGTTTTTGCAAAGAAGGGTTTTTGGATGAGGATGATTGATAATAGCATCTCACCAGATGTTTTAACTTATAACTCTTTAATTTAGGGATTTTGCAATATGGATGAGTGGGAAGAAGTCTTAAAATTATTCAATTACATGGTAAGTAGGGGTATATTTCCAAATGCCGCTACACTCAACATATTGGACACATTGTGTAAAGCAGGGATGATGGAGCAAGCACGCAAAATATTTGACCTGATCATCCTAAAAGTCGAGAAAATTGATGCATTTCCTTATAATATATTGATGGATGGTTATCGTTTAAAGAAAATTCATGTACAAGAACCGATAGTTAGACGCTTTTATTCCTGATAGCTGTGTTGATATGGCATAGAGACCATAGCAAGCTGGAAGGTTCTCATTGCCTTGACCATGAGGTCAGGGGTTCAAGTTGCATTATATATATATAAATATATAAATAATTAAATAAATAGAAAGATTGCTAAGCTGATGCTTGTAGGACTCGCAATATACACATTGGTATTTAAAATTTGGACAGCTTTTGTTAATCACATGCAGGTTTGTATTTATTGATTCATTTGTGGATGAACACTTTCTGCTGTTTCTAAAAGGACTGAGTTGTGATATTAGCTTCTTCTAATAAGTGTCTTCCATACAGGAATCAACTGGGAAGCATCTTGACTCCAAAATACATGACAACCTTTTCAGTCGTGAAAATCCTTTGCTTCTGCAGTTATGCGGGTCCCTTTTCAGTGATGATCCAAGATCTGTTTGGAGTGGGCCCCATTCCTTGATTCGCCGTCATAGATCAGTACAAGACAGTTCCATCCACACTGCTGTGTCAATGTTCATGAAGTAGCTTAAAGATTAACATTGCAAATGCTGTTTTTAGCCGACTTCGATCAGGCGAGTTTATTCATGTGCGACTATGTTGTAACTCTTATGATTTTATGTTCTCAGCGGAAAAATAAGTAATCACAATACCAATAAAAAAAATTATTTACAAAGTTCTTGATTTTCATTTTTTTTTTTTTGTATTGTGTTTCATTTTTAATCTATTTTGGCCTGGATAAAATGAAATATCTGGGGATTGTCTGAACCACTCTGGAGTGTTCATAGTTTAAATCATTATGATCTAGTAAGCTTAATTGTCTGATCAGGGGCCTTTTGTTAATTAAATGTGGGTCATTTGTTATTGTAGTTTAGAGTCCATTTGTGTGTCTGATTTTTGAACTATGTAATGTGTAGGAGTTTGGATATAGGATGGTTCTTGTGCTTTAAAGTATTGAAATGGGACTTAAATTTCTTCTAATTCCAAGCAATTCAAAATTTCAGGGGAGAATGTGTATACAAAAGCGGTCTAGAAAACATATGAAAAGGGTGGTGAAGATCATTCAGTCTGGGTTACTTTCAGAAACTTCATATTAATCTTTCAGTTCTCGATTCACCCAAGAATGGGTGGATCTGTGGTTGGAAAGAGAGTTTAAATCCACCTCACCCTGATCTTGACCTCCAATTACCACTGCTTTCCGTAGGGCCTCTGCCCCGTGAAGATCACTACCATCCCAGTGAATTTGAGTTCTGCCCCAACAACAACATTCTGCTCTGCCAGTATTCTGCTATGATATCAGGATGTTTCAAAATAGGCAATGTATTGTAGTATTGTATCAGATCCGATACTTCACTTTTTCTCTTGATTTTGTGTCCTCGCTATATCAGTGACATCTTCGTTTCCCTGCCTTATCATAGACAGCTCTGCCGTATCCATTATGTATCTTGGCATCACAGGTATTCTGCCCTACTACTGAGCCACATTATGAAGAGAGCTTGCTCTTGCCAGTACAGATCACACCCAGTTGCAAAGTTGCCTGAAGAAGACTTCCAGAGCTAAAACTAGTCAGACTCACTGTCCCTTGTTCAACCCACCTCTACATTTAGCCCAAGGTTGAAACATTACTTACTGAAGAAAGTGGACTACTCACCTGCCCTGAGTTAGCCCCACCAACAATTATAAGTAACTGGGCCTCAATACTCAGCCATTAAGCTACACCTCGATGTTAGTTCAGGTGGGTTGAATAATGAGTACGAGCTCTTGATCCCAAACTCAGGTGATGCAAAACTGACATATGGTAAGAAATTTGCAGTCAACAGGGACTGTTCTTTCGGTTTTTCTGATGGTGTCAAGGACCCTCTCATTTCTTATCTTATATAAATGATTGGGAAACTTATTCTAGCAAGTTCAACGACCACCCTCTCATCCAACAAGGGTGGTAATCAGTAACACAATGTTTATTGGTGCGTGTTAAAATTCACACTTGGGACTGAGGTTTACTGCTGGGTTGATATTGTGTAGAACAACACATGGTTAGATTCATTTATAAAAAGGTGGGCCCTGATTGATTGTGAAAAGGCCTACCCAAAGTCCTAATTGATGATCAGAAAGGCTCTAGTAAGAAAAAGAAAAGGAAAAGGAAAGTAGGATCTTGATCCTTCACGGCCAGGGAGATTATCAAAATGAAAGTGAGATGGTAAATCGGTTGTTGGGGTCCACCCTTAGTGCCTGGAGCCTCCTCTCAGCCCTCTCGATCCCGCTCCGAAAACGCGAATCGGCACTTTCGGAGCGGATCCGTCTTTGGTGCCCGGTTCAACCATCCTCGGAGCGCGATTTGACCGAATTTTAGTGAACCATAAAGAATTTTGGTTTTTTGTTCATTTTCTTTTTCTGTAAGCTTGATATTTATTTTTTGAATGAAGAAAATTCTTTTAACTTGTTAATTATTGTTTATTTTATGTGATCAAATTGCAAAGTTAAAATTTTTTTCTCTATTTTTTATACTTGAATATATGGATAAGATATATTTGTGCCCATTAGTTAATTGTTTATAAACTCATAAACACTATATTGTATAAGCACTCCGAATATATAGTTATTTTAAAATTTAGCGTTTCCCGCTCCGGGCACTTAGGTCCACCCACCGAATCAAACTCAAAAGTAAGACTTTTGAGATATAGAAAGAAAAAAAAAAAGGTGTGGTTTCGTCGGCAGCTGGGTTCAAACCTGCGCGGGCGAAGCCCAACAGATTTCAAGTCTGTCTCCTTAACCACTCGGACACATCGACACATTAAATAGATAAAATTAGGAAACATCATTGGATCTTACAACTTTACTATCAACTAACTTATAGATCTGACGGTCATGGTTTGTCTACCATCCATCAATCTAGTGTTCAATGTTATTCTTGCTATACTCCATATCTAGAATGGGGCCTGTTTTTTTTTTTTTTTTTTCAAGGGTAACAGTATCGTTCATTCAAGGAAAAGAGAATACAAGGCAAAGATGAGGGAAAGAAGATGGGGAAAAGAAAAATCTTTACAATGATGGGCCCACTTAGGATTGGACAAAATGACACCTGAAAATTATTGGTCTTTGTAAGATCACGTTTTATTTTTTCAATTTTTAATTTTTTAAATGATAATGTCAGTTTTTTCAGAAATCAACTTGTAGTCTGCCAATCAAAGGGTACATACAATCTCACATCTCATATTCAATTGTGTGGGTTGTCATTGATGACCAGGAACATTTAACTGCAATTGATCTAACTCCAAATAACACTGAAAAATTTTTCAGAAATTTTTTTCTGGGGTCACCTTGCTAAACACATTTTACTTGTAGAAAAGAAAAAATAATCAACTGAGTTTCTGTGATAGAAGAGGATTTCAGTTTCCTAAGTGAGCGTAAGGAATGAACCCCAATGGGTTGGCCGAGTGGTCATAACCACGGCTCCTCCCTCTTCCGGAGCTAGAGGTCTTGGTATCGACCTCAGTTTCCCCTTCTTCTAGAATCGAAGGTTGAGTCACTAGTGCTACCACCTTGAGGCCACACGGGTGTTTATCCGGCTTTCCTCTTGGCCCCGGAGGAATTAGTCCAGCTAAAGGATTGAGAAACCTCCCATAGCACAAAAAAAAAAAAAAAAGTGAGCGCAAGGAATGCAATAATCCTCTCAGAGAAATGAAAATCTACATACAGCGGAATCATCCTGCTCCACAAGCACCCTCGAATAATTTCTTCATAGATTGACGAGCTTGCATGTGGATAGGAAAGCCGAGGAAAAAGAAAGAAGATATCTTTCTGATTGAGACAGTATATTGGTAAGCCTTCTGCAATCTATTTGGGAGTAAAAGATTCAATTAAGGGGAAAATATAAACACGTAAGAAAACCCTAAAAAAATTCTTTTAAGGTTATGTTAGGAAACCAAAGTCTTGGAGAAAAGATTTTCCCTCTCCACAAAGTCGTGAAAACCTACTGTAAATCCTCACGAATTTGAATCAATGATTGAGGATTTTCAGGTTAGACCTCCTCTCATAGGATTTGAAAATCCTCACTTGTGTGGATTTTGCGCCTCAAAACCAATTTTTTAAGCCATATGCAATATGACCCAATATCAATGTAAAATCCTCAGCTATACAAATCTGCAATGAAGAATCCTTGTTTCAAGGGTCGTAAGGAATCCTCATATCCATGGATTCCTCACCTATTACAACAAGCTCTAAAGCTTCCTATACAGGTTGTTGGATTAAGAGGGACCATCAATCAAGTCGAAAATTCATTAGCAGAACAAGTAAATTGATAGACCTAGTATGCACTTGAGACCTGTTATGACTGATATCCAGCTCTATATTTTAACCATTCTCTCTCTCTCTCTCTTCAATTTTTTATATAAAAAAAATGAAATCTACGGTTATCAATATGAATTTTAAAAAATTGGGAGCGGAACAACAAAACAGAATTTATGTAGCTACCTCCAACATAGTTGGGACAATGCTTTGATGACGATGAAAATAGAGACCAACTTATGAGAAAACAAGTCGAAAGAGCTTTCTGATGATTCCGCTTCCATCTCCAAGGACACCCTTTCTCTAAAAATCCACTTACACATTGGGCTGATTCTTCCTCCTAATCATGTAGCAATGTTGCAGAGCAGATATTGGAGGATCGACGAATATCGCCAAGATTTCCGCCTTCCATCTTCTCCCAGCTCTTACATGAAATTCTTTTTTTCTTTTTTTTTGGGTAGAAACTTGAATATCGCCAAGGAATAACTCATGCTATTACATGAATTTCATTCATAGAAACAAACACCAAATTTGGAAAGGCTGGTTCTAGGTTGTTCACCAAAATGCCAGTATTACAACATTCAAATTTTGCAGTGCAACCAAACGCTGCTAATGATTGTTCAAAGGTCACGATAATTGTTAAGGTCCCCTATAATCCCCTCCACCTAACTGTTGTCTTTGTTAAAGAGAAGAACTGAAGAAAATGGAAAAACTTCAAATATATTTATTTGAATGACCCTGTACTATAGAGTATCAATTGGTTTTTGTGAACATTACAGTTGAGATCTTAAAGAGAAAGATCCAGGTCCAACCTACGCAATAGTTAGCGAGCACAACTGGAAGACACCGCCTCATTCCTGTCCAAGTTACCTGCACAAAAAAATCATTTAAGATTAACTTGATTAGATCACAATCTGTACAGCAAAATGTGAGAACAATTAGATTCCTGGAAACCTTGGTTTCATTAAAAAGTTGTTTTTCAATGTTTGCTGTTTCCTTCTTATTTTAAAACCTGCAACATAAGAATTCTTTTTCCTTCATATTAGCTTGATCTCTTGACCACAAACCAAGATTTTCGAGGAATTAGAGAACAGTTAGAAAGATGTAAGGCAATTCTACAAAGCTAAGCTACGAGAACTGGGAGCAAATGCACACAAGGAGGGGAAGAGAGAGAAGTGAGGCACAAAAAATTAAAGGGATTGCACATTGAACATTGAGGACATAGGAGATGGCTGATAACATGATAACAACGATGCAGAAAACACGCCAAGAAACCAACAGCCACGGGTATCACAGTGAGATTTATAATATATTTGCGTGAGGAACGAAGCCAAGCATCAGGTGGATTGTGTATTTTTACAGCAAAAAAAAAAAAAAAAAAAAAAAAAAACAACAACAACTGGCTGGTCCTACCCACAAGTGTGGGCAGTTATTCTGGACCACCTACAACCGGGAATCGAAAAGGATCTCTGCCTTCCAATAAAAAATACCTAGATGTGGATGTAGGCTTTTGCAGGGAAAAGCAATACATTTTAAAAAATAAATAAATAATTGAAAGGACATCTTGGCTGTGTGGAATGGTTGATTAGAAGCCATAACTTTTTTTTTTTTATGATGATCAGCTCAGTTGATCATAACGCGGTGGGCCACATCGGTGAAATAAATGCACAGTTAATTTCACCAGAGAGAGAGAGAGAGAGAGAGAGAGAGTCTCCAGTGATCCACATGGAATGCACATGCATGACCAACTTGATGACTAGACCCGAAACTTGTACAAGCCCAACGTATCCATATCATACCGATAGAATACTTATATTGGCACCCAACACTACACCGATACTTCTAGGGTATAAATTTAGCATATCCTACTTAGCAAGTCCATTATTTCATTTAGTTTTTAAATTTTTTTTTACTTCTCAACATAGAAAATGTTAGAAAGGAACATAAATAATGATAATTTCATTAATTCAAATGTGATCTAAAGGAAAAACTGGGACACCCGTATCCGTATCTGTGTCCTAGATTTCCTAAAGTGCAGAGTTGTATCCCCGATCCCTGTATCAGTGTCCGTACCCGTACCCATATTCGTATCCCTGATCCCCATATCCATGTCCTTCCACAGGGACCAAAACAGGTGCCATGCAACCAAAGGAGTTCACATCGTTGAGTCTGATAAGTGACAACCAAATTGCCATGTTCGAAAAAGGTATTCGATGTCTTCAAAAACAACTTAGAAACTTTAAGCACGACAAAACTTCATTCCAAATTGCTCTGGCTATGGAGCGATCAAGGACCAAGTAGTGCACCTAGACACACGTATTTTTGGGCTAGGTCACATGCGAATTTGGGTACACATGGTGCACAGCCATGGCATAGGGCATGCATGACCGGGCCTATACTTGCCAAACCTCAAAAACAGACTTCTCTTTTGAAATGATTGGTAAACTTCAATACACAGAAAATTGCTAAACGTGACAAAGCTAAGTATCACTAGTAAATTGCTTCACTAAGCATTCACAGAAAGGATTGCATAAATTCTTGTAACCGAAAGTGCTATAGACACATCCAGAATTACTAGAGAAATACCATTAGAAGAAGAAGCATTCTACACCACACATTCAGCTGCAGAGACATTGAAGCTCTGAACTAAATGATCTCGACAACAACTCGGCCAACAATGCTGCCACTGTCAAGATCCTGGTATGCATTGCCTGCTTCCTCAAGTTTGCACTTTCTAGAAACAGCAGCACTTAGATCAAAGACACCGCTCTCTGCAAGTTTAACAACTTTGGGTAGATCTTGTCTTGCTCTGGCTCCATATGAGCCAATGATTTTTATCTGCACAATAAAATAACATGTTCCATGCCATAATTTTATTTAAATAAAAGAAATTAAATACAATCATACAGTACTATGTTACCTGTTTCCATAACAATCTAAGATAGCCTAAATTATTATTATCATTATTTATTATTATTTATTTATTTATTTGCTTCATTGGGAAGTAACAAGAAGTTAACTGGTCTGCACAAACTGGATTCGGAACCTCTCCCATAATACGAGTATGCCTTATCATTAGCCAAGAGCTGGTTTTGCATACAGTATAAATTATTACACCAAACAACCTTGTAAAAATTGATTCATCCAAAGCATAATGTAATATAAGCAGCACATAAGTAAAATATTATCCAAATTGTGAACAGGTGCGTGATGGCTGGGCCCACCTTGGAAGATGCTTAACAGAAGCAAAGGATAATCACAAATCTCAGAATCACGTCAATCCCTAATAGGTTTATTTAAATTTCCTATTTGCAAAGCTCTTTAAGTTATGTCTTACTTTCTTTAGTTTAGTACTCTTGTCTGGTTTCTTTATTTGCCAGATGCCAGGAGCCTTACCATTAGAAATGATCAAATGAGCACGCCTCCCTTCATCCATTCTGAAAAGAGAAATAATCAAATGCTGCCACTAGTATGGACCAGACGACAGGTTACATCTGATTTAACTTGTAGAGATCAACCTTTTTGTGATCCAAAATATCACATGCCTCCCTGTGCTTATGCGATGGCCCAAGTTTCACTCCATTGCTGTGAAATGCACTGCTGGATTGCTTGTGCATGAAAGATGATCAAGCCAAACACAGTTGGAGTAAAAAAAGGTCCAATTCCCATACATGGCGGTGTGAGATGAGCAGCTTTGATAGAGCAAAATGGGCTCCACACGGGTTAAATCAGGAAGTCGGCTGCCGTCAGCACCATATTTATGGCAGCATTGGATAATGTCTCTCCTAAAAAAGATACTACTACACCTGAGGTAGTCAACAACAGCAGAGAGAAAGGGGGGGATGAGGGTGTCTAGTTGTTCTCTCTGAGTTGGTTAAAACAAATGGCAGGCATTGCAATCATAGCCGCCTCTGGAGAATGACACCCTTGAGAATTTGGAAAATAAGTAGCTAATATATATATATATATATATATATATATATATATAGGGGAATATTCATATGCATCTATCCCTCGCCATTTTTGGTGAGGGACACCCCTTTTGGGGGTGTTTCAAGTACAAGAGGGGTACTTTGTACCTCCCTTTTGTACTTGAAACACCCCCAAAAGGGGTGTCCCTCACCAAAAATGGTGAGGGATAGATGCATATGAAGACCCCCCATATATATACACTTGAGAATTTGGAAAATAAGTAGCTAATATATATATATAGCACCAAATTTGTTGGTAGATATTAAGCTCACCTGTCTGCGAACAAGACGGGTTATATCAACCTCCCCTAGAGAACCAGTTGCAGCAAGCCCAATCATTACAGCTTTCCCTCCATCTCGTACACTTTGCGTACATTGCAAAAAGGTTTTTGGCTTTCCCAATGCTTCCACGGCAATGTCCACACCCCTTCCGCCTGTTATTGCCTGAGAATGGCTAGTGTTAGCTGATACCATCAAACTCGTACAAAACCATCCAAAAGGTTTCACTTTGGAGAAGTGTTGACAGTTTACACTTCTATTTGAGAGTAACACTTTCTTAGTAATAATAAATTGGCATAGGATAAAAGCCTAGGAGTCATACTATGGTTTTCACCTTGCTATACTAATCACAGAGCTGCACCGAGAGGCAACAATGGAGTCACACAATAGCTGTGTCAAAGGGAGACGCCCATGCAAAAGACCACTATCTGAATTTTAATGATGGTATGGCTGAAACATACATATTATAAGCCTTATTAGGCTTTTCATAGTGACAGGATTAGGATCCCCTTTTACAAAAGTTTTTTTTGCCACTCTTGCACTTGTAATTTCTAAAAATAGCTCTTGATGCCATAGTAGACTGATAATAATTAATAACTACTAAGTGTCCTAGTATGCCTAAAACTTTTAAAGGAACAAACACAACAAATACCAAATACTCTTGGCTGACATAGGACTCTTTAGGGACTTCCAATTATAAGCTCTAACAAAACTGAACTCCTAACTAATGAGAAAGACACCAAGAAAATGGGAAAATGACTTAAAACTCTTGATCAACTTGACTTGAGCATCCTCTTGTCTTCTGAAGCATGTGGGCCTCTAACTTCATAATTTATAAGTAGGCCCCGTGGTGAGTCTCAAAGCATGTGATAGGAATTGAATAAAAAAAGGAAGGGGAAAAGAAAAATAGAAGCAAAAGACCATTATATATATGTAAGAGAGAGAGAGAGAGAGAGAGAGAGAGAGAGAGAGAGAGAGAGTAAATCCTCACGTGAGCACCCTTTTATTAGCACCATCTGTGAGCACCCTCCTTTTTTAAGCACGTGGACCCCCTATTATCACCCTTTTATTAGCACCATCCGTGAGCACCCTCCTTTTTTTAGCACGTGGACCCGCTATTATCAATCCAACCCCCTCACACAAACTACCACCCCATGAATTGTCACAAGCCCAAACTTGACAGTCATCCATTTGTTACTGTTGGATTAATATCCTCAAAAAACTAAGCCTTCTAAAACCAATAAACTTCAGGGCCTTGGATCAAGGTGTTAGAATGATCTACCTGACTTGAAATTTTGCACACATGTAGGTCTCACTGTGATCTTTCGATCTATCCTCCCCATGGATTGACGTGGCCCCAGGTGGGCCCCACAAGAGGCTTCGCATGTAGTGTGCATGGTGAAGGTACACAGGTCAGGGCTACCCTTTATATATAGCCCTCATGTTACCATGTCTAGCAAGGCAGAAGACAAGGTTTTTTGTCATTTTGTAATGAAAAGGTCTACTGACTGATTAACAATAAGACTGATTAACAACACTCGATCTTTGCTGCCACATCAAGAAGACCACCTTTACGAATAAAGAAAATGGCCAATTATCTAGTAAGTTAAAAGCTTCGAATAGAATAGGCCTGTCATACCTTTATCTTATCAACAACATCTTCTTTCATTGCATTTATGGTGTGAGTTGCTCCTAGTGTCTTTGCTTTCTGAAGCTTGTCATCTTGAACATCAACAGCAATAATTTCTGCACCCCCAAATGCTCGAGCTATCTGCAAACAACTGGGAGAGGTAATGTAGTTATAATGATGTAAAATTGAAATCTAATTCTCCCAAGGAGTACTTTCATTATATGCATTTGACTATGAAAAGAAAAAACATATAAGTAAATTATAGATGAACATGTGGTTGCATATACACAGAATTTATGTTAAGATCAGATATTCAAATTTTCCAACCAGTAGAAAGCCTTGTAGATAAATCACCATTCCGAAGAGCATCCATCTTTAGACCATGTACAGAGCAAATGATTTTAGCCTCAGCTCAGTTGCAACTTTCTCATAAAATAACGAAAAAGGAGGCGGTAGCCCGGACCTCTCAAATTGGGAAGCTACTCCCAATTCTTGCAACACACACACACACCCACCCCCCACTCTCAGCACCCTTCTTCCAGCTTTTCAATGGGCCAAAAATCTATTTAGTATGTCACTGTTAAGTGTTAACCATAACATGGGATAGATAGCCAATAGCCAATAAATGATGAAATTACAGGACTATACACTAATCATATTGCAATCTTAGCCCGTCACCTCGATCCAACGCCACCAACTCCAATCACTGCAATGGCATCCCCAGCACGCATATCGGCTGCGTGTTTCATAGCACCATAGGCTGTAAAGACTGCACATCCTAAAATAGCCGATTCTGTATATGGCAATGAGTTTGGAAGAATTGCTAATCCATTGGCAGGCACAACACAGTATTCTGCAAGTCCTCCCATACTGTACATGTATATAGGCTTTCCTGCACAGTATAACAAACTTTAATTCATTAATTCTTGAAAGACTATATCTGATAAGGCTAGCCACATAAACTAATGTCTAGTATATATCATTACATGAAAAGACAGATAAAAGATCCGTAAAATAAGGACTAACTAAGCAGCATTGATGCTATGAAGTGAAAACACATTAAAAATGACAATTTCATTGCAGCGTATAGTACGTGAAAATAACAACTCTTTACACACAGGTGCCGTGTAATCATGTGTAGAATATGAAACCAAAAGCAAAGACTAACTGTGGACGGTAAAGATTCTGTTATGCCACTGGGTATGAATACCAAGAATCCTTCTGTGATTGTTAGATGGAGTGATTCAACAGTCATGTCTGTTTATGTTTACTTAGAAGACAAACAGATGACACGCACGGCAGAGCATCTGATGCATTTGAGAAGCAGGGATTGATCTATGACCCTTGAACCCCCAATCCCTAGATTGGGAAGGGAGAGGAGGTGTTGATTTTGAGTTAAAACATTTTAGGTGGTCTTGGTATTAAACTTTATTTGTCCTGTTTTTCAAGTTACCTACTCTGTCAACAAGTTCAGGTATATTGCTTATATAGTATTTTATTTGATGTTTAGGGAGAGGAAAGGCATCAAGAATTCACTGGAGGGTTCTAATATCGTTTACAAGTTCACCAACAGAAAAAAAAAAAAAAAAAAAAGAAAAGAAAAGAAAAGAAAATAGAGAAAGGAAGAAATAAAGGAAGCGGATTAAAAGTTATACACCAGTTACATGCATTATGCAGTGGAATAGCGAAGATTTCTGTGTAATAGTTTATTGCGCTGAGCAACTAGGACGTGGGGTTTAAGCTTGGACACCAAACCAAGCCTCATCTTTTCAAACTCCTTTCTTTGTCACTTATTGGTCCCTTTGTGCGTATGGTTCTTTTCTTGATTGTTACTGCACCAGCATTAGTTTAAATTTGAAATTCCTAAACCTTAGCACTGAGTTCATCTAAGCTTGTTCCAAGACTCCAAATTATGCATAGTTCCATTTTTAAGAAACAACAGATACCGCTTAGTTGGACAGTGAGACAAACCGCAAAATTATAGGTAGAAGCATCTGTAACTCATGACTCCGCCCAATTCAAGATATGATGTACAGATATATTGAAGGAGCTCTTCTATGATTCCATTCTATTTCCTCGAGGGTAGAAACTTTTTGTTTCCTTTTTAATTTTCAAAATGACCATATGTTCAAGACAGTAAGAGGTAAAAAAGAACGAGATACTTGGCAGACTCAGCCATCTAAATAGAATAGCCATTTACCATGGAAGAATGAAATGGAAATTAGAGTAGGTTCAAACGGATAAATGCATTTTGAGAAAAATGAAAGCAATGAATACCACTATTGCGAAGAAACAGTCGTGTTTCACCATCATATAATGTTCCTTTTGCCCGATTGTAAGCGAAAAAGGCCTCGCACAGGTCTTCTTGACCCTAGTCTCATACAAATATTGAAAATATCACATTCATGTATCATGAAAATAATCATTAACAGAAGCATACACGACACAAACAGAGATATGATTATGAACGAATAATAATGAAGGCAGTACCTTTACACAGTAGAAGCAGTTTCCACAAGGCATTATAAATGCGCCTACTACATGAGATCCGATAGGAAACCTGAAAGTTCATGGCCAAACTCCTCAAGATTGATATGTTCAAGCACACTATTAGTTATTTGCATAAAAAATCACAAAGATATTAATTCAGCAACTTGGCTAAAGTTAGAAACATCTTAAACAAGCATGGTCATGCTTCTCATGCGGAAACAACAACAGTTCCGAATTTCTGTTTAATGGCATTCTACCTCTTTATAATTCCACTATCGGTATGTGCTCCATGCTCAACTACTTCTCCAGTTATTTCATGGCCCACGACACAAGGAGTTGCAAATGGAAGTTCACCTTTCAGGACATGAAGATCGGAGTGACAGACTCCACACGCTGCATTCATAGACCAAATTTTAGCTACAAGTATACATAAAAATATGCTCAATTACTAGTAATTTGATTGAAAATGCCCACCAAATTATTGTCGCTGTCACTATTGGATTCTGTTTCATATTGAAATGGGATAATAAATGTGGCATTCATATCATGATCAAGCCCCTTCTTTATACATTAAAATATTTACAGATGGATAAAGCACAAGCAATGGCACTATGCAGCATTGCAGCTTCCACTACAGAATTTTCCTCCATTTGCATGTGAATTGAAAAAGCCTTCAAACTTGGACTTGGGGGAGACTCGGTCACCCTTGACTCAAGTGAGTCTACTCAGCCAAGTCGGACCAAGTGGTCCAAGTCTCCCCTGGCCCCGTCCTGTTTGGTAAACTTACTTTATCAGTAAAATAAAGTGAAAGGTCATGTTTTTATCAAGGGGATTTGACATTTCAGTGCCCCTTAAACACTCCATCCCCAATTTCATGACTAAAAGTCTCTAAATGTCACCAAATGAGCCCACAAACCTTAGGGGTATATACAAAAAGCTCCTTTTTTTCTTTTTTTCTGGATCCCATATCATGGGTTTTTAAACTCCCATGATATCGTGGAATCGAGGGCAAAAAAGTTAAAAAAAAAATGTACCGGAGTTACAGAATTTTAGTCATGAAATTGAGTATTGAGTGTTTAAGGGGCATTGAAATGCCAAGTTCTCATTTATCAATCACTCTAGAATTGTAAGTTTGTCATGTTTTACTCATTAATAATGGATTCAAGTAGAAATATGCATCTATGTTTCACTCAATCAGACAAATAGTCCCCCCAAATCTTACAATGCTTCGATCTTTAAAAAAAAAAAAAAAGTGATTTTGATATTCTAGAATCGATCCTCCCAAAACTATTCGAAATAAACTGAGTTGGGGTTAAGGAAAAAAAAACCCAAGACTCAGCCGTATGGTAAGTCCGAGTCAACTCGGGCGATTTTAGATTCAAGAACAAAGAATCTGAAAGCGGATAGAACGGAAAACAGGATACCATTCAGTGCTTGACCTGAATCAAATGCCCACAAAAATCCAATAAAACCCAACAAGAATCCCCAGCATTTGATAGTAAATGGAATCCAATTCCTCCACAATTCCATCTTTGAGATGAGGATTCCTCACTTGCCATTTTCTTACTCATCCAAACGGCCCCTTTTCACCTGTTTCAAGAAAGAGTATACCAGTACCTTTGGTTTTGATGAGGATTTCACCAGCTTTGGGGCGAGGCATGTGAAATTCCTCAATGGTGAGAGGCTTGTTGGGCTCCCAAAAGACGGTGCCACGCATGAAAGAAGGACCGCCGCTCAAGTGATATGAGCTCGCGTCGATCTTTTCATGCTTCGATGCGAACGATCGCAAGGCGATCGCGCGGGAAGAGAGTCTGGAGATGCTGCGAGTGCGAGCGAGAGAGCGAGAGAGGAGGGAGGAGGAGAAGAAAGCCATCGTCACTGGTCCGAGTCTGGAGTGGCAGAAACTGAAAATGCCTGCCTTTGTTTCGGTCCGAGTGCCCACTTGGAGTTTAAAATTGTTCAGGAGACTCGGTTTGATTCTTTCTAGATTCGGTGGGGTCCACATATATCCAAAGAAGATAATCATGAAAGTCATGGAGATTTTTTTTAATTAATTAATTTATTTATTTATTTTATTGGACTAGTGATTAGTGAGTGATAGCACTGCAGGTAGGGTTGTAAACTGGTCGGTTCTGGTCCGGATGTAAGGTGGACCAGAAACCGGAACCGTTAAGGAGAAGGTGGAACCAGATTCAGACATTGAACCGTTTCGGAACCAGTTTCTTATCTCCAGAACCAAAACGAGAACCATATATGGGACGGGTCTGAATTTGGATCTGGATTTAAGTAGAGAATAATATTAAAAAAAATAGTTTTTAGGGAAAATTTTTGAAAATTGAGGTAATATGTTGGGTCTCGGGTCCACGGGTCGGAACCAACGTGAAACCGGACCCATACCCATTTACTTATCGGGGCCTAAATAAGGACCCAGACCCGGTTTTTAACGGATCGGAATCTTCGGCAAATCAGAAAGTCAGGTACCCATTTACATCCCTAACTGCAGGCATCCCTTCTGCCTCTGGTTGTAAACGGGTTGTTTCTGGTGGTGGACCGGGAACCGGAACCTTTTAAGGAGGAGGTGGAACCGAATCCGGACCCAAAACTATTTCGGAACTAGTTTCTTGGCTCCGGAACTTGAACCAAAACCATATATGGGTCGGGTTTGGATCTAAGTCTAGATCTAAGTAGAAAATGATATTAAAAAAAAATATGATTTTTATAAGAGATTTTAGAAAATTGAGGTAATATATCGGGTCTCGGGTCCACGAATCCGAACCAAGGTGGAACTGGACCCGGACCCATTTATTTACTGGGGCCTAAATAAGGACCCAGACCCGGTTTTTAATGTATTGGAACTTTCGAGTAATCGGATAATCGGGGACCCATTTACATCCTTCTGCCTATGGAAAATTTTGATTGCTATGAATGGGAATTCAGGCGTACATTTGAGTAAGATTCGGTCGGTATATCAGTGAATACAAAGAAGAGACTTCTTTCATTCTCTCCATATATCACCTACTGCTTTCTTTTTTGATATTGGTTGTGACCTTGGTCACTTACAGAGAAGCTAAGGTGATACATGAATCCTAGTGAGGCCCATCTTTGATCAACGCAGATCCTTTCACACTCTCATCTCCTTCTTAAATACCAATTTCACTCTTATCAAACATTTATCCACTTGAGAGATTCAGCTCCTCTGTGAGGCTCATCTTTGATCAATGTAGATCCTTTCACACTCTTGTGCGTGCCTAATTATTACGGACTTGGGGTTAACTGATGATGAGGGTTTACAGAGAGGTTGTTTAGCTCGAACAAGTATCTCTGCTGATCTGAAACCTGAAAGGGAAGAGAAAACAGCAGTCAGGGCCCGAGGCTGCTGTCAGCCAAAGGCACTCCGACGCCTGAGTTAGTGCAGTCACTGAACTAGGGTGAAATGGGGAAGAAGAGGATGTTAGCAGAATAACAGAGCAGGCTGTATCTTGCATGTACCTGTTCATGACTCTTCATGCAGGCATATATAGAGGAGAGTGGAAGATTCCATAGTGGAGGTAGGTGAGGATACTTGTCCCATCAGCCCACACCTGGGATCTTTAGTGGGGGTAGGTGAGGATACTTGTCCCATCAAACCTCCCCTCAAATCCCTCACATAAATGTGGATGTGATCTGTTGATAGGAACGAGCCCTTATCCTTGGCCGGTGGCCGCCCTACCTGACAGGGACTCCCTACAAAGTACCCGTCCCATCTCATAATGGGAACTGGAAGCCCGGTGTTCACCTCGGCAGAGGGGCCGAACTGGAGAAGGCGCCGGGGTCAGCTATACCCGAGATCGGACTGGGACGCCAGCGTGAGGTCGAGTTCGGTAGGACATGGTCGGTACTTCTACCGGGACCAGTCCTACCTCGACAAAGGCTGAGACGCTGCTTATGTCGGAGAGAAGGGGGTTAAGACCCTTCCTGATTGGCGCTATTACCAAAGGATTACATACAACATCGGTTTCGGTAGAAGCAGCCCACACAATTGCCCCCTGCTCCTGACTTCGGGGGGTCAAGGAGACCACGGGGTTAGGAGTGATAGGATGGACTTTCCGAAACCGATCCTGCAGTTTACAGGCGTGGGGTGCCGCTTCGCTTTCCGAGGCGCTTTTAATAGCGCCAGGCTGTCTGGAGGCGGTTTTAATAGCCCCAACCATATCATCATGAGGCCGCTGTGACGCCGCCATGTGTCAGGTCCCTGATGGCCATTGCGTCTTATCGAGGAGACGGGTGGCGTGCTCGAGGCGGTGTCTGCACATGCTTTTCGGGATACGAAGAGATCTCCATCCCTGTATAAAAACCCCGGTCCTCGAAGGAGGACCACTTTCGCTGACACTGTGCTTGGAGCTTTCGCCTGAGTTGCCTGGAGCCTCATCGTCCGAGAAGCCCTTCCGTTCGTCTCCTGAAGTTTAGAGTTTTCTGTTCTCTACATTCTTTCCGGCCCTGTGTCTTAGTGAGTTCCCTTCTGCCTCTGACATTTTTCCTTTTCTGGGTTCTTTTTCTGTTTTTGGGGGTGTCTACTGTCTTTCTTCTCCGTCACCGTCACCAGTATTCCGGTCTAGGCTAGGGAAGATGGGGGTTTTTAGACATTGGATAGACACAGAGCTTGCCCTAGCCGAGCTTAGGAAACAATACCAGATACCAGAGAACGTCCAGATTAGGGCGGATGGGGATGGTGACCGAAGCCGACCACGGGTGCTTGTAGAGGGATGGATGCCATTCCCTCTAGTAGCCATAATCGAGGGTGGAGTGAGATTCCCAGTCCATCCCCTCCTGAGAGCTTGCCTCAGGAGGTGGAACCTTACCCCGTGCCAACTAATGCCCAATGGTTTTAAGATAATCATGGGTATAGCCGAACTGAATAGGATATTGGGAACCAACCTTGGCGTCGAAGACATTGAGGATGTGTATAACCTGTGTCGATCTCCAAAGGACGACGCATACTACTTGCGAGTTCGACCGAAGGAGATTCCCATAATCAACGAGCTCGAAGACAACACAAAATACGCCGGGGAGGACTGCCTTTACGTCACCGGGAACTGGGAGTATGCCCCCGGAGAGCCCAGGGTGGACCATGTACCCGGTCGTCTCGGAGAACCACCGAGTAAATATCTCAATTTCTGAACTTCTGATGTAGTTTCATTCTGCCGAACTGACGCCTAATTGCTTGTCGTGCAGGTCACGCGGAGAGGAAACGGCAGAGGAGGAACTCCGGGTGGCGACGAAACGTCGGCTGGTTGAAAAGGATTTATAGCTACAAGGGTCACCGGACCCGATCTGCCTCAGCCCTTCTTGGGTACGAACCCGTGTACCGATCTTTCATAAGAAGACGGCACGAGAACCTCAGGGGGGAGCAAGTCCTAACTCTTGCCGAAGCCGAGGAGCAAACAGCTCCAGCAGCAGGGCCTGCGCAAGTACCTCCCGAGGCCATACCTTCTAGAGCTTCAGCCGAAGCCGGTCCGTCGCAGGTCCAGACCGCAACAGAGACCGACTCCGAGGAGGAAAGTGAGCCGGAGGGTGAGTTCGAGGGGGTTCGGCAAGAGGAGCTTGTGATTCTCCCATCTTCTGAATCGGACGAAGAGGCCGAGATGGGAAGACGTCGCGCGGCCCTTGTTAGTCTTGACGAAGTCATCTTCGGAGACTCGCCCACCTCGGGGGCCGTTCGCCCTCCGAACCTGGAGGATACGGTCGTCTCTCCCCCAGTTCAATCTCAGCCTTCAGCAGCGACCGAGCGCTCCACCAAATCTCGTCGGGATTCGGTTCGGCTGGGGAAAAGGCCCAGGGTTGCGGACCCAGTGGGGGACGAGCCCAACCCTGCCTCTCAGCACTCGCCGCTGCTCGGCCCTCCGATCTGGAACCCCAGCTTCCTGCTGGAGGATGGCCAGTCGCTGTCGTCGGACGGCCGGCTGAGTGATGGCACATCTGTTGTCAGTGCCCTTGCGCACGCCTGTGCTCTGCCTGGAGACATGGCAGAACATATGAAAAGGAGCGAGGTGGAGCTGGATGTGGCTCGGATGGCCGACGCCCTCAGGGTAATTTTCTCCTTTGAACTTTGCATCGCTTTGATTTTTGTACTTCTGATATTGATGTCGGCTTAACACTTGTTTCTTCAGATCCTGCAAAGAGCGCTGGTGTCGGCGGACAAAGCCCAGCAGAGCACCGCTCGGGCGGAGAGGGCCGAGAAAAGGGAACTGGAGCTCGAGGCCGAGCTCAGCCTAATAAAGCAGAAGGCAGCCGAGCAGGAAACGAGCGTCTTGGGCCTCAGAGACGAGCTTGATAAGGTCAGAGCGGAGCTGGAAAACCAAGTTCAGGCAACGGCCGAACTTGAAAAGAGGTGGGGGGAGGCAGAGGCTGAACTCCGAGCTGATGTCGACAGGCTACGGGCCGAGGTTGACAAAGCTTTTGACGAAGGGGTGGCGGAAGCCACCGAACAATACATCGCGCAAGTCAAGAGCGTCAGCCTGAAGGCCTGGAGACTGGGATGGACAAGCTCGTTGAGGACAGCAGGGGTCCCCGAGGACAGCCCTGTATATACAGAGATCCCTCAGTTTCCTCCTCCTCAGCCCGTGGCGAACCAAGCTCGTGAGGCCCCAGCCAGGGAAACCGAAGACCCTGTCCCCGGACACGACGCGGATGTCGACGCCGGGCAAGTGGCCGTCGAAGTCGTGGAAGATGATGCTGCTGATGGCGCCGAGGGGGCTGTGGTCTGAAAAATGATGTAATTTTGCTTTTATTTTTGTTGAGAAATTTGTAACCTTTCTTATTTATGAAATGAAATTGGCTTTGCTTCCAACTTTGAACATTTGTGGCGAATTTTTCTTCTCTTTTTTCCTTTCTTTATGCATTTGGCTTAACGACCAGAATAAATAATAGGAAATAAAGACAAAGTAAACGAGTTCGGTAGAAACCGAATTCGTAGTAGTTGTAACCCGAGGTGCTGTATTGATTTTGCAACCATAACGAGCATCAATCTCGGTAAAACTGAGGGCGCTTGGTCCTATGACCAAAGCTAAGTCCGGTTTATAATCAGAACTCGACTGGTCCATTGACCAGGCCAAAGTAGTTAACTAAAATAACCGAACAAAGAATTCAAGTCGGTTCCGCAACCGAGCTGTAGATATATGCCGAGTTCCATAACTTGGACATTTTTTCGAGAATAGGGGACAGCTTGTAAACGTATTCTATAAAAAGAAATAGTTTATTAACTTCCCAAATCTGATTACATCTCAAAAATAGAATTTCTTGAGGTGGGTGGCATTCCATGGGCGTGGCAGCTCTCTGCCCTCCATGTCCTCAAGCCTATATGCAGACTGCCCAGCAACCGAAGTCACCTTAAACGGTCCATGCCAGTTCGGTGCAAACTTTCCTTCGCTGGGATTCCTGTCTGCTGGAAGAGTCTTTTTCAAGACCAATTCTCCAGGGGAGAACTTTCGCTCTCTGACCCTTTGATTATACCCTCTAGCCAACTGTCGCTGGTAGGAAGCGAGACGGATGGCTGCGGCATCCCTTCGCTCCTCCGCCAAGTCGAGTTCTGTGGCGAGGTTTGCATCATTTTGGCCTCGGTCGAACAGTTCCGACCTGAGGGTGGGGAGGCCGACCTCAAGTGGAATTACAGCTTCCATTCCGTAGGCTAGGGAGAAAGGAGTTTCCGAGGTCGAGCGCCTCGGGGTAGTCCTATATGCCCATAGGACACTTGGAAGTTCCTCTACCCATCTCCCTTTGGCTTGATCTAGTCTCTTTTTGAGTCCGTCAAGCACCACCTTGTTCGAAATTTCAGCCTGCCCATTGCTCTGGGGGTAGGCCGGGGTAGAGTAGTAGTTCCTGATGCCAAGGTCTTGACAGAAGCTTCTGAAGAAATTGGAGTCGAACTGGGTCCCGTTGTCCGTGACCAAGGTTCGAGGTACTCCGAATCTAGTTACAATACTTCTCCACACGAAGTTTTTGGTATCCTTCTCAGTGATGGAGGAGAGTGCTTCGGCTTCTATCCACTTGGTGAAGTAGTCAGTTGCTACGATCAACCATCTTTTGTTCCCTGGAGCTCGGTGGAGTGGTCCCACGAGGTCCAGTCCCCATTGGGCGAAGGGCCAGGGGCTGGAAAGGGGGCTCAGGTCATGTGCTGGCTGATGGAGAGAGTGCGAGAACTTCTGGCACTTCTCACATTTCCTGGCGTAGACCTGTGCATCCTTCTGCATATAGGGCCACCAGTACCCCTGGCTAATAGCTCGGTAGGCGAGTGACCGACCTCCGATGTGGCTGCCGCAGATCCCTTCATGGATTTCATAAAGGAAATCTTCGACTTTACTTGGATGAACGCACTGGAGGTAAGGGCCATTGTAGGACTTCTTGTAGAGTTTATCATCTGGAGAGAGCCAAAATCGGGCTGCCTTTAGCCTGATTTTGTGGGCTTGGCCCTTGTCCTCGGGCAGCTGGTCATTCTTGAGGTAGGAGATAAGTTCATCCATCCAGCTTGGACCGAGGTCAGTGCAGAAAATCTGTCGAGGCGGTTGAAGTTGTATGCTCGGTCTGTCCAGTGCTTCCACTTCGACAGTTCTTTTTCTTCCTGCCTCGACAGCAGAAGCTAGATTTGCTAGGGCATCGGCGTGAGAGTTGGAGTCTCTGCCTATTTGCCTGACTTCAGCCTTTTGGAACTGAGATAGGCGTTGCTTGGTGTAGGCCAGGTAGGCTGCCATCCTGTCATCTCGGGCCTGGTAATCTCCATTTAGTTGGCTTGTGACCAGCTGTGAGTCGCTGAAGATCACCAGTTGTTGTGCCCCCAGGGTTTTTGCACTGCCCAGCCCTGCAATTAATGCTTCATACTCAGCTTCATTGTTAGAAGCTTTGAAGTCAAGAGTCAGGGCTTGCTCAATGACAAGACCCTCCGGAGATTGAAGGACTATGCCAGCACCAGCCCGTTTGGAGGTGGAGGACCCATCGACGAAGACTTTCCAAGATGAGTCGAGGAACTGTTTCCAGGACCGATCCTGCTCGTTCTCTGCCGAAGTCCTTGCCTCCTTGCCCCCCAGTTCGGGGTCGAGATGGCTCGGTGCCGAACTAGGAGAGGTGAATTCCACAATAAAGTCTGCCAGGACTTGGGCTTTGATGGCCGTTCTGGGCTGATACTGGATATCGTATTGCCCGAGTTCGACAGCCCATTTAGACACTCGTCCTGAAAAGTCTGCTCTCCTGAAGAGGGACTTGAGTGGGTGTTCGGTCACAACCACGATAGAATATGTCAGGAAGTAGTGGGAGAGCTTCCGCGAAGCACTAACGAGTGCTAACGCGAGCTTTTCCAATGGCAAGTATCTCGTTTCGGCATCGAGCAAGATTTTGCTTGTATAATAGATGGGTCTCTGCTGCCTGTCATCTTCTCTTACGAGCACAGAGCTCACCGCATGGTCCGAAACTGCCAGATATAGATATAAGATCTCACCCCGCACTGGGGTGGAAAGCAGAGGAGGGGAGGAAAGGTACACTTTGAGCTCCTGGAGAGCGCTCTCGCATTCCGGGGTCCATTTGAACCCGGAGCTCTTTTTCAAGAGCTGAAAGAAGGGAAGGCATTTATCCGAAGCTCGGCTGATGAAGCGGTTCAGTGCTGCCGCCATCCCGGTAAGTCTCTGAACCTGTTTTATCGAGTTCGGACTCTGCAGGACTCTGAGTGCCGAGATCTGATCGGGATTAGCCTCGATTCCTCGCCTCGTAACCAGGCTGCCAAGGAACTTGCCCGAGCCGACGCCAAATGCACATTTGGAGGCGTTCAACTTGAGCTGGTATTTCTTGAGGATGGAGAAGGTTTGGCGTAAGTCAGTCAAGTGGTCCTGTGACCGCTTAGACTTAACGACCATATCATCAATATAGACCTCGATCGTCCTGCCGAGCTGGTCCTGAAACATCTTGGTTACCAGCCTCTGGTAAGTGGCACCGGCGTTTTTTAACCCGAAGGGCATTACTTTGTAGCAGTAGGTGCCCCTGGGTGTTATGAACGCGGTTTTTTCTTGATCAGGCTCGTGCATTGGAATTTGATGGTAACCTCGGTAAGCATCGAGGAAACTCATCCTCTCGTGGCCGGCAGTGGCGTCGATCAGCTGGTCTATCTTTGGTAGAGGAAAGCTGTCTTTGGGACAGGCTTTGTTGAGGTCGGTGAAGTCTACACAGACCCTCCAGCTGCCATCCTTCTTTTTTACCACAACTGTGTTGGCCAACCAAACAGGGTACTGGACTTCGCGGATAGCCTCAGCGTCCAGTAATTTGTCGACCTCCTTGGTCACAGCCTCTGCCTGTTGGGCGCCCGTCCTGCGAATCTTTTGGACAACAGGTTTATGTCGGGGATCCACATTCAGCTTATGGCTTATGACCTCGGGGCTGACGCCGGACATTTCATATGGGGTCCAGGCGAAGACCTCCCTATTTTGCAACAGGAAGTCGAGCATCCTGGCCCTCTCCTCGTCAGCGAGTTGGCTACCGAGCAGGAAGAACCTTTCTGGATCGCTGGTATCGATCCCGACCTGGGTGAGGTCCTCAATGCTCTTCTGTTCGGGAGTTCGTCCCACAGCGTCGAGCTCAGCTTCCAGCTCGGTCATGTGGACTTGCTGTGGCTGCGTATCTCCGGGGACCACGGCCAAGAGGCATTCTTTGGCCATGTCTTGGTCGCCGCGGACTATGATAACTTCGAAACTCCCATCCTTGTTCTGTAAAGGAAACTTGAGCTTCTGGTGATGGGTCGAGGGAACGGCCTCAAGGTTATGGAGCCAAGTTCTCCCCATGATGGCATTGTATGGAGATTGTGCATCCACCACCAGGAAGTCTACCTTTGTGGAAGCTCCTCCGACCTCGACCTTGAGGGAAATTTTCCCTTTGGGATACACCGTCTTGGAGCTGAAACCCACCAGGGGGGTGCGGGCTTCCTGCAGGTCCTCCTCTTTCAGGCCCATCTTTTTGAAGCAATCCAAGTAGAGGATTTCCGAGGAGCTTCCAGGGTCCACTAGGATCCTTTTGACATCGAAGTTGTGTAACCTCATAGTCAGAAGAAGAGGATCATTGTGGGGTAGCTGGACCCCGGCCAAGTCTTGATCAGAGAACCAAATTTTTGGCCTCTCCACACGTGCTTTCTTTGCCGAGGGACCGAACTCGGCTGTCATCACATGCTTGCTGTGCTGGGCTTTCCTGGCATCGGCACGGGCTCGGTCACTTCCCCTGGGGGGAGGAGCCAAGTGAATGACGTCGATGGTCCCTGCAGGCTCACCGCGGACTTGGTCATCGGGGAGGCGTTGCTGAGCGTTGTTCACTCTGCCTTCTTCCCTGACATGGTCTCTTAGATGCCCATCTTTTACGAGCTTTTCAAGGTGCGCCTTGAAGGCATAGCAGTCCTCGGTTCTGTGTCCTCTATCTTTGTGGTAGGCACAGAACTTGCTCTGATCTCGGGAGGAGGAGTCACCCTTCATTGGCTGGGGCCATTTGAAGAAGGGCTGGGCCTGGATTTTGCCGAGGAGCTTGTAGATAGGCTCTTTGAAGATGGTATTGACGGCTCTATAAGAGGCGCCACTTGGTTTCGGCCTCGCGCTGCCTCCCGAGGTGGGGGCAGGGCGTACTGCCGAGCTGGATGGCTCTCTACTCCGATCCACCTCTTTCTTAGCAAGCCTCCTCTCTCTTCTCGTGGGACGGCCCTCTGGTCGGCTTTGTGGCCAGAGATTATGGCTCTCTCGAGCTCGGATGTCGTCTTCTTCCTGCTCAACGTACTGGTTCACCCGGACCATCAGAGCCTTCACTGAAGGTGCAGGATGACGTACCAATTTCTGCCGAAGCTCATTGCCCGGAAGCAAAGCTTGTTGGAAGGCAGTGACGGCTACGTCGTCATTGGAATTTTCAATCACGCTGTAGATGGTCCAGAATCGTTTGGCGAACTGAGTAAGAGTCTCGGTCGGCCTCATCTTGATTGAGATCAGGTCGGCGTCAGTCTTCGGAATGACCCGGTGGGCTTGAAATTTTTCGACAAAGGAGTTCCGGAGCTGTGGCCAGCTCGAAATCGATCCCTCGGGGAGTGCACAGAACCACCGAAGTGGGAGGTCGCCCAAGCTGGAGGAGAAAACCTTGCAGTCAAGGTCGCCGTCCCCGCTAAATACCGTCATCTTCTGGGTAAAGTGCCGAAGATGAGCCTCGGGGTCCGACGTCCCGTCATAAAGATTGAAACGTGGGACGCTAAACTTGTCAGGAAGGGGATGATCCCTGATTTCCCGAGAAAATGGAGAGGTACCATGGATGTCACCGTGTTTGGTAGTTAACCGACCTCGAGAGAGGCCGGCCTGCTCCAGGCTCTGCTGTACGGCCAGCTTAATCTGCTGATCGATGTAGTCAGCCATCTCGGGGTCGGCCCTGGTCTCCCGCCTTTGTTTATGGTGCTGGCGCTGGTCAGCACTGGCATGAGTGTTACTCGAGCCCTCTTCTCGAGCTCGGGTGCGCCTTTCATTCAGCTGATCCCTTAAGTCTGGTCGACCCCGAAGACCGAGACGAGCTCGTTGCTTAGGTGGAGGCGTGTGAGAGTCTTCGGGCGGGACTTGGCTCTTCGTTTCAAGCTGCCGCTGAAGCTGGAGGATCTGCTCTTTCTGCTCTTCGATGATGAGGTTTTGAGCCTTGATGGCCTCGGCTTGGGCCTCAACATCGTCCTCCAGGACCATGTCGTCGTCACCTTCATCGCCGAGGTGGACGTGATCCTCTTCCATGTGGTCCCCGTGAGAAGACCGAGGAGGAGGAGACTGCACAGGAGCCCCACTTCGTAAGGGCCGTTCCTGAGGAGGAACGCCCTTTCGAGGCGGCGCGTTGAGAACAACTTCCAGGCGCGGACGTTCCGCCCGAGAGGTATTCGTCCGAGCCCGCTCTAATACAAGATCGCGCCGAGAAGACGCTGCTGCTACTCTTGACGACGAGTGTGTCACCGTAACGGGTGAACCTACACTCCGCATACCAGGTTCTCCTCCCACTCCCTTCGGAGGAGGGTTGGATGGTGCTTGCCTGGTATCCCTTCGCGAGCTCGTTACCAACGCTCCTGCCTGGTCTGTTACCAGTGGAGGTGGCATGAGAGGCAGAAATGTTTCTGGTTGCTTAGACCCAGACGGTCTAGCAACGCTCTTTCCCTTCTGAGCCTTGGGAGGCATAGTTGTTAGGATGAAAACGTGGAATTTTCAGATCGTTCCCCACAGACGGCGCCAAATTGTGCGTGCCTAATTATTACGGACTTGGGGTTAACTGATGATGAGGGTTTACAGAGAGGTTGTTTAGCTCGAACAAGTATCTCTGCTGATCTGAAACCTGAAAGGGAAGAGAAAACAGCAGTCAGGGCCCGAGGCTGCTGTCAGCCAAAGGCACTCCGACGCCTGAGTTAGTGCAGTCACTGAACTAGGGTGAAATGGGGAAGAAGAGGATGTTAGCAGAATAACAGAGCAGGCTGTATCTTGCATGTACCTGTTCATGACTCTTCATGCAGGCATATATAGAGGAGAGTGGAAGATTCCATAGTGGAGGTAGGTGAGGATACTTGTCCCATCAGCCCACACCTGGGATCTTTAGTGGGGGTAGGTGAGGATACTTGTCCCATCAAACCTCCCCTCAAATCCCTCACATAAATGTGGATGTGATCTGTTGATAGGAACGAGCCCTTATCCTTGGCCGGTGGCCGCCCTACCTGACAGGGACTCCCTACAAAGTACCCGTCCCATCTCATAATGGGAACTGGAAGCCCGGTGTTCACCTCGGCAGAGGGGCCGAACTGGAGAAGGCGCCGGGGTCAGCTATACCCGAGATCGGACTGGGACGCCAGCGTGAGGTCGAGTTCGGTAGGACATGGTCGGTACTTCTACCGGGACCAGTCCTACCTCGACAAAGGCTGAGACGCTGCTTATGTCGGAGAGAAGGGGGTTAAGACCCTTCCTGATTGGCGCTATTACCAAAGGATTACATACAACATCGGTTTCGGTAGAAGCAGCCCACACAACTCTCATCACTTTCTGATCTACCAATTTCACTCTTATCAAACGTTTATCCACCGTTGAGGTTCAGGTACCCCATTCCACTAATTAGTACACAACTACGTGGGCCCCATGAGCTGAGCTGGAGTGCTAGACATTCAGGTACCCCACCCCACTAATTAGTACGCAACTATGTGGGCCCCATGAGCTGAGCTGGAGTGCTAGGAGGGCATTACCTGTATATGAAGGGTTACATGAGAAGAAATATCAACTTCTGTTCTAATTATGCAATAATTATGTAATCAAGCAAATAAGAAACATCTCCTTGAATAGGATAAGTACAACTTTTGATTGGAGGATTATAATATATATTCTCATTTTTTTAATGGTCATGACATGTTTCAGCCAGTACCAAAACCACCTTAGTCTAGATGAGCATTGACCCCAGAACCTGCTCTCTAGCCTGATTTTCTTTAGTGCTCTGTTTGCAGTAAGTTTAATTGATAATTTATTTTTCTATGGAGTAAAATATATTTAACTGAATAGAGAAATGGATTGAGGCCACCCTGAAACACCATTGATTGGATTTCTCCCCATGTAGTCAATTAGAGTTGGTGCTGCTATTTGCTTATTTATTTGCTCAAAGCCAATCCTTGTACTCTCTCAATTATCACACCACCTTTAGGGCCCGTTTCTTTACTAGGATTTATAAAATTCATGTCTGGTGGTTGCTTGGAAATTTCGAATGCTGGTATTTGAAATGCTACAAAATTCTGAAATTCAAAGTTCTTTATTTTATTTATGGCCTAAATTCCTGCTTGAGAATTTTAAATCCCTTGTCTCCACAAATTTCTTATTTCATGGCTAGAAGAATTCAGCCATAAGTTCTTTTCCTAATAGTTCATGTGGCACACATACAAGTATCGATCCATATCATCCAAATAGAGGGGGCCGAATAGTGCCTAAGCATTGTGATGAAAAAAGAAAAAAAAAAAAAAATCAGGCCCTTGGAATTTTGAATCCTCTTTGTTAAAGTGGTTTTTCAAATCCTCTTTGTTAAAGTGATTTTTCAAATGTTGAGTTTTTTGAAATTTTAAATACTGAGTTTTTGGGGATTTCAAATGTTCATAAATTCCCAGGAATTCTAATAATAAAACACAAAATTCCTAACAGGAATTCTAAATTCTCAGATAGCCAGAATTCCTGTCAGGAATGCTAGTAAAAGAATGGGCCTTAGTTTAAAGTAATTAATATTGAGTAGACATCAGAAGGGGAAGTAAAGTCTACGAACGGATTTTGATGCATTAGCGCCACAAAGAGGATTCCACAATAAAGAGAAAAATTGGTTTTAACTTTCAATGCAGTCTATTGTTCCACTGTTTGGTGGGGATACATCTACCTCTCCACAGCAGAATTCTACATTCCTACACTTACGACCTGTTTGGGTAATTCACTACTTTCTTTTATAAGCATTTGAAAATTTCACTTGTAAAACGAATCGAAATGAAAGATCACTTTAAGAGATAATAAAAGAAGCGTCATATCACTAAACAAGTGTGCTTCACTGAATGTTACAGAACCTATGGAAGGGGGTTAAAACTGATGGAATGATAGTGAAGACCTACAAAATTCCATCATATAGTTTCTCCTTACAGAACCTATGATTACCCACTATCATCTTTCTAAGTGAAATCCTAGGATATCTACTACCATTTCCATCTGATGTTTCAAGCACTTGTTAAAAAAAAAAAAAAAAAAAAAAAAACATAAATTGCCATTTGATAACGCTATCAAATGTTTCTTCACTGAATAGATTACAAACTTTCATAAAATAAAAAGGGTAAAAGCCTGAATCATTTCATATGGCTCACTATGGAATGATTCTGAAACCTACTAGTAAAAGAGTAGGTGACATCTACAATAATCCATTACAATGCTCTTCCAATGCAAAATTTTCGCCTGCTACTAAAAAAAAAAAAAACAAATACAAAAAGAGGTAGATGTCTGAATCACCCATCATTAGGATGCTCTTCCATACCAACGATGCCCTGGTGTCTCAATTGGCCACAGTACTGTTATTCATTGGATTCTCCGACCTTGCTTTCTGATGCCTCTTTCTTTTCCTGCTCCTCTTTTTACTGCCATTGCCGTCAGCTTCACCACCCTACAGCCAATATATCAAATAAGCAACGAGATTGGGAATGCATATTGAGAATATACTTATAGGGTCATTTTGATGGGAGGAATTCAGACAGATTTACTTGAAATAATGGATTCACGAATCCATCTCAAATGTTCCTTGTTCGGATACAAATGTGGATTTGCCTTCAAGTAAAATCCATGGATTGGTGAATATCCAGAATGTGAGAATTGGTGGCAAAACCAAATCCCACCTGAGCGGTGGTTATTTCATATTATAGTTTTTTAAGTTCAACGAGTGAGAGCTCCATGAGAGCTCTAGCACACCCTTACCATACTATTATTAGTTCTCCTGGAGAACAGTCATAAGTTTGAGTACGCCCATTTGTTGAACATGACGATGGTTTTACAATTTTTCAATGCTTGGGCTTGGAGAATAATTATGAAGCTTGAGCATGCCCATTTTTAATGCTTGGGCATATGTATTAATAACCAAATAGACATCCAGTAATCATCCAAAGAAGAAACTTCACAAATGCAAGGATTCTAGTTCTAGACAAAAGTACAGCAGATATCCAACATAATATTTCATTAGCATATGATTTCAGTATGTGAAGGGTGTGTTTAGTTTATACAGTCCAATCATTTTAGAAATCTACAGATTTAAGATCCAATCAAACCTATCCAATAAAAAATTTCCCTTTCTTTTAATTTCATCTGTATCAAACTTCATTTTTTTTTTAATTTTTTATATTCTCTCCTCATAATTTTATAGCCAGGGTTTTGACCTTTTTTTAACTTTTCCACCATTTTTTTTACTTTTAAATCTTTTATAATAATTCGTTTGAAATGAGAAATTGATAATGAAAATTTATTTCATCTTAATTTATGCTCAAATCAAAACTAATATTTACTTCATCGCTATCTCCTTTCTATTTCATTTTTTCTTTTCTCTTATTTTGGTCCCCATGCATTTCAATAGCTTCTTGCTGTTATGGCAACAGAGCAGAGAGTTTGATTAAAATACCAATCAGAGTAAACTTACTGGATTTTGAGCAGCTGAAGGAGTATTACTATTCTTCTTCTTCTTGCATGAAAGTGGGTTTGGGCCCTGCAGAGTTCAGAGGAAGTTAGATTATACACAACATAAACAGCATCGGCATGAAAAATAGACACCAGTGATCAGCTTCAAACAAAGCAAATAACAAAATAATCTGAAAAAAGAGTTTGAAAAGACAAGTTAAAAGAAAGTTTAACTCAATAACAGCATTGCCACAGAAAAGGAGATACTAACGGATGTGAAAGATAACATATTGATATGCTCAAACTACCTCACTCAAGAATGACATTAGATCATCCTCCCACAACAGAAGTATTTCCTATGCCCTTTTTCTATAAGTCCATTTTCCCATGCCCCTTATTAGGGATTGAGACCATAAACATGCTTGCAAGAGAGGGTTGAGGCGACATGGATTTCTAAATTAGCTCAACCTATCCATTAGTTGGTAGATTTTGTACTCCTTTTAAATTTTCAATATATTATATTTACTTACATAATTAAATAATATGGAAAATATTTCCAAAAATAGTTTTTTATCAGTGCCAAAGAAAAATAAATATAATTATACAATCAATAACAACAACACAGTCATCAGAACATAATTGCGCAGTCTAACCTTTGCTTGCTTTCGTTTAAATTTTACTTTATCCATCACACCAAGCACTTTGTTTGCCTTTTTGGTCTTTGTGACATCCCTTTTCATCAGAACTTCATTCCCCAAACCTTCATTTGCATCAAATGAATCAGTTTCTGCTTGACTTGCCACCCTTTTCTTCAACATCTTAAATTCCGACTGATTCATGTGCAAGCGCTCCTCTTCAGTGGATTTGACAAATTGGCGTTGATATTCAGATGGTGTCTCAAGGAATAAAGAATTTCTAAGACCATATATCAGAGGGATCCCTGGTTTCTGCACTCAAGGAATAAAAGAACGTCAATCAGAATTTACTAATAGCTAAACAGTTACTACTAATGCTAACTTCTGGTTACAAACAGTATGAATAATCCCATTCTTAAAATCCTAACTACAGTAAATTCACAAGCACAAAAGGTTCCATGGAGTATAACAAAAATAGATTTCAAGAAATACAATGCCTTCTTGTGTTTGGACTTTGTACAAGCATTCCAAACACAATGGAAGGATGGAAAATCAGCCACTTTGATCTGTGTTTGAACAAGCATACAAATTAAATACCATATCAAGTGGAATAGTAATGCACAGCATCATGCATGGGACCCAAGTGAAGCAAAATCTAGGTTAATTTCTAATTTTATCATTCAGTTGTAATTAGGATTAGCTTTCCAATTTTATTAGGATTTCTTATTTCCCAGGTTGATTATTATATAGTTTCCTAGTTTGTTTAGGTTTCTTAGCCCCTAAGATTTGTTTTCTTATTTTTATGGCATTGTAGAGATGGAATATTCAGAAAATTGATTAATAGAATTGGGGTGTGTCCTTGTTTATGGTCTCTGCGGAGACGTGTAATGTCTGCGGACACATGCTATGGCACTTTCCCGCAAGTCCTAACCCTAGGGCCTGCATCAAATCTGTCTCTGCCTTTGTTCTCCCCAAATCGTTATTGGCACAATGATGAAGTAAGGAAAATGGTAATTGACCAGATGTGAACTTTGGCTTCAGTACTGTGCCCAAACATAGACAGTAGATACTCATTTAAAATCCTGCGTACTCAAACTGTTTGCAATTTGGTGCAAATCTGAATGCACCCTAATCAATTCAGTATAAAATACTTAACAAGGGCCTGTTCATTCAGTTGATCCTTGAGTTTAAGGAATGTCTTTCTATCAGAACAGTTAAAAGTAAAGAATTGAAGGTGAAGATTCCAACGGAACCTTCAAATAGCCTCCCTTTTGATAATAAATATATCCAGCCAATCACCCTAGCAAATTTAATCCTAGGGAATTGGTGGTCACATCTAAGTCTCTGATCTTCAATTCACTCCCAACCTCTCGGAATTGGTGGCCTATATGCTTTGATAATCCCACTTCATTACAACTTCCTAGGAATTCAATGAACGATACAACATTCCAGCAGAAGAAGGGAGGAAAAGAACATGTAAGTGTGCAAAAGTATTAGCGTGGGAAGAAATGCCTTATTCTTCTTATCAATTCAAAAAAATTAACATGAAAATCTTATCATGAACTGGCAAAAGGAATACATAAAACCAATTTTATAAAGATTGAAATTGAAGGGAAGTGATCATTGAGAAATCAAACCTCTCGGAACTTCATCCGAAGATCAGCATCTTGTGTGGCAACAAAGAAGTGCTCAGAGTTGTTTTCTCCAATGACATCCTCAATGCAGCCTGCAGCACTCTTCCTCCGCTCATGATCACACCTGAGCATCACCATCACATCCAATTAAACTTTGTGGGTAATGATGACGGCTGATGATGGGTAATGATGATTGATAATATCATAGTGATTGTGATGAGAGGGCGTCAAGATGGCATTGAGGAGATAGCAAACAAATTAAAGGGAGTTAAAACAAGGATGAAGATGATGATGCTGTTGGTGGTGGTGGTGATCATGGTGAAGGACATGGTGATGACAATAAGTGATGTGGTGAACACAATGACAATAAGCTAAAGAAGATAACAACAATGAAGACGACGATGTTGATGGAGTTAGGAATGGCATTGAGGAGATGGTATGCAAATTGAAGAGAACAGGGACCTAGGAAAATGATGCCGCTGGAAGTAATAATGATGGATGATGATATGACCACGATCATGATATGAAGATGAAATGGTGGCAATCCGATGATGGGAGGGATGGCAATAATTTTAAGGATGATAAAGTCCATGACAATAACAGGATGATAATGATGTATAAAGGGAGGGAATAAAAAATAGTAGTGAGGAAATGACGAGCGAATTGAAGAGAACAAGGACAAGGAAAAGTAGGATGCTTCTAATGATGGTGATGATATCATGATAATGAAGGCAAGAACTACGATGCCAACAAAGACGTGAGATTATGGTTAGGGGGGCGGGGAGGGGAGAGTGTGTGTCGTGGGGGTTTGTTTTTGTGCTCTATGTGTGTCTCTTGTGTGTGTGGGGTTGTTTTTGCTCTCTGCGTCTCTTGTGTCAGTGTGTGTGTGTGTGTGTGTGTGTGTGTGTGTGTGTGTGTGTGTGTGAGAGAGAGAGAGAGAGAGAGAGAGAGAGAGAGAGAGAGAGAGACCTGGCAGTCAGGAGATGGCAAGCGGAGTGAAGAGAACCGGAGTAGGATTCACCAAGGCTTTTTAGCTCTGCAAGGATGCATCTGCAATTGAATAGAGCAAAGCTTATGCTGATTGAGAGGAAAAAAAGAAAAAAGAAAAGAAACAAGATGCTAATGTAAGAGAGAGTCAAAGAGAAACCTAGTAAGAAAGAGCTTGGTGGGAGCCCCAAGGAGGGAGGAGAGTTGGGAGTGAGGAATGTGATGGAGAAGAAGGTGATGGACAAAGGTGCCATCGCACAGGATCTTGTATGGCTCTCGAAAACCGAAGCAGGCCGTGTAGAACCTCACGCTCTTTCGCACGCGCTTCTGCTTCTTAACCCCCATTCTCTTCTCCTAACACTAATCCTGCCAACATATGAAAAGAGAGAGATTAGAGATCAGAGATGGTGGGGACATTGTTTAAAAGCCCAAAGTTCAGATTCAAACTCGAAAGTCAACTCGGTTGTGGACTCAGAGACTTAGCTTAGCTTTCACCAAGTCAAATAGTAAGTACACAGACAACTTTTATATAAAAAGAGAAATGGTCAAATCAATAACAAACAAACGATTGGACTGGTTCTTTTTTATTTATTTATTTATTTATTGTTTTGGCTCACTGGCCAGGAGGAGTAGTTCAAAACTCCCACCAGGGATTGATCCCTGGTGGCAGGGATGGGAGTGAGATTCCTTACCAACAGGCCATCTCTATATTCCCGATTGGACTGGTTCTTTATTCATAGAAAACATAACTAGGTTTCACACATGCTTGATTCAATGATGTGTTAAACTGAAATTTGGACCAAACTCTATCCATAGATAACACTCAGTACGATGAGTTTGATCAAATAAAGGGGACCCCACATGTCTATCAGGTCTTAGTAATGATGAGAGCACAAGATTATTTGTCTCTCTAAATTAATAGATATGATCAACTTTTTAAATATTTTTTTCAGGAATATCAGCGGAAGATAATATCACAAATTTCAATTTTTTGTGTTTTACCAGAATGATATCATTAAAATAACAAAATAAATTTTAAATCAAAAATCAAAATAAAGAAAATACTGATTAAATGGTTTGAATACTAGGGGGAAAAAAGAAAATAAAGGACAATGAAAAGAAAGTACTTCATAAAAAGCAAAAAAGTAATGGTTGCATTTACTTATACAGCAGTGTTAATGATGGATGAGTGGGTGTTTTTACCATAGTTTGCAGAATTGTGATTCAGACTTGACTCGGCAAGCCAAGGAGTAGTTAAATCAACAACTTGAGGAGTTGCATCAATTTTTTATTTCAATTATAAAAAAAAATCCACAAAAACAATATAATGCACCAGCAGTAATCAGTTAGATTTTGTCATTTTTTTTATCACAACAATTTGCACTGATCCAACTGGAGTGAAACTTGGAATAGTGCCTGCATTTAGACTCAGGCCTATGCCATTTGGATCAAAATAAGGGAGGTCCGTGCAGTTAGATCAGATTATAACTGACGTCAACACCATTTTACAGCAGCATGGGATCATTTCTCAAAACTTAATACTACTTATATGAAGAAGTTTACCTAATTACTCATTTTTTTCTCTTTTGCCAGTTTTTGTACAATTTGTGATTGTCACGGTTCTTACTCTCTCTCTTTTTTTTTTTTTCTAGCAGGTCGCGTCCATGTCAACATTATCTCATTAGTCATTACCACTTTATCTTTTTCACTTTGAAGTTATTACACCTCTTCTGTATCATTTCCAAATTGGTTAGTAGCCCTTAAAAAAACCCGTACCAATACGATTTTGATCCACTTTTATTCTAAAAATTGATGATATATTTGTTTTAGCTCATTTTTTTCCTACACCTCTTCTATATCATTTCCAAATTGGTTAGGAGCTCTTAAAAAAAACATTCCAATACGATTTTGATCCACTTTGATTCTAAAAATTGATGAGATATATTTGTTTTAGCTCATTTTTTTCCCACCCCTCTTCTGTATCATTTCCAAATTGGTTAGTAGCTCTTAAAAAAAAAAATGTACCAATACGATTTCGATTCATTTTTATTCTAAAAATTGATGAGATATATTTGTTTTAGCTCATTTTTTTCCTACACCTCTTCTGTATCATTTCCAAATTGGTTAGTAGCTCTTAAAAAAAAATGTACCAATACGATTTCTATCCACTTTTATTCTAAAAATTGATGAGATATATTTGTTTTAGCTCATTTTTTTTTCCTTATTTTTGTATGTTTTCAGTTTTTTTAATAATTTTTTAAAAAATTGAGACATCATTTGAAACTATCTTTGATCTTTCTCTATACTTTTTCAGAAAACTGTTTAAAGTTATAAAATTCAACTTTTTTTTTATATTTACTGCTCTCTCAGCCTTGCATTGCATGTTCAATTGCCAGCAAAACCCTAGACAAATCTACCCTAATCAAACCCCAAAGTCAATACTCTAATCAAAATCCTCATCAAACCCTAATCAGAAGCCCTTATCACAACCTTAACTAGAAGCCCACCAAAACCCTAAACCAAAATTTGAAACAGAACCCGATCAAATTGAAGAAAAAAAAAAAGATTCTAACTTTACTCAACCCCTAATCTCAGGTAGTGAGAGATATCAAAACAAGAAAGAGAGAGAGAGAGAAAGAGGAACATCGCTCACCTAGGAAATAGGCTTCTCTTCTTCTTTCTTGTTCTTCCTCTTCTTCTTGGGAGTGTAGAGATTAGAGAGAGGACGAAAATCGAGACAGTAGGGATTTGAAGGTGAAAGAAGAAAACAACACAACATCACGAGAGCGAGAGGCTTTGAGAAGAGCTAAATGAAGCAATGACCGGTCCGGATCCGTGTAACAGGCCCGTATCGCCTGTAACAGCTGTTATATGGGGAACGGATTAACACATGCCGGGAGTTCCATCATGGGGCATCTAAAAGATAATCTGCCCCATTCAAGATGAATCACATCCTCTCTCGCAATATATCTTCAAAGATTAAAGCTTAATAGGAGTGAGTCCCACCATATAATTAAATACACGATTGAAATTATGAGGGGGCGTTGATGTGGCATTAACTAGGTTAGTGGCAGACCGAGGATTTTTATTTGGGTGGAGCTAAACTATGCCTGACCTTTATAGCATAGATTAAAGAAACGAATTTCAGCATTTTGTTTCTTTTTTTTTTTTTTTTTTCAAAGGAATTCTATTACTTACACCCAATTTGAAACTAGCAAAAGACAACCGTGCTGAGCACGGGCAATATAATTCATAATATAAATGAAACACAAAGTTCTTAAAATTTTATTAGAAATATAAAATATGATATTTTCATATTTTGGTAGTGAGGTGGTGAAGTTTGGAGCAGATATGTGTTTTTGGACATTGACCCGAGCATTATCCAAAAAAAGAGAGATCCTCAACACCATGATGTCAAACAATCAAAAAACCTTTTAATTGCTAGCATACTGCTTGCAGTGTCATAGATGGATTTTTCAGTTGTGAAAGTTCTTGTAATCCTTTTTGTAGCCTTTGAATAGATGGTTTAGACATTTAAAAACACGGCAAAGGTTTTATTACAGTACCTCTATGCAAAATGTAGTATAAGAAGACAAATCACAAAATGAAATCTACTCTTGCTCTAGAAGCTGGATAGAGAGCACAACACGAGTATAAAATATAGAGAAAATATCCATGCCCAACACAAAGGGAGCCTACAAACCAGGAACAGAAAAACAAAAGAAACCACCAGCCCATGAAATAATTAAATAAAAAAAAAGGCATGCAGCCCAGCAAAAAGCCCAATAAGGAGAGATCTCCATTATTAGTAGCATGTACCTGTCAGAATATACATACTACCTTGAGTGATAGGTAAATGGTTAGGCCCTTATGAAAAAACGGTTTTGATAAATACACCATGGGCCACATACTGAAGGTCATAGGATATTATGAATACTCTTGGACAGTGGACCAAATAATTCCTTCTTCAAGCAGCCTTTAAGGATTGAGAAACTTTACACATGGAGTATGTGTCCAAACTCTAAAGTAATGCAGTAAAATACAAGAGAGGTTGAAAAGGTGTTGTTAGCTGGCAATGTTATTCTTCAAGACAGGGAATTAGAGCATCCCATTACTCCTAAATCTCAAGCAAAGAGAGGGGGAAAAACGTTAAAGTAGAGCACTTTTTCCCTCTCTTCCTTTTTCAACAGACAGAAAAAGGCAACATACAGAGTTGACAACTTCCCATGTGATGTATCTGGAACTGAAAATGGGAAATCTGTATACACACAGAGTTGAAAGCTGAAATATCAACATAGGTGTTCTGCAATTTCATGGCAAAGAGTGGTGAAAGCTGTATATGTATAGATTTCTATAGAAGATATTAGCAACATGGGAAATCTCAACAATGTTAAAAGGGAAATCTGTTTGTTATTGTGTATGCAGAATTACAGATTTCTACCCAGATTTCTAAAGAATCAAACATGGGAAAAGCACGGTGTATACACACAACATATGAAATATGTTTTCATATGGCAACATGGGAAAAGCAAGGTGAAAATGGGAAATCTGTTTGGACATGGCATTTCTGCTTCTTCATACCGACCAGACTCAAATCTTCATATGATTAATACTAAAGGCCATAGGATATTATGAATACTCTTGGACAGTGGATCAAATAATTCCTTCTTCAAGCAACCCTAAGGACTGAGAGACTGCACAAGCAACATGTGTCCAAAGTAATGCAGTGAAATATGAGACATGCTGAAAAAAGTGTTCTTAGCTGGCATTATTTAATCTTGAAGACTGGGAATTAGAGCAATTAAAAAATTAAAATACGTATACAATAATATGAATTATGAACAATTGGATAGAAGATTTATATGAAGCAGAAGGTATCAAATCGGAACCATATTTTTAAATGTTAAGAAGGTATCAAATTGGAACCATATTTTTAAATGTTAAGCATCACCGATAATCTGAATTGCCGGTTCAGTGATCAATGTGAATAATTATAAGAATTATAATAATAATAAAAAAGCCATCTCGCTGCAAAATTCGAATAATAGTCAGTCTTGAATCTGGGCTGTTCCTCACTAAAGAACTTCAATGCGAAAGATGTATGCCTCATTTGTGCATCATCCACTTATTTTTTCTTCAAGCTTTTTCAGATTAAAAAAGAAAATTAAGCAGATTTCCTAACACTGGCATTTTGTCAAACACCATATGCACATAGAGCTGACTAAAAAGGACCAATATAAAAAGAAAAAAAAATAGAAGAACACCATGACAGTCACTTCACATATGGGCATTACATCAATATCCACATTGATCACGCAGTGGGCCCAAACATAGATAGATGATAAACAAAACAACAAAGCCATTGATTAATCCTAGCCATTGGAGCAGTGGGCTGACCAAAAAAGACCAAAATAAATCGAAAAAAAAAAAACCCCAAAAAAAAAAACACCATAACTGCAGATAATATCCACATGGATTATCCAGTGCTTCTGAACACAGATAGGTGATAAACAGAACTCCAAAGCCATCAAATAATAGAACAGAGCAAGAACCCATCTAAAGAAACAGAGATTGAAATGCAGAGTATTAATCAACAAAAAAACAATATAGAAAATAATCAACTGATTAGAAGATATTGGCAGTGAGAGAAAGAATGGAGAAAGAAAAAACACAGAAGTGAGGAAAATCTACATACTTGAGAAGGAAAAAAAAAAACCCAAATCAGAAGAACATGAATTAAGAAAAAAAAACTCAAATACCTAATATCCGGCCAAAAGTCAGAGCAACTCTTGCTTGAGAGTTGAGACTACTTGAAATACCTCCAAAAATCTGAGTGACTGTTGTGGGGAGGGCTTCGGACGGAAAACAGCTAAGACAGAAAGAAGGAAAACGGAGCACTGATCTTTGGAGAGATCGATGAAGAGAGTTGCATCTGATCCATGATTTGAAACCATTACTCAAATGCAAAGAATGAAGAGGATGAGAGTTGTGATAAGGGAATAAAGAGGAGAAGAGTAACGCACCTGTGGAAGAGGAAAAACGAAGGGAGGAGCTACGGTTCTAGGGTGGGTGCATTTGAAAGTGCTCTCCACACATAGAATTAATATTAAATGCGCTGTTCATAAGTAGAAGGGTTGTAAATGGTCCCGATTATCCGATTACCCGAAGGTTCCGACCCATTAGGTTCCAAATTTGGGTCTTTATTTTGGTCCCGATAAGCAAATGGTTCTGGTTTCGTATCCTTTTTTTGGAACCGATACCTAAACGATTCCGGTTCCGGATCCACAGTGGCTCAAACCCATGGACCCGGGACCCGACCCAATATACACTAATATAAGGTAACTTTAGTATGTGAAAACAGAATCTCTTTTACTTTTCTACTTTTCTATATTAGGGTTCCTACTTTTCTACATCTTGTATCCGGAACCGGAACCAGACCCGCCTCACAAATGGTTCCGGTTCTGGTTCCCATTACTATTATCGGTTCCGGTTCCCCCTCTTAGAAAACGGTTCCTGTTCTGGTTCCACCCTGGACCCGGACTGGAACCGACCCATTTACAATCCTAATAAGTAGGGTTAAATGGGCCATTAGTTAGAAATGGCTGATCTTGGCAGGAGGTCAAAAGTGATAAGATGGTCAAAGTCAAGTTGGCAAGGAATTAGCAATTGGGATTCACTTCGCTTCATACAGAGAATAAGCTTTTAAACTATAACACCAAAATCCCGAATCCTTAAGAAATTAGTACATCAACTAACTACCACACTACAACATATTATAATGAACTCCAAATAAATAATAATTAATATCAGGTGAAAATTAGTACCTCTTTATCCTTTCCTTAAGATCCTAATGGTTCCACTATCATAAGAATCCAAATGAATATAAATCCAAATAAGAGCACCTGTATTTATAGATGAACATTGTAAGCATAATCACAAACACCAGGTCTAACAAAAAAAATATTGTTCTTTCCAACACCCAATTCCCATTTCATCTCTTTCCATATATTTCTTTTCCAACTTCTCCAACAAAACAGAGACCAGCCCAGACACGACGCTATCACACAATATGTCTTCTTTTCCAGCTCAGTTCTTTTCCATATGTACAGACCACCCTCTCCAACTTACATCAATGGCTACTAAGGTTACCTGTAATTCCTTATCACCCATAACAGGTTAAGGCCAAGAACAAAACAATAGTCATTCGGGTAATCCAAGGACATGAACCAACAATATTTACACATTAATTAACTACACTTGGTTTATGAAGATCCAAAGAGGCCTGCAATAATGGCATTTTTCGTCGATGCTATAAATGGATCCTACTAAATAAGTTGACTTATATAAATTCATGATGAAATATTTTAAAATTGGGGATGGTGGGTAGTTTTGAGATATGTGGGGATGTCCCACGCGCGTTTGGTAACTTTACATGTAAAGTAAAGTGTAGTAAAGTGTCAAATTAAGAGGTAATAAAATATAATGAGATTTTGATGGTACTTTGTTTTTAGTAGTTTGCTTTGGAATTTTTTCTCTTTTTGTATAAGAAAGTGGAGTTTTTTTTATTTTTAGTGGAGAATAGAGATTGCTTTTTGAATAATTCTGAAAAAGATAGATGCAATTTTGAATTAAAATGCTATCGATGTGAAACATGTGTGAAAAATAGAGGCTTTACTTGACTTTTATTAATCTAATAAAGTGCCAAACGGGCCTTTTAACCTAGTTCTTCTGCAACTTGTGAATGATAATTACGGGTTTTGAACCCATTATGCAATTTATGAGCTGAAACAAGTTGAAAAAAAAAATTATTGGAGTCATTGAGCAGATGCAGATGAGCACCAGTTTTGGTAACCACTAGTGGTACCATTATCAGTTCAGATTCAGAAGCTATCAATTTCAATGGTATGAGAATCCTCAATCAAAGGTACTCAACTAGGGAGATGTATAGGACTAAGTCCATTTGTTGATTAAACTTCACATGTGATAAAAAGGCCCTATTATTTCAAGATATTGAATCAAAGCTTTACAGATTTATGGCATATCAACCTGTGAGCCTAAAGACTAAAGAGAGGAGAAAACAGCACTCTTGATTACATGTTTCATAACCCATATGAATATAGAGGCAAATGAAGAACTTTATTTCCCATTCGCATTTGAGTTCAGGTTAACTCTTTTCCAAAGGTAATTGCTTTTGTTGATTGAAAAAATAGGAAGAGAATACACAAAAAATAGCACTAAGATGATTATGGATTTTTCTTTGAAGGGTCGAAAGTTTCTGCCCAAACATAAAACATTGATCCTTTCTGAGCAATGCACGACGACACCAAACTGAAAAAACAAAAACCCATTTCATCAAAGAAAAGAACTTAATTAGTAGCAGAAATCTTTTTCCATGGTATCTATTCACAATGGATTTTGCTGATGTTGCAAATTTTTCATCCAGTGGAAAGGACCTGTACATAAAGGTCCCTTATGGGATCTACCTTTTCACATCTAATAAGTTACAATAACTGATGAATTTTTAGTTAATACATATGGCTTCTTACTAGGGCGCACTGGTCCAATAAAGTGATGGATTGTGGATTAGCAATCTACCAGATAAATGGACCTGTAGATTTTATTTTTCTCAAAAGAAAAAAAAAAGAAGCTAGATCAAGGTTCATGGTGGATCATTCCTGACAAATTGCCTTGATTTTTTTTTTTAAATGGTAACTTGTTTGCATCAAAAGCTTTACAGAATAAAAGAGTTATCCTTGGAAGCGGCCGGGGAAACCCCAAAAAATACAGCCACCACCCGAAGGGAGGAAGAACTATACAAAGGGGGCTAAGGCTCCATGGAATACTCAAACCATTCTATTTTTATACTCATCAAATTGCTGATCATTTGCTGTATTAGTTCATTACTTCTCCATCTACAAAGACATCTGAGTGGGACAGTTACTAATTTGGATGCACCATATATTAGCTTTGGCTATTTCATGAACACTGATTTATTTCTCAGCTTTTGGGTATTTTACCGCGAACGGAGCTTAAGAATTCAAAATCTTGAAACAGAATATATGATGGTGAAGGATAAGGTGGAGATGCAGATGGGAGCTTGACTTCCTGGGATTTGAAAATGTAGCTGGGTTTTCATTTCCATCTTTCCTCAACTCATTTTCCATAAATGGGAGATTATTTGATGGCCATCTGAATTTTCACCTTTGTTCCTTCAATTTTAGTCACTTTTGGAAATACATTTCTTAGAATTCTAAAGAATTCAAATTCGATACTAACAAAAGGTCCGGTAAAGATAGTCAATGAAATGTATTTCCTTATTGTTGAACCAATATGTAAGATTTCGGTTTCTTCAAACTGATCATGTACTTTCAGACCCAAAAAAGGCAACTGCAAAGAAAATTCAAGGTCTGTTACATCCACATGGTTGAGAACACAAGTACAGAAGCATGCAGTAGTTAAAGAATATCCAGATCCAAATGAATATAATCATTTCCAAAATGGGACCCTCAACACAGATGGCTCTGATCATCCAAACACTAGAATCTTTCAGAACTCAGAACTGGGATCATCCTCCTATTGGTGGATGCTGTTCCTAAAAAATTCAAATCCTTTGTACCAATGTTATATAGAAAAGATATATGGTCTACACCAATGCATTAAGCAACAGATCGCAACGAATATGATAAGGCTAAAATGATGATGGTCTTTGTGATGGCCTCAAATGTAAATGAATTTTAAATAGATGTCTCATTCATGAACACAAGAACCACTTTGGGTACTAACATTCATCAAATTCAACAATAAATTCTTATTTATTCATTAAAACTAACATCCATATATTTATTTTGCTCTACGAGCAAAGATACTAGACGTCGAATACCAAAACAGAAAAATAGCATCTCATCATATGTCACTGAGAACTACTAGACTTAATAAAACCCTAATCTCAGTCAGTGTTCAACATTATTCAATGCTATCAAGTCCTAACAATGTGCAATGCACTTCTTGCAGTCGAAAATGCAGTGCTTCTGCCTGTTAAAGTCTCCTGTGCTCACGCCTTCCAGGGTACCCCTGCAACTTTTAGGACACACCAATTTCTTTTTAAAGCATGATCCATGGTTATAGCAAACTCTAAATCTAGCCGAATCATCTTCGCTTGCTCCAGCATCAAGCTTTCTATCCACATGCAACCCTTTTATAGGCCTTGTTTCAGTCTCATCTTCTGTTGATTTCTTTCCCAACCCAAAGTGGCCTCCTTTTGCCAAAAGCCCGCTAATCTTGCTACCTAGACTGGCTGGAATGTGAATTTTCGACTCAATTGATGTAGTACTTTTTGTGGCATCTGCGACGATAGCCAAGATCAGGACCACTACTAATATCTGGAAAGAAGTTTTCATCTCTACTCTTTTCTCTTCTCTTTTCACTTTTCACATACTTTCTTGGGGATTGTAAGAGATATATAGGGAATTGAGTGTTTTTTTTAATTTCTTTCTTGCTTTGCATGGCTTTCTTGTGGGCCAACTGTTTTGAGAAATGGAAAGTGTATGGAGAGGCATGAGTGTAAAAATGCATGCAATATTGTAAGGAATATTAGTTGAGTAGGGATAAATTATGCTACCATTTGCTTGATCATGTAATCATAGAAACTGTTACACTGCTATCAAGTTAAAATATGTTGTGAATAAACTTAGTTTTGTGGTACCTAGTCCATCTCCTGGTCAATATTATACTTGTTTCTAGAAGTATGCCCAACCAAACAAAGCAATTAGCTATGCATTACTAAATAAAGGATTCATGCATTTGGATGGCCTGTGTTCGCAGTGGTTTTGTTCTTTGCATGACTAATAAGTTATAACAGGCAAACGAGTTACACCTTACAACAATAATGTTTATAGGAAACAAACTACAGGGCAACCTGTACTTCTTTTGGCTTCTATTTCTCTGTAGTGTGAGCTAGTTGTGCTCACAATGCTCAGATGCTCAGAAACATGAATGCATCATTAGATTTTGTCTACACTTCAATAGACCACACAATTACCTTCCCAACACAAATAAATAAAAAACTATAGGGCAACCAAGCTTTGAGGATCCAGAACACCTGCAAGGGGTGCCCAAGCACTGGTCCAGCTTGGGCTCAACCCATTTTGGGCTGGGTTCCATCTTGGTTTTAATACTCGAGCCGGGCTTGGATCTAAATCTTGTGTCTGTTTAATATTCGGGGCGAGCTTGAATTAAGAGAGGAAAAGACTGAAGCTCGGCCCTGGTCTGGTTGAAATAAGTTGGACACATAGTTTGGTGACTCATTTGTTTGAGGCGAGCCAGGCTTGTGGGCTGGTCATTTAAGGCATGTGTTAGGCTTGGTTTAGGTATGTGTCTATGTTTCTAGAGTCTTGTTGGGATTGTATATGCCTCATCCTGGCCTATGAACACCCTAGGCCTTGCTTGGATCTTAGTAAACTCAGTTATCCTAAATAAGGCCGATTTTAAAAGTGGGAGGCAGCTATTTTGTTCCTTTCCATGTCTTCTTAATTGATACTAAGGTTCCAACACCATTCAACCATGAGTGTGCCGGTAAGGCCCATCTCACGTTACTTATGATTTATTTTATTCCTTTGCTTAGTTGTATTATTGATAAGGAGTGATACTTTCTACTGGAAAACCCAATAATCGATTCCTAGGTATGTTTGTGATACTAATGTGGCAACATCACTCAACTATGAGTGTGTTGGCTCCTTAACTTTTCATTATAATAATATAGGCCGGCCTCTTTGAAGGATAATGTGCAGGTAGAGATCCCAGAAACATTGCTTCATATCTGCCTTCAGTTCCCCTTACAATACAATTATCTATTCTAGCTAGGGTGCAAGGTCAAGTCTTTAAATTAGACAACCTTGTGTCAATCTATCAATTTGACAAGATCATCACTTTGCACACCTAAAGTCATCCATGCAGACAATCTGATAAAAAACTTGATATTTCATAATCTGAGTGGTAAACTAGACTATTGAACTCTCAAAGCTCAAGGGTAGAAATAAATGGCAGTCTGATAATAGCATTAAGCTGATATCCTTGGGAAGAAAAAAGAGGAAGAAGATACTAGGATTAAATAGACATACACTGTTTGCACTGAGTTAGATATATAAACTGAGTCCGGATCCTGTGAGGCTTTATCCCACGGTGATCATGAGTAGACCCGCAGGCAACCTGCCATGCACGCAGGGCTACTGCACTATGCTCGGGCAGGAGCTACCCACGGGGACATGGTGGACCGTGATTGGTCTACTCACAGTCACTGTGGGGAAAAGACTCAGATGATCCCAATTCTTAAACCTCCTCTATAAGAAGCTCATCTTACAAGGTACCGAGTTCTTGCTTTGATTCACTGTGAAAACAACCATTCCTATTATGTGCCGGCCCAACCCAATTTGAGTGGGATATGACTTGACTATTTATCCAATAAGCTGGCTAGTAAGGATTGACAGACTAAGAGGCCTACAGACTATGTACCAGCCCAACCATAATGGTTTAGGCATTTGACTCACTAGTGGTGCCTCTAGATACCTGGGCCCAACTTCTAAGCCATGAATTTGACTATTAGGTGCAATATCTAATGGGTCATGCTTCAATGAGCCCATATAGGCCCACCTGGACCATTTGTTCCAAACAAAAAGAATTATATTCCTTTTTGCCCTTTCTTGTGTGTGTGAGTGTGTGATTTTTGTGATTGGTAAGTCATGAATATAGCTGATATGTTGAAAATATCATCATAATATTGAAATATTTTTAAAACATTGTCACAACTGAAAATATGTAGAAAAAAAAAGAGTTAAAATATTTTCTCAGAAAATAATTTTATCTAAAGGAAACTGAGATATTATTTTTTATTTGGAGTTTTCCGTTTGATATTATCGTGCAAATAACGTGGAAAAAACTTAGTTTTTAAATAAATAAAAGTAATAAACTAAATAAATGTAATATACTGTTGAAGATTATTTTTCATCAACTTCTATGATTTTTTCCAATTTGTTCTGAGATTTTTGCAATTTCATGGTCTACTTCAAAATCAAAATATTCAATATTTTAAAAGGTACCCTCTATGATAATATGATGACATTATCGTGATATGTTTTTGATATTAAACTTTTATGACTTAAAAAATAAGGACACCTAATTATATCTTATGCTCCCATCAACTAGGTTGAGTTGAAACATTTTCATTGTAGTCTCTCATTTAAATATCATCTATGCATGTGGGACCCATTGAAATGGGCATTTTTCCTCATAAAAGCTAACTTGGGCGTTCTGAAGAATGTTCGTATCAAATTAGGATTAATGCCAATTAGAGATATCAGGGTGGGAAGCCCTTGTTACAAATTAGGGTGAGTGCCAAATAAAAGGGTTGGCTTGGCACTAGTAAACTGATTGAATTAGATGGGCCCAAATCTGATTGGAGTGAACTTGGACCCACTACAGATAAAGAGCATGTTGAGAGGTCTCAGTTTCAAAGGTGGGCCCCACTTATTGTTTTATAGCACTATCCTCAGGGGAATTTTTTGAGGTCTGGGACTTTCCTTAATCAGTCACTTTCTTCCTCTTGCCGTTTCTGTCTGACAAGAAGGCCTGGTTTTTGAAATGGGTGTGGCCCACCTGGGGCAGGTAACATGGTAGAGGCCAGTGCTCACGTGCTCCAGACACATGTGCCGTTCCAAAGGCTGGTTTCGCACGTGGCAATCCACTGAGGGAATGCAAAGCAGTTTGGCAAATTTTCACAGATTCTCTCTGTTTTTTCTTTATCTGAAAGGAAAATATATATTAAACAAACTACAAAATATTTACAAGAGAAGGATGACAGAAGGAAGAACAAGAGAAAGATATATATATATATATATATATATATATATATATATATTTTTTTTTTACAGTAAGATTATTTGGAAGCTGTGTATTTGTACCTAAGCATTTTGCTTTTTGGAAATAACATGGGTTAGGGTTAGCTTCAGAGCTTTATAGAGTCAAAACATTTCGCATTTTCGTTTTTTTGCTAGGCTGGTTTACTAGCTTGGAGTGATAACTATTAATCTGAAAATTTAGGGATTGATTCCGGTGCATATGCAAAACAGAGGTGCTAACGCCACTCACCATGAATGTGTTGACATTTGGCCTTCGAAAAAAACACGAGGGAGCTTTAGAGCTTTATAGAGTCAAAAGTACTACTCCCGCGTAACAACAAAAATAAGATACATAGGAATTAAGTAAGAACATCATTGTTGATCTCCACAAAAGGATTATCAAAGAGGTGGGCAAAGGTATGAGATGACAATGTAGATGGGACATGCTTTCCTAGTATTTGAATTACTAGGACGATGGTTTGGGATCATAGTTATTAATTTCGTGCCATTTCGGCTGAAATTGCCGAAATTTTTTTGTTTGAATTTCGGTCTAACTTGGCCGAAATTCAAGATTTTAGCCGATTTCTGCTGAAATGTGACTTTTCAGTCGAAATGAAATTTTACATAATAATTTTTTTTACTTTTTTTACACATATTTTGTATTTCTTATATATTTCCAAAATATAATTCCAAAAAAATACTATAATGGATTAAATCTATATTTATTACTTTTTTTTATTTTTTTTACATATATATGTATATATATTATGTTATATTTTCCTCGAAATGTAATTCTGAAAAGTTTCGCCGAAATCCCGAATCGGCATAAACTTCTCGTTTCGCAGGCTAGAGTAAAATGAGGTCCGAAACGATATTAACAACTATGCTTGGGATTCAATTTCTCTCCCTGCTCTAAGTCTCACTATTTGATGGTATTTTTGGACATTCACACCATTTTAACCACATAGAAATGAATTTTAGGAATTCAATTACATAAAAACGAAAAAGTGCTAAACATAAGAATTAGAACCGGAACTGGATTTGTTAAATGAGGTGAAACTCCATTAGTGGGGTGCACTTGTTGGAATCTTAACCCTTCAAAATGATTGTTACACAATACTCCTGACTGTCTTTTGAACATTTGAATATTATGTACAATGGGAGCGACCCTTATGTATGTATATCCAAGCCACCCATTAGAACTATAATCCCTTAAGGGTTATTGAAGATTTTCATCCCTTACTATAAACAGCTGTGACCATTGATCTGAATCATATAAATTAGTAATTGAAATGTACTTGGCCAATCCTATTGTTAGTAGCACCTGATCATCGTAGAAACTTCAAGTGGTGATGAATGAATGTCTAAGATTTTCCTCAATCATATTTAGGTGCATTTTCTAAGAGAATCATTTGGGATTTTGGAGAGTTAAATGTGATTAATAACTTTATAAAATATAGAAGAAAAAACCCACCTTTTGTGAAAATTAAACCATTGTTTGATCTTTCTTGTTTAGCAATTCTTTTTTAACTTTTTTGAAAAACATTCGGAGGATGCACAGTACACTCAAACGTAAATATATTCTATCCAAAAATATCAAAGACATTTTTTCCGGCGGCGGAGCCAAGATTTCTTATAGATAAATTTATTTTAAAAAATAGTATATATTTCCAACTTTTTTTCACTAATATTCAAAAACCCCGAGGGGTTGGATGAGTGGTTAGGACCACGGTTCCTCCCTCTTCCGGAGCTAGAGGTCTTGGTATCGACCCCTAGTTCCCCCTTCTTTAGGAATCGAAGGTTGAGTCCACCACCTTGAGGCCATAGGAGTGTTAACCGGGCTTTCCTCTATGCCTGGAGGGATTAGTCTGGCCCAAAGGGTTGGGGAACCCTTCTATAGCAAAAGAAAATATTCACCGGAAATCCTAAATATGAAAATATCTAGCATTTCTTTGAAATATAATTTCCCAAAACTTTTGGACAGTTAATATATTGAAATAAAAAGGTTCACCATAGTGAATCCAAACCTGAAAATAACTTTTTTTTTTCAGTGCTTTCGCACATTATTTCGCTCCGATTAACTAGGATACTTAACAGACTAATTAATAATTCACCCACAATTAACTAAATAAGATTTATCTTTTGGTTTTTTACGATCGTTTGAGCCCCAGGATTGTTATCATCTGCATGGATGGTTGAGACTTGAGCGGACAATATTGAAAGTCACTCACCATGTCACAATGTGTGTGTAAATGATCTGATTATAAAAAGTTAAGGAATCTAAATCCTTTAATAGCCTGCTTGTTTGTAGGATTCTAAGAATTCATATCGAAAAAAAAAAAAACCCTCAAAATGCCATTGGAAAGCATGCTTCCAAATGCTCAAGTGGCATTTAGGAAGCTTTAATTAGGAGGATTTCAAAAGTGGAGCAATATTTTAGAACACTAAGATTTCCTAAATTCTATGTAGAGCCTATCTACCAATAACTTTATGTAGAGCCTATCTACCAATAACTTAACCACTTAAAATGAATGACCTTTCTTTCAAGGGTAAAAGGCTCTCATAAGCTTAAGTTTAGGATAATATTCAGTAAGCTAACGCTTCTGGGGCGCATCCTTAGTCCATCCAAATGAACCAAACACACGACTCCCCTAAATTGCACATGCCCACCAACTTTTGGTCAGATCCAAATTTACTAGACCGTTGGATTGACTATACACTGATCCGAATGGACCATTGAGCATTAAACTTTCGGTGCCTAAATGGAAATGATAGAAACCACGGTTGTGGTTGATTTTTTACAGGAAGGAGGGTCCTATGGAGTCCTTGAAATCCCCCCACCCCCATCCCCATATGGATCCCCAAGTGGACTCCACCACGCAATTGAGCTTACTTCAGCTTACCTTATCATAAGCTTCAGCTTAGGAGAGCTGGACCCTTCTTTCAATGTACTATCTTATCAATATATTTTACTCCAATAATGGGGTTAGTCACGCGACAAGATCGAATAGAATCTTTTGGTGGGACCCACTAAAGAGGAAGTTCGTCGCTTTTAAAATTTTAAATTTTTAATAAATGAGCTCCATTCTAAATTTTCACTCTTCACGTTGTATTGTCCCATAGAATCTGTACTGAAATCAATTAAGAGCCCGATACGATTCGATTCGTATTGTTACATGCGTGCCCGAAATAATAAAAGTTGAAGCAGAAGAAGCGGGGACGCATGTTCCCAGTTTAATAGAGAAAGTTGCAGACAAAGACACCTTTTTCTACTTATTTTTAGTTTAGGACATGTGTGTAAGTTGTAAGGTTAACCTTGAATTAATGTTTTTTTTTTTTTTTTAGCCCCCTATCAATCCATCCATGTGAAGAGAGGTGCCTCACCATTGATTGGCAGTTGTTTTCTACAATGACCTATCTCTGATGAGTATTAGAAAAGATAAATTTAAAACCTTCTTTGTTTTAAAGAATTATATGATGTTAAAGTAGGAATTCCGAATAAGTGATATTGGGTTATTTTTGTAGCAACAAGAAAAAAAAGTTCTTTGCCGTTGTACAAATGTATCCTAAAAACAACCGAGATAAAGTTTATGAGATTAATGTAGCTCTTAAATACAGCAAATCTTTAGTTTGTACCCAATAAAAGCAATTCCCCCTATTTTGTCTCAAGTGGTGGGCCTCTGTATTTGGACTCTGCAAGTTGAAAAATCCCAAGCAGCATTTAATTGAGTTCCCCAAGAAGAAATGAAAAAGATCCAAACAAATATCATTCTTAAGATGACAATAATAATTTTTAATTAAGACAAAAAATGGAGGGTGAAAATAAAAAAAAAATTCAATCAATAGAATATACATGATTAAAAAAAAAAAAAAAAAAAACATAGTAGATGCATATTGATTTATATATGTGGTTCAGGTCATGGGAGCTCATCTAAATGCATCTCTATCAGTTGTGATTAAAAATCAGAAAGGTGTAATCATATCTGAATTTTAAGTGAAAATTCTAGTGGCAAAAATGTGTAAAGTAAAAATTAGCCCTATCAAACTTGATGTAAAAACCTTAATATTTAACAATCTTTTAACTTTAGATTTTTTTTTCCTTTTTACATTCAACCCAACAGTGAATAAAGGTTGGATGGGTGAAAAATTGGTTCAGGTGTGAAATCACAGGTATAGAGTTTGAAGGAGTACACTGATCAAAGGTGGGCCTTGAGTAGGCCCCACAAAGTGAGGAGAATTTCTCTCTTTTGACATCCTGGGTAGTCAAATATCTTCCATCTTTATCCTGACCCCAACATGTAAACTCTATTATAGGAATACATATATCCATTTGTGAAGATATTCTCATCTGAGATGTTTCTAAAATTAACCTGTTCAATGTCTGGAAGAAGATTACAAGCGTTCAAAACTGAATACTAATAAAGACACCACCTTGTAACACCTTCTTTGGTTTTTCATTTTCTTCTGTTTTTTCCTTCTCTTCCTCCCCCATTACATACCATGTCAAGAACACTGTCATCCTCTTCGCATTCCAATCTCGATTGCTTTCTCAAATGCACAACTCCTTCAATTCCATTGAAGTCTTCCTCAAAGGTTTTTACTTTTCATGTTATTTTCTTACCAGCCTCATGTCACACTTATTCATACTTTTATTTATGTTAAGATTACAATGATGGTAGTATGAATACAAGAGTTTTGAAGAGATGGGTGATCAAAATCTTGTCATTTCTTTTTTATATCATTTTGATGGGAATGAAATGATTTGGGTTCATCTTGATTTCATTTTTTTCTTTCTATTGTTTTTTAATCTGATAACTGCTATCTTTTGATGAAAAATGGGATTTTTATGCCATTCAGTCTGGGTCTTTAGCTTTTGTAATTCCAATATTGATACTCTTGTTTTATTTTTTGAATTGCTTTGATTTAGTTTTGTTTATTGTTTAGTACTGTACATTGATTTTGTTTTATTCATTGTCTAGCTAAGACTAAATTTGGGTTTGTTTTTTGAAATGAAATTTCAATAAAAACAAAAAAAAAGTTGTTTTCATGTCTCAATGAGTTTAATGAAAACATGGGAGTGATGAACCATTCTTTTATTTATTTATTTTTTTTTTGAAAATATCTGGATATTGTATTTGTCTAAAAGAAAAACAGAAAATCTCAACTTTTTTCTCCTCTAAGTATCTAATTTGAAGATTTTAATGCTCATCTTGCAAAAGATTCTCTTAGTTTATAGTTCCAATCTATCAATGAAAATTTTAGCATTTACTTCATTTCAGATCCCTGTCCATCTAAAAAAGATAGAAAAAATGTCTCCTTTTTGTTAAATCGATATTTAATATTACAAACTTCATGTTCTCCTCTGTCATTGCAATCCAGGTTTCTTAAGATTTGCAGCTAAAAGATTATTTTTCCTGATTCTTCAATTTGTTTTTTTTTTCCAAATCAGAGTGGTATTCAGGGTCTAAACAACCTTTTCCTACCTATCAATAAAAAGAAGATTGAATACTTCACCTTGAGAGATCTTTGGGAACAATATGATGAGTGGAGTGCTTATGGTGCTGGAACTCTGGTGGTCCTCACCAGCGGAGAGACGGTTGTCCAGTACTATGTCCCTTATCTTTCTGCCATCCAGATATACACCAGCAAATCATTCACCCCTTTCAGGTTCTTGAATCTTGATTCAATTCCTTTTTTTCCTTCTCAATTTAGATTTTTCCTTCCTAGTTATTACATGTTTGATGGTGAAATCTTGTTTTGAGAATTGTAGTGGAGTTTTGAGGGAGGAGAGTAATGTGGGTGAACTTGAGAGCGATTCATGGAGCGAAGACAGTGAGAGTAGTAATTTATCAAGATCTCCGAGTAACAATTCAAGCAGGGGTTCAGACACCGCATCGGAGGATTCAAGCTTTGATCAAGAGGGAGTGTTGGCGATGAAAGATCAACTCGGGCACCTCTACTTTCAGTACTTTGAGTATTCTTCTCCCTATGGAAGGATTCCTCTTATGGACAAGGTATTATAAATAATCATTGATCATTGCAGTTTGTAAGAGATTGTTTTAGCATTCTATAGTTCTAATTGGTCTGTAATTTCTTTGGACAAGGCTTTCCAATTGTCTTACTCTATTGCAGTTTTTAGTTTTAAGGTAATCTAAGCTTAATTTCCTTTTTGTGCAATAAAATTGTGGTCAGTTTAATGTTTTCTGCTTTATTTGATCGCAGATCAATGAATTATCAAGGAGTTATCCAGGTTTGATGTCATTCAAGAGTGTGGATCTTTCACCAGCTAGCTGGATGTCAGTGGCATGGTAATTTGATAACTCCTACAGTAGATGATTTATTGCTTTTCTTGAATGAAGCTGTGGTCTGAGGATTTTTTCAAGCTCTTTCCAAAGATAGGTTGATAGCTGGCGTTAAGTAGATTGGTCTTCTGCCTCTTAACAGCTTAAGCTTTTGGGATGTATTAGCTAGTCGGACTTCACATGGCATCAAAGCCGTGAAAGGTCTTGAGTTCGAACCCTGAAGAAGCATTCTTTCCCCAGGTCATGCACACGTGTGGGTTGTGAATTTGAACGACATCCCATGAGAGAGAGAGAGAGAGAGAGAGAGAGAGAGAGAGAGAGAGAGAGTTATGCAGATTGGTCTTCCACTTCCTAACAGCCAAAGCTTTTGGGATGTATTGGCTACTCAAGACTTGACAAAGAGTGACTCTCGTAATGCTATTTCATGGGTATCTCGTATGAGTGCTTGGAAATTCCTGTACATTCTTAGTGGGATTAAATCTTTATATGGTTCACTTTTAGGTGGTATTTTGGCATGTGAATCATTCTACCAATGAAATAGCAGGCATGTTGGCTAACCTCTTGTCGGGTCTTTTGGCATGTGAGTCATTCTGTTACCCATCCCCCCACAAAACAACAACAGTAGATTACTTGTTTCTCTTCAACGTTTCTATTTTTTATAAGAAGAAAATAGAGGTAGAGAAAACAATTCATGGTTTCCACTTCTATTCTTGTCCACCTTAGAGAATTGGAAAGAGTTCATAAACGGTAATACTGATAATTGGATAGAAGAACTCCATTAGAGAACTTCAAAGGTGACCTCTCTGCTTTTCCTAACTTTCTTTCAATCCAAATGACTCCTAAGAGAATTAAAAGACATTACACTTGACAATCTCATAAAAAGGATCACTTAATAAGAGAAGAATATCAATATGACTATTGTGATTCTAGACTCAAAATCACTTCTATTTTTCCCATCAATTTTACTGGCATTGGTAACATCCCCTTAGCCTTGAGTAATTGATGAGTCAATTGGGTGATTGGAATATACTTCTGAAATGCAAGTTCTTTTGTCAATAGGAAAGCCCTCATCTGTGTGTTTCTTTAATTGAAAAGGGCTACTGCATGAGGGAAGGTGGTTTTCAGGGGGTTAGTCCTTAGTCCACTTCTGAATAGTGAACTTAGGTGTTTTCTTGTGGTGTTCTTATTTGACCTTTTCCCCCTCTGATTGGTGGATTTCTGCTGTTTATTAGGTATCCTATTTATCACATTCCATCAGGGAAAAATGTGAAGGATTTATCTGCATGCTTCCTTACATATCATACTCTGTCCTCATCTTTTCAAGGTATGTATTCCTCTGTTGTTATATAATTAAAATTACAAAAGGGAAATCTCCTCCTTTTTTTAAATTCTTTTAAGAGATTGTTGTAACAGTAGTTGAATTTGGTTATTATATCATTAACCAAACAAACAGATAAGGATGCATACCATTAAAAATGTTGGTGATATTCATCAACCTTTATTTTTTGTTCTGTAGGCTCCTATGAAAACATTTGGTCGATGTGTATAATATCAATATGCTTTATATATGAAAATGCCTAGCTTGCCAGTTCTCTTCATTTATTTATTTTATGTATGTGGTATGATGATTTGGTTAGGATGTAATCTAATCTAGTCAAGGAACTTGGATTGATAACCTTCCCAAATGGGGTCCAACTCAGTTCTTTACTCTATTTTCCTTCTTCAAAATCTTTGATTTTGACTTTTTTTTTTAATAATATATGAAAGTCAAATGAGCAAATCATCCAACAGCATACTGGATCTGATTCCCTGCTACTTCTCAGAAGAACAAAAAAACTCAATTTTCACCTAACATTAGATTAAGAAACTCTAATATTTTTAATCAGTTTCTGTAGCATGGTTTAATTATCAGCTTGTTTAAATCACAATAAGAGGAGGGCTTTTCTCTGCCTTCTTCAGCAGCTGAAAATTTCCTGGTTCCTTATGTTTGATGCTCTGTGTTTTCTTTTTGCTTCTGGTGCTGTCATTCTTCCATTGTCTGAATGGGCATGTGATGAGTTTGGCACTTACACTTTAAGACATGAAATTTGTAACAATGTACTTGCGCTGTTTCTCCTAATACAGCAAATTGTTTTGTTGTAAAGCTGTATGATTAGTGCCTTGTACTGCTCTTAGTCTTCTTTTCATGAATTTGGCTTCTTTTATTTGTTTAGTATCTGTCTTCTTTTCCTTGAGAAAGACACTAGCTGATAGTGGCCAATACATGTCCATGAACTAATAGAGGCCAATGCATTAAAGGAATTCCGCATTGTTGCAGCTTTCAAGGTTTTTGTAGAACTGATATTCTAGCTCCCATTGCCTACTTTGCTCTGAATTCCTAGTAAAGGAGGTTCTATGGTAGGAGTAATAAAAAGTAAGGAGGGAAGGATGGAGGGTAAAGATGTAGATGGAACAATCACTTTCCTAAGATTTGATTTACTAGGGTGATGAGTGGGTAATCATTTCAATAGTCTCTATTAATCTTCACCTTTAATTCTTCACTTTTAGCCCCTTCGCTTAAAAATCCTAAGAATATCACATTGACTCTACAAAAGGACCTTAGGATACTTTGCTAGGACCATCTTCATTGCTCTTTCATCAACCGTTTTCCTTGCAAGTCCACTAATGTGCATTGCTTTGGTTAAATAAGCTCTGTGCCTATGCACATGAATACTATTTTGAAACAATCAAATAATTCTGCAGGGTTACTTCTCTAAGTTGCTTTAGTTAATTTTAATGCCTAGAACACTTACAGCTTTCCATCCTTTTCATTCTTTTAAGCTCTATATTGCATGTCTTGTCTCACAGGTAATTTGACTGAAGACAAGGATAAGGGAACTTGTTCTACAGAAGATGGACAGAGAGAGAGGAAATGTAAAGGAGAAAGCAGTAGCATCCCTCTTCCACCATTTGGTCTGGCCACTTACAAGATGCAAGGAAACCTTTGGATAAATCCTGAAACTTCTGACCATGATAGGATCATCTCTCTCCTAAGCACTGCCAATTCCTGGTTAAAGCAGCTGAGAGTCCAACACCATGACTTCAACTATTTCAACTCACACTGTGTAGTTAAATGAATGAAAACAACCACTGTATCAACAACCCTTGATGATCCCCTCTAGAACTGGGAAAGGAAAATGTGTGAAGAGGGAGGATTTTTATATAGTCTTCTTCACTATTTACTTTTTAGGCCTCATGTGAGACCTGCAGAGAAGATGCTTGTGGGATGACATTCTTAGGAGCTGGAGCACTGAAGCAGGAACAAAGGACTTTCTGTGGATTATGTTCTGTCTGTCTATAGAATATTGATGAAACGAGAAGAGAAAAAATACACAAGAGTTGTAAGTTGTAAGCTTGTGGTTTAGGACATAAATTTTGTATTTTTTTGTCTTATAAAGTATAGAGGTTACAGAGATGAAAAGAAATGTCCTTGTGTAAGTTGCTAGTATTTTGAGCTGTATGACTATGGGCCATCTTTACTCATACATGAGAGAAGAGATGTGCTTTGCTCACTAAAAGTGGCTGAACTCCCCTTAATAATAGCAGTACTTGCAGGCAATCACATAAAGGAACAATTACTAACAGTTTTTGGCTTCAAGCAAATATTAAATGGCGTGTATAGTGTAAATATTAACAAAGCTTGGTCGAATGGTCTTTCTCAAATCTGAAATTTGTTCTGTTTCGTACTCTTCTCTAGTCTCTAGTTCTTCTCTGTGGAGGATGCAAACCATTTGATCAGCGATCCAGGCATAGACACTAGAACTAGATGGTGAGGAACTGTTGATACCCATCATTCCAATGGTCTGGATCACATCAACAATGGATCCCACTTGTTAGCTGAAACAATGGATGATGCAATCAGTGATAATTAGATGAAGTGATCCAATCAGTGGTCTAGACTTTGCAACAAGGTATACTGGAGAAGACCCATAAGAGCAAGCACCCTCCCTCCCTCCCCCTGTAGTCTATTTCAACCTGCCTAGTGAGCTGTCCTTACCTTCTTCTATTGGGGCCTTCTGTTTTTTTTCCAGTTTCCTTTAATGCATTTCCACATCATCAATGTCATAGGGCCCATTTGTTTGCAACGAATTGAATTCCTAGGAATTCTACGAAATGTATCCTTGGATTGTATAAAATCGAAGAAACAATGGTGAATAACGACAGAATGCCTCCAAGCAAAATAATGATGATGATGATGATAAGAGGCCACATATAATCTCTCCTTCAATGGAAAATGGTCAGGGGAGATGGAAATGGAAACCCAGCTATCACTGAGTAAATAAAATTCTAGGAAAGTTAGGGTCATATGATCATCTTAACATCAAATCGTTCACCTCTTTATAATCCAGCATTGGAACCCATTTCAACATCAACTCTTAGAAATTTAATTCCATACAAACATTCTATTATCTGACACAATCATCATTTTGCACACCTAAAGTTATCCACGCAGACAAGCTTGAGAACAAATTGATATTTCAAAATCTGAGTGGTAAACTGGACCATTTACCTGTCATGGCTGAAGTGAAGAAAAAAAATCAGAGTCTGATAGTAGCATTAAATAGACACACTTTTTGTGGGAGACAAAGCAATCTAAAATAGCTATCAACTTTCTACTGTAACAGCATCAGATAAGATAAAATGGTGACCCCTAAAAGTTTCACTTAGAAAGAAATGAAACTATGGCTCCTCTATAGAAGATCATCTTACAAGGTACCGAGTTCTAGATCTGACACAATAACAACCATTGCTATTATCTGCTGAAGTATCTCAACCCTGTACCTTGCTTTTGATGAGTTTTGCTCGAGGAAGATGATAATTTCAGATAAACAATACTGTTATCAAAGTTCCCATATAAGCTCTCTTACAAGGCCCCAGAGTCCTTTGTTTCACACTCTGGTGTATAACAATACTTCCTGTTATGGGCTGGAAAGTATCTCATTCTTGTATGTATTGCTTTGGGTTCCTGCTTGCAACAGACTAACTGAGCTTTCTATTACCATAGGACTATAGGAGAACTGATTATCAGGAACCTAATCAAGACCAAGATCAAGATCATGTCTGAACTTGACTGTGGCTCCAAACTCGATATTAAAAAGAAATAATAAAAAGCACATAAAAAGGAAAAATAAATAAAGAAAAAAGAAAATTTTGACTAAAGGAACTTTTAGGGCCTGTTTGTTTGCATTATAATACATAGGATTTATGCCATAGGTGGTTAAAAATGAAGACCAAAGGTGAATTTTCAATAATGAGCATTAGATAATCTTTCCTATTATGGAAATAGAATCAAAGGAAGATGAGAAATGAATAACTAAGGTGATTTGAAAACAAACAAACAGGACCTTAGAGTTTCAAATGTGTCAATTATTATAAATGAAGCGAAGTGGATTTGATTTCCAATTTCACTGTCAATTTCAAATTTGATTTTGACTATTCTCATGTTGACCTCCTACTAATATCACTCATTAATCCTCCTACTAATATTAGCCCTATTAATAACGTTTTTTTTACTAATCCAATGTTACAGAAACTCTTTCCTTTTCTCTCTATGTTTCTATCCACGTCTCTATATTTCCCACCTTTAAACGCCACAAGCCCTTTCCTCTTCTCCATCTTCTCTAATAAATAACTCATTGATTTTTTTATTAGGGTTACACTCTAAACTATTTCTATCGATTTTTTATTTTAGACCTTTACATTATAACTACCACTAATTACATTGCCCACCACTAATTACATTGCCCGTGCTTAGCACGGGGAGCTTTCGCTAGTTATAGTTTATAGAAAATATGATCCAGTTACAAGGTATGCATGTGGATCAGCTACCATATCATCAGGAAAGAGAACTGACAGCAATAGTACCGTAAATACAAATAAAAGAAACATAATGTGGTGCCATCAGCAAAATGTAATCCCAGGAAACTGAATGATCATAAAAGGCAATAGTGGAGGAACCAAACAGAGAAAGATCCTAGTCACAAACACATGTTTTGACTTTTGGTCACTTCATCAAGGGCTTTATTTGGTACACGTCACCACGTTCTCAGGCCTACTCCATTCAACAGGTCTTACCCAATAGCCAAATGAGCCTATTAGACCATCCTAACCACTTGTTTTTCTGACTTTGAAAAACACACAAATGAATGGTTACAGAAAAAAAGGAACCGCTCCGATTATTGTCATTTACTCAGAAAAAAAAAAAAAAAAAACCCTCCAGACAAGCAGGTAAGATTGTCATCAAAATAAGTTTAGCTCTGTGGTCCATATTAAGCCCCGTAGGATGAACATGTTGAATTATCATACACATGGACCACATGTATCAAGATGGAATTACTGATACAGTGATACGTTAAGCAAAACATGAGTAAAACACAATGCTTAGCGAAAAATGAGTAAAATACAATGCTTTCTCCATTTAAAATACCCAATACAACTGTCCAAGAATATGTACAATTTAGTCAAGCTTTCAGTTATATAATTGGAGAATACAGTTATTCAATCATTGAAGTGATGACTGTAGCACCATTTTTTTATCAGTAACAAACGATTTAATTGATAAAAACTAAAACAACCAAAACAACAAAGGCACCCATCAAAAGAATGGGCTACACAGGTATAAAAGCATTATACCAACAAAGCAAAAACAAGATACATAGAGAAGAAGAGCAGAGGAGAACATTTATCCACCCCTTGCTTAGCCAAATAGTCCACCAAACCATTAGCTAACTGCCCCACACCCAAAAGGACCCCTATACCTTCCTCTAGGGCTGGTTTTCTAGCTTTCTGTTTATACCATATTGCTAAAAACTGGCTAAATCCTTATGGTTTCTAATCATAAAGCTTGTTGGAAATTACCAATTTGAGCCTAGCCTATTCTTGAAATCCTTGATGGGATCAAGAAGAATCTGATTGTCTATACAGTGATCCCTAGGCTAGTGGAGATTTGAGTCTTCCATTGGGAACCTCAATCAAAATCAAAGGTCCAGCATTTCTGGGATTGTGACTAGGCCTAACATTGTCTCTTAATTGCTAATTTGAAATTCTGCATAACTTAAGGTGGAATGGGCATTATTTTATAAATTGATATATAAATGTAAAATGTTCCTTGATCTCAAATTCATGGTATGAGGCTAGTTTCCATAGTCTTGCATCAAGGGGCCAACAGCTATGATACCCGGATACTGCAAATTACTAGTGGTATCCGTACCGATACGGTCCGATACGGATACCGGTACGGGATACGGCAAGATACGGCTGGGATACGGGGGTCCAATTTCAGGATACGGCTTGTGTTATTTTTCGCCCAATATTTCGGCAGATTTTCCATTTCGGCCAATTTCTATCTCTCTCTTAGTTTAATCAAAAGGGAAAACAAAAAAGAAGAAAGAGGAGGAGGGGGAGGAGAGGAGGAGGAGACCCACCTCATTGAAAATTTGAAACAAACAGTGGGTCTCGTAATATTTGAGCTCTAAATTGAGATAAAATAAGCATTCCACCCAAAATAAATCCCTAACCAAATACTTATATTTATATATTTCTAGGAATGCCGTACCCGTATCCGTATCCTAAAATTTTGAAGTTGACGTATCGGACGCTCGTTCCCGTATCCCGTATCCGTCCCCGTGTCCGTATCCGGGCATCATAGGCCAACAGTCTTGGCTCTTAGTCAAAGACTATACCTACTGATTAAAGTAGTTAATAATATTTGACTCTTAATTAAAGAGTAAGGATTTTGATCTCATGAGAGGTTTTTCGAGTAGATCATGATTAAGAAGTCTTCTCAAACCTTCAATTTGTCGATGATATGATTTTGTATTTAGTTCGACACAACAGGAGTGTTAAATAAAAGGAATGAGAGACAAGTCTCAAAAGTCAGTTTCAGCCATATGATGGAAAGCCTTAAATTTAACTAACATCAAATTGGTTCCATCTTAGTTCCATTAAGCGACAAAGAGACTCTACAATTATTGAATATTGCACCCATAGTCTAGGATCTAAAATATTAAAAAAGGAACAAACAATCATATGATTGTTATCTTCCAAATCAATAGAGAGCTCAAATTGTGGCATGTTTACTTTGTAAGAAGAAGTTGGTTAACTGTGAAAACAAGAGGCAAGAGTACTCTGGAATGTATATTGAGTTCTAACCACGATGTGGGAGAATAAATTTTTAAAAGAAATTAAAAGAAAAGGAAGGAAAGATGCCATAGTGAACTGATCAAATGTAGATGTTGTGCACGTGAAGTTGTCTAATTTTGGAAACCCATCATTCACCACTAAACCAAGCCAGAAATGAAAAACTATAACCACAAAGCACCCAAAAAAAAAACACCAAGCAACACGACAAAAAGGTAGAAAGACGAGTTAGACCATTGACAAGCAAGAACACCAATTACACTAAGCATCAAAAGGAGAGAATATAGAACAAGTTTCAAGATCATAGCCACAACGTAAGATTGCAAATCTCCATCAAGAAATCTCATAGAATAATCAACATTTCATCCTTTTTATAACTAGTTCCAGAACATGTATATCCACATCATCAACATTTAAGCCTTACGCAACTATCTAGGAGTGGCTACATATCTCCAAGCCCGAAATATAACAAGTGTCATATGAGTTAATGAAAGATAAATAATAATAATAATAATTAAGAGAAATTGTGATAAACAAACACTGATTCGATAGAAGATAAATTAATATAATCACAACAACTATCAAGAACAATCGGGCATGCCAACCATAATGCCTTGGAGGATGAACAAAATAAAATTGAAAGCGAAAAACAATGAGAGAAAATGATAAAAATAAAGTTAGAAAACATAATTAGGTTGTTCGCGGTTGGACACAAACACACACATGGGACTCTTACTAGAGTTATAAATAAAGAGATTGCTAAGTAGAAACATCACGGTGTTCTTCTAAGAATAGCTTATCTTCGGAATCTCTCGAGAGGGATGAATAAGGAGGAGTTGCAATCCATAAAGGAGGTGATATGGTGGGATGAAATCGATCAACAAAAAGTTCTTCAACCGTCCCGTCCCCGAGTCTGAAAATACCCGAATCACGGCATCCATGTGAAGTATGATAATGCATCTCCCTGACATTGTCTGCAAAATATATACAATTTCCTATGAAGCCCGGGAATTGGCTAGCCCTCACAATGAAGGGAGAACTCAGCCCCAAAAAAACAGCACGGTCGCCTAAGCTTTCCACCTTTGTAAACTTTTTCAACGTTTTATTACGCGCCCCGTTCTCCCTCCCCAGAGGGAAGAAGAAAATGTCAAAATGGATCGTTTTATGGGGAGGGTACTTTTCTTCAGCAGCAGTAGAATCAGTAGCGGTATCAGCTGCAGCAGCAGTAGCGATACGCTCTACGTTTCTAGTAATCACAAACACGCCATCAGTCAATATGTCCGGTACCAAATATGAAAAGGTCGTATAAGGAAGAGGTTCCAAATCCATGGACAGCTTTTCTACGTGAGGTTGGGAGCCGTCCTCCCCAATGTGGATAAGGTAGATACCCCCTACCTGGTTGATGGAGTAAAACATCCCCTTGTGATATATCACATCCTCCATGAGTGCATCGGTGTCCAATTCAGTATAGGCGTCTTCTCCACCAATTCTGCAAAAGCACAAATGTCCAAGACCGTAAATGACCACCACAGTTTTGCCATCATTTGACATGGCGACCTTGAATATTTCAAGGTCACGCATCTCTTCTATGGAGTAGCGGCTTTCGTCGTCGTCGTCGTTATCGTCGTCGTCGTCTACATAGTTTCTATTCTCGAATTTGGACTGGTGAGGGAGGTTGGTTTTTTTCTTCGACCAGGGATGGAAGATGGAGATATCCAAGTTGTTGTCCACAGTCATCAGCCATCCGTTCTGAAAAGACCCACAGCAGCGCTTTCCACGCATCTGTGGGAGACGAATGGTGTGTATCTTTTGCTTGGTGAGACTAAAGAAATCACGAGCATCCGGATCATCATCTTCTTCTTCTTCTTCTTTATTGTTGTTAGGAAGCATCATCAGCCATGGAAGTTCACGAGGTATGATGTTCTTCAAAATCGACCCCCATGATTTGCAGACGAATTGCATTCGGATGTGATCAGGAGTAATGCAAAAATCGGAAATTCTCTCCCAGAGCTCCAGAGGAAGATCATTCCAGTTTGCCATCAGAAAAACAGACGAATAATGAATGTAAAAGAAAAATCTTTGACTAAGCAAATAACAAGGGAAGGGATGAAAGGATACAAGGAGGAGGGTAGAAACTAGAAAGCTTGCCAAAAAAACCAGAGAGATTTTAACAGACCGGATGACGTAGTTAGGGTTTGAAGTTTGCAGGGGTCGGCAACGGCTGACGCCCGCTCTGCTTTTTAAATCTTTATATTTAAAATTTTAAAAAAATAATAAACTTTTTTTAATTAAGCATAATATATATATATATAAATACTCATGTGCATCTATCTCTCACCACATTAAATTGAGGGCAACATACTGAGACAACTTTATAATCTATCAAAGTATTGACACGCATAGACGACTGATTGACACGCATAGGCGACTTGAGTTATACTGAATTTATTGTTCTTTCACTAATTAAAATGGATTGGACTTTTGGATTGAAGGTTAAATTTTTTTCTTTTTAATATAAAATTATTTAATTTATAGACACGGATAAAAAAGCTAGAGGGATGGATACTAAACGTAACAAATAGACTTTGCACTTGTCTAATGAAATTACGCGGCCTCACATTCTCGGGATAGTGCCATATCACATTGATATAAAGCAAATGAAACCAATGTGATGCATGAAATCAGTAAGCCTTTTTTTTTTTTTTTTCATAACGTAGGGTTCTCAGTCTTTTGGGCCAGAATAATCCCTACGGGTTTAGAAGAGAAAGCCGGATAAAATTCTCCAGTAACCTCAGTGTGGTAGTGCAGTTTTGAACCCACAACCTCCAGGTGCAAACTGTGGTCCTAGGCCAACTGAGCTACCCCTTGGGGTTAAATCAGTAAGCCTCCTGGCCATAAAGGAAATAAATGCAATGTTCCTAATATAGCAAAAGATGGACCACTTGGCATATCTGTGGCCCGCCCCATTACAATCCTTAGGCGTCCTTTGTGATCATTATAGAACTGGATGAATTATAAGCCAATCGAATGCACTTGATGAAAAGACATGGTCATCTAATCAAGATGATGATGAATGGCTAAATATATTTGATGGCCCCTCTCTATCTAACGGTTCAAAGAGGGAGGGCGCCACTTTTTTTTTTTTTCTTTTTGTGGTATCACATTCAAGAGTGAAAAATAGAACAAGAATGACCAAGAGGGATTTTTCTTCAAACACCCAATTGTTTCAAACTTATAACTTTCAAATAAAAACATGTGGTTATATGCCAACTGAGCTATCTATAGTTTCGTGGTTTTCATCATTGGATATATCTTCAAGGCCATAGGCGTCTTTGTCAAATACCGTTTCCTATGCACGGCTGGATTATCATCTCTTGAGACTTTGACACTCAACATAAAAAAGGAAAATTTTATATGCACCCACCTATTTTGCTGAACACACCCACGTTCCTTCTCTATATGTATTCTTTAAAAAAAAAATATGGGTACATATAGAATTTCCCCATAAGAAAACAACCCGAGGGTAAGATGGGTGGGTCCCACCCACATGTGTTCTGAGCAGTGGTGGCAATGGGCCAGGTTCAATTGGGGATGATCTGTACAGGCACTGGAACCCACCTGTTTGCATTCACTACGATACCATTAACACTATCTCTGTGAGAACGACAGCCGACAGTGAATCTTGCTCGCCTTCGTAAGTTAGAAATTGACCGATCGGTGTAAACGACAAACTGTTATTCTCTCTCTTATCTCCCCGTTTCAAGCCGATTCTTCCATTTTTCACATTCTCATTCTCCAAAAATTCTCTTCTATCATCTTCTGCAATCTCTCCCAAGTAAAACCCTTGATCCAAATCCACACCCATTTCTTCTTTTCTTCTCTGATCTCCGCTTCTGATTCATCTGAACAGTTGATTCTACCACCACCATGTTCCTCCTCTTTCTGGGCTTTGTCCTTGGGGCTCTTGCAGTCATTGCTGCGGAGGGGTTAGCTATTTTTGCCCTCCTCAATCGACTGAGTAGAAAAAAAAGCAAGCCCAAAGCATCAGAACCGGAAGTGGGTCGAGACCTCGACGTGGAACAATCTCTCCGTTTTGTGTGTAATAAGAAGGTCAGTTCAAGAGGCGAATTGGGTTCTGAATTTCATGCCTTTTTTTTCATCTGAATGCCCCCTGTTTGTGAGAATGCTTTCTGGGTTTTGTTCATGGAATCTTTTTTTCTTTTTTTTTTTTTGAATGGTGTTTTGTTCTTGGAGTCTTGGAAATTAAGATGAAGTTGTTTGCCTGTGGGAGTGGTTCAGTTCAATTTCCCGGCTTTGGTTTTCTCCAGTATTTAATTTCATCTGTGATTTCGTTTTCTGTGGAAAGTGGGAAGTGAAGATTTCGTTTTATTCAGTTTCAGTTTGTATTGTTTGATAGGGAGGAGCATTTTCTGCAGTGAAATCAGTTTCTGCCTCTTGGGTCTGTATATAGTTTCTGCAGAAATTGGGGAGAATGCTTCACTAAGGGCATTTTAAGTCCACAGTTCATTTTCTGTGGAAAATAAATACAAGTATTTTTTAGCACTGGATTGTTGTGTGAGTAATTTGGTTGTGAATGAGAGAGGAAACCACAGCCTTGGTTACATCCTCATGGTTAGTGCATTAATACAATTCATGTAAACTCTGTCTGTGTTATGTTTCTAGTGTAATTATTAATTCAGCTTAATGCATTTCTGTGATATCTTCTTGCTTTGTGCAACTACTGCAACCAAGATTCTATGAAGATTGCTAGCCCAACCAACTAGAAGTATTATCTCCAGCCATTATCATAACCTGAATCTAATGGTCTGTTTTGCCCACTTTGTATTGATTTACTTGGAATTTAGAGTAGAAAGGTGGTTTATCTAAAGAGTATTAAGGAGGTGAGGAGTGAAGAGACTAAGGTGGAGATGTAGATGGGACCATAATTTCCCTAGATTTTAGTTTACTAGGGTGATTGGTGGGTAATAATTTGATTCATTTCTAGTCGGGTCTGCATGCTTTTTTGTTGGATGTCATCAAGGCACTTTGATCACTGAAGCTGTATAGTAATGCAATTGATTTATTTTTCATTTTCGACTCAAAAGGATTGTGTACCATTGGGGTAATTAATAGTCTAACATGTCATATGGCCTGAAGGAAAAGGATTGTGGACCATTGGGGTAATTAATAGTCTAACATGTCGCATGGCCTGAAGGCTATGGATTTGGGTAGTTTAAGATTCATGTACTCATTTTCTACTTTCATTGTTATCAGCTATATTAACTGCTGAAGGTAAAAAAACTACCTGCATAAGGCTGCATTACCTGCATGCAGTTACCACAAAAACTATTCTTTCAGATCAAGGTGGTTGGTTTTTTTTTTTTTTTTTTTTAATTGAAATTGCTATCCTGTGATCTTCAGGGGGTAATGTGGGTATTGGAATCAGATAAAATTCCAGTTAAAGAATCACCAACAAGTGTGCCAGCAGAACAAATGAACAAGAAGGAAATAGTGGAGGTTTTCCCCATCAAGAAAAATGCAGAGATTAAAGATCATTCACTCATCCTGACAGAACTTGATGGTTCTCAGGCAACCATCCAGCTTGTAGGTTGTGTAATAGTAGCTGTTTCTGCCTCCAGCCTGTCCTCAAGGAAGTGGTAAGCATTTGCAACACGGACACTCCTTTATCGTTCTTTGCATTGTCATATCATGCATCGGGTAGTAGTCATCATGAATTTTCCTTTTTCTTGTCATCTGCCATTAATATTTTAATATCTACATAATGATTTTGTAACTCTATGCTGAGACATGTGCGCACCGTACACAGAGTATGTATGTATGTATATGTGTATCAAGGAAAGCTCCGATACCAGAATTGATGAAACCCATAGCTCTGATACCATTGAACAAAAAAAGCAGTCTCGAACAAGTCTGGATTTTCAACAACTAGTAGCAACACTGTACTAGGAGATGATCTAGATAGAAATGCCAAGAAGATTGATATGGAGTGCTGGACTGCACTAATGGTTGAACAATTCCGAGATTTTTCCAGCATCAAAAGGGTATAAACAAATAGAATCGAAGTACCATTTGAATCAAACCTTGGAATTATCCAAAGCAAGGACAGAAATGTGGATGTTTCTAAATTGCACTCGAAGGATTTTGACAAATTGTACAATTCTTATTTGAATATAGGAACCACAAACTGCATATCCTCATCATACTCGACTGCTCCTTCTCTAGTAATTCATGCAAGCTATCCATTGTATTGCCCTGTTTGTGTTTTTGGCAGCAGTGCAATTGATGTAAACCCAAGAGCCATTTTACCCTCAAAATCCTTTACTCTCAAGCTCAAAAGAGGACGCATGCCTTAAACAAAATTTCAAGAAAGTAGCAACCTATATCGATTCTTAAGTAAGAAGAGGCCTCTAAAATGGTTGCCAACAAACTAACTAAAGAGCTTCTGGTAAGAAGAAATATTTTTTTTATCAGTTAATAAGGAATAAAATTAGTATGAGAAAAGGGATGAAGAATACCAATTCAGTTTCATGATTTGAAGAACATGGTATGAAGATCCTGGAGAGACACATCTTTGACGATTCTGATGATTGATCTTGCTCTTGTAACACCCAACCAATGGTGCACCTGGAAGGAAATATCGGGACATTGGTGCAGTTTCATGTCCGAAGGGCGGGTTGCACGGATAAAGGTGCTTTGGTTTTGAGTACGTTGCACTAGACGGGGTTTCCACTAAGAGTTAAGACCTTCATGATTGGCCGTTACATTACCAAGAAAGAGGCAATAAATCTTAATTAATCTAAACTACCAACATTAATAGAAAGTAGAAACTAAATCTTAAAGATAATTAAATACTTGTTCTATGAATACTGTTCCAACTTAAACAGCTCAATACATATAATGAAAGGAAAGTATTTCATAGCTAATTTTCTAGAACCTGCAGTTGCACGAGTCTTGGGTTTGACCATACTATGGGCCCCCCTTTTGGGACCACTTCCATGAGTGCATCAATAATTCTACGGCATTTGACGAAAAGAAAGGAAGAAGGGATCGATCAGCACAGAGAGAGGCAAAAAGGTTTCTAAGAAACCAGAAAATTGGTCTCCACTGCATGTATCTGTAACTGCATTGCAAGCCCACAATCCTCACGTGGATCCCACATCCACATGTAAGCCTGTAGGGCCCCGCACCCCCAACTGAGCCCCACAGGCGCACAGGATCTTTCTGCTTTGCATCTGGGCCTGGCCAGGCATAGCGTGAAGCCTGCTGGTCTGTGGTCCTAGTGAGAATATTGCTTTGTCTGGCAGGACTTGGTGTGAGGTTGGCTAGGCCTTGCTGCTCTGGGCGCCCATCGGCTGTGTTCAGCTGGGCGTAACAGGCTCGATCCTGTCCCAGCTGCACCTGGTGGAGTTGGGCTTGTCTCAGATGGTCAGATGGCCTCTGCAGGCCTAATCTGCTGGTCTGTGCTGACTAAATGGTGAGGACTGTGATGCATAATGTGTACATATGTGTGTCTGGCCTGACTCCAGGGTGCAGAATGCAGATGCATAATATGTACATGTGTGTTCGTGTTGACAACTGGATATCTTAACTCTTGGCCTTATGATCACCTGTATAAGAGTTATTATTGGTTATATTGAAATTCTCAATTGAGAGATTAGCTCTATTACAGTGTTCGTATGCATCATTTTTCCATGATTTATAGCAGGCCACACACAATTTGACTGATTGTACAAGTCTTAAGCATATGAGTTTTTTCAGGGATTCATGTTAACCTCATGTCCTGTCCTCATTTGACATTGTAACAAGTGCTTACTTTGGTGCAAACTTGTATGACTCCTTTGCATTTGATTTGAATTAAAATTTTCTTCTGACTTGTGTAGGGCCAAAAGATACCCGATTAAACTAGAGAACAAGAAGTCAGCAATTTATAATGGTAGCAACTGTTTTTACATATATCTTGAAACTTCTTGGGAGAAGGAATCATGGTGCAGAGCCCTGCGTATTGCTTCTTGTATAGACAAGGACAAAGTTTACCAGTATGTCAAGCTGAGTGAAGAATTCTATCACTACCTTTCATCCTTAAATGGGGAGTATCCTTCTTTTATGAAGCCAGCTGCCGTGTTTGGAGAGCAAACTGACAGAGGTATTAATATTGAAGGCCCTTCTTCAAAAGTCAGGCATTTTCTTAAAAAGCTCGCCAAGAAGGCTGCTAAAAGCAGTGCTGACTACAAAATAAATGCAATTTCTTCATTTGGCCATGATGAGAGAAAAGTTAGTGAGAAGTTTCATGACAGTCAATATAAAACATCAACCACTGGTTTGTTAAAATGTTCATCAGAGAGAACTGTTAGGAGTTCCTCAGAAGAAGATATGATGCCAACGTCGCCATTATCTTTAAATGATTTAAGCAGCCACAGCCAGATACCCCTCCTTTCTGACAGAGATGGTGATGAGAAATGTGGTAATGACGAGGGAACACTTTTTTGGAATTTGTTACTTTCACGGCTGTTTTTTGATTCCCAAAGAAGTACAGAGTTGAACAATTTCATACAAGCACGAATTCAGGTAGTCAATGTTTTAGAAATTCCCAAGTACATTGTTATCTTTGTTCTATAAAATTTCCATTGCATTTTGGTTATAATATCGAAGATAATTTACAATATTTGCTTGTACCATTTGCCCAGCTTTACAAATTATGAATCTTGCAGACTCATTTTGATGATCCACTGCTCATATAATAGGGATGGGACACACCAAGAATATCTCCCTCAGAGGATCATCGTAACTGTTAATTTTTTCCCCTCATTGACTGTGGACCATTAGTTGTAATTGTCTATTTGTAAGCCACAAATACGTTGGCTAGGATTGCTTGACAGGGAGATACTGGGTGATAAAACTGTCCCATGATGAAGTCCACTAGATGAGTAGATTAAATTACTGGAATCTGGAGCACACTTGTACCTGACATACTCTCTTCACATTACCATCACTAGCATTCTAAATTCGGAAAAGAAAAAAGTTATGTTTTTCTGAATTGAGAATCACTTTTAATACTACTGTTTACTCTTTTTTTTTTTTTTTTTTTCTTTTTTTCATGTGAGTAGAAGACACTTTCCAACATGAGGACCCCTAGTTACATTGGTGGAATCACATGCACTGGACTAGATATTGGGAAACTTCCACCTTATATTCGCAACATGAGAGTTCTTCCTATGGACATGAAGGAGGTGTGGTCTATGGAAGTTGACATTGAATATTCAGGTGGTGCTATATTGTATATTGAAACAAGGCTTGAAGTTTGCGAACCTGACTTCCAAAAGGGTATAGAGAATACAGGCATGGAACAGACTACTGCCGGGGAGGCCACCTCAGATCTTCTTGAGGGTTTTGAATATTATGGGGATCAGTTGAAGCGCTCAGGCGATACAACTGATAGAACAGTGAAAGGAGGTGAAGGGGATAAATTAGGTATGGTGCACATGATGAATCTTCAATTCATTTTCATAGTCAAGGAATGCATCAAATAACATATACTGGTTTATGATTTTCTTTCTTTTTTAAGTTTTTTAAATTGTCTAAATTCTGATGTCTGAGTCTCTATCCAGCCACAATCTTGATACTTTTCATGAATGCCTTTGTAATCTGCATCATTGTAGAAAGTTTGAATGCCACTTCTTAAACTGAATGGCACTTTTGAAACTTGTAATTGGGAAGGGGGGGGAGGGTCCTGAACAGACGGGTGCATGTCGCAGTAGGTTTTAGCTTCCATTATAGATATCATATTTTTCCTCCACCTGTTATTTTTTGTCCATTTTTCTGTGGTCTAAAATTATTATAATTGGGATAGGATGGGTGGACACAGCTGTAAACCCATTTTTTGCCTTCTATGCCTGCTCCACTTCATATTGCTGCTTGCAACTTATGTAGTATTAGTTGTATTATATGCTAGGATGCATGCTTCTTTTTTGGTTCAGCAGGATGCACTCATTATTTCCTATTAATGCAAGCATTGGAAGTCTTGTGCACCTAGGGAACATTTGTGTAACGCTATGGCGCGTTTCGTCTTCCATGGGATCACTTTTCCTATTGTGTGGGGGAGTGTTGGACTTGTGTCTCCTCTAAGTGAGGAAAATCTGTTGATTATTGAGGGTTTTCCTCAAGGAATTAATGCCACGGTAAATGTGAGAAGAGGAACAGCATTCTTCTTTTGCATAAACGGGGCTTTACACAAATATGCTATGGTTGACTTTACAAATATTTCATGATTTACCAACTCCACATTTTGGAATTCTTTGTCACTAGATGCAGATGGAATGAACTCCGCAAAGAATACTAGTTGGACATCAACTTACGTCTCAAGATGGAAGTCCGTACTTAATTCTCTTGCCGATCAAGTATCACAGGTATGTAGCTATTTTCTATCAACAAGATCCTTAATCAGTTTCTTTGTATCTGTTGGATTTTATGAAGTTGGGAAACTTGTGCCAACATGGAAGTCATTGTTTGGTTTAATCTTTGTTACTTGGACATGAAGATTAATATATGCATAATGTATTCCAGGAGGTTGTATCTTGTGGACTCTGGCCTTGTACTCATTCCCAGTTTTTTCATATTTAGTAACATTTCCCATTTATCAATTAATTGAATTAAAAAGAACAAGATGGACCGTATTGGATACAGGTACAGAGTGCCAGGCTCGTCACCATCAAGAATCCCGTTATACCAACATGACTTTACAAATGTATTGAAATGTTACAAATTATATTGCAATAGTGTATTGCAATTTCTTCAATTGCAAATTATGTATCCTTGAGATCAGGAAAAATAATGGAGGTCACAAAAAGGCCACAAAAATATAAGTACAAAAGTTAAGATAAATTATTTTTTCCCAATTACAAGTATCCAGAAGTTACCACTTGAAAAAAAAAAAAAAAAGAAGTACCCAGAAGTTGCTTGCTGCCAATATGTGAAGACACAACTCAAACTTGTTTCTGTGGCATAGTTGACTTGGGGATCCATTGAGCCTTATCTAGTGAGATGGAATATTTTGCTAAAATATGTTTACAGTTATAATGCATATACTGGAGCCTGAAACCCAAACCCAAATTAGCACCTCGCATGTCATAATTGCAAACTTTTTAATCTGACCGTCATTGATTGGACAAGGCTAAGATGATGATGACATTGACTATGAATTTTGCTACCAAAATTATAAATTTTATAATAAAAAGTCATATATTATATCTGTTAATCACCTTCCGTTCATTTGCAATCTCTTTGGCACACTCCATAAGTATGCTAGTACTGTCGTGAAATAAGCACAAAATTAACCATGTACAGTAGTGGTTAGGAGAAAGACAAGGACTTTGGTTCCCCAAATTGAACAAAACCAATATATCATTCAGTTTTATATTTGAAAGTTAGAGATAATGTGAATCCTTTGATATTGATCATAGTTTTAAAACCTGGTTCTGGACCCCATAACCATCACCAGACTGTACATTACAATCAAGGTGAGTTTTCTCCTGCAGACATAACTGCATGCAGTCGTCAAGTTTGTCATGGCCAGTGCCTTTATTTCAGGGGCATCTCTAGGACCCTCATCTCTGACTTTCAGGGGGATCTCTAGGACCCTTATCTCTTTGACTGCCATGCAGACATCCTACAGGTGAATATTTCACTTGCAACCAGTAGAATGGTTGTAACCATTATTCCTGTCAACTTTGTGCCCCTTTTTAAAGGGAAAAACGCCTGAAGAATGCTTGAAGAAGTGGAGATCCTCATCCTTAATGATCTCTAGGGGTGTTCTTGATGTGGATAAAACCTTGGTGTCAAACTTTATAAACCTTGGGTCATGCTTTTGGATGACCCAAGTAACTGTAAGTCGCAGTTGATTTATTCGTTGCCATAATTAATAATGGATAGACAGAGTTATAGGTAAAATAGAATCAAAATGGGCTCTGGGAGTATGATATAACTGTGGAATAATCGAGTTTCAGTGTTTAGTGGAGCTCCAACAGGAAATTGCTATATCAGTCCATTTTGTCCCCTTTTATTTGAGAAAAAAAATATCTTAAAGAACCTTTGTTTTAAAAGGGCTGGAAATCTTTATTGTCATAGGTTCTAGGGTGCTTTAGTTGTAGGTTAAACCTTGGTGGAAAATTGGACATTGATTGTATTAATTGTTATCCCCAGCCCCAATTACAAATCGAAAAGAAAAGGAGAGGAATTACATCGATCCATTATATAACTCATGAAACTCTCCAAATCTGTCAAATTTTGATGATTTCCTTATTTTTGATCTACCATAATGTTGCCAAGTTGAGTTGATTCAAGTCTTAGACAATTCAGGGCTATGACTTAGATGGCTTCTTAAGATAGTTGATTAGATATTTAGGGCCTGACTAATTACTTTCATTTTATGGTATCTTTTTGGAAATTATGGCGAACATAGTTCATGATCTCACTTAAACTGACTGGTCGGTTCTTGTTTGCATTGCAACTGAGATGATATTTGAGAACCAAATTCTAAACCTTAATGTCTTTCTTCCATTGAAGGTGCCTATCTCCTTGGCAATAAGGGTGACATCACTTCGAGGAACTGTACGTCTACATATCAAGCCGCCACCTTCTGATTGTTTATGGTTTGGATTCACATCTATGCCCGACATAGATTGGAACCTGGAGTCTGCTGTGGGAGAGCATAAAATTACAAGTAGTCATATTGCTTTGCTCATCAGCAATCGGTTCAAGGTGAGAGAATGGATTTGTATAATTTATTTGTTACTTTCAGATTCTTGCAACATTTATTACATTATATATATTTTCATGTTTATTTTTCAACTAGGATTTTTAGATGAAGTTTCATTTATACTCCTACATATGGTTGTTAAAATCTATGCATCCAGAATCTTGCACTATTTGTTATAACAAGCATGGTGATGCCCTGTAGTCATGATTTGCAGACTGCAATCCATGAAACTCTAGTGCTTCCGAACTGTGAAAACATATGCATTCCATGGATGGTAGCAGAAAAAGATGACTGGGTCCCACAGAAGGTTGCGCCATTCATCTGGGTCCATCAAGAATCTGGTGACCCAACAGGACGCAATGCCACCAACTGCCAGCTTGGAGAAACAAAAAGTAAGCCCAATATTACCAAAGCAAGCAAACAAGATGAGGGCAATGAAAAGCTAGCAGAGGATGTGCATCCACAACCCCCACCCTGCACACTGGTTTCTGCACCACCTTCGTCTTCACAGTTGGGTCCCACAACATCCGTTTCTAATGATCAGTCCCTTCACAGCAATGCTGAAGAAGAATTGAAGGCGCCACTATTGAAAAATGATGAGATGCAAGACCGCTCTGCCCTCCCAAGCAGAGAGGAGACCCCTGAGAGCTCAGTAGTGCCAGTTGTCACAGCAGAGGAACAGATTCCTGTAAACGAGGATTCAAAGGCAAAGAAGACATGGCGGACAGCAAGGATGATAGATTTGGGGAAGAAAATGGGGGAGAAGCTAGAGGAGAAAAGGCGCCACATTGAAGAAAAGGGCAGGCATATTGTTGAGAAAATGCGAGGACATGATAATCTGAATTCTTAGGCAGCCAACAAACAGTTACATCTGCTATTCATCTTACTCATCACAGGCGATTCCTGTGATTTGAATTGTACAGTTCTGTTGATGACTTGGTTTTGCTTGATATGGGGAGCAGAGCAGTGACACCTAGTGCAACTTTGAGAAGAAGTGGATTCGACCGCGAAAATGCTCCGATGTGATGATTTTTCTTAAGGATATTGAATAGTCATAGCTAAAACGATAAACTGCAATATGAATTGGATTGAGTCCTGTTGTGCGGGAGTAGTATTGTACAGCCCCTGCAAAGTTTGAAAGCATGTGTTGATGATGATTCATGTGGTCATTCATTTCACAGAGAACATATGGCTTAGGTGAGAATACTGTATTAATGAGATGTTATATGACATCTTTTCTTGGCAAGGCCTCATGGTGGTTTTGCTGGGGTTCCATTATTGCACAGGTTGGGCAATTCTGGTCCATCTAGTTGTATCATGTTACTCTAGTAATGGATTAGATGCTTCTTCATTCTCTTTCTTGCAGTGATTGGTGGTTCAGTGGTTGGATGTTTAGGAGTTTTCAATGGCGGATGATGCAGCATCCCTCCCTCTCCTCTGAGGGTTGGTTGGCGAGTTTCGAACTCAAGGCAAATTTGTGAGGCGTTTTGAACTCAGGGCTCACCTATTAGAAATCTAAACCGCTCAAAGTAGGTGCTCTCTTTTGTATGAGCCAAGTTCGAGGTTCACTCCCACAAGTAGTAGGGCCCACCGACAGATGACTCGATTTCAGTTTGAGCAGGGGATTTATGGGTCTATGGTGGTTCACCAACTTGGAAACTTGGCTCTACATGGAAGGTCATCAAACTAAGTCACTTGGGCGAGTTTGGCCAAGGACTTGATCGGCCATTTGACTCCTGATTAGGTGGCCTACTGATCCAAATCAATACCGTCGAATCAACAGCCGAACAAGTTTTTTAAGAATTAGAAGTCAAAATTAAATTTTTGAAAAGCAAACTTCAACCGATTTGGCTTTTGAAAGGTACTTTACCACTTACATGGGAAATGAGAGTAAAAAACCAGTCAAACACTCACTGAGCCTATTCATGGGCCGAGATCCAAGTTGGGTCAGAGATGATTCGGACCTAGGGATGTAGATGAGCCAAGCTTGGCCAAGCTCAATCTCAAGCTTGATTGTCTGATACATGGCTCGAGCTCAATAAGCTGAGAATGAGTTTGACCTGTCATCACTTTCGTTGAGCATAAAAAGCTCAGACCTAAGGAAGTAAGTGGACCAAGTTTGACTGCCTGGTCCATGGCTGGAGTTCAACGAAAAGTAACTTACAGTAAAAACATGGCATTTGAACTTTACTTTACCACATTAATTTTTTTTATCTAGACATGATAAATTATATATAAATTAAAATATTTAATAAAAAATATTCTAATAAAGTTACTTACATTAATCAAAACACATTCTAAACAGCTTAATTTAAAATCTGTAATATTCTTTAAAAATTTTCAAACAATAAAAATATTATAATATTGCATTAATCTATTGTATACTATTTTATTCTTGCAATATTTAAATCTGTAATTATTTTATTCTGTAAACATCCAAATGGGCCCTAAAAAATCTCAATAATCTTTTTTGAGAAATGGCAAAAATATCTTTTTGTCATTTTAAAAAAATCTTTCTTTAATAAATAATTTGAGAGAAATGATAAAGTCTAACTCAAATGACCTAGTGGGACCCACTATAACTACCTTAATGCATGGATGGTTAAAAAAGGGGATTCCAAAATGCCTAAAATCTAGCTCCATTAAATGGTTATGATCATAAAAAAGTGGCCAATTTTTTTGAAGTTAATTTTTTAAAGTTGATTTTTTTGAATTTTTTTTTTTTTTTTTTGAAAGTTCAGTGATCAAAAGGGATGCATTCTGGCAATTTGAGAAGTTAAATAATTATTAAACTATTGTCATGAATGGGCCCGATTGAACCAGCAAATGACTTATTTAAGCCGAACATTTGGTCAAGGGGGCAATGGTTTGGTTTATAAAACAATGGTCACAGCTCCATGATGACCTACCAGTCCGCTTTGTTGATCAAGAAACTTTCTAGTTTTTGAAAACATTTGTTTGGGTGGAACTTTAATACATAGCAATTCAAGTTGAACTGTCACCAATTGGAAAAAAATCTCATCATATGCAATTGTTGTTTTAGAATTTCTAACTTGTTTATAGATATGACTGTGGAATATCTTGTTAAATAAAATGATTGTGGAACAAAAGGTAGAAAACATAAAATAGTAAATATGCTTAAATATAAAATATGAGAACATGGATTATACTAGAATTTATTGTTTTAAAATTTCTTGTTGACATTTTGAAAATGACTAAATCATTATATTTATTATTTCCTAGTATAATTATTGCGATTTTCATAAATTTAGTAATGGTCCTTTTGTTTACATGGAATTGCATTCACACGGTCCCACGTGGCTAGGGTTCCCACTCTATCTAACTACTTTTGAAAATTTTCTGATAAATAATTATATATTAGTATTGTGTTGTACAGTGGTTAATTTAATTTTTTAAAAATAAAACTGATTATGAACTTGAATCTATTTTTCATAGAAAATGGACCAGACTCACTCCAGCCATAATAATCTCGATATCATATGTGGATACATATTGATGTAAAAAAAATCCAACCATGTGTATATATCACTGTGGTTGGAGTGAGACTCGGGCCATGGTCTTAAGAGCCTGAAGCGCTTGAAGAGCCATATATATGTTTTTTTTTCACCTTTGTTGGCCCCTAGTTCATGTATGAATTGTTCAATATTCTCATATCAAAGATACGAATTAAGGTGTTATTGTCGTTATCAAAAGCTCCGTAGATTTTGAGATCCATGTAAAAGGCACAAAAATCCTAAAACTACTGGATGTACCCAAGCTCCTATGAAATTGTGAGTTTGCAAACATGATAATGTGTTTCACACATGTAACATTTTCATATGAAAAAGTTATATATAAACTCTATACATATGTAAAAAGATACATTCTCATGCCACTGAATGGCAAAAAAAGAAGAAAAAAAAATTGCGGGTTTTCATGGACATTTTAATATGAAAAAGTTATATATAAACTTTATAGATATGTAAAAAGATACATTCTCATGCCACTGACTGGCAAAAAAAGGGAAAAAAAAAAAAAAACTGCGGGTTTTCATGGACCGGGCTGAGCTAGGCCGAGGAATGTCCAAAACGACATGACTTCTAAAATAGAACCCTAAGCCTGGCCCAAGCTTGAGCCTAGCCCGCATGGAAATAATGAAGCCCGAGGCCGACCCATGTTAGATGTATAAAACAAAAAAATGAGTTCTCACCATGTCCTAGGCCAGCTCAACTGGTCTGATGGTCTTACCATCTGTGAGTGGTCAAACCCCACCTCCCTCGTTACTACTCTATCCCTTATAATTATATGTATATTTGGGCTGGGCAGGGATCCCGACTCTCAACCACTGAGTTCAAATAAAAAAAATTGAGCACGACCCATCTATTATAACCTAAACCCCGACCCAAAGGGGCCCATCCTGATCCGTGAGCACCCTAACAAAAAAAAAAAAAAAAAACCTTCTTTTTAAAAGAAAAATTAAAAAAACTACTCCCTCACCTTCTGATTTGACCAAACCTTTAGTTTTTTTCTATCTTGTATTAACCATTAACCATTAACTTCACCTCACAAGTAAAGTAAATTTACCAAACAAGCAACATATTTTGTATTTCTTGTGATTTAATAATATTGCATTTTAACATTAATTAACATGCCCATCCATCATTGTGTGGACCTAAGCCCCGACCCTCGACCGGATCAAGAAGTAAAAAAAGAAAAAAAAAAAACTGGTTTGCAGGTTAAATAGCATCAATGCAAGATTTCCTCCCCTTAGAGAGGAGGAAAAGTTGAAAATCCGCGGTTGCAACTTTTCGTCCTCTTGAAATGGACTAGTGTCAGCGGTTGCAACTTTTCCTCCTCTCAGAGAGGAGGAAAAGTTGAAAATGGCAACTTTTCCTCCTCTCATAGAGGAGGAAAAGTGGCAAATGCGAATTTTCATGCCCAAACAAACCTTAAAACTAGCTGGGCCCAAAAATGAAAATATGGTATTGAAATTTAAATATTTGTAGAAATATCTTGAGAGAGGCAAATCTAAAAGAAATTAATATATTATTATCTATTATTCATCATTAATATTTATCAAAATAAATGGTCGTCCACTGAATGAGTGATCCGCATATTTTTCCCTAATAAAACTTGGCCCCCCCGTGACATTGACTATTTGATTAAAAATATAATCAACATAATCTCATGCTTATTCATTAATCACATTTTCTATCAAATGGGCAATCTTCCCAGAGGACTTTCTCTTCTTGAGGTAAAGTTTATTGATGGATAGCCTGTGAGAGGGCATTTATTTTGATAATTTCTGATTTCAATAGGAGCTAATTATTCTTGTTGTCCCACTATGGAAGTTCCCTCTGCCTTAAAGTCAAGCATGTTGTAGGCTACATAAAGCAACTTTTATATTTTGAACTAACATTAATCTCTTATGGGAAAAGCTGAAGATATTAGTTCATTTTTTCCACATTTGTTAGTTATTAAGGTGATTCCATAGATGGCCAATGGAAGTCAGCATGTATGGATTAAAAAAAAAAAAAAAACTGGGATACAATATAGAAGTAAAATAGGTTGACCCAAAACCTGAATTATCAAATCAGGTTTTGGTTAGGTTAGCAGCTCGGTGTCACTTCTTTTTATGGGCCTCCCTAGATGCATTTGAATCACATAAGGATTGGATTGACAGGTATTAATATGGATATAAGTAGGCCAAATTTCAGTATAATATTTTGGCCAGAGCCATCTATTTAAGGGCTAATAAACTAAAGGGATCGTTTGCCTTTTATACATGTGATAGGAAAATGAGTTCCACAAATATATACATTCGAAATACAATGTTTTGTTAGTCAAAATCACCTTTTTCACGTGTAAATGAGTTTATCCAACAATTTTAGGCGTGTTCGGATTGTTTAAAACATTTTTTTAACAAAATTTGCAAAATTCATGTCTTGATGTTTCAATTAATACAAGAATATTGGACGGTTCAGATCATGAGTTGGGACACATAGAAGTGTAGAAATTATATCTATAAATCAGAATTTTTCAGACTCTTTCACAATTTTCTTAAAATCCATGAAGAAGATACTGGCTCATAAATTTGGAGCCCATAAACCATGGGCAGGCTGGAGTTCGGAGTTCCTGCAGTTCTTGCAAACATAAAGAGACTTTCATATAAAATCTCATGCGAACTAATGCACCATTTCAGTAATTTTTTCGTAATGAGAAAGTTAAGGAAGAGATTTTACACGGAAACAACAACTCCCGCTCCTATAGCCTCTCCAGAGATTGATCTCTGGTAGGAGGTTGGCTTCGCATCTCCTCTCCTAATCACTGGGCAACTCGGCAAGGAAGAAATTTTACACGGCTGACGCATTTAAATTGGGTGAAATACAATATCTCCCTGTTTATACAAAAGTAAAAGAGGCATCCAGACTCATGTATAAGCTTGAAATACCTTCTTTTCAACTAATTGTCTAACCCTAAGGGGTTGGCCGAGTGGTCAGGACCACGATTCTTCTCTCTTCCGGAGCTAGAGGTCTTCGTATTGACCCCCAGTTCCCCTCTCTTCATGAACCAAATGTTGAGTTCACTTGTCCACTTGTGTTGCCACCTAGGGGCTACGGGGGTTTTATCCGGTTCATACAAATCAGGAATCGAAAGTTGAGTTCACTTGTCCACTTGTGCTACCCGGTAAGGGCCAAGGGGTGTTATCCGGTTCATACAAATCAGGAACCAAAGGTTGAGTCCACTTTACCTCCCAGGGCCCAACCCCAGTTTTTTTAAATCGTTTTCTGTGGCTGGTGATTTGCATGATGCTTTGTTGAGTGAGTACGCATACATTACTTAACACTATCAACTGCCACTGATTCTGTGGGTCATGCATCCCTATATTAACCACTTTTGCCACACGTGGCGACATTTTAGCCGTTCAGGTCCCACAACCGTACCAGAAACCCGGAGTCAATGAGGTGGCGAAACGAAACATGAGAGAAGAGCGGGTCTCGGGTCTCGGTAGGGAAAAGTGAGACTTCTGTGTTCTTTTTTTCGTATCTTCTCAGATCGAAATCCACCAATCTGTTTGTTTTTGCCCCACTGTAAGTATCAATCAATTCCTGTGCTTAATCTCACATTCTCATTCCCTTGTTTGAATCATCTTTCGGCGTTGATTGATATCTCTTATCTCTCGTTCCTTTTTGTTGATTACAGGATCTTGGAGGAATGTCGAGCATCGATATGGAGAGAATTCTGAAAGAGCTTCCGAATGATGATGGCCGCCGCATTCGGAAGACGAAGATCGTGTGCACGCTCGGTCCCGCATCTCGATCCGTGCCTATGGTGGAGAAGCTTCTAAGAGCAGGGATGAACGTTGCCAGGTTCAACTTCTCACATGGTTCGCACGAGTATCATCAGGAGACCTTGAGCAATCTCAAGATGGCTATGCATAACACACAGATATTGTGTGCCGTCATGCTCGACACCAAGGTCAGTGATCCCAATTGGTTGAATTTGATCGATTTTATGTTTCTGAGCTTTTACTCGTTGAAGTTGAGCCAAGATCACTAGATTTACAGGTAAATTGTTGATTACAGATCAACATAGTCCTGAAAATCTAAATATTTTATGGGGTTTTGACATATTGGTCCCCCTTAAATTGAGATGTTCCGATTTCATAACCAAAATTCAGGTAATGTAACCGGATTCATTTGACTTTGGTCAACATTTTTTTAAAAACTTTTCAGCTCCGGTTCCCATGATATCATGGCTTTTATGCAGCATCTTCGGGAGATTGAGATTTTTTTCCAAATGATAAAATTTTAAAAATGGTGATCAGATGTGTATATGCTTTTCACAAAATATCAGTTTTTGTATTCTATAAAAAAATGAATTTGTTCACTAATTACAAAAATATATGTGATGCAGGAATTGATAAATCCCATGATGTCACGGGACTATCTCATGATATCATGGGATATGGTGATAAAAAGTTTAAAAAATAGTGTTGGCTAAAGTCAAACGACTCTGATTACATTAAGTAAATTTGAGTCAAGAAATTGGGAAAACAAAATCTAAGGGGAACCCGTATGTCAAAACCCCATGTTTTATTTTTTTACTTGGGGCTGCTCTGCTTAATTTCTTGCTCTTCACTACACGTGGTTGATGTCATTGCCAAATTATATCACATTATATTGTGATGTATTATTTTATATATGGGAGGATAGTTTGGATGTCATTTCCCACTCTCATTCATTCCTCCATTGCGGGGCTTATTTGGATGCACGCCAATTATGGGAGGATAGTTTGATGGGAACTTGTCATAGATGAGATGATTTTGGGAAAAAAATAATCTCGATTAGAGCATCATAACCATTAATTTAATGATCTTAAACTTTAGAGGTTTCTTAAGTTACATTTTTTTTTTTTATGAAATTTAATCCGACCGTGAATATAATTTAGATAACTATCAAATTAGAGTGAGTGTCAATTGAGGAAGGGGGTTGGGGTTTGTTAATGAGTATGAGGAGGTTGTATACAAATGAGTGTGAGGAGGTTTGCTCTTGGGGATGTAAATGGGTCCCCGATCCTCCAATTACCCGGAGGTTTCGATTTGCTAAAAACCGAGTCCGAGTCTTTATTGAGGCCCCGATAAATAAATGGTTCCATGTCCGGTTCCACCTTGGCTCGGACCTATGGACCCGAGACCCGACATATTACCTCAATTTTCAAAAATTTCTCCTAAAAGCCATATTTTTTAAATATCATTCTCTACTTAGATCCGAATTAGGACCTGTCCCATATATGGTTGCGGTTCCGATTCTGGAGCCAAGAAACTAGTTCCGAGTCCGGATCCGGTTCCACCTTCTCCTTAACGGTTTCGACTCTGGGTCCACCATGGACTCGGATCAGAACTAACCCATTTAAAACCCTATTTGCACCCATCCAAAAGGACTGGACTCGACTGGACTGCTGGATGTATTGTGCGCCCATTTTTAAAAGGCGAGAATTTGTGATCCTTGATCAAGGGGAAGGATGATTAGTTGGGATCCTTTTTTTAGATGGATAGGCCCCAACCAGATCTTTCAATACCCCCAGCCCCATCAGTCCCCATGTGAGCCTCCAATGTGGGCCCCACACTGAAGTGTGCCATGCCCAACGCCCCTATCTTCTACAAATAGGAAAAGAGCGGTTTTAAAGAGGTTTTTGAGGTGGTGTTGTCATAAAGACGTTTGTTTACAACTTTTTCTCCTCCTTTAAATGATATTTAGGGTATTTTCCAAAAAGTCATAACTCCTCTACCCTATCAAATAGGGATGGGGAAGAAGGCTATTAGAGAGCACCCTTATAGAAAGATCCACTTATAGAAAAATCCAATCCGATCAAAACATGGTGATAAAGGACAACTTATTAGATGATCCACTTAATGAAAAATCCAATCCAATCAAAACAAATAGTATCATCTTTTACTAGCCACAGACTCCCTTACCAAATTTCACTTCAATTGAGATTGAGCCCACCATCAAATTGTGCACCATGAAACTTACAATTTCTATAATGTTAGACTGGCCCTAATTATTTCTTCCAATGAGATTTAGAAGTTCTTTTAGGTTGTCACTTTTAAACTCTTGCTATGTTACCTATTTTAAAAGACCATAGATTGATTCCTACTAAATCTAAGGCGTTATCTTTCCTGAAACTACGCTATCCAAAATGTTAGCCAAAAAAAGATGAAAAGATGAGTTGGAAACCGAGAGTAGCTATTAGCTCTTTTGGCATGAATCACCTAAATTCTTGGATGACGTGGGGGACTGTCATTGGTCCACTCACGGTGAAGGTGTAACAACTACGATGGTGATTCCGGACTCCAAAGGAAGACAGCCACTCCTAATGATGTGGCTTACTTTCGATGGCTAATATAAGAGGAGCATTTTCTAGAATTTATATGTATTTATGTATGGGTGGTAGGTGCTGAATTGGGCACCTACACACCCCTTAGTGGGGAGTGGGGCCCACCTGATGGTCCGTTGTAGTGGACCACACATAGGGCTAAGTTTGCACCAATTCAAATGGACTTGACTGTTGAACCTGTGGGCCATGTAAGCAATTTGTGCACAGCCTTGTGGGTCCCCTTCAGGCCACGTATTTCATGGGAAGGTGGGGATTCAAAGATCTGGATGTGAACCACCTCTGTGCAAAATTTCATGTCCATTAGATCATCCTAAACCCTTGATTTGTGGCCCTGACTCAAGTTTAATGGTTTAGAATGCCTTTTTCTTTTTAATTTCAATCCAACGAATAGTCACATTCCGGTTGGTGTAAAAAACATGGGATCAATGTGATGCATTCGATCAATCCTTCGGGAGATTGATCGACCTGATCATTGCGTCACAATGACATTTGGGTTCTATTTTAGGTGGGGGTGTTGGTTGTGGTGTAGCAGTGTGGTGGTAGTGCATCCCATTCGGAACTGTGTAAAATGGGTGGCAATGTGTGTCCCATTCAGACTGATCATAGGTCTTTTCCAGTAGCCGTGCACATCTAAGTTATTTGCACATGAGCTCACCTGAAATTTTCCCATATATATAGGAATAAGAAAGTTGATCCATTTACTTTTAACATGGTGATAGAATAGATCAGTGATTTCAAATTGCTGTGTTAAGCTTCAGCTTGTGATGATAGAATAGAAAAATGTTGTCATCTTCTGACCTCTTTAAATAGATGTTTGCTAAAAAGGATCATTTTTTTGTCACAGGGAGATATCTCTGATGCATAAGAATCATAATTAGAGATATCCCTGTTCAAGTAGCAAGTTAACAAAGGATCAGGATTGTCTGGCTGCTGGTCCTTATCATAGAGAGGCCATAGTGGGAAAATACAAATGACTGGGCATTTTAGACATCATCTTCTCCCTATATAATTCAACAGTCAAGTAAATTTGTTACAATGCTGCCTCCTTAAAGTACCTTAATCAAGGGGTTTGGTATTGTCCAATAAAAATAAATAAATCATGGTATATTGACAGCAAGGCCTATTCACTAGACAGTTTCATCAACTGTCAACCCTACTGATGTGTATCATGGAACCACATATCCATGCTTGTTATGATTCTTGTGTTTCCATTGTGTCCAATCCCATATTTTATATGTTTTCTATTTTGGGTATGTCTGACATGTATTAATTTTAACTCTATGACTGCGCATGAATCAGATCAACGCTACAGGCATCCCCTTGCGCATTCTTAACAATCTTGATCTCTCATATCCTTTGTTCAAGTGAGTTTTTTAGTGAGCATCTAGCTCTTGACATGATCTCCTCAAACCACAAGCAGATCTCATGTATCGCATGCTGAGCTCCATTTTTATCTATATGCATTGCAAAAGTATCCTTTGATTCCGTTCGAAAGATTGCTAGTAAAAGTGCCCCAGCTAGTAGCATGTAGCAGGTAGCCAACTGTGGACTATGCTATAAGCCAAGTGTATCATTGAAAATGAGGGATCTATTGGCCCTGGTTTGTACCATTCTTCTGCGATGACATTTTTTTTTACGACCCTTTGAATCTTTGTTTACATGGCTTTCTCAAAGAAATAGTTATGGACATGGGAAAAGACAATTCCTTCTTCTATATAATGATCCACCTCGATATGTTCCAACCAAGGTAAATGTTTAGGAGCCACTCTCAAACAGGATAATATTCGTTCCCTATCTAGATCTAAGAAATGACAGTATCAAGAGACTCTTCAAGGTTCAAGCATTGTTCTATACTTCAGACTAAGAGTTGCAAGAAAGTCAAAAGGTCTTTGTTGCTTAATCATTTCCCTCTATTGAACAAGACATGGTCGAATAGGCTGGTGTTAATTCAACTCAAACAACATTATACAAAGCTTGGATCATGATCACCAAATATCTTTCCTCATATTTGAACATGGAAATCTCTCGAGAGAACTCGTATGAATTATTTTACGTACACAATGTTGCACCTAATCATATCCTGCTACCAGTGTGACCTTGAATTCTTTTACAGCCAGTGAACATTTGCAGAGAGGAGACAGCTCCAATTTAAATTTCACATTTGTAATTTGTATGTCCAGATGCTCTACTACGACAACTGGAATAAATGGCTACATGGTTAGAGTAACATTGGAAGGATTACCATCCATTGAGGTTCCATTAGTATCCATGATACAACAAAAAGATTACCCATCATATGTAATTCCACGAACAACAGTGTTTTCACATGACTAAGTGAAAATAGACACGATGCAAACTTCAGTTTGTGCACACATCCGGTCTATTAATCCATACTAACAACGGCATTCAAATGGAGAAACCTTGCAGTTATCATACCAATAGCATGTCAAATACTGAGCTTTTGATGAGGGGAAATCTTCAATGGAGACAGCAAGAAGAAACTACAATCACAATAAGAGATAAAACAGAGGAGTCAAGCTCTCCACCAAATTAACATTAATCAAAATGAAACAAACATAATCTCCCCAACCATAGGACTCTTACAAGTCATATAACAATCTTCCTCTATGATTACATGCATAATCCCAAAGCTAACTACATTCAATACCACAACTTACTAGGCAGTCAACTAACACTCCCAAAATAAGACACAACTTACTAAGAACTAGTTACTAGGCAAAATAAATAATAGTAGTTCCAAGAAATTCACAATAATTCCAACCAATTTTCAAAAATACATTAATTGGGCTAAAGCCTTAGGTATCCAATGTTTCCACTTGATCTTCCAATGGTGCCACATAAGAGTCCACATGACAATGAAAGTGACATGGCCTATTTCTTCCTACATCAGCTTTTGACCAGAGAGAGAGAGACAGAGAGAGAGAGATGGCAATAACTCTGTTCGGAAAGCCACACAAGTGTAGATTTTACAAGGCAATGCTTCACAGACACATCACCATGTCAAACACAATGCTAGATAGCTCCGAACCTGTTGGTGTATTTTGGAACATAGAAATTTAGAAGCAGTGTTGATGGGGAAAAATTAAGCTAGAAAACGCAGCAACTCAGATATTCAACCTCGATCTTGATTGGAGCTAAAGGATCCCTATTAGGAGTTAGTGAATTTTCCAAAATGCCAAATCCATCAAAGGACTAGGCAAAAAATTATTTTTGTTGATTGCGCAATCCATCCCATTAATCTATAGTTTTTGACTTCTTTAACAAAAATCTGAGAGCATAGCTCAATGGCCTAAAAATCTCCACAAAGCTGACCCCCAGATAGATGGGACAAGTTAAGATTTCGAAGATGAAATCATCGAAATAAAGACCTATCATATTTAGGATCCTTCAAGCGCGCCGATCACTGATAACTAATGGTGAGGAATCTCTCTCTCCACATAAACAACGGGGTATCAATCCGTGGTTGTAGTTCTGTTGGTTGGAGACTTGGGTTTCTTACCCCACTAGAGCTCCTTGGAGATTTCTGTTTTATATTACCTAAGTAGTAGTATCCTTGTCCTTGAAAATTTGAGTAGTTTTTCAGCATGTTTGGTGGTCAGCTAATGCATTTGCAGACTCCTTGGCTAAACAAGGAGTAGACAGATCTGTCTTCTTTGTAGTTCGTTCATTGTAATGGTGTTTTTCACTTTTGGTACAATGCTGTTGAACCATGGGTTCCCTTGTTCTGGTTCGGTGTTGTTGTAATGGTTTCTCTTATCTAATGGAATATTTGATTATCAATAAAAATTTAAAAATAAACACTTGGGTAGTATGTGTGCGCACGCATGAGTATTTACCAAAGCGGAAAGATTAAAAAAAAGATCCTTCAAGTGTTGGTAATTGGTATCCCCACCTGTACTTTGTTGATAGCAGCAATTGAAGGGATAGTTACTGTCAGTATTAGCCACAAAAAACGCTAGCACAGTATTATGTGTAAACAGTTATATAGGCTAACACCAAGTAGAAGATAATAGTAGAATACTTGTGGAAATATAGGGAGAGAGAGAGAGAGAGAGAGAGAGAGAGAGAGAGAGAGAGAGAGAGATCATATTTTCCCCAGTAAAAAGTATGTTCAACAACAAAAACTTGTGAATACAACAGAAACTTGAGGGGTATCATTTAGTTTTGCTACACAGGAACAGCTTTTGTTTTATCCAATAAAAAAATAATAAATAAGAACCCACACCAATCAAGGTTTATATATATATATATATATATATATAATATGTTAGCCTAAGATAAATGAGAGGAATGTATTTCAAAATCAGGTGTCCCTTGAGCTTAAGACCAAAGGCTCCTAAGCTGGGCAGGGCGAGATATAACCCTGGGTTATAAAAAAAAAAAAAGTACCAAACTTTGGTGGTGGGGGAAGGCCTTTAGTAGTGAGAAAATTGAAGATGTTCATGGGCCTGAATCCAACTTTGTTCCATGTTTAGAATCCGGTTAGACTAATGAACTGATACAATCCTTAATTCAGTTGTGACTGGGTTTATTATGGTGTTTGCATTTTTGTTATACTCAAACACAGTGTGGCAAAACATCTTATAAAAGTGGATAAAGGAAGATACTAGATGCAGTATGGAATTCACACTTCATACTTTCTTACTGGACTCTTTATCTATTTGTTGTTGCAGGGACCTGAAATTCGCACTGGCTTTCTAGAGGACGCAAAACCCGTCCAGCTAAAGGAGGGTCAGGAAATAACAGTTACTACTGATTATGCAATTAAAGGCAATGAAAATATGATTTCTATGAGTTACAAGAAACTTCCTCAAGACTTGAAGCCTGGGAATGTAATCCTATGTGCAGATGGAACCATCACACTCTCTGTCTTATCTTGTGACCCCGCTGCGGGGACTGTGAGATGTCGTTGTGAGAACACCGCAATGCTAGGAGAGAGAAAGAATGTCAATCTTCCAGGTGTTGTGGTGGATCTTCCCACACTCACAGAAAAGGATAAGGAGGACATCTTACAATGGGGTGTGCCTAATAAAATTGATATGATTGCATTATCATTCGTACGTAAGGGCTCAGATCTTGTTACTGTTAGGGATGTTCTCGGACCGCATTCAAAATACATAAAGTTGATGTCAAAGGTATGTTCACGTTGTGGCTGTGCTAATTATTGTTAAACCAATACAATCAGGCTGTCTTCTTCCACACGTTCATGTTATGGCTGTGCTAATTATTGCAGAGATGTTGAGTCTTAGTCCAATACACATGATGCACTTCCCTACATCATTATTGGTACAAGAATGTTTGTGTATTTATATCTATATATATGATTTCAATTCAACTGTTAGGAAAAGTTGGATGAGTGTCAAACTTGGACTTATGACTTCATGGGAGTAGTGTGTGTGAAAAGATTAGAGTGACTCAACATGGCCTCTGTGATAAAAAAAGTGGCCTTTTTGAAGTGGGGCATTTTTTAGAATTTCCCATATATATCTATATTCTGTAGTTATCTCTGAGTTTACTCCTCCATCAGTCATTTAGATATGTTTGTACATCTCTGTTCAACATGCTTGTGTGTTATCTTTGTTTTTAAGGTAGGCATAGTTAGACCTTTTATATCCTTAAGTCCATTGGTTCAGCTTTCATGAACTGGGGGTTCCTTCTTTCCCTCAGTTGGAGTTTTATTTTAGCATTCTTTCTTTTGTTTTAACCATTTTAGTCAGTATAGTTTGCTTATACTATATCTGGCTCTATCACTAAAGCTTTCTTTCTTGCTGCTAAAAAAAATGCATGATATATATTTTGTCTTTCGGTGCTTAAGTATTGAGAATTGAATTAAAACCTGAAGTTTTCACATTTGTTTATCTTAAGTTAGCTATTTGTAAATTGTAAAAACAAGTTGTAGTATATGTTGTCAATCAGAAAATTTGCTGCCATTATTCTGTTAAGTTCTACCATTTATTAGAAGGAAAAAAAATCTTTTTTTATAAAACTGCATCTTCCTGCATGTGCAGAGATGGTCTTTTAAGTTTTAACTGATGCTCTTAGTCCCAGTTGATGTGAGATGGTCTTTTAAGTTTTAACTGATGCTCTTAGTCCCAGTTGATGTGAGATGGTCTTTTAAGTTTTAACTGATGCTCTTTATCCCGGTTGATGTTTGAATTTGAAGGTTGAGAATCAGGAAGGTGTAGCCAACTTTGATGAAATCCTACTAGAGACAGATTATTTCATGGTTGCTCGAGGTGATCTTGGTATGGAGATTCCTGTTGAAAAGATCTTCCTTGCCCAGAAGATGATGATCTACAAATGCAACCTTATGGGCAAGCCCGTCGTTACTGCCACTCAAATGCTTGAGTCCATGATCAAATCACCACGTCCAACTCGTGCTGAGGCCACTGATGTTGCCAATGCCGTTCTCGACGGCACTGACTGTGTCATGCTCAGTGGTGAGAGTGCAGCCGGGGCCTACCCAGAGATTGCTGTCAGGGTCATGGCCAAAATCTGCATTGAGGCAGAGTCTTCCCTTGACTATGGAGCCATATTCAAGGGGATGATACGGAATATGCGTCTGCCCTTGAGCCCACTGGAGAGTCTCGCCTCCTCTGCCGTCCGCACCGCCAACAAAGTCCGGGCCACTCTCATAGTAGTGCTGACTCGTGGTGGTACCACAGCCAAGCTAGTGGCTAAGTACCGACCATCAGTGCCAATCCTATCAGTTGTGGTTCCAGTCTTGACAACAGAGACAGACTCATTCAACTGGACCTGCAGTGAAGAGACACCAGCAAGACACAGCTTGGTTTACCGGGGTTTGATTCCGCTGTTGGCAGAAGGTTCTGCCAAGGCTACAAATGCAGAGTCAGCAGAAGAGATCTTAGATGCTTCCCTTAAGTCAGCAACTGCAAGGAATCTTTGCAAACCAGGGGATGCAATTGTTGCACTTCACCGAATAGGCGTAGCTTCTCTCGTAAAGATCTGCCTGGTAAAGTGAAAGTGATGAGTATCAAGGGAATAAGGTCTTATCTTTTCTTTTCTTTTTCTTTAATCTCTCTATTTTCTCCTTTCCTCTGATTAGCTTTTCTATGCTTCTCTAGAGGTTTCTCTATTTTGTTGCAGCCCTGTTAATAGATTTATTGATAACATGACTGCTTACAAGTCAATTTATTCTATTTTATGGCAGGATTGGTGAATGCCTGAGACTAATGATAGAGATCTTATTGATCTTTGAGTTTATTTTATGTTTTCTGTTCCCTTTTCCTTTTCTTCCTGAATAAATGGAATCACTGCCTTGTTGGAGTGCATTTCAGGTGCAAAGTCCACACTGTGCAGATCTATCTTTAATATGATGAAGAGTTGGGTTGAAGGAGTTTGCCATGGATTGCATACGCCAACTTCCATCCTGGCCATACTATCTCATCTACCAATCAAGAGCTTTCAAGTGAACTGTTAGTAATGTTTGCTTTAACCTTTAGTTTGCAGGGACTTAATTGATGGTATAGAACAGGTGGGGAATGTGCAATTCATAGTAGGCTCCGTATCTAAATGACAACCGAATTCATCTATAATGAAGGACTTGCTGATGTAGTTCTTATTGGCCCCTATTATATCTAACAGTTAGGAATATGATCACCAAGGGGAAGGATAGACCAAAGAGGATATGGATAGAAAATAATAGATCTAAAGAAGTGCAACCTATTCGAGGATTTAGCTCAGAATAGATTTGAATGAAGAAATAGATTTCATGCAGCTGACCCAACATAGTTGGGACAAGGCTTTGATGATGGCGACGATGATGACCATTATCTATTGGTGCAAGTCAAACTTAAGTAGGAGGGAAATAAGTTATGCATAGATAGCTATGACCTGTCCAAGGTCAGTTTTTTATGTATTCTTGAAAGATACCTAAACTGTTTTGCAGGTGGTCTTGTGTCAGCTTGGATTTATTAGATGGATTGGTTTCTATTTGGCCCAAGATAATGTAAAGGCCTTTAGGAGTTAACATAGCCCATGTAGGTAGGACTGGACCCAGTCTGTGCTTAAGTTAGTCCAATACATATAGAACCCTTAGTTGAACTAGGGGCATTCATTCACACTAACCTTATTGCTCCCATCAGCACACAGCCAAGTAAATCAACTCCATGAGGCTATTTTGGAATTAATTTCAAAAGATAACAGCTGCAGTAGAAATTTGAAAAAGATTGGGAGGTGTTAACAATTGGTCCGAAGGATAGGAAGCTATGTGGAAAGACTACTTTTTGAGAGATACATGTAAAAATACATGCCTTTTTTAATTTTTATAAACAACATCCCTATTGGTGTGAAAATCAGGTCAAACACATTAACCAGCAGTCAATGGATTGTTCTCTTGATTGAAGAATTCCATTATATGTTATCTTAAAAGATTAAAAATTTACTAAAATCTATGCCTCATTATCGCAGGGAGATGACCATTAAATTTAATCTTGATTAATGTCTCTCTTTATTCTGAATTAGGTTAGATTTGATAAAACTTTCATTCTTTTGAGGTAAAATATGTATGGTTGGCCATGGGTGGCGCTACATGGATGCCAGTGGGGTCAATTGACCCCACTGAGATCTGAAAAAATATCTAAAAAAAAAAAAAAAATACTCCTTAATGAATTGAAGTCATGGGAAGCTTTTGACCCCACTCAATGCCTAAGTAAATGGGCCATTTGTCTACAAAAAAAAAAAAAAAAAATGAACAAAACCTAATGGACCCAATTTTTACTTTTTAAAGAAAATTTCCTTTTTTAGACCTTTTGTCGGTAAGTCTTTATTTATCCTAACTTAACCTCTAAATATGGTATTCTCCCCATATTAGAAGGAGAAAACCCTAATATTATCAAAAGTAGATGTCAAATGTTGATAAAGGGGAAAACAAATTTATTCGATTTGTGGAAGATAAGTCTTTTGTTGACCCCACTTACTTAAATTTTTGGATCCGCCACTGTGGTTGGCAGAGATTTTACGTGTGCTTTTTAAATTTTTTTTTTTTTGGTCATCTTTCTCATTTCAGCCCCTTCAATCACACTCATTTCTCAGGATTATCAGTATGAACTTGCACCAAGTCGTTCACTAAAGTCTAAACCATCAAATCAAGTGAAGAGATCGACTTTTTTTTCTTCCTTTTTTTAATGGAAATGGAGTTTCGGTTATTATGTCAACTGAAATGGATGGACTACAGGATGCATGACATGCAGTGGCGAACCCAGGATTTTAGTTTGGGTGGGGCGGATAATGGTCTTTTTTTTTACTAAATTTTTTTACTAATATTTTTTTTACATTAACAATAGAAAAGGAGAAAAAAATATTGCGTTTAAATAGATTAGCAGTTTTGATCTTTCTTATATATATCTTTCCATATCTAATCTATAGATAAAGTCAATTGCGTCAAAATCATTGCAGACTACCAACAATCTCCATTTATACAATAGGTTAAAGACATGATTTTCAACTAGTTTTTCTTTTTGTGAGGAATCCTACTACAACACCAAATTCATATATAAGCCTTTCTTACTACTCAAGAAATTAGCGCAGCAATTAGCAACCATATTACAACAATACTAAAAAAAAACTTCAAAGTACCCTCAAAAAGTAATAATCATTATATTGTGAAAATTAGTATCTTCTTAGTCTTTATTCTTTCCTTAAGCTCCTAATAGTTCATGTATCACATGAAACCCACCTATATTTGCAAATGAACATTATTAGAATAATCATAAAATCATATTATGGCCTAAGAAAAATTTTCAAAAATGAGAAACTAGGGAATTAGGGATTATGAATTAGGGGATTCTGCGCGGGATTAAGGATTACGAATAAAGGGAATCTAGGGAATTAGGGATTAGGGCTTGCATATAAGATTTGGTGATTTAGGGCTTAGGATTTCATTTAGGATTTGGGGAGTTAGGTTTGGAATTATAATTTAGAGATTAAGAGTTCGGATTTAGCCCTAATTTTTTAAATTCCATTGATCCAAATCTAGAGTTCCATTAATATTCTTTGGAGAGAAAAAGAAGCTAAGCCTTACTAGACACCTTTTTTTCCTTGCCTTTGTCTCAAGCAAATGAAGGTTTGCTATATCTCTCATCTCTACAATGAAACCCATCACTCATATAAAGCAAGAGAGAAAAACCACACATAGTTGTTCTTTCAACCCTTTCTCTTGCGCCACTCCACCGACTCCAAGCTCCACCATAGCTTCCCTCAATACCTTCTACAATGGTAGATTTAGAGACAACCCAGATGATAAAACCAATAAAAAGATAGACAACATCTAAGAAAACAAGTCCAATATCACATAAAAGACAGAAAAGAGCAAACAAGAGTCTTTCATCATCCTCCAGTTATAGAATGGAGACGAGTTGTGTGATCTTACTCCCCCGCAGAGATTGAAGGAAAAGAGGTTTTTTTTTTGGTTCCTTTCCATCAAGGAAGAGAATAAAAGAGTCAACGACGTGGGGTGATTTTTTTAATTTACATGGGGCATGGGCCAAGGCCCATTCAACTCTTTATTGATTTTTTAATTTGGTCACCCCAGGTCAAATTAATGTAAGTCCGCCCCTGATGACATGTGAGTGTGGCCACATACTAGGCCCCACTATATGAAAGAGGATTGGGTAGATTAGTTATCTTTCAAAAAATATATATATATATCTTTTGAAAAAAATATTTAAAGTTTTAAAAAATTAAATATCTATAAAAAATAGTCTTATTGGACATTTTTAGTCGTAAAATCAAAAGTAATGAAAATGAATGTTAAACACAAACAATGAACAGTTTGCAATCAATAAGAATGATTGTTCAAAAAGAAATTTTAATGTCGGTTACATATTTAAGGGTCCATTTTTATGATAGCTTGGACCAAGGTTACAAATGCAAGTTGCTCATTCAAAACTGGTTCCAAGTTCCAACCAGATGGGTTTGGAAGATCACTAAATCTAGTAACCTACGCGAGTCTGGCAGAATATTGGTTAGACTTATTCCATTCGTCTGATTTATTGACCTAGTGTCACAGCCCCGCGAGCATGAAATTATCCACGCACGGTTTTAAAAGGCCTCATGCTAAGTTAATACGGAGTTTGATTTATAAGCCCAGTGTAGGACTTGGATATTTCCCATGCGGGCTCACGGAGACTCACCGTTTGAAGCCCTAGGTTGACACGCTACGCCCCGTGGTTAAGGGTGCCGTCTGGACCATGTTCTCACATTCTCCTCCATCGGACGGACCATGTTCTCACATTCTCCCCCACCGGAAATATAGAGCCCCCCCACCTCCCCCGGACGGACCATGTTCTCCACGTGCACACGCAGGGACTTCCCAGGAGCCCTACTTAGCATGAAATTATCCGCCCACTGGATGGACCATGCTCTCCACGTGCGCACGCAGGGACTTCCCAGGAGCCCTACTTAGCATAAAATTATCCGCTTTGGCCCACGTGCGCACGTGGGGACTTCCCAGGAGGCCACTCATCCTAGTATTGCTCCCATCCGAGCACGCTTAATTCCGGAGTTCTTACAATTACCGGGGCCGTACGGTTTTAAAAGGCCTCATGGCTCATGCTGAGTTAATATGGGGTTTGACTTATAAGCCCAGGTCAAGACTTGGAAATTTCCAGTGCGGGCCCACGGAGACTCACCGTTTGAAGCCCGTGGTTGACATACTATGCCCAGTGGTTAAGGGTGCCGCCCGGACAAGTTCTCACACCTACCAAGCTGAGTGAACCCGGCAGAGCCAGGTACAAGTGTCTGGCACACAATATTACCCCCTATTGGAGAAACTAAAATGAGAAAAACAAAAGAAGGTTGTTACAACTATGAAGTGAAAGTGTATAGTCCATGTTACACTTTCTATTGTGCTTACATAAGGAAGTTTCAGAGACCCTGTTTAGGATTCAAATCAATCAACCAGATTGAGTGGACTCGTCTGAGTTGCAATCAATCATGACAGTTATTCAGATTCACCTGGAACTACTCTGCATCTGTAAGCTGGGTCATAATTCATAAACGATCCAAATCTTTGGTCTGTTCTTTACAGGTCACAATATCAGATTATCTACATGTTTTGATTGAGACTTCAATTCGTCAAAATTTTTAGAATCTTGATCTTCTTGGATTGTGATCTACATTTTCGTAAACCGATGTACTCATTGAAAATAGATGAGGATCAGAACATGGCCACAGAATCAACAGCTTAGAAAACTTAGATCAGAACTTGAGACTTGTAAATTAAAAAGAATGATTGTCTCTACACAAGTGATCCAACAGTATGAATTATCTCATTCTACCCCTTCTGAACCAATATCATTAACATCAGATGAACTGCGACCTACAAACCACTGACTGTAAAATGCAACCTAACCATGACTCTAATCCACCAGTAGGTAGTATCATCACACTTACCAATCAAATGTTACAATGTAAAAAATTTGAATCTAACACACTATTCAATGCTTACATCCTCTCCTTGAGCTTCACTTCTGGGCTCACTCCCTTCCTTGATCTCTTCAATCCACTTCAGGACCTCACTCATCTTCGGCCGTGACTCCGGCAAAGATGACGTGCACTTGAGAGCAATCTCTGTGAGCTCCAACATCTCTTCATGGCCTTCTTTCACTTGCCGTATTTCCAAATCCAATATATCTGTAGACCAATCTTGATGAACGACTGATCTCACCCACTCTGATAAATCATCACTGGCATCGTTATTTCCTGGCGAGAATTCGCCTGGTATTCGACCAGTGATGACTTCCAGCATTATTAATCCAAAACAATAAACATCAGCCTTGTGGGTAAGTTTCTTGCCTTCCGACACTTCCGGGGCCTTCCCGACAGCGAGCATTTCAGCAAGTTTGCAAGGTGGGACGAGGGGTTCGAAGCCAAAATCAGTAAGTTTTGGGTGGTAATTTTGGTTATGGTATTGGATAAGAATGTTGGGGGATTTTAGATTTGCATGGGGGACCTTGTGGGAGGGCAGTGATTGGTGCAGGTAAGCTAGACCCCTTGCTATGCCTTTGACTATTGATAGGCGTGTGTCCGAACTCAATGGCACTCTTTCAGCTCCTCTGTTGTCTGTCACTCAACAAATGGGAGTGTTAGAATTAGAACAATTATGGGTGTATTCATCTGTTATTTTGTTTCACCTCTAGAAAACGTGGAGAATGCAATAACAGCTCTGGGTGGTCTACTTTATATTTCAAAGCACTGTTTTTTTTTTTTTTTAATTGGTAAAAGAAATTTCAAAACACTGTTAAGGTGCATATTAATGTCCATTTAGCATCAGAAATGAAAGGAAAATGGTTACAAAATCGCTAACTTACGAATTCGGAGTGGAATTCTTCTAGTGTTGATATGATATTATCACTAGCCAAGATTCAAAAGGCAAAGTAAATGCTGTACAGAAGATGGGAATAGTGGAATTAGTGTAATCTTTAAGATTCCATTCCATACAAGCAGGGGCTTTCTTACGAAGGAAAAAAGTCAGTTGGCCAAGTCCTTACTATTCCATTTTATTTTCCTTTTGCTTCTGCTACAAAATGGGTCTTAGAAGTATAATGAATAAGAGAAAGTCTATTTGTCCAGGATGAAATCCTGGGACAAATCCCGATTCCACGTGGGAGAGGCACCAGCAAATGACCTTTTTACCCCTCCCATGTGGAATCGGGATTTGTCCCGGGATTTCATCCGGGACAAATAGACTTTCTCAATGAATAAATCAAATAGAATGCCTTTGTCAGTAGCTTAGAGATGTTGGCATTGGATATGGATGTGACAGCCCCCACCTTATCTCTTATAATAAGGTGAGAACATCTCTCATAGGAGCATCTCCCTATATATATATATATATATATATGGAAGTGCTCTTATGAGAGACACTCTCACCAACTTGGTGAGAGATGGGTTGGGGCCCTCACATTTAAGTTGGGAGTCCTTGCATTTAAGTTGGTGAGAGTGGATATGGAAGTGAGGGCCCCCACCCATCTCTCGTAAAGTTGGTGAGAGTGTCTCTCATAGGAGCACTTCCCATATATATATATATATATATATATATATATAACCATTGCATCCTTTTCAAAACCATATTGGAATTTTGATAGATTGCTTGTTTTTTATGTATAATTTTGATTTTATTAGTTGAATGTTTTATCATTACTTAAAATGAAAGGTCCCAACATGTCGAATATGCAAACCGAATTAAATTCTTGTGATTATTTGAAGTGGGTACATTGAATTTAGTGTTGAGTGTTGAAATATACTTAGATTAAAAGCATGGAGAGAGAGGAGATAAATAAATTACCATGTAGAAGCTCAAACAAGCTCCCTCCTTGGACAAAATCATAGACAACTAGCTTCTCATCCTTGGAGCAGTAGAAAGCGATAATCTCTACAAGATTTTCATGCTTCATATTCCCAAGTAACTGCATCTGCTGAACAAATTCCTTCTTGCTCAAACCATTCATCTCCTTTAGCCTCTTTACAACGACAGCCGATCCCGACTCTAGGATTGCTTTATATGCGCTTCCTAGCTTTCCCTTCCCCATTATTTGAGCCGATGCCCTCAACAAATCATCCAAGTCAAAAATTTGCCTATCCTTGCCAAAGAATTCTAATTCCACAGTCCTCTCAGGGTCCCCTCTACTCTCCGAACTCTTCACTTCCTTTTCAGTTTGCTCCACAGAAGCTTCTGTCAAAGCAAATATGGCATCCAGATAAGTACGTCAGTTGATAAAAATGATTCCTCTGTTAATCAGATTTTAATTTTATAGCACCAGTATCTATGGATGGACCACAGGTACCTAATCTCTCAACTTAGCTTTGAACTGCAAAATGGTTCAATCAGATAATTTCACTGCTCCATTAGTCATATCTAGCTTACTGATTTGAACTAGGTTCACCCAGTTTAGTCGATAATTTGAGTTTATTAATTTAATTCACGAAGTGAATTCACTTGCTCTGAAATATGCTTCAATTTCAAAATCTAGACTTGAATTTGAACCAATTGAATAGCAAATGTGGTAACCATGCTATTGCCCCTTTGGCTACAATCACTTCAGTATAACTTAAAGCACAGGTTGCATTTCATTATGAAATTCCGATGCCTCCAATTTATTAACTTGAATGCATGCAGTTGCATCATGAAGTTTTTATAGTGGCGACAGAAACAAGAATATGAGTGGCCATAGCAACCCAATCAGTCCCTTCTATACAAACACTTTCAAAGTAAGCCTAGCACATTTATAATATGTTCATTTGAGGAAAACACAAGACAAGAAGAAACTAAAGAAGGCCTGGAGATGGATTGGATGTGCATAAAACTATTGCTTGTAATTCATATCGCCTAGCTAGGCTTCTTTTTTTTTTTCTTTCTTTTTTTGGGAATGGTAGCTAGCCAAGATTTTCTCAGAATGAAGCTATTCAAGTGTGCTTTTGATTCTATAAAAATACAAATGTGGAATCCATTAAAACCTGGACCCCAATTATCTGAATGTTATGAAACAAGACAGACTTGATAAGGCGTCAATGCATGGTTGTCAATTTCAGTCCACTTCAGCTGTAATGGCCGAATCGAACTGCACATGTAAAAATTTTTGTTGCAGGTAATTCAATCCATATTGACTGAGATTTTTATTTTATTTTTCAGAAAAAAAAAGAAGAGAGCAATTAAGGGTCTTTTTTAATTTTTTTATAAAATATATGCAAAGCCCCCAACCATACACAAACTATAAAATAATTATATGTCATCCTATGATTTGAGATATGAGAATGCTTGTCTAATTTTACTTGTCACATACACCTAGCTTATGAATTATTCATTTGATAGGTAGAAATAACTTATTGCATTATTGATATATTACAATAAATTAATGTATATAATTTTTTTCATTTTTAAATTTTAAGATTTTATTATTTTCAACATTTATATATTTTGTACAACAAAACTCCATAGTACATCACCGAAATTCCAAATCGGCCTAAATATTTTGGTTAGAATACTGAAATGATTTTCGAAACAAATTGACAACAATGCTTCAGTGACAACAATGATAACAAGTTGAATGGTGCAAATCTCTAAATGGTGAGTGACGATAACTCTACAAACCAAATCTAAATATGGTTACACAAGCAAACAGGGAACATTTCCAGAATTCAAACCTAACAATATTGGGACCCTTATCGACGAATCCAGGCCATGAATGAACCTTGTTGGACAACACTAACTGCTGGATTGAAGAAAAATTGGACATCAGAATAAAAATTGTAAGAAGGTATGTACCTGAGTGCTCTCGTGTTGCTCCTTTTCCATGCACTCTCCTAAAATAGCACAGGAACACCAACATCACAGTGAAGGGAACCAATACTGCAGCCACTGCAATCAATGCAATACTCCAAATTTTAAGCGGCTTGTGTTTAAACTTCTTTGAAGGGATCAGGTCAGACTTCTTTGAAGGGATCAGGTCAGGCGGTGGTGGACATTGTTTCTGCACAGGTTTCCCACACAATCCCAAGTTATTATCATATGAACTGTTCGGGAACTTTCGAAGTACTGGCGTTTCAGGAATTTGGCCTTCCAAATGGTTCCCCGAGACATTGAAAACAGTTAGTGTTGTCTGGTTAAATGGTGGTATGGTACCTGTGAGAAGATTTACTTGTAGCTCTAACTGAGACAGGTTTGGCAAGTTTATGTATTCTAAGGGAATTGAACCTGTGAAGCGATTGTTCGAGAGGACGAGAAATTGAAGATGATTGAGGTTTGTAAGATCAGGAAGAGGACCAAACAGAGAGTTGTTTCTCAAGCTAAGTTTACTCAAGAAAGTAATGTTTCGAAAACATGCAGGTGGAAGAGGACCAGTCAATTGAATTCCATCAAGGACTACACTAACCACATGTGAATTCCAACATTCTATCCCAACCCAATAGCTAGTATTGTACCGACAAGGCCGAGCCGTCCATAATTTATGCAAATTAGCAGAATTATGTAACTCCCGTATTTGAATCAAAGCATCTCTTTCCTCTGCATAATAAACATCTTCAGCACCAATTGGAAGTATCTTTGATGAATGAATCACAAAAATCATGAAATATATGAAGATGGTCCGACCGGGCTTCATCGCACATGGTCACTGAAGGGTTAGAATTATCAGAGAAAGGAAGAACAACAAATCTGGGTTGTGGGTCAGATTCCAGGACTGTAAAACTTGCATGGGTGGATTCTATGTTTTTCTCTGTAGGAATTTGAATATATCTATAACATCGTTACATGTGGGGATGTTTATATGAAAGTGCTATGGCGGGATGGGCAAGGCAGGATAGCTAAGATCAGACAATATGATACAGAGGATTGTAAAAATCGAGAAACATTACAACTAGAGATGGAGAAACAAACAGAACATGACAGCTTTGATTTGTTCCAAAGTTGGTTACTCTCTCAACAATGTAAGTTAAGAAGTTAGATCAAATATTTTTTAAGGCAAAATTTCAAATAAGACCTTAAATTTTTGCCTTATTTCAAAAACGGACATAAGTTTCAAAACTTCTCAAATTAGACCTAAGTTTTCCGATAAATTTTCAATTAAGGACACCCGGCCATTTAAAGGTATTTTGTGGCAATTTTTCCCTCAATTGTTTTAAAACACCGAACAACCTTTCATTAAAAGTCATAACATGTTTTCGGCAGCCATTACATACAACTAATCGTCGTGGGGTTGTTGGTTATCCTTGATTACCGTGAGGTCGCTAGTGAAGGAAACAAGAAAAATATAGAGAAATTGAATGAGAGCTTTATTTCAATGAAGAGTATTTTGGGTATTTTTAAAACTTTGAGCGAAAATTTTGAAGAAAAATATCTTTAAATGGATGGATGTCCTCCATTGAAAACTTCCTGAAAAACTTAAGGACTAATTTGAAAAGTTTTAAAACTTATGTCTTTTTTTTTTTAAATAAGGTAAAAACCTGAGTCCTTATTTGAAATTTTCTCTATTTTTAATTTTCTTATCATTGTACAGTCGGACACAGGTGGAGAGGAGGATGAGCAGATGAACAACTATATGTTTTTCATCGCATCTCAACCGTCAATTCATTTGGGAGGATGGTTAGATCTTGTTCAAGGCTATGGTTTGCCCACAAATTCCTTCACATGAGACTTTAGACAATGAATAGTTTAATGTTTGCTAACATTGATTTGTGGGGAAATTGCCAAAACACATAAGACTAAACTTAAAACCTACTTTGTTTTGAATACTATGACTAAATGCTATTTGTTTATTAGTCTGACATTGTTCTTACCTTATCTTAGTCATTTATGATCACATAACGCCTAAAAACTACTTTCTGTCTCACACATCTTTGAGCACTTTGATTAATGGGCTTTTCTCATATCAGCCCATTTAAACCCTCTTCATTCTGTACAGTGGAGCCAGCCCTTGACAAATACATGACAATGGTTTCTAGTCCGGATCGTCTGTGGATCTTCCCCACGGTGACTTGGCAGACCCTCATTGGTCCACTCATGAATACCGTGAGGAAAATCCTCACAAAATCTCGGTTTGATGATTTAGCACTCACCTTAATTTGATAAATTATCTTACCATACGACTGTTCGATCTGATCACAAAAAATTGCATTTTTTGAAAATTGTTGAAATTCAAGACTTTAAAATCAAGGGTTGGTATTATCGGATAGTGGGCCCACTCCCTGCCTCCAGCTCTCCATACACATCCTCATGAACTAGAAGTCCCAGGTGGACCTCACAGGAGGGACCCAATTTCTAAAAGCTGGGCCGGGCTGGCCGGAGAAAATATGTGCTTTGTGCCACCACATTTGTCCTTCTCTGTTTGGCTAGACAGAATTACAAGGAAATTAACTGTAGAAAAGGTCAACTGACCAAAACAATTCTGGATGCTCCCCTATTGATTCATTCCAGGGAGGAAAAAGTTATTTTAGGTGCTAATGCTCTTGGATAATGTTTTGCCTCATACAACTTGCTACGCCAGAAGAGCTAAACCCAACAACCCTCTTATGTCCATCTCACTATTCCGAGCTCCAAGGCATCTCAAAAGTGACTGAAGAAGAGGAAGATGACCCATCATTCAGCTTTCTTTGACTCCGCACTGTCAATTTGGTTTTCCGATTCTGAACTGTCGCTTAGTTCTGCGTCCGAACTTTCAACCAATTTCTGAAGTGAATCCATATCACCAGCCTCAGAGAGTGTGTGAATTCGTAGTTCATCAGCATCATCACTGCACACAAGGTCGACGACACATAAATTATTTGAGAGAGCAAGAGAGAGAAGAGAGCGTAATGTTATTATATAGAAGAGTTTAAGCTGATTGGGACCCTACTCTGTAACTCCAAATATCTCTTTGACAATTAAGGAGCTGTCTCTTGAGCAGAACTCTGGTAGCTGAATCAAGAAGAAAGGAATCAGTTCCAAATCATTGAATAAGACAACTTCCATTTACCCTCTTTGTCAGTTAAATGTATTTGATGAGCAGCATTAGCTGACTGGTGGATGTTTGATCAAGGTCAGTTAGCAAGTAGTAAGGTTCGTAGTAAGGTTCATCACTCGATGTAGAATCATTACTTCATTAGAGAAAAATAAGGTACTCTGAAAGAGTTGTCACAAGTGACCTTTAGTCACAACTAATACAGATTGATGATGTTAACGAAAAATGGGTGCACCACAACATAAAGAAAATCAGGGGACTCTGGTGAATAAGGGACATAGTGTGTTTCCTAAGCCCTGACACCATTCCATACAAGTGGGAGCATGGTCGAGGGATCCAGATCATTCACATGATGGGTCTAACTGAGATGGCTAGGAGGGAATCGCCACACAAAATGGGTCTAATAAGTTCACCAATCTGACTACCTAATTCCGGAAACACTCAAGAATGGTGCATCAGGACCCTATAATTTTAACCAAACTAAAAACAGCCACTAACCTCAGATAGATAGAAAATCTTCCCAAAGAGAGCCTGAACAGCAAGTTTTCGGTTGAAGCCTTTTTCTGTGAATCCCGAAATATCCATTACAACTGGACCTGGTATACAAAGAAGCACCATCAGCGGCTGAGGGAATTGAGCAGATATCCAAGTATTTCATGTTCTAACATTTGTGGCTTTTTTGTCTGCTAATTTTAGAAGAGACGAAGTTATTGAAATCAGGCCTCTGAATAAGTTACCTATAATGGGCATTAGAAATGTCATGATCACAGACTTATCTATTTTTCACTTGGTTCAGGCAAATTACTTATCTCAAAATTGGCCTTGTCCATTGCATATGAAGTGAAAAATATGCAGTCAAAACTGCAAATCTTTTGTTTTCAGTTTAGAGGACAAAGCTCCAACCTGTAAGTCCTGACTCATAAAACGAACATTCTAATTCTGAGATTGGGATCTCACTCTGCAAAAGGATACGACATTTATGGGAGAGAACTGCCGCAACCCATACCAGCATCCCTTTTTTTTCTCTTTTTCATTCTTTTCTTTTGAATGGTGACTGATTTTATTGATAAAAGTACAAATATACAACAAAACAAGGCAGAGCCTCTGGAGAAAGGAGGCCTGTAGAAAGAAGCTAAGGTAAAAAATCAGAACTTCTTCTCTTACAAAGGTAGAGGTAATCAGCATCCTTTCTACATTAAAAAAATATATATAATCAATTCTGAAGTGGCCAACATCTTTGTTATTAAACCTCTGACAAAGGATACAGCATAAAAGTACTTTGCTACAACAAGAGACCACATGGTAGGATGTGGGGAGTCTATTGTTGTAACAAAAATCGATCTTTATTACCATTTATAGTTTCTAAATTCATGATTCAAAAGTGCCTTGATCTAAAAATAGACTCGGCCTCTTTGGTGTCTTTGACTCATTTTCCTTAGGTACCTTTGTTGTTATAATTGTTATAACTTTTTTTTAAATGATTACTATGGTTGCAACAACTCAAAGCAGCATGTTGTTATGACTCTCAAAATGCCAAAAATTAAGGTATAAAAGTTTTGATTATCAAACCCAATATATTAATTAAAGAGTGGAAGTGTATTGAGAAATGAGAAAGGAAATGTTCTTTGGTCCTTCTCTAGGCCAGTGGAAATTAAGGAATCCAATAAAGCGCAATAAGGGTTGATGAGAATTTAGGCTAAGGGACTGATTATTGAAAGTGACTCAAAGAATGCAATTACGTTGGTTGGTAATAAAATAGAAGCGTCTGGTGAGTCATGTTTATCATGAGGGAAATTTGGGATCTGAATGAAGAAATTCATTGTGACTTCCAGCATATAGGAAGGTTCAGCAACAAAGTAGCAGATTTGGCCAAGGAGGGAGTTTTTAGCTCAGTCATCAATGTAGTATAGTCTTGGTTTTTGTTCCTTCTATGTTGAGGGTTGGGGTGCATTGACAGTATGATACTCTTATTCTGTATGGGCCTTTTCTTTCTGTACTTCCTTTAAATTTTAATGTTATTATAATTTACAGTTACTGAAAAAATTTAAATATGAAGAGCATCTTGTAGAGCTTCAATGCAGTTTTGTTGTCGCAAGTGCAGTTAACATTGGTTTAGTGATCTATGGTATAAAGCTCTTGTAACTACGCGTCTTCTCTTCTTCTTTTTGCTTTTTTCCAGTTTTCCTCTGTACTCCTTTTTTCTCTTTTAATGAAAGTTTCCCATTCGTTATCAAAAAAAATTATTGAAAGTTTCCCATTACCTATCGGGGAGAAACAAAAAAATGTTGAGCGGCATAACAAGGTAACCATTTCTCCCCAAAAATAACATGCGTGGTCAACGTTCTACAAGTCCTCTATTTCATGCAAAGAACCCAGTAAAAGTATGTTTATAGAAGTCTTAAGTATGTTTATAGAAGTCTTGAGTACCTTTCTCCCGCACAATCCGTCTTGAAACTTCATTGAGAACTTCAGCAACCTGAGCATCATCCAGCATTGAAACTTTCCGAAGATGGATAAGGTCCAAAACCAAATCAGGATGAAATGGCTTCTCATTCAGCGCATACCGAATGTACTTCCGCAAAACTTCCTCCATTTCAAAGCCTGTCTGAACATAAATTGGTGATTGTATAAAGACCCAAACAGCATGGACCAAATTGTTCTGCCCTAAAAGATATATCAGTCCTTAAAATTGGGCATATATTGATCAGAAACTTAAAAAAGATTATTAATGGTTTCCATATTCTTGAATTCCCAAAAGAAACACTTACAAAACAACTAGCATTCTCCAAAACAAATGTTGACCGGCATAAAACAATTTAATAGAATACAGTACATAGTAATGTTAAAAAGGCTGATCAATTATGAACTTGGTGAGTTATGTCGATTACTGGTCTCAGACTATGAAGTTCACGTTCCAATTTAAAAAAACCCTAGACTAGCGTGTTTCCGATGTGGGACTTGTGCACTATTGCATACCCAGTCCTTTAGAGTATCCCCCACCCAATGCCCTTCTACAGGGGGCCACAAGCGTGACATACTCCCCCACCGGAAAACAGAGCCGTCCTCAGCTCTAATACTATCTATAACAACCCGGGCACGTTGTCTACATGATGTTATCCGCTTTGGCTTATGGGATTTCAACCAAATCTTGCCGCACGGTTTTAAAAGGCCTCATGTGGAGTTAAGGGTCAGGTCACACAAATATATACCCAAGATAAGGACTAGCATGTTTCCGATACGGGACTTGTGCACCACTACATACCCAGTCCTTTACGCTATGTTTGGGAAAGGGAGAGGGGAGGGGAGGGAAAATTTGAGGGGGGAGGGAAAATTTGAGGGGGAAGGAAAATGAAGGAGGGGATGGGAGGGAAAATTAATTTTACTTCCTCTTGTTTGGGAAGTCAAAAAGTAGGGGGAAGAAAAGTGAAAAAGTATAATTTTGTTTGTTTGTGAGGTAGAGAGGCAAAGACCATTTTACCCTTGCTTTTACAAAAGCTTCAACATTAACAAGATAAGCTTCAAAAGGGCATTTCAGTAATTTTCCCAACATTCCCCTCTTTGCCCTCATTTTCCCCTCTGTTTTGAGTGGAAAATATTTGAGTGGGCCCACAAGTTTTTTCTCCCCAATTTTCATTCCCCCCTTCCCAAACAGCCCCATTTTTCATTTTCCCTCCACTTTCCCCTCTTTTTTTTCCCCTCCCCCATTTTACCCCCTTCCCCAAACATAGTGTTAGAGTTTCCCCCGACCTCTCACTCCAGGCGGATGCTCACCGGACTCATGCCCTTCTACAAGGGGCCCACAGGCGTGACATTCTTGTCATAAAAAGGGCAAGCACATCAAAATATTAGAGCTCTCGGTAAGCTTCTAAAAAAATTGAATGTATTCATGTAAGCTCAGATTGTTTACTTGCTTGTAAAGCGGAAGAAAATTTACAAAATATAATGTGGTTGTGTTAGAATTTGCAAGCTTGCCAACAATAGCTGCCAAAGCATTATAATATAGGAATAGTCTCACCTGCGCACTGAGCATCTAGACATGCAACATGTAAAATTCAGAGGTGGGTCCCACCTCTGCAACAGCCGTCATGCGCATGAGAACCGTTCACAGGTGAATATTTTCTTAGAAGTATATGCATTATCAAATTTGAAACTAGATTGATAAATTATTACTCTAGATCATTTGAAATTCTGAAATCTGATTTTGCCAAATATTTTTGTTGGAAAGACAAGATATTACTCTAGATCATTTGAATTTCTGAAATCTCATTTTGCCAAATATTCTTTTGGAAAGAAGAGATATCAGTAGATCACCTCTTCTATATTTATAACTTTGTAGGTGCATTCTAGAACTAGTATTTCTTCACTCTTTTCAATTACTTTGATTCTCTCAGTGTTCCTTAGATTCATCTCAGCTTGTTGGTCATTAGTTCCTTTGGAAAAAAGAGACCAAATATTATCAAGAATGTTACCGCTTGAGATTGCATAAGTTGAAGGAAAGAAATGGTAGAATCTTCACTAGCAAAAGGTTATCCTGGGACAACGCATTAACAAGAGCAAAAGTATTGGTCATGGAATGGGGCCTTCCAGCCTCAATCGATGGGTTACGCTAAATTGTTAAGCATATGCAGAGAAGGATATCAATACTGTAAAGCAGTTTCAAGCCTAATAACATGGGATTCAGTGGTAATACTTGAACAAATGGTGGGATTACCAGTAGTGACAAATGACAATAAAGGGGAGATGATCTTGATCTTCTCAGCTTCCACAGGAGAATGCGAATCAGACACGATGGCAACCATTGTGATTAGAGTTTTAGTAATAGTCAAGAACAGATTCTGATGCTATTTGTAGCAGTGGGGAATTCAAGAAATGCAATCTCATGAGTAAAGGGTGAGGATTGCATTCTTGCAAAGCTGTGGAGAATCTACTATATCTCTAAATGAGATTTAAGTCTTGGAGGAAGAATCTAAAGACTCATTTTATCATGTAATTTGATGATCAAATTTGGGACAGATAAATTGGTCGAATCAAAAGCAACAAGAGATGACTTTTTACGTATGAAATGAGAATCAATTATCTTAGCCACACTGTCTCACATGTCTAATGCCTGTTTAGGTTGTATTCAGCCAATTATCCATTACCTTAATGCATAGGATTGGCTAGTATTAATCTGTATATGAAAAGAAATCGCATAATTGAAAACAGAACCACACATGTTGGCTGCTCTACATGCATTAAACCTAAATCCAAGAAGAGCTATTATATACATGCTTAGAACAACAGTTAGATCATCCTTCCCATTTCTGTTTAAATAATTATTATTGTTCATTAAGGTTGTTATAGTTAAGCATCAAAGGAAAAGAAAATTTTGTGATCATCAAAAACCCAAAAAAATATATTCTTAACAAGATGATCAAAAGCTCAAAACTAAAAAATAAAAAAACTGCATTTTACCTTCTGCATAAGACTCTTAAGGGACGACTGTTGCACGCTATCCCTTCCTGTCTGAAACAACTCATCTATTGACTTGCATAACATGGCATTCTTATTAACCTGCAGAAAAGGAGCTCAAATGTAAGACACTAGACTGACCAAATGTGTTTGGCTGTACTATATTGATAATTTACTTTGAATATTTTGGCAAACTAGATGACTTTCATGTGCAACTGGAGCAGCACAAAAAAGAAAAATACATTTAGATGGATACTTCTATTTTGAAACATGTGATCCATTGCAATATATGACACACTAGTTCGCAAAAAAAAAATTCCTTTAAATCACCGTTTAAGTTAAGAGTCAATTTTTGGTTTGGCAAGTTTTAATGCGACTTGTCATGAGACTCCAACCCTACTTTTCCAGGTTGTCCTGTGTTACAAGACAACATATGATGGAGTAATCATCCGATGTGGTACAATTGAATGGGACAACAAAAAATGAGGCATGTGGAAGACCAATGCACTGTTCATCCCAAAGACCCAAACCATTCAACAAAGGATTATGGTTGAAGAGAGGCTATCCATAAAGACAGTCAGATAAATGACTAATGCGATCTACCATCACTACCATCAAAATACACACTAAATACTGAAATCTACTGCACTGGTGAAATGCTGTTTGATAAATATAAAACATAAGAGCAGACACCAACCATTTCCTAATGCTTTTACCACAGTAAAACTCTACTAATAATAGAAACATAATTCCCCAAAATGGCAATCACCCCACCACTAAAAATTCAATTTTGAAGTCAAATGAACACTGAACAAGAATAATAAAAAAATAAAAAATAAAAAAAAAGTAAGGGGAGTCCTATATCCCTCACCAATTTCCTCCATTTCTCCCTGGGTGATTGAATTTCCTCAAGGTCTTAATAACAGAAACATAATTCCCCAAAATGGCAATCACCCCACCACTAAAAATTCAACTTTGAAGCAAAATGAACACTGAACAAGAATAATTTAAAAAAAAAAAAAAAAAAAAAAAAAAAAAAAAAAAAACAGTAAGGAGAGTCCAATCCCCCTCACCAATTTCCTCCATTTTCTCCCTGGGTGATTAAATTTCCTCATGGTCTTAATAACGGAAACATAATTCCCCAAAATGGAAATCACCTGTTACACCCCAAGCTTGATTAACCTTGATTATTGCTAATTAATTGAGTATTAGCCAAATTAATTATGCTTGACTTCCAATTATGATAAGTTAGTATTGATGAATGCATTTGAGTGAGTTTGATGAGTTTTGAACCTTGAATAGGTGAGTTGACACCGATTTGGCTCGGTTTAATGTAATTAAGGGCTTTTTCCGTAATTCTTGATTTTCATAAATTGCATCATTTGCACGTCATTTTACCACTAACGCGTGTATTTCGTCGATCCCATCAACTTTCATAATAGACTTGACCTCATTTGACCACTCATTGAGAAAGTGAACTTTCAATTGACTTAATATGAAAATTTTCTTATCTAATGGGCTAATTTGCAAAAGTCCATTCTTATGTTATATATATAAGGCATAAAGACCCTTTCCTTCCTTTCATTCATTTCATTCCCCATTCTCTAAAACTCTCCCTACCCTTCTCTTTTTCATTCACCCTCCTCATTCAATCACCAAGGAAGTGTTGCATATGCTTAAAGAATTGAGTGGGAATCATCATCTTCTTCATCTTCTCCATTTCTCCTTCATTTTGTGACAAGAAGCATTCTCCAACTCTCTCCATTTCCTCCTAATTTCGAAATCTCTACTAAAGGTGAGTAACAAAACCCTTTGACCATGATTTTGAGCATCTTAGAGATGAATAGACCCATCCTCATACATGCATTTCATCCTCATCTATATTCCATGTTTTTCCATGATTAGGGTTTGCTTTTGGGGCTTTTGGGTCTTTCCTCAAATCTAGTGTGTAAGAAGTTATAAAGCTCTTCTTTGAGGCAAGTATAGACTCTAAACATGCTATACATGTTGTGTAAATGTGTTGATTTGCATCAATCAAGTTTTTATGATTTCTTACATGTATTACTTGGATTCTATTGTTGAAATTATGCGTCTTTGAATTTCTACATTTCTATTTATGTTGAACCTTGAAAACTTTGGTTGCTAATGCATATGGAATGGGATTTACTAATGTTTAAGAAAGATTCAAATGCATGAGAAATGTGAAGGAAAATGACAACTCAAATAGGCAGGAAACAGTGCAGAATTATGCACTGAAATGGACCCAGACAGCAGCTGGGCCTGTTCGAACGGGCCTGGGCTCTGTCAGGCCCATTTCAGCAGATTTCCAGGCCCCATTTCAGCTGGTTTTCAGGGCCCATTTCAGCAGGTTTCCAGGCCATTTCAGCTGGTTTTCAGGCCCCATTTCAGCAGATTTCCAGGCCCATTTCAACTGGTTTTCAGGGCCCATTTCAGCAGGTTTCCAGGCCCATTTCAGCTGGTTTTCAGGCCCCATTTCAGCAGATTTCCAGGCCCATTTAAGCAGGCTTCCTCTCCCCTATTGGGAATGTTAAGTCACCTATGGGCCATGAATGTTTGGGGAATGGAAAGGAAATTATTAAGCTATTAATAGTAGAAAGGAGTTGGAATGAATGAATAATTAAGATGTATACCCTCCTTACCATAGGAACTTAGGTTTCATTTAAATTAGGTCTTAGAATTGGAACCATTAACCCCCTAAGTAAGCCCAAAGGAAATCATAATCTATTATTAAACCATGAAGACTAATTTAGAGATTCAATATAATATCATCTTAAGTGACACTAAGTAGATAGTAACGTGTTGATTCTTTAAATTAATCTTGTATTGGATAATAGTAGGTTATATGAGTAATAAATTAGTATTAATTACTTATTGTCATATTGATACAATGGGTCTTATATTTGATTTCCCGTTTGTTTCCCCAAAAGTTGTTTTCATTATTTGAGATTGATATGAAGGAGCAATTGATTTGAGTGAACGTCCAAATATTTGAAAGGTTATTCGATTTGATTTAGTCGGCACTACTTAGCTTTGACCGGATGATACCCGATGGGGTTAAATCCTGGTTTAGTATGGAAAGTCGCTGCGCAGTTGACAGACTGGAGTACCGGAACTCCAGGACCCGGGTAGCTAGGAGGATCTTTGGCCGGACCCCTAGTGACATCCCAACAAGATTTGCTCTCAATGAGAGGATGAGCTTTATGTAGTTGCCAATTCTTTTATTTGTATTTTCTTTAATGATTTTAAAAGGACTTATTTAGGAAAATGGATTATCTGAATTCTCTTTTACTCATCTCATTATTATTCTAAAATTATAATTGTCTTCAAAAACTTCATTGTATTCCTGTTTACTGTTTATGCTTGCCAATCGTTGTATTGAGATACTACTCTTGGTGTCACAGGCACAGATGCAGCTCCCGGTCCAGCAGAGACCACGGAGGGAGAGAAGGTTACCCAAGAGGTACCTTCAGGTTTAGAGGAGTGGCCCGGTGTAGGGCCCATGTAGAGACTCCTCGGTTCGGAGAGCGTCAAGATATTTTGAGAGCATAGTAGATGTGTGACTAGTATTTTTGTTGGGTCACACTTACCTTAATTCATTTTGTTATGTATTTTGGATAATGATGTATAAAACTTTCTTTTGATACAAACATTGTATATCAATGTATAATTCTTTTGTTTTAAACTTGAATGTTATGTTATATATATGGGATTGTACAGGGTTATGATGATAATTTGATATAAGCTTCCGCTATATTAACTGTTGATTGATAGTTATCAGTGAGTTCGACTCACGAGTGGATTTGTTTTCTCCTCCGTGTGCTTGTATTTGACTCGCAACAGGTACAAACACACGAGAGTACGTGTGTCCCACCTCGGGGATTACCCTAGGCCAGGGTGATTCGGGACCGGGATGTGACATCACCCCACCTCTAAAAATTCAATTTTGAAGCAAAATGAACACTGAACAAGAATAATTAAAAAAAAAAAAAAAACCCAGTAAGGAGAGTCCTATCTCCCTCACCAATTTCCTCCATTTCTCCCTGGGTGATTGAATTTCCTCATGGTCTTAATAACGGAAACATAATTCCCCAAAATGGAAATCACCCCACCACTAAAAATTCAATTGTGAAGCAAAATGAACACTGAACAAGAATAATTAAAAAAAAAAAAAAAGAGTAAGGAGAGTCCTATCTCCCTCACCAATTTCCTCCATTTCTCCCTGGGTGATTGAACTCCCTCATGGTCTTAATAACAGAAACATAATTCCCTAAAAATGCAATCACCCCACCACTAAAAATCCAATTTTGATGGTAAAAGAAAAAAAAAAAAAAAAACCCATTAATGAGAAATCTGTAACCCCTCACCAACTTCCTCCGTTTCGCCTTGGGCGAACTGAATTTCCTCACAGTCTTAACGATGGCGATGACGAAGGAGAGGCCGACGTAAGTGAGCGGGACGGCGAGGATCCACGGCAAGGAGCTCTGCCCGACTCTCGGCCCGGGGATTGCCTGCGTGACGGTCCCCGTGAACTCGACGAGATCCATCGCCTTCTCCTGTATCCATGGAAGATCCTCCTCTACTTCTTCTTCCACTTCTTCTACCTTCTCTTTCGATTCTTTAGGGTTTATTCCATCTTCGGATTTAGCTTTCGCCCTCGCGACAAAGAGAGCGGATTGGGGTTTTCTGTGCTGGTGGGGAGATGGGGAGAAGAGGAGAGGATGCGTAGGATAAGGGGAGATCGTGTTTGGATGCGCAGTCTGGCGCAGGTTAGCGCCGGTGCGGCATGGGCGGAGTAAGGGAAGAGAAGCCATCGTCTCTCTCTCTCTATCTCTCTCTCTCTCTCTTTCGGTTTTGTTCTCTTCTCTTCTGCTCCTGTCTAGTTTTTATCGTTTGAAGGGTTTCTGCCAGGGTAGGCATACGGGCCGGGCCGGGTCGGGTCGAAATGGGTCATGCAGCCAGGGCGTCCCCATCCCCTCACACTTGTGGGACCCCAATAGTCACTGATCCCGGGGTTTGGCATCCATCTAAATGATTTGTACACCGTTGAATCGACTATGCAACCCATTTAATCAAATGATCGTACATCATGTTTCAACCACAAACAAGTCATTAAGCCAAATGGCAAAACCATATCTTGTTTTACCATCAAGCTTACTAAAATCGGCCCCACTCACTCGAAAGCATGAGCCTTAATCCTAAGTGCCATTTTCATTTCTTCCCTATTTTAGTTTCATGGATTTTGAACCCGTGATAACATTTTTAGCAATATTTATAGTATTTTTATCCATCGTCTTCTTTCCTTTAAAACGATAATCATTTCAACATTTCCAAATAGCCTACCACAAAGCTAGAGTCAAGCCTTAGAGCTGATATATATGGTTGGCCTTGAAGATATTTACGCTTCCGTATAATTTTTCTACCATTATGATATTGAGTTAAAGGTTGGATTATACGATAAATAGCCCAAATTTGAACAAAACCAAAAGATTATGTGATACTCGCACAAAAATAGAGCATGTTTAATTGATTCTTGATCCTTATCACAAATGAGGCATAAGACATTACTAGAAAGAGACTTAATATAAAGGAGTTTTTGCACTTTAGTTGCATTATTTAGACATTTTCATCCAAACAGGACAACTCTTTGATGAAGCGGTAACTTCTATTATACTCTCCATTTACTCATGGTCCTGGCAACTTGGTTATTTTCCCCTCCGACGACATTGTCAGCAGATTCTGTAGAGAGAACCTCATTTTTCGTATGGGGCCAAATTTTCTTATCCTCTATGACGAGGTTCTAAGGGATATAAAATTTTAAAATATTATTAACATCTTATTGTTGAAAATGTCCTTAATTAAATTAACATTCCATTTTCTACCTTAGTCAATGGATCACTAACAACAAGTTTGGGTCGCAAACATTTGAATGGGGTTTTTTCAACCCACCCTCACAAGAGATCCTGCTACAATTCCAAACTGAGATATTCTTAGAATTTTCTCTGATCCACACTACCTACCTTTTCATTAATAAATTTAATTGCTTATGCAAAACCTTTAATTCCGAACTTTGATATTCTTACAATTTTCTCTGATCCACACTACCTACCTTTTCATTAATAAATTTAATTGCTTATGCACCTTTCTAAAATCAAGAATTACCTTCTTAGCCTTAGCCTCACACAAATGTTTGTTCTCTTGAACCATTCATACCAAAACCTCACGCATTCATTACAAAACCTTAAGGCGTGAGGCGTTAGTAGAGGCAGCGAAAATACTTTTCAATATTCCCACTCGGATACTCTCCCTCAAGTGGAACCCTGCCGGTTAGCTATGATACCTCCTGGGATTCAAAGTCACAACCGATTAGCTTTGATACCATCTTGAATTTCTTTTGCTAGTCATTCATACCAAAACCTCGAGGCGTTAGTAGAGACAGTGAAAATACTTTTCAATTCCCCTCGGATGGAGCCCACTCCTCAATATGTTCTAGTAGTACTTAGCTTTGAGAAGTTTAGAACTAAGAAGCGCTTCATTAGATAAACATCTCCGATGGCTATTGTTAGAATAGCCAAATTATTTTTTGTCATTTCACAAATCCCCAAACCCCATCATCAATAGAATTATGTAATTTCCTTTTCCATAGTGTCACCTCCAACAAAAATCTGCATAATCCATCAATCACCTCACTGGTATCAGATGATGAGCCAGGAGCTGATATGTTTACTGGTTAGCATAACGACCAAGGAGAAACCCTTGATTCCCTATAAAGCATCAACGATGGACGACATCTCCCTCCAATATAATGCTATGGAGTAATAGTGAGATCCGATTCCAATCCCTGCAGGCATAGAGTCCTGCTTGTATAGGAGTTGAGGTGCGCATTCGACATGCATAGCTTTCAAGGATGATGCTGCGATGATCTTGAATGATTCCCAAATACCCTATGTAATGAATTGTTTCAACTCTGTGAATTGTGAACCCTGGAGGTGATGGTTCCCACAGTGCAAGTGGTCTAGTGTGGGATGACCACTCAGTTTGTCCGTAATGTTCCATTTAGTGCAGTAAGGACAGCCTTGGAGAGCAAGCACAGGAGGATTTGTTTGTGCCAAAAAATCGAAACTGTGACTCCACAGCATATGCAAGTTTTCAATACGTTATCAACGCGTAAGGCGTTAGCAGGGGCAACATAAATAATTTTCAATACTCTAAGTGGAGCCCACTCCTCAACACTCTTCCATAGGTGGAATCCTATCGGCGCACTTTTAGCGACACTCTTTCTTCTGGCGTGGAGTTGTTCCTCCTGTGATTTGAATTGGTTGGCTCTAATACCATATTAAGTTTATTAAACTAACCATTCCTACTAAAATCTCAATGAGTGGAGCCTACTCCTCAATAGGTGTGCTTGTGTTTAGCATCCATGCAACAAACGTCATCCAAAACATTTAATTTTAGGGAGTACGGGTAAATTTAATTTCTCTCCATTTTTATAGTTACTTCTATTTCCATGGGACAAATCATCCTTTCATCCCTTTCCACATGTATCTTATTGTAACAATGATTTCATCCTTACGTTTGCACATATTAATTGTCATTGTAGCCTCTTGAGATGACATGTCTAAGAATCGCGAGGTGAGTTGATCCAATGAGATTTGGTTTAATTTTCTTGAAGAAAAAGAATACAAACAAATGGGAAGAAGAAGAAATAGAAGAAGTGGATAACAAAGAATTGAAAATACGTGAAAACATATTGGAGCATGGCGATGATAGCGTCGCCTAGATTTTTCTGGGCGACACTATTGTCGCTCAACCCGAACTACCATAAAAATAAGAAAAAAATGACGGGAGGACTGAAATTGTGTGGCCGGAACTACTGGGTCCTTTCCGGAGCAATGACCGTCTTTCGGGTTTTTTCTCGTAAAATCCTCTTTTTTTAATTTGAAGATAATGACTTTAGGGCGCATTTGTGTTAAAACTCAAAACTTTTGCTTTTGCATAAATTCTTTTTCCTTATTCTCCCACCAAAAATATTTTTCTCATGAATCCAAAAAAAAAATGCACTTCCTTTGATATTTTTCTTCACATAAATTGATTCTTACCAAAATGATGAAAAAAACTTGTCCACAAAAAAAGTCTCTCTTTTTTGTTAGGTTTTTATTTCCATGAAACCACATTAAGATAAACTGGTTTTTTATATTTTTCTTCAAGAAAAACTATTTGCACCAAACAACAAAAAAAAAAAGACCTTTTCCGAAAAACTTCTTGCTTTTTCACAATGTTACCACAAAAAGGCGATGACACAAACGTACCCTTCAGCACTATGGAAAATTGGTTTTGCAGGCAACCTTTTCCATGTTTCACAGAAAACTAGAAAACCAATTCTATGACACCCTCCATTTGAAATGCTTTTCCACGGATTCACAGAAATTCATGTCATTTTTTGCTCAAGGAAAAAGCAACCACACCAAATGTGGAGCTTTTTGTTGGGAAAAAGCATTTTCACTTTCCCTGGTTTTTTTTTTTAATGGGTCGAGGTTGCACAAATTGTAATATTAATACTTTTTCTACTTTTCTACAAGAAGACTGTTCTCTCTTTAGGCAGGCGAAAATCTTGACCTATGAAATTTTCAATACATTTTACATGTCACTCCAAATTTCTCTACATCAAACAGTAGAGCTGGCAAACCTTATTTTGATATGATGTTTTTTATCTTTACAAAAACCTTATTTTGCTTCTATTAGTTTTGTTGTTTTATTTCTATAGTTACTATTTAAAAAATGTATACTATACTCATTGTATAAATAACTCGTTTTCTTTCTTTTTATCAAGTAGACCCTTTATTAACTTACTTAAGAATATTTTTGTATACTCCTCTCTCTTAGGAAGATTGCAGATATGAAAAAAAAAATACGATGGATATAACATAAATAAAATAAAACAATCAAGTAATAATTGATTTCATGTTGTTTTCCCTTTACACTGGCACAACCTAGAAAGAAGGGTAAATTATAGCATCACCTATGTCTAAATTTTCAACCCAACTTCTGTTGAGCCCAAGTCTGATTCAAGATCCTATAAGAAGCAAATTAGCATTAGACTTATCATAAACCAAACAGAGCTTGTCCATATTGCCTATCTTGATAGGTTTTAAATTGCACCAATAGGATGTCAAAAGTTATAAAGACTTTTCATTCAGATCTTATCTCATTTTGACAAATTAATTTATCAGCTTGGGTCTAGTATGGTGAAAGCTTTAGAGGATTATTAATAAATTTAGACTTGAGTATAAATTATGCGGGTCAATCTGATTCGCAGTTACCGAGGGTTATACGGATTAATGTGGGTCATATCGGGTTAACCCACAGCGGACGCGGGTTAGAAGTTTCTGACCCATTTTATAAACGGGTCATAAACGAGTTAGGAGCACCTAACCCGTTTGCCACCTCTTCAAACCTCACACAAAAGAGGCCTCAGCCGTATCCACAAATCCTCTGTACCTGTACAGAATGCTGTCACCGTGACGGACTGTACGAGTCTTCAGGCTATCAGAACTCGTTTGCTTCGTTCGTTTCACCCCAAGAGGCCAAGACGACATGGCTCTCTACCTCACAACCACCATCTCTCCAACACCCACGGTTCGGATTCTTCTATCTCCTCCCATTTCATTGTTTTCGTTTTTACCCACATGCCTATCTCCTACTTGGGTCTGTTTGGATGAGGAGAAATGATGGAGAAAACTGTTTGAACTGTGTGGATTTTTCTCCACACCCCAATCACCCATTAGTCTTTCCATCTCTTCTCTCATGTTGCTATGTCTTTGTTTTTTTCTGTTCTGCAGTGGAAACCGGGGCATTTTCCCTCTTTTTCCTCTTCTAGAAGATGTGTAAGGCGTCTTACAGTTGGAAGCTTCAAGATCAGGGCTTTCTACAATCCAATCGAAGACCCCATCGTCAAAGAAGCTCTCAAGGTATTTCCAATTCCACCCATCTTTTAGAAGCGAAGAAAAATGTTAATTAGAAGTTTAAAAAAGCTATTAGTACTTTCTGGGTGTGTTCATCTGATGAATCGTTGGAAGTAGATATTGGAAATTCTTGTAAAGGATTTTGTTTATGAATAGTGAGAGTGAGAGAGTGATTTGAACTGGTAATTGGGTTTGGTTTAGCTAGTGTTTATAGTTGATGTATGGTTAGGAACTTCTAGATGGCATTCCATTGCTTGTTTTTAACACGCCTTGGAATGGGTTGCTATCAACTTAGTTTGTTTGTATTTGGTAGGGAAAATATCAAAGCAACTTATGCGTAAATAGCTGTGCCTGGTTTAGGAAGATCCAAATGGGAATGAGGAGAACATGATGAGTGGAAAAATGAGATGAAATCAAGAGGTGGAGAACTCCTTTGTCATGATTTGCCACATTTGCTAGCAGTGATTCTCCATCTTCTTGTTTGGATTTGAAAGGAGAAAGCTATGCAGGAGAAAACCAGTTTTGAAGTATTTTTATTACAAAGAAAAAAAAAAAAAAAAAAACCTAATAGTTTAAATGGTTAGTTGTCATTGTAATTTGTCATGGAAAAAAAATTAATTGGACTAGAAGGGAGGGTGTGTTCTCTGCCCCATCGAGGAGAAAACCTAGAGGTGGAGAACTCCTTTGTCATGATTCGCCACATTTGCTAGCAGTGACTCTCCATCTTTTGTTTGGATTTGAAAGGAGAAAGCTAGGCAGGTGAAAACCAGTTTTGTAGTATTTTTATCACAAAGAAAAAAAACCAGGATCCATTAAAAAAAGAAAAAAGAAAAGAAAAAATCATTGCCTGATTGTAATTTGTCGTGGAAAAAAATCAATTGGACTAGAAGGGAGGGTGTGTTCTCCACCCCATCGAGGAGAAAACCATTCGTTCTGCTTTTTGGGAGAAATAGTTGAGAGGATATGTACTTTTCTCATGAAATTTAAACAGAAGAAAGGAAGTTTCCGCAGAAAAAGATTTTCTCCTCCTCACTTTTCTTCCCATCTAAGTGGGTGCTTTGATTTACTAATTATTCTATTACAATTCCAATGATATGGTTCAATTAGACTCGTAAACAGCTATTTATCATTTGGTTCAATGATATGTGATAAGGTGTAGAGTGTAGTGTGCATTTGCTACCATGTCTTTAAATGTTGATAGATTATGTGAACTTCTCATGCCATACATGTATATAATAGTCCATACCCTTTAAAACACATTGAGTTTAATCTGAGAACCTTTTATGCAATTTTCTTTTTGGGTTGAAATTCTCTTGGTTACCATTTACTTATGATTCTCTCAGGAGCCTGTTGCCTTCATGAGTGGAATGTTCGCGGGTCTTCTGAGGCTTGATTTGAATGATGATCCGCTTAAGGAATGGCTTACCAGGACTGTCGAAGCTTCTGGAATTAGAGAGGAAGAGATTGATGTGGGAAATTCTAAAGTTGAAGAGGATATACCTCAGCAGATAGAAATTGAATGAAACTAATTATTGATGTCTTCTTAGACCATTATTTTGTTTGTCAAGCTATATATAAAGTTTATCTGTGGGCATAATATTTTAAAAACATAAATCCCTTGCTTCTAATCAAATACTAAAGTTCTGGCTTCCATGGTTTCTGTGACTTGAGAGTAATAGTACCCAATAACCATTTTGAACTTCACAACATCTTGTGTTAGCCACGTTCTTAACTCCAACTGTAAAGTGAAAATAAAAGGCATCACTCATGTTTGTAAAGATTCTCTTCTAAAATAAAGTTGTGATCATGGATAAGGGGAATTTCATGAAGCGGGATGTTTTAGTATTGCTATCAGGTTTTTTGTTTTTTGCATTCATGATACCCAGTTATTGTTAAATTTAAGATGGCAGTTCTTGAGTGTTGCAGCCTTACAGGCTAATCATTAAATTGATTCTGCAATAAAAAAAATCTATTAGAGGATTCTCGGGAGAAAATGCGTTGTAGTTTATTTCTGAGGCTGCTCTTTCTATTAATTATTGGTAATGCTATAGATTGGATGGATGAGATTGCGATGCAAGTGCTTGCTGGTTGCTTTGATATTATGAATGTAATTAATTTTTCTTTTGGGTGCCTTGATTGGATTACATTGGGAAGTCTACTGCTGTTGATATACTTGATTTGTTTATGGAGGGATGACATTAAGTATGATGAATTGCATGGTTTTAGCTCGTATTATCATCATCGTAGCATTATTACATCAATTTGGGGTTGGTTGGTATTATGATAGAATCAAATTAATATACAAATGCCGCTACAATTTGAGAAAAAAATGGAGTATCATAAGCAGAGCTTCTTCTCTTTCTTTCTTTTTCCCCTTATTTAGTAAGTGTTTGAGGTGTGCCCATGCATTTAGTTTGGATACAAGCATCTTCATGTCATTCTTGAGAAAATGGGGTGCTCATGTTACATAGCATTCAGGTGGCATCATTATAGATGGACTAGAATAAGATGACTAACGTATTACCAATTGTCAGTACTATTATTGAACTTACTAAAAGTTTGCTGGACCTATTATTGGACAGATGACATTACAATATAATGGATTCTATGGTTGATTTAATTTAATGAACAAAGGGTTGTTTGGTTAGTTGTGCAGTCTTGCCTAAAATATGATATTATGAGCGAGAGGCTTTGGTTAAAACATTCTTATCACCATCAATGAATTGGCGTCAATCTATTTGGTATCAGTTGAATGTATTGATCAAACAGGCCTACAGGGTAAAATGCATCTTTATGATGTATTGATTCACATAACATCAGGTTTCTCAGTTTCAATTTATGGTTTTGGATAGTTGTCTGTTAGACTAATGAAATGCTTTTACTACATTGTGGATTGCATGGTTGATTTTGTTTATTCATTCATAGAATGAATGGGATAGAACCCAACCTCAGTTGGAAGGTGGTCAAATGTTGCAAGCACATGGGTGTGGCTTCTTATCTCATTACCCATCAAAAGAAAACACAGTTTGATAAGATTGCACTGCGCTAAACTGCGGATGGGAAACATCACAATTGATCTGATGATGTAAATGTGCAGACACTATTCACATGCCTAGATTGACTGAACTGCCAGCATTACTGAGTTTGTTATTGGATTTGGGATTTTGTACTGTTGTTTAAGTTGATTGTTTAGTCTGATGAAAGATATCAAGATAGTGACTAAAATCCTAACATTACTGAGATTGTTAATTGGACTTTCGGATTTGGTATTGTTGTTTAAGCTGATTATTTAATTTAATGGAAGATTTCAAGATCCCCATGGGTTGCATGGCTGCAATATTTTGAAAGCATGGATTGGATCAAAAGAACTAAATTAAGGTGTATTCATGTATTAATATCGTGAATGTCTACCATCTTTCAGAAATAGATTTGATTACTAAATTTGGTGGAAACATCTTGCTTTGGAAAATTACCAGTTTGATGTTGTGAATGGATGAATTGGCTGAACATTCTCAAAACAAATGCAATCGATTCAGTTTGTAGAATGTAATTCATTGCATTTAGTAGTTTAGTAACTGTGATCGGTAATTATAGAAAGATGATATAATTTTTTTTTTTGTTCTTTTTGCCCCTTTTCCATCTCCAGATTATTTTGGTGAAATTTGTGCGGATATTTCCTACAATTTTGAAATCTACTAGGAGCTGTTGATAAACTCCATCATGAGCTATATATATATATATATATATATATATATATATATATATATATATATATATATATATATATATATAGAATCCCTCCCCTCAGCTCAAGTGCGGGGGAACTTCCGCTCAAGCGTGCGGTTCGCACGTGCGGCCCATGAAAAAAATCCAGCCACTTAAAAGCCAGCCGAAAATTCAAGAGGCCCGCCCATTTCAGGTCTCAATCCCAAACGATAGCAAGCAATCCCTATTCCCTTCATTCCACATCTGAAAGTTCACCTCGGCGCTCGCAGTGAAGACCGTTGCTCGCAGCGACGACGGCAGGTGCTCGTCCCGTCTCCCTTGTCGTCGTCTCCTCCGTGCGACCCACTCTGCTGTGCCATCCCGTCTCTCTCGTCGTCGTCGTCGACTACAGGTACTTCTTCTTCTTCTTCTACATCTTCTTGTAGGGTTTTGCTCTTCCTTTATGGTTTTCGAGTCACACCCAGTTTTGAAAATCCATTTCCAGTCAAGAAAATCATATTCATTTTATCCCATAAGAATGGTTTCGTGGGTGTGATTCATGAAATCCAAGCATACCCCACTTGATGTTTTCTTTTTATTCACCTTCATCTTCTCTGACTCAAATCGTTCCCCTGCAATTTATTTTCTGTTGAGATGCACTAGAAATTCATATGATATGGTTTTGGGGCTTCTCTGGTTAGGAGGCCGTGCAGTGGGTTGGTAAGAAGTGCAGTTGAGATGGCATGGGTGGGAGGGTCTGTGAGGAGGATTTGGAGGTGAGATGGAGTCTGTTTTGGTGGTTTTGAAGTATGGGGGATGAGAAGGTGTTGTTTGGGTATGGGAATTAGTTTTGATGATGAAGGGGAAATGAGATGAAGTGGCTTGGTGGATTGGGTAATATGTGGAGTAAGTTAATGAGAAGCAGGGTTGTTTGGGTTTGAGTTTTGAGATGTGCAGATGCTGCCATGAAAATGCGGGTCTCTATTTAGAGAGAGACAAGAAAAGGAAAGATTAGGAAAATGTAGAGATGGGAAGGGATTGGGAAGAAAGCCAAAGAGAAAGAGCAGAGGAGAAAGAGACAGACACAGGTACGACTTGGGAGAAGGTTGTCTTTAATTTTTTGTGTTGTCAGTGTGACAGAGGTGAAAAATCCAGACTTGGATTCCACTCTATCAATTTTTATGGAGCTTTGGAAAAGCTGAGAAGAGAGAGAGAGAGATTTGGGAGTCCTGGATTCCAGTGTATTTTTTATGGGGTCTTGCTGTTAAGCTGAGAAGACAGAAAGCCTGTGTATGAGAGAAAGAGAAAGATTTTGGGGGGATTGTTTGTTTTTACAGAGAGAGAGAGAGAGAGAGAGAGAGAGAGAGAGAGAGAGAGAGAGTTGGAGCTTGGATTTGGAATCACATGGAAATGATAAAGATAAGAGAGATTTTTGTGCATGTATCTGCAATTTGCAAGGCCTAATTCACATGCTTTTGCTGTTAGTCTCTCACTCTCTCCCCAAATGGTTTAGAGCTCCTTTTTCTCTGCGCTTTTTTTTGGGAGTTAAATTTGGTCGAGCAGAGGTAAAGAATTTTTTTCTAAGTAAAGTGGGTTGCTAAAAATGGATGGGCGTGACTGTGAGGCTGATGGCAGTACAATGGTTTGGTTGGTGAGGCAGAGGTTAGCCTATGTGGGTGGAGAAATTGCTCTTCACCCAAGGAGTGGGTAAGCAAATATCCCATTCAACGCATTCATCTTGCATTTTAAGATGCAGACCACTTAAGATCAGATTTTTCATGTTTCAAAATTGTGTCACGATTAGGAAAAGAAAAAAAAAATTTAAGTGATATCCTATCCCAGTAAGAATTTATTTACTTATACTTATTGTCACATTTTATTTTTCATTTAAATTGATTCTCTACAGCAGTACAGCCTTATTCATGTTTTTTATTTTATTGCTATAATTTGTGTTTGAAAAGTTTAGGGCATTTCTTGGCTTCATCCTAGGCGTTCATATCTTTGCCAAGTATGTTGGATCTTTTTCTTTCAATGTGTTTTATCCCCGTCTCACCAATTTAGCAATGCTTATTGCTTGGTGAGGAATTAATGCATTTTATAGTTTTCTTTTTCAAAAAAGCTAATTCTATTTTGAAGGAGCATAATCTTGACCTATCTATCTATCTATCATGTATGACTATTTGAACTAATGAATTGAGTAAATACATTGAAATGATCTCCATCTCCTTAATGTGTGTTATGTCTGACTATTTGTGATAATATTGATTTGAAATCACATTGTAACTCTATGGTTGCATGAGTAGAAGCATCCTTCAAGGGTCAAGGCTTCAAGCATTGGTACTTCATAAAAAAAAAAATCACATTTGTTAGCATGTTCTTTTTTCAAAAACTTAAATAGCATGATAAAAAATGATGTGATATATTAGAAAGTGATGGCTTGGTTTGTCTCACAGAATTAGTTGAATTTTGCATTTAAAGCATACCAATGGCTCTTTCTGTTTATTCCTCCAAAAACTAGTTTCATTCCATCATTGATGAATGCCATCATTGAATATGTGCAGGGTTTTGAATATGGAAGTGTCCTCATCCTCATCACCAGCTTTGCATTATCCGGATGTAGATGAGAATTTGACACCAAAATTGGGAATGCATTTTGAGGATTTAACGAAAGCATATGAATTTTACAATGTTTATGCAAAGGCGGCTGGGTTTAGTGTAAGAAAAGATTCAACTCGTACTAAAGATGGGGAGGTAGTTTGGAAGCGATTTTATTGTTCAAAGGAGGGTAAAACGAACGAGAAGCATTGGATTGACAAGGATGTTGTTCAAAGGCGTCGCATGGAAACACGAGTTAATTGTAAGGCGCAGATGCAAGTGAAAAAAGAAAAATCAGGTGGTTATGAAGTGTCGAAATTTGTTCCTAGGCATTGCCATCCCCCCACTACTCCTCGCAAACGATTCATGTTGAGGTCGCATCGGTCTGTTCTGGAAACAATGAATCAACAAATAAATACATATGATACTGCAAATAATCGAAACAAGCAACAAATGCAAATATTCAGTTCGCAATCTGGGGGACTAGACAAGATCGGATTTACAGATAGAGATGCTGAGAATCACCGCAAAAATGATAAGGAAAAGAGAAAGGGGCTGGATGGTCAGCTGTAATTTCAACTCTTTGAAAATCGCAAGGAAATGAGTCATGGATTTACTTATAACATTGAGCGAGATGCAGAAAAGAAGATAACACATGTTTTTTGGGCGAATGGAACATTCCGTTCGGCATACAAAATTTTTGGTGATGTTGTAACATTTGATACAACATATAAGACAAATTGTTATGTGCTAATTTTTGGTGCATTTGTTGGTTGCAATCATCACGGTCAAACAACGTTGTTCGGATGTGGGTTCTTACCGAATGAAAAAGCAGAGTCTTTTGAGTGGTTGTTTAACAAATGGTTTGAAGCCATGCCTTGTGGCCCACCTAGAGGAATTATAACGGATCAAGATTTGGCTATGACAAAAGCCATAAAAAAAGTCATGCCAAACACATGTCATCGGTATTGCCTATGGCACATTTTGGATAAACTGCCATCGAATTTGGGAGGATTTCTATTCACAATGAGGGTTTGGTTGAAAAGATTAAAAGTTGTGTTCATAAATCTGATACTCTTGAATTTGAGAGTTCTTGGAATGAAATCATGTCAGATGCTTCCCTTGTGGACAATGATTGGTTGAAAGCTATGTGCAACATCCGTAATATGTGGGTTCCGGCATATCTGAAGGATAATTTCTTTGTGGGCATGTCAACTACTCAAAGGAGTGAAAGTATGAATTCATTTGTGAAGCAGTATGTTGAGTACAAAAATTCATTGATTGATTTCATATTGCGGTTTGACTCTGGGGTGGAACGTTTAAAATATCTTGAAAACAAAGAGGATTTCGAGTGTAGTAATGGGAAGCCTAAATTAAAAACATGCTCACCAATGGAGAAACAAATGGCCAGTATTTACACAAGGAGATTATTTTATAAGTTTCAAGAAGAGTTGTTCATTACCTTGTCAATGGAGGTTGATGTTGTAAATGAAGATGTTGTCAGTAGTAAGTTTATTGTGACAAGTATGATGGATGAAAATGGTAAAAAAAGAGAGGTTTTATGGAAGAAAGAAGATATGCATGCATACTGTTCTTGCAAAAAATTTGAGTTTGAAGGCATACCGTGTCATCATGTATTGTCTGTTATGGTGCGTTTAAATGTAAGATATTTACCAGAACGTTACATTTTGAAGTGATGGACAAAGGAGTTGCAAAACTAAATTCTATTGATAACGATGGAGCTGAAATAGAAAGTTGCGGCTCTGACTCGTTACTGGGTAGACAACGTTACATTTTAGGTATTTTTACTCCAATATTTAACGAAGGTTGTCTATCTAAAGAAGGGTTCGAAATTCTAATCAATGCTCATGCGAAAGTACAAATGAAGCTGCGAAACTTAAAATTGGACATCCCATCAGAGGCAAGCATGCACCCATGGAATGGATTAGATAGTGATGTTGTAGAATATCAAAAACTATCGAATGTTGTAACAAAAGGACGCGCGAAGAGACTCAAATCATCGAAAGAGAAAGCAACAAAAGGGCGGCTTTGTCGTGGTTGCAACAAACGCGGTGTCTCGCATGACAAGCGAAATTGTCCTGTGCTACTGAACAAGTATACAGTCTATGATTTTAATTTTTAGCTTTTTTTTTTCCTTCCATCTTGCATATTAACATAGTACATTTGACATATAATTTCAGGTTGGTTGATAATATTCCAAACCAAACAGAAGACAATACCTATTCAAGTTTAGAAGGCTCTGAGTCTGAAATTTCTCCGGTTCTCAATTAAGGGACTTCGACCTGATTATGTTGAAGCATTCTGTTTGGATTTTATTCATTTTTTTTAGGTTTTCTGAATAGATGTGAGATGGGTGTTCTCTGGATTTGCAGGGTATGAATGTTTTGCTTTGCTATAATGTTGTAATGAGATCTTGGGACTATGATTCCAGCCAATGGATATGGATGTTGTCTTGTTTACTTTGAATGTTGCTGTAATGTTGCAATGAGGGTTTTTATGAGATCTTGCTGTAATGTTGTAATGAGGTTTTTTATGAATGTTGTCTTGTTTACTTTGAAGCCACTGATCTTCTTCTAATATGTAAATCCCCCGTCTCCTTCTTCTTCAATTCCTTTCATAAATACATATGTAAATGTCTTGTTTTAGGGGCCTGTTGATGCCCATTCACAGAAAACATCTATTTTTCTGTCATGATTTCAGTTACCCACTTCTTAGTTTTGAACTTTTTTTTTTATATGGGGTTGAAATTTACCAGCAGATGATGTGATTTCTGCAGCTCTGCCATGTGGGGTATTTTGATTGTTTTCAGTGTCAGGCTTATTTGATTTCAATTCAATGGTTTGGGTTTGGTGTGAGATCAGTAGTGGGTATTGCTGGATGAAATCTGAAATAGATTGTTGGATGTGAAATTTGAGATGTAACCTGACTGAATGAATGACCCATTCCTTGAAATGGGTCAGTGTTCCTTGTTGGTTATGTTAGTCTGGAGCATAAAATGTATGGCAAGGATGCGGTTAGGGTATGTTTGTCTTGTCTGAATCATCAAATGGTTTTCGTGTGAATATTTTCCTTGGGTTTCATTTTTCCAATGTGAAATCACTTTGTGCTGCATTTTTTTTTTAATGGAAACCAGATTTGGTATAAAGATAGAGGACATGTTAAATTATTGGGCATTGGACTCCATACTGCTGGGTAAAAACTGATAGGGACTTGCAGTATCGCTGAGGTTTTATTTTAACTGATAAATAAATAATAATTGCATGTATATGCTTGTATAAGTTGTCCATCTAGTCATATTGGCATTACTGTTGTGAATTGAGTTCCGCAACGATGCTTGGTATCATTTTTTACACATGGTACATGGTGTTTGATATTTAAAACCATGGCCCAGAACCATTTTCTATAGTTTGACACGAGGTAGAAACATATTTCACTGAGGAAATGTTTTGCTGCACCAAACAAGAGAACTTGAAACCACAGATTGAAGTCTCCGGTCTCCTTTTTCCACAAAGAATAAAATCACTATGGAAATGAAATATCGTGGGAACAAGTTATGCACAAACACACCCACACGATAGGTCCTAGTACCAAAAGGCTGGCTCCAAAAAGCTATGTTGCCTTACCCAAATCAACATTCCAAGTTTTGAAGTTATCTGGATGTTGATTTGGAAAAATTCCTTCATATCCAATCCTTAGTACATGAGACCCCTGTTTCAACATTCTGCACATTATTATTATTATTTGCCTTCTAAGCAATGGTACTTGGGCTTGAATTAAACACCATAAATTCGCATTCCCTTGTTGTTGGCAGTTGCAACCCTTTAGTGCTGAACTGTCGATGCTATTTCAACTTCAGAGCTGTCCAGTCCACTGGGTATGTTTTAAGCTTGGATCTGCATCTTGTTTTTAAAGACTTCTTCCACAAATGGGCTAGCAAAAAATCCTTTTGGAATAGAAAGAAAAAAGTTCTAAAAAGTTCAACCCATTAACTGTGCAAAGATATAACATATGATGCAAGATTAAATGTTGCCATGTTAACATCAACTCCAAAGGTTTACATCAACTCTAATAGGCTGTCACAACCGTTCTTTTGGTACCAAATACATGCAATAAAAAAGATTATAATGGCAAACATATAGGCAACTCCATTTTCGTGTCTGCTTCCCCTATTTTGGCGGTCTATACTTTCTCTTAGACGACACATTTCGAGCCTCATTTCTTCAACGACGCTTTTCATTTCTTCCATTTTTGCATCAATATGGCCACTTCCTGTATTTGACTTGGGAATCAATTCCGACGTAAGTTCATCCATCCAAATTAGAAGACCACAACCTCTTTCTCCCTGCGATAAAATGCATCACAATAAGCCATAATATTATAGTCAAAAGAATACATTAATGGGTGATGTTGGAATCTTAACTTACATGCAAATTCGGGCATTTCCAAAATTTGCGACCAAGGTTGGATGTTGTACGAGAAGTCTTTGGAATCATAGTCCCGTATCCGCATGGGCACTTTGGAGCCCATTCTAAGTTTTGTAATGAAATGGACGATGACCTGCCTACATATTCTTAACCTAATATGTTAATTCATACATAAGATTTTCATGTTAGAAATAAATAAAAAAACTTCATATCACATACTTGAAGATGACATGAGAATCACATAGGATCAACATGGTACTCCTTTGAGTAATGTGCGTACTCCTTTCAGTTGTAGCAACGACCAAAGCTAAAAGGAATAAATGATTTTGCTCAATTCATCAGATGTTTTTTCTTCTTCCTAAACAAAAAACACATTGCACCAGATGATTAAAAAACCGAGCCACATGAAAAACCTCAAAAAGAGAAAAAAAAAAAAAAAGGGTATGGAACATGTTGGGGCCACTGTGACCAGATCCCAACTCATTGACATTCTTGCTCCTGGATGTCAACCATTAGCAGTGGATGGTTATTTCAGTGCAGCATATGGATACCTCAATAGTGCTTTATATTTAATCTAATTTCAATGTAAAATGATGGTGGTATGTAAATTTTTTAGGTGATTATGAGATCGGAATTCATCAAATACAAAACAATAAATAACCAACATCAACCTTAATCCAAACCATCCAAATCACATAAAATAGGCTGTCATGGGCTCATTTAAAATTTTAAACTCTACAAAACCCAATTGCTACAAATGCAACAAACACGTCCTTGGTTTGCTAGCAACATAACTTTATATGCATCCTGGATTCCTGTGAGATGTTGAACTTGAAATTCTCTTTCCTATCTCCAGTTTGGAGGCGCCTTGAATTTAAGTTAGTCCATACTAAAGAACCCACAAATGTTGACTTTCTATTAATCAATTGTCCAAACTTATCCAATGACCAAGATTGATGCAGTAGGTGTTTTCATCCATGCTCAGAACTTGATCATTATTATGCAAATAGATCAAGCTAGGCTCAGACTTTGTGGGCTCAACCATCATTTGATCATTATTACGCATACATGTGATTGTGTTTGGCTAAAGCACAGACAGAGATCAGGTGGGTATGTTGAGAGAGAGAGAGAGAGAGAGAGAGAGAGAGAGAGAGAGAGAGGTCAATGGCACCAATGGAATTGTTATGAAATATGGGTTTCATGCCATAAATAAATTCTTACTGGGATAGGATATCACTTAAAATATATATTTTTTCTTTTCCTAATCGTGACACAGTTTTGAAACATGAAAAATCTGATCTTAAATGGTCTGCATCTTAAAATGCAAGATGAATGCGTTGCATGGGATATTTGCTTACCCACTCCTTGGGTGAAGAGCAATTTCTCCACCCACATAGGCTAACCTCTGCCTCACCAACCAAACCATTGTACTGCCATCAGCCTCACAGTCACACCCATCCATTTTTAGCATCCCACTTTACTTAGAAAAAATTTCTTTACCTCTGTTCGACCAAATTTAACTCCAAAAAAAAAAAGCGTAGAGAAAAAGGAGCTCTAAACCATTTGGGGAGAGAGTGAGAGACTAACAGCAAAAGCATGTGAATTAAGCCTTGCAAATTGCAGATACATGCACAAAAATCTCTCTTATCTTTATCATTTCCATGTGATTCCAAATCCAAGCTCCAACTCTCTCTCTCTCTGTAAAAACAAACAATCCCCCCAAAATCTCTCTCTCTCTCATACACACAGGCTTTCTATCTTCTCAGCTTAACAGAAAGACCCCATAAAAAATACACTGGAATCCAGGACTCCCAAATCTCTCTCTATCTCTCTTCTCAGCTTTTCCAACGCTCCATAAAAATTGATAGAGTGGAATCCAAGTCTTGATTTTTCACCTCTGTCACACTGACAACACAAAAAATTAAAGACAACCTTCTCCCAAGTCGTACCTGTGTCTCTGTCTCTTTCTCCTCTGCTCTTTCTCTTTGGCTTTCTCCCCAATCCCTTCCCATCTCTACATTTTCCTAATCTTTCCTTTTCTTGTCTCTCTCTAAATAGAGACCCGCATATTCATGGCAGCATCTGCACATCTCAAAACTCAAACCCAAACAGCCCTGCTTCTCATTAACTTGCTCCGCATACTACCCAATCCACCAAGCCACTTCATCTCATTTCCCCTTCATCATCAAAACTAATTCCCATACCCAAACAACACCTTCTCATCCCCAATACTTCAAAACCACCAAAACAGACTCCATCTCACTTCAAATCCTCCTCACAGACCCTCCCACCCATGCCATCTCAACTGCACTTCTTACCAACCCACTGCAGGGCCTCCTAACCAGAGAAGCCCCAAAACCATATCATATGAATTTCTAGTGCATCTCAACAGAAAATAAATTGCAGGAGAACGATTTGAATCAGAGAAGATGAAGGTGAATAAAAAGAAAACATCAAGTGGGGTATGCTTGGATTTCATGAATCACACCCACGAACCATTCTTATGGGATAAAATGAATATGATTTTCTTGACTGGAAATGGATTTTCAAAATTGGGTGTGAGTCGAAAACCATAAAGGAAGAGCAAAACCCTACAAGAAGATGTAGAAGAAGAAGAAGAAGTACCTGTAGTCGACGATGACGACGAGGGAGACGGGATGGCACAGCAGAGTGGGTCGCACGGAGGAGACGACGACGAGGGAGACGGGACGAGCACCTGCCGTCATCGCTGCGAGCGCCGAGGTGAACTTTCAAATGTGGAATGAGGGGAATAGGGATTGCTTGCTATCGTTTGGGATTGAGACTTGAAATGGGCGGGCCTCTTGAATTTTCGGCGGGCTTTTAAGTGGCTGGATTTTTTTCATGGGCCGCATGTGCGAACCGTACGCTTGAGCGGAAGTTCCCCTGCACTTGAGCTGAGGGGAGGGATTCTCATATATATATACATATATATATATATGAGAATATTCAAGTGCATCCATCCCTCACCATTGTGGTGAGGGATACCCTCTTTTTGGGAAGTTTTAAGTACAAAAGAGAAGTGTTTCTATCTCTCACGTTACTATGAGAGATAAAGGTGGGGGCCCTCATATTTAAGTTGTTGGCATTGGATATGGATGTGAGGGCCCTCACTCCTATTTCTCAAATAAGGTGAGAGATATCCCTCATAGGAGCATCCCCCATATATATATAGTACCATATTATCTCCTCTTTCTTGTTGTGTAACCTATGATTCCCAGATATGGCATGGATACGACATGGACATGCCATAGGCAGGGATATACATCTTTTTTTTTTTAATAACCATTTAGACTGGACTAATCCCTCCGAGCGCAGAGAGAAGCCGTGTAAAACCCCCGTGGCCCCAGGTGGTACTACAAGTAGACTGAACATTCAGTTCCTGAAGAGGGGGGAACCGGGGGTCGATACCAAGACCTCTAGCTCCAAAAGAGGGAGGAACCGTAGTCTTGACCACTCGGCCAACATGAATATACATTTTACTCATGAAAAAGTGGAGTATCATACGTATGTTGCCATTTTGAAGTATACGTGCATTATAGTATGCAACAGCTTTTGTTGTGAGTTTATTACAATCAATGGTCATCTGCATTACGTGGCATTCATGACCAATGAATCAAAGAACTAAGGAGAACAATCGGATGATTTTTGCAAGTTTTTTCCCTTTCTCATGAGTTTGACCCATGGAATTCCACTGACACTGATGGTCTTGGATGCATAGTTTTCCATATTGTTTCCGACCTATTTCGATCTAGCTCCAAAATGAAAAGTTTCAATACACAGTTGAATCCATGTTTAAAGAGCATTGCATAGTTGCACCTGCCCTCCTCCATAATAAAAGGGTCATTAATGGCATAACAATCTAACTTAGCCCTGCCTTTCTTTTTAAAATATGAGAATGACCAACAAAAATTGGTGGGAGGAGAAACACTTCTTGTTTCTTGAGGAGGAAGACAACTCTGCATTAAAGGAAATAAACTATGAAACAACACAATCTAATTCCAATGAGAACCACCAAAGATCCAACCATACAATCAATCCGAAGTACCCAACTAGCATAAACAATAAAGAGGTTCATTGTATTCATCAGGAGACCCATCGTGTTCCTCACTTTGAAATGCATGATCATCGCAACTTCCTCTTCTAAGTTCTAACAATGACAGACAATCAGAGAATCCACCATGGATAGATGGACAGTCACTGAAGATATCTTTGTAGTATCAATAAAGCAAATCAGTCCGGTCTGCAAATCGGCAACAACCGTTTATATAAAGCCAAACTTAATATTAGTGATATGAAAATTTTAAGTAATGAAAGATTTTCTCATACAGGCGTCCACATGATATATAATATGTGTAGCTCCTCCATGCATATCTTTAGTGTAAGAGCATTGTCAGCATTAATGTCAGGGATGGAGTTTTACAAAGGGGCCTAATTTGCTCCATTGATTCTACAAAGTTATACTCTTTGGCAACTGTCCATTTGTCCATTGTGCATTCTTTGAGTGTCATGCCCTCAAATCTGGATCCCGAAAATCACGCTGGAATTCAAATTCGGTGATGCGATGTATGCGATCTTTGCCCGCAATGAGATTCAATTTAAAACTTTCAAACCCTAGTAATGAATGTTTAAATTTGAAAACAATATAATATAAAATCGGCAGAAGCAATATAAGTCCAATCCCATAGTATCACCATCACATAAAGCAAATGTAAAGGGTGCAAGTCATACTACATGTTTCACATAGAAATAACATGTTTTTATTATGCAATTGAAAATAAACTGAGATTGAACCCACTGTCGGGTAACGCTCTCCATCAACCGGCTACTCAACTAAGTTGCCGGTGCCCCCACCTATAGTTCTCCGCAGTTGGCATTCCATAGAGTGCCTCACCCTCTGGGATAATGGGGTCGGGAACAACACCTACATCACCAAAGTATAAAGGATCAAATCCTAAGGACATGGCAGCATAGTATATAAATGGTATAGTACAAATGCATTAAAAGGAAATAAGGATGGTAATAAAGATCAATAGAGTAATAATGGACAAATGCTTAGCATATCATATAATAACAATATAATCATCATGAATCAATATAAATGAACATGCTAAACCATTTATCTAAATAATATGGCACATCCACACAGGACATTACCGCGGAAAATTATAACGCTGCTAATGTGATCTTTATCAATCTTAAAATACCGCAAGTGCACGGGTGCTTAGATGAGACAGTGGCAAGAACGGGTCGAACCCATAGGGAGCTAATTAAAGAAACATTTAAATTAAGAAAACTAATTAACTAACAATTAAGGAAAGTTTTGAGTATTTAGATATAAAAATAAGCAACTAATTTAGAAATTCGAAATCTATCAATTAATGAAAGTGATTAGAGCATAGGAATCCAATAAGCTTCCACAAATTATTTATCAAGTAACACTAATTTGTTCTATTTACTTCAAATCAAAGACAAATTAATGTTTTTAATTTGGAAAATCTAACTTTTAAAATCCCTTTTTAATCATAAAACTTCAAAACTCAAGACTTCCTTCATCTCATAAAGCAATAAAAATAATTTAAAGTAAACATAAACTATCAAAAGATCTAAATCCTAAGTATGGCCTATCAAACTTAAGCATGAATAGTCAAAAATTAATTTTTATTTTTAGACATAAAAAATGGAGATTTGCCTAGGGCACAAAGACAAGCTTATTAATCATTAAGCATATAATCATGGAACACAAATTAGAATTACTAAACAAATAAAAAAAAGTTACTTACATTCATCCATAGCTCTAATAAAGAAAATTAGCCCGCCATTGCAAAGAATGTTTCTTGATTTATCATTAAAAATTGCATCTTTACAACTTTTCATTCACAAAAATTCTCCTTCAAAATAAATCCTTGGACATGGCCCAAGGCTACCAAAATAAAATAAATAAATAAATAAAACACTAATGAAAAACAAGAAAGGAAGAAAAGAAAGTGCGGAATTGGAGAGATGAAGTGTTGCACGTGAGATCCTCTCCATCTCCATTTTGGGTTGGTTTTATAGTTGTTGATGGCTCCTTTTTAGCAAAGAATATCCTCTTTTTTAGGACTTGTTTCCTTATTTGTAGAGATTTCTTGCTTAGGACTCAAGCTAGGCTACACACTTGGAAAGAATTTGAATTTGAGAGGATTTGTTACTAAATGTGTCCTCTTGGGCTTTTAAGTCTTGCCAAATTGAACTCCTCAAACATCTCTCATGTTGCCAATTTTGAAGACTTTTTGCAATTCCCGCATAGAATTATAACAACCAATTTTCCGAGGTCATATCTCCCTCAATATATCTTCAATTTATGCAATCTTGGGCTCCACGAATATCTACTCAAAAAGTTCTTTCCAACGGTACATAGACTAAATAATCCGACACTCGGGTTGAAAGTTATGACTATTTCAATTTGCTGCCCCTGAAAAATACGAGAATAATTGTGCAATTAAGGGAACTTCTATGTTTGGCATGCAATGGGGTGTGTGGGACCCAGGCTAGATGTTCAAGGCATGTTTGGACTATTTCTTTGCTTTCTTATTTGATTCTCTTCTCATATTTGGTATGCTTCCTCTCTTGCAACTTTGACCAGCCAACTCCCATTGCAAAGTTTTTAATTTTCTCTTTCTTTCTTGATCTTGGTTTCCAAATTTAGCAAGTCAACACCATCTTTCCAAATCTGAGTTTCTTCTTTCCTCTTTGAGAATTTGTAATCTTTCCAATTGCACCAAGATGTTAAGATATGTGGACCCACGATGAAGGGTGTCTCGCTTTTAATCTCTCTCAAGTTTCACCAATGTAGGTCCCCGTCTTGATTTCTCCTACATAAATAAAATTAAATAATGTCAATAATAATCAAGTGTGAGGAATCTAGATGGACTATGCATGGGACCTACATGCCTACTTAATGCACCAAACATACCAAACATTCCAAAAATAACACATGGTGTCAAAATGATATGCATTATTGAAGCTAAAAAAACTAATTTTTGGGTGATGAATGAGATGAAAATCCCTAATTTCACAAAAGTCATGCAATGTAATGAATTTTGATCAAATTTGACTAAGATTCCAACTTTGATGCTCAAATACATGAAATCATGAAATTAAGTGTAATTCTATACAATTAACCTAATTAAGTCCACAAATGCATATAAAATGATGAATGAAAACTTCAATTTTGTATACTTATCAACTGCCCTCCTGGACTATATACGAGTTGCGGTGGGGATGCATGTGGTAATAACCCGACCAAAATAAAGTTACCAGAGTCTGCCGGCCAAAGTTGGTATAGTGCAAAGTGTCGTGTTGATACCCAATGGCATACGTCCACCTCAAAATAACCCATCATGATGGCAAAGCAAAGTTAGCTCTTACGAAAGGTGATCAGTGCCAAGGCTAAGCTATGCACATGTCGACTCAAAGAATCATACTACAAGGCTGGTGCCGGCTAGGCTACTCTTGTGTGAGCAAGGTTTCAAAGTCCAATGTTAGAGTCCAATCCATACCATCAAACCATCCAAACTGTCTATCCATCAAAGTACCAATCCATAAAACCATACCATTAAGTATATATCATCCATCAAAGGGTACCCAATCCATGTTAAACAAACCATCTACTCCAAGGTTCACAAGTCATCCTAATTACAACGCTATAGAATAGCCCGTCTAGCCACACAGACGGGTATATGTCCTCCAAACACATCCAAGGTCTCATCTATGTAAATGATAGGTCAAGGTCCTCATTTCCATTATTAACCATTTACGATAACAATTAGAGTAACAATAATCACGAGGGAAAGAACATATAAGGAACATCTCATCCATATCAGTCATTAAATGGGGATGTACAAGTCATCCAACGTAGGTCAATGCCACTCCTTTAAGTGTAGGGCCCCACTTCAGCAACACAACGATTAAGAGAGTTTCAGATGCCTGATTGTGAGTCGTTGGGTGCTCTAAAGGTGATTGTTATCCAAGACAGCCTCTAAGCACCATGTCAGTCCCATTTTCAATACTCTATACCCTACTTAAAGTAACTATATGAATCAAGGTTAAGCTCCACCCTTCACTCATGTTTGGTCCAACAATAATAACCAATAAGGAAGGTCAATGGGCCCCAAAATGGATTAAATGGCCAAAATATACAAAATCTAGGAGTTACAAAAAACAACATCCATGATTGCCTTGATGTTAGCCATGAAAAAGAATTTTTTTAGTCCACTCCCAAGTAGAACTGCTTGCAATGCTTATGGTCCACCATGTGGTTCCACAGTCGACTGTGGAGTTACAAAGCCGAAAACTCCATGATCCGGTTTTCTTCCAAATCACTCCAACTCTCATCCAAATTCGTCCAAAACATCAGAAATTCACCTCAACATATAGAGCATCATCATCCACCATCAATACATCCATAAGTGGGCCATTGATCATCCAAATGGGGTTTCCATCCAGCAAATGGCCAAAAATCAAGGAAAGAGCCAAGAGATAGGGAATTCTACAAATCAAACACCTCACATAGAGATAAAGTTGCGAAAATCAAAGAAAGTGGAAATTCTACAAATCAAACATATCATATAGAGATCAAATTGCGGAAATCAAAGAAAGATGAACATGTATGCTATGTTAGGTGTATATTTCACCTGCCTTGGCCTCCAAACAAGCTAGCTAGATCTCCAAGACCGAAGCCTCTAATGCAATATCCAAGCCCCTGGTCCAAAAAACCACCTAGATATGTTCCAACAACATGATCTACACCTCCTACAACCCATATCCAAGGAGAAACATGCATAAGCGAGGAGATTTCACAAAGAGAACTCTAGATAGCTATGTAGATGAGGCTAGATCATGAAACTTAAGTTGATTTGAAGAGGAATAAGAGATCTAAGAGATGAGATGATGATCACACGCAATAGGTGGCTGGAAGCTTGAGAATTTACTTGATCTTGGTGATGAAATCTTTAGATCTCGATGGTAAAACCCTAGGCTATAAGAGAAGGAAGAGAGAGAGAGAGATGAAAGGGAAATGGAATTTGAAATGAGAAGAGAATGAAGAGAAAAACGAGATGAATGTCGTTTTGGAGAGGGGAGCTTGGCTTTTATAGTTCTTGGGATGGGTGAAATGACTAAAATACCCTCCCTTAAGGAGATATAAGGATATTTATGGTATTCTAACTGGAATTGCACAATTCTCCAAGAGAACCCAATTTTATAGCCAAATTACATCTAAGTGCCTTACTAACTAATTTCTAAAAATCACAACTAACCCCCTAAACATTCTATAAACTACAATTAGGCCCCTAATCCTACACAGTTAGGTCTAAACTTAGGAAATTACCCTTCTAGCCTCACTAATTCTATACTAATTAGCATAGTCAAATATAATTAAATATAACTAAAGCAAGTAAAGGGACAATGCCTCACATTAAGTATCCTTGCTAGTAAAGGAGGAAGCTGCATTTCAGGTCATGCATTTCAACGTGAGTAACAAGATGGGACTTCGTGAAGCGTCAAATCTCAGTCCTCAATGGTTATTTGTTGAAGGGAACTCCTATTGCGTCATTCAATCGGCGAATCAATGTTCGACTCCTCCTTGGTACCTTGTGGATATCATTGAAGAGCTGGTCCATCTTTCGAGGGAGTTAAATATATCCTTCCACTATATAAAGCGCTCGGCCAATAAGGAAGCAGATAAGCCTACCAAAGAAGGAGCTCTAAAACTTGCTTTGACTGTTTCTATATAATGTGCATTTCTATGTAGTTTTATGGTTGTTGCTCGCATTTTTTTGGGGTTTAACGCCTAGCATTTTGGTTTGTTGATCTTTCCCAGTTCCTTGGGATTTTCTGAGTCGGTATGTATCTCCTCTATTGTACATTTCCTTTTTAGAAATGAATACAATCACTTTTTTTCAAAAAAAAAAAAGGGCCTCTTGATAAATGCAGCCAATCTCTTTAATTGCAAATTGGCAACAAACGTCCTTAGAATTAATTATATAAAGCCAAATTTAATAGTAGTTATTTGAAAATTTAAGTAACAAACGATTTTCTCGTGCGGGCATCCACACAACATATCATATGTGAAACTTGGTGCCTATCTTTAACATAGGGTATAGGGGCTGCATCTGCATTAATGACAGATATTAAATTTTACACACGAAAGGCCATGCAAACTCTACATGAGAAAATTGGCTTTACGTAATTCTTAAATCCAGAGTTTTTTGGGTATAAACTCAATAGAGTGGGTTTCAATTGAATTAGATGTTTGCTCGGCCATTATAATATTTTTGAAGCCAAGGGTTTTCGTTCTAATTCTGACCGACAATCATATTTTTTTCTTTTTTCAAATGTTAAACATTCCCTCTCCACTACTTATCTCATACAGCTATACATTCATATTTTTTTCATTAATCCACTCACAGTCTACTCTCCGCTTTCTCGAGTTTCAGTTCTTCCTTTACGTAAAAACTCTTTTCTTACCCGAACTCTTTTATTCCTTTTTTATTCTAATTTTTCTATTTTCATTCTATGCAATTTTGTTCGGTGAAAGAGATAACTTTTTAATGTATGATTATTTATTTTGTAATGCATGGAGATAAAGTGCGGATTTGTGGCTAGTCCAACCTTTAAAATTCACTGCTAAAACCAATCCTTATTCTAGTCACAAACACCTAGCCGGGGAAAAAAGACATAAAAATCACTGAGTCCACCCAGGATTCTTGGAAAAATTTGTTTACTGAGGAGAGAATCCGAAATCCCTTTAAAATCAAAATCCTAATAACGGTTCGTCGCCTCCTTCCTTCCTTCCTTCTTTCCTTCCTCCCACAATCCCTCCAGAAGCGCACGTTAGCCACTCTCTATCGTGCGCCAAGAACTCGACCCGTTTCCACTACAACATCGAGCAAAGATCGTATCTTTATGGGCGGAAATTAGGGTTCTTGCCAACGTTACATCTTCCCTCGCGATTCAAATGCGATTCCCAGCAATAACGTTAGGGTATCCGATCGAAATCGCGGGGCATTCTTGCGATTCCTGAGAGACATTGAAATCTGACAGCTACTCCTTCGACTGCAAGTTGTTCCTAGAATTCATCAGGTTTCTTCTTGTTGTTTGTTCGTTTCGTTTCTTGCAGGCTTTCAATTTCGTTCTTGTTTGCGATTTCTGTAGATTGATTTCTGTTTCACTGTTGCGTGCATCGTTTTTATTAGCACTGCGTTTAATCCATCGATGAAAGGAAAGAACGGAAAGCAAACCCTTTTATAAAGAACTCCTTTCTGCTTTGATTTTGTTCTGGTGATTCCAAGTTTTCAACTTTCCTCTCATATGCCCACTGTTCTGATTTTAGCTTCTTGTGTATCTTGTAAGGTTCCTTTTCGCTTCCGGTTGCTGATAAAATCAACATGCCTATTGTTCTTGTCCCAACTTGGAAAGTGTCCTCAAAGAATGAATCTTTTGTAAATAGACTATGGCCGCCAAGTTTCTAGTGATGAAACTTCTAAAGTTATAATCTTTTTGAACTTCCATGAGATTTTAAGTTTCTCGATTTTGTTTCCCTCTGTATTTTTTTTTGTCAGTATTTTGAAGGTAAGTTTGTAAAGTTGTTAGTAAGAGTTGTGACTGCAGTTTTCTGTAGAAATGAAGTGGCCTTTTTATGATGCAAAAATGGCTTCTTTTCTGCTCAATAGCCATGTCTCAAAGTATCAGGCGATCAAGATGAATATATAACTAATGTGCGAGGCAGTTGTTCTTTGTCTGTACTTCTAGATATGAATCCGATAATGAAATATTTATCTCAAATTTCTCATTGGGATTAAATTTGCTTAGAAGAGACATAAACTTCTTGTAATATTTAGAAGAGTTTAGAAATGAAAACCCTTGCTATTTTGGTCAACAGCAGACAAACACCCAAGGTTTTGTCAAATGTGTAAACCTCCCTGAGTATCTTGATTTTTTGTACGAGGAAAAACGCTTGTTAATGGTTTGATAATGCAGCTAATGGCAACTAATAAGCAGTCACAGTTTACAAATTGTAACCTGATGATGTGAAAGACCATTTTGCATTACCATATGATTCTACAACTTTTGTTATATATATATATATATATAAAATTATGATTCTACTACTTGTTCTCAATTTTCTTTATAAAATTAGAAAACACAACTTGAAACTTCCAATACAGAAACTCAAGTGAAAAACCAACATTGCAAAAACTAAATCTATAAAACCCAAATACCATAAGTTCTCTCTTTTTCTTCGTACACAAATAGAAAACCTAAGTGAGTTATATCAATAAAACCCAAGCATTCTAAATTAAAAGAAAATTCTATAAAACAAAAATACCATAAGTACCCAAATGAAAAGAGAAACAAAAGGTCCCATTAGACAGCCTACATGGGGCAGACCTATTCAAAATTAAGTTTTTTAGAATGTAAGGAGTGGCTCTTTGATAGCCTTAGGGGGTCGTTTGTCTTTATTGAAATCATGCATAACCATTACACATGTGATTCCATTTACATATGCAAATGACTTACATGTTCAATGCATTCTGTTGTTTTTCATTTTCACATCTCTTCACATGTGAATCTAAAAATCAATGGGTGATTTAGTGTTTTCCACAAAATTTCCAAAATCAACGATGAATTAAGATATGAGATTTGACCCCCTAGCCGTTTTTGTCCTTCTCAAGAGGATGAATGGTTCGGATTGTAAAAATGGGGCCCACAGAAGTCCAGAATGGTTGTACTTAGGAGCTGGGATTTTTGCAAATATCTCAAAATCCTTGATGAATCAACATATGAAATTTGATCCCATGGCTTTTTTTGGCCTTCTAAAGAGGATGGACGGTTGGGATCATGATTTGGGTGCCCACAGTAATAAAAAAATTGGAAAAATGTACTGCCCAAAAATCTTTTTTTTTTTTGCATTGTAGCAGATAACCAGCCTAGAGTTTTTATTTTTATTTTTAATGATCTATGATGAATCAAGACATCAAATTTGTCCCCCACCCATTTTTTCCCTCTAAAGAGGATGAACAGTTCCGATCATGCAAATGGGGCCCACATAAGTCTAGAACATTAGATTTTAGGGTCTGTACTTTTTTGCAAATTTTGTCAAAATCCTTGATGAATCAACAGCTGAAATTTGACTCCCACGCCCTGGTCATTTTTGGCCTTCTGAAGTCATCCAATGGTCTGGTTTTGATTTAGGGGCTCACCGTGATAAAAGAGAAAAAAAAGAAAAAACCGGACTGTAGGTGGAGTCTGGGATTTTTTCACCGTACCACCAATTTTTTTGTAAGTGGGTGTTCTTTCATTGACCACCTCAGTTTTCTGGGCTGAAAAAGAGGCCATTTGAACACTATTTACACACCTCATTTTCACATCACTAACATGATTGATGCAGACAAACATGATTGATGTGTAACCATTACACATGATCACCAATTACATATGTAAATGGGTGCAAAAAGAAAAAACGACCCCTTATAAATAAACCCTAGTTGTATATATCTGAGATATGATAAGAGCCCCCATGAAACCCCAGACGAGAAAGACAAATGTAAGTTTGAAAATTCCCTAAATCAGAGAATTTGAATAAAATTCCCAAATAAAACCTTAAATTAATTTAACTGAAAAAATGCAACTTGTTCTTCACATTTAAAATCATCTGAGCTCCAAACCCAAATAAAGATAGTTATCAAACATGTTCTCCACACTTAAAAAGAATTCTAAATCTTGGTTGTTGATAGAGTTTATGACTTTGCTTTGAAGCAATTTTCTTGAGTTAATGAGAGTTTGATTGTGGGTGGGCACTCTTGAGTCTTGATTCAGTATTCTTTTGGTTCGCTTAATTAGTTGGCTGCAAAAACGTCATCCCTTTTTAAATTGAATGTTAATATTAAAACAAAAGCATCCCTTACTTATATACATCAGTCTTTTTATTGGTGCTCAGCTTACATCCACCTCCACTTGGAGGTTGGACCTCTGCCATGGATGGATTTTAAACATGTTTCTGCCTGGAATAGTGCTTTTTTTGGTCCTTCGGTAATTGTATTACAATAAACAGATGCATGTTGTTTAAATTTCCTATTTTTTACTTGTGGCTTCTTATTCCACTTTGCCTGGCCAAATCAATGAAAAAGATTCAGAGAGATTCCCTTTGCCTTTTCTCGACAAGCATTTCAGAATCATTATTTATGGACTAGTTGTGATATGGCAAGTGTTACCTTCATTCTAATGCTTATTAGTTTTAATTCCAAGTCCTATACTTTTGTGTGTTATATGTTCTATGTTCATATCTTGCTCATCAATAACTCAAGAAATGGCTATGCAGTCCTACTAGATGCAACGCTATGTTCAACCTCTCCACAATCTCTTTCATTTTACTTGTAGATTTTGCATTTTTTTGAGGGAATGGAGTTTCAACAGAATTTTGAGGCTTTGTAGGGTCCTGGTTAAGCCAGAAGTGAGTGGCTGTTGGCACCATTAAAGTTGTTGAGATAAGTGGTGTACACATTCGATTTATGATCTGGTTTCCATCAGTTCTGATAATCTTAATCTTTTGCAGATTTGCGGACCAGGCAGGATCTTACTTTCTAATTTTTCTGCAGAAGTGGGAAGGCCTTCTTCAACCTCTATGGAGGCCATTGATATTAGTTCTTCTGATAGCGATGTGGAAATTGAAGTTGCACATACTACTGATAACAGAAGTCAATTTCCAGCTTCATCGGATCCTTATAGGAAGCTTCCCCCATGGTACTTTAATCCCACTTCAAACTCAAAGAGTGAAAGTGCAAAGCAAGCTACACATATTGATACGGAGAATGCACTTCTGTCTGCGCCAGTTTCCTCTACAACTCATGGGGATCTTCCCTCAAGGCCTCATCCCTACAGTTCAAACTCTGACAGTAGCGACGGGGAAGTGGAAGTTGTTCAATATTCAGGTTCATCTGTTCCATTGAGGCCTCATCTCTCCAGTTCAAACTCAGAGAGTAGAAGTGAAATGGGTGTTGCCCATATTAATAAAGGGAATGCATTTCCTGCTGCACCAGTCCCATCAACCTCTTACAGGCGGCTGCCATCCTGGCCAGACCCTTCCATTTCAAACTCAAAGGGTAAAAGTAAACATATTCTATATGAAAAGAAAATCTCTCCTTTACATATTAAAATGATTAGAAGGAAGCATCTAATAAGTATGCTTATTAGTTTTTACTCAGCAATATACCTTACTTTCAGGTTCTGGTGGATCAAATCAAAAGCAGCACTTGCACTCTCTGTCTGTGCTTGATTCCAGAAGTAATGGTAGGATATCGCATGAAAAACTGAAAACAGAAAAGGTGTCTGAGGCTAGAAGTCTACCAACTTCCCTAGGTGAATTATCACAAGCAAAGCCCCATTATGATCCTAGGGTTGACTATCGATCAGGTCCTTTTGAATAAAAAATTCTAATTGATATATGTGTTGATTATCAGAACTTTGATTCTAATGTCAGATCCTGTCATTTTGTAGGTAGAAATCCAGTTGATCGCAACTTCTACATGAAAGATGATTTAGGCAGGGAAAAGGATGATGACATTATGATTTATGAAAATGCTGGTACACGCAGGCTCCTGCCTTCATCTTTGATGGCTGGGAAGCCTGTTTCTATTTCACAGAATGCTGGTCCAAGTGATGCTATGCATAACTCTGGAGTTGGAGAAGAGAGACCTATGGAAAATGATGAGAGAGTAATTTTTCAGGCAGCATTGCAGGTATTTATTTTTCTTATAATTCCTATGATTTGGTTGGCACTGGCATTAGAAAGCTCTGATTGTAGTAAGCTCATATATATATTATATATATATATATATATATACCCTATCTCTCATAGTAAGGTGAGAGGTGCTCGGTGATAGATGCTCTCACAGGAGCACCTCCCCATATCTCCTGTGAGAGCATCTATCACCGAGCACCTCTCACCTTACTATGAGAGATAGGGTATATATATAGCATCTCTCACCTTACTATGAGAGATAGGGCGGGGGCTCTCCTCACATCCATATCATGTGAGGGCTCCCACCCTATCTCTCATAGTAAGGTGAGAGATGCTTTCATAGGAGCACCTCCCTATATATATATATAACCTTTATTTTTTTTTTTTTGAAAATTGTCTCGAAATGATATGTATCATTTCTTTGGTTTTGCCTCAATGTTGATATTTGAAGGAAGAAAAAGAAAAAGACTAGCAATGTTGGAGTATGCCTTTATCTAACTGAGATTAGTATGATCCCTTTCTAAATCTATCAATGGCTTTAAAGAATATGCTCCATCATTAATAGGGGAAACTTGATATGTGGGCATAAAATTTTCCTCTATATTCTCTCATGATGGAAGCTTGAACTTTTATGGTCTTGTGTTTTGCCTTCAAAATAAATGAAAGAATGCTCCCCTTGCTTTCTTTTATCCTGTCAAGCGTCATAGTAGACGATTTTGCACACAATCTTCAATAACTTTCTGAGCCTTCAGAGTCTAGACCAAAGTCCAATGGAGTCGGCACTGAGGGGGTGCAGGATGCATTCATTGCCAAACTACTAGGAGAAACTGAATTTCATTGGTTGTAGCATGTGAAATAACATGGAGTACATCCCTTTATATAGAGGATAGAACGTCCACCTTCAGAGCCCTATTTTGGGATATATTCCATCAGTTTCCTTTCACTACAGCTCGGTGACTCATATAACATCCAATTATTATTTTTTGAAAGCAATGACATAATAAGGACTCCTTAAATACCAGAACAAACTCATAAAAAAAAAAAACTTTTAACTAGAGTGCAAGACTCAAAATTAGAACTAGACATACCCTATCAATAACTGCTTTGGTGACCAGGCTTATGCTTTTCCTTTCTTCACCTTGCAGAGATATTGGTCTTATATAACAGCTAGATGTTTTAGAGTAAATTTATGGAAAAAAAGTGAAGAGTGTCTAAATATTCTGATCAAAGTGACTAGGGTTCCCTCCAGAAATACCTGTGTCTCTCCCATGCTATTTCCCTATTTGTAATGTACGGAGTAAAATTACTCATGTTGAAGTATCATTGATCATTTACAATTTTAATGAAATTTAACTCATTGTTTTATGCCAACATAGGCATTTAATTCATCTTTTTTTTCAATTATTCCTTAGTAAGACATTCTGCCGACAGTGATTCTGATAGTTACTTTTTGAGCAAGTCATGTCTAGTGTCTGCATTGGCTTTCCATGCATTACCCTCTTTCTGCAATCTGGTTCTCTATGCTAATACTTGGTGGTTCTTTACAGTATCCCCCATTAACCGGTAAAATTTTGGACTGAGCAAAAAAATTGTAATGCTTTTCTTGGCTCTTGCAGGATCTTTCCCAGCCAAAAACAGAAGCCAATTTACCGGATGGTCTTTTGGCGGTTCCACTTTTAAGGCACCAGGTCTTTTATCTCTCTAACCTGCAGCTATGCTACAATTAATTCTTTCATTCTTTTGTAAGTTGCATGGATTTTTTCGGTTCCTTTTCCATTTTTAAGATGCATGGTGCATCATTTTTTTAAATCATACAGAAGATTGCTTTGGCATGGATGCTTCAGAAGGAGACAGCTAGTTTGCACTGTTTAGGAGGAATTCTTGCAGATGATCAGGTTGTCTATCTTGCTTGAACTTGCATCATAAATCATATATTGTTCATTGTCTTTGATTCACATCGTAGAAATCTTATAATTCTCCTGTCTCACAGGGCCTTGGTAAGACAGTATCAGTGATTGCTCTCATACTAATGCAGAAGTTTCTGCAGTCCAAATCCCCCTCCAATAATTCGTCCCGTATTGAAACTGAAGCCCTGAATTTGGATGAAGATGATGATTGTACTCCTGTCATGGAGGAAGTAAGCCAGAATGGCGGATCTCATGATTCTAGATGGGCACAAGGAGCAAGTTCAGTGTTGCCTATGTCTCAGAAGGGCAAGCAGAAGGGCAAGCCAGCAGCTGGTACCTTGGTTGTGTGCCCAGCAAGTGTTCTTCGACAGTGGGGTAGAGAGCTGGATGAAAAGGTTTGTGCCAAAGCTAAGCTTAAGGTTTTAGTCTATCATGGAGGTGCCCGAACAAAGGATCCTGTTGAGTTGGCTAAATATGATGTGGTTATCACTACATATGCCATTGTAAGCAATGAAGTTCCAAAGCAACCTTTGGCTGATGATGAGGAGAAAGAACATAGAAACTCCGAAAAGTATGAACTGTCTTCAGAATTTTCCGCAAACAAAAAGAGGAAGAAGACTTCAAATGCTGGTAAGAAAGGAAAGAAGCGCAGGAAAGGAATTGATGGTTCCACTCTTGATTGTGAAAGTGGTCCACTTGCAAGGGTGGTCTGGTTAAGGGTAGTGCTTGATGAAGCTCAAACTATAAAAAATCATAGAACTCAAGTGGCTAGAGCCTGTTCTGGCCTTCGGGCCAAACGAAGGTGGTGCCTATCTGGAACACCTATACAAAATGCAATTGATGATCTATACAGTTACTTCAGGTTTCTGAAATATGATCCTTATTCTGTCTACAAATCCTTCTGTGCCTCGATTAAGCATCCAATATCCAGAAATGCAAGCAGTGGCTATATGAAACTTCAAGCAGTCCTGAAGACCATAATGTTGCGCCGTACAAAAGGTGGCATCCCACAATTTTTTCTGCAGTATCTACTTACCTTAGAGATGAGTTAAATTTTCATTTAAATTGTCCTGTGCCTTCTCATATTCAAATATTATTCGTTTGGAGTCATCTGATTATGTTTATGCCTTTACTGATGCATCTGTTTGCTTTAGTAGGACCTAAGGGGGGGCCCATGGTTCATTAAGTAGACGTCACATCTATGATACCCGGATATGGCATTTCACCTTTGGTACCCATACTGATACGGATCTGGGTATGGGATACGGCAAGATACGGTTGGGATACGGGACAAATTTCTGAGGATATGACAAACCCTAACCCTTTCCCCTTTTGTGCGACCAAGAGAAAGAAGAAATGGGTTCTCTGTTTTCAAAACAATGTAAGGGAAGGTGGGGGCGAGAAGGAAGAGGAGGAGAAGAAAGAAAAAGGAAATAAAAAGAAGAAAAAGGACGGAGCTACCTGTGCCCTAGAGTTTGTATTGTCGCCGCTCACGTCTGCTGCCGCTCGCCGCTCACGTCCGCTACAGCCACCGCCCACCGCTCAAGTCCGATGCCACCGCTGCTCGCCTCACTCCTCTCCTCTTCCTCCTCCCCCTCCTTTCTCTCTTCTCTGCTCGCTTTCTTTCTTTTGTTCCTTCTTTTTTTTTTTTTCCTTTCGTTGGCAAGAGGGAGAACTGAGAAGCCTCTCGAGAAAAGAGGTCTTTCAAAGCAATTATTGGGAAAAAGGCATTTTATTAAAGGGCAGTGGCAGCATTGGCTCTGGGGCGGATTTGCTTAAATGGGCCAGGCCCTAGGCCCAGGGCAGGTTTTATAAAATTATTTTAAGGCCTGAGGCAAATATAATAAATGGGCAGGGCTGGGCACAAACTTTAATTTTAAATTTTTCTATGTTTATTTTTTATTTTATGCTATATATATAAATATATACATAGGAGCATCTCCCACCTTACTATGAGAGATTAGGTGGGGGCCCTCATATCCATATCCAATGCCAACAACTTAAATGTGAGGGCCCGCACCTTATCTCTCATAGTAAGGTGAGAGATGCTCTCATAGGAGCATCTCCTATATATATATAACTTGTGATGCCGTACCCGTATCCGTGTCCTAACTTTTTAAAGTTGGCATGCCGAACCCATGTTTCCTGTGTTTGTGTCCGTACCCATGTCCGTATCCATACATCATAGCCTCACACTTAGGCTCACTATACAATGGGTTATGTGCCCTTGTGTTTAATTTGATCACGTGTCTGCTGTCATTGAGGAAGAATCCTTATTTAGGTTCTAGTCATTATCTCCTATTAGTTGTGTCTTCCATGATATGTGCAAAAGATGTTCCAGTTATAATGTTATTTTATTAATATGGTTGTGGGAATCAAGTCTGAGTGTAAACTTTTAGTGAGTGTTTAGATTAGGAAACTAGTCATGAGTGGCTGAATACCTGTAAACTAAGGGATCCTTCCTTGTCTCATGCGACAGCCTCTCTTTATACAAGTGTTGCAAGATTACAAATCATCTCTGAATCTGTAAGGTCTTCTTTTGATGCTTGATTATATGCCTGTATGGTGGAGATGACTATTTCCTCTTAAAGTCATTTAGTTCGCCGTTATGCTAGATCTTATTGGGACTATTTCCTATCTTTACTGGGGATGCAGAGGGTTTTCTGAAAAATAGTTAAAGGCTTGATGGTGTTGATAAAAAAAGAGGTTAGAAGTTTGATGGCCAGTTGGAGATCTAGACCTTTTAATCAGTGTGGTTCTACTGTATGGAGTTGCTCCTTTTTTGCCAACTTGTGGTCTACTAGGTTAAAGAGAAACAATAAAACTTTCAGAATAAGATGGGTGCAAAAGTTGTTACTGTCAAGGCTCGATGACCTTCATCTCTTCGGTTACTTGTGGAAGTGAGCTGGTAATTGGTATTCAGCTCCAGTACATAGAGGGCCAGAGGCATTGGACAGAATGTTGTAAGATTACTGATTCTGGATAACTATGGATGCTTTTAGTCCTTGTCTTTTGTTTATGTGGCCTGCTTACCTTTTGAAATTTTCTATATATTTTTAGTAGGAACCAGTTACCATTCAACAATGTGCAACAAATTAAGAGCATCCCTTGTGTCATCCCATCCATGGTATGTACCTTGAAGGATGACTTGACTTTGACTTTCCCTACTTAAAAGAGTGGTTTGGAATCTTCCTCTTATCATTCACGTCAACAGTGGTGATTTCTTTAGAAATGAAGGGACCAGATCTTGTCAACTTCACTATGGTGTTTCTCATTATAAATAGTTGGCCTTTTGTATAGTACAATAAAAATAACCTAATTTGATGCAGCAGCACACGGTTGCCATACACTCATGGGCCACATGTGGGTTCCACCCATAAAATTCTCTTATTTTTAATTAGTATTAGTTTAAGTTTAGCAATGATTGTAATTAGGGTTAATTTTTAATTTGGATAGGATTATTATTTGTTTCTTAGTTTGATTAGGAATGCTTTCTTAGGGCTTAAGTTTCTTTTATTATAGACATTGTAGAGATCAATGATCTCATATTAGAATTGAGTTAATCAAATGCTCTGTGTGGATTTTTCATTGGAGACTGTTTCTTCTTCCAGTGATTGTTCTTCGGAACCCTAATTATGCTCCGGCACTTGCATCATAACCCTAGGATTGCATCAATTGGTATCAGAGCCAAACGATCCTCAATCGTCGACGCGTTACCCCTATCCCTTCTCCCGTTCATCATCCCACGACCACACCCCTTCACCGTCAATCCCTGCCCATTGCCTCTTTTCACACTCGTAATCCCCCAAACCCTTGAAATCCACCGTCCATCCCACTGCCACGCCCAACCTTTGCAAAACCCCTTCCAGCCTTCACCGGATCCCCTTCCTACCCTTCGTAAAAAAACCACGCACCCCAAACGAGCCTCCCAACTCTCCTAGCATCATAGAAAACCCAAATCCCTACAATCCCAAATCCGAACCTACCCACTGTCATCGAAACTACTACCGAGGCCCCAAAGCCACCGCCAGAAACCCATCTCTTCAAACCCGCAACTTAGATCGCAACCCCCATAACCCCTACCGAGATCATCGGCTGGACCCAACGCCCTCGTAATCCAATCCCCTCCATTGTCACTTACCCCAGCCAAACTAGCTTCGTGAATCCCAAACTCCTTCAATCCCTTCGGCCTACCGAAACCCCATCCCAGAAGATTAAAAAAAAAAAGAAGAGAGAAGTAGAGACGAGAAGAAGAAGCGGAGAAGAGGAAAGCGACGTGTACCTTGCACCACAGTCGTCCGCTCGCCGTTGTCGCCCGCTCGCTTTCGCCAGCGCCACCTGCACCACCCTTCTCTCCGTTTGCCAGCACCTCCTCTCGCTGCGTCCTCTCCTCTCTTCTTGTCAACAGAAACCAAAAGGAGCGAAATCCCCCTTTCTGCAGCAAGCCCAAGGAGCCTCCTTGTCACATGCCATACAGATTTAAGTGATTCGGTTGGTTTCTAGTTCGGCCCACAGGTGGATCCTACCTGTTGAAGAAGCCCAATTAGTTGTGTTGCAATTATCCCTGCATCAGGAGGTTCTGATCAACAACAGAATTGGTCGGATCTACGGTTAAAATTTCCTTTTTTTTTTATATCAGGCACCTCTAGCGTCAGATTTTCGATTCGTTTTCGTTAGCGTGATCGTGAAGAGCACGTCTACATATTAGGTCAGTTAGAAATTTTAAATTTGCATTAACCAAAGATGCCTCCCAAGAAGCAGGTTGACGCGTAGTCTTCCTCTCACAATGATGATGATTTGAGGGGAACCGTTGTGCAATTATCGGTAACTGTTAATCAACTATCCACAACGATGGCTCAAATGCAAGCGACTCTTGAAATGATTGAAACCCGATTAACAAATTTGGAGACTAATCGGCGTGAAGATAATCATCGAGATGATGGAGGACATAATTGGAATCAACGAGATCCACATGCCGTCAATGTTTATCGTGATTTGGGTATTAAACTTGTGATTCCCGAATATGATGGGAAATTGAAGCCATATGAATTCTTGGATTGGTTAGTGTGTGTTGAAAATATTTTTGCACATAAACCAATGACGGATGGTCATAAGATTACACTGGTGGCAACTCGATTTCGCAATTATACTGCGATATGGTGGGCCGAGTTGCAAAAGAAGAGAAGATACCAACAAATTGACCCAGTTGATACATGGGCCGAGATGAAAAATTTTTTGAAGCAAAAATTCCTGCCTGTCAATTACTCTAGAGATTTGCGTTCATGTTTTCAATTCTTGAAACAAGGATTTAAGACAGTTGTTGAGTATTCTGAGGAGTTTCTGACCATGCAAGCTTGTTGTGGTTTGAATGAAGATGATGAGGTATTAGTTGACAAATACTTTAATGGGCTTACACTTGACATTCAAGATATCCTCACATTCAAACATTTTGATAATGTTGATGAGATTATGCAGCATGCTCTCAAAGCTGAGGGAATTGCAAATCATCAAGCCCCAAAGCTTAATGCAGCTAAATGGGTTATGCAGAAGAATTCCTCAATTGCAAGTTCTAAACCGAGTGCGTCATCGGAGAAAGTTTTCACCAAACCCGAAGGTCAAAATAGGATCACATGCTTTAATTGTAAACAACAAGGGCACCATGTGTCAGAATGTCCCAAACGCCTCCACTTCATTGAGAATGAAAGTGATGAGACTGATACTCCAGATGATCCTAAAGAGAAAGAGGTTGCAACTAAGACCGAAGACTGAGATTTACCATGCAGTTGAAGGTGAATGATGGTTAATCACGGGTGATGAAGTGCAAGTACGGTATGCATGTTCGGTTACATTTTCTGTTGGTGAAGATTATACAAATGCAGTTTAGTGTAATGTGATACCCATGGATAGTTGTGATATTTTGTTGGGTCGTCTGTGGATGTATGACAATAATGGCACTAATGGCATGCGTGAAAACACAAACACATTCATGCATAGTGAAAAGCAAGGCACATTCCGTCCTATGAAGTCGACACCACTAAAGCAAGGGTCAAGTTCTCGTCTCACTAAGGAAGCGCTTCACGTGCACACTATCTACAGACGTAACATCACGAAGAAGAGCCGAGTTTGAGGACGAACTCTTTTCCCACCTAGGGAGAATTGATGTAGCAGCACACGGTTGCCATACACTCATGGGCCACATGTGGGATCCACCCATAAAATTCTCTTATTTTTAGTTAGTATTAGTTTAAGTTTAGCAACGATTTTAATTGGGGTTAATTTCTAATTTGGATAGGGTTATTATTTGTTTCCTAGTTTGATTAGGAATGCTTTATTAGGGCTTAAGTTTCTTTTATTATAAATAAAACATTGTAGAGATCAATGATCTCAAATTAGAATTGATTAATAAAATTCCCTGTGTGGATTTTTCGTTGGAGACTGTTTCTTTTTTGAGTGATTGTTCTTGGGTACCCTAATTGTGCTCCGGCACTTGCATCCTAACCCTAGGATTGCATCATAATTCCATCATAAATCTAATCTAAACTAATCACACCATAATTAGAAAACTATTCACATCATAAGATGTCCTAATTCCATCAAAACTCTAATTATGGAAAATCTTCTCCAGCACATGCACCGTGCATCAGGATCGACCATCACACATTAGGCGTGATATTTGAAGGTGGTCCCCACCTCTGGGTCGGTCTTGACACAGTGCGTATGTGCACCGTGCGTGGGTGACTATGATACCCGGATACTTGTACAAGCCCAACGTATTCGTATTAGACCGATACGACACTTATATTGGTATTTGATATTGCAACGATATTTCTATGGAGTAAGTTTAACATATCCTACTTATAAAGTCCTTTATTTCATATAGTTCTAATATTTTTACTTCTCATCATTAAAAATGCTAGAAAGGGACGAAAACAAAAATAATTTCATCGATTCAAAAGTGATCTAAAGACAAAATTAGGACACCCATATCCATGTCCGTGTCCTAGATTTTCAAAGGTGAGGAGTCATATCCCCAATCCCCGTCTTAGTGTCCATATCCATATTCGTATTTGGGCATCATAGGCGGGTGAAGATTATCCCTCTAATCATATCATAAATCAAATGTAATCTAATGTAAGATAAATTTATCCTTAATAGAAGATGTCATCCTTCTTAATCACCATCATCAAAACTTTGTCCCCACTATGTTGGGGTCAGCTAATTTCTTGGTTGTGAGAAAAGTTTTAAGTTGGTTGTCAACCTACCTAACTCAACCCTCCTTTATTCAGTCTTTGGGACCGGCAGTAAAAACTGGCAAAGTTTAAACTGTTGGAGCTATCAATCTTCTTAATATTCTCTATTAATTTCTTTGGAGACATACCTAACCTCCGTGGTTGCCGGTTATAAACTTGCATACACTGATCAGGCCCAAGAAAGCTCTAACTAGTAACAAATGGGAAAGTTCTCATTCATTTAATTGTTGAGCGCTCAATACACGCCAAAAGCTAGATAGCCTTAACATCTACAAGGCTTTAAATTCATAGAAATCAAGATCCATGCTGTGGAACAATGTAACTACTTAAACGTTAATCTGATAACCCGCATTCCTAAGCTGATGAGCTTTGGCGAGGGACGGCCACACACACACATGTATACGTCATTACGATAATGGAATTTATGTATTGAGTTGTAAAAGTGAAAGTTAATAGCTAACAACCTTGAGAAGTTCGCATGTATTGAACTGTTGAGGATCTTAACACTGATGTCGGAAGCTAACATGTTCAAGGCTTCGAATTCCGAGAAATCAATATCCATGTAGTGGGGCAATTTAAATCTCCCTAACAGTGTACTTTTTTATTAACTTAATATCCAATTTTTTAAAACTTCCTAACAATAATGTAGTCAGTGTAGTTAGTGGTAAAGTGAAAGATGATGATTAACTTCTAGAACAAGAAAATAATAACACGAAAGTATAGTCTCCTTTTCGAAATATGTACTATTAATATAAAAATCATTTTATCTTAGAGTATAGGTACATTTGAAAGATTGGCATCAGCAGACCAATGTCCTCCCACTGGAGGAGGAAAGTGTTGAGGTCCTCTGATATGATACTACCACCAAGCTGTCTGGATCCTGGCCTGTACAAACAGAGTTGGATTCTTTAAAGCTTAATCCACTATGATTATTTATACATAATATATAATATATTTGTAAACACCTTAATTCTTAAAGTATTCTGTATAAGTTGTATATGGTCCTATCTGCAAGTTGCAATTTAATTGAACTACTGTTGTCACAATCTAATTTTGAATTTTAAAACTTCTGTGTAAGCGTGCTTGAACACTTTTGATGCAATATTATCTGCCAACTTATTTATTGTGCTATATTTTTTCTTTTCTTTTCTTTCTTTTTTTATTGGTCCCACAACCTCAAGGTTGCAATAGCGAGCACCTTTCACTGTGTCACGGGTTCTTATCCATTTCAGGCATCAGTTATCACTAAGAAAATAAATGTGGTAGAGTTATTCATTTTCTTAATTATGTTTAGGTACTAAATGTTAGGTATTTTAGAGTTTTGTGCATGTTGGATCTTTGTCAGTAATTATCTGTTGTTTCAAATTAAAAATAAATTTCTGATCTTGCATTTTGTACTGCTTGGGTACTTGGTCAGGTTTTTGCTGACATTTCTGTTAAGTGATAACTATGGACTTTTTCCTGAGTTGTTAATAATGACATTTTCAATGGTGGTGATTGCTTCTTGTGTTTGCAACCTAGATGCAAGGTATTTATCAATCAAGTCGAGGCACCAAAATCTGGCCACGGGTTCTTGCATTTAGGTTGAGGATATGTGTCTTATGTGCCTGAACATTCTGAGCTGATATTGATGTTCAATGTATTGAGTTGCATGGATCGGCTTGGCTTGTTGGTGTTATCTTTACCATCAAATGTTTTTGTACAGGTACACTACTTAATGGTGAACCAATTATTCAATTGCCGCCAAAATCAATATGTTTGAAGAAGGTGGAATTCTCTGATGAGGAGCGGGCCTTTTATTCCAGGCTAGAAGCAGATTCCCGCTCACAGTTCAAGGTATCTCTCATGCATGCTAATGTGTTCATAATTGAGGATTCTCAAGGTCCAAACTTGTCACATTTTGAGCTGCACTGCACCATGATCATTAGAGTTGACAGTGGTCTCAGGTGCTCTGTGGTATTGTAAATTTACAACTTACAGAAGGTTCTGACTTCTATGTGCCTAATGAATCTGTTTGTTAAACTAATTTATGCGAGGAAAATAGTATTGAATTGAATCCTTCTGTCCCATATTCAGGTTGAAATGTAAACTTGGATTAATCTAATAATTTCTTCTGCATGATGCTATAACTTCTATCACAGATACCAAATTTTTAGAGAATGCTTAATGAAGGTTGCTTATGATCCATTTAGACTTGAGTACAAGTTCTAGGATGAAATAATGTAATTTTGTGCTTGTCCCTTATTATTCTCTTAATGCTATGATTTTGGCCTGGTGTGTGTGTTTGGAGGACCTCTTATGTATATTATTTGTTACTAATGACTTGCATTGCAGGAATATGCTGCTGCTGGGACAGTGAAGCAAAATTATGCAAATATTTTGTTGATGCTTTTGCGTCTCCGTCAGGCTTGTGATCATCCCCTTCTTGTTAAAGGATGTCATTCTGATTCTGTAGGGGAAGCTTCTGTAGGGATGGCAAGAAAACTCCCAAGGGAAATGCTTATCAATTTATTGGGTTGCTTAGAAGTTTCTTTGGCAATTTGTGGTGTATGCAGTGTAAGGTCTTATACCTGTTGTGTTATATTTTCATTGATATATATATTTTTCGGTGGGTATATGTTTCAATTGAAGGTTTGAAATTGATAGGTACTCAGGTCATAAGAGCTATAACTCTTCTGCTAAGTAACACCTGTAAGCCATTTGTGCATGGAGTTGAATTTGATACGTAGGGAGAAGAAAGCAGTGTTGAGATACCCACTATTAGTATTCATGATGACTGAACCTTGAATTTTCTCATGAATTGAGCTTCTTTTATGACCTCTGAGATTTTAACTTCACTACTGTTCCAAACTTGCCCCAATATGCTAAGAAATGTGAAAAATGTAAGCAACATAAAACAGCGATGCTTATTTAATAATTTAAATGATTTTACACCTACAAGATGTTGGGAAGTCCCACATCCCACATCGACTTAGTAATAGGCTTGTCATGTCTTAATCTACCTGTATGGGCCTACCACCTATCAGCTTAAGCTTTTGGGTTGGTATATGGTTTCTTATAGAAGAATGTCTTGCTCTTGGGTCTTGTTGGTGTGTGCATGCTTATATTTGATGCAAGTGCTTTGCATGAATCTAAGATGACAAGGGGACTAGGGTATCATTTGATAAGTTTGGCCAGCACATTAAACTTTAATGTGTTCTTTAAACCTCATTTGGGAATAATAATGGAAGACAAATATGTGAGCAAATGAACTCATGGTTTAGAAATCTGCTGAGTCCAAGTGAATTCGGCCCTGATACTTACTGATTTGAGTCATAGTCCGAGTCTGTGATGCCTTGAACCCTGAGAACTCTGAATTTCATACGTTCTTCTTTAAAGAAGTATAGGTTAAATCATTGTATCGGAAATATCGTTCAATCATGATAACAAAGCATAAGAAGTCTAAATTAAATTAAACCAATTACATAAATATTTGAGCTCCTAAATAATCCATAAATCAAATCTGAAGTCAAAATTACATATGAAATAATGAAATGTCTAGATCAAACTATGAATCTGAAATAAACCAAAGTAGTGTCTGTGCAATTTAAGCTACACCACATGTCCCAAGTTCAAGCTAAGCATTATTCAGCAACATCATCTACCTTAGTATCTGAAAACAACGTAAGTAAATGCTAGTGATCTAACGCTTAGCAATTTACCAACGTACACAACTAGAACACATACGAGAACAAATAATGGATATGCAAGTAAACAAGACAAGATATCATAAGTATATGAATCAGGTTTTTCAGTTTGGACTCAAGGATCATGTTCTAAGGTTTGATAAGAACAAGGGATTCTAATAAGAGAAAAAGAATCACTGACGCAGCTGGATCCACAAGCAATGATGGAACGGGTGTAGACAAACCCTGTGAGAGAGTTTGCCGAATCCGGGACGGATTCAAGGGAGGACCAACTCCGTATATGGGAATTAGCCGAATTCCTCTCAGAACTCAATAGCAATCTTCCATTGAAGATAAAGAGAAAACCAAACAAACCAACCAACTTTATTATTGAATAATGATGAACTACTCTCCTAATGGAGGATTACATATTTATAGGAAGGGTTAGACATCCCCTTTCCTAATAGGACTTTGCTTTCCTAAACAATAAAGGAAATAACTTGCTTAACAATCCAAATAAAATAAAACTCCTAATTTTAATAACTTCTAAATAAATAACAACTTTCTGAATAAGATTCTTAACTAATTAAAATTTTAACTAAATGGATGTCATATTGGGTTTATGGGCTGGGCCCAATTAGTTGGCAGACCATGGGTGTGGCCTGCATCAATCACAAATGAGAATTCATGAATTACTGACAAGCAATCTAGGGTCACAAACCAAGCAATCGGAAATCACAAGTCAAGTAATCTAGAATCAGGCACACCTCAGAGTCACACATAGTTACTGAATTTACACCCAATGTATGATGGGTAAACATCTCCTTAAGTACAGAATTTGTGCCCCCTGTATAATGGGTAAACATCTACACTCCTTGGTACCAGCATCACTCACTAGGGGCTACTTGTAACCTTGCCAAGTAACAATCACAGACCTATCAGGGTCAAGTGACCAAGCAAAGCCTATTCATCGAGCAAACCGTTTGAAATCCAGTCCTGTTTGATAGTGCCTCCAAGCAAGAGGCCAGGTTGAAGCATAAGGATCACAAGTCTAACATACCACAAAGCACAAGCCTCTTCATTCGCTGGTTTGAACAATTGTTCCAAAAGAAACGTGCAGATCATCAAAAGAAAATGACATTGTTTCGATGGAAGGAGAACAAATCATTGATGCACCCCACATTGATTTTGTCCTCGGGGATCGATGATGGAAACTTGGGGGGTTGTGATTTCATGGTGCAAATTATACAAATGAAGGCTGTCAAAAGAAGCGATGCGTCAAGCCTGCTTCAAATTGGAGGAAGCAATTAAATGCAGTTTTCAAGGCATACACAAACTGCAAGTCGGCCATTGGATCAGAAGTTTGTTCGATTGATCTTCAACCCAGGCGGACATTTACTGAACTCAAGGCTGAGTTCTCTTCAAGCCGGGGATAATGATGTAGGATAGGCCTCAGGCCACATATGTAGGGCCGAAGTCAATATAGGACTTTTTATTTCACTAATTATTTGTCTTTAGCTTCTATTTTTTTTTTTTTTAGGATTAGGTTTCCAGTTTCATTTTAATTAGTTTTCTTAGGGCACAAGTTTTCCTTCTTATTTATATGCATTGTAGATATGGATTTTCAGAGTTGATTGATTAATAGAATTGGGTTTTATCCCTTTTGAGATGCGTCATTGTTGATTGTCTCTGCAAAGGCATTGTGATAGTGTATGCGGACACATGCTTCGGCACCATTATTGTACTTTGGCACTTCCATGCAAGCCCTAACCCTAGGGCGGCATCAATTGGAATAGATTTTCACTCTCGGTCATAATTACCTTATCGAGTGGTCACTAGCACATAAGAGAATACTCATATTTATTCCTTATCAAACATTACAGATCCTTGTCATAACTAGATAGGAAATCAATTCATCACAAGTAGTAAACTGTACATGCATCAAATATCAAGCAAATCAAACATAAGGTAATCAAGTCATGGAGCCTACAAGTTTCTGTTAGAGTAGGGGTTAAGACACCAAGGGATATGGATCAAGTAAAACAACACATACTTGCTGCCCTATTTTTATTTAAAATTAAGAATGACTCTAAACGGTTATGAAATCAGGCTAGAATTACTAGGAATATAGGCCTTCACTCAGAAATCACAAACTGATTACAATAAGAAACGAGGTCTTCCCATCTTAGGTAAAATTCAGATTCTCTGTAGGACAATTTTAATCTCTTCCCGGAAATTAGTGATATCTCATTGATCCAGGTTCCAAACGTTATAAAATTTGACTTGATTCTATAGCCTTCGAAAAGCAAAACGCTTTGGATTTACCGTCAAATTCTGAGTTTGTTTGCCCTTTCTAATTTAGGTTGCAAAGGGACTGCTATGTATAGAAATTTAAAATTCAACATAACATAGAATCGAACATCATTGAATTGTAAATTTTGTTCAAAAAAAAAAAAAACTATGAACAAAGAAGAATATGATTCAAACCCTAACTCATGATTTGAAGTAGAAGATGGAAACAAGGAAAACAACCATGATCGACTTAAGTAATGTGGAAAGGAATCAAATCCTATGTGAAAATCAATGTATTAAATGTTCATTAGGGTTTTCATCATGGGAATTTAAATTTACATCAATTTCAATCAATTTATGAATAGAACTATAGATATTATGATTTAAACATATTAGAAACACATCCCTCATCGTAGGGTATCATACAGCCATGAAACTAGGAAGTGAAAGTTGAAGGGTATCTTCCCACCGAGACCATACAGTTTAACTAACTGAGCTATAGGGCCCTTTTGGGTACCTATTTCATCAAGAAAGAAGAAAAGGCTGTTCCCAAAGGTCTAGGGAATATATCCAAAAGGTACAGGGAATGGGGTTTAGAAGTATCCCCTAACCATGAAACTAAAACAAGTCATTCTAGGCTCATGAAAGGAAAGGAACCCATTCCTAGATCTTAACACTCAAGAGCCATGAAACTAAGAATCAATAGAAACAAGGGAAGCAAGGAATTAGGAATGCTATAATTGTGCTTGGTTACTTACTATTTGATGCAAATTAGGGTTGTGCGACGAAGAAGATGGTGATGATCTTTTGGTCCAAAAGCCCTAGTCAATTGCCTCTCTCTCTCTCTCTCTCTCTCTCTCTCTCTCTCGGCTGTGGGATATAGTTGTGTGCTTGAGTTGGGGGAGCAACTCCTATGGATAAATAAGTTAAGTTCAGGCTTTTCTATCCCATTCTAACTAAATTCCCTAATGTCTTAAAAAGTCGTCCTATCCTTTGGGTCCCTCTACCAACTGAACTAACCTAGTACTAAACTAATCTTAGGCTCCTATCATGGGCTCGTCGTGTGGTTCCTCTTCTATAGAGGTGGGCTAGAGCTCTTTCTCAAATATGCTATATTATAATGCAACTTGGACTCCTCTATCTTAATGGCTATGAGCCCCCTTCCTAATAGTTTCTAGGTTGGTCTCCAAGCAACTATTGCCCTCTAGACAACATGGTTAAGCCACAATTAATTTTAACTAACCCACTTGGCTGCCCCTTACATGATTTAAACATGGGACCCACTTATTATTTGTAATTATTATGTGTATATGTGCACAAGTTTGTGGGGCCATACATGTACATAATAGTTCAATTAAATCTCATTAATTTTCTTAATCAATTCTTGATTAATTAATCTTAGGGTGGACCACACGCATCTCCTATTAAAATTACACAATTTTAGAAAAATATTGCCCTCTAGTGGCTCTCTACACCAGTTGGAATCATACATGTGATTGTCCTTGAAACCATAAAGACCCCTAGTTTGAGGCTAATTCTAATGAGGCTGAAGTTATGGAGTTGTTGATGGCAAGTAGCGAGCTACATAAATTGGGAATAGTTGGTTTTAAGGTGAAGATAAATGCATGATATAGTTGCCTTTTCCCAAGGCCTTTGGCGGATTGGACAGAGGAGATCCATGCCCCCGGCCTGGAGGAGCATTTTGTTTTGTTTTTGTTTTTTTTTTTTTTTTCATTATTTGTAGGTGATCAAAACAGCCTTTAATTCTCATTATTTGTAATGTTGTGTTTTGTAGCATTCTATTATATCCTTATTTTGTAGTTTTTAATAAAATTTTGATGTTTATAATTAAAAAGAATGTGATGATCTATGCGAATTAATTGGCTGTCCTCATACTTGTAAGCAGTAGGAAGATAAATTTGTAGTTTGAAGAGATAACGAGGAAAATATTGAAAGAGGAGGAAACCACTTGCCCAACCTGGATTCATTGTATATAAAATGTACCAAAGTGAAAAATCATCATCATCAAAGCCTTGTCCCAACTATGTTGAGGTTGGCTATATGAATTCTGTTTCTCCATTCTGATCTATCCTAAGCAAAATTCTAAGGTAAGTAGCACGTCTTCAGATCTATTTTTACTACCTCCATCCATATCCTCTTCGGCCTACCCTTTCCCCTCGGAAGACCATAAACTTACATAGCCAAACTTTTTCTTATTGGTGCCGTTGCTGTCTTGCTTTGGATATGCCCAAATCATCTCAAACGGGTTTTTCTAATTTTAGCCCCTATTGATGCTAACCCTAAATACTCTCAAAAGCACTCATTTCTAATTTTATCCTTCCTAGTTTTACCATACACCTATCTCAACACTTATCCCTGTTATATCCATTTTGTGCATATGTTGCTTATTCATTGGCCAACATTTTACACCATAGGTCATAGCTATTCTAATCACTATCCTGTAAAACTTTCAACTCAATCTTTTTGGCATACACCGATCACAAAGCACTCCAGAAGCAAGTTTTCACTTTGACCATCCCGCTTTTATCCTATATTCGACAACTCCGTCAATCTCTCGATCCATATTAATTATCGAGCCAAGGTAACATAATGAATCTCTGTGATATGAATATCTCCTGGGCTAGGCTTTAATTCTTACAGTAGTTTTAACTCTTTGTATATGCCCACTTAAGTCGCAATCCATATATTCTATTTTTGTATGGTTTATTTTAAAGCCTTTGGATTCTAAAGCCTCCTGTCATCTCTCAAGTTTTGCATTCTAACCATCTCTTGATTCATCCATTAACATTATATCATCTACAAACAACACACACCAAGATGCCTCCTCTTGAATGAGTTGTTAACTCATCCATAATTAATGCAAAGAGATAAAGGGCTTATGACTGACACCTGAGGCAAACCTATGGTAACTGGGAATCTACTTGTTTCTCCTTAGGTAGTTCTCATACTTGTTAACACTCCTTCATACATGTCTTTTATAATTTCAATATAACCTCTTGGAACGTACTTTTTATTTAATACTCAATAAATTAAATCTCTAGGTAGCCTGTTGTAAGCTTGTTCTAGATTGATGAGGACTATATGCCGATTTTTCCTCTTCGCTCAATATTTTTCCATTAGTTGTTTAAGCGAGAAGATAGCTTCCACACTTGACCTCCTTGGCATGAAACCAAATTGATTTTCAAATATCTTAGTCTTATGTCTAGGTCTTTGCTCCATTACTCTCTCCCATAGCCTTATAGGTTGACTCATAAGTTTAATCTCATGATAGTTGATACAGTCTTGTATATCTTCCTTGTTCTTATATATAGGTACTACAAGACTCCATTCTTTCGGCATTTTCTGTCATTAATATGTTATTGAAGAGCCTAATTAACCACATCCCCCCAATTTCTCCTAAGCATTTCTAAGCCTCTATCAGAATATCATTTGGGCCCATTGTCTTTTTCTATCTTCATTTGTGTCAATGCTTTCTTCATTTCCACCACCCTAATTCTACGGGAAAAAGTATGTTATTACTAACGAAGTATATCCTCTCTTGTCTTATGCCTCCTATATAGTCTTCCTTTAAAAATTTTCTAAATCATTCCCTTTGGCTTTCTTTGATATCGTTGTTCTTCACTAGAATTGGTCATTGCTCTTAATACAAACCTAAGTGAAAAATAAATACTTTTTTCCTATACACTTCCTCAATTATATATAACCATTTCAGATTCATAAATTACATTGCTAAAACATGTTCTTTTAGCATTTTTCTCAATATTTATAAATGCTTTTGCAGGATCCACCAGAGGACGCTGTTGTTACAATGTGTGGTCATGTTTTCTGCTATCAATGTGTATCGGAGTATTTAACTGGTGATGATAACCAATGCCCGGCGGCTGACTGCAAACAGCAACTTGCTACTGATGTAGTGTTTTCTAGAGCTACTCTGAGAAGATCAATTTCAGATGAGCTTGGTAATAACACTGAAAGCTCTTTGGGGTTGACAGAGGAATGCAGATATGGGCAGAATATATCTACATCATCAAAAATTAGAGCTACTCTAGATATTCTATGTTCACTTCGTAATGCGAGGAATCCTACCTCCTCTAGTGATTGCATATCAGAGCATTTCTACTCTGATGTGCATGATGCTAAAGATAACTCCACTAATTCAAGATCACAGTATGAACCCGAGAAGGCTATTATTTTCTCGCAGTGGACCAGCATGCTTGACTTACTTGAGGTTTCATTGAACAGCTCTTGTATGCAGTACAGAAGACTTGATGGGACAATGACCCTGGCTTCAAGAGACAAGGCTGTAAAAGATTTCTCCACAGATCCAGAGGTTTGATAGTCTATCTCATGAAGATGTAAAAAGTTTGTAATCAACTTGATTGGTCATTATGGAAATGTGCAGATTCCCTGTATGGAGGATCACATGATCCTGACGCATCTGGATGTGTTTAGCATCCTGATGTGCATGTCTGAACAAGTGGGTCCGTTATTCACTTATTTGACAAGCTGGACCTTGATCTAAAATCATGCACCATTTTTTTTAACAATCAACAATGATTTATTAGAATCAGGAGGGGCAAACCCTACTAGAGCTACATGACATTGTAGAAGGAAAATATATCAGCATTGTTTTTGGCATATAATTTTATGTTAATCTTCAAAATGAACAAATAAAAAGAAGAAAAGGGAAAAAGAAAAAACATATTCCAGGGAAGAATTAAAAGAAGCTTCTAATAGGATCCACAGTAGAGCGTGCCTTAGTTAATCTCTGATAGTGCATTTCTTTGTATGAAACGTAGCATAAATTATGAAAAAAGGGTTTTACAATATATTCTGATTTCATATTTTAATCTTTTGTCAACGATAGTTACTTTGGGCCTCAAATTTATTTCTAGTGGTTGTCAAACTGATATAAGAGGCTCACCTTGTTAAATCCAAACTTATAAAAAAAACCTTGTTGTTTTTGGGCACTGGCTCAAATTCCATTTCGTTCTCCTCCTGTATAGGCATCTTCTAACCTTTTTCATATAAATGAAATTTTGTTACGAAGAAGAAGAAAAGAAGATCTACATGTGATTTTGAATTAAGATGGGCCCCTCTTATTTGTTGAGGGATCTAAACAGAATTTGTGTGTGTTTTCTAATGTGGCCAATCCAACTGTGAACCTACTCTTATTTGATGAAAACATGAGAGGACCTTGTGTAGAAAGGCACAACTCTTCAGTTTTCATATTTTTGCCATGTGTCATAATAGGAGGCATTTCATAGTGGATGGGGGATGAACTAAATCTTTCTGATTGGTACTTGTGTGCATCCATTATTGCCTCCCCTTGGATAATTAAAGGGAAGGGAGTATGACAGGATTGAGTGATGGAAAACAGGAGGGGAGTGGTGGGGTTGGGTAGCTTAATTGCTCAGAGAGGAGGAAAAAGCATATAAATCCTCTGGAGACTAGATCCACAAAACCATAACTCCCACTTATACAAAATGAATGCACAAGGACACTACTCGTGATGCTTCAGGAGAATCAGGACCCAATAGTTTCTCCTTTGTGTTTTCTTATTTTTGTAAACCAAAAACTTCTTTATTAATCCAAGAAATCTCTCTTTCATGCTTGTTTCTTGTAAAAAGTTTACCTTCCACTCACTGTAAATTCCATGAAATTTGTGTAGGTCAATGTTATGATTATGTCATTAAAAGCCGGAAATCTTGGTTTAAACATGGTTGCTGCTTGTCATGTTATTCTTTTGGATCTTTGGTGGAATCCAACTACGGAAGATCAAGCTATTGACAGGGCACACCGCATTGGCCAGACGCGCCCTGTTACTGTTTCTCGGTTAACCATTAAAGATACAGTGGAAGATCGAATATTAGCTCTTCAGGTAGCATTTTTCTTCCTGGTACGCTTCTGTTGAATATTTTGTTATTTAGTTACTGAAATCACAAACCTGTGTCTAGTTAGAGGCTAAGCATGGCTTGACCTAGTCAAGTGACACATGACATTGTGGGGGCTGCTGACCCCATGAAAACAAGAGGTGGTTGTGTTTTTTTATTATTGGTAACATTGCTTGAACCCACAACCCCAAGGTTGCTACAGTGAACACCTTCCACTATGCCACAGGCTCTCGTCATCGTGATGAGGCATCCCCTCAGAAATCAGCTCTACATTTTTGTCTTGGTCTCTATTTTATACCTTCAGCCGACAATTAAAACTATCCAATGGAACTCATTTTCGCTAGATGGCTAATCCACAAGCTCTGTTTTGTGGAGCCAGTGGTCTGCATCAATCACTTCTGAGTATTACTTTCTTCCTGGCTACAATGCCTTCTGTTTGACCCTTTTTTTCCCTATTTTAATACTGTTTTGATTTCTAAGGGAGCCCTATGTTACTTTTGTCCTGTATGGATGTGGTCAGATGATTTCTTTAAAATCAGTTGACAGATTGGAACATCTGATTGAATTGCATCAAAGGTTTTTCAGCGAAACTTCTTGAACTCCTAAGATTTTATTCTAGTGTTCCCATTATTCAATAAAGCGAGGTTTGAAGCCTTTATATCCAACGATCAGTAGCATTGGTCTGCTGTGGCAGGATACAGGATATCACTGAATTAGTGCTGCTACATCTGTTCCAACTTAGCTGTTATTTTTTGTTCTTCTTCTTTTTTTTTGAAATTATTTCCAAAAGGTACTTGTCAATGAAACAACTTAGCGAGAATAAAAGATTTGGAGTTGTTGTTATGTGTTGGGTTAATGCTTCCAACCACTCCTATAATGGAGTCTCAGTTTCACTATTAGTAATGAGCTTACTTATCTACATTAATATAACTACTTGAGCCTAAGAAACTGTATGATACATGAATGGCTATTAAATAAAGAGAGCTTGGATAGCAACTGCTGAAATTAAATAAAGACGATGCACTAGATATTATAGTACACTGAGGACCATACGAAATTAAGTGCCTTCGCCTTCCTCTCAAGCTCACACAATGGTGGGCAGGGAGTATTTAGGGCTTGGATAGCAACTGCTGAAAACGGGGAGCATGTTCAGGGAATCAGTAGGTTGATGTATAGGGAGCTGATAGTGCAAAGAACAGTGTGCCAGTGAAGAGGATGTTGAAGAAAGTGAATGTTTTTCCCTTCTTGTGCTCATAGAAGACATCCTTGCGAGAAATCTGAAGAGCACTAAGACTGCCACATTACAAAGGTGGTGGAGCAAGTAGGAAGATACCTATATCAACAATTAGCCAACAGAGTCAAATAATCTCAGATGTGGAGGAGATGGTGCATAGAAGAACAGTGCGCTAGTGAAGATGATGTTGAAGAATGTGAATGTTAGTCTCTTGATGTGCTCATAGAAAACATTATTGTGAGAAATTTGAAGAGCACTAAGATTGTGACATTATAATGGTGGTGGAGCAAGTAAAAAGATACCCATATCAACAATTAGCCAACGGAGTCAAATAAACTGAGATGTAGCATGAGGTAAGTATGACATTCAGCTTCAACAGAAGGGTGGGAAACAACTGATTGCTCCTTACTTTTTCAGGAAAGAAGAAGAGCCAATAACGATATAAAAATTTGTAGTAGACCACCATGTGTCAAGACATCTTACCCAATCAGAAGTGGAATAAGCAGCAAGCTAGAGAGATCTATGACTGGAGAGAAGAAGAGTTTTAAGTCATAGTTCCTTGAAGATACTGCAAAATGTGTAGAACAATAACCTAATGTATGGATGTAGGTGTGGAGATAAACTGATTAACCATTTGAACAGGAAAGGCAATACTGGGCTGAGTTACTCAAGTAGACAAGGCTTTCTACAAGATTCCAATAGTGAGTGAGGTATAAAAAAGGAGTGCCGTCAGAAGACAAAGGCTTTTGATTCGGATCAAGTAGAGTACCAACAGTTTTAGAGTAGTGAGTCCGACTCTCTGAAGAATGTCTCCAGTATACTTAATCTGAGAAAGAAGATAACCCTGAGGAGATTATGCAACTTCTATGCCCAAGAAGTATGCAGAGAACTCAACCAAGGTCTCTCACATCGAATTTTGAGCGAAGAAAAATCCGAAGAGACCGGATTCGTTCTTGATCATCGCCTATGATTAGCATATCATCAACATAAAGAAGAAGTAGCACATGTCTAGGGATAGTAGAGAAATACGATAGTTGCAGTCATGAAAGCTCTGAGAATAACTAATACTGAGAAGGACATTGTTAAAGCGCTCAAACCAAGCACGTGGCGCTTGTTTGAGTTGTTACGGGTTACGATGCAGTCGACAAATGTAGTATGGACTATGAGAGAGTCTAGGAGGCGGCGGGGGGGTCATGCAGATCTCTTTAGTTAGAAGGCTGTTTAAGAAGGCATTCTTGGCATCAATTTGATGTAAAGGTCACCGATTATAAACAACAATGGAAATGAGAATGTGAATAAGTGGTCATTTTGGCAACAGGAGCAAATGTCTGTTCATAATCAATGCCATATTCTTGTTTGTAACATTTTGTGACTAAGTGAGCCTTATAGCGTTCAAAACTTCGATTAGATTGAATCTTGTTTTTGTAAACCCATTTGCATATGATAATGTGTTTGCCAATAGGGAGATGAACAAGATCCCAAGCCCTCAAATTCTTCGGCCATAGTAGTTTGTCAATGGGGAGAGGAGGCTATGATACCCTGATACTTGTACAAGCCCAACGTATCCGTATCGGAAGGATAGGACACTTGTGTTGGTACTTGATGCTGCACCGGTACTTTTAACAATAAAGTCCATTATTTTATATAGTTCTTTAATATTTTTACTTCTCACCATAAAAAATACTAGAAAGGGATGAAAACAATGATAATTTCATTGATTCAAAAGTGATCTAAAGAAAAAATTAGGACACCCATATCTGTACCTGTGTCCTAGATTTTCAAAAACGAGGAGTCGTATTCCCGATCCTGTATCAGTTTCCATATCTAGGCATCATAGAGAGGAGGATGCAGAAGCTGAAGAAGGCCTAGAGCCAAAGGAATCTCAGATACAATATTTTAAATGTAGTCTCATATACACTATTAGTAATGAACTTGTCTACATAAATGCAATGAGGTTTAACTTACCATTTGAGTCTAAGAAAATGTATGGTATAGGAGGGACTATCAAATGAAGATGATATAATAGACATTATGATACATTGAACCATATAAAATTAGGTTTCTTCATAACCAAGACAACGATTAGACTAGTTGTGACCTATGGAGTAGAATGTTGTCCAATTAGGAAACGAGGCATGTAAAAAATAAGTGTAATAGAGATGAGAATGTTGAGATGGATGTATGATAAAACTAGGAAATATATAATAAAGAATTATTGCATTCGGGAGCATTTAGGTGTAGCATCAACGGGTGATATATCAAGAGAGACTTGTTTGAGATGGTTTGGAGATGTCCAACACAGGCCAACAATGGCATCAGTGCGGAAAACCTTCCCAATGCAGATGTCCCCTCAAGCAAAAACGGGTTGGCCATAGAGGACATGGATGGAAGTAATATAGATATATTGAAAGAAGTGCAACTAATCTGAGGATTTGTCCTAGGATAGACTAGAATGGTGAAATGGAATTCATGTAGCTGGCTCCAACATAGTTGGGACAAAGGCTTTGATGATGATGGTGATGATGATGATTTCCAAAGCTACTTGTCACCATAGATGATATGCTGAAGTAAAAATGTATATCTAGCTCTGAGCAAAAACAAAATAATTATGTCTAGCTCATCCACTTGACGGGGTAATTGATGCAATAAAACATTCTGTGAATGACAAGGAGTGACTGTAACCTTTCAAAAGCCATGGGGAAAGGGACCAATCCCCTACAGTATATTCGAAGTGCCTACTATATTGTCTCCTCTCCTTCCACTGTCTTTCACGTGTGAAGGAAGAAGTTGTAGCATTACCTGTTCACTTGTAAGCCCTGTGACTCCCCTTCACAGATATCCACTGGTGCTTGTGACTACTGATACTAGAACAAAAAAAATTGCTTGCGACTCTGATGTCTGACAGATTGTCTGGAACAGACGGAATGACATGTCAGACTCAAACACCCCCTACCTCTTTCTTTCTTTTTTTTTTTTTTTTTTTTTTTTTTTTTTTATTTTTATAATAAAATAGCAGCAAATTTAGTGGAAGTATTTTTAGGTGATGCTCGTGTGAGAACCGGGCTCACAGCAATGCTGTGCGAAGCACCTAGTGGGACCCATCTGGGGCCCCACAAATCATGGGACTGTTTTGGGTTGGATTGAAAGATCCAAGTGGGACCACCCTAGATATGAAGTTTCAAGCCAATCCGATAACATCCATGGCCCACAAGTTTAATGGCTTTTTATCAAATAAAAAATTTGACCCTCAATCGAACAGTCTAGTCCATTCGGATGGGTGCAAACCATGGGATCTGGTGTAGTTCAGGGGGGTCCGTCGTGTTTGGGTAATTTGGATGGATCATAAGGTGGGCCCCACTGGAAGTTCTCACCATAGTAGAGCATTTCTGTTACACACATATATTAAAAAGTGTTGGAGTTATATTATTAAAACCATAGCTGTATATTCTTATTTTAGGGACTTCGTTTGCAAAGAATACATAGGAATTCATAGGTCAAAGGTGATATCCAAAAATGACAATCAAATAACCACCCATTTAATGGGAATTGAATTAAGGGAAGATGGGAAAGACTATCCAGCCATTACCCTAGTATTTCAAATCTTAGGAAAGTCAAGGTCCCATCCACATCGCTACCCTGTATCCTTCACCCCTCACCTCAGTTCCTTCCCCCTTCACCTCTTTAATAATCCTTCAGTAGAGCTCATTTGACCAGGATTTCCTATATATTCTGTGCAAGCAAGAAAGCCATTACGTTTTCGGGGTTGAATCAAGCTTGGTACCTAGAACCTTCCCTGTAACCAACACCTAAACCTTTATCTGAGTTACATAGGTCTGATGGAGGCAGGCATTATGATGCCCGTTAATGCCTGGAAGCATTGGAGCTTCAATTTTGAAAAAAAAAAAAGAAAAGAAGAGAAAATAAAAACAATAGGAGGCAGCAATAGCCACAACTGAGTCATTATTGAACATATTAAGATTTGCAGGTAAAAATGCTACTACCTTTTGCTACTTCTTGAGGAACCTGGATGAAAAAAAGGGGTCAGAAGTGTATTTCATAGTGGACACAATGCCAGAAAAGATCTATTCTTGGTTTTCCTGCTGGGACTAGGATCAGTGGAACTTAATGATGATGGAAGTGAAACTTATACAGCGAGAAGTGACAATCAGTTGACACATTTTACCGCTCTGAAGGGGTTTGAGAGAGCAGCCCAATTGCCTGGTTGGTGGAAACTTGATTGGTAAATGTGCATTAGAAAATTGTTGTCCCCATGGTTGGGAACTTAAAGAACAACTTGCGCTGCTGTTTTTGGCTTTTTTTGGACCAGCTGGGGAGGAAATTGGGAGACTACGAAGGGCCAAGAGTTCTTGCCATAATAAAAAGTTGAGACCCTATATATGTGTAGAGAGTTGGTTTCAAGGAACTTGGTGGAAACTTGATTGGTAGATGTGCATTAGAAAATTGTGGTCACCGGGGTTGGGAACTTAAAAAATGACTTGTGCTGGTTTTGGCTTTTTTTGGACCAGCTGGGGTGGAACGTGAGAGACTATGAAGCATCAATCTATTGGGAGATTGAAAGAGAAGAATTCTAGAAAATTGTATCCCTCCTTTGGATCGGACTTCTCGATATATCTTTCTTTGATTTGTTTATAGCAGCTAAATCCCTTTTTTTGGGGTGATTACAAATTATATCCCCTTAATTGAGGTTTGACTAGACCAAGTCAAAATCTTATCATATTACAGTTGAACTGGTTGGCTTGACTCATGGGCTTGCGGACTTGGGCTGAGCCATGTTAACACGAAGGGCCAAGAGTTCTTGCCCCATGATAAAGACTTGAGACCCTTCATATGTGTAGAGAATGGGTTTCAAGGAACTGGGTGTGGAGTATTTCTTTGATCTCATCAAGAATTCTGGCTCAATGATAATTGCTGAAGATTTTTCGCTTCTTGGTTGGAGCATTTGTTTATTTAACTTCTGCTTTACACAGGATTCAAATTCATTCCCACCCACACCGCACGTCCCTAACCAACTGAGCAATAGCTAGGACCATGTGTTTCATTAGCTTAGGTAAAGCATTATCTACAAGTTATTCTTATATATTCTTATATGCTGCTGTGCATCTTGCTTAGGAAATTGTGGGACCCATTGATTGTCGTTATTGATATCTAACTCCAGTGAACTTCTCCACGATCTTCTTTTTTTGATTCACAGGAAGAGAAGCGAAAAATGGTTTCATCTGCATTTGGAGAGGACCAAACCGGAAGCTTTGCAACTCGTCTCACAGTGGAAGATTTGAGATACCTATTTATGGTCTGAATGTGGCTAGCTCACCGTCAAAGATTTGAGATTCATATCTATGGTCTGAATGCGGCTAGCTCACAGCTGGTGCTTCTTTCAGGTATTTTTTGTACATTTCCCATGGGGTCGATGGCATCTTTTTTGGGTTTTGAAGTGGGGTGCCATGCAACTTGGTGACGTGGTTTTGGGTTGTATGGCAGATTAATTAATTCATGTAGTTTCCTATAGAGTTTTGAGTCACATATGCCCAGGCATTTTTGCTTGTATTCATGAAATGCAGATATGGTTAGGCAATTTAAAGTGTACATATTCTATCAGGTGACTATGGCATGTGCAACTGTGAGAAGTCGATGCATTTTGTATGGTCAAGACAGCTTTTACCCAGTTACTTGAATGCATTCGGTTGAATCTTCAACCATTTAATGTCATGGATGCCTCGTAGGAGCTGGCCCACATATTTCACTTAGGAATGGGGCGCCACACACTGATACGCCATTGGGTTGGGTTGTGTTGTGTGTTTGAGAACTGTACTAAAAAGAGAGGACCCTACATATGTTTAATCAGGTCTTAGTTGCAGTTGACACTATACTAACACCAGTGAACGATCATTTTGTTCAATTCTTAACAATGGGTGTAGTAATTTGGGCTAAGATTCCTGCTTAGTGTAGGATAGTAATTTGGGCTAAGATTCCTGCTTAGTGTAGGGTGTGTCAATTGGATCAACTGTCAGTTGAGACTCCAATGGCTTGTGGCCTCTATCAGAGGAATCATTGCAGTAGCTTTGAATGGTGGGGCGCTACCATCCATCATCTTCAACATCACCAAGGGGTGAAGTTTGGTCCATTCACTTTCTTTTTTTAGTTCATATCTAGAACCCTGAATGGACTTGCTTGCTATCTTGCTCAATGGGGTTTTAGTTGTTGTAACTAGGGTTGCACATGAGCAGTTCGGATCGGTTTAACACTAAAACCAACAATCAAACTGAACCTGTCGGTTTTTTAATTAATCGATCCTATTTGACCGATGGAGAGGGCTTAAACCAAACCGAACCGAATCAAACAGTTTGGTTTGGTTCAGTCGGTTAAACCATTGTTTTTTATTTTTTATTTTTTGAAAATCAGACATTGAAATTTTCAAAATGATGATATCCCGTCCTTTGCATGTATTCTAATGTTTAGTGCAAACATAAAAATCCAACATTTCAGATTGGACTAAAAGCATATTAAAAATAATTCTACTCCAAAAAGAGAGTTTAGACTAAACGCAAGTACAAAAAAAAAAAAAAAATATTAACTAGCTTGCAGTGAAACATTCATTCCACGTGATACCATTTGGAATTACAATAGAATAATAGTTCATGTTAAGAAAAGTCACACACAAACGGAATCTATATCAGAACCTACTGTATTTTTTAGAAATGAAGATTTGTTAATACATTGATTAGGTGAGATCAAAACTAACAATAAAAAGGCTAGGCTGTACAGGCTTTTCTAGTTTTTCAAAATGTAGCCTTACGATAAAAACTTCATTAAAACGAAGTAGAAATTATGATGGAAGAAAAACACCCCGTACAGTAATCCCTTCATCTGCAATGAAGTATTAAAAAGCATTTGAGAAATTAGAGGAGATGATGCACTGAGGCAGTGTTGACAATTGAGTTCATGTAAGAATGGAGCTGTGGAATGTAACTATGAAAGTAGTTAAAAACGAAATCCTAATGCTAAAATAGTAAAAAAACAATATTAAGTTACTGCATACGGTCGGTTCGGTTTAAATGGTTAACCGTGGGCTCAAACCGATAATTGATCGATGTAAGCGGTTTTTATGATTTTCAAACCGTTAACCGAATCGATCTATTAGAAATCGAACTGAACCGAACTGCTCGGTTCGGTCGGTTCAGTTTTATTTTACGGTGATATCGGATTTTTTGTGCAGCTCTAGTTGTGACTGTAGGCTTTGGTCTGAGTATTTTTCCTCTTGGTTATGTTAAGTGCTGTAACTCTTTGTCCTCTTTGTTCTCTCTGTTTGATGAGATTGAGTTTTTTCTTAAAATGAAAAAAAAAAAAGAAAAGAAAAGAAAAGAAAAGGTGTGCATTTTGAATGGGCTAACAGGATGGGGTGATTTTCAAACAATGATTGGGATTCAAATCTTTACATGGATGCTCTATGCAAGATCCCATTTTAAATTGTATCCAATGGTGAATATAAGGTACTTAAATAGGAACCCTACAAAAATCATAAAAAAAATTTGTATACTTAAAAACAACAAATAAATTATAAGAAAACTGATAGAAAGAAAATGAAAAGGTGAAATACAATGCCCCAATCTTTTTTCACTTTGAACTTTAAATAGGATACTAAAAGAACAACAAAATGCTGAAATATCAAGAGGGGAGGATGATTAAAAGAACAATTTCAAGAAGGGAAATATTCATGCATATGGTTTACATAAAGTAGGGCCCACCATATCAATAGTTATGATCAGAGAACCATGGGCCCCATTTTGTAGACTAATATGAAACTACCTTTTTTTTTTTTTTTTGATGTCCAGTTGAAAAGAGGATGATTAAAAGAACAATTTCAAGAAGGGAAATGTTCATGCATATGGTTTACATAAAGTAGGGCCCACCATATCAATAGTTATGATCAGAGAACCATGGGCCCCATTTTGTAGACTAATATGAAACTTCCTACTAATTTTTTTTTTTTTGATATCCAGTTGAAAAGAGAACCAGTAACTTTCATCTTGTTTGATTGTGTTTGTGTTTTGAAAAAAATCAAACGATCAAATAGATTTTGTGTTCCCACCCAAAAATCAAGGAAATTGAAGGAAGAAGAACAAAACCATCTCAAAAGCAATCAACTCATCCAAACGTAGATAACAATAAAAGAAGATGGAAAAGTGCAGGTAGAGCTTACACGATCAACAGCCATCTCCTTTAAAATCTTCGATGGTTTGATTACTGTAGTATGAATTTGAGTTAGACCAGGTTATTAACCAACAAAAAAAAAAAAGAAAAAAAAGAAAAAAAAAAAGAAAAAGAAAAAGAAGAATCCAATGAAGATGAAAATTAGATTTTCTGACCTGCATGGATAAATGCACGCATACACGCACACACTCATTTTATGAAACAAATACTATATATATTAAGACTGCAAACTATCATTTTCATTTTTTTAGTGGTTTGGAGTTGACAAAAATGATTGTCCTAAAACACAATTAGAATCACAATTGAATAAACTATCAAATGCTAATAATTTCCTCACATGAACAATCTCATATAAAACACCTAGGTCATGTTTGCAACCAAATACCCAAGGAAAAGATCTTTGATTTCCGCAGTGTCATGGAAAATTCAAGTTTTACAACTATAAATCCCAAAGATTTGGACCTATAATTTTGACGATTTTCAGATCCGACCTCCTACATAGGATTTTAAAATCCTCACTTTTGAGGATTTGTTCTCAGCTATATACATCGATATGCACGGATACTGATGTAAAGTTCTCATCTATACAAATCCTCGTTGAGAAATTCCTGGGAAGCGAAGAATCATCAGATCTGCAAAATCCTTGCTTGTTACCAAACATGCTCCTAAACTTCAAACACCCTCCAACCTCAAAGCTTGGTGATGAAAGAGAGGATTTATACTTATTTCAACTCCCTTCACAGGTTTTTCACATAATTGGAGATGGCCATAAAAAAGATGACTAGGGGATGAATGCTAGAGGAAGTGTTACAAAGTCCTCTTTTCAAATAAATCTCATGCTTAATGATTTTAGAATGGTTATCTGGAGATTACTAATTTGAGGAGAGTCCTCTTTAAAGATAAACTTCTATGGCAATCTTGAAAAACTAAGATGTCTTAGAGAAAAATAGCCAGGATGAGTGATGTATTTGCCGTGGATGCTGATAGGAACCATCATGATTCATAACTTGGCACTACAATAGGTGCTAGCTATGTGGAGGATGACTTGTACAGGGGACTTTCCAAGAGTCTATTTCCAATTGGAGAGTTTTTACAACTGGCTTGCTGCTTTAATATAATATATATGTGTGTTGAATATATGGAAAAGGGTTTTTAAAAAAACTTATAATTCGGGGAAAAAAAAAAAACAAGATAGGGCCTCCAAAATTTCATTATGATTGCAGAGGGCCTCTATTCCATGATTAACCTTATTTGTTATATACAAATGTCCCGATTCCTTAATATATTATTTCATGATACCATGGAATGCTGGGTTATTCTGTGATATTTTGAAATAGAGTTCTTTCACTATCATTGTAAAATGTTTGAGCCCTCCATCGTTTTTTCAAAGTTTAAGGAGTTTTCTCCTCTTTAAAACTCCCATTAAAAAGAGGGATGCTCATGGGCATGTCTCGCACAAGAGCACCATGCAAGAGAGGAGCAAATGCCATTACAAAAAAAAAAGAGAAAGTTTTCTTCCATTGAAGGTGAGATTCTTCCCATGTACAAACACGATATTTCACTTTTAACTCTCAGAATCTTCATATTATTCTAACTTCTATCCTTATATGCCATCAAAGTAATAGAGAGGCTGGCTATTGTAGCATGTCTTTGAAACGACAAAGGCAACTCCCTTTTAAAAGTCTCTGCTTGAATGTCTGCACCTTTAGTAACAATAAAGGGAGTCCCATGATCCTACTGAGAGCTTCAAAAACTCATGCTCACTAAATGGTGTGGTGGTGGGTCCATTTGGTTCATGATTTGATTGCAGACACCAAGGGGTGAGGACCAAGGAGCCGAGCAATCATATGGAAAGTCCCTGCAAAAGATAGTTTTGTGCATCTAGGCCACGCTTTAGGCATCCATATTCGAATATCCTATCCTAGCCATTCATTTCGTTTCCTTATCTACTTAGTAGATTTGGACATTTTGATGGAAGGGCTAGGATTAGGAATCTCTCCATCAGAGAGATTTTTGAAGCCCATCCAAAGATCCATATGCGTTCCTGATGGTTGGAAGTCTCCACAGATCTCATGCATTTCATGCTTCATAGAGAATTCTCCAAAAAAGAATTAACTCATATACTTTGATCCTTTTAAGAGTTATCTACGTGGGGATATGATCGGATCCGCTCATCTTGGGTTATTGCGGATCAGCATCTAAACTTCAACAGATTATTAAGTCTTTATTATAGTGAGATTCTTAATCTGTAGTATGTTGGCAATCGCAATCTGCTTGATCAAATGTAAAACCCATGAAATGCGGGCCACACGATTTCTTGCAGATCTAGATATGATGAAGCTTGTTTATAAAAAGGGATTGTGACTTGGTTAAAACTGCTACCAAATCTGCCCCAATAGAAGCAAGCTGAGTTGGGCTAAGTGTTTGCTATCCCTAAATTACATTCAATTAAACACTTAAACCTATCAAGGTTAAAAGCTGGATCTCAACACCCATCTCAAATCCGACTTAGGTTGGACAACTTGGCCCCATGGCAACCCCCAAAAGCAGCAGTACCAACATCAGGTACTATTGCGAGTCAGAGCCACTAATTCAAAAAGCCTGAGTCTTGAGGCACCCACTCACCAGCCTAATCAATTCCAAGGACAGGGTAAGGATTCTTTTGGTGGTTGCTCTCACTTTCACACCCCACTTCATGGAAGACTGCAGGTCTGTACCTTTTACTATTGGAATTTGACCATGGCCCATGTCTGATAGCCCTTTTTAGCAACACATCTGAGGCTTTAAAAGTGCCTGACCTGCCACTGGACCTCTTTATGTGCAAAATCTGGGAACCATGTGATCATGCGTGGATGCCAATTCTGCACGAGCAATCTAAGAGCATTGAAGACTTAATGAGTGTCAAATTTAGATGAGTGGTAATTCACGAAAGGCAGAGAGTGTGAGGCATCTAGATTAGATTTGACCTTAGGGTGCTTGGTGAGTACATGAAGTAAGGCTGTTTAATTCTTAGGAACAACTTGGCCAACCCTGAAAATTCTGCTTATTATAGTAATATATACACTAGCATTTTTTATTTTTTATTTTTTCATGGTAACACTAGCATAGTAATATATTTAGCAGTTCATTTAATAATAATGTCAATTATCATGGCTTGAGTCTTGAGTCAATTGGGCCGGATCTGGGTCTATTATTTATATTACACAGATAAATTTTAATCACAAATCAATAGCACATTTATGTTTAATAATCTGATTGGGGTCAGGTACATGGACCCAAGCCTGAATAAAACTGTTGAGCCTCTCTCTCTCTCTCTCTCTCACTCATTCATGATTCAAATACACACACCACCACACCAGCCATCTTAATGTGAATGCCACAGTTCGGTCTAACATAGTTCAACTGTTGAATTATTCTGGGTGAGCCACAACATCAGCATGACATCAAAAATATGCAATTAGTAGACTGAAGACAAATTTTATAAATAAATTTAAAAAATAAAACAAAATTTATTTAAGAAATGTAAAGCTCAAATATAATATTTAATTTGAAATTCACATATTTTAAGTTCTCAAAATGAAACTAATAACAACTTAAAATTTTAGATTTGAATTTGAAAGCTATTTTCTTTAATTTCACTCGTTAATCTGTTCTAAAAAAAAAAAAAAAGTCTCCTTGTTTGAAAAGTTAAGCAATTGTAGAGAATGGTTCAACTGGGCAAGTGTTGCATATCTCTCTCTCTCTCTCTCTCTCTCTCTCTCTCTCTGAATTGTAAGAGAGAAGAATGTAAAATTAGACTATCCATTTGTCTTACATTACATGGACAAGACCATCACCCTCAATATATTACTAACAAGTATTGGGCCCAAAGCCTACAAATCCATTTGCTCCATCAAATGTTACCTGAATCCCCTCCTGCTGAATGTTCCCTATTATGGAAAGCCCTGATGAAGATGGGGCAAATGCAAAACAGAAAATCCCTACATCATCCACTGGGATCAGGAAATTCCTCCCCGGAAGTGTCAAAACCGGCCCACCGGAAAAGTAAAACGAGACTGTTGGCACTAGGACAACCTCGAACCCGGAAAGATCATAACAAGTATCAAAGATGGACATCCCAGAGGCCCGTGGAAGGCCCGCGGTGCCCGCGATGAATGCATCTCGCAGCGCCTCATAAGCCAGCACTGGGAACCTTGTAACTGCGGTCCCTGTGTCGATGACCACACCCCCATCCCATGACTCAGTGAGTCGAAACACATCCTCAGCCACGGGCACAGGCGCACTGCCCACCATCAGGCCCACAAGCCCAACATAGTACAGGCTTGGGGCCCGTGGATTATGGAGAATTGAAGTCCACACAGCGCCTACTGGGACGCCATCTCGGCCGAAGACCAACGACCCGTTTGAACTGGACCCACGGCTAACAAGGCAGTACCCGAATGCGCCACCGGACTGACCACCGAGCTGGCCTATGAACGATAGTGACCCACCACCAAGGCCCAATAGCCCCGACGCAGCCACAAAGAGCCCATGGTTTACGTTGCCGCATCCAATAGCCACATTGCGGACCATGGTGTGCCCAAAGGTGAGGGTCTCCATTGCAAGGGTGCCCTTGGTGTAGGATCCATCACCATATATAACCTCATAAAGGCACTGGCCGTTGTAGCACCCGGCTTTCTCTAGCTGGATGCAGGCGGTGGAGCCGCAGTCGACGCCGGTGAATGTGGCCGAGTTGGCCGGGTCAAACACTGGGTCAGGTTGCTGGTAGCACTGAGTACATGGTTGACATTGGACCCAAACAATATCACTGCCAGAATCAATCACCATGTATTGATCAATTGGTGGGCTTCCAATACCTATACGTACTAAATATTCACCAATGCCTTCTTCCATACCCGATATGATATCCGACCCGAAATCATCTACCCGATAACCGACTCCACTGGTAGCAGCACTGAGCCTGTGATTCAAGCTTCTGAACCTTGTTGCATCCCTTTTCAAACGCTCCTCAAGGCGGCAACGGTAGCCGGTGCAACTTCCGGCTGAGAGCGCGTCACGGTGGATTAGCTTCAATCGCCACTTCTGGTTGGCTTCTTGGTCGTCCATTTTTGAGAATTGTCGTTGACCCATCAACTCCGACGGTTGGATTTCCATGTTGGAAATTGATTCTTGAATGTTCAAGTACTGAAAACCATTCGCCGGAGAGGCGGCGGCGCCTCCACCGCCAACACTGAAGACTTGTAGTGCCTCTAACAATGTGACTAGAGCCACTAAGGCCACCATTGTGTGTGTTTGTTTTTGGGTGCAAGCACTTGTGGTGGGGGGTGGTGTGGGATTTATCTGCTTTGTAAGGGGTGGCAAACTGGCAATTGGGTAGGCCTGAGTTTGCATTGGTTTGAGCTTGTAGAGTAATGAGTATTGACCCGACCCAAAATTGACCCATTTGTTAATTGAAATGATAATATCAACCGGATTCTAATAAGTTAAGCGCGATTAACCGGGTTGAGTAGCATTTATAGACTTAATGTTAACTCGGTCCATTTATTAATTAGGTTGGAAATGTTAACTCAAACTCAAAATTATCAACTTGGGCTTGTTGAGGGGGGGGGGGGGGGGGGGGGTGCTGGGCGGTGTTATCACGAATGGCTAAACCTATAATGAATGAAATAATTGAGTGATGGGGCATGTCTGGTTTTGGCTTCGTCTTCTTTATTTTGTTTGATTTGATATGATTTGACAAAGAGTTGTGGATTTGTTTATAATGGGTTTTCTTTGATTGCATTTGTGCTTGCTCTGCTTCCTCTCTTGGGAGTGGTGTGGAGCTGCTACACATGAAAGAAAAGTAGAGATAAAAGAGCCCATTTGGTCTTAGCCTTTTTCAATGATTTAAAAAGCTACCAGGTTTAAAATATGAAGGGAAGCTTGTTGGGTTTGAGAAAGCATCTTCTCTCCTATCTATCTCATGCATGGTTTGAAATAATGGCCATAGTGTAATGATTTTGCCCATTACATACCTGTCTCTGTAGTCATTATGATATTTATATTCTTGTACGCATGATTCAAAATAACAGTAGTATGGACCAGTTTTTGTAGTCACTGTTGCCATCTTTGATTGCAATATTTTACCCAAAAAATATTTAGATTTCAATGTTACGCTTTTTGTTTTTGGTTGCCCGTTGGCCCAGTGACCAGGAGATCTGAAGTAAACCTGTCCAATCGGGGATCGATTATTGAGTGGAGCTATGGGAGCGAGCACGCTATCCACCGCGACAACTCTATGATTCTGGTTTCAAAGTTACACTCGAAATTGAGCTTTGAAAGTGCACTTTTAAAGTGTACTTGTGTGGTTCGATTTTGAGGGTTTTTCTACTAATTTTATGTGTTTCCATATGAAAGGACCATAATAAACACATGCCTGCATGCGTTTGTGCACAATGGAACATATGTTTGAATCTTTAAATATGGATATTTTAGTATTTGGGCAGTTATAGTTAAGCACTCAATCATAGGACATATGCATGTGTTAAAATGTAAAGGAAATGCCTACTCTAGGCTCTAGGTATAAAGAAAGAAAATTTCTAGATCCTTTAGAAGCTGAAATGATGGGAGTGCTTCTCCTTTATTGCAATCACAAGGTCCATCCATCTAGTTGCTCTTGGATTGAGGGCAATAGTGAGAAGAGGAAAAGGCATTCCAAGATGTGGTGACCACAGGCAAGGAGCTAAAATTTTGTATAGTCTCTTCTGCATGGGTAGATCTGGGGCCAACATTTAGGAAATCTGAACAGTTCACCTCAGGACCGGCTCGAGACAATTCGAGACCTAAAGCGACAATCCTAAATGAGGCATTTTCTATATTTTAGTATTATTATAAATATTTTATTTAAAATTTATTTTTCTTGCTTTTTTGTGATGAAAAATTACTAATTAAGTTTTTATATTCAAGTTTTCCTAACCTATCTTAAGTCGACCTCCAAAACCCACATGAAATTTTGTGCCCATCCTCAAAACTCACATGGAAATCTTGGGTTACAAAATCCAACTACCTATTTGGCTCCAAACACACCCCCCCCTAAAGAAAAAACAAAAATCTTGAGTCTACCATTGGTGGGGCTCGAAGCATTTTGTATAGTCTCTTCTCCATGGGTAGATGTGGGGCCAACATTTGGGAAATTTGAACAGTTCATCTGATGGCTCCACACTACTGCGACTTAACGATCTTTACCATCCAATTTAGGACATGTAAATTGTGCGAACGAGGAGAAAAGGTGGAAAAAACTATTGATAGTTTAAATTTATAATGTATAGAGATTTCACCACTTGTGATTCTCTCTTCATCCAAATGAGCGCAAAGGAAAAAAAATCGACATGCATCTTATGTAAGAAGTATTGGGATGGTTAGGCTACTACCTTAATTTATGAACATGGTTTGCATACTGTGGCCCTGTGGGCCTTCAAATCTAAAGTAAAGGTGATTGTGTTAGGAAAATTGTGTGGCCCACTGCCATTGGGCCCATGCAAGATCGAGTCCGGTGGTGTACCGCGGATGAACTCCTAACAAGTCTTGATCTGGTTGAGTCAGATAAGGATTAAACTCTTAGTGATAGAGTTTGGATCAAGTTCAGACTCCTAGTTTGGCAAATATTCAAAACTAGTTAGAAGTTATGGGATTCCAGGAGGGATAGAGTTTGGATAGAGTTGTAACTCATAGGGACTATATAAGGGAAATGGGAACTTTTGGTTGACATCCAGAAGATCTGAGAGCATTCGTAGCGAGTTCGCAGGTCTACCTCACACTGGAACACACAAGGTTCTCAGCGAGTTCGGTTCCGACACCCATCTAGGACCAGCAAGTTCTTCCAGAGTGGACACTGGACCCCATTTTATCTAATGGTCTATTTTGAGGTAAAATGAAAAAACTATAGTAGGACTGAACTAGTAACTGAGGAGGAATTCAAACAGGTTGGGTTGGATCGGGTCAATACTGCACCTGAACTTGAACCCAAATTACCATGAGGGCCCAAACCTGCACCCCATCTGGGTCCAGGTTACAGGACCTTTGCTCACGCCCGAAGTTAACATACAAGTGTATGTATAAGATGTGGTCACGGTCATGGGCCTCATGGCATCAGGAATTCGGGTCGTCGGGCATAGAATCCATGAGCAAGAACCCAAACCCTTTCATGCATGGACCTGAATAGGAAACAGGCCCAGATTCTGGACTCATACCTGGCCTTTCTCATTTCGGGTCCTTTGTATATTCAGGTGATTTTGAATCTGTCCCACTTATACAGGACAAGGGTTCCTCCAAAAAGGAGTAATGTTAATGAATCTTCAAAAGGTCAGATATTTTAAAAATCACTAGTACTTTTTATTGATGTGTTTATTAAAGCTTGTGTTGTGTGAGCTTTGGAACTGCATAAACTTACATTTTCTTTGGCCAAAGTGACAAAGCTTTACTTTACTTTACTTTACTTGCAGTAGAAGCTTCCAATTGTTAGAGTATTGTATGTTTATCAACTTACTATAATGGATGACTGTTTCTGCTGCTATTATTGTGGCTAAGTGGCTTTATGTTCGTGGTTGTGGGCCATCAAAGAAAGTTAGAAAGATAAGCTTCTTTTGTTTATTAAGTTGAAAAGCCATGCCTATAGAAAGTAAGATTGTTTGTTTATTGAGTTGAAAAGCAATGCTTATAGAAAGTATGATTGAAAATTGATGAATTTTCAAGACAATAGTATCTTGTGACCTTTCTCTTAATATTTCAGCTAACTAAAGAGTATTAAGGAAGAGATCAAACCAAATGATATTTTGAAACATTGTAACCAAACCAATAGGACTTTTAGTAGGTTTTCTTTTTCCTTTTTTTTAGAAGGTGATATTGATTTATTAATAAGAAAAGACGAGTCTGGATCACTCAACGCAGTTATTATACCTTCACCCTGAGTGGACCAATAACAGTCCGCCACGTCATCCAAAAATTTAGGTGAAATGGTCCACTTACAGCGAAGATATAACAACTGTGATAGGTGATTCGGACTCTTCATGGGCTTAGATTATTGCTCAATGACTACCTTCGGTGACAATTAAACATCCTAATGAAGAAGATGGGATAAAGAAGAACTAATATCTTAGTGCCAAAGATGAAGGGGTTAGGATGATCTTAGAGGACTGACTTTCTGTACGGCCTCTTATGGAAACTAGATGTTTCCATCACCCTCCCCCTACTCCTATGATTGTTATGTATTCGGGATATATATTCCAAAATTGAGTAATCTTAGATCCGGCATTTCCAGTGTTTTGTGGATTAAAATGAAATTAAATAATATATAACTCGATTGGGTACTAGATGATGTCGCGTGAGCAACATATCCAGTGGGCCTTTTTATCTGAAAGTGCGGTGGGCCCATAAGCATCCCTCTGTTAGAAGTTGATCAAACGTTAGACAAAACGCCTGTTAATTATGTTGGTAGAAGATGGTGCATGTAAAATACAAAAACTCCAACAAATTAAAGATGAATCAATTCAAAACTGTGTAGCGTATGTAATTGTTTTTATTTTTTTATTTTTTTTTATTTTCTTGAAGGATAAGTACTCAGAACCCGCGCGCTAGCCCACCCACATGGACACACACACTCACCAAGGTCCCTCACCATGAGCACTACAATCAGGCATTCATCCCTGATTGTTTTTAGGTCAATTATTTGGAAGACATCCTTCTCTCTCACTCTTAACATTCACATACACACCTGCAGAAAATTGAGAACATGATTCTTATCATTTTGATGTTTTTCTTATAGAAGAGGACTCATAATTTAGAGTTGACCCAGATGATCGTCCTTTTTTTTTTTTTTTTTTTTGAACTTAAGAAACTCACATTTCATCCTTAGATGAGATAATGCTATGTAGATTTTTGCTCTATTTTGGTAAGTATTATTCCAGAGGAAATTATCTCCACATAATACCATGCTCACCAGTGGAACCTACCTTGTCTGTGCATCATGAGGCCTAAAGGTGCACAAAATATCTACCCTGTTGGAGGATGATTTTCTCCTGCGCCCTGGAGTCCATTTTGATCAGTGTTGGTCGTAACGGGCGAGCACGTGAAATTCAAGGGGACTTTCGCCTTTGGGGATGGTCAGGATGAGCACTCCCACGGGCACGGTATGTAAGAAAAGATTTTACCCCGTTGGATATCTTGATTTATATATGGCCCTAAAGTTTAATGACTTTTAAAAGGGGGTAGTGTGTATGAAGAGATAACTTGATCATAAGTCAGCTAAGTGCCCTAAAACATAAGGTGAACTGGATGAAAGAATCATGCTGACAGTTCAAATCTAAATATAGTATCAATATGTTGCTGACTCAAGTGGCTGCATCACACTATCATCTATATACTACACAATGAATTATTTAATGTGACACATGTTTTGATTTCACCTTGTTTTGATGACCCATATTCATTTCCAAGTATTGAAATTGATCTTCATAAACATCTTTACATTTGTCCTCTCAAGTGGAACAGTTCAACAAGGCATTTCACAAATCAACATATCCCATCTTTTCTCTTAACCTTTTTCCTTTTTTTTTTAACCAAATAATGCTCAGTGCTTGAACAGAGGCTCACAGGAAATTTTCATGGCCAGTCAAAGAGAATTAGAAATCAACAGATACAATAATTAATAATCATGACTTACAATGGACACACAGATATAAACACCTGGACATGAAGCTGGAATACTCATACATCAGCCCATTTGCATGTGCAAATCTCCTAACAAGAGATTCTCCCCATTTGGATTTTGGAAAGTTGGAGAAGTTTTTGGTTCTTCTCTTGGTTTACTGCATAACAAGACCAGCTGAAAGGCAAAGAAATAGAAACCCCATTGTAGACAATCTTCCATAGAACTCATCTAGGCATCAGTGAAATGAATGTAATCTGATTGATGAAGGGGGAGTCTGAGAAGCAATTCAAAACCAAGCATCACATCACTACAAATAAAATAGGCCCAATGTGAGGCTAAAGAAATGTGTAATGGTTTAGTGTAAAAATGGATCACTAAACTCATGCACATTCCAAGTGGATATTCAAAAATTGAGAGTTCTCCTTGCTTTGTGAAATCTTTAAAAACCCTTCAATAACTCAACCTTGCTTCCCCTCTATTGGAATTTGGATCACACAAGTAGATCAAGGTCTACAAGAAATAAAGATAATGTTCTAGGCTTCTAATCATGGTTTGTGGGTTGGTAATCAGTGGGCTTATTCTAACCTTGACCATATAAGCAAAGATCCTGGCTTTTGTCCAATTCAGTTAGACCAACGATATTTCATAAAATCTATAGGCCCAATCCCAACTAGTTAATTGTAAGAATCGGGCCTTGGCTTGGCTCAACCTCAAGCGTTTCCCCGTCGATGGAAAATGATACTAACCACAGAATAGGGTAGCCCAGTCCACAGACATAAGAGCATAGCCCAAACTGAGCCCAATTCAGGCCAGGCCTGAAACCTATATATCACTTGTATAAACCTGCTCCATGATCTACAGTAATCCGGATCTATCGGGCCAACCACCCACGTAGTTGTTGACCCACCAGATTATTATTTGTGACTAGAAATTGATCATAACCTGACTACTTTGTTCTGTTAAATGTGAGGGGTCCTCATGACCACCTGTGCAATACTATTGGGACCCACGGTTTGAGCCCACTAGTTTAAGCCCATGTTTGGCATCTCTATTTCATGCCTCTATTTCTCTAAATGTCTAAATTGGACAGAGGTTTAAACAATTAGAGCGTTTGGCACAAGATTCTTGACTCTGTCCGCTTTAGACATTTAGAGGCAAATCCTCTAAAATACAAATGCTCCAAAAATGGGCAGATGAGAAATAGAGCTTTTGGGTCTAAAATATAGAGGCGAGTTATTTAAAATAGATTCGTGCGTTATCAAACGCATTTTTTTTTTATTCTAGCCTCTTTTTTTTATGGCTCTTTTTTTAATGGCTCTATTTTAGATGGATCTATAAAAAAAAAGAGTAGAGATGCCAAACAAGCCCTAAGTATCTTTCCCCTTTTTAGTTTGTGGTGTTACTAAGTTTATCTTGAATTCAATTTTAGTAAGCCCGATCAAATAGGACTCTTGTTGGCTAATTTGAGTGAATTAAATAAACTTACCTTCATTAGATTTCTTTGATGGGAATAAATCTCTCTAGAATATATATATACATATATATACATATATATATGGTTTTCTGGTCTTCTCTCTCAACCTTAAAAGTAACCATCGAGTTCACGCATATTGGACTGGGTGATAAGGGAGATAGGATAAAACCCTATTTGAGAAAAGAGATCCGCTCATCATCAAGATCATGGTGTAAGGTACGCTTTTATATTTTGAGATCATATATTATTTAATGCCTAAATCTATATACATAGGTTTGATTTGAATTGCAAACCATATTAGATCTAACAGGTTTGGGCCTAGGTGAATGACTAACTAGGTCCATTTGTGGATCTCATGAGTCATGACTCGCTCTTTTGAGATCTTGATGGAGACTCGGGCCTAGGTGAATGGCTAACCAGGCCCATTTGTGGATATCATGAGTCATGACTCGCTCTTTTGAGATCTTGATGGAGACTCGGGTGTTTTTCTCATCTCGCGAGATGAGATATTGCTTTTATTAAGAAAGGTGCGGCATGTGAATAACTGACGAATCGATGGTCCCCACAAGAGCGATGGTTGAAAGCGAGAAATAAGTGGTCTCACGTGTACTTCTCATGCTGCGGGAGATTGTTCCTGCTTGTTTTGGGAAATGCAGTAGATCGTGCCAATGATATGTGGCTCTCTAAGCTTCTGCCACGTTTACATGTAAAAATAACCTTGTGAAACCAAAAGGTAATATTTTTCACTGGTTTTTCCCACCCATCAGAAGTGTCATCATCCGTATCTAAATATTAATTGCGGTCCTCTGCGTCTTGTTCTTATTTTTATGCATCACTTTCTCATTGAATATAATATTTTTATTTTTAATGATTTTTCTATTTTCATCATCCCATAAGTAGTAACCAAACTCATCAGAACTACATCCAATGAAAGTGCATTTACTAAATTTGGAATATACTTTGTCTCTTTTTTCAGCACAACATGAACATTGGAGATACAATCAAATATTTTTAAGTGTGAAAGGTTTACCTCTTTGCCGGTCCAAGCTTCCTCTGGTAGTCCACCATCCAAAGGTACTGAAAGCCCCCTATTGATTAAATATGCAGCAGTAGTCACTGCTTCTGCCCAAAACTGCTTGGGCAATCCAGCATGTAGCCTTTTACTTCTGGCATGCTCAACAATTATCCAATGAACTCCGAATGATGAGAGTAAAAAGACATTTGTTTTTTCGGCGCCTTTCACATAATTGTTCGGTGGAAATAATAATGTCGAGAAATTCGGTCATTTTAAACCATGTTTCCATGGAAAGAGGGGGTTCAGGATTCGGATGGTTAATTGTTGAGACCAATTTACCTCTTCTGGCTTGAAAAATCTCTTGTGAATCTTCTTTCCGACTATAAACGATGTAATCGTCTATTGAGATATATATATATATATATATAATTTCTTTCAAAACGCTGTAAGAAATGAAATGTCGCAATATTTTCTTCGCGTATGTCCAGTTGATGAAAAATAAATAATATCTTTAACACATCCACCCAGAGTAAAGATTGGATTTTGGGTGGGCCATGATACAAATATGATGATCAGATCAATTGATGAGGCTGATGGGGGCCTTCTCTCATTACGCTTATTTTATCTTTTACCTTTTTTTCTATGTTCTTTTGACCATGGTAGTTTGATAACCATTGAAAATCCTCATGTACAGGGATGAAAATGTACTCAAACTATCTGAATACATGGAGGACCCAAAATTTGAAAAAATGGGGTACTACAACACATGGGCCGGTCCAATATTTGGACCCCATTTTAGTTTGGGCTCAGGTTAGTGTCCATGAATTGTGTCTTTGAGACCAGTATATGTATTAATAATATGATAGAAATACATACACAAAAATATTTAGACAAGAACTGTAAATCTGTTTCCAGTGTCACCCGATTTTCTAAAGAACCTAACCTTAGTGACATATTGGGACTAAATTACTCCCTTACATGCACTTTAACTTTTTTTTTTGGTAACCCAGCCAAGGGGGCTAGGACCTAAAAGAGAGTCCACACACATATAAAAAGACAGCACAACCAGGAAGAAGGCCCACACAAGTGGAAAAAAACCCCGCACAAGCGGGAAGAAAGCCCACACAATTGGAAAAAGGTGACGTACAAAGACTCCAAACCTTAGGCAGCAATGTGAGAAATGCTGCCACTTACTAATGAGGTAAGTGGCCGTTCTCCTCTTACACGCATTTGATTATGTCCTCTTGGTGGAGTCTTTTTCTCGCTTTGAGTCTGGTTTCCGTCTAGAATTTAAATTCAAGTAAAGTACAGTTATGTGTAAATTTTGTGAATGGGACACTAGTCAAGAATAATTTTTTTTAAAGGCAAGTATTTAGTACTCACACATCCACACCATACTCACACAAGTCCCTCATCATTAACGTTACAGTCAGGGATTGATCCTTGATTGTTTATTTGGAAGGAAGGTGCATGCCTCACCAAATTAGCTACCAGTGTTGTAACTAACTTGGGTTTGAGAGTTGGATTGTGTGACTTGTGACCTCACAGTGACCTGTGTTCATTGCTACTATCTACTCCATTTGATCTAGGCATGTCTAAAACAATAATCTAGGTTCTCCAAGCTTTTAACAGAAAAATCCTGAGTCAAGGCAGTAGAACTCCACAACAGAGCGTACCTTTTGTAATCTGATTAATTCAAAATAGACATCCCCCCAATATATGGTGTACCTTAAATTTTACATCAATTGAGTCATTCCACCATTAAATTGATTGTTTGATGAAAAAATATGATTAATACATTCTTATGCATATTCATTATATATCACGTTTTCATCAAACCGTATATCCAACTATAGGCCAAATTCCAATTGATGTAAAACTTGAGGATACCTAATATACATAAAGAGCATTTATTTTGACTTGTTCGATTTTGATAGGTGGGCTCCAATATGGACTTTGATTGCTTTAATCCTGGATTTCTCTAGGTTAAAGCCTCAAAGGATCTAGATTCATGAAACACAATCCAATACACTTTTTGCATGGATATTTCTGGATATGAGTTATTTGGAATTGATGACTGCAAATCTATTTTATATAGGACTTGTTTGTGCAATGAGAAGATTATGTGCTCTATATGAATTTCTATTTCCATTGGAGAAGGGAATCCTACATTCCTATCTCTTGTTTAGAAATTGAAGTCCTCTTTATTGAACAAGATTAACTTTTTTTGTTTTTAATTTCTTGTGAGAAAAATGTGTAACACCAAAGAATACAGTAGTGGGCTGCAAGAAAAATCAAAATAATCTACCTCTATATCTAGAATTCTCTATCATATAAACGCACTTGAAATGCATTGGATGAGAGAGAGAGAGAGAGAGAGAGAGAGAGAGAGAGAGCATTGATGGTTTTGACCATTTTTCATCAAACCATGGCCATGTTTGCAGAGCAACAACTATGTATCAACCCTTCTACATGGACAAACTTTTTGGCATGAATTTGTGACAAACTCCCATGTGGCACAATCCTAGAGGTGCTTTTCCCCCTCTCTCAAAAGTTGCACCTCTAAGATTGTGCCACATGGGAGTTTGTCACAAATTCATGCCAAAAAGTTTGTCCATTTAGACTTTTTGACTATGTAAATGAACAAAAAATGAAACTTTTGGTGGATATGTGCTAACCAAACCATCATCATTATCAAAGTCTTGTCCCCACTATATTGGGATTGTTTACATGAATTCACTTTTTCCATTACAGCCTATATTGGTCCAAATCTTAAGATAGGTTGTACTTCTTTAGATATAATGCTTATACTTCCATCCATATTTTCTTCAACATTCACTTTTGCCTTGGTGGGCCATCAACTTGAATATAAATAATTTTCTTCATTGTTGCGATTGTTGTCCTACATTGAATATATATGTCTAAATAATCTCAAATACGCATCTCTTAATTTATGATCATACAACCTTCAATGCTCCCATATGCGCTCATTTCTAATTTTATGCTTCTTTGTTAAACTATATATTCATTTCAATATTCTCATCTCTATTATACTTATTTTGTGCATTGATAGACCAATATATTTATTCAAATAGGAGAGCCGATCTAATGGCTTCTTAATTTCATTAGTTTAAACTTTGCCATTTTTTACTGTTGGCCCAAGCCCTAATCTGGGAGCTGGGTTGTTCGGGTTGTGACAAAAGTCCTTTTCAACCCATTCTAGCCCCAACATCAAACACAACCCATTAGAAAATATCTAAAATAATTAGACAAAAGTACAAAATGAGGTGGGATGACCAAAATAAATCCATCATTGGACACAGTCTATAATAAACCCATATTCATCCGAACCCGAAAAAACCAATAATAAACCTGCCCCTAATTGGAGAAGGAAAGGCAAGTCACCCATTTAACCCTGAAAATATTTTCCGAAATCATTAAATTTGAATAACCCCCTTGAAAAACTTTTCTTTTCTTGCTAATTAGAGGTGCCCCTCTTATGCTTTAAACTTTTTTTTTTTTTGGGTAGAAGTATGATTTGAACTTGGCATTCCTGGTTAGGCCTAGTTGATGGACGTAAATAATTAAATGATTTTGAATGCATGCTGTGAAAAAGTGTAATATTTACTCATAAAAAACTTATTAACAATTAGAATAAATATAGGGGCTGTTCTGAAAATTCCTTCCTTCATGGGAGGAACCACAAAATGATTGCCATTGGGTTTTAGCTTTTCAAAATGAGGTCCTCAATTATGTCCACGGACCATTAATATAGTGGTCCCCAACGTGGGTCCATTCAGAAAAGAAAAAAAAAATCTCCAATTGGGCGATTGTGGCATCCAAAGACTAATTGCATCATGTCCATGTAGGATGATGAGTCTCAGTTCCGTATAACCTAAAAGTGAAATTTGGGTTGGGCTTATTCAAGTATGAGTTTAACTTAGTCTCTTAAAACTCACAAGGAAGTGACCAAACATCGGAGTTGTACTCTTCAAAAGAAAAAATACTCTTCATAAAAGAAAAAAGAACATCGGAGTTTTACTTTTTGGTGTTTGAATTCAACCTTGAGAACTCAACTATGCTTGGATAGGAAATTTATAATTTTGGTCTTGGTTTATGTTGGGGATATTTTCAGGTTTCATTAAGACTGATCTCTAGATTTACTTGCGTATGGTTTGAGAGTCCGGATCTCCTGTTTCAATGAAGCAGGTAAAAAGATATTGTTTCATCCAATCAAAACTTGCTAACCATATAAAATTCGTAGGGAGTTGAAACAGGAGATCCGGACTCATCGTTTGGATTGGACTAGGGTTGAGACAAACCCCGACTTGACCTACTAAACTTCCTATTATGTTCCAGTGCGTACGTGCGGCAAAAAAATCTTCCATTGGCAACATATGTCACAGTGTCACACCCATGTGTATGCATGTGTGGTTCTAAATGCATCAGGCCCACAAAACTAAATCTGAATCACATAATTTGAACAGTTTAAATATCATGAATGGGCCCCAGTGATGCACCCATGAGGCCTATTATATCCTTACGTCAGTGGTGCTTATCGCAGAACTAGGGGGCCCCACTCGCAAAAACCAAAACCCCCCAAACAAACTTTGACATGTTCAGTGCCCAAGGATTGTATACTACATGATCTTTTGATAAATCTAAGATGAGATTGTGAGATTCCAAGTTGGTAGAAGAAAAGGACTGTTGATTGGTGACCATGGTGGGGCCCTTGGTGAGGACCAGGACCCATAACCAATACATTTGTCTGCGTGTGGACATCCATCAACATCCAGAATGGAAAAACAAAGGAGGCCCATGACCCTGTCTAAACTGCATGGCTCAAGGGTCAGTCAAGTGGACAAAGAAACAATGGGGAAGGTGGTCCACCCAGCATCAATCATTGTCATCTCCACCGTCACTCATATCTCATAACTGTAGAGAGAGAGAGAGAGAGAGAGAGAGAGAGAGAGAGAGAGAGAGAGTTTTGGTTGGTTGAAGAAGATGGCCAGCTGCAAGATGGTTTAAATTAAATCCACAACTTTAGCAAGCTGATGTTAACCTTGTAAGAGTTGGATGTGGCTGAAGGTAACCTTGCAGCTCTTGGATTCAAGCAAGGGCCACGCAGCTTTTTATATGACTTAAGTGACACATTACTAGACAAAATATCTTAACAGATACATCATGTCATGTTGATGTGTTTGACCTTAAGCTTGATTATAAATCAAGCATAGTTGAGTAAAGTTTTTATTTTTTCCGTCTAACTTTTTATATCTTTTGATGTAAATATCAATGTTCAAATTCTCGTATTATTTCTCGTGATAGGGGCAGCTGCTTACCACTGTTCCAATTGTAGTTTAGCAACTTAAGTCAGTTTTTATGTAAAGCTATGATTCATAAAAACTGTCAACTCAAAAAATAGAAGAAAAAAACTTTTTGACTTCTTGTTGCATCTCTCTTTTAGTCCTCTTTACTACACAATGTACTTAAAATATCATCCTTTGAATTTGAAATGAAAACTTTCACCTCTCATGAATAAAAAGAGGAAATATGCACCCAATTTCAAACTATAGTTTAAAGTGATCTCAAATTACTATCATCAAATTTTATAAGCCCTCTCTCATCAAGCTGACGTTTACTCAAAAAAGTTCTACCACTTGGCTGGCTTTACGTGGAGTCATGTCCTTTGTCCCTTCACACAATCAGATACATTTTGCTCGCTAGCTTATAAAGTGTCTTTGTCCCTCTCTCCTTTATTGTGGTTCCTTTTTAAATTGATCTCCAATTGCAAATGTTTATTTTTATTTTATTGTACTTTTGTATTTGCGTGGCCAACAAAATTTTACACGTCTTGCTTTGTCGCTCTAAATTTGCAACCAAGGTTGTAAATAGAACTGAGCTTGGTCCAAAATTGCTTTGGCACTCATTCAATAATATCAAGTTTGTATCATTGGAAGGGGAACACACTGGTGTAACCCCAAGAGGAAGCCACCATGAAGGCCCAAGCCCAAAAACGACACCAAGTCCATAGGGACACGGTGGGACTCAACCAGGGTTTATTTCCGCATTTTTAACTAATGGTTGTATTTCCACTAATGTTACATCAATTACATCACAAAGGCTCTTGCATTCATTTATAATATCAACTCCAAACCCTGGTATACCCATAACAACCCTACTCCTAATCCCAGTAGAACAAGAGCAGTGCAGAGTCCGGTTAACTGAGATTATTAACCTATGCACACAATACCACCGGCTTCTATTGAGCCATATAAGTCAACAATAATTAAATTTCCAAAAGGAATAAAAGAAAAGACATGTAGACTCAAACTCAAGAGAAAACAACTTAATGTCTTGCAAAATCGGATCAATCAACCAATTCAAGGACCTGTTGATAGCTCAAATAACATTTAAGGCATCAAACAAAATATGGATTCTACGAAAGCCATATGCTTTGTTTTCAATCAAGGCAACAAAAAGATCACCCTTGCCTCAGCTCCTTTGGAGAAGAGACCTTCAGGCGTTTAAAGAATCTACACTCGCCCAAGAACCATTAATTGTGGGTTTGGGCTAAAGGTTTGATTTGTTTCTGTTTAATGTTGTTTCTATTTTACCCAAAACAATGAACTAACGGTTATATTTAATGTATCATATGATTTCTGAACAATCAGAAATTGATTAGCTGGATGGGTTATTGATTTAGCTATCTAATGAGTCTTTTAAGTTTGTACAACTTTTAACCCCAAGGGGTAGCTCAGTTGGCCTAGGACCATGGTTTGCACCTAGAGGTTGTAGGTACGAAACTGCACTACCACACTAGGATTACATGGGAGTTTACCTGGCTTCCCTCTGGGCTCGGAGGAATTAGTCCAGCCCAAAGGTTGGGAACCCTTCAATAGTAAAAGAAAAAGAAAGTTTGTACAACTTTTGACTTTGTTTGAAAAAGTTGTGACGCATGTTTTAAGAGGTTGTAAGATAGTGATGAATATAGGGTAAATTATAATAATCATTATTTTGTTCTATTATGTTTAATGGGTAACGATTAAAACATGGATATGGTGGTTTTATAATTGAGATTCTGTTCCAGATTCTTTCTTTGGTCATGTTTATTTGCATTAAAATAAATAGAAATTGAATACATAGGGTGGTTAAAAATGAAGATTAAAGGTTAATTTCCACAAATGAGTATCAAATAATATTTTCTTTTAGGATAATAGAATCAAAAGAAGATGTTTTTAATGTTCATTTTTAGAAATTTACCTTTGATCTTCATTTTTAACCGCCTATATATTTTAATATACTCAATCTGGTGACACTTGTAAGGATTATTAAGGTAGATGTTTTTGCTTTTTATTTTTTGCTTAGATGTTGGTTCGTTGGCATAAGGCATGAATTTGCTCCCCAAGTTGCCTATTTGACCACCACCAGGTTTACCTGGTTCACATGTGTTGCGGGGTTGGGGCTGGATTAGTCCTATTAGATTAAATACCACGGGATACCACCCTCAATATCTTTAATGGGAATGACCTTTTGCCTATTGAGTTTGGGCCAGATGTGGCCCGACTACCGACGGTTACTTTTCTTTAAACAAGAAGTCTAAATGGACAAACTTTTTGTCCAGAATTTGGGACAAACTACCACGTGGCGCATTTCTAAAGGTGAACAATGCATTCAACTTTTGAGAGAGGGAAAAAGAACCTCTAGGAATGTGCCACATGGTAGTTTGTCTCAAATTCTTGACAAAAAGTTTGTCCATGTAGAATGATTGTTCTTTAAAATTGGTTTTCCCAAATGAGAAAGTGAGTGCTCATACTTTGTACAATTCCAATCATCACATACTCACATTCACTCAGAAAGGAAAGTGGAAGGAAATATTAGGGAGGAATTTCCAAATAGACCTTACTTTTTGGCCTAATATCCAAAAGGGTACAATATGCCAATTATATCATAGGTCCCCAAGTTTTTCTAAGGTGGCTTTTAAAAATATTCTTATCGTTAAATTAGTCCAACATTGGCAAAAAACGGAAAAATAAAATCCATTTAACAGACCCCAACATAATTGGGACGGGTCTTTGATATTTAAGTTAGCCTAATTGAACAATCAGGTATTTACCAAAAAATAAAAAGAAATTGATACGAACTAGCAAATCTCATTAACACTTACCTGTCTAACCCACCCACATTCGTTTTCCTCAACCAACTTGTATACTTAGCGTTCCATCAAACATCAATCCCTCCATTTCTCTACTTCTCCTAATTCATAAAGCTTCTTTATCTTTCACTTTAACAACAATGATGTCAAAGGTGGACTTTGGCCAATTCTTATCTATTCACATATCATTTTCTATCTTTCTATCTATCTTTTTTTTTTTTTTTTTTTTTCTTTCATGGATGATGAGGAGAGTGGAATTTCCATAGTTTAAAGTTATTTTTCAAGTGGACTTAATGAAAGTTTGGTGATCAATTTGGACAAACAATTAAACTTAAATGTTTTTATTTTTCGAGTTATTGTGGAGATTCTAGCGTGAGGTTGTTCTATGTAGATGATAATGAAGATGGAACATGCCCTCTTGAGCATTTTTATTGAGGAAAGACCATATTTGGAGTATAGAAGGATTAGATTTGTGAAAGTGAAAATCAGCTTAGAAGGGATTTAGGACATGGTTGAGTGTTAATAACACCCATTCAATATAGAATAATTGGTTTGTGCGCATTTAGGTTCTTGATTTGGTGAACAACCAGAACTCCAATTATTTGAATTTCTATATGAAGATCATGAAGAAGAGGCATTTAAGTCACTTTCCATCTTCAGTTACTAATATTTTTGACCAGATATTGACCTAACTTAATGGCAAACTTAGAGTTACCTTTTTTAAAATAATGGGTTCATCCAACCCCTTATTGATATTAAGGCGAAACTTAGGAACAACATTGAAAGTTTCCCAACGTTAGACTCTCTGCAATTATGGCATTATCTCATGCCTCCTTGTCTTTTCTCTTTCATTTGGTGAGAAAAGAGTCTTTTTGTTTTCCTCTTTTTATCTCTAGGATGAGATATTAATGGCTTGAAGATTCCATTTTCTTCCTTCTAACCAAACTGAAGTCTTTTGATCCCAGCCATCGCAATCCATGTTGCAACTTGTAGCTGTGATGGGACCTACTGTTGTGGCCTATTTCTAGAATAACCCATCAGGACCATGTAAATTTCAGACCTGCCCCTGTAGTTAAAAACTGAGTTTTGGGACTTCTTTCTGCATGGTAGAGAAAATCTTACTTTTGGGCTTGGGCCTTTGTTCAATCTCACTTTCATCTTTTCCCTTTTTTCTCATTTTTTAAAATTTTGTGTGGTATTTATCGGACAAACACCCGCTGTGTAAAGGTGGGAGTGGGAGTCGAACACAAAACCCTCGGGGGCAAATCCAAGTCTTATGCCAATAACGCGCTATCAAATCTTGTATTAATTTGTTACGTGTTATTTTTAACATTTACCTTTCTTAGCTATACTTTTGAGATTTTAGTTGATTTTGGGTTTACTTACTTTGAAAAAAAATCCTTATTTTTGGGTTTTTTTTTTTTAAGTCCATCAAGGTTTTGAACATTTAGCTAATTTGACTTTATGGGTTTATCTTTTCAGGATTTGGATCATCTGGGTGGGATTTTGTTTATGAAGTTCTGCTTTCTTACAGTCTTTTGGTTTACTATTATTTCATGTTAGGTTGTTTCGAAATCATTTGGGTTTTGGAGTTTAGAAATTCTGTGTAGGAAGTCAGAAATGTCAGAAGCTGGGCCCAAGAGAGCTGCTGATTTTGTGGTCAATGATGACGAACTACATAAAATACCCACTTGCACGTCCTTCTTTCCCCTGCTCTTATCTTCTTTTCTTTTCTTTTATTCATTTATTTTCAATCTTTCCAAGTAAGGACAAAACATGAGAAAGTGGGCAGGATCTTATTGAAGGTTTGGTCTTGCTTTTACTGTCTGTTTTTTTTTTTATAGAACAGGATTCTAATATGACTGAATTTGCCTTTTGGATTCTGAGTGTGAAAAGATTTTCTATTATTCCCTTCTCTGCATATTTCATAATTTTCAGAGGAAATATGTGCAATGGGAAAAGAACCTGATGGTTGGTTGGTTCTCACTGTAATCATTGTTAAAAACCAAGCCATCAGTTTACCCAAAAAATACCCAGATGCCAAAGAAATGGATTTCACTGTTGGAGGGTCTTAATCAATGTAAACAAGGGTAGAAGTAGGAAGCCAGAAGGAGGTGGTTTTTACTGTTGGGGTTTTAACAGTAGGAAAAAACATATCATGACCTGGACTGTTACTGTTTGGGTTTGGGAAAAGAAAAGGATTGAGGTGTTTGTTTTACTCTTATGTAAAAAAGAAATGGGGGTTTACTGAATATGGGGGTTGTGGGTATTTTTACTGTCAAAATTGGATTGGAGGGGAAAACAAGGTTTTGCGGCTGAGACTTTGATGGTAGGTTTCCAGAGTCAGGATTTTTTTTTGGGTTTCTAAGGTTGATTTTTGTGGGTATTTGCTGTTGTTAAACCAATGCTAATCATGGAGATGGATTCATCTTGATTTCTCATCTGAAAGCCTCTTTTTTTGGATGCCCTTTTCACCTTACACAGACATATGGCTCTTTGGCTGGTTGTTCTGGTCTCTTTCATCTCACAATCCAAACCCTAATTCCCCCTTGTTGCCTATTTCTCCTCCTCACTCAGAACCACTTTTATTAACTTTCTTTTTGGCAATTGGGTGTTTCTCATCATCTATTTCCATTCTGCTTTCCAGTAATGTATTGGAATTCTCAGCTTTCTTGATTTTAATGGTGCTTCCAGAAAGTCCCATTTCTGTTGTGCAGTAGGCAGCTTTAGTCCTTCTTTTTCTTGGTGGGTATTCAGGGGTCTCTGTTGTCGTTCTCTTGGCTCTTTGTGGGTTTGTGGGGGTTCCTCCTTCTTACCTCTAATCTGACACATCTGCCCTTCTTCATCTTCCCTCTATTATTTTACAAGTCTTTCTGTGCAAAATTCCTACCTACCAATTGGCCAGCACGTCATGATATACTTGAGAAAGTTATCTGGATCCAAATTCCAAGAGCTGTTCTAAGATTTCTGGTTGAGGGAAGAAGCATTCAAAGAGTAATCCATACTCGGCGGAGAACGGTCATCCGTGATTGAATATATAGTACTGGGGTGTCTTTCTTTGGATCAATTTCACATTCTCTTGTGCGGATTATGCTCTTTGATTAAAACAAGAGCCACAGATGACCACAGATGAGTCGGGCAACAGCTCCTTGTGGAGTAGGGAGCAGGAAAAGTTATTTGAGAATGCCCTTGCTACTCACACAGAGGATAGTAGTGATAGGTGGGAGAAGATTGCGGCTGATGTCCCTGGAAAGACCATAGCTGAAATTAAACACCATTATGAACTTCTTGTGGAAGACATCAATGGCATTGAGTCTGGCCGAGTGCCTTTGCCTGCTTATGTTTCATCATCAGAGGGTTCGGGCGACCATGGGAGCGAGGGTGGGGCAGGTAAGAAAGGCACGCATTTTGGGCAATATCAGGGCGATTCGAATCATGGTGGGAAGGCATCAAGATCGGATCAAGAACGTCGAAAGGGAATAGCTTGGACTGAAGATGAACACAGGTTAACTCATACTAGTCTTTGCTTTTCCTTTCTTTTGTATAAATATGCTATGAGAAAATGTTGTAACTGTTTGTGGATATGGATTGGTTACTGTTGGATTACTTTATTGAGTAGTGGGTATGCACATTTCTGATTAAGTATTTCAGTATTGTGAAAAGTGGACTCCTCATTGAAATGCTTACTTTGTAAATTCAAGTTGCCTTATATGAATTTTTATATCTGAACCCATTTTTTATTTGTGACTTCTCTTTAGTGTAACATGAATATTTCTACTAGAGTGCTTATGAATTGGAGATTGTTCTTCGAAGATGCTTGTATTTGTTAGATGCTTTTGAATCATATATCTTCTTTCCTACTTTTTCTGTTCTTGGTTCTGCTTCTGCTCCTCTTCTGCTTCAATGGCTGTTTTTTTCCACATGCCTGATTTTTCCATGATTTTTCTCATGCTTGGACTTATTCATTGTTATGACGTATCTATTCTGATTTTACTTGATTTTGTTTTAAGATTTGAGAGTGACTTCCTGCTGCGTGCCATTTTTGATGTCCTGTGTGGAAGATATTGTTTGTTGAACTCAGAGGAAAAGAGAAAAGAGTAACAGCGTTACTTCACAAGGGAAGGAAAATACGCACATCTGTTTCAACCATACCGAACATGACTGTTTCAGCCATACTGAAATGGAAATGGTCAGACAGAAGTCGCAGAAATCCTCTAGCCACTTTATTTGTCAAAAACTCAAAATGAATGAGCAAAAGTCCATTCACTTTTAGGGGTGACGAAATTTGTTCCTCCTCACAGGCTTTGTCCATGTGGTTGACAGGCCTGTTGTCAAAATGGTGTGTAAATGGATTTGCATCTTTCCAGCCTATTCCTTTTTCCTTCAGTGCACCCCTTGACAGACCATCCCATTATCTGTCTCTTATTTGTGATAACCAAGCGAAAACAGTGGTTTCTTGGTCATGACTGGCTAAAGCTAAAGTTCCTTTAAAGAGCATTTCCACGGGGTAGAACCTCCTCAGGGATTATAAGATTTTCATGAGGCTGCCTGAGCCGCCATCCAAGCACGAATGTCTTCATTTAAGAGAATATTTTTGTGTAGAAAGTCTCAAATTCAGGATCTTCCGCTGCACGGATTTCCTGGGAAACGAAGACATAGGCACGTAGGTTCAGGGCCAGACCGACTGCTCCAATAGCACTCATCCATAAACCGGTTACTGATACAAATAACATAACTTCATTGTTCCGTCCTATATGGCAGTATTTCAAGACATGAGGTGCTCTCTTCAGATGGATTTGCCATCATTGGATCTAGTCTTGATCACACCCATAAAATATAAAATAATTGTGGCAGATTGTGTGTGGATATCATACATGCTGTCACTGCATGTTCACTTATTTGGTCATGGTCACTTATTTGGTTCACTGTTGTGGGATGGTCCTAATCAACGCTTGTTAATGGGAATTTTGAGAGGTCACGATTGACAAAAACTTGTTAATCCCAATGAGAAGAGATAAACATGCCATCCCCTGCTGAGTGAGGACTCACTGTTGTGTTTACATGAAGACCAGAAGGCAAAGCTCGGAAAGAGAAGTGCACAAAAGATTAGGCACACAAGAAGAAAGAATCAGTCTAGTACAAAGTGAGAATTCCTTATTCCTTCAGGTTTTAGTCCGTTTCCAGTTTTGGTTGTAGTTTTTAGCACGCTTCTTGCTTTTCTATCGGTTCTCATTAATTTCTTGCTTTTTATTCAGCGACTTTTCTCCGATAGAGCTAAGTCCTTCCTCTAAAATGAACTTTAGCAGTCATACAAAAGGAAAAAGAATTACGATAAATTAGGGGAATGATGAAGACACACTTTCATTTACAGGCATGATATTAAAAATAAAATAAAATCCAGCGGATTGGAAAATTTGTTTAGATTCTACAGTGATCATCAAGGTGATAATAAAGCTTAGAAACAATAGGAAGAATGTGTCAGCCAATGATTATCAAGGTGATCATAAAGCTTAGAAAAAATAGGAAGATTGTGTCTGCCATATGCTATGCAAATCAACTCTTATAAAAATAGGAGATAAAATTCCTCGACTGAAGTTGATCATGAGTCTTGACTGAACATTCAAACAAACTCAACAGAATCTTCACAAAGTAGTTCAGTTCAATGTTTCAGACCTTCAGGAGGCTACGTTTTTTTTTTTTTGGTTGATTTAGCTAAGCATCAACATTTTCAAAATATGGGCAACGTGGTCATCCAGCCCTGACTTCGCTGAGCTTTGCCTTCTGGCCTTCCTGTAAACACAACAATGGGTCCTTACTCCTTACTCAGCAGGGGATGGCATGTTTATCTTTTCTCATGGGGATTCATGAGTTTTTGTCAATATGACCTCTCGAAATTCCCATGTAAAATCACTAATTTGGAAAATGTAAACATCAAAATGGGACCAGACTTGAATCAAAATGAACCTGGATTCAGGCTCTACATCGCCCAAAGGGGGGATAAACCCAGACTCTGCCGGCGTCAAGGCTGCCAGAAATTCTCGTCCAGATCCTGTTCCTTAAGGTTTCGACAGTGATGCACGTAAATGCTATAAACGCGACAGTTCTTTGTAGGCTGCCACTTATTTGGTCATGGTCACTTATTTGCTTCTTTACTCATACATATCTCCAAGCATACAAAGGAAAGTTATAATGTTTCGCAGTACCACACTTGATCAATGAATCGGCCAGTAGATGAGGCGTTCAATTTTCTAAGCGGAATGAGTATAGGTATGTGTCAGAATCTGATACTGGCATGAGGTGTTTGATTCGGCAAATCCTAAAGCACATTATTCACGAATCAGGATAATATTCTGTTAGATTAAATAAATGGTCATCTTTAAACGAAGACAAAATGCAAAAATAACACCTAGACAGAATGATATACAAAATCTTACAGTAAGTAGTCAAGTAAGCATTTCAATATTTTAGTTAAATTTCAAAGGAATAAAACATGTAATAATATTCTATTATCTATGAAGAATGTTTAAGTTAGTAATGAAAGAATCTATGAACAGGCTAAAATGGTGTCGTGTCTGATATTTGTCTGACTTAGGTATTGCTAATTTCAAAAGGTCCATGTGACATAACCAGTTTGTTTCTGACCTTGGATTGTACTCAAGTGTGAAGAAGTCAAGAAATTCTTTGTGCACGCTATTGCTTAGACGTGTGGCTAGTATGCGTACAACACCAAGTGCCTTTATACTCTTTAAGTTTTTAGGCACCTAACCAGTGGCTACTCTTGTAGACCCTTCTGAACCTCAAGTATAGAGCATCAGGGATTTACTTGTCCTTTTACTGATTGGTTGATCTTACATGACTGCAGGCTGTGTGACCTCTGTCAACTTATGATCTTACTCATCATTATGCCTCCACTTTTGGCCTTGATCTGTGATGACCTACATACGGATGCTGAAATAAAGATATGAACATAGACATAGAAATGAAATAAAGAACAGAAGGATTCGACTTGCTACTTCGAATATAGGATCTTTGATAGGCAAGAGAATGAAGTTGGTTGATGCCATGAAAAGAAGAAGAGTTCATGTAGCATGTCTATAAGAGATAAAGTGGAGGAGGGATAAAGCTATGGAGCTCACTGATGGGCCATGGCTATAAACTCTATTATGCAGGAAAAGAAAAATGCAGGAAATGGAGTAGGTATAGTAGTACATAAGGATTTGAAACAAAAGATTGTAGGGGTAAAGAGGTTGGGTGATGTAATTATAGCAATTAAACTAGTTTTAGAGGAAGACATAATGCATACCATTGGTGCCTGTGCAGTAATGCACCCCGAGCAAACTTAGATGACAGTGTTAAAAACAATTTTGGTAGGAGATGGATGGTTTAATATGAGAATTTTCAACAAGTGAATATTTTCCTAGGAGGGGGACTTAAATGAGCATGTAGGAAATGATAATAGAGGGTATGGGAGTTTGCATGGAGGAACATGCTTTGACGAAAAGAATGAGTTAGGAGACACTATCTTGGATTTTACATTAGCATTTGACCTTGCAATAGCAAACACCTATTTTAAAAAGAAATAAGATCATTTAATTACATTTACTGATAAGAGTAGAACTATAGCAGCCAAGTAAATTTTTTCTTTTTTCTAGTTAGAAGCAAGACCGACTAGCTTGTAATGACTATAAGGTTTCTAGGAGAGAGTTTGACCAATGACCACACAACAAATGATAGTTGTTTTAGATATTTGCATTAGAGGTAAAAAGAGGGGTGATAAATAAAATGTGCCCGAGACAAGGTGGAGGGATTTGAAAGGAAAAAGAGAAACAATAATCAAGGATAAAGTGATAGAGGGAGGAGAATGAAATTTGAAGGGAGAAACTACGATGATATAGAATCAAATAATTGGTTGTATCAAGATGGTTGCAAAAGAGGTGCTTGGAAAGGCGAAAGGGAAAGATTAAGAAACCTAGTGGTGGCGTGTAAAGGTTCAGGAAGCTATTCTAGAGAAAAGAAGTTGCTTCAAAGTTTGGCAAGAGACTAGGAATATGGAAAGTTATGAAATGTACAAGAAAACAACGAAAGAAGTTAAAAAAGTATTAAGTAATGTAAACTTCAAAGTATATGATGACCTATATAATGCGCTGGGAACAAGATAAGGAGAGAAGGGTGAGCTTGCAAAAGTCATGGAAAGGAAAAATAGGGACCTAGATCATGTCAAATGTATAAAGAGCAAGGACCAAAAGGTTTTAGTAAAGGACATCTATATTAAAGAAGGTAGAGAGAATTTTAACAAACTTTTAAATGGAGATTTTATAGGAGGCATTAGAACAAGAGAAGATACTTCGTTAACAAGACATACCTTGTTTTGCAGAATTAGGTTAGTAGAAGTGAAGAAAACATTGACAAGGAAATTTTTATTAGACAACGATTAAACTAGTTATGACCTATGGAGCAAAATGTTGGCCAATCAAGAAGCAAGACATGCAAAAGATAAGTGTAGCAGAGATGAGAATGTTGAGGTGGATGTGTGGTAAAACTCGAAAGGATAGAATTAGAAATGAGTGCTTTCTAGAGCATTTAGGGTAGCATCAATGATTGATAAAAATAAGAGAAATTTCTTGAGATGGTTTGGACATGTCTAACGCAGCAGTGGCGCCGATGAGGAAACTTTTTTCTATGTAGGTTGATGGCCTAGGAAGGGGAAGGCCTAGGCTAAAGAGGATGTGGATGGAAATAGTAACAATAGATTTGAAGAAGTGCTACCCATATGAGGATTTGGCTTAGGATAGATCATAATGGAGATATATAATTCATGTAGCTTATCCAACATGGTTGGGAAAATGCTTGATGGTGATGATGACACTCATATTTTTCAAGAACGATATTGGAACTAGATATGAACCATTTTATATATTAAGTTTGGAATTGAAGACTTAAGTATTTTATGGAATTGAAGTTCCTATAGAAAATTAAGGGAATACATCTTGCCAAATTTGATGTAGTAATTTTATTACAAATAGCCAATGGCCATTTATAAGAATACAATTAGATGTGTGGTGAAGTAAGGTGAGGTGAGGTAAAGCCTCCATTATCCAGACAAGAAAAGACAATGGGTCATATCAAAAGTACACAATTTCAAAATTCCCTCCATCTTTTTCAAAAACAGTAAAAAAAGCAACCTCATTTCTCCACTAAAAGACAAAAAAACTCCACTTTTCTATACAAAAAGTAAAAAAGATTCCATACCAAACAACTAAAAAAAAAATACCATAATAACCCCTTATATTTTATTCTCTCTTGATTTGATAATTCACCTCACTTTACTTCAATTCACCATACATCCTAACACGCCCTATTGACTCAAACTAGCAAACTTGCTCACACTCAATAGGAAATCTTAACCACATCATAACTCTAACCTCAAATAATAGAAACCTAATCTAATACTAATCTAAGGTGAATTACATATCAAACTTTCTTTAGGATATTCTCTATTACTCCACAATTGCATGGTCTTTTCAAGAAATGACATGTTATATGTTACAATACATATAATCTTTGATCTTGGTTTGTCTTGCCAAAACGTTTATCATGCTTTGCTGGTAATCATCGTCTATCTATAAAGTCCATTATTGCTGCATCTCGCTCCTTTTGAGTTTGTCGATGAGATTGAGATGGGTCATGATGCTTGATGAAAAAGACAAGATTGAGAGAATTAATGAATATGTTGATGATTACAAAGGGAACTTTTTTAAATTGTTGGATTGTCCTGATTTGTCTTTTCAGTTGGTAGATCTCATCTTCACGTGTGCACAGACAAAAAAAGATTAATGATCAGAGTTCAAATGAGTGTAGAAAGGTAAAAGGAATGAATGTGCTTTAAACGAGTTGGATTGGTGGACAAATATTTTAAAATTGAAATTTCGTAAATTAAAAGACTTTTTGCCAGAAATCTTGGAATGGCATTCTCATAAATCAGAGGAGTTTTTTGCCCAAAAACTTGGAGTGGCAATTAGAGGAACATCATCCCCATCCTCCCCCATGGACAAGATGGGTTGGGCAAAGAAAGAGGTATAAAATTTTGGACATGAGTTACTGAGTTGCATCTGTCCAGAAATTTATACGAAGAAGGGCCTGGTCCTCTAAGCAATAAACAGGCATGTGTGAATTTGGTATTGAATTTAGGAGATGATTTTTCTGTAATTTCTGCCTAACCTCATTGTTTCATCATCCATTAGTTCTCCAAAAAAATAAAATGCTTGGGTGTGATCGCCAGCCCAAACAATTAACAATGGGTTACGGTGGCAGTGGCATCAAGACGAATGATAGCAAGAAAGCGAGGGCCAAGGTCATAGCTCACCATGTCACATGAAGGCCTTTCGGATTGCTGCCGAGTGCAAAGTTCCCAAGCTTAGATCACAAGGCAGCCACTTGGATCTCTCTTGTCTAATTATCATTTAGTATTTCTTTGTTTTAGCGAGAGTCCCAATCATGGCAGTGATTTATGAGATGAAATAGACTTTGTTGGTCCGTTGTGTAATGTTGTGATGGTCACGGCCCACCTGACCCGATGTGTACAGAAAGGAAGAGAGACGGAATGCGGTGGAGATGCAATGGAATGAGAAGCAGAAGGAATCCAAGACCATGACCAGCCTGATTGATAATCACTATTGGTCATGATTTTGATACCATGTGAAAATTTATGAAGTGCATCTTGCCAAATGCTTTGTATTTTCGTTAAGAATAGCCGGTGGCTATTTATAAGAATACAATCAAAGATATTGACTCAAACTAGAAAACCTAATCACACTTATAAAAGGAAATTTAATAACGTAATAGTTTGAAACACTAATCTCATCATATCTATAGCCTAAAATAACAAACCTAATCTAGTACTAATCTAAGGTGTACTCATTCTTCTCATAACATAAGCAACATTCTTTAGGATATTGTCTATTAAATTTGGTTTCCTAGTTTGGGCAAATGTCTTTGATTGTATTCTTATAAATAGCCATTGGCTATTCTTAATGAAATTACTACACAAAACTTGGTAAGATGCAATCCCTTAGTTTTTAACATGGTATCAAAGCCATGGCTAACAAGGATCCTTCGATCAGTCGACCATAGATCTTTCCGTTATCCACATTCTTCTAGTAGAACCTTTTCCCTCAACTTCATTTTATGCATCGGGCCCTCTGCGGTTGGCCATGGTGCATGTCTCTATTGCATCATTGCCAATGGGATGTGCTATTCTCGATAGTTCGTCTCTTCAGGATTTTCTGAGAAAAAGAAAAGGCCAAGTATCTCTTTGCCAAAGGTGGAAAAACAGGAAACAAGTTCCTATTTTTTCATTTTTGATATGCATGTAGGCCCTCTAATTATGTTGTGATCACAGTTTGATCATGCGCTCCTTCAATAATATTTGCCATGGGCCACTTACATCTGAGGAACATATGAGATCAACAATACTCTTTCTTCATGGAATCTACTTGCCATGGTTGCTGCCGCGACTGCTTTCTTTCTGTCACCTCCTTATCTAAATCACAACAATCAAGGCCAGGTGCAAATCCTTCCTCCATAACAATCCTCACCGTCCGGTTCTCCATCTTGCTATGGGCATTGCAGATCCACCACCACAATACCCTTTTAACTTTCTGTTTGCAGAAAAAAAGAGAAGAAAATAAGAAAGGGGCAATTCTGATTTATGAAATTGCCATTCCAGGATCTTAGGCATGAAGTTCTTCTAATTGAGAGTTTACAACTCTAGGTTTTTAGGCAAAAGGTTTCTCTGATTTATGAAATTTCCATTTCAATGTGCTAATTCACCAATCGTTCCAACTCTTAGCAAGTGCATCACTCTTTCTAACTTTCTACACTCATCCGGACTCTGATTGTGAATCTGTTTTTGCTTATGTGCTTGTGAATATGAGATCTACATATTGATAGGACAAATTAGGACAATCCAACAGTTTAAAAAGGTTCTCTTCGTAATCATCTGCATATTCATCAACCCCCTCTATCTCGTATTTTTCGTTGAGTTTCATGATACACTTGCTTCTGGAAAAATCATGACAAATTTGACCTAGTGAGCCATTGGCTCTGATAAGCTCAAAAAGAGAGAGATGCCACAATGATGGACTCTATAGACAAATGATGATCACCAGCAAAGCATGATGAATATTTTGACAAGACATAAACCAAAACCAAAGGATTATATTTATTGTAACAGATCACATGTCCTTTCTTGAAAGGACAGTGCGATTGCAAGGGAGCAATAGAGAATATTCTAAATAATGTTATATATGTAATGAGAAGATTGAGTTCACCTTAGATTAGTATTGGATTAGGTTTGTGTCAATTGTAGGCTAGGTCAGATTAGGTTTTCATATTATGAGTGTGATTAGGTTTCCTAGTTTAAGTTGATGTCTAAGATTGTATTCTTATAAATAGCTATTAGCTATTCCTAATGAAATTACCGCATAGAACTTGGCAAGATGTAGTCCCTTAATTTCTGTCCTTACTAGGTCAAGATGAAATATATTTTTATTCAAAGTCAAACTTACTCTTGATGTAAGTTATGGTCTGATTAGGGTTTCATATTATGAGTGTGATTAGGTTTCCTAGTTTAAGTTGATATCTACGATTGTATTCTTATAAATAGCTTTTAGCTATTCTTAATGAAATTACCGCGTAGAATTTGGCAAGATGTAGTCCCTTAATTTCTATACTTACTAGGTCAAGATGAAATATTTTTTTTTTTCAAAGTTAAACTTATTATTGATGTACTCAATGAGACTTAAATGAGACTAGAAATTTCAAGTCTAAGCCCATTGATACTCTACTTACATGTATATCATTGGAATGCAAAAGATGGGAAAATCAAGTCGTGGATCTAGGTATATATCTACGGTTTGCTGGCAGATTCATTTACTTTACAATTACTGGGCCCAAATGTCATATGCAATTTGACTACTTGGTTATTTTATACTTGCACAATGTACCACACATATAAATGTTGTTTGAAGAATCCATAGCTATATGAGGCCTACCGTCGAAAAAGGAATTCTGTATTAGGTAAATTCTCATTTAGCCATTCAAGCATTCTTAGGTATAGACTGGGATGACTTCCCTTCCCATCACCATTTTGTCTTTGGGTATGTTGGTGGTATTTTTATGACATGGAAGAGAAGCAATTCCTCAAAATTCATTCCATTGTTGCCAAAATTGCTAGGATTTGTATCTCCAATCCTACAATTCTTATTAAAACCTAAGGAAATATGTTCCTATCTATGCAACAAATCCAATTTACAATTGAATCTTAGGATTCAGGTTTGAATCTTATCATTTGATATACTTATTTTATCAAACCTTTCGGTTCAGGTGATTCATTTTGGCAAGAATAACGACCAAATGGTTAATTTTATTAATTTCCTTCTTTCTTTTTCTTCAATATCTCTATTTCCAAGAGGTTCTCTAGTGGCTAATGAGCCTTTTAAGAAAGCATTCTTTTAGGTTTTTTTTTTTTTTTTTTTTTTTTTTTTTTTTTTTTTAATATATTTCAATTCATTCTCCAAAAGCCCCCAACCATGTATGGTTGAAGATTTGGATTTTATTTGTATATTTTAATTTAGAGAGAAGAATGAGAAAAAGCATTCCAAGTCGTTTATTTTTTTGTAGCAATGTTGATGTTTTAAACATATTTAACTATCGACATATATTATTTATGATATACTAGTTTATGTTGTAAGATACCATGTGCCAACCCAAAAGCTTAAGTTGATTGGTGGTGCTGATATACATTGTTGTGCCGTTCACTACTAGCTTGAGCTTTTGGTGTTTCTGGTTATTAACATGGTATCAAAGTCATTGGTCACGAGACCCCTGGGAGGCATGTTACCTCCATCTGTCTGGACAGTTTATTCAGTTCCGTATGTCTATTGGGTTTCGAATTCGAACGGCCTCCTGTTCGAGGGGGGTTGCTGATATACATTGCTGTGCCGTTCACTACTAGCTCGAGCTTTTGGTGTTTCTGGTTATTAACAGGTGGAAGGACCAAATAAGTATATGAAGTCTTGTCAAGCCAATTACGTGGGTGATGTGGGACTTTCCCAATACTCTCCCTCATGTGCAGGGCCAACGAATTTCATGGACGGGCCTGCCATGTAGGCTACACAAGATTGACAGGTACGAGCTCTCCCGTCTCTAATACCATATAAGATATTATGTACCAACCCAAAAGCTTAAGCTGATAGGTGGAACGCCCAAATAATTATATGAAGCCTTGTCAAACCCGTTACTTGGGCGATATGGGATGTGGGACTTTCCCAAAATATGTCAACCATGTTCATATAATTGTATCGAGTCTTATTTGGTAATGTATTGATGATGTTATGGATGGAAAATAGCTACTTTTTTTTTTTTTTCTATTTTATAAAAAGTAAAAAAAAAAAACCTATGATCCTTGATACAATTCAATTCACCCCCTTCAATGATTTGCAATATGAATTTGATTCTAGAACAATGGTTTGTTCAATTGTAGAAGCAAATCTTCACATTAAGATCTTTGGTGTGACTTTCAACTCTTAACCAGGAATTTTCAGCCCTTATGTGAGCATCCCACACTTCACCTACGTAATTTGGGTGAAAATGAGAATATCGCACTAGTAGATCTATTGATTTGGAAGGTGGTTGTTTGCCTCTTGAGTGTAGATTCTCGTCTCTAGTTGCCGGATTCTAAAGGTTTTTTTTTAATGTAAATCTTTTTATTAGAACTTAGTGGGGTGAGCACATTGATGCTGTGGAAGCTTTAAGAAGTCTTTGTTATCTCTGGGTGGCGCCGTCCTCATAAAAATCATGTATTTAGTTAAATAACTGATCATTTGAGATGTCATTGACGCATTGTCGTAAATATGATGATGATAATTTTTCATTTTTACCTCTCGGCAGGCTTTGGGACCCATCATCTACTTTGATATAGGCAGTTTATTAAATTTTTCCTATAGATGCCCCAATTTTGTACGAAAAAATCTGTCCCAATTGTATTTATGATGAGGTCCTACCATATCCATGTTTAGAGCAAGGATCAAAACAGTAGGAGCGGCCGGTGCCCAAAACGCTACGCAGCAGTGTGAATCGAAAAGGTGGTTAAGAAATTTCGAGAAAATAACAAAAAAATCTAGAATATTGGAAAATATTAGAATTTGATGCTTTTTACATATAGTAACCAAGATAGGGGGTGTAGCCCCCTTTAGTGTATAGAAGTTTTGTATCACTGAATGATTATAAAATAACAATATTGATATATTTTAACCACATATGTCATGTTAATTAGGTGTACTACGTTAGAAACTATTATGCATTTCTAAATTCATTATTCAAAAAAGAAACTTTAACACAATTGTATATAACATAGGACATATAAATTAGAAAGTAATACCTAAATAAAGTTTAAAGTTCAAACTACATGACAAATTAAATTTCATCAAAACAAACACTGTAATTTTGTTGAGAATTGAGAAAAGAATGCTTCTAGTAATATTCAAGTGATATACTTAGAGAAGAGCCCTTGAGAGGAACTCTATGTATCGGCTTCATTTCGGCGAGATCTTGCGCCTTTTGGTGTTCTTTTAAGCATAGAAGGGTAAAAGAGTTGCCGAGAAATTTTGTTTGGAGAGAAGAAGAGAAGAAAAAAGCCAGACTATATGTTTTAGAAAAGATAGAAAGTAGCTGTCTAGTCTCAGTCCATTGAGGCCATGTAGCGGTCCGCAGCAGCTCCGTAGCGAGCACTACGGATGAGAGTGGCGCTTAATTTCATTTAGCTTGGTGGCCTGTATTTTGATCCATGTTTTGGAGAATATATATATATATATATATATAGAAGATGCTCCTATGAGAGCATCTCTCACTTTACTATGAGAGGTAGGGTGGGGGCCCTCACATCATTATCCAATGCCAACAACTTAAATGTGAGGTCCCCCACCCTATCTCTCATGGTAATGTGAGAGATATCTCTCATAGGAGCATCTCCCTACATACACACACACACACATATAGCGCTAGGGTGATTTTTAGGAGAAAAACACCCATCCTAGTTGGGCCCACTGCGATGCGGTCATGGAAGTACATTGGATGGAAAGATCCATATGAGACCTACCCCCTATCTAGGTGGGCCTCATGACCAAAAAAAGAGGGGCGAAAAAAGGGGCGTTATGGAGAATTACCATATATATATATATATACATCTCTCACCTTACTATGAGAGATAAGGTGGGGGCCCTCACATCCATATCCAATGCCAACAACTTAAATGTGAGGGCCCCCACCTTTATCTCTCATAGTAAGGTAAGAGATGCTCTCATAGGAGCATCTCCCATATATATATATATATATATATATATATATGCGCTAAGGGCTACCTCTCACATTATGTGAGAGGTTACTTTCTTGACCCCATATGGGATCCCTTACGACAAATCCAACCCTCTCACACTTACACCTAAGAATTAGCACTGACCCTAATTTGATACTAATCTAAATTATGCTCACCATTGGATTAAATTTTATAGAAAATGTTACTTCAGAAAACCTTAAATTTTAAGGCCCCTAAGTCAATGGTTGTGATGATCTGATTGAGATGATCATTTCCTGAAATCATATCCATAAATGTGATCTTTCTATCAGTGGTTGTGCGGGCCCCATGCTGACTTCTAAAAGAAGTTATCCAAAAGGCGACATCTTGTGGTGGTTCTCCTTTTTAGCATCTATTTGGTCTATTTGGAAGGAAAGAAACCAAAGTAACTTTGAAGGTTTAGCTAACAATGGGTTAGAGATCATTTACAGAATGAGATTTTGTGTCAGCTACGTGGGCCTCTATTTCCCCTAGTTCTAGGGTTTTTCCTTAGACACCATTATTCTCTATTGGAGTGAAGTGGCTCTCGTTTAGTTTGGGATCCTTCTTTGTTTCTGGGCTCTTTAGGAGCCGTTTAGATTTTCTGCTCCTTTGTTGCTTGTGTTTTGCTCTTTGTGGTGTGGCTTCTCTTTTGAGTGGTGACTCTTTTTTTTAACCCTATTTTCTCTTTGGCATGGTCCTTTGTATTGTTAAGCTTTTGATTAATACATGTTACCATTAAAAGAAAAAAAATGAATCTCATGGAATATGCAAACCCCACAGTAGGGTGGATTCTTGGTGTTTCATAAATTGTTATGGCTCTTTAACAGTTACATATCATTTAGGATTTACTTTCCTCTTTCTTTTGTGTTTTTCATTTAGGATTCTTTGAAATTAGAAGTGGATTAAAACATCTTCAACTTTGGGATAAGATTAGAAAGTGATTAAGTTTGTTTCTCAATTCAGCTTAAATACCCATGTAAACCACTTAGCCAAAACCATAAATTTGTTTAGAGGATAATGAATTATGAGTTGGTTTTTACTGTGAGGAATTTCATTCATTTCTATGTAAAGTTGGGTGTGAGATTATTCATCTCTTTGGATACAGTCAGATCCAAGGGCTGGCATGAGGACCTTGATCTTGCCTACATCATCTAGTATCAGTGCAAGTTCTGATCTCATTTAGGTGATAGAAAAAAAAAAAAAATGTTTGCGTTCAATGACTGGGACAATCCATCTACAAGACAATTATTTGGGTGATCGAACAAATCCTTCATCCAATTGGATCCACTCATATCCTAGGGTTGGTGTGACAACCTTGATCTTTCTTATTACATCACTTATTGAGAACATCCTATTTTGTTCTTGGGAATTTATGAGAAGATGTGTAGAAACTTAGAGTGTAAAATTTATGTTGTAGGATGAATTAGCACCAAGGAATTTCTGTCCCTATATGGAGCATAGCAAGACAGATCCAGGTTGTAACGATCATGAATCAGAAAAATGGTTTTATGTTGTAGAATGTATGAATTATCATAGAGGAATTGCTACCCTAGATGGAGGATAGCACAGCGGGTCCGGGTTGTAATGATTATGAATTTTTGTTAACTGGAAACATATGAAGATCTTGCAGTTCATTTTGATAATCTATGCATGTAGTTTTCAATAATTATCTCCAGTTGAGTTCTAAGTGTTCAAAGATTCCCCGTTGTTGTCAGTATCCTGACTCGTGACTTTTTGGTGTTTTTACTGCCTGGTTTTGATGAAACAGGTTGTTTCTACTTGGACTAGATAAATATGGGAAAGGTGACTGGCGAAGCATATCTAGAAACTTTGTGGTGTCAAGGACTCCTACTCAAGTCGCCAGCCATGCGCAGAAGTACTTCATTCGCTTGAACTCAATGAACAAAGACAGGCGGCGGTCGAGCATTCATGATATTACCAGTGTGGGAAATGGAGACATCTCGACGCCCCAAGGGCCCATCACCGGTCAAACAAATGGGCCTGCTGGAGCTGCTGTGAAATCTGTTAAACAATCTTCTCAGCCCCCACCCATTGCTTCTGGAGCTGGTGTGTATGGGGGGACTACTATAGGCCAGCCCATTGGAGGACCCCTCGTTTCTGCAGTCGGCACCCCAGTAAACCTTCCTGCCCCACCACACATGGCCTATGGTGTCCGGGCCCCTGTTACTGGGACCGTAGTTCCTGGGGCTCCAATGAACATGCCGCCTCCAATGACATATCCAATGCCACATGCATCTGCCCACAGATAAACGCTTTATTATCAGTTGACTGAAGAAAGAAAATTGGTTACATTGGTCAGGTTCTTCTGGTCTTATTGCGTCAATGGAATAAGATAATTGTGTCAAGCGCAGAGCATCTATCCAGTGCATGCAACAATCTGGACTTCATCAATTCATATCATGTCTGAATAAGCCATAGGAAGGAATTACAGTTCTGTGTATATGCAACCTGTGCAAGTAAAAAGGTGGCAGCTTTAAGGATAGCGCATCCTTTTTCTAGGTTCTTTTATTTCTGATGGGGTGTAAATCCTTTAGCTTCACCCATCAGTTTGTAGATGCATAGAGACAGGATCCTTAGGCAAAGTTGTAAAGAACCCATTAGCATGTTTTGACATTTGAGTAGTGCTTGTGCACATATTGTGCCAAACTTTGTTAGTTGATTCTATCCGGTGTCTTTGTTTTATTAGAGCAACCTTCTGATCATCTATTGCTTTCTGAGATGATTATTCCATGTAATGTCCTGGTTCATGGTATGCAATTTTGGTCTTTGTTAACAAACTAAACCCTGGACTTTGGTGGCTGATGTGGTGATGCTGCCAAAGTGGTCCTGGTATCATCTGGGGCAATCTGTTGGCCACTCAATTCCACTATTCAAATCAATGGAATAGCTTAAACTTACCGAACTTGTGGAGGGGGATCTGATGTGGCTGAGTGGTGATGCTTGGCCATTTTGTGGTGGAATGTTGTTTTCTCATTCATGTTCAAGCAATTTCTTGAGTCATTCATGTTCAAGCAATTAAAGGAGCAGCGGTTCCAAGTAGTGTCTATAATGCACTTAAGGGGATGCTTAAAAAAGGGATGAATCATCTTGGGCTGCCCGACCGCCTGAAAAGGGGGAAAAGATTCTCCTACATATTAAGCATGGTGTTGGCATATATCATTTTTATTCAGTCCAATTGTCACGACCCGGGCCCGAGATGAGAGTAATCGGGGGCTAATCCCGGATCGCGATGACACATACTTACTCCCGCAAATCCTGAATTAACCGAAGTTAAGACAAGACTTACAAGGGATCTAACCTGCATACCTGTCAAATGTACATTTTTGCGGAAATACATATATACATTGACAATAAGTAACTTTACATTAAAAGTAAAGTTTACATATACAAAATTACAGTCAACAAAGACCAACACTGCACATTTAAAATACAATGCAGGTGGTATCTAATTACGATCTCAAAATGATTTACAAAAGTATCTATCAACATAATTCCCAAAACAAGTCCAAAATATTCAAAACCAACGCCCTCCGAACTATGCCCACTCCGCTAATCCTCCTGGAGGAATCGGAGGGGCCTCCTCCCCAGGCGGCGTTGCCTCTGCAAGGCCGACACGGGTAACTGGGCCTGTAATGCCATCAATAACACTATGAACACGAAGGTTCAGCAATGTATAAACAATCTATGATAAATCATGCTAAGCATGTTCATTTCTCAATGCAATAACTCTAGACAATTAAATCTAGAACAGGATAAGATCCTGTACAATGCAGCTAATCAATAATCAGTGACTAATTTCAACTACAATAGTAGTATTATCATCATTCAATTCAGTTTCTTCCTAAGGGAAGTGTTAGTCAGTTCATTTCATTCAGTATTCATTTCTTTCATTCATTTCGTTCATTTCGTTCATTTCATTCATTTCGTTCATTAAGTGGCTTATGGGACTCTTCAGTCCAATGTATTTCACTTTTCATTACATGGCTTATCAATTCATTGACTTTTCAGTCTATGTGTGGGATCTACCAGTGTCTTGATCAGAGATCACTGGCATCACCACGGAGCTCCGGAACACCCCAATCATCTGCTGCAGAAGGATTAATCATTAGTTCATTGCATTTATTCATTACATTGTTACCTTTAATAACTGTTCATTGTATCATTAATCAGTACATTGTTATCTTTAGTAACTGTTCATTATTTCATTGTATTTAGTCATTGTTCAGTGGTTCATTACATTCATTGTTCAGTAGTTCATTACATTCATTGTTCCAATTGAGTCATTTATAGTTCTACTTGTTTCTATCTCAAATCTAGACAACTAATTAGGTGTGAATATTGGATACCAAATGCATGTGTTATTCTCGATTGACATCACATTTATATGCTTAATGTGTGCGTTTGGTTCCCAAAATTTTCACCCACGATTTCAAAATCCACTGGCGGTTAGCCGGAACTTGGCCGGCGGCTAGTCAAAATCTGGTCGGCGGCTAGCTTGAATGTAGCTGGCGGCTAGCCGAAATTTCAATTTCGGTTAACCGCCATTTCATAGTTAGCTTACGGTCAGCTTTCCAGAAGCTGGCATTTTTTATAGAAATTCTGACTAGATTTCGGTTACCTCATGGTTACTTCGCGGCTAGCCGAAATTTGGCGGTTAGCTTTCCAGAGGCTCGCCCATTTTATAAGTTTCGACGGTTGGCTTCACGGTTAGCCTCACGGCTAGCCGAAATTCACCCAGAACTCTATTTTTGAGCTTCAGAACTTCTGAAGTAATGTCTGAAGCTGAGTTTCAGGAACTCAAACCTCTACTATAATCTACAAAATCCAAGGAAAAGTATACACTTGGAATAACTACTAATCATCTCAACAATCCATAACAATCTCTATTCTACAAGAAAGAAAGGGTTTGAGAACCCAACTCTTACAACTTATAAGAAAACTTGTAGACTAGCATTTCAATCATAGATAGACATTTATACTTGCATTTTGAAGTCTTTTGGCTGCAATCCTTACTTAGCTTGAACTTGAGATGAGAAACCCCCAAACTCCAAGCCTTGTAGCTCCAAGAAGGAATTCTTGAGTTCTTTCCTGAGTTTTGACACTCCAAGGAAGGAAACAAGATGAGGAAGAAGATGAAGAAGGAAGAAGCTTCACTCCAATTACTTGTCAAGCCTCCAATCCTCACTCTAGATGGAGAGAAATGGAAGGAGAAAGAAGAAAAGAAGAGAAGACTGTCTAGGGTTTTTCTCTGCAATGGATTTTAGGTGAAATGAACTCAAAGGAGTCCATCTCTATTATATAAGCCCTCTTTTGCATTAAAGTCCACCCAATCAAGGTTATTTACAATTTGAGTCAAATGGAGGGTCATTTGACCGGATTCTCGTCAAACGACTTCGAGCTTATTATGAAAGTTGACGTACTCATCGAGATACGCGTGTTGGTATCAAGAGTTTCCGTATTCGATAAAATACGCGTATATCCATATTTACGAAAAAGTCCTTGTTATCTTAATTTAAGCTCAAAACTCATTCAATTCATTTAATCTTTTCATTATCACTTCATTAAGTTCATTTGAGACTAATCTCATTGGGTTTAATCATTAACCATCATTAGTCTAGTTAAACATGATTAACTAGCATTAACTTCAATTAATTAGAGTTAATCTTGATGAACTCGGGACGGGGCCTTACACCAATCCAGTATGCTTTTCTTCAATGCTTATCCTTCTAATGGAGAAAGACACTGATGTGAATTTTGACAATGATATTGATTGCTAAATGTGGTACATTTGGTCTTATAACCCTTTCCTCTCTTTTATCTTACTAGTGGAGCCCTACACATGCAATGCATGTGCAAGGAATATACTCTTTCAAGGAACATACTCTTTCAGTATGATAATCTGAAAAAATAAAGTCATTAAAAAACTCAATATTAACTATCCCAATGGAGAATGACCAATTTACATATAGGTCATTTTTTATTTACAATCACTCATTGTTCTTATGAAATTTAGCAAAGCTTCAATAGAAAAAAGTAAAAAGAATATGGGATAACAAGATATATGGAAGGAAACTAATTTTAAAAAAAAGTTGAAAACCAACCTTTTTTGGCCATACATGATTAGGCAAAACACTCACCAATTTCAATATAGATCAATAGTCCGGCCCATTTTCCATTAAAATTTGTCTAAAACCTAGCGCCAAATACATACCAAATTTAATGAAACAAAATACTAACCAAAACAGTACACAACTCATAGCTTTAAACGAATCGACAACAAATCACAAAGATTCCAAGCAAATTATGTCTTTACAGGCGTTGGGATTGAAGTTGAAATTTTCTATACATGAAAATCTCAACTGAAATTTCTCATTTGAGTTGTTGTAGTGAATGAACAAATTTTTCAAACACAACCCTTTTCATGATCATTTGAGCTAAGCATTTCATCGAAATATAATAATACTAAGTGGGCCCACAGATGTGTAGTTCTCTTTGATTATATATATAAAGGGGGATCTTCAAGTGCATTCATCCCTCACCACAAATGGTGAGGGACTCCCCTTTTAGGGAAGTTTCAAGCACAAAAGAGAGGTACAAAAGAGAAGCACACCTCTCTTTCGTACTTGAAATTTCCCCAAAAGGGGTGTCCCTCACCACAAATGGTGAGGGATGGATGCACTTGAATATTCTCTATATATAAAATATAATATAATAATACTAAGTGGGGCCCACAGATTTGTAAAGAAAAAGCATGATAAGTTCTTCTGCTAAGTGGGTCCCACAAATGTGTAGTTCTCTTTTATTTTATATATAATATAATAATACTAAGTGGGGCCTACAAATGTGTAGATGTAGAGTAAAAGCATGACAAGCTCTTCTACTAAGTGGGGCCCATAGATGTGTAGTTCTCATTTTATCATATATATATATCTAATATAATAATACTAAGTTAAGCATACAGATATTATAATAATACTAAATGGGGCCCACAGATGTGTAGAGAAAAAGCATAACAAGTTCTTCTACTAAGTGGTATAATATAATATTACCAAGTGGGGCCCACAGACGTGTAATTTTCTTTTATTTTATACATAAATAATATAATAATACGAAGTGCGGCTTATAGATGTGTAGTTCTCTTGTATTTTATATATATACAATATAATAATAATAAGTGGGGCTCACAGATGTCTAGATGTAGAGAAAAAGCATGACAAGTTCTTCTACTAAGTGGGGCCCACAGACATGTTGTTCTCTTTTATTTTATATATATATATATAATATAATATAATATAATAATACTAAGTGATGCCCACAGATGTGTAGAGAAAAACCATGACAAGTTCTTCTCTTTTATTGGGGCCCACATATGTGTAGTTCTCTTTTATTATATATATAATATCATAATACTAAGTGGGGCCCACAATTGTGTAGAGAAAAAGCATGACACTTTTTTCTGTTTTATAATAAGGGCATAGATATTATATGATTATGATTATAATATAATAAGAATATATTATAATATTTGGAGGGGGGGGCACAAAGGTGTAGTGAAAAAGTATATAACTTCTCTTCTCTTTTATAATAAGGGTATAGATATAGATTTTATATTATTATTATTATAATATAATAATAATATATGATTATCTTATATTATAATATAATATTTGGGGGTGGGCCCCACAAAGGTGTTGTGAAAAAGTTTGTAAGTTCTCATAATAATATATTAGTACATTATATTATACTATTTTGGGGATAGGCCCTACAATGGTGTAATGAAAAAGTTTGCATTATAATATTTGGGTTGATAGCACAAAGGTGTAGTGAAAAAGTTTATAATTTCTCATAATAATATATTATTATATTATATTATAATATCTGGAGGTGGGCCCCACAATGGTGTAGTGAAAAACAATTTGCAACTTTCTCTCTTTTATAATAGTAGTAGATAGTAGGTAGTAGATATTTGGAGGTGGGCCCCACAATGGTGTAGTGAAAAAGTTTGCATTATAATATTTTGGGGTGGGCCCCACAAAGGTGTAGTGAAAAAGTTTGCAATTTCTCAAAATAATATATTATTATATTATATTATAATATTTGGGGTGGGCCCTACAATGGCGTAGTGAAAAAGTTTGCAATTTCTCATAATAATATATTATTATATTATATTATACTATTTGGGGGATGGGCCCCATAATGGTGTAGTGCAAAAGTTTGCATTATAATATTTTGGGTTGGGCCCACAAAGGTATAGTGAAAAAGTTTGCAATTTCTCATAATAATATATTATTATATTAGATTATAATATTTGGGGGTGGGCCCCACAATGGTGTAGTGAAAAATGTTGCATTATAATATTTTGGGGTGGGCTCCACAAAAGTGTAGTGAAAAAGTTTGCAATTTCTCAAAATAATATATTATTATATGATATTATAATATTTGGGGGTAGGCCGCACAATGGTGTAGTGAAAAAGTTTGTATGAAATAGATAATAAGGGTATAGATATTATATTATTATTATTATTATATAATATATTATTATATATGTATTATTATAAATTTTTTGGTGGGCCCCACAGTGGTTGTACTAAAGCAACCATGCAATCTTGCCTTTTTTTTATAAGAATAGATTATATATATAGATATTAGGTATATTATATATTATATATATTATATTATATATTTTATATATATTATTATAAATTTTTTGGTGGGCCCCACAGTGGGTGTACTAAAGCAACATGCATTCTTGCCTCTTTTATAAGGGTAGACAGATATATATTATTATAAATTTTTTGGTGGGCCCCACAGTGGGTGTACTAAAACAACATGCATTCTTGCCTCTTTTATAAGGGTAGATAGATATGTATTATTATAAATTTTTTGGTGAGCCCCACAGTGGTTGTACTAAAGCAACCATGCAATCTTGCCTTTTTTATAAGGGTAGATTATATATATAGATATTAGGTATATTATATATTATATATATTATATTATATATTCTATATATATTATTATTATAAATTTTTTGGTGGGCCCCACAGTGGGTGTACTAAAGCAACATGCATTCGTGCCTCTTTTATAAGGGTAGGTAGATTACATCAGTAACAATTAACAAAGGAGAAAAATGTATTACAAAACCAAGAGGCCAGGTAAGAACTCCACTCCAGAGAACGCTGTCTGTAGAAAAAATTGGGAACAAAATCAACATATGTTCCTTTCTCTTTGTTGTGTTGTAACCAACAGAGCAGATTCCTGAGCTCTCTCTCATATAATATCAACGCAAAATTATCCAAGGTAATAAAAAGAACGTTTAATACAGAACTGTCAATTATGCGGTGTTTGCGGTGTTTGCATTCAATATCAGTATTTAATGGAAGACAAGGAGCTCATCTTCTGCTTATGGTGATTAGATTGTTTTCTTTTTTGGCCTTTTGTTTTCTTTTTTGGCGTTTGAAGATCACTCAAGGTTTCAACCTTGTTAAGAGGGAAAAGCTCATAAATGAGTCCGGACGGTTTAACATTTCGACTCATCGTTTTTTTGGATCGGGCTGGCCCGACAGATGAAGAAGTATTCTAGTCGGCCCACATGGATCTCATTTCACTTCAACCCAAACCACTTCGGTTTTCCTTGGTAAAATCGATTCTACTACTCTCCTCTCTTCTCCTCTCACTGAAAGTCGTTTCTACTCTGCAACTTGGATGAAGTGTTTTGCATTTCCACATCTCAGGTAGTCTTCCTCTCTCTCTCTTGATAATGGGTTACGATTTCTGGTTTCTAGACATGGTTTCAAGGATTGGATTAGGGCTTACGATTTTGTTGCAGAGTTCTGGTGGATTAGGTTCGATTTGGGGTTGGATTGAATTGTGGTAGATGTTGGCTGGGTTTAAAGTTTGGGTCTGGTTTGGTAAGGGGAAAGGGGTATTGGGGTTGGGTTATTATTTGATGAGAGGGTTTGGAATTTTGGAATGCTGGGTTTGGAATGATTTTGGGGTTTTGGGATAGATGGGATTGAAGGACTGGTGAGGTTATAGGGTTTGGAGATGGGGTGGGTGACTGGGATTGGGACAATCTGGGACTAGTGCAATCGTTTTGGGGGGGTTTTGGGTTTCGGCAGTTTTGGTGAATGGGACTTGGTTTTGGGCTGATTTGGTTGGGTCTGAGGTTTTGGAGAGTATAAGTGAGTGTACTAACTAAACTGCCATTATCTTTTGAAGTGCAAATGTCTGGTAACTTTCTGTACCAACTCCAAGGTTACTGTTTAAGCATGCTACCTGTCTTCAAAAAAGATACAGTTGGAAAATTAGTGCGTGCATTTGGTAGTCATTGGCAGTAGAGGAGGGGAATAGGAATTGAACAAGGGATAAGGTAGGCTTCCAAAGAGAAGAAATCCAGATTCTCTGCAACTGTAGAATTCTCACAGGCCAGTCCTATAAATCCATCATAGGGGTCTTCCTCTGAAATCTAATTTGCTCATAAATCCATCATGGGCAGGGCTCCTTTCTATAAATCTCAAAAGCAGTCAATTTTTGAGACTCAGCTGGTTTAGGACATTAGGTGTGTGTGAGAGTGGACAAGTTTGAATCCCCACTAACATCACAAGTTGCCCCCTCCTGATGGGTTTTTATTTAAGAAATTAGAAAGTAAAGCAGTCAAGAAAGCAACCAATTAACCAAAGGTGCTGAGAAGAGTAAAAAATGTTAACTAAAATCCGAAAGCAAACAGATCTCAAGTGTTCAACTTACTTTCTTCCTAGAAGGTTTTTGCAAATAATTGTGAAGCCCCAGATGGTTATCACCACTCAATAGACTCCTAAGTGACATAGGCCATTATCACATATATTACAATCCATATGGTCCCATCATTTCGCAGCTGAAGCAAAGGCTAATAGTCGGATTTATCTATTTATCCACAATTATGACAAGTAAGAGAAAAGAAGCGTCTCTTTATTGTCATATTCACCGGTGCTACAGATTGTAGGCTGATTTGATTTTGGGAATATTCTTTTGCTGCTGTCTATTAGGAAGTCATTGGTGTACAATATACTTTTTTCCCCCTCCCTTTTCCATGGCTATAGTTTTGATTCATAGTTATCCTTTTATGCAGCTCCACAAAAAGGGCAGATGCTGTTAAGGATTTGGTAGCAGCTATAGAGGTAAATGATCAGTTTTCTTTTTTGGAATAGGGTTTGCCCTTTTGAGATCTATTTCCCCTATTTTCCTTCTAATTATTATTTTTTTCAATCTACATTGCAGACTTGAATTAAGGAAGACCTTGAAAAGTTTAGCAAAAGACAGTAAAGGTGGGTCTTTTTTTCTGCGATGCTATGATTTTAAGATGCAAAACATATCCCAAGTTCAGACAAAAATAGTTTTCTACAAACGCTACACAAACGTGCCTTGTTTGGTTGAGAGTGTTTATTATGGAAATTCCCCTTGTTTGAAATTCCTATAAAGATGGAAATGCCTTCTATCAATGGGAGCTTTGAATTCTCTATTTAATTTGCTTTAAATGGTGAGAAGTTCAATAACTATTAATGGGCTTCATTGGCTAGTGGCAATATTGGACCACATTAACTGGGCCCATATGTCTCCAAATGAGACATGTCTTACATGTAGAAGATTTTTAGTGTCTGTCAAATAACAAGGAAATATGAGTTGAGTAATGCCTTACAAAACCTCAGATTAGAACTTTGTTGGATTAAACGACAAATAAACAATGGTGTATCTGCTTTCTTGTGCTTGAGAAAATCATAAACTTTAGCATTAGTGCATAAGGAATAGTTTTTAGCTTTCTGAAAAGCTATGGTCACCCAGCATTGATGCCTTATTTTTTTTATAATTCCATGATGGTGCCTTTATTCTTGATGAGCTGAAAATGATACTGCAGCAGAAAGTTGTCATGCAAAACCAACTTTATACCTTTGAACACATCTACAGATCCAAGGGTGCTTAAGATTTGAAAGGCCCTGGTTGATCTGTTGCAGTAGGGAAGAAGTTTGAGAGGTGCCTGACCCAAGTGTGAACTAAGCTCTGTTGAATATGAACAACTCGCTTCACAATCAGGTTGTAGCAATTCCAATCAGTTCTGGTACATATGATGATGGATCACTAGAGAGATCAGCTTCTGTTATTGAACCTGCAAACCCATATATTCTCCCCCCAAATGGGACTCCCCAATTTAAACAAAGTAATCTCTCTCTCTCTCTCTCTCTCTCTCTCTCTCTCTCTCTCTCTCTCTCTCTCTCTCTCTCTCTCTCTCATATCGTAGTTGTTTGTGCAATTTACTATCACCAATTGGTTTTGGGATTACTGGCTAGTAACTCTCTCTCTCTCTATATATATATATATATAAAATTGGTTTTCAATAATAGCAAATTTAAATTTTGATCATGAAACTGCAGACAAAGTTGATTCGGTCATGGACTGGATGAGCAAGGTCAGCAAGAAGGCGGACAACTTTGCACAAGGTGTACGTGAACATGGTAATTGTCTCATTACTAAGAGATGGAAAAAAAAAAAAAAAGGACAGAAAACTCTAACCTTAGCGTAAATATTTTTGAAATTTTTCTGAGGAAATCCTAAGGCATTGACGGGCATTTTTATTAATAACTAGTAACACCAAAAGCTCGAGCTGTTAGTGAATGACATAACAATATATATCAGCAGTTTTTTCTTGAATCATTTGGTGGATCTCTAGCTTGTTCTTCTGTTTATTTCATGCTTTAAGAAATTTCAGATTTTTCACCTGTGGAAAGTTTACTCTCAAACTTTATTTCATGGAAGAAACCCAGAATTTTCGATGAAGATTTTATCCATTTTCCACCAAAACATCTCACGGCATTATTTTTTTTTTTATTTTAAATTATTAGCAACAATGATTTCATTGAGAAAGCAAATACAACGGACGCACTGAACAGAAAGATTGGACCTCAAGGTATAAAAGCATTATTCAAGAAAAAACACAAAAAATTACACAGGAACTACAATGAAAGGTGAAATCCTTATTTGGTGAGTGGCATGGCAGTATAACTTTGTACATGATGACTGATGCCATTATAAGTATTGACAATAGTGCTACATTTTTTTTTATTTGTATATCCACGAGTTCCTTTTACATGGATTTGAAATATCAATACCAAAAAAAAAAAAGTCATCACCTAATGCAGTCCTGCCGAAGCAGGGTCTTGGAAGGGTCCATACCGGAGCCAGGCCTAACCTTTGGCAATTTTTGCATAAACTAGTTGCTCACAGGTCTCGAATCTGAGTTACCACACAGGGCACCCGAGATTTTTACCATTGCACTAATATCATATATTTACCAAACTTGATTTGAAATACGAATACCATATATTTTAAAAATGACTGAGTCGAGTTATTCTTTCCTTATCAATTAAGTCTTAATCTGTGTCTGTTTCTATTTGATGGAAAATGCAGTGAGGCTGTCACCCAACTTATGTGATACTGTGATTGGTAAGCTGAGCTTGGGGGCAAGGATCCTTGAAAGTGGGGGTGTCGAGAATATCTTTAGACAGAATTTTAATGTTGGGGAAAGAGAGTTGCTGCTGAAGGCTTGCCAGTGTTACTTGTCCACCACATCTGGTCCTATTGCGGGATTGCTTTTTATATCAACTGAAAAGATTGCATTCTGCAGTGAAAGATCTCTCCCATTCACTTCTCCATCTGGAGGAATGCAAGAAACTCCCTACAAGGTCATAAGAATTATGAAAAAATTTTCATCCACAGTCCATCCTTCAATTTCTCATTGCTATTTTAGATTTTTGATGAAACTGACAACCAGAAGAATTAGTGTTTTACAAAAGGGTGTCTTATTAAACGTTGGTGGGAAAGAAACATTCACAGCAACAACTTGGAGTAGATTGTGAGCATCAAACTCAGAAGTTCAAACATTCTGTTCAATCATTTATGTTAGTGACCAAAAATAAGAGAAAAAGACAAGAAAATCATACATTTCTCACTGGCTTTAGATGGTAGATTTTCAATGAGAACACAACAATGGAATTTAATGGAATTTATTTTTGAACTTTTTGGTGGACTCCAAATCCATTTAGTGAACATCTAATAAAATCTGTACCATAAAATGTGTGCAGTTATGTATGTACCCCGTCGGGAATAGTACTTGCTCGTCAGAATCAAGTAACCCCTAGGCCCAAGAACAAAGGTCTAAAGGCTGGGCTGGAGAGGGATACCCTTGGTCATAAAAATAAAAAATAAAAAAAAAGGGAGAACATCTCATATCTTCTCATTTAGTCCTTATGATCCAGTTGACTCTATAAAAATTGCTTCTAGTCTCATGATATCGTACAATTCAGATGTAATCAAATCATATTAGTCTTCAATTACTCTTCTTGACTAAGATTCTCATGTCCACCTTGCCTTCTTGCAGGTCTTGATTCCCCTTGCACAGATAATTATAGCTGATCCAACGGATAATGTGATGAGGCCCACAGAGAAGTACATTCACCTACTTACAGAAGATAATTTTGATTTCTGGTTCATGGGTTTTATCAATTATCATGAAGCTTTCAAGTGTATCCAAAGAGCCATCTATCAGTGTAAAGCCCATCCTCCTCGGTGAAGAGATTCAAAGACTAATCCATAACCTACCATCACTTTTGTATAGTAATTTTCATATATGAAGAGACAAAAGCCTTATAAACTAGTATCACCCTTATTTTACTCTTTTTTTTTTTTTTTTTTTTTTCTATCGGAGGGTTTCCAACCCTTTGGGGTGGACTAATCCCTCCGGGCCTAGAGGGAAGCCGGGTAAATACTAGGGGTCGCAATTTTGCCCCGCCTCGGCTTGCCCGCTCAGCCCTGCGCGGGTTTTCTCCGCCCCGATTCTTAGGTGGGGCGGGGACGGGAAATAAAATTGTGCCCCAGAGGCGGGGCGGGGCGAGGATGGGTTTGCTCTTTTCCCCGCCCCGCCCCGCCATTAAATAAGTTTATATATATGTATATGTATATGTGTGTATATATATATGTATATGTGTGTGTGTGTGTGTGTGTGTGTGTGTGTGTGTGTGTGTGTGTATATGTATATGTGTGTAACAATCTAGAATATATTAATATATTTTAAATAAGTTAAAACATTATAAGAAATGAAGTTTGGTCTAGTGGTAAGGCAAACTTCTAGTTACTCCCCCACCCAAGTTCGAATCCCAAGTCTTGCACATTTAAAAATTTTACAATTGAGGGGCGGGGTGGGGTACCCGCGGAGCAATCGGGGTATGGCGGGGCGGGGCAAGCGGGGGCGGGGAACCCCAATTCCGTCCCCGATCCGCTCTGTTGCCATCCCTAGTAAATACCCTTGTGGCCCCTAGGTGGTAGCACTAGTGGGCTTAACTTCGATTCCCGAAAAAGGGGAACCGGGGGTCGATACCAAGACCTCTAGTTTCGGAAGGAACCGTGGTCCTGACCACTCGGTCAACCCCTTAAGGTTACATAATAAATAACTTTATTGCTTGAACATGAATAACTTTATTTTTTACATAATAAAGTTATTCATGTTCAAGCAATAAAAGGAGAACTGATGTGGATACTTCGAGAAGGGGCTAATCATATTGAGCTGCCTGACCTATCCTTCCATATCAGCCTGAACAATAAGGGGAAAAGCTTAGTGTTTGTATCTGTGATTTTTATTCAGTCCAATCCAGTATGCTTTGTCTTCACTGCTTATCCTTCTCAAGTCTCATAGATTACATGTTATTGGTCTTTGTAGACATACTTAACTTGATAATGATATCAGTCACTTAATGTGGTGCATTTGGTCTTACAACCGTTTCCTTTCTGTAATGTAATAAAGAAGAGAAGAATTTGTTCAAGAAGTCCACAGGCCGGGCCAGAACTCCATTCCAATGTGATGCAGTCTCGATTTGATGCAATTGGAAAAAAGCCCAAATAAACTAAACTAAAAAATTGATTTGGATCAATTTCATTAGTTGATAGGATCAATAAAATCAATAATTGAACGAGACTGTGATCAGGCCTATGTGATGCGGCCACACTTATAAGTGGGCCAAAGGACCAATTGTGCTGCATCCATTGACCATATACTTAATGAAACTTAATGACGGGCTGTTTTAGAGAAATAAAGAAAGGCGGCGGGGTTTGTGCAAATTTTCTGAAGTTCACTTCACAAGCATGTTCTACTTTGGACCGTTGGTGTGCCAGATCTCAGATAATCAAGCAAGTCAAATATCAACTGATCGTGTAGGTGGTTTCACCAAAAGGTGGCCAATGTAGCTGGGCGGACCTACATATATGGTCTGAAGAATCTGATGTGCGCATGGAGATGAAGGCCGCAACTAGGGGTGGCAATTTTGCTCCACCCTGCCCTGGCTTGCTCGCTCTGCCCCGTGCAGGTTTTCTCCGCCCTGATCCTTAGGTGGGGCGGGGACGGACAATAAAACTGTGCCCCGGAGGCGGGGATGGGTTTGCTCTTTTCCCCGCCACGCCGCACCCCGTTATCCCTCCCCGTGTCCCGCCCCGCCCCACCATTAAATAAGTTTATATATATTTGTATATATATGTATATGTATGTGTATGTATATATGTAAATATGTGTATATATATGTATATGTATGTGTGTGTATATGTATATGTGTGTAACAATCTAGAATATATTAATATATTTTAAATAAGGTAAAACATTACAAGAAATGAAATTTGGTCTAGTGGTAAGGCAAACCTCTAGTTACTCCCACACCCAAATTCGAATCCCAAGTCTTGCATATCAATTACCCCGAAGGGCCAGCAGAGGTTCTGTTCCAGATCTGTATTCTGTATGTGTTTTTCTATATCTTTCATGGATCTCATCATCCATACATATACACACTTAGATAACGGATTTACCCATCAAACCCAAAGAAGTGGCTCTCCAATTATGCAAATGGTGTAAGGAAATCAAGGGAGTTGGTTGGCTGTGTAAGATGGACGTTGAGGCTTAGTGTCTCCCACTTGACCATAAAGCCAAAAAAAAATGTCGAGGTTGTTCTACCATTGGCTATTAAACATACAGACAGAAAAAAACCAACTCAAGGTTATTTTACCATTGACGATCATCATATATGTCATAAGCTTTTACTCCCACTATGTTGTGGTTTTTCTCCTCTTTTGACATATAATTATCACGAGATTTTTCACGCCTTTTACGGATATATTACTCATGATAAACTTTAAAAATCTTATGATTTATGCATCCCTAAGTCCCATCAGGCTTACATGCTTTGTAAAGCATTGTGCACTTATTTCCTTTGTTAAAGGGTCTGCTGCCATATTAACCGGAGGCAAGAAACTTACGGGACTTCATTTCTTTCAACAATATCTTGAATATAATGGTAGTCCACATCTATGTGTTTGCCCTTGAAACTATTCGATCCACTTTTTATTAATCTAATCGTGGACTGATTGTTACAATACATGTGATCCAACATGGTCTTGGGGGCGGCCCTCCATTGGACATAGGTCCGCTTCCAAAACCCATATGAAAATTCCATGTCCACTTCCAATATCCACATGCAAATCATGGGTCCAACTCCAAAGCCCACATGAAAACTCGGGATTTGGCCCCAAAACCCGACTATATGTTTGGGCCGCCCCCCCTCCTCCTATAAGGAAAATCCAGGGTCCTCCATGTTGGGCCCATAGAATCTCAACAGAAGTTTCCTAGTCGATCAAAGATCTGTATATTTTGGAAAGCGTAATCAACGATCCCTAAAAACTTGTGTTTTAGCCCCACTGTGAGAAGGACATAAAAAAAAAATTCGAACTCTGTTTTCTAAAACAACCTTCTGGCACAACCACGTCTCCTCTCTTTATCCACATTCAAAAACTCCATACAAAAAGGACTCTCTTCTCCCGCGTTCGGCATCTTCTCCTTCGTACAGTCTCCACAAGCTCTTCTGGTGCCTCTCTCTCTCTCTCAATCCAGACCAGACCCGAATTAGATATGTGTATAATTCTTAGTTTGATGGGTTTTTTTAGATCAATGTATAGTTCTTGGTTTGATGATTTCATGTTGATTTAACTAACCGATGACCAATGATCACACCAGATTTTACTAAATTTGTTACCTAAATAAGATATGCTTCATGATAGCTTAATGTATGAATATAGTATATTGCAAACATAATTTATTTGGGTTGAATGGTGGAAGTATTTAATTATGTAATACCAAGTTTGATCATCAAGTACAAGAGTGACAGTGCTAGTTCAATTTTGAGGCTTGTGCATGTTATATATGTACACACATACATGGTTATATTAGGCTTGCTAAATTGATCATTCCAGTTTTAATCCAACCCATCCAAGACACGATCTCTAAGATCAGAGGATGCATATCGCTCTGATGTTAAGATATATGTGGACATTCAATAAAAGAAGGTACAACCATATTAGATTTAAGTTCAACAGTGTTGCGAAACATGATTCTTTTGAATATATTAGTTCCAACATGATTGTTTTAATTTTACCAAACTAAGTTCTCCACAGCATAGTCTCAGAAGCACAGTCTGATCTCATCATAGTACTGGGAAAAACACAAGAATGATGCCAAATGGGGCCTATGTTTGAGACTTCATAATAGGAAAGAAATCTAGTTAAGAAATTAGTGTTAGAGGCTTTTTATGCATTATATGTACTGTTTAGACAAGTGCAAATCTCATTCTTTTTTTTTTTTTCCTTTTTTTTTTGGCAAGTTAATCTTGATTACGGAAAGCGGAGTTGTAATAGGAGTCTTTGGAAAGAATTTTAGGGTTTCTTTTGTTTGTTTTAAAACACTAGGATGGAGGTTACATCCAATATATTAAATGGAAGGAAGCAGTGCTTTGTTTCTTGGTTTCCTCTCTCTTTTGGCCTTGTGTGTGTGCCTGAATAGAGATTGAGAAGGCTAGCTGTAAGATTAGTTTGTGGTTGATTTTGGTTCCTAGCTAATTTCTGGGTTTCTCTACAATTCTTTGTGATATCTTTATTTTCTGGATATCTTTTGATTTTGGTTAATTGAGTTCTCCAGAGTCTGATTGTGTCAAATGCAGACGGCATCGGAATGTAGTCTCTAAAAAAGTTACGAGCGATGTTGGCATATGTTCCTCACTGGCTTTTTTGGGTAAAGGATGGTCCTCAACAGCATATTCCTGAGCTCTCTTCAACATCATATTATCTGAAAACTAACCCAGATGATGATATAGAATAAAATAGATGCTTACTATGGATATATCAATTATCATGCCCAGGTTGGAATAATGCCACTAATGGAATGATATCTAAAACCTCAGATTTGAACTTGATTTTAGTAAACTAATAAACAATGGTGTATCTCCTTTCTTTTAGTTTTGAGATATATCATAAATTTAGCAGTAGTATGAAAGGAATAGTTTCTAGCTTTCTGGAAAGCTATGGTGACCCAGCATTGATACCTTCTTTTATAATTCCATGACTGTGTCCTTATTCTTGTTGAGCTGAAAATGGCACTGCTGCATAAAATTGTGATGCAAAACCAACTTTATACCTTTGAATACATCTACAGATCCAAGGGCGCTTCAGATTCAAAAAGGTTTGGTTGATCTGGTTGCAGTAGGGAAGAAGTTTGAGAGGTACCTAAACCAAGTGTGGACTAGCTCTGAAGAATATGAGCTTGCTACAAGATCAGTTTGTAGAAATTCCAATCAACTCAGGTACATCTGATGATAAATTACGAGGGAGATCAGCTTCTGTTCCTGAACCTGTAGATTCCTTTATCCTCTCACCCATGGGGACTCCCCAATTTAAAAAGAGTAATGTCAACTCTCTCTCTCTCTCTCTCTCTCTCTCTCTCTCTCTCTCTCTCTCTCTCTCTCTCTCTCCATCCTTCTATCTATCTATCTATCTATTTTTCAAGAATAACCACAATACATTATGATCATCAAAATGCAGAAAAAGTGAGTTGGGTTATTGACTGGATGAGCAAGGTCAGCAAAAAGACAGACAGCTTTGCACACGGTGTATGCGAACATGGTAATTGTCTAGAGATGGTAAAAAGAAAAAAAAATCCAACAATAGTGTAAATATTTCTGGGTTATATTTCTGAGGTATTTTTAAAGCTGGAGTTGCAATGTTGGCCTGTGACAGGTGTTTTCTATTGAATCATATGGCGCGTCTCTAATTTGTTCTGTTTTTCATGCTTGGAGAAATTTCAGTTTCTTCACCTACAGAGAGTTTACTCACAAACTTCATGGAACAAGCCCAAAAGATCTAGTGAGAATTTTAACCATTTTCCACCAGAACTCCTTATTTGGCGCACCACATGGCCATATATCTTCCTACATGATGGTTGATTCCATTGGAAGTAATGGCAATAGTTCTACCTTTTTTTATATACAGTATATCCATCAGTTCCTTTTACATGGATTTGAAATATCAATAACATATATTTACAAAATCACTCAATTAACTAATTCTTTTCTTATAAACTCTGTCTCAACATGTATCTGATTCTATTTGATGGAAAATGCAGTGAAGCTGGCACCCAACTTGTCTCAAACTATGATTGGTAAGCTGAGATTGGGGGCAAGAATCCTTAAAAGTGGGGGTGTTAAGAATGTCTTCAGACAGAATTTTAGTGTTGGGGAAAGAGAGTTGCTGCTGAAGGTTTACCAGTCTTACCTGTCCACCACAGCTGGTCCTATTGCAGGATTGCTGTTTATATCAACCGAAAAGATTGCATTTCACAGCGAAAGATCTTTGAAACTTACTTCTCCTTCTGGAGTACATAGAGTTCCCTACAAGGTCATATTAATTATGGAAAACTTTCATCCTTAGCCCATCAGAGTAGATTGCACAAATCAAACCCAGAAGTCCAGACTTCAAGCATTCTGTTCAATCATTTGTGTTAGTGATCAAAAATAAGAAAAAGGAAATTTATTCATTTCTCAAAACTCTAGATTATAGGTTTTCAATGCGAACCCAACTATGGAATCTAATGGAATTTATTTTTAATCTTTTCGGATGGACTGCAAATCTGTTTAGTAGACATCTAATAAAATCTATACCATAAAAAGGAAAACATCTAGTATATTCTCGTTTTGTCCAAATTGGTTCGAGTCTTATGATATCTTTAAAATTCTGATGTAATCAAATCCAATTAGTCTTCAATAACTCTTCTTGACTAATATTCTCTTGTACAATCTTGCATTCTTGCAGGTCTTGATTCCACTTAGACAGATAAGCAGAGCTGATCCAACTGAGAATGTGGTAAGGCCCACGGAGAAGTACATTCACATAGTTACAGAGGATAATTCTGAGTTCTGGTTTATGGGTTTTGTCAGTTATCGTAAAGCTTTCAAGTGTCTCCAAGGGGCCATCTCCCAGTGTAAAGTAGATCACCCTCGGTGAAGAGATTCAAAGGACAATTTCATAAACTACCATCACTTGTTTTATGTAGTGTTCATTTATGAACAGACAAAAAGCCTCATAAACTACCATCACTTGTATAGTAGGTGATAGTGCAGCATACTTTCACTTTTGTAATAGATTCAAAGTATCTTCTTCATGTTCTAAATTTCATGATCATGAATGGGGTCTGGTTGGTGGTGGCAAGCATTTTGTGTGCACATGGCACACCAGCACCATGTTACAGGCCAAGCGAATTCACTTGATTATAGCTCGTGGTGCTTGTCCATGCCTCATGCGTGGTGGGCCTGCCTTATCCTATAGCAGTCTAATCCTTAAACCAAAATTCACCTAAAGCTATTATACATAAAAGTAGGAAGAAGACAGTCATCATGCAGATGTCACACTAGTGTCTTAGATATTGGGAAGGTGTGCAATGAACCAGGAGGATGCAACAACCACGGATCATACAGACTGATGCGTAAGGATAGCGATGTAAATGGGTCGGTTCAGTCTTGGTCCATGGTGGACCCCGAACTGGAGCCATTAATGATAACATGGAACCGGAAACGGAACTAGTTCCGTATGTGGGACGGGTCTGGTCCAAGTCAAGATAGAGAATGATTTGGAAAAAGAAAACTAATATTTGAGAGGAATTCTTAGAAAATTGAGGTAATGTATGGATACCCGGACCTGTTTACTTATCGGAACTTAAATAAGGACCCAACCTCGGGGACTCATTTACATCCCTAGATAAGGATGCTCCTGGGCTGGGTCAGTTTAAGCCATTGCTTGCACAAGCCTAGCCTGTTAGTCATCGGCCCTAATTTTAAGGCCCACATCAGTCCCCAGGTCTCATAGGGAGGGCTTGACCTTCCCACTTGCAAAGTATGTACAGCACTTTGTAGTTTGCAGTAAATATGTCAGGCTGACATGGCCTTTAAGAATTCATAGCCACTTGCCTGGCCCAATTAGAAAATTAGGCTCAGCTGCAGTCCATGGGCCTATGAACACAGCACAAATCCTGCCCACGACAGACTTTCTTGGGCTGGCCCAGTCCATCAACACCCTTACAAGATAAAGAACTTTTCCCCACTTGATATTGACATTTGCCCAGACATGTTCCTGGCGGTCCATCCTTTTGCCTTCAGAAATCCTCCTATTGGGAATTAAGAACAGCCAGACTCCTATTGGGAATTATGTATTCCTAATCCAAGAGGGTGTGAGGCTGGTGATCTCTAGCATTGACTGATATTTTCGAGACCTGAGAAAATCTGGCCCCTTTCAGTCAAGAAGATGGACTTGGTCAATGGCTGTGGAGGCTTTGTAATGTCACATCTGATGGGCCCAAATGGGCCCACACACCAATATAGACTAGATCAACGGTCTGATCCGAGAACGTGTAGTTGCTCCGTTGGTTTGCAATCACATTTCTCACCTTGCTGCCCATGTTCGAATCCTGGGTCGTGAGTGGGCTGCCTCTTCGGTTGCGAGCTCTCTCTTGGGCCCCAACCCCCTCGGTTGGAGTAAAACAGTCTGATCCTATGCGCGAGCAACGTGTAAAGGAGATAGGTGATCATTATCTAAGGTGTAATTTTTGTTTAGTTGGATTCACTTGTTGGGTGAGTAGGATGCACCTAATCGAGATAATAAAAGGGTGTGTCCCCACAAGTTAACTAGAGACTTTTTAGTGTTGGTTGCTTTTTTAAATGGTGCTGAATGTGATTGATAGAAAAAGAACCCATTTCTTGTAATGTTCATATTTAGATATGTTTTAAAAAAACTAGTCTTAACAGAGAAGAACTTTTCATGTTATAGTTGGAAAAGAAATATTGAAATAAGGGCCTTCCCTAATTCCTACTTGCTCAGCCTACTTGCCAATGAATTCCCAGGAATTCATCAAAAGAATCTATAATTCATTCAGTATTGAAAGCTGGCTTGATGTTCTTTGAAGCCCACCCTTCACTGTGGCTGCAACAATTTTTCTAAGAAGGAAAAAAAAAAAAACTGATTTTCTTCATCAAAGAGTATTTCAGTTTTCTACGAGAATGATTGGATTACTCAGTTTCTCCTCTTGTCCCACAAACGCACTCAAATGAAGGGTGCCATCCCTTTCCAAAGAAGGGTGAATGTTCTTACAATCATTTATAAGTTTCAATGGCAGAGGCTCCTCATTACAACCTGGAGGTGTCCACTTCAAATCCTGGTAGAGGCTCCAGGTGACAACTTGATGGTGTCTAGGCTTTTGAGTGGTAGAGGCTTGGGTGCAAAAAAGTGGAGTCCATTCTGAAACATTAAGTGACGGTCGGGGATTTGGAAGCTACAAGAGCCCCACAAAGTGGTGCTGTGGTCGTGGATTTCCCTCATTAGCGATCAACCCCTAGCGGGGACTTAACTTGAAAAAAAAAGGGTGAATGTTCTCAAGATTTTGTGTAGTTTCACCCATCATCCTTGCTTCTTAAGATCCGGTTGTCTGATTCACATTAGTTTCTTAGAAGTTCATCGGAAAGACACTGGTCAAGGATGGAGAGCTGGATTTCCTAAGAACTAATTTATTAGGTTAGCAGGTGAGAAATCACGTTTTGGCAGACATTTTGTTTTTGTTTATTATTATTATTATTTTTTTTATTATTATTATTATTATTATTATCTGTAAGAAGGGCAGATATTTTTGCTTTTTTATTTTCATTGCTTGTTTAGCTCTTTTTAGGCCGTTGGATCTGGATGCATGTAGATCCAATAGCTTGTATTTCTTACTCTCATAGTAGTGTAAGCTGGGTTACTCTCAAATGAATATTTTTCAAATAAATATACAGTTAAAAAAGTAAGGGCCCATTTATCCGCAACAAACTACCATGACTCTCCTAGTATTTAATTTTTTTAGGATGAAGCCAAGATATTCAATCTTCCATTGCCCCTCAACTCGTTTTCCATTGAAGGGGAGATGATCTATTATTTTATGGGCATTTATGGATCTTCACCTTTGATTCTTCAATTTAGTTACTTGAACATTTGTTAAATCCTTTTTAGAAATTCATGGCTAGAATCCAAATATGAACTGAGCTATGCCAAGCATGAAAACAAAACAACAATATTCTGTAAAATGTTTATGAGGAAGTTTGAAATAATTAAATTCACAGGTAGTGAAAATACACTTTCTTCTTGATGATCCATCCATCCATCCATCCATCTAACTGTAAGACCCCGCCCCAAGTTAATCAAGATTAACTCTAATTAATTGCAATTAATGCTAATTAATCAAGTCTAATTAGACTAATGATGGTTAAGGACCCAACTCAATGAGATTAGTCCCAAATGAACTTAATGAAGTAATAATGAGGAGATTAAGTGAATTGAATGAGTTTTAAATCTAAACTAAGAGAACAAGACCTTTTTCGTAAATACGGATTTATATGTATTTTGTCGAATACGGAAACTCTTGGTACCAACACGCATATCTCGACGAGTATGTTAACTTTCGTAATAGACTCGAAGTCGTTTGACGAGAATTTGGTCAAATGACCCTCCATTTGACTTGAAATGTAAATAGCCTTAGAGGGGTGGGTTTAAATACAAAAAGGGGGTTTATATATAAGAGATGAACCCTTGAGTCATTCCACCCATTCCATTGCAAGAGAAACCCTAGGCACCCATTCTTCTTCCTTCTTCCATTCTTCTTCATCAAAGAGAGAGATTTGGAGTGCTTCCAAGTGGGTTTGAAGAAGCTTCATCTTCTTCTTCATCTTCTCCAACTTCTCCTTCCATTTTTCTTGAAGATAAAGCTTGGGGGAAGACCCAAACTCCTCTCCACAAGGGTTTCATGTGAGTACTTAGATCCTTTTATGAGTCTTGAGGTTCTATTGGATGGGTGGAGATAGTTTCTAGCACAAGTAGCTTATAGTGTAGTGCTTTTTGTGTTTTATGAGATTAGGGTTTGAAATTGGGGATTCCTCATCTCAAGTTCAAGTAAAGAGGGGTTTCTTGCTAATTAACCTTCCACAAGGCAAGTATAAGCATTGATTGTTATTAGATGCTATTTGGTATAATTTTCTATTGATTTTTGTTATGATTATGAACTCAGCCCTATTTGTTGTAATTTTAATTTTGTGTATGGGTTGATTGAATGGATTGGAAGATGTTGTTTTGGAGATGATATTTTATAAGGGAACAGGAGGTTCCATGTATTGGGCAAGTTGAGAATGAATGGGAGTGAAAATGGCTTCAAAAATGAGCATCAGGTTGCTGTTTCGGAGGCCAGACAGCAAGGGGTCTCTCTATAACGAGATCTGCCCACTGGGCCTGACAATGTCAAGTTCAAAATGCCATAACTTTTGAACCGTAGATAGGATTTTGGACTTCTACATATCGTTGGAAAGCTCTTGGAACGTAGAATCTAATGGTCTACATATCTTAGTGATTGGAAAACTCAAGGTTGGGTGCAAACAAAGGTGATTCTAATTAAATAAGAAAAAAAACTCATTTGATGAGTGTAAATAGGTCTATAAATTAGTCTATAGACTATTTATAGTATAATTGAGGCTTATGGACTATAGAAGGAGTATTGATGAGTTTGAACTTTATTTTAGTAGTGTGTGTTAATATTTCATTTGTTACAAACCTCCATAGGTGATAATTAAGGGGACTCTAATTCACATTATATCTAATGTGATGTTCATCGAAAATAACACGTGCACTAGATAACCGAGTGTTACACTTAAATAAATGGTTTGAATTATGAATAGTTTTGAATAGAGAAATTGAATTAAATAGAGTTTATTAAGTGATTCGATTTGAGTCTTAAGTCTGGCACTACATAGTAATTACCTAAGCTCATTATTGAGCTGAAATGAAATGGTGAAATGAAATGAAATTAATTAATGAAATGAATAAGCAATGAACAATCCCACTGTTGTAGATGGATGGGGTGTTCCAGAGCTCCGTGGTGATGCCAGTGATCTCTGATCAAGACGCTGGTAGATCCCACACATTGGACTGAAGAGTCACCATTTGATAAGCCACCTAATAATGAGTAATCACTGTACTTCAATGAAATGAATGAATGTAAATGAATGAACATGAATGAATGCTTCCTTTGGAAGAACTGTAATGAATTAATACTATTGTAGTTGCCATCTAGTATTTGTTATTTTGATTCCCATTGCATAGGTTATGATGTCAACTAGAATTGTCTAGAATTGATAATTTGATTATTGAACTATTTAATAGTTAAATTGAGTAGAATCATGATGAGAAATAACATGTAATATCATAGATTGTTTATACATTGTTGAACCATCGTGTTCACGGTGTTATTGATGACATCGTAGGCCCAGTTGCCCGTGCTGGTCCTGCAGAGGCCACGCCGGCTGCGGAGGAGGCCCATCCGATACCTCCAGGAGGTTTGATCGAATGGGCATAATCGGAGGGCAAACGAATTGGAATGTTTTGGAAATATTTTGGGAGATATGTTTGTATGATTATTCATTTTGGAATTAATTTGATGAATACTTTCGTTATAATTCATTTTGAGTTGTAAATAGGTGTCACTTGCATTGTATTTTGAATATGCAATGATGGACCATATTAGATTGTAATTTTGTATATGTGAACTTTACCTTCAATGTAAAGTCAAATATTGTCAATGTTGTTAGAGATTTTGTGTATTGCAATTGGATGGTGCATTATTCAATTTTATTCATCATTTGAATTTTCACATATGCATTGTTTCAGAAATCTTGAAATCTTAATTTACTCATGCATTGCTTTAAATCTTTTAAACCTTTTAGGTTCATGCATGTTTTGGTTTCAAACTTGGATGCATTTATATTTGGAGAAGTTTTTTAAATCAAGCTAGCCATTTGTTTTAAACTTTCAAATCTATTTAGGCTTTTTATGTTTCATGATTTTAAAGCACTTGGATTGGTTTAAATCATGTTTTCATGCTTGGTTTAATGGCTCAAAAATCCCCATGCAAAAACCCTTTGAAATATGCTAAAAATGGGATTTTTGGTCACAGGGTGTCGGTCAACCGAACTCAAGGTGTCGGCTAACCGACAAGTGGACCGAGGTCAACGGATGGATTTGTCGGTCCGAATTCCAGAGAGCTACAAATTTCAGATCTTCTCTGTCGGTCCACTCATCGGCTCATGTCGTTCAACCGACAGTACATAAAAATCCAGACCGAGAGCTTGTCGGTTCAAATTCCAGACAGCATCATTTTGTACATCTTTGTGTTGTCGGTTCAGATGTCGGTCCATTATCGGTCGACCGATAATGGCGGTCAACCGACAAAAGCAATTTGGTCAGAAAATCTTCAAAAATATAACCGTTGCCTTTTAGACCGTTGAGCCGCCGGTCAACCGACCCCTTGTTGTCGGCTGACCGATAGGTAGCCGTTGACCAACTTTTTCTATAAAAAGAAGCCCATTCCTTAGCCCCAGGTGATGATCTTTGAAGCCCTTCCTGAGGTATTTTGAGGAAAAGAAAGGGGATCAAGCTAAGGAAGGCTAAGGGTTATTAAGGAAAGCTAAAGCTTGGATTAATGTAGTTAAACCACCAAGTAAGCTTTGCTTAATCTTAAACATATGTTTTATGCTTTGACTAAACTATTGGTAAATATTTTCTAGCATATAAACTATATTGTGTTGAATTCTAAACCATTTAAACTTTGATTTAAAACTTTGAATTCTTCACCTTGATTTCTAAACAAGTTTGTTTTAATACTTTATAAAACATGTTTTGTCAAAACCTTTGATTTGTTTTATAAATATGTTTCATTAACTTGTTTGAATCATCTTTGTTGTTTTCATTCATTTGAACTTTAGTTAAATGAGTTTATTTTTGAAAACAACATTGAATATGCATCACATGTTTAGACATAATTAATTTCATACAACTTGTGAGCTTTTGATTTCATATCTTCAACAAGTTTGTATTTGGTACATGTGATTTGCATATTACTTCAATCAAATATTTTTATGTGTATTAAACTTTTAATTGCTTCAAGCATAAATTGATTAAGCTTTATTTTAAAACTTGATTGAAGTTTCCACACACTCACTTCATAAGCATACATCTTTGCATTTATAGTGTTTGTGTGAGTTTGATTTACACTTTCGTATTCGCCTAATCTAGAGGCAATTAAATTGAGCTTTAATTGTAATCTCTTAGAAGTGCTTTGAGAAAACACTTTCTTGAGAGAAATCATTTGTTTGTAAAGGTTATTGCTTAGCCTAAGAAAAGCATTGTGTAAAGGTTATTGCTTAGCCTAAGAAAAGCATTGTGTGAAGGTTATTGCTTAGCCTAGAAAAGCATCTTGTATAGGTTGTTGTTATGCCTTGAAAAACAACATTGTAAGGTTATTGCTTATCCTTGGAAAGCATATTGTAGTGGTTATTGCTTAGCCATTTGAAAAGCATAAATAGTGGAAATCCGGTGGGGTGTGAGATCACAAGTCGGTAGTGGATGTAGGCATTGAGGCTGAACCACTATAAATGATTGTGTTATGGTAAATGCTTTTGTGGTGATTGTTATTGTTTAGATTCCGCAGTTTATTTGTTAATCATCACAAGTAGCTAATTGTTTTAAAGAAGTTTAAAATTTTCATAATTGGTCATTAAGTTGTAGCTCACCCTATTCACCCCCCCCCTCCTCTAGGGTTAGGATCCGGAACTTTCAAATGTATATATATATTTCCGCAAAAATGTACATTTGACAGGTATGTATGATAGATCCCTTGTGAGTCTTGTCTTAACTTCGGTTAATTCAAGATTTACGGGAGTAAGTATGATGGCATCGCGATCCGGGTTGGGCCCCGATTAGCCCGGTCTCGGGCCCGGGTCGTGACACTAACAAGTGTCAGGCCAGCTTGAAAACGGGGCCCACAAGGGATGTTTGGACAAGGACAACTATCTACTCAATCATAGTATTAAGATGTCTTCACACACACAGTGAGCCTTGCATGTCTCACTCACATACAATATAGAATCTTAAAACAGCAAGGACACATGTCTCCCAATCCTAAATCGATTATTTTCTTTGTTTCCCACTCCTAGCCCAATTGTTTCCCTGTGGACCGACCCGACGACCCTCGGAACTTCCGATGGTCTCATTGAGCTCAATTGTCTCATAGTCCAGTGACTCTAGGTCCCTATCAAGAAGATAAGTTTTTTTTTGAGCTTTCCATGAAGGGAAGGTGTCATTAAGAACAGCCTCTTACGACATTGTTAAGAGGCAGTACTGTTAGAGTTAACCGTATGTGGTCCCAACATACCATATATTTGTTTTGAAATGGTTATCATATAGTTTTAACAAATCCCATATTTCTTGTATGGTTAATTTGAGGATAACCCTTGTTCACCAGTTTCATTTGGAATTAGAGCCTATATTGTTCTTAGATCTAGATTTGCAAAATCACAACCCATGGATCTCTCTCTCTATAAATATATATAGGGACCGGCTCTCCTCAACTGCCGTTAAGGAGAGCCTCAGCTGGACACGAGCGGTTGGAACGTGTGGGATTAAAACATATTGAATGAGTTGAAGGGAGCCTCAGCTGGACACGAGCGGTTGGACACTCACATCCGCCAACCAATCATTCTCCATAAACTCATTGTCTATTATGATCTGATTCCAAAAACTCTCAAATTGATCAGTTTTTTTGATTTGATCTATTAAACCCTCATTGTGAATATGAACCCCTCCTAAATTCTTAGGTAACTTATCCAAAATGTGCCATAGGTAGTACCGGTAAACAGTGTTTGGCATAACATTCTATATGGCTTTTGTTATTGCCAGATCTTGATCTGTTATAATACCCTTTGATGGACCAAATGACATGGCTTCAAGCCATATGTTGAACAACCACTCAAAAGACTCCGTTTTTTCGTTTGGTAGAAACCCACATCCAAATAAAGTAGTTTGCCCATGGTAATTGCAACCTACAAAAGCGACAAAAATAAGTTCGTAACAGTTTGTCTTGTAGGTTGTATCAAATGTCACCACATCGCCAAAGACTTTGTAAGCCGAATGAAATGCTGCATTTGCCCAAAACACATGTGTTATCTTTTTATCTGCATCTCGCTCAATGGTAGATGTGAAACGATTTCCCATTTCTTTGCGGTTTTCAAAAAGTTGAAATAACAACTGTCCATCTAGCCCCCTTTTCTTTTCCTTTTCATCCCTGCGATGATTCTTGGCATCCATATCTATAAATTCAATTTTGTCTAGTCCCCCAGATTGAGATGCAAACACTTGCATTTGTTGTTTGCTTTGCATGTTTGCTGAATCATATATGTTTATAAGTTGTCGCTTTAATTCTGGCACTTCACGATGCGACCTCAGCATAAATCTCTTACTCGGCGTAGCGGGGGTATGAGAGTGTTCAGGAACAAACTTGAATACCACATAACCACCTGACTTATCTATTTTCACTTGCAACTTAGCCTTACAATCGAATATTGTTTTCATTTGACGTCTTTGAACAAGTTCCTTACCGATCTAGTGTTTCTCATCTGTTTTACCCTCCTTTGAACAGACAAATCGCTTCCATACAACCTCCCCATCTTTACTACTATTACTAGATTCTTTTTTTATACTAAATCTAGCGAGTTTTCCATAGGCATTGTAAAAGTTATATGCCTCATCTAAATTATCAAAATGCATGTCCAATCTTGGTATCATGTGTTCATCCACAACCGAATAATGGACAACTGGTGATGAGGAGGAGGCCATATCCATATGCAACCTGGATCACTAATAATTAAAATATATTCATGAATAACAAACCCAAAGAAAGAGTTCTAAAACCATGACTACTCCATGACATGCAAAGCAGAAGCCTGAATTTAGCCACAAATGAGAAAACAAGAGTACTCTATATGAACATGAAATGCACACAAAATTCAATAAAATTCATATAATACTAATCTGTAAGTCTACTTTACTCTTCTCTATTTATATTATTATTAAAAATCTACTTCATTCATTGTCAATACTAATATTGAGAAAACAATCCGAAACACTAGCCAAATCACACTGCTTAACTCGCACAAAAGCATAGTGGCACAAGAAATGCTCAACTGACTCCTTCCAAAGCTCTCATATGGGACATAGGTCATTGATTCTAAGAGTTTTATATTCAAGGATGGATCTTATCTCTTAAAGGGTAGAAACATGCTTTGTGGGTGGCCACAATCACAGTTAGAAACCATAGATTACTGTAGTGTCTGTCTACTCACCATACAGGAATGGAAAAGAAAGAGAGAGAGAGAGAGAGAGAGAGAGAGAGAGAGAGAGAGAGAAGGTTCCTGGTTTTTAGTGGTCACAAGAAGAGATGAGCAGAGCTCTTTTCCTTACTGATATCCACAACTCAAGGAGCAATATAAAAATAGGATGAACAATGAATGCAGAGAAAAGTCTCTGCAAAAGTACAAATAGTGGTCCATCTCTACCTCTCACTCACCTCTACAGAACATGGCTCTTGGAGTCTTCTATAGATCAGATAGCTACATTTGAGCATCCCAATTCTTCTTGCTCATGCAATTAAGATATTTCTTATCAATGCAATTGAGATTATACAAGTTCTGGTTGTGGTTGTATCTATTAGCATGTTATTGATATCTTTAGTTACATTTTCAGTAAAAGAGGGAGATACAAGTTCATACATTTTCATAGGAAAGACATTACTACACAGCTACAAGGCAGGGAGTGCCATGGCTGAAACAGATGCTAGAGACAACATAGTATGAACTACCTTTAGTTGCGGCATGTCTTCTTGTTTCCAACCGTAGAGTGGTTGTAATGTGGAGTCCTTGCTCAACTAGGAAGGAGATTAAGCTTAAAACTATTGTTGTATCTTTTTCTTCTCCTCTTTTGTATGGTAATCTAAGCCCCTTGTTTAAGTGACTGAGGCTTCCAATTCTATGTACTTTTTTGAGTATGTATACAAGATTTGAGGTTTAAAACGAATAGACCAAAAAAGAAAAAAACCTTCTTAGGTGTTTATTAAAGTTTTCATCTTTGGGCTCTCAAGGCGATGAGTGAAATACGTTTAAGCATGTTAGCATATGAATCATGAATGCAGCATGGCTTGGTTACCTTAATTTCTTTTTTTTATGGGTCCCACCACATGCAGGGTGGGATACAATCATCAGACTGGAGAATCCTACCCTCCAATCCTTTGTATTTTTTCATAGGCAGATAATGAATTCTTAAGCATTGCTGGTTTTTCCATAAACTGAAAGATAATTCTAAGCAAGTTTCTAAGCCTACGCATCGCTGATAAGCCGATAAGATTTGATGCAGACTATTACCAATTTTTCCACCTGAGAATAGAATCACATTAATGAGACTGATTCATGAAATTTTCTTTGGCAATACATTAGTTTTTGGCCCAGCCAATATAGAGTCCAATACAAATACTTGAAAGTATAATTAAAAAGGCAACAAAAACCTAAATCCAACCAGATGAAGAGAATAGGTAACCAACCATGAGCCCCAAAGGACATTATTGGAACCCTTAAGCATGCCAAACTAGAACAAGAAAGAGGGCCCTTCAAATAAAATCTACAACAGTCTACATCGAATTTACAAGTATTGCGGACTTTAGGATCAAAATAAGACGCAATTACATATTTAGAGCCAAATAAGATGCAAGTCCAACTTGATGGCACTAATTATCCCTATTGGCCCATCTAATGCAAAATTTTCTCAAAGGACAAAAAATTTGGAAGTATATTGCTACGCAGATCCCTACGCCAGATAGTAAAGATGCTACGTTTGAGGAATGGGAAGCTTCAGTTGGGAAGATAAATTCTTGGATTGTCAATTCGGTCACGCCATCTATTGGGAATCAACTGGCTAAATTCAATTATCCTAAGGATGCTTGGGATTATTTAGCCAAATTGTATACTCAATCTAATGCTGCTCGCCGGTATCAATTAGAATGGGAAATCAAAAATGCAGACCAAGGCACTGACTCTATTCATGATTTCTATATCAAAATGACTGCTCTATGGGATCAACTGGCTCTAATGGAATCCACTTTTGCAACTACTGATGACGCCCATACCTTTGAGGTATATAGGCAGCAGACTCGCCTGGTTCAGTTTCTTATGGCTCTCCGCCCTGACTTTGAACAGGTTCGTGGTTTATTATTACATCGGTCTCCACTGCCTTTTGTTGATACTGCACTCTCGGAACTACTGGCAGAAGAACAAACTCAGTTTTCTCTTACAAAGAAAAAACATATGGAACCTATACATGTCCTGTCAGCAAATGTTAGTACCCCTCAGAATGATCGCTCTTTTCCACCTGGTACTAATGACTTTTGCAATTATTGTAAGAAGAAAGGACACTGGAAACAGGACTGCCCAACCAGACCTCAAAGGCCAAGCAACAAGAACAAACAAATTGGTCATCTGCCCAATCGTGGTCCAATGCAATCTTACTCTCAGCGATCCTATGCTGCCAATCTCACTGAAGATGATAATTTTGTGCCTCCGCAAATGGATCTTTCATCTCAGATCCAAGCTATGGTTGATGCGCGTATGCAACAGTTGTTTCTGGCTTCCTCCACTGGTTCTGCTTCTCAGATGGCCACTACCCCCTCAGCCTCTGGTTCTGCCATGACCATTTCTGGTCCTTCAGGTACACATGATGCTACATGAATTTTTTACTCTGGTGCTTCCTATCATATGACAAATGATGTTTCCAAACTTCATAATTGCTATACTCCTGCTAGTCCTATCACCATCCATACTGCAGATGCCACTCCTCTACCAGTCTCCCTTATTGGCTCCTTTTCAAATAAGGTGCTCTCTCTCAATAATGTTTTGTGTGTTCCCCACCTCTCCATTAATTTAATCTCTGTTAGTCAACTGACCTTCTTTGGATATCTTATCTCATTTTCTTCCATTGGTTGTTCTGTGCAGGATCCGCACACCGGGAAACAGATTGGGACCGGCCTTAGGTCAGGAGGACTTTACTATCTTCGCTCGCTGCACCTCCCATCATCAAGCATCTCCCCTGTCGCTCATGTTTCATCTGCATCCCCGTTTGCTCTTTGGCACTCTCGCTTAGGACATTTATCTTTAAATAAAATGAAGCTTTTATTTAATAATAGTGTTCTTGGAAACATTTTTGTATCAGACATTTCTACTTGTTTTGGTTGCCATTTTGGTAAACAACATGCATTCCCTTATAATAAAAGTACTTCTTTTGCTACTGCTCCTTTTGCGTTGGTGCATTCTGATGTTTGGGGACCCGCCTTTCAACCAACGAAAGGCGGTTCCATTTATTATGTGTTGTTCATTGATGATTTTACTAGATATACATGGTTGTATCTGATGAAGAATCGTTCTGAGTTATATACCATCTACACTGCTTTCTCTACCATGGTTTCCACTTAATTTGACACAAGGATTAAAATATTCAGGTCTGACTCTAGGGGAGAATACATGTCCCACAAATTTCGTTCTTACCTGACTATTCAAGGAACTCCAGCTCAATTATCCTGTCCTGCCACACCATAGCAGAATGGAGTGGCAGAACGGAAACACAGACATCTTCTCGAGACTGCTAGATCTTTGATTCATTCCTCACATGTTCCTCTGCAATTCTGGGGAGAAGCAGTCCTCACTGCCACCTATCTGATTAACAGAGCACCATCCACTGTCTTATCTGGCATATCTCCATATGAAAAATTGTTCTCCTGTAAACCTGATTTGTCCCATCTCAAAGTATTTGGTTGCACCTGTTTTGTTCTATTGCATGATAATGAGAGAACCAAACTTGCACCCAAATCCACTGTCTGTGTTTTTTTAGGATATGGCATTGAACAAAAAGGATATCGGTGTTATGATCCTAAAACCAATAAGTTACGGGTCTCTTGTAACGTCACCTTCTTGGAGCATATACCTTTCTATACATTACCCATTGCATCCTCCTCTCCTGAGCAACCTTCAATCTATCCCCTTGACCCCTTTCCAGACCTCTTTCCCTTCGATACCCCTTTCCACCACCCCTGCAGGTATATCATCGTCGGCCCAAACCCCCATATGCTTACTCGGAATCTGCAGCCCCACCTCCTACTTCTGACCATGGGCCTATCTCCTCTGCTACCGATGTGCAGGATCATCCTCAACCTCGAAAGTATCCCTTGCGCACTAGAATCCCTCCATCCCGATTTGGCTTTATTTGTACTGATCATTTTTCTCCATCATATAAGTCCTTCCTTGCAGCAATTCATAACTTAGCAGAACCACAATCCTATAAAGAGGCCATTACTCAACCGAACTGGAGATCTGCCATAGCAGAAGAACTTGCGGCTCTGCAGAAAACTCAAACATGGGATCTTGTTCCTCTTCCCTCAGGGAAACGGGCTATTGGTTGCAAATGGATATTCAAGATCAAGACCAAATCTGATGGAACTGTTGATCGTTATAAGGCCCGCTTGGTTGCCAAAGGCTACACACAAGAATATGGGGTAGATTATGAGGAGACATTTGCTCCAGTTGCTAAGATGACAACTGTCCGGACTTTTATCTCCGTTATTGCTGTTAGACGTTGGCCAATCTACCAGCTTGATGTCAAAAATGCATTTTTGAATGGATTCCTTCAGAAGAAATCTATATGCATCCTCCCCCAGGCGTCACGAGACCTCCTCATTATGTCTGTCGTCTCAAACGTGCCTTGTATGGACTCAAACAAGCCCCTCGTGCTTGGTTTGAACGGTTTAGCACCAGCATTATCAGCATTGGTTTTTCTCAGAGTGCTCATGACTCCACTCTCTTCACTCGCTATTCGCGATCTGGATGTGTTTTCTTGTTGCTCTATGTCAATGATATGATTATCACTGGCAGTGATGCTCCTGGTATTCTATCCTTGAAGCGTTTTCTCCATCGACAGTTTGAGATGAAAGACTTGAGCCATCTTCGGTACTTTTTAGGCATTGAGGTTGCCTACTCTCCTAAAGGGTATCTTTTGTCACAAACAAAATACTGCAATGATGTTCTCCAACGAGCTAGACTCACAGATCGTAAACCTGTCTCTACTCCAATTGAACATAATCTAAAGCTTTGGACTACTGATGGCGAACTGCTCTCTGATCCAACTCGTTATCGTGAGGTGGTTGGCAGCTTGGTATATCTTACTATTACTAGACCAGATATTGCCTATGCAGTACATGTGGTAAGCCAATTTGTTGCTCAACCCACTCATCTTCACTGGGGTGCTGTCCTGCATATATTGTGATACTTACAAGGGAGTTCAAACTGCGCCCTCCTTCTTTCCTCCAGTCAGAATCTTACTCTCCATGGATATTCTGATTCTAACTAGGCAGGAGATGTCAATGATCGGCGATCTACAACTGGTTTTTCCATTTTTCTTGGATCTTCTCTCATCTCTTGGAAGAGCAAGAAACAAGAAGTTGTCTCACGATCATCCACTGAAGCTGAATATCGTGCTGTGTCTCACACTACTACTGAAATTATTTGGCTTCGCTGGTTACTTCAAGATTTAGGAGTTCTAGTTCCTAAATCTACCTTACTCTTTACTGACAGTGAAAGTGCCTGGAAACTAGCCACAAATGATGTCTTCCATGAACGATCCAAACATCTTGAAGTTGACTGTCACTTTATTCGTCAACATGTTCGGAGTGGTACTATTAAGCTCATCCAGATTTCATCAGTTGCTCAAATTGCAGATTTTTTCACCAAAAGCCACTCCACTTCTCGTTTTTCGGAGCTAGTTTCCAAGCTTTCGATGGTCGCATTCTCCCATCCAAAGCTTGAGAGGAGGTGTAAAGATACAAGTCAACTTGACCTAACGGGTCAACTTGACCTAACGGATCAGCCCACAAATTCAGTCAGTGTAAGAGTTGTCAAATAGATACTAGTTACCTTCTTATGATCAGTAAATCATGTAATTAGATCTTCTAAGTTAGGCAATATAATACCTGTAATTATGTAATTAGATCTTCTATGATTAGGCAACATTGTATTATATAAGGATGTTCATCGTCAATACAAAGAAGATATTCTCTTGCAAACTCTCTTGTATGCTTCTGGTTCTGGATATTCTCTAATAGTTCTGGATCATCTTACAATATCAACACCAAAACCCATTTCTTACTCTGTTTTCTGTGTTGGAGATCGGAGATGATACCGATCGTGAGGCAAAGCTGCAGCGACGAGAGAGGGAGAGACGCAGCAATGCAGCGAGAGGGAGACGCTCGACGCGATCAGGAGAGCAATAGCAAGAGAGGGAGAGACGCAACGACAGGGAGACTCTCGACGCGATCATAGGGATGGCATTTTTGACCCGCCCCGCCCCAACCCGGAGTGCCCGCCCCGCCCCGTACGGGTTTTCCCCACCCCGAATCTTAGATGGGGCGGGGATGGGGTAGAAAAACATACCCCGAAGCCGGGGCGGGGCGGGGATGGGTCTGCCCTACGCCCCGCCCCGTTACCCCGCCCCATGCCCCGCCCCGTTGATCCGCCCCGTTGCCCCGCCCCGAAATTAATAATCCTCTAAAAAATATATATTTTTTAGATTTCTTTTATAATAAATAAACATATTTATATGTAAATGTATATATTGATTTTATGTTGTTATTAAGGGTTAAGTAGATTGATTGAAGACTTTTTTTAAAGTTAAACATGTAATTGATTGAACCCTAGATATTATAAAAGCATATAATATGATCACATTCCCTCTAATTCAAATTTAATGAAATTAAAGTTGTTAAAAATCTATCTAAGCTTATTTGACTTTGATCATATATAATGTTAAATTGCGACATGATAAATCATATTAAATAAAACGAATATAATAGAATGATAGATGATGCTCTAAACTTATAATAACATATATGATTAGAGATAGCAAGGTAAATTATAATTGGTATGATTCTAATCATATACTAATAACAATATAAATTATACTAATTTGATATAGCATTACAAGATATATCATGCTATATGCTTATAATAACTCATACGATTAGAAATAGCAAAGTAAATTATAGTTAGTAACTTAAAATGATTCTAATCATACTAACAACACTATATATTATACTAATTTTAATTATATGTGTAATTAACCTCTTTATTAGTGAGTGGAGTTCAATACCAGAAATGAAGTGAAATCATGTATTGATGGAGTTCATGATATTTTTGAGAGATATTGTCTTTTTTATAAAAAATGTCTCAAAGCATATATGATATTTTCAAGTGTATGTTAGTGGCCTTCAAGGGTTTAGAGAAAATTTTATAAGAATAAATCTCACTTTAAATAGGTAAAATTTCAAAAAAAGGAAATTTTATAATATTAATATTAGATAATTTAAAAGATTTTAAACAATCTAATAGTGCCCCACATTTATAAAATATTTATGCTGGGAGATCTTTTTATTCTATTTTGGGAAAAATGTCATGGTCCCTAGGAAGACTGATGTTTTGAGAGGGGCCTGAGTTTCGCGCAAATGAGTCAGCATGCTTGAGGGTTTTTTTTTATTAATATTATTAAAGGCACGGAGACAACATAAATGAATTATTCATGTGCTTTTTACCATATAAAAGAAATAAATTTACCTTTTTCTTTGTAGTCAATCCAAAATTTAATTTATTTTGCCTTGAAAGAAAAATTATGAAGTTAAGAAAAATTTTCTTATTTGGGTCTTGATTTAGAATGGAGAAAAATAATACATGTAGCCAACACCGTCACAGCTAGGAGCCTGGGACAAGGCTTTGATAATGAGGGTTTCAATATAGTATGTACTTTCAATATAGCTGGGCCCGCTATAGGAGGTTCATGAATTCAGAGCTATACAATAAATAATGATTTAATATTCATATGACAATACTTGAAGTTCATATATAAATTCTATTTTTTTTTAAACAAAATTACTGGTATATGTTTTTAGAATTTTTTCTACATTTCAAGACTTTTATAAATTTGAATTGCAAATTGTGTAATTTTCCTTTTGGTGGGTGCTTATCATGTTTTCATCTTAAACAGGCAGGGCATATTATGATTGCACCCCTAATTCATGTGATAAAGATTTCGAAGCTTTTATTGAGAAACACAAAAATAAATAATTAGGCCCAATCCCAATTGATGTCCAAAAAATATTTGAGAATTTCAAAGGATTCTAAAATTTCCAAGCCATGAGTCCAATAGATATCCAAACAAAATGTTTGATCAACGAAATTATTATTTTTAAAATAAAGTTCTATTCATTTCACAAGACCAAAAGATTTCAAAATCCAATAGATGGAAACGAGCTCAATGTAGCTTTAAGGTTTCCAATCAGATTCCTTAGTTGTCTACATTTAACATTTTCCTTTTAAATAAATGATAAATAATGTATAAGTCATAATATATATAGTAAGTAGGTGAAGTATGTATATGTGTGTAACAATCTTGAATATATTAATATATCTTAAATAAGGTAAAATATTACAAGAAATGAAGTTTGGTCTAGTGGTAAGGCCTCTAAGTTACTCCCCCACCCAAGTTCGAATCCCAAGTCTTGCACATTTAAAATTTTTACAATTGAGGGGCGGGGCGGGGCGCCGCGGGGCATGGCGGGGCGGGGACGGGGAATATAATTTACCCCGAAGGGCGGGGCGGGGCAAGTTCGGGGCGGGGCGGGGCCGGGGAACCCCAATTCCGTCCCCGATCCGCCCCGTTGCCATCCCTACGCGATCAAGAAAGCAGTAGCAAGAAAACGAGATCAGCGATGAGAGATGGAGAGACGCTCGACGCGAGCGGGAGACCAGTAGCGAGAGAGATCGAGGAGAGAGAGAGAGCAGTGCCAAGAGAGAGAGCTCGACGAGAGAGGATGAGCAGTAGAGAGAGTTGGAAACTCGATTAGGTATGCAGAAGAAGAAAGTGGGAAATGACCGAAGCAGGCGGCCGAGAAACGATCATTGGGAGAGAGAGATCAAACACTGGTGAGATGGGAGAGAGTGCAGGCCAGACGAGAGAGAGAGAGAGAGAGAGAGAGAGAGAGAGAGAGAGAGAGAACGCAGGGAAGAGGAGCAATGGGGGGAAAAATGAAAGGGGGAACTGAAATTTTGGCGGAAGGAGCTAAAACCCCCTCTGTTTTAAGCCACACGTTCCAACCACTCGTGTCCAGCTGAGGCTCTCCCTATCTATTAACCAATGATTTAAGAGAATCCATAACATATCCTCAGTTTTAGTAAAATATTTATGAGAGAGAATGGATAAGTGTACCATTGATGACACGTGTCACACTTTCGTTGGCTAAAAGATGGGCGTTTTTTGGTGAAAATGCCCGGGGATATCTTCGAGGGGATATCTTCGAATTGGGATTGCTCACCGGAGTGTTGGCGTTGAGTATAATTTTTTTTTAAATAAGGCGTGGGCCATGAGATGGATCCGCACCTGATCAAGAAATGATCTAACAATTTATGTATATTTTTTATCATGGGATCTGAATCTTTATATATATATACATATATATATATATTGGGAGATACTTTAATGAGAGATATCTCTCACCTTAAATAAGAAATAAGAGTGGGGGCCCTCACATTTAAGTTGTTGGCATTGGATATGGATGTGAGGGCTCCACTCAATCTCTCATTTAAGGTGAGAGATATCACTCATAGGAGTATCTCACTATATATATGAAGATTCAAATCCCATGATTAAATATACATAAACTGTTAGATCATTTCTTGATCGGATGCGGATCCATCTCATGGCCCATGCCTTATTTTTTTAAAAAAAAATTTATACTCAAGGCCAACACCCATGTTCAGATATGGTGATTAATATAATTCAAAGTTGCCCAAAAATTATATTACTTTACTTTATGCACATTTTACTATAATTTAAAATTACCCAAAAGATAGATTTTATGGATTAAACTCCGGTGAGCAATCCCAACATAACATTACAAGCACTTCTTACCTGCCTATCCAGGATTTGAACTTGGACGATCACCTTACCTCATCCGATGTCTACTTTCCTCACCAGCGCCCCTGGAAGGAAAGGTGCCATTCAAATCGCTGCCTTCGGCCTGCCTCCCCAACTGCAGCCATGAACTAGTAGCCCATGCAGGGTCAAGCTCGTTGCCATCCAAGTGGAGCACCGCATGATCATGGGCCGATATTGATGATGGGGCATCTTAATAAGATCAAGAGAGTGATTGCAGAAATATTTAACCATGTTTGCCAAAAGATCTTAATAGATCTTGAGCTCAACACTCCTATTAAGTTCAATTGGGGTGTGGCTTCTTTGGTATAGGCATTTTAGTGTAGATAGGAGTAAACGTGGACGGATCCCATTAAATCACTTCCTAACTCAATTGAGATTTCTGGGATTCAATATTCAACATGATATTAATGAGTTGGTCTAAGTCCAAATTCATTTCCCTTGCTAAAATCAGTCAATGAATCTAATGTGATATGAATTATATGGATACATTTCTGTCACACACCATATGATGATGATGATATGCCAATAAGCCCTCAGCTGGCTCAGCACCCTCTACATAGGGGTTCCAACCTTGGTATGGTCAGGTTTTGGGCTGACCCTAGCCTGGCCCAAAATCTAGAAGAGCTAACCCTAACCTGATTTGGCTAACTCCAAAAACCTTGACCCGACTTTTAGAATAGCCAACCCAGAGCTGGCTTGTCTTAACCAATTGACCCAAGTATTGGAAGGCCTAACCACCCGACTAAACCCATGTTACACCACTAGGTAATTAGACTGTCGCTACATTATTAAAATGAGAAACGGTCTTGTGTTGTAAGTTGTAAGTTGTAACCCCTCCTCTTTTTATCTGAGCTATATATAAACCTTTTTCTAATTATAATATATTAAACGAGAAGGTTTTCGATTTTAATTTTGGGCATACTGTAATGATTTTGACTGATAGTTAACCTTCTTTATTAAAATGTTTCAAAAAAAAAAAAAAAAAAAAAAAGGACTACCTACTTGTGTCTTTATATCATCAAACCACACACTACTTTCCACTTTAACTCCATTTCTTTCTTTTTTACTTCTCCTGCTCAGCCCCATCCCATTGACCCCCTTTCTGCCCGGTTTTTTTATTTTCATTTATGCAACTTACTTAATAGATGAAAAGAGCAGGTACTCCATACAACCTTTTAAATGTAAGAATTTTTAATTTATAATGCAACCGTGCCGAGCACGGATAGTTGTGCTAGTCTATTATTGTACAAAACTACAGGGCTATAATATCCATCCATGTAATGAATATTTAATATTGAGTATAATCATATATATATATATATATATATATATCACTAGGGTAGATAGAAATTTAGATACCGACCCCACTAAACTTGGATTCGAACCTGGAGTTTTTTTTCATTTTAAAAACTGTGGGTAACCTTGGTCCATTGATGTGGGCATTTGTTTAGCACAAACACTTGGTAAAGACGGAGTTAAAGTGGAAATGTAATGTGTCATTTTTTTCCTTAATGTTTAGGTGAAAAAAGTGGAGTAGAGAAGTAGTCACGATCTTACTCTTCCATAATCCTTGTCATTTTTACCACAAAAAAAGTGTGATAAAATGTGGTGTAGTAAACTTTATGACAAAAGGTTCTTTTTAATCTACACTCCCTCTCTCACCATCAAAATAAGAATTTTACTACACTCCTACTTTTATTTTAACATGCCTTACCTTCACCATTTCCATGATTTGACATCCATCTCACATTAACTTCTCCACACATCTAAACAAATGGATGGTTTGCTTGTTATATGAATTGCTTATATCGAACAAAGTTTGTCCCACACATGCTTTTTTTTTTTTCATAAAAGAGGGTGTTCCAACCCTTTGGGCCAGAATAATCCCTACGGCCCAGGGAAAGCCGGGTAGATCCCCTGTGGCCCCAGTGTGGTAGTACAGTTTCGAATCTTTAACTTCCGAATGTAAACCGTAATCCTACACCAACTGAGCTAGCCATTGAAATTCCAAATATGTTAAATTAGGTGGTATATCAACCAGCAGAACCCAGAACTCTGCTAGTTGTCATAATTGTTGTTCCTAAGTCTGGAGTGTGCTGTTTTCAAAAACCAATGGAGTGGGCCGTTTGGTTCGACCATATGATTTAACACTATTCAGTTGTAACATGAATTGATAAGAATATTTAAAAATATTTAAACTATCAATGGTTGTCGAATCGGTTCAACCACTAGCGCTTGACAATTTTGACCATTTCTTTACTGCCAGTGCCTGATTTTTATCTACCCACAGTTCCTATTTCTGTATCGTCCGATTTTTAAACCCCATTTATTATTGAGCTTTTTGTATATAATCCCCTAAGGTTTGTAGGATTTGTAAATAAGTCCATGAGGAATCAGTATTTGTAAATAGCCTCCTTCATTTTCATTTTAATACCTTCGGTGTCCCCAAAATCAATAGATGACACTTTTGCCCAACTCTTTTATCCTTGCATAATTTCAGAAGCTTTGACTCAACTTTTTTTTTTTGTTTTTTGTAAAGCATGTAACATTAACAATTGCACTTAGTAGGAGAGAATAACCCTGCATAAATTCATTTATTTAATAAATGCAGGGCTCATTTCATTAAATCCAAATTGATCATGACGATAATCAACACCTATACTTCTAACCGATTATGATTTATCCAATCATGACCCACCATTGGATTGATGAAAAGTTTCAAAATACAAGATTATGCTTCATGTGTAGGGGGTTGTAGAAGAAATATTGGGGGAATATGCAAATGTAAAAAAATATGAATTTTTAGAGAATTTATGGGGGGATTAAACTTTTCTAAAATTTGGGTGGGGGCTTCAGTCACTAGGCCTGTGTACCTGGGTCCACCCCTGATCATATACATAAGAGAGTTATTGAGAGAACTCATTGGGACTTGAGATAAAATAATGGTGCTTTTTAAAGCAATAATATACTCATTTTTGTTTAATGGATGTAATAGTAAAGATGTCATTTATATAAAAATCCAATACAAATCTCATGGTGGCTGCCCATTCTTGTTAGGAATATTGATTTTGGGGACATGAAAGGTATTAAGAAGAAGAAGCAAGAGCCTATTTACAAATACTAAAACCTAAGGGGCCTATTCACAAATCCTATAAACATTAGGGGGGTATACACAAAAATCTTTATTATTCCAATCCTGTGTGATATTGCCACATAATAGTTGAGCCGAAACACATGTACGAGTCTTAGTATCAACTAAGGTTGGAAAACTTGTGACTCGGACTCGACTCGTCTCGTCTCACGCAAAAAAATTGACTCTGATAGAGAGTCGGCGTGGAGACTCAGGAGAGTCATGTTTTATTAAGAATAATTTAAAATACTTTAAAAAGCATCCATTACTTATAAAATACGAAAATATATTTATTTACATCCATTCATAATAATCAATTCAAATTAACAAATTTATATATGCAAGAAAAGCACAACAAAAAAATAAAAGAAAAAATATTACATACTACATAATTTGTTAGTCCAAATATCGTATGTAAAAGATTGAATATAAGCTTCAAATTACATTCCGATAATCATTTTTAAATTATTGGCTCCAAACCTCATGCATGATTACTTATTAAATAGTTCGGAATGCAAACAACGTATTAAAATGATATGATTCCGCTGAATCTCCCCTACTTTTTACTCTATTCTTTTACAAAATGAGATAAATCAGAAGAGTCAAAAGTCAACTTAGAGAGTTTATCAATCATGGTACCAACTCATTCAGCCTAAATATACAATCGGCATTCATTGGACCCACGAGTTTTCTATCTTCATACCAATGTTTATGAAACAATAAACTGCGAATGAGCTTGAAATGACTATGACTAAAAATATTTTGAAAAAAAACTAGAATATCATGAAAACATGAGAAAATTTTTAAAAAATCTACAAAATGTCTTCTAATAGTATTTTGTATATATTTATTAGTTTTTCTTATACATTTTTTTGAAAGATAACTTTTTTTTTTTCATTTTTACAAAAGAATTAATATGTACAAAGAATGGAGATAGTTGCTTAAAACACAGTTAACCTCCAATGGGGCATACCCCATTAATTACAAGCCCACAACCCAGGCTAAGCAACACTACACATTAAATAAAGCATTGAGGGTCTCACATGAAATGCGGTCAAAATGCCTAAACAGATTATTCAAAGTCATGCTAAAACACAATGATCTGGGAGAAATGCCATGAAATTAAACATTCTGAGATTGAGCAAGCTGGCAGAGCACTTTCCTCACTTTAAAACGATCACCCCATGCTGATTAAGTAAGATCCTTAAGAATTTTGAGTAATCTGCTATTCCCTTAAATTAAAATACATGTTAGTTCTTCTAGAGTTATTTGAAGTAAAGAAGAAATGCCCAGTTAAAAATCCAAATCAAGTTCAATAATGCCATCTTCTGGTTTGTCTCTATCTCTAGAAGATTCCCACTAAAGATTGGTTTAAATGAACAATGGAGAGGCAACAACCTTCAGGAGGTTTATGAAGAGCCCTTGTTTTCATAGAAGAAGTGAAGGACGCAGGTTCAAATCACTTGCAAAGTTACTAGGCAAAGAAACACCAACATACACAGCATGACTCCTTACTTTGCTTAGAATATTATGTAAAATTGCTGATGGGTGAGAAGTCTTGTTCTTAAAAATACTAGCATTTCCCTCCTTCCATATACTCCAAACATAAGCCGGAAAGATCAACTTGCCAAGTATTGAAGATCAGGCCGATGAGGATCCAATCGTCCTAAAATTAACAAAACCATATCTGATGGAGAAGGACATGGAATCACAGGTTGGAAAAAAAAAAATTTGAAGAAGCCCACTCCAAGAGAAGAGTCATTGGGAAAAGAGGTGATGAGTGGTTGTCTCGCTCGCATGTGCAATCACATAAACAATAGGTTGGGTCACACTCTACATTTCTACTAAGGAGGAAATCCTTAGTTTTTTTAGACATTTCGAAATAATATTCCAAGAAAAACCTCAAATATGATATATTCAACATTATCCTCACATAATAATTTTCCAAGAACAATATTTTTTGAAAGAAAAAACCTCTTATCTCCATTTCAATTGCATCAGAAATGGAGAACGACGCCTTACCCCAGTGTTAAGGTGCAGCAATTCTTATTGGCTGCCCAGGATTAACTGAACCTCAGGCTTGCCATCTTCCCTCATCTGAGGGCCGCTTACATCGTCTGAGGTCTTCTTCCCTCATTCGAGGGCTCTCCCACTGATGTGGGTTCTATACCCAAGAAAACAAAATTGCATCTAAAATGAGGTTCCGTTGGGCCTCACCTTCCTAAACCTAAAATGGCCTGAAAATTAAGGCTAAACCTAACAAATAAAACCCATTCTATTAAGAATGACCAACCTCATGTCCTAACCCAAAGCTGCTGCTCAAGGCTTCCAACACTTTTTTTTTCCTAAGCTTGCTGGCCCCAAATCCTTCTCGGATTTCGGTCCAATTAGCTTGGTGAACTTCTCTTTCAAATTATCACCAAAATTCTTGCCACCCGCCAAGCTACCATCCTCCCAAATATCATATCCCCACATCAAGTGGCCTTCATTAAAAATGGTTCAATCCATGAACGCATAGCCCTTGCCCATGAGCTTTGTCAGAGATTAAAAACTAAAATGGTAGGGGGTTCTTTTTGCCCCAAGTTAGACATTTCTAAAGCCTTCGATAAATTGTGTTGGCCTCTTCTTTTCCAAGCCTTGAGATAGTTTTGCCTTTTCCAACTATTGGGTGGAGCTCATTAAGGAATGCATTTAGACCTCAAGGGGCTCAGTTTTGATCAATAGAGAACCTTGTGGTTTCTTTGCTCCGGAATGTGGGCTGAGACAAGAGGATCCTCTTTCCCCTTATCTCTTCATTTTGGCTGGGGAAGTCTTAAGGCCTGTTTGGATGCACAAGAAAATAATATTTTATAGAATATAATCTTTTATTTTCTAAAAAAGAAAATCTTGTGCGTTTGGTAACCCAAGAAAATTTTGAAGAAAAGATTCTTTGATTTTAAAAAGCTCAATATTTTTTTCTACAGCTCCCCCATGTAGAAAACTTTCTACAAGATAAGAATCTTTCAAAATGACGATTACAGAGTGGTAAAGTAAAATAAAGACTTTAGTTCACCAAATCCATCATGATATGTGTGTTTACATATACGATAAAGTAAAATAAAAGTAAATGTCATAGCGCAATAAAGGTGGGGTAAAGTAAATGTGGGATAAAGTATATAGTGATGTAAAGTGGGAAGGAATGGTGAAGTCATTTTATTTTTATTCTATAAACATCTAAACGGGCCCTTAAGCATCAATCATTCTAACCTTGCTCTCACAGGAAAAATAAATCATATATTCCCTTGTACATACTCCACTCCTATATGTCATCTTTTTTTTTCTTTTTTTTTCTTTTTTTGCAGATGATGTTCTTCTCTTCCTCCATGCTCGCCCCAAAAGACTCAGGGCTCTTAAAGCAGTATTGAACTCCTACTAAGAAATCTCCAGTCAACATTTTAATTTGTCAAAAAGCAAGTTGTTCTTTGGCAAATGTAGAGCTAGAACCAAGGCTAAAGCTATGGAGATTCTAAACATCCATGACAGTGCTCTTCCCTCAAAGTACCTTGGAGCTCCTTTCTTACAAGGCAGGCCTAACAATGAACTGTTCTTTCTGTTGGTTGATTTTATCCGTAAGCGTTTGACATGATGGAGATGTAAGTCCCTCTCTTATACATGTAGACTTATTTTGGTTAGACATGTCCTAGGAAGCATCCCAACTCATTCTCTCATGGTCTTCCCATTCCCGAAAAGCACCATCAAAGTTATGGAGGCCCTTTGTCGTAATTTTCTATGGTCCCATAGCGACCAAAAGACACAAAGCAACCTAATTGATTGGGACACTGTTTGCCTTCCCAAATCTGAGGGAGGTCTTAGTCTTAGAAGGATGGCTGAAGTTAATGAAGCTTGCTCCATCAAGTTGGCTTGGAAAGCTATGCTATCTTCTTCCTTATGGGCTTCTTGGTTCAGATCTAGAGTGTTGCAATTTCAAACTCTTTGGTCGGCTCCTTCTTCGGGATTTACCTCCTGCATAGGTAAAAGAATGAAGGCTCTAGCTTCTATCCTACATAAAAACAACATATGGAAAATCAAGATGGTTGTTCGGCTGCTATTTGGACAGATAACTGGCTATTCAACAATCCTATAGCTGAGCTCTTTCCTGACATTTCTTTCAACCCAGATAAACGTGTGAATGCCTATATTTCTAAGGGATCATGAATTTTTCCTCCTGGCTTCAACTTGGAAGTCCAGATGTTTTTAAAAAATTGTTGTAGGAAACCCCTAAACTTGTCTTCCTCCCCAAGTCAACTCTATTGTGCTGCTACCAACTCTGGCATGCTGCCTCTCAAGACTGCTTGGGAAGCCATCAGATCAAGAGGTTTGAATCAGCCTTGGGGCCCTCTCTGGTTTGGAGTTCTCTAATGCTGCCAAAAACCTCTTGCTTCAATTGAAATTCTTCTATGGAAGGCTTCCCACTTTTGATTAGGCTAAGATGAGAGGAATCAGTCTTGCTTTTGCTTGCCCGTTGTACTTGGAAAATTCAGACAACAGCCCCCACTTTCTTTTTCGATGCTCCATTGCCATTGACGTTTGGAAGCTCGTTCTTTCTATGGGTCGTTTGAACCTGCCTCCCAACCCTTCAGCTACAAGTCTATGGAACAACCTATTTTATGGAGCAGATGCTAAAACCATGAAAGGCAATGGAGTTATTTTCCTTTTCACTTGTTTCTCCATCTAGAATGCGAGATGCACACGGTTCTTTTCCAATATCAAACTAGCTCCCTCGCAAATCCTTAACTCCGTCATGGCGGAGGTATCCTTCTCTCTCAAGAGGATGAAGGGAACCTCCTCCAGTCATATCTTAAGAAGCTTCTATAGTTCTCTCGACATCCAAGAATGACCTTTTGATTTGTCTTTTGTTTTTCTTTTCTCCTTCTCTTTCTCTTCTCTGTTGTTTAGCGGTGGTCTTCTTTTGGGCCTCCGGGTTTTTTTCTAAACGCTTTTCCTTAATGAAATTCATTTACAATTTAGCAAAAAAAAAAATATATATATATATATATATATATATATATGAGAGGTTTTTTCGCGAACAAAACTAGTTGGCTGATCAACATGGCCTAGTGTCCTCATTTCTGTGCGCTTGCAAGGAACTCTTACCACAACATGGGTCCTAAAAGCAAAAATAAAGAAGTACGTGTGGGTTTTAATGGACCCTAATAACCAAAAGTAAAGGTGGGACCACAATGAAAGCCCCAGTTAAGTTGCACCTGATTATACATATAACCGTTCAACCACAAAACTAAATAAAAGCAAGATCAGTGAGTTTAGTTGACTCAAAGGCGAGACAGAGTGTGGGTGACTTCTAAAAGAAATACATAATCGACTTAGATGCTTTATTTATTTATTAGTAGAGGATTTAACGGAAAAAAAAAACCTTTGAAACTATTTTTTAAAGAGAAGAAGAGAGAGATGGCTAGACGGAGAGAGGGAGCCGACGACGATGCTGTTGAGGTTTTGGGGTTTTCTGCGTTGTATAATGTAAATTTGGGAATTTCTATTACTGAGAGGGGAGAGAGATGGCCGGACAAAAATAGAGAGTCGAGATGCTGCTAGTATTTCCGAAGAGGAAGCCTAAGTGCCAACTAGAATCCGAAACAAGAGGGTGGGAAAAAGTAGGTTTTTGGTCGATTTGGGATGGAGGTTTGAATGAACAACCTTTCTACATGGACAAACTTTTTGGCATGAATTTGTGACAAACTCCCATGTGGCACAATCCTAGATGTGCTTTTTCCCCCTCTCTCAAAAGTTGCACCTCTAAGATTGTGCCACATGGGAGTTTGTCACAAATTCATGCCAAAAAGTTTGTCCATTTAGACTCTTTGCACCTCTAAGATTGTGCCACATGGGAGTTTGTCACAAATTCATGCCAAAAAGTTTGTCCATTTAGACTTTTTGTTGAATGAAATCAATGGAGTCCTCGATACTAGGCTGGGGCTACACAGGTCATAGGGTGGTGTAGACTTGGGTTTGAATGAGTGAGTGGCCCATGCAGGCCATAGACCTTTAAAAAAAAATTTAAAATTTACCAGGGGCGACTACACCAACCCCCTACAATACTAGTTCTCCTCTGCATTGGACTCAATTACTATTTTAGGTACTCAGACCCGAACTTGTATTGATCAGATCCTTGCATATTTGGGCACAATTGTGTACGTCCAAGGAAAATCAATTCCAAGGACTTCTTCCTCTTGAGCAGAAAAAGAAAAAGGAAAAGAAAAAATCTCTTACCTCCCCCATAAAAAGAAGCTTTTCCACGAAATCAAAGAATATTTAATTCACTTTCCCGCTTTTCCGACCGAGCCTAATATAGACTATCAAAACTACCCGTGCTCAGCACGGATATGACAAATATTGTAATTTAAACATTTATTTATAAAAAAATCATAATTTACTTAAAAAGAAAGCAAAAGAAGAAAATAATTTTGGAGTACATATTTATATAATCAAAGAATTGGTATCATAAAATGAAAAAATGAGAATTAGAGTAAAATGAGAATGATAGAGTTTGGATTGAAACAAAGTCTTTTAGAACTAAAATAAAAGAAAAAAAAAATAGAGAGTAGTTACGATAAAGAAATAAAGAAGGTAGTTGATGTAACTTCCGATCAAAATCGAATCCAAAACCTCCTAACTTAATATATTATAATTTCTCTATAGCACGAAAAACATCCCCACCAATTTTTACTTTTTCCACGGAAAACCAGCCGACAAACATCACTAACCACCGTCTAGCATGACCCAAACCCAATCCGACGTGACCCGTCCAATAGTCACCCTACAACGGTTGACTCATCCAGACAGACGAGTCTCTCAGCACCTCTCTTCCCGTATCCCATATTCTCAGCCAAAAAGCAAACATTTCATTTCTCTCATTCCTTCTCCTTCTCATTTTCCATTTCCCCTCTGAGAGAATTCAAAGGGGGAATTCCTCAAAATCCCAAATCCCCCAAACAACTCCATCGATTTCCCTGAAATCCCTGCAAGAATGTCATCAGATTCTCACCGGCCGTGGGACCAAACCTCCCTCGAACGCTACTTCTGCCACCAATGCGAACAGACGGTCATGATCGCTCCTTCTCCCGATCTCATCTGCCCCAGATGCAACGGAGGCTTCGTCGAAGAGCTCCAAAACCCGAACCCGAACCCGAACCCTAATCCAAACCCTAACCCTTTCTTCTCCTCCTCCTCTGACAGCGTCTTCCCCCTCCTCTTCCCCGCCTCATCCGACCTCTCCGGCCGCCGATCTCCGGAAGATCACGACCCCTTCAACCCCTTCCTCTTCCTCCAGAACTACCTCCAGGAATTAGTCGCCGGCGGAGCCAACGTGCAGTTCGTCCTCGACGACCAAACCTCCGAGGCCGGCGCGTTCCGGATCCCGTCCAACTTCGGCGACTACTTCGTCGGGCCCGGCTTGGAGCAGCTCATCCAGCAGCTCGCCGAGAACGATCCCAACCGCTATGGCACGCCGCCGGCATCCAAGGCGGCCGTGGAGGCGCTCGCCGACGTCCAGGTCTCCGGAGAGGAGCTCCACTCGGACTCGGACTCGGCGCAGTGTGCCGTCTGCAAGGATGCGTTCCAGCCCGGTGTGGCGGCGAAGCAGATGCCGTGCCGGCACATGTACCACCCGGACTGCATCCTCCCCTGGCTGGCGATGCACAATTCGTGCCCGGTGTGTCGGTATGAGTTGCCCACTGACGACCCGGATTATGAGAGCCGTGGGCAGGGAACTGGGGCGCCTGTGAATTCGGCGCTGGCTGCACTGTTGGATTCTGGGGTGGTGGCGCCGGAGGAGAATTCTCCGGGGGCGGGGGCGCAAACCGGGGAGCGGAGGATGAGGATTTCGTTGCCGTGGCCATTTAGAGCTTTTGGATCGGCGGCAGGGACGAGCAACAGTGGGCTTGGAGGGAATGACAACAATAATGAAGAGGAAATGAATGAGAATACCCGGAGTTCTGGTGATCAAGGGAATAGGGATGTTGGTGCGGAGAGTAGACAAGAAGGTTTGGATTGAGGATTGGAGGTACTGTTCTTCAAACTTGCAGTTTTCTTTCTTGTTGAAACTTTTGTGTTTGTTTCCTTGCTTTGGTTTTTTTTTTTTTGGGTTTTATGCCAATCAAACACTTGCATAAATTTAAGATTCTGAAGTTGATAATTATGGTGGTGATGTTGATAATTATGGTGATGGAGAATTGTGGAAATCAAATGAAAGATTGAAGTTTATGCTGTTGTTTTTGTTGTTATTATTGTCATTGGTTTATGCTTAGGAAGGGATATCCATATGTGGCAATGACATGGACTGGATAGATGTGATTTATTATGGAATTTAATGACACTGATCAAAGGGTTGGCTCGATTTCAGGTTCACACTTGCTATTTAATTTGAAGGGGACATGTTACAGTTTTTCTATGATCTACAGGGAAAAGTCGAAGAATTAGGAAGGGGTGAATTATATGGAGAAGAACGTTGAACTCCCCCTCAGTCTGGGATTTATTTCCATATGGGGGAAGAAGGAAATTATTCGAGATAAAAAACTTGGTCACTTGCATATTTCCATCATTTACCGTTCAGCCTTCAATCCTTTGAGCAATTGTTTCTTTTCTATGTAAATCATGGGAAGATGCAAAATGCCTTTGAAATATTAAGCTTCATCAGTCTAACAGGAAAATACAGTAAGCAATCCATGAGTGTGTTAGTCTTCACAACCAAGGACAATAGCTTCTCGCTCGTAAAGGAACAGATATAACACCCAATGAGCTTCACGTTATTAACTTTTTCGACTCGAAGTCAAATGCATAACATCATTTCTTTTGGTGACCTTGCAAATATTGACATGCCGTCCTATTTTGGATTAGAGCGACAATGCCATTCGAGCCTTTGATAATCTAATAAAGATGAATCTAATTGTAAATGAAACTAAAACACTTGCTACTAATTGAAAGAAAAAATATATATAGAGAGAGGTGGATCCTTCCAGCTAGGCACCCACTTTACTTAGCAACTTGCATACCTATAAAATAAACTGTATTTAGTGTTATCCAATGAAGGAGGCGTTAAGCATTTTGTCTTACCTCCGCCTTTTGGTATTAAGAGATTCTAATGAGGTGGAAGTGTGGGCTATTGGACACGTATTGCACTTATTTTCATCTTCTTTTTATGGTCTTCTTATAGTGGAAAGTGACTCTCTTAATGCTATGAGCTGGGTGCAAAAAGAAGAAGACTGCTCTTGGAAGCTTCGTTTTGTCTTTAGTGAGACTGTGGGTTTATGCCATATTTATGCTGAGTTTCATCATATTTTGAGGGGGCAGCAAGGAGGCGGGGAGAGAGAGAGAGAGAGAGAGAGAGAGAGAGAGAGAGAGAGATTCTTGCAGTTTGAGTGGGGGAGAGAGTTTACAGAGAGGAAAAGGGGTTTTTGTAGTTTGAGTGGGGGAAAGAGTTTACAGAGAGGAGCGATCTTGGCGAGGGAGTGGGAGAGAGATCCATGAGGGAGAGGGAGACCGGCAGAGGGGAAGGGGGGGGGGGGGGGCGGGTTTGGGAGCCGGCCGATGCAGATGCAGAAGAGGATTTGGACTTCTCTTTAAGCTGGTTTGCGAGAAGTGGGAGACAACAGCAGGAAACAAGACTGAAAATGGCTGTGCCAGCGAGTTGGATTAAAAAAAATTGAAGTTTTATCATTCCGACTTTATTGTTCCAGCGGGGCAAGATTTTGGATTTTTTCCAGTGGGATAAAAATTAGGAGCCGTGATTAATACTTGCCAAATGTCTTCTCGGGGATCTATCTCGTGGGAACATGGGATTTGTTCTGGACTGTTAAAAGTCACACTTGGTTTTCAACCACATGTTAATAGGCCTAGGAGTGGCACCTAGGGTTCTTCAGAGTCACACCAAGAGGACTTGCATGGAAAGAAAATAATTCTTCACCAAATTCGTATTTAATAGTTGGAATTTTTTTTGGTGATGTGATAATTTGAAAAATATAGTTCAAAATTTACATGGATCAATCATCTCTTTCGTAACTTAGAAAACACTGATAAAGAAACTTCTAAAATAAAATGACTCGAAACAACTTCAACAACTGACTCAATTCTTTCTACCATTTAACCTTAACTTTTCAATAGTTTAAATGAAGGGCTTCTAAATAAGACTTTAACTCCAACTAGGACTAGGACTTCCTGCAACTAGTGTACATTAATCTCCAAAGGAAGATGGACACTGAATAAAAAACAAATAAAGCATGTCCACCAAAGAGTATCTGCTCAAAAGCAAATGAACCCATATATTGAGATTGAGGTTCAGCCTACATGAGGATCTGGGAATATGATGTGGGGCCTCCTTTTGGGTTCTTCTAGTTCTAAGCAGTGAATCTGCATCGTGCTCTCTCTGGATTGGAAGTGCTGCTGCTCAAGTTTGTGTTGTGGTTCAGCTAAATCAAATATCATCAGTACATTCTTTCCATTAAGCACTATTTGCATTGATTGTGAGTGGATCTCCTATTCTATTGTACAACTAGGATGTGTGGGTACGGATAATGGATTGGCTCTTTTTGTTGGCTCAACCTGAACTTACTTCAGTATTTGGGTTCCATGTAACTTATATCCCTATTTTAATTTCCTATCTTGATCTTCAAAGAAAATATCAGAGTAGGATTGAGATTTAAGATAGTTGATTGAATCTTAGCGTTGGATTTTTCTTTTGATGGATCTGATATGAAGTAAATGTTGTGAATTTTACAACAGCCAGAGAAAGAAAGATCCACTGGTGGAACCTGTCCGGATTTCTTTGTTGATCAAATCTATAACCTCAGGTTGAATCTGTGAATCTTCCTTAGATGCATCTTATTTCTTATTTATTTCTTGTTTGTTTGCAATTGGTTTTTCTATGGAAATTCCACCCAGTTGGATCCTCTATCTAAAGATTCAGTGTAGAATTGCTTCATTTGCCCTGAATCTTCTGTAATCTGTATCAATCATTTTAGATTATGGATGAAATTCTTCTCTGACTTACTGAATCAATAGTCAACACAACTTGTATGTCAACCTTTTACCCACATTCATTCACAATGTGTAGTATGAGAATGATGTACGTAGACTCTTCCATTGAAGTTTCGACTGTATGATCAAGAAGAGCATGATCTTTCTCAGCTAGCGGATTAGGATGTTTCATCTTATCGTTCTGGGGTTAGCTTAAGACAGCGTTGTGGTGTATGAATTCTATTTCTTTTGGAAATTCCACTTTTTCTTCTGAACATGTCATATGACCCTTCAAAGAAATGGTTTCTGTACCACTAGAAATACCAAGTCGTCTTACTGTGGATCCGTTGATCTCCTGTTACAGATGACTAATTTGTGTTGACATATTTAAAGGTCTGAGATTTTGGGACATACTCAGGTTGTTTAGCTGAATGGATAGGTGCTGACTTTGATTGTTGTTAAGGGATTGATTAAATGAAACAATTAATGTTTAAGATTTGAGGGGAATTAAGGGGCAGGAGTACTATATTTGTGAGGGCTGTGACCAAGAATAAAAAAAAGCGGTTGCGGTAGGTGTAGTGGCCAATGGCCAAAGCGCTATGTAGCGGGCAATATGTAGTAGTTGTGGCAATATGTAGCAGCATAGCAGTATGATTTCTTTAAGTGGTCAAAAAAAAATCTTGAATCTTTTTTAGTTACCAATCTTTTTTCTTTTTTTAGTGATTTGAAACTGTGTAAGGGGAGAGATAACTTTAGAAATAGGAAAAACAATGTTTTAAATTAAAACTGCATGGCTCTATTGGTTTTAGACCATAGTGCCGCTATTTTCAAAATAGCGTAATGGCCTCCACCACTATGGCCGATAACGTGGCTGCTACGCTGCTATTTTGAACCATGGCTGTGGCTCTTTCTCACACACACGAGGAAATGAAGTATTCTCGTCTATTTATCTTTTTAAATTCTCACACTACATTTTGTTGACTGTAGCATTCAATAAGACAAATCCATGAAAATATCTTGAACCATATCATCATTGGAAATTGAAGTCGTTGCCCCTAGGGGCATTGCTTTTAACTTCATTGTTGGCTACACATATGTCTTGAATTTAGATTTGAACATCTATAGCTATAGCTAACGTGGATTGTACAATGTTGAAACACCACCACCACCACACCCCCCCCCCCCCACCCCCCCCCCCCCCCCCGCCCCCCCCGCGTCCCTCCTTTAAAATAAATATAAAAATTAAAATTAAATTAAATAAAGAAGAGAAAGTTCTAGATGGACCTTGGGGAATTTGCATATGATAATTGGAAATATCAAACCCCAAAAACTAAAAAAAATAAAAATAAAGAGTAGAAAGTTCTAGGTGGACCTTGGAGAATTTGCATATGATAATTGGAAAGTTCATTCATCAATATCCTTTTTGCCGTTAAATGAAATAGTGGCAGAATGGGATGAAGTAGGGCGCCTTTGTAGTAAAGTGATTTGGAAGAAGCGAAGGCAATTACAAAGGTATGACTTCCGAGAGAGATGCATCTATGCAAATTCGATTAGGAATCCAAAAACTGATGCGAGAAAGCAGCCAATTTATTTTTCTTATCTCAAATCAAAAGGGAGGGATGGTTTTGATAAACATTTATTGTAGCCTAGAGGTCCCAGAGGATGCAAAATCTTTCGAACGAAGAGCTGTAGTTGAGACTTGATTAACTTGAATTTTAGAATAATTATTTATGTATATGTGAGTTTCTAACTTATTAATTACATAAATTTCTAACTTATTAATTATAATTGCTTATTCTATATTTGAGTTTGTAATTTACTAAGAGAACATGGGCCACACTGTTGGCCTCTCACATGCTGCTATTTTTCTAGAGTATAATAGACTGTGGAGATAATATAGGATTAACATAATTATAGGATTTCAAACCAATACCGTAAAAAAATGGTTTTGTTCATGTTTTAAATGATACATTTTGGTATCTGCCGAGTTTCGAAAACATGTCATCACCATCATCATGGATGCCCTATCCCATTTCTTTGGGATCGGCAACACTATGTCAAACATGACGCGATGAGGCACACATTAATAGAGATGGAGGCTTAAAAGAGTCACTTGTGTATTATGACCGTTCAAGTGGTGGGATGTGCGCACACCATATGATGGACGGAATAATCCAGATTGCTTGATGGAGATCTTGAAGGGTTTGGAAAAATCCACAAGGCTTTATAGTAGCCTGAAATAGTTCTATATTAAGGGTATTCTTATAAAATGTAGAGATGTAAAGAGTATTCTAGAATAGTGTGGATAAGTCTAGGTTTACGATGGAGTAGTTTAGAAGTTTCTAAAGTAGGGTCTAGTGACATGTGAACTAATCTTGGCCAACGGCACTATAGAGTATGACTATAAATAAGTTTTTTTTTATTTTTTTTCTCATTTGTAACAACTGACTTTGAAGAAGCATTGAAGCAACTCTTATTTTTTTAAAGTATTCTCCACTTGGTTGTTTATAGCCTCGGGGTGAGTTATGGTCTAAAGGTTAGACTGGAAGGGTAAGACTGATTCGCTTGTACATGGGGGATAAATGAGTGTTCAATGGGCTAAAATCAAGTGGATCTTCTAGGCCTGTGACAATTGGTATCGGTTTACAGTTGCAACACCTTTGAAAAGACAATGCATAGCACAAGAGAGAGCATAATGGCTTCGTGCCATAGCAACGCAACTAAGATGCAAGGGAAGAAAGGCAAGAAGATCATATTAATGCGTCACGAGAAGAACTCTTCTTGCAAATGAAGAACTACTCTCATGACTCATTTGCCTGGGAGCATAGAGTATATTTTTGGTCAAGCAGATGATCACGTGTTAGATTAAGGTCAATGAGACTTGATCAAATGCCTTTGAGGAGCTAATCAAGGATGTTCCGAAGCTTTTTTCCATAACCAACACACAGCTGAGGAAGGCATTCTTGGTCATTCAGGAATGTATTTGGAAGAGCTTGATGTCTTCGAAGTAGTTCATTAAAGAACTCAAGTTGGAGAATGAAGGTCTTCAGACTATATTGGCACTCCTACTGAGGGTTATAGCGAATGAAGGTTCAGCTCATTGGGAAAGTGCAAGGATGCACATATCAAAGCTGAAGTGTTTTGATGCTACCCAAGATGCCAAGGAGATTGAGAATTGTTTCAAAGTGGCGAGGGTTGAGGAGGAAGCTAAGGTTGCAACCATGCACTTGGTGGATGATGTCATGCCTTGGTGGAGGCGCTGACATGGTGACGTCAAGAAGAGACTCTGTGCGATTGACACTTAGGACTGCTTCAGAAAAGTTGAAGTTGCTATTTCTGGCAAAGAACAGAGTATTTAGTGTGCAAGGAGTTGAAGAAGTTAAAGCATGATGGAGTTCATGAGTCATGACACTCATTTTGGATATCATGAAGATGGTTGAGGACCCGTGATTCTACTTGATAGATCGGCCTACAACCATGGGTAGAAAGAGAACTCTAATGACATGGAGTGTAGGACCTGGCATCAGCAATTACAAAATTGGAAAAGATGTTATAGCAATCAATGAATGAAACACCGAGAAAAGGAAGACCCTTGAAGCCCTATAATGCCATTGGTAAGTTAGAGTAGAGTGGTGCAAGGGATCGTTCGAAGGTGGGCATCCCAAGTCGAACGATGACTTAAGGAGGTTTGCTTGTGGGAGGAGTGATGAAAAGAGACACTTGGAGCTAAGGTGTTTCATATGTGACAAGCCAGGTCATGAGGAATTGCTCGAGGATAAATATGATTTATGTATTGCTCACAGTGACACACAAAGAGAAGAACAGAGGCAAGGCTGACGTGGGAGAAAAGGACGACATGGAGAAACCTAGGATTGGTACACTCCAACTTCTCAACTCGGTAAAGGTGCATGATATCATGAAACACTCGTCTATACCCCATGCTAGCAAGTTAGCCTTCTCCCGTGGAGGTGTAACCCTTAAAAACTCGCCCAAGGCTATGCACACTCACACCTAAGTGGAGAGAATATTTAAAGAAATGATAGCTTCTATTCATCGAATGCTTCTTCAAAGTTGCTAGTTACAAATGAAAAAATAAAAAATGCTTCTTTATTTATGGTTCTACTCTATACAACCAATGGATATGATCAGTCTATATATCACTAACGCTATTTTAGAAACTTCTATACTATTATGCCATATCCCTGGACTCTTCCACACCATTCTAGAATATTCTAAACATTTTTATTTTTATAAGAATACTATTGATATTTCTACACAAGTTTTTTTTATAACAATATTTCTACACAAGTTGAGGCTACTATAATATTTTTGGACCCTTCAAGATCCTCATTGATTAATTCAGATTCTTCCGTCCATCCTAGAGTGTGCATGTCCAACCACTTGGATGGTTGTGATGCAAAAGTTACTCTAGTAAGCCCCCATCCCAGCCATTGTGCATCTCATTGCCTCATGTTTGCACCTTGAGCCACCAGCGCATGACAGTCAGCTTTGTGAGTTGTTCTTCTTCACAACTACTTTTGGCTAATTGTCAATCATTCTATAATGCAACATGCCATTGCTTCATTTCTAGTATTTATTGGTCTGCCCTTTTGATAAGTTTTTTCTTCGCAATGGCACTTCATTTATTCATATGGTGGCTGTTTCAGGTCTTTATGTGCATGCCCAAACCCCACATGTCCACCTTGGCATATTCATAAGACATGTTCTGTTTGTCTTTTGTCTTTTCAAATTCACATCCATTACTCAGTTCCTAAGCAGTGCAAGTCTGTCACCTTACAGAAGTGCATTCAATCAAAGTGGCACTCTAGGAGAGAACAGAACTGAGAAATACGAAGAATCATATTTCAGTGGAAGAAGAAATGCTTTCTGTCAGCCTACTCTGGTTCGATATCTGTGATTCTCCAACTGCCATGTGAAGCAACCAATTAGAAGCAGCCAGCTTAAAAATGCATAGATGGTAAATGAACATCTATTCTTCACAAATGTTCAGACCATTTTTTACTCGGGTAAATCCAAATGTACCCTAAATCTATGATGCACGGATACTTCAAAATGGGCAACGTATCGTGCCATGTCGTATCCGATACTTCACTTTTTATGTGTAAAATCCATGTCCCTGTCGTGTCTATAGCGTGTCCTTGCCGTATCTATGCATCGTATCCATGCCGTATCTGTGCATCATAGCCCTAAATCATTGAGGACTTGCTGTTGATAGTCTTAAGTTGCTCTTTATTCCTGGAACAACCATATTCACCCGCAAGTTTGGCAACTTCCCTTCGAACAGCACCCCTTTTTGTAATCCGAGTAATTAGGGCATGGCAATGTGACAGGACCCTTTCATGTACTTCCCCCTTACTTTAAAGAGAGATCTGTCAACCTCCTCAACCTCTGATGTGAGTCATTTCTGAAAGAAAATGATTTGATGTGGTATTATGATTTTCTTCACTATTCTCTTGAACGTGACTTTATTGGAACATATGTTGCATTTTCTTACTTTCCAATTTTGGTAACTTTGGTTTTTTCTTTTTTTTTTAATTTGTTCTGTTTTTGTAGGATAAGCCAGACTATTGTTCCAAATCATCCCGTCTACTGCATGCTTCTTAAGTCATACAAGGGAGAGCTTTCTTTCACTGTAAACTGCCATGAGTTTGCATGCCCTTTTCCATAGGGCAAGGTGAGGCACAGATGTCCTCCAGGAGAACGGAAAAATAAGAACAAAAAAATTTATGGAAATTTATTGTATTGGGTTCTGATATTAGATTGCAGGCTATACAATATATATGTCCAGAAGGACTTTGTTATGCTTTCAATTTCCTTCATACCTCTGTTTCATTGTGGTTTCATCGTTCCTCACTCCTGTCATAATTTTCTCTGTCTTGTAATGTATCTTCATTTTATTTGAAGATTGATCTAATTACATATGTGTGTTTTCATCAAGTTAGGTAGATCCGTCATAGGACTACTAAGCATGTCCATAAGCACCATGGACTTATTTTTGCGAGTGTCATTATCATAACCCACTGGTTTCACTGTATAAAAGAGGGTTGATTTATTAGTATCTAAGAACAATTAGCATTATTAGATATTGACTGGCAGTCCAATTCCAAGCAGTGAAATGTATAGATTTTGAACGGTTTGCAATCATTCTTTATCAGATGGCTAGGAAAATCTAAGATGACAACTTTTTACATATAGCTTGTCAGATCCAACTCTTTTTTGTATGATGAGACCAGTGGGCCCTCCTATATGCAATGTGCCGTAAATGAAACCAATTGTCATCGATGTCCCAAATGTGGCCCACCACTTTCTCCTGTTGATAATAATTACTGTCCATTGGATTGATAAATTTGATCTCTTTACCAATTCAGCACATTATAAATTAGTAAAGATGTCTAGTGTATGATGTTCTTATAGATGTCAAATGTTCTATGGTTCTTCAAGTGGGATTTGTATCCTATCCATACTGAATTTTTTTGCTGTTGAAGTTGCAACACCATCAAATCAGTGTCAGCTCTTGGGTTTTATGATCGAAAATGAGCATTCTGTAAACTGCTGAAAATTGTACACAGTGGACATAGGTCAGACGCGCCCATAACAGTAGACCCGAACCCAGTTAAGTTTGCCCAGAATTTGGATGGTTGGTAGGGTCCAGACTCTCTGGTGACAGGAATCAGATATTCTGAGTCCTTCCCTGTAAATCTACCATTGTGATCCACCTTTGAAATTCAAACAGTCAATATTAAAGGCCCACCCACCTTTTTATCTGCAGCAAAAACTTAATTCAGTGATCTGATATATTCAGTATGGATCGTCTGAGGCTCTGATCCACACTTTTTAGTGAGTGGCCCAATAGCCTGACGGTTAAGGACTCAAGTGTATTTTACCCATCAGAGTCTTTAAGCACAAGGGGCATTTCTTAAGATCCAAGACTCCATTTCCTTCCTTGTTGGAACCCAGAATTCATACACAAGAGGCTAGACCTCACCAATTTCTAGTAAGGCTCAAAGTGAGTACAATAACAAATGACAAGCTGCATTCTCCCTGTGTAGCACTAATGCACCAAAGATCATTGCCCGGCTTTGAAGAAACTGAATTTAACAAATGAAATGGAGAGAAAACAAGAGGAGAGAGAAAAAGAAAAACTACTTCCATTTCTCTCATAAGGTGAGAGATACTTTTATCAGCAGCATGGTGAAAATGGCAAAAACAACATATCAAAAGGGATGAGTGGAGAAAACAACATTTCTTTCGGCGCAATTGAACTATGTAAATTTTAGATGTGACACATTTAACAGTCTAATAGTTCATCTTCTCTTTAGAAAATACTTTTAAATATGGCTTTCTCATACATAGTTTTCTCCATTTAAATTATAAAGGCAAAAACATCAGTACCATAGCCATCTCAAACTCATTTTACTATCAGGCAAAAATTCAGTCCCACATTCAATCCATATCCAGCTTATATGCCATTGCCTTGCATACGAGGATTCTCTTTCATATTAAAGATCAACGGAAAATTTTTATTCCTTTCTTTTTAAAATATTCAAACCTCATGTACTTTTTTTAAAATGAGCCAAAAATCATATATATATATATATATATATATATTGGGTCTTTCCTTATTTTTTTTTTAACAACAAATTAGTTGGGTTTGTTCAACATCAGTATTGAGAAACTATTCAAGTTGACCTGCCACTTGGTTGTGTCACCTCATTTTGTACAAGGGCTGAGTAAAATTCAACGGGAAGCCTGTATATGAAAAAAAAAGATTGTAAGGGTGGTTTTTTTTCCTTCTTTTTCTTATTTTTTTAATATTTAAATTTATTAATTTGGATTATCTTGAATACAGTTGAATTAATATATATTATTTTATAATTTAACATTAAGCCTATCTCTATTTTTTAAAAATAATTCAAATAAGAAAAATAAGAGGATTTTCCGGTCTGAGTGACCACTGATGTCAACATCACCTAGAGGTTGTAGGTTCAAAACTGCATTACCACATTGGGGCTACATGGTTGTTTACCCGCCTTCCCTCTGAGCCAGGAGGGATTAGTCCAGACTAAGAATTGAGAACCTTCGATAGAAAAAAAAATAAATAAAAAATTGCTGTCAACATGGTGAAAATATAGGTCTGAAGCTAGTCAACAGAGTTGACCGAAATTGTCATGGATCCATGGGTATGTTATGTGGCCTCATGTAAAATCCAAAATAAAAGGTAGGGTTTTTCATAAATATTATATATAAAGCAGTGGTTAAATGTAAATATCCCAATCTAAAGACGACCCTAATCTTTATAAATTATTTAGGTTCAAGCAACCAAATACACAGACAGTATCATCTTACAGTTCCCGCCCATTTCAAATCCATGACCGGTAATGGACTAACAACCACTGCACAGAAGCACCTTTCAAAGGACCCAATTCACATGCTCTTAGATTCCTGCAAGAGCATCCAACAACTCAGACAGATCCATGCTCAATTCACCAAGGACCCATCTCCCTCTTCCACCCATGCATTCATCAGAGCAATCTCTTTCTGTGCAGTTTCACCCCATGGAGACATTGACTATGCCAAGACCCTCTTCACCCAACTGCACAACCCCACCATCTTCTCTTGGAACTCTCTCATCAGAGGCCTATCCAACAGCAAAAACCCACATCAAGGAATCTCTCTTTATCAAGAAATGCTGCAGAGGGGCTTCCAACCCAACAAATTCACCTACCCATTTGTGATCAAGGCCTGCACCGAATCGTCGGCGATGCGGGTTGGAACTGTGGTCCACAATCACATTGTTAAATTGGGTCTTGAGTTGGATTCTTATGTTCAGAGCGCTTTGATTCATATGTATGCGTGTGGGAAGGATTTGGATGCTGCACGTCAGCTGTTTGATAAGTGCTCTGAGAGAGATGTGGTGTCATGGAATTCGATGATTGATGGGTATGTTAAGTGTGGGGAGTTGGAGCGAGCTCGATTGATATTCAAGAGAATGGAATGCAGGGACGTGGTTTCTTGGAATACGATGATTAATGGGTATGGAATTCTTGGAGATTTGTCGGAGACGAGGAAGTTGTTTGATGAGATGCCACGAAGGAATCTGGTTTCTTGGAATTCTATGCTTGCAGCTTACTCAAAATGTGGAGATGTTGGAGGAGCACGTAGGACTTTTGATGAAATGCCTCAAAGGGATGTTGTGTCTTGGAATGCAATGCTTACATGCTATTCACAGAGCGGAAAACCAAATGAAGCTCTGGCACTGTTTGATGAGATGCAGGCTATTGGTATAAAGCCAACTGAAGCAACCATTGTCAGCTTGCTTTCAGCTTGTGCTCATTTGGGGGCATTGGAACAAGGGGCACGTCTTCACTCTTACATCAATGACCATAAGATTGCTCTCAATACCATTTTGAGCACTGCACTTGTAGACATGTACACAAAATGTGGGAGTCTGGCATGTGCAACTGAAGTTTTTTATGCTATAGAATACAAGGATGTGCTCGCATGGAACACCATCATCGCTGGCATGGCCATGCATGGTTATGCCAAAGAAGCACATCAACTGTTTAGCCAGATGCAAGAAGCTGGTGTAAGGCCAGATGATATAACATTTGTTGCAGTGCTTGGTGCCTGTAGTCATGTTGGGATGGTGGATGAGGGTCGTCGCCTTCTCCATTGCATGAGCAACACTTACAAGATTGATCCAAAAGTTGAGCATTACGGATGTGTGATTGATCTACTTGCTCGTGCTGGGCTGTTAGAAGAGGCCATAGAGCTGATAGAGACTATGCCGGTGGAGCCCAATGCGAATGCATGGGGAGCGCTGCTTGGAGGTTGTAGGATCCATGGGAACATTGACATTGGTGAGCGTGTGGGGAAGCACCTTCTTGAGCTTCAACCTCAACACAGTGGCCGGTAATGTGAGAAGAACTTATCCCATTTTTCTATCTAACCTCTTGTTTTGAATACTCAAAATGAGTACTTAACATGGATCAGTTGGTAATAATGTACAATATGCTGAATCTCATCATCATCATCAATAGTGCTTTATCCCATCAATTTGAGGTTGCAATCGGCTAAAAAGGCACAGTGTATACCATGCTAACTCTTACTATGGCTAATCAATCAAAATGTGGTTGATTAATTGGTCAGACTACTGGGCTGCAATGTGTGCCATCATGTGTTGGCCTCAAGCTAAATTGTGGTTGGACTTGCCCCAGTCCAACAACATTTGTGTTGCATTCATGTGATCTGGCTACTCATGAACTTCATAGACTAAAAAACAATTAATTTTTTCATTCAACTTGAACACAACCAAGTGAATTTAGCTTGGATAATATGAGAGAAGGCGTCTGAAATTCCACGATTAACTTCTTTCCGTAGTACCCTACCCCTAGTGGTAATCAAATGCGTGCTGCGAAAGAATTGCTAAACTTCTAGATGGTGGGCAGTTACCTAGACAATCACCATCAAGCTATGTTCATAGTGTGGAGTGACTAGATTGAGTCATCCTGAAGCTTAATTCCCTTCTAAAGTGCATTAGTAAAGTGGAGTGACTAGATTGAGTCATCCTGAAGCTTAATTCCCTTCTAAAGTGCATTAGTAAAGTGGTCTGTGACAACCTAAAGGGGAAGCAGGCTTTTCTTTTTTCCCTGCCAAGGGTTGGGCCAGGGGCTTTCCTTTGGGCCTGTTTGGATCAACATAACTTGTGTGCAAACAACTGGATTATGTATAAGATTTTGCAGTTCTTGCATATGGAAAACCTGAGTTCATGGTTCAGTTCTTTTGTTATTCACATTGCATGTTGGGCATGGGCAAGAGAAGACTTTTGGACTTATGTATGTCAGACACAATCAGAAATTGGAAGCGGTTATGGTGGGTAGGGGTAAGAAGAAATCATGATGGTCTAATTGGTTACCTCGTTTGATACACGGATACTTGTACAACCCCAACGTATCCGTATCGGACCGATACGACACTTGTATTGGTACCTAATACTGCAACAATACTTCTAGGGAATAGGTTTAAAATATCCTACTTATAAAGTCCTTTATTTCATATAGTTCTTTTAATATTTTTACTTTTCACCATAAAAAATGCTAGAAAGGGCCGAAAACAATGATAATTTCATTGATTCAAATGTGATCTAAAGAAAAAATTAGGACACCCTGTATCCATATCCATGTCCTAGATTTTCAAAAGCGAGGAATCGTATCCCCGATCCCCGTATCAATGTCCGTATCCATATGAATGTAAGTATCATAGGTTACCTCCACCAAATGGTTGTGTGAAATTCAACATTGATGGCATGTCTAAATGAAAGGTAGGCCCTGTAGGAATCAAAATGGGTGTTAAGAAATGAAGGGATTCTCTTTCCCTTTCCTAGACCAGCACATATTATTGAATCCAATGAGGCCGGGTTGGAAATTAGGGAGGCCCTGAGAATTTTCAAAGACAAATTTACAGGAAATGTGATTGTTGAAGTAGATTAAAGAAATGATGATAAATGAATTTTTTTTTCTTCCAGCTAAAGAAATGCTATTATGTGGGCATTTAAAAAGGATAACGGTTCATGGCATTTGTCCTTAATCATTATGGAGATTTGGACTCTAAGGTTGGAAATTAATTAGGAATTTAATCATATTAGAAGAGCAGGCAAGGAGTTAGCAGATAGACTGGGAACAAGGGTATAGATAAAGCTAATTTGAGTATAGAGATGAGTTAATTTATTTTTGGGGATGTTTCTATGGGTAACAGCATAGCTCTCAAATGCTATGAAGCGATGATTGTGTTTGACGTTTGTATGCTTTTCTTTTATCAATAAATTTTTTTACATCATGAATCCAAACTCCAAAGAAAAAAAAAAAAAAACAACAACTTGCAGCAAACAGTTTTCAAATAAAAAATAGTTGCAGGAAGTTACAAGTGACCTGAGTATCAGTTCCAAGGATCCAAAGGGAGCCTATAGGTTCTAACATTTTATAATTCCAAAAGGTAGGAACACGATGAGGCAAGTTTTTAACTTGAGAACATCCTCCAGCGAGAAGATTGAACAAGCACTTGAAAGAAGCACAAATATTTTTTTAACGGTAAGAAGTACAATTAATCATTCTGCATTATGAAATGCTAAAATCTGAAAATAGGGGATGTGTTCCTTGGTCATTGTGCACCCATCATCTTGTTTTAATAAGTGTGTAAATTGTAATTCAGTGTTGACACATCCAAAACAAAATTTAATAAAATCTTTTGATTACATCATATTTTCAATTTGATTGGAAACAGCTTATATTATGAAGGATATATAGGTCATCAGGATTGAAATAACAGAAAGTGACATTTTACGATTAAAATAAACTATGCGATGGATGTGTTTGCATATTTATCTTTGTATAGGCACATGAATGCATGAATCATATCCTAAAATCACATGTGCTGCCATGGAGATGTTTCTTGCAAAGCAAAGGAATTTTGGATTTCCCGCAAATTCAAAGCCATGCTTGACTTGAATTCTTTAAATTGGATGAAAAGGAGTTATGGCTTCATAAAATTAGTTAGCATGAAATGATTTGGTCATTGGTTCTCTTCCAAGAAGAATAACTCTTTTGGAATCATCTTTATGAAATTTTTACCAATTTTTTGGACTTCCATATATCAACTCTCAGGATTCAGCTGATTTTCCACAACAGAAAATAACTACGGATGGTAGGAAAAAAATCATTACAAAAGGTGGGCAAGTCCTATACTTCCATTCAGCAGCCCCTAATCCTTAAGTTTTACTGTTAGAAATTTTATGCACTGACTCAATGTTCTTTAACTCCCTATCCACAGCTATGTCCTCCTTTCCAACATATATTCTGCCTCCAATAGATGGGACGATGCCAGGAAGGTGAGGAACTTGATGAAAGCCAAAGGTGTCGCCAAGTTACCAGGGTTGAGCATGATAGAACTGAAGGGGATTGTGCACCAGTTCATGGCCGGGGACCGGTTGCATCCCGAGTCTGATGACATCTATCAAAAGCTCTCTGAGATTTCTAAGCAGTTGAAGATCTCAGTCGGATACTTGCCTGATACAAAGCAGGTGTTGTTTGACATAGAGGAAGAGGAGAAGGAGGATGTGCTATCCATTCACAGTGAGAAGCTGGCCATAGCTTTTGGGTTAATACACACGGACCCAAATAGCACCATTAGAATTGTAAAGAATCTACGAGTATGCAGAGATTGTCATAATGTGTCAAAGCTCATCTCAAAGGTCTATAGGCGAGAGATTATTGTTAGGGACCGAAACCGATTCCACCACTTTGCAAATGGTAGATGCTCTTGTAAGGATTATTGGTAGAGGGATGAGATCTACACATATCTGTACACAAGTAGTAGAGAGAAGAAGAATACAGATGGTGACGATTTGGCCAAAATACATTTATAGTATGGCACATGGACCCAAAAGACCCAAATAATGGGCACGAAGCAAAATTTTCCCAATATATTATGTTCCGCAAACAATATTATCAATAAAGCCGAGTTGCGACTTGCAAAAAGGTTCAATTTCGTTGGATGAATGGCTTGCTTCTTCCAAGTATCTATTGCTCAAGGTCAAGAAATGTGGTGGAAGGGCATACTCAATTAGTTGCCCGGGTGGATGGTGGTGGACCTAAGATTTTCATTTGAGGGGGCGGACCCAATTAGGTAGTTGGTTTTGGGAGCAAACCCAAGATTTTCATGTTGATTTTGGGGGTGGACCCAGGATTTTTATGTGAATTTTGGACACAGACCCATAATTGTCAAACGGATTTTTACAAATTCTACATCAATTTTGGAAGCAAACCCAGGTCCGATGGGGGCGACAGCCCCTCAAAAGCATGTACCTGGGTCCGCTCATGTCAGGGTGGATGACCATGCAGCCCAAGCATCACCATAACAGTTCACCCAAGAAACAACATGCACACAAGGTATGGCATTTCCATATAACTTAATCCTAAGGCATGCCAATGAGGTCATGCATATTCTGTTGTTAAACACTTGTTTATTTTATTTTATTTTTCTCTTTTTTCCTTATTTTTCTTGTAAAGCTTCTTGGCAACAAGAGTTCTAATTGTTAACAACTTTCGTTGCAATGCAGGATGTATCTTCATTTTATTGCCTCATATAAGACAATTGATAATATCCAATGGATATGAGTTTTTGTGGATGGCTGATTCACAAATTCCTCTATTATCTGGTGGAGCGGGTGGGCCTCACAAACCTACCATGTGTCCAATTTCTGTAGAAGACAGAAAGATGTCATGAAGAGAAGGCTGATCAGAATCCAAACTTGCTAGAAGCTCTCAAGTGAAAGTACTTCTTTCGGATAGCCTTTTATTAGAATCAAGAATTTTGTTTTTATCTTAGAAGGATTGGAATGCTGATAGATATTACATGTATCAATGCCCAGAGATGAACAAGTTTTGAAATCATATATTTTTGTTCTGGAACCTTTTTCCTCTGAAGGATTCTCACAACCTTATAGTTGTAACCATGAGCACATTCCAACTCTGCCACGGGCTTTCATCTAACTTTTTTTGTGTTACGACAACTTGCATTTATTTAGTTAAAGGTCTCAGTACCACAAAGTACATGTTTGTACACCTCCTCTCCACTGAAAAGAAGAGCATCTTCCTTGCAGATCAATTTTTTTTTTTTTTTGGTGCATTAGCTTACATGAAAAATCCTTACCGGTCCATTTCCCCAGTGATGATAAACAATCATCGTTCCCCTTGTCTCAACATCATCGTTCTTGCCCTTCTTCACCTTTTCCCTTGGTCCAATTCCCAGTTCTCTATCATATCTATTCGGACCGCCTCCCTCATATCTAGGGCACCTTCCTCAGTTTTTTTTTTTTTTATTATTTCCTTCTTCTCGTTCTTGCTTCCTGTTTAGGAGTTCGAGGGTCACTGGTTTTCCAAGTAGATGGGCTTCAAAAGGTCTTGCCTCTTGTCACATATATGGCAAGCTGATTTATTTTTCTCTCATTTCACAACTATATTTTATGGTTTCTTGCAGATATTATTGGTGGAGGTATGGTTGGTAATGTAAGCCCAGAGATTCTCCAAATGCCATATAATTTCTTCCTAACTAAATTTCCCCAATAGTCTCCTGCAAAATTTCGATGCCAAGCATTAAGGGAACTAAATCTCCCCAATAGTCTCCTGCAAAATTTCGATGCCAAGCATTAAAGGAGTTAGGTGTCTCTAATTAAGCCATTTTACACACAAACTAAAAGACTGATTTCTGTGTCTAGGTTACTGAAGAAGAATATACAAAATATTCACTAGAGCATTAAGGAATCAACAATCTGATGCAAACATATATAATTTCATATTGCTTAGGCATGTTTTATAATTTAGCGCTTTTTTTTTATTGGTGCCATATCTCGAACCCATGACCTAATGGTCTAAACCATAAGTTCCATCCATCTTGACAAGGCAGAGATTGGCAATTTAGCGTGTTTTGTTGTATTGACTATTACTGCTACACTGCAATAACAATAACAATCTTGACACAAGGGAACAAAAAAATTGGTTCTTTTGTCGCCACAACTAGGAGGATTACAAGCATGATCAACTAGATGAGAGGGAAACTCAAATGCAAGCCCAAACCCAGGTCTCTCTCTAGTCCTTATATAGAGCAGTGCCTAACCAATGAACCAATGGTGATGCCCGACTTTGTTTTATTTTGTTTGGACTTGAAAATGTTTTTGTCAACTTACAAATCTGCATGTGGTTGTTTATTATGCATCTATCTGTTTTAGGTTTGATGCATGGTCTGCTAAATTCTCATCAGAGGGATAATAGGCAATTCAGCAATTCATTAAAGGTTCCATTTTCATTGAAATTGCATGGTTTAGAAGATCAAATTTCTCTTTTCTTCTCTTTTGGCCAATTCAGAATAACAGGAACCCCAAAGGGTAGCTTAGTTGGCCTAGGACTACGGTTTACACCCGGAGGTTGTTGGTTCGAAACTGCACTACCACACTGGGGCTACAGGAGAGTTTGTCCGGCTTCTCTCTAGGCCCGGAGGGATTAGTCCAGCCCAAAGGGTTGGGAACCCTCATATAGCAAAAAAAAAAAAAAAATTCAGAATAACAGGGCACCGGTTTACATCTTTAGTAGCTTTCAAGTTAAGTTTCATATCTGAAAACTTTTTGGATACCAGGAAAGGATTGAAATCATCACATTTTTCTTCATTCAACCCTTTTATCTCAAGTTTGATAGCTGTATAACTTGAAAAGGTGGTTGCATGATCCATTGTACTATGATGATTGTAGTTTTCTTATGGACAGCACATGGTGATTTCAACTATCCGAGGTTGGTACTTTTTGGGGATGCTATTTCAAGGGAAACCAAGTTGCAATGCCAGTAAGTGCTTGAAGAACTTCATGTAAGAAGATGAAAATCAGTAAGATACAGGCACCTTATCATTTCTATGTATTGCTCAAAATATATTTTAACGACAGTTTTAACATCAAGTTCTTTGATTGACCAAATTCAAGTTTTAAATACAGGAAGAATGCAATATAACTAGTACTGAACTAGTTATTTGATAGACCAAATTCAAGTAGCAGTATCCAATCAACAACAGGACTAGAAAAGGACTGCAAAACCTGGTACAATAGGATTAAAAAGAGAAGCGAACGAGATTTAGAGCAGAGAAAAATCAAATGTAAGGGCAACCAGCCTCTTCAATTTAGATGATTTGCTCACTCATCTGTGAGAATGTTTTCACCATACTAGCTCATAAAATGTCAGGGTCTTGACCCTTTTGTTTGTCAGATGTGCTCAAATGTATAATTAGAAACCCCACTTGTCAACAACATTAGTAGATTTACAACAACTGTTTAACAGTTTATTTGAAGCCTATAATGTCCCTTTCTGTTTTGGAAAACCTGTATTGTGTACCTCCAGCAAACATATAGTGCACTAGCAACTAGGGAATATATTTGTACTAATTCAGCAAATCATGAGCAAGTACCATTCAGGAAAAAGAAAAGAAAAAAAAAAAAAAAAACGAGCAACTGATTTGCAAGAGGCAACTCTTTCTGGCATGCTTTATGTTCTCTAACTTCTTTGTTTATTTAATTCTCGCATGTGTTCCTATCTCCATGACGCAGAGCCTTTCGACAATCAGAAGTGAATGCATGAAACCTCCATGGCATGAAGTGTGGAGGGTATGATATCCCCGCAGAGTGAAAGAACTAGCTGGTCTCATATGGGTGTTGGAACCGAACTCGCCGAGGACCTTGTGCGTTCCGGTGTGGAGTAGACCTGCGAACTCGCTGCGAATGCTCTCAGATCTTTTGGATGATCAAGCAAGGATTCTCATCTCCCTTATATAGAGCAATCCCTAGGAGTCACGACTACTAATGACTCTACCCCTCCTGGAATCCCACATCTCCTAACCAGCGTGGGAATTCTGCCAACCGAGAGTCTGAACCTGATTCAAACTCTACCACCAAGAGTTTGATCCTTATCTGACTCAACCAAATCAAGACTTGTCGGGAGTTCATCTGCGGCACACCGCCAAGCTCGATCTGGCGTGGGCCCAATGGCAGTCGGGCAACACAATTGTCCTAATAATCTCCCACTTGGCACGAATGCCATGAAAATCAAACATGCCAATGTACATCAACATATACTCTAGTCCATAACATACATCTCCAACCTATTAAAGGCTTAATGAAAAGAATTCACATCAATTCCACCAGTGGGATCCTTGAGATTGAAATCTTAAGTTTGCTCTCCCACATTTTAGATCTACTGATATTACAATTTAACATCATGAGGGATTATGGAATTGTGGTTCCATTCATCGATGTAATAGCAAACTCATAACATTTGCACAGGCTCATCGGTTCTTACCAACTTCAAATATTCATGAAGAGATCCAACTTGATGGCCACTTGGTTTACTGCATCGCAAGTTGTATCCCAATTTCTGTTATCAACAGAGATACCATGTCTGATTTATTTATACTGGAAAATCAAGACCTTTGCCAAGGGTTAAAATATAACCAGACATGGGCTCCCTCTCGTCTAAGTCACTATCCCAAAAGGCAACCATACAACCATGCAGTTCGAAGATAACAACCGTACCACAAGAACGGTGTAGTAAATGTTTTTTTTTTATGTACCCAGATTCCTCTTATTCACTAGCCGTAACAGGCATACCCGGATAACTTCAGGAATCTAATTATGAGACCAACAGTGATCCATTTCCGATCTCATAAATCCGGAATTACAGCCCACTATCCTCGAGTAAGGCATATCTCCGGTCATGAGCATGTCCTTCTCACTAATGGGATCCTGATTGTTGGATAATTTCAAACACATGCAAATGGGAGTGTCGATTGGCTTGCACATCTCCATATCCAACTTTTTTAACACAGCATCTCGTTCGGACCCATGTGACAAAGTCTTTACCAGATTCGGCTTACATGGTTGCTGCATATGCCCAGTACATCATGTCTTAACCAATGTTTTCCATCTCGAATCAAGACTTCAACACTGTTTTTTGGAGATTGCTTCCAATTCGCCACCAACAATCAATATTTCATCCAATGACAAAATATATAACTACTCTCACTGCTTAGACCTAAATGCATATCTTATATGCCAGGGATAAACTAATTTCGCGTATGGCTTCGTGAAATCCCGTGTTAAAATAATTTGTACACATCTATCCTCATGATATTTGCACCATCAAATCCGCAGATTACATGTAAAGCTTTTCCTACTTTTCGCCGTTTAGGAACTCAGCCTTTACATCAATCAGGTGCAATTATAAATTCTCACAATTAACCATTGCCCTTAGGATTCACATGGATAGGAATTTACACCCTGAGAAATAATCTCCACGTAACCAAATCCTTCCATTTTTAAATCCTTGTGCCACCCATCGTGCTTATCTACCAATCTTTCATTGTTATTTTACAGCCAAGAACCCATAGCCTTTTCAATCCTAACGTGGATCAACTAATTGCCATACTCGGTTCTTATTTTATATTCATCTCTATAGTGTACAGTCAATCACGATATAGCGTAGATTGACAACAAATGACAGATTAAGATCTTGCACGATTTTTACCAAATAACTGCACCAACCATCCAACTACGTCAAATTTTATCAATCCTACAGGACTCCCAATAACCCGGGTTGTTCAATCTCAAGTGGGCCCTGGCCAGGACTTACACTTCCAACGCTGCCAACGTTGAAACTCCCACTTTTTGCAACACCCTCCATCCACAGTGATGTTGTGGTGCATCTTTAGGATTTGTATGGGATCCACAAGGAAGCACACATTCCGACCTGTGGTTATAATCCGATATTCGTGATTGATCACACGATATCCCTTTGGATGATTCAATTTTACAACGAAAGAATGACTTTCTTCGTTTCCATTTGCAGTTGGTATTATAATTGTGGCCCGCAATGGTTTGTGTACAATACATCCCCATAGTGTATTAGGTCAAGTTTTAGGTTTTGCACTAGTCCATAACTCATAAATGGGTCTTTAGGCTTAATTTTAGGAGGTGTTCGACTCAATATATATTGTGCACCCAATAAGATCCCCCCCTTACAGCACACAGCGGAAGATACATGTGGTTAACATTGACCTGGTATATCTAAAAATAAAATGATTTAAAATTTTCAACAACACCATTTTTAGCTGTGGGGTGTATAGAATCAAATGTATGATCCTCTCTATGCACAATACTCTTGAATCGTTTATAGGTACACTCCCCCCACTTAATGGGTCTCATCCATTAACTTTTCGGCCCTAATGGTCCATGACTCAACAGCATACCACTCAAAGTATTTTTACAGTGCATCAAGCTTATATCATAACAGATAAATTTAAAATGTATTTGCTATAGTCACCAATCGGAGTAACAAATCACTCCTATCCATTTAAATTTGGACAAAAAAAAAAAAAAAGGTCAGCATATTATAGAGTGTATGATATCACTGAATCGCACTTCTAGTTATTCTGAAAAAGAGTACGTACATACAGATTTTCCTCCCAGACATGGTTCCAATGTACCAAGGTCAGGTAAAGGTATCATTTCAACCAGTCCATTTATTCTGTCTTTGTTGATGTGTCATATTTTCAATGCCATAGGTGTGCCAAACCACACATCCAACACATACAGAATAATTAAAACTAGAAGATTCATACATTACAAGCTATATCGAGCAAGTAAATATCATCTCAAAAACCAAAAAAAAAAATTTCAACAATCTCCCATGCATGCAAATCACAACTATATTGCCCCAGAACAAATTTCCTTAATCTATTTTATCACCAGTTGAGCCACGAATTTTACTCATCACAAAGTAGTAATTAGTAAAGCATTCCCAAAATATAACAAATTGGATTTTCAGAGTCAAATGTAATTTAGACTCACGTCATTTTTGAAAACACATCACAAATTGTTCCATATTTATAGATGCTTATAATCTCTGGATTTTGTTTTCATGAATTCAAAAATTCAATTTCCATCCTTGAGATCACATAAAAAACCACAAATTGATCCACCAGTTCCGTTCTTATACCTTCATCAGATCCACCGTTATATAACTATAACATTTGTATCCGATCCACTAGGTTGTCTATCTCGTCATTTTCTTATGTCCCCTTAATTAGATAAATTGGTGTTATTTCTTGCCTCAAATTTCATTGAAATTTAAATATTTAAGAGGCTTGGGACCTAAGAGATACACCCCCACTGAAGTGAAAGACCATGACAATAGACATTGAATTGGAACATATTGATCAATTAGTTTTCCCCACCGTGGTCAACACTTTATTAGTGATCGGATCAACCCAATTGTCAATCACGCATCCATCAGGCAATCAACAGTACATACATGCATCATAGATTATTTTTATCTGAGATCTTGTGGTTTTTATCAATATTAAACCACTAACTAGAGATCATATGTCTCTTTTGTGACATTGGATTATGCTTACATTCTTTCGATCAGATCCTCGACCCCTTGATCCACACGTCAAATATTTAGCGGATCAATTATAACTACTCCCACTGCACAAGGTAATACCCAAATTACCATTAAAAAATACTGCAATGGTCGTCAAGGGTTAATAAAAAAAAAATACACGTTGGATCTTATCTCAAAAAATAAACGCACAATTCCAAGATAAGGCACCCATCCGATATCTCAACACGAGTAGGTTCTTCTCGTTGAAGATATCGCTATTGGTGAGGTAATACATTGTAGATTTTATAAGACACATCCAACATATAAACAAAAGAAAAGTCAAGATACCACTGACCGTGATTGCTAACCAAAAACTTTTCTAACCAACTCACTCACCGATCGGAGTCCAGACAGGCCTTAATCGGAGTCCAGATGAGCAAGATACGGCCGGTCAAAGTTTCTGTTGACCAATTTGATCAGGACCCGCCGCTGATTCAGCAATACATCAACAGTGTCTACTATAACAGCAGCCTCCTTTTTCCAGCGCACGTCACGAGGCTGAAAAAAAATCACCACAAGTTTGTTTTTGCACGTGTTCCGAGATAGAACAGGTCCCAGACCTTTTTTCTTTTTTTTTTTATAATGAGCAACAGTACCCAACACGTGAGTGCCTCTTCCTTTGCTTTCACGCGTCCCGAGGATGGGAAAAAACAACCAACTTGTCCCTTCCTTTGCAACTATTCCTTGCAAAAGTGGTTTATGAAAGGACAATAATTTTTGGAAAGTACAGTTACAACATTCATGACTTGCTTTCTCCTTGCAACAGTAAACGCCACACGCCAAACGAGGCGTTGTTGTATCCTTGTAACAGCAAACTTCTTCTCGTCTCCTTCTTCCTTCCTTAACGCTTCTGTTGCAGAAACATAATGGAACCGGGAGAGGAGAAAAGAACGCACGTTGAAGAGGTTGAAGATCCGACGATCCACAGCCTTATCACAAAATCTGAACCGTCAAACGCACAGACCGAGCTCTGATACCAATTGAAAGAACTAGCTGGTCCCAGATGGGTGTCGGAACCGAACTCGCCGAGGACCTTGTGCGTTCTGGTGTGGAGTAGACCTGCGAACTTGCTGCGAATGCTCTCAGATCTTCTGGATGATCAACCAAGGGTTCCCATCTCCCTTATATAGAGCAATCCTTAGGAGTCACGACTACTAATGACTCTACCCCTCCTGGAATCCCACATCTCCTTACCAGCGTGGGAATTCTGCCAACATAGAGTCTGAACCTGATCCAAACTCTACCACCAAGAGTTTGATCCTCATCTGACTCAACCGGATCAAGACTTGTTAGGAGTTTATCCGCGGCACACCGCCGGACTCGATCTTGTGTGGGCCCAATGGCAGTCGGGCCACACAATTTTCCTAACGCAGAGAGCAAGATCCTTATGAATGCTTGGTGGCTCACCAACCCATGGACTGAAGAGCCTGAGAAAGGCTAAGCTTACCCATCCTTAAGCACCCTTGAGAAAGGATTGAAGGACCTTGCTAATACTAATGAACGATAAAGGAATTTACAGAAGACCAGCTAAAACGTCTCCTAAAACAGCTTCTCCTTTTTCTCTTCCTAAGACTAATGAATGAAATGCTTCCCTGTTTTTCTGTCAGTGTTCCCTAATCTTTTTCTTTCTCTTCCTTGCTTGCGATTTTTTTTTTTTTTAAATTCTTAGTTACATCGCGGAGCAGTACTGTTATATTGTTGGAAAAACTCTCAATACTTCACCGTGGATTTAGTACGAAAAATCAGTCCTACATAAAGCATCTTAGATGATGCTGTACTTTGCTTCAACTCATTGCTTAAACATGTTGTCTTGGTGGTTGTTCTTGACAGAAATATGTTGAGGCCAATATGAAGTGTTGGGGCTAAGTGAAATAGTCATGACAGAATTTAAGCATGTAAAGTATCGTATTAAATCTTTCAAACTCATTGAAAGAGATTAAATAATAGCTGACATCAGTCCTATAAATCAAGATGCAAGGGACTTAAAATGCCTCTTAAGAATTGGATAACTCGATAAATCAAGTTGCGTTCACGCACATATGCATTTGGGGCAATGTAGATGTGAAAAATCACATGTAGGACATCAAATACCTACTTTACCCTAAATAGGCATCAGAATTGGATAACTGGATAAATTTGGAAGGATCTTATTTTCATGCTGCGTCAAAACTTTTGGAAAAATTAGCAAGAGGTCCCTTAACCTTGTCATTCAAGGCCTCTAGTCCACAGCAAATTCGGTTAAGGCCTCTAGTCCATGCGCCTGGACTTATTCTACGCAGAGGTTCCTAAGTATGTCAAATCATATAATTTTCATCACTGATTTGCCTTCCTAGCCGTCTGAAGTTATGTCACGCCTTTTATTTCTAGTTTTAAGCTCCAAGACATGATCTTTAATGACTAATTTGCCCCTGTAAATGTCTCAAGCTGTGTCACAGATTTTATTTCCTAGTTATAGATAAAGTTTCGGAATTCAAATGGGAGGGAATGACGATTGATAGATTTCTGCCTACAAAATATCATTTCTAAAACAAGTCTTTTGTATTCGTTCTAGTCGTACGTGAGAGTTTCTATGATCTTCTATGGTTTTCTTCCTCATGTGGCTACTATATCTCCTTTCGTTTGTTGTATTATCATCATTTCTTGTTCAGAGTATTTTCCAATCTTCAAATTAGATTTATCTTACTTTCTTTTCGAAAGCCAGATAAATGTATGTGAATTTCTTTGAAAATACATAAATTTATCTAAGTTTTTTCCAAAAGACGGATAACTTTGTCTGAGTTTGTTTCAAAACTCAGATAAATTTATCTGAACTTCTTAAAGAATTCAGATAAATTTATCTATATTTCTTTCAAAACTAAGATAAATTTATATGACTTCTTTCAAAATTCAGACAAATTTACCTGTCTTTTAAAAAATTAGAAAAATGTATTTATCTTTTTATCAAATTAGTTAAAATGATATAACTTTTAGATACCATTGTGTCTGATATCATAACAGATTAATTTATGTTAATACATTATCAATGAAACTTCATATTACTCTTTGGTTTGTGTCTATGTACAAGAGTTTGTCTTTCCTAGGGTTAGGAATCAAAAAAGTATTTCTTCAACCCCTAAATTGTCTACAAACAGTGTCTATGTGAAGACGATTTGGTTGCTTGAGATTTTCTGGATGAATTCTCATTCTTCGAATCAGTTTTCCCTCTTTTCTTTCTCCTCTCTCGTAATCCTTGATTTGTGGTTGATTTGTGGAGTCGAAGCGTCTTCACGAAATTAATGACGGGTTAACCGGAGCAATCTTTTATACCGCACAGAGTGTATTAAGAGGGGGCATCTTGGACTTTTTAAATGTTTCAATTTTGAATAATGATCTTTGCCTCTATGACAAAAACATATGGACCTTTTGCAATAAAATGAACTGTTGAGGGACCTACAGCCAAACGCCCCAAAACTTTATCAGCATGTGTCGCAACCAACCAAATTACACATTCCAATTGTGTAACATAATTCTTTCCTTTTTTTTGTTAGTTTTCTAAATTAAAGTTCCATTATCCTTTATTTAGTAGTTTTACATAATGTTAAATTGGAATTATATAGATTAAAGCAAACGGGGAGGTGGGCTGTGGACGGTGTCACCTCAGCAACCCAATAATTCTCCTTTCAAATAAATATGGAGAAAAAGCATAGAGTGCTTAAGGTGCCATGTCATCACATGCCATAATTTTTTCTCAAAAAAAAAAATCTCTTTATCCATATCCTCTATCTCGTGAAGTCTCTCAATCAATATCCCCTAAAATCTCTCTACTTTACTGCAGCTATTCTCTCTCTCAACGCCATCTATCTTCCATCTTCTCGAGATTGTCATCTTTTTATTTTTAATATTTGGGACCCACCTTTCAACAATTCAAACTGATAGATTTTTCATTAAAAATATCATTTTCTTTTAGTTTCCAAATAGAGCTCTACTCTATTCAAAGATTGTCACTTGTGAACGAAAATCAAACTCGACCTTCTGGTAGACCAACTCATGGATGGGCTTGTGATAAAAATGTTTTGAGGTTGAAGTTTTTTTAGTTGAATCTTATAGGCATCATTTTCTAATATAATTATATAGACATATGACCCTAGGTTTGGCCCACCATAAATTATACTTCAGTGGACCCACATGAACTCATATATCATTTTCTTTTAGTTTCCAAATAAAGCTCTACTCTATTCAAATATTGTCACATGTGAACGAAAATCAAACCCAACCTTCTGGTAGACCACCTCATAGATGGGCTTGTGATAAAAATGTTATAAAGTTGGAGTTTTTTCGGTTGAATCTTATAGGCATCCTTTTCTGATCTAATTATATAGACATATGACCCTAGGTTTGGCCCACCATAAATTACACTTCTGTGGGCCCACATGGACTCATAATTAAGAGATATATACATTGATCCAAGGTGGGCCAATTATTACTGAGATCAAATAACACTAGCCTGTGGTTTTAAAATCTCATAATTTATGGCTTTTAAAGTTAAGATGTTTATATATTTTTTTAAAAAGTTTTAGAGCTAAAAAATGGTTTGATCAATTATAAAATGATGTTGGTGCTACTTCACAAGGGTAGAGAAGAAATTTGTGCAGATGGATTCAAATGACCATTGGCCTATGTGAAAATTAAAAAAAAAATAGTGCATTTGTGCAACGCGAGGATTGCATATTTTTATGATTTTCTTTGTTAAGAATATTATGTTGTTTGGTGTGACATATTTTCCCTGCATAGAAGAAAAAAATGAATTATTTTTCCTTAATAGAAAGGACTTTGATTTTCTACGAAAATACAAAATTTCATTCTCATGAGGAAATAAAAATCTGCACAAACTAGAGTCCTCTTGTTACACAAACAAGTCCAAATGGGTTTGCTTTGTTTTATTGGGCTTTGAAATTATCAATGGGTAACAAAAACTTGAATGCATTTCTTATTACTAATATTATATATATTAACAAAATTCGCTTTTCTATATCTTCTTTAGTAATTATTGCTGTTATATATTATTATTTTTATATTTTTATTGAATCGATTTTTTAACTTTATATTTGTAATAGTTTATTGTTGATGTTGACCACTTGTATTTGTAATTGAAGATGTGTTGACTGTTTTATATAAATATGCATGAATATATTCTTATATGTTTATAATTAATTTTGATATCTCATAAATTCAAAATGTAATATCTTACTTTTTATCCCGGGCTAAGCATAGGGCGTTGTTGCTTGTAGTTCTTTATTGGAATCATAACCAAACATTTTGGGATTAGAATTTGACTACTTTCCTTATTACTTGATTTGTTAATGTGAATCTTATATTGACAAGAGATTAGGATTTAGTATCCTCCTCCAATTTAAGGTTTAGATATAGGATTTGGTTTTTATTTCTATACAATAAGATGTAGACCAATCCAAGGATAATTTTTTGGAATAATAGTTGTGAAAATTTGATTGTCTCAAATAGAGTAGAGCAAATATTAAAATATGGAAAACACAAAAAATATTATATATTGTACGTGAAAAAGAAATATGCCATTGGCATAAAATATGTCAAGCTATGACCACCAAGGATAGTAGCAATGATTTATGAGTTCCATATAATCACAAAAGAATTTTTTATATATATACCCCCTAAGGTTTGTAAGATTTATAAATAGCCCCTTAGGTTTAAGTATTTGAAAATAGGCCCCTACATTTTCTCTTTAATACCTTTCATGTCCCCAAAATCAATATTCCTACCAAGAATGGGCAGCCACATGAGATTTGTGTTGGATTTTTATATAAAAGATAACTTTGACCTTACATCCATCAAATAAAAATGAGTATATTATTATTTACAAAACTACCTTTATTTTATCTCAAGTCCCAATGGTTTCTCTCAATAACTCCATCATGCACATGACCAGGGGTGGACCCAAGCACAACGGTTTGGGGACTGAAGCCGCCACCCATATCTAAGAAAAGTTAAGGATTCCCTTCTCATCTCACAAATTCTAAAAATTAATATATATTTCTTTACATTTGCCCCTTGCCCAATATTTCTTTTACATCAAGCCAAACACCACACCCCCTCGCAAATTATAAAAATTAATATTTCTTATACATTTGCCCATTCCCCTAATATTTCTTTTACAACCCCCTACACATCAAGCATAATCACGTATTTTAAACCTTTTGATCAATCCAACGGTGGGTCTTATATAGATTGGATAATTCATTTGATTATCGTCATGAACCATTTGGATTTAATGAAATGAGCCCTTTATTGATATAAAAAAAAAAAAAGACTTTATGTAAGTTTATTTTCTCCCACTAAGTGCAAATTGTTAATGTTACATCATTTATATAGAAAGTTTGAGTCCAAGCTTTTGAAATTATCCATATAAGGATCAAAGAGATGGACAAAAGTGTCACTTCGCTCTAAAAACATCCAAACAGTTTAAATTCATAGATTCAATGGCGCCAAATTGACATTCGGGCCACATATATGGACTTGTAGGTTCACACACCTAAATCCGATCATCGCATTACATGCATAACTCCATAAACCAACTCCATGAATCGTGGCTGGTCCTATAAAACAACAAACAAAAAAGTTTTTAGAAAAAATGGAAACTACGGATGGTTGGTATTTCATTTTCCTTCTTCTTTTCATTCTACTTCCGTGAAAGGAAATGCTGCCTCGTGGAGTAACTCGATTAGGAGATCACTGTTAACTCTACCAAAAAATTCAATTAGTCTATCTGTCCCGACCGTATATCCCGACCGTATATCCCGATTTGACGTGGCCGACCCACCTGGCGCTGACCTGTATGATGTTTGGGCGGGAGAAAGCTGAAAAGAAAAGAGGGAAATCGCTGCACTGAGAGAAATCGTTGGAGGAAAAAAAAAACCTTGAGTGCATCTCTTCTCTCCTCTCTCTCTTGAAGCCCAACGAAGGAAACATCTTGTTGCAGCCCTTGAGTGCATCTCTTCTCTCCTCTCTCTCTTGAAGCCCAACGAAGGAAACAACTTCCTGCAGAAATCTCCTCTCTCTGCTGCAACCCTTTTCTCCTCTCTCTCTCTTGAAGCCTTGACCTGGTGTGCTCTGTTTCCTCCTCCCCTCCCAAACGAGACTCCACCTCGCTGGAAGCCCTTGAAGGAAACCCTTGAAGCCCTCTCTTGCTTTTCTCCTCTCTCTCTTGAAGCCCTTGAAGCCAACGAAGGAAACCCTTGTAGCGTCCATCTCCTCTCTCTCTCGAGTTGCAGTGCAAAACCATCTCCTCTGTCGTCCGGTATGTGACCGTTCTCTCTCCATCCATTCTCATCATCTCTTTTTCTCTCTCCTGAAACCTAGATAACTATTGATACAAGAGAAACATTCATATGAAAATACACAAATGTCAAGTTCTTGAGAGGAAGAAGGGAATACATGTATTTCTTGAATGTTCCCTCTGTTTCACTCTCATCAGATCTCTATTTATTATTTAATTAAATTATAAAAATGTTGAATGGGCTTTTCACCTACAGGACTTCCTATTTCCTCTCCATCAACAAGTTGAATGGGATTTTCAACTTTTGAGGCTTTTAGGTTTGAGGATTGGAAGGAGATGGACAGTTTGAGAGAGCCCATTCAGAAATCTGACTTCCTATTTATGTGGATTAATATTTGAGAATTGGGGATGTTGCATTATTCTACAATACGTGGACTTCCACAATTAGTATAGAGTTGGTCTTTCACAATTCCATTCTTTTTCTTTGTTATTGAGACGATGCATTCGTTTGTACCTGGATATCCCAGAATTTGTGGCATTTGTTTGAAACAAGAGTGAAAGATTGAAACTTGACATGTTTCATTGATAGTAGTTTTAAATCCAAACAGTTCAAAATCTTAAGATGACAGGGCATATACTAAGGTTTGAAACGTTATATACTGAGGTTGAAGCCCAGATTGAGAAGGTTGTATGAATGAAATATTGAGGTTTCAGTGTGGTCATTTGGCAAAGTCGACCTCTATTTGATATAAAAATTATTTATTAGATGGATGTGTAGGTCTCACAAAACATATTCAGTGGTTTGAACTCTGTATACTCAGGTTGGTTGAATGAAATACTGTGGTTTCACTGTTTCGTTAAACAAGAGACCAACCTGTGGCCTTCCATTCATACAAATCAATCATCCTTCAATTTCTAAATTTCCCTCTCTATCATTAATTTGACATTTGAATCCAGGAAGCTCAAATTTAGCTAAGAAGACCTGTCAATGACGATTTCTCAGTTGACCCACCATAGGCTGCTTTCTCGGGCCTCTGGGGAATGAACACCATTGATCCTATATGGACCATGTTTTGGGACATAATCTTGTAACTTGGACAATCCTAGCCATTTAATCAGTTAACTTCCAACCATTGAATGTAGACCATTGATCATTTTTTGTACCAAAAATTTTGCCTTTTCCTAATGTTTGCCAGTAATGGTTTAGAAAGCACACACCTCAGTAACTAGTCTTTACATGACTACCCTGTTTTAGATAGCCAGTATGTAATCTCTTGTGTATCCAGTAATACAAAGGCTCTAAGACCCCCATGTGGAGAATGAATGCATAGATACACCATTTCCAATTTCAAAGAGGAAGAGTTGTGAGGAATGGCAAAGTGTAACATGCCATTGCTGCCATCAGACCATGAAGTAGTATGAAATTATCCCTGCCCAAACATAAGATAGAATTCAGACACAATTCCAAAACCATCAATACAAATACAACTAACCCATTTCAAAATAGTATTTGACTGAATGGAAAACCAAGAGAGTTGGATCCAACTAGCATTACTAGTTCCATTCTCTGTCTATTTGCTTCAAATAAACCCTGCTTGAGAACTCTACGGTTTCTAGTAAAGAATAGCATGTTTGAATATGAAGTCCAGAGCTGATAAAATGAGGCCACTGAGACCACATAGGATGAGAATGAGCATACACTTGAATTCTCTTTGGCCATCTTCATACACCAATGAGTGGAAAGTCTTTGCAACAAGAGGGCCATATAATACATACTGCAGAAGAGAACTACAGCACATTAGAAAAAAAATAACATAATTCAATAAAGAAACTATAAGAAACATGAAATAGAAATAGAAAGTATTGGCTGTGATATGAACATCCATGCATTGAAGCTACCCAAGTTGTCCCAAGTCCAAGCCGACAGGGGAGCTACCATCTTTTCTTCTTTTTTGTTCTACCTCGTTTCCCAAATTGAGAACCTCACAACCCCAGTATGATTTTTTCAAAATCAAGATAGCATAAGCCCTCAAAAAAAAAAAAAAAAAAAAAGGATTACCCAATGGATTGATAAATCCAAAACTAACATAAAAAGGTGAGAGAGAGAGAGAGATAGAGATAGAGAGTCTTAAGAGACTCTTTTGCAAGCTTTTTTTCCTTCACACCACCATAGAATCTCGTCACCTCCCAAACTCCTTACTACCATAATCTCCTAACCTTCCAAACTCCTTAAATAGCTAACTAGGCAACCAAGTCATCAAGCATCAGTTAGAATTAGACCACAATCAATTCCCTTTATTATTTATTTTTACTAAAAAGAAATATTTTTGGGCGTTTCTTTTCCCCGATGAATTTGTTAATGCCCTTACATGTTATTCCATTTCTTTTCCACATTATCACGTTTGCCTCTGTTATTGAAATGAAATAAAATGATGTTTTCTCAAATTTGTTTCACGAGTTTATTGGCTCGCTCTCACACATACTCACAGTGTGCTTACAGGTGCGTTGGTGGTTTGGTATGAATGATATGTAGGCTCAAGTTAAGTTGCTAATGAAAAAGAATAAAAAGTGAATGCTATAGCATAGATTTACAAAATGATGCTTCATTTTCTCAACACCATGCATTTCTTTTATCGAGTTATTCTAAACACCTGAATGCTTTATTTGTTTTTTAGGAGCATGGAAGAAGATGGATTATCACGTGAATTTGATGGAGACAACAATGAAATTGAAATGGGGATGGCTGGGCATGAATTAAACATCGTTGAGATGGAGAAGCCCTTGGAGGGAGGCGAAAACTTAGAAGAGGTAGTAATGGAACCTAAGAGGGGAATGAAATTTGGTTCCATTGAAGAAGTACATGAATATTATGCAAGATATGCTAGCCGAATCGGGTTCGCTGTCGCCCAAAAAACCTCTAAAAAAGGATCAGATGGAAAGAAGAGGTTTATTACAATTGCTTGCACTAAGGGTAAAAAGCCAAACCCAAGTGCAAGTAACCCAGTTAAACCCCGTCCACAATCAAGAACAAATTGCAAAGCAGCGTTGAATCTTTCTCTGCAATTGGACGGGAAGTGGCTTCTGAACTCATTTGTGCTTGAGCATAACCATGATATGAGTCCGAACAAAGCTCGATATCACAAGAGTAATCGAAAAATCCCACCACATGTGAAGAGGCAACTTGAGTTGAATGACAAAGCGGGTATTAGATTGAACAAGACTGTTAGCTCATGTGTGGTAGAGGCAGGGGGGCATGAGAATCTAACATGGTTAGCAAAGGATGCACGAAATTACATGGATAAACTCAGACGTTTAGAACTCAAGGAAGGGGATGCCGAGGCAATGCTAAGCTATTTCAAAAAAATGCAGCAAGACAACGGATCCTTTTTTTATGTCATGGATCTTGATATAGAGCATCGAGTAAGGAACATCTTTTGGGCTGATGCGAGAAGTAGAGCGGCATTTGCTGAATTTGGTGATGTTGTCACATTCGACACCACTTACTTGGTTAACAAATATGACATGCCTTTTGCTCCTTTTGTGGGTGTGAATCACCATGGACAGTCGGTGCTATTAGGTTGTGGATTGATATCACGAGAGGACACAGACACATTTGTTTGGTTGTTTCAGTCCTGGCTTGATTGCATGTCTGGGTGTCCTCCTAGTGCCATAATCACTGACCAAGATAAGGCTATGCAAATTGCGATAGGAATAGTATTTCCTGAAGCACGACATCGGTGGTGTTTGTGGCATATCTTGAAAAAGGTGCCTGAAAAATTGAGAGGGTATAATGACTATGATTCAATTAAATTTCATCTTCTTAATGTTGTCTACGATTCGATGAAGAAAGAGGAGTTTGAAGTTAATTGGGCCAAGTTTTTAGGGCATATCATCTAGAGGACAACGATTGGCTAGCAGGATTGTATGATGAGAGGTACCGATGGGTGCCAGCTTTTGTGAAGGATATTTTTTGGGCAGGGATGTCAACAACCCAGCGCAGTGAAAGCATGCATGCCTTTTTTGATGGCTACATTAATTCTAAGACCACCTTGAAGCAATTTGTCGAGCAATATGATAATGCTTTGTCTAAAAAGGTGCAAATAGAAGCTGAGGAAGACGCCCGTTGTTTCAATGTATACATTCCACGTGTGACCCCTTACGAGTTTGAAAGGCAATTTCAAGAAGCGTATACTCTTGCTAAATTTAAGGATATTCAGAATGAAATAGCCGGTACGATCCGTTGCAAAATTTCCTCAGTTAAGGTAGGATTGGAGTTTTCTGAATTTGATGTCGAGGAAGATGTGATAGTGGGAGAAGACAATATCAAACCTTTTACTTTCTATGTTCATTTTGATGAGATATCAAGAGAATCTAATTGTAGTTGCCGGTTGTTTGAGTTTAGAGGTATTCTCTGTAAGCATATCATCGTTGTTTATTTGAAGAAGAGGGTTTATCAAATACCGGGAAAATACATTCTAGAAAGGTGGAGTAAAAATGTGAGAAGAAGCCACACAAAAATCAAGATCAAATATGACAATTGGGAGAGGAAGCCTGAAGGACGTCGTTACGACAAGATGTTGACTATTTTCAATCGGGTCATCGATAAGGCCATGGATTCCGATGAAAAGTGTCAGATGGTAGTGTCCTCGTTGCTAGAAGTGGAAGCTGAGCTAGATGTGACTAAAGAGGGTGCTGTATGCAATAGACCAATGTCTATAGGTGTACATAAAGCTTCAACGTCATGTCATGATGATAGTCTTTCTTGGCATGAGAGCAATAACCGCGTGTGTGATCCAATGAAACGCCGCCATAAGGGCCGGCCGCCAGAGAAAAGAAGACAGTCTAAGGTAGAGACAATTATGAAGAAGTGTCGGAAAACAAGCAAATCTTTGACCAAGAAGGTTAGTCTAAGATTTTTCTTCTATAAATAAAATAAACACATCATTCAATTACTCACAATGTGATTGATATCAACTTCGTGCATGTACAGGGTACGACGGTGAGCAATCAGGGAGACGAGATCACCACGGAAGATTCTATGAATTTAACCGTAAGAATGCCCCCTATTTCCTATATGTTGTGCAATACTTTTTTGCATATGGCCTCATATCCTTTTGTTACATATGCAGGTTTCGGCAGTAGATCTTGAATTGAATCTTTAAGAAGATCTGTAAGAATGAAACATGGATTTTGCAATGTTAATCGTGGTATTTGCACGCATATGTTGGGATTTTGAAATCTAGACACTCCCATGCTTTCTTATCTTCTTTTGTTAAATCCGTATGAAGCCTGGCCATCCACGTACCAACTTACCATCTCGAATTTTTTCCCACTGTTGCAGTTTCAACCAATTGGGTAAATAATCTCAATTTGAGAAGCATTGTTTAAAATGCAGTTCATACTATCTTAGTAAACTTTTATTTTGCTTGAGATTAATTCAAGATATTTCGTGTTGCAGGACCAAGTTTTAGAAGACGGTTCCTCACAAGATGGATTTTTGGGACATGCTCTGCTATTTTGAGCTCCTTATGACATATTTTTTGTGTTCACAAGGAAAATCTTTTGTACAGACAATTTGCAGATATCTATTAATTAATCTCTTGTATATGACTGGAACTATCTTTCAGATTGGATCTGATTAATGTAAGTATTGTAAATTTGATCAATGTAAGCAGTACTTCATTAGAGTACTTGTTGTGCTAATTAGTCCCCTTTTGTATTCGACGTAAAATCTTGGTATTAGATGGCATATGCGAAGGTCTGACATTCACACTCCAATATAACAGGGCATATCTTTATATACTGAGGTTGAAACCCAGATTGAGAAGGTTGTATGAATGAAATACTGAGGTTTTAAAACTGTATACTAAGGGATATATGCAATAAATACTGAGGTTGAATTGTTTCACTCAGCAGACCCTTCTATTCGAGATAAAATATTAAGATGGCAGATACTAAGGTTTGATTCATTATATACTGAGGTTGAAACCCAGTATGAGAAGGTTGCATGGATGATATACTGAGGTTTCAGGGTGGTCATTTGGCAAACTCCACCTTTATTCGGTATCAAAATCATCACTAAAAATCTTCAGACTCCAATATGGCAAGGCATATACTAAGGCATAAAATGATCACTAAAAATCTTCAGAATCCAATATGGCAGGGCATATACTAAGGTTTGATTCGTTATATACTGAGGTTGAAGCCCAGTATGAGAAGGTTGTATGAATGATATACTGAGGTTTCAGGATGGTCATTTGGCAAAACTCCACCTTTATTCGGTATCAGAATCATCACTAAAAATCTTCAGACTCCAATATGGCAAGGCATATACTAAGGTATAAAATCATCACTAAAAACATTCAGAATCCAATATACTAAGGTTTGATTCGTTATATACTGAGGTTGAAGCCCAGTATGAGAAGGTTGTATGAATGATATACTGAGGTTTCAGGATGGTCATTTGGCAAAACTCCACCTTTATTCGGTATTAGAATCATCACTAAAAATCTTCAGACTCCAATATGGCAGGGCATATACTAAGGCATAAAATGATCACTAAAAATCTTCAGAATCCAATATGGCAGGGCATATACTAAGGTTTGATTCGTTATATACTGAGGTTGAAGCCCAGTATGAGAAGGTTGTATGAATGATATACTGAGGTTTCAGGATGGTCATTTGGCAAAACTCCACCTTTAATCGGTATCAGAATCATCACTAAAAATCTTCAGACTCCAATATGGCAAGGCATATACTAAGGTATAAAATCATCACTAAAAACATTCAGAATCCAATATACTGAGGTTTGATTCGTTATATACTGAGGTTGAAGCCCAGTATGAGAAGGTTGTATGAATGATATACTGAGGTTTCAGGATGGTCATTTGGCAAAACTCCACCTTTATTCGGTATCAGAATCATCACTAAAAATCTTCAGACTCCAATATGGCAAGGCATATACTAAGGTATAAAATCATCACTAAAAACATTCAGAATCCAATATACTAAGGTTTGATTCGTTATATACTGAGGTTGAAGCCCAGTATGAGAAGGTTGTATGAATGATATAATGAGGTTTCAGGATGGTCATTTGGCAAAACTCCACCTTTATTCGGTATCAGAATCATCACTAAAAATCTTCAGACTCCAATATGGCAAGGCATATACTAAGGTATAAAATCATCACTAAAAACATTCAGAATCCAATATACTAAGGTTTGATTCGTTATATACTGAGGTTGAAGCCCAGTATGAGAAGGTTGTATGAATGATATACTGAGGTTTTAGGATGGTCATTTGGCAAAACTCCACCTTTATTCGGTATCAGAATCATCACTAAAAATCTTCAGACTCCAATATGGCAAGGCATATACTAAGGTATAAAATTATCACTAAAAACATTCAGAATCCAATATACTAAGGTTTGATTCGTTATATACTGAGGTTGAAGCCCAGTATGAGAAGGTTGTATGAATGATATAATGAGGTTTCAGGATGGTCATTTGGCAAAACTCCACCTTTATTCGGTATCAGAATCATCACTAAAAATCTTCAGACTCCAATATGGCAAGGCATATACTAAGGTATAAAATCATCACTAAAAACATTCAGAATCCAATATACTAAGGTTTGATTCGTTATATACTGAGGTTGAAGCCCAGTATGAGAAGGTTTTATGAATGAAATACTGAGTTTTATGAATGAAATACTGAGGTTTTAAAACTCTATTCGATATAAAATCTATTTATTAGATGGGATGCGTAGGTCTGACAAAAAATATTCAGTGGTTTGAACTCTGTATACTAAGGTCCGTTGAATGAAATACTCCTCTATTCTGGAATTTCCATTCAAGATATTTTTTGGTTTGGCTGTGTTTGAAAAAACTGATTTACAAATGAATGTGTTTATGTCTGAGCTTGGTTAAAAATATTTTTTGTGCTGTGGTACTCTTTCCCTATCATTCCCATTTGTTACTTAACAAATAAAAAAAAATTCAACATATATATGCGCTCGAGCGCGCAAACCTGCGCTCGTGCGCGCGCGCACTCTCTTCGTTTTTATAAAGCTCGTCCTCTCTTTCTTATTTCTCTGTTTCGTCTTTTTTTTCATTGGTAAGTCTTCTTCCTGGTTCCATCTTAGGGCATCACACTCATTACCATCAAAGAGGTACTCTTTTCTCATATATCTCTTCTTTTGATCGTTTAGAGTCTTCTCAATGTCCTTGTGCTTAGCTCTTGGGGAGTTTTCGTTTCAAATGTTTTGGTTTGGGTAATGTTTATGGGATTTCGTTTTGGCACTATATTTGAATAATGTTGGGGTTTGCAATCTCTTTTTATCTTCTATGCTTGTTGCATTGCTCATTGTCTTTCGATGGATGGATTGACTTTGTTGTTGGTATGACTTTTGGTTTGAGGCTATTTGGAGGTTGGAAATGGTTGGAAATGGGTTGATCATTTACTATTTGGTTTGATGTTTGGTTTGATACAAGATGGAAATCTTTCTTACATTGATAGCACAATCTCTATCTTATGCAAGATGTGTTTTGCCTGGTTCTGTTTCTCATCTCTTGCCTCTATGCTCTACATTAACTATCTACTGCTCACCAGGTGTTTGTGAAATTCTCTCAACGAGGTAGTTGGTTCAATGGCTCCGAAGAAACGTAAAAACGTTGCCGGCTCTTCATGTACACCAAGATTTGATACAACATTGTTTCCTTCTATCGCAAAATCAGAAGCTTTTGCGGCCTTTTTTGCGCATCGTTCAGTTGGTTCTGAAAGAGAGATTGATGCCTCATTTACCTCTACTGATGAGTATGGATCAATCATGCGTCGTCGTTGGAATTTTCTCTACACTTTCGACGTCAATGAAATCAATGTCAGCTGGGTTCGGGAATTCTACTGTAACATGACACTTCGAGATGCTGATTTCACTACCTTTGTGCGTGGAAAGACTCTAGCTATTTCTCCTTCAGTGATTGCATCCTTCATTGGCATTGAACAGCCTGAGCAATGGGATTATCCCCTTCCACCAAATCAGCCTCTTCCTCAAAGCATGTTTCGTATGTTCGGCACTGAATTGGTTGGTGCTATGCACCCATGGGCAACAGGGACCATCTCACATGGCCTCTTAACTCCAAAGTATCGGTTCCTCAACTGGTTCTACTCCTCCAATTTAGAACCTCGGGGACACACTGCAACTGTAAATCATCAACATGGAATGGCTTTATATCATATTGGGAAGGGAAATCCGGTGAATATTCCCCTCATGATTTACAATGTTATGGTCAAAATTCCCAGTGCAGCTCGAAATGCCACTTTACCATTCGGGGTGTTGATTACTAGATTTCTGCTCTCTAAGGAAGTCGACTGGCGTGAACTTGATGAGGTTCGCAAAATTAGGGGTGCCATCAATCGCCGCTCTTTGCAACAATCAGAAGCTCACATTGCTGAAGCGGATGATGAAGAGGATATTGATGAAGCTGCTGAGGGGAATCAGGATGGTGTGGCGGATCGCATCACCCGACTGGAAAATGAAGTACATGGTCTTCGTGACAACATTAATGCTCGATTTTCCTCTGTGGATGAATCCCTCGCTACCATTCTAGCTCGTTTAACACATCAATGACTTTTGGTTTCCTGTTATAATCTAATCAGTCTTCCGTAGGATTGTTTTTTTTAAAACTATGCAGTTCTTTCTCTTTGTTACTCATGAACAAAAAAGGGGAGATCATTATCATGATCATTTTGGGCACTTTGTCATTGTCATTTTGTTTGTCATATATCCTCCTGTTTCTATAACAATCTATTTTACACTTCAATCTTAAATTGTGGATGAGTATACTTGCAGGTACTATCTTCGAAGCTTAACGTCCAAGATCTATCTGTTTCTTTGTCTGTGGATATTATTTTGGGTAGATTTATCTTGTAATTAGGATGTTTTGTCCATGATTTGCCAAAGGTTGTGTTTGTTAGGTTTTATGAGTGAGTTGGCAAATTCAATGGGTTGTGGACAAAACTGGATTTGAATTTTTGAATGTTGTGGATGAGTGACTTGTTTTCACAATTCCAGACAGACACGCATCATGTATATGTTTTCAGTCAGTGGCTGGACGCGCTCGAGCGCGCTTATATGTGCTCGAGCGCATACAGGAGGCATTGAATCCAGAGGCTGTGTGCGCACGAGCGCATTTATATGCGTTCGAGCGCATCATGCAGTGATTTCAGACATTGGGATGAGGCGCTCGAGCGCGCATACATGCGCTCGAGCGCATCATATAAAATATGCAGGATGCAAGAAATAGATGCCTAGCGCGCACGAGCGCGCTTATATGTGCTCGAGCGCATGCAGGAGGCATTGAATCCAGAGGCTGTGTGCGCACGAGCGCATGTATATGCGCTCGAGCGCATCATGCAGTGTTTTCAAACATTGGGTTGAGGCGCTCGAGCGCATCATATAAAATATGCAGGATGCAAGAAACAGAAGCCTAGCGCGCACGAGCGCGCTTATATGTGCTCGAGCGCATGCAGGAGGCATTTAATCCAGAGGCTCTGTGCGCACGAGCGCATGTATATGCGCTCGAGCGCATCATGCATTGTTTTCAGACATTGGGATGACGCGCTCGAGCGCGCATACATGCGCTCGAGCGCATAACATAATATATGCAGGATGCAAGAAACAGAAGCCTAGCGCGCACGAGCGCGCTTATATGTGCTCGAGCGCATGCAGGAGTCATTGCATCCAGAGGCTGTCTGCGCACGAGCGCATGTATATGCGCTCGAGCGCATCATGCATTGTTTTCAGACATTGGGAGGATGCGCTCGAGCGCGCATACATGCGCTCGAGCGCATCATATAAAATATGCAGGATGCAAATAACAGTAGGCTAACGCGCTGGAGCGCGTGCATGGGATGAGAATATTTCTTCTGTATTGAAATCTAATAGGATGGTTGGGACCTAAGCCTGTGTTAAGGCTAAGACTAGTGTTTTTTATTTCCAATATAAAATCTTAAGATGGCAGGGCATATACTAAGGTGTGAATCGTGATCTACTGAGGTTGAATCCAGTTTGAGAAGGTTGAATGAATAAAATACTGAGGTTTCAGTGTAACTAATTCACAGGTTACAATTTGTAGGTATGACTCACAATATTCACAGGTTTCAATTCTGTGTACTAAGGTTGATTGAATGAAATACTTTGGTTATTGTCTCAGATGATGGCAGCGTATACAATGGTTTGTATGAATGTTATAGTGTGAGAAGTTCGTTCTAATGAAATACTGATGTTTCGATCCAATCATTAGCCTCAGTATTAGCCAGGAGATTTCCTGTACCAAAAAGGGCAAAGGCTAGTATAAAGGTCTAAAGAAGTATCAGTCTCATGTTAGGGCATAGTATACTATGGTTTGAATCATGAAATACTGAGGTTGAAACCCAGTTTAAGAAGGTTGTTTGAGTGAAATACTGAGGCTTCAGTGTTTCGTTAGCCGGGGAAATGCATCGAATATTCCATTATCAATTGATCAAAATACGTGCATTAACAATTAATCAATGACAATCAACACCCGGTGCCAACATCCATTGTCAAGTACTAAATCCGCTTTTTATTCTTGAATTTAATTCTAACACTCACAGAGATGCCAAGTTTCCAATTACATTCAACGAATATAATTCAATAAAATTACAATTTCTCCATGTCAGGTGAGCCTGGAGTGTGGCTAGTTGATATACAAAATTCTCAAGTCAGCCTAGGTTGTAATCGATAGAAAAAAAGATTGAACAACCGAAGTTCTGAAATCCCAAAATAGGGACATCATCGTTTAGAGTCTCTTGAACTCCCTCACATCAGCACACATTTCTATACAAGAACTTCTGTACGCCACCTGCAATAAATATGAGATGAATGTTAGAAAACAGAATAAGGAATCACCGGACAATAAAAATGTAAGAGAGTATTAATTTGATCACCAACACCATTAAGAAGAAATTTTAAACAGACGAGAGTTTTTGTTAATACCCTTTCCATGAGAAACTCTGCAAGGTCAGCCTATGAGTCCTCATGTTTGTCATTCGGTATTCGAGCAAGTAATAAATGTGCTGCGATTTTTCTTCTATAAGACTGGATTTCATCCTATTCCAAGAACAAAGAAAAAAGAAAGATACTAAGAAGGAATCAAAGAAACAGACAGAAAATTAGAACAATAAGATTCATTCGAAGTGTACGTAAATCATCACTAACAAATCACCGCATTTACCGGCTGAAAATCAAATGTATCGCCACGCGATAGACAATCCATAAATTTCATCACGAAGATGCCACAATCGTAACTGTTAAAATAGTGATATAAGATGGATTATTATACCAATTAGAATAGAAAATGTAATTCACATACGAGCCTCTAATAGAGAGACATACCCATTGTCTTGTTGAGGGCAGTCATCAACGAAATGAATATCAGCCTTATCCCATTTATGAATCTTCCTTTGTTTAAATTGTTCTTTTAAGACAGATACCTGCATAAAGGAAATATAACAGTTAAGTTATATATACAGGTGCATTGTTTATTTCGAACATTTCACGGGAGAATATACTTGAATATGGGTACTCACCGTTTGATTCACATATGCAACGTCACCACAGGACTTCAAAGAGTTGTATATACAAAACAACTTCTTGTTTGAGTCAAGTACAAGGAGAAGCCAATGTTTTGAAGCCCAATTCATTGGGATGAATATTCTATCCCACAAGGTTAAGATGGACTTCAAGTTCTTCACATTTAAATGCTTTTTAATTGATTCTTCATTGTTGGAATGTAATGCCGTCTGGGAGTTAGTAAGCTACATGTTAGCACTAATATTCAAAAAATAAAAATGACTACAAATATTAAGAAGAATAATTACATTAAACCACGAAGTGAAGAAGTAACACTTCAATGAATTCAACTTCTCAGTTGGCTTTCTCCCACTCAACAACGTAGCATAGCTGTCAATAATCTAGAAGTCAAGATAGCATGTTCAGTGTTACTTGTCAAGTTTCCAAATTGTATACATGTTTGTTTGCTTATAATAAGATGTGAAATTAACTACCAACCTTATCAGATATCCAACCTTCTTCATCCAATAAAGCATTGATTTCTGAACGCCAAATCTTTAACTTGCCCACCTCCTCAGCACTAAAGAAATAGAACTTATTATTTAGTAAGTAATAAATATAAATACTGATTATCTACTGTGAGTACTATGGTGTAAAGTTACTAGGTTTATAATGAGTCATACTCTTTTCCAACTTCAGCTTCAAAACTTGCAATTGCGTCCTCCTCTTCTTTCGAAATGAAAATCTTTGATTGGATTTCATCCGCAATCAATCTTTCTCTCTTCTGGCAAGTTGCTTTATTCTTCGCTCTTTTCGATGTTGCTTTTGTGCATGGATCATATGGGGTCCGTAACATCTTTGATGGCTTCCGAACTCTACCCCCATTTTTCTTTGAAATAATCTCGGCGACTCTTGATGTCTCAACGCAACCAGACATTGACGGCATTGGAGAAGAAGGATGATCCATGTGACGGGGTGAAGCATCAACAATATCCACGGGTGAGTGAGGCACCGAGAAACCCGCATTTCGCAACTCCATATTTTCACTCTTTAATCGTTGGTTCTCTTCCTCCAACATGGAAACCCTTAGCTCCAGATCCTTAATCTTCTTCATATAACTCTCGCGACCACCCTATGTTAGTTTCAAATAGTAAGTGAAAAATAGATTTAAAACATGAAGTTCATATTAAAGATTTTGAATAGCATTTTCCACTTTTAAGCAAGTATGAATAAAATTACAATGATATCTGGCATGCGTTCCTCCATTCTGCTGACTATGAAATCAGCCATCGCCGTTGTCTCCTGTAACCCATAAGTGAAACAAGTATAAGTCACAAGAAGGATGCAACCATAAACCATGACCAAGTACTTTAAATTAAAGAATAAATATTAGTTAAAAATACCTGAGACACTTTTGGGGGAGATAACAAGGTCATTTCTTCTTTGGTTGGAGTGATTTCCTCAATGACCTAAGAAATAGAGTATTTGTTTTATTTATTGCAGTCAATATCATAAATTACTACAAGAAGTAAATCATAGAGAAAAGTGAAGGTATACATACCTCCGTATAGCTAAGATTGTCCAATATAGCTTTAAATGACTTACTTTGCATGTATTTCGAACTCTTAGCCCATCGCATATAGCGTGGATAAGAATTGGCACGAATAGGAACATATCGGTTAACATGTTCATAAAACCAAGGCTGTAGGAAAAGGTATAAGAATGTAAGTGAAGATGTGAAAGTCACAAGTTCCATTGTATTGGAACAATTATTAAAAAATAAAATAAATAGGATAACTACTTACTTCTAAGAGCATGACACATCCATTTATAAATCCAGTTGTCTTCCCTGAGCTTTCGCGTATACTTTTTATCAAGAACTCATGTACAGCAATAGCCCATGCACAATCATTAACTTTTTCCAACTTATCCACCGTGAATATGATATTGAATGGAAATGACCGACATGATTTTGGAAAAAGAAGGGTACTACAAACATACAGCATGTAAAGCTTCTTGAAATCAGCAATCAAATCCAACCCCTTCTTATCCAACGACTTCTTTTTGTTCGATGCAATCTTCTTCGAGATTACTTTTAAATGCTTCTCTAAACTTTCCGTTCCTATATAGTTGTTTTCGATATATTTCTCCAAAAATTCACATTCTTCTGTCAAAACTCTTGTCCCTAATTGTATTATTTCTCCATTCATATTCAACCCCATTATAAGCGCAACGTCTTGAGGTAGAATTCGAATGAGCTTTCCTCCAAGTTGAAATGCACTTTTTTCATTATCCCACCTAGTTATTATCGTTGATAAAAAAGTTCGCTGGCATTTCAAGTTCGCAGGCATCTCTGTGAAGTGCTTAAAAGGTGTTTCTCCAATCGCATCAATATGAACATCCTCTAACTTTAAATCTTCTATGAACTTGACAAACCTTGAAGGGCAGCATTTAGTATCTAATTTTACAATTTCAGTTGTATTTTGGTTGGCCTGTATCAAATTACAACAAAAGAAAAATAAAATAAACACAAAATTCAAATGAGAAGATACTAATGAATTGAAGTCATGTTCAGTGATTACCATAATGCTATTTTGTTATCCTCAAACAGAATCAGTGTCCCTGTAATAAGAAAATGAACCACAATGAGATAGAGTAGTCATCTTAAGATTTTATACAAATACCTAAGGTCAAGAAATATGCATGTCTATACAAATCCATGTGTCACAGCAACATAAATTTCACTTTTCAACAAATTTTTCATTCATTGATCAGTATACCATCCTCTATATGAATGGAAAGTCTTTGTTGACTATGATATGAATCAACAAAAATAGGCATCTTTGCCACATTGGTCTAAACATCAATATTTTAATCTCTTGATATACGGTAACAATCATCAACAAAAGGTGACAGAGGTGGGGCCTGGTATCCAGCGTAAAGACATCATGCTCAAACAGTGCAAAGGTAAAAAATTGCATTATTCCTTTATAATTAAACAAAAGTTAAATGAGGAAAGCTGCAGCTGTTTGTCTATACATGGACACACAGTTTGAGTTATTCACAAATCACACTTAAATGCCATAGGCCTTATTGATATACCTGGATCAAGAAAAGATAGAAAATAGATATTCAGTCATCATCCTCCTAATTCAAATCCTAAGAAAGTCCAGGTCTTATTGATATGCCTTAGACCCTTAACCTCTCAGCTCATATCTTTCACATATTACCTCTTTAATAATTCTTTGACGGAACTATTTTTAACATGAATTTTTATGTATTCAATTCCTATATAATGTAATGCCGCCAGAAACATGCACCATGTATTTATTAAGGTGGAAAGAGGCTTTGTATACTAATAATCTGACTATAGTTCAACTAATCTAGGTGGTGTGTGGTGAAGTGAATGGAGGCTAATCATGGAAACAGGGCTTTAAATGATATTCATGGGATGTTGTAGAGCATCTGCCAATTGCACAATCAATTAAGCATAAGAAGCAGCAGGGAGCATGTTGGGAGGTACAGATGAGACAGAAAAAAAAATCAGAAATAAGAACACTTGGAAAAACTAAATAGATTCTGTTCTGTCCTAAATCAAACTGCAACTAGCCAACTACCCATTTCAGTCAATACTCATTAGTGTAAGATATTGAGTTTAGAAAGGACACTAGATGATTGCCGGGTCTTGGGTTATTCACAAATCACACTTAAATGCCATAGGACTTATGAATACATCTCTATTTAGAAAAAAAAAAAAATGAAGCCTAGTGATTGAAGTTCTAGTGAATAAAAAACAATCGGTTCCCATCTTCATACATCAAATCCCTGACATACTCTTTTAATAATCTAATCAAAGATGAAAGAAAATGCGTAGGAATGAGATGGTGATTTCATGTTGTTACTTGTATCCCATCATCCCTATCCCCTTTCAACATCCCATTTGCAAAATAGTTGAAATGCCCACTTCCATTGTTATTCCCATTGTGTATAAAGGGGATGTTTAAAGGGGATAGGGATGAGGGGCTTCAACCTCAGTATATAATGATTCAAACCTTAGTATATGCCCTGCCATCTTGAAGTCCGAAGATTTTTAGTGATGAATTTATACCGAATAGAGGTGGACTTTGCCAAATGACCACAGTGAAACCTCAGTATTTCATTCATACAACCTTCTCAATCTGGGCTTCAACCTCGGTATATCAAGATATCAACCTTAGTATATGCACTGCCATCTTGAAGGATGGATAGCTAATAAAGTTGAGCCAATCAAAGACAATTAAACCAATCAAAAAGATAAAATGACAAAAGAACACCAGTTCAACTAAAAGTCTGACATAGATAAGGCTGTTTTTCTTATCTGTAACAAAGGTTTGTTCCAAATACCAAAGTATAATAGATATATTTGCAATACAAAAGCTATATACTTTATCTTCAAAAATATGTTCACCAACTGCAAAAGATCATTCTGAGGTTTAAGAATCTGTTCGCAATGGATAAAAAGAAAGAAAATATGTAACCTGAATGCAGAGTTCAGCTATGGTATCTGGTGCGTTGAACTCAAATTGGATGAGAAATTGGTTCATGGTCTGAGCCATAGATTGATAAGGTCGTTCCATAAATGCACCACGGGATACAAAAAAGATAAGAGTTGAACAATCCTCCCCATCCAGCTCATGTGTATTTCTATGTTCAATGCTTTGATGGTCAAGACCACTTGACCTATGAGAATTATATCAAAAAATTCTAGCACAATGATGTACTTCCATTGTCACAATAATGACAGTTGAAATACAGGACACATAGCATGTAGTTTGGGCGGTTCTACCTTATAAAAGAGGGTTTGGGAGATATAACCAATGTGAAGGAAAGTCACTAGCATTGAGAAAAAAATGGGGCACCATGCTCCATAAGTAGTGCAGTGTATGAGAAATTGATTAAACAGAGCCTCACTCTCATTTACATTCCAGTAAAAATTCTTTTAGAAGTTGTCTACAAAAATTGCCCTGTTCTCATTTGTATTCAAGTTAAAAATCCTTGAGAGACTATCAAAAATTTTCAAAGCACATACAGGCTTTAGAAATACAGTGAACAAAAAACTCACTGATTTATGCTGTTTTACTGGTGAGAAATCAAAGAACGTGGAAATTCAAGCCCTCAATTCAATCAAAAGCTACAAAATCAACCATGGAAGAAACCAAAAGATGACAGTTGGTTGTAGGCAAAAAGATACAGTTCTCCATTCTCCCATAGAAAAGTTCCATACCAAATATCCAATTGTCAATCACAATTTCACACATAATTTCCAACTGTAATGGAAAAAATAAATGAGTTCCAAGTTCTCATATTTCTTGAATTCCCAGCCTTCTATAAATGACCCAAAAAAAAGAAACACAAAACACAGATCGAACACATTGACAACAGAACCATGAACAGTAAAAACCAAAATTTTAATATGAATGGCAAAAGATAAAACAATTAAAAAATAATCCAACAGGATGAAGAAAACCCACTTCAAACAGACCAGAGCTCGAAACCTCTAATCACGTCCATGCACATCAAGAACACCCAGTGGCCGACCCACATCTATTCCCTTCTTTAAACCCACTTTAAACCCAGTGATGAGAGTGAAACAGATACTGGGAACATTCAAGAAATACATGTATTCCCTTCTTCCTCTCAAGAATCTGACATTTGTGTATTTTCATATGAATGTTTCTCTTCTATCAATACTTATCTAGGTTTCAGGAGAGAGAGAAAGAGATGATGAGAATGTATTGAGAGAGAACGGTCACATACCAGAACGACAGAGGAGATGGTTTTGCACTGCAACTAGAGAGAGAGAGGAGATGGACGCTTCAAGGGTTTCCTTCGTTGGCTTCAAGGGCTTCAAGAGAGAGAGGAGAAAAGCAAGAGAGGGCTGCAAGGGTTTCCTTCAAGGGCTTCCAGCGATGTGGACTCTCGTTTGGGAGGGAAGAAAAAAACAGAGCACACCAGGTCAAGGCTTCAAGAGAGAGAGAGGAGAAAAGGGTCGCAACAGAGAGAGGAGATTTCTGCTTCAAGGGTTTCCTTCGTTGGGCTTCAAGAGAGAGAGGAGAGAAGAGATGCACTCAAGGGCTGCAATTTCCTTCGTTGGGCTTCAAGAGAGGAGATCCAATCTCTCCAACGATTTCCCCCTTTTCTTTTCCTTTCTCCCGCCCAAACAGCCCTTGAATGGGCCCTTCATACAGTCAGCGCCAGGTGGGTCGGCCACGTCGGATCGGGCCATACGGTCGGGATATACGGTCGGGATAGATAGACTAATTGCAAAAAATTTACCATGTCTACAGTCCTATCATTGTCTCCATGAGGACCACAAATGCTAAAAATAAAATAAAACGGTAAGAATCAATATCAAAAGAAGTGACAATTTTAAAATTGGGAACAAATGCTCCAATATAATCATAGCCTTAGTAAGATCATGTTACCTAGTCGCAAAGTCAAACAGTAAATTTACTAGCAAGAAAAAACATATAAAATATGAACTATTAGCTAAAGAAAACAATAAAAGAAAGAAAAAAAAAGAATTCAATATATATTATGTTGAATTTGAAATTTACATACCATTGGTAAAGCATATCCATTCATTATAAAGAGTCTTCTGAAATTTACCACATGAATGAACACGTAGCCAGAACGAATATGTGATCATTTTCCTGAAAAAAAAATATCGGGAAATTTTTCTTATATATTTTTTCTCTCAGGTGTTTCGAATAGTGAGAATGCATTTCTTATTTCAACACCTTCAGAGAATCAGAGTTGGAGATTAAGCAGGTTGTATTCGCAATCAATCCTCATAAGGGACCTGATGGCAGGATTTTATCAGAAATTTTGGGATATTATTAAGGATGACTTAATCTCTATCATCCATTACTTCTTTATCCAAAATCAAATGCGTGAATCCTTAATTGAAACTACCATTGTCTTTATTCTTAAATAGATGGGGCAAAGAAAATTGAATCAGTTTGCGTAATGTGTTGTACAAAATCATTTGTAAGATTACAGTGGCTACACCGCTAAGAATCCTGCCCTGCCCTAGATAATAATTTCATTTATTCAAGGCAGGCAGGCATTGGATCATATCTTAATAGCAAAAGAAATGCTCATATCATGAGAAATAAGAAAAGGAAAAATAACTAGTTGCAATCAAGTCAAGGAATATGACATTATGTCGTGAGATTTTCTTATAGAATGTCTACGTTGGTTATAGGATTTTCTGATCGTTTTGTACATGAAATTTTACTTTGTGTTAGCATTCGGGTTAACAACCAGTTGTTGCTTTATCTTCATATTCTACATGGGTCCGGATCACCTATCGCATTTGTTACAGGGCTGCACAAAAAATCCGGTATCACCGCAAAACCGAACCGAACGGAACCGACCGAACCAGGCCGTTTGGATTGGTTTATAATAGATCGGTTCGGTTAACGGTTTGAAAATTATAAAAACCACTTACATCAGTCGGTTATCGATTTGAGCCCACTGTTAACTGCTTAAAACGAACCGACCGTATGGAGTAACTTAAAATTGCTTTTTTACTATTTTAGCCTTAGGTTTTTGTTTGAGGATTTTACGGGAAAAATCCCGAAATATAGCCATATGTCCCGAAGGGTCCTGGCAAAATATGTAGCACTGATTAGGTCATTCAGTACTCATTTGGTTTTTTTTTTTTTCAACTTTGATAGGAGCAACGCTAGCATCGCCCTAGCGTCAGCGTATCTTTTAATGCCTAGCGTGCTTAAATATTGGGATGATAGTTCCTAGGACTTCAAATACATGAAACCATGAGACCCTTGGTAGTCTCACAGTTGGATTTGAGATCAAAGTGGCTGTTTTTGGAGGTCTCATATTTCCATCATGATAGATGCATTGGATCTAAAAATCCACTCCATGAATCTGAACATACAGTATGAGTTGCACATCTGCCCTCAAAAGTTATTATCACTTTGTATTCCCTAGCCAAATGATCATAAGCAAACCCAAAAGACTTTCCTGGCCATCCAATACCAGAAAAGGCTGGAGCAAATGGAGGGAGTTTTAAGAACCACTTAGTGATGGGATTGGTAACAATGAGGTTATCATGAAATAAAATCAGAACCAGACCATTACAAGAGGCTTTCAGCGTTGAGCATGATCCTCCGCAGCATTTGCATCTCTTACATAATATGCTAGTTGTGTTTAATGAACCACGATTAATCTTTCTTTTAGGCTTTACTTGAGACCCATGATTAATCTTTAATAATATGGTATTGATCATTTTCTCCTTGTTGTCAACGGCTTCAAAGATCAAATTGGATTTGGAATAAGCAAGCTGATGATCAATGAAATAAGGGTCTTGTATTGTGTTCCACCATGATTTGCATATGAACAGCACCAAATTATGAAGATCTTCAGCTGGAATTAGGAAAAAGATATCCATGAGAATAAAATGCAGAGATGAGGGAAACTTGGGCATGGGCATAAAATGCACTAGTGAGATCCAAGCTGTATTCTTTCTAATTTGTAAGTGTGCATGTGATTTAGAGATCACATGGACCATGCCATAGAAGTTGAATGGCTGATGAAAATATATTTACTATTTGAAATTCAGTGTATATTTGTAAACCACTTGACAATTAAACCAGCTTGTTTATGCAAGTACATCCAAAGAGCTAAACAGGTATCTTTAAGAAGTAAAGAATGTAAAAGTCATTGTGTCATTTCATTTGAACACTACATATACTAATTGATTACAGACTACCCTTGCACCCCACTTCTAAATCAAAGAAAAACATCCTAACAGAAAACTAGTTATCAACTAATCCTTCTGTTGTAACAATTGGACTTCTATGTTAGACAGTCTTTATGACCATGTTATACAATCTACTATGGTAGAAGTCTTATAAAATATTTTCTTTTTCAGAAAGGGGGAAACAGGGTATATATATTTCTCTTGTAGATGCATTGCAAATAGCAATTTATTATAGAAGGGAAAACAAGGCAAGAGGATGCTTCATTCATGGGCCTCCATCATTGGACTCATATTTGTTATCACTAAGTGGTTCTTAAAACTCCCTCCATTTGCTCCAGCCTTTTCTGATATTGGATGGCCAGGAAAGTCTTTTGGGTTTGCTTATGATCATTTGGCTAAGGAATACAAAGTGACAATAACTTTTGAGGGCAGATGTGCAATTCATACTGTATGTTCAGATTTATGGAGTGGATTTTTAGATCCAATGCATCTATCATGATGGAAATATGAGACCTCCAAAAACAGCCACTTTGATTTCAAATCCAAGTGTGAGACTACCGAGGGTCTCATGGTTTCATGTATTTGAAGTCTTAAGAATTATCATCCCAATATTTGAGCACGCTAGACATTAAAAGATACGCTGACGAGCGACGCTAGACATTGACGAGTGACGCTAGCGTCGCCCTCGTCAGACACGAGCGACGCTAGCGTCGCCCTCGTCAGACACGAGCAACACTAGGGCAACGCTAGCGTCGCTCCTATCAAAGTTGAAAAAAAAAAAAAAAAAAAAAAAAACCAAATGAGTACTGAAGGACCTAATCAGTGCTACATATTTTGCCAAGACCCTTCGGGACATATGGCTATATTTCGGGATTTTTCCGGTAAAATCCTCTTTTTGTTTTTTACTACTTTCAAAGTTACACTCCACAACTCCATTCTTACATGAACTCAACCATCAATACTGCCTCAGTACGTCATAATTCCTACCTCGTTTCAATAAAGTTACATTCATTGCAGATTGAGGGATTACCGTACGGGGTGTTTTTCTTCCATCACAATTCTTACCTCGTTTCAATAAAGTTTTTATCAGAATGTTGCACTCTTGAGAATGCTAAAAAAGCGTATAGAGTCTAACCTTTTGATGGTTGGTTTTGGTCTCACCTAATCAATGTGTTAAGAAACCTTCATTTCTGAAAAATACAGTGGGTTCTGATACAGATTCCGTTTGTGTGTGACTTTTCTTAACATGAACTATTATTCTATTGTAATTCCAAATGGTATCATGTGGAATGAATGTTTCACTGCAAGCTTTTTTTTTTTTTTTTTTTTTTTTTTTTTTTTTGCGCTTGCGTTTAGTCCAAACTCTCTTTTTGGAGTAGAATTATTTTTTATATACGTTCAGTCCAGTCTAGAATGTTGGGTTTTTATGTTTTGCACTTAACATTGAAATAAATGCAAAGGATGGGGTATCATCATTTTGAAATTTTCAATGTCTGATTTAAAAAATAAAATAAAATAAAATAGAAAACGACAGTTTAACTGTCGGTTTGGTTTAAGCTCTCTCCATCGATTGGATCGGATCGGTTAATTAAAAAACCGATAGGTTCAGTTTAGTTGTTGGTTTTAGTATTAAATCGATCCGAACCGCCCATGTGCAGCCCTAATTTGTTATACCTTTACAGTGAGCAGACTAATAACACTCCGCCACGTCATCCAAAAATTTATGTGATTTTGAAGTTTAAAAAAATTAAATCAAATGAAAGAAAATCATCTAAATTTTTGGATGACGTGGCGGAGTGTTATTGGTCCACTCATTGTGAAGATATGACAAATGCGATAGGTAATCCGAACTCATTCTACGTTGGGCAAGCCTAACTACGAGAAACAGGTTGTTTTTTTTTTTTTCTAATTGCGCATAGGGATGATTGCATTCCATTGTTGGAGTTTCTTTTTTCTTAATTTTTGCTTCATAATTGAAGAAGTTAACAAACCTAATATATAGCTGAGTCCTTATCCTGTTTCAACAGTGAAGCCGGTCAAAACATTAATCAATCATTCTAGATCTCAATTATTGTTTGGGAAATCCACTTTATATGCACGTTGTAGAGCTTGGTCGTGGAGAAGTTGAATATCCATAGGACTATGGATTACTCAATTATTCAGGATCTAAACTTTCTACCAGGTGTCATCAATCATCTATATGAAACTCCATTATAAGTAAAATTCAATCCAAAATTATGAACCGAATGGGTTCGATTCGATGCTTTCTCATGCAGGTCAAAGGTTGTTGGTGCAATCGGTGTGTGCCACCATCTCGAGATATTGGTTACCAAATTTTATATGTGTGTGAAGCTCAGGCGATTTGAATTGGAAATTGAAGTTTATTTTGACAATTGATTACTCAATTGAACTCTCAATTTGAATCAATTTTAACTTTATCTCCAAAAAATATAAGTGTCATGCACAAGCTAGGTTCCGTAAGACTTATTTGGTAGCTACCTTTCTTTCTTCAATTTTAAGATCCCAAGTCTCCTTCGTGATTGCTTTTGATATTTTTCGCTTTACTTTCGATTTTTTATTTTTGTGTTTATTACTTTAGAGATTTTTCTTTCATTTCTTAAACTTCTAATTACTTTTAAAACAGATGATATCAAAATTACTATTTACTAAATGAGTAATAAAAAATTTAAAAAATTGGGTTAGATTAAGTTAGAATGTAATTCTAAAAAAAAAAACTTAACATACCTTTTTCCTATGCCACCCATTCTTGATAAAGATATTATGACTGCAATTGAGAAAAATAAATTCATAAATAGTTGTATAATTTATTTCAAAAATGAACTCATCATGGTTATTGAAAATGTTCACAGCCACAAGGTAAGAGCTCAAAGTTGTATCAGTGTAAATCAAAAGTAAAAGTAAAATAAATAAATATATATAACCAAATAACTTTTCATATCTAAAGTTAATTCCACAGAATTCATTGTCTACCAAAAATATATTCCATCAATGAGCCAAATTCAGGCCACATTTGTGTGCTTATATATTCAACTTTTAATTTGCTTATTTTGAAAAAGGGGAAGCATAAATCCCTCTTGTTTAAGAGAATTAATACATTTTTACTTAGATTTAAATTATGCTTCTAGCTAAATTGATTAAAAAGTAGAAGAAAATCATAAAAAAAAATCTCTTTCATATATGCATATTTATTAAATGATATGCTATTTTATTAGTATATGTCAATAATTTAACATATGCATAAAAAATATAAGTAAAAGTAAAACCTTTGAAATGAGAATTATCATAATTTATATAGGTTTTGAATTAGACTTACACCACTAATTTCAGTCGGCTCAATCTGATGTGGCAATATGACAATAATAACTTTGTAAGAAAGTGAAATAAAATGCAGGTGATTGAAAAATGAGTGAGAGTTATGGGTTGAAATAGAAGAAAACGCCTTATTTATATATTTAATATGTTATAGATGATTGACAAATGTCGCTCCTCTGACTATATAAAAAAGAATGACAAAAGGTTTCATGATATAAAATGATAATTTAAAGATAGATACTCATAAATGATTGACAAATGTCACTCATCTAAACTATCACTCCAAATGAATGATAACAAAGTGTTAATAGGTTGCATTGACTTAACTATAACTCCAATCTATTGATTATTTAGGTTAAAAATATTAACTCAACTTTACAAGAAATTAAGAAAGATAAACTCTAACTTTAAATAACTAAATAGGGTTGAAGCTAGGTGGACGGGCGGGTCAAAATTGCTACTACTATCAATATATTTTAAAGCTTTCTTTAATTAAGGGATTACAATTATTTTATTAATGATTGTAAGCAAAGTTCTTATTAATTATTGTAACTTAAATGAGTTTGTAAGATTCTCTCACTTTAATTTGATTGGAATGTAACCTACACCTAACCTAAACTTAACATGTTGCCATTGACCCAGTTTTATTTTGTATTTATAAGTTTGTAGTGATCTTATAATAGTTATTTATTGGGTATGGATGAAATCGACTCAGACCCAATCCATTGCAATTGACCCAACTATATTCAAACTTTTTTTTTATTTAATACATTTATTACTATTGGATTGACCACACATAAATAATTTCCAAATTGCATCAAATTAACCAATTTTTTATGGTTCTTTTATAAATATGAATGCTGTTGATCATTTCTTTCTCAACCACTATTATATTAATATTAAAATTATTAATTTTGACCATACTAATTTCAATCTTGACTTTTAAATTATAAATCTATATTATTAGTCTATTTTTTATCCAATTGTTTAGTTATTTAACGGTCATTTTAGTCATTTTTATTTAGTAAATATGGTTAAGATAATTGTCTTATTTGTTTTCGAATCCCCTTGATAAAAATGGATCTAAATAAGAAAATTCTACTTTCTTGATAACAAAAAGTCCCATGAATATATCACTTAACAATTTAAAATTATGATTAGTATACTCTCTATCCTTATATAATTATATTATTTTCTCCAAAATAACCATAAGAGCTATAGCTTTTAATTTTATTTTTTATTTGTAAATGGGGTCTGCTTAATTTTAGACTCATACACAATAAATTCAATCATATCACTCCACTTCAAATTAGACACACGTATAAGATCGATCATTCTTAAAATATTTAATATAAATTAAAAGAAAAGGCAAAATACCTGATGTATGGTAAATAATATTAAATATGATATAAGAATTATATTAACTCCTTACTTCTTATAAAATTTTATAGCTTTATTAATTTTTATTTTTCTAATTTTTTGACCTTAACACTATTTAAATCTTAATTATAATTAATTAATATGTTTAAAATCCCCCCGGGTGATCAGGCTAGTTTATATATATGATTTTCAAGTGATTTGATTTGGAAATTGAGGTTCAATTTGGCAATTAGTTGCTCAACTGGACTCCCAATTTCGAGTCAATTTTGATTTTGTCTTCTCAAATAAGAAGTGTTGTATGATTTAGATTAGATTCCTTAATCCTTATCAAATTGAGGTGATCATGGACCAGACCCATCTGAGTCCGACGACCCGAATAAGATACAAAATTGAGGGAAAAAACTAGATTTATTTCTTTCAATAGAGGTGACTTAAAAACACTTACCCTATCACACACAAACATAGAACCTAATCGGCTAAGCTACCACTTTAAGTAGTAACTAGAAGATGTTTTTATAATAAAAACATGATCTACTCTGGCTCGTCCTTAACCTTTTTAACGCGGATCGGCTTCAGCCAAGCACTTACGGCCCGAGTCAGACTAGGGTCGGGCTTATGCCAATGGCCTAAAAATGGGCCGGGCCTAGATATTGCACAGCCCGAGCAAGCCTGCTCGAACCTAGGCCAATGATCCATGAGAGTTGTTTGGGAGAGGGAGGAATTAAAGAAAATGTGTGTGCAATGAGAAGGGGGAAAAGAGAAGAGAAAGAAAAAAATTGCATGGTAGAAGGCTCTGTGGAAACTTAGCAATAAGAGTGCACTGGGAGGGACGGAGAGAGACAGCTAGCCGGGGAGGGAGAGGGACAACTTAGGAGAGTAATGCAATATGGGGGCTGTGAGATACGGAGGAGGTTATAAACATTAGTACTTTGGCGGCGTTGGGTTGCCCTTATCCTACCCTCAACATACCAAGGGCCGGGTCGAGTGAGCAGAAGCCCTTGGAAGGCCTGTTATACCAAGGTTCTTACGCTACCATAGGACGTTAGGGCCCGGCAAGGGCATGAAAATAAGAAAATTATTTTTTTTATTTTATCTTATTTTGTTTTTGTTCAAGCATTTAACATTGATTATCAATTGAACATTAGATCCTCCTCTTTTATTTCGGCTTGTGATCGACAATGCATGCAATAAGCAACACGGATGAGTTAATTTACATGTTTTTTCTGTAACTCGACAGAACAATGGTAGATTTAGAAAATACTTATTACGTGAAAATAATATTTAAGAAATTACATTGTTTCTGCCTAGCTATGTCCCTTGAGCATTCCGGATGCTACGTTTAGTCTATAGAATTCAAAGAATTCTCAATACTAGCCCACATAGAAAAACCACATTTAGCCTATTGAATTTTTTTAATTCCAATATTTTGAAGAATGGAGTAGGATTAAGCATCTGGTAACATTTGTAATTCACCCAATTTTGTAATCCAAAAAGTGAAATTCCAAATGTTCATTACCCATCCAGCATTCGCAATGTTGGAATTCTGAGAATCCCATGTTTCAACCGATATATGTAGTGTGAGAGTTGCTCTTATAAGAGCATTTTTCATGTATTATATATATATATATATATAGGTCATGAGTGATATTTCGATTATTTAAAAGTTTTCGAGTCACAAATTTGGGACATTTGTAAATGTCTAGATATTTCCAATTTCAACAATTTTTTCAGGATAGTATTTGAAACATGTATTGTTGGAAATAGATTAATTTTTAAATAGTTAAATTACTAAATGAATACAAATTCAATATAAAATACTGTTGACAGCGATTTCATAGATTTTTCTAATTTTTTCTAGTTTTTGTCAATTCTTTTGTATTGAGCATCATAAATGGATGAGTGGGTCCCACGATCAGAGCACATAGAGCGAAAGACCTCAAATATCTAAAGTTTTATGTGATTGTTTTGATGGTTGTCCAGTTGTCATGGCCGGCCCAAAAATTGGACCATTCTAAGGGCTCATACAAGTACCCACCTAGGAGCTGGTGAAGTAGGATAAAACGTGGGTTTGCTCCCTGTGTCTTCTATAGATTTAGTGGGCGCCACCAAGGGGATTAATCATGTTCAGTCAAAGACCTCAAAGATACCCACGTTATTATCTAGGCAGCCCTCGGTTGGTTGAGGCAGGGAGTAAATGGCTATTAGGCCAGACCTAGGTTGGAGCAAAACCTAAAAACGAAAAACGGATGGGACTGGTCTACTGTGGATTGGATACAATACGAAGCTACTATTTTCATTCATTCTCAAAATGAAACATTCTCAGAATAATGTCAGTGGTATTCTCACTCACTAATCGACACTTATGCCGACTTGGACCCAAGGGTCCAAGGTGACAAGACCTGTACCATGAGCTCAAATTTAAATCGAAAGTGGTACCCTGATCAAATAAAGGGCCTGACCAAACCCAAATCCAGGCCTATTACAATATTAAATGTATTGGCATACACTGTAAACCAATGTTGAGTACAATTGGGACAAAGCTTTGATGATGATATAAATAAGGGGACGCCTCATGTGCGCTATGATGCATTTTTCTTGTGTGGGTCCACTTGAACCCCACCTACCTGTGTATTGTGATGGAAGCTCAGATCATCAATCTAACCCCTTCATCAACGCCGACAAGTTTCCACCGGACAAAATGAGTGTACAGTCAATCCCACAGTCCAGTATATTCGGATAGGTGCCAAATCCTAAGATCCTGTGACTTTCAGGAGGATCCCTATGATTTGGTCCACTCGGATGGAACATTAGGTGGGCCCCATATGCAAAAGGGAATGACCACTAGAGCTCACCTTAGGTTCCGCCCATAAATAAATATATGGATAGTTGACAGGTAAACCATGTATGACTCTACCAGACCTAACCAATTCCAAAGAAAGTGGGTATGAAAACTATTTTTTTGGATCCAAATGATTTGGGTGAGAACTCAACCCAATCCTTATTATGATCTAACCCAGGGGACTGGCACCAGTACAATTAGATTCATATATTAAAAGCATAGATAGGTTCAAGGGATAAGCAGCTTGAGTTATATTCATATTTGAGAGTCTATTTAGCCTTATACATTATTTGAGCCTCCCTTGTACATTTATTTTATTGAAGCTCTTTTATCCAATTACACAAAAGCACTACTCTTATTGAACTGATTAAGTTGACGCCAGATCCAAATACAACAATAAGTTCCACTTGGATCTGGAACTAAAAACAAGGCTGCAGGTCTGGTTCCATCACCCGTTTGCATCTCTAAAACCGACCATGTCCATATCCAACTGAGCAAAGGCTTTTATTGTTAATCAGACCACATGGTCCACCTACATCGATAACTGGGAGTGCCTCATGAAACATTTCAAACGCAGGTGGCCCAAACTCATGACCCATTTGGCATAGCCTTTTTTAGGCAATGCAGGTTGAATTATGGATGACTGGCTGTGCACAAACTCCATACATGGATAGCAATGGGTCAGAGAAAACATAGAGCTTGTAAAAGTTTGATCTTGCAACCTCCCACTTCCTTTGAAAAACTAATCTAGCCACTCCACCACATAAAATTCTTATATAAAAACTTGTTCAAAAAATGTCAAAAGCAGTTATAGATGGGGCGGATGCCTTAACCACATGGGAGATGAAACATCTAATCCATGTTGTGGATACTATGCACCATGACATTCACATATTTCGTTATATGTATGGTTATAATATAAGGATTTCAAGGATTGAAAACAGTAATAATAAAAAAACAAAACAAAACTGATAAGGACTGTGACTTAATTTTATTCTGAAAGTGGCTTTTGACTCGATGGAGTTAGCTTTAGATTTATCCATTCTATTTTTATTTTTTCCTATCTGATTAAATTTATATTTCAATCTTTATTGCATTTGCTCGTTTTTGTATATATTAATCATGTTTTAAAAGAAATCAATCTAATGATGGCCTTCACAAGAACTGAAAATAAATTCTCCTAAACTTTTCTGCAGATGTTATTCAAATATGATGCTTTCACAAATGTGCTGTTAGTATTTAAGTTTCAGGTATATGTCAATTACAATAAGCATTTAGTTATAATTCAAAGACATGTAGCTTTTTGTTTGCTTTGCACTTCTATACTTAGGGAATTTATCATTACTGGGAGTTGCATGAATTTTGGTACCTATTTTTAAATCATATCCTATATATTTTCTTTTTAATTTTGGAAACTTTCACCTTGTATTAACTCCTTAGTTTGCATAAACTTCAAGGCAAACTTTGTATTGATTTCATCTTAAACTTTTAAGTGATTTTTATTTTCTAATTATAAATTTGGACCCTATCAATACTATTTGTGATTACTTTTTATTCGTTTATATACACATACATGTTATAGGTTAAAAGGGAGTATGGGCCACCCTGTGCTAAACATAATTACAACAAAAATGATGAAATAGTAGGCAGTAGTTTGTACAATCACAGGATGTTGCAAAATTAATGTTATTGCATATGAGATTGTACAATCACAGAAATGGAAGGATAATAAAAATAATCTAACACTCGATGGTTAAAAGTATTTGAAAAGTCAGACTGTAGAAGCATATGAGATTCTGAAACCACCCCTTTACTCCACTTCAGCCAAATAATCATCGATTTCTGCTGGACTCAAAACTCTGCAACAAATAATTGCAGCAACATGAGTTTAAGATGATTTGGCACACTCCTATTGAATTTATTTTTCATAACCAAATGGGGACTCAAACTGCAAATTTGGATGATTCTGGTTTATACAAACTAGCATCAAATGACATAAGAAAGAATCAAAAGGACGAAAAATGATCCAAAACAAGAAGGATGAAAAATGTTCAAAAACAAGTAGAATAAGTGAACAGCCTAGCCTGTTCGTGACTACTACTGCATGATAATATGAGCTTAATCCCAAAACACAAGTATATGAATGATCTGGTTCATGACAGGTATCACTGTTTCCACTGATTTAAACATGTGACCTCACAGGCCTCAGCAATTCAAGTCAAGAAACCCTTTTGAAAACATTATCTTGGATGCTGGTAAGAAATATGAATGCTAAAAGAACAAAAAGGCTTTATTTTGGATTCAAAACAGAAAAGGCAAAAACTGTTTGACCATTCACCTAAGCACAAATACATCATACTTTGATCACAATGAACATTAAATTTATAAATAACATGATTCAAACCAGCACCTTAATCATTGGGATAGGGGGCACTTCCAACTATGCTACGGGATCCGGTCCAATCAACAATAGAATATTTCTAACTGGGTTGTTGGCAATTCAAAAATCATAGCAAAAAATATTACCTTGTATTTATATTAGGTAAGTAAAACCCCAAAAGTAAGCACGTCCTAATAATCATTGCATCCCAGTTCAAAATATGGTTTGGTGACTATTAATTTTGTCACTATATGGAATAAGGACCATTCAACTGTGATCATAATACAATATATTGAGGATTCCATAAGTTCAGTTACATTGCCATGTGACGAGTAAACTAACCTGAAAGTTCGGTCAGCACCAATTATTCCAATCTCAATGTTTTTGCTAGAAATTTGCCCTTCAAACCTATGGATATGCACAAAAGGATTGTGAAACTAAGATGTGACTAGATTTGGAGAAATGGTGAATGACATTAACAAGAAGTTGAAGAGTTGGAGTTGCATACCCCTCCTTCAGTGTCAAAATGGCTGTATGGACAGCATCATCAAGCTCCATGTCATCAGTGTACCTACAGTGGTTGAATGAAGTCATGAACTTGAAAGAAAGAAGAACCAAAGCGTGCACAAGAAGCCAAGGAATGTTACCACAAAAATAAGAGGGGGAGGTGGTAAGGGAAGGGTGTGGAGGAAGAGAAGCAATCTTAGATAAGTAGCCATGAAATAAATTACAGCTTTCAACCACATCTACCGGATTTAAGTTCAGATATATGTGAAGTAAATGCTATGGCTCAACTAATCCATCCTGCAGAGCTTGTACCCACAATGACTCCACTTTCTTCATCCCCATTCTAAAATGTAATATTCATCTTGACCACTTATTTACACAAGGACCAGTCCCCAACCTGAGCAGCATGAAGCAGGATCAAATCTGGGTATGGGTGCAAACACAAGCCAAAACAAAGGCCAGAACCCTTTCTGTGTCCCATAAATAAATACCCTTTTAAATCTTCTAGTTGCAATCAAAATTATTAAATAAATAAAAAATGGGAAATATGGGAGTGTTTTTTGTCCTCCCTTTTCTTTTACTGGTAACAAGACGTGGACCCACAACCTCAAGGCTGCAATAGTGAGCACCTGCCACTGTGCTACGGGCTATCGTCAGGAACCATTTTAGTCTTGAGGACTAGAATTAGAAGTCATTATCAATGTGTAATGGATTTGAAATCAACAACAGCTCCTGTCTAGCAAATAGAATGTTAATACTTAATAGCACCAGTGAACTTAAGTACCTCTTCTCAAGAAATGTCTTCGCATTAGAAACATTTTTCCCCATGGCGGAAGCTTTCCAGGAAAAGTATGAACCTGATGGATCCACCTAAAGAAAAGTGAAAGCAAAGGGCAAATGTGAAAATTCAGGATATATCAGATGTAAAAGAGAAAAAAGAAATGCTTCAGAAAGATAAAAAATTTACTAATAAGGAGGAGAAGAAGAAATGAAGGAATGAATGAATAAAGTATGCCTGTGTCAATATAATTTTAGGTGTTTTTGGATATATCCACATCAGAATTAGTTCATGCAGTTTAGTAGAGGTAATGGCAATCAATTCTTCTGCAGATAGAGAGCCATGAAAACTGGAAAGACAAAAAATTGGGATACAGGCATACGGATCCCCGAACTTTTCCAGGAATGACAATAATTAGGGGCGGAGAAGAAATGGAGTAATCCCACAACTTTCTCTTTTGAACTTTCAAACCACTCCAAATGCAGAGAAGAAATGGATAATCATCTATCTAGAAAATTTTAAACTACTTGTGGTCATGAGTACAATGATGCAATCTTCAGATGATAACCATCTTTGTTTACCCATCAGGATTTGTTAACATTCACAAATAATCAAAAAAACTGAAAAGACTTGAAAGGAGGAAATTAACCTGATATAACTGTGGACCATTGTCATCAAATCCCGCAACCAGCAGTGAAACTCCAAAAGGCCGTACACCACTGTCAGTGGGGGAAAAGTTGTCTAGTCATTTTAAAATTTTATATATATATATATATATATATATATATATAGAGAGAGAGAGAGAGAGAACCCAACTCTCCACAAAAGACAGCAGATTAAGAACATGGAACTCAAATCGAACTATCTTTTAGATGACAACTACAAAAAAATTTCGAGAAATTAAAAGGCGTAAGTACATAAGAAAGGCCTGCACCTGATGAGAATAACCATGCAAGCAATACAAGCATGAAGCCAATGAGAATATGAAGTTTTTTTAATGGTATAACTTTGATTAAAAATAGCTTAGCAATACAAGAGAGATATACTAACAAGCAACCAACCCCGCTAAGAAAACACAAAAAAGCCCATCATAGACAAGAACACACCACCCCCAGCTCAAAGGCTAAGAAAAGCACGCAAAGAAAACAAAAGGAGAAAACACAATGTGCTAAGCACCCTGTAAGAAAAAACCTCTCTATCCATTTAAAAGAAATGAGATTAGTGAAGGTGCCACGAAAGTGTAGAAGACGGACCACCAAGGAAGCAATGGAGAATTTCACCATGTCAACAATAGAATCCAAGGAGGACAATCTGCCTTCAAAACTCTCTGAGCTTCCCTTCTTTCCAAATGATCCAAATGGACGTGAAAACGGAGACGACAAACTTTCTGCCATGAAGTGAAATGGAGATAGTAAGTCCACCTTGTTGTAGCACCTCAAACTATAGAAAATCCCACTAGTAAACATGGTTCAAAATTGCAGTATTGGCCGCCGTTGCAGTCGACCCCAAAAACCGATATAACGTGGCAGTGCTTCGCAGTTCGCAGTCGTCACAGTCCATCATGGCATGATTTTTTTCTACCCCAAAAGATTTTGAAAAAATATCAATAAAATCCAGAACATTAGAAAATGTTAAAAATTTTGTCCATTACTACACACTGTAAACCAAAATATCAGTCCCCTTAAATCCCAACATCCTATATCGTTGTTTTATTTTAAATTGTAAACATGTTAAGTTCTAGTGTTTAATAGTTAGGCCCATTTTATAATTTATAAATCCATCAATATAGGTCATATTTTCCACTATAAGATATTTAGATTTTTCCCAATATTTTATTCACATTTTATAAGTAATCAATGTGACGTTGGGGCCCAAATTCTATTAGAATAAAATCTGTTAAGGGCCCCTATTAGGGAGGCTTTTTTCTGAGTAATTTAGATGTTCCATGAGCAGACCCAATACGAAGAGAGGTACGAGTAGAAAGAAAACAGTTCGAGATACATTAAGGCATTGAGCCCATCATTAGATGGAATTATATAAAAACATGACTTTTTTTAAATATGTTATTCAAATGACTTATACTATTCTGAGAGTGGGCCCCACATTCATGGCAGTCTAGTTTTTATATATAAGTGGGCCCCACTGCAGGGACCAAAAATTTGTTAAAAACAGTACTCATGTCCAGAGAGAGGCTTTTGTGATGAAACCTAGGGAAAAGAAAAAATAAAAAAAGCATAAAAGTTGAAAGAGGCTTTTGCCCCACTCTTCCCCCATATAGCCGATGCCGATTGCCAACCGATATTTTCGCTATATTATGGAAGTCCGGTACCAATACCACATCACACAAAAATATCATAGTGGTACAGACCAACATTGGTATGTATCGGCCAATCAGACTGGTATCGACCGATATTTTAAACCATGCTAGCAAACTATTGAAGAGAACTGAGAATTGCACCATTAATACGTTGCCGATCCAATCCTTCCAAAGCTTTTCTCCCAAAGCCATTGTTTCAAGCAATTCCATTAGGAATGACATCCCCATATGTTTGTTCACCTTCTCCAAGTCTATTCTACATACCAATCCTGATTAATCCACTCTGTTTTGTTGAACCAATACATTCATTTGCAATTAAAACTCCATTTCAGATCTGCTCATCCAACTCAAATAAGATTAGCCCACCCCAAATTTAACAGAAGCAGTTGAGTACACAATGAAGTCAATCAGTGTATGGAGTTATTATTGCCCAAATCTAAACATTGTACTCTTTGAGTTGGAAGCTGCAAAGAACTTATCATTCAAAGCAAGGGGAAAAAACAAGGACTCAATTCAATTGGAGTACAAGAGTTTTGCAATTTTAAGTAAATTTATTTTTCTTATTTCTGTTTTTTAACAGTAACATTCAGATTTTATGACAGGTAGCAAAAGATAAACAAGATTAATTCATCTGTACGGAATATGAGAAGATAGTGTAGAAAGAACACCCAAACAACACCACGATGCTGGTGGATAAAACATAAGGAATGCTGGTTGTGCAGATGTTGTACAGATTTTTGGACACGCTGCGCTTGGGACAAAAGTCACAGGTAAAAATAAAGAAATAAAACACTTGAACTCTCCACTGCCTGAAAGGGACAGTCACAAGAAAAACTTAAGAGCCTAAATTGGTAAACTCAATTCAATTCCCCACAAGTAATGAGTCCAAAAGGCCTGATCTTTCAAGGGCATCAACTTCCCCATTGCCCATCCTAAGAACATGAAATATACAGAAAATTCTCACTTCAAATTATAAATTTACTCAGTGTAGCTACTCTACCTTTCGTCATAAAAAAACAATCCTAGTGAACCTGATAGTGATCAGTTTAGATCAGCTCGCAAACGACCTTTCCTCCCTCATCCAATCCTCAAGTCTATTCTATCAATTGTGCCATCTAGAGTACATCTCCATGGCATTGAAAAATTCATCTAACATGCAGATTTAACGAAGTCAGCAATCAAATGTCTACCAAAGTAGATTATCTGTTTGGCCCAAGAATCGCAAATCACAACACAAATGACCTAATCAAGTGAATTGATCGCCGTTAATCCAATTCAATTTGACCAAGTGAGTTGCATTTGTTCATGAAAAAGAAATAATCTAAAACATACAGTTCAAATGTGACACATTTTCAGAGATGCCTTTGTTCATCAAAAAGGCCACCACCACAAACAACTAAAAGATTTTCAGCTACATCGCACCCTCAATGGTACACATCTTTTTATTACAAAACAAGCGTTGAAATGAAAGTAAATAATATGCACGAGAGGAAAATGTTACCCAGATTGAGTGAACTCCTGCATGACAGCCGCAGTTTCTCTTACAAGTTGAGTAACAGGGATTGGCTCCTACAATCACAACAGCATGCAATTTCAAAGGTCTACTTTCCTCGAACTGATGGTACAGAGGAATATGTATATGTGTGTAATAGAAAATGGAAAGTTTGGTGACTATAAGAAAACGCAACAGAAAACTGATAGGAGCATATGTTAAACACTAGAATAGGACTTCTCAATGGAGAGGAAAAGATTAGATAATATGCAACCGCACATAAAACACTATTCCTCACAAGCAAGATTTCGATATGATGGTTAAAAAGATAAAGAAAATGATGAGAAGTTGGGAACAAAAAAATGGAGGTGGGAAAAGGAAAGGGGCATGTATTTTTCCCTCTTTTTTTATTTTTATTTTATTATATTATTTTATTTTATTTTGTTGCCGCCGGGGGGGGGGGGGGGGGGGGGTGGGTTGGGGAAATGGTAAGGGATATATATTACAAGTTGTAATATGAGGCTACCAGGGCATTAGACTGTAAAATGGCACAAAAAATGCAAAGACTTTGCAAAAAAGTATATAGATGATAACTCCCTGATAGAAAGAAAACGACATCTATTCACAGAATCAATAAAGATAAAGTAATAGAACTCTTGGTGATCATATACATGATGTTTCCCTGTAGCAAGAAAACAATATCTATCCACAGAATCAATAAAGATAAAGTAATAGCACTCTAGGAGATCCAAAGGCAGCAAGGCAGTAAAAACAAAAGAAAATGCCAGAACAATACTTTGTATAATCTATAATACTGTTGTGCTTGCTTCCTACTTTTCCGAACCAAAACTCGAGAGTCTGGACCCATCCCACTGCATAAAACAAGCAATACTGTAAGAAGATCAAAACAGTCTAAAGCAGAAAACAAAGGAGAATCATGATAAATGAATGAAGTGGCATACAAATAAAATAGAACCTTAACTGAACAACAAGACTGAAAGGTAAAAAGAAGTATTTTTTTTTTCTTGAATGGTAAGGCAAAAACAAGTTTATGATCTTCCATCCAAAGTTCCATCTTGTTAGAGGCAACAGATAGTTACTATATCCTCCCAATCCAACTTATCGCTTCCATTGAATATAAGCTTAAAAGTTAGCATAGAATGGCTAAAGGAGCCTACCTCAGATGATTGGATAAGATGATAATGATAAGTATAAATTAGCTGCACCGGCTATGCAATATGCACCATTTCACAAAAGGAAGATATATACACAGTAACTGTTACCAGACTGAGTAGAACCTATTTACAAATAAACAAAACCAAGGGATTTGCATGTAATTATGAAAACTGCAGGGGGGGTTTGTAATAATATATACATGGTTGTGGTCACCCAACCCCAGCAACCACGACCCTCTCTCTCTCTCTTTCTCTCTCTCTCTCCATACATATATATATATCTTTTATTTCAGGGTTTCTCAGACCTTTGATGAAGAAACCCTAGACTGCCATCAACCAAGTCATCCAACTTGGTATCAGAGCTTTCCCTGGGCACGTTTGTGTAGAGGCAACTTCCATGGAAAGATGAAATTGCCACATCAGCAAATTCTATGGTTTTTGAATTCCTCATAAATGGTTTTATGAGGAAATTAGAAATTCATGTTTGGTGCAAAAAGGTTTTCCTTGATGAATTAGTGCTAATGTTGTTTGGTGCAGCTATGGATTTCTTTAGTGAAAACCACTTTTTAGTGAAAACTATTGGGTGGGTGGGTTGGTATGTGTGTGAGGTGGGTGGGGTTGGGAGGGGAGGAGGAAGAAAGAGGGTGGCCGGGTGGAGTGAGGGGGAGAGAGAGGAAATTGGGGGGTCATTTTTCCATGGAAATGGACTTCCCATACCCCCCCCCCCCCCCCATAGGAAATCTATTTCCATGCCTAGGAAGGAAAAAGCTGACGTGGCGAAAAAGCATTTCCGCGGAAAACTGCCGCACCAAACACATGAAAAAGAAGTTTTCCGTAGAAAACTACAACCTTTTCCGTGGAAATGGGCTACACAAACATGCCCTAAAGTAAAAGACTCTCAGAGGCAGCAGCTTGAAGAATTGGATTAAAGATCAAGCACAGATATAAAGGCCCTTTTGGGCTGCCAAACTGGGTGTAAAGGATACGTGATCGGGAGGCCCCAGGCCTCTGTTCCTTAATCATGTCTGCAATCTTCACAGAAGATTCAATCGAGCATTCAAGCAAACAATAGGCATCCAGTTAAAGCTGTTTTGAGTGGGGAGAAATGGATCTAGAGGAATTTTGAAGGCAGACGAATCTCCACAAATAGATCATCTAAAGCACAAGGTCCGGCAGGGTCCAATCTAACAAATTACATGCAAGTTCCTGAGGTTTATTTACAGATCTAGCTAATTTATACTAAGAATCAATCTGAGAGGTAGACTAATAGAAATCCTTTTCTTTAGGATCCGATGTGAATTGTAGGATTTACAATTTACGATACAAATTGTAGGATTTTAACAACAATGAGGTGTGTGACTGACGCAGGACAAACCCATCATCCGTTGGTTGGCCAGTCCTTTTAACGTTGAGTTATGTAAGTAGGATCCATAGGTTTTAATTAAATGTTTTAATCTTGACCATTAACTGTTTCTATGGTTGAGATTAGCTTACATTTTTTCTTTTGCTATATAAAGATGTAATACCTCCTCTTGGTTTCATTAGTGACTCTATGATATCGAATACTTCAAACTAGACAACGTATCTTGCTGTATTGAATCAAATGCTTCACCTTTTATGTGAAAACCTATGTCCCCTACCATAGTCATGGCGTGTTCCTAGCGTATCCAAGTCGTATCAGGGAATCATAGGTGAATGTGAGATGTGACTGCTTGATAGCGTACTCTAGAATTGTTAAACTTTCCAGACAAATAATGTTCTAGAAGATTAACATATGCAAGTTTACCAAGTTCTAGTGTTTCAAGGGGGGTGGCTCCTACATCAACGAAACTACTCAGGATTCAAACAGGACATGATATAGCCTTCAAATGTAGAACAAGATGCGAGCATGCAAACTCGATGTTACATGAAATAGAATTAAATTCGTAACACAGTTGACCTTCAGAAAATAAGGAAAGTGACATGGGTAAAAGATAGGTCCTAGGAAGATTAAGCTGATAAGTAATTTAGAACTTAATGATATCTAATTGCCACCAACAATTAGCAACTAAATCAAGCCTTATAGCAAATTGGCCACAAATACAGAATACGCATCCAGATAAATCCTTTCTAACTAGCATCACAAGTACCTGTATACTACTCCAATGTTCGTTGTCAAGAGCTGGATCTTTTGTACCTAAAACAAGCAATGCCCAAAGATTAGATAGGGTCACCTACGATGAAAGGTAACAGAGCATAGCAGCTGCAAAAAAATTCATAAATCCAAGTGTCAACCTGGAAAAAGGCATCAAAATAGCCAGAGAACTGCATGAAAGATTGATATGTTATGAAAGTAAAATTGAGAACAAAAACAGCCCACCTATCGAAGTGACATTAGAAGTTAAAGTACTTGCAGAGATTCTTCCTGTATCAAGAACATGGTAGGTACCATCTCAAATATAAAGCCCATATTGGAGGGCAACAATTGACATATCTTGCCTCTTTATAATCTTCTCTTCTTTGCCAATTCTTCCTTACATTCACTTCTGCCCCTTTTTAGATTTGAATGTGTTTTGTGTGGGTGTTTATGTTGTGAAGATAAGGTACTAAGACAGTAGGGGTGTAAAGCAACTCCAGTAAAGACTTTGGAAATGGAGAAACAACATCAAAATGGGAAAATGGACTCGCAAACAGAAAAGGGGTTAGTATTCACAACTAGTTCAAAAATGAAAAAGAGCAAGGAAACAATATATACTTACAGATGTCTCATCAACTAAGATGGATGGCAATTTCTTTTCAGTTGCAATAACAACACCATTAGCAGCTGCAACCACCACAAATAATTTTCAGAACATATATTTTGAGAAAAAAAACCCACCAATCAAAGTCACATAAAAATCAGATCATAGTAAAATAAAGAAAAAATAAATAAAAATCAGGACACGAGATTTAATAATTGAAGTGTGTTGAGAGGTCAACATTCACCCTCGCTCCTGAGCGGTCATAATTATGGTCGAGCCCTCACCCTCGCCCTTTGTTGTGCTGTTGCCTATCGCCAGTTGGTTTTGGGATAAGTGGTAGCTCATAGAGTAAGATCCTACAAATGGTACCAGAGCCTCGTAGGTAGAGTGGTAGGTAGGGTGTTCGAGGCACAGTACACGTTTTTTGAGTTCGCCGCAGGAGTCAGGCAGGTGTGCCGAGGGAGGGATTGTTGAAGTCAACATCCACCCTCGCGCTCCTAAGAATTGTGGCTGTTTCCTATCACCAATTGGTTTTAGGCAAAGTGGTAGCTCAAGAGGTTGTAAGATACATTATGAGAAAGCACACAATACTCAAAAATACAAAATCAGTTCTAATGACTTAAGTTGAACCTTTGACCAGAATCTAAACAAGATTTAGAAAAATCTGTTTCAGAATCTAGTATAGTAGATCCAGATTGACAAGAGCTGATTCTTCCAGATTGAATCGAACGGTGACTGATCGGCGATTTAGAGGAGATGGGGGAGATGGAATGTGTACCTTTGATGCCTAGAGATGTTTGGCCGGATCCGACGGCCATCAGTGCGTGCTCGATCTGGACAAGCTTGCCAGAAGGACTGTTACGACACGGAACGGGAATGGGGAGTGAGATATCGGGGATGGGGGATTGGAAGTAACGGAAGCGTAGAGAAATACGTATGTAATGGAGAAGGATACGGTGTAGTGTACGTACCTGAAGGTGGTGAGAGAGAAGGAATATTGGCTGTCTCCCATTGTATGCGATGATGCAAGGACTCTGTCAGTGAATGGGAAGAGAAGAAATAAGAAGAAGGTAAAGAAGAACCCTCGCGCAAGAAAGATAGGTTTAAAAAGAGGGTGGTATGTTTGTGAATAGTGGTCCTTTTGGGCTCATATGGGAGGACCCATGGGTGCACCAATTTTTAGATGAGGTAGGTGCAAATTGGGGTCCCCTTCTTATGTAAAATTTTTGAATCGATCATATCATCCTAGCCCACAAATTTATTAATAAACAACTTCGGGGTTTTTGCGCAAAAAAAAAAAAAACAAAAGGGCCTTGAACCCAAATTTTACGGATTTATTAACAAATACATAAAGACCTCCAATTCAAGGTCCTTTCATTTTTTTTTTACCAGTTGGCCCCTAATGATATCGTTAGCCCAATGTTACAACCCTATTCTTTTTCTCTTATTCTTTTTTCTCGACTCTCTTCGTCCGTTACCAACTCTCGACGTCAGCGTTCCATTCCCCCACCAAAGATAGTAGGCCATTGTTCTCGCTCATCTAAAGCCATCTTCTTCCTTCCGCTAGTTCTTTCGTTATTCTTCTTTGCAAAAGCTTCTGGTTGAAGTCATTCTTCATTGCCACCCTTATCCAAAAATCACAACCGATGAAAATGTCATGAAGGTGCGTTTTCATGACTTCTCTGTAAATGTGATTCACTTGAGGTGTTATTTTAAGTGTTTTCACTATCTTAGATTTCTATAGATCGAGATTTCTCGGGTTTGCTTGTGTAATGAATTTGTTGGTATGGTTTGTAATTTGCTAATTTATTGGAATCAATCTGCCTCAATGATGTCGCCGACGATATAAGTTGCCTAACGATTTCGCAGGGTGAAAGAAGAGGTCCCTCGCCCGAACAACTATTTTAGGGTTTTTAACTAACTATGGTGAAATTGTCTTTTCACAGCTGATAAGTCCACAAATTTGGGTCATGAAGCCATCATCTCATGCATAAGTGTGGACTTAATTAGGGCCAATTGCATTAGAATTTTATGATTTTATGCATATGAGCAAAATTTTGAAATTTAAATCAAAATCACTAAAAAAATCGCCAATCTTGTATGAATTTGTGAAATTAGTAGTCTACACCACCCCACTAATTAGACTTTTCTATCTCTGAACACTGTAGCACGATTGCATAAAGTCATTAGACATAAATTGCATTAAAGTATGTCCCATGCATAGCATTCATGCATTCCGTTTAATTTATTGTTAGTAATTCAGTTATTTCATCTTTTGTAGGAAACTGTCATGCAAGGGTCCCCACATTAAGAGAAAAGTTGGAAAAAGAATGAAATAAGAAAAAAAAAGAAAAGAAAAGAGGAAAACCACACCCCACACTGGGCGTGAATCCCCCATGCACGGCCAGTGATGGGGTGGGTCACATAGTTGATGCACAAGTTAAGATAATTCTTTCTCCAGTTCCCAAGAATCAGAAACCTCCTTCCTCTCTTACCAAGATTCAAATTTTAAACTAAGGAAGGAGATTTATAGATGAAATCAGAGATAGAGTATTTTGGGCTATTTAGCAAGTTTATATCCTTTGCTTTATTTCTCTTAATGAGTCTTGAATGAGATATTCATGCATTAAGACTATTTGGATGGTGTCGGCTTCAATAGACAAAAAGACCTTTTATATCTGCAACAGGAAGACCCAAAATTCAAGCCTTTTCAAACATATGTATTTGTCTAAAGCGGGAAGATGCAGTACTATGGTGCTCAATTAAGGTAGCCCGTTTTTTTTTTTTTCTTTTTTTTTTTTGAAATTATAAGCTCCTAGGTTATAATCCAAATCGGTGGATGTCTTAGGGCTTGTTTGGCATCTCTACTCTTTTTTTTATAGATCCATCTAATATAGAGCCATTAAAAAAAGAGCCATAAAAAAAAGAGGCTAAAATAAAAAAACGCGTTTGGTAACGCAAGAATCTATTTTAAATACCTTGCCTCTATATTTTAAGCCTCAAAAGCTCTATTTCTCATCTGCCCATTTTTGTAGCATTTGAATTTTAGAGGATTTGCCTCTAAATGTCTAAAGCGGATAGAGTTTAGAATCTTGTACCAAACGCTCTAATTGTTTAAACATCTGTCCGATTTAGACATTTAGAGAAATAGAGGCATGAAATAGAGATGCAAAACATGGGCTTAATAACCTCAAGGACGAATATGACATCAAGTTTGAACTATTGATGTTGCACAAGTCTCGAGACACTTCAAAAAATCGCAAACCATTGGATCTACATTTCTGTCCTTTTGTGGGACCCTCTATAAAGATCAAGATTGTTGATCCTCTTTAGAAGCCCGAGAACCTCTGTAGAGTCAAATTTCAGCCGTTGATCCCTTGTGAATTTCGAGAAAATCATGAAAGCCCGTGGGACCACTAATGCCAATGCCTTTAAACTAACTGGGTTTCACGCGTGATGAAACCCAATCTGACCTTTGCTTTTCTTTTTAATTGTGGGGTTCTCAACTTTAAACCAAAACTGTAGGCCCTCTTTATTATCTTAAGCATGGCTATGGTACGAAATTTGAACCGTTGAGTCTTTGCTCTTGAGATATTTGTGAAAATTTGTGGACCATATGATCTGAGATTTTCTACTTTGTGGGACCAAATCTCAAATTTTGAATTACGGATCCTCTTCCTAATCCCAAGAGCATTCATGACGTGTGCCCGGACCGGGTCAGTGCCAACAACACTCCTAATATGGGATTGGAGCATGATCGTGTACATTTTTTTATGTGCACGTGGAATGAGACGAAACACATCTCCCGCGTACGTAATTTCCCATAGATTTATGCGGTTAGGATGTCACACTTATAAACAAACTATATTCGAAGTGCGGAAGCATGTAGCAAATCTAATCCATAAATCATTTCGATAATAAGAAAACTAATAAACACAATTGACAACATGATTTCATAGTGAGCTATGTATCATATAGCATTTCCAATCATATGAGTTAAATATTTACACAATAGATGAGTTTAATTATAACATTGTTACACCCCGTCCCGAGTTAATCGAGATTAACTCTAATTATTTGAGATTAATGTTAAATAATCATGCTTAATTAAGCTAATGATGGTTAATGACGAAATGGAATTGAATTAGGCTCAAATGAATAATTTGGGCTTAATGAAATAATAATGAATGAGATTAAAAGGTAATTGAGTTGGTTTTAGACTCAAATAAGGAAAATAAGGACTTTTTCGTAAATATGGATTTCAGCATATTTTGTCGAATACGGTCGCTTGTGATACCAACGTATGTATCTCAAAGAGTTCATTAACTTTCGTAATAGGCGCGATTCCATTCAACGACGAAATGGAATTGAATTAGGCTCAAATGAATAATTTGGGCTTAATGAAATAATAATGAATGAGATTAAGGTAATTGAGTTGGTTTTAGACTCAAATAAGGAAAATAAGGACTTTTTCGTAAATATGGATTTCAGCATATTTTGTCGAATACGGTCGCTTGTGATACCAACGTATGTATCTCAAAGAGTTCATTAACTTTCGTAATAGGCGCGATTCCATTCAACGTGAATTTGATCAAGTGAGTCTTCATTTGACTCGAATTGGAAATAAGTGAAGAAGATGAGGGTTTTATGCAGTAGTGACTTATAAGGTCATTGAACTCAAATGAGTTCGATCATTCACAACTTGATCGTTCCCCAACTGTAAGGTCGTCACAATTGTAGTAATAACCTATGAAATTGAGTCGATCCACAGGGAGCCAATGATCGTGATGTACTTGTCCTATTGGAAAATTAGTGCTAGCTATCAAAAATCTATAAAAATCACAAATCCTACTTTAATAAAATTTTAATTATAGATCTAAATAAAATTAATTACAACCCGATTTAAAGAAAAACCCTAAACTAGAAACCTAGTCTAACTATACTAAAAACTACATCCACCATAAAAATAATCAGAAAACCAATTGGAAATGTTAAAAATTTAGAAATAATTGAATTAAAATTCAAGATTGAATAAGAACCTTGAAATCTAAGGATCAGGGTTCAGTTGTTTCCTAAATACTGAAAATATGGGCAATTTCATTAAGGACCCAAAATCTAAAAAATCAGATTTCTTAATATTTGAGGAGTTTCAGAAAGACTCTAGTTTCCTTCTATTATTTTCAGTATTTAGCGGCCTTTAAGCATGCAATATATCATTAAAAAATAAGGCATCAAAAAGACATAAATAAAGAAAATAGATTAATAAATTGAAAATCATATTTTGAATTAAAATTGCTTACCCATAAAATCAATTAAAATAAATCAACTTGCACCCTTTCTCCTTAGATTACAAGTAGCAAATCAACCCCTTCACCCTTCTTCTTCTTCCTTCACACATCAATTTTTTTCTTTGGCCTTGTATAATAGGTGAGTGCGAGATGTAGAAGATGTAGGGAAAGAAAATGGAAAGATATTAATGAGAGAAAAAGATGTACGTGAGAGAGTGGAGATGGGAGAGAAAAGGAGAGAGAGAAAGGAAAGAAAACTAAAGACGTCAGGGAGAGGGAGTGTTCTTACTGGAAGAGAGATGGGCGTGAGCCCTTCTTTTTTTTTTTAGATGGAGATAGGGATAGAGAGTTAGAGATTGAGAGGGAGAGAGAGAAATTAGGGGGAGAGAGAGATATCAGGGGGAGGGGAGAGTCCAGATCTTGTGGACTCTCCTCTCCCATGCAGCTAATGGGCCAAGTCGGGTTTGGGTCGGTTTAGATTAGGTTGGGCTTGGGTGGTACTTGAGTGGTTTTGGATGGGCTAGGTTCAGTAGGGGCTATGGGTCATGTTAGGTTCGGTGGGATTTGGACTTGGTTTAATGGGTTGGAGTTCATTAGGCAAAAGTCATGGTCTGGATCAGAGGTTTGGGGCCCAAAAGGTGAGACGCAGTGGGTTTGGTCCAGGCCATCATTGTTGAGACCTAAGTTTTGCATATTTCAATCTGCTCATCTGATTTCGGAGTTCTACACATCTAAGGAAAGCTCTCGGCAAGTAGGTCACGATGAGTTGACTTTCGAGGCAATCAAAGGTCCAGAAGTGATAGGTGATTTTTCAAGTGGGCACCCCGGGGCATGGGACCTGCTGCTATGATTTTTTGACCTCTTCTTAATTCCTCTTTCTTGTGGGTCCTCGTTTCTGAATTTCTACAAAATAATTAAAACTAATTCAGGAATAATAATTTTTATTAAAATGATTGATGCTATCCATGGGGCCCAAAAAATGCAGAATTTGATAATTTCACAAAGACATGCATTTTTATGAGATTTTTACTTAAATTCAACCAAAAGAGTCTAATTGCATGATTTTGTGAAAATCTATGAATTCAATGCATTTTGCTTTAATTAAGTCCACAAATTTATATGAATTAATTATTTAAATATGTGATATTGTGGACTTATCACATTCACAACAACCCTAGGCTCATTTCTCTTCTTCCTCCTTCCATTTTCTCCACCATTTGAGAGGATTGAAGCTTTGCATGTGGGTGGAAGACACTTCATCTTCTTCATATGCTTCATCTTCTTCAACTTCTTGGTTAGTTAAATGGAGATGAGCTTGAGAGAAAGGGGAGAAATTCTCTTCTTTGAGCTACAAGTAAGTATCCTAGACTCTTTATAGAGTTTTCAAGTTGTATGGATTGGTCTGGAGTGGTTTTAGCACAAGTAGCTTATAGAGGTTGTGTATGTGGATTGGTTTGATTTCTAGGTTGAAATAGGATTGCAATTTAGGGATTTTCATCTCAAAATCAAGCTAAACAAGGGGCTTTGAGTTATTTAATCTTCAACAAGGCAAATATAAACATTTGCTTGTGATTAGATGCTATTTGGTATAATTTTCTATTGATTTTGTTATGATTATGAATTCAGCCCTATTTGTTTGCAAATTTAATTGTGTGTATGGGTTGATTGAATGGATTGGAAGATGTTGTTTTGAAAATGGTATTTTAGAAGGGAATAGGAGGTTCCATGTATTGTGTAGGTTGAGAATGAATGGGAGTGAAAATGACCTCAAAAAATAGGCTGCTGTTTCGGAGGCCAAACAGTAAGGTGTCTCGCTATAGCGAGCTCTATAAGCTCGATATAGCGAGCTCTATAAGCTCGAAAGCAATAGCAACTTCAAAATGCCATAACTTTTGAACCGTAAGTCTAATTTTGGACTTATACATATCGTTGGAAAGCTCTTGGAACGTAGAATCTAATGGTTTACATATTCTAGTGATTGGAAGACTCAAAGTTAGGTCCAAACAAAGGTTATTCTAATTGAATAAAAAACTCATTAGATGTGTGTAAATAGGTTTATAAATCAGTCTAGAGACTATTTATAGTGTAATTGAGGTTTATGGACTATAGAAGAAGGAGTATTGATGAGTTTGAACCTTATTGCAGTGGTGTTCGTTAATCTTTCATTTGTTACAAACCTCCATAAGTGATAATTAAGGGGACTCTAATGCACATTATATCTAGAGTGCGGCTACCTACATACTATTAAAAGCTTTCCACACACTGTATTTAAAAATAAAAAATAAAAAAATTCATAAACTACCCATATCCCTCTTATTCCCTCTTTCTCCATCTCCCTAGCAGATTCCGGCCCACCACCCCACCTCCGCCCCTCCCAGCCACCCATGTAACTCCCCACTACATCCACACAGGAGAGAAATCTCCCCTCTTTTCCCATTTTTCCCTTTTCTTTCTTCCTCCTCCTCTTCTGCTCCATGGATCCAATCAATGTGTAGGGCAACACCCTTCTAAAATCAGCCGATGACGAGATCTTCGACCTCATCAAGAAGGAGAAACGTCGCCAATGCTGCGGCATTGAGCTCATTGCCTTCGAGAACTTCACCTCCTTTGCCATCATCGAAGCCCTCGGCAGCCCCCTCACCAACAAGTACTTCGAGGGCATGCCCGACAACGGCTACTACCGCGACAATGAGCTCATAGACCAGATCGAGAACCTTTGCCGCGACCGCGACCTCGCCTTTGCCGCCTACCGCCTTGACCCCGCCTCATGGGGCATCAACATCCAGCCCTACTCCGGCAACCCCTCTGCCCACACCCACCACCTCCGCCCCTCTCCCTCTCTCTGGTCTCTCTCTTTTAACTTCCACACACTGACGGAGGCGGATCGGATATCGAGCACCCGGCTTGGTGATAAAGGGGAGGGGTTGAGCGACGGAGGGAAAGAGAGTAGAGAGAGGGAGAAATAGAGGGAAAGAGAAAGAGGTACTAGGCAGCGAGGAGCTGGGGGCGGCTGGTGCAGGAGTGGTTGTAGGGAGAAAGAGAAGGGGAGGGAGGGATAGAAAGAGAGAGACCAAAGAGAGGCAGAGGTGATGGGTGTGGGCAGAGGAGATGGTGGGGGATGGTAGGGGAGGGCTGGGGGAACGTAGAATCTAATGGTCTACATATCCTAGTGATTGGAAGACTTAAAGTTAGGTCCAAACAAAGGTTATTCTAATTGAATAAAAAACTCATTTGATGTGTGTAAATAGGTTTATAAATCAGTCTAGAGACTATTTATTGTGTAATTGAGGTTTATGGACTATAGAAGAAGGAGTATTGATGAGTTTGAACCTTATTTCAGTGGTGTATGTTAATCTTTCATTTGTTACAAACCTCCATAGGTGATAATTATGGGGACTCTAATGCACATTATATATAGAGTGCTGCTACCTACATACCACAAAAAGCTTTTCACACACTGTATTTAAAAATTAAAAATAAAAAAATTCCTAAACTACCCCTATCCTTCTAATTCCCTCTCTCTCCATCTCCCTAGCAGATTTCTGCCCACCACCCCACCTCCACCCTCCCAACCACCCCTGCAACTCCCCACTACATCCACACAGGAGAGAAATCTCTCCTCTTTCCCATTTTGCCCTTCTCTTTCTTCCTCCTCCTCCTCTGCTCCATGGATCCAATCAATCTATGGGGCAACACCCCTCTGAAATCAGCTGATGACGAGATCTTCAACCTCATCGATAAGGAGAAGCACTGCCAATGCCGCGACGTCGAGCTCATTGCCTCCGAGAACTTCACCTCCTTTGCCGTCATCGAAGCCCTCGGCAGCCCCCCTCACCAACAAGTACTCTGATGGCTGGCAACCACTGCTACGGCGGCAACAAGCTCATCGACCAGATCGAGAACCTCTGCCATGACCGCACCCTTGCCACCTACCGCCTCGACCCCACCTCATGTGGCGTCAACGTCCTGCCCTACTCCGGCAGCCCCTCTGCCCACACCCACCACCTCCGCCCCTCTCCCTTTCTCTGGTCTCTCTTTTAACTTCCACACACAGATGGAGGCGGACCGGAGATCAAGCACATGGCTCGGTGACGAAGGGAAGGGGTTGGGTGGCGGCGGGAGAGAGAGTAGGGAGAGGGAGAAAGAGAGGGAAATAGAAAGAGGTACTAGGTGGCGAGGAGATGGGGGCGGCTGGCGAAGGAGTGGTCATAGGGAGAAAGAGAAGGGGAGGGAGGGAGAGATCGGAGGGAGAGGGGGAGAAAGAGAGAGACCAGAGAAAGGCAGAGGTGATGGGTGTGGGCAGAGGAGATGGTGGGGGATGGTGGGGGGAGGCTGGGGTTGGGATGGGGATGAGGGCGGGTGGGGGCTGCCAGAGCAGGAGAGGGAGATGGGTCGGCGTAGGGCGGTGGCTGGCGGGGTTGCCGAAGCAGGGAGAGGAAGAGAGAATGAAGGAGAGGGATAGGGGTAGTTTAGGAATTTTTTTTATTTTTATTATTTTTTTAAATGCAGTGTGTGGAAAGCTTTCTGTAGTGTGTAGGTAGCAGCACACTTATATCTAATATGATGTTCATCGAAAATAACATGTGCACTAGATAACCAAGTGTTACACCTAAATGAATGGTTTGAATAGAGAAATTGAATTGAATAGAGTTTATTGGTTTGATTCGATTTGATTCTTAAGTATGGCACTACATAGTATTTTCCTAAGCTCGCTATTGAGCTAAAATGAATTAATGAATAATCTTACTGCAATAGATGGACTGGGGGTGTTCCGTAGCTCCGTGGTGATGCCAATATTCTATGATCCAGACATTGGTAGATCCCACAAATTATTGAATGAAAAGCCACATAATAAAGAGTACTCATTGAAAATGAATGAATATGAATGACTAACTAGTATTTGCGTTTACAAATACAATGACTGCTTCTGTTGGAAGAAATGAATATGAAACGAATATTATTGTAGTTATCAACCTAGTTATTGTCATTACTTGACTCTGAATGTATATGTTAATATTATTGATTTGAATTGTCTAGAATTGATAAACTAATTTATTATAGTATGTACTGTTATAGATTTGTGTATACATTGATGAACCGTCGTGTTCACATGATTATTAATGACATTACTGGCCCAATTGCCCGTGCCGGTCATGCAGAGGGCGCGCCGCAGAGGAGGCCAATCCAATTCCTCCAGGAGAATTAATTGAGGGGACATGAATCGGAGTGCGAGTTGGATTAGGAAATATTTTTGGGAAATATTTATAATGAACTTTTGTGGTTGATGTTTTGATAATGGAACTGAAACATTTTGGAAATGTTTTGAGAAGTACTTTGGTGTATCCATTTGAAGATGTAAATAGCAGTTACTGGCATTATATTTGATATTCAGTGGTTAACTTAATTAGGAAAATGACATGTGCATATTGAACTTTACTTTTATTGTAAAGGACTCGTACTGTTTTAATTGTTTTCGTCATTATATATATTCCGCAAATGTACATTTGACAGGTATTAATGTATGGTTATCCCTTGTGGATTTCGTTTTAACTTCAATTAATTCAGAATTTACGGGAATAAGTATGCATCGCGTGACTCGGGGTTTGTCCAGTTTAATCGGATCTCGAGCCCAGGTCATGACAAACATTCTCCAAAAATAAGGGCTAGTATATCCAAAAACCCAAAATGTGACTATCACACTAGTGAGATTTAATAACAGTCGTCATGTCATGTAGTTGGCTTTTGGCATCGCTGTGTATTTTGCTTGAAAAATTTATTTACATTAGACCACGTATTTTTTTTTATTTATGATTATAACTAACAACCTTATTTTTTATTTTAAAAGCAATAACTTTCAATGTTCTAAAATTATCAATCAACCACTTTAAATTAAAATCTAAAAACCGATCTTCGTTTACTCATGGCATTTGACATAAATTACCTCTAACGAAAACCTTTTCATAACTTATTGGACTCATATCGTGACTAATGGGTCATTTGTTAATCTCACATGTGATGTGAAAATCGCATGTGAAGCATAATCCATTGTTTGTCATTTTCACACCTCTTCAAATGTAAATATGATTGCATATAACGGTTCCCATGTTTTTCACAGTTATTCATAAAATTTGAAAAACCCATCATGAATCAAGTGATGAGATTTGACCCGAAAACCATTGTTGACCTTCTAAAGAGGATTAATGGTTTGGATTGGGAAAAAGTGGCCCATAGAAAATAGAATCGAACCATTAACGCTCTGAGTTTTTTTTGCAAATACCTCACAATCCATGAAGGATCAACGGTTGAAATTTGATATACTAGATGTTGTTGGCCAAACAAAGAGGATTTATGGTTCATATTTTGCATTAGATCCCCAGATTGTTCATAAATTTAGAAAAAACGGACTGCCTTTCTTACATCGTGGAATGCATTGTTGTGTACTAATGCAACAGTGCAATCATCCAACGAGTGATATTTATTTCAAAGGTATTTCATGATCCATGTTGAGTTAGCATTTGGAATTTGGATACATAGATAGAATGATCTTTTGAAGAGGATTAATGGTCTGGATTATGAAAATGGGGCCCACACAAGTCTAGAAATGATGATCTAATGGTCTAGTGTTTTCATTAATATCTCACAATCTATAATGATCAAACGGATGAAATTTGGCAGCATATATAGCCGTTCTTAGCTTCCCTAACATGATTAACGTTTTGGACCACAATATAGAGGCCCACATTAAATTTTAAAAAAATGAAAAAGGCATCCCAGGTGGGCGGGTACTGTAGCACCACCTAAACTGTACTGGGTGTGTAAATGTTTCACACCTCACACATAGTTTACACAGCAAAAACACGTGATGTTGTAAACAAACATTTCACGGTATGAATCCATTTCACATGTGGGATATTTACATATTTAAATGGGGAGAAACAAACGACTCCTAACGATCGTAGTTGTAATTGCTTTAACTCAAATATTAATGGTTTTCCACATTCTTGACTTAAAATTTAATATGAAAGAGGTTAGATCTTAAAAAAACTAAGTTTTTATTAGCTGATGGAAGTCCAATATATGTTTTTAGCAAAAGGTTTGTTATATACGTTACCTAACCTATTTCAAACACTATCCTAATTATTTGGCTCAAATTTTACGATGTTCTTACATTCTCACCTCAAATTTAACTTGAAAGAGGCTAGAACTAATAAATTTTTATCTTTTTTACTCAGAGGAACTTTTCACTAAAATTTCTTGTGTTGAATAGATTTTAGAGTATTATAAGTAGGTCTTTATAGAGAATTTGGAATTTCTAATATTAAAATAAGAATTTTGAAAATTCAGCCTTTCCAAATATCAAATGTTTTTTGAATTATTTTAACTTCAGCATTTTAAACATTACCTCATACTTTTTTTTATCAGTACACTAACTTATACATGAGCATTTGGAATTCTATTCAAATGTACTGGCCGGCAAACATGATTGGATTGAGAAGCACCACCACATACAAACAAACTCTCATGGTTAAATGAGATTCTCAAGTAAATTGAATGCTGGTAAGTATGGTCATTATAAAAGTATCAGGGAACCATATATATACAATGTATATACAAGTATGCTATAAAATGCCAACAAAGATATGCCCCTTTTGTAATTGGCTAATGTATGTAGTCTATTTTTGCACTATTTTTTTAGAAAAAGTCAAGGTATTAAATGCTACTTTCTATTTTAGAACATGATATTCTTTTCCCTATTTATTCTTAATCAGTTTACATTCCTGATTTTTCTCTCCGATGGGATTTTGTAGTTATCAAATTAATCCCAACTCATGGAGTTATAGTTAGGAAATGTGAAGGACTTGGATTTATCCAAAGCAATGCTCCGCTATATAAAATAAAGAAGATAAATGACATAAATGAAGCAAAACATCATATGCCCAAGGGCTCGTTCGGCATCATTTGCTTGTTGTTCCTAACTTTGTACTCGGATCAAGTTGTGCTAAGATCCAGTTGTGTAGAGATGATGCTATGCAGAACTTATTTTGCAACATGATATTCCATTACTCTATTGAGAATATGCTGTATAGAACTTATTTTGTAACATTATAAAAATTTTATTCAAAAGCATAGAATTTACAATTTGGGACCCAACTTTTATTGTTTGTAGTGCTCTATATGATTGTACTTGGGATCCACTTATAGAAATTACAACTTATTAACCACCTTTAAAAATCAAAACATGGAACCTATATTCATACGATTTACAATGTGGGGTGGGCCCATCTTTATAGGAATTATAATGTGAGGCCACTTTTTTGTGAATGTAAATATGTGACCCCCTTTAGAAATTACAACATGGTTCCACCTTTAAAAATTAAAATGTGGGGCTCGGTACATAGGATTTACATTGTGGGTCCACCTTTTGTGATTGTGATCATCTCACCCACATTTATGAGTGACAAAGTGGAACCACATTTTTTGTGATCGTGGACACATGACCCATGTTTAAAAATTACAATGTGGTGCCCACTTTTAAAAATTATAACACGGGGGCAGCACATTCATAGGATTTACAATGTGGTCCACTTTTATAGGAATTATAATGTGGGGCCATCTTTTTTTTTTTTTTTATACTGAACACGGGACCTACCTTTGGAAATTACAGTCTAGTACCCACCTTTTGAAATCCGAATATGGGCCACATTTATAAGATTCATAATGCGGGCTTGCTTTGGTAGGATTTACAATTTAGCTCCACCTTTTGTGATTGTGACTATATAACTCACATTTAAGAATTACAAAATGGGGCACCTTTTCTGTGAGTGTAGACAGATGACCAACATTTAGAAATCACAATATGATGCTCACCTTTAGAAACAAGAAGATATCTCACACATTCATATAATTTATAATGTGGTCCCACCATTTTAGAAATTATAATATGCGCCACCTTTTGCACCTTTTATGATTGTGACCATGTGAGATTGTGAATATGAGGCCTACTTTTATGATAAATGAGAGGATTTGAGCTCTTAAATGACATTCTTTAATAGGTAATAGATAAGTAAGAAATTCGAAAAAATAAATTTTTTTCGTTATAACATTCTTATTCTACCGGGTTAAGATTTTGAGATTCATTCCCGTGAGAATAAAATTTAAAATAGTGATTTATACATACCAAATATGTTTTTCACGGTTTTATCTCGCGGGAACATGGGAATACCCGAAAAAGGACTGATTGAAGGGGGCATTTTTTTAGAATTTCTCATGGTAAACAAAGGACTTTAACTGAGATTTTCGAATGATTACATGTGATGTTTGTAAAAATTCACATGTATTTGTAGAAAAAGACACTTAGTTATGTGCAAATTTGCCTTGTTTCTTTTATCTTTAATGTCCTTTTTCCTCTCTCACACTCCCTTTCTCCAGACTGCTTTTTCCCTCCACCTTTTCCAGTAAACAAATCACAAACGAAATCCAACAAACTCAAATCCTCTCTCCCTCTCTACATTTCTCTCGATCTTCAAAACCCTAATCACTGTTTTTTTCCCTTTCAATCGATTCCTGTCAAATGCAATCCATTTGCATTTCAATCCCTTTCTTTCTCCATCGATTTCTCCGAAAAACCTCGTCATTTGGGGAATGATCTAGGGTTTCTACGGTCATGGCCTTGCCTCATTCGACTATTCCGAGCTTGTTGACCTCGAATGGCTTTCTCAAGGATCGTAGAGATACAGACATTACTGTTCTTGGTTTGTATCAGTATTGTAGAGGAATTGGAAGTGCTAGGGTTTTGAACGGGCCGTTTTTGCCTCTTAGATTGCCAGGGAGGAGGAGGAGGGTCGTTTGTAGCGGGAGATTGAAGTTGATGGAAGCGCAGTTGGTGGAGAACGGGCAGGTGCGGGGTGGTGTTGAGATTCCTGTTACTTGCTATCAGGTCTGTGAAGAAAAATCTTCTTCTTATGTTTTTTTTTTTGATCTGTTTGCTGTGGTGTGTTTTGATGTCTTGAGAATGTGGGGTGGTTTTGCTTTCACCCAAGTTAGAATTGTTGGTGATTTGGGGCAGAAATGCAAAGAGGGAAAAACCCATCAGGTTCAAATTTTAATAGAAACCAATAGAAAACCATATGTACAGATGAGAATATCTTTAGGGAATGTTTGATATTTTCATGTCATTTAGACAAGAGAAGGAAGAGGGAATGTTTAATGTTTTCATGTCATTTACTTTAAAGGGAAGGAAGAGGGACACATTGGATTTGTGGTAATGTTGTGGGGTCTGTTTCTCTGATGTCACTAGGCTTCCTCTTCTTCTTCTGTGCTTCTTCCTGCACTAGAGCTTGTTCTAGTGCTTTCCATCTCTTAAATGGACGTGCAGGATCTTCCGGCCGAGGGTTTTCCGTTGGCTTCTAATCCTTTTTGAGATCTTGCAGCATCTTCCTGTGCTGCTTTTCTGTGTTGGCCTTCCAAGACAGGTATGCCATTGTGGCGTCCATCAAGTGGCATCAAAAGGGATTGACAATGTATTCATGGAAGCTAGTTGCTGGGTGGAAATTGGAATTGCTCATTGTGGAGTTACGAATAGAGTTTAAGAAAATAAAGCTTGGAAAAAAAATCTTTTTATGGTTCAGCTCAGAAACCATTAGTCTTTTCACACACAGAGAAAGAAATCATTAGTAGCTCCAATTGAGGTTGTGGTGAGCCTAGCTAGAGAATTGATTAGTATTTGTCTGTAACTTCCCCTACCTCCGTCCTTCTTTTTTTTTTTTTTAAATTGTGACTGAATTCATTGCTCAAAAAGACTGTAGAGTATAAGAGAAATATACTGAACTCAAAAGGCCCAAACAAACTTGGAGTGAGCAACCATAACCCCTACCTTCTTCTGACTTGATAGACAAAGACTAACCATCGCCATTTCTTGTACTGCTAAGCTTTTGTTTAATACAAGTTACCATTACCAGAAAAAAGTAAAGATTGAAGAACAAATAATAGCAGAGAAAGGAATTACAAAAAGTCACTCGGGGAAGGAAGGTAGGGTGGGCCAGGTTGACCAGAATAGAGAAACATAACTCATGCAGCCGATCCCAACTTAGTTGGGACAAGGCTTCGACGACAATGATTTGGATGAGAACGAAGGTAGGGAATTGCTAGAATTGGTAAAGAAATTTTTTTCTTTTATTGAACAGTTTCTTTCATTTAAGTAGAGCTTAGCTATACAAGCGATATGAATTATATATATTTTTCTTATTTTTCCTTTTGAGATATAATCTTGAAGTAAAAGGGACCAGTAACAGTATGGTACCCAAAACAAATTCTTATACTTATTAATAGAGATGATGGGAGTATGGTGGTGAACAATACAAGATTGATTATCAATGCAACATGGAAGTTATTGATATCATGATAAAGCCGGAGTTGTCTGATAATTTTAGGTATTTTATCCATTGGGTTTCCATAATTATCCAGTAAGGAGTTGATATTATGCTTATGATGATGAAGGTACGTTCGAGCAAGCTTGAAACTCAATGTGGTATGAAAGAAATTGGTTGTACCCGTAGCCCCAAGCCCTTAACCCTTCAGTTAATATTATGGTTTGTGTTTGTCATTCTAATTTTGTTACGAGTGTTACATTACAAAGTATGTATTGTTATGGTGTGTTGCATGTGTTAAAGGATCCTTCCATTAACTATATAGGAAGTGATAAAAATTGCACTGGCCTTAATAAAAATAAATCCAGTATTTTTTTTTTTGATCAGTAAATATCAGTGTAATTGATTTAAGATACAATTAAATCATCTTACACATTTTAAGCATTTTCTGTTATTTCTGTTATTTATCTTATTTTTTGAATTGCTCTGTGATTTTTTAAGATGGCCATGCTCATAAAGTTTTGGCATAACCAACATGGATCAGCATTGGCGGCATCTACTTGTCTTGGTCCCAATTGGCATGGAGAGTGGAAACGGGATTTAAAACCTTGTATAGGATACTTTTTGTTTCTCGTTAAATGACTCGTGGTGGACATTTTTCTTCAGTGCAACAATTCATATTAGGTTTATGGTGGATTGAAGTTGTAAATTGAAGAAAACATTTTAGTATTCATCCTCCTGAGTTTTTTTCTCTATATAATTGATTGACTACGATGCAAAACAACATTTCAGATTGTAGGGGTTCCTGATAAAGCAGAGAAAGATGAGATTGTTAAGGCAGTGTTGGAGCTGAAAAGCACAGAGATTGAAGAAGGGTACACCTTGGATGTTGTTGTAGCTCGCCAGGTGATAGGATGTTGCAATCTTTTGTTCTGATTTTTGTCTGGTTTTTCAGATGTAATTCTTTTTATTGTTTTCAATTTTTTTTTGTAATCGTGCAACAGTTCATTTTTTTCTGGACGATTGAACTGAATTTTATTGTCATTTTCATTTCTTTTTCTGGTTGCTGTTCTGCAGGAACTTTTGATGGATGTGAGAGATAAGCTGCTTTTTGAACCAGAATATGCTGGTAATGCAAGAGAAAAGATTCCACCTAAATGTCTGCTCCGTATTCCATGGAGTTGGTTGCCTGGTGCTCTGTGCTTACTTCAAGAGGTAAACTAGTGATCCTTGCATGACCCCTCACTTGCTGAGTTCACTTAGTTCTTCTTATGGATGGGCATACTGTGTCGTTCAATAGTCTAGGAGAAGCTAGAGAAAATTGGATATTGTCATACCTTTTTATTATAACTTCTAAGTTACCCTTTATTTTTCCTCTTTTTTTTTTCCAATTAAATGAAAATTCTTACCCTGGCATTATGATGACTTAAACCATGTGTTTTTATCTTGAAAAATTAAGTTGATCGAAGTTTGTGAGGGGGTTTTCTGGTTACTTCGTAAGTATGAAGATGTTTCACTAATTTCTTTGAACATAAGGAGGTCAAAGTTAATATTTCACTAATTTCTTTGAACGTAAGGAGGGTAAAGTTTCCTTGCCTAATTTTATTCTTCTAGTTTGGTTCTGCCTAGCTTGCTTCATAAGGTTGGTTCGGTGGAGGAAGACTGCTTGTGACTTGGCACTTGATGTGAAGTTGGGATTCAAATAATATTTATTTGATTTAACTGAAGCAGTTTCTATCTTTCATTTTGTTTTTAGACTCCTGTTTGAGTGTGAGGATCACTATGTTAGTTTCTCTTCAGTCCTATTCCATCCTATTTTAAAACTTCATGTCGGGATAACCTTTCTTTTGCTTACTGTTGTAGGTTGGTGAAGAGAAACTAGTACTAGAAATTGGCAGAGCAGCTCTAGGACGCCCGGATGCTAAGCCATATGTTCATGATTTGCTTTTGTCTATGGCACTGGCTGAGGTAAGATAAAGACTGTGGTTTAAAATATCGGCTGATGCAAACTGGTACTGGTATCAGGACCGAGACAATATCTTTTGGAATAGTGTTCTTGGTGCATATTGCCAAAATATCGGTCCCACCTGCCGTTACGACTGAAACTCTAAAAAAAAAAAAAACAGAGAGGGGGGGAGGGGAAACAAAGTACAATGGGTAGCTGTTGCAGAGAAAATAACAGAAAAAAAGGAGAGAGAGAGAGAGAGAGAGAGAGAGAGAGAGAGAGAGAGAGAGAGAGAGAGAGAGAGAGAGGTACCTGGCGCGAGGCCGCAACACCCACTCCACTTGCTGCTACTTCTGCCTCCATCTCCTCTCCCTCTTTTATTTCCTCTTCTTCTCCCTTTCCTTCTCTCTCCCCTTTTTTCTTTTTCCTTTCTGCCCTTTTCTGTTTTGGTCCGAGAGAATAGTGGGGATACTGAATGCCCCATTTATTAGGGCTATCAATACGTTGATTTATTTCCTTTTTATGCTTGAGGTAAGTTGGATTACTGGTGGCAATTGATACTTTAAAATTGACGCGAGGCTTGGACTTGGGCCATTTCATGGGCTCCATTCCATATGTTAAGATTATTTAGCTCTTTTGGTTTTTAATATATGGGCCCTAATCATGTTTTCCATCAAACATTTGATCCAATGGTGGAGAAAATTCAGATTGAAATAAAATTTTAGTCTACCTCATATAATTGGAGGCTAGTTTTATTGACTAGTTTGGATTTCAATAGTGCTTGAGAAAACTATTCAAATTATATCCCCCTTATTAAATGAGCCCTCAACAAATCTTAGTCAAATTAGAGTTGGGCTATTATCTGAGAAATCACTTCAAAAAATATGTGAATAAACTTTTAAGAAAAGCTCAGATTTGCAAAATGGTCAATCGAACAGTGGGCCAAGTCCTATTGGAGTCAAACTGATCTTCTCAAATCGGTAGTTATTTTAAGTGATTTGGATATATTAGATATGAACTACTACATTAATTGATTTACAAACTACATGGATTAGACTAGAGATTACACACTAAACTTAATATAATTGATTTTTGAAAATTAAACATCAATATAGGATGTTATGGGTTAGGGGGACTGATATTTTACTTTAAAGTTGTTACCGATGGAAAAAAACATTGTTTTCTACCATTTTACAATATTTTGGATTTTTAAATAATTTTTTTTCAAAATTTTTGGGGGTTCATTCTGCGATAATCGCGACGGACTGTGAACAACGACCAATACCGTGACGTTATTATTTTTGGGGTTGGCCAGTGCTGCGGCCGATACTGTGATTTTAAACCATGATAAAGACATGTGATTTTTTTCTCTTTTTTATATATATATTAACTATTCTATACTTTTTCCCCTTTCTTCCTTTTTAAGTGTTCGATTGCAAAGAATGGTTTCGAGAAAAACAAAGTAGCACAAGGATTTGAGGCCCTTGCTCGTGCTCAGTATCTACTCAGGAGCAAGGCTTCCTTAGGAAAAATGCCATTATTAGGACAGGTAAAAATTCTGTTTGCTTGTCATCATTTCACGTCTGGATACTGTTATTTATTATTTACCATTTAAAAAATTTAATATTTACCATTTAAAAAAGTATTTTTATTTAATCAGTTTTCGGGCATGAATTCTAGATAGAAGAATCCTTGGAGGAGCTTGCACCTGCTTGCACATTGGAGCTACTAGGCATGCCTCACGCCCCTGAAAATTCAGAACGGAGACGGGGTGCAATTGCAGCCCTAAGGGAATTGCTTAGACAGGGTCTTGAAGTTGAAACTTCCTGCAGAGTTCAGGACTGGCCATGCTTCTTGAGCCAGGCTCTGAATAAGCTAATAGCTACTGAAATAGTAGATCTTCTACCCTGGGATGACTTAGCTATCACTCGTAAGAACAAGAAATCACTTGAGTCTCAGAACCAAAGGGTCATTATTGATTTCAATTGTTTCTACATGGCTATGATAGCACACATAGCTCTTGGATTTTCAAGCAGGCAAACAGATCTGGTATTTTCCTTCCCCTAGCTTCCCATAGCTGTTCTGGTGGAAAGCTTACCTTTGTCTAAATTTTGGTACATGGGACATGCAGATCAATAAAGCAAAAACAATTTGCGAGTCTTTGGTAGCAGCTGAAGGTATTGATCTGAAATTTGAGGAAGCCTTTTGCTCTTTTCTTCTTGGGCAGGTATGCATATTTTCAGGCGAGTACATTATAGTATTGAAATGTTTCGAAATATAAATCTTGGTTTTTCAGGGTGGTGAGTCAGTGGCTATTGAAAGGCTTAGGCAGCTTGAAGTTAATGGTACACCAGCTACACGTGGTTTTGAGCCTACTGTTTCAGACAAAGAAGTGAAAGACAGTGCCAGCATCAACCAGTCATTGGTAAGTTATATACTAAAACTCTGTTCATTCTATCCATGGATTTGTAATATTATGGTGGGAATAAGAAAGCCAGAATCTCATAAGGAGAAATTTCATATTTTGAGATAGATGCAAAGTTTTACCCAGATAGTTGGTTGATCTGTTTATTTTATATATTTTGTTAATTTTTTTTTATAACTTTTGTTGCTTTTTTCTATATTATATCTGGAAAATGTGTTATCCATAAAGAGGAGAAAAATATACACAAGTGAAACTTCATTCAGTGATAGATGAACCAACTGTGCATCAAATGGAGGTCTAGGTGATGCAGGACTGTGAAAACTAGCCTAAGATGAATAATCTGAGATCAATTAACAATTTAACATGATAAATCAGTTTATAAAATGCTACTCATTCCTCCATAAGACATGCAAAATTTCAAATTATCAATCGCGGCAATTGTTACGTGGGGAAAGGGGTTGGAGGTAGGGTTGCAAATGGGTTCCTGATTCTCCACAGTTCCCGACCCGAAACTAACCGGGTTTGGAACCTAATTTTAGTCCTGATAGAAAATTGGATCTGGGTCCAGAACATACTTTTGGATCGGGACACAAAACGGGTCCGGTTTTGGATCGATAATGGTTCCGACCCGAGGACCAGTCGTTAGCAAATAACATTAGGGGGGACTAGGGTTTTATACGTCATACTTTCACTTCCCATTCCCACTTTACCTTTCGCCTCTCTTTTCTTGTTATGTCGCTGCAAGGAAGCGCTCTCTCTCTCTCTCCCTCCCTCCCCCCCCCCTCCCTCCCAACCCCATTTGCAACCCTACAGATTCAGAGGCTGAAGGTGTTGTTTGTACTCATGCTGGAATCGCCTTGATATTCATGTGGCTGAAGGTGTTGTCGTCTTCAACATTGAGATTGAATGGGAGTTGTTGAAGGTGTTTCCATCTAAGGCATCTGTTGCATCTGCTTGACAGATGATGAAATGCAAAGTGGTTTCTGTCTGTTTTTTGCTGATTCAATTTCAGTAGAACATTTATCCTTTCTATCTGTTGCATTTGGAGAGATCTACATTGCAGAATTCTCAAAAAATGATCATGACCATATATTCTATGATATTTGGTGCATATCCTCTCTCTCTCTCTCTCTCTCTCTCTCTCTCTCTCTCTCTCTCTCTCTCCACCCCCTTAGGCCCTTACCCACCCAAAACCCCACGCCCACCCCATTGGCTTAGAGAGTAGAAAACGAAATGAAGCTGGAACCAGAACGGGAACCTGGACATGGAGTTGGAACCGGTTCTGGAACCATTTAACAGGCTCGAGTCGGTTCTGGAGCCGAGCCCATCATTCAGTAGACGGTTCCGGGTCCGGTTCCTACATGGTTCTGGCCAAGACCAGAACTGTTTGCATCCCAACGTGGGGGATGGGTGTTAGGGTCAAGGGGAAGATGGGGTTTGAGATGTTGCACTTGCAGCTAAGTGGGGAAAGGGTGGTATAGGGTTCGACCGAGGTGGGGGTTTGGTAAAGATGGGTTCGACTAGGGTAGGGGTGGTGAGGATGGATTGGGTTGGGTTGCTGGAGGGATCAAGTGATTAGTGGGTACGGTTGTCTATCAAATGAGAAGGAAACTGATTCCTCAACAAAGAAAAGCAAAATTGATGTTGAAATACCTTGGATTTGGCTTCACACCCGATTCCATTTACTGGAGAGATCTCAAAAGTATAGTTTTCTTATTCATGTATTGAGTCAAAGCCAAAAGAAGGCATTACAATGAATATATAGAAAAACTACTAACCCCTAGATCCAATCTCAAGCATTAAAACACATCAATGGCTAAGATTAAAACACGAACAACTTAACCGAATGTTTTAAAATTTGTAGAATAACCGAAAAACATGAAATAGACTAGATATATAAGTCCTAAGGTGGTCATCCCCCTTAATGGGCTGGACATCCCTGATCCCACTCAAATTGGGCCCAATGGATCCAACTTGCTCCATTGGCAACCCATTTTCATCTTCCTAGGATGGGACCTTCCTGATGTCATGCATATGGGGTCTTTTGTCTCTAATTATCCTAGTGTGGGATCTTCAACTGATATCGAGGATGTGATCTGATTTGATCTGACCGTTGATCTATTATATAATCATGATCCAACGGTGGATCCTCTCTGAACCACAATCCAACGATACATCCTCTTTGTATCCACCAACTGGGCCCAAATAACTATCATCCAACCATAAGGATATTTGGAAAGGGATCCTCTTCTTTCTCCTTTGATAGGTTTTCAATTGTGACCCTCCGATGTTCTCATTAGTAGGATTCCTAAAATTAAACAGTGGGTCCCATATTATGAAAAGTCATGATTTCCAATATTTTATTGGAGACAATCATTTATTATTAGTCTTCTCACATTTTCTCAACCTCTATATATATAATAATCGTCACTGTACCATCTATATATATAATGGTTATGTTTGTATTGTATTTAAATGTAAAAACTATACAGTATATGAGGTTAACCTTATGTTATCACTCATCACTCCCCTAGTCATGTTACCAATTAAATATATACATAAATATATCTATTACACACGTGTATAATATTTGTTATATATTTTTAGTATATTTTAGCACAATATTTATGTAACTGGGGTTCCTGGGCCCAACTTAGGCACCCAACCCAAGGCCTAAGCCTGAGTGTGGCCTGAAGTCCGTTTGGTCCTTGAAATCCAGACCTGATCCTGCGCCTAGAGCTGAAAGACGCTCAGCGCATATAGGGTTTTCATGCAAGCGAGGACCTGTGTGCTCAGGTTTGGACCGACCCAACTTGCACCTCTACAGAGTCCCAAGTCAACCTGCCAATGGCTTCACTGCGTCCTGGTCCTGGATTTTGAAGTTTCTCTTTTAATGCTTAAAATTTACATAGCATTTTCCTATCATTATGTAGTTTTTTTATATTTAACATTGCATAGCTCTTTTCTTTGTTGATGTGACATTGCATAACTCTTTCTGCATCAAGACCAAAAACCTAGTTTTGGTTTGGCCTAGATTTATTATTTCATTAATAGTATATACCTTTTTGGGGGTAAGGGGGGACTGCAAGGCCTTTCTTCAAGGAGCATCACCTATATAGATTAATGCTTTGCAGGTTCACGTTTCACCTGCATTCATATATTAGTTACTTTTTTATTTTTTAGTTCTATATGTTGATCAGTGGAGTTTTTTTTAAGAATTAAAGGTAACTTCCTGTCCTTTCTTGCTTGCTAATTTCATGGGTTTTGCTCCTTTATGTAGATGAGATAATTCTTTTGTGGAAGAGCAGCAATTTAGTAAAATTCTGAAAAGCTGTCCACAGTTTTTCTTGTCTCCCAAAACCATGAAAGTCAAATGCACGCTGACAATATTGTTACCTTGGCCCCTTGGAAACCATTTGCTATTTGTGCTTTTCTGGCACTGGTTAAACTCAGTCTTACTACCCAGTTGCCATTCATCAACTTTACGTGCTTGCCTTAGGGTTGAAATTGTCTTATGCCAGATGGCCTGCTGAAATTGACCAGGAAACATGGCTAAAGGATGCAGTGATTGGTGTCTTCCCAGATACACGGGATTGCTCTCCATCTTTGGTTAGTCTTCTCTTGTAGCATCATACCTACCAAAATATCCTTAAGCTTGGAGGTTGGCTAAATTCCCATGTCACTTGTGTAGGCCAACTTTTTCAGGGGTGAAAAGAGGATCTATAGCAGTAGCAGGATTAAGAAAGAAACAGCACAAGGCTCCTCTAGTGCAGGCCTTAGATCATCCTTTGTTTTTCCACCTGATCATAGAGCTTCTGAAGAACCTCGCCTTCATACAAACTTCACGCGACATCTGGGTCCTGCTGTGAAGCAACTGACTCCAGCTAACTTGCCTACCCAATTGACAACTGACAAGAATATTAATAATACTGTGCCACCACCTGCTCAACTGAAGAGAAGCCTTGGGACACATCAGAAGAAAGTTTGGGAGAACTGGTGGGCAACAGGTAATTTAGGGGGAAGGATCGCTTTAGCTGCTGTAGTTGGATGCTGCTTTTTCACTACTTGTAATCTGTTGAATATGCAATTCGGGGGGATGAGAAGCCCATCAAAATGGAAGTCCACTGAGTCCAAGATGACTTCCAGCACTCTTTCCCAGAGCATGGATCAGAGGATTGGAAAGTTGCTGGGTATGATTAAGAATCCACTCAAGCATCCGCCTGATGCAAGGACCATGGAAAATTCATGGCCTCTTGATGATCTTTCTTCTATTACAAAAGCATCTGCTGGTAGTATGAATGCGTTGCGCAAGAGGCAGATGGCTCTGGAAGAAGCTGAAGCTTTAGTGAAGCAATGGCAAGCCATTAAAGCTGAGGCGCTGGGGCCCAACTATCAGCTTCAGAACCTGTCTGAGGTCCTTGCTGAATCAATGCTTGCCCAGGTATTTATTTATCCATCATTTTTTTTTTTGGTTCAGTGACAAGATAAACTATATTAAGTATATTTTCTTCTGCTGTTTGGCTTTATGTAATAAACTCAGAGTTACCTTTAAACAAAAAGAAAAAAAAAAGAGAAGCTAAATTTTATTCACCAAAGAGAAGAGGGTTATTTATTTTTTATTTTTTTATTGAAAGGTATGAGAAGAGGTTATAAGTACAGACATACAGAAGAATGGTATAGGAGCAATATTGAGAACAACAGCTACAATGTTCTTATAATTGGTTTTATTTTTATCAAACTCTATGTAAATGTGCATTGTTCAATACATCATATGGTTCTTTAGAAGACTTCATTTTGTCCTTTTTGCTATTTTTATGTGCTTTTCTGGTGGCAGTGGAAAGCCTTAGCAGAGTCAGCGAAAGCCAGGTCATGTTATTGGAGATTTGTTTTACTGAAACTATCTATACTGCGTGCTGAGGTTCTATCAAATGGGATTGATGTCGAGATGGCAGAAATTGAGGCTCTTTTGGAGGAAGCCGCAGAGCTTGTGGATGAATCTCAGCCTAAGAATCCAAACTACTACAGGTAATTTGACATACACTTGAACTTTATAGAGAAAATCAGAGAACTAGGTTAGTGTTTGGTAAGTATTGACCCACTGACAATGCATTGGGACCCACCTATCCACTCCCTCCAGGGGACATGTGAATAGGAACCCACGCCATTTGACACTGATTCGGCTGTTGGATTAAATCACACCAAATATTGCACATAAAACTTCTAAACTTTGATTGCAAAACACCATTGTTTAGGATGACCAGATATGACCAAATTTGGCCCCACATCTAATCCGTATAGGGTCCTCCTGTCCGACCATCCTCAATCAACATGGTCCTTGATTTGCACTTCCATGAATGCGCCCTATGGGGTTGCTATTTGGAAATGCCAATTGGGGTTGCCCTTAAAAAAATTTCATACACGAGTCTTTTTAGAAATGGCCTGACTGTTCCTAGCTTAGGATGGTTCAGCCTGTGGGGCCCACCTGTAAGCATGATAATGATTGGTGGTTTAGGGGTTCGAAAGGTCTCCTTATGACCTATTTGTTGCAAAAATGGGAACCATTCGTTCAAGAGAGCTACTGCTTTGAGGACTTAAAAGTTGTCCAAATCTTAGTTGTTTTTTTTTTTTTTTTTTTTTTGTTAAGACAAATCTTAGTTGTAATCTTCATGATCAATTGGAGGGCCTACACCACTTGGATGGACATCAGTTTGGGTTGGTCCTAATTCACAAGAGCTAATTAGTGTGAAGGGCTTAGATTGTAGTAGGGGGCACATGGGTTCCACAGGCTAATTGTTCCTGAAAATTTGTGTGATATATAAAATGTGCTCACTAGTATGTATGTATGTTGAACTGACTAGAGCCAACAGCACATTTGGAGGTGGTAATTGTATCATGAGGTTGAAGGTTTGAGTCCTGTTACCAATCAGAATATGTCATGCATGTGTATGTATGTAGTCACGCTAGGAAGGTGTATGTAGAGAGTCATGCTAGAGCACCTGATTGTTTTCCTTTTTTTTAAAGCACCTACCTCCTATGAGGTCCACTTGGATGCATGACACTCGAAGGGAGGTAAGTATATGGAATGGTTTGGATATGGAATAGGAGTATGTGAAATATCAGGGTGATCTAATGATTCTGACCTTTAGTTTGAGGCACTCAAACTTAATGGCTATATGTCGTGCAAACCTATTGTGATAAAATCCAATGAGACTTTGTCTGGATCAGTATGAAATTAGGATCATCAAGGACGTAAGGGTGTGAAAGGATTGGATTGATCATAGGTGGGTTGAGTATATAAAAATGAAATAAATGGTAGAAAAGTGGGTACTGTGTTTGCCTTCTTCCTCATTGGACTATTATTGTTATCTTTTACTTTTCATTTGTTTTACTTGCAGTTCATACAAAATCCGCTATCTTCTGAAAAGACAATACGATGGTTCCTGGAGATTTTGTGGCAGTTTTATTGAATCTGTAGCTTAAATTTCTCAAAAGGTGAAGGTGCACCGATCATGTGGTCTTAATGTTTTCAAACTGTTCTCATTGCCTTCATCTGGAGGTGTTATGGTTGAAAATTATAGGAACCGTGATTCTGACAGCCCTCTGAAAAGGGTAGCATATATCCATTGACTGAGCTGTACATTAGGTTCTTTGGGCGACGGCTTCTTATGTCCAGTTGTCTACTGATTATGGAGAAAGCTGTTTTTAATGCATGTAAAGGCTGAATGAAATCTTCAGATGGTGCATTTGAAGGAGCTTTGTTATTCTTGTGTTCCTTACAACTTGAAATTAGGAGATGATCAATTCTTTTTCACAAGGGTAGCCTTTCTCATTTTTTCCCCTTTTTGTACCCCTCCTGTTATGTATATGACTCCATTCTATTGATAAAAATTTAGCAGACTCCATTCTATTGATAAAAATTTAGCATTAGAAGGTATGCGCCATCATTTCATAAATTTGTATGGTTGTTAAAACCATTATGATACTGTCCTTGGTTTTGTTGCAATGGCATTTGATTTCCAGTTCTCATAGACAATTGTTCTGACACTCTGTTAAAGAGGGAGAATGAAAGGTCATGCTTATTCCTGGGGCTGTTTTGGGGCTTTACTAATGGAGTTAAGTAAAGATTATTTTGAAGAAAGAATAAATTATAAGTGGGTTATGATGGGAATTTGTTATAGTTGTTTGTTATGGAATTTTTTTTGTCTTTTTAGTGAAGAAAGGAGGTTGCTTTTTTACTTTTTTTTTTTTTTCGAAAAATATGGCGGGAAATTTGAATTAAAATGCTTTTTATGTGACTTTTTTTTTTTAGAAATGGGACTTTACTTTACTTGACTCTATTGGTAGTTAGGTAAATAATTCTTGTTAATATAATCTGCTCAGTATTTTCATGTTTCTGAAAAAATACATTGCATGAAGTAACCATAAATTCAGATTTCCTGATTTTGACATGAGAAGCTTTCGGATTTCCCTACTCTTTTCATCCATTATTTCAGCGGTCGTGTTATAATTAGTGGTCCTGCTGATGGTGACAGGAAGCATGATGTTCCAGTTGAGTACTTAATGAAAATTGATTTATAGATTTTGCTGGTGGAGCTATTTCTGTGGACTCCTTTCATGTTGGGCAGTCGGCTAATGGCTTCGCTGATTTGTTGGCCAAGCAAGGGGCTGGTAGATCCCTTCCGTTTGTTGCTGTTATGTAGTCTGTTCTTTTTTGTGGTTCTTTTGGAAAGAGAGTATAGTTTGAAGATGTAGGTTGTGGCTTTGGAAAAACTTTGCATGACAGGAAAGAAAATACTGTAGAAATTATGCAAGTTGGTGAACATAAGGGACCAGGATCCAAAGGTGGTAATAATTTTTTGTGGGGGCTGTTTAAAACTTCTAGAGAAGGGATTTACATGTAGATCAAGGTTCTAGACATAGGAAGCCAAAGGTTAAAAAGGGTGCTCGAAAGGCTTCAATCTTGGGAGTTGTACAGATTGAAAAAAAATTGAGGTCCAAAGTGATAGGTGTGGTCATTATTTAAATGGAGACAGTTTTCTTGGAATTTTGGGGGGTTTTGAGTAGGAGATACACGTTGAAATCAAAGGGATGATGTTTTTTCTGTTGAATCTAAACTCAAATCTTTTGTTCAAAAAACTGTTTGAATGGGAGTTCCAAAACCGTTCACTTATCAACTAGAAAGACGTGGTTGCCTTTTAAGTAATTTGTACTTTAGATCGTCTTTTTGGATTTGTAGAATGCCCTTATTTCTTCTTTGGCCCTGACTTTAGCATGGCTAAGAGTCATCTTAGATCATTGGCTCCACCATGCTGGACTTGTATGCAACTGCTGTTTTCATCTGAAAACATGTGGGTAGAAATGAAAGGATGACATTACTCAGTGGTGGAAGGAGATTCACGTTGATGGATGGACTGGTTTTCTTTTCAAGATAAAGAGAGCATGGTACCAATTCTTGAACCCTGGACCTCTTGCATGTACTCCTACTCATGCAACCAGTGAGACACAAGGAAGATTGGTGGACTGGTTTTCTTTTCGATGCAGAAGTCGAAGAATATAAAACCAAATCTATGGAATGGAGAAATTAAGAAATAATTTGAACTTGAGGGATAAGAAAAAGATGGTCGTCATGGGAGAGAGCTTTTGACACTTGGAACATGAATATATTGGCTGTTGAATCCTTGGAGTGAGCTTACTCGAAAGGGAATAAATTGCATGGAGGAAGAGATCTTGTACGCACTGCACTGGCTTCAAGACTTGTCTCTTCTGTGGTAGGCCTTCAACTTATTTCTCTTACAAGGTGGTTTGGTTGGATTTCCTTGGCTCCCATTTGCAGCTAAGTAGTTGTGTTGCATGGTATTAAGGTAAGTCTCAAGTGTCATTACTTTACCTCTTTCTATTATTTTCTTTGTATGTTGGTCTGATGTAGTATGTGGATCGTCTTTTGTCTGTCTCTTGGGTCCAATTAGATATATTTCCTTTTCCCTTTTTAATGCTCTTTTTGAAGTTGTTATTGGGGATCTTTGTTGAGTAGGGGCTAAATATCATGTGAAGTGCTGCCTTGGGCAGCTGCGTGGAAAGCTTTTAGGAGGATTATAAGAAGCTTTCAAGGTAAATGTTTGTCCATCTTTGTTGGAAAGATTTAGGATATGGGTTATTCAGTGGAGAGCCCAAAAGTGATAATTTATGGAGACATAAAATTAAAAGGTCTTCTAGCATCAACTTATAGGAAGAATTGAATACATCTTTATTTAAAGCTTCCAAGCCTATGGAAGCTTGAATGCGAACCAAAGGAGCTTGGCCCTCTGGAGTTTTGAGAAATTAGTGACGACAAAAGGTGTATTTTTTTGTTGGAAATGCTACAGAACCGGGGTTGTTGTCAAACAGAATTTAAATAAAATAGTAGTATCTGATTGTTGAAGGCTGCAACTGCAATTGTAATTTGTGGGAGGAAGACGCACTCCCCACCATATGTGTATGGGGAAATACTCTTTTTGTAAGTTCAGTTTTCTCATAGTGACACATTTACATGAAATTATAACTTTTTTTTTTTTTTTGGACGAGGGTGTCCAGCCTCTATGAGAACCGACTATTTTCCTGGGTAGTGATCTTATGTAGTTTTGCATTTTCCCCCATGCATCTAAAGTGCAAATGACCTTAAAATTGTTAGCATGCCAGGAAAGAAATGCCATTTTTGAGAAATTTCACTCCAATATAATTCAGGCCTATTGCCAAATTTTCTTTTCCGTGTCATCAATTACCATTGCTTTCCTCCTTTCAAAGAAAATCATGGCTCTGTCCTTGCCCAAAACCCATATGAAAATTTTGAGTTTGCCGAGGTCAGTTTCGCACTCTAATAATGTAGTAAAAGTCAAATAAAGCCTTCATTTTTCACATAAGATGTCACATCAAAAGTACTTTAATTCAAAACTCCATCCATCTTAAAAAAAAAAAAAAGGTAAAAAAGCAACCACCTTTATCTACTAAAATAAAAAAAAAACTCCACATTTCCAACAAAAATTAAAAAAAATTTCACAACAAATAACTAAAAACAAAATACAGCCATAACCTATTTATTTTTCATTCTTCAAAATCAACTTTACTTCACTTGACTCTATTAGTAGAGTTGCCAAACTGTCCCACAAAAATCCTGGGTCCGCAGCTGCGCAGGTGAGATGCTCCCAAATTGTCCATCCACAATGGGCCATCACATCACAAAGCTGTGGGCCCCACAAACTGTAGCACACAACGGCGGCACTTTCAAATTGTAACGGACATTTACCGTTATAGAGAATATGACAACTTTCTAAACTTGAATTTCCCCTCCAAAGCTATGTGAAGTAATAAGCTCTCTTCCTTTGGCCCTTCCCTCTGCTTAGATGGTAACATCCCCTCATCTCAATCCCTCCATCATCTCCCTCCTAGATCGATGTAAATCCATGCGACAACTGAAGCAAATCCACTCTAAGATCATCGTCTCCGGCCTCTCTCACCTTAACTACCCCGCATCCAAACTCCTATCCTTCTCCGCCCTCTCCGAATTCGGAGACATCGAATACTCCTACGCGCTCTTCAGTTACCTCCCAGCTCCAAACACCTTCATTTGGAACACAATCATAAGGGGCTACTCGAGAAACAAGAACCCAAATCGTGCAATTTCCCTTTTTCGCCGAATGCTGCGTCTTGGGGTCTCTCCTGATTACTTGACATTTCCCTTTGTGTTGAAATCATGCGCTCGTCTGTCGTCTCTCCGGCTTGGGGTGGCTGTGCATTGCCATGTTACGAAGAGTGGTATCACCATTGATCTCTTTGTTCATAATTCTCTGGTTCATATGTATGCGTCTTGTGGGGATATCGTGGCGGCTCGCAAGGCGTTTGATGAAATTCCCAGCCCCAGCTTGGTTTCGTGGAATTCGATGGTTGATGGCTATGCAAAGTGTGGTGACTTGGTCGCAGCGCGTGGGGCGTTTGAGTTGATGCCTGAGCGAGATGTGGTGTCATGGAGTGCTTTGATTGCGGGTTATGTTAAGGGTGGGGATCACAGGGAGGCGTTGGCTATTTTCGAGCGGATGCAGATTGAGGGCCTCCGGGCTAATGAAGTGACTATGGTGAGCGTGCTGTGCGCTTGTGCCCACCTGGGTGCACTTGAGCAAGGGAGAAGGATGCATGACTATGTTGAATGCAATAGTTTGCAGCTTAGTCTAGTGTTGCGCACCTCCCTAGTTGACATGTATGCCAAATGTGGATCCATTGAGGAGGCTTGGAGAGTGTTCCGCGAGGTCCCACCGGACCAAACAGACGTTTTGATATGGAATGCGATGATTGGAGGTCTCGCAACTCATGGGTTTAGTAAGGAGTCGGTTGAATTATTCGAAGAGATGCATTCTCTCGGGATCATTCCTGATGAGATCACTTACCTAGGCTTGTTATGCGCATGTGCCCATGGAGGTCTAGTAGAGGATGCACGGCGCTTTTTCAACTCTCTCAACACAAATGGCATGACGCCTAAAATTGAGCATTATGCTTGCATGGTCGATGTCTTGGGTCGTGCTGGTCGCTTAGATGAGGCATATGAGTTTGTAAACAAAATGCCGGTTGAACCAACTGCTTCAATGCTAGGTGCTTTGTTGAGTGGATGTAGCACGCATGGAAGAGTGGACCTTGGTGAAATCATCGGCAAGAAGCTAATTGAATTGGAACCTGATCATGATGGCCGTTACATTGGATTGTCGAATGTCTATGCAGTTGCCCATCGATGGGATGATGCAAGGACGATGAGAAAGGCCATGGAGAAGAGGGGGGTCAAGAAGGTCCCGGGGTTTAGCACTCTAGAGGTGGATCGAATCCTTCATAGGTTCATTGCTCATGATAAATCACACCCTCAGTCTATAGAGATATATTTGATGTTGAATTCTATAGCAAAACAAATGAAATTAGAGGCCGATTGCCAGAGGATAAGACCGTGGTGTACATTTCTAACTGATTAAAGAGAAGGATGGACGAGCTGCATGTCTTAGAGGGTGACTTGCCTGATTTCTTTCTCTCTGTCTGAATTCTATGCATCTCCTCCAAATTCATCTTCGACTATCAACTTACTAACCATAACTAAACTTCTTTTGAAGTTTAAGCTTCAGAGGGTTAACTTGGTAATCACTCTAATTTGATTGTCAAGATATGGTTAGTAGTACGACTTGGGCTTGGGCTTGGATGTTTAGCAAGCAGGCATTTACTTGGGGCTGGAACCATCCTTGATGGACTTGGGGCTTGACAACGTGAATCTTGGAGAGGCAGAGTTGCATGCTCTGTTAAAGAGTAACTCAGCCTTTGAATCAGTTACAAGCCAAGTTATTACAAGAAGCCAAGATGGATTTTGAGAGTTTGCCCAAATACAAAGGTTGATTCATATGTGATTTCTGAATAATAGTCATTTGTAAAAGAAACTAGGGTGGAATGGGCTTCAATGAGCATGGTCTTTGCACATATGCCAATATGCCATAATCAAGAGGCAGATTCCTTGGCTAAAGAAGGGGTCACTTGATCATAGTTTGTGAGCATGGTTTTTTTTTTGGCTAACGGAGGGTTCCAACCCTTTGGGCTGAACTATTCCCCCCGGGCCCATAGAGAAGCCGGGTAAAACCCCTGTGGCCCCTAGGTGGTACACAAGTGGACTCAACCTTCGGTTCCTGAAGAGGAGGGAACCGAGGGGTCTATACCAAGACCTCTAGCTCCGGAAGAGGGAGGAACCATGGTCCTGATCACTCGGCCAACCCCTTGGGATTGATTGGGACAAATTCAATAGCGTGGTAACTGTTTATTATTTGTAAGGCATGTATTATTTTGATAGATGATGGCTTCTTTTGTACATTTTTATTATTCATCAATCAAATCTTCGATGTCTTCTTCTCATAAAAGGTTATGGGAATTTTTGAGATTTTTCTATTTTCTGAAGTTTGGATACTTAATTGGGACTCACAGGTGGCTAGTTTTTATTTTTATGTTCTAATGTAAAATGATGATAGCCTTCAAAATATGGATTGTGATCATCTTTCTTTTATTATAACCCTTTTTTTTTTTCACTGGGTTCTCAACTCACAACTAAGCTATGGGTAATGAGCAAAATCGGCTTCCACTTTAAACTATGGGCTTCACCTATGAATTTTTGTTATGGTATTGAATAGGTTAACCTAAATCGACCTCTGTGTGCCTTTTTTTTTCCAGTGGCATCTATGATCAATCCAACAAATGCAACAACCTCACAGTTACAATTTCTTTGCAAAAGATGAACCAGTATGGACCATGTACTGCAGTGGCTGGAAGATGGACAATTGCACCAAGAGAGAGCCAGTAGAGGAGAGGAGTTCTAACATCCTACAATTCTATAGCTTTCCTAACATAACTTGGTCTCCAAGTTGGTGTAAAGAGAGTCGAGTTTCACATTGACAAAAGGTTTCCAAAACCTGATATAACTAAAATTGGAAACAGTGTTTCTTAGCAACTTCGTGTAGCCCTTAAATTGAGGAAAAAAAGGATTGAGTTTTCCACGATTTCTCGAAAAGTAAATTCCGGAGTGAGGTGGTTCGGAATTTCTTCCAACCGAACTAATTTTTTTTAGCAGGTACACAAACGTGACCTTATTAAAACCTAATACAAGCAATGGTCCAGAATGGGAAACAAACCCTATGATGAAAGTGTTATATAAATAAAGGTTGTAAGGTACAAGTCCTCTTCACTTCAAGTGTTGGTGATTACTCCATAATCTCATTCTCTGATTGTGTATTATCTGAGAAAAAGAGGAGTCTAACTTTGGATTACTTCCACAAATCCTATAATGTCTTCTCTCATCTCCATCAACTCAGTCTCAATCTCAATCTCTCCCCCAAGAAAACCCATGAATCTTTCACCACCCAACACAATCAAAACAACCCAATTTCTCCAATCAGCACCAAATCCATCTACATGGGGAAAAACCAAGACTTTCTCCTCCTCCTCCTTTCCAATGAATCCAATCTCTCCACTTTCAACCACCACCACCACCGCCTACAGCCCCATCCCCATGGTCATCGACCGCAACTCCCACGGCGTCGAACGCGCCTACGACATCTTCTCCCGCCTCCTCAAGGAGCGGATCGTCTGCATCAACGGCCCCATCTCCGACGACATAGCCTCCGTCATCGTCGCAGAGCTCCTCTTCCTCGAGTCTGACAACCCCACCAAGCCAATCCACGTCTACATCAACTCCCCCGGCGGCTCCGTCACCGCCGGCCTCGCCATCTACGACACCATGCAGTACATCCACTCTCCCGTCACCACCCTCTGCGTTGGCCAGGCGGCGTCCATGGGGTCGCTCCTCCTAGCCGCCGGCGCCGCCGGGGAGCGGCGGGCGCTGCCCAACGCCTCCGTCATGATCCACCAGCCGTCGGGAGGGGCGCAAGGGCATGCGACCGACATCGCGATCCACGCGAAGGAGATAATGAAGGTGAGGGAGAGGCTGAATGGTCTGTATGCGAAGCACACCGGGCAGAGGATTGAGAAGATTGAGAAATGCATGGAGAGGGATATGTTCATGTCGCCGGAGGAGGCGCTGGAGTTTGGGCTTGTCGACGAGGTCATCGAGCGGAGGCCGGTGGCGCTGGTGGCGGATGTGTTGGTGGGGGGCCGTGTGAGGAAAGGGAAGGAGGAAGCAGAGCTTGATATAGAGTAATTCTGTTGTTCTTAAGAATTCAAATAGTTTTGATTGATTTTGTTCTTCTTTTGTGGTATGCCACTGCCAGTTTCTGGATATCTATTTTAAGTTTGGATTAGATGGAATTTGATTTATTTGAAGATATATGAAAAGGGTTGATTTTGTTATTCTAGTTGTGCTTGCTCTATGTTGTTTTCTGCAACATACATAGGAATTGAATAAGTATGGAATCCATTAAATCAGAGGCTTGCGTGGAATTCGTAAAAATTGAATAGGGAGGGACTCATGATTAAATTTGATGCATGGGGATATTATTAAAAGAGGGGAGAGGTGAGGGATACAGGGTCAATGATGTAAAAGGTCCCGACTTTCCTAAGATTTGAATTAGCAGGGTGATGGGTGTGTTTTTAGTTTCTTGTCTGGTTCAATTTCCATTAAAGCAAGAGTCTTGGAAGGCCTAGGAATTCAATTACATGGAATAAATGAACATGGCCTTGTTAATTTGATTCTAAAATAAGGTAGTGCCTCAGAATTAATAGTGTGATGTTTTGTAATGCCTAGGAATTTAATTACATGAAATAAACATGCCCTTGCAAACACACTCATGGTTGAGTGGTGTTGCACTTGATTTTCACATATATGCCTAGGGATTGATTTATTCAGATTATACAGAAAGGTGGGCTTAAGGTGGAATAATTTAAGGAGTTTTCTTAATTTTTTTATTTGATGTATGCAAGTTTCTATATATTTATTTGAATTTATTGTGTTTTTTATTTTTTTGACAATATGGCCTGTACTTCTCATTGGCCCAAAGCCTGCTTGCTTGGCTTTTGAGCTATGATACCCGGATACTTGTACGGGCCCAACATATCCATATTGGATTGATATGACACTTGTATTGATACCCGATACTGCATAAATACTTTTAAGGTACATGTTTAGGATATTCTACTTAGCAAGTCCATTATTTCATATAGTTTTTTAAATTTTCTTACTTCTCAACATAGAAAATTTAGGAAGGAATATAAATTTTGATAATTTCATCAACTCAAAAGTGATCTAAATAAAAAAGAAATTAGGACACTTGAATCGATATCCGGGTCATAGATTTCCAAAAGTGCAGCGTCGTATCCCCGGTGTCCGTATCCATATCTGTTTCTGGGCGGCATAGCTTTTGAGGCAAGTTTATCTAATTTCTACAATGCCCCCTTTTTGTTCCTGTCTTATCATCCTATTAAAAGCTACCAGATGGCCGATTACAGTCATCCATTGAAGGAGTTTTGAGTCCTATTACTAATAATAAAAAGGAAAAAGAAAATATCTGCAGTAAATTTCAGTCTCTACCAGATAACTATTATGTGTAAAAGAGAAGGTCTTAATCATCATATTTGTATCAAACTTGCAAAACTATAACCTCTGCTATAAGAATAAGCTACACTATTGTAACTGATGTGAAATTTCTTGACTTCTATTTTTTTTTTAAATGGTAACAAAATTTTATTAAAAAAAGAAAACAAGTACAAAAAGCTGAAAAAGTAAAAAAGAGAAAAGTTAAAGAAAAGGTACAAAAGTATTATACTCTTGGACTGCCCCTGTATTGGCCTTAAAAAAGATGTCCAAGGCTCCAAGCATAGTTTTAGTGATCCAGGCCTAGAAGCTGGACAGAACATCAAGAGCTAATTTTGTTATCAAGGGTTTAGTTCAGTGATCCTGAACATCAAGAGGCGATTGTTATATTTTTCCTTCTTTTATATTGATAGATGAATTGTTTCATGTATCAAATAATGTTTGAATGATATGAAATTGGATGCATAGGATGAGTGATTCCCTTAAATTTCGATGAGCTTGAGTTTGTGCAATTCTAACCACTGAACAACGTAGGATAATTTTGTTATAGGTATATCATGGCGTTATGAGTTTTGCAGATATCTAATTCATTGTACTGTAAAACTCTCGGTCATTGATACTATCTCTGTTGGAAAAGAATTCTTTGTTTTGAACAGTTCTATGTGGTAAGTGGTAACAATAGAATCTTATAGCAGCTTTCACGGCTAACAGATGCCCCTGAAGTCAGGGAACCTACTGTGGGGCCCACATGATGATAATCCGGGCTCTATCCTCTCTTGTGATATATCCTCAAATTTCACTTAAAAAGGACTTCGTCCCACGGTTAGGTTGTGCACCTGGCACAATCGTATGAATTATTAATCAAATACCTTAATCCTGTAATAAATCATGTGCATAATCTAATGGTGGGATGAACTCATTTTGGAGTGAAATTTTAGGATTGTCACTAGAGAGGATGGGATTAAAGATGGGCCCTGATTATCATCATGTTGGCCCCACGGTGCAGTTCTAGGCATCTGATACAGGGGATTTCTTTTTATTTATGTCAATGGACCTTTATAAATAGTGGGAACTCTCCACTATGGTCGCAACTGTTTGGGAGTTCTCAAGTATTTTGGTTACTTTTGTCGTCACAATCCTACTCAATTTGGGGCATCATCATATTGTATTTTATTGAAATCTTCTTTAAGATTTTTCCTTCCAGAAGTCTGCTTCTTTATGCCCTAATGAGTTCGGATCACCTATCGCATTTGTTATGCATTGACCGTGAGTGGACCAATATTACTCCGCCACATCATCCAAAAATTTAGGTGATTTTGAAGTTTAAAAAGTCTAAATCAGAAGAAAAAGAATCACCTAAAATTTTGGATGACGTGGCGGAGTTTTATTGGTCCACTCACGGTGAATGTATAACAAATGCGATAAGGTGATCCGAACTCATGCCCTAATAGGCACCAATGAAATGTGAATTATACTCATGTACTAGAGCTCAATTTTATCTCATGTACACTAACTTTTCTTTCAAAAAAATAAAAATAAATGGTGACCAGTAACAAAGAACACATATCATAAATTCTAGTTCACACATGCATGGCGAGGCAACTTGAGGTGTGAGACATATAACCAAATAAATGGAGGTGTACTATTAACTATGCGGATATAATTACTTTTAATTTTGATAACAAAGTAGTAGGGTTCATCAGTGTAGTCAATTCCCAAGGGGTTGGCCGAGTCGTCACGACCACGGTTCCTCCCTCTTCCGGAATTAGATGTCTTGATATCGACCTCCGGTTCCCCCCTCTTCAGGAATTGAATGTTGAGTCCACTTGTGCTACCACTTAGGGGCCACAAACCCGGAGGGAATAGTTCAGCTCAAAAGATTAGATACCCTCCGTTAGCAAAAAAAAAAAAGAAAGAAAAAAGAAGCATAGTCAATTCTCCTCCACCATTTGTTGGGCCTCATGGTATGTTGGTCCTAAGTCTGATAAAAGGAGAGATGGCATTATACAAGCAGTCGGCTAAAATAAACCAAATTCATGAGTCTACTTTGAGAAAATCAGCACTCAAATAAGTATGATTATTAGTCATATCCCATGTACATGATGAGGGGGATAAAAGCATGGCAAGGCAAGGCAAAGCAACCTTCACTGAAAAGTGACAAGTGTGTTTCTTTGATGGTTACATTGTGATGCTCATTTTGGGCATGTTTGTTGGCAGAATTTCCACAGAACATGAAGATCGTTTCCAACGGAAAATGGTTTTTAGGTGTTCCATGCAAACTTCTTCCATGGTTTTCATTTTTCGAGAAAAAAGCATTTTATTTTGAAATTTATGCTGAACTATGTATCAAATAACACAATTGAGGAATATTTTCTTGTTATCTTGCATTCACGGTAGTGTTACAATATATAGAATACATACGGGAGCTTTACAAGGAATGAAATAATGTCTATACAGAATTATAGGAGATATACTATAATTAGGGATGTTGACTATATCAATCCCTTAATTCTAGTAATCATATCAATTTAACCCTTAATTCTATCACCCCTCCTCAAGTTGGTGCATGGATATCGCACATGCCTAACTTGCATAAAGAATCATCAAAAACATTGCTGGCCACGGCTTTGGTAAGAACATCGGCTAGCTGTTCTTCCGACTTCACAAACGGGAATGTAATGATCCCAGCATCAATTTTTTCCTTAATGAAATGTCTATCAATTTCAACATGTTTTGTCCGATCATGTTGGACTGGATTATGAGCAATCTCTATAGCTGAAGTATTATCACAATACAACTTCATTGCTTCTTTAGAGCCGGCCCTCAAGTCCTTTAGCAAGTTTCTCAACCATAGTAACTCACACACTCCAAATGCCATGCCTCTATACTCTGCTTCTGCACTTGACCGTGCTACAACAGGTTGCTTTTTACTCCTCCAGGTCACAAGGTTTCCTCCCACAAACGTAAAGTATCCGGAAGTAGATCTTCTGTCATCAGCTGAACCAGCCCAATCTGCATCGGTGTAACCTTCTACTTTCATATGATTATGCTTGGTGAAAATTAACCCTTTACCTGGAGCCGACTTCAAATATCTTAATATACGATCTACTGCATCCATGTGAGGTTTACGGGGATCATGCATAAACTGGCTCACTACCGACACTGCATAAGCAATATCTGGCCTAGTGTGAGACAAATAAATCAATTTTCCCACAAGTCTCTGGTATCTTCCCTTATCAGTAGGAGTTGCATCCAAACAATAGAACAACTTATGATTTTGTTCTATAGGGGTACTTGCAGGTTTACATCCAAGTGTACCTGTTTCATTTAACAGATCAAGGATGTATTTACGCTGAGATAAGAAGATACCATTCTTTGATCGGGCTACCTCAATACCAAGAAAATATTTCAAGTCACCAAGTTGTTTCATTTCAAACTCCGAAGCCAAGCGTCGTTGTAAACTCTCAATTTCATCTTGGTCATCACCTGTTACTACCATATCATCCACATAGATAATCAAAGCAGTAATTTTACCCTTCTTGTGCTTCAAGAATAATGTGTATCTGAGTTGCTTTGTTTATAACCAAAGCTCTTCATGGACTTGGTGAATCTACCGAACCATGCCCTTGGAGATTGTTTTAACCCATATAATGCCTTCTTTAGTCTGCACACCATAGTAGTATTTGAGTACTCCTCTACACCTGGAGGAGTATCCATATACACTTCTTCTGCAAGATCTCCATGTAAAAATGTATTTTTTACGTCAAATTGAAGAAGCGGCCAATCTCGGTTAGCTGCCAAAGATAAGAGCACTCTTATTGTATTAAGCTTGGTAACAGGTGCAAAAGTGTCCTGATAGTCAATCCCATATGATTGTGTATACCCTTTTGCGACCAACTGAGCTTTGTACCTTTCAATAGTACCATCTGCATTATGCTTGATTGCAAACACCCATCGACATCCCACAGTCCTTTTACCTTTTGGTAGAGGCACAAGCTCCCAAGTGGAATTCTTTTTAAGCGCTGCCATTTCTTCTGCCATGGCTTGGGTCCATCTAGCATCTGCCAAAGCTTCCTGCATTTTACTAGGAATAGAGACAGACGATAACTGCAGCACATAAGAAGCATATGACTTGGACAATTTTTTGGAAGACACATGATTACTAATGGGATATCTAGCTTTTGATTTAGGATCAGGTTCATACATAGTGGGTGGTATACCACGATTAGATCGGACTGGAAAGCGAGATTGAAACAGTTGAGGTTCAAGATTAGCTTAGGGTTCAAGATTAGCATCATCAAGAAGAGGCAGTGACAGTGGTTGTGTAGAACCTTGAGGCCAGATTGTGCTATCATGTTCTTCAAGTGGGGTTCTGTCTTCTCCGTCCAGTTGACTGGTGATGGTCTCACTTCCTGTTGTTTGAAGCTGGTCCATAACTATAGTTTCATCGTCCTCGGGTGCCCGACTGATAGGGAAGAAAGCATGGAGTTCCTCATGATTAATCACTTCTTTTTTATGCTCCCCCTGAAGTGATAAATCAGCATTTTGTGGCTGGTAGAAGAGTTCGTTTTCATGAAAAATAACATCCATGGAAACATAAAATCTCCTTGAAGATGGATCAAAGCATTTGTAACCTTTTTGATTGATTCCATAACCCATAAAAACACACTTCAAAGCACGAGACTCAAGCTTAGTTCTTTGATGTGGATGTAAATGGACATACACCACACTCCCAAAAATTCGTGGAGCTAAATGTACCACGGGTGGCAGTGTGCAATGATCAGATAAAGCATCCAATGGTCTTCGGAAATTAAGGACACTGGATGGTGTATGATTTATCAAGTATACTGCCGAATACAATGCTTCACCCCACAAGTAAGAGGGAACATGTCCCCCAATCAAAAGAGACCGAGTGACCTCCAATAATTGTCTATTTTTCCGTTCGGCAACACCGTTTTGTTGAGGAGAATAGGGACATGTTGTTTGGTGGATAATTCCTACCGAGTGCATGAAGGTTGTCAATTCTTGCTTAAAGTATTCCCCCCCATTATCCGAACGAAGAACTTTTATTGGAATGCCAAACTAAGTAGTCACCATTTGATAAAATAATTTGAAGACTGAGCAAACATCACTTTTTTGTTTCAGCTGATAAACCCAAGTCATCCGAGTGCAATCATCAACAAAAGTTACAAACCACCTCATCCCATTAGGAGTAGAAATTGGTGCTGGTCCCCAAACATCTGAATGAACTAATGAAAAAGGGAAAGTTGCTTTATTATCACTCAAAGGAAAATTAATGCGGTGACTTTTTGCCATCGTACAAGTTTCACAAATAAAATCCTCAAAAGTACAGCCACTAAACAAAGAGGGAAATAATCTCTTAAGGTAACTAAAAGAGGGATGTCCTAATCTCTTATGCCATAACCAAATTTCCTCTCTCCTTTTGTTATTCACCAAATCTTCCTTCACTAAGTGGACTTGCCCTTTTCTGTTGGAATATTGGAACCCTTCCTCCAGATAGTACAATCCGCCAACCTGTCTACCACTGCCAATCTTCTCCTTGGTATGGATGTGCTGAAAAACACAGTGAGTAGGAAAAAATATAGCAACACAATTGTGAGTTTTGGTGAATTGATAAATAGAAAGAAGACTGCAATTCAATGAGGGGACAAACAACACATCTTTGGTAGTTAAAGTTGGAGATAAAGGAACTGTACCAGCCCCTAGGACGGGAGATGATACACCATTAGCATTGGTGATGGTGGTTTTGAGACACTTTTGGGATAACTGAGAAATTTTTTTCTGGTCACAAGTCATATGCTCTGTTGCACCGGAGTCAATTATCCAATCACTATTTCTAGTAAAAGACATACCTGACTGAGCAGTGACTCCGGAAGCAGCAACTAGATTCCCTATTGAATTTGTGTCCTTTTCCTTTGCAGTGGAATATGTTTGTGAGGTTTTCTTTCCCTTGGGATGCCAATCCGGATATCCATGGAGTCGAAAGCATGTATCAGCAATATGACCAGTACCACCGCAGTGAGTGCACTTCCTATCCTTCTTTGAGGTAGATGATTTTCGAGAGATCATTGCAGCCCCTTCTCCAATCTTCTCGCCCAACATAACATCTTGACGATTAGCTTCCCCACACACCATAGCATAAGCCGTTTGTATATTGGGAAGAGGTTTAGTTGCAAGTACACGACCCCGAACTCCATCTAACTGAGAATCAAGACCAGCCAAAAACGTATACACACGTTGGCAATTGACCTTGGTTGTATATTTTGCAATATCACCAGGACACTCCATAACACAGTCATCGATATCATCGAGTTCCTGCCAAATTTTCTGTAGTTTACCAAAATAAGAGATAATAGAGCCTCCATTTTGGCGGACAGAGATTTCCTCGCAATGTAATTGATAGACTCTTGACGCATCCTGATCAACCGAATATGTGTTTTACGGCCTTCCATATCTCCTTTGCCGTAGTCAATCGAAGAAAGAGAGATCTGATTTCCTTATTCATTGCGTCAAGAAGCCATGATTTAACGAGGCAATTTTCATCCTCCCACGCTTCATAGTCTTCTGAGTTAACATCTTTTGGTGTAGCTTTCGTACCTGAGATAAAGCCCCAACGTTTCCGTCCACGGATCTTATTTTGAGCATTCAAAGACCACTCCATATAATTTGTACCATCAAGCCGTTCTGGAGTTATCAAGGATGAGGTTTCCTGCAGCTGGAACCCAACAAGTGTAGGAGAAGATTCGATCTTCTTTGGAGAAGCACCACCTTCTTTGTGCGCAGACATACTGGTAAGAGTCGTAGCGGAATGATACGAACAAAAAATAACAATTGTGAACACAGGACCAAACTTCAATTCCTAGGGTAAAGAAGAGGAGGAGATTGAAGCTGTCTCTGATACCATATCAAATAACACAATTGAGGAATATTTTCTTGTTATCTTGCATTCACGGTAGTGTTACAATATATAGAATACATACAGGAGCTTTACAAGGAATGAAATAATGTCTATACAGAATTATAGGAGATACACTATAATTAGGGATGTTGACTATATCAATCCCTTAATTCTAGTAATCATATCAATTTAACCCTTAATTCTATTACTATGATGCATATATACGGTAAGGACACGCTATAGACACGGTTAAGACACGGATTTTATATATAAAAAGTGAAATATTGGATATGATGCGGCACTATACGTTGCCTACTTTGAAATATCCGTTGAAATATCCGTGCATTATAGATGCTGAAAGAAGATTGAGACCCGAGAGATAGAGAACCATCTTTTGCGGTTTTACAGGAGAGGCAAAATAAAGTTTTTCGCTGTGAACAATAATTCACTGCATCAATTAGTGGAAACTAGTGTCTGGCAAAATTAGCCCAATCCGCCAATTCAATCCATATCTGACCCGCATTTGACGTGCATAACCAACCAGCATTCTATAGGGGTCAGTTGCGAGTTAGGTAAATTTGACCCGTAATAAAATAGGTCAAGTTGGGATTGACCTGCACAACCCTATAATCCATTTAAATGGGTAGGGTTAGGATCAACCCGCATATTTAAACGGTTTGGTCCACTTGAAATTACTTGAGCTTGGGCCAAATTTCTCCAAGTTGGATTGGTCAAATCGGGTTAAATGGGTTGACTGACGTTGGATGCAGTTTGTGCGGGCTGGTTCACAGCTTGAGGTTACTGACCTGTTTTAAAAAGAGGTTGAATATGGGTTAAACTTCAACCTATAGCAACCAAGCTCAACTTGACCCATTTTGACCCAACCCAAGCCAATTGCCACCACAAAGGCTACAATTGTGCAATTGAGAGGAAAACAATTCATTGCCACCATTGATAGAAACTAAGGACAGGTTGTGCAATGAAAGGATTCCACGATAGAAAAGAAAGTCGTACTGATTTTCCATAAAATTTTCGTACAAAAAAGTTAAAAAAAATTTATTTTCCTCAACGGAGAATATTTCAATTTCCTATGGGAGCAGCCATGGAGACAGAAATTCTGGGAGATAAAAGACTCCCTAACTTCAGAAAACTAAAATTCCTGTATAAACAAAAATTCCGCGGAACCCTGTTGTGCACAAACCTATCCTGGATGGGGAAGGGAAACAACAAAAAGTTTGAGTACATGATGGGGGAACCTGAGCTTAGATAGTCCAAAGCATGATGGGGTCATCATTTATAATTACTGTTGCTGCTAATACCCATGAGCAAGGCTTCTTCCCTATCCATCTGGTCCAGGCTTTGTATTTTGGAGGTACCATTTGGTTTGGCTGGTTGAGGTTCATCACATTCATCATTCATGGGAAACCACTGAAAGACTAAAGTGACTGATGTTTGAGCTTCTACTACTAGTAAAAATATTATAAAAGCATCAGTAGGCCAAAAAGTCTGGCCGTCAGTTTTGCTTTAAACTGTGAACACATTGTGATAGTGAGAATATGAGGAGGTAAATTGGAAAAAGATAATAAATTGATATTGGAAAAAAGGAACTGTTGAACAGGGGAGTCTGCAAAAGCATACAATGGTGTATCTGAGAAGGACCTTTACAAGGAACCAAATTGATTATGGGCTCAAAACTGTATGATTGCACAAAAAAGTTAAAAAAAAAGGAAAAAAAGAAGAAAAAGGGGAACAAGCGCACAGCAAATTGTGTGGGTTGAACATGATTGAGAATTCTGACCCAAAATTTGAAATTTCCATTTGTACAAACAAAAGCCAGAAGGAATGATAATAACATCAACATACCTCTACAGACTGCTTTTCACTCTTACCAGAGTTACATTTGGAACAAGCATCACCATCCACCATGCTGGCAGGGCCAACTTCTTATTCCTAGAACTGTGTACTGTGTATGCCTTACTGGTTTTAAGGCCTGGATGAGAATTATCATTTCAAATGGAAAGTTCCATGGATCAAAAGTAATGAAAATTGGGTATCCTCCCAAAGCTGTGCATAAAGCAACTAATCCATAGCAGCTTTGTTCCTTCTGATGGTCACTGGCTTTGGCAAGCCATCGAAAAATGTCCGAGTCGAGGTTCCAGTAGATGTCGCCTGCAAGTCGGACCTTTTAGCCAACTTGGAGGTTGGCCAGACAGTGGAGCTGCTTTCAGTGTCCTCCAAATCCGACGTGCTCGATGATTTCCGGAATCCTGAGAACCTTTCAAAGATGAATGTATCTCCAATTGGAATTGGGTTCACACGATCCAAATCTGTATCTCTCAAAGGAGAAGTGCGGCTGGAAGACTTCGGTCTCAAGGCAAGACTGTTCCCTGTTAATCCTGAGAACCCACAACTGTTGCTAGTATCATCCTTCAGCAATAGTACAGGGGTGTGACAATCTTGATCACCATCAGTTTGTGAACGTCTATGTTCCGATTTCTCATCTGCGAAGCCACGTGTGCACAGTGGAAAACCACTTGCATAGCTTCTAGATCTGCGGTGTGGGCTTAGGGTTGGATCAGCATATATTGATGTTTTGTGTTGCGGCACATCTTCTAGGTATTGAGCCACGCCTCTCGTGTTTACTACCATTTTTGTACCTTCAGCTGCACCTATGTCACTTGAAGGAGTGAGGCCATAGTAACCCTGTAAACTGCTCATGGCTGGAGAAACATCCCATTGTGGAGAACTCATCTTGGGCGATTGAAATGAACTCAACAAATCAGGGCTACTTCCTCTGTAAAAAAAAACTCACCACGGTGAACTAGGAGAGAGGGATGTGTATAGCTATCACAAAATCTCATTAAAATCATCATGCATTTTGCAAATGATGGAGATGACCAACCAATATAAACAATTAATACCATATAATAACAGCATGTAAACTGAAATTTATAGCTTGAATATTACTAATGATCACTATTACAGAAATCATAAATATTTAAAGAAGAACAATTACAAACAAGTATCGATAATACTGCTAACACTATATAACCAGGTTTTTTTTTTTTTTTTTTCCTTTATAACAACTATATAGTTTTTCCCAAACGATCCGTGTTTTTTATAATCTCTCATAAAGTTGAAAACAACCCTCCATCATAGTTTGAGAATATTGGCAGTAGAAAAGCATAAAAATTCCTTTTCAGTGTAAATGAGGTATATAATGTGATCAGAGCTACATTCCAGGTAAGAAAAGTCTGCATTTGAGGTTTAAGGTTTCAAGGGAATTTGTTAAACATGCATTGGAAAAAAAAAAACGCTTTCATTGGATAAATATATGGTGATTTAGAAGCCAAAAGAATTGCACGATTCCTGAGCATAAGCTGCAGACATTCAGCCTCTACTCCCATGAGGATGTGTAACCCATAATGAAACAATAGAACTCCCCAAAAAATAATGAAGAAGAAGAGAGAAAAGATATGCATTTTCTGTGCACAAAGACATCATGACTATACAATATGCATACTAGGAAGATAATGCAAGAAGATTACAATAGCTATGAGAACAGGGTCACAGCTAGCAATGGCAAATTGAAGATAAAATCATCAACAAAGGACAAAACATTCACAAAAGTTTCCAAGACAATCAAAGGAGAGTAGCAGTACCCTTGATTAACGGAAGATGGAGGGTGCCTTCCTGGCAGTGGTATCTGCAGTGAATTGTGAGCAAACATCTGTAGATCTGTCGTCAAACCATTCAGTCGTTTAATGTCTGAGACCTAATTCATTTTACACACACCATTGTCACAAGAAAATCACATCTAACTCATAAAGAACAGAATGAATCCTATATAAACTATGAAATTCAACCCAATTTGTAAGAAAACCGTTTTTTTTCACAGCTCAAATGCACTGATGCTACAAAATGAGTTTTGTCAAAATCTGTGGATTCTTTGATATGGACCAAGGCGTTGTACTACAAGCCATCCACCATTGTGTGTGGTAGGCACACTTTGGTTGGTGCAATGATCTAGGTAAGGCAAAGATGCATCTCTTAATTATCCGCTATTCACCACTTGTTCTCCACCTTTAACATGTTAAATACATATGAGAAAGATGCACATGAAAATCACAAACATCACAAATATAAGGAGAAGTACATAAAGCTGGAATGAAAGCCAAGCCTTTCTATTCCTACAGAAGCTGTGATCTGTCACTAAATGTCTACCCTAGAAGTACAATGGATTCAACAATCAAAGCTGTGTCATTTGACTTGTTTATTTCCAACATCATGAGGCTCTTAGTCTAATTCATATTGGATCCTCGAGAATTTATATAGAGGGGGCTCTTACCTAAGGGGTCTTAAAAGGGCAAAGAGCATGGTCGAGAGAGATATAGAGGACATGATCATGTCCTAGGATTTAGTATACTATGGTAAAGAGTGGGCAATCATTTCCTATCAAGTAAGAGTATTTTGGTGGTCCCTTCTATGTCTCTACCTTTAATTTTCCACGCTTCGCCCTCTTTGATAGAACAATGGCCACAACAATCCTAGGAACTGAATATGTATTTGACAAACTAGCACCATACAAAGATTGGAAGAAACTGTTCACCATTGCAATTCCATAATTCTTATTAGTTTAACTGTCATTGAATTACTAGGTTTAAGCAATGCCTTTCTCTAAAAGAGGCTGAAAGGAATAAAAGTAAGACTAACAATAGCAATAAATTATGAATTATTTTGTATTTCGGTAATTGTCTGAATTACCATTATCAAAAAATTTTGTTCTTTTCTTTGGATGGTGGAATAAAATTTAACCGTTATAAAAAAAATTAAAAAAATATAGCAATAAAGAAGACACCAAGACTCACAATAGCAATAAAGAAAACACCCCTATGATAGAAAATAATTACTCACTCATCACCCTAGTAAATTAAATCCTAGAGAATTGGTCCCATCTACATCTCTACCTTAGATCTTTCACTCCTTTGCGACTTTAATACTCCTTAAACCCTCTTTACTATGAATTCTCATGAAACCAATAGGAACTAGGTGAGTAGACTCTTAAGAAATCTATGGAAAAAAAATGCTATTAAATATGAAGAATTTTTTTTTCTTTTCCTTTTTTTTTTTTATGGGATATCTAATGTGATTGGAATTTGTGACCTTGTGGTTGCAATGAGAAGAAGCACCTTCCCTTCCAGTTGTGCCAAGGGCTCGTCTATTAGATGTGAAGACTAATCAAAGACACTTAAAAGCAGTAGGGAGATTTACATATAGCCACCTATTTTTTGACAATCATAGGTAACCACTTGTCATATTTATTCTTACAAATAACCACCTCAATTAATCTAAAAAATCTCAGCTAACCACCTTGACACAAAGTCAAAGGCCACTTCTTTTTTTTTACCAGGTGATGTAATTCAATGTATTTTATTGTAAAAGGATGAAATTTTTAGATTTAAGTTGATTACGATGAAATTGAGAGCGCTAATTCTGATTGCATTGACTTAGTTAGACTTAATGGTTATTGCGTGATTATATTGACTTAGACTTAGGGCATGTTCTTGCGTGCCCTTTTTCTACGGAAATAAAAAGGTAAGGCCTCTTTATATACCACGTGGTCTTTTTCATCATTTAGTGAAAATAGGCTCTTCGAGGAAAATCTCTATATTTGTGAGGTCTTTTCTACTTGAGATAAGAAATACGATTTCGACCTCCTCCATATCATAAAGACATTTCCGCAGAACAGGAACCCGTATTTCCTCTTCCACAGGATTTCACAAACAAGCCCTAATGGACTTTTGGCTTTTTTTCCTTGTGACTTTGTCTCAAATTTAATTTGAATGAGGTAAGTTCTAAGTAAATTGTTATCCTTTCATGAAAATAATGCAGTAGATCTTGACTATGTTGGAGAAAAAATCATCCATTGACTCATAGTCAAAGTGGTTGACTGAGATTTTCGGATTAATAGAGGTGGTTATTTGTAAAAAAAAAGAAAAAAATGGGTAGTTTTTTTTGTAAATATCAAAGAAATACAAGTGGCCACATTTTTTTTAATAACCTAGGGCATCTCAGCCCAAGCCGAGGAGGGGCCTTTGGCAAGTGGCCACATTTAAATTTAAACATTTTGTTCTATCAACAAGGAGACCAATCTAAAGGCATTTTTTTCAACAATAGAATGAACAGTAGATTCTACTATATAAGAGAAAAGCATTTTTGCAATCCTCACTTTTTCTTCCAAAAGCTGGCCGCACAAACATATTGCATGCACTTAGATTTCTATTGTTTGCTGCGGCACAAATAAATTCAGCAGTGAAAAAGTATTTCTGCCTCTTGTATAAGAGTGCAAAAAATCATTTTCTACCTCTACTATTTGAATTTGAATTTGAATTTGCTTCCACCAAATATTGCAGAAAATGCTAACACTTTGGAAAGTGGAATCTTCCAAAGATGTTTACACATATTAATGGTAAATCATTCTCCACAGAAAATTCCTATAGTACATTTGTACACCCATGTTTCTGCAAAAAAAAGACGAAGAAAAGTGGGATGCTTCACTCTAGATAAAGTTTCCTGTTGTTTGGTGCAAATGCTTTTTCGTATGGAAAAAAAAAAAAAAAAGTAAAAATGAGCTTGGTTTTTCGTAATCCAAGGAAAATCATTTCCTATGGGATAGGAAAATTTATTCCCTGTGGAAAAATGGGTAGAATTTTTTTTTTTATTTTTTAATTTTTTATGATTAGTGCATTGCTTTGGTGGAAAAAGCAAAACTTTGCATGAATCATCCCCAGTTCTGCTGCAGAAAAACATATCCTCTGTGTGTGATATGTGGAAAGGGTACTTTTGGGTGTTTTTGTTGTGGGAACCCACACAGTGCAGCCCACAGAGGTTATATGCAGAAAAGCGGTTTTGACTTTTGACTGCTACAACACGGGACTCTAAGGCGATGTTTATCATTCTATGAAAGCTGCATTACACGGAAAAGATTCTTTTCCCCGAATCTTTTCCGCGGAATCCGCATTCCTGCAACGTGCTCAAAAACTCAAAAATCCTTATTTTCCTCGTATCATCCAAATACGTTCGAGAAAGATAAATTCGTGTTGCAGAAATCCCAAAAACTCAAAATCACGATTTTCCAGGTTAGGAATTCAACTACCTCGACTCCATACTTGATCGCAACCCCAGCGAGCGTATCCATCATCGACACGCGGTGCTCGATGCAATTTCCCCCATTCGACGACAGGATCTCGGGCGATACGGACGGATCCATCTCTGTTTCCGTTACGATTCTCGACTGCAAATCGTTAATCTCCTCCTCTCGATCGATCTCGGCCTGCATCTCACGCGATCCTCACAAGAGAAATGCTGAGATTTCTTTCTATATCCTCATCCGAAACCCTAGAAATCTCTCCAAAAAAAAGATGATTTTTTTTTTCCTTTCCTCCTTCTATGTTGTTTGGCTGATTGGGAAATAAGAGAGTGGAATTACACGAGAGATTGAGGGATCTTGGCAAGAATGATGGTTTTGGAGAGGAGAGAATGTGGAATGGATATTCTGTGTCGGGATAATTGATGTAACGGATCGTGTTTCGGTCCAATTTTCTCTGATTTCGGGGATTCCTGTCTGTTACAGAGAAATGCAGGCAATGGGAAGAGAGAGATGGAGAGATTAGTCGGAACTAACACGCGGTCCGTCAAAGCTTAGAAGTAGATCGTGGGACGATTGACACGTGTCGGCTAGGGGATGGGCAGGACTCTCTTTCTGTATCTCATTTTGAGTGCTACCGGATCGGGGTAAGGTGGGTCCCACAAGAATCACTGGGGCCCACTTCTTTTTATCTTTATCTTTTTTAATCTTAAAATTTATTTAAACATAAATGTGACCCTCTTAAGTTGACAATACAAATTAAATAAAGGAAATTGAAATACACTAGTGGGACTATTGTCCTTGGAACCCTGTAACATATGCCAAGAACTTCATTGTGGGCCCACACATAGACAATTTGGACCGACATCTAGAGTTGAAAACATGTATCCAATTTTCCGATTACTCGGAAGTTCCGACCCGAAAAAATCAGGTCTGAGACTTATTTTAAGTTTCGATTCATAAACGGGTTTGGTTCTGACCTGTTGACCTGGGACCCAACAGATAAGTCTTTGATATTGCGAATTGTACTTCAAAATTAACTTTTATTGGACATCTTTATGTATAATACTAGAGGTAGTAGACTTGATGCACTATTATAAGTTGAATGATATGCTTATTTTAAGAAAAAATGGATACCAAAAAGAAATTATAATCGATTTTGGAATTAGATTCCAATCCTTTAGGTGGACTCGCTTCCAGAACTGGATCCGAATTTTCCTATCGAAATCGGGTTTAGAACCAACAAAACAGATTTCGAATCATAACCGGATCTCGGAACCAGAATCATTATTTAAAAATGGGTTCAGGTCCACTATGGTTCCGATCCGAAACCATCCTGTTTGCAACTCTAATCACATCCCCTCTAATGGCATATCATTAGGTTTCGCTTTAATAGGAGTAAGTCCCACCATAAGATTGAGCCCATGACTTGAGCACTAATGTGACATCAATGTTGATGTGGTGTCAATCACGTTTCCATCATGTGCTTGACCGAATTGCGGGACTCACTTCTATTGAACCAAAATGTGAAGATATATCCATCTCTATGTGGGCCCCACAATAGGGATTCTGAAATGTATTACACGATTCCCGTGTAATAGTTGCGACAAGGCCAACATACTTGTGGTTGAGTGGTGTTGGCACTGGATATTACACACATGCCCAAAGACTGATCTTTGTTTGGGTCTTAAGGTTGACATATTACTCCAAGCCAGTAGATCACAACTTAGTAAAAAAGAAGAACTGTGACGGCAGCCAAGCTCTCACTATTAAATGATCTATGATTAAAGCTAAGTAGACTATTAAATATGAATATAATTCAAGCTATTAGACCCTTAAAACTTTCTAAATTCTTATTTTAACAGTGTGTTTGGGAAGGAGGGAGGAAATTCTTATTTTAACAGTGTGTTTGGGAAGGAGGGAGGGGAGGGGAGGGAAAATTAATTTTACCTCCTCTTGTTTGGGAAGTCAAAAAGTAGGGGGAAGAAAAGTGAAAAAGTATAATTTTGTTTGTGTGTGAGGTAGAGAGACAAAGATCATTTTACCCTTGCTTTTGCAAAAGTTTCAATTGGACAAAAATGGCAGTTTAGTAATTTCCCACAAATTCCCTTCTTTTGCCCTCATTTTCCCCCTGTTTTATGGAGAAAATTTTTTAGTGGGCCCCACACTCTTTTTCCCTCCATCCCCCGTACTTCCTCCCCCCATTTTACCCCCTTCCCAAACGGTACCTAAATGTAACCGTCTTGTATGCAGATCCTCAGGTTAGAACATACAAGGATATGTGTCCACACATTGTAGACTCGAGTGTTCTAGAACAAATATGCACGCGTAAATTTCTCCAGAATCAAAAATAGGTTTCATACTCGATTTTTTTGGAACCAAAGCCTTACATGCTCAGATAATCTGATAACCATTTGCAACTGGCCTTAACATAGATACTCAGCATAGCATCCTGAGCCAGTTTTTGCGAGAACCATTTTGTGCATGAGCCAAGCTTGGGCTTGACACTGAGCTTTGCATCACCTGCTCCTTGGCTCAGCATATTACACCCCTAATTCTTATGTTTTGGGCTTGGTTTTAGTTCAATTTTACCATTGGCCAGCCAACGTAATTAAAATCCGAATGGACAGTTGGTCATTTTAACTCTTTTCTCAGTTGACATATATTGAACTCTGTTTAGGTTCCATCTGAGACTATAAATTATATTCACTTGGTAACACCATCACTGTCAGCACGAGGTACTGAAGAGTGGTGAAGATGATTATGGTGGGAGAGCAGGGTGAGGTAGGAGATGGTTAGTTGCAGGCCGTGGGTATTGGAGATGGATGAAGGTCTGTGATGGCCCGTGGAAGGCACGGCAGGGCCCAGCCCGGCCCATTTATCATCCCTAGCCCCATTTTTCTTTTCACCCAAAGTTCTGATTGGGGCACATTTGTGCAATGGGAGGATTTCTTAATGGTGGCAGAAATATTTTTATGGGTGGGTGAAGCACCTTTTCCCAGCATGTGGTAAAAATATAAAATAGAATTATTTTTTCTCAAGTTCAAGGGAAATTTGTTTTCTTGATGTCTTTATTGTGAAAATGACAATGTGGACAACACGAAATTAAAGAGTTATCGTGTTTGAATGTATGGTGAATTGAAGCAAAGTAAGGTAAAGCATCAAATCAAGAAAGAAAAGAATATAAATTATTAGTTTTTTTTTTAGTAGCTTGATAGAAAATCTTTTTGACTTTTTGTGTAAAAAGAGGATGGTTTTTTTTTTTTTAATCATTTAGTGGAGAAAGAAGGTTGTTTTTTGACTATTAAAAAAAAAAAAAAGAATGAGGGAATTTTGAATTTATGTACTTTTGATATGATCCCTTATCTTTATGTTAACTGGATAATGAAGGCTTTATCTCACTTTAATTCAATTCACCGTACATCCAGACACGCCCGTTTTTCCCCTATAGGCAAGGCCACGTGGAGCCCGTCTCTGGTCCTATCATCCCCTCAGCGACCTCACTACTCCCTGAATTACAGGGACACATCCTTATCTGCCTTTTGAATCTTTTGAGATGTTGATTTTTGAGTCATTAGCAGAGATTTGATCCCAACCCATCAATCCATCCCCTTCACTGAGGTGGATCCCACTTGGGACTCTTAAGAGACTCTTAAATTCTCTTACAGAAGATTAATAAAAGTGGACTCTCCATGTAAATCCCAAGCAAACTTAAAATTCATCTCTAATCAAAATAGAAATAAAAGTTCAGTTTCAATTTTGCAATCAATTGAAAAATTAGAGCTTGATTTCGAAATCGATGGCTACGTCTGTAATATATAATAATACTATACTTATCTTACCCAAAAAGGGGTATAAATAGAAGATATATACTGGTAGCAATTCGCCGCGTTGGGTAGGGCCTAGGTTAGGCTGGGCATAGTGGGTGTCACTGTCACCCAAGGATACTTTAATAGGAGTACTAACATTAATGGAATCTCTATAAAGTGTAGCTTATCCAAGTGGGGCCCATCTCGTGGGTGCGCGGTCCACAATAACTATAAGTAGTGTAACGTTGGGCATGTACCAATTGCCAATCTCAACCCCTTAAAATAGGTTTCTAAAATAGAGCACTCTAAAAGAGGAGGTGCATTCCTTGTATGATCTGATTGATAGCACTAGATTCAATCTTTTTAGTCACTTTTACTTAGAATAACACTTCACCTAGAATGAGTGGTTGCTTAATTGGTTGGCAATTCAAAATCTCTTCAAGTTGCTCTCTAATTTGCTTATGACTTGATCTCCGGATATTCCACTCTTCCCAATAGTGTGGGTCAAAAAAAAAGAAAAAAAAATTCACCTATACACATTTTGTTGGAAAAAAATTATAATTGGTTGCCTTCCATTGAATTGTATTAAGGGGATGCTTCAACTTAGGGTTAATTCTTTTAGAGTAGAACTCTCATTTAAGGCACGTGCCAATTTTTTTGAATTTCTAAGATGTCCTAGCTTCCATTTTAATGTGTTGGATTACTGCTAGACTCACATTAGGCCAAACTCTTAGCCCAAAAATGATTGCAGGCTCAAAGCTAAGTTTGGGTATATATGAAGAAGTCCTCAAAATTTAACCACAGTTAAATTGCAAGGTTGAGGTCCATTCATCTCATAATCATCACTATCATGGAAGTCTTACCTTATATAATATAAGTGCACATGTGTGAGTTTCACTTTTCCATTCAACTTTAATTAAAGTCCCTCTCTATATGAGTAGTCTTAATTATTGATTTCATCCGTGGCAACTTTGTTTCCATGTGAAACTGCCAGCCTCCGGCTTTTGTCATCCTTGCCAATTATAAACTTTTATACATATTTATATACATATAGCACTTTACCTACTTGGGCCATTTGTCATCCTTGTGTTTCATTGTATGTATTTTACTTTTCTACTTGTGCGTGCCTAAAAATTACGGACTTGGTTTAGGTGATGATGAGGGTTTACAGAGAGGCTGTTTAGCTAAACAGGAACGTCTCTGATGATCCGAAATCTGAAAGGAAAGAGAAAACAGAGGTCAGGGCCCGAGGTTGCTGTCAGCCAAAGGCACTCCGATGCCTGAGTTAGTACAGTCACTGAATTAGGGTGAAGTGAGGAAGAAGATGTGAGCAAAATCAACAAGATATAGATTGTATTATTGCGTACCTCTTATGGGATTATCATGCATGTATATGTAGGAGAGAGTAGAAGGTTCCATAGTGGAGGTAGGTGGGGATACTTGTCCCATCAGCCCACTCCTAGGATCAAAGTAGATGAGGATACTTGTCCCATCGGACGTCCCCTCAAATCCCTCACAAAAATGTGGACGTGATAGGGAAGGTCCCTTATCAGTATTTGGCGGCCACCCTATCTGTCAGGGTGCTATGTACTGCAGCTGTCCCATCCCATAATGGAGATTAGACGCCCGGTATTCACCTCGGCTCTTGGCCGAACTGGAGAGGATCCGGGGTCGAGAGTTAACTGCTGGAATATGAGATGCCGACCTCCAAGGGAGTGTGTTCGGTTCTCTTTACCGATGTAGACCGGGTCTCGGTACTTGCTGGTACTAACGCCGAACTGACTGAGACCGAACTCGGAGTAAGCTCCCCAATTGGTACTGCTACCGAACTGAAAGACGATTTCTGGATTACGGAAATACCCTACACACTACTCATTCTTATTCAAAATCTATTATTATTTCATATTTTTTTTATTTGGGTCTTCTTTTGTATATCTTTACTTCGTGGTGCTAATTATTAGCCCTAAGTCTTAACACCTTCGCTCCTTGCAAAACGCAAGTATGCTTGAAAAATAGTCGATCATAAAATCTTATTTCATCATAAAATCCTCTTCTTTTTTTTTTTTTTTGCAATTGCATCAGATTTAGTATATACCTTTTATATTGAAATAACACTTCACCTATATATATATATATATTTATATCCTACAATTGACATGTAATTTGGGTCAATTCGTAAGAGTAGAAGTTTTGTTTAAGGCCATTTTTCAATTTTTTCACTAAGATATCTCTTTCCATTAAAATATGTTGAATTCGGGCTAAGACCGACCTGGACTGATGTTTGGCTTTGGCCCCAAGAATGAAATGCTCAAATCTAAGTTTAAGTCCATTAAAGGACCCAAAAGCAGGGTTCTCAAAATTTAACTCCAATTAAGCTCAAAAGTTTAGTGCCACTTTGCCTTGTAATCATCAAGTTGTCATCATGAAAGCCTCAATTCCTCTTTCTAATTGGGATCTCCTGAATGCAGCGCTATGTGGAAGTGCTCATCCAGACCGTTCCAAAAGTGGGACCCCCTTAAATTTTAGGTGCTCCTCCATGACAACCTGCATTGATCCGCTCGACCATAGAGGGCAGGTTCGCAAGAGAAAATCTCCTGATTGTTTTACGTATTTCGCTGGACCTTTCTCAAAATTCTTTTTATTATATTGAGTTGTCTTGTGTGCTATAGTTAGCCACAAAACTTCACTAGATCAAATCCTGAGTTTACTTCCTTGTTAAAATTAGTAGTTCATCTATCACTATATTATTAGTAAAAGATAATAAATGACATACATTGCATCAAGTCATCTTTGGACAATGCCTAGTGTTATTCTTCCACTCAAACCTACTAAAAGTCTTTAATCATCTTTTGTGTATTTTTTTTTTTCTTGACACCCGGCTTTGGTGGGGGTGTTTGGGATTCCATCCCTCTAGTGAGGGAAGTAGACTTCAGGTGAGGTAGGGCTAAGCAGCAACGTAAGATCATACATATCAAATGGAATAAAATTTTGCACCTGCTTTTGTGTAGAAATAGAATAATGCTTTGCCGATCCTCAGGGTTAGAAAATGGATCATAATTAACAAGTTACTTTGTCATTTGTGTCGTCACCATTGCGATGGCTTGATTCTTCTTTCTAAGTTTAATATTGTGAATTCTATTTTTCCACTTAATGATATTTAAAGTTTTTCATTATATTGAGTTTCTTATGGCCCTTATAGTAAACAATAAAATCTTAATTGATCAAATTAAGACCGGCTGTACCATAAGGCCAATAAAGCCTTTGCTTTAATCCCCAAAAAATAAGGACAAAAAAAAGGCCTAATAACAACAGCTGGCATCTTTTGAAAATTTAAAAAATCAAACTTGTCAACTGCCATTCCTTTTTTTTTTTCTCCCCAAAATATAAGGCCTCATAATAACTCTCTCTTGAGAAGATACAACCAAGATTTTCATGAGGCTTAAAGTTTCATTTATGACCTATTATATTTTCAAATCTGCCCCTTATTTCTATTGCTAGGAGTACAAATGATTTTAGCACATATATTTCTAGCAATCCATGTGTATCAAAACTTAGCCATACATTCAGTCATGAATTTGCTTTACAAGCCTTTTTCATTATTTTTGTGTATCTTATTTAAATAGGGGCACATTCAGATTTGATCCATAATGTAGCCGTAATAGATTCATGGCTTGAGATTTTAACCCTAATAATAGATCTTAAAATTTAAGATAAACAGTGGGCCCCCGCTGGAATTTATTCACTTGACCACAGTGCAAATGAGCACCCTGCATCTGGAACATCCAATACGTGGGGCACACCTCTGAAGTCTATCTTGGATGGTCCTGACTCATGTTGCATATGCGCAGGTGACAATGCTTTGAGCCCCACCAGTGGTGGGCTCAAGATTTTTGTTTTGTTTTTTTTCTTTTTTTTAGGGGGGGGGGGGGTGTGAATAGTCCTGATTTATGGTGCATATGCGCAGGTAAAAATGCTTTGAGCCCCACCAGTGGCGGGCTCAAAATTTTTGTTTTTTTTTTTTTTTTTTTTCTTGTGGGGTGGGGGGTGATTCATTTGAGTTTTGGAGGTGGACTTAAGATAGATTAGCAAAACTTGAACTTGAATATAAAAACTTAATTAGAAATTTTGAGACTGCTTTTAAATGGAATAGACTTCACGTTCCACTATACTGATTGGACCCCAAGTGTAGGGTGCGATTGCAGTAATAATCTGGTGAGTCCAGGTCGATCCACAGGGAGCAATACTTTTTAAGAAACTTTCTAACTTTAACATGTCCTAATTTAGAAACTAAATATAACCTAATAAAGGAACTAATCAAATTACAAGAAGAAAATTCCTAAAAACTGAAAATTAACAATTACAACTTTCCAAATAAAAAATAAACCTAAACTAAGTAAAGAAACCTAGTTTATTCAACCATATTCTAACTATAACCTTCAAAAGTAACAAACTCATCAAAACAACCAATTTAATATAAGATAAATCAAAATAAAACTTCCTAAATCAAATTACAATGTAAATATGAATGATTTATGAGATCCTACATGAAAAAAATTGCAATTCTAGACAATTTCCTAAAAATCTGATGCATGTTGAAAAATTTTAAGTATGGAAACCATTGCACATGCCTAATTTTGCTGGACTGTACGACAGGCCAAAGATGATATAAACCTAAATCTAATGGCTGGAGTAAATACTCTGATGATGCATGAACACAACAAAAGAAGAAGAATGGAAAAATGACTTAAAACGAAAAAAATATGATCACCTAAAGATGACTAGTTGAACCAGTTGTGCTTCTGAAATCTGATATAGGCTTTGCTGGGTACCCCTATTTGTGCCTCTGGTTGACACGGTTTCCGATGTTATTTTTGGCTGAAATTCTGGAGTTTCAAAGTCCTATTACTGGACTTTAAATTGCTATTTTTCAGACCAAAACATTCACGTTTACCTGGTTTTCAAATTGCGCACTTTTGTAACACAGTTGGGTCAATTCTGCTGAAACTGTGCAGAATTTTTCACTATTCACATACCAGGTCCGAATTTAATCTTTCTAATTAGTAATCAAAGATTGTGATTTCAGCATCAAAAGCCTATTCTAATGCAATTTTTAAATATGATGCATGAACAAAAACACTTTCCAACTATAGCTTATGCAAGTAATAAAAATAGAAAGTTTCTACTAAACATGAAAAGATGCAAGTTGGGATTTCTAAATCAATAATTTGCAAGTATTTCTAAATTAAAAATGTTTAAGAAAAAGGCCAAAATAATTAATATGTTTTTGATATGCAAGATTTCGGCAATGCTTAATGCATTGTTGAACCATATTATAAAACTAAAATTTCAACCTTTTTATAAAAAGAATGTAAATTTTTCTCAAAATGGAATGCTCATAAGAAAAATGAAACTAAGATTTTCTAGTCGATCATTAATCGAGGTAGTTAGAGACAAGGTATTTATCTCTATAGGATTGGTTAAGAGTTGTTAGATATAGGATTGGTTAGGGTTTGTTAGAGATAAGGGTTCCTTACATTGAAATAAAGGATTAGTTTAAGTTAGAAGTATTATTAGGTTGTATAAATTGTGATCATTCAATAGATGAGTGTCACGTTGAATGAATTTATTATAAAGTATTAGTTTGTTTAAAATCTCTCACGGTATCAATGATCTAAAAACTAGACGATCATACAAGTATTGAAAATGTGAAAATGAAGTCCTCTCTTCTCGGAGTAGGAAAAAAAAATGCAAGTGATTACTTGGTGTCTCTCTACTTTTAATCCATTTATTTTATTTTCAAAAACCTAGATCTAATCATGTGAAATATTGTCTCTAATCAAAACACATAGAAGAACTAGAAATAGAAATTAAATCACTTACATAAAGAACACGCATAATCAATCCAAGTAGCGTATTCATTCCTTGATCTTTGAGTACAAGAAATCAATGTTCTTCTCTCCTTTTCATTCTCTCAACATGGTCTCTCAACCTATGTCTAAAAGAATTAAAAGAAAGAAGAAGATGAAAGGGACTTAGAGAGAGAAATGAGTGGTGTGGAATGGAATGAAGAGAGAGAAAACCTCCAAAATTTCTACCCAAAAGGCTTGGACGTCCAGCCCCTTTGGCTGGTCTCTTTTTATATATTTTGACGCTCCTTATTGCCAAGAATTTCTCTCCTTCATAGGGCTTTTGTTTCCTTTTTTGCCTTGGTTCTTTTCTTCATCTCCAAGCTACTCTTCTCTCTTTGGAAAGACTTTTAAATTTGAGAGATCTCCTTGCCTTATTAGGTTTCTTCATGCACCCACCTTACTTGTATAATTTCAAAAATATCTCTAAAAATTGCATGATGATGTAGAGGGAGGAAACTTTCCAAATATTAAGATTTCTTGCAATTCCCGCCTAAAACTGTAGCAGACAACTTCCCGAGGTCATATCTCCCTCAATATAGCTTTGATTTATGCAATTTTGGACTCCACGGATATCTACTCGAAAATAGCTTTCCAACGGTGGTTAGATTGCGCCGATCCGATACTAGGTTTGAGAATTATGGTCATTTTAAGTTGCTGCCCATGAAAAATCAGAGAATAATTGTGCACAAATGGAAGCTTCTATGTTGGCATGCAATGGGGTGTATGGGGCCCATGTTGGACGTCCAAGGCAAGCTTGGACTCTTTCCTTGCTTGCTTATTTGACTTTCCTTTGACCTCTCTTCTCAAATTTCATCAATGTGGGTCCCATATTGACTTTTCCTACAAATCCAAAGAAATAAATTTATCATTAATTACATGTAAGAAAATAAAAAATGAATTATGCATAGGACCCTACATGCCTAACGATACACCTAAATGACAAGTTTTCCAAAAATAGCACAAGGTTCCAAAAATAGTAGGTATATATTGATAAATAAAAAAAACTAATTTTGGGTGATAAATGAGATGAAAAACCTTAATTTCATAAAAGACATGCAATGTGATGAATTTTGACCTATTTTGACCATGTTTCCAAAAATAATCCTAAATGCATGAAATCATGAAATTGAGTGTAATATATGCAATTAAACCTAATTAAATCCATAAATGCTCATGAAATGATGTCCTAATGACCTAATTTTTTGGACTTATCATATACGCAGAGAACTCAAGCGCACACACAGAAAGACAGCCCACTCACGTGGGAAGAAAGCCAACAAATGAATGCATTAAATATGTTATCAGTGATTTGCTTATTCTTACAGTGAGTCCAACTCATCATTGAAGTAAATCTTGAAGACATCCCATTTCATAAACACGACAACCTTTCATTTTAAGAGGCACAGATGTACATTTAGGTCGGCCCCATTGTGGGTTCCACTTCCACGCCATCGTGCCACTGTGATCGATCATAAGTGGGCCGCATGGGCCTTAATAAGGAATTGCAAACCATAAACCATTTACACCGTCCAATCAAATAATCACCCCAAAACAAACCATCACAACACAAACCCAATCCAACGGTCCCAATTGGAAACAAAGATCACAATTCACAACCAAGGAGTCCACACCACCCAAACAACCTCTATGTAAACTTGCTTACACTAGCAAGCACTACTTACCCAATTTCCATTCCTCTCCTCTCTCTCTTTCTCCCCTCTATAAAAAGACCCTCCCCTCTATTCTCTTCTAAAATCTCTCTCTCTCTCTCTCCTTCCTTTTGAAACCATGACTCTTCTCAATGATCTCATCAACATCAACCTCTCAGATTCAACAGAAAAGATCATTGCTGAGTACATATGGATTGGAGGGTCTGGCATGGACATAAGAAGCAAAGCAAGGGTCTGTGATAGATTTCTCTCCTTTTGGAGGCCTTTCTTGTAATATTGTTTGCTTTCATTCTTCTTTGAGTTTTGATTGGTGTGTTCGGGTTTCAGACACTTCTCAATCCGGAATCGGATCCGCAGAAGCTACCCAAGTGGAACTTTGACGGATCCAGTACGGGTCAGGCGACTGGAGATGACAGTGAAGTAATTTTGTAGTAAGTTTTGGTTTTACCCCCTCTTGGTTTTTTGTATTTGCATTCTTTTTTTGTGATTGGAAAGTTTTGGTTTTACCCCCTCTTGGTTTTTTTGTATTTGCATTCTTTTTTGTGATTGGGTTGTGTTTGGATTTGCAGTCCACAGGCTATATTTAAGGATCCGTTTAGGAGAGGGAGTGATATTCTGGTATGGTGGTGGATCTTTTTGTTAGTAGGGGCTATCTGAAAATAGAGTGAGATTTAAGGAGTTTTTTTGGATTTTTGTGTTTGTGAAGGTGATGTGTGATGCATATACTCCAGCAGGGGAACCCATCCCAACTAACCAGAGGTTCAATGCAGAAAATATATTTAGCCATCCAGATGTAATTGCTGAAGAGCCATGGTAACAATGGTTTGCCCTTTTTTTTTTTTAATGAAAAAACCCTTCTATAAGTTAAGAAAATCAACAAAGGGCCCAAGCACTTTATAATAAGTTATCATGGTTGTAATTTCGTGAGATTTGGCATGTTGGATTATTTCATGATATCATGTAATGTTGGAGTATATTGGCCGTCTACTTGGACTGTATGGGCCTTCCATCATATTTCTTTATCTATAGTGGGATCCACATATGGTATCTACAAAGCTCAAAGATAATTAATTGTCTTTATTTGACCCTAGATGGGTCCTCCCACGACTGAAATATAAAAGAGTGAAATCTATTTGGCATCTCTACTTCCAATTTCTACTTTTGTTAAGTTTCATAAAATTGTGACTAGGTAAAACCTTCACGTTTCAAGGCCCCTAAATCGATGATTTTGATGATCTGGTTGAGATGATATTTGCCCAAAAACATATTCACAATGAGACCTTTCGCACTAACTTTCATGATTAGCATGCATCCAATGGGTCTCGCAAGAGGGTTAGAGTTTTCTCTCTGTGGGCGATACCTCGTACAGTATGTGACCCTCTACAATGCTCTCAAATTGGTTTCAATTGGGTCCATTGGAGAAGGGTTTGGGTCCCATATGTTACATGCATACAGTCTGAGTCTGGGTGAATCCGACCTATTCACATCCTTTAGATTCAAGATAACCTTCAATACAATTAAGCCCTGTTTATTCTCATGCACTCTTATCCATGTTGATTACTTTCATGAGCTATAAGATTTTGGATAAGGGTATTTTTGGAGAGCTTACTTTAGTTAGCTGTTCTTATCTTTATAAAAGACCTACTCTTTAAGGAGTCCTCTCCAAATTTCATTCTAATAGGAAACACTCCTCCATATATCTTTGTGACCTAAGTCCGGCATGTTAATTTGTTTGCCTTTTCTAATTTTGCTTGGGTTTGGATTAACATATTTAACCTGACTTTGAACCTCATCTAACCTGAAGTTTTTTTTTTTTTTTTTCTAATCTATTATCCACCAACCAATGCAAATCTGACCTTTAATTAAGTGTTCAAATTGATCCTTTAAACTTTTATGTTGGGCTTGGGTTGGCATTTCAACCCGATTAATAAATGGAGTGAAATTTGGGACAGGTCTGGTAACACTGTGTCGGATCCAGGCCTTTTATTTTGATTCAGGTCTGGGTCTATTAGTTTAAATTTGGGATAGGTCCAGTCACCCAGACCCTAATATGGTCTGGAATGGGTTTGGGTCCCATTTCATAATCATGGTCAAGGTCCAAGTCCTGCTGCAATATTGCCAGTGTGGATCCAATCCATTTTGATCGCTCGCCTCGAGGCATTCAAACTGTAGTTTTATGGATAAGTGAGATTTAGTCTACAGTCCCTTTGTCCTAATTATTATTAGCCCATCCTGATCTTTTCTGAAAAGGCTTGAGTTGTTGGCCCAAGCCTGGCCCATCTAAAATGACACAGCCACACACAAAGTGGCCTATTAGCAGCAGCTCCGGTGGGCTGTTGCATTGCACCTAGTAGGTGCACACCTTTAACAGATGGGTTATGGGACCGTTGGTCCCACCATTCTCCAGTGAATGGCATAAGGCGGGGTAGGCCCAGAACACTCCTCTTTGGGACTTTCTTGGAGCTGATATTTATTTGCTCTTAGGCCACGTTTGACGGGTTAGAAATCCATGAGGAATCCACATATTTAAGAATTCCTTACTGCCGCAAGCTTGAGGATTTCTCACTCGGGATTTGATAGATGAGGATTTCACATCAATATCGGTGAATATAGCTATCAGTGCGTAAATCCATAAGACTTAGGATTTCCAAATCCTATAGGGACTGAACATCATAATATAGTATTTTCACTGGCCCAAATCCCAAATCCTTGAGGATTTGTAATTGCCAAATGCTGATTTCCAAATCCTCAGAGAAAACCAATGAGGAATCCTGAAGGATTTGGTTGCCAAAGGCTTATGATTCCAATAGTAACATTTGAAATGTAGAAAGACCTTACTTGTTCCCACTGTTAGTGGTGAGGTATTATTATTATTATTATTATTATTATTATTATTTGCCTATATTGAGATTTTTGTGATCCACTGGTGGTGAGTTTGTGAACCATCTTATGAGTACAATCTGGCTATAATTAATAATAAAACCGAACCTCATAGGAAGTAGAAAAAACATTGTAACTTGAAGGCCTTATTTATGTTCTTCACCTTTCATGGTTCTTCCAAACCAACCATTTATAATAATATTTTAACATTTTTATCTATGGGTCCTGGTTCCATTGTTGGTCAGGTTAATGTGTTTCTCCTACAGTTCATCTTTTTGACATTATTTTGTTTTTGTGATCTACAGGTATGGAATTGAGCAGGAATACACTCTTCTTCAGAAGAATGTGAATTGGCCTCTGGGATGGCCACTTGGTGGCTTCCCTGGCCCTCAGGTTCATACATTTCTCAATCTTTGTCATAGCCTTATAACTCATCTTTGGAAGTTGATGTTCCAATAACCATCCAACCCTCATTGGTTGCACAATGCACAGCCAGGGAACCAGCCCAATGATTAAGGATTTTATGGTCCCTCCTAATATTGCTCTGTTGAAGAGTATCTCTTCATTGAGAAAAGGATGAGCAGTTCTCTGTTGATCAAATTTAGATAATCATCCCCAAAACTTGAATTTTGAATATGTTTGAACTCATTCCAAAGGGCAGATATATAGCTATTTGACATTTATTTGATGAGTATTTTCATGCCCAACAGGCATCAAGACCTATCCATGCAAACCCTTTCATGCACCCCACAAACAGTTTAATACTTTGATCCTTAGAAAACAATAGAATACCCAAGTTGGATACTTGAATTAGTTTATGGATAAAGAATTCCCTTAGCAAGATTGTAACTCTAGATTTTCTTAGATCATGAACTCTACTTTCTTGTTATTTATAACTTCATGTAAATAACACCAATTAGCCTGCAACTTGAGTTGCAGATATAGCTAAGGACATATTTTTAAGTTGATTACAGTTTGTGTTGTTATCGATTCTTGCCATACCCCTACCTCAATAATTTGGGATTTAGAAGATCCGCCTTATCTTATCCTTACCATAATCAATATGTGCATGTGCTTAAGAGACTTGGGCTAAATCTAGTAAAGAATGACAACATTGGTTAATTTGGTTTAAGCGAGCTGGTTAACCTGCATAACTAGTCTCCCTTGAGTTCGGACTTCTGCACCAATCTGGTTTTTAAGACATTAATTTTTTCTAAAACTGAAGACACAATTGGTAAAATTTTGCAAGAGAGCAATTTTTGTACAGAATATTTCTGTGGAACCTTATTTTGTGATCATGGGTAATGGAGTTTCAACCCACCAACTTGCGAAATCACCAAAGGAAATAAAGTGTGTCATCACTCAGTATTTCATTGCTTTTTGTATAAACTGTGGCATACTGTTTCAGATTTCCAGATCTAAGTCCATGGGTATAATTTTTCATGCAGGGACCATACTACTGTGGTGTTGGAGCTGACAAGGCATTTGGTCGAGATATAGTTGATTCTCACTACAAAGCATGCCTTTATGCTGGAATTAACATAAGTGGTGTCAATGGAGAAGTTATGCCTGGACAAGTAATAATCTCTCAACTTGTTCATCCTCTTATTTCAACTAGTCCTACTTAGAAAGGAAAAACCTTCTGGCACTTGCATCCTCAAAAATGTAAAAATTGTCGTTCTCTAAATTACAAGTAGAAGTTTTTTTTTTTTTTTTTTTTTTTTGTAAAAATATTTGGATTCTGTTTCCATTTCAATCTGACTTGAACATTTAGTCAGTACATAATGATTGAAAGTTTATGCCCTCGACATCCAAGCATGAGCTGCTGCTGTGCGTTACAATTGCATATGTTTTGATTCTTAAACTTGCGCCTTACCAAAAAAAAAAAAACTTGCACTACTGACCCATGGCCAATGATTTTCAGTTGCCTTGATTGACTGAGTTTATTGATAAAGTTCCCAACTGCCATAGTAATATGAGAGGAACATGTAAGATCTGATATGGTTTGCAATACAAATCAAACCTATAGATCTAGATTTATGCATTAAATAATGAATAATCTAAAAGATTAAAAGCATACCTTGCGCCATGAACTTGATGATGAGCGGAACTCTTTTCTCAAATAGGGTTTTCTCCTATCTCCCTTATCACCCACTCTAATATGCGTGAAGTTGATGGTTACTTTTCAGATCTTGTGGATTAAGAAAGAGGATCGGAAAACCATATAAATAGATAAGCCTTAGAGAGATTTCTTACCATAAGAGAAATCTAATAAAAGTAAGTTTCCTTAATTCCCTCAAATTAGCCAATAAGAGTCCTATTTGATTTGGGTTTACTAAAATTGTATCCAAGATAAACTTAGTAAAACCAAAAACTAAAAGGGGAAAGTAACTTAAATTAGTGGGCTCAAACCGTGAGTCCCAACAGTGTTGCACATGTGGTCATGAGGACCATTCATGTCTAATAACCTTCCACTTGGTATGAATGACCACATATATGTGATCTCCCACTTGGTCATGATAACATCCAATATTCAATCCACCTTCTATTTACTTAGACATTTTTGCTGATCACTTTTCATTAATATATGTGGTTAAAAGGATTTATACTATTTACTTAGAAATTTTTGCTGATCAGTTTTCATTCATAATGATTATGTTCTCTTGCTTAATTTTTGTGTACACAATTAATTCATTATTGAAAGCAAGATAAATTTCAGTTGGACCAATAAATAGGAATTTTTAGTCCACTCCTATTAGTTTCCTCGATTTATAACTTGACTAAATGGAATCACTAATGTTGTGGTATATGGAAGGAATTATGTCACAAAATTAATGTTTGACCGCCATGACTCATATTATTGGTTTCATTTTGTTACAGTATATAAGAATTAGCATAAACAAGAATGATTGGGATGTTTTTACAAATGAGTGGCCACTCGTCGAGATTTTAAAATCTGTTGAATCCAAGTTAAGTCATTTTTTAAAACATAGTTTTCAAAATAAAAATAAAAATAGAACATGGATTGAATATTGGTGGTTATCATGACCAAGTGGGAGATTACATATATGTGGTCATTCAGACCAAGTGGGAGGTTGTTAGACATGAGTGGTCCTCACGACCACATGTGAAACACTGTTGGGATCCACGGTTTGAGCCCACTAATTTAAGTTACTTTCCCCTTTTAGTTTTTGGTTTTACTAAGTTTATCTTGGATTCAATTTTAGTAAGCCTAAATCAAATAAGACTCTTGTTGGCTAATTTGAGGGAATTAAGGAAACTTATTTTTATTAGATTTCTTTGATGGTAAGAAATCTCTCTAAGGCTTATCTATATATATAGGTTTCCGGTCCTTTCTCTTAACCCACAAGATCTAAAAAGTAACCATCAATTTCTCGCATATTAGAGTGAGTGATAAGGGAGATAGGAGAAAACCCTATTTGAGAAAAGAGTTATGCTCATCATCAAGTTCATGGCGCAAGGTATGCTTTTAATCTGCTTTTAATCTTTTAGATTATTCATTGTTTAATGCATAAATCTAGATCCATAGGTTTGATTTGTATTGCAAACCATATCAGATCTTACAGAACATGGCTAATAATATCATTGTTATCTATAAGAGTACATGAATAGAATCCATTTCCCACAGTACTAATTGGTTGTAAGGATGCTCTGTTTTGTTCCTTGCACTAAAGCTCTTACTGTTTTCACATTTTCATCTAAATTCTATGAAATGGTGCTCAATGGTTTGACAGTGGGAGTTTCAAGTTGGTCCAGCAGTTGGGATTTCTGCTGGTGATGAGTTATGGGTAGCTCGCTACATCCTCGAGGTAATATGAATGAAAAAATAAAGAACGGTAAATAAAGCATTAGTTGGTGATTTTTTTTTTTTTTTTTGTTTTTTGTTATTTTAATACTAACACTTGTCTGGAAATCAGAGGATCGCAGAAATTGCTGGAGTTGTTCTTTCATTTGACCCAAAACCAATCCAGGTTTGTATAACCATTTTTCAAAAGCACTTTTCTTGTCTTGTTTGTTGCATTTACTATCCCTACTATCTTTTTACTTACTACATTTATCTAGATGGTAATCTAATAGTTCTATTCAAAGAACCAATTACTGCCACTGATGGATAACTTTTCCCTGTACAATCATTGTTTTCGATCATGATACATATGATTCCTTTTCCTGGTAGCATGTTTAATTATAACTGTTTGGTCTTGATTATCAGGGTGACTGGAATGGTGCTGGTGCTCACAAACTACAGGTAAGTGACATCAAAAACTTCCCTTGCCTTTTTATCATCTAATGGAGATTATTATCTGTTACACCCCGACCCGATTTAATCCTGATTAGTATTAATTAACCATGTTTTAGCTAAATTAAATGTGTTCAATTGCTAATTATAGTGGTTAGTGTTTATTAACCCTCTTAGACTGAGTTGGGTGAGTTTTGCACCTGGTTTAGGTGAGTGAGAACCGAATTGACTCAATTGAGTTGAGTCAGGAATTTTTTTCCGTAAATATAGGTTTTCGTGTTTTTCATAATTTGATCGTCATTTTGACATCATCGCGTGTATTTTGATGAGTACATCGATGTTCATATTAGGCATTTCTTCACTTGACCAACTGTTGTACAAATGGACCCTCATTTGACTCGAAATGGAAATAAATCAATTGAATGGACTTTCCGGCAATTTAGCACTTTTACCTTTAGATATATATATGACCTCTAGCCTCCTTTTTCCATTCCTTCCTTCCTTTCTCACTACTATTCTCCTCCTCCTTCTTTTCTCTCTTCCTCAAACGATCAAGGAGGAGTTGTGCTTGTGCTTTGAAGACTTGGAAAGCTAGAGAGTGAACTCTACTACACCTTCATCACCATCTTCTTCACCTCCTCTTCATTAGTTGGCTAGAGACGATCTCCACCCTCTTTCAAACCTTCCAAATTCGAAATACTTAGAAGAGGTAGGCTTCAAGAACTTTTGGTGGGATTTTAGAGTTGCATTTAAGCCAAAAAGACTCTTGGTTGAACAACATGCATGTTCATGTAGTTTTTATGTGTTTATTGTTGTTAGGGTTTGCTCATTTGGGGCTTTTGAGATTTTCTTTGAACCAAGTGTGTGAGAAGTTTGGAGAACTCTTCTTGAGGCAAGTATAAGCATGATTTGGGTTACATTTTTGTGCACTTTTCATTTGATTCAAGTATTTCTCTTTCTCTCTCAATAATTTGGGTTTTTATGATGATAGGTGATAAATGAGTTGGATTTGTTCATGTGGGTTGTTTTGGAATGTTTGGAAGTTTTGTGTATGTGTTATGGGAGTAAGGAAGCTCATTTTGCAAGGATTAAAGAGGGAAAATTGAACTTCGTAAGTTCTACCGGAAGTACTACCGGTAGAAGTGGCTCGAAAATTGACAGAGAGTTGTAGAAATTGAGAACCCTTAGTTCTACCGGAAGTTCTACAGGTAGAAACAGTAAAAAATGTGGCAGAGAGCCTAGAGAGGGAGATCCTGTTGCTTAAACCGGAAGTACTACCAGTAGAGCTTCTACCGGAAGTACTACTGGTAGAGCTTCAACCGGAAGTACTACCGGTAGACGGACCTGACCCTGTTTCTTAGACTTTTTTTTGGCTAAAATAATGGTGTGTTGACCCTTCTGGGGTATCTCCACCCTCCTTAATCACTCATTTAGTGGGTTTTGGAGTACACCCTCACTTCCGTAGGAACTTAGGGAATTTTTGAATCTTATGATCATAGAATGGGAACTTTAACCACATAATTGGGCCGATGGATATTCTTAGTCTATAACTATGCCATGAAAATTCGTTGGGAAGTTCAACGCCTTTCTTGTAACTAGTGACACCAAATAAATGTAGTATTTCGTTGATTCTCCCAACCTATTTTGAATTGGACGGTAGAGGACTAAAAACATAAAAATCTAGGTTTAAATTGTAAAATAAAAATAGTTTGATTTCTAAGTAATTGCATTTCATATTGGTGTGTGAATTCCCTTCGTATTTCAGAATCCTACTTACTAGATTGATAAATTCTTAGTAATTCCATTTGAATATTTCCAAATTGATGTTTGGTAGAAATGAGGATTGAGTAATAAATTGAAAAGATGTGATTATCATTTGATTTGGTTATAAATAATGAATATGAGTTTACTCAATTCCACTTTTATTCCGAGTATTATTGATTCTATCGAGTCGGCACTACTTAGCTTCGACCCAGTGATGCCCGACGGGGTTACACTTGGTTTATAAATTGAGACTACTGCAGTAAGTCATATGGAGCTCCAGAATTCCAGACCCGGGTAGCCAGCTAGCCTTTGGCCGGGCCGTTGGTGACATCCCAACTAGATTTGCTCTCTTTGGAGAGGATGAGCTTGAGGTAGTAGCCAAGTTGTGTGTTTTCTTTCTACTTGATCCGTCATGCATAATTTATATATTTGAGCACAAATCTCCCATTGATAATTATTGTTGATTTCTTTCAATTTAACCTTTTTAAATTCAAATTGAACCTTATGTACTTCCTTATTTTGCCTATGCTTGCTTAATCGTCGTATTAATGATACTACATTTGGTGTCACAGACTCAGGTGCAGCCTCCGGTCCCTCAGAGACCGAGGAGAGTGAGAAGGCTACCCATGAGGTACCTTCGGGTTTAGTGGAGTGGCCCGAGCCTGAGGCCCTTTGAGCTTATCTCCCGTGGAGAGCGTCAACACTTTTTTTTGGAGACTCTTTTGTGGTGTGGCTAGCCCCTTTTTGTGTGGGCCACACTTAGATTCTAGAAATTCCTTTTGATTATATTTTTGGTATTGATGTATAGGGTTCTTTAGCTTACCGTCTTTTGTATAACATTGTAATTAATTGTATAATTCTTTTGTAGTAAAACTTGAACTGTTATGTAGACTGAAGGAATTTGATACCTCACACAAATGAAATACAGCTTCCGCTATGTTAAATTGCTTTTGATGTGTTTAGTGAGTTTTAACCCACATATATGGATAGTTGGTTTCCTCTTCTTCGTGTGTTGAACTTGGCTCGAGACAGGTACAGCACGCGGGAGTACGTGTGACACACCTCGGGAATTACCCTAGGCCAGGGTGATTCGGGACCGGGATGTGACATTATCTATCTTACATGATGAATTAATCCATCAATACATTTGTTTACAAATCTTAGACCAGTAAGAAATTGCTGAATGTTTGTGCATTTGCTTATTTCTGTCAGCACCAAGTCCATGAGGAGTGATGGTGGTATTGATGTGATAAAGGCTGCCATTGAGAAGCTGGGCCTTCGACACAATGAGCACATATCTGCATATGGAGAGGGCAATGAAAGAAGATTAACTGGTCGCCATGAAACTGCTGACATCTCCAAATTCTCTTGGGTAATCAAACGCACATCGTTACCTGTTCTAAAAAATGGTTTTCCACATTTTCAAATGATTTTATAGTAAAAAAGAAAAACTTGAAATGTGAAGGCACTTCTCCTACCTTTTTGTTCACAATTATACATGAGATGGGAAGAGATTTTTCTTCTATTCATCTCATTCTCATCTTTAGCAGCCTCTGTAAGAAACAGTATAGAGTTATGCTTCCACCTGCATTTAGTTGGCTCAGGATACTTAGTCCTCCAAACTGATGACAAGAGCAAAATGTGGGTGGTAAAGCATGTCCCTTGCCCAAAATGAACCAGTGATGAAAAGAACTTCCTACTCTTATCAACTCACTACTACTTTCCTGCCAGTTCTGCATGCAGAGAAATTGGTTTGTTACTTTGAGCTTTTGGTTAATCATTTGTCTTACCAACTGTCTTTTCCAAAAATTCAAGGTTGGTATTATGAGCAGAAGTAATTATCCATAACTTGGGGTTTCAAGTAAATGAAGCCTTAATGCCTTGTCCAAATTAATTGCTCCATGGATTATAAATCCTGTTATTCAGAGGCATGATCTCAAAGTAATGCTTAATTTTCGTTCTTCACGAGGAGAAAATTGTGAATGTAAACAATTGCTTACAACCTTGGCCTCCATCATAGGCATCGCGATTCTTTTTGCAGGAGTTCTTTTTAATGGGGTCATTAAAATAAAGGATTACAAAAAGGGCCAGCACCCAACCAAAAAAATGGAATGGGAGAACATAGGTGTGACCCACATAACAATTGATCATTTGGATATTTAACTCAGCTCAATTCCCTGAATTCCTTTTTTGTGGTCTGTTTTTATGAAACAATAAATGCTGCATCCTAGCTAGTAATTAGGACCTTTCTAGAATTATTGGAGTTCCACATTCGTTTAATATTAAGATCCAAGCAATAGACATGTACTTCCCCTTTCCTAGTCACAGTTGCATTCATCAGTTGCTTACTTGAAATAGTTATCTTCTCTATCATCTGTTACTTCTGGCCTTTTGTTTTAATTATATGTTCATCTAATCACAGGGAGTTGCAAACCGCGGTGCCTCTGTCCGCCTTGGTCGTGAAACTGAGAAAGCAGGCAAAGGTAAGGAATCCTTGTGTAGTGCCTTCATTTCATGAATTAAACCTTAAGCAATCAATGCAAGTGCCTTTAACAACTTGACACAATCATTTTAGGCAACAGACTTGATTTCTCTGCTTTTACTTTTATCACACATCAGCACTAGATATTACTGAATAATCTTTCTCATGCACAAAAACCCTTCCCTTGGGCACCTCAAGTCTTCAGATGTTTCTAGATTGATTAACTTGTTTTTGAGAACATCTCATTTCATGGTTCAAAAACTCAATTGAGTTTGTTACAACTCATTCATTGCTGGTGGGAGTTGACTCCTCCAAAATTGTTTGAAATGTGCTTCCAATCATTCTCATTAATGGAAATTCTCATTGGTTATCCTTTTATATGGCAGGGTACTTCGAAGACCGAAGGCCAGCATCCAACATGGACCCATATGTGGTTACCTCTATGATTGCTGAAACCACCATTCTATGGAATCCTTAGTGAGAGGAGAGAGGTAGAAGATGGATACACACATACTAGATTATAGGAAGCTCGAGATTAGCTATCAAGTCTGTTTCACATTAATCATTTGTATTTCCAACTGGGTGCTAATCGGATTTCTGTGTGTTTAGGTGATCATTACTTCATGGTTTAGTGTGTTTGAAGTACATATCATGCAAATAAATTGCGTTAGAGATCTTAACCTTACCTTTTCTTTTGAAACCTTTTACTTTAATTGGTTTGTCATCATTGCTTCAAATGATACAGATCGGAAAAAGTATGGGAAATTTTCAAATAAGGCCTTAAGTTTTTGTCTTATTTTAAAAAAGGACATGAATTTTAAAACTTTTCAAATTAGTCCCTAAGTTTTCCAAGAAACTTTCAAGTAAAGGACATCTGGTCATTTAAAGGGATTTTCTGGTGATTTTTCCTTCAATTATTTTAAAATACCCTTCATTTAAAGCCAAGACAAGGTTTCGGCAGCCATTACATGCAGCCGATTGTCATGGGGTCGTTGGTTGGTAAAGAAAATGAGGAAAATATAAAGAAAGCGAATGAGAGTTTATTTTTTCAAGGGAGAGCGATATAGTCTGGGTCCACTACGGTTCCGATCCGGAACCGTCCCGTTTGCAACCTTATTCCTTACCCCAGCACAGTGACAGACTAGTTATTTAAGTTAGCCAAGATTTAATAGTATCTTCTTTCAAAAAGAAAAGGAAAAATGAGAATTCACACAGAAGGCCAAAAAAGAGATGTGCCAAAGTCTTGTGAATTATCTTAAAATCAATAGAAGGAAGTTAAGGTGTTGATTTGGGAATTTCCAAAATACCCTCTTTTTTCATCTTTTAGATTTTATTTAGTTTTCACAGTGTTACATGAACCTCTAATTGCATCTCTCATTTGATTATAAGTAGAGGTTCACGTTTTACAAAAAGAAAAGAAAATGGGACCTTTTGGCATAAAACAATCAAAATACACGTCGATTATAAGGTCCAAGTCCTACTCTATTGTCCTAAAATGAATGCATGTCATGTTACACCAACATAGCAGTACATGAACATAGCTTTATTTCTATAAAATATTTGATTCTTGGACAAGTTTATACATAGGGAAAAAAAAATTGCCATCGGAAAATATATATCCTGTATCTCATATTAAGAATATAACTGAAACCAGCAGAATATTGATTACAGAAAAAAAAAAGTTCAGAAAAAGACTATATATATAATATGGGTTTGATTGGTGAGGTATGCAATGCAAGACCTCTACATTGAGAATCGAGAGAAATTTTCATTTATTTATTTACATCCCAGAAGAGAAATTAAAAAATAAATTGATTCTCTGTGATAGAGTGGATTTCTATTTAATAATATATATATCAAGGGGGGGCGGAACCTTAAATTCTTCCTTGGAGGGCCACTATGTTGAAAAAAGTTCTTGGGAGTGCCAAGTATAAAAAAAATGCATGTAGTTTTTAAAATATATAGGGGCTTCTTCGAGAATTTCTGTGGGGACAAATGGAGAAACACGAAAAGTTGTTTTATAAAACCTAATGGGGATCTTAGGAATTTTGGAGCGGCTACCAGCCCCTCCTTGGTTCCGCCAGTGATATATCATATCCTACAATAGTGATATTAGGTCCAATTCCTAATATGTTATAAGATCTAAAGTATTCTGAATGGGCCAAATATATTCTCTGTGCGCCATCTTATGCCTTATATGCTACATAAATGGAAAAGAAGGCCTAATGGGGCCACTCGTTATCTCATCTCTCCCTTTCACTAATTAATCCTCATGTTTGATCACTATGCCATAGATACTTTGATTACTTGGTGAATGATCAGCATCCTAAATTTGCAGCTCACCTAGCCATAGTCTACTCTAAGGAATGCTTCGTATCTTGATTCTTTCAATTCATGTTATAGGGAACATTAAGGCCCGTGTCAACTGCCAAAGTATGCTACTGTGATTTTTTTTCACTTTCTGATTATTTGATGGCAGCTCACTAGATATGGACTAGAAGAAGAAACGCAACTATTGGTTCTTTCATTATATATATTAAAGCAATATGGAGGTTGGTTAGAGAGGGCCCACCGCCACCACGTAGGGAGCTCTCCTTTCAAGAAAATACACAAGAAAAAATAAATGCACGGCCTAGGCTTTGATGTGGGCCACTATACTCATCCCAAACAAATCTCCTTCCTTAAAATTTTGACCCGGAAAAAATCTCCTCCCTTAACCTTAGGACTAGTCATAATCTTATCTCGATATATATACCATTTCTAATTTATCCCATGTTCAACCATACATACAACCTTCGATGGTCAGTCCGACCTTCATTGCACCTGATCGACGAAGTAACCGAACCCAAACCTGATTTGAGAATTCAAGTTTTGGGTCAACCGATTTTGCTTCTATATTGTATTCCAGTTTACATCTTGATTAATGAATAGGTTAGTTCATGCTGGGTCCAAACATGCTCTTTTTTTCAAAAAAAAAATCCAAACATGCTGACTTCCCTGGACCATCTATGGAATCACCTTAATATATCACAAATGGAAAAAATGAACTAATATCTTCATCTTTTCCCAAAAAAGTTTGCCATAATTAGTGTTTGTTCAAAATATAAAAGTTGCTTTATGTAGCCTACAACATGCTTCACTTTAAGGCACAGGGAACTTCCATATGGGACAACAAGAATAATTAGCTCCTATTGAAATAAAAAAAAAATTCAAAATAAATGCCCTCCCACCGTACGGGTTATCCATCAATAGACTTTACCTCAAGAAGAGAAAGTCCCTAGGTAGAATTGCCCATTTGATAGGAAAATTAAGTGATTAATGAAAAAGCATGAGATTATGTTGATTATATTTTTAATCAAATAGTCAATGTCATGGTGGGGCCAAGTTTTATTACGGAAAATTATAAGGATTACTGATTCAATGGACAGCCCATTTATTTTGATAAATATTAATGACGAGAAATAGATAACAATATATTAATTTCTTTTAGATTTGCCTCTCTTAAGATATGTCTTCAAATAATTAAATTTCAACAAGAATATTTTCATTTTTGGGCCCAGCTAGTTTTAAGGTTTGCTTGGGCACTACGCAGCTCCTAGAGGCAGTAAATACGCATCTGCAACTTTTCCTCCTCTCCGAGGGGAGGAAAAGTAGCATTTTCTGGGTGTGGTCACTCCTGCAGTTTTACCGCTGTTTGTAGAGGCGGTAAAGTCCGTTTGCCGGATTTCCTCCTCTCCAAGCGGAGGAAATGTGGAATTCTGGGTCAATTCGCTCTTGCACTGTTACCGATGTTAATAGCGGCGGTAAATTCCAGTTCCAACTTTTCCTCTTGGAGCATTGACACTGCAATCCATTCTTTTATCTTTTTTTACTTCTTGATTCGGTCAAGGGCTTAGGTCCACACGTTGATGGATGGACATCAATAATTAACGTTTAAATGCAATATTATTAAATCACAAGAAATACAAAATATATTGCTTTTTCGGTAAATTTACTTTACTTGTAAAGTGAAGTTAAGGTTTCATACAAGATAGAACAAAACTAAAGGTTTTGTCAAATCAGAATTTGGTGAGGGAGTAGTTTTTTAATTTTTCTTTTGAAAAGAATTTTTTTTTTCTAAACGGTGCTCATGGATCAGGCTGGGCCCCTTTGGGTCGTGCATGGTGTTTCGGTTATAATAGATTGGTCGTGCTAAAAAAAATTTTATTTGGACTAAGTGGTTTGAGAGTTGGAATCCCTGCCCGGCCCAAGTACACATACAAATATAAGCGAGAGAGCAGTAACGGGGGAGTGGGGGGGTGCGGGTTTGACCACTCACAGATGGTAATGTAATCAAACCAATTGAGCTGGCGTATGACATGGTAAGAAACTCATTTTTTTGTTCTACAAGTCTAACATGGGTTGAGCTCGGGCTTCGTTATTTCCATATGGGCTAGGCTCACATTAGCAACTTCAGGCCTGACTCAACTGGGCCAGGCATAGGCTTCTAGTTTAGAAGTCAGGCCATTTTGGACATTCCTCAGCCTAGCCCAGCCTAGTCCATGAAAACCCGCAATTTTTTTTTCTTTTTTTGCCATTAAGTGGCATGAGAATGTCTCTTTTTACATATGTATAGGGTTTATATATAACTTTTCATATGCAAATGTTACTTGTGCGAAGCACATTACCATGTTTGCAAACTGACAATTTCACAGGAGCTTGGGAACATGCAATAGTTTTAGCACTTTTGTGCCTCTTACATTGATCGCAAAACCTACAGAGCTTTTGATAACGACATAAACGCCTTAATTCGTATCTTTGATATAAGAATATTGAACAATTCATACATGAATTAGGAACCAACAAAGGTGCAAAGAAATCATATATATGGCGCTTAAGGCGCTTGAGGCCATGGCCCGACTCTCACTCCAATCACAGTGATATATACACTTGGTTGGATTTTTTACGTCAACTTTGTATCCACATATGATCGATCAAGATTATTATTATGGCTAGAGTGAGTCTGGTGCCTTTTCTATGAAAAATAGTTTCGAGCTCATAATCACTTTTATTTTTGAAGAACTAAATTAATTAACCACTACACAACACAATACTAATATGTAATTATTTGTTAGGAAAATTTCAAAAGTATTTAGATAGATTGGGAACCCTAGCCACGTGGTCATGCTAGCGCTAAGCACGGGTTACTGTGCCAGTTTATATTTATTGTAGTAACAGGAAAATGATGTTGAGAGCTTACATATCAACATAAAAAAACTGATTCAACCCCTCCTTACTAGGATTGCAAACGGGTATCCAATTTTCCGATTACCTGGAAGTTCCGACCCGCAAAAAACCAAGTCCGGTTCCCAATTTAGGTTCTGATTAATAAACGAGTCCGGATCCGGAACCCAATTAAAGTTCCGATTGATAAACAAGTTCAGTTCCGGGTCCATATATGTTCCGACCCATGGATCGACCATATGAGTCTTTGATATTTTTCAAATTTTACCTCAAAATCAACTTTATTTAGACATTTTTATGTATAATACTGGAGGTTGCAGACTTGATGCATTGTTATAAGTTGAATGATATCCTTATTTTAAGAAAAAAATAAAAAATAAAGAGAATTATAATGATTTTGGAACTAGATTCTGGTCCCTTAGGTGGACCCGGTTCTGGAACCAACAAAAAAGGTTACAAGTAAGAACCGAAACCGTTATTTAGAAAAGGGTCCGGGTCCACTATGGTTCCGATTCTGAACTGTCCCGTTTGCAACCCTACTCCTTACCCCAACAAATATGTAATTTACAGACAGTGAAAGACTAGTTATTTAAGTTAGCCACGATTTAATAGTATCTTCTTTCAAAAATAAAAGGAAAAAAGAGAATTCTCACAAAAGGCCAGAAAAAGGATGAGCAAAAGTCTTGTGAATTATCTTAAAATCAATAAAAGTCGGTTAAGGTGTTAATTTGGGAATTTCCAAAATAACCTCTTTTTGCATCTTTGAGATCTTATTTAGTTTTTACAGTGTTACATGCCCCTCTAATTACATCTCTCATCTGATTATAAGTAGAGGTTCACGTTTTACAAAAAGAAAAGATAATGGGACCTTTTGGCATAAAAAGATCAAAATACATGTCGAGTATAAGGTCCAAGTCCTACTCTATTGACCTAAAATGAATGCATGTCATGTTACTCCAACATAGCAGTAAATGAACATAGCTTTATTTCTATGAAATATTTGATTCTTGGACAAGTTTTATACATAGGGAAAAAAAAATATTGCCATCAGAAACGCTAGATCCTAATATCTCAAATTAAGAATATAACTGAAACCAACAAAATATAGATTACAGAAAAAAAAAAAGTTCAGAAAAATACTATATATATATAATATGGGTTTGATTGGTGAGGTACTGCAATGCAAGACCTCTACATTGAGAATCGACAGAAGATTTCATTTATTTATTTACATCCCAAAAGAGAAATTAAAAAAATAAATTGATTCTCCGTGATAGAGTGGATTTCTATTTAATAATATATATAGCAAGGTGGGGCGGAACGATATATTCTTCCTTGGGAGACCACTATGTTGAAAAAAGTTCTTGGGAGTGCCAAGTATAAAAAAAAAAATGCATGTAGGTTTTAAAATATATAAGAGTTTCTTCGAGAATTTCTGTGGGAACAAATGGAGAAAAATGAAAAGTTGTTTTATAAAACCTATTCGGGTTTTTAGGAACCCTCCTTGGTTCCGCCAGTGATATATCATATGCTACAATAGTGATATTAGGTTGTTATAAGATCTAAAGTATTCTGAATGGGCCAAATATATTCTCGGATCCGTGCGCCATCTTATGGCTTATAGGCTATATAAATGGAAAAAAAGCCCCAATGGGGCCACCCATTATCTCATATCTCCCTCTCACTAATTAATCCTCATGTTTGATCACTATGCCATAGATACTTTGATTACTTGGTGAATGATCAGCATCCATTTGCAGTTCACCTAGCTCTAGTCTACTCTAAGGATTGCCTCGTATCTTGATTCTTTCAATTCATGTTATAGGGAACATTAAGGCCCGTGTCAACTGCTAAAGTATGCTACTGTGATTTTTTTCCTTTCTCAGCTCACTTGATATGGACTAGAAGAAGAAATTCAACTATTGATTCTTTCATTATATTTATTATTTGATGGCACCCCTTACCTACTTTTTCCTTTTGGAAGCAATTATCAGCCAAGCAGATGAAACAAAGCTGACATCTCCAGCATCTCCATCCATCAATAATCAATCCTCCTCCCCTCCTCCCATTCATCATCACCCCAAAGTCCATTAAACTACTCAGACGTATTCATTCTCAATTCAATTGCTTTTCCATGTGGTAGTTTCTTATTTAAATCCTGTATTGCTAGATATAATGAAGGCATGAATTGTTCTGCATCACTTTTGTGCGAGATCATTCATTCTTTTTCTTGTAAACACTTACTTATCCAGTTGTTACAATGGTTCCCGTGAACTGAACGAGTTGGTGTCGTTCAATTCGATTTCTTAGACTTAGACATGGCTTCCGAGGCTGTTGTCTCCTTTGTTGTAACAAAAGTTGGTGATCTTATCATTCAAGAAGCACGATTCCTCCACGGAGTACACCTCCAAGTCGAATGGATTGTAAGAGAATTGGGGCGCATGCAACACTTTTTAAAAGACGCGGATGTGAAGCAAAAGAGAGATGAGATAGTGAAGAACTGGGTGGCAGAAATCAGACAAGTTTCTTATGAAGCTGAAGATATCATCGACTCCTTCATCCTCAGTCAAGTTGCATACAAGAGGCGGCGTCATGGATCTCAAGGGCGCATCAAGATGTATAGCTGCATCTTCAGCAAGCTGATGACTCGCTACAAGGTTGGCAAGGAGATACAACGAATAAAGCTAAAAATCAGCGAAATCTCCAGCAGTAGGCTAACTTATGGTATAACCGTATAAGGGATATCAATGAAGGAGGACAAGATCAGGCAAGTTCTTCAATCCAAGCTTTGCATGAACATAGGCGGATTTTTGCCTTACTAGGGGAACCAGGTGTTGTTGGCATGCAAGACGACGTAAAAATTCTCAAGAAGCAGCTGATTAACAACAAGTCAAGCCTTTGTGTTGTTTCTATAGTTGGCATGGGAGGTTCAGGTAAGACCACTCTTGCTAAAAAGGTTTACCGTGATGTTTCAAATAATTTTGAATGTCATGCTTTCATTTACCTGTCCCAACAATATAGAATCAAAGATGTCTTGATACGCATTTTACAATGCACAATGAGCCTCTCGCGAGAGGAGGAGATGGATAAATTGAATGAGCAGGACGTGGGGAAGAAGCTTCGTGATCATTTGAGTGGAAAGAGATATCTGGTGGTGATTGATGATATATGGACCGGGGAAGCATGGGAGACATTAAATCTCATACTACCAGATGGTTTGAATGGGAGTAGAGTAATGCTTACCACTCGTAACAAAGAGGTAGCATTATATGCTGACCCATCAAACCCTCCCCATGAAATGCACCTTCTTAATGACAAAGAGAGCTGGGAATTGTTCCTAAAGAGGATCTTCCGGGGTGGAAATACTTGCCCTTCAGAGTTGGAAGAAATAGGGCAACAGATTCTTTCCAAATGCCATGGTTTGCCACTAGCTATTGTGCTTTTAGGAAGTCTCTTATCAACAAAAGATGTGACACTGAATGAATGGTCCAAAGTTCTTGATAGTGTAAATTGGCATCTTGGTGAAAACTCAGACCAATTTAGGGAAATACTGGCTTTAAGTTACTACGATCTTCCGTCTTACTTGAAACCATGCTTTTTATACCTCAGCCTTTTCCCTGAGGACTGTGAAATTGAGTCAAAGAGACTGATCAAGTTGTGGATTGCAGAAGGTTTCATTAAGGAGAGAGGCAACGAGATCATGGAAGATGTGGCAGAGGACTACTTAAGGGAGCTGATTGACAGGTGCATGATTCAAGTGGCAACCAAGAGGCCTAATGGATCGGTTAGCACGTGCCGCATCCACGATCTTTTACGTGAGCTTTCTATATATGAAGCTGGTGTGAATAGTTTCTCTACAATTCAGGGTGACTCTATCACTAATGTGTCTTCAGCTAGTGTGAGGCGATTGGCACTTAATTACAAAACTGACGATGAAATAATAATTCGACCAAGTTCAACCCTCCGTTCCGTGCTGTGCTTCTCTGCCTCTACAATTCACTGGGCAATTTTATTCAGAGGCAGCAGATTGGTAAGAGTATTGGATGTAGGTCAAGAATCTTCAACAAAAAACTTACTTGAGAACATCAGCGAATGTTTTCATTTAAGGTATTTAAGAGGTGCTTTCTTAGGACATGTTTCACCCTCCATTGGTGACTTTTCTTACCTACAAACTCTAGAACTACGAGGCTGGGGCACCCTTCTAAATGCAATATGGAATTTGGGGTGTTTGAGACATCTCCATGCATATCACTATGACATTGATGGGCATTCACGACTCAACAATTTAAGAAACCTCCAAACATTATGCTTGGGGTCTGAAACTTGGATAGAAAATGGCTTAAGTGATTTGGCCAATCTTAGAAAATTGGGAATACAAGGAGATCTCAGGCCATACCAGAAGGCACTTTCCAACTCCATTAAAAAATTGTGTCGTCTCCGATCATTTAAACTATTAGATGGGTACTCAATCCCACCATTTATGTCTTTTACACTTCATTCACATCTCTATAAGATGTTTTTGGATGGCCAAATAGAGGAACTACCTGAGTTCCCAACAAATCTGGCCAAATTGACTTTGTGTGGTTCCAAATTAGAACAAGATGCCATTGCTACACTCGAGAAATTGCCACGGCTTAAGATTCTCAGATTATGGGAAGAATCTTATTGTAGTGAGAAAATGATTTGTTCTTCGGGAGGATTTCCTCAGCTAGAAATCTTAGTACTCGACTGCTCACATCCAGAGGAGTTGATAGATGAGGAAGGACCAATGCCATCTCTCAAAAGTTTGCAACTTGGCTTTACCAGTTTGTCCACAAAATATTCCAAGAGATTTGATGATCTCTTAAGTTTCACTCCCTCAAGGATCTAGACAAGCGGAGCATAAATGAATTCGACAAAAGACCAGGCAATGTATATTTTCCGCTTCATTCTAAAATTGAGCAATCATGGTCATAGAGGATGTGGATACTCTTTAATTTGGACAATAGGTAGCTCTCTTCTGCTTTTTAAAATTGGAAACACGGCTGTTTGATTTAAGGCTGTTAAATGGATAGTCCATAGTGGGCTTAGATGTAGATATGAGAACAGTCAATGGAATTTATTGTTTGAATATAGATGGCTACATCCCAAACACTTCATGTATTCAGTGGGCCAATGAGCCAAAGAAAGTTTGCCGTGTATCCTATTTTAAAAAGCATCTAGGAACTTCCTACTATAAAAGTTACAGAGGATCCAAATTTGTTGTTATATATCTAGATTTATTGTCTGATGTAACCTTCTTAATAAGTGGAGTCCTAAGCAAAAGAGATGCCTTACAACCGAACCATCAATGAATTGGATATGGATAGGGTGCACTGAACACATTATCTTGATTTACATTCTTTTCATATAGTTTATTATTATTGTTGTTGTTGTTGTTGTTAACAACACCACTCAAAGGCCCAACCTCCAATGAACACCATTTTATACGTTTAAATGGATGTGTTGGATCAGGAAATTTTAGGCCCTGAATCATTCTTGGTGGGAAACACTACATTAACTATGTGATCATTGATTGTCTCATCAATTTCTCATATCAAATTTAGATCTCATCTATTTTATTTTGCCTATAAGAGATGAATAAAAGCTAGAAATCGATGCATCTCTACTTTTGTTAATAGATAGACAGAAGTCATGTTATTTTTTGGTACCAGTTGCACTTCACCTGAATGACTCCAATGATACTTGCAAAACCCTCACCACCATGCACCATGTTATATTTTCTTCATTCCAAACGATTCATATATTTGACCCTGTCTAGATCGGTATGACACAATCACATCCATTAGTCAATCATATTCTATTGTGTGATATACCCAGTGAACAAAGTAGCCAAAACTGTTTTGAGCCACAGCATGTTCTCAGTGCTCCCTATCATTAAAGAAAACAAAAAGAAAAAAAAATACTCCATCCTAACATTTGTGATAACATTGGTTCCATGTTTATCTAGGCCCAAATTTATCCCACAGGCCTACGAATCGCTGCCAGACCCAGTGCTTTATTAAGAGACAATGCCATTTGCATTGGATATTTTGGCCAGTTTAGGCCATTTTGTTGAGACTGTAGACAGAAAAATGCCCATACATGCTCATAGTCCTAAACATCATCCTAAATCTGGTGATAAGTTGGCCTGGACTCAAGCCAATCCTAGGTCGGCCGAGCCCATTTTTCGACATAAATTAATAAGTGCACTGGCATGATCCTTTTCAGCCACTATTCTTTTTCCTTGTTGAATTATGTCTCTGTTTATATCTTCCTCTATCTCTAATTTAATATTTTTTTTTTCCATTTTTCCAAATGATATACCTAAAGCAGATGTCAAACAAATGAACCACAAATCATATACCACCAATCAACTTCTACATTTTAACCTTGCTTTTAAAGCACAGTTGGCGCGACTGGGGAAAGGCAGAACATTGAATTGGGAGACAACATGATTTACATGATGAGGTTTTTGACTATGGGATTCTAAAACTGGGCTGTATGTTGTTATGTAATTGCCCATAGAATTTGGTGTATCATTTTTTTTAGTTTACTACTCTTATAAAAAGAACACATAATCCTCTGTTTTGCCAACATATCCTTTGCATTTGTAATTTGTAAAACTTCTGGGCATTGTTATCTAAGTATTCTAGAATTAGTCTCCTTAGATCACTTGTGTAGACCCAGAACTACAGGATTTTGTATCATTCTCAGCTTGTATTTAAGTTAGTTGCATTTTCATGTCTTACAGGAGACATTTCGATATCATATGCAGACAACAAGTGCTGTGGCTTCAAATGGACAATGATGGCATGAGATCAATTTCTTTTCTTTCTCTCAAACTTATTGTATATTAGTTGTTTCTGGAAATAAGTGGAAATTGTTATAAATAATAAAACTGAGTTTATATTGTTAGCTAAAAATACACTGGTTAACTGCTATGTTCATTGTTTGATTCTATTCATCTATATATAATGTATTGCATTTACATTCTCGTCAAAGGTCAAACCAATCAATTAGAAATTTTATTTTTTTTCTTTTGGATATTTTATCAGACAAAGTCAAAATCTTTACATGTTGGTCATTATTTTGTTCCTGAACTAATATATTGGTTTTTCAGCAGTGCGATTTACTGTAAATGTATGAGATTTAGCACAACCACAATGCCATTTTAGTAAATGAACAAGGCTGGGTATCAGGTTTTACACTTTTACCACATTTGCTATAATAATACATCTCACTTTACTATTATGTGATCATTGTAGTCTCCACTCTCCAAGAACTATGGCTTTGCACTGCTTGTGCTTGGGCCTTAATTTGCAAGGCTGGGATATGGGCCAACAAGTCATGGTCCATCTTAGTCCCTGGCTGGATTTGGTATTGTGTGGCCAATAAGTCAAGAATCACCAGAGTGCCACATTTGTTTAAAATTTAAGATCCAAGCATAGCCATGTCTTTTTCCTTTTCTAGTCACATAGTCATTGTTCAGTCATTTTTTGAAACAGTTAATCATCTGTATCATCTGTTACTTCTGGTCTTTTGTTTTGATTATCTATCATCCAATTGCAGAGAGTTGCAAACAGTGGTGCCTATGTCTGCCTTGGCTGAAAAGGCAGGCAGAGATAAGGAATCTTAGCGTAGCCATTTATTTCATAATTTCAACCATATGCAATCAGTGCAAGCACTATTAATAACCAGACACAATCATGATATACAACAAATTGATGTATGCTTTGATTTTAAAAGCATATCAGGATTAGATATTACTGAATAATCTTTCTCACAAGCTCTTTCCCCTGGGCACCTCAAGTCTTCAGATGTTTCTTGATTGATTAACTGGTTTTAAGAACATCCCATATCATAGTTCAAAAGATTCAATTGAGTTTTGAGTCTGTTACAACTCATTCAAGACTGGTGGCAAGTTGACTCCACCAATATCAACCAAACCAGTAGTATAAAATAAAATAAAGTCAACTATGCCAATTTGAGGTTTAAGAACCTACTCTAATTTTGGTTTTGCTGAAGAAACCTAGGGAAATACTTCCAGTTGTTCTCATTAATGAAGATTCTCATTGGAATTAACCTTTTTTATCGCAGGGTGCTTCGAAGACCAAAGGGCAACATCCTACATGGACCAATAAAAAAGGACCATCAAATTCTTAGGTTTTAGGAATAAGCAATCATTTCCCATCGAGGTGGATTTCCATTAGTTGCTTGTGGTCGCCTTTGATCCTTCACCCTTAATCCCTTTGATAGAAGTCTATTTCTTAAGCAAATTCTAGGAATTCAGTAGAAACTAGGCAATTAAACCCCTAACCTACAAAACTAACTGCTACATGACTGCAACTAACCTAAGAACCTAAGTCAACCATTATTACCTTCAATCCCCTAAGGGGGACTACTCAAGCACTCAGGGGTGCAGAACTTCATAGTGCACAATTAAAAAACTTTGATGCCAACCAGAAACTCACCATTTACTTCATCTACCTTTAGTGAAATTTTTTCACAGAACAGAAGAATATCAAAATGAACATATCACTTGTGATTAACCATAAGAAGCAGTATGAGAAAAAAAAATTGTCAATGAGAAAATTCCAGTGACTTAAAACTTACATTGCCCATATACCAATTCCTACTTGTTAGAATGGCACGCGTGACCAATCTCAAGAGAGTTGACTGTATATATACAAATCTGCATTGAGTAGATAATCGTACATTGATTATGTAATCACCCAATTAAGGGGATCACCTTACTACACATGCAATATTTAGTCAGAGGAAAATTATTTATTCAAAGGATCAGTCCCAAAGATGATCACTTAATTTTATGGGATGATCACTTAATTTTATGGGAAAATCATATTCTCCATAATCTCTCTTTGTTTAGTTGATATGGTTTCAGAACCAACACTGCCTGGGGGTGCTAGAGGTGTGGCAAATTAACTACTTAACACCACTAACTTCCTAGGAAATTTTTCTTTTTATCAAGCTTTTGCTAAAGCAGCAGGATGGTTGGGGGGGGGGGGGGGGGGGTGGGTTGGGGGTGGGGAGAAATGAATGATCGAGGGCCATTGATGGGGTGGACATTTAGTGCATAACAATCAAATTCCTAGGGTTTAATTTTTCTAGGATGAATGGTTGGCAAGTCATTTTCCATAAAATGGTTGGTATGTTAATTGTACCTTGAAGAGACCTTTGATCCTACTACATTCTCAGCACCCTTTATAGAAATTGATTCTTAAGAAATCCTAGGAATTTAGTAGGAATTATGATCTTATTGGTGGAAAAACATAATGGACCATGAAAATGGTCCTCTTTCCCTTCTTCTGAATTCAAGAAAAATCCAGGAGAATACTCCAAAAGAAAATCCTTGGTCTTTCCGAAATGCAAAAGAGCAAACCAGCTTTGGTAACCCACAAAAGCAACATTAAAAAAAATAAAAACTAAAAAAAAAAAAAAAAAAAAAAAACCACAAAAGCAAAAGGAACAAAGGGCCCCCAAAAGAAACTCCTACATTAGGTTTTAAATATTTACTATGAAGAACGAGGGTTGCATCATGTAGGTCGACAGCAAGCATAAAACTGTTATCACAATTACAATATGAACTTGAAAATAATAATGCAGGTTATCTAAGGATTTGGCCTAGAAGAGACTGGAATGTCAAACAAAATTCATGCAGACGTCCCCAACATAGTTTGGACAAGGCTTTGATGGTTATTATATTGTAAATATGTAACAAAAAAAGATAACAATAATAAGAATTTGTACAGTTAATGTCTCCTGTCTGTACAGTTAATCTCTCATCTTACCAATAAATTGTAGTCAGGGATCAAAACCCTCTTTTGCTTCAATTGAATTGCCATCATTGAGCCCATCATACAGATTGGATAAAAAATTATTTTCAAACAAATGATGGGCCGGGCTGGGCCAGCTCATCTCATCATGAGTCAGAATTGTGCCAAGACAGTTTTTTCCGTTGTGGTTTCAATATGTTGAACTGTTGACCCTATAGAACCTAGCATTGGCTGAGTATTACCTCAAATCTTCTTGCTGGGAAGAGCCATATCTGCATTTCCTACTGATTTTCTAGGAAAGGGAAGGGATGAAAAATTATTGGTGGGAGTAATAAAGTTCCCCCCATAATATCATGAACTAGATTTTCTGTTTTCTCTCTCAGAAAAATAGATAATTATAACAAAGGGGGTGTCTCCAACATTGAGGAGATCTACATGGGTCTGTTAAATTTTTCAGAAGTGTGGATATCTATTTAATACATAGATAATTGACCATCCACTCCAAGAGTTAACCATGTCATAGCTCTATTACTCTCGAGACTCCCTTCTTAGTAAGCCACCAAAAATAGACCCCATTCTGCAATATTGTAAGGGCCACAAATGACTTTTATGAAATGAAGATGATTAATGGAGAGGGCAAGAGCAAACACTCATGACTACTTTCTTGGCAAATAGAAGAATTGGACTACTTTTTTTTTTTTCATAACCAATTAGACTACTTTCCTTCATTCTTATAGAAATACAAACAGAAAATAAACACCAACAGCTGTAGATGAATCTTTGGATATGCCAACCTTGATCAGGAGCAAAATCACAGCTTCAACCACTTGGTGAATGTGCAGCACTCGAGTATGTTCAGTTCTTTTGTTACCAATAGTGCTCTTCATCAAATAAATATCACTCATGTCATTACAAGATAAGTTTTTAGGGATCGATTTCTTGCGTAATTCATACACTTGTTTTTGAAGCTTTGCCTCCTTTGAACCTTGTCGCAGCCATGTATTTAGGCTCCGTAGCAATCACAAATTTTGTATTTGATAGTTTACATGGTCCATCTGTGCTGAAATACAGCATAACACTACCTGCATAAAAAAACTATCAATCCTTCTAAAGCCATTATTAATGTAATTGAATGGTCAGTTTTACTTTTGAATTATAAAACCATCCATTGAGTGACTTGCCTCTGTGGAGTATCTGCATTGTGCAAACCATGAAATGCATCAAGCTTCTAACACTAGCAAAGGGACCGGCAACACTACTTTCCTCTACTGACTTTGGACATTGAGCAAAAGTTTACCTTGAATGTGACGCAAAAGAAGAGCCACACTTGTCGTCCCTGAGCACCCTATTTATGAACCATTCTTTTTTCTTGCATTAAAAACCTCTTTTTTCATAAAGACCCCTGTATCATCTCTTCAAAAATCTAATTGAATCAGACTATTATCTTTCAGATTTAAACCGATGAAAAGAGGGCACTTACATGTCATTCATTTTACTCACCATTAAAAGCCCAGATGAAGACATCAAATATGAGAATGAGACTTGGATAAGAAATATCATCATCAAAGAAAATCCAAGCAATAATCATGCACCATTTATACTCAGCGCTCATCATGAACTACTCAAATATTTTGTAACATAGCCTAATAGCCTCACTGGTTGTTACCACAATATAATGATTTAAGCTTGCACACTTGCTTGTTCTTGCCCTTTTAATGGGCCCCTTCAGATTTCCTCTCTCTTTATTCTTCATACTTCGTCTCTTCGGTCACCATAAAAAAAAAAAACGTCTTTACTTCCATCACTGATTTTCAAATAAAGCAATCAAACAACTGAAAGAACAAATCAACAAAAATCAACTTCATCACAAGGCAAGTATCTCTAAAATGTCGGTGCTGCGCTTCATTACTTTCGCCTTTCCTTTTTCCATCTTTTGATCTTTTGAACCATTTCGTTGGGGCGTCCCCTACTTAGCGACGCGCTGTATAGTCCGAGTACAGTGATAAGTGAGCAAGGACCGCTGCATCGGCGCCCGGGTGCAGTGCTAAATAGGCAAGGGTCCCCACACTTTATTGGACGAGTGCGGGGGGTAAGGAAGCTAGCCCAAAATAGAAGGCTGAGATTAGGTACTTGGAACATTGGGAGCCTAACTGGGAAACTTATGGAAGTGGTGGATACAATGAAAAGGAGACGAATCGCAATTGCCTGCTTGCAAGAGACAAGGTGGGTGGGACAGAAAGCTAAAGAGATCGAGAGGACTGGGTATAAGTTATGGTATACGGGACTTAATAGAGCGAGGAATGGGGTTGGTATAGTAGTGAGCAAGGACTTAAAGGAAGATATAGTTAATGTGAAGCGCTGTGGAGATAGGATTATTGCAATTAAGTTAGTGTTAGGAGAAGAGATAGTGAACGTAATTAGTGCTTATGCCCCCCAGGTGGGCTTAGGAGATGGACATAAGGAGAAGTTTTGGGAAGACTTGGAAGGAGTGCTACTAGAGATACCCCAAGGCGAGATGGTCTTCATAGGAGGAGATTTGAATGGCCATGTAGGACGCGACGTAGATGGATATATAGGAGTACATGGGGGACTTGGATACGGTAATAGAAATGAAGAAGGGAAGGATATTTTGGACTTTTCAGTGGCTTATGATCTCATGGTGACTAACACCTTTTTTAGGAAGAGAGAGGAGCATTTGGTGACTTATAAGAGTGGCTCCTCAAGGACACAGATTGACTTCTTCTTAATTAGGAAAAGAGACCGCTTAGCTTGTAAAGATTGCAAGGTGATACCGGGGGAGAGCTTGACTTCCCAACATAGGTTGTTGATCATAGATGTGCAGCTACAAAGGTGGACTACAAAAAAGAAGTTGTATAGATGCTCAAAGACTAAATGGTGGAACTTGAGAGGTGATAAGCAACTAGCATTTAAGGATAGAGTACTAGAGGAAGACGTTTGGGCGATAAATGAGAGTGCAAATAATATGTGGGATAAGATAGCAGAGTGTATTAGGAGGGTAGGGAAAGAAGTCTTAGGAGAATCCAAAGGGGGTGCTCCGGCACAGAAGGAGGCATGGTGGTGGAGCAAGGCCGTTCAAGACAAGATAAGAGTTAAAAGAGAGAGTTTTAAAACTTGGCAAAAGGATCGAAATGCAGCAAACTTGGAAAAGTATAAAGAAGCAAAAAGAGAAACCAAAAAGGCAGTTAGTGAGGCCAAGGCAAAGGCATTTGAGGAGCTATATAGGCGACTTGACACTAAGGAAGGTGAAAGAGAGATATTCAAGCTTGCTAAAGCCAGAGACAGGCGGACCAAGGACTTAAACCAAGTTAAATGCATTAAGGATGAGGATGAAAAGGTATTAGTAAAGGACGATGAGATAAAGGAGCGTTGGAAGAGCTACTTCTACAAGTTATTTAACGAAAGCAGTAGTAGTGACATACAATTGGGACAGCTTACCATTTCTAGGGAAGAATCGAATCATATGTTCTATAGGAGAATCAGTAGGGAAGAAGTTAAAGAAGTATTGAAAAGGATGAAGAATGGGAAAGCGGTTGGGCCAGATGGTATCCCTATTGAGGTCTGGAGGTGCTTGGGGGAGAATGGCATAAATTGGTTGACAAAACTTTTTAATGTAGTGCTAAAGAGCAAGAAGATGCCTGATGCATGGAGGAAAAGTATTCTTATACCCATATACAAGAACAAAGGAGATATTCAGAACTGTGCGAACTACCGAGGGATTAAATTGATGAGCCATACGATGAAATTATGGGAGAGAGTTATTGAGAGAAGACTAAGAAGAACAACAAACATTTCAGATAATCAATTTGGTTTCATGCCTGGGAGATCAACCATGGAGGCTATCTTTCTCTTGAGGAGGTTAATGGAACAGTATAGAGAAGGCCAGAGAGATTTACATATGGTGTTCATTGACTTGGAGAAGGCCTATGACCGGGTTCCTAGGGAGATTCTATGGGGAGTACTAGAAAAGAAAAGAGTGTGTGTCGCATATATTGAGGCGATAAAGGATATGTATGATAGAGCCGTGACATCTATAAGAACGACTGGCGGAGAGACTAAGGAGTTTCCTATCACGATTGGTCTACACCAAGGCTCAGCGTTAAGCCCGTACTTGTTTGCCCTAGTTATCGATGAGATTACAAGACATATTCAGGATGAGGTGCCGTGGTGTATGCTATTTGCAGATGACATTGTTTTAGTAGATGAGACGAGAGAAGGAGTGAATGCTAAGCTAGAAGTATGGCGGAAAACGTTAGAGACAAAAGGGTTTAGGCTAAGTCGATGCAAGACGGAATATATGGAGTGCAAGTTTAGCCAAAGTAGGACACTTGGTAACATAGAAGTAAGTTTAGGCACACAAAAGATTGTAGAGAAAGAAAACTTTAGGTACCTTGGATCGATGGTGCAACAGGATGGAGGGATTGATACTGATGTAAGTCACAGGATTCAGGCCGGGTGGACCAAATGGAGGAGTGCTTCGGGGGTCTTGTGTGATCGGAAAGTCCCCCTCAGGGTTAAAGGAAAGTATTATAAGGTGGCGGTAAGACCAGCATTGTTATATGGATCAGAGTGTTGGGCAGTAAAGCATAATCATGTTAAGAAGATGGAAGTTGCGGAGATGAGAATGCTAAGATGGATGTGCGGGATCACAAGGAGAGATAGGATTAGGAATGAGGAGATTAGGGGCAAAGTAGGAATAGCACCGATTGGAGATAAAATGAGAGAAAATCGACTAAGATGGTTTGGCCATGTTAGAAGGCGGCCAATGGAAGCACCTGTTAAAAGGTGTGAAGGCATAGAGATTGCCAGGAGTAAGAGAGGGAGAGGGAGACCCAAGAGAAGTTGGAAAGAAACTATTAAACACGACCTTGCCTACATGGATCTAACGGAGGACATGGCCCTAAACAGATTTGATTGGCGTCGTCAAATCCATATAGCCGACCCCACCTAGTGGGAAAAGGCTTGGTTTGGTTTGGTTTGGTTTGGTTTGATCTTTTGAACCATTTTCATACATCTGCCTTTCAGCCTTTTATAACAACATCACTGTTTCTCTTTTTGAAGAGCTTTCATCTCTTCATTGCACCTGTGTTTCACCACATTGCTTCTTTGAATGGATTTAAGGAATGAAAATGGTTCTTCATCTTTGGCTTGGAAAGGCTAATTCATTGAGGTCTACATAGTTATTAAGATCAGTGGGTCAATAGATTACTACTATAAGACACTTGAATCTATGTTGTCTAGTCTGCATACTTGAATCTATGTTGTCTAATCATCCCAATATGCTACCAACTAAGTGATACATTGCACTATCTACTCCTACTGTCTCTTCACATAATTTGTATTAACGTATGAATTCATATAAGAGGGGATTTTATGAAGGGGTAGAAAAAGGGTGAAGAGTGAAGCATCCGTACTTGAGATACAGAGAGCACCATCAAATTCTTAGGTTTTAAGAGTATGTAATCACTTCCCATCCATGAGTTGCTTGTTGTCACTTTTGATCCTTCAGCCTTAGCCCCATCGATAGAAGCCTATTTATTTCTTAAGCAAGTTCTAGGAATTCAAATAGAAAGTTGGCAGATAAGCCCCTAACATACAGAACAAACTGCTCAGTTACTGAAAAAAATTACTGCATGACTACAACTAACCTAAGAACATAAGTCAACCATTATTACCATGGATCTGCTATAAAGGGGACCAGCCAAGCAGTCAGGTGTGCATAACTTCATAGCGCACCATCAAAAAACTTTGATGCCAACCAGAATTCACCATTTTCTTCGTCTAACAGAAGACTATCAAAATTAACATATATGCTTGTGAATAATTGTAAGAAGTTTTACGAGGACAGAAATGTCCACAAGAAAATTCCAGGGACCTAAAACTTCAATTGCCCATATGCCAATTCCCACTGACTTCGTATGGATTCTTAGTGATCAAGCTTTTACCAAAGCAGCATGATGATTGATGAGGCAAGCAGTGCACGGTCAAGGGGCATTGATAGGGCGGACACCTAAAGCGTAAACATGAAATTCCTAGATTTAATTTTATAGGATGAAAGGTTGGGCAATCATTTCCATCAAATGGGGGATATTTTGATGGTCCCTTGAATATCTCCACCTGATCCTGCTACACTCTCAGCCCCCTTGATAGAAACCATTTCCTTAGAAATACTATGAATTTAGTAGGAATTATGATCTTATTGGTAGAGGATCATAATGGATCATGAAAATGCTCTCATCTTTTCCTTCATCTAAACTCAAGAAAACTCCAAGAGAATACTCCAAAAAGAAACCCCTTGCTCTTTCTCCAATGCAAAAGATCCATCAAATGCAAAGAGCAAACCATCTTTTGTAACAACCAACAAAAGCAAAAGGAAAAATCGGTCCTTAAACTCGTATCTTAGGTTCTTAAAAATGTTTTGTAAGAAAAGGAGGGTTTCATCAAGCAAGTTGACAGCCGATGTAAAACTTTTGTCACAACTACAACAATAAATTCTGAGAAATAATAGTGCAACCCATCCAGGGATTTGAACTAGCATAGACTGTAATAGCAAAACAGAATCATCCCAACATAATTGGGACAAGGATTTGATGATGAATGGGAGATATATTGTCAATCTATGACAAACAAGATAAGTTAATGATTCATGTCTGTACATTGTATGGCCAAGTCTTAAGAACATCCATAAACAAGAAGCAAGAAAATGAAAGGAAAAAAGACAAGGAAAAGATGCAGAAAAGGTTAAATTATCTTTAATCCCAAGAGAGGAGAGTATTAACATGGCTAAATGGAGAGAACTGCTCCTCGAACTTGGAAATTCCTGGTTTCCATTCAATGTCCAAAGTAAGATGCTGCAGCCTCTTAAACCCCACTTCATAAGAAAAGAAGTCATCAAAACACTTGATGATGATCTTCAATTCAGGGCTAGAGAATATTGCAACTGGAACAGTGTCAAGTAGAAAACCTCCAAACGGCAATACATCTCCCAGTTCAATGCAACATACCTCTTCCCATTCCTGCAGCTCCAAGTCCTTGAGAGACCATATCTTCAGCTGGTTATTTCTGACATGATCAGCAAAACAAAGAACCCCATCCATCTCCAGCAAAGTGTAGACACCTGAGTAACATTGCGGGTGCACCCTTGTATGGAACACCTCCCTAGCAATATCCATAGTAAGCAAGCGTCCCTCTGACTGTGGCAGCTGGCTCCATCCTCCATCCAACTTTTCGATCTCCATGCTATAAATCATCCAATGCAAAGACCCATTTGCATAGACCGGAGGAAAAGCAACAAGACAATGAGTAGGAATCTTAACTGTTCTCCATGAGTCGCATTCCTCGCCAACAGTTACAATGTGACATTCATAGCATTCACTGCCATAAGTACCACACACCACTTTATATTTGTTAGTGGTTGCAACATACGCCAAACTCCAAAGACAAAAGCTCCCATCTGCCATTCGGGCAAGCCGCGGAAGAGCCACAGAACGTCGAGTAATTGGATTATATACGTAAAAATCTTGTTGTGTCTCAAGAAGAATTAGACCATTGCATGAGGCATGAATGGCTGTTAAACAGTCACTGTGATCACTCTCTGGTTTGAAATTAAAAGCCTTCTTTTTCCCTGTTTCCATGTCTATGGCAATTATAGTGTTGTTTATATTGCTTGATTGGAAGATAAAAACAGGTTTTGGTGTCACATGTTGAGTGTGAGCATTGACAAAAGAAGGGTTGTAAATCAAATTAGACCATTGCTTTGATAAGCTACAGAGTGGAATGAGATTCTCAACAGGTAGCCTTGACAGGATGTCAAAAATGATGTCTTGAGGAAGAGACCTATTGCTATCCATCTTCTTTTCCATTTTGTTTCTCTTATTTGCCATGTTATCAGTTCTTCATGTGCACTCCTTGTATACAGCATCAGCTATTAATACTGTCAAAAGTAAGACCCAAGAAACTTCCTGTCAAACAAAAGACTAGTGAGTATACAATTACAATCCTAGAAATGTAGATGATGCAACCTTTTCTAATCTATAACACACATAACCAAACCCTCCAGTTGTCCTGCAGGAAGCGCATTGCAGCTTCTTCAGAATGAGACACACACAAATAAATCAGAGGTGTAAGCATGCATCAATAAAAATAAAAAATTAGAATTAGAGAGAAAGAAAATTAAAAAATATATATATATATATATATATATATATATCAACATATGATGCTTGTAGAACAATAAGATAGTACAGATACTAATATTCCAATCTAACAACAATAGATTGGAGCAACCCAAAACAAAACAGTGACCCACCAGCCCCAATTCAAAACTAGATACAATAGGCCTTGAAAACTTGTAGATTGTATGGGTTATAACCTTTGATCAATGTCCTACAAATAAGTAAAAGGTACAGTAATTGTCATTGTAGCCCCAACTATGTTGGGGTGTCTTTGTAATGGGTCATACTAAAAAAAAATATCTATACTGACCAATTTTGTACTTAATATTCATTTTTAAAAGAATCAATAGCTTGGTACTTGTGAAAAACTTCTAAATGTAAAACCCATGCACCTGAATTAGAAAAAGGTTCAAATATTGGAACCATACATACCCGATTCTCACAATTCCTGTCATTCGGGTATCCGCAGAGACGTCTTGATCCTACAAATGTTACCTTTATGTCACCACCCACAGGACCATCACAAAGATTAGAAAAGAAAAATATCTGGTTTTGAAGGATTTCTGTCAATCTCCCAATAAAAGAATATGATGTTTGAACCCATATACAAAGTGGGGTGTTTTTAATAGAAGATGGAAGGAAACCAATTATTTGAGTTTGTCATCAGAGAGAGAGAGTTATGTAGAAACTTACATACGCCCTATTGGAGAAAGCCCGTTTCTTCTTCTCCTTTGTTTCTTCTGTTTTTCTACTCTCTCTCTCTCTTCCTTTCCCTTGGAAGGGTCTTTTTCTAGGAAGAGAGAAAGGAGAGAGACTGAGAGTAATGTAATTCTCTTGGAAACTACTTTCTTTTCCAAAATTTTATGACTCGCCAACTTTCCAAACTCTTCAACGAGTTTATTAGACAAGACTTCATGGTAAAGAATATGTCAGCCAGTCCGTATCCACCGAGTGTTTGTTGGTTACACCCTATCCTTGAGTAGGCCATCTACCGATGATCTGAAGTGTTAAAATTGAATGCAATTATTCAGAAGACTTGGTCCCACAGTAAGGTTTTATTTTTTTTCCAAATCCTTTGGAACGAACTAATTCTTCCGGGTCCGGAGGGAAGTCGAGTAAACTCCTCTGTAATTCAGTGTAGTAGTGCAGTTTTTAACATACAACCTCCAGGTACAAACCGTGGTCTTAGGCCAACTGAGCTACCCCTTGGGGTTAAACACATGATTAGCACGTTCTGATGCATTACTACTCCTATTGCTTAATAATATTATCGACCATGTGTTCAATCTCTTACTGCGACCAAATTGTATTGAAGAAATATAGGGGATTGCATTCAATTTTAACGGTTCGGTTCGGATCATTAGTAGGTGCTTAGGTGTGCCCCATGGTGTGAGTCTCACACATCTCACACACAGGAAGCATGTAACAAACCACTCAGACTCTGGAGTCGGCCCAACAACAGGTTGAGTGACTCCAGAGGGGCTGCCATCTATCAAGGATCATACCCCATCAGGCCTATTTTATATCATATATCCATTTTGACATTTTTCTACTGATTGAGGGTAGGTTTGCTTATTGCATAAATCATCGTCATCATCATCAAAGCCTTGTGACAAAAATAATGGGTCGGCTATATGAATTTTGTTTATCCTATCACGATAATAATCTTTTGATCGGTTTCGCTCTTTTCAGGTCTATCTTTAATATTTTCATCCATGACCTCTTCAACCTATCCCATTTTCTTAGTTGCTATTAACGTGCATAAAAAAATAGTTTTTCAATTGGGTTGTTGTGAGCCTACATTGGACATGTCCAAACTATTTCGAACACGTTTCTCTTAATTTATCACCCATTGCATACATGTGTGTTATAAAATGGGGCATTTCTAGGACAACTTTGACCAAACTAATTTATTGAACCCTTTTTTAAAACTTAGGGGCTATTTTGAAGATTTCCTTCTAAAATTAGTTGTGTTTAGCTTTCTTTTGAATAAAACCTACATTTAACAGAATTTAAAGAAAATAGATTCTCAAAGTAATTCTAAACACCAGTTTAGATCTAGAGAAAAAAGGAGAGAGGATGATTTGAGATTTCTTTTCTCTAGTGAAATGCATTTTTCTTTGGTGGGCTTTAGTTCTCATATGTTAACTTTCCTTTTAACTTTTCGAAAAGTATAGCAAGGGGTTGAATAAACACCCTTTTTACTAGTCAAATTGAATTCTTTATTGGGAATTGACATTAAATTATATAATTAATTAGTGTTTTATGTATAATATGTTTTTAGAATGATTTTATCCTACATTGCTTTTTCTTTTTCTTTTCCCCATTCAAATACAGTGAAGAATAAGTACTAGAGAAAGTGATATTTCTCCTCCTATGTTCCCTCCTCATTTTCCCTTTTTTTTTTCTTTCTCAGTTGTCCTTATAGGATAAATTAGTATAATTTTCCACATTTCATTTTCTCCTGAGAATTAAAATGATTTGCAACTTGTCATGTTCTCTACATCCAAGACTAACTTATTCTTGTAAAACTGACTAGGAAATAAAATAAGATGCTGGACAAAGTAAATGGAGACCACTATATGAGATCCATAGGATATCTCCTGGACAACAATGGTCTGCAATGTTAGGCGTTCCAACTGCATCAACCCTAATATTTTTATATGGAGTTACACCGTTGGTCCAGGGGTCAATTCCTAGATTGCCACTATTCTCATTTATCTGGGCTATCCTTATCACTTTGTGGGCTTCCTCTTCCCACTTATGTGGGCTCTTTTTCCACGGCATGGGCTTCCTCTTTTTACTTGTGTGGCCTCACTTGAGTTTGCATTTCTGCCATTGAAAGGATGGATGGTGCCACCATCTACTATGCTACATTTGGGGCCCTCCAATTGGGTGCACCATGGTACATATAAAATGTTTGGATGATGGGATGTGATACGGCTTGCCTCAAGGTGGCATGCCGGGATCACAAGGCTACAAACCCCATCAAAGAATTTAGTCCATCGCTGCTATTACGTGGGAACGTGTGACACTTCCCGCAAATCCTTTTTGGGGCTCACATAGGGATGATACTCACCGTCTCAGATGAATCCCATCCCCTCCACCGATCGATCTTTTAAGTTTTAGTTCGAAAGGAGTGTATCCCACCATCCGGTTTAGTTACATGATGGAAATGCGATTGGGCACTAATGTGGAATTGTTGTTGATGTGGTGTTGTCATGGTGACCAATTGGATGGCAGGAGCACTCAGTAGAGGGTATGGAATTTATCTTGATAAGTCCGGATTTTCCCTATATGGGCTCCTAAATGGAGTTCCAAAAAAGTGTAACATGGTTACCATGTAATAGCTGCGGCAGAGAATCCCCATAATTTTTAGGATTGGGTTGATCTCCCTTTTTTTTTTTTTTTTTTTTGATGTGTTTGGATTAACATTTTCTACTTATATGAATTGGGTTTGAATATTCCCTCTACATGTTACCTATAGTGCCCAACTTGACCTGATCATTGCCATCCCTATAGCTTGAAACAAGGGCGAAGATATTTTTAGAGCTCCTATGGTGTATTTATAGAGAGAGTAGATATGGAATATAATAGGGAAAGAGAGGTCATTTTATTTCTTTTTTTTTTTTTTTTTTTTGGTGGGAGAGGTCATTTTCATTGCCCGAGCTATAATTATCGGTATCATGAGGATCACATAAATTTAGAACATTCCAAGGGAGAGCCCGTACACACACGGAAAAACAATATGCACAAGCGGAAAGAAAGCCCACACAAGTGGGAAGGATGCTCACACAAATGCAAAAAGGTGATGTACCTAGGGTTCAAACCCTGGACGAGGTAAGTGGTCATTCTCCGGTTTACATTAGAATATGTAGGAATTGAATACATAAGAATTCATGTTCTAATGAGCTTAACCAAAGAATTATTAAAGAGGTGATGAATGAGGACATCACATGATTAAAGGTGTTCGTGATGAACCTAGACATGGTCTCAGGCTTCCAATTTTAGACGGAGCTGAGACATAGGTGAGTCCGGCCAACACAGATCAACCACTTGATTCCTTAGCTCAGAAACCAGACTAGTCCAAGCTACTCCCAAAGGTTTGTGGTACACCGAATTGACTCATTAGATGAATCCCATTGAGTCAGTGAGAGACCTACCACACTAACATCAGCTTAGTCGTTGAGTAGTCGGTTAATAGACCAACTGTGGGAGCTTCTAAATACACAGCAATTTTAACCTTTCACACACAAGTTCTATCCACACACAGCAAAAAATTTTAAAATTATAACTTTGCTTTTCACACACAAAAAACATACCTAAATTGCCCTAACCCCTTTCTCTCTACACTCACATCGTTTGAAGACTCTCTGCCATTGTTGAAGGACGTTTGGAGCTGCCATTGTTGAAGGACGTTTGGAGCCCTTCTCCTTCCTCCTCCTCCCAATCGGTAATATCCCTTCTCCTCCATTTCTTCTTCCTCCTCTACTATATCTGTGTTTGAGTTTCTAAAATAGTGATTTCGTGGGATGGTTATTTGAGCTGTCAAAGGCATTTGTGATTTCATGGGATGCCTCCTTGAGCAAGACCTCACATAGTTCAAGGAGGTCCTGCTTCATTTCGAATCATGTGAGGTCCTATAATCTCTCAATCCTGCTCAAGAAGGATTCAAGGAGTTCCAACGGAACAATGTCGTTCAGCCTCTCGGGGCTGAACGGCTATCGGGGCTGAACGGAACCACTATATTTAGCCCTAAGATACTAAACAAACCTAGTACAGTCAGCTTCTTAGGGCTGAACAAATCAACTTTGTTCGGTACTAAGGGACTGAACAAACCCAGTCTATTTAGCCTCTCAGAGACGAACATAGTGGATCTGTTACAAGGTGGTTTTGTTTTTGTATTAAATGTTTATTTTATTGTTCTTAATGGTTGACGCTATATTTCAGATATGGATAGGGGTGATGGACCTAGAGTTCGACCGACAGCTTCTAACAGGAGGCGTCTTGCAAGAAGAGTTAATGATGTTCCTGAAGAACCAGATGTCCCGAAGACCCAGATAGAAGAGGAAAATGATGATGCAGGTTTTAATGAAAGTGCTGCAGAAGAGATGACTGGACCGATTCCTGGCGGTCCAGCAGATACTTCATTGTTGTCTAGTTTTCGTACACATATAGCTGCATATATTTAGCAGAATGAGGTTTGTCAGATTGGTTATATTAATATTCGTTTTTTTTATTTATTTTTTCAACATATTCTATATGTTGATGCAGGGGCGCCCCCTGCTTAGGTGCTTGAGTCATGGTGGAAAAGTGGGTGTGTAGGCATTGAATGTTGAAGGAGTGCATTCAGGACCCAAACATGCTCTACACTTCTATTGATCAGATTCGCAGATTGTTGCGGGGAGTTTCTACAGAAGAAGTCCAATGTACCTTTTGCAGCCCTCGTTTGACATCGGTTACTTACACATGCAAAACCAATAGGGGTAGAAATAGAAATTGAAAGGTAGAAGTATTTTGAAAGGTGGATGTATTTTGTAAGGTGGATCTACTTTGATGGGTAGATTCTATTTTGTAAGCAATTGGATGATGAATACCAATCAATTTAATGCAGTTTTAATCCTATTGAAATTTCCATGGATTTTGTATATTTTGATGCTAGTATATCAATCACCATAACAGTTATGACCATCAATGTCAAGAAAAGTAAGACTTTTATTAAAAATAGATGAGTTTAATACAACATTTCATCACCATACAGGTAGCTACATCATTAACAACAATAATAAGATCGCCCTACAAGTGGCTACATCAATTTATGAGCTAATAAGTTGATCTCATTCCAACTCTATCGTCTCACATGTTGCTACGTCAAAAGTGACAATTTCTTTGAAACGTTGTATCCTGTAATGGTACGTGGTTTGCCATCCTTGTGCACAGGTATGATGAAACTGATGCCACTTATTTGCAATCGGTGGAGTAAGATGACCTGGGACTAGGGGTGTAAATCTGGGCCGTGCCGGCACTGAAGGAGGGCTCAGCCCAGGCCGGGCCGGCACGGCCCACGTAATTACGCGGGCCGTGTCGTGCCTGGCCCAAGGGCTCAGGGGCCAGCCCAGCACGGCCTAGGGCACGACTCTGGTCGTGCCGTGCTGGGCCGGGCCCTAGTCGTGCCTGGGCCATGCAACCTGTGGGCGGCCCACAAAATTTTATTTTTTTTTAGGTTCTTTATGTCGTTTTTTTAGGTTCTTTAAAAAATATATCTTGGACCAATTTCACTAAAATAAAGAAATTAAGAGAAATAACAAATAGAATAACACTAATGATGTTTTGAAAAAATACATCAAATAAATTGTATTTCCTTGAAATTTAAGTTACAAAAGTTCAAAAAATTATAAGTTTGAACTTGGATCAATATATATAATGAAATTCAAACCTTCTAATAAATGAAAAAGAATTACAACTTTAAAAACCTATGATACATTCTAAAAAATAAATTACAACTTTAGAAACCTATGATACATTCTAAAAAATAAATTACAACTTTAGAAACCTATGATATATTCTAAAAAATAAATTACAACTTTACAAACCTATGATACATTCTAAAAAATAAATTACAAGTTGAAAGCCTATTATATATTCTAAAAAAAACTATACTATGATATATGTAACCCTGCTAGCTCGTCTTCTATCTCGATCTCATCATCATCGAGGTATTGTTCCCTATCATGTGCTTGATACCAATCCCGTAAGCACATGCAGGTCTCAACGGTTTCTTCTGAGAGCATAGTCCTCCTGGGGTCAATAAGGCGCCCACTTGCACTAAATGCCTGCTCTGATGCAACTGTAGACGCTGGTATTGTTAGTATATCACGGGCTATGGCGGAAAGCACGGGAAACTTAGTTTCGAATGATTTCCACCATGCCAAAAGATCAAAATCACCTTCATCTACATCCTCGACCACAATAGGATCGCTCTCCAAGTACATTGTTAATTCATTAAGGTTGTAAGATCCTCCGGAAGAAGAGGGGTTACTTTCATGAGATTTCTTCAAAATACTCCAAATAGCCTTCTTTTTTCCTTTATGTACTTGGGGAGGGCCTGTTGGGACCGTGGCTGCTATGGATCTACCTAATCGGGTGGCATAATCCAAATAAAGTGTTTCTAATTGTTTATTAATTGTTGTAATGTCATTTATATTAGTTGTATTCATATTAGAGTTTATTTCGTCAAGAAGGGTTTCTACACCTTGTAATTTCAATCTAGGATCTAATATAGCAGCTATACAAAATGTTAAAGGAGCTATTCTCCAATATGATGAAAACTTTGCCTCCATTTGTATACACATGAGTTGAAAAATTGGAAAATCTCTATACTTTTTAAAAGTAATACTTATTTCAAAAAAATGGGATAAAGCTTGATTTAATGTGGGATAATATACCCCAGAAAAAAAACGATGTTGCATCATGAAAAACTTCTAAAAAAATCTCTTATTATCTCAAGAAGGGTCCATTTATCATCACTTATAAAAATATTTCATGCTCCAAATAAAGTTGACAATATTGATTTAGTGCCATTTTATAGGCACATGATTCTTTTAACATTTTATAGGTAAAATTCCATCTATGCTTTACATCATATGATATTTTCTTTAGTCTTAGATTCAAATTTACACATATGTCCCTCCACCATTGTTTTCGCGAGGAAGAACAAAAAATGTATCCTACAATCCATTTAATAGTCTCTAAATCATCTCTAATTAATTTCACCCCTACTTGTACAATAAGATTTATGATGTGGCATACACATCTATTGTGAAATAGATCTCCATTTAAATCAAGTTGAATTGATTGTTTTATTAACTCTACTGCGACATTGTTAGTGCTTGCATTATCTAAAGTTATAGAAATTATTTTATTTTCAATTCTATATTCTCTAAGTTTTTCAAGGATGGTGGACCCTATCCTAGCACCAGTGTGTGGAAATTCTAGTATAGAAAATGAAATTATTCTTTTCTGCATCACCCAATCACTATCAATAAAATGTGATGTGATTGCAATGTACCCCAGATTTTGTTTGGAAGTCCATAAATCTGAAGTTAAAGCTATTTTTTCAGGTATATTTTCAAAAATATTTTTTAAATTCTCTTTTTCTTTCAAAAAACTTATTATTGCATCATTTCTAGCAGTAATTCTAGATATTCTTTGCCATGAAGGAACAAAGGCAAACCTAAAAAATCTTTCAAAACGTCGGTCTTCGGAAAGTACAAATGGATATTGGGAAGAAATTATATACTTAATAAGTTGATATCTAGCATTAGTAGGGTCATAATTGAAAATTCCTAAACCGCCAGATGAATCTGTTTGAGAAAGTTGTGTTTGAACCATCCCACGGCTCCCACCTTTTCCCCCATCGTTAGCGTTTTTCGCTTGTTCGCTTAGACACTTTTTCATGTGTCTATTAAGGTGGCCAGTGCCACTTGATGATTTGGCACTGAGGAGATCTTTACAAATTTTACATTGTGCATTTTCCTCTGTTCCTCCCGTGGGACATGGGACAGTAACTTTAGTAAAATAATTCCATACATGAGAAGTCAATCTTGATTTTCTCTTCTTTTTAGTTGTAGCAACCGAAGATGATGCAGGATTTTGGGGATTATTGCTATCTACTTCTATGTCCTAATTTTGATCTAAATGAATAAATCCAGGATCTTCCTCATTTAGAGAAAAGTCAAGGTTGAAAGGTTGTGATGGTCCAGCCATTTTTCTAAATAAAAGATAAAAAATTTTTTGATAAATAATTATGTATAATGTGTTTTTTGTGATAATTTATATAAGAAAGGGGAGAAGATGTGACTTAATATTTAATATTACTATATATATTATTACTAAGTAAAACTCAAAATTAAAGAAAATAAATACCTTTATGAGAGAGGCTGAAAGGGAGAGATAATGGAGAAGTTCTTCTTAGTTGAATCCTCCACTTTAGAGAAGTCACCCTCACTCTTCACTTCTTAGAAAACTTTGTATAGAGAGCTTAGACTTTAGAATGAGACTTAAGAGAGCTTAGCGCCTTAGAACTTTAGAGGGAGTGTGAGAAATGAGAGAGTAGATGAGTGTAGAGAAATGAGTCAACGGGCCCAGTCACGGCCCAGGCACAGTTTTTTCGTGCCGGGCCCGTGCTGGGCCTGGGCCGCCCGCCCAGATTTACATCTCTACCTGGGACCAAGAATAACTAAAAAAAAAAAAAAAATTGTTAGTAAATAACATAATCGTATGAGCTAATAATGTATAATGGAAAAATTTTAAGGGCAATACCTCAACAAAATGATTGTTATTAACAAAACCTATCGCAATCTCCCTGCGAAAGGCATATGGCAATGGTACTGACCTGAGTGGCAGAAAAGTAAGACATTGTTTCATGCTCAAGTGGTACAAAACAACATTATAACGAGATGATATAAGATGTCCCATGTCAGGCATAGTCATCCAATGTTGATAGGGTGGGTGATCCTCTAAATATGATAATGTGTCAATAAGTTCTTAAACCCTACTCTCCGCCCCATATAAGAGTGTATATTGATCCATGTGAGCAACCAACTCGTCTAGTATATATGTCCTAACCTGTGCCCATCCATCTTCAGTGAGCCCAACCAACCCGGCAATGGCTCTGAAGCCACGATTACCATCAGCTGCAACGTCCTTGATATGACGTATATAAGGCCTCAACCCCTCTAAAAATGATTCTATATGAGGATGATTATGCAAATGAGTGTCCCTCTAGATATTTAGCAGCTGGATGATTATGCACACCACTAGGGGTGTGCAAAATATCCGCTTAACCCGCCGACCCGCCCGCCATGTGCGAGTCATTAAGTTAGGTGGTTTGGGTTGGGAGGGTTAGACCCCCAAAATTGCGGATTGGATTGAGTTACGGATTGAAAAATTGCCAACCCGCTACAACCCGACCCGCCCGCTTAAGACTTTGGGAATGTTAAGACTTTGAGTTTGTTGATTTAATTCTACTATTTTTTAATTTCTTAAGTTGTAAGGCAGAGCCTACTTTTGTTAGAGATGATATATCTCTTTTTCATTGACTCTATGTTTGTGTTGGAATTGAGATTATTCAATGAAATCTACCTTTAGTTTTTTGTGTGCATTAGTTATATTTTGAGATTATCAATAACAAATTGTAGTTTGTGATAATTAAAAAAAAAAAAAAAACATTGTTAATGCCAACCCGCCTAACCCGCTGAGTTGAAACCGCCAAAATTTGTAACCAATCCGCCGGATTTAGACTTTGGTGGGTTGGTGGCGGATTGAAATTTTCCCAACCCGCTAGTGGAGGATTGGATAGAAATATTGGCCTTTACGCGCCCAATCCGACCCGCGCACACCCCTAATATCCACATATAACTTCCAACATCCAATCATCATTTGTGCCCAACTTCTTGCCCTTTAATAAAAATGGGCATCCACATTTCTTTGAACTTGTCTGCTTGATTTTCTTTTTAGTATGACTCTCTTTCTTGGCCATCGAATCTCTATAGTGTCCACTTCTTTCACATGCAAGGATAGCTCTGGGTTGTTTTCCAATCCCACCTGCATTTGATACCTTAATGACAATAACAAATCCGTTTCTCCTTCCATCGTCACGAGTCCACCAGATTAATGCTTCCCAACTGTTGAATATCTGCGCATAATAGAATTAAATAAGATGATCATAACACATAACATTCATTTTAAATATAATTCAACTATATTTCTTACCTCTTCATTATTAAATTCATGACTATAGTCTACTACACATTCGGAGCGAACTTGACTACATTGTGTAGACACAACATCCTACATTAAAGCATTGATTGATTAGAGAGGAGGGAGGAACATCATTTATATAAATTGAGAATAAACTTCCGTTGTTCAATAGTATCTTGCTGAATTTTTTTTTCCAGTCATATATGGCTGAACAAAATCGTTTCGTTCAGCCCTATTCGGCTGAATATAAATTTTTTGTTCAGCCAGATACGGCTGAGGAAAATTAATATGTTCAGCCATACGAGGCTGAACGTTGGCATTTTGTTCTGCACTGAAAGTCTGAACGTTTCGCAGCAACAGAAAATAAAAAACGCTTTATAAGCTTCGAAAAATGCCAGAAATATAAAAAAACACACAAAAACTCACCTTCTCACTGTTATTATGTTTGGTAACTGCATTGTGCTTTTTAGTTTGCTCATCCATTAGACAAAAAAATGATATTGAGAGTGAGGTTTCACTAAGAAGTAATGTCTGACAATGGTGGGATATGATGAGTGAGTAGAATGTAATAAATGGAGAGATGATGATGTGAAGGGAAGAATGAGATTGGAGGAAGAAGGGAATGAGAGTGAAGGGATGAATGAGACGGTGGAATGGGAGGAACAAGATAATGGCAGTAAACTCTGGGCCGGTGTGCAGAGATATATGAGCAGTATCATGTGAAATGTAGTTGCCCTTTTTGATCTTTTCATATAGTGATATAAATGGTATTAAAAAAGTAAAAAAAAAAATATAAAACTATGTGGAAGGTTAAAATCGCTGTGTATTTAGAAGCTCTCCCACCTGTTTATAGTCAGTCAATAATATATCGACAAAAGGTCCACATTCATAGACCTGGAAAAGAACAAAATTAGACCCTTTCAATTAATACAATGACAGGTTCATGTCCCATTCAGTGGCATGCAGTCATCATCACTCAAGCTGTTAAATGGACAAAAGGTCCCCATTCATTTATTACTGAGTAAAGAAAACATTGCAGCCATCAGATCACTCAAGCTGTTCACATTCATTTTTCCTTGTAAAAACAAAACCTTTAGTTATCAGGTTCATGTTTTTTTCAATCATCAACAAGCTATTGTCATTTTCAATCATCTTCACCGTCCTCATCTCTCTCAACCTTTACAAGACGTTTACTCCACACAATCCAAGTCTTATTTTAGACTTTATTTATTTTATTTTTTTTTTGCTAACGGAGAATTTTCCAATCATTTGGGATGGACTAATCCCTCCAGACACAAAGAGAAGCCAGGTAAAACCCATGGCTCCACAGGTGGTAGTACTAGTGGACTCAACCTTCTGCTTCTGAAGAGGGGAGCACCGGGAATTAATACTAAACCTATAGCTCCGGAAGAGAGAGGAACCGTAGTCCTGAACACTCGGCCAACCCCTTGGGATTATTATTTTAGACTAATGGATTTTAGAAACCTCACTATATGAATTGGGTGCATAGGCAAAATACTACATATCCGCTCAGTCAGTGATGCAGATTGGAATATGGGACATACCAATCTCAAATATATATATATATATATATATATATATCAGCCCATACCTAACTGGAAGTGATAAAAAAAAAAAAACATAACTTTGGTCTTTGTTTCCCCCTTCTGTGCTGGTTGGTTAAAAAAACTTCACATTACTTCATCTGACATTTTGAACTAGTTTTTAAAAGCCTGAAACGAATGAAATGATAATTTTTTAACCATATGGGAAAGTGAGTAGAGGATGCCACAGGTTTAACATGTCCAATCTCCCCTAACACACAAATGGTGGATATAACCTGAGAGCCAGTTAGATGCATGGATTTTCTTATGGCCGTTCACCATTGGGGAATTTACCCAGTTGGAGATTTCTATTTCCACTAAATCTTTGGACAGGATGAATCCCAGAAGAAAATTACAGAGCCTTTTCAACCCAGAAATTAGAATGTTCATGGGGGGTGGAGGCAACTTGGCATTTGAGAATCACAGCAAGAGAAATAACTGGGGAGACAGCATCTGGACTTCTCTCCAGGCATGAATTGATCCTTGTCCCTGTCAAACAAGCCATGTGATTTGTAGCTGGACAGTTTTAGGATTAAAGAAAATGAACACCAAAGGAATGGTGAATTAGTGATGATCTGTAATGAATAAAAGTGAATACTGAAACTTGGGGAGAGGGACCATCAATTGAAAGGATCTCCCTAAGAAAAAATGAATGACTTAAATCAGCGGAAAGTGACTGATATAGGGACCATTGAGAAGGTGCCAATGAACCATTGCAGGTACCATCATCAGTCCACTTGTGCAGATCACTTTCTCAATAACAATTCATCTTGTAAACACAATTATTATATTACATCTTTCAAAGTAATGGTTCCCAGGAATCTGCCTAAACCCTTTTCTTTTCAGATTAGAATCTGCTGATGTCATTTTTCTATAAATACCAATGAAATGCTCTACTCAAAGACACTGCATACAGAAACTAGAAGGCAACTGATAAAAAAAAATGGAGATTGAAGGGGGCAAGACAAGTGACCAAGTTCCACTAAACAATATGAGGTTTCCATGGTAGAGAGTAAGATGGGGAAGGGAGAAGAAGAGATTCTATCAACTGAGATGATCTTTGAGGACAAGAAGGTACCAACATGGCAAGAGCAACTGACTATCAGAGCTTTTGTTGTGAGCTTCATGCTGAGCATTTTGTTTAATGTGATTGTCATGAAGTTTAATCTCACCACCGGAATCATACCTTCCTTGAATGTCTCGGCTGGCCTGCTGGGATTCTTCTTCTTGAAAACATGGACAAAGTTTCTGGAGAAATCCAATCTATTGAAGAAGCCATTTACAAGGCAGGAGAATACAGTTATACAAACATGTGTTGTAGCCTCATCAGGAATTGCTTTCAGTGGTATTGATTTCTATCTGCTTTTCTGCTTTTCTCTTTTTCCTTTTCTTTTCTTGGATTAGGTAGCATGGCATGAATGTACAAACTCATGGTAGCATGACTTGAATACAGGTTTTTTTTTACCATTAAAAAAAAAAAAAAAACCCTGTGCTACAGGCTTTTCCAAATTCAGTGTGTGAATCTCATCACCAACTTCAATGAGATTCAGATGCAACAACTTCTGTTGCATATGTTTCATCACATCATTTGTGAGATTTATTCCACTATAACTAGGGCTCTTGTCGCCCTGCAATCAGTTTACCAGTAAATCTAATTCCTTCTAAATCTGTTTACATGTTTTTAGTTATGGTAAAGAACAAAACAGCTGTCGCTTATTGGAACTCTGGTTATCCATAGGCATGAACCCTCTTTTGTAGACCAAGTTACCTGCACTCAGTTTGCCAATACCCATATGATCACAAAAGGCCATTTCAATCCTCATAACTCCACACCATGCAAACCCTCAAACATGTAAATTCCAGATTTCCGCTGTTTGGATCATACCCTCAGGAGTAGTTGCTTGATTTTTAAACATCATATGTTTTAAACATATCATTCACTGCAGTATTGACTGTTCAGTTGGATTCTGACATTTATTTGGAGAATTACAGGTATCGATGACAAAGGGGCCCTGTAACAACTCGGGCCCGTTGTCCACATGATATTGTTCGCTTTGCCTCACATGGTTTTAAAAGGCCCCATGTGGATTCAAGGCCAGGTCACACACATATATACCCAATATCAGGATTATGTGAGACTTAAGCACCATTGCATACCCAGACATTTAGAGTTTCCCCCGCCAACGCCCTTCTACAGGGGGGCCACGGGCGTAACATACTCCCCCCACAGGAAAATAGAGCAGTCCTCGACTCTAATACCATTCTGTAACGATCCGAGCCCACTGTCCACATGATTGTCTGCTTTGGCTGATAGGATTTCAACCCCATCTTGCCGCACAATTTTAAAAGGCCTCGTATAGATTTAAGATCAAGTTACACACATATATATACCCAAGATCAAGACTAACATGTTTCCGATGTAGGACATATGCACCACTACATACCCAGTCCTTTAGAGTTTCCCCCGTTCTTTCTCTCTAGGCAGATGCTCGCCGGACCGAACACCCTTGTGGGTGTGGGGGGGGGGGGGGGGGGGGGGGGTGTTGGGGGGGGTTAGGGGTGCAGGCGTGACAGGCCCCGAAAACATGTACCCACTCTAAAAGAAAATGATGACCCTAGATACAACCAAAATTAATGAAATGAGTGAGGAGACTTGCTGAAGGTGCTTTTGGGAGGTTATTCATGAGGGGTGTGTGCTTTCTACCCAAAGCGAGTTGGCAAAAATTTAGTTTTCCCATTTAATCTGGGTTGGAATAAAGTTCTTCCCACACCTAAAGGTTGTTTTCCAGGTATACTCAGAATCTCTCAAAACGTTGTCAAGGAACAGTTTGCCACATGAGGGCTTCAATTTCCCAAACATCATTGGAGGAACATTAAATAATATCCTCATATCAAGCTCCACAAAAAGTACTCGATAATTCAAATATAATGACATGATTCCTCTGAGTTTGTAACCAGCCACATCCTTCAGTAACTAGCTTAGTATCAATTCATAAACTTCAATATTCAATATTAAACCTTTCTTTGGTCAACTTGTATCAAACAGGAGGCTTTGGGAACTACCTCTTTGGGATGAGTGAGGACATCGCTAAACAAGCACCAGATGCGAATGACCCTCAGAATATTAAGAACCCTTCGCTGAGATGGATGATCAGTTTTCTCCTTCTTGTTAGTTTTCTTGGGCTCTTCACTCTGGTGCCCCTCAGAAAGGTACTTAGTTGGAGCTTCTCACCTAAAATTCATCAATAATATACATCATATACCATTAGGTAGCATGTCTAATAGTATGATATTTCTAGAAAGTAATGTTACATGGTAACACAATTTCTGAGTGGTTAAACTTCACAGTCATGAGATCACATCATTTATAGAAGGAAATGGATTGATAGAAAATCTCTAACACATGATAGCATGATAAAACTTGTAATTTCATCTTATCTCTATATAAGGTCATGGATACATCACAGATTCAGTCATTTTCAATCATTTATGTGCATTGCAAAGCCAACCATTTATGACTCAAGTGACAGTAGTATGGAATGGAAATAGAATGAGCTTCCTAGGGATGAAGAGTAATGGCTTTTTCCTTGTAATTTTTCTCTTTTCTTTTGATGAACATTCTTTTGATTAAAAAAGAGCGTTTTACAAAAAGCGCCTGCATTTTCAGATAACCTCAGGAAGACCCCTGTATTTTGTAATTTCACTAGAACCACCCTAGTCCAGCAGTGAGATAAATAATTGTTATTTTTATAGACAAATAGCAAAAATACCCATAATTTAAACAAGAATCTCGCTAACTCAACTCAAATTGGGTGGTGCCCACGCACATGCATCATAACCAAGGGAGACATGGTGATGGAAAGGATTGGATATGGACTAGGAAAATATGTATTATCAATCCAATCAACGATTATAGCCCTTAGTTTTAGGTCCTCAAATTTTAATGGATATAAATTGTATAAACTCCTTGTGGTAAAATCCAATGGTGAATAATGTCCGAAATAGTGTGAAATAGGATCAGTCCCATTCAAGGGTACCATGGGTGTGAATCGGTTGGATTGATCAAAGTGGGCCCTCTATATGGAAGCCCAAAAAGAAGTGTGTAAAATGGGCATTTTGGTAAAATCATGATTCGAGTCATTTGAATTTTTCTCAAGCATAATTCGTAAATCAGTCAAAAACTAATGCTAGAGTTAAAATGGAAGTAGCTACTTTTTGTACATTTTGGCTGTTAGTCAAGGACTCAAGGGAGGTATGAACACAAAGCATAGGAGCCTTTTAAGTATGTCCGAGAATACAGGGGCCTTTTTGTAAAATAAATGAATAAATAAATAAATAAAAATAACTAAAAATATAAGTTTCAATCACAAAAGTGAGATGATCTTTCATTCAAATCAATATTCAGTCCCCAAAAAAAAAGGAAAACGCCCTTGTCTCTTCTTTTTCACTGAATTTGTGAATATTTGCCAAAGCATATTTGATGCCACAACTAAATATACTGTACATATTTATTTGTTTCAGGTCATGATTGTTGACTATAAGCTGATCTATCCGAGTGGCACAGCAACTGCTCAACTTATAAACAGCTTCCATACCCCTGAAGGGGCCAAGCTAGCAAAGTAAACAGTACTGGAATATGACATCTTGTAGGTGATGTTTCATTGGTGCTGAATAAAGCAAGACACTGACACTTCTTCTATTGGTATAGGAAACAAGTGAAAGCATTAGGAAAATTCATGTCCTTCAGCTTTCTGTGGGGTTTTTTCCAGTGGTTCTTCACTGCTGGCGATGACTGTGGGTTCGGAAGCTTCCCTACATTTGGTCTCAAAGCATATGACAATAAGTAAGTACAAGCCTTAGCTCTTCATTCCAAAATCTCTGGGTGTGACCTTAAATAAAATGTCAATGGGAGGAGCAGAAGCAAGATTTCTTAAAAAAAGGAATGATCAAGTCATGCACCTAAACCATAAGATGCCCAAAATAAATATTCTATCCAGTGAGGTGCAACAGATTCCTAAGAAATGTAAACAAAACTGTTCTATCAGGTAAACAGCACTACAGAAAGCCAAAGCCAAAAGCCTTAGGATTGTGGCATTTTTCCACAGTTGAGAAATTTGTTTGGGACCCCATTTCAATTTGGCTTCCAAATTGAAATGTTTCGGCCGATTTAGAATTTCAGTAAAAAAAACTTCAGAATTAGATTTCAAAAAAATATATAAAAATTAGAAAAATATAAGATTAATATTAAATTTAAAGTTTTGATTTGATACATTTAGTTTATTCTACTAAATCAACTCATAATATGGCATGTATGATATAAAAAATTAAACAAATAAACTATTGTCAACATAACAAATTAATGTTATCATTATAGCCCATAATCATAAAATTCAACAACCATAAAATTTAAGCTTCAAATGATCATCACAACCATAGAGTTTAGAATTTAGATACATCCCTCAAAAGCCAAAAGTCACGTCACAACCATTAAGTTCAAACTGGAACAAACTCGAAAATTTTGAAAAATTCATCCAAAATCCAGAAAATTCAGATAATCCATCCGAACTGGAACGGGTTTCTGGACGAAATTTTTGAGGGGTGGAATTCAGTTTGTTTTAATGGAGCAAGTGACATAATTTGGAAAGTTCATCCGAAACAAAACAAATTTCATAACTATGCATTTTTTCCTTCTGCTGGAAATCAAATTTAAATTGATGCACATCAATACATACCATACACTATGTTGACTTTTAAAATACATTCATGTATACATTATCCTATGGTCAAAGCTATACATACCATACGCTGCAATTGAGCCTTTCACCACAATAATTAAGTTTTTATTATGAGTATTTAACATCAGGCCATCTCTCTCATCACAGGTTCTACTTTGATTTTTCGGCTTCTTATGTGGGCATCGGAATGATTTGCCCTTATATTGTGAACGTCTCTTTGCTTATCGGCTCTATTCTTTCTTGGGGAATCATGTGGCCTCTCATAGCCAATAGAAAGGGCGACTGGTATGGTGCAGATCTCTCTTCCACAGACTTTCGTGGACTGCAAGGCTACAAGGTAATTTAAATTGACAAATTTCCTTCATATGAACTTTTTTTTCACATCAAAGAATGCAGAGAGAAGTGCTGGTAGTAAGCAGGAACAGAAAAACTGACAAGACTTCAGAAAACAACAACAATATCAAAAACCCACCTCAACACGCCCACACCCAAAGAAAGAGACCTCACTATCATGCTCCTAAGCAAGAATCAAAGTTGATATGCCTACAGCTTTATGACTTATATTTGAATTTTCAAGGTAGAACTAATAGATCTCACGAAGCAAACAACAAGATGGATGAGAGTGCTATAACGAGGATGATAACTTCAGAACAAGGCCACAAAAATTGGAACAAACAAAGTGGGCATCATCGTTTTGGTAAATTGAAGAAAGAAGGCAAACTAAGTTATGTGGCCTGACCTAAACAACTCCCAAATTAACTATTCTCGAGGTATGGACTATATGGTGCACATTCGTGGCCTGCACCTTACTATGTGGTCATCTTGACCAACCCTCTGCTAGTCCTCACAGTTGATGGATATAGCAAAATTCAAATCAAATTTGTTGTTCGTATTTTATGGAGTAACTGTAAACAAATGTTCTGAAATAGTGCTAAAACAGTCCACATTCGAACACATCGATGCCACATGGCCCATCCATATAGCTTCTGGCAACCCGAATAACCCCTCTTCTGGTACCTGCAGGTCTTCATTGCTATTGCCTTGATATTGGGTGACGGCCTCTACAACTTCCTCAGGGTCATGAGCCAAAGCATCTCTACATTTCTTCAGCAACATCGCAAGAATGGCAGTGGTATAATACCCATTGCAAAAGGCCCTTCAACTACCATCTCAGCTGTCCCCTATGATGATCAGCGCCGCACTGAATTTTTTCTAAAAGACCAAATCCCTACACGGATTGCAGTTGGGGGATATGTTGCCCTTGCTGCAATCTCTATCACCACACTCCCTCACATATTTCCACAGCTCAAATGGTACTATATTTTGGTTGTGTACATCTTCGCACCAGTCCTAGCCTTCTGCAATGCCTATGGCTGTGGGCTGACTGACTGGTCCCTCTGCTCCGCCTATGGCAAGCTTGCCATATTCACCATCGGTGCATGGGCCGGTGCATCTCATGGTGGTGTGCTTGCAGGGCTTGCTGGCTGTGGTGTCATGCTGAGCATAACATGTACAGCATCAGATCTTATGCAGGACTTCAAGACAGGGTACTTAACCCTTGCTTCTCCCCGATCGATGTTTGTCAGCCAGGTGATTGGGACAGCAATGGGCTGTGTTATTGCTCCTTGTGTGTTTACTCTATTTTATAAAGCCTTTGACAAAATTGGAACCCCCGGAACAGCATATCCAGCCCCTTATGCACTTATCTACCGTAACATGTCAATACTTGGCGTAGAAGGATTCTCAGCCCTGCCAAACAACTGCCTCACTTTATGCTACATATTTTTCGTCAGTGCCGTTGTCATTAACCTAATCAGAGATATCCTGGGGAAGAAGGTGGCGACAAATATTCCAATCCCAAGGTCAATGACAAAAGTAGCGAAATTTATTCCGCTCCCAATGGCAATGGCTATCCCATTCTACATTGGGTCCTACTTTGTGATTGATATGTGTGTCGGAAGCTTGATATTGTTTGCATGGGAGAAGATAAACAAGAATAAGGCTGATGCATATGCAAGAGCAGTGGCTTCTGGTTTGATTTGTGGTGATGGAGTATGGACATTGCCACAATCGGTGCTAGCATTGGCCAATGTTAAGCCACCCATCTGCATGAAATTTCTATCGAAGGGGGTGAATGCAAAAGTGGACAATTTCTTATTGACGTTGTCTTGATAGATTTTCTAGCCTATCTTTAAACAAACGCAGTGATGTTGAAGTTCAAATTAACCAGTCAACCGGAAAATACATAGTGCTTGAAGGTTGTACAGGACTAGAAACAAAATGAACTTCAGTTACAAGCATCAGGGATGTACTAGATGTTTCAGTTAGCTTGTATTACTTGCAACTTGCAAGAGGTTTCAGATATCAGTCTCACAATGCTTCTTTCAAAAAGTTATATGTGGACATGGAACTAAAGTGCCAGCATGATAATGCCAGACGTCAGGACTTATTTTCAACTATATGATTTTTAGGGATTTCCATTAATCAAAACTTCACCCTTTAATTTTTAAATCTAAACTGAACCTAAACTTTTCCTGTACCATATCTTTAGCATTTCGGATCTTTGCTAATTACAATCTATAACAGAAAATGGCATGGCTATGGATATTAGCAGTAATTTTATAATTATTACAGAGATTTTCTGAGTAAGATTTCAGTGAGCAATCATGACAGACTGAGGGGATTAGAAGATTAATGAAAAACAAAGGCTAGATCACGTATAGAGGTTCCAACTGTTTCATATATAACAAAAAAAAAAGAAAAAAAAGAAAGGGATAATAGCAGAAAATTTACCTGGACTTTGCTCAAAATGAAAACTACCACCCTGTACTTTGGTATTTTGTACTAAACCTACATACAGATCTAATTAACATGCAAAACGAACGGATTTTGTTAGTATTAACGGCGTGTGTGTATATATATATATATATATATATATATAAATGGTGTATGGTGCATACTGGCAGCAGCTTACTCGCCCAAATAGGTTATGAATCAGACCTATTTGCCCCTAAACCAAGCTTCCGGCGAAGATGTCTAGCGAATCGATCAGGATATTAATCGTCTCCAATAATCAAATGACGGTAAGGATCCCACCAGCGATCGGTAACCTCAAGAGCCTCCAAGTCCTCTCCCTCGAACTGAACAGGTTTTCCGGCAAGATTCCGGCGGAGATTGGGGATCTGCGGCAGCTATCAAATCTTAATCTCAGTTCGAGGGAGCTTTGAGAATGACTCTGATAGTTGCCCAGATCTTGCTTCTCCCAACCAGTGAGCCTTTGTCTGCTTATCCTTGTCCTTTGCAACATGTTGCAAGGCGATAATTCTTCTCTGGCAGTTAACCATGCGTCTATCAAATTCAGCCATATTCGTTAAGAAGACTGCTTCAAGCTTCTTCAGCATATTTGACCTGACTACAAAATCACTATGAGTTCTGGAAATAATATCCGATTCCAACCTATATTCATCCTTTAGTTTATTTTTTTCATTCTCCCTAAATTGAATAAATTTCCCAATTTCTTCTTGATGTTTTAGGAGGATCACATTTGTAAACGTCCATTTGTAAAGAGAAAATCAAATTCGCCCATTTGTACAAATCATCTCTCTCCGGCCCATTTCATGCTTTCGGTTTCTACATTTGTAAGCTCCCATTTGTAAACTTCAGCAGTGGCCCCGCCACGCTCCCTCCCACCACCTGCCCTTGACCGGCAGCCAGATAAATAGCCAGCCCAGTTGCGCCGGGCGGGCATCGATGCTGGGAGAAACACGCCTAAGAGAGAGTATCTCAAACCTCCCTTGCAACGCGATCACGGCGCCCGGCGCGGCCTGTTGCCGGAGAGTAACACTGGTGACGATGCCACTGCCGCTGAGGACACAGACACCATGCTGCTAACGCCTAGCGAAAGCAGCCACACTGTCGACGATGTCGGTGTCAGTGCTGATCTCCAAGACGTGGCTGCGGAGTGCATTTGGGTTTTCCTTGGTGATGATGATGGGTGGCGAAGAAGAACCCTTGGTGATGATGATGGGTGGCGAAGAAGAACCCTAGCCGCAAGCGAAAAAGGGGAAAATGAACAAAAAAGGCCAAGACACATCTTACATATGAAGGGGTAAATTCGTCATTCCACCTTTTCCGTCACGGCCGTCTCTATTTGCATTTTGATTTAAAATACAAGTAGGTTTAGTACAAAATACCAAAGTACGGGGGGTTAGTCTTCATTTTGAACAAAGTACAGGTAAGTATTCTGCTAATATCCCAAAAAGGAATATCATCAAAGGGATGCAAACTATCATCTGATGATGATCCAAAGACTTACAGCAGATTTTTCTGTAGAAATGAGATCAAGAAACAAACAATAAAAATACCAAAGGGCAGGAACAAAAGTTGGAAAATCAAGCAAAAAAAAAAAAAAAAAAGAAAGAAAAAAACACATTCAATGAAGCGAAGGAAATCTAAGTTCTATAGGACAAATGTCCCACATTATATTACATCTGATTGCAGAGAAAGAAGATCTATGTTCGATAGGACAGTCTGTCGCATCTGTCCTAGATTCAAGCTTGCATCTGCTTTAAGCATCATCTTAACATGTAAAATATATCATGGAATCATGAAGGTGAATTTGTTTTGAGAAAGTACCAAATAACATTATTTTTAAATACAGTGATGCATCCACTTTAAGCATCTACTTGAGAGTTGAGACACAATCGAGGGGTGTTCAAGGGCCAGGCCAGCCCAAGCCTGGTCCGCATTGAGCTGGATCTGGACTCTATTTAGGCCCATCAGCTGTACCTGAGCCTATTTTTCTGGAACGATTGTTAAACAGGATGCGCCAGAGCTTATATGCGCTCAAAGGCCTGGCATGGTCCAACACATTTATCACAATGGGTGTGTATATTTTGGAAGGGCATGGGCCTTACCTAAAGTCCCGTAGGCTGTATTTAGGCCTGATAACTAAATGGGCTGGCTTGGATGAGTTGCCCAGGCTTGGCCCATAAACATCCCTACCATTTTCTGTGAGACATCTGGTTTACGCATTATCCAAAATTGTGAAAATCATGACAAAACTATCAACAGAATATCTCTTTTGAAAAAAATACCAAATAACATTGATTTTTGGTATAGAGGAATGCTTTCCAACCTCACACTTCAGGTTGGTCCATCCTCTGGATAGAAGAATAGTAATGACACTCAAGCTCCTTGAGGCTGGCAGCAGCCTTTTCTCCAACTTTTTCCAATAGGCGTTCAGTTTTCTCTGCCTGCATGTTAAATTCATCAGTTCTTTGCTCGACGTGCTCATTCAGTGATGCAAAACCTGAAAAAATAGCTGTTTGCTTCAGCTCAGACACCAACTTGAGCAGCGAGTCAGCTGCTTGGACCTGTTCATGGCAGTTAAATTGAGAAACTTAAAAAGCAGTTTAAATTGTAGTATCATGAAATGCATTACTGTGGGGGAAATAACATATCAATTATAATGGCGATTTGTTGCGAGCCCGCTAAAGAAGGCTCGACTGATAGGATTGTAAAACCCTATCACTCGGATACCAAATTGATGCAAGCCCTCTAAAGAAGGTGTGATCGATAGGGATAAAAGTGTCGAAGCACATAAGATGTCTATTAAAGACTCTTAAGAAAAGGAAAATAAGCCTCAAGTAATTAGTCTTCAACTGTATCTTTTCCACTGCTTTACATCCATATTGATGCAAGCCATCTAAGGAAGGTTTGATCCACGAGGATAAAAGTGCCAAAGCACAAAAGATGTCTACTAGAGAATCACAAAAAGGAAAATAAAACTGAAAGTAACTAATCTTCAGCTCTTTCTTTTCCACTGCTTTACATCCATAATTATAGAAAAACCAAATCCCTAAAATTGAAAGTTTTCAAAATAAGAGACTTTCTAATTGAGAAATTAGATAAAAGAAGAAAGAGAATTACAAAAGAAAGAATTTAACGTTTAGAAGGAGAAGATGAGAGAGATATAAAGGGATGGAAAAGTTTTGGAGCATAGATGAGGGATGTCGTATGCTCTAGCACATGTTTCTTGCAGCCTGCTCGAGAATTATGAGAGAGAATTTAACGTTTAGAAGTAGAAGATGAGAGAGATAAAGGGATGGAAAATTTTTTGAGTAGAGATGAGGGATGTCGTATGCTCTAGCACATGTTCCTTGCAGCCTGCTCATTTGCATCTATGAACACTGCCACATCCATGTTATTATCTTTGATGTAGTGTAATCCTTTCCCTGTCTCTGACTTCACGTACCTTAGAATTCAATTTCAACGGACTGCATCCAAGTGAGGTTTTCATCATGAATACAGAAATCGACTTTACCACACTGACTGCATAAGCAATATCAGGATTCGAGAGAGTAAGATAAATGAGCCTTCCTACTAGCCGTTGGTACTGCCTGATATCAGCCAACAATTCTCCTTCTGTCAGCAAAGACCATCATTCACTTCCATAGGAGTATTTGCAGGTTTGCATCCAAGCAGAAATGTTTCATTCAGTAGATCAAGAACATTACTTTCATTGGGAAATTACAATCCTTATATGGGATCAAGTGATCCCTATACCCACAAAATACTTCAGGGGACCTTAGTCATTGATCTCAAATAGCTTTGAGAGATACCTCTTACCACCACGTTAGGAGGGGCCTTGACAATGACTCCCCAAATATAAGAAACATAGCGAGGAACGGATAGGAGGAGATATCCGCTTTCATAGAAAGATTCAACCAAGAAAGATTCAACATACTAGACTTGGATGATCCCACCTCCATAATTGCTCCTTCAAATGAAAAGACTGAAGCAAATCTAGAAGTTCCAGACCAAGGCAATCTCCTTATCACATGAAGTACGATGGAAAATGGGATCTAGACAAACATACCTCTAGAAATTTGTACATCATCCTTGACAAGAACCAATTTGTTTATAACAGTAACCAAAAGCGAGTGGAATCTCACTACCAAAGTATACTCCCCCAACCATCCATCATACCACAATTGAATTCGAGAATCGAGATTCATCATATAAGAAATATGAAAACAGAAAAGGACTCTGAATAGGAAAAACAGCCTCCCAAAATTTGGAAGATGAGTTAACAGCTTCATTAATTTTCCAACCATCCCTACCCACCTTGTTAATAAGAATATGCAGTCAGAAAGAGTCATTCTCCCCCACAGTCTACCACAACTTCCCAAGAAGAACAGAATTAATTTGCTTATAGGTCGAACTCGTAATCCTCACTCCAATAGTGATCTACAAACTATTTTCCGACTCATCATGTGATATATCCTCTCCACATAGTCATAAATAATCCATGCAAGACATTTTAGTGGCCTGTTAGAAAGTACCTTTGAATAATATCTTGTAAATACTACCAATATGACTAATGAGGCAGAAATCCTTACCGCTCTGGTGGTGCCACTTCCATGGCGCTTGTGGTATCCATACATAACCCTCAACTGTTAACTGTTATAGAAAAGGAAGCATTTCGATTCCACCGCAAAAACTAGAAACCTCAACTAAACCTTCTCAATCCCAGTTACTCAAAAACATTACTCTTCCATAGTAATTTTTTTCCTACAAAAGGCTGAGATTTAGGAGGAAATTCTCTCTTTTTTTAAAAGAGAGCCCCATAGATTGGATATTGGATATATAAAAAGAAACAAAAATGTAAACTCAAAATGCACAGTTCAAAATATGAAGAAGACCGGAATGCTTTACCACTCTAGCTGCACGCATCTCCATTTGAAACGCCTCTTGTGAGTTCCTGAAAGGTGGATCATTTACCTGCAAACACCAAAATACTCCCCTTAGCTTTAGGTGGCAAGACAAGTGCAACCCCAAAGAATGCGCCACCGCCACCCCCAATCCTCTCCCCCCCCCCCCCCCCCCCCCGCGGCTCTCCTCCCAACCAAAAAGAAGAAGAAGAAAAAGAGAAGCATAACACGCATGAGGAAAAGGCATACCCAATTCATAAACCATAAAGCTATTTTAATAAGAGAACAATATTAGTACAAGAAGTGCTTCAAAGTTCAAACATCTAGGAAATTGACAAGATTGCGGGTTCAAGTCATGTTAATAGTAAGAATAAAACCTAGGCAGTCCAAATATGACGAAAGTATTGATTCTCACATTTGAGTTAAAACACAATAGATAGAGTCACCTAGAACAATGAATCACATTACAAGTTAAGCAATTCTCTGAATCTACTATTGTGGTTCATATTAGATCAGTTTGTTTCACTCTTCAATGGGAATTGTTGATTTTGGTTCATTCAATTCACTTAGTGCAATTCACCTCGCTCTCTAGATTCATTGTACTTGCTCTAAAACATTCAGTCATTTTATTCCAAGTGTCGCCCAGATTTTTCATATGGCAGATCGCTATTAGAAAGTTGCCATTGAATTATATTATATTGAAAAGAATTGTTAGAATTCTCCCTCCTTCTGTCAGCAATAACATTTTCTCAATTTATAAATTAATTAATTTCTGAGATACAACTTATAATTTATTAAATCAAAAGGAAGATATTAAAAAATAAACAATAAATGTACAGACTATGATGATAAGAGTGCATCCCCTAAGAAAAAAAAATTTAAAAGTAAATTTTATTGAAAAACCATAAGAATACAATAACACGAGTATAAGAGACTTATACCCAAGACAAAATTACACAAGAATTACCTCCCAGGGAGACGACCTTTGTACCCCTTGTTCGGCTAAGGAGTCCGCCAACCCATTTGCCGATCTAAGCACATGATAAAAAACTACAGAAAGAGAAGAAGCCAGCTCCTTGATCTCATTGAGAAAAAAGTGAAATCTCCAAGGCTTGACCGCTGACCTCGTATCCCATGAGATAGCATTAAAACAATCAATCTCCACCATCAGACGACCCTAAAAAGAGCGAGAGAAAATCCTTAGAGCCAAAATAGCCAATACCTCCGCTTCATTGGAATCTCTCACTCCAACACTTTTGGAGAACATACAAAGGATCACCCCTTTATAGTCACGCAATACTCCCCCAATACCTACTGGGCCCAGCTTCCCTCTAGCTGCCCCATCAACATTAAACTTCAACATTCCCATTGAAGGAGGAGACCAAAAGTTGGAGCTCCTCTCCTTGGTCAATCCACACACCATACAAGACTTCCAATTAGAAAGAATGTCGTCCATACTAAAGTTGGAGAGTTCTTTCCTAATTACAGCCCACTTGGCAATTCTAACAAGGATTGCTCCTCAAATTTCCTCCTTCGAAGAAGAGACATTTCTAAAGATTTTGTTGTTCCTTTCCTTCCAAATAGACCAAAGGATAGCAAAGGGGTGATCCGCCGAAGGATGAGGCCACACCCGAAGAAGGACTGCCTCGCTAAGATTCTGCCAAGTCCGAGATTGCCTGAGGGATACACCATTGCAAGCCACACTAGTGAATGAAGAAGCTCCTAAGGTATGAGGCCACCTCACAATGCAAGAAAAGGTGATTCGCCGTTTCCTCCTCTTTACCACACATGATGCAAGTGTTTGATAAGGATTGTAAAGGAATACCTCTCCTTCTTAGGAAATCTATAATAGACACCCTCCTTGCAATCGTCAACCAACAAAAAGCCTCCACCCGGGGAGGAACTAAACCAGCCCAAGCAAGAGAACAAGCGGGCCGACATAGCTTGAAATCCAACGACCATGGATTTCAAGATATCAAGTTTAAACCATTTAGACGGAAATGTAGGCCCCATCTGCAGATTTATATGCATCTCATTTAGTTTACACTCTTATGCCATCAATATGTAGAGGATCCAGGACTGTCTTTGAAGAGATATACTGCCTATCATATGTCTATATGGATAAGAAAGAGGAGATATTTAAAAAAGAAAAAGAAAAAAAAAAAGCCTACTTTCGTTTGTACGGGAGAGAGAAGGAGAAACTTTCCTCTTCCTCGTCTGTTACTCATCTTCCTCCTTTATAGTTTGCCGTGAGTAAAGATTGCGACAGCTCAAGACATCTGCAAGATTTCTTTTTCTGTTTTTGATCAGCGAACAATCAAGGTGTGATATTATATGGTAGGTACGCCTCAAATCGACATTGTTATTTTTTTCCTTCTTGTGCACCAAACTATTTCAAACTGTCATTTTTAAATTCTCAAACTGTGGCAAATCAAATTACAGATTGTTCAATTCGAACAGTTTGCAGTTCGAGGCCCAAATCAATGAATCAAGTAACTATGATAAGCATGGAGTCTCTTACAATCAAGGTTTAGAAGCCACATTGTGGGTGCAACTCGGTCCAACTTGGCCAAGACTAGTTGTAAATTCAGACTCGGCAATCAGTATGCAACACGGTCACCTTCGAGTCAAGGGACAAGGCTGAGTCAAACCGAGTGGCACCCAAAACCCATAAAACTTCTTATATACTTGATTTTTTTATAAAATATTTTAAAAATGATAATTTTCAAGAACTATATACTTCAAGGAATCATTCGTGTTTTAGTTGTTAACTTGTTATTAATGAGTTCAAGAGATATAGTATAGGCGTGATGTGGTCCCAGTGTATCAGGGGCCTCAAAGTCTACATAGAGACCCGAGACCTGGCCTACAGTTGACAGCACATTGGGCCAAACCCATAGATGACCACCCCACTAGGCCTAACTCATGGTTAGCAAGCCCAATGGCCCAACTATGCTATCTTAGCATATAAGTTTACAATTAAGCTTCCTAGATCTAGATTCTTAGTTTTGACAATCCTATTAAGATATCTTAAATCTAGCAAGATGATTTGCATGTAATCAATAACAGATAATTTATTGATATGTAATCCATGACATGGAGGGAAAAAAGCGTACTAAGTAAAAAGAGAGTGGCATGCAATCAACTTCAAGCAAAGGAGATGAAATCCTACCTCAGATCCCCAAATAGGCAAGATTTTCATCTCATGATAGGTGTCAATCTCATTTCGGACACCAACTTGGTTTTGCTCCAAATTGAAGTGTTTTGGTTGATTTGGAATTCCAGTGATACATTTCGAATATTGTTTCAGAAAAACATAAAATCTAATATACGTGTGCGTAGAAAGATACAAGAAATATTAATTAAAAATAACGTATAAATTATATATGTTGATTTATTCTACAGAATCAATGGTGCAATATTTTATTTCCACGTGCCAAGTGAATAATTTATAAGACATATGTATGTCACAGTGTGAAATTAGACATGCATTCTCAAATCTCGACTCATAATATGATATATATTATTTTTTAGTTTGGAAATAGTTGGGAGCTTTGCATATATTTATTTAAAGAAATGACAAAAAACACCTGTACTCTTTAATATTTTTCCAAAAAAAAATAAATTTTCAGCCAGAATGATGAAACTGACCAAAATCGAACAAAATGGACCGAGATTTTCAATTTTCACATGTAGTTCAGTTCAGCCAAATGGTACAAACCAAAATTATTTGGCCACTTTGGCCGAACCAATCCGAAGTTCCATCCTCTATAAATAAGCCTTTGTAATCTCTCATTTATGCAATCCAATGAAACTTCTCTCTTCCCCTCTCATTATTGTGGTTGCATTGAGCAAGTGTTTCCCTTGTGTGAGGACTCTTCGCCCCTCAGGGTTGCAAATGGTGTCTATTCCAAAGATAGGGCATTCATAGTGAATGTCTAAAGACCTCAAAACAGTGCAAGTCAGAGAATATCAAGTCAACACTATAATGGTTTGGACCTCTAAACAGGACAAATTTGGTGCTTTAACTCTTCACAGTTATTGCAAGTTGGTAATTGAGGTATTTTATCTTACAAAATCTTATGCTAAGATCCATATAATCATCATTCATGATTTGCATAATCCTATGACGTGACTTAAGGCAAATTGGATCATGGTCCATACCAAAAACAACCAACCTGTGATGCACTCGCTATCTCAAGAAACAAAAAATGTACACTCAAATTGATTTCGATTATCGACATCTAATCAACATGCCTTTTCCTTTTGTTATAGCTAGACAATATGCCTTTCTAAATATATTTCTACTGGAAACAAGTTAAGAACGGACCCTCATTTTCCTATGAGAAACCTGAAATAGAGTAATAATTGGACAGTCAAAGACACTCACTTAGCCAAAAAAACAGGTCACAACTCACATAAGGACTGAGGTAGAGATGTGACCAAGTGGCCTATGACAACTCACATGAATCAAATACTTGGAGCTTTCAAGAAATCTGACTAAATGGCAATACTTCTTTTAGCTCCAAATTAAGCACTGGCTGTTTCCTAAGGGAGCACAATTGTTATAGCTTTACTTATCTGTTCATTAGTTTTGCCCTTTTATTTGCTTTGACAGGTACACAACTCATCACCTATACCTTTTTATCCTTTTGCTTCCGCTTGCCACTTATCAAAAAGTTAGTGTACATCTATTGAGAGTTGATTGTTTGGGGTGAACAAAATACCCCACAAAAAATGTCCATCCTGATTACTTCCAAGTCCTGTTACAAGTACCCAAATGGTTTCTTGGAGTGAAAATGCATTATAACTTAAACATCCCAACTCAACTATAATATAGGTACATTCAATCAGCACTTCAGCTTAGCATCATTTGGAAATATAAATAATTGCGACCAACTCAATAACATGGAACCAAAAGGCAAACAAACGAATAAATAAAAATTGCATGATCAAGATAATAATGCCCGATTCAACCAAGAGTCCAAGTAATATATGATTATGGGAAACCAACCAAACCAACAATAACAAGCAGATATCATGCATTGATCAAGATACATTATCTATTTAACAAAGAGTCCTAACTGATCTACAAGAAACCAACCAAAATAATGAAAATGAGCAGAGATCATGTAAATTCAACTGATCAATACGAATTCGTGTCATTTAACAAATAACCCAAGTGATTATGAGAAACTAACCAAACTAATTACATGGACCAGTAATCATGTGAATGCAGTAGAGACGTTAAGGGCCCCTTTTGTTTGCATGTAATTGAATTCCTAGGAACCAAAACTTGTATTTCTAAAAAGTGGTTACTTAATATTGAAGAAAACGAAGTAAATCACCATCAAATAATCCCCCTTTACTAGAAAATGAATCTAGGGGAGACGGAAAATGACATAGTAATTCAAATCCTTGAGGCCCCATCTTCATCTCTACCTTATATCCTTCACCACATACCTCTTTACTAACCCTTTGGTGGAAATGGAACCCATTTTACCATGAATTCCTAGGAATTCAATTCCAAGCAAACAAATGGAGTCCTAAAAAGATTTTGGTGGAAAGCAAAAAAAAAAACAAGAAGAAGATTTGGGGAGTTTGGTTTTTACCCTGGAGATATTAACCATGAGATTGAAATTTTCGACGATGTTGCTGATGTCAGTGTCGACCCGTTGCAGCAGAGCCTTCTGCTTCTGGGCTGCTGCTGTTGCGGCTGCGGCCGTGGGCCCGCTGCCAGCGCCGCCGCCTCCCATTCCTCCTTTGTTCATCTTATTAAACAGGGAGTGGAATCGAAAAGAAAAAACCCTAGATCTTCCACAAATGGCAATGGGAGCAAGCGGTGAGAAGCAGAGAAAGGAGAAATGCAAATGAGTTGAATTCGTTTATAAGGTGCCTCTACAGTGACCATCTCAAAATTAGGTTCAGCTGACATTTGCTTTTCTGCGGGGAGAACAAATTATAATATCATATATTAAGGGTATTTACAGGTTTAAATATGACAATAATAAAATAGTATAGAATACAATAATATAATATTATAATAGTATTTTTATTTTTTTTTACTGTTTGGCAATTTTTGAAAAATATTATAGATTTTAAATTGAGATGTTTGGAAGGTGGTATGTGATTAAAGTAAATTACATTAAAAGAATATTTTTTAATTAAATATTTTAATTTATGTGTAATTTACCACGTCTGGATAAAAAAGTAATGTCGTAAAGTAAAGTTTAACTTTCGTGTTTTTTTACCATAAGTTACTTTTTTTAATCGCATAAAATCATGGTAAAGTATAAATTAGCAAAAGGTCCCTAAGAGAGGTCTTGTAAAGCTTTTAGTCCATCAATATTTTCTCTAATGCCTCAACTGAACATATTTCAGCGAGAGGTCCTAGATACAATTTTCATGAATGATTTACCCTTTCAACTATTTTAGGCATAAAATTTTAAAATTTCAAATTTCAAATCTTGTAATATCCCTTTCAACTATTTTAGACAAAGAAATGGTTTCGCTTTTAATTAGTTTTTTTTTTACAAATTGACCCCTTTATTTTTCACAAAACCTCAAAAAAGGCCTCTATATTTTGTGTATATTCTAAAACCTCTCTTGACTAATGGTAAAATTAGACAAAAGGTAGGTAGCCCTCCACTTTATTGTTTTTGACCAATTTACCTATAAGAAAAACTAAAGGACTTACCCTTGAACCAAAAGATAAAAATATAATTTTACCCCATAAATTTTGAGGACAAAAGGCCAAAGGCTAGCCCCTCTATTTCTTTTTTTTTTTTTTTTTTTTTCACTTTTGACCAATTTACCCTAAGAATAAATAAGATAAAAATATAATTTTACTGCTTAAACTTTGAGGACCAAAAACCAATTGATATGACCATTTGAATGGCTTGATGTTACATGTTTCCTAATCCACATCCAAGCTTTTCAATCCCCATACTCCCTTAGCCTTCATGCATTAGGTGAGCTCATTAAAAGTAACTCGAGCTAGTAAAAATTGCTTAGATTAAATAAAGAATGTTATGTCATCTATCCATAATAATTACCCGCCATGTTATGCCGTTTAGTGACTAGCGCAGCACTAAACATCACTTTATTTGAAATAAGATCCTATTTTAATAACTTAACTTTTAAATTTTAGTAGTCTTCTATTATATTTTTTTTCTAGATTTTGTTTTTGAAAAAAAAAAATCAACACTTTCTAGAACTAGTGTAGTCATGCCACACTGGTGCTGATGGTCCTCACGGCCTCGAAAACCACACCGAATTTTATAACCCTGGTTGCATGGATAATATTATTAAGAAAATCCGTCCCTCCCCTCAGCTCCGCACCAGTCCCTTTCTCTGGAAAGGAAAAAACAACCTCTCTCTAACCCCCTTCTACCTCTCCCTCTCTAATAGCATTCATACTATTGATATATAAGAACAGTACATCCCTCCCCAATCCCTCTCCATCAATTATCCTCTTATGACATATATTATTAGAGTTTTTTTCTCTACATGGACAAAAAAAGTTCACATGTGCATGGTTAGAAGGACATCGAATTTTAAGGTTGATAAATCAAGGGTTACAACAACCCGACAAGGCTGACAATGTTTTGCATACACCTATTCATGAAAATACATTGCCATCTACCATCTCCCTGATTACTGATGACAAGGATGCCTCCAAGTGGTCCGTATGTGGTATACTCCATTTAGGTGTCATAGAGTTATATATGAGATCCCCATACCACATATAATTGGAGAATGTTCTACTAGGGGCTACATGTACAGTCCAGCTCAACGAGGCCTACTTGGGCCCACCTTTGATTCGTGCAGCCCCTTTGATGCTCTTATGATTCCATGAGCTGGCATTAGTACCAAGTTTTGATCATTGAACTTCGCTCATTGTTGGATTGAATCTAAAAAAAACTTACACTTATAGACATCATTAAAATCTTGAGATATTTTTTATGAAAAAATGGTGTTAAAGCCTAATTACACGAATTGATTAAGAACTACACTACAACATCGAATTAGGGTATTGTACGTAGTCAAAAGACCAATTTGCCCCGCAATAATATCGTTATGCTCATTTAAAATAAAAAAAAGTTATTTTCGATTTTCCCCTTCTTCTTCCCTAATAATGATATGGCTAGGGCTCGTTCAAGAAAAAAGCCTCCTTTGCAATTTTTCCCCACTTCTTCCTTATATTTATTTTATCCATTCTCTCTCAATTTCCAATTCAGTGACTGATGTACAGAGACAAAGAGAGCCTTTGGACTCAATCTTAGTTATGAAAGAGAGACAAAAGAACGGATGAAACTTCTTTTATCACAAATACTAAAAATGCATACTAATAATTTATTCCATAGACCTTGTAGGTTGTACCTGTAACTTCAATAAGTTAGCTACCAGTGCAAGAGCACTCTGAATCAATCTCTCATTGCAATTAATGGTGGAAAACAGTTCCAATTGCTATATGAATTTGTTGAGAGTGAAGATGTACATTTGTTATGCACAAAGCTAGCGGATTTTGAAAAAGAAATGAAAAACAAAAATGGAAAAGAGAGATTTTGAGTCGCAAAGGGCAAAAGGGGAAAGGTGAAAGAAGTGATGAGTTTCATTCTTTTTTTTTTTCTGTTTTTAGGACAAACGATATTGTTAAAGGATGTTAAATCTAGGACTAAGATAATTTGGAGGTATTGATTTTTTTTTTGCCCTCCCCTTATCAAGGAGGAGATATTTTCATCTACTATTCCTATTGAAAAACACGTATCTAAGTGAGCCCCACAAGCTACATTTTAGAAATGTGCATTATGCTCATAGAAGAACATTGTCCCTTAAAATTTCTGATTATTCATCTTTTTTTTCTTTGTGGGGCAATAGTAATTAGAAGGATTATAATTAAAATCTGCTAAATTTTTCACAGGTTGGTGTCGTGGTGTAGTTGGTTATCACGTCAGTCTAACACACTGAAGGTCTCCGGTTCGAACCCGGGCGACGCCAAATCTTATTACTTTTTTCTGTCGAATCATTTTTGTATGGGCCTGGGCCTATGAGTGCAATAATAGTAGGATCAGATGGGTTCCCTAAAGCCCAACCTGATTCTATCTAGGGACATTTTTTTTTTCTCTGGGCCCATGGGTGCAATAGTAGGATCATATAGGGACATCATTTTTATTCCTATCAATGTTATAAAATTATTTTCATGATTTTTTTTTCAATCTTTAGCATGCAACCATACCAAGATATGGGCCCAAATGGATGTAGCTTAAAAGTACTGATCAAGCCCAATTGATTTGTACTGGCCTGTCCAACCCTAACTTGTCAATTCCAAACTCAACCTGAGATAAAGTGGATACTAGATGCAACACTTCCTAGGATTAAATTCACTAGGTGATGCTAGACAATCAATTTCGACCACAGAAAACACAATTTGATGGGATCTAATGGATTTTACCATCACTTCTCCAATTTTATACACTTTGATAGGAAGGCAATGTCTAAAATTTCTAAAGAATTCGATACCCATAAAATAAAAAGGAAAGGGGCCACCCCATTTGTGTCCATGGAATTGAATATCTAGGATTTCATTGTAAAATACAATGCAACTAAATATTATTGAAGAGGCGAGGATGAATGACTTAGATGAAGACATACGTGAGACCTTGATTTTCATACGATTTGATTTTATTGGTAATTATTGAGCATTCGTATAAATATATCCTTTTAATTCATTTTTCATCAAAGAGGAGATTACTTAATGGTCATTTAGGGATCTTCACTTTTATTTCATTCATTTTAACCGCTTTTAGGAGTCCAGTTCTTAGAATTATTAGGGTCTGTTTGTTTGCATTATGGGAGGAATGGAAGAGGGGTAGGATATCATATTAAGATAAAGTTGAAGAGGAGTGTGTTGTAATAAATGAATATATAAATTACTTTTCATGTATTTGGATGGTTTGTATAAAGTTAAACGATTGAAATTTGCATTTGGTTGGACAAAGAAAATGGGGAATGATTTACTCCACCCCATTTTATTAAGCTATCTTTGAGTAACTCTGGGAAAGAACAAGTTTACTTCACTTGTCCGAGCCAATGCAAACAAATACCACATGAGGTAAAAAAAATCCAACCGTTAGGATGTATTTTAACCCTCATTCAGTTTACTCTTTTGCAAACTAACTACAAAACAAGGATTGAATTTCGTGAAAAATACAGGCCACTTGAAGTTGTGGGATGCAAGAAAAAGGCTCCCAACAATTAGGCTACAAAGCATAATTGGATTAGGCTTAAGCTGACTTATCCTGGCTCAAGCTTTATTTGATGATGACCCCTAGTCCCTTTTTATGTAATAAGTTTGGTGACCGATCAAAACCATTCATACAACATGGGCCACTATGTATGGGCATTAGCCTAAATTCCATTACAATGTGTGAAAAGGACGATGATTATCACTAGATGAACTCATTTTGAAGCTTAACTCATCTAAACATCAAAATTCAAATCCGAATCTTTCAAGGTTTGGTGATGAGACCTCAAGTTTACTTGAATCATGTTTAGTCCAAGATTTGTTATGAATAAACTTGATTTTAGTTAAATGAGTGATTTCAGCTATTTTCGTGGGTCTACCCAAATTTTATGCTACCTTAGTAGCAATCAACCTACTCAACTTTGTGCAGTGTCAAACTAAGTGTCTTGCAAGTGATTAACCCCATAATGAAACTTCTTGTTTTATTTTTTTTTGCAGGGTGAATACTCATACACCCACTCTCACATGCTCGCACCCACTCACCCAAGTTCCTTTGTCATTAGTGTTATAGCTAGGGATTGACACATAATTTTTTCGGTGAAAGGGATGTACCTCACCAATTGAAAAAAGAATGCTTTTGTCATTACGAGACTTATGTAAATGGGCATATATTATAACTAGTGAAAGAGGCAAATAATAAAAAGATACATAGCAAGTAGCAACTATCAGTCAACTCAATTTAAAACCCAATGCATCTCATAAAAACTATGAAACATAAAAATGCTACACTAGTCCATCGTTGTATAATATCTTATTCTCTCAATATATAAATCTATAAATATTTATTCCATAGATTTTCAAATGGGCCTTTAGGCAATGTTTTTTTTTTTTTTTTTTAAAGTAGTATAGAGCAAATGTAATATAAAACAATCTCATCACAAAGGTCCTATTTTGGCAATCAAATATTTAGAAAAAGGACTTTTCGTTTTTATGAAATTGTAGTAAATCTATGTTTGGCAATTGTAAATATCCAAGAATTTGGATGAATGGAAATCTTTATTTGTTAGGGTTTTTTTAGATTCGACCACTCCTCATAAAATTTGAAAATCCTCGTTTAAGTAGAATTGATTTGCACACTAAACCTTACTTTTCTCAACTATATGCATTGATATAATCCAATATTATTGTAAAATCATCAACTATATACCTTCTTGGCCTTTTGACTAGATCGAGTGTAGAAATCATCAACCATGCAAATCCCTAGTGAGAAATTCTTATTCCAATTGCAGTGAATAATCAGATCTATGGAATCCTCATCTGTTACCAAATATGCTCTAAGTTTGGTTGGTCACAACAAATAAAAAACTAAATCTCCATCTCAAAAAAAAATCATAATATTAAACTGTTACTTTACCCTTCTCCAAAATACTTTACTTCATAAATTTAGCCTCCCAAAATTTTTTATTTAAAAGTAATTACTTTACTACTCATAGACTTTTCATGTCATTACAGATTACTTTACTTTACCTCATACAAAGTAACAAATGTAGTAGAAAGGATACTTCACCATTACCTCCTCCACTTCCATCTTCTCCCCCAAAAAACGCTGCAAAAACCCCCTCCTTTCACATTTCCCCAATCCAAACAGCGGAAAAAGAATGTCTTTCCTCTCTCCGTCTTCTTCCTCCTCCTCTCGCAACGTTCTCCTCTTCCTCCACATCCGCCACCTCTCCTCCTCTCCTCCTCCTCCTTCCACCTCCATCTCCGCCGAGAAATCCAAGCTCCAATCCGAGCACGACCCCGACAAAGCCCTCGCCATTTACTCCTCCCTCTCCCCCCGCCTCTCCTCCCCCGTCTCCTCCAGCTACGCCCTCGACCTCACCGTTCGCCGCCTCGCCAAATCCCGCCGCTTCTCCGACATCGCCTCCCTCGTCGAAGCCCAAAAAACCCACCCCCAAATCACCCAAGAATCCTTCCTCTCCTCCCTCATCCTCGCCTACGGCCGCGCCCGCATGCCCCACCAAGCAATCCAGACCTTCCTCGACATGGACCGCCTCGGCACCCCTCGCTCCGCCGTCTCCTTCAACGCCCTCCTCACCGCCTGCAACCACTCCCAGAGCTTCGACCAGGTACCCCATCTCTTCTCCCAGATCACCCATGATTACAAAATCAAACCCAACAAAATCTCATACGGGATTCTCATCAAATCCCTCTGCGAATTGGGTCAGCTCGAATCGGCAATTTCAATCCTAAACCAAATGAAAGAGAGACGGATAGAAATCACAGTAGTTACTTACACTACCCTACTTGACTCGTTGTACAAGAAAGGGGAGATCGAAGCCGCTCAGAAGGTCTGGAATGAGATGCGCGATAATGGGTGTTCGCCCGATGTGGCCACTTTTAATGTTAGGATCATGCGTGCTGCGATTAATGAGAAACCGGATGATGTACTGAAGGTGTTCGACGAAATGCTTGTGTTGGGGCTGAAACCGGATGTTGTTAGTTATAACTATCTGATGACTTGTTATTGTAAGAATGGGCGGATGGGGGACGCAAAGAGGGTTTATGAGGGTCTGAAGGAGAAGGGGTGTCTTCCTAATGCTGCAACATTTAGGACCCTTTTGCATTATCTGTGTAGGAATGGGGATTTTGATGTTGGGTTGGATGTTTTTCGAGCGAGCGCGAAGAGGGGTAAGATTCCGGATTTTGGGACGATGAAAAGTCTGGTTGAGGGATTGGTGAAGAGTGAGAAGTTGGAGGAGGCAAAGGGGTTGATTGCTGAGGTGAAGAAGAGGTTTCCCGATAGATCTCTAGATGCTTGGAAGAAACTGGAGAGGAAACTTAGACTGACTGGTACTTAACAGAGGCTGTTTCACTGTGAGTGATGATATTGAAATTGAAAGGATATCATTGGATGATGAGGGATTGGAATTCATGCATAAGGGGAAGGAAGATGGTGTGCTTATGCTTTTTACAAGATTGAAATGGATAGTATGGATAAATGAAGAGAGTTTCTCTTGCCTTTGATGGTTTCTATTGCTTGGATAAAGGCTGAGGCTTTCAGTTTTGTTGGATGGTTGATGTTGAAGTAATTGGCTTTGAGAAGTCTACTTTTGCACGAGTAGATCTTGACTTAACCCACATTCTAGAGAAGATGGTTGGAGCAGAAGAGTGTTGATGAAGTTTCTGGGTTCAAGTGATTCTAACCCATGGCATTTCCAACTTAACAAGCCATGAAGCCATAGACATGGGTACAGAAGATGTACATTGATTCTTACAACTGAATTTTCACATACCAAAGATCTAAGAAATTTCAAACTTGTTTAGTTTCTTACTCTTATCTTTGGCATGAAATAATTGTTATAAATTTATTGTTCTAAGTTGTATTAGTAGAAATAGACATGAGGTCTTAAATATGATTTTTTAATGAGAGAATTGGTTTGTATTGATTATATCTTGATCTAGAAACCAACTTTAGCACCAGTTTAAAATTGAACTGGTTTTCTGATCTATAGGAGAGCCCCATTGAAAGTCTGAAGACTATGAACTGGTTTTAGAGGTTCAAGGTTTACAAATCAAATTAATAGCAATCCCCATTGTCCTTGCTAACCTCAGTAACCCTCCCATGCCACAATTATGCAAATATGTTGCTTGAAATTCAGCCTCTCTTTGACAAAAACCTTCCACTTTTCTCCATTTAACTTGCAGTTGCCCATTTGCCTTTCTAGTTACGGACTGTGTTTGTCTTTCATGCTTGGGTTATGAAAGTTCACATATATAAAATTTATACCTGAAACACCTCACCATGTTTGTTTGAAAGCACCACTTTAACATAAGTAAACATTGGATTGCACATGTAAAACTTTCAACTACTTTCAAAATCTATGAAGATTTAAGACATGAAACTAAATATTTTGGATTTAATGACCGTGTTATAGAGAGAGGATGCTGAGATGGATGTGTGGTAGAATTAGGAAAGAAAGAATAAAAAAATGAACTCTTTTGGGAGCATTTAGGGTATCATCAATAGGGATAAATTTAGAGAGACTTGCTTGAGATGGTTTGGATATGTCCAATGCAAGTTATGACCCACCAAGGATAAGTGGTATGCTCAAGAAGACATTGATGAAAGTAATAAACATAGCTTTGAATAAAGTGCAACCAAACCGAGGATTTGGTCGGGATATATCAGAATGGAGAAATAGAATTGATATAGCAACTCTTACATAGTTGTGACAAGGCTTTGATGATATGATGGGTCAATAAAAAATTGAATGGTCAGGATTAAAAGCATTAAACTTGGGTTCCTTGGGAGTTGCGAAGATTTCTATTTGTCAAATTAGCTATCGTAACACCTAATGTTGGGTTTTCTTTGTCAATAAAAAATCATATGTAAATTGGTAAAGACATGATGCAAACAGAGTGTACCTTTCTGAAACCAAACTTTTTTCACTTCAGTAGCTCACTTACAAATAATGTTGTAAAAAAGGGTTAACGAAAAGCTTGATTATCAAAGGGTTAACGAAAAGCTTGATTATCATACAGGTAAAAATTCGGATCCATCATTAGATCCTGTTGTACCCATTCCACCTTTGGATTGAACAGGTGCAGGAGTTGGGAGTTAGGGTCTGATTGGTTGGGAGAATTTTGAGAATTCCAAATGCTGTTCTACAAATTACAATTCCAAATGCGACTGTAGCATTTGAAATGTTGGAATTCTGAAAATTCATAAGGATAAAAAGTGCTTAGTCCAAACTGAGGACGGCAATTCCTGATTCAACCTACCAACCCTACCCAAAATTTGGCCAGATAGTTCAGGATTTGAGTTGAGTAGTTTTATTTTCAGCTTGGGTTGTAATTGACCTTTCTAACTTGATTAGTAAAATGGGTTGTGTTTGACTGAATTCCTTCTTGCTCTTCAAGCCCCATCTAACCCGAGAGCAACTGCATTGTGCCCCACCAACCCAACTTGAAAATTACCTGTTGAATTAGGGTTTAGGTTGACCTTTTAGTGTTTGGGTGGCATTGGCCTGACTTTCTGAACCCATTAATAAATGGGTTGGGTTCAATTGAACCTAAGTCCACCTAGACACCAAATGGCAATTCACAATTTGTGGTTGGTGGGTCACAATTTGCTTCTTATTACTGACTGTGGTTCGTCAGGGGCTGCATGTTTGCAGGATAATACATAAGAATTTATGTTCAAATGATCTCCACCGAATGACTATTAAAGAGGTGAAGTGTGAATGATATGAGGTAAGAGCATACAATGTAGCAATGTAGACGAGACCTTAGACTTTCCTTAAATTTGAATTGCTGGGGTGATGGCTAAGTGTTCATTTACCAGCTTTCTTTGATTCATTGTCAATGAAAAGGGAAGTTGTTTGATGGTTATTTTTGTGTATTCATCTTGGACCTTCATTTTTAACCACTTAGTGCATGGCATCTTTTGTATTCTATGCAAACAAATAGCCTAGGGGTAGAATGAGATAAATCATATATATAGATGCTTGCAAAGAGTAGCAAAGGGGAAATGTTCACCTACGACCAGACTGCATATAGCTTATATGCCATCCAGCTCGTAGGGTCCACCTTGATTCAAGTTAAGCAATGGGAGGAGGGCAGATTGAAAGGGCTCTTCATGCACAAGGGATCCAAAAAGCCCCATCAGATTATCCTAGCTCGTGAACAACCTTTTAAATTTAATGACATCTTAATCATAGGTTTTCTCGAGATTCAATCCAACGATGAGCGAAGGTTCAATAAGTGTAAAATTGGGTCTAACACTAGAAAGATTATTTGATTAAAGAAATATCAAAGGGAGGGGGCGTCTCCAGTGCAGCGATGTTGCATCATAATACCGTGCATCTTCTGGTTCCTGTATCAGCGGATGCCACGTTCAACTTTTGTTGTTGCAATGGAAAACGGATTTCAACGGATTTCCAAATTACCCCTTAGTACTTTTATGGCTTTCCCACATAGAGCTCAGTTAATACTTTTATGGCTTTCCCACAGAGAGCTCAGTTGAAAATAGAAAATGATAAAATTAAAAAAAAAAAGTGATCACAACAAATTGGGGCTATTACCATATAATACCTTTATAAAATAAAATAATAGGCACAATCTTCTCATATATATATATATATAGGGGTATTCATATGCATCCATCCCTCACCATTTTTGGTGAGGGACACCCCAAAAGGGGAATTTCCAAGTACAAAAGTGAGAAAGTACACTATTTTCTCACTTTTGTACTTGGAAATTCCCCTTTTGGGGTGTCCCTCACCATTGTTGGTGAGGGATAGATGCATATGAACATTTCCCCCATATATATATATATATATATATATATATATATATATGAGTAGAGCTCTCCTAAGCTGCAGCTTACCTTATCCTAAGTTGGAATATAACTAGTCCTATAAATCAAACTTGATTATATCTGTTTTTTGCATAATAGAATTGAAAAATCCAGTTCTGATTGGATTTATCTTGATTTTGGAGACGATCATTATCCAAAAAACAGCATATTCGACTTTAATTTTGTGGGACTAGCCATGTTTCAGTTTAGAATAAATTAAGCTGCAGCTTAGGAAAGCTGGCCCCTATATATATATTGCTAGCATATTTCAATTGAGGCCCACTGTATTAGATGTATGACGTGGATGCATAGGTGCATAGCCTGGGATAATGGTAATGATAATAAATTTTGTAGTTTTAGAAAACAATGGGCCCTAGTAGTTCATTTTTTAAAATGGTCTCATATAGTAATGGGCCCATTAATTTGTGAAAACTTCAATAATTATTACTGGAGCCAATCTCTTATGTCATACATCTGAATTAACTACATCATGGATCCAACTCGGGGCCTGTCAAAGTCATTCTAAAATAAATTTTGATTTTCTGGAGTTTGATTTCAAAAGAGCATACGTTTGTGAAGTAGGTCCACATCAAACTGTACAATGATGCCTTTTTTCCTAACTAAGGCCCGCATCAGAATGATTTTAAAAATGAAATTGATTTTTGTGTAGTTTAATCTAAAAAACACACATTTTTAAGGTGGGCCACATCAAATTGGTTTTGTGCAATTTGATTTTCAAAATATCATGTTTGTGAGGCCGGTCCACATTAGATTGATTTTGAAAATTAAAATGCACAATGATAGCTTATTTTTTTAAGCCTAGCTCATATTATCTACAATTTAATTTTCAAAAGAGCACGTTTGTAAGGCAAACCAACGTTAATTGATTTTAAAAATAAATTAATTTTGGAAAAAAAAAATATTTTCAAAAGAGTGTATTTATGAGATGGGCCCACATCAGCTTGGTTTTAAAAATTGAGTTGTACAATGATGATATCCCTTTTTCTGAGGTACTCCCACATTAAAAATTACTCAATTTTCACAAATTGGCGCATGATTGAAAAAATAACTATAAAATAATAGCATGTCAATTTGATAGTGGTTGCATCTAAAGTGGGCCTAAGTGGAACCCATTGCACATCACACTCGACACGGTGGATACCTATTGGAGGGGGTTAGACGCTGGATCTTAATATAGTGCAATATCGCTTCACCGTAGCCCAGCCCTCAAAGAGATTGCACTGATGAAAAGTGGGCCTAAGTGGACCCCACGGAGCTAGACTGCATTTGCACTTGCTTGTAGGATTACATTTCCTCTCGCAAAGATACAACACTTCCTTACAATTTACTAGTCGGGCTAGAATTTAGAGTTTGATTTCAAGCCAATGTGATGAGGTTAAAATCAATTTACTATATGAAACTTTGGTCCAAATTTAAGTGGGTAAAGATTTCCTTTGACAAATTGAGTCTTGAATCAAAATAATGCAGTTTGTGGAGCGACATAGCCATCTTGGTAATCCGGTTGAGCTTGTACATCTTATCTAAGTTCTCAAATTCATTAACCCAACCCACCACCAATCGCATTAGTAAAGAGCTTAAAAACTATTGGATCTAGATCCTTCATTGCTTCAACATCAGTATTCTCTTTGTTGTTTTTTCCTAAACAACATATGTAAGACTGATCTCCGGTCTCTTGGCTTTGGAATCTATCGAAGTTATAAAATTAGGTCCAATAAATATTGATAACCATCGGATCCATGGCCTAATAGATGGTCAAGCAAATAACACCATCATTATCATAGGCTTATCCCATCTCATTTTGAACGTTAAGGTTTGGGCTAACCCCTTTTCTGGTTGGTTGTGTGGCACTTGGTGAGGGCATTGGTTTGCATTTTAGTTAGGTCCATTTTCACGATTCACCAAATGGGATAATTGCTTTCAATTCAAGGGTGGGCTTAAGTGTTACGACGTGGTTGTGGTCGAGTGGACGAGAAACTCCTTAAGTTAGACCTTAAAATGTTTTTTTTATATTTATTTGGCTTTTTAACTTGCCCACACCACCCAAATAAAATCCGGGGTCGCCGTTCGTTTGCACCCACGTGATCCAAATATTGTGGGCCGTTTCGACTTATGATTTGGGTTCGGGTCAAAATCTTTAACCTAATAATCAAGCCCGTAGCTAATTGCTTCCACCCACCTTATCCAAATTTGACACGTCTTGGCACTTCTAATTTTTGAATTGGGTTCGGGTTGACAAATCTTAACCTGATAATCTAACAGGCAGGGTTTGATATTTGAAAACTCCAATTGAATTTTCCATTCCCATTGCCCACTCATTTAGGCTTCATTTCTGTCCACAACTTCTCATCCCTCCATGCCTTACTCTTCGGCCCATCAGCAAAAGCCCCCACCTCAAGCTCGGATCTCATAATTCCAAAGGTAAGGAAACCCCAAACCTCCCTCTTCCCTTTCATTCTCTCCAACATCAACAAAAACACACAAACAAGAAGAGAAGCACAAAAGGACAAAACACAACAACACAAAAAACAAAGACAAAAAACAAGTACAAGACGACAAGACAGCAAGAAAGCTAAGAGGGACATGGACGATCGCAGCGAGCAGATGGGCCCCGTCTGCGATTTGGCCCAGCGCCCCCGGCCCAAAACGCGCAAGCCCAGCCTCGACGACGCCCGCATCTACGGCCAATCCCCCTCCCCCACCTCCTCATCCGACGGTCGAGATGAGAAGGGGTTTGAAGATCACGACACCATGGCCCACCTCATCGAGCGGCCCGAGTTCGTCAACCAGTTCCTCGAGCGGACCCCCTCCGGCTCGTCCTCCGAGGACCCCTCCGACAACCACACCGACCCCACACCACCCCTCCGCCGCTGCCTCCCCGAGTTCACCGGCGCCGGAGGCGGCACCGGCATCTTCAAAGCCCCTGTCCGTGCCGCCGTCCACCCTGCCCGCCCCCCGGCGCTCGAGCTCCGCCCCCATCCCCTCCGTGAAACCCAGGCCGGTGCCTTTGTCCGCACCATTGCCTGCTCCGGCAACCAGATCTGGGCTGGGCTCGAGTGCGGCCTCCGCTGCTGGGACTTTGCAGACGCCTACCGCCCCGGATTTGGTGCCTCCGGCGGAGAGGACGGCGGCGGACGGAAGGGGGATGAGGACACTTCCCCGTATCGCGAGTCGGCCCGGGTGTCGCCCACATTGTGTATGGTGGTGGACGCCGGGAACCGGCTGGTGTGGACCGGGCACCGCGACGGGAAGATCCGGTCTTGGAGCATGGATCAGAAGCCGGAAGGGGGCCCCTTCCGGGAGGGTTTCGCATGGCATGCTCATCGTGGGCCTGTCCTATCCATGACGATCTCATCGTACGGTACGTACAGCCTCTCATTTTCATTAAAATACATAGGAATTGAATACATAGAATTTATGCCGCGGACATTAAAATACATAGGAATTGAATACATAGAATTTATGCCGCGGATGATAGGTCAATTTCTATAAAACAGGAGTATCAAATAAATAAGTTTGTTTGACAGTATTTTTCATTTGATTCTGGTTAATTGTGAATTAATTGTTTGTGATGTTCAGATGGGAAAGTATGAAATTTCTGAATTTGGAGATTGGACCGTGAGAATTGTAAGATCAGATGAGTGTAGTAGGGATCAATGGGTGTTGGTTTTCGCATCTCATGATGATCCAAGGAACATAGATTCTCACAGATTTGTTGGGTTGAAACTCAATGTTTCAGTGAATGAGTGAGTTTTCAGGAAGATGTTTCAGGAAGATACCAGTCCACAAAAATATCATTGAATTGTAATAATGACAGGTGAGCACCTGTGCATATCCCTTTTAGGCACCCTTGCATAGATATGACCATTTGAAAGGATATGTTTTTGGTGCTCAAGGCTCAAGCATTCCTTGCTCTCACAAATGGGTGCATCAGTATCATGTATATGTTTATGATGCTCACATGATTGAATAATTTCTCCTATTTGGTACTAACACCTTCATGTTCACTTTGGTCCATTAGCCTTTTGCCATGTTGTTTCTTTCCTGTTAACCATGGGTCCATGGCTGAACTTTGTACTGACACTGGGAAATTTGTTAGGAGGTGAATCACTTGCCATGGCCTTTTTTTTCTGTCAAGGATCTGCTGATTTTTTACTGTAAATCTTCTTCTTTGTTTTACTTGTGAAATATAGGCGACATTTGGTCAGGCGCTGAAGGTGGTGCTGTTAAGGTATGGCCTTGGGAGTCTCTGGAAAAATCTCTCAATCAGACAGCAGAAGAAAGGCACGTGGCTGCTTTAAAATTGGAGAAAGCATGTATTGACCTTAGGAACCAGGTCACTGTGAATGGAGTGTGCCAGTTATCATCTTCAGATGTAAAACATTTGTTGTCTGATAATACTCGAGCCAAAGTGTGGAGTGCTGGGTACCTTTCATATGCGCTGTGGTATGCCTTTGCTTTAAGTTCTTCCTCTCTAAGGTTGAGTTTTTTTTTTTACTACATTGTTCAAAGAAAATTGACATTCAAATGACCATAGAGGAACTATATGATATTCAATCAAAACAAATTTCTTGGCCCTATAAAATGTGTCGTGTAGGTCCCCCATTTTGGTGACGCAATCAATTCATATTACGATCCCTGTCATCGGAACCCAACCCCCCACCATCATATGATCTTAACTGCTTGATTTTTCCCACGTTAAATGTGGGCTGGTGGCTATAATTATGCATTAAAAAAATTATCCATAAATTTTAGAAAAAAAGGAAAAAAAAAGATAATGATAGTACCTGGCTAATGGCATAGAAAAGACACAGGAGAATTGTAGTAAAAAGGGAATGATAGAATTTGAGTAGAAAGAGAATGATTGCAGAGAATGAAATGTTGAACTTTGAAAAGTGGGGAAGAGACGTGAGTGGTTTTGATAAAAAGATAAAGTAGGTAGTTTATATCAGATAATTGGGGACAAAACCAAAAAACATTTAAAAAGAAAAATAACTTACTTTCAAAATCACAACCGCTTGTCAAATTGAAGCCAAAATCCTTGGCTTTAATATATTATAATTTGCAAGCCATGATCTACCAGCTAGAATCATCAATAGGGGAGAGATGAGGGCATGGCTTTTCACATGATGGTGCCGTACAATTGTTGGTCGAGTAAATAAAAGCGCTGTTTCCTGCAATTCAATATTGTTTAACTCTTTTTTCAGAAAAAGAAGCAACCCCATACAAATTTTGGTTGAATATCAAAAGAATAACAGAATCTTGTAATTGGTGCTATTCCACAGGGATGCTCGAACAAAGGAACTTCTGAAAGTATTTAACATAGATGGTCAAATTGAAAACCGTGTTGATCCCTCATCGGTGCCAGATACTAATACAGAAGATGATCAGGTGAAGGTAAAGTCTGTCTCGACATCGAAGAAGGAAAAGTCTCAAGGTTCCATGAGTTTCTTTCAACGCTCACGTAATGCTCTGATTGGAGCTGCTGATGCTGTCCGTCGAGTTGCAACCAAGGGAGTTTTGGGAGACGATAATCGGAGGACAGAAGCACTGGCTTTGTCAGTAGATGGAACCATCTGGATTGGATATGGAAATGGCCAAGTTGTTCAGTGGGATGGAAATGGGAATCGGTTACAAGAGTTCCAACACCATTCATCTGCTGTTCGATGCTTTTGCTCTTTTGGTACCAGATTGTGGGTAGGCTATGCAAGTGGCACTATTCAGATATTGGACCTTGATGGTAATCTTCTTGGCGGATGGGTTGCTCACTGCAAGTCAATTATAAAGATGGCTGTTGGGTGTGATAATTATATTTTTACATTGGCTAATCATGGTGGCATTCGTGGATGGAGCTTGACTTCTCCTAGTCCTATTGATAACATAGTGCGATCGGAGTTGTCAAGCAAAGAATTGATGTACACAAAATATGAAAATGTGAAAATACTGATAGGCACATGGAATGTCGGACAAGAAAGAGCCTCACCTGATTCACTCATATCGTGGCTAGGTTCCGCATCATATGAGGTCGACATTGTTGTTTCTGGGTTGCAAGAAGTGGAAATGGGTGCGGGTTTTCTTGCGATGGCAGCTGCAAAAGAAAGTGTAAGATTTTTCCAAACATTCATTGAGTTCTTTTATCCTAATGTTGTCACCATTATTTTGACCAGCATCACCACTATTTTGACTGAGACTGAGATGTAGCTGCTGCACCGTTTGAAATGTAATTCTGTGGGGTAACAAAATGGATGACTAGTGACTGCCACATTTTAGTTTCAACCCTGCTCAGAACAATCTTGCAATACTCATGCATCACACTTCACATTCAGGCTTACATTTGCCACTATTGCGCGCAAGTATAGCGTCTAACCGTTGCAACGGGGCACACATGAACCTTTAATAATATATGGAGCGTGGAAGAGTTTCTCTGTCCATGTACATATGTGTGAGTGCTTGACTTTTAGCCCATCTTGTCTTCATGCTGGGTTTTTCCCATCCACCTTTTGCTTTGCTTCAGCGTGATACACATGCCACGCTGGTACATATGGCTCACATGTGAAACATAACTCTATTTAGAAATTTCTGATGTTCATAGTTATGGAAAGTTTGCTCCTGTCACCTAAGTAAAAATGATCTCTCAACTACAGATAATTAATATGTTACACTTGTAGGACATACTTTTGGCTTGCATTTCTTCACATTCCACTAAATATTAAATTTCACTGAATACATTATGCCTTGAATCAATTCATTGACAACCTTGCTACCCCGATACCTTAAAACAGCATACCTAGTTTTCCCCCTCTTATGGTATCAGTGTTATGTTATGCCATTATCGATATTGAAATATGGTAGAAGGATACTGCATGGATGCTGGTAAGGTACATCTATTACCAGAAAAAGGAAAACAAGTCTCATGCGCAGCCCGCAAATAAAAAAGGAATTATAATAAAAATAAAGAACGTAAAAATGAAATTCAACAAATTCTGAAGAATATTGGGAAAATAGGAGAAACAAAAAATATATATAAAAAATTCTATCATGAATGATTTTTGAATCGCAAAATGATGTGCATTTAGTGGGTCATCAGTGCCTGCAAAACCAGGTGATTCTTCTGTCATGCACACCAATGTGAATGGTATTACACATTAATGTTTGGACTGAGAATTGTAGGAACTCTCAATTCAGTTGAAATATCTTAGAGAGAATATCTCCCTCTCTCTCTCTCTCTCTCTCTCTCTCTCTCTCTCTCTCTCTCTCTCTCTCTCTCTCTCTCCTTTCAAAGCACAGCCTATTGATCCCAGTTCTCTACTGCCATGTTGCTTGGCATAATATATGCTTCTTGTTTTCGACAAACGACTTTAGTTCTCTAAATTAGGAACTTATGCCTACCAAGGTAAAAAATAATGGCTGCAATTCTAATCCTTTGTTCTTTAAAGTGAAGTTTTTATTGATTTGGGTCTGTCTTTGACTAAAACCTGGTTTCATTTACACTTTTTTATATTAACTGTAGGTAGGACTCGAGGGGAGTACAAATGGACAGTGGTGGTTGGATGCCATAGGGAGGACCTTAGATGAAGGAACAACTTTTGAACGTGTAGGATCTAGGCAGTTGGCAGGTTTGCTTATATCTGTATGGTAAGTACTAATGAGATGGAAGAGTATCAGTTTCTTTCCTTCCCAGTTTTCTGTGATCGTGCTTATATGTTATAATGAACATTCAAATTGTTTCTCTTGTATTTTTTGAGGTTTCTATGCTTATCAAATGCATTTATGTGATAAAATGAGTTGGTTATTCTTTATTAGGGCAAGAAAGAATGTTAGGCCACATATTGGGGATATTGATGCCGCAGCAGTTCCATGTGGCTTTGGGCGTGCGATTGGCAACAAGGTGAGATATATTCATAATCCATATTTGCTATGTTTATAGGTGATATCACTGTAAAAGCAAGAACATAACAGCTCTTAGGCTTCAGCCAAATGCTAATTTATCTCCGGAACAGTAGGGTGTTTGATGTCAATTGGGTGTGTGCATGAATGCATGTAAGTAGCACAAGTAACTCTTACTGGTCATGGAATTTCTAGTGCTTTAGTACTCAGGCCACACTTCTTTTTACCTTATAATAAATTTATGTGAATCAAGATACTTGAATCCCTCAATGCAAATTGAATGTGATGTATGCACTACTTTGGAGAAAAGAAATAACAGTAAAGACTAGAGAAAAATAGAGAAAAAAACATGAATTATAGATATATAAGTTAGATGGCGATGAGTATCCATCCATTGGCGAAAATCTGAGAGAACAAATTATATTATTTATTAGATTTTCATGAATGGCAGAAATGTTAATTCTGTATTAATGATCTCTAAATTATTTTACAAATTTACAGAGATGTTTATATATATATATATATATCACATGTAATACACTTTGTACATGATTCACTCAATTTAGGTTTGTGTTTAATCTCATATTTTACATGTGACCAATCTGATGGTGTTCCAAAGTCTTAATAGCGTTTTCATTTCTCTTCTGATGTTCTGTTAAAGTATGATTGATGATCTAAAGGTTATTGAAGCAGGGAGCAGTAGGTTTGAGGATGAGAGTCCATGATCGAATAATTTGCTTTGTAAATTGTCATTTTGCTGCACACTTGGAAGCAGTCAATCGCCGCAATGCTGACTTTGATCATGTTTATCGGACTATGGTCTTCAGCCGACAGTCAAACACACTTAATCCTGCAGCTGGTACAGTGATTAATCGCTTGTGTCAATCTTCTGCATGCTTTTTCTATTTTTATCTTTTGAGATGTTTGACAGAAGTGGCATCACATTGTTCTGGAGGCAAAGGTACAGAGTGGCCCACCTTTTTGATGATCATAGCTATTCGTCCAATGGTATTTCAGCTAGCCTATTGGTGGTTTGCAAATAGGCTGTAATAACCACTGGTGCATGTTTCAGAGTAATGGATGGTTTTGATCATTCAATGATGGAGATTTTGTTGTATCCCTCACTAATAATTTGGCAAAATGGTCTGGGTGATTGGAAGGTAGGCCGCAATGTACAGTTTGCAAGGCGGAACAAATGGAATGAACTAACATTGTATATCCCTCTTTTCTTCCCCTCTTTCCTTTGCCCAGTTGTTCTTATGCAGTGCTGCTTTTGTTTTCTCTGGTTCAGCTGGCGCCTCGGCTGTTCAATTACTTCGTGGTGCAAATGTATGTAAATGTTTCAATTGTTAATAGAGTGCTGAACTTTCAACATTACGTCCTTGAGTATCTTGTTTCAAAATTATCTAGTCAGATTCTATGCAAAACAATGTAAAATGATTTAGTTACAGGCTCAATCTGATGATGGGAAGCCCGAGTTAGCTGATGCAGACATGGTGGTATTTCTGGGTGATTTCAATTATAGGCTACATGGAATTTCTTATGATGAAGCGAGAGACTTTGTTTCTCAAAGATGCTTTGACTGGCTTAGAGAAAGGGATCAGCTCAGAGCAGAAATGAAAGCTGGCAAAGTCTTTCAAGGGCTGCGTGAAGGGCTCATAAAGTTCCCTCCCACATACAAGTTTGAAAGGCACCAAGCAGGTTTGGGAGGTACGGTGCACCTACATGGCTTGCTTTTGAATGAGTTTGTTTGGCTTGCTGATTCCAAATCAAATCCTTGCTCTTTATGGGATTGACATATGGTGAATCAGATGAGATGTCTGATCACCAAAGGCATAGGCATGGCAATGCCATGTTGAGGAGGTATTATGATGCTTGATTGAGAGAGAGAGAGTTTTTCTTCCTGTCAGACCAGAAAAGGTACATGTGGCCTGTCTTTTGGTCACCAGGCTATTCAGGAGACGAGCCCTCAGCACAATTGGAAGTAGCTAATTGTCACATCCATGAGCTTGCGCCTTGTGGGTTCAATTCATCTCACCTATATGTATATTCAAAGAAATACTAGGTTGTTCATCTGACGGCCTCCTTAAAAACATCAACCATGCTCATCATCCTAGCTGATTGTTGAGCATGTAGTAGATGGTTAATTACAGCAGTTGGTCCACATCTTAAGATGAGGAATAAGATCATCTTTGATTGCACTAATTTCTCAAATCTATTTTTCAACATATCTATATGTCTATAGATGCATGATCCAACATGCCCATTTGGGAAGTTAAACAAAAAAAATTCCCTGATTCCATGTCAAATCTATGATTATAGGGCCCGTCAACATAATTTTGGAACTCTAGAAAGGTTTGATCGGCCATTGTGTATTTCCTGCATTCTGGGTATTGTTTAGGTTCGTAGGTTTTTGAACACATTGATGGTAAAATTGTGCTATCCACCATTTTCTAGGATATGATTCAAGTGAGAAGAAGCGCATTCCTGCCTGGTGTGATAGAATATTGTTTCGTGACAACCGTGCTATTTCAATGGCTGCTTCAATGGCTGAGTGCTCATTACAGTGCCCTGTAATTTCTTCCATTTTACTGTAAGCTCATTCATAATATTGCCCTTTTGCTTACTATTTCCTCCTTTTATACTCTGTAGCTATACTCTGTTCTATTACTATTATTAATTTAAAATATGGAAGTTGTAATCTTCTTTCCATTTCAGGTATGAGGCTTGCATGGATGTGACTGACAGTGATCACAAGCCAGTCAGGAGCGTATTCAACATCGATATTGCACGTGTTGATGAGTCCATACGGAGACAAGAATTTGGAGGGATAATCTTAACAAATGAGGAAGTCAGGAAATCATATGAAGAGCTGAGGATTGTTCCAGAAACTACTATTAGCACAGACAGCATAATTCTTCAAAATCAGGACACCACCATTCTAAGAATCACTAATAAGAGTGGAAAGGAGAAATCTATGTTCCAAATAATTTGTGAAGGTCAGTCCATCAAGGATACAAGTGCATCTGAGCAGTATCGTGCAAGATGTGCCTTTGGCTTTCCTCGCTGGCTTGAGGTACCTTCTCTTTCCACGACCTTAAAACACTTTTTGGTCCCATACATTACTAATGCAATTTTTATGCGTATCATTTGAGTAAACATTTTTGTTTAGTAGACGATTATTCCTTGTGTCACTTTGGGAACTCGATTTTGAATTTTGATAATCAAGTGCCACTGACCTGAAACTAGATGATCAAGATTAGCCTTTGATCTGTGGGATTTATTGGGTTTTTCTCACTACCATGCGGCTGCTAATATGTATGGGATAGAATGAATTGATGTAATGTAAACTTCAACTTTTGATCCCATGCCTTAATTAGATGTGCATCTTATTCATATTGTCAAGTAACTTCTTTTTCGTAATTGTAGTTTATCTGTGATTGTTCCCTTCCACTTTGGGTACCCAGTTTTAAATTTTGACAATCTATGTACCACTATCCTGCAACCAGATGGTTAACGTCATTAATTTGATATATGGGATTTGTTGGACTATTCATCTACAGTGTGACCCTCAAAACAGATGGGCTGGAACAAATGGATGTAAATATTTAAGCCACATGAACTGTAGGTGGGTTGTCATCCACTTCGGTGCAAGGGTGTATTTGCACTATATACGTCTTCATATATGGAAAACTGCAAAAGCTATTCATGTTACTCATCTCAGGTTCTTCCTGTCTTGTGCTATTCTGTGTGGGGTGCATTTGTTTTGTATTTACAATTAACCTGTTCTATGACTAGAAAAAAGTTGTCTTAGGCTACAATACTGATGGCAGCTAAACCCTGGTTTAACTTGTGTAGGGCTCATCTTTGCTTTATTTAATATGCTTATTTCATATGGTTTAACCTGTCTATGTCACACACCTCCCTCTGTTATGGAGGCGGTGGCCTAAATTTCACTCCAATAGGACTGATATATAAACTGTGGAATTTATATGCGTGAAGCATCCAATTGTGTTTTCTGTCACATTCCCAAATTGGTTTACCTTAATGGTCCCAATTTCGAGATGTAACTGGTGTGGAGATGCGAATCCTTTCAACTCAAATGAAACTTTTCCCCGCACTACACCCACAGGATATCACATGTAAGGGTATAATGCATTTTTCCATCGTAATTTAAAATTTCTTGTGGAAGCATAAACAAACAGTAATATACATATAACCATGTCTCATGGGGTAAACAAAGCATATACAGTCTTAGAATGTTTACAACACTAAGGGGGCATTTGTTCAGCGCTGGTTTCAGCGGAAAACTGCCTTCCGACGCCTTGCACAATGTGTTTGGTGCATTGATGATTTGGCCAGGGAATCCTCCCTTTTTTTCTTCGTTTCCGCACGAGAGAGGATCCAAGCGAGAGGATTTTTGCTTCATTTGCTTCATATCTGCGGAAGAGGAAACGCCCGGTTTCCTCTTCTGCGGCCGGCACCAAACACACTATAGAAGTCTTTAAATTTACAACACAAAAGAAAAGTATTTTATATACAATCCCAACATAAAAAGTCCTTCACATCTATCCTCCAGAAAACTTGCCCAAATAAAGATCTACGAAGATCACTGCAACCACCACCAAGACACTATCCCTCGTGATGAACTCACACACCCAGATGACTAGACAATATCATCAGGAGTCCACTCACTCAGTCCCTGAGGAGTCTCCCCGACCACCTATGTCCCCCGATATATATATATATATATATATATATATATATATAAAACAGTTTAAAGAATACAGATAAACATGGCATAGGAATATAGGAACTGATTATATGAATACAAATACTGGTTATGATGATACATGATGATGAAAAATGCTGTAAAAGCCATTCCTAGGGTCTGGATTGCCAAGAACATCATTAATCAATATTTTGTAGCTCTAAGGTCTTTATCATTGGCGTTACTGAGGTTAGTTTGATTTAAGGGACCTTAAGGTAACACATTGTTGATTTAATAATGCTATGCATGATTTTAAGGCAATCTACAGGTCAATGTCAGCTCTATTCATCACCTACTATGGTCCCACAAAGCATTAGTGTACGGTTAGCCTTTCGGTCAGCCATGGGATTACCTACAACCTATGATGCCCAGATACGGCATGGATACGGCAAGGACACACCGTAGACACGGCAAGGACACGGATTTTACACATAAAAAGTGAAGTATCGGATACTATACGACACGATACATTGCCCATTTTGAAGTATCCGTGCATCATAGCCTACAACTAGCTGTGAGGTCACCATAGTACAATTTGTACTAGGGAGTATGGTCGGAGATGAAAACTGGATGATGAAGATGGAGATTTAGGTAGGCTAATCTTCAACAAATAAAGAAAGAGATGCTGGAAAGGGCTGCAGGAGCTGAACTTTAGCTTGTACGACTGAGACGAAAGGAGAGGAATGAAGAAATCTGCAGAAAAGTCTGGAGTTTTGAATTGTTGAAATTTCTTGCCATATTTCTGATCAAATGGTTTATCAAATCATCACAATGGAAGAACAAAAATTGCTTAGAATAACATTCTCTAACCAATAAACTCAAAAACACAAAAATCTACTATTTACAAATAAACTCCTAACCTTCACTCAATTTACAGATAGGTCCTTTCTACGTTCAAAACCCACCAAATCTAATCCTATTATTAATCTAACACACAAAGCTAGTTAATTAGCTAGTAAATAAGATTATTTAGATAATAAACACACAATTTATATTCAAGAATCTCGCATTCCACGCACGATCAATCCAATGGTGTATATCACTCCCGTTAAGAGTGACATTCTTGCCAGCTTGTATAGATGGAGTCATATGATATGAGTGGCTTAGATCAAGCAAAGATGGCCCCACCCCCTAGGTTAAATCAGGAGCTTAATACACAGCAACACAACATTGTCTAACTTTCTTGTCATCTTTGGCATGCATCCTTTGAGTTCTTTTAAGTACTTTCTGTTTTTTGTATGTCTTTGGCACATCTGTCAACTTACTAATCCTATGTTCAACAGCTGACTCCAGCAACTGGTGTAATCAAACCGGGACAGACTGCAGAAGTCTCGATACACCATGAAGAACTGCATACACTGGAGGATATCATGGATGGAATTGGAATCTCACAGACATGGTGCTCCGAAGACACCAGAGACAAGGAAGTGATGTTGGGGGTGAAAATTACAGGCAATTTCTGTTCTGATGTAATAATCCATCGAGTCCATGTGCGCCACAACTCTTCGTCCAACACTGCTCGCATTGACTTAAAAAGTGGTTCTAGGAGACCCCAAACAAACCGTTCACAGCGAAGTGATTATCGACACCTTGGTAATTCCTCCGACGCATATGATGGCATGCGCAACTTCCGTATTCCATGAGGGTAATCTTTAAGGGCCAGCAACTGATTTTTTAATCAGTAAAAACATAGTTGAGGTGATATCCAAGGCAATGCTTCCTCTTCTGACCACATCATGAACTCATCTTCTTGTAAATACCCCTTGCTGCAGTTGCCCAGTTGCTGTTTTTGCTTTCTTTCTGATTCGTTTATCACTTTATTCTTTATACGGTCGATTCTTTTAACGAAGTTTTGTATCAATACGAGTTGTGATATTCTTCAATGAGACTGTTCGCATCAGATGTATAACAGAGAGGAAGTACTTTAAAATGAAAGCCATTTTCTTCTTCTTTTATTTTCCTTTCTAAAAACATTTAGAACTATATATAACTTCTTCTTTTTTTCTTTTTTTTTTTATTTTCTATTTTTTTTTAATTCTTTACTATTGCATTTATTTTTCTTGTTGCTGGTCATATGTATGGTAGCCATATCCATAAGCACAGATATTTTAGTATGGTATAATACTGATTCAAAATACAATTTCATATTGCCATATTGACCAACAATATGTCTTGCAATGCATTGTCCATCAACCTTTTAAGATTGCCTCATTGCTACAGCTTTTATTTTTTTCAAGTGATATTGCTTTTAAACCAAACCTTGATTATCGGTGTGATTTGAGAAAGGGCTAAGGAGGAAGTCTTCAGCTTTGTTGGCAATCGCATACTAGACAAGCCAAGGATGTAATTAGTATTTCTTTCGGTTTTTTGTCAAAAAAAAAAAAAAGACTTAAACCCAATGATTAGCAGCAATTGATAAACTTCTAAAAATATTTTGAGGTACACAATCATAAGGATGAAAGTGCCCATCTGTCACGATATGGCGACTTTTAAACTTTGTTAAGACCTTCCTTTTCCTTCTCCATTTGTTTTTTACCTTTACAAAATCCTAGCATAACGTTTCATAGGCACTGTAGTCTGTAACTCATTCTCTTCTCCTTATTATTTAACCTTTTCTCACCCTTTTCCTTATCTCCCCTTCATTTGACTGTTCATCTTACCCTAGTGCCAATGAACTGCTATGAGTCATCTTGTGAACTCAAAACAAGTGAGAGTATTTTGTGGTGGGCGGCTTGGGCGGTTTTGTTTTATGGCGGTTTGTAAAAAGTAGAAACTGTAACTGTCCAAAGTATAGGCGGTTTTGGCGGTTTTTTTAGCGGGTGACTTGGGCGGCATGTTGGGCGGTTTGGTATTTGTACATATCTATCTCTTTTTTATTTTTTTTTATTTTTTTATTTTTAATAGAATGTAACAAAGTTTCAAAGTACTTAACATAAAGAATAAAAATTAAACATGATTTTTAATAAAAGTCAATAATCGATAATAAACAAAATTTTCAACTAAGTATATTAATGTAAAATTAAAGTCCAAAGGCATCACCAAAATTAAAAAATACAATCACTTATATAATCTAATGTCCAAAAGTCAAAAATCTAATTATGAATATGAAGCGTTTTTTTTAGCACCCATATATTTTTTGAAAGATACGTGAAGTTTTTGAAGAATCGATGAAGAGTTTTTTTTTTTTTAATGAGCGGGCGGGGCGGTTTCTACTCAAATGTGAAACCGTAACCGCCCGCTCATTAGTACGGATTGAAACCACCCCGCCCCCCTAAAGGCAGTTTTGATGTATATCCACTTGTAGAGGGGCGGGGTGGAGTGGAGCGAGCGGGTTGGCGGATTACGGTTATTTTTGTGCAGCCCTAAGTCTCGTAACACTCACTCATCCCAGCAAAAAAAAGAAAAAAGTAAAACCCATGAAACCCACTTATTAAAATTTGAAGTGATCAAAATGAATGCTGTCCCTTGCAATAAGTGTCACTAAACTTTGCTCCATAATATTACTTTATCATAGAAACATGATTCATCCATGTGGCTAATAAAGGAGTAACATCCTTTCCAAAAAACACAAAACAACACAAGATTGCGTTTCATGTTATTATTCTGAATGGCCGATCCTGCTGTGAGAGCAACTCTTGCTTGGGATAAACATTAAGCATATCCCAAGGCAAGCCAGCGGTTCAGATTTTTAAAACAGTGGGACCAAGTACTTTTAGGGCATAGTTGTTTTATTTACCGGTAAATTAAGAAAAAATAAATGTCAAACTAGTGGAAAACCTAATAATTAAATAAAGGTGAAGTAAACCTTTTATTAAAATAAACTTTACATTATTTTTTAGGGATATTGCCCAGAGAGCTGCCCTTAAGACGTGATATTCATCCCTTGAGATGTCAAAGTTTAAATATTTTACTAGTGTTATGTCTTACGGTGATAATATATGCACTGTTATGGTAAGAACAGTTATGTAGAGATTAGACAAACTTTACAGAGGTGGGGCAAATGTTCGATATATGTAATAATAACATTAGCCCAATAATCCGTGCTCAGCACGGTATCTCCACTGTAAAATAAATAATTATATATTAAAAACAGTATGTCTTTTCATAGGGCAAGTTTTTTTTTTTTGCTATCGGAGGGTTCCCAACCCTTTGGGCTGGACTAATCCCTCCGGGCCCAAAGGGAAGCCGGGTAAACTCCCCTGTAGCCCCAACGTGGTAGTGCAGTTTCGAACCTACAACCTCCGGGTGCAAACCGTGGTCCTAGGCCAACTGAGCTACCCCTTGGGGTTAAAAGTGTACTGTAAAACACAAATAGAGAAATTGGAAGAGAAAGGAAATAGTTATATGAAGGAGCAACTAAAACATAACTGGTTTGATAAAAGAATGAGTGGGTAGTTGCATGAGTAGTGGAGAGAGAATGTGGAAGCATAACTGTCGGTCAAAATTAAAACTTCCAGTTAAAATTAGTTCCAAAACCTTCCAGTTTAATATATATTATTATAACTATCCTAATAACCCATGCTCAGTACGGTACCTCCCAGCATTGCAAAATAAATAATCACATATTGAAAAAATTACCTCTTTCCACAAGACAATCGCCCTTGTTTCAAGCTAGAGGGATGGCAATGATCAGGTCAAGTTGGGCACTATAGGTAACATGTAGAGGGCATATTCAAACCCAAATCATATAAGTTGAAAATGTTAATCCAAACACATTTATAAAAAAAAAAAAAAAAAAAGGAGATCGACCCAATCCTAAAAATTATGGGGAATCTCTGTGGCAGCTATTACATGGGAACCATGCCACACTTTTTTGGAACTCCATTTAGGAGCCCATATAGGGAAAATCCGGACTTATCAAGATAAATCCCATCCCCTCTACTGAGTGCTCCCACCATCCAATTGATCACCATGACAACACCACATCAACAACAATTCCACATTAGTGTCCAATCGCGTTTCCATCATGTAACTAAACCGGATGGTGGGACACACTCCTTTTGAATTGAACAAGGAGGCAAAACCTCCCCAAAATTACTGTAGTTGAATCCCCAAAAATGGAGAATAGAACGAAGGGAAGGACTGTTGAACTGGTTCTTCATGTGGCCTGGGGGCATGTTATCTTGTCTTTGGCAAACCTTCTGGTTCTTGATTGGGTTGTCATCTCTGTGAATATGTAGTCATTTCTAAATTCTGATTCTCCATATAGAGTGGAGCGTAGGAAAGAAAACTTAGCATAAAGCTTTTTGAGCATAGGCATCTCTGTTAGAGGGGAGAGTTGACCATATACTGTGAGCAAAGAAGGACTGAGGCAGGGCTATACCAGCAATGATAACTTGATAAGAATCCAGGACCACAGAGATAATGAAGAAGTTGCAACCAAAAAAGAGGTGTAGAGCATAATGACAGAGAGGACTTCTTGATGCTAAAGTAATACCAATAGATTTCACCCAGCATTGAGTCGAGTGTTCCTGTGGAGCATTTCCCAAGCAAAACAGGAAAGGGAGGATTGTAGCAGTTGGTTCCCACACATAAGGGCCCCAACTCTTCTGACCACTTCTGGAATGAAGAAGCTGCCATGCTGCCTTGAGGGATAGGTTGCCATATGATGAGTTGGTCCAAGCCAGAGAGTCCTCAGATGAGAGAGGTTAGGCTATCAAAGAGGAAGACCATGACTGAAGTGCTATGATGCGCGGATACTTCAAAATGGGCGAAGTATCGTGTCATATAGTATCTGATACTTTACTTTTTATGTGTAAAACCCATTATCCTGCTGTGTCCATCACGTGTCCTTGCCATATCCAAGCCGAATCCGGGCATCATAGCTGAAGTGATCATTAATGATATCAGGAAGACGCTCTGGGATAACCCAGGAACCGCCGTTGATGAGAGAGGACACTTGGTATTCAGTTGAGGAGATAAATTGAGGGTATTGAAAAGCTGGAGGAGTCTTCTCTAACCAGTTATCATGACATTGATTAGAGAGATTTCCATCATCAATCATCCAAACACTACCATTCTAGATGAAGCCAGCTGGAAGCCAGATTTTCCTCCAAATGCAACAGTCCATAACTGGATTTCTGTGATCCCAGGGAGACCTACAATGAAAATACCTCTTCCTGAGCCAATGAACAGAGGACGCGGCAGCTTGCCAACACATTTTCAGAATGCTTGCACGCATCATTCAGCTCAGCAATTCTTCTGTGGCCCCGGCCACCCTCACTCTTGGGGATGAAAACTACCTCCCATTTTACCAGATTTCTCCAGTTGGGTAGTATTGCACTAATTTCTCAAATCTATGATAGTAGGGCCCATCAACGAACTTTTGTAACTGTAGAATGGTTTGCTTGGCCATTGTATATTTCCTCCATTCTGGGTACTGTTTAGGTTCATAGATTCTTGAACACATTGATATTAAAATTGTGCTATCCACATTTTTCTAGGATATGATTCAAGTGAGAAGAAGCACATTCTTGTTTGGTGCAATAGAGCATTGTTCTGTGACAACCATGTTAGTTCAATGGCTGCTTCAGTGGCTGAGTGCTCATTACAGTGCCCTGTAATTTCTTTTATTTTACTGTAAGCTCATTCATAATATTGCCCTTTTGCATGCTATTTGCTTTTCTTTCTCTGTAGTTATGCTAATTGGGCGCCTTGTAACTCTTCATTCTTCCCAAGAAAAATTTTCTGTGAACTCTTCTGCTTATGCTATCTGCTGCTGCTGCTGGTGGTGGTGGTGGTGGTGGCAGCGGCAGCGGCGGATGACTCTTTTGGATGACTATTATTGTTGTTGTTGTTGTTGTTATTATAGAATATAGAAGTTGTAATCTTCTTTTTATTATATTAGTTAACAAATGAGAAAGTTAGGAAATCATATGAAGTGCTGAGGATTGTTCCAAAAACTACTATAAGCACAGGTTCTTCAAAACCAGGAAAGGACGCCACAATTTTATGAATCACTAAGTGGAGAGGAGAAATCTATGTTTGAAATAATTTACGATGGTCAGTCCATCAAAGAGGCTAGTGCATCTGAGCAGTATCATTCAAGAGGTGCCTTTGGCTTTCCTCACTGTCTTGAGGTAACTTCTCTTTCCGGGACTATAAGCACTTTTTGGTCCCATATATTACTGATGCAATTTTTATGTGTATTGATGATTGACCATTTTCGTTTAGTAATTGATTATTCATCGTGTCACCTTGGGTACTTGGTTTCAAATTTTGATAATCAAGACAGACTGACCAGAAACTAAATGATCAGGATTGGTGTTAAGATGATGGCTCAGTAGGAGCCTATAAGGAACGCTTCACATAGAGCTTACCTGGCATGGATATCTCACATGGAGCAGGCATGGACCACTGCATTGTAAGGAGGCTATAAATAGAAGCCTCCCCCTTTGATTTGATGAGTGAAGAAATAGCAAGCTAATACAGCTTGATAGAGAGTGTCTTTGGGTGTACGTGGGATTGGGGTTGAGAGTGAAAAACTCCATCTGTAATCTTTCCTCATAGTGATATTCTTGCCGTCTTCTCCCGTGGATGTAGGCCCAAGCCGAACCATGTAAAACCCTTGTGTGTTAATCATCGTGGTGTGATCATTTCTCTGTTCTGTGTGGCTTGATTGGTCCCTAAAGCACAGCAATTGGCCTTATATATGTGGGATTTATTGGGCTGTTGTCACTACCATCCATTCAACTGCTGATTTGTATGGGATAGAATGAATTGATGTAATGAAAACTTCAACATTTTTGGGACCAGAAACTAGATGCACAATTTCAGCATTCCATGAGGTTAATCTTTCTCCGACCAGACTGTTTGCATCATTTGTATAACAGAGATGGAAGAGGACGTGTCTTCAATCATGAGATTGCTTTGTTTGCATGTAGGGATAGAAATAACTAGTTGGTGCTTTTAAATGGAAACATTTTCTTTTCTTTTCTTAAATCAGGATAAATCTAAATAAAACTGAACTTTCCAGTTCCATCATGCAAAAAAACAGAGATAATCAACTTTAATTTGTGGGACCAGCCCTATTCCAACTTAGCTTATCCTAAGCTGCAATTAAGGAGGTGTGAGAATCTTCATGCCAAAATGAAATCATCTTTTTTGTTGGTGTCCAAAACAAAACGATTACACACTTATTTGGTTAAGAGAGTGCAGTAAAAAGCATGCTCGGGACTGATTGCAGAAATCAATCCCCTCAAAAAAAAAAATTTCAATTCTATGAGCCACATACAAAACAATAAATCCATCGATCTATTGGTCTATTTTTGTGCCCTAAATTAGATAGCTAGAAGCAGGGAGATTTTCTCGAGCACTCATCCAAATTATTCCCCAATCGATAAGCTAAACTAGTAAGGGTAAAGTAACCCAATAGTCAAATATTCTTCATTCATCATGCTTAGATGAAAAAGTAAAATCCGGCTGCCTCTTTTTTCACCACAAATGACTTTTTCTTTACCTGATAACTAGTAGGTAAAGCATGACAAATTAGGACAAAAAAGAACTACTTCACCACACACACTCTCTCTCTCTCTATATATATATATATATACACACACACACACACACACACCCCAACCACAAACATTACTTCACCACATGATTTTACCTGCTTTTACCATGATGTAATGTTTACTTTGTTATTTTACTTTACCACACAGGTAAACAAACACGCCTCGTAAGCCTCTTTGTTCACTCATTTCCTATTTTAATTTCTACGAATTTACTATAAAATGAAGTCAAAGAATGAAAACTAAAGAGGCGAGGAGTGAAAGAGCATAGGATTTAATTTCTAGGGCAATGGCTGAGTAATCAATTCTCACCATAGGAAGATAATTTGAAGTCCATTTATAAATCTTCACCTTTACTTTTACAATTATAGCCCTTTGATGGCAAGCATTGCATATAATTTCTATGACCTCGTTACAGATCAAATGATGACTGATGCCATGTTTGTGAGTGTGATTCTTAGAGTAAGCTGTTCGCCATAAAACTAGCCATTTTGACATTTACAAGTTCTCTTTGAAAGACGGGACACATGATAAAACATTGAAAAAGCTAAGGTGGAACGCCTGGGCAATCGGGTACTGTTTTAGGGGCATAATTCTTCCATGGTTGTCATGGCTAGCCAATTCCCAGGCTTCAAAGGAAATTGCATATATTCTGCAGACAATATTATGCAAGGATATTATCAAAGTCCATATTCACACATTTTCACTCTCGAGGATGGGACTATTGAAGAACTATTTGCATAGAGATTTCATCCTATGCTGTCACCTCCTTTATGGATTCCAATCCCTCCTTATTCATGCCGGAGAGAGCCGGGGGGGGGGGGGGGGGGGGGGGGGTGGGCGTGCGCGGGGCGGTTATGCTTGGAAGAACCGCATGATATTTCTACTTTGGTAATCTTTATTTGTAACTAGATCAGATAGTGGGTCTGCAGCCAGCAAGAGTCACGAGTATATGTCCAAGCCCAAATAGACAAATGTTGTTTTCAAGCTTTTATTTTTCTTATTTCCCCATTGTTTTCCATGTGCAGTTTCTTTCTTTCATCCTCTATAAAGGTATTAGGGTTGGCATGCCAGATTATTCTTTAGAGTGGACTAGTGGTTATGATGAATTTTTCATTATTTTAAAGTTTAAAGATTCATCTCATGTTGGTCATGTGTAGTAGTAGCTGTATCTATAAGCACAAATACCGAGGGTTCATAATACTATTTCATTATTACCATATCAACCAACTGCCCTCAATATATTGTGCAATCTAATATCTCCATCAACCTACTAATATAATGCAACATTGCTACAGCTTTTATTTTTTCAGTGATAATGCTGTGAAACTAAAACTTGGCTCTTAGTGTGATTTGAGTGAGAGCAAACGAGCGAGGGTTCATCTCCCAAACATCTTGTGGCTGTTGGCAATCACCTACAATAGATACTAAACATGTAGATAGTTTTTTTTTTTTTTTTCTTTTTTTCTTTTTTTTTGGATTTGTTACTGCAGAATCTCTATTTAAACCCAATAATTACCGGCTAATTATAGACTTCTAAATATTTCTTAGTAGGCATTCATTAGGTTAGGGCCAAAGTGATGTTCTGTTGCGATATCGCAACCTGTGGCGGCTTTTTAACTATGCTGATACCATCCAATAAAACCAACAACTGCTTCTGCGCCGTTTTTGCCTCCCAGAAAATTGGATCTCTGTCATGGGCAGTTTCCAAAAGGGAGGTATGGGCACAAAAGAGATCATAGGAGAAGATCATGCTCAAAGCATTATTGGTCAAACAGGTCACGAAAAGAGGAACAACATAGTTTTGTTGACTTGTTGATTGGTGTTGACGTACTTGAGAGCTGAGCAGCAGTCATATTGGTATTGCAACACGGCTTTGGTACTCAACTTCCATTGGGAAAAACAAAAATGAGGCCAAAGGGGTAGAAACCCGATCTTGGTCTCTATTAAAGGACACAGCATTGCAAGTGAGGGTATCGTTTATCCCAGCAGAGCTTCCTCTTTCATCATCAATACTTCCTCAGGCTTAGAAATAATGGCTCCTTTCAAGACCATCCCAGTCGCTTTTGTAGTCTGCTTGTGCTTGGTATGAAACCAGTGCAGGATGTTGCCTTCCGACGACAGGCAAACCAGCACTGGACTTCATTATCACCAATCTCCACAACCGCAACAGCACAACTGGAGATGTTGTCACCAAGTGCAACCATCCTTGCTCTTGCCGCCTAGCAGAATCTGAACAGACAAAGAGAGGGAGATCCGGTACTAAGAGTAGCCAAGGAACTCAATACAAATCTTCACGTTTCGTTTTGGTTGCCGCAGGAAGACTCAAAGGCGGACTGAGAGGTTTGGCCTCTGCGGGACGATTCAAAGATGGATTCGACCATGGACTGGGCCGTTTTGGTGAGTTTGGGAGCTGGGTTTTGAAAAGGATGGTGGTCGCTGAACGGAGGGATGATTTCTGTTAAAGGGCATTTTGGGTATTTAAAAATAATGGAGAGGATAGTTGCCTAAAAATGCTTTTTCTCGCTGGATGTCCTGATTTAAAATATGGGTAAAACTTGAGCCCTATTTTGAAATCTTCCCAATTGAAAAACCTGGGCCAAAGAGGGTACAGCAAGTTGGTTCTCACATAGCATATCATGGACGGATTTCATAAATTTCTGATACATGTATAACCTTTTAGGGTTTCTACGGATGTTCAACTGCTGATACAAACAAAGAACAAGGTGCCAGCACATAATCGTTTCACTTGGAATAAATACCATTTAAAATGCACAACACTGTATATGAAAGCATCAACTATACAGCAATATGGCTATAAACCAGGCCAAACCTCTCTTCTTTCCCATGTTTTAGTCATTCTACAAAAATTGAAGGGAGGTTACACTCCCGTGCAACAGGAAGTAGAATATAATAAAGGGAAACCTAATATTAACATATAAAAAATGAACAACCATTCTAAAGCAAATATGTACTCATAGGATTAGTAAAGTAATGCTTACAGAATATTGATACAGAACTTCTAACACTATTCCGTAGAAGGCTTCCCAATATTGCTGGGGGATTGCCAGAAGTCTTTTGGTGCATCTCCCTCACAATAAGGTGATTATCTAAAACCAACAATTCCAATAGTTTTCTGCAGCTCTGCGTAAGGTTCAGAACTACGAATTAGATAAGTCAGTACTAATACAACTACATTATAATCCAGAAAGCAAAATGAAAAGAACAGAATCAACAAAATAAATTCCAACGACTAATATTGCAGATAAGCATATCTGCAATAGGTATTAGAATAGCAGAAACTGCTAAATAAACCACCCAGCCTGGCTGGTGTATTTCAATAGATATGAACTGTATTATGACATTGCCATAGCCCTTCTTTGTGCAACTTTAGATGCCACTGGGGCTACCTATTGGAAGTAGAATCACGATCTACATAGGTTTGAACCTAAACCACACCCTCCATAATGGAAAGTATGTCTTAACATTGCGCAATGCGATAGAAAATGGCAAATGTCTTAACATTGTGCAATGCGATAGAAAATGGCATTGCCATATTCGTTTGATTTATCCTTCATTGGAGAAAATAAAGAAAAAGAATTTGCAGAGGAAATTACAGGGATACAAAAACATAGACCATAAGTCTAAACAAAAGGAGCTAAGATGGACATTTTCCTTGGAAAAGTCTTTCCCCTCCTTAAGCAACCAGAATAGAGTTTGAACCGAAAAGGGTACGGCCTGGCATGATAAACAGAAAGCATAAGCTGGCACATGCAAAGTACTTAAGGGTCTGTTTGTGTACTAGAATTTCTTAAATTCATGTCTGGTGACTGTATGAGACTTTCTTAAATTCATGTCTGGTGGCTATATGAGAATTTTAAATGCTGGAATATAGAATGTTGCTGAATTCGGTCATTTCTAAATTTTCTTTTTCATTCATGCAGAAATTTCTGCTTGAGAATTTCAAGCGTTCTTTAATTCCATAAATTATTTGTCTAATAGCTACAAGAATTCCTTGCTGGAATTACACCTTTTATGCATTGTGGATTTGTGGTATAGAGGACCCACCTTTACGTGACTGAACACAGGCCCACCTTTAAGAATTGTAATGTGGACCTACCATGAGAAATTACAACATTGACCCACCTTAGGAATTGTTAACATGGGGCTCATCTTTAGAAATAAAAAAATGGGTTCAATCTTTGAGAGTTATAACATGGCGTCCACCTTTACAAATTACAATGTGGGCCTAGGAATTATGGAGCCCGCCTTTCAAATTACGTGGACCACACCTTTAGGAATTATAACATGGGGGCCCCTTTATAGAAATTACAATAAAGGCCCACATTTAGAAATTACCATGTGGCCCCATCTTTTACGAATTGTTGTACATGAGCCCACCATTAAAAGTAGTGAAAATCTCAAAAAAGTAAAAAAAAAATTTGCCTCATTTTCAAAACAATACATGAAGATTTGAATATTTCAAAAAAGTATAAAAGCTTTCCACAATTCTTTCAATGAAGTCCTCTTTATTAAAAATTTTTAAAAAATGAAAAAAACTCCTTTCCTTTATGACATATTTTTTCCTTCTATTAACCATTTTCCTTCCCAAAACTAACCATTTTGGTTTTGTTGAAGTGGGCCCCACTGGGTCATTTGAGTTGGACTTCATCATTTTTCTTAAAAGTTTTTTTTTTTTTTTTGGGAATTTAACCGGAAAAATCCCATTAGACTCACTATAGAGCAAAAAAGCCTTAGAAGATATGAAATGACTGAATAGTCCTAGGGGCCTCTTCGATTCACTTTTTTTGTTGTTTCGCCGGCGGGGATATCCCCGCTCGTTTTTTCCATATACGAGGTATGCAGCGGGCATTGTGGGTCAAGCAGTGGGAGTGTGCGACGGGCAAGGTGGAGAAGGAGAGGAAGGAGAAGAAGACGAAAGAGTAAGCAGATGGGTTGTGCAGGCAATGGCGCAGGTGATACAGGGCATGCGCAGTGACAAAGTGGTGTGGCACATAGGGAAGAGAAGAAGACGGGAGGAGAAGGAGAAGAGAGAAAGAAAAGAAAAGGAGAAAAGAAAAAAGGAAGAGGATGATGAGCAGCTAGGTGTTGGACGTACGCAGGTGTAGGTGGATGCAAGGAAAAGGGATAAGAGATGAGAAGGAGGAGGAGAGGGAAAGGAGGAAGAGACAAGAAAGAAAGGAGGAAGAGAAGGAGGAGGGCACTAGGTGTGTGCAGGGGAGTGTGCCAATGATGGAGGAAGAAGGGAGATGTTTTTGGTGACACATGGAGGAAGGAGAGAAGAGAGGGAGGAGGGAAAAAAAAAATGAAAACAGAAAGAAAGAATGAAGAAGGTGGAGATGGGGGGTGCTGCGAGTGGTGGATGCTGGGGTGTAGGTGATGGCAGGGAAGGATAAGAAGTGAGATGAAGGCGGAAGGGAAGAAAAAAAGAAAAAGAAACAAAAGAAGGAAAGGATGACGTGCGTGCAGTGGTGTGGGGGTACTGGGTGTGTTGCGGCAGTGGGGAGAAGAAAGGAGATAAAGGGTAATTGATTAGTTGGCAGAGGTGGAAAGAGGAGGAAGAATAAATGAGAGAGTGGGGATATCGCCGCTTAACTGTGAAGAAGGAGGAACCGATTAACTATGAAGAAGAAGAAAAAACGAGCGGGGATATCCCCGCTTGTTTATGCAAGTGAACGGGGATATCACTGCTCGGCGAAACAAAAAAAAAAAAAAAGAACCGAAAAGGGCCCCTGAGACTACTACGGTCATTTTATATCTTCTAAGGCTTTTTTGCTCTACAGTGAGTAATGAGATTTTTCCGGTTAAATCCCCTTTTTTTTCCATTTTTCAAACTTTTGTCTTGGTGAGTACCCGATTGAAAGAAATATGGAAAGCTTTTATACTCTTTTGAAATGTTCAAGTTTTCATGTACTGTTTTGAAAATGAGGCAAAAGGTTTATACCTTTTTGAAATTTCCCTTGAAAGTAAAATATTGGTCCCACAATTTGCGAATTAAAAAACAGGGCACCTTTAGAAATTCTCTATACATGCAACCCATCTTTAGAACTTAAAATGTGAGACCCACCTTTGTAGGAATTTAGTGGGCCCTCCTGTTGTGATTGTGAATGGGACCCATCTTTACGGACTACAACATGGGGCTCATCGTTAGGAATTACATGGACCCACCCTTGGGCATTGTTCCACATGGGCCCCATCCTTAGAGATTGCAATGTGGGCCCCCCTATAAAAATCACATGGAACCCACCTTTTTAAAAAATTGCAGGACTTGGGGCATACCTTTTAGAAGATCCAATGTGTGACCCACCTTTAGAAATTATGGTATAAGAGCCTATCTTTAGAAACTAAGTGCGCCGGAGCTTCACCGGAAACCCATCGGAATTCTTGAATTCCTAGAATTCATAAATGCTAGAGGATGAGCTAGCTTTTAAAAATCCTGCATCGTAAGCATGTGAAAATTATGGAATTCCAAAGTTCTATAAATTCTTCTAAAGGAGCACAGAATCTAGGAATTCTGGAATTCCAGTCATAAATTTTTGCAAAGAAACAGGCCCTAAAGGTAGGAAGGGGTAGTGAGCATAGAATTTAATAAATACAGGGAGAAGCTCTTTCACAATTTTGTCAAAGTTGCATTTGTTTAATCTAGTAGCTCTTTCTAAGCAAAGCCTTCCTAATAAAGGAGCCAAAAGTGAAGGGTCAGATGTGAATTAACTGAATAGCCACAACAGGCCTTCTAATCATCTTTGCTAATTACCTACACATCACCCTAACAAAAGATTTGTTATAAATCCGTAGTTCTTAGGAAATAACCAATTGTAAGATTAAGCTGTTTACTAAGTGAAAAAGCTTCCCCAGAAACTACTACTAACCACTTAGCATTGTCACATCTCTGACCCTAAGAATATATGATGTAGGTCAATAGTACAAGGGCAGTCTGGAACGAAAGCATAATTTGAACAGCTTTTTTATTATCACATTTCCACATAACATGACTGTGGTTGCATACCTGAGGATTCAATACTCCCATTCGAAGGACAATATCAACCTGTAACACCAGAAAAGGGAAAAAAATCATGAGCCCATTCATCATCATCTTAGTCTAATCCCATTTATCAGAGCCCAATCTCACAAGTTACATTTCCTCAGTGACATAAGAATGAAAGTATTATTGGTTAGATGTGAAAATGGACCAAAAATAGTAGTTTTTCGGCATTCGATGCAAAAATAAAGTACCATGCTAATCAAGAAGATAGAAATTGAAGTAAACTACAATGCATTGAGTTCTATACAAAAATGTTAAATATAGGCAAAGCAATAAATTAACAACCTCAAGCACTGATCTTCCATATACACAGGGTTGTGTTGTTACAGTATGTGTTAATCATGGAGCATGATTTTTACTAGTCTTCATTACCAAAACACAGGCTAAGTGTACTTGTGTAGTATTACGAATATACTACTCATTAGGCCACTCCATCCAAACTAAGCAAGAACCAGCAGGCCAACCTGGTAAGTCTCACATGTGAAGAAACAGATGTTCATGGCTCATCTAAGGTCTGAGACCCATAGGTGCAACGCTTCTCAAACTCTCTTCCTATGCACAATCATATATTCATAATACAAGTACAATATGCGTATGCTCATAAGAACATATAAGTACTCTTCAAATCTTCTATTCTTCTTGTGGTTATACCATAGTCGTTGCAACCACAGGGTATTTGAAAGAGACTCCTGGTCTTTTGAGATTAGTTTATTTTGATGTCTTACATAATTTGAACTTAGGACAATATCATATTAGGAGAGTAATTGACTCCAAGTACGGGATTTAAGAGGGTTTGACTTCTAGTGAAATTAGGAGTTGAATAAGGGAATTTGATACATAGGGTTTGTCAGCTGCTTTATAATTGATATCATGATCAGCACTTTCTTTTTTCCCTATAAAGAAGTTACCTTTAGTGTTCTGTTGTTCTTCTATAGTTCTATATGCAGTTCGGTATAATGGGGTTTTCACATTCAGTAAGCAGATTGCAGAATTGAATCTGAAATTTCTTTCTGGTTTCACTAAGAACATCTGGCCAGCCATCTACAGACGAAGCTTGCCCTACAGTTCTACTGCATTCCACACTTGTCAAACTGCAATCTTGCTGAATCGAATGCTAGGCAGACTCAAAACTGAATCAATCCCTATATTCTTTGTCTACAAACAGCGAGAAAGATCTGTAACAATTTTCTTTGGTTGCCCAAGGGTTCACTGTCTGATCGCGGGGTTTATGTTAAGTGGCCCCTGCCATCATCATGAACTTGTGCAGTGACGACCTAATATTCAGAAAGTTCCAATTTTCTTCATATTTCTTAGAGATTAATGTTTTGTTTTGATTAGGAAGCTTTGGTTTGGTTCTCATTGAGTTTTACGCATTATAAATACAGTCCACTACTCAAACTACAGAGTAGCCATGTTTGATGGTTCAGTTTTTAATAAAAACACAGCAGTGTTTTGATGGTTTTTCCCTCACTTGGTCATGGGGGCCATAGGGTAATGAGAAAGGCTCTTAAGGTCAGTTTTGGGTTGATTAAAATCAGTTACTTGCTTTGCTTAATTATAAATTTTCTATTAATTCTCTGCATAATCTACTGTTTGCTGGAATATTTTCTGATATGGTTTATTTGGTACCCACTTAGTTCGATTGTGTCAAATTGGGACTGCATCACAAAGTGAAACAATTTCGGAAAAACCTGAGAACGTGGCCCTATATTCTGCCTTATTAGAGGATTTTGATACTTGTTCTTTCTTTTTGCATTTACAAGAGATTAAAGATGGCTCTAAGAACATGCACCAGCAAATAGTTGTCAAGACACCCAGCTCAATCTGCATTGGCATAGGAATTTAAGATGAAGTGGTGAGTGTGACGGGAAGAATAGAACACAGCTGGTGGTGCCACAAAGATAAGGAATGATACATAACCCTGCTGTCATATGAGGATGGATGGGGACGGCCATAGATTCACTTACTGTATGTACAAGTGTACAACATGAGACATGTCAAGTCAAGTGGCAACAAGTTACTGTATGTGCAACATGAGATATGTCAAGTCAAGTGGCTACAAGTTACTGTATGTGCAACATGAGTTATGTCAAGTCAAGTGGCAACAAGTTACTGTATGTGCAACATGAGATATTTCAGGTCCAGTGGCAATCATATAGATATTGCCCACAAGATGTTGACACAAAGTAGGAACTTCAACTGGATTCCCTTAGTCACAAAGAAACTTCACATCAGCTCCAGCAGTGTATCGACTTGGTTCACATCATTTAGACGGACCATATGGATTAAATCCTTTTTTTTTCTTTTGACAAACAAATAGTTGAAACCAAAGATTTGTAGAAATCTAGGATTTTGTTCAAGTAGGTCCAGAAAACCCTAGAGAAGAAGAGAGAAAAGACAGAGAAAGAGAGAATTTTGAGCAAAGAAAGAAATACCCGTACCCCTTGGGGTGGGAAACTAATCCTATTTCTTGATATCTTAAACTTATAAAATTACCCAAAAAAAAAAACTCATTAGTTTCTCATAATACATCAAAGCCCTTTGATGATAATTGACTTAGAAGTAAGCCCTGCACTGACTCATAACACTCCCCCCTCAAGGTGGGGGATATATATTCACTATAACCAGTTTGGACAAAACATGATATAACTATTTTTACTAGCTGCATTCATGATGAAATCTGCAATTTGATCAATTGTACATGTTTATGCCAGCACCCCATCTTTTTCTTCAAATTTTTTATGTTCAATGGCAATCAACTCCCTCATGCTTTGTTTTCTCTCGACATACTGGGTTCTTAGCTAGTTTAATCGCTGAATCACTGTCACAACTCACAATACAGAATCATAGGTCCCCCTTGCTTGAAACCTAGTTCTTCTAACAACACCCTTAGCCATAACAATTCGCAGCATCCATGGGCCATTGCCGATACTCTCAGATGCCCAATCAAATTATATGAACCCTTGATTTAATTGGTGTTACAGTTCAGGCTTTATAAGTTGGATTTTTATAAAATTCAAATTGAATCCAACAATGCATATAGGTTCAATTGATTTTCTAGTTGGGTTTAATTCCAATTCATAGGGGATGGGTGTCCATGCACATGCATATGCATGTCAATTTCAATGGATGTAAAAAAAACAAATGCAGGTGTCTTTTAATTCTTTTTTTTAAGTAACATTATATTTTGTTCATTGGTTATTTACACCAAAGGTGGAAATAAAATAAAAATTCTTTAAGGAAATAGCACTGCCACAGCATTCAGCAAACATGAAAAAAGAGATTTCGAAAAAAAAAAAAAACTTAGATACAAAGCCTCAAACTTTGAAATAGACTGGGAATTGAAGATAAGATTTAATAGTTAATTTTATTTACCACAAGGCAAGAGAGCCTTGCGAAGGAAAAGTATACCGAAGATGGACGACACATGTTTCGCTCATGCAAGGATTTGAGAAGTTTCATTAAGAATGTGTATTACTGGCAGATAACAGAGAAGACAAATAAAAGATGCTTGCCATAAAATTAAGGTAGGTACTTAATAATTAATAGAGCCCTTATTCCTTACCTCCATTATACCAGGATTTTGCATCACAATCCCAAGAACACGACGCGTAAGTCCCTTGTATATAATAGTATTTGTGGTGCCATCTGCATTCATCCATGGTAATATAGGCCAAAATGCAGGCAGATTATCTGCAGTGATGCAAGACTCTCTTTTTCCCCCTTCAAAGGAAACACCATCTACTTGCATCTGATTTTCAAATAGGATCTCCCCTTGCCCACAGTGAGCGTCAGGGTGAAGTTTGGCAGTCTCTTCAGGCAAATCAATAATGGTTACTTTATGTCCATCAGAAATATTAAAAGTAGTGTCCTGCAAAGTGCTGGCATTTTCTTGAGTTTTTCGAGGAAGGGATAAAGAGCTCTCATTACTTATCAACTGAGACTCATCGCAGGAGGCCGGCACAACACCTTGACTGTGACCAGATATTGGATAAAGAAAATATTTACGTCCATATGAAGCATCAACTACTCGTGCACAATCATAAGCATTAGCCTGCACAAAATAGTAAAAATGAGAAAAAGGAATTAAATTAAATGACTGGCAGCAAATCCAAACTTCAAGAAATAGAGTTCAGAAGAAATGACGAGAATGCATAAGTAATATAATCATCCATCATAGATTGTATTAACAGTTGGACTTACCTGTAATTCTGGAAAAGTATGGACTATTTTTGTAAATATAGGTAACGTAAGGGGCCTTTATTATAATTGCAATAAATATAATATAAAATATAAGGGTGTGGTGGCCCAGCCCTAATGACCACCACCATATGAGAGTTTTCTCTCAATGAAACCTCCATCTCTCCATCTTATTTTTCTTCTCTTATAATTTTTCAAACTTTTAGGGAAATAACCCTAAAAATCATCATATTAGAAGTCCTGGTAGAGGTCTGACAGTGAAAGAGGTTTAAAGGAGTGGATATGAAAGACGTTTAAGGAAGCATTTGGGAAGACACTTGAATGTTAGTATTTCAGAGTTGAAGAAACCCAAGATAATAAATCAGGAGGTTATGTAATTTTATGTTTGGCCTCTTTGTAGGACTGATCTTAAGATTATAGTCAGTTTCTAAGTTAGGATTCAGATGGAATCTAAGCGAAGGGGAGATAGTAATGCGAGACTTACTCTAGAATTGTTTAACGGAAAGAACGACAACGAATGGTCATATTTGGCCACTTTGGCCCTTGATGGAACTAGAAGACTGGGATATATTGATGAAACTATTCATGAATTCTCTCAAGGTGACCCCAAACATTCTCAATGGAAGGCAGGGAACATACTAGTTATGAATTAGATTCTTAATTCTATGAAAACAATAATTCAAAGGTTTTCTACTATTGCAAATGACAAGAAGGCAATTGAATGCAACATTGCAATTGCTAATTCTTAGGCTCGAAAAAAGAACCATGCCATAATTTATTAGATGACACGAGATCTAACACAAATTAAGAAAAGGTTGTGCAGAGACAATGGGACCCTGTGGTACCCAGATGATACCCACATGTGTGTATTGCTATGTAAACTAAATCATAGGAGGTGTAATATTATTGTGATTAGATTAATTCCCTGTAATTAGGCCAATTAGATTAAATTACTGAGGTACCTCCCTTCCACAGAAACAACCAAGGATCAATCCCGAGCTATAACGTTGATGGTGAGGGACTTGTGTGAGTGAGTGTGTGGGTGTGAGAGTACTTACCTTACAAAAAAAAGGCAGAAAAAAAATTAAATGACTGATTTTTTCCCTAATTGGGCCTGAATGTATTCCTTGAATCCTTATACAAAGCATGGTTGATCCTAAAAATCATGCTTCCATGAGCCGGCTGGACAGATTGTTAAATGACAAGGGGAAGAACATTTTTTGGGGAGTTCATCATCTGGCTTTTTCTCAGTCTGTCACTCCATCCCCAAAGTGCATTTTCAACATCTGGTTTCTCTTTTCTGAGTTGTACCTTCTCTCTCTTTAATGAAATTTTACTGTTACCAATAAAAAAAAAGATATCGGTCTCCACCGATATTTTCAAGATATTGGTTGAGACGGACCGATATTTGAGCGATATTTGGAGGGTCCAAATCCAAAACCGATAAACATCAAAGTATCGGATCGGTATGGATCGATACCGTTTCATATCGGCCGATACCGGTTACTTTAAACCATGTAGTTGAGACACATTTCTATATGATCCAAGTTCCTTAAGTAGTCATGTGACGGCTAAAGTAAAGATATAATTGAGTGATCACATTATGTTTAAACCAGCCTGTGAGTTCTATTTTGATGAGAATAACTGTTCACAAGGGTCTAAATCTGCGAAAAATTGAGAGAAAACACAGCTAAAGTTGAGAGAAAACACAGTTTTGAGTTTCTTAAAGATTTATATCCCAAATATGAGCTGACAAACTCCAGTGTTTTGGCAGGAGAGGGATGAAAATAGGTCCCCGATACCCAAATATCAATGGACTTGATAAGAAAAAATGGTGAGTACCGAGTCTTGGATTTTGACCCATTTGAAATTCGAGTCCAGGTTCAGGTCTAGGATTTGGACCCAATAAATTTGGTTTCGGGTCGAATATACCTGAGGACCAAAATTCCCAAATGCTACCAATGTTTTTAATTGCACACTAAGTGTTCCATATTAAACAAGATATATATGACATGTTTGATTTTTTATTTTTGATCAAGCATTTCTATTAGAAAAGCCGAGAAGAAATTTAGCTATAGAAGAAAGGGAGAAAGAAAGAGGTCCCAGAGAGATGCACAAAGATAAGTCAATCAACCTAGGAGGTTTCCAAAACTAGTAGACTCAACAATCACATGTTACGTTATAATCATACCACCAACTGGGGACAGATAAATACCTCTAGGTCCCAACCAATGTATCTAGTATCTACTACTTACAACACATTTGTGAAAGAAAATCACATACAGAACCATATTTAATGAAACAACCAACATCCGAATACCTATTCTAACTCAAGATTGACGATGTCCAACAGAAAAAAGGAATAGAAGAGGAATTTACATTTTTTTTTCCTTTTTTTTCCTTTTTTGAGACAACTACTTGAATTGTTATTTGGAAGACAAAAAGAAGTATTGGGAAAAATTTGACGTGCATACCTTTACAACTAGCCCACATACTTGAAGCACATCCACAATTGCTTCAGCCATTTCTTCCCCTAAAGAACCAAATTAAAGATTACATGAATTTATGAAACAAAAGCCTGACATGAGGTGAGGGAACTTGTCACCTACCTCTGTCCTGAATCTAAAAGAGCACATTAGAAGAATGAAAAAGGAACCTTGCATGAAAGCGGTCTGAGAAATTTCCTCCATGGTCAACCCTTGATCACCAGCTTTATGGATGGCATTATGCACGGTCTCAAAGAGCTGAGGAGACAAGGTAACATCTTGTCTGCAACCAACAATTGCTGACAACGAGAGTTTGGCATAGCTATTAATAGCTTCCCATCGGGACTCATTGGAGGATACTGCTACTGAAATACAACTGCCAAGTTCATGACATGGATTCAACCTGTTAGGAACGGATTGAGTACCAGCATATACTAAATCAGAAGAGGAGTTTGGCTGATAAGTTTTATCATGCAAAGAAGTAATGCAATGATTCTCGTCATCCATGAATAACTCCATTGCCCTGGCCCTCGAATATGATGAACGGCTAATTGATATGGTAATACCAGGAAAGCCTTTCTCTCGACGGGCAGAAAATTCACTATCCTCTGTACATAGAGGCTTCTGCTTCTTAACCATCCTGCCACTGTATGATTTCCCTTCATCCTCTTTACAATTTAAATCCTGCTCGTCAGCCTCCCCGATTCCTTCATCCGGCAAACATGGTGAAATGGAGAGCTCTCCCAAAGAAACCAGAGCAGAGAGATGGAAAACGTCACCACACTGTACATCTGCTCTAAGATTGATCCCATCCTCCATTAGGTCCTTCTCTCTTTGATGGAGCCAATTAGCAAAGTGGGCAGCCCTCTTTCCTGTGTTAACTGGAAAGGGAGAAGAAGAAGCACTATGCCAGAACTTTTGAGAAAAGACAAAAGGTCGGCTTCCCTGCCCAACAACCTGGCCAGTATGGAGAATTTCATGAAGCAATATATCAACTAAAAGGTAAAGTCATTACCACAAGCTGGTCTCAAGAAAATTTAAAGGACAATAAGTGAAAAGCAAACTTAGCAGTAGGCAGAACTCCAAATATGATGAAGAGAGCTACACTACATATCAAAATCTAAAAAATGAGATGGGAGAGAATGATTTAGCAGCATGTACTTTTGTGTCAAATGGCTAATTTCACTTTATTTAAAGAGAGTTAGGACAACTAATCAATTTAAAAAAATTATATAGACCCCCATAAGAAAAAGAAATTACAATAAGCCCACTTTCTCCTAGATTCATGTATAAATATATAAATATATACATGAGTTCCAACATGGAACATGTATGGTGGATGCTTTGTCAAAAACTAGCAGAGTGTCACAAATGCAGATTATAATCTAGCCTTGAAAACTAAAGTAAAAAAATCTTATATAACAAAATTAGACAACTCAGATAAAAATTGAAGAATGTTGTACCAGTTCAGCAAATGTTATTTGAAATAACCAGTAACAAAAAGTAATATTTGAAATAGGAATAGTAAACAGCAGACAGATCTATGACACGTATTTCATGAATAGCCAATTCACACCGAGTCCATTAACACGAGTAAAAGTAAAAAAAACTAGCACTCAATTCATGAGCCAGCATCTGATGGGTTTTGACATCTGACTCAATCATGACTTGTCCCCTCTAAGAATATGATGACATTGATATGTTATGATCACTTCACTATAAGAAATTTACAGTACATGGTATACAGCAGTAACAGTTACAATATACATATGCAGAATGGCATAGAATAGATTAACATATAATTACATCTTGACATACATTCCTTAATCCTTAGATTCTATCTTTCATTCTTATTTTTAACTTATTACCGATAGGTGATATTCCTATAGTTATTATATTTATACAATGTATCAATGAGTAAATGCATCTAGACGCTCTGCTTTAATTACATGGCATATTACATATATACACGAATAACTATAACATAAAAAACAATGAACAAGGCACCACCTGTAGTACTTTGTTCATATCCTTATTCCTTAGTCAATTAGAAAACAAATATATAAAATACATAATTGCCTTTCTGTAAGTAAACATGATATACAAACAATAAAATTGGAGTTGATGAGTCAGCGTTCCGACAACATCTCATCCAACACAACTCCTGCCATGACCTTGTTGATTCAAACCCAAACCCATGTTCACACTAAGCAGTAAGAGAGTACCATGAATTTCTTCTCCTTGAGATAGCTGAAAGCTGCAAAAAGATCATGCTCAGAATAACGCCGTAGAGTTGCTGCAAGCAAGCTTGGTGCTGCTGAGGTACTCAAAAATGCCACCTTCAGGAGCTCCACAGCATTGGCAATTGCCATTGATTCACATGCCCTCCTACTGAAACTAATATCTTTGTCATTCAAAAGCTTGATAAATTTTTGAGGAAGGCATTGACGACTTGATCTTCTTCGACCAGCAGAGAAAGGTGCACCACAGTGTTTGTGAAATCTTTCTAATTCCTAAAGAAAATGATAGGGAGAACATCAGATGCTTATGTGGCATTTGGACAGAGGAAGGTAAAAGTGAGGTTCCCCACAAGGTAGAATGATCGAGGAGAAATCTGGAGAAGAAACCCTAGGGTGGAGAAGCAGCCCCCCACCCCACACCCTTCCACCCCTTCTCACGCTCTTGTCATTTTTACTATTTGATCTGTGCTTAATAGAGAGGAGGGGAAAAGGGTGAAGAGAGTATCGAATTATAGAAGTGAAAAGAAATTGTGCTTTCCCTACCCCTTGTTGAGTTTTTGATGACCTCAACAACTTGAGAACACTTTTACCAAAAAAAAAAAAAAAAACTTAAGTTGAAAACACTGCAAATTGTCCACTTTTCCAAATGAAAATGCAATCAAACAGGGACAAAGATTGTTCTCTTGGATAAACATTTCTCTACCCCCCACTTCCTTAACATCCAAAGAGGTCCTAAGAGTGAATTCCATTTCCATGAAAAATTGATAACTTACTGATGCACGTGTATCCAAATTTGTGTCATCAAGTTGAGGATAATCTGACCACTCCTTTTCAAGCCTTGATCCAAGTCTCTTGGAACTGTAAGGCTCTCGATTCAACATCCGGTTGCATTGAAGCACCTCATCAACAAGTACTGAAATATTCTGATCTTCAAAATCATCCCAACAGTGTTCCTCAAAACTTGAAACAGAACTGGGACCAGTATAATTCACAAGTTCCTTTTGTCTCACTTTTTGTAGATGCTTAGCATACCGATCCCCAAGCTGGTTACAGAGCCTCATTACAGCTTTTCTAACATTTAGATTACGATTTAATGCACCCATTCGTCTTCTGCAGGTATCAGGAGGTGCTGGAAGGTCAGAAATTGAGGACCAATCAACACGATTGTATCTTGGACCAAGGGCAGCACGATATCTTGCATATTGAATCACCAATTGCCTGTGAAAAACACATTTAGGAGAAATGAAAACAGCTAGAGAATAACAATTCCCTAACCACCATCACCACTCAAAAAAAAAAAAGAAGAAAGAAAGAAAGGCATTTTCATGCAGTTTGGAGAATATGGCTGGCATCAAAATTATAGTTCCATTTTTATTTTTACCTTTCTGACTTTTCTGTCCATATATACTTCTTTTGACGTGTTGGCCTTGGCCTTAAAAAGTAATGCAGAGTATTAGAAGAACAATTCCGGTCATCTTCTTCATTTGCTCCATTATCTTGTACAGCATTCACATGAATTTCCTCATCTGATGCTCTTAAGTGAATTTCTCGGTCTTCTAAAGAAGTTGGCATGTCTTTCTCTTCATCTACATTTGACACATCACCAATAGCCAAAATTTGGGGCCTTTGAATGCTTAATTCGCTGGCTTCAGTATCATTTTTCATACGCTTAATTGACCTCTCTTCCAAAGATATCTTCCTCTTCCGAGAAATTGATCCATGAGTTCTTGATCTCCCATCATCCTCCTGCTCTGAAGGCTTTGAATTTCTTGTAGATCTACGAATAAATGACCGCCGCTTATCATAAGACACACGAAGCACCTGCATGAGTAAAATTATAAAACTTAGCAACAAAAATTTGAGAGATCAAACAGCATCGAATATCAGAAAATGTTCCAAAGACCATGAAGCGGTAAATAAGAAACAAAATAAAATGCTGAGTGACCTAAAAATGTAGAAGCAAAGAGCAAAGAGTACCACTAGCTTCTTCAATCAGACATCCTAACCAATTAAGTGTCAAGATATGGAAGCTAAAGAGACCATCAGAATGAAAGCGCATGTACCCATCATATCATATGGAGTCAACTGTTTCCATAGTCCAGCAATGCCCCATAGATAAGTTTTGTGATTTGATCCGCAAATCTATAGGATTTTGACAGTGATTTAATTTCTCTCACCGATAGATATATAGAGATCCTCTAAAATAGTTGGGTCGAGGCTTTGATGAAAGATGATGATGTCAGATCTATAGAGGTGACCATCACAAAAAATTATCCACCTCAGTTCTTCCTCTTATTCCATTGTTCATAGTTCAGGACTAATCATTCTGAACTGTGGTACAGAGCAATGACTTGGTATACTGCTTTTCCAAAGTAAAGCCCGATTTCTGTGTTCTTAAAGACAGTCAAAATCATACAGCATAAGCAAAACAAAATAATAATAATAACAACAACAACAACAATATTAATACAAACCTGTTCTACAGAAAGATTTAAATCCTTTGCGATCTTAATACAATCTTTGAGTGCAATTTTTTTGTCTGGATCATCATTTGAAACACGGTTTAGCAACTCTATGCGCTGTTCAGTAGTCATAACCCGAATTGAAGTCCATGAGCGGTTAAGACAGAGCTGTAAACAAAGTCATATTGGTAAAGATTAAACAATAACTAAAAGAATTGATGATTAACAACAAGGCAAAAACAAGCTTAAATATCATTATATTACAAGAGAAATGTTCACTCAACCTCAAAATAAGCAGACAATCTTGGAATCAAAACATGGTTTTAAAAACTGACTTAGATTCTATAGCAACCTTAAGGCTGTGGATACAATTCATGTTCCAACCAAAAAAAAAAGAAAGAAAGAAAGACCTGGACTCAGCAACTTCTAAGTCACTACTCACTAAGTCAACATTCACAGCCCCCACAAACCCACCCACTCTCCTAAGAAAAATCCTACTTCGCCAAAAATATGCATCAATAGATGGGAACTCAGCCAAGTCCTGCGAATCAAGTTGAGTCATGGGACTAGGCCGAGTCTTATGCTCATCAGCTGAGTTGACAATCTGACTTGGATGAATGGAAGTCGTTGGGAGTGACTTGGCTCTTGTATATTTGCTGGCTTACATCAGAAGTTCAGGTGTAGCTCAAACCGACATAAAAATAAATAAAATAAAAAACAAAAAAAAGAAAATAGGGTGCCACTTGTTTGAGTCATATCGTACTTGACCAATACAATTTGAGTAAAGGGCGAGCATGATGCACCTTGAGTCTGACTTTTAAAACATTGGACCAAAACCAATATGCTACCAAGAAAATTTTAAATAATGATTTAGTTTGTGTAGGTTTTTCTAGGAGTGACATCAATAAGAATAATAAATTTAAAAATAATATAAAAAAAAGTCATGTTGGGCGCATCAAGAATGAAAAAGAATATGATAATCCACTCCTTGCACAAAATAGAAGTTTTAAATGCCCAAAGGGCCACATCCTCAAATAATTGATTCTACCTTAAAATCATCATTCCATTTGCCAATAAGTTTTTATCCAATCTACAAACTATTAATGTAATCATGCAATTGCGCCAGGTTATTCGGTCTGGTCAGGTTTGTTTATGGGCCTTGATTGGCCGAGTCACTCATGTATATCTTCTAGGTCAGATTAGATGTCAATATCCCATAAATCAAGGGATACATAGCAGCATGATATTGTTTACAAGAAAATATAGAGGACACATAAAGGGGGTCAACCATAAGGGATCAGCACACTTTGAAAGGCCAATATTCTTTCGTTCTTTCTTGTATTTGTGATGATATGATATGGTATCGAGCCAACTGGCCGTGAGTTTAAATCCCAAGAGGAATGACTTGGTAGTAAAATATGCGTAAGTACTTCTGCTGCCTCTACTAAGGCCTTGAGGTTTCGGTAGGACTGGTTAGCAGAGGAAATTTAATATCCCCCTCTTACCATAGAAATGGTCCGGCAGATGATTCAATCTGCTTTGTCTGCTTATGGTTTCTAGATTCAAGAGCATCCAATCAAATGACTAACTCTTCCGCTATTATTATCAATGTTCATAAATATAATGGTGCTCTTCATATTCACACTGCTAATGGTGATCACTGTACCATAGAAAACATTGGTGGCATTCAACACACATTGCCTTTGAAAAATGTTCTCTTCATCTCATTTAGTTACAAATCTTCTTTCGGTAGGGAAATTGGTAGAAAATATTTGCACATTCTCATTTTCTTCTTCTAGTTGCATCATGCAGGATCAAGCATGAGGGAAGGTAATAGGGAAGGGGCCTAAATAAATCAAGATCTACAGTTGCAACTGGTATAAATGGTTTAGTAGTTGTCGGTTCTAGTAAGTCAAACCATGGAAAAATCTTGTGTGTGCATGTTGTAAGAAAATCTGGGTTGCTTATACTTTGATTGAGCTATCAAGGGAGAGTGATGCATTCCCCCCACTTGATACATTCTTTTGAACCTTTGATTTCTTTAAATAAATCGTCTGCTAATCTTGACAGAAAACAAAAATTCAATACGCAGTTTATAAAATGCTTGTAGGCCACGCTATAGAATCCATATAATTCAGCCTTTGGGGGAGAGAAATCACAAACCTCATGAACAGCGGAACCAGGAAATGCTTGCAATGCAGCCACTGGATCAGCTGCAGCATAACAGTACTCTAAGGTTTTCCAATAATTATCAACAACTTCTATAGTTGATAAGACGAAATCATGTCTGATTCTCGGTCGTAGATCAGAAGAATTGACACTTGAAGATGGTAATGCCCTTGACAGAGGTTCCTCAATGTAAGGTTTAAGTTCCATAGCATACACAAGAACAGCGCATGAGTCCATTACCCCCACATGTCCATCAGTAACAAGACGAATTAACTACATGCCAAAGAGAGCCAGTCTAAATCATGATAGAGATAAACAACAAATCAATCCAAAAAATGAAAACAAAGAGTAAGTAACTACAAACAATTCTACACAATAAACTAACAAATTAAAGAAAAAATACATTGAGAAATTATTCATCCAAGCTTTTAAAAGGAAAAAGCATATGAAACTACAATAGAGAAAACAGTATTTCATGGACAATCTCCTCTCACAAGCACCTGTGAACATGAATTTACTGTACAACCTAGTAGCTCAATATTTGAATAATAAAATAGTTCATAGGCTGGCATCTACAATAGTGGTCTAGTTTAAAAATGCAAATTGAGTGACAACATAGGAAATTAAAAATAAAGCTCCCATCAGCCCATGAGTGGGACCGAGCTCAAAGCATCAGGAAATTATTGGAGATCAATTCAGTATTTGTGGAGCATAGCTAGATGAAAGAAGCACAAAATAACCCAAGATGGGGCTAAAGTATAACTTTTTATTACAATTCAATATATATATATATATATATAACTTGTATAGTTGTATCGCTTAGACAGCTCAGCAAAAGACAACAGCTGCAGAAACTGCTTAAAGAAATGAAGCGTCTTTTCACTAAGCAACATAGATTTATTAAAGAAAACAAGATTAGAAATTCACCAAAAAAAAAAAAAAAACAACAAAGGCAGCAAAGGAAGCAAGGTCTTGTTTAGGGATCAACTCAACCCAATGATTTACTGGCTCCTGGTCGTGTTCATGTTTGAACCATGTCACGCATCAACATCGCACATTGCTTCAGCAACAGAGTCATATGAATGAATCAGACACCATAGTACACAGAGGTGTTTCCATCTGATGTGAATTACAGAATCAGTGACATGGTTCCACAAGCATGGTGAGTACACAGTTTCTCCATAAGAAGCAAATGCTTTGGTGCTCAAGTAAGACTGAATCTAAAATTTAACCAAAATAAAAATTAAAAATTAAAAAAAAAAATGTTTCTCTGGTCAATGCAGGGAATACAAATGTTTTATATTATTTTGTCTCACTGTGATCAGCAGCCTGAGTAACACAGATGGAAAGTGTATCAGTCATTTGTTTGAATGAGATGAGAGTATATATAAGATAATGGATAGATCATGACGGTAGTAGCTTAAAAGTTCAGATAGGCAGAGTTCAAGTTACCTTTTTATGATTGCACCGGTTTCATGTAACCCCAGTTTACATCAATGTGCCCAAATAACACCATACTAAAAAACTGAGAACAAGCATCACAACAAAAAAAAAAAAAAAAAAAAAAACCCTACCTAGTAGTTCTGAAAATAGGAATCGTATCGCAAATCATTCATACCCATTAATCAAATAAAATCATGAACCGTATCATGACTTGTAGGATTTTTTTACTTTTCTAAAAAAATTAAAAATAATTATTCATAATCCATCCATTTTCCCCTTCATAGCAGTATATATACAATGACAAATAAGTCTATCACACAGTCATATCGAGAACATCATGACATATATCAATATATAATAAATGACATGAAAATAGTTCAATAAGTTTAAGGTATCAATATATATTCTTTTTTGTTATCATTAAATCAAAATATAAAAGTAAAAATAAAATACAAATCATCAATCTTAAACAGTAGGATATTTCTTAAAGTTAAGAAAGTGTTCGTGAAAAAAAGATTTAAAAAAAAGAAGATATAGACAAGCCCCATACGTACAGTTGAATGCTTTAATTATATGCATGTTCTTAATCATCTCTAAAACCTCCCCAAAGCCGCAAACATTCTTTAGAGGTTTCATTAATTACTAAATAACCTTTCAAAAGTAAAAATGGCTAAAAGAATGAAAGAATAAAGAAACAAAAAGGGTAAAAGATTATTAATATTAACTTATTGGTTGTAACTATTCTCATTTAGCCGAATCGCTTGAATCATAAGATTCGATGAAATGAGTAGAAAATCGTAAGATTCACACCTGAATCCTAAGATTCTTTTGTAAATGGGATTCATTGTTTGGATTAGAGTTGTTTTCTTTATAATTCGGGATACGAATCGTAGGATTCTGATAACAATGCAGGATACATGTGGAAAATGATGCCTTGCCAAACCAGAACCTCACCTTTGACTTCTGCGAGCCAAGGTGCATGCAAAATCTGGTTTGCCTAAAAGTTTCTCAATTGGCAAAGCTATGAACATTCTAAACCACCAGTTGGAAGGTCCTCACTGTCGCGATCAAGTTCAAGTCATATTACCAATCAACCGAAAAACCAAAAACAAATTCTAGATCACCAACAAAACAATATTAACTAGTGTTTCCTTTGAATTAAACAACTTAAAGTTTAGACCATCATAGATATAAAACCTTCCACACCTAATATTAGACTCAACAAGGAACCATTTTTTTTATTTTTTTTTACCAATAGTTTCTTTTTGAGGGAACGCCAAATTGATTACTCTATTATATGCCAATGGCAGTGTTGATCCACTCCAAGTTTAAGATGGCTGAGACTGAGAGATGAATATGCAACCATTGTTTTAAAACAGCATCCAGAAGATTGGGTTTTCTTTATATTTTTAATTCCATGGCAGATTTTAAATTAGAAACCATATAATAACATAAAATGTAATAAACCCTTAAGAATGAGCTTGCACATGTATATCATTAGCAGAAATCCCCTCTGCAGAGAATGAATAACATAAGAAACACAACTTGCACCAAAACACTAATTTTTAATTAGAGTTTCGATTAGAGAACAAATTACGGTGCAAAAGGAGCATCAGACGTCCCAGCAGCAGTCTTGTACATAATAATAATAATAATAATAATAATATAGCATGGATGTATAATATAAATCACTCTAGACTTGGCCCAACATAGCAAAAATAAAAAATGAAAGGCATTTTTAAGACTTTTACCTTCAACCTGCACAAAATATCAACCATTCTTGAGAGTCGCCCTGTTGCACAGGTGGACATCAGGCACTTATACTCATGTATTGGAAGGTCAGAAAGACACAAACCACGCCTACAACTCTCCACCATGTTCCCAGACTTCTGTGCAGACCCTACAACTTGCAAAAACAGCTCAAGCGGCATTGCCTTCAAAGCCATTTCCAGCACAAACGATTTGCAGGTTTTTCCAGATGTTAAAGAATCATGCCAATCAGATAAACTGCTCATATAGCTCCACAAAAAATTATGGAGCAGCTTTACACGAACCATCTTTGCAGGAACAAATCCATTAACACGCATTGCTTCTGCTGTGACAGCTTGCTTATCCACGCGGCTTAAAGTCTTCTTGACACCTGTTAATACAGGAACAGGTTGACCATTTTTTGATCGACTTAATCCTTGCCCACGAATTTGCATATCAAAAAGTCGAAACCGTTCATAAATTTGACCCAAAATTTCTGGGGTTAAACTCTCGATGGAAGGGTGCAAAACCACCTCTGTTGTACGACTACGGCCACAGTTAGTCAGAACAGGAACACTGACAGAAACACATCTACACTGGCCTTTTTGTTGAAGCTTTTTCAATACACGAGTTAAAGTCTTCCTGGCCATTGCGGTGGGCTTCTCTTTCTCAAAATTCTCAAGCCACCTATAAAGCTCAGCTGTAATAGTAAACTTCTCATCCTGCATAAAATTAGAACATAAAAAATCACAACCAATACCATCCCACATAAATCAACAACTAATATTGTACTCAATCTGGTAGAACTGCAATTGAACAGTTAAAATTTCCAATAAACGCCAACATAAATTAACCAATAATGGAAGAAATCTCTCTCAACCAAGGGTCAATCCCCAAACCGAACATTAGAGGCGATCATCAATAAAAGGATCTACCACCAATGGAGTCAATGCATAAAAAGAAAGGCAATCAATGTAGTCAATGTTCAACAGAGGAGAAGAACACATGATCTTCACTGGATTATGTTGGATTTCCATAATCTTTTGAAACTTCGAAACTTCTCATTTCTAATTCTATCACAATTAAGACTGTTTACACTGCTGGAAATAGTAGATTTAAAAAAATCTACAAGAATCTAAAGAGATTTCGGATGTGACTAGCCTTTGGAATTGAATACATGCAAAACTATATCACTTAAGTGATTTAATTAATCCTTCTCTAGAACAAGGGGGGGAGGGGGTTGGATTTAATTAACATTAGCACAGTTAAATTTCAAGGATGTGGACCATGTGGACCTGTTGGGTCACAACTCACAGAGCAGGATTATGGGCTAGGCCTTCTTGGCCTCGGGCAAGATCAAGCCCATGATCCAAATGCCAACTCCAGGGCTGCTCCTCTTGGGCTGCATCACATCTTCCTGGCTTAAAAGAAAATTTGCTTGAGTTCCATTGACTCTCTCCCGGATCATATAGACCCATCGCATGAGGTCGTATTGGATTCCTGGAACTTCAAATTTATGTTGTCACTTGAGCATATGAAGTGATCTCCACCTCCAAATAATGATAGATCGGAGGTAAGGCTTAGTTTGACAGTGTCAATGTGCTTGCCCATGCCTTTGCATCGTTAGATCACCCATTGGTTGAGGTTGATCCCTTAGATCGTTACAGCTTGTACATCCATTTGTCAGACTGTGCTCATACATTATCCATGTTTTCCCTAAAATGAAGTCAAGGTTGGGGGACATCAGTGGCTGGGTTTTTCATGGGAGAACCACCACAAACATGATTTGTCCTCTAGTGACCCAGATAGCCCTTCCAGAACTGGAGATATGATCAGATCAACAAGATGATCAAGTTTTTCTTTCACTAGATCCGGGTCTTCAATGTCTTCTTTTTTGTTCTTCATTTGTTTCTTGATTCTTTCAATCAGCTGTTCACGAAAGAAGTTGGCCTCTTTGCCTTCCAATTTATGGTCCATCTTGTGAGCTTCAGCTTCTTCAACATCTAAAATTGAGTCCTTCTGTTTTTGGAAAAAGGTAACGGAAATATATTGATAATGGAAGTTAGTACATTAACTGTGCTCATAGCCAAAAGACAATTGGGTACTTGTATAAGAGATAAATACCAACCAACGCAAACCCAAACAGTTACATATTCGATCTACTCCTCGTTTGGCTGAAGAGTCTGCCATCCCATTATCAGTCCTACTAACATGCTGGAAAAATATACAACATCCCAAAGTTAAAACCTGAATCTCTGTAAAGAAAAATTGCATCTTTCAAGGCCCTCTGTATGTTCTTGCCCAAGATATGGCATTGATAGAGTCGTTTTCAACTATATGGTTGAATTGGAACGTGTCGCGATAAATGCAAAGGGCTTCCAAGATAGCCATCATTTCTGCTTCATTGGAATCTTTGATTCCTAGATGCTTTGAAAACATATACAATACCTCCCCATTCAGATTTCTGAGAACTCCTCCAACTTCCAACTGACCCCAGTTTACCACGAGCTGCTCCATCTACATTAACTCGAGAAAACCCATCAGAGGAGGCTCCAACACACTTCCATCTTCTTCTTTGATCTTCCTGTCAACAATCAATCTCCCTAATTCTATATGATTTTATCTATGTCAAGATCCGAGAACTTCTTTCTAATACAAACCCATTTTTAATCCTCAATGACACTAAAGTCAAAAGATTATCCCAATATGCTTCCTTACCACTGAAACTTCTATCATTTTTCACCTTCAATGTAGACCACAAAATAGAAAATGGAATAATCTTCCAAAGAATCAAACCACATCCAACCAAATGATTTCCCCCTCCATGACTCAAACAAACGATCTAACAAACCTGGAAGACACCATGCAATACCACAAGCTTTGAGAAAATACCCCCATAGATGCAATTCCTTCATTTCCTACACAGGCAACATAGGTCTGAAACAGAATCTAACACCAATCCCCTGTTTAAATCATCCGTTGTCAATAGCAAAAGGCCTCCACTCTTGGAGGAGCAGGACCCTTAAAAACCAAAGCACAAGTAGGTATCATGTCACATAGGCCCAACTCCCTGTCAAAAGACTTCGAAAGGAAATCTCCAGAAGTATTTGGTTTCCAAATCCGCGAGTCAGCTTCATCCCTACATAAGAAAGCATTAGAAATAAGACCTAACAAAGAATAGAACTCCCCCGACTCCGACTAATGAAGGGTGCTCCTGACATTCACCTCCCACAACAACCCATCCTCATTCCACTCAAAACAACCTTTAATTGAAGGCTCTCTGTTAGATACAATTCTAAACACTCTATGAAACAAAATATTTAATAGACTAATAGACCCACTCCCATCCAATCATCAAACCAAAAAGGGACTCTATCACCCTCCCCACTTTAAAGCCCACCTCCTCCTCAAAGATTTCCCCCCTCGCCTTAGAAACATTTCCAAAACTGGAAATAACATCCCACAACCCAGGCAACCTACAGCTAGGGATTGTTTTTGGGACCATCCTCACTCATCTTCCCCATACTTAAGACACAATAGCCTTTCTCCACTACCATTTAGCAATCCGTGCCCAATTCTTTACATCCAAACTACCCAACCCTAAAACTCTTGCATGTTTTGGTTTAATCACCTCATTCCAACACATCAAATGCAACATTCTTCTCTTACTATTACCATTCCAGAAGAAATTTCTCCGACTACTTTCAAATTTCTTCCTTATCGCAACTAGCATCCTGTATAAAGACATGTAGGACACTAGGAGGCCACACAAGGATGATTTGATGAGTGTGATTCATCCCCCAAATGAGATATTGCCTCTTCCAAGTGGATAATTTATTCTCGAACTTTTCCACCGCTGGATCCCAATATCGAATTTGACCTTGTCTTCACTCCAATGGGCAGACCAAGATACTGGCAAGGAAGACAACCCACTTTGGAATGAAGCCTACTGGATATTCTCCTCTGGACAACCAACCCTCACTAAGTAGCCCTTCCATAGATTGATCTAGACCAGAAATTAATTGAAAAGATTTTAGAATTATTTTCAATATAGCAATTTCCTCCAAACCTTGCTGAAGTAAATGGTATTGAATAATCCACAAACTGAATATGGGTTATAACTTCAGCTCCCCAATCTACCTTTGAGTCTTCTTTTGCATCTTCATTCAATGTTGGTTCAACATGTTCAATTTGAGGAATTATTTCACATTCTTCATTAGTATAAGACATCAATGGACAACAGTAAGGATTCTCTTTATAACGCCATGATGTAGAAGATAATGCATCATAACAATGAGTACATGCACTTCCTTGTAGTGAAAACTCCCCCGGCTTGAAAACGAGAATGTCTTCCAGTATACTTCAAATTGATAGCATGAAGAATGGATTCCTGCCGTGTATATATTTACCCCCAATCAGAACCTTCATGTCATTCCCCACCATGCTCATGAATCTTCTTTGAGTTCTCCTTTTGCATGATATTTCCCTAGAGTACTTGTCATATTAAGCCACTTGAATAATCTTCAAGAATAGTTGGTGCACACCTATAGAAGGATAATTAAAATTTAATGTGGATGTGGCAGATAAAGGTAGCCAGGGGAGACAAGTATGGGAGGAGTGCTTCAAACTAACGAAGGATAGGTGGTGAGTCCATTCTCTAAGCCTCTAGGAGCAGAGGATTCTAAGGAGGTGGAGTACTGGCTACTCTAGGGGTATTGCAGATGTATTCCTTGTACTTCCATCAAATAGTGATTGCGGAAAGTGATCCACACAATCCATTGCTTGGATTTTGTGGATGGATAAGAACCCCAACACTTCCTTCATGAGATCAGAACCTTGTCATTTCGATTCAGGTGGTTTGGTTTTCAACCAGTATGCGGAAGCGGCCAACAATATGGTCAAAGGTATGGTTTTAATTTCTAATCATGAAGCTAGTACTTTATTTGATTCTGGCTCAACGCACTCTTTTGGTTCTCATACTTTTGCTACTAAGTTAGAAAATTCACCCTCCACAATGACTCATGCATTAGTAGTATCAACACCCACGGGCAAACACATATGCACTAGAACCATAATTCACGACTGTATGTTAGAGATTGGGCAAGCCAGGATGCCGGCTGACTTGGTATTGCTATGCATGGATGACTTTGATGTTATACTAGGAATGGATTAGCTTTCTAAATACCGAGCTATTCTGGATTATTTTAACAAAGTAGTTCGGTTCAATTTGGAAGGATATACTCATATTAGTGTTGTTGGAAAAAGGAGACCTATTAGGACGAGTTTTTTCAGCTATTAAAGCTCGTAAGCTACTTAGGAATGGGTGCAGAGGATTCTTAGCCCTTTTTTTTTTTTTTTTTTTTTTTTTTTAAACGGTAACTTGTATTGATAGAAAAAGGAGCTTTACAATATAAAAGAGTTATATTGAGAAGCGGCCGGGCAGAAGCCCTAAAAAACAGCCACCTCCCAAAAGGAGGGGAAGCAAAAAACAAGGAGAGGGAAAAGGAGAACCAAATCAAATTTAAGTGATTTCCCTCCAATTAAACATAATTGCATCAATAGATAAGACCCAAAAATCTGGAAGATAGGAGACCCACGAGGCAACGCAGAATTTCAATCTAAGGATTAAGTCTTCTTGGGAGGAAATAATCCCTTCAAAACACCTTCTATTTCTCTCTTTCCAAATCGTCCAAATGCAAGCCATGAAAGAGAGGCGCCACATGATCTTCCCTTTGGAGGTGGTAATCAGGCTAGCCCACTGATGGAACAGGTCGGGTAAAGACTGTGGCATGACCCAACTACAATTGAACTCCTCCAGGATCGCTAACCAAAGCGCTTTCGTCTGCTTACAATGGAGCAAAAGATGATCAACCGATTCCTCATCCGCTAAGCAGAGGGAGCAAGCGTTAACAAAGATTCCTAGCCTTTATTACAGAAGATAAACAAAAACCCAACTTAGAAGATATCCCAGTTGTTAGAGACTTTCCCGATGTGTTCTTGGATGATTTGCTTGGGTCACCCCCAATTCGGGAGGATGATTTTACTATTGAATTGATGCCGGGAACAGCCCCAATCTCTAAGGCACCTTATAGAATGGCCCTCGCGGAACTGAAGGAACTCAAGGACCAATTACAAGAATTATTGAACAAGAAATTCACCTGCCCTAGTGTGTCTCCATGGGGAGCACCGGTTCTATTTGTTAAGAAAAAGGATGGGACCGTAAGGATGTGTATAGAGTATCAACAGTAAAACCAGGTGACTATTAAAAACAAGTACCCTTTACTGCGTATTAATGAATTGTTTGATCAACTCCAAGGTGCAAAATACTTTTCCAAGATTGGCCTAAGGTCTGGCTACCATCGATTAAGGGTGAGGGATGAGGACATCCACAAGACGGCTTTTCGGATTCGGTATGGTCATTACGATTTTTTAGTTATGCCATTTGGTTTGACGCCCCAGCCGCATTCATGGCACTTATGAACCAAATCTTCCAAACCTTTTGGGATTAATTTGTGGTGGTGTTTATTGATGACATCCTTATTTACTCTAAGGAAAGGGAAGAATATCGCAAACATCTACGCACTTCCTTACAGTTATTGAAAGACAACCAGCTCTATGCCAAACTAAGGAAGTGTGATTTTTGGCCGGACCAAGTAACCTTCTTGGGCCACATTATTTCGGGAGAGGGACTATCTGTGGACCCTACGAAGATAGAAGCTACTACAAATTGGAAGCGGCCTACAACTGTTTCTAAAGTGCGGAGTTTCTTAGGCTTAGCAGGTTATTATCGAAGATTTGTTCGAGGGTTTTCTACAATTGCAGGACTGTTAACCAAACTTACAAGGAAGGATGTTCCTTTTTCTTGGGACGAGAAGTGTGAGGATAGCTTCCAGACATTGAAAGATAAATTGACGTCGGCGCCAATACTCACCCTTCCTTCCGGTAGTGGAGGATTTGTGATTTACTATGATGCATCGTTGCAAGGGTTGGGGTGTGTTCTTATGCAGCGAGGGAAAGTTATTGCATACTCTTCCAGGCAGCTGAAGGCTCATGAACGAAACTATGATATGCATGGTCTCGAGTTAGCGGCAATAGTTTTTGCACTAAAAATTTGAAGACACTACCTTTATGTGGTGAAGAGTATACAATGATCATAAGAGTCTCAAGTACATGTTTTCGCAAAAAGAGTTGAACTTAGGACAACGTAAATGGATGGAGTTTTTGAAGGACTATAATTTTTCCATATTCTGTCATCCAGGAAAGGCAAATGTCGTGACTGATAGCTTAAGCCGTAAATCAGCGCAAATGGCTTGTTTGACTGCTGTGTGGAGACAGCTAGAAGAAATCATGGACCTGGATGTCAATTTGTGGCCTATTGGTGAAAAGTGTTACTAGGAAGTTTCAAGGTTCAGCCTAAGCTAATCCAGAGAATAAAGGATCATTAGCAAGATAATGACTCATTGTTAGAAATCTTTGACAGAATGAACAAGAAGCCAGACTTCTCGATTGTAAATGGCACATTGTATTTCAAGGGCAGGCTATGTGTGCCGAATATCCTTGAAATCAAGGATGAAATTTTGAGGGAGCACATCATACATGATACACTATCCATCCGGGGAGTACCAAAATGTACTAGAATCTGAAAATAAGATTTTGGTGGATTGGCATGAAGAACGATGTTGTAAAGTTTGTCGGGCAATGTTTTACTTGTCAACAAGTAAAGGCTGATCATAGGAAACCGGGCGGACCACTACAGTCGTTACCCGTGCCAGAATGGAAATGAGAACATATCACGATGGATTTCATTTCAGGATTTCCAAGAACCCCAAGACATAATGAGGTGATTTGGGTAATTATGGATCGGCAGACCAAATTTGCTCACTTCATCCCGTTGAGAGGAAGAACTACGATTAAGCAGCTGGCGCAAACATATGTTCGAGAGATTGTAAGGTTACATGGCATCCCAGCATCAATAGTATTGGACAGGGATAGTAGGTCTGTTTCTCAGTTCTGGAAAAGTCTACAAAGGTTCACGGACACCAAATTGAATTTTAGCAAGGCATACCACCCCAGACAAATGGGCAAACTGAAAGAACTAACCAAACACTTGAGGATATGCTGAGAGCTTGTGCTATGGATTTCAATGACAGTTGGGATGAGTAGTTACGCCCCGCAGAATTCGCCTATAATAATAGGTATCACTCTAGCATTCAGATGGCTCCTTTTGAAGCTTTATATGGCAGGAGTTGTCGCTCTCTGATTTGTTGGGAAGAAGTTGGTGAAGGATGGATACTGGGCCCTAAGTGGGCGCAAACTTCCATAGAGAACATCAAGTAAATCTAGGACAGATTAAAGACTACTCAGAGCTGCCAGAAAAGTTATGCAAACAGGCGCCGAAGAGAATTAGAGTTTACTTTGGGCGACTCAGTATTCTTGAAGGTTTCGCTGACAAAAGGAGTGATGCGATTTGGCAAGAAAGGGAAGCTGAGCCCACGATACATTGGACCATTCAAGATCACAGGGCACGTGAGTGATGGGAACACTTATGATCTGGAATTACCACCATAATTCACAGGAGTCCATAACGTGTTCCATGTTTCAATGTTAAAGAAGTATGAGCCAGAACCATCCCATGTGTTAGACTTCAAGCCAATGAACATACAACCAGATTTATCCTATGAAGAAAGACTCGTTGCAATCTTGGACACTAAAGAAAGGGTGTTGCGGAGACGAACAGTCTAGCTAGTCAAGTTGTTGTGGGAGCATCACAATCAAAGGGAGGCAACTTGGGAGACTGAGGACGAAGTCAGAAAGAAATACCCTCACCTTTTCACAACAGGTATGTGTTAAATTTGGAGGACCAAATTTCCCAAGGAGGGGAGTATGTAATATCCTAAACCCTATGGGACTCTAGGATAGGTAATAAATTATTAGGACCCCAAGTGGGACCCTTAGATCTTTGTTTTGATTTATTTTATGAATAGATTGGAGGGGCCTACCAGTAAGTGTATTAGAATTGGGACACGAGTTGTACGACAACTCAAGCAAGGAAAAGGCTTATGCATGACTTAGTTTGGGAAGGACTCTATCTCCCAGCCAATGTATATATATGTATCCCCATCAACCCTATTGGTATCACCAAAATTCCTTTTGTTCCTCTTTGAAAAGAGTCCTAAGAGATCATTGTGCTGAAATAGAGGAGATTCAGCATTCTGCGAGGAGGAAGGCGCCCAGAGAAGGTGCAAATAGCGGATGTCTGACTCGCGCTCTCGCATAGGCAATGCAACAATCGTTTACCGGAGGTGAGTGAATATTCCTTGATGACTCCAAACGATGAACTAGATGCTTGATGAACTCAAATTTTGTGACTGTTATATATATAATTGCTACAGTAACTGTCGACCCATGAAACCCACTGATGGAGTTAAAATCATGTCCTCTTGGATGGAGGATTCATGCAAATCATGTGGGAAGAATTATAGAGGTGTTAGGGAACCTTTTCTACAAGAAATTGCTCTTAGAGGTGGCTGGAATCAGATCTGGGAGGAACTTTCAGAAACCTGAGCGTCAATGGGGAAATTGACATTTGGGATAGTGGGACCCCCATCCTCATGGCCCACTGGACACTGGATCAAGACCATACATCCGCAAGAGGGACCAGGGGGGACCACTGTAGTGCTGGTCCCACTTGGAGTGGACCCCATCTGGCCCACCATCAAGTTGCCTTAAATATGAGTAGCGTGAGTTTCTGCCAATGGGTTTTTTTTATGTTATGCAGGCTGTGGGGCCCAATAGGGCTACCTGATGACCAATCTGAACCCTAGGTTTTAGAGTGGGGCCTGGGCGACCTTGGAGACCAGTCCTGATCATGGATTGAGTCAGTGGGGCCCACCATCCAGTAGCCTGAAGTAGATCATGCATAAGGAATTTGATAGAATTGGTTTTTGTCGAGGATCTTAGAGATGGATTCTGTTTAGGCTTAGGAAATTCTGGGAATTATGCAAAGGTCCGAACTCCTTACGACTTATGAGAATTACAAAAGGAGACATGTTACATTAATATATTGATGTTTTCCTAGGAAGCATGGACTGTAGGTGTTATGTATAGTATTTGGATTAATTTTGTTAAGTTTGGACATGATGTAAATTACTGTCTCTCCAAGAAACATGATGATGATGGACAGGGTGGGCGACCCATACACATACAATCACCTATCATGATTAGAAGAGGGGGCAAAGGCAAACAAACTGTGTATTGGGTGTATCGGGCGGGCCACACCGTCGTGTATTATGAATGCTAAATTTTATTGTTGGATTCTTGGTTGTATGATATGAATGGAAAGTTTAATGGAATCAGATTTTATAAGAAAAATAATGCACTCTGAACTAATAGCACGCATGTGATAGTGGATTGTATACAGGGTCCTTTGTGGTTATGGAAATTCTAGACTTGGTGTTCAGGTTGTGTTATGGTATGGATATGGGCCATGGAGGCCGTTGTGTTGGCAAGTCCTTGGTGGACGCGGATGTTGAGATAATGCCAGAGTGGCATGTTGATATGAGTATATAGCCTTGATGGCATGGTACTTTGGACAGGGTGCGAGGATGTAGTTCATGAGTTGCATCAAGGGAGTGGTAACTGGATAAATTTTTATTGCACTTTATTTGTTATTTTAGTCTTGTGTATTTTATTTGGCATTATGTTCTGTGTTATGTTGGTAGATAGGAAAATTCATTCACCCGTATATACTGATATTGGGTTGCCCCCTTCAGGTAATCACAATGAGCGAGGGCCAGAGAATAACGATGTTCAGACCATAGAGTTTGGCTGCTTTGGCATGCATGGCAGCGGAAAGAGCGATTCAAGAACAATAGTTAGAGGGATTAGCCCTTTAGTTGGAGATTTACTTATTCTTTTCTTTTGTTTCATTGTTTAAAGTTGGAACATGGAAACTCTTATGTTGCAGAGACATTTTACTTCTTATTCTTAACTCTAATGATTTTAATTAGAATGATGAATGGATTATATGCCAATTACTTTAGTGAATTTTCTTTGATTTATGTTTGGTAATTGTTGCCAATGAGTTGCAACCCAGAATCCGACAGGCCCCGAAATTTGGGTCATGACACTGACACCCGTGCCTGCTACTATGGAAATATAAGACAGTTAAGAAATAAAGGTACTGCCAATACCTGTAACTTTTCGAGTATCCTCTGTTCCCTTTGGATGCTGACCGCAGTCTCTGCAAGACACGGATATCTCTGAGGGACTGGTGAACTGGAAGAAGCCTTTGGTGGTACGGCATCTGATTCAGCTTCCGCACCCACTGCATCTAGCTTCAGATCGTGAGCAGTACATGCAACCTCATTGCCTGAATTAAGCTGGTCTGCACTCCAAATGACAAGCTGCTCATTCTCGGGACAGCCGGTTTGAGATGCAGACCTGACCTGTACAGTTCTCACATTATCCTTATCAGGAGAAGTAAATTCATCTTCAGGAAAAGATGATTGCTGATGCAGAAGTAGATCCCTCTTAGATTGTGTGGATATATCATGTTCATCAGGAACCTCAGAGTTACTAGGAAACACGGTTGACGAAGGATTGAAGTTTTCAAACGTCCAAACCCGATAAATTGCCAACTTTTTATGGCTTTCAGGCTGGAGTTGGAATCCAAACCTTTGGAACATAAGACCAAGTCGGTTGTAATGTCTCTTGTGGCTAATTCCAAGTCGTTTGCGAACCTGATTATGGTTGAAACAGAATATCAATAGCATATCAGTTCAATATAGCAAGCATGAAATATATCCACGATTACAAACACATATAAACCACAACAAGCATACAGGCAACTAGTGTCCCAAAATATCAACACAGAGACTCAAAAGAACATGTACCGCAGAAGTATAATAAACAATACTAACTAGATCAGCACTCTGCAGGAGGCAATTAGGATCCACAATACAATCAAAAATAGGATTGATGACCAATCAAAATGGAATACAAAATATCAAAAACGGGTATCTTAACCATGGGCATGTTACTTTAATTATCTAAATAAAGGTACCAAGCTGTAACTGGACAATGTTGTAATTCCACATGGTTATTGGAAGACGTGATACTGAAAAAAGATGAATTCATGCATAGGAATCACTATCAAAAGGAATCTTCTAAATGCATTGGAGCAAATGGCCGGGGCTTAAATCCTATTAGAATAAGATGATGAAATGGCTCTTCAAAATGAGCAAAAATTGTGATTGGCATGTATCAGCAAAAATTTTCACGTCAGCTTCTTCAGAACCCAGTTGGATTCTTACCCCTTAGTGCACGTAAAATTTTGATGGAACGCGATAAGCGAAAGTACGAAGATGTGTGATGGTAGTCCTGCATGGAATCACAATAGTGAGTCTACAAAAAGGCTTCCATGACCATCATGGGTGACGCATAATGCAGCTCAAGTAATGGTGTTGCTTGTGGGGGTAGGAGATCATTAAGTTGGGAATAGCAGGTAGAAGGAGATTTGTCTTGTCCAGTGGCCTCAGAATTTCCCCACTCCTATGGCAGTTGGTAGAGTGTATAGAAGAGATACATACAGTAAATGGGCGTTTAACATGTTCCATTGAGGATAGAATGACGATGTTGATAAGACTGGTGAAAGAGGATGCTAATTACCCTCCTTGAGTTTGATGCGCAGTGTTCTAGTGATTAGATGACTTTGTTACAGCCCCTTTTCTTTTTGTGGAAAGTTAGACAAGGATTCTACCACTGTGAGAGAAAAAAAAAAGACAAATGAAAACAAAAATCCACATCTCACTCATTGAGAACAAACAATGTTCAGTTAAACCCTTGCTTTGGCTGTTGTTCAGCTGGTTAGGGAGTATGGGTGTGTGAGTTTGAGTCACTTGCAAAAAAAATAGTAATAAAAGTAAAATATTAAAAAAGCTTAAAGGTCTATTACATAGAAAACTGTCCAACATGAGCTCCAGATGTCACTTTGCTGGCGCAACTAGATAATTTCATAAACAAAATGTCTGTACAACTTCCCATTAAAAGGAAGATTTAAGAGACACCTTCCAGAATGATGTGATAACCCATGGTGAGCTCAGTAGGTCACAGCACCCAGCACCCAAACCAGCAATTCAATATCTCTGTTTCACTTAGCCTCAAAGCTTGATTGGGCCCCAAAAATTAACAAATAACAGCACCACTATGATCACAAATAACCCACCCAACACCAGCTCAACAGGAGCTCACATTATGTTTCCATCAAAATCACCTTCAAAGACCCCATAGGTGTCCGCAGGGTGGGACACAAATATTGCTAGAAATCATGATATTGCGGAGCACATAACAAGGGAATAATTAGAGCTATGACATCATGGAGTACCACAATATAATTATCTTTTCTCATTCTAAATTGATCCTGGCTCATGATAACATAATCATCCTGGGTATGAAACCAAGGGATTATGAAAAGGAAATCCAATCTAAGTAGGATTTTACCCCCTCTTATATAAATACTTGTAATCGGCATTTGTAACCGAATGAAAGTTCTCTTTTTCCTCTCACTATCATTAAGCAAGTGTTCGCCCTTGTGTGAGGACTCCTTAGGTTGCCAATGGTGACGACTCCAAAGTACAGGCATTCATGGTGAACATGTGAAGCTCCATCCATGATTGAGTCCCACATATTTTCTCCCTTGAGTGCAGACTTCAAGGGTTGCCAATGATGATGACTTCAAGGTAGGGCACCCATAGTGAATGTGTGAAGACTCCATCCATTATCACTGGGTCCCATCACATTAGGTATCCAAGGAAGTAAGATCTCCTTTTCTCTTGTTTTGATTCCCCAATCCTAGATTAGGTAACCTTTTATTTTTGTTCACTTCCTTCAAAAAAATAGTTTGAAAATCCAAAAAAAAAAAAGGTTAGATTTTTGTTTCTCACAGTTTACTTTCCTATCTCATTTAGTCTCATTACCGCTTTTGCTTCCATTCAGTTTGTCAACGTCTTGTTTTTTTTTTTTTTTTCCCATTACTGCTGCTGTCATTTTCTATTGTCAATCCCCCACCCACGAGGATACCGCAAGTTCCCAAAGTAGCCTCTAAAAACACCTTAAATCTAATCCTGTTACATATCAAATGTGACATCACTTGGGCCCACTTGACTTACTCAGCACGTGACTCATATTCTAGATATATTGACAGCCATGGAGATATCCCTGTATTACTGTCTCCTTTTCTCTTTTGGATATTATTTGTAAAGACCCAATCAAAGGGTAATCACTGATTGTAATCTTTCTCAAGATCATATACAATACATTTCTCTCAAAGGTTTTCTTATATTTCTAATGAATTTCTATCGTGTGTAATTACTTCCCTAGATAAGCCCCATCCAAACCTAGAGCACAAATACTCCAGTGCAAAATCTCCCAATTTGGGTCCCGAATTGATATCCTATAAAATCCAAATATCACATCTAATTGTCAGGCTCAAATTAATCCTAAATAAGTGCCAAGCTCCTTTACCAAAACAAAAAAAGGTACCAAACTGCCATCATAAAAGTCTTATACAGCACCCTTTTCGCCTCCATACTGACCCATAACTGTCCCGCATCAAACCCTACAACTTCAACCCAGAACAGTATTTTGTGAGTAATACAGCACCAACCAGCACGTTAACTCTGTCTCCATCCAGTTCAAAAATCTTGTCTCTTCCATTTCATCGGTTCCATCCAATTTTGCTGACTGTACTCTCTATAACAGTCCCCATAGGTCAATTATTGTGGTTTGTTTCAGTAACTTGTTCGATGCCCATAGTCCCACCTCTAGTCACACTTATTCAATCACCATGGATTTTCAAGATCCACCAAATTGTATGGGAAAGATAGATCCAGACATTCTGGATTGAATCAATACAGTTGAAAACTACTTGGAATGGAATCCAACAATTTATAATCAAGTACGCTATGTACAGGGAAATCTGGGAGGAGATGCTCTACTATGGTGGTGTGTAAACCTTTGTGGCTTCCTCCTCCACCAGGTGCTCTTAAATTGAATTTTGACAGCAGTGCTATTGGTCATCTGGGCATTGCCAAAATCAGGGGCATCATTCGCGACTGTAGTGCATCGCACGTCATTTCTTTTTTGGTCTGGTGATTTGGTGCTTGGGCCAATGTAAAGCCATGTGGCCTTTGGCCAACAAAGTAGAGGAGATGCTTAACCTAGGTAAGAGGATTAAAGCTTATTTCCATCATATCAAACAGTCAGAAAATGAAGTTGCAGACTGCTTAGCTAAGGAGTGAGTTTTGTGCCAAAGTTCGTTTATCTCTAATGATGGCCCATTCCCTTTTTTATTTTATTGTTGTTTTATAGGGGTTTGGTTGGTGCTTTGTTGATGCTTTTGGGTGTTGTTTTCTAGGGGTTTTCTTCCATTTGATGGTTTCGCTAGTCACTTTATTGTTGTTTTATAGGGTTTGGTTAGTGCTTTGTTGATGCTTTTGGGTGTTGTTTTCTAGGGGTTTTCTTCCATTTGATTGTTTCGCTAGTCCCTCCCTCCTTCCTGTATTGCTAAGCTCCTTTCAATGAAAGTTTTCAATCAAAAGTAAAAGAAAAGATCTACAGTTGGATCTTCACCTGGTAAATTTTTCTTATTAATGTACATCATGTAACACGTAAGTGGGTCAGGTCAGGTCATGTTCAAGTCATCCATATGCATCTGGGTTGACGGAGTCACTCATGTATATCATTGTAAGATTAGATAAGATCATGATGTTTACCCAAGTACTCATCTGGTAGATATTTCTCCAATATAATGGCTGAATTGGATCATTATCTTGTTGATGTTCCACCTGGACATTTACAGCCGGATCTTCTAATGCACAAACCCTTCTATACATTCTTGTCAAGAACTTTTGGACTAGTTGTATTACTACAATCATTGTAACAAAGCCTATTGCCACCTGACTAAGGGCCATTTTCTTTTTTCCCCCATTTCAGCACCTTTGGGATCAAAATTTGCACCAATACCGTTTGATGTAGGATGAAGCTCTTGTCCCACCTCTAATCAGATCAGGCCTTCAAATAACCTTCTGTTTTGAATATAGAACATGACAAGTGGCGTTGATCATCAATCCATGAGCGGACCATGTTGACCAATGGTGCTCAAATCCTTCTGTAAATGGCTTTCCTAATCTAACCTATGACACTCTTTTTACATGAAAAATATCCAAAATATCCAAATTAATGTAATAACCAAAATCGGCGGGAACTAATTCCTAGGATGGATTGTGTGAATTAAAGTAAAGTGAGGTGAAGCATCAAATCAAGAGAGAATAAAATATAGGAAGTTATGATGGTATTTTGTTTTTAGTTGCTTGAGAGGAAATCTTTTTTACTTTTTGTGTAAAAAGAGGATTTTTTGTCATTTAGTGGAGAAAGGGGATTGCTTTTTTATTTATTTTTTTAAAAGGAGGGAATTTTGAATTTGTGTACTTTTGATATGACCCTTGTCTTATGTTGTCTGGATAATGAAGGCTTTACCTCACTTTATTTCATTTCACTCTACATCCAAACACGACCTAAAGGATAGTTAAAATCATTCCTTTCTAAGAGTCCTAATCTAACTTGCCTATTACATTTTCTACATAAGACAGAAAGTTTTGTATTCAAGCATTTTCTCTGAACACTGCTAGATGTGGATCCATAGTGGTCCGCCTCAAATGGGCTACATCATATGTTATGAAATATGATAAAAAGAAGTTGTTAATAGGATCTTGGGTTAGATCAGAAACAACCATAGTTATCAGAATCCTACGATTCGTATCCCGAATCCCAATTCATATCTATGTAATGAAACCCATTTACAAATGAATCTTAGGATACATGTATGAATCCTATGATTCGATACTCGTTTTATTGAATCCTATGACTCAAGTGATTCGACTAAGCGAGAATGGCTATAGCCAATAAGCTAATATTAATAATCTTTTACCTTTTCACTTTCTTTATTCTCTCTTTCTTTTATTGCTTATATTTTTTAAAGGTTATTTAGTAGTTAATGAAACCTCGTAAGAATTTTTTACGACTTTCATAAGGTTCTAAAGATGAATAAAGAACATGCATTTAACTAAAGCATTCGACTGTATGTATGGTGCTTGTTTATATCTTCTTCTTTTTTTAATATATTTTGGTTTTTTTTTCTTCATGAACACTTTCTTAACTTTAGGAGATATCTTACCGTGTAAGATTGATGGTTTGGATTTTATTTTATTATTTTATTTTGATTTAAAGATTAAAAATATATATATTGATACTTTAAACTTATTTAATTATTTACACATCATTTATTTCATATATAATAATAATAATAATATATGTCATGATGTTCTTGATATGATGTATGATATACTTACTTGTTATAATATTTATACTACTATAAATGGAAAAATGGATGGTTATGAATAATTATTTTTTCCTTTTTTTTTATTTTTAATTATTTTTTATTTTTATTAGAAAAAATAAAAAATCCTACATTCACAATACGATTCACGATTCGATTCATGGGTATGAACGATTTGCAATGCGATTCTGATTTTGAAAACTATGGTAACAACAACAAAGAAATATGTACACACCTCATCAACAATTATTCCTTTCGATCCTGCAGCATCAATCATATCGTATAGTTGGTGCTCTATGGGAAGTTCAACAAGCTCATCAGTTATTTGGCCCCTTTTACCACATTTGACCAGTTGGTCTATACCAGAATCATCATGTGAACGCGTTGAAATCTTAGGTTGAAAATTTTGTGGATCAAACTTCTTTAATAAGCGTAGGCAGGTAACAACCTACAGAAAGGTACAAAGACAACAAATATGGTAAGTATCAATCACTTGTTCAAAATTTTAATAAATTTTTTTTGAAAGGCATACAGTTGGAAACACGATGGCTATGTTCTTACAGTGGCTAACCTCCTTTCAGGTAGAAGAGTCTAAAGACTTACAATGGCATTCAATTGCATTAGTTTAATTCACAATGTCATTTATTAATAATAAGGCCCTCCTAGTAGTATCATAAATATCAATCAAAACTCAAAGCCAACCAAATGCCATAGATGGTGTTAAAGAATTTTGATATCTTAGAAATGATTATAAAATACTGATATCAAATTTGGATTGGGCCAAATCCTAAATGACTTAACAAAGTAATATGGAGTCAGGTATTTCATAGATGGAAGTAATAAAATAAGAAAAAAATTACAGAAATTATATAAAGGGAAGTGCTCCTATGAGAGACACTCTCACCAACTTGGTGAGAGATGGGTGGGGGCCCTCACTTCCATATCCACTCTCACCAACTTAAATGCAAGGACCCCCAACTTAAATGTGAGGACTCCCACCCATCTCTCACCAAGTTGGTGAGAGTGTCTCTCATAGGAGCACTTCCCTTTTATAAATGTATACATATAAGAAAGCTTTTGGAATAATGTGTGGATTAATCATAAATATTGTACAATATGCACAGCTGATATAAAAAAAACTCATGCAAGCATATAAATTTGAATATTAAGATCCAGGTAATTTTGGTCTTAAAGCAACATTCCATCAGATTGACAAAGAAACTTAGGTGCTTAATGCATGAGTTAGAACAAGCAAACTCCCAATTTAAGCCTGCCAGGTTTACAAAATGGGAAACCAGAGAACATGATCGTGTTACGTGCAATAAAGAAGAACATTAAAATGGCTTTAGTAAAAGAACAACGGATAAAAGATACATATGGGGCATACTTTAAAGATTATCAATGCAGTAAATGCAAGGGAGATCTATTGCGAAACGGTCAATTAAAACCAACTCAATAGATGATTGACAACATATCTAAAATAGAAGTGAAAATAACCACAAAGATGAATAAAAATAAGGCATTAGGACCAAATGGTATATTAGGTATAACATAAGGGTTTGATGTCTGTTATTGTACTTAGGTCAACCAGATTATTAAATCAAAAATATTTTGTATTTAAAGAATTCCAAATAAAAAACAATATAGTTAATTCACTATGACCATTTTTACAATATCTAGAAGTTCATCAAACAACATATTGGCCAATCCTGATATCTACATAATACTCAATCCTCGTATTGTCACAATTATGAAAAGTGATAGCGTGTTTAATCAGGGCGTAAAAGCATAATTCATGCGGCCTGCCCTTCAGTTTCACATAGGTTAAACAGAATTTGCAGAAGGGCATCACTTTTAAGCATCATCATGTCGTGTAGAGTGTTTGCTACAGGGAGAGAATGGAGCTGAGAATCACCTAGCAGCACTAAGACATAAATCACTGATGGCTTGGAAGGGGACCTGATGCAACGCGGGTAGGGGAAGAGTAGCAAATGACTGCTCTCCAAGCCGAAGCTTGAAAGCCATAAGAACAACTGTCTTGGTTTCACGCCACAGACATGCAACAAAGAGAGTAAAAGAGAATAATCTTTCTATTCCAATTAACTAATTCCTAAGGAGGGATTACAATCCTTTATATAGACCATATATCCAATCCTACTTTGGAAACAATTCCAATCACTTCAATTTCTCTCAAATTTTAGAGGAAAAAAAAGGCAGAATGATCTGGAGGCACGATTTGGGGATCTTCTTTTTAGTGAACCTTGATGGGCTTGGACCTCCGTCGGTAAACTTTGGGCCGGGCCCACAGGTGTTGGATCCATGGCCTGCATCAGAACCACCTACATGTCTTCCGGATATTCTTTTTGAAGAAACTTATCATGGCATGCAATCTTTTGATGCTCATTTAATAGAAGGTACTGATTACTTACTCCAAATAAATAAATAAATAAAAATAATAATAAAATGGAAGTCATCCCATCATTGAATTGGGCAGTGGCCAGTATAATGAATAGTCTCCACTAGTGTTCTATTCACCCAAACTTCATTGCAAAGTTATAAGGCCACATCCAGGAAACTTTAATATGAAAAGTTCATCTTTAAAGAATGTAACTGACATCACCACACGCACTTTTTTGTTGACTTCTGCATGGAATTCTTCCACCAGGCAAGCTTCTTTTAACCGGTGACAGATCTGTAGTCACATAAATATGATTAGAGAAAAGAGCTAGTCAAGAGAATACAAATAAAAAAACTACTGCAATCAATCACATAAAAAACACAACTTACATTTCTCCAGGCTCGATGACCAGGATTCTTCCTATAGCCAAGAGCCTGTTTAATATCAGATACAACAAGGACCTTGGACAAAAAAAAATTGTCATGAATCAGAATCAGAATCAGCATATCGGTAGAAAAAGTAAATTGTTCGTACATAGTATGCGATTGACCTTGTCACTTGCTTCTTCAAGTTTTTCACAAACAGCTTTCATTGCTGGTAAATAATCCTTTATGAGCACATCTTTTTTGCTACATTCTTCAGAAATATTTTCTGCTGTCAATTCATTTCCCTCAGCATCGGGGCAAGTATTTTGCGCATCTGATCTTGTAATCTCAACTCTCTGTTGGGAACTCAATCTCAAATGTTTTGCAAAACGATATAAATGAATTAAATTTGTCTTAACAACAGAATTGTTTTTCATTTCGTTCTCTCCCTCTATGCCAGTTTCTTTTGTTCTTATAATAGTAGATTGCCTCATAATTAACTGACGAGATTCAAGGCTCCTCACTATGTAGAAGATTTTATTTCCTTCCACTCCCAGTTCCTTCGCAAGTTGACTCTGTGTAATTCCATTTGTTCTGCACATAATCCAATTGCATAAATTAGAGGAAAAAAAATAATTTATACCAACACAATTTTGGAGGAAGAAGTTATTTGCATTCTGTTGATTTGAAAGATTCATTGACAAGATGAGATACAAAAAACCAAGACAAACATAATGTAAAGGATGATGCAGATTGTCGAATTTGGAAACTGGCCTCCTCTGGAATGTTTTTACAAGGCATTAGAGTAGTCTTTGGTAGAGTGACACCCTTGTGCGCTTCTCTGACTGAGCTTGGCCCCTCCCAGAATCAAGGCCTTCTGATGGTTGGTGCCGTGGTGGCTGCCAGAATTTCTACGATAGATAATCTCAGGAGGAATGGTTGTTTTAGAGTCCATTTCTGAAGTTTGCTCTTTGTACGAATAGGAGAGTGAGATTCTATGATGCACGGATACTTCAAAATGGGGCAACGTATCGTGTCGTTTGGTGCTCAGACTCCTTAGCACAGTGGAAGGTGCTCAGATTGCAATCTTGAGATTGTGGATTTCGAGAGCCCTTAGCACAGTGCGAGGTGTTCACAATGCCATTGTGAGGGTTGTGGGTTTAAAGTCATGTTACCAACCAAAAAAATAAAAATAATCCTTCAGAGCCTAAATTACAACCTTTAATTAAGAGTTAAATGATCATTGACCACTCTAATTGGAAAGTGTAATCTCTAATTGAGAACCAAGTTTGTTGGCCACTATTCTATATAAAGGTCGTAAAGACTCTCCAAAGTTCTTTCCCTTCTTTTCCTTTCCCTACCTTGAGTTGCTGAAGAAAACTCTCTTAGCCTTATACAAAGACTTCTAGGCAACTCCAGTGTGAAAGACTCCATTGGCATGATTTAAGATGTATGTGAAGACTCCACATCGATCCACCCTCCATTACCAACAATATGGCAGTGACAAATGGACATCATATCGACAAGCTAAAGGACCAAGGATACCAAAAAATCCTCGAGTTAAGGATCATATAGTTCCTCCTCTAACAAACTCACCCACCTTAAGATATGAAGGAGACAATAACTAAGTTTTAATCCATGTCACAAATGTTGCTAATATTTTGAGATTATAGAGGTATTTTCAAAAATATAAAAAAAAAATTAGGATATTGAATGATAAAAACAGAAAAAGAAAGTCAGAAAAAAATCTGGAAGATAAGTAAATGTATATAATATCTCCCAAAGAAGCGTGGGGAACACACTATACAAAATCATTACCCCCGACTTCTTCTAGCACCACGATAAGGATGCCAGCTACACACAAGGTATATAACCGCTTGTAGCGGGCAGAACCAAGAGGGAGAGAGACCAAAAAAAAAAGAAAACAGGAGATCAACAAAAAGCCCATAAGCCAGGCAAGCCCAAGAATAAGGTAATAAGACAAGAAGAAACAAACAAGAACAGCAACAACAACAAAGATTGAAGCCAAAACAAACCCCATGTAAAAGCTGCCAACAAAGAACCACACAACCAGCCGCAACATAATTAGCCACACCCAACCCGGGGCCTAAATAAACAGCCATAGCATCATACAAACTAAACACGGGAAACATAGCAACACACTCCAGAAATCAGGACAGCAAGAATCAACCAAGCCAAAGCAGAATGCAGCCACACCAAATTACAGATGAGCCGAAATTTTCTTTACAAATAATAGCTGGAAGGTTCTCATTATTGCAACCACGAGGTTGTGGGTTCAAGTCAAATTACCCAACAAATTAAATAAATAACTTTTAGCACATAATATATTCTTCATATCTCAATATTGATCAACAATTTAGTTTTTCATTCCATTCTTATGCCCTTTTTCTTGATAATGACCAAGAAAATCACAATTTTGAAAATATCTTGATATTATCAAAAAAACAATATTTCTCTGTTGAGAGAATTGTGACACCAGTTCTAATCATACTGCCGTAACTAAGGTTGTCATGATAATGAACAACAAAGGGTCAGAATATGACGGCAGAAGCTGGTGGAACTGAAGTTGACGGAAAAAAAATGAAGGATACAACTCATAGTGGCAGAGATCACTAAGTACTGACGGTGAAAATAATCCAAATAGTAGCAGCTTTAAAGCACTTCAAACCACTTAGGTTGAGTGCAAATCTAAAGCAAAAAAGCTAGCTCAAGTAAACAAAACCAAACAAATGAGATTTTTTCTTTCTTTTTTAAAAATCGAGGCAACTGCACTAATGAAACACAATCTTTTTGGTGGTGAAACATTTATGCAGAGACATACAAAAGAAACTTCTGCATGCACTTTCAGCTTTTGAAATTGTACTATAAAGAGACCGACACAAACATATTAAAAACCAATATTTAAATGCCAAGTCATGAGACAGGGCATTCCAATTGCACAAAACTTGATGTATAAGCCTCAAAATGTGGGGCACAAGCTTCACCATGTTTCATTATTAAATAAATATATATATAGGGAGAGCACCTCCCATATATATATATATATATATATATTGCATAAATATTAGAACATATCAATAGCAATAAAAAATTCCAATATCAATTTCCTTGTGGTGTAGGTGGTCAATATAATTCTCTTGTAGTGCTTGTTCTCTTTTAATGAAATTGCCATTCAAAAAAATAAATATCAATAAAAAAATTCAGAATATGGCTGTTTTAAGCCTATTGATGAGTTAATTATGGTCAACCAAAGATAAACCCAAGTGCGATTTTTTCTTCTTTTGTTTTTGGCACAGCATAATGATAATGGAACTTTTTTGTTTGGGTAATTCACTTGTAAAGTGAAGTGAAGTGAAGCCTCTATTTAAGAGACATCAAAAGATGAAGGTCAAATCAAAAGTACAAAAAATCAAAATTTCCCCCCTTTTCAAAAAAGACATAGTCAAAAAGCAACTTCTCAGCCCACTAAATAACAAAAAATCATCTACTTCAAAAAAAAAAAAAAAAAAAAAAAGCCCAAAAGGATTCCTTAGACAAAATCCATTACATTATGATCAGAACCCCTCACTTTATTCTCTCTCGATTTAAGGCCTCACTTCACTTCACTTCACTTTACCAGTGAATTACCCAAACAAGGGGAGCACAAGAACTACCTACAACAAGTTCCCGCACCCTCCCAGCTAAGGAAATTGCCTTTTCCACTCCACCACCGCAGGAGGAAGACACTTCCTGCGCTTTAAAAAAGACTAGTCCAAGAATCCAAATTGTCCATTCCCATTTTTGTTCTTCAAAACCGTACGGTGTACTAATGCGCGAGGGAAACACACATAATTCAGCATTCATACATCCCAAACATAAGCGGCCCTAACAAGTAAGAAACAAATTCCAAGCACTTCTAAAAACAAAGATTCGAAGCAGCAACCAACAACAAGTGAAAAAAAAAATCAGAATGAGCTTAATCAAAATACCTGGCGGCCGCGAGCCGATCAAGGGCTTGCCTATGCAAAGCCGACAAATCCGAGTTCGCTTCCTTCAGATCATAGAGCCCTAAAAAACTATCCCTGAGATGATCTGCTGCTACAATCTTCAGCCCTAGACGCTCGGATTCCTCGACCGATTGAATCGAAGGGTCGACAGAACCTAAAGAAGAGCCTCCAGCTTGAAAATTGAGGCCTGGAGTGGTGAGAATTCGGTTCCAGATTGCTTGCTTGACGCCATTGCAGAGATGAAGGCCGGCAGAGGAGAGATTTTTTTGAATTCTCGGCCATAGATGGGTGAGGGCGATGCCATTGGAGGTCTGCGAGCAGACCTCGTCGATCACTGCGGATATGATCGAGTCCATTCGATCGTGCGAGTGAGAAGAAGAGTGAGGGGATCAGGGTTTTGAGATTTTGATTTGGGAGAGGGGTTTGAGCTTTTGATTCGCTAGGGTTTCGGACTGAAATTGCATGTTGCTCTTCTTCTTCTTCTTCGAAGCGTAGGGGCAGAAACTAGCGTCGTCGAGGGGGAGACGTTTTATATAAATAGATGTTAATGGATGGATTGGGGCGGGAGAGAGGGAAACGAGCCCGGATCGTGGTGGGACCCTGGAAGCGGTGTCTTCCACAATGGGGCCCACCTAGTCGAAAAATAGTATGGTTATACAAGCGTTAAACTTCTAAGGTACCGTTTGGCTCCTTATTTGGTTAGCAAAAAAGTGTCGAATGACCATAACCTTCCCTCTTCTTCTTCGGTTAGGCCAACGACGGCGGCGGCGCTGGTCTACTTCTCCGACTATTGGGCAGCGATTCTCTGATTCTTCTTTCAAAAAGTCTATTTGGTCAAACTCTATGAACATAATTTGGGACAAACTGTCAACGTGGCGCAACGTGATTGGATTCTTTCAAAAGTTGAAATGCATTGTCCCAATCACGTTGCGCCACGTAGACAGTTTGTCCCAAATTCTGTCCATGAGTTTGTCCATATAGACAAAATGTTCTTCTTCAACTTCGGCTAGCTTTAGCAGTGCTGCTCTTCTTCTTTGGTTCTCGTTTCTCTAAAAAGCAAAACTATGGCCTCTTCTTTTTCGACTTCTCCACTTGGTCCGGATTTGCGCGTGATGGCCCACCTTGACTATAAATCCGGATCCTCTGTTTTGCAACAGGTCTTCACTTCTCCAAGGTTATGGCCCCACCATAAGATCAGGTCCTCTGTCTCCTCCGAATCCAATTTCTACAACGTGCATACCCTTTGCAAACACAGCCTGAAATATGCAACTGTGACCAGGTCCAGTCCCTCTAGAACTAACTGCAATGGAAGCACAAGCACCTGTTGCACTGGTCCTAGTCCCCTTCCCAGCACAAGCACCTGATTCTGGGTTTGGGTTCAGCGCCATGGAGGTCAAGGTAGAGGAGGGTATTTTGGTATTTCGTATGTCAATTTTAGGGGCTTGCTATTGGAACACATAATTATTTTTTTCCCACACAGTTTCTCTCCACACACAACACAATAATTTAAAATGTATATTTTTTCTTTTCCCACACATCAAATGTCCCCATTTTACCCCCTCTCCATTGTCCTCTTTCTTCTTCCCACACACAGATCTTTCTCTTTCACTCCACACACAAAATCGATCAAACTCTCTCTCCTTCTGCGGCGTCTCCATTCCTCCGGCGTTCCCAGTCATCTACACCATCTCCTCTTCCAAAGGTATTACTCTATCTCTACCATTTTCATTTCATTTTGCTTCACCATTTATTCTTTACCATTGTTTCCATCTTAGATGACTTTTTTTTTATGCAAACTTGTTATGGGGATAGATTCTCATTCAATGTAGGATTTTAGAAATAATGGTATGCTTTTTTCATGCATTGGGTCGGTTCCCATACAATGTCTGCTTCATTTTGGTGTTCCCAACAATGACGATGTGTTCGGACCTGAAGGTCCGAACAAGATTTGTTTGTTCGGACCTTCAGGTCCGAACATGATGCTGAGGTTTTTTTTTTTTTTTTTTTTTGGTAAAAGTGTGTGGAGTTATTACTTGTTTCAAAGACTATTTTTATTTGACTTGTTTAGTTGTTTCCCCATTTTTTTAATGTGCATTAATGTGATAAACTCATGTGGGAATAAATTTGATTGTAGCTGAACTTACTATGAATTCTCCTATAATGTTTGTATTTTTATTTCAGATATGGACCGACCGAGCTCTTCTAGGGTGCGACCCACAGCTTCAAACAGAAGGCGTCGCCACCGAGTGGAAGAGGTTGCAGAAGAACCTCTTCTTAGTGAGGAGGGCCTTGAAGAACAACCTGATATGGATGTGGAACCAGGTCCGGGGCCACAGGACAGGTCCCTATTGACCAGCTTTGATACACATATAGCTGGGTATATTTGGAGTGGATAGGTGTGTTTCGTTTGTTCCATATCAAGATTGATTGATTGATTTATTGGGGAATATCTTCGATAATGTATCAATTGTTGAATGCAGGATCAAGGAGCACCGAAGTATCTAAGTCATGGTCAGAAAGTGTCATTGTGGCAATGGCAATTGAATGGGTCTGATAGGTTTAGGCATCGGATGTCCAGATCCAGATTGGCTCCCTTAGTGACTGCATCATACCGCAGTGTGAATAAGATTATTGTATCAGGTTTTGTGGAGAGGTGGCAACCCGAGACTAACACCTTTCACATGCCATTTAGTGAGATGACCATCACTTTAGATGATGTTGCATCTATCTTAGGCATCCCAGTGATGGGAAGGACTGTCTCGTGTAATGATAGAATGACATATGAGGAAGCTCAAGCACTCCTTGTTGATGCACTGGGAGTAGAGCCCATAGAGGCACATGATGAGCTGATCTAGGTGCGGGGCCAATCTGTTAGATTGGAGTGGTTACGGAAAAGGTTTGACGGAATGTCTGACGAAGATGGGGAGGAGATGATTGATTGTGCAGTCAGAGCTTACCTTATGTACTTATTGAGATGTACGTTGTTCACAGACAAGGGTTGCACACGGGTGCCTATCATATTTCTTACACATCTGGTGGATTTGGACAACGTACATTCATATGCATGGGGTACTGCTGCACTGGCATACTTATACAGGCAGATGGGGCTAGCAACTCGGCATGAAGTTAAACAAATGGCCGGTTACCTAACTCTATCGGAATCTTGGGTGTATGAGCACTTCGAATGTTTGGCTCCAACTTCAAACATTCATTATTAGCCAGATTATCCCCGAGTCCATCGATGGGTCCCTCGTAGGGAGTCTGCTCCTTTTCAAGCACTACGAGAGAGACTTGATTCAATGAGCACTGACTTGGTAATTACGCATACTTTCATACTCATTTTCTATCACCCGAAGTTATTATTCTGTATTATGTATCTTCATATCTTATGCTTTGATTCAATATTTTCAGGTCACTTGGGACTCATATCGTGATGTTAGGCGCTATCACCCTTTCAATGAGGTTTCATACTACTGTGGATGCATCAAGTGCATGGACGTGGTTGAGCTTTATCATCCGGATAGGGTGCTCAGACAGTTTGGGAGAGTACAAACTATTCCTGCACCGCCATTAGCCCCCATTCGAGCTACGTGAGGTCCGACTGCCCGTGACTACCATATCGCGTATCAATACATGAATCAAGTTTGGGAGGGATGGCCTAATCACCTACTGTCTGCATTGAACCGTAGTCAACCCGTAAGGCGTCCTGCAGATTGCGTACCCGGTTATATGGATTGGTATAAACGAGTCTCGTGGAGGATATTACAAACCCAAACTCTCACTCTAATTTTGTTCCCCGTCCCGAAGAAGCACAGTCTAGCAGTATGGTGGACTATGAGCAGCGTAATTCGGATGCACTGTTTATTTTTGATGAAGTGATGGGAAGGGGTGAGGACCATTGGGTTGAAGACCCACGGGGACTATATACTCATGTGAATCAAGTTGCCCATGTATTGCAGGGAATGTCAATAGCCGATGCTCGACGAACCATTCGACATCCGCATATGAGTTCACAAAGCTACAACCGCAGCAGGTCAACACGGGGAAGGAACAACTAAAGAAATTTGAAGAAGTTTGAAGAATTTTGAAAATTTGGATTTCAATCAAATTGTTGTACTTTCGATGGTTGTACTTAGGAAACTTTTCTATTAAATGAATTACTTTGGATTAAGTACTTTGAATGAATTACTTTGATTGATTTACTTTAGATGAATTACTTTGAATGAATCAAGTTTTTCTACTTTTGGAAATTGTTATCTTTTTATTACTTTGTTGGACTATTGAATGAATTGTTACAGATATAGTGTCCGAATACACAGGTCCGAACAAATCCTGTTTGTTCGGACCTGTATGTTCGAACAAGTGTGGTTTGTTCGGACATACAGGTCCGAACAAACCCTGTTTGTTTCAAATGTGTATGGAGTTGTACGAACACACCGATAAACTAAATTTTTATGTTAATGACAACAGTAAAAAATGAGTGCAATTCATGCAACCTTGTTAAATGCATAATTGTTACATTCAAACTGTTTACGTTCAAACTTCGAATATCCAAAAAAAACTTGTTACATTCAAAATTATTACATTCAATCCAAATCTATTGTCTCACATAATGAGACGTTTGGATTTACAAGCTCTTTGAAATGTTTGATCCGATCACTATACGATAACTCCCAACCATCGCATGCAAGTAGTACGTCCGAATTTACAAGCTCTTTGAAACGTTTGATCCATTTGGTCTGTTTCAGTGTGATTTGTTCGTATTTTTTGCCATTTTAGGGAAATTTTTCTCAACTGGGAAGTTGCAGACTCCCCGATATGTTCGGACTGTAAGGTCCGAACAGACTCATTTTGTTCGGACATATACGTCCGAACAGACTCAGTTTGTTCGGACATAAAAGTCCGAACAGACTGAGTTTGTTCGGACCTTACAGTCCGAACATATCGGGGAGTCTGCAACTTCCCAGTTGAGAAAAATTTCCTAAAATGGCAAAAATTACGAACAAATCACATTGAAACGGACCTTTCCACTGCTGCTCTGATTGAGAGGCACGATTTCATTATTCTTTTCTTCCTTCATTGCACTAGATAGATCTAATGAAAAAAGTTAACTACAAGAAGAAGGAAAGAAGAAGGAGATGGAGGAAAATGAGTTGGCTAAGAACACAATATGGAGGAAGATGAGATGCCAAAACAACAATGAAGTGGAGAATAATGAGAAGTGGAGAATGAGATGTGGAGAAGATGACTTTTGTGTGGGAGTACAAGGAGGGAAGAAGAAGATCGACTGTGTGTGTGAAAAGAAGAGAATTTTTGAGTTTTGGAGGGAGATTGGATATTTTGGTCATTTCATAAAGGGGTAAAAATGTAATTAAAAATTATTTAGATTCCTTGTGTGGGAAAAGGATTTTTCTGTGTGCCAATAGCAAGCTCCCAATTTTATTCTATTTCGTGTATCATTCCAGCATACCAAATGCAACAACAGGAATCACCATTCTATTACTGGATTGATTCTTCGATAGAACCAAACGTTGGAATGGGAATCACCATTTTGGCCTTATTCCATTCCAAACTCATTCCACTCTCCATTCCATTCCTGTCTAAAATCATTCCAGCGAACCAAACACTACCTAAGAACCAAGAAAGTCTTCAAAAGAGTCTTAAGAGATGAAGTGCGGTGACACTTGGAAAGTGCCTCCTTATTGAAAATACAAGTGGTTTTAGAGTAAAACTAAAATAGGAATACTTAAGAGCCCATTAATTTTGAACGGTCGGATTAATTTTATTTCTCAATATCGTCTATATTTGAGGACCTTTATGTTACAGGACTCGAATTTCAGTGATCGGACTACGTTGTAATGGTCCACTCTTTTTGCTCAATATATGTCCATATACAATGAAAAACTTAATGTTGCTCAAAGCACGAGTAAAACCATCCATATAAGAATGAAGAGGGTGCTTCGGATGCTCTACACATAGCCCCATTAAACACTATTAGCTATTCAATCACATTCATCAAATCAAAAGGCCTTTCATGTATAAAATTATAGAAATTGAGTTTTTACTTTTTTTTTTTTTTTTTAAATTCAGTACATTTTCTCTTTTACTATTTGTTGATGTGGAAAAAAGTCTAGAAAAATCTAGCCCCACCCAAACAAGACTCCTAGGTCCGCCATTGCTGATAATTGAAGCTTATTTATACTTAGATTGTAGTATCTCCATCTTGTAACCTAAAATGGGAGTGATCATCTATGTTGGTATCTTATCATAAACTCCACTAGTAAAACAATAACTTGCTTAAACATCCATCTAAGCTTATCTTCTCTCTCTTTCTATGTTATTTTAATTTGTTGTAAAGAATAAATGTATTTATACATGCTCAATCTTACTATGGAACCATCTCCTCTGGGAATAAGTTTTGACAACATCCCACAAAAGTAGAGGATGTGCTTTCTGAGTGGTTTAAATTTTAAATGGGCAGGTTTCATTGTAAAATCTGATCCTACAACTTTCCAAGCTAAACCTGAGATACAGAGCAGTTGATTTAGATCCAGTAAGGAGTGATACAATCAACTTCAAGGCCAGGGATGCATGATACACGCATCACCTGAATTATCACCGCCGTTGCAGTTGTTTGGACATACCTTCGAAATATGTAGTCCGTACGTATGTCTGTCATGTTAGGCATGACAATGGGTAAGCCTAGGACGGTAACAGTAATGGGTTTCAATCCGAGCCCAATGTGTTTATTAACCCAAAGCCCAGCTGAAAGTTAAGATGGTCAATCAAAATTCTGAATCATCAAGTCGGGTTGATGACTTGGAGCGCAGACAAGTTGAAGGGTCAAATGGTATGGCTCCAACCCAAACTTGACCCAGTTAATTGTTCAGGCTAATAATGCAAATCCTAACCAACCTGAAATTTAAAGGAAAATAATTTACAGTGATAAATGGCAATGCCCTCATGTCAGGCCATCCTGACCATCTTTTTTATATGCGGGCCCACATTTGGGTGACCCAACGCATTCACTTATAATCCACTTGCACTGGCTCGAATTTCACACCAATTAGAGTGATTTTTTTATTTTTATTTATTTTTGCTCGATGGCCCAGTGGTAGCTGGCCAACTAGGACATAGGAAATAAAGGGCTCCCACCAAGGTTCGAAACCTGGTGGCTGCAATGGGAGCAGGCGACTAATCCACAAGGCCAGCCCTCTATTCCCCACCAATTGGAGTGGCTAGTACTATTGGATTAAACGTGTTTTATGGCAAATAGATCAACAAAGGCTCTAATGGTGATTCATCACGTTTTAAAAGCATAAGTACACATTTAAAAGATCAATCCAGTGGTTTGCATCAACTCCTGTTGAATTGAGGATTGGGTGTGATGTGAACTGATTCAGTCAGCCAAAGACCAGCTCAACATCTGTCAAACCAAGGCCAAGACAGCAATGCTTAAGGTCGAACCAGATCTGGGATCATATACGATTTACAAGAGCATCTGATAAGCTCAAAAAGGATCCGTCGGCCGATGTGTGGATCATTAGTGGGCTTCTGGGTCATCATCCATAAAATCTTCCTTCCCTTGCAAGAAAACATGAAACCATCATTTGAACTGTTTGGTCGCTGGAAATCAACTGCCCCACAAAATTCATCTGTAATTGGTGAGGGCAAAGAACAGAACAACTCTTACTGACAGGTAACCAGAACTTGATATATTAAAATCCAAACAGACCCTAATCCATCAGATGGTCCCAATCTTTCAGTCCACACAAACAGACAGATTTCACTGGAGAGATCTGCCTCTGATCACAGTCAGTTTACACACAAAAATGGGTAGGTATTGGGTACTCATCAACCACTGATTAGACCACTAGCAGCGTGCGACCAAAAGCAACACCTGCAGCTATAAGGAGCAACTTTATCAAGCAAAAGACCAAATCTCTTAACTAGGCTCTACCGGAGCCTTAGATGAAGAATGAATGGTTCCAATTTGTTTGGGTAGTAGAATGGTTCCTTTTTGTTTGGGTATTAGAATGGTTCATTTTAATTCATATGAAAGGAGAGTAACAGCAGGTCAGCAGCTACCTACATTGCAAAGAGAATCCCAGGAGGAGCATAAAGCAAATTCCAACAAGGACTAACTACATGCCAACTCGAATAAAGCATAACAATAAAGGGCTGGGATAGACAATGTTATCATAACCTAGACATGTTAAGGATGATAGTAACGAATGATTGTTTAAAATAAATAGTTAGCAACAAGATGTTGGTCACCAGATATCAAAAAAGGCCAGGTTGGACAGTTAAAAGAGGCAAATTTTGAAATGCATTTTTCAGATTATGCTGCAGGGGACTGCAACTTGTGGTCTTGTGAGGTGTCCACATCAGCAGGAGGCACCCACTGCCACATGGCCACGCCGGGATATACAGGGAATGGTGTTGTTTTATTGGCCGCAGCTTGGCCCTGAGAAGCAAAGGAAGCTATAGCAGAGGCGTGGAATGGTGTCAGGTGAGGCATGTATGCCGGTGGTGGCATTGTTATGGCTTTGAGCTGCTGCTCCAACCTCTCCTTGTCTGCCTTGAGTTTAGTCTTCTCTTCTCGGAGCTCATTTTTCTCCACCTGCGAATATAGACGCAAAGAAACACCAAAGCAAAAAAGTCATTCAGTGGATATTGTCCATTTTTTCAGAAAATAAGTGAAAATCTCCAGACCTCATCAGAAAGAGGACGGTAGGAAATTTATAATGCTTAAATAGCATTTTCACGAAAAGAAAAGAAATCGAAGACCAGTACAATGAGATTCAAGCTCCAATGTATCATACAACACAAATCCATCTACAGGTCCGCAGATGGGCAATAACAGAAATCAATGATTTAGAAATACAGAAAATAAAAAATAAAAAGGAGGACAGGAAGATATATATGGAAATGGCATAAGAAAATTAAGAGCTAAAAATATTTGATTATATGGCTCCAGGAATTTAAGGAGTTGGGTCCATAAACTTAAAAGCTAAAAGTGCCTATTCATACAGAAATATCAGTCAATTTCTAAGCCTGCAACAATGTATATTTTTTTATACTTTAATAGGGGGAGAGAGCAGACCTTCAGTTCCTTAATTGTCTCTTGAAGGTTTTCATTTTCTTCTTTGAGTTGCTGAGCCTCACTTCTCAACTCTACCAACATACGAGCAGCATCACTTAAAATCATAGCTTTGTCTAACTTAGGAGGTCTCCCAGGATGAAGAACAGAACCCAATTCCACAAATCTAGACATAAGACAGACGAATTAAAAAAAAAAAAAAAAAAAAAAAGAAAAGAAGAAGAGAAAGAACACAAATCAAGCGCCCAGCAACTAAATGTATGCATGATTCATTTTTTCCCCATATAAGTCAATCAGAGGTCATATAATAACTTCAAACCAAAGTTTGAAAGTGGACTTGCTGAGTACCTGTCATTCAATCTTTCCCTACGCATCTTCTCACGACATGCTTTAGACTTGGGAGCCAAGACCGACTCATCTCTTGCCCTGCAAAAGAATATGACACACAAAATAGAACTCGCTGAAATTAGTGAAACTTCTAATGTCCCATTTTCAAACTATAAAGAGGAAACCATTTTACCATGTTTTCGTTTTAGATTTATACTAACAATGTGCAAAACATTTTATATAATTTTAACTGAGTCATCTACAGACACAAATTGGTAGCACTATTATGATTGTTTTCTTTTTTTTTTCTTCTTTCTCCTTTTTTTTAACCTTTTTATAAGTAGGATGGAATGAATCTATGTATTGGAACATAGCACCTTCCATTAGAGCTACAGGCTCAACACCCAGAAGGTATAAGATTACTATTATTTCACTAGCATACTGAAGCTAAAGAGTTCATAGGCAGTAACATAAGGACAAGAAGAATGTTACCACAGCCGTGGAACTATTCTAGAAGCCCTTTCACCAAAACATCTTCTTCAATCTAAGTTTCAATAGATCCTTACGAAAACCAACTTCCTAGCCACCTGAAATGCCTAACCATAACCGACGTAGCACAGATGATTCTTGGACTATTTTAACATCCGATGCACCTCCAATTTTCTCAATACACTAATCCAAGAAGCATAAATCACGCAAAAGTTTGCCAACAGTGTCCTTAGTGCACCGGTTAGGTATCTCCAATTGGGGAAGGTAGGTCCCTGGATTCAGTCTGTAGGGCTATGTACTGGTTAGCATGAACAGATTTTGCAATGTTTACTGAAAAACAGTCCAAGCTATAAGCCCTTCTAGCACCTAAAACCCCCTATTTGACCTCAACCACAGAAATCAGTAAATGGGACCACTTTCGCATGGTTCAATAAAGATATCAAAGCATATTTCACTGGTACATTTCAATCAATTTGGCAATGTATACTGTATAAGTTTCTCTAAAACATATTCTTCATTGAAATCCAAATATTTAACAACCACCGCTAGTAAGAAATAAAGAAACTAAACTTACATTCAGATAGTATGCATGTCAAATGGGTTGATCCACCAATTAATAAGTCGGAAAGAAAAAAAATATGAGTCATCGACCCAAAATTCCAAAACCACATTCAAAAATCATACTATAGAAGCAAGAACCAACTGCAAATTTAAGAAAGTGACACCTTTAAATAAATATTCTTTAGAGATTGGGAACAAAAAATCATGCAAAGGTTACAACAGTAGAAAGTTTATAGAGTAGAAAGCCAATGCACCCATTCTACTTATGTCATGAAAGTCCTTTTTAGGGTCCATTTAGAAGCTTTAACAGCTCAAATCCTTAACAGAACGCATTTTTTCACAAAGCAGATAACTATCCACTCCATTCCACTCCAGATCAACACCACAAATACTGAACAATATGAGATATAGCTGATATTGATCCACCAGCTTTTCATAGATCAATGTGCATTGCTTATACTTCCATTTCACTAACCAATCAATGAAATGCATAATACTACAAGTTCCTATACCAACATAATATATATATATATATATATAGAGAGAGAGAGAGAGAGAGAATCTTCACCTTTTTCTCGAATCAGATCGTTCAAGATCACCGGCATCATCGTGTGTACCACCAATCTCCACACTGCAACACAATCTCCAATCAGAACAGCACAAAATCGACACAAACTTTATCAATCAAACAGCTCAACAGAAGAAGAGAATTCACAAAACCAAACGCATTCCCCAAACCAAAAGAAGCAACATCGAGCAGAAATTCCCATACCATGCATTCGGTAAATCTCCAAGACCATCGAGACTCCAACGAAAATCACTATCTGAGCCTCCGACTTGGTCGATCCAATCGAAATCGGAGTTCAAATTCGTTTCCATTAAAGAACCCCGAATGCAGACTCCTCTCCTGCCCTAACGTGAGATGAAGAGAACTGAGATTGGGGAAGATCTCTACCTAATTACAGAGATTTCGGTTTCTATGGAATTGCAGGGAGAGATGTTTAGGGTTAGGGTATGGAAATGTAGGGTTCAGGGGAAGATTCGGAAGAAGAAAGAAGATGATAAGGAGATATTTAAAACCGCTCTTTGTCGGAGAGAGAGAGAGAGAGAGACAGCGCAGAACGCCAGGTTTGACCAGAACACCAACCGTGCTTCCATGCGACATTTGTAATTGTAACTAACTACATGGGACTAATCAAAAGAATTCGACGTAAATTCCTGGGCCTCATGCTGGTGAGCCACCGGATTAAAGAGATTTACACCACTCAAAATAAATACTATACTTGAATGTGATTAAATTTACGCCACTCAAAATAAATGCCCCTCTTATATGAGTAATGCTATGGTGAAGAAACATGATATGAGAAAAAAATACATTAACTATTAAAAAAGTGAAATCCTCCTTGAGGGATTTTTGGCCAAGTTTTACTCGGTTACAAGTAGGCCCAATTAAAGAAACATGATATGAAAAAAAAAATACATTAACTATTAAAAAAGTGAAATCCTCCTTGAGGGATTTTTGGCCAAGTTTTACTCGATATGGTGAAGAAACATGATATGAAAAAAAGAAAAATACATTAACTATTAAAAAAGTGAAATCCTCCTTGAGGGATTTTTGGCCAAGTTTTACTCGATTACAAGTAGGCCCAATTTGATTTGAATTTATATTAAATACATAGGATTTTATCCAAAAAACACATTAGATGCGCATCAGACCAAAAAGATTGTCTTCCCATCAAAAAAATATTTTTTTAACCTTTTTTCAAGGGTCAATATCAACCCTACCCTAAACATGTCGGGCAAATTCGACTCTTGCAACTCGTCCTCTTCCTCCTCTTTTTGCAAACCCAACGCAAAAAAGTGCTCATGGGCCAGGCCAGCCCGAGCCCAAACCGGGCATGGCCTGCTTTGGGCTGGGCTTCGATATGTATTTAGGGCCCAATTAATAATTGGGCTGGAATTGAATTAAGTGATGGAAATCCCATAGCCTGGCTAGGCCCAACTTGTGTAAGAAATGCATGTGATTTAATTTAATTACTGCTCTAATGCCCACAAAAGTGATGCAAAGCCCGGTTTAGTCCTGCCCGATTGATAAAATGGGTGGGCTCGGTACTAACTTTTATGCCCCATGTCAGGCTTGGGTCGGACCTGGACCAGTGTTTCTAAAGCCAAGTCGAGCGTCGATATACCTTAGCCCGACACAGCCAGGCCCTGAACACCTCTAAACCCAAGGAGAAGACCCAAATGCAGTTTCACACCACACCAGACGCTCATATCAATGAATTAATCTGCATCGTAGAGACATCCACTTTGAAGTTCTCTTATTGAATATCCAACATCGTAGTAACTGCTATGATAGTAGTTGGAGTCTGATCTTCTGCATATGAACTCATCTCAGACGTCTTCTGCTTAGAAGCATAAAAATAAGAGTCATACAAACAACTGAGAGATTTCCACAATCACGTTCCGAAATGTCTTTCATTGAAATTTTCAATCTTCAAGATTTTGGTTGAAGGCACATAGATTAGTTCATTGATCTTACCTTCAAAAAAATAGATTAATAAAAAGGATGTCTTGATGGGAAGACCGATTTGGTGGATGTGAGGAAAATTAAAATGACCTTTTTGATATAAAGTGCATCTAATATGGTTTTTTTTTTTTTTGTAAAATCCTCTTAAATATATTAATAAGTATAAAAACATATATTTTTTATACCCCTACTTTATGTGTATTGTCCATTTTGATCTAAAATATTGGAATTGTGCAGCAAAGATTTTTATGGATAAAAAAGTTACTGTCAGCTATAAAAAAAAAAAAAAAAAAAAAAAAAAAAAAATTCTCCTACTTGTATATTTCTCAATTAGAATAAAAAATATATTAAAATTTTCCATTACGACCATAATTGATACATGCATTGTTTTTTATTAATTATAAATAAATGAGTATAAGAAAACCGGGTTCATATCCATTGTTTCAACGTAATCTAAATTAGTTATGTGATTTTTTTTAAGTTTTAATTTGAATAAAAACAAGCCTTGAAAAATATTAATTTTTTCTTTTTTCTTTTGATAACGCAGGATTCTCAGCCCTTTGAGCCAAAATAATCTTTACGGGCCCAGGAGAGAAAGCCTGAAAAAATTCTCCTGTTGCCCCAGGGCTCGGGGTTTGAAAAATATTAGTTGTTTGTCTATTTAATCTAATTTTTATTTGAGTTATGTGATCTGAATAAAAACTAAGTTAGCAAGTTTAAATATAACATTTGATTGACCACGTGAGCTGAACAACATCTAGTAGTCAAAAGATAAAGTTTTTTAGTATTTTTTCAATAACAAAGTATAAAACTTACTTAAACAATATATTATTTTGGCTCTTAAAAACAACCATTACTTGATGAGCATTTTTGCAAAATGGGGACACTTAGCTCCATGGAATTCAAATTGCCCTTTAACACGTAAAATTGAGTTAGAAAAGGAAAAATGTTATCCTAGGAAGAGACTACATGTGCATTCAATTCTATGGAGTGCACTTGGGTCAACCTTAATGAGCATAGCCCCTTTGATACTCTTTTCATCCCATGAATCTGGGTAGGCCCCAATATCACAATTGTTGAATCTAGATTCAATCACCATTTGATTGAATATAAAAAATATATACTATTAAAATGCCATTAAACTTTTAGATTATTAAACCAAGTGCTAGGATAATCTAGCATGGCTGAATTTTTTTAAACCCTTCATTGCCCAAAAGGACACCTTTCTATCTACCATCTTCCCATCAATAGACATGCATCTAAGTAGGCCCCACTAGCTGCATTGCATATGAGCAACATGCTTGTAGGAGCACACTCGTTAGAGAAGTACATTTTTTCATGCTGAATGCTGCAAAAGATCACAGTGAACTTAGCATAACAAAATCCTAGCATTACTTGGTACACGAAGACAGCACACCCATGTAGGAAAAGAGCCCGCACACAAATAGGAAAGGAAGGAAGCGCGCAAAGGCGGCAAAAAGACTGCAACGCTCCTTACAGAAGAACCCTTTTTTTAGCACTTTCCCGCATGAAGAGAGGAAAACATTGAACTCTTTCTTTTGCAGCAGGTGTTCAGATTTTTTAGGATCTCCCTCTCCCTTGGGGATCCTTGTGGTGAGACTCTGGGTAGATCGTGTAGTGTGTGGGTGTGTGAAGGTAAACACCAGGAGGGGGAAAAAATTGACATTCTCTAAAACAATGCTTTCTTATTTTATGTCTAATTCTATGTTCTCCTATATGGGCTCACCATTCTCTCAATGTAAACCTTCCATGAATTAGCACAGGTACTAGTTTTTGTATTGATCCGTTTATAACAATGGAGTGATAAAAGATAAAATCATTTGATTGACTCACATCGTGCTCACACCCATTTGCACATCGAGATCTCTCCATCAGCCCTCCTCGATTCTCATGCAAGTGGGCCACACGAGGGACCTTTCAGCGTTGATATCCGCACCCCTCTTTTTAATAAGGGCACCACTCCATTTACCAACATGTTGATGTGAGCTGATATGAGAGATGAAGATACGGGCGTTGATATGATTTGATGTCATGCGTCAATGTCATGCGTCAAAATCGATGGTCCAGCCTCGTGGACTGTTGCGTGCATGATGTGTAGCCTCGTGGACTGTTGCGTGCATGATGCGTCAAAATCGATGGTGATGGAGGGACGAATGGACGCATGCATGATGATGGAAACAAATCAAGATCTTAACCGATGATTGTGTTAATAAGGTTCATACCTGCTATGTCCTAAAATTTCATCCGTTGATTCATCCTAGATCATCAGATATTAAAAAAAAAAATGACAGTAACGAACAGAAACGATAATAATACTGACGGTAATATGGCCTAATACGTTTTTGCTCTGGGAATGTACCATTTAGATTCCCTAATCAAGATCTAAACCGTTAGTCACCTTTAAAAACCCCAAAACGGCCACCTCACCAAATATCAGCCGTTAATTCATCTTATACAAAAAGATGTGTGCCAAAAGCCATTCTTGTTCACCGTTAATCACAGTAATGTATACCGGTGCAAATAAACAGTCCGTATTTTGCAATTTTTTATTTTGGTGGGCTCCACAATCAAGATCGGAACCGTTCATTATTTAGACAAGGTCAGACACGGCTACCTCACCAAATCTCAGCCGTTGATTCATCTTATATCTCGAGATATGTGCCAAAACGTGATTACTAATAACAGTACATGCATACCGGGTGCCAAAACAGTCCCTTTTTTCCAATTTTTTGATTTCTGTGGGGTTCACAATCAAGATCGGAACTGTTCATTATTTAGGGAAGGTCAGACACGGCAAGGCGATCAAATTTCAGCCGTTGATTTATCTTATATCTCGAGATATGTGCCAGAACGTCATTAATTTTTAAAGAAAATGCATACCGGTGCCAAATCTGTCCAAACATGGAGTTCTAAAACATTTTAGATTCCGTTTTTTTTTTTTTTTCTCTTGATAAATAATTTCCAAGGTTCAAGTTAGAAAGTTTTGGCATTGGATAAAATCATGATCAGTATAGTGATGATTGGGTTGCTGTATGATGCAGTGCATCTGTAGTTAGGTTTTGCCAAAAACGTCTGTTGTAGATTGGCTAAGTAAGTTGTGTTGAGAGTTGGGTCTGGATTGCCTGTGCCACTGAAATCGTAGAGTCCATTGATGAATGTTTAAAGGGAAAGACCACTATAAAAAATAATTCTTGAAGTTCAAAATAATTTGAAGTTTAAAGTATTATTTGTCGTTAGATTGATTGAAAGTCAAGATGCAATGTAGTTAATTTGGTGTTTTCTTATTGCATGATTGAGCGTAATTAAGTTTGGGCTTTTAATCTAAAAAAAATCGCAAAAATATCAAAAAAATCCAGAATATTAGAAAATGCTGGAAAACAATATTTTTTCCATTAGTAACAACAATAAATCTTCCACTATTAGTACAAATTATGATTCATCTAATACAATGGGACTTCCATTAGTTGTACCACTCCTATACGATGGGACTTCAATAGGCCTCATTATTAGGGTATTGCACCCACTCTAAGGAAGGCTATGCCTATCTAGTGGTTGCTGTCTGCTATCAGCGTCAACATCCCTGCCATCTTTTGATTTGATAGGATCATACTCTTTCAAGTTGACCTCCATTAATGACCATACATGCACCTGTCTTGTCACCTTCTCTTCCCACCCTTCTCTTTTCCCAGCAACTACACATAGCCTCTATGGCCATAGGCATGATATACTACTATAGGTGATTTTACCATACCAGCTGTTTGGTCATTGTAAATAAATTCAGAAGAAAGAGAGAAGTAGAGAAGTAGAACAAGAAAAAAAATCCAGAAGAAAGAGAGAAGTAGAACAAGAAGAAGAAGAAGGGGGGAGAGAGAATAAGAGATAGGAGGAGAAGTGGATGGCGGCAGCAAGGCGTCAACGAGTCGGCCACTGAGCACAGTTCTCTCGCCTCTTCCTTTCTTTATTTTTTTCTAGCAACTGAAGTATTGAATACTCTCCATCTCCTTCTCTCCTCCTCGCTCTTCTTTTCTCTTTCTTTTTTCCTATTATTTTTTTTTTTTTTTACTGCCGGGACTAGATTTCTCTGTGAAAAAGTGAAACGAAAAACCAGATTTTAGATTCCGCATTAATATGAGTCATCGGAAACTTTGGGGTGAAGATCTAAGATTGTCAAGTGATTCTGATATTATCTTAGATGAAATAAAACAAGAAGAGGAATTTCTTGATGCGAGCGAAGAGAATATTGAAGTTGATGTTACGAATGAATTTTCCACTGACATGGTATGCTACATAACTAAATTCATATATGTTATATTTTGTTAATTCATATATATTATATTTTGTTAATTCATATCTAAATTATTATTTCAGGTATTCAATTCACGCCAATCGTTAATTGAATGGGTTCAAAATACTGGACGCAATTCGGGATTTATCATTGTTACGAGAAGGTCAGAGATTGGAGGATTTGGGAGGAGACCCAAATTATTGTTACAATGTGAACGTGGTGGCACCTACAAAAGTAAGAAAATCTCAACACGGTTTACTGGCACAAGAAAAATAGAATGTCCATTCAGAGTTAAAGGGTTGAAATTGAACACAGATGATGATTGGATGATAAGTGTGGTATGTGGAACGCATAACCATTCTCAGGCATTATATATGGACGGTCATGCATACGTGGGTAGGCTTTCTGCTACTGAAAATGATATATTGATGGATTTGTCTAAGAATTTGGTTAAGCCACGAAACATCTTGTATACATTGAAGAACGGGGATCCAAACAATATGTCCACTATTAACACTATATACAATGCACGTCAGAATTTTCGGACTGCAGAGAAAGCTGGTAAATCCCAAATGCAACAACTCATGTCATTGCTACACCAATACGGGTACGTTTTCTTTAATCGAAGCAATGCTCAGACTAATGAGCTTGAAGAATTATTCTTTGCGCATCCAGCCTCGTTGGAACTATTGCGTGCATTCCCGCATGTGTTACTGATAGATGCTACCTATAAAACTAATAGATTCAGGATGCCTCTATTTGAGATTGTCGGCGTGACTTCAACAGAGATGGCATTTTGCATTGCATTTGCATTTTTGCAATCAGAAAAGGAGGCCAATTATACTTGGGCATTGAATTGTTTGCGATCAACAATGGATGAATGCACTACTCCAAGAGTTATTGTCACCGATAGAGATTTGGCATTGATGAGGTCGTGTGCCCGAGTGTTTCCCGAGGCGATGAAATTGCTGTGTACATGGCACATCAACTGAGCTGTTATAGCCAACTGCAAGAAATCATTTCAAGACAAGCAATCCTGGGATGCATTCTACTCCATGTGGCACATCTTATTGGAATCAGAAAATGAGAATGCGTATCTGTACAATTTATCTACTTTTGAGGTAAATTTACAAGGCTACTCCAAGGTCGTGAATTATATTAAAGATGTATGGTTGACGCCATATAAGGAGATGTTCATATCTGTCTAGAGGGATACGTATATGCATTTCGGAAATGTGACTATTAACAGAGCCGCGAGTCAGCATTCTAAGTTGAAACGATACTTGGGCACATCACAGTCGAACTTGGAGTCAGCGGTGTCATTTATTCATCAGCTCATTCAAGGTCAGTTCACATCAATAAAAGTTAGTTTGGAAAAAAGTAAAAATATTGTGCAACATCGATTCAAAACAGAGCAATTTCGAGAATTACAGGGTTTTGGTTCAATTGACGCATTTAATCTGATTTTGTTGGAATTTGATCGGTCTAAAGTTGTCAGAGAAGACGTCTATTCTTGTAGATGTAAACTTCGTATGAGTAATGGACTGCCATGTGCTCACTAGCTTGCAATATACACAAATGAAGGTCGTCCTATACCACTTGGTTGCATTGATAAATTTTGGAAGAAACTTGATTTACTACCATGTGTTTCTCCTGGAGACGAAGATGTCGATTGTAGTGTCGATCTACAAATGTTCGCAGAACAGTTTCAGCACCAGTCAAGGCCTGGTAAAGTCAGCTGGTTAAGGAAGTTAAGGAAGATAATTAATCCATCAATAACTGCACTTCTTCAACCGGTTGTTAAGACAAATATTCGTGGATGCCCCTCATAAAAAAAGAAAGTAGATAGATCTACTCACGGCAATTTGTTTGCATCTGACTTCGTTCAGCATGAATTGAACATTTCTCAGGAACCAGGTAGGCACAGTTGTTCATCTATCTACAATACTCCACCAGTCCCTACACAAAGGATTTCAAGATCGAGATCAGTTAACCATGAGCATGTATATCGTAGTCAGTTTCCACCTACATTGCATCCCTACATTATGTTCGTAAAAGATGTAAGAGCTGATGGAAATTGTGGCTTTCGAGCTATTGCTGGGTTACTTAGTTTTGGTGAGGATGCATGGATGCACGTCCGTCGGAACTTGATTGATGAGTTGAGAACATTCTGGGCCGAGTATGTTGATCTATTTGGCAGTTATGATCGAGCATGTTCCATTTACGACTCACTGAACTTCTGGGAATCAGATAGACCAGCACCGATTCAGAACTGGATGACAATGCCTGACATGGGTCACTTGATTGCTTCAAGTTACAATGTCATATTACATCTTCTTAGTTCTGACCAGTGTTTGACATTTTTGCCACTACGATCAGTGCCTCCACCGTCGCATGAACATGTTACTATCACTATCGGGTTCGTTAATAATAATCACTTTGTCCAAGTTGCCTTGGCAGAGGGTTACCCGATGCCTTCCATTATGATTCAATGGTTTACATACAGGTACGATTGCGCAGCTGCATGGGTTACACCGTATACAGAACAACTTGCATCATATATTCAGTGTACTTGTTCTGTATTTCCTTCTGAAACCATTGTATTAGATGAATATTAATTTGTATTAATAGTGGAAGATTTATTGTTGTTACTAATGGAAAAAATATTGTTTTCCAGCATTTTCTAATATTCTGGATTTTTTTGATATTTTTGCGATTTTTTTAGATTAAAAGCCCAAACTTAATTACGCTCAATCCTGCAATAAGAAAACACCAAATTAACTACATTGCATCTTGACTTTCAATCAATCTAACGACAAATAATACTTTAAACTTCAAATTACTTTGAACTTCAAGAATTATTTTTTATAGTGGTCTTTCCCTTTAAACATTCATCAATGGACTCTACGATTTCAGTGGCACATGCAATCCAGACCCAACTCTCAACACAACTTACTTAGCCAATCTACAACAGACGTTTTTGGCAAAACCTAACTACAGATGCACTGCATCATACAGCAACCCAATCATCACTATACTGATCATGATTTTAACCAATGCCAAACTTTCTAACTTGAACCCTGGAACTTATTTATCAAGAGGAAAAAAAAAAAAGGAACCTAAAATCCTTTAGAACTCCATGTTTGGACAGATTTGGCACCGGTATGCATTTTCTTTAAAAATTAATGACGTTCTGGCACATATCTCGATATATAAGATAAATCAACGGCTGAAATTTGATCGCCTTGCCGTGTCTGACCTTCCCTAAATAATGAACGGTTCCGATCTTGATTGTGAACCCCACAAAAACCAAAAATTGGAAAAAAGGGATTGTTTTGGCACCCGGTATGCATGTACTGTTATTAGTAATCACGTTTTGGCACATATCTCAAGATATAAGATGAATCAACGGCTGAGATTTGGTGAGGTAGCCGTGTCTGACCTTGTCTAAATAATGAACGGTTCCAATCTTGATTATGGACCCCACCAAAATAAAAAATTGCAAAATACGGACTGTTTATTTGCACCGGTATACATTACTGTGATTAACGGTTTTCGTGCAACACACTAACACGCTAACACGTTCCCAGCCTCAAGCCTTGCGTGCCAAGTAAAAAGATTTTTATTTTAAAACGCACACAATCCCATTCGTCGGAAAAAAAATTTTCTTAAATCCCAACAGAAGGTCCTTTCATCTCATCAGACGAGGTGAAAGGTTTTTTTTAAAAACCCAACAGAACTACACGTGTAACACGTCCTTGTCTGCCTCTGGGTGCGTGCGACATTGAAGATTTTTTTTTTCTCTAATATCAGTTCACATCAACAGGTTGAGGTTGGTCAATGGACACCTGACATTCATGTGGTGCACTTATTAAAAAGGGAGGACATTCATGTGGTGCACTTATTAAAAAGGGGGTGCCAAAATTGGCCCCCTACTGCTCTGCCTCGTCGTCCTTCACTTTTTATATTAAAATGATGTACTTCACTTCTTTTTTTTCATCATATCACCAAGACTAACCTGGGTTCGTACTACTTTTTTTTTCAAGCCACCATCATCGTCAAAGCCAATCATCATCATCAAAGTCTTACCCCGATTATAGTGGGATGGGCTATCATTAATCATCATAAACAGAAGGCCTCAGGGCTCTCCATAAAATACCCGACATGCCACAAGTTCTCTAAAAAGTTGCTTTCTTGATTTTTCTATGTTCTCTAATATGGGCTCACCATTCTCTCAATGCACCCCTTCCATGAATTAGCACCGGTACTAGTTTTGGTATTGATCAGTTTATTCAATTGGAGTCATAAAAGATAAACAAAAAGTCTACATGTACCAAACAGTGGACCGATCTTATGTGAAAAAATGGACTGAAAAGTTGAATGGATTGGTCCATCAATCGGTCCACTGTTCGGTACAAATAGACTTTCTCAAAGATAAAATCATTTGATTGACTAACATCGTGCTCACCCCCAACAGCATATCGATATCTCTACATCAGCTCTAATCAATTCTCATTCAAATGGGCCACACAAGGGACCTCTTAACAAATATACTGCTGCTTTGGGGCCCTTCAGTCTTGATATTAAAATGATGTACATCTAATTAAACAGAGATTGCATTAGTGAACGATTCCAGAGTTGAACACCAACTAATACACTTTATTTATGTCATCATATCACCATCAAAGCCTTGTCCAAACTATGATAGTTTAGTTGGGTTCCTACTTTTTTCAAGTCATAGTCATCATCATCATCAAAGCGTCACTCGGATTATAGTGGGGTGGGCTACCATTAATCATTAAAAACAGAAGGCCCCATGCCTCTCCACAAGTTCCCTATCATTGAAGGCCCACCTGAATATCATGATTAGGCCTTTTCCAAATCAATAGTAAAAGGAAGATGCAAAACCCATCAATGGCTGCAGCTATCAGCAGTTCATTTTGGGTCAGGAAATAATTGCACAGAAGTGTCTGATTCAACAATCCAATGCCATTTAGAATTGAGATGCTAGGGGCAGCAAACTTAGATTTGAGATACCAGGGGCACCTTATAGCCAATATTTTCAGTTTGAACCAATCTTGATTACGGAATTAAATGAACTGCATTTTAATTTTTACTTTTTTTCCCCAATGATGCAACACCAACCATCATAAATGGGAATTTAAAAAAAAAAAAAAAAAAACCCATCATAAATGGACTAAAAAAGATGGACTCATTTGTCTAAAAATTCAAAAAAACAATTTAAAAAGTACCACTGACAATATCAAATGATCAGATCACAAAAGAGACAGACAGAGTAAAAGCCAAATAAAAACCATGGTTTCCATCTAACAGAATGTGAGGGAAAGCAGATTGGCACTAGTCCTACCATCACTTACCAGTTTCATCTATTTCTTCTCATCTTTCTCAGCTTCTGCAGCCTTCTTCAACCTTGCTCCATGGTGGCGCTTGTTCGTCTGCTCCAGGCGAAGCTTCTGATAAGCTTTGAAGGCTTTCATTTCATCAGTGACTTTTACGAGCTCGACCACTGGTTTCTCACGAGTGATGGGCATGTAGTCACCATGAACCTGAGTCGCAGAAGCCAGCTCCTCTGCACTCGAATCTCCATTCTGGAAGAGAGCAATATGTTTAGTTTCCTTTAACACGGACGAGCATCCCACTTTACATATATATTGTGAATGAAAACTTGAGATAGAGAGCAGTTTTTCTTCTTTTTTTTTTAATTTCTTTATTTCTTCCCTTTTGTTTGTTGGGACTTGTACTATTAAATGGAAACATGTACAAATCTCATAATATATGGATTTGCATTCCAACCACTCCAATCATATTGTCCCTACCACTGCTGTTACATAACCTTCTTTTTTTTGAGAGACAGAGAAAGGAGAAAGGGAGAAGAGGAATAGCATTTAATTTTGTAATCTATGATGCCCAGACACAACATGGAACCAGCAGAGACACACCAAGGACATTGTAGGGACACAGATTTTACACGAGAAAGGTGAAATATCGGATATGATATGACACGATACATTGCTCACTTGAAAGTATCCATGCATCATAGTCTGTAGTATAAAAGTTTCCTTTTGGCCACTAGAGAGTAACAAAGCCATCATTGCAATCTAGATGATATATGTGTATATCATATGATGCCATTTTATCCATAACCTATGGGAGCATCTGCCAAGTTTCTTCACTGTATTTAATTTACCTTGAATTTTCCAGATCGCCTGGGGAAGATAACTAATTTAGCCTTGTAGGTTTTTAACCTTTGGACATTGGCCTGAAGTCCCTCCAATGACCGGTTCTTCCTACGATGATCCACAGCGATGCCTATAGTGGGGGCCAATTTCTTCGGAATGCCAGCTGCCTGCAAGCATGACAAGGTAATAATGCCAATGAATCAAAAATGTTGTCACAACAATACATACGGAAGGAACTACAAGTTTTTGCCATTTTAACTGAATAATGGTGCCTAAATTAGAGGCCTCATTCAATTGTAAATAGGTTAACAGGTAAAAACTTCCATCAATATAACACAATTGACCCAACCAGAGAACTTTCTGTTAGACTAATAACTCAAGTATGTTACTTTATCCCAACAAGAGAACTTATTCCAACAAGAGAACTTTATGTTAGTTTAAAAACTCAAGTATGTTATTTTAGCACATGGCATCACCAGCACCAATACACCTCACCTGAATCACATGCATATTGAAGTACAGCCTCTATATGGCTCATACATGCAACTTGACCAACATTTATTACTCCTTTATTTAGCCATATCCGATGAAACATTCCAAAAGCAAGAAGATACTAATAAAAGCAGAGAAACATTCAAATGAGCGAATGCCCAGTATAAAATGACCATCGGCAACTTCACACCTATTCAACTGAAGAGATTTATCAAATTAAAGAGGCACAAAATTTAGTTGACACTCCACACCATGGAACCCTACAAAACATTCTGATATCAAACCCGAAATAGAGGAAATCAGTAAAAGAAACAGATCCAAACCTTGAGCTCTTCTAAAGAGAACCCTCTCCCAGCCCTCAATTTCATGTTATATTTCAGTGTTTGGCAGTGTACTACAGGACGAAGAGGTCCTGAAGTTGGCCTGGGGAAAACTTTCACAGCCTTCTTTTGCCTTGCTGCATATGATTAATCAAAAGATAATGTCAACTACCAAAAGATGCGTTGCATTTAAAAAGAAACACTTTTGAAGAGATCATAGTTGTCAAGTTCGTTTCGGAACCCATTTCGGTTTGGCTCCAAAGTGAAACATTTCAGCCAATTCGGGCATTTTGCTTTTCAATTTGGAAATTCATATTGAAAATTTTGAAAAAATATACAAAATTCCATTCAACAGGTGGTGAGCCAGGACCCATTGCTCAATTTGCTAATCGAATTTTTCAGTGGGCCACTTATATAAAATCAAAACATTAGCTGAAGTGGACAAATGGGCATATTAAAAATTAATAAAAAACTAAAAAAAAAAAAAAAAAAAACATAAGTTGAAAGGAGAAACTGATATTAAAAAATGCACAACATAAGCTGCATGCAATTAACAAAAAGAAAAAAGAAAGGAGAATAAGAAAAAAGCAAGAAATAAATAAGAGCAGAGATAAACAGCTTACCTATGCGTCTCCTAGTTTTCCTTGCTGGTTGATTGAACCATGTCTTAACGTAATTTTGCCAGTGTTTCTTAAAGTGCCCATTAGGGATGACATTATTATGCTTCACCATCCTTTACCTGAAATGAGTTAACCACCAAGCAGCATGAATATATAAACTCACCATTAATATTCATCATGTTTTAACATAATTTGCAAGAAAACAAAAGGCACCATTAGGGATGACATTATTATGCTTAACAACACTCCACTAGAATGTTCACAAATTAAAAATAGACAGAAAAGAAGGTAACTAAAGGTGCAACAGTGATCTTATCATAATACTTAGTTACAAAATACTGCAATCAAAAAACCTGTTGAGAATTTAAACAAGCAATTAAGAAAGAGTACTTTAATGTAAAAATGAAATCCTATTATTGGCTGCAGGTCATCAGTCAGGGTATTGACCAGACATGGGTGTTCTGCAGGGTCTGGCCCAACCCATTCTAAGCTCACTTGGATCACTAAACAAGTAACCAACATCCTTGCAGGGCTTGAATCTTTGTATTCATCAGCTGCTAGCCTAAATTTGACTAGTGGATATGTATAGAGTGTGGTTTAGACCAGAGTCTAATTTTGGTAAAAAGGTGGACCGCTGTAGCATATTTTGTTTGAATCTCTCTCTAAAAAGAATGATGCACTGGATGATGGGCAGCACAAACACATGTGCTTCAAATGCACACCAACATGGCACCGCATTCTCTAAATGAATGAATGATTTAAAACAAACTTCACAATGGCTAGGAGCAAACCAAATAATTCCAATTCAAAATAACAGAACCACAAATAAACAGGCTGTCAAGCAAATCATGAAAATGCAAAACCCAAGGCTAAAACAAATTTTTTTTTTTTTTTGAAAAGGTTACTGGAAAATCAAATTAAAAGTAAGTATACTGCAAAAGACATTGAGGATAAGAGGTAGCTTCTCGGCACATCATTCCTTTTAAGGAATGTCCAAACCTTTCCCCATTCCCATTTCATAAGCAGGATTTTGCTTGCTAGTCATCTGTCCTTCAGCATGTTTTTAATGTACATGAAATCTCTTGAATGCTTCAATCTATCTACATAGGTCGATTGTTAGTTCGTTACCCGAATGGCCAGTAATAGGAAACTTCATTCTTACTTACCTAGGTGTTCCTATTAGTACTGTTGGGGGTGGAAATCATAAAGAAGTATCTCAAGACTGAAATTAAGAAAAAATTATAGGAGCGCTGAACGGGATAAGCATTTCAAAGTCGTCATTTTTGAATTATTGTTCAAGCAAGGTGATTCTTTAATCATCTACAATGGGATGCGACTTCAATAAAACAAAACACAGGGCAAGCAATCAAATAGGGTATGTCACTAGTACATAGAAAATATCTAAGAACCAAACAACTCTTGCTTCCAAGTAAAACACCGCTAACTCAGAACTCACAATTACATGCATACCAAATCACCCATGTCATACACATAACCATTCGCACAATTTTCCAGAAAAATCTAACCAGCCATGATTCTATTTATTAGTAATTGACCATGTAAATGAAAATCTTGCTTACTGGTAACTCACTTTATACTTTATAGGAATGCACGACCCTTTATTTCTGTGTAAACCTAACTCACCAAAGATCCAAAGCCTAAAACCCAAAAAATCATAACATGTGAATGAGAAATGTCATGAATCCTTCAAAATGGGAAAGTATTGAAGAACCAAACTCCTCTAAGCCAACTCGGGTTACCCAAAACACACAAATCCTCTAATCCAAAACCTAAAACCCAAAAGAACCGTGAAAGAAATCCTAAAAACCATAACATCTCCAACGAGAAATGCTATGAATGCTTCGAAATGGAAGAGATCAAGATTAAAACAACTATAGGTTATACAAGAACCCTCATTTCCTTCCAAATCGAATTGAACGCGAGATACAAAACCTAAACCCTAGTAAAGATGAGTAAGATCTCTAAAACCCTAATGCAAAATATAAGAGATTTCGGAGTAGAGAGCAAACCTTCGAATGGTTGGGGCTGTGAGACGCGGGAGGAAACGAGAGCTAGGGTTTTTGTGTGGTGGTGAGGGAGATATTTATATGCGAATGATGCACGTGTTGGGTCGCACTTGTACTCGGCAATTCCTTCTTCGGGCCGGATATGCCTTTTTGGTAGCCCGAAATCCGATAGAAATGGCTCGGTTTGGAAGCTAATGGGCCGAGTTGGCTAAGAAACTTGGGTAACTATTAATTGAGTAAAAAAAGATACATACCAATATCGTTGTTATCATCAAAGCCTTGTCCCAACTATGTTGGGATCGACTACACGAATTCTCTTTATCCGTTCCGATCTACATTGAGTTCAAAAAAAAAAAAAAAGTTACATACCAATGTTAACACATAATGTCAGAGGCCTATGTATGGAATAGTCTGGTCTAGGGAGCCCACCTTGGATTGATCATGCAAAATTGGCATGATGTGAGGTATTAAAAAAATAAAAGAAATAAAGAGAGAGAGAGAGAGAGAGAGAGAGAGAGAGAGAGAGAGGTTCATTGAAATCATTGGTTGCTGTAACCTTATTAGCAAATCATACTCATAAACAAGACCTTCAGATCACGCTATCCTCCCATGATTGGCATGCATTTTAAGTGTGTCTCTTACATTCATACAAAATTCAGCTGGTGGAAGCCACTTAGATGCATGTGAATTATAGGAGATCAATGTCATGAAAAAAGGTCTCCTTATGGATTATGATTTAGAGGCCTTTAAGTTTTAACCCCTTAATCCAATAATGGACATCAGTTTGTAAGTTTCTTAAACACTACAGTTCCCAAGTTAATCTTGTACATGAGGGACTAATTACTAGACATTTGCATGGTTGAGTACGACAAACCCTACATTTTTTCCTTTGTTTTTTTTAGCTGTACAGTTGATGATGGTGGGAAATTAGGTGAGTATGCCTTTTTGATGCACAAGTTTCATCACATGCGATTTTAGTTGTAATTTCTTTTGTCATCAACTCATCATCTTATTAAGGTGTGAGAAATCAGGTGCGAAAATTATCACACCTCCGTTCCATTTTCACATGAAATTTACGCATGCAACACATAACTGTGCTGCGACCAAACAAGATAATGCATAGTACTTACACATTTGTGTCATTTATATAGGTAAAATGGTGCAGCCAAACAGCTTCTTAATATTTTGAGAAAAAAGGTCAATGGTATGGATCATAGATCTAAAAGCATGCCGGAAATGAAATGTGCCAAAGATAAATTCCATAATTATTCCTCTTCCATCCATCTTATTCATGGGTGGTATACGGAATAGCCATTTGGTATTCCACAAACGTGGACTCAAAAGATGACTAAAAAATTCACACCCTAGATTTTATAAGACGGCAACAACAAACATGTCCTGTGTACAGTGGTGGACTCACGATTTTTATTTGAGAGGTGCGAACAATAGTTTGGTTTTGGGAGCAAACCATGGATTTTGAGGGTGGACCTACAATTTTAATTGAACATTTCGAAGCGCGCCAGGGTTTAACGGGTGCGGCCGCACCCACATGGCTGTGCCTGGGTCCGCCCCTGCCTATGTGGATTATCATTGCATATAAAATTGATGTCACTAGTAACCATTAAGGCCCAAAATATATTGTAGACATGTGAACATTCACAAAATTATTAGACTTTTAGGCTATGTAGGGAATTTTTTTTTTCATTTTATTATTTTTTAAATTTTTCGGCCAAAACTTTGATGATGATCATTTTCTTTCTTTTATTTTGGTTGGATGACATGAAGGGTATGCTCCGTGGTGTCTCCCCTCATCTACAATCGGGATGCAGTGTTTGGATGGTTAAAATCATTATAAGGATCCCATAGGGGGTCATTCTCTACTGTGCTCTGTAGTCAATTGGATCGGTGTCAGCCATCATGGTGTTCTTTGGCATTTAGGGGCCCGTTTCTTTACTAGAATTTATGTATGGTGTTTGTCTGGAAATTTCAAATGCTGGCATTTGAAATACTGCTGAATTCTGGAATCTTGAATTCCATGTTTCATTCAAAGGCCTGAATTCCTGTCTGAGAGTTCTAAATTCCCTGACTCCACAAATTCTTTGTTTTATAGCTAAAGAATTTTTACCTGGAATTTCAACCCTTTATATATTAGTACTGTACAAATTGTAGAGCCACAAGTAACTGAACCAGCCTGGTTTCACTATGTATACTTTAGTTGTAGTGGAATTCTTTTCAATATAATGAGAACTTTTTTAAAATCTTACCTAGGCACATGTTAGGGGTTCTCTTTGAATCCCTTTTCTACATCAGAAAGCTAACCCATTTGGGAGAACCAGAACAACTTGGTTCTTTTCTCGCAAAAATATTATCTAGTTAATCTCTTACTGGAATCTTCAACAACTACATCTTACAACATTAATTTCTATATTTAGTAGGAAACATGGATCCATGGCTTATACAAAGCATGTCAACAAAAAAACAAAATGCGCATCCTATTTCAATATCCAACTTGTACACGTCAGTCACAACTTCATTGGATGATTGAAAATGGGGAACATTATCAGAAAGCCGTTACCACAGCCCCTGATCCCTTGCCCTATAACAAGGTTGGTTTGATGAAAGAGGGGGCTTGGATCCTCTATTGCAGAGGATCTGAACTCGTCTGTGCAGGGCCGGAATCAGAGACAAGAAAATCAAGGCAGAAAGCCGGAATTTTTTTTCTTAAAATAAGGAAAGCTGGAAAAAAAGTCATATTCTAAAGCAAACACACCATCCTGTTTGTTGTATTCAACTAGGCTTTTGCATCCTATTCAACCCACAAGGCACCCTGCCCCACATTGGTCTCATGAAACCCAATTGATCTTTCTATGGGGGTGGAGGGTTGTCACCAGAGGTGCTTTGGTTCTTCCATTCACTGGGGCCACTTCTATCAAATATCAAACAACCAATGCCCCAAAGAATAAATGGTTGTTAGATCCAACCAAGGAGAGCTGTCTACAAAACGCCAGAAAGGCTGGCTAGCATTTTCATGTTCACCTGTGCGTCTGAAACGAATAAAAAAATTCATCATCTACCGCTGCTCCTGTTTTTTCCCTTTCTACATATTTGGGGCATTGTAGAGCAATTGCTGCAATTGAGGCGCACCACTCTCATCACTGCTGTTGGGGTAATTGTGGTGGGTCACAAATCTAGGATTTTTCATTAGACAACTCCTCCCGATTTCCACGCTTTCTCCATTCAGAAATCAGGAAGAAGAAGAGGAATCATGCATCTCAAAAGAAATCACAACATCAACAGATCAAGTAAGGAAATAGAGAGAGAAGTATCAATCACATATAAAAACCCTAAAAAATAAAACAAGCAAGGAAATAGAGAGAAAAGACTAAGAAATACAAAAAAAAAATGAAGAGAGGGTGTGGCTGTAGAAGATTCACACCTTCGGATCCGTTGCCGTTGCCGAAAAACGAATGAAGTAATGACCGTTGGCTTTCCCGGAAGATATTGTCATCAGTAGGAAAACTCCTGTTAGAACCCAGTATTCCAAATCCTTATTGCTCCTCTGGTATTCCAAATCCTGCATTTTTAGGGATTTCAAACTCCTAGAATTTCAAATGCCAGCAAATTCTGGTAAAGAAACAAAGAATTCCTGACAGGAATTCTAAATTCCAAGACACCCTGAATTCCTGTCAGAAATTCTTCTAAAGAAATAGCCCCTAGGAGTATCCTAAAGGGTTATTTCTCTTTGGTTTGAAATGTCTTCATGAAGTGATCCGTGTTATAAAATGGTTAGGCCCTAAATATGAAGGAGGCTCTAGCAAATGTCCTATTTGTGATTATGAGGAGGAAATTGTATAACTTCCGTTCCCCTTGAAGTTTGAAGAGAATACAAAAATTAAAGAAATCTAGGAGATTTTCTTTTGGGAATAAACTGAATGGAAATCAGAAGATGCAAATGTGAATAACTTTTGGAAAAAAAAAAAGCAATTAAGAAGCCCAATGGACCATACTTCCTCTAGTACCAAAGCAATGGAGGTGGGATAGATGTGGAGTCTTTGGCTCTTTGCAAAATTTGAAGCAATGGAGTCTTTATACAAGGTTAAGAGAGTTTGATTTCATTTGATACTGGAAGAGAGGAAAATATTCATTCCATGCAAGGGAGAACCTGTACAACTTATAGAGTAGGGGCCAATAATCTTGGCTTTCAGTGAGAGATTATACCTACTAATTAGAGTAGTTTATATAAAACTTGACTTTTAATTAGAGAGTAAGGATTTCACTCTCATAAGGGGTTTTCAAGTAGATCATGATGAACTCAAACCTTCAATTTGTTCATGATAAAAAATTTTGCATTTAGTTTGACAAAACCGGAGTTACATTTATAAAAAAAAATGGATAGTAAAGGGCGAATAAATTGAAACTCGACAAAAGCATAAGGTTTGTTTTTTTTTACATTGGGCTACTGGTCCTAGGGTGTTATCTTTAGTAGAAAGAAAAACATATAAAGAGATCAATCCTTGGGAATGTGTGAAATTAGGGTGCCAAAACTACCACTCACTTATGAGTGTGTTGGAAACAAAGCCCAAGTTTTCTTTCTAGAAAATTCCAAGACTTTGTATTACATATGATGGGCCCCACCTATACTCAATTAATCCAAATTTTTCTCCGCGTAAATTAACGCATTCCAATTTGACACTGATCCAACCGTCATCTCCTCTTGGATTGATTGAGTCGTTCTAAATATGCTCTGTGAAAACCATTGAACTTTGACACCCCAATCAACGGATAAAACTGAACTTAATTGAGTGAAAACTGGCCAACCCTTAACCCTATCATTGGTTTAAGTTTTCCTTACATTACATCGTGAAATGACCTTTTCCTATCATTCACATTTTATAAAAGCTTCCCATTCATATGGGAGATACTAGTGGATAAAATTCAAGTTTTCCCTGGTTTTTGCCTACAACTTATTGCATTGAGTCAAACAAGTACATTCTCATGATCCAACATATCTAGATAGATGGATCATAACCCCAAGGGGTAGCTCAGTTGGCTTAAGACCACGATTTGCACTCGGAGGTTGTACGTTCGAAACTGCACTATCACACTGGGGCTACATAGGAGTTTACCCGGCTTCCCTCTGGGCCCCGGAGGGATTAGACCAGCCCAAAGGGTTGGGAACCTTTCAATAGCAAAAAAAAAAAAAAAAGGATGGATCCTCTTTAAATTAGAAGAATTCTCCAAAATTGTTACCCACACTTAAATTGTTGGAGTGGTTAGGAAGTTCAGTAATAAGTTAGAGGGGCTTCGAATCATTCGGGCCGTACCCAATACACAATGTTAGTGGGTGGTGTTGTAGGCTCCTCGTAAAATAAAGTCTAGAAGGTTTCTACTAAAATAAATCAACGGTGGGGGTGATAGTTTAGGCATGCTTGATCCCTATTAGTAGACGGTGTCAAGTGGGTGTGGGTCAAATACAACTGGAGCCGTTGTGTAGGTCATTACTCATGTATAAAACTACAAGTCGAATCTCTTCAATTAAGGATACCTCTTGCTTGGACCAAGGTAACTAGACCCACCCATGAAGGAGGTCTGGGAATTAAGGATCTTCAAAATCTAAATACAGCCTTGTTGGGCCAAACTTTATGGCGGTTCCTTACAAACCCACAGGCTCTCTAGGTTCGAGTTTTAAGTCATAAATATATTCAAAACTGCCACATATCAGACTGTAAAGCCAAACGTAAGGACTCCCCATTCTGGAAAGCTCTTCTTAAAGGGGAATTCTATTTGCACCCACCCACTTTACTGAGTATACCCACATGCTGAGCTCACCTACTGCAAAAATATAAAGTCTCATTTTCCACTGAGCCCACCCACTTAAGATTACAAACGTACCCTTCTTTTTCCTTCTCCTTCTTCTTCTTCCGTTCTTCCTCATTTCCGTCAATATTGAGAAAACGACGTCATTTCCAAGCCTTAGGTGAGTGAAACCTTTGAAGGCAGATCATCTTCTCTTTTTCGTGAGCAAAGACAGATCTTCTTCATCTCCCCAAGTATCTCTTCATCTTCATCTTCTTCCATTTTTGTTTTCTTCATTGTTAATCTTTTTTCCAACTAAATAAACATGTAATGCAAATGGATTGAGTGCATGCAAATGGAATGGAGTGTGTAGGTTACAATCGGAATTGAATGGAAGGGATGGAAAAGGGGAGAAGGGAAATCAGTGACGGTTGACATGCAAAATGAAAAACATGATTCACGTGTTCTGCACGGAAACGCAGATCCGTGCACATAGAATGTGCATGGAAACGCATAGCTGTGCAATATACTTAAAATCCGAAGCCGTGCAATACACTTATGCACGGCTTCATATTATCGATCATTACATGTGATGCACGGCTCTGCAAATCCGTGCAGGACGTGGATGGAAAAAAATGAAAGCATGTGACAAAAAAACGATACATTCTCTTCATATATGGTCATTTGCTTGTCCATATTATAAATAGCTTCATTAAAACACAATATGGTGCTTCGGATTGGATATGTGATAGCTTATATGAGGAAATGGAGAGATGGATTGGGGGATGAGTTCTTCCAAAGTAGGACTTTTATGATAATGAGAAGGAGTAGAAGAATAAGTATAATGATGTTAAAGGGAAATAAGTGCAGTAGATGTAAAGATGAAATCCTGAAGAGAGGAGGAAGATGAAGTGAATAAGAAGAAAAAATCAACTTAGAAAGAAGCAAATGGCTTGAAGAGAAGAGGAGGATAAAGGCAAGGGTAATTAGGAAAATTCACAGATGGATATTATTGGAATTAAAAAAAAAAACTTTAAAATGTGGGTTGGCTCAGCAAAGTGGGTGGGTGCAAATAGAAATTCCCCTTCTTAAAGCATCTCCAGCAAATGCTTTATTTTGCCATGTCAGCCTCCTTTTGCTCTAATTGGCATATGAGATAGACTCCAACAGACACTTCTTTTGCCTACATGGATTTGAAGTATGAGATGGTATGCCAAATTTGGCATACCATAAAGCATACTTCAAAAGTTTTTTCTTGAATAAAATAATGGTGAGGGCCCACTTGCATTTGAGCTTTTGGGTGCAAATCTTTCTTTTGCATAAAATAATGATCATGGGCCTACTTGCATTTGCATTTAACATCTCTCTTGGAGTTGCCAAGTTACATATGCCAAAATACATATACCACATCAGCCTTTATTTTTTAAAAAGCATATCCAAATTTAAAGTATCTCTTGGAGATGCTTTTAGCCACAGGTCTCTTATTTTTTATAATCAGAGTTGGGTGATATGAGATGGCCAAAATGTAAGAATCTTTGAGGATAGATGGATTCCTGACTTGGGATTTCTAAGGCACATCCCAACCAAAATTCCTCTCAATTCAATTCAGCCATCAGTTAAATGGGTTAAGGATCTCATGACTCAAGATGAGGTTGGGCTATCATGGAATGTGAATATGCTGAATATGATCTGGGAGGATGAAGTTGTGGCCAAAATTCTCTCCATCCCAATTGGGGGTCAAGATATTCGATGTTGGGGCTCTGAACTTGCTGGATCTTGTTCTTTAAAGGCTTCATATTCAGCCCTTAACCCTCCTACAATGGGACCTCATTGGCCTTGGAAACACTTATGGAAATTGGACCTTCCATCCAAATTCCTATTTTTCACATGGAGAGTAATTCTCAACAAACTTCCCACTGCAGATTACCTTCAAAAATTAAACCAAGAAATTAGCCCCATATGCAGTCTCTGTCATCGAGAGGAGGAATCTGTCAACCACCTATTTGTCCATTGCCCCCATTTCCAAAGCCATTTGGAACCTTTTACCAAGATCTATTACAAAGGCAATCGAATTTGAGGGGTTTAATGGCTGGTTTTGGTCCAAGGCTTCAACTAGCTCTCTAAAGCTTAGAATTCTTGTCAGTTGGTATATTTGGAAAATGAGGAATGAACACATATTCCTCAATAGCATAATATTCCCAAACTCAGTCAAATCCAAAGCTCTATTTGCCTTTCATGAATGGAATGTATCTAATCTTCTGTCCATGGCAGTCTCAAGAAAAGGTCTTCCCCTAGAAGTATGGCTTCCACCTCCAGCTAACCATGTTAAGCTTAACTTTGATGGTTTATTCAACCCATTCTCTCAGATCGCAGGAGTTGGTGGTATCATTCGCAGTCCAACAGGAACTCTAATTAAAGGATATGCTGGAAAAGTTTATGCAAGCAACTCTTTAGAAGCGGAGCTTCTTGCTATCATCAAAGGGATGGAAATTTGCCTCAAGAGGGTCTTTCACCAAGTCATCATAGAAGGAGATTGCTTGAGCTTAACCTAGTCCCTCAAGAATTACAACAACCTATCTTGGGCACTCATGGCACATTGGCGGAAGTTGCTCAATATGCCTTTTTAGGTGTCATGGTGGAAAGCTAATTATTGCAGACGAACTGCCAATAAGGTGGCAGATCAACTATCTAAGCTCTACTTTCCAGAGATCACTACCTTTAAGAACTACTTACCTTTAGGAGTTAACGTGCAATACATCCAAGATCTCCAAGCAGCAGCCTCCTATCGTCAAATGCAGGACTTCGCTTACCGCTGCTCTCACTCATATTCAATTGCAACCTCATCTAATGGCATCTTCAGAATGGAGAATCTTATCATTTATGATCAAGCTAAAAAAGGAATGGCAGTTCTTGTAGCCTAGATGTCTGGTTGGATGTGTTGAGTTTTGTTTTTTTTAATTGGCTTTCTTTGTTTGTCTTGTCTTTGTCTGTTTGCTCCTTGAATTCCCTCTTTAGCAAAATAATATATATATATATGTGGGAAGTGCTCCTATGAGAGACACTCTCACCAACTTTATGAGAGATGGGTGGGGCCCCTCACTTCCATATCCACTCTCACCAACTTAAATGCAAGGACCCCCAACTTAAATGTGAGAGCCCCCACAAATCTCTCATAAAGTTGGTGAGAGTGTCTCTCATAGGAGCACTTCCCTATATATATATAGGGAGCTGCTCCCCTGCACTGCAGTGCACTTTATAATCAGCTGGAAATGTGTGGCCTGCTGCGGATCGTGTGAAGCTGCTTAAAGTAAAAATGCATTTGAGAAGCCCGCCCAAATTTCCGTAGAGACCTAAAACCAGGTAGGCATTTCTCCCGCCTCTAACTCTCGCCCCTCTCTCTCAGCTCTCTCGGTCTCGCCCGATCTCCCTCGCTCTCTCGGTCGCCTGATCTCTCAGCTCTCTCCGTCGCTGAGCCGGTCTGCTGCCTGCTGCCTCTTTCTCCCCTCTATCTCTCGTCCCTCTCTCCCTCTCAGCTTAGCGACCGTCTCTGCAGCTCTCTTGGTCGTTGCCTGATCTCGTTGCGACCTGCATCGATCTGCGCACTTTTCTGCAGCAACACGTCTATCCTTCTCCTTCGTTGTTGCACTGATCTGCGTTGCCGTTCTCTCATCTCTCCAGACGCCGATCCGGTCAGCAGGGGACCTGCTAGGTATTTTTACGGGCTGTTTGAGCTTTGCTGCTGAGTATTTTTACAATCTCTCCCTCGCTGATGCATCAATCTACAGCACATCTCTCCCTCTCCCTCGCTGCTGCACCGATCTGCACTGCTGTTCTCTCATCTCTCCAGACGTCGATCCGGTCAACAGTGGACCTGCTGGGTATTTTTACGGGCTGTTTGAGCTTTGTTGTTGGATTGATGTGCGATTTTCACCAGTGGTACGTATGGAATTCTTTTTCCTTTATTGTGCATTCGAATGGGTGGTGGAAGAAAGAATTACTCTGTTTTGATTTCTGTTTCATCATTTCTGGGTCGAGTGGGTCATTGCCTAATTGATTTTTTGGTTTACTGCGTGAACCACAGTCATTGTCAACTATCCTTTATTGTTGCCTAATTGCCTAATGCATATGGATTTTTTGGATGAGATTGAAGGAAGAGGTATGCTAGTGAGCTGGTGCCCACAAGAGGAGGTGCTGGTCCACCCTTAAATTAGTTTTTTTCTCACCCACTGTGGTTGGAACTCTACACTTGAGAGTCTATCTTTTGGTGTGCCAATGCTCTGTTGTCCTTTCTTTTTTGATCAACAAACCAACTGCTATTATGCTCGCAATAAATGGGGAGTGGGAGTGGAGATTGGTAAGGATGCATAGAGAGATGAGATTAGCTCTCTTTTTAAGGAACTTATGGAAGGAGAGAAGGGAAAGGAGATGAGAGAGAAGGCCTTGAAATGGAAAGAGTGTGCTGAACTTTCTATTAATGAGGGAGGTTCTTCTCATACTAATCTTGAATTATTGATCCATGAGTTTGCACAATTAAAAGAAAATTGAGAGTGAAGTTGATGTGTGAGACTTTGTTTATCTCTTTGTTGTAATAAAGCAAGGCTTCTTAAATACAAATTTAGTTTTATTTTGCTGAATTAGAGTCAAATATTCTGGTTCTTTATATTATTTTCTTCAATTCTTCAGCAACCTGTAATTCTGCCTTGTCAAGTTAAATGTTATAGCATGCTTCCATTCCAAAGAAGACTAGACCCGTAAGGTTGTTGTTCCAGGACTGTTCTACTCCAAATACTTAAATTTTACTATCTAATTGCCTTAATGCGTGAACCACAGTCTATAAATACTTGCCGTTTGTATCAGAAAGAGATGTATTTATATGTATCTTCACTTGAATACAGAGCATGTCAGTGGTTATGATCTTTGATGAAAGTGCGTAAAAAATGCAAATGCGGAAAAATCACAATCTATATATGTAACTGAATGTACATAATTATTGTGGCTGATTGTTAATATGTTTACTTTTGCTTCAGGTTGTTGCCTGAATTTTGGGGGGTTTCAACCTTTTTTGTAGGGATGATTGCTTTTGACTTGTTTATTGGGTTTTTTTTTTCATCTCAGTCTAGATCTCTGATACTAATATCTAACATCTCCAAAATTGTTCATGACCAATTTTATTTATTTGTCATACAGATTGCATATGGATATGACCTCCTCATCATCATCAATTGTCCACTATCCGGTTGTAGATAAAAACATGACACCAAGATTGGGCATGCATTTTGATGATTTAGATGAGGCATATAACTTTTACAATGCTTATGGAAAACTTGCTGGATTTAGTATAAGAAAAGAATCTAGTAATAAAGGTAAAGATGGGGAGGTTGTATGGAAGCGATTTGTCTGTTCAAAGGAGGGTAAAACAGATGAGAAACACTGGATTGGTAAGGAATTTGTTCAAAGACGTCGAATGGAAACAAGATTTGATTGTAAGGCTAAGATGTAAGTGAAATTAGATAAGTCAGGTGGTTATGTGGTATCAATGTTTGTTCCCCAACACTCTCATGCCCCCGCTACTCCGAATAAGAGATTTATGCTGAGGTCGCATCGTAAAGTGCCAGAATCAAAGAGACAACTTATAAATACATATGATGCTGCAAATGTGTGAAGCAAACAACAAATGCAAGTGTTTGCATCGCAGTCCGGGGGATTGGAGAAAATTGGATTTACATATACGGATGTCAGGAATCACCGTAGGGATGAAAAGGAAAAGAAAGGGGGCTAGATGGACAGTTGCTATTTCAACTTTTTGAAAACCGGAAAGAAATGGGAAATGGTTTCACATATACGATCGAGCGAGATGCAAAAAAAAGATAACGCATGTGTTTTGGACAAATGGATCATTTCGTTCCGCTTACAAAGTCTTTGGTGATGTGGTGACATTTGATACCACCTACAAGACGAACAGCTACGAGCTTATTTTTGCTACATTTGTAGGTTGCAATCACCATGGGCAAACTACTTTATTTGGATGTGGGTTTCTTCCAAATGAAAAAAAGGAGTCATTTGAGTGGTTGTTTAACATATGGCTTGAAGCCATGTCATATAGTCCACCAAAGGGTATTATAACAGATCAAGACTTGGCAATGACAAAAGCCATTAAAAATATCATGCCAAATACTATTCATCGGTATTGCCTATGGCACATTTTGGATAAGTTGCCTACGAATTTGGGAGGGCTTCATATTCACAATGAGGGTTTAATAGAAAAGATTAAAAATTGTGTTCATAACTCAGACACTACTTATCAATTTGACAGTTTTTGGAATCAGATCATAACAGACAATAAGCTGATGGAGAATGATGGGTTGGCGGATATATTTAAGATTCGTCATATGTGGGTTCTGGCATATTTAAAGAAAAATTTCTTTGGTGGCATGTCGACGACTCAAAGAAGTGAATGCATGAATGCATTTGTGAAGCAGTATGTAGAGTACAAGAATTCTCTACTTGATTTCATATTGCGTTTTGATGCCGGGGTGGAACGTTGAAGGTATCTTGAAAAGAAAAAGGATTTTGAGAATAGCAATGGGAGGCCTAAAATGAAGACATGTTCACCAATGGAAAAGCAAATGGCCGAAGTATACACAAGGAACATATTTTATAAGTTCCAAGATGAGTTATTCAGCGCCATGTCTGTTGCAGAAAATATTGTTTACGAGGATGATGTCAGTTGTAAGTTCGTTGTGAAAAATTATTCCGATGAAAAGGAAATTGAAAGAGAGGTTTTATGGAAAAAAGACGAGAAGCATGCATATTGTTCTTGCAACAAGTTTGAATTCGAAGGCATCCCTTGTTGTCATGTTTCATCTATCTTGAGGAGAGGCGGCATATTGTCTTTACCCGAGCGTTACATTTTGAAGTGATGGACGAAGGGTGTTACAAGAGATACATTTGTAGACGTGGTGGGACCTGGTGGCTCAGAAGGTGTTGACCCATGCTTAGCTAGACATAGTCACTTGTCTTGTATGTTTGCAGGGCTTATTGACATAGCCAGTCAATCTAAAGAAGGTTTTGAATTTTTAATTAGTGGTCATCAGGAATTGGAAATGAAGTTAAGGCAGATGTCGTTAAACAACCGATCTAATTCAAGCATTGATAAAGGGAAGGCACATGTGGATAGTAATGTGGTTGAGTATAATGAGCCGGCGCATGTTGTGACGAAAGAACGCGCGAAAAGACTTAAATCGTCGAAGGAAAAGGCAACAAAAGGGCGCCTATGTAAGGGTTGCAACAAGCGCGGTGTATCACACGACAAGCGTAATTGTCCGGTGTTGTTGAACAGGTAAACAATTAAATGCGAGTTTTGTTGTTATCCCCCATGTTTCAAATAAAACTATTACTTATAAAAAATTATTTTCAGGTTAGTTGATGCTGATCCAAGCCAGTCACTGGCCTCTATCGATGGAAGTCGAGAAAGCTCTGATGAAGAAATGCAATGACTTACAATGGTAATTTATTTCTTACTTTAAGAATATTTTATGATGTAACTTCATGCTTAATTTTCCAAACTGATCTCATGTTGCATGTCTATTGCAGCTCAATGACTGTAATGCAAAGAAGGTGCCATCTTTTACGGTGTTGAACACATCAAGATTGCCATCAAGAGTACTGTTATGGCAACCTTTTAGTTATTGTAGGTTTGATGAAGAATCACAATGAAGCCCACCTTTTGCTAATGTCTTTTAATATGTTTGAGATTGATCAAGACAATGTTTCAGCTAGTGGAGAAATTGTAGAATGTCACATGTTTCAAACGTTTCAGTTTTGACTATGTGTTCTTATAGTACTTTGATGAATGGATGGAAGTTGTATATTCATGTTTTCTGTTGTCATATGGAATGGATGGAATTTGTTTTGTATGTTGTCTAGTGCAGGAATGTTGCAGAGTGTAGGAATTTTCTTGCAGAGATGTTGTCTAGTCATCTGTTTCAGTTTCATGTAGTGCAGAAATGTTGCAGAAATGTTGTCTAGTCATCTGTTTCAGTTTCATATAATGCAGAAATGTTGCAGAAAATATTGCAGAACTGTGGTCTTCTGTTTCAAACTGATATAGTGCAGAAATGTTGTCTAGTCTTCTGTTTCAAACTCATATAGTGCAGAAATGTTGCATAAATGTAGCAGAAATGTTGTGTAATCTTAGTCATTGCATGCACAGGGAGACTATACAATTGGCATACTTCAAATCCGAAAAAACCAAAAAAATTTAATGACACAACAAAAAAAAAAAAAACAATCTGAGTACCCCTGTTTAGGTGACGGGTTGACCCACTTCCCGATGGATTTTTTTGATGAAATTCAGGTTCTCAAAGTCTTTATGATGAACTTGAAATCTGCAATTTTCGGGTTAAAAAAAATCGCGTTTGCCTCGTCTTCCAGTCGCGCACTTTTTCTACCCTGTCGATAAAATCTGCAGAAACCAATACGAGTACCCATGTTTAGGCGACTAGTTAACCCACTTCCCGAAGGATTTTTTTGATGAAATTTGGGGTTCTCAAAGTCCATATGATGAACTTGAAATCTGCTATTTCCGGGTTAAAAAAGATCATGTTTGCCTTGTCTTTTAGTCGCGCACTTTTCTTACCCTGTTGATAAAATCTGCAGAAACCAATTCGAATACCCCTGTTTAGGCGACTGGTTGACCCACTTCCCGAGGGATTTTTTTGATGAGATTTGGGGTTCTCAAAGTCCATATGATGAACTTGAAATCTGCAATTTTCAGGTTAAAAAAATCGCGTTTGCCTCGTCTTCCAGTCTCGCACTTTTCCTATCCTATCGATAAAATCTGCAGAAACCAATCCGAGTACCCCTGTTTTCGAAGTCCACACTATGAACTTATAATCTGCTATTTTTCATTAAATTACAATCACGTTTGCGATGTTTTCAACTCGGGCACATTTTCAACCCGGAAAAGAAAATCTGCAAAAACTTTGCTGAGTACCCCTGTTTAGGACACTTTTTACCCCACTTCCCGAGGGTTTTTTTTGCTGAAATTTGGGGCTTTCAAAGTCCACACTATGAACTTAAAATCTGCTATTTTTCATTAAATTACAATCACGTTTGTGATGTTTTCAACTCGGGCACATTTTCAACCCGATGAATAAAAATCTCCCATCTTATTCACTTTATTCATATAAAAAATACAACTGAGAGATATGCAGGAGAGTTCAACTAAAGAACAAAGAAGTAGAGGATAAGACTAAATGGGTAGTAGTGCTAATCCTTAACCAAACAAAACATGTAAACTAGTCCTAATCCTTAACAGGTTGTTTTAGATGCAAATAAAGCAATTAAACTTATTATCCAACTGGTGAGGATCATAGTTTTAATAACTTAGCTTTGGGCCCAACACATTTTGTTTAGTTTGTTCAAAGAAGGATATATGGCTGGCAACGAAGACAGTTTACAATGAATGAATGTATAGATTTCGAGAAAGTTCATGAATATTAAATGAATGTAGAGACAAAGCTCTGGTTCTTTGAGTTTGTGAAACATTTGCTTTTAGATGCCATCATTCTACATGAATGAACACAAAAACAGACATCAACATTGCTACTATTAAATTTAATAATGCAAAACCTGAGATGGAACAACATGAAAATTAATGTTTTCAATTCCTTTTTATTAAACACCACAACTGCCCAATGCTCAAAGGCAAAAAAAAAAAAAAAAAAAAAGGGTCATATAGAACCATAAAGTAAATTAACAAGAAGTTCTATTTACAGAACCATTGTATACACCAAAAGCTAGTTATCCAGTGAATACTTTCAAAACTCCCTCTTTTGCTCTCCATTTCTACTTCTCATAACCACTAATGGTCTTCCTCATTAACTTCAATCCAAATATGTCTTGGCTTCATTAAATCTCTTTCACTAATAAGCTCCCTCAGACCAGCTGCATCATCCTAACAACCTCCTCTTGCAAATACATTTGATAAGAATATCTAAGTGGGACAATGTGTTGTGCAGCTTAATAAGGAGCTTAATAAGGAACTTAGATGAGAATTAAAAGAATAGAAGAAAGAAAAAGAACTTTTGACACTTCTTTCCTCTTGTTTTTAACTTCTGTTTTCAAATAAAAACTCACAAAAAGCACAAATAAGATGAAATTCATTATTAGGATTTCATATTAAAGTTCCAACCTTGCAATGCAATTGAAGGAAGAGACTCTGCCCATGCAAAATCTTGGCAATACATCAGTTCATCCTCAATCCATCAACATTTATATCCAATCCAATGGATACCATTACAAGATAACAAGCAAAACAAAGCTACTTCAAATTCCATTTCTCATCCATCTCTGTCCCATTTCGACAAAAAAAACCCAAGTTAGAAAATAGTGAAAAGAATAACTCTCGGGATTGAGGATGTGCGCAGCAGGGCAGCGAGGGAGGGCAGCGAGTGCAAATCGATCAGGCGAGAGAAAGAGAGATCAGGGCAGCGAGCGCAAATCGATTAGGTGAGAAAGGGAAATTTTCCAGGGCAGCGGCGGAGAGAGGTCAGGCGAGAGAGATATTTTCCACGGCAGCGAGGGAGAGAGAGAATGTATAGCGAGGGAGAGTCCGGCGTCTGGAGAGCAGCATCACAGATGGGCGTCTTCTCTGGTCGGGAGAAGCAGCAGTGCAGATCGGCGTCTTCGCTGAGAGGGAGTAGCAGCAGCGCAAATCGGCGTCGCGTCTGGTGCAGGGAGAGAAAAAGGCAGCAGTAGCGATGACCGGTGCAGGGAGAGAAAGAGGCAGCAGCAGCGACCGATGCAGCAGCGAGATCAGGCGCTTCCGGTGCAGCAGCGAGGACAGAGGAGAGCTGAGAGAGAGGCGAGGACAGAGGCGGGATAAATCTACTTGGGTTTTAGGTCTCTACTGAAATTTGGGCGGGCTTCTCAAATGCATTTTTACTTTAAGCAGCTTCACACGATCCGCAGCGGGCCACACGTTTCGAGCTGATTATAAAGTGCACTGCAGTGCAGGGGAGCAGCTCCCATATATATAAATATATATAAATAAATAAGGAGAATCTCTTCAATTAGGCCCAAACCAGCCCAAATAGGCTGCTTTCTATGACCTTGCTGGCCCGCCCATGTGAGATCATAGAACCCTAAAAATGCTATCTATATAAACTGGAAAGCTCTAAACCTTTGCTCCTCTTCTCCGTGTGGTGCGGCTCATCTCTTCTTGTTTCTTCTGTGCAGCCGAGTCTCCCGGTAAATCTCTCTCTCGATGCATTTTCTCTTCTACCTTCAGTCTTTTGAGCGTTTGATTCTAGGGTTTTGTTCTAGAAATCGATTTCTAGTCTGATCGCGTTTAGAACTAATATCGATCGAATTATCTTAGGCACGGAGCTTGAAACGCTTAGGAAATGGCTTGATTCTGGTCTGCAGTTTTCCAAGGCATCTTATTTCCAAGTTGATTTTGTTTTCCTTGGGAAATGTAAACTGACGGCTTTCTTTACTATGGTTTCCAGTTTCTATTGCATTTTCCAGCTGCCTTGCTATTGTTTCTGTTATTTGATTGCCAGGTCTTTGTTTTACTTTTTTAATGTGATATGGTCAGTTTAGGTGAAAATGAATCACTTTTTTACCCTATCATGTCAAAACTGGGTGGATTTGATGGAGCATTTTACTTTGATTTGGATTCCTAGGAATTCATGGTGAAGAGGTGGGAAGTGAAGGAAGTTTGTTTGATTTGGGGCCATCACTAGGATTTGATTTTTCTGTGGTGATGCTTGGTAATCATTTCCTTATTAAAAGTGAGTGAGGGTGTTTGTTTGATGGCCTGATGGCTCCTTGCATATCTTCATCTTAAATCCTTCACTTATAACCTCTTTGTTGGAAGGAACAAAGAAGGAATTGTCTGAGGGACATGGTATGTTTTTGCAGCCAGTTTTCTGTGGTGAATGCGAGGAAAAATATGATGCATTTCCACTCTGAAAATTTTCCATCGTTTGGTGCAACTGGAGAAGTGCCATAAAAAAAAAAAAAAGAATAAGAGAGAGAGAGAGCTCATTTTCCGCATTTATGTGGAAAAGTGTTTCCATAGCAGGGGGATAGGAATTATTTTCTGCATCAAAAGTGTAACTGATTTTTCTTGGAAGCCAATTTAATGTGCCCTTAGGGCATGTTTGTACATGTCTGCTGAAAACCGGCTCCACAGAATTTGTCCTCTTCTATGGAAAAAAAAAATAGGCTTTTCCAAGGAATTGCAGAAAATGCAGCTCATTTTTCCATTTTTTTATTGTGGAAAAGCGGATGGCCGTGGAAAATTTCTGCCGTATAAAAGTAAACAGACTTTTTATACCATTTGTGCCGAAGGGCGGCCGCACAAACGTGCCCCTGGAGTACACAATATCCAATGCTGAGTCAGTCCACCATCCACTAGATTTTGATAGAATGTGTCTAAGCTTGTTTCTATTCTAAATAGTATGCAAAAAAGAGTAAAAACACCCACACAGTTGGTATGCACCAAGCAACCTAGAAATAAGTTACTTAATATGCACACAACTTAAAACTCGCAAGCGCACAAGATCACTATGTAGTGTAGTGAATTGTAAGTACGAGGTCGATCCCACGAAGACTTGTGATAAAACAATGTCAAAATTAACTAAAAATCAGAATATTAAATGGAATAATTGAATGATAAAAAAAACTGAATTAAACTATTAAAAACAATAAATTAAACTATCAAAAGATAATTGGAAAGTAACTTAAAACACAAAACTAGTATGAGAATTGAAAAACAGTAATAATGAATGAACTAGGGTTTCATCTACTCCCCTAACCAATCCTATGTATGTCCCTTATTATCTTTTAATCAAAAATCAGATTTTATTAGTGACATCTATCAACCTAGACCATGGCATATGCGTCTAAATTATTATTCCCCTAAACCTAATTCATGAGTGGCATACAACATGAATTGTTCATCATGATGCAAAAACTAAGCATGGCATATGTCCTAGTCAAAACAAACATAATGCATAAAACAATGGGAAAGATAAATGCATGAGTCTAAGCATGGCATATACTTAGATTATTCATGGTTCTAAACCCTAGATGCATAACATCAAGATCAATCAAAATTAAGTTAGCTACTCTTAAGATTAATTGAACATCACATGGTTGGCATGGCATATACACAACTCATCAATTAATAACATGGTTTAGAATCTCAACCAACAAAACTGAAATCTGAATTAAAAGACGCCAAAAGAGACTACATAGAACTAGGCTAGGGTTTCAATTACACTCTAGCCCTAAAAAGTTTGGCTACTCATGTCTTTAATGAAAAATAAACTAAAAAGTAGAGTCATAAGAAGAAAACTAGAAGATGATGAAGATGCAGTGGATGGCCAGCAGCTTTTTCCCCTTTTTCTTGCTCCAAAAGCCCTCCAAGATGCTCCAAAGGTGGCTGTATGGAAAATAGGGTTTATGGGATGATAATAACTGATTTTTATGCTTTTCTGGTGGCTGAATGGTGGCTCTATTGTGGATGGACGTGGCTGTTCATTGGATGTCTTTTTATACTTTTGCAACAGCCCCTTTAGTAATAGTTCCCTTGTATGTTTAAGTCTCCATCTTTCTTTACAATTGGCTTCCTAATTAGAATGAAATAGGAGTCTTCTTTCTTGATTAGCAAGCTTTCTAAATCTGGTCCCACTTGTATCTTCTAGAAACTTATTCACATGGACCCACAAATCTGAGAATTAATTGCAATAACTAAATTTGAAGCTTTTATAATAAAAGTGGGCCCATATAATGCTTGGACATTGAGTGTGGGACCCCTCTTTTAGGACTTCTATCTTGACTTGAATTCTTGCTTTAAACATTCCTTATTTTTCTCCTTGTTTTTCTCCAATCTTGGGCTCCACTTGGACTTTGAATAAGACTTCCCAAATTCTGAATTCAGCTCTTGCAATGACTGTGGGGCCCCCTTTTGGGCGTGTAACACATGTTTGGGCTGTTTTCTTCTTTTTTCTCTTTCCTTTTTGGCTTATGCTATGAGTCTCCAACACTTCCTTCAGGGCTCCACTTTAATTTCCAATTTCAAATCCCCAAAAAGAATAGGGAGAGCCCACCTGAATCTCTCAATTAATCAATTGCTTAAATTTCTTCTCTTTTGGCTCCTTTTTACCTTTACAAAAAAAAAAAACCACAAAGAATATGTAAAATCAAATAAAATAACTATGACTAGCACAAGATGAATCAAATATTAGGGCTTAGATTATAAACAATTAACCACTTATCAAATTCCCCCAAACTTACCTTTTGCTAGTCCTCGAGCAAAACAATAAAATAACAAGGTAGAAAATCAAAACACTAAAATATGAAACCTATCCTTCCACCATTTGTCTTAGAGATGTCTGATCAATACATGATTCAAAGAAGCAAGAGTCGCAACCAGTTCACAATCCACATGCTCACAAGGTCGTGTGTAAAACAATACCAACATAACTTTCAGTTTAGGCTCTCACACAACCAAACAATCATTTGCATATTAGTTTAACTTCAATCCTCACCATGCATACACTCACAATAAAACACTCAATAATTGGCTAAGATTGAACAGACAATGATCTCATGAAAAATACCACATGCTTGAAGTGAAATCACACACCATAGGCTCCCATTCTATCTCATCTCCACACTGGGACTACACTTCCCCTAGAATCAATTAGGACTTTTACACATGGGTTATCATGGGGCTAGGGTGAAGGGTTAAGAATGAAAGGAAATGGATAACAAGATCTAAGGAATTTTGCGTAGAATCATACTTCAGGTTCCTTTTACACTTCTGATTTTTGGCGACTAAGGCTTGCATTTTGAATTTCCACCTTCTAGAGTCACACATATACCCTCCTTTATTGTATTATTCTCTTTTTATTTTTTTTTTCTTTATCTTTTCTATTTATTTTTCTTTATCTTTTTTTTTTCTCTTTTTTTTTTTTTTTTTTGAAAACATAATTGAAACTATGGAGTGGCAGGGTAACGGCAACCTTTCTTTTTATTTTCTTTTTCTCGAGCCTTGCACACATTTTGTAGTGAACCTTGAATTCATCTTTATACTTCCTTAGATAAGGTAAGGCTATACATATGGTAAGGTAACTCCCCCAAACTTAGGGGTTGGTATGGGTGCAAGAAATGGCTTAATTAAGGCTCAAAATGGATAACTAGTGATAAACATCAAAGGGAATGGATAGAAAAGCACAAACTAGTCAAACATGGCCTAAAATCATCTCCTATGGTTCATGAAGTCGAAATTTGCCTCAATCGGATAAAAATGAGAGTTCTAGCATGTGTATTCCATATAAAATTCAGAACATGTGATCAAAGAATGATAATGAAATCAACTGCATCACATAGATCAAGAAATGAAAGATCATATCACTCAGCATATAACCCTCTCAAGAATAAGCATTTAGGCTCAAATCTCACTAGGTTGCACAAGTTTTCACCAAAAGCATCTAATCATTCAATTATGCACGAGCTTTCAACCTCAGACTATATCAGCATTGTAATCCACACAGTGATAGCTCAACATACTTAAACGAGATTTACTGCAATTGAATAATAAAAAGAACTAGCATAATTAAGTTCAATGAACCATGCAAGACAAATCATCATTACTCATCATTGTGGTAGGAAGGAACTATGACTCAAAGAAAAAAAAAAAAATTTTGTGATTTTCGAATTTTTTTTTTTTAAATTTTTATGTATTTTTGGACTATAATGACTATCTTAACTAAGACTCTTCCCCCAAACTAAAATTAAACATTGTCCCCAATGTTGTAAAAGAAAGTAAGAAGGAAACACTAAAAACATAACAAAAATGTAAGTAAAAATACAAGGAAAAGGGTAAAAGAACTCAGCTGGATATGGAGTACATTGCCAGCTCTGAATCGCCATCCTCAGCTTTTCCTTGCAAAGATCTGGGCTACCTCCCAGTAGTGCTTGCTTTATAGTCGTCAGCCAGACCGTGCTTCTCTATCAAGCGAAAGGGGAATCTGTGAATGTAATCACATCCACATCCTTGTCAAAATTCTGCTCCCAATAGGGCTTGAGCCTATGTCCATTGACTTTGAACTTGTTACCATTCTTTGGATTATAGATCTCAATAGCCCCATGCTCAAAAACCTGAGTGACCTCGAAAGGGTCAATGAATGGTAGTGGGAAGTGATACTTGAGATGTTCAGGTAATGGCTTCAATTCTAACTCTGGTGCTATTATAACAGAAGGAACGGGTTGCTTTGTGGAAGAACCAAGAATTTCATAAGAGCTAGAAAATTTGCTTGGAGTGGACGGGAGTACTTCGAGTTGATTAACAGACTCCATAAGTGCTACCTCAAGCTCGTCACCATCTTGCACGATTTCAGATTTGATGAGGCCTTGCTGAATGCATGTGTCCAACTCCTCCTTGCACCCATATGCTATTGGAAACACCTCTACTATAGCCTGTTTAATTACCTCAATCTGAAAGCAATCTTCATCTCTCGGCATTTTCATAGCTTCGAACACTTTGAACTCAATTTTCTGCCCATTGACCTTCATCTCAATTGTGCCTTTTTGTATATCTATCTTTGAACCCGCAGTGGCCATGAAAGGTCGGCCGAGTATAATAGAAAGGTGGTGAGGCAGTGATACACTCTCCATGTCCAGTACCACAAAGTCAGCAGGTAATATGAATTCTCCTAACTTCACCAAAATGTCCTCCAGAATGCCCCTTGGGTGCTTCACACTCCTATCTGCCAATTGCAATGTAATTGAAGTTGGTTTGAGCTCCCCCAAACCCAAATACTCATAGACTGAGAATGGCAGCAAATTGATACTCGAACCCAAGTCTAGTAAGGCTCTCTCAAATGTATGATCTCCTATCTTGCAAGGTATAGTAAAGCTCTCAGGGTCCTTCAGTTTTGGAGGAAGCTTTCTGGAAAGAACTGCACTGACCTCCTCAGTTAACTTAACCTCTTCATGATCTCTGAATCTCCTCTTGTTTGTACATAACTCTTTGATAAACTTTGCATAAGAAGGTATCTGCTTGATAGCATCAATCAGCGGAATGTTAATCTCTACCTTCCTCAGTGTCTCAAAGATGTCATGCGTGAACTGATTTTTCTTCACCTGTCCCAGCCTTTGAGGATAAGGTGGAACTGGCTTATAGACACTCTCTGGCTCTTTAGAAGTTGTTTCCTGAATAGGAGTGGCCACAGTGTCTATGCTTTTCTTGTCACATTTCTGATTCACATTAGTCTCAGTTTGCCGTGCACTGTCCTGTGGCTCAATGTCTACAGTTTTCGGATTTTCATGTGGCCCATTCACGCTGGTGTTTATGGCTGTACCATGCTGCCTCATTCTCCTGTAGACCTTTTCTGGCTCTTTGGTGACGGTAGTTATGGCCTTCAGATGCTCATGATTTTTAGGGTTGATTTCAGTCTGACTTGGAAACTTACCGTCCTCCCTTTTGCTCAAGGCATTAGCTATCTGACCCACTTGTGCTTCCAGCTTGGCCAAACTCTGCTGAGTATTTGTAATTGCTTGGCTATGTTGTTGGAAATTAACCTGAGATGATTGAATAAACTGGGTCACCAAACTTTTGAACTCATCTTTTTGTGGCTTTTGTGCACTGTTCTGAGAAAAGTTGTTATTCTGTGGGTATTGGGAGCTTCTCTGCTGTCCTTGATACTGGTTCTGATTCCCTTGATTTCCTTGATTGTTCTGATTCCCTCCCCAAGAAAAGTTTGGATGATTCCTCCATTCAGAATTGTAAGTATTGCTGTAAGGATTGTTTTGCTTAGGAAAAGTGTTACCAACATAGTTGGTATGTTCCTGGTCTGTAAAAGATGACATGGGGCAGCATTCAGTAGTATGGTTAGTGTGAGAACATATAGCACATACTTCTTTTGATGGTTGTCCGAGCATGCTATTGGAAGCCATTGCTTTGATGAGCATGTCCATTTTTTTATCCATTGCCGCCATCTGGGCAGCTATATTTCCTTGAGACTGGATCTCATACATTCCTTGCTTCTTACCCATCTGTCTGTTTCTACAAGAAAATTGTTGTGAGTTTTCACTAAGAGTTTTAAAGAGATCATAAGCTTCCTCACTATTTTTCTCCATAAGGGCCCCTCCACATGCAGAGTCAACTATTCCTTTATTCAGCTCGTTCAATCCTTCATAGAAAGCTTGAACCTGATCATCTTTGGTGAGGTTGTGATGTGGACACTTCAATAATAAATCCTTAAAATGCTCCCACGCTTCCCAGAACTGATCTCTATCTTTCTGCTGAAATGTTTGGATCTCTCTTCTTAACTGCCTTGTCTTTTGAGCCGGAAAAAATTTCTTCAGAAACTTACTGGCTAGCTGCTGCCAAGAGTTGATAGAACCAGCATCTAAGGAGTTTAACCATATTTTCGCTTTATCCTTAAGAGAGAAAGGAAATAGACGTAGCCTGATGCCCTCTGTAGTAACTCCCTGTATCTGTTGTGTCGCGCACAGCTCAAAGAATTCCTTAATGTGAAGATAAGGATCTTCATTAGGTAGCCCATGATAGTGTGGCACCATATTCAGCAGTTGTGCATGGAGGGTGAAATTTCCAGCCGTATTAGGTGGATAAAGAATGGTGGACGGCTGTTCGGTGTGCAAGGGTATGTAAGATTCCTTCATTGGTCTCTTTTGATTGTTCACTATCACTTCTTCTTCTTCTCTGCCAGCCATTTTTCCTTCAGGACCTTGATTTCCGTTAACACTGATTTCTTCAAGTTCTGAGTCAGATGAGGGCTGTGTATTGGATCTTGCCCTCTGAGCTTGTCTTCTCAATCTTCTAAAAGTTCGTTCAATTTCTGGATCGTAGACGATGATGGCTAAGTCCTGAGATCGCCTACCTTGCATATACAGAATTTACGACCGCAAGTAAGCACCTATAAAAGAAGTAATGTAAAAAAAATAGAAATCTGAAATTAAATGGCTGAAATACTATGATAAAACAGTAAATAACAGCACTTTAAAACTGAACTAAAAACTAAACTAGACTATGACACTACACTAAACACAAGTTTTGACACTATTCTACGCAAACAAGTCCCCGGCAACGGCGCCAAAAACTTGGTATGCACCAAGCAACCTAGAAATAAGCTACTTAATATGCACACAACTTAAAACTCGCAAGCGCACAAGATCACTATGTAGTGTAGTGAATTGTAAGTACGAGGTCGATCCCACGAAGACTTGTGATAAAACAATGTCAAAATTAACTAAAAATCAGAATATTAAATGGAATAATTGAATGATAAAAAAACTGAATTAAACTATTAAAAACAATAAATTAAACTATCAAAAGATAATTGGAAAGTAACTTAAAACACAAAACTAGTATGAGAATTGAAAAACAGTAATAATGAATGAACTAGGGTTTCATCTACTCCCCTAACTAATCCTATGTATGTCCCTTATTATCTTTTAATCAAAAATCAGATTTTATTAATGACATCTATCAACCTAGACCATGGCATATGCGTCTAAATTATTATTCCCCTAAACCTAATTCATGAGTGGCATACAACATGAATTGTTCATCATGATGCAAAAACTAAGCATGGCATATGTCCTAGTCAAAACAAACATAATGCATAAAACAATGGGAAAGATAAATGCATGAGTCTAAGCATGGCATATACTTAGATTATTCATGGTTCTAAACCCTAGATGCATAACATCAAGATCAATCAAAATTAAGTTAGCTACTCTTAAGATTAATTGAACATCACATGGTTGGCATGGCATATACACAACTCATCAATTAATAACATGGTTTAGAATCTCAGCCAACAAAACTGAAATCTGAATTAAAAGACGCCAAAAGAGACTACATAGAACTAGGCTAGGGTTTCAATTACACCCTAGCCCTAAAAAGTTTAGCTACTCATGTCTTTAATGAAAAATAAACTAAAAAGTAGAGTCATAAGAAGAAATCTAGAAGATGATGAAGATGCAGTGGATGGCCAGCAGCTTTTTCCCCTTTTTCTTGCTCCAAAAGCCCTCCAAGATGCTCCAAAGGTGGCTATATGGAAAATAGGGTTTATGGGATGATAATAACTGATTTTTATGCTTTTCTGGTGGCTGAATGGTGGCTCTATTGTGGATGGACGTGGCTGTTCATTGGATGTCTTTTTATACTTTTGCAACAGCCCCTTTAGTAATAGTTCCCTTGTATGTTTAGGTCTCCATCTTTCTTTACAATTGGCTTCCTAATTAGAATGAAATAGGAGTCTTCTTTCTTGATTAGCAAGCTTTCTAAATCTGGTCCCACTTGTATCTTCTAGAAACTTATTCACATGGACCCACAAATCTGAGAATTAATTGCAATAACTAAATTTGAAGCTTTTATAATAAAAGTGGGCCCATATAATGCTTGGACATTGAGTGTGGGACCCCTCTTTTAGGACTTCTATCTTGACTTGAATTCTTGCTTTAAACATTCCTTATTTTTCTCCTTGTTTTTCTCCAATCTTGGGCTCCACTTGGACTTTGAATAAGACTTCCCAAATTCTGAATTCAGCTCTTGCAATGACTGTGGGGCCCCCTTTTGGGCGTGTAACACATGTTTGGGCTGTTTTCTTCTTTTTTCTCTTTCCTTTTTGGCTTATGCTATGAGTCTCCAACACTTCCTTCAGGGCTCCACTTTAATTTCCAATTTCAAATCCCCAAAAAGAATAGGGAGGGCCCACCTGAATCTCTCAATTAATCAATTGCTTAAATTTCTTCTCTTTTGGCTCCTTTTTACCTTTACAAAAAAAAAAAAAAACCACAAAGAATATGTAAAATCAAATAAAATAACTATGACTAGCACAAGATGAATCAAATATTAGGGCTTAGATTATAAACAATTAACCACTTATCAACAGTCTTTTGGTATAATACTAAACCCTAATAGTGGAGTAGATTTAATACCTTGTCACCATGGGTTATCATTATTATTATTATTATATAAGAAAAATCAAGTACAATTCAAAGCTTAAATAATTGACACTTTCTAATATTTAAGATTTATTCGGAAGGTGAGATTCAAGAAGGGTCATGGACATTTGGAATAACATGCATGACTTGAAGGAACTTTTTTATTCTCTCGGATAAAGAAGATATCATTCATTTTCCTAAAGATATCATTAATAGAATATATTTTATTAATAAAAATTGCATGGGTTGGAAATTTGTAGTAATCATAGGATGAATTTTACCATCAAATCCTTTGTTATGAGATTTATAGGAACAATATAATGCCACAATATTAGTACCTATAAAGGACTTTGAATGCCTTCTTTTCTAGTAACAACTTCATACATTTTATTATAACATAGAAATTCAAAAAATAGGCTTCACCAATGGGCTATTAAATAGGTTAATGGTGAAGGATACAAGATGAGGGGAGCAGATAGGTTAATGGTGAAAGATACAAGTTGAGGGGAGCAGTATATAAATTAAAAAAAAAAAAACACATCAAATGCAAGAAAATGAAGAAAATATTGCATTTCATGGAGGGATCTAAATCTTAATAAGTGATTTACAGTTTCCATCATAAGAATCAAAACAGAAAAAAGGTTTATCAATACCACATGTATGTGGGTTGTTTTTTTAACGCATTAAGAAATTATATCGTCCCACATACCTGTTGTGGTGAATAAAATGTATAAACTACGGATGAAAGAAGATGGAATAGTAATATCCTATAGGAACCCACAAGCAAAAACTGAGAAAATGAAACAGAGGTCTTCAGTTCATGGTGAAAAAATGTGATATCTGTAGGGGTGGGAGTAGGTAACGGTGCGATAGCCTACAACTCTAAGATATCGCATCCTGGGATATCCTACCACCCTAGGATATCGCAAGCTAAAAGGTAAGACCGTCACACTTGCGGCGTCCTTTTATGTACAAACTTCTATCCGGAAATTTCTACTCTTTCTTCTGTTATTAGGCAAATGTCAGGTTTTGGGCCGTCCGTACGGTAATTTTCCCTTTTCAAAAGGAAAATTGGAAGATGAGCACCAGGATGATGATGGGCGTGACCCAGGACCAGCTCAGCTTTTTGTATATATTTGTTAATAGTTGGAAGACTTCTATGCCACTACTATGTTTTTCTAGTTTTACCCTCTGTAATACTGGTAGGTTACTCTTTTTCTTTTTTGTTTGTACGCTCATTTGTAACTCTTACCCCTTCTCCTTAGTCAAACTGCTCAGCTCGACAAAAGGAGCATGGTTTTTTTATCATACTAATAGTTTAATTTGGACAAATAGCAAAATTATTAAAGATAAAATTGTTTCAAATTCTCAAAATTATTAAAGATAAAATTATTTCTAACTTTCTATAACGCTCGCCAAGTAGTGAGGGCCAAAGAGACAAGATTGGGACCTTCTTGCCCGTTATTCAAATGGTAAGAGATTTTTTCACCATTTCACAATGTCCATGTTCCTATTTAATTAAGCTAAGAAACCAAAATTGGAACCAAATCAGAATGCTCTAGCATGATAACCAGGAAAAAGAGCGTGTTCCACAATTTCCTCCTCATAATCACAAATAGGACATTTACTAGAGCCTTGTTCATATTTAGGGCCTAACCATTTTATAACACGGATGACTTTATGAAGACCTTTCAGACCAAAGAGAAATAATCCTTTAGGACACCCCTAAATGCCAAAGAACACTGTGACGGCTGACACCAATCCAATAGACTACAGAGCGCAGTAGAGAATCATTCCCCTATGGGTTCCTTATAATGATCTTAACCATCCAAACAATGCATCCCGATCGTAGCTGAGGGGAGACACCACGGAGCATACCCTTCATGTCTTGCTCGTTTAAATTCTCAACAGGTTTTGATTGTTGTATTTTGTAACTAAGTATTATGCTAAGATCACTGTTGCACCTTTAGTTGCCTTCTTTTCTGTCTATTTTTAATTTCTGAACATTCTGATGGAGTGTTGTTAAGCATAATAATGTCATCCCTAATGGAGCCTTTTGATTTCTTGCAAATTATGTTAAAACATGCTGAGTATTAATGGTGAGTTTATGTATTCATGCTGCTTGGTGGTTTAACTCATTTCAGGTAAAGCATGGTGAAGCATAATAATGTCATCCCTAATGGGCACTTTAAGAAACACTGGCAAAATTATGTTAAGACATGGTTCAATCAACCAGCAAGGAAAACTAGGAGACGCATAGGTAAGCTTCTGCTCTTATTTATTTCTTGCTTTTTTCTTATTCTACTTTCTTTACTTTCTTTTTTCTTTTTGTTAATTTCATGCAGCTTATGTTGAGCATTTTCGAATATCAGTTTCTCCTTTCAACTTTGTGGTTTTTTTTTATTTTTAATATGCCCATTTGTCCACTTTTGCTTTATGTGGCATTCAAGTTAGGGGTGTAAAAAAAAACCAGAAAACCGTCTAACCGAACCAAACCGAACCGAACCGCGGTTAATAACCGTATTTCACGGTTCGGTTACGGTTAATGAAATCCAAAAACCGCACGGTTCGGTTCGGTTACGGTTTTCCGTAATAATTCACGGTTATTAACCGAACCGAACCATATAATACGGTTCGGTTAACCGTATGCGGTTAACCGTACCGTTTACAAATAAAAAAAAAGGGGGAGGGGCTAAATGAAATATTTCTTATCTTATTCATAAAAATCAAAACCAAACCCTAGCCCCATTCAGTCTCTCAACTCCCAACCGTCCTCCATCATCTCCCCTCTCTCCCTTTCAGCCTCTCCATCAGATCTCTCCATCACTCACCACCTTCTCCATCTCCTGCTCCGTTCGCCTCCATCTCCATCTCCCCTCCTCCATCGCGCGACGCTCATCATCCTACGCAACCCATCTCACCTCTCCCTACAACCCATCTCACGCACCACCATCTTCATCTTCCTCCGCCAGACGGACCTCCATCTTCTTCTTTCTGTCGGATGCACGCACGCAGCAGCTGCTGCGGGTGTCCCGTCACCATCCCCTCCACCCCAAACCTCACCGCCACCTCCACTGTCCACTCCCCCACCCTTTCAGCCGCCTCCCCCACCAAAACCCCTCCTCTTCTCTCCAACTCCACATCCTCCCTCCCCGTCACCATCTTCAACATCGACCCCCAAATCACAAATATCCTTCCTCATCTCCTCTCCCACATCCCCATCCCCATCCCCATCCCCATCATCCGCCTCGAAATCTACGATCTTCGCCGCGAGATTCCGATCGATGAAGACGTTCGACGCCCGGATGCGGCCTTGAGTGGTAGGCCAGGGGGTGGTGGCGTGGAGGAAGGCGACAGCGGAGCAGATCTCGGCGGCGATGCGGACTCTGTCGTGCCACGGGTGGAGGGAGGGGCGTTTTCTTCGGATCTAGGGCTTTTCGTAGAAGAATAAGAAGAAGAAGATCTTTTGCTAGGGTTTTTGGTGGAGAAGAGGATGTCTTGGAGGCTGCAGTTGTGTGCGTATCGTAGACGACGGATCTTGGATTACTGCAGGTGCCGAGGACGGTCAGGATGTGGGGGTGTCTGATCTGACGTTGAAGGGAAATAGTGTATAGGAAGAAGTTGAAGATGCCATTGATGTTGTAATGTTGTAATCTTATTGGTAGATCACAATTGATAATGTGGGCCTTGCATTTTGTTTGTCTCCATTTTCTGAGAAGCTGTGTGGAAAATCAACTTTGTCAGTCAGAAGTTCACAAGCTCATGATGATCACTTAACCATGGATGCTTGAGCATGATCCAAAGCGCCTTCAGTAGATCGTCCTTTCAGGCTTCTGTTACATGTTTTGGTATAATGGGCTTTCTTCTGGCTCCAGATTTTTTATTCTGAGTATATGAATAGGAATGCAAATTTGGTGTAGAGCTTTGTGATTAATTTCAGTGCGTTCGGTTTGGTAATTGATGGAAACAGCCTTGTCCAAATATGTGGTCCAGATTTCGTCCTTGTCTGGCTCAGTTCATCCATTTCAATCTAGATATTGGGCCATTCAACCAGTAGTCTGAAATGGCCAGATTTTGGCTGACCAGAAAATTAGTGGAAAAATAAAAATAAAAATAAGAAGGGCTCTCCACTTTGATCTAGGCCTTGATTTATCTACTGATTTGCCTTCATAAATATGACTTATAAATTATTTATTGAGCTTTTAGAAATAACATTTATCGGAGATTCACCTGTGAGTGATTGGCATAGTTAGTGTTATTGTTTGCTAACTTGTGCCTCTGCCTTCTAGGATGGGTCTTGGATTTGGGTGCACACTTGGGTTTCTCATGGGCCACTTGAGTCCTGGAATGGGTAGGATGGGCCTGAGACTGACGGACCACTTAGATAATGTGCCAACTTATTGGTTCTGGAGCTTGAGCTTGTTTTCTGTTCTTTTTGGCTGTTCATCTTGGCAAGTGATCTTTGAGGGTTTTGATACAATGAGCTTGTTACAGACCATCTGAACTTCATAAATTGTAAAAAAGTTTATCCTTTGTTCATGCATGCTCCTTCCCACAGTTTTTTTTCTATGGTTATTAACCGTAACCGAACCGTCTAATACGGTTAACCACGGTTCGGTTTTCTACGGTTTTTATGCATACGGTTAAGGTTACGGTTTTGGAAAATAGAAAACCGCGGTTACGGTTCGGTTAACGGTTTTCTTAACATGACCGGTTAACCGAACCGTTACACCCCTAATTCAAGTGAATCTCTTTGAGAGTGTTTCTTTTTAAATGCAACGCATCTTTTGGTAGCTGACATTATCTTTTGATTAATCATATGCAGCAAGGCAAAAGAAGGCTGTGAAAGTTTTCCCCAGGCCAACTTCAGGACCTCTTCGTCCTGTAGTACACTGCCAAACACTGAAATATAACATGAAATTGAGGGCTGGGAGAGGCTTCTCTTTAGAAGAGCTCAAGGTTTGGATCTGCTTCTTTTACCGATTTCTTCTATTTTGGGTTTGATATTAGAATGTTTTGTAGGGTTCCATGGTGTGGAGTGTCAACTAAATTTTGCACCTCTTTAATATGATAAATCTCTTCAGTTGAATAGGTGTGAAGTCGTCAATCGTCATTTTATACTGGGCATTTGCTCATCTGAATGTTTCTCTGCTTTTATTAGTATCTTCTTACTTTTGGAATGTTTCATCAGATATGGCTAAAGTAGTAATAAATGTTGGTCAAGTTGCATGTCTGAGCCATATAGAGGCTGTACTTCAATATTCATGTGATTCAGGTGAGGTGCATTGGTGCTGGTGATGAGAGTCTTATGATTAAATACCATGCACTAATGTAACATACTTGAGTTTTTAAACTAACATAAAGTTCTCTTGTTGGGCTAAAGTAACATACTTGAGTTATTAGTCTAACATAAAGTTCTCTGGTTGGATCAATTGTGTTATATTGATGGAAGTTTGTACCTGTTAACCTATTTAGAATTGAATGAGGCCTCTAATTTAGGCTCCATTATTCAGTTAAAATGGCAAAAACTTGTAGTTCCTTCCGTATGAATTGTTGTGACAACATTTTTGATTCATTGGCATTACTACCTTGTCATGCTTGCAGGCAGCTGGGATTCCAAAGAAATTGGCCCCCACTATAGGCATTGCTGTGGATCATCGTAGGAAGAACCGGTCATTGGAGGGACTTCAGGCCAATGTCCAAAGGTTAAAAACCTACAAGGCTAAATTAGTTATCTTCCCCAGGCGATCTGGAAAATTCAAGGTAAATTAAATACAGTGTAGAAACTTGGCAGATGCTCCCATAGGTTATGGATAAAATGACATCATATAATATACACATATATCATCTAGATTGCAATGATGGCTTCTGTTACTTTGTAGTGGCCAAAAGGAAACTTTTATATTACAGACTATGATGCATGAATACTTTCAAGTGGGCAATGTACCGTGTCGTATCGTATCCGATACTTAACCTTTTACATGTAAAATCCGTATCCCTACAATGTCCTTGGTGTGTCTCTGCTGTATTCATGTTGTGTCTGGGCATCATAGATTACAAAATTAAATGTTATTCCTCCTATTCTCCCTTTCTCCTTTCTCTGTCTCTCTCAAGAAAAAAAAGAAGGTTATGTAACAGCAGTAGTCGGGAAAATATGATTGGAGTGGTTGGAATGCAAATCCATATATTATGAGATTTTTACATGTTTCCATTTAATAGTACAAGTCCCAAGAAACAAAAAGGAAAACAGAAAGAAAGAAAGAAATAAAAAGGAAAAAGAAGAAAAACTGCTCTATATCTCAAGTTTTCTTTCACAATATATATGTAAAGTGGGATGCTCTTCCGTGTTAAAGGAAACTAAACATATTGCTCTCTTCCAGAATGGAGATTCCAGTGCCGAGGAGCTGGCTTCTGCGACTCAGGTTCATGGTGACTACATGCCCATCAGTCGTGAGAAACCAGTGGTCGAGCTCGTAAAAGTCACTGACGAAATGAAAGCCTTCAAAGCTTATCAGAAGCTTCGCCTGGAGCAGACAAACAAGCGCCACCATGGAGCAAGGTTGAAGAAGGCTGCTGAAGCTGAGAAAGATGAGAAGAAATAGATGAAACTTGTAAGTGATGGTAGGACAAGTGCCAATCTGCTTTCCTTCACATTCTGTTAGATGGAAACCATGGTTTTTATTTGGCTTTTATTCTCTCTCTCTCTCTGTTCTATCTGTGATTTGATATTGTCAGTGGTACTTTTTTAATCATTTTTTTGAATTTTTAGACAAATGATTCCATCTTTTTTTAGTCCATGTATGATGGTTTTTTTTTTTTTAATTTCCATTTATGATGGTTGGTGTTGCATCATTGGGGAAAAAAAGTAAAAATTAAAATGCAGTTCATTTAATTCGTAATCAAGATTGGTTCAAACTGAAAATATTGGCTATAAGTTGCCCCTAGCATCTCAAATGTAAGTTTGCTGCCCCTAGCATCTCTATTCTAAATGGCGTTGGATTGTTGAATCAGACACTTCTGTGCAATTATTTCCTGACCCAAAATGAACTGCTGATAGCTGCAGCCATAGATGGGTTTTCCATCTTCCTTTTACTATTGATTTGCAAAGGGCCTAATCATGATATTCAGGTGGGCCTTCAATGATAGGAACTTGTGGCATGTCATGTATTTTATGGAGAGGCCTGAGGCCTGAGGTCTTCTTTTTTTTAATGATTAATGGTAGCCCACCCCACTATAATCAGGGTGAGGCTTTGACGATGATGACGACGACGACTTGAAAAGAAGTAGGAACCCAACTAAACCATCATAGTTTGGACGAGGCTTTGATGGGATATGACTACATAAAAAAAGTGTATTTGATGGTGTTCAACTCTGGAATCGTTCACTAATGCATTCTCAGTTTATTTAGATGTACATCATAAGGAGCATCGCAGTCTTTTGCCAGGCTCCCTTCCCTTTCTACTTGTGTGCGGGCTCTTTTCCCATATGATTGGGCTGTCTTTGGGTACCAAAAAAACAAGTGAGGCTAGGATTTAGTTCACTGCTATCTTTTGCGACATTTAGCATGAAAAAAATATACTTTTCTAACAAGTGTGTGCTCACACAAGCAGTTTTTTCTTATTGCTCATATGCAATGCAGCTAGTGGGGCCTATTTAGGTGCATGTCTATTGATGGGAGGAGGGTAGATGGAAAGGTCTCCTTTTGGACAATGGAGAGTTAAAGAAAATCACACCTACTATATTATCTTTCAAATGGTGTTTGAATCTAGATTCAACAATTGTGATATTGGCTTTTACTCTCTCTCTCTCTCTGTCTGTCTCTCTCTCTGTTTTATCTGTGATTTGATCATTTGATATTGTCAGTGCTACTTTCTAAATCTTTTTGTTTTTGAATTTTTAGACAAATGATTCCATCTTTTTTAGTCCATTTATGATGGGTTTTTTTTTTTAATTCCCATTTATGATGGTTGGTGTTGCATCATTGGGGGAAAAAAAGTAAAAATTAAAATGCAGTTCATTTAATTCCGTAATCAAGATTGGTTCAAACTGAAAATATTGGCTATAAGGTGCCCTTAGCATCTCAAATCTAAGTTTGGTGCCCCTAGCATCTCAATTCTAAATGGCATTGGACTGTTGAATCAGACACTTGTGTGCAATTATTTCCTGACTCAAAATGAACTGCTGATTGCTGCAGCCATTGATGGGTTTTGCATCTTCGTTTTACTATTGATTTGGAAAAGGCCTAATCATGATATTCAGGTGGGCCTTCAATGATAGGACCTTGTGGCATGTCATGTATTTTATGGAGAGGCCTGAGGCCTTCTGTTTTTAATCTATAGTGGTACCCTGCCCCACTATAATCGGGTTGAGGCTTTGATGATGATGACGGCTACTTGAAAAAAAGAGGTATGAACCCAACCAAACTATCATAGTCTGGACAAGGCTTTGATGGGGATACGATGACATAAAAAAGGCGTATTTGATGTTCAACTCTGGAATCGTTCACTAAATGCAATCTCTGTTTATTTAGATGTACATCATTCTAATATCAAGACTGAAGAAGGGCCACAAGGCAGCAGTATTTTTGTTAAAAGGTCCCTCGTGTGGCCCATTTGAATGAGAATTAAATAGCGCTTATGTAGAGATCTCGATATGCTGTTTAGGGTAAGCACGATGTTAGTTAATCAAATGATTTTATCTTTTATGACTCCAATTGAATAAACGGATCAATACCAAAACCAGTACCGGTGCTAATTCATGGAAGGTGTGCATTGAGAGAATGGTGAGCCATATAAGAGAACATAGAAAAAATAAGAAAGCAACCTTTTAGAGAATGTCAAATTTTTTCTTCCTCCTGGTATTACCCTCATGCGCCCATTCACTACACGCTCGACCCAGAGTCTCACCACAAGGCTCCTCAAAAATTTGGACACCTGCTGCAAAAGAAAGAAAGAGTTGAAAGTGCTAACAATACATGTTAGAGGTGCAGACAAGCTGAGGTTTATTCATGCTACCGAAGAATCCTTCTGTAAGGAGCGTCCCAAAAGACTGCTTGTGTGCGGCTCTTTTCCCACTTGATTGGGTTGTCTTTGAGTACCAAAAAAATCAAGTAAGGCTAGGATTTTGTTCACTGTGATCTTTTGCAACGTTTATAGCATGAAAACAACATACTTTTCTAACAAGAGCGTGCTCATACAAGCAGTTTGCATATTGCTCCTGTGCAATGCAGCTAGTAGGGACTACTTAGGTGCATGTCTATTGATGGGAGGAGGGTAGATGGAAAGGTCTCTTTTTTGGACAATGGAGAGTTCAAGAAAATCAGTCATACTATATTGTCTTAACCCTTGATTTAATAATCTAAAAGCTTAATGGCATTTTAATAGTAGTTTTTTTTTTCATATTCAATCAAATGGTGTTTGAATCTAGATTCAACGATTGTGATATTTGGGCTTATCCAGATTCATGGGATGAAAAGAGTATCAAAGGGGCTATGCTCATTAAGGTTGACCCAAGTGCACTCCATAGAATTGAATGCACATGGAGTCTCTTCCTAGGAGAACGTTTTGCCTTTTCTAACTCTCAATTTTGTGTTAAAGAGCAATTTTGTGTCCTCGTACTGCGAAAATGCCCATCAAGTAATGATTGTTTTTAAGGGCCAAAATAATATATTGTTTTAAGTAACTTTTATACTTTGTTTATTGAAAAAAATACAAAAAACTTTATCTTTTGACTACTAGATGTTGTTCATCTCATGTGGTCAATCAAATGTTATATTTAAACTTGCTAACTTAATTTTTATTTACATCACAAAACTTGAATTAAAATTGGTTTAAATAGACAAACAACTAATATTTTTCAAGGCTCGTTTTTTTTCAAATTGAAACTTTAAAAAAAAAAAATCACATAACCAATTTACGTTGAAACAATGGATATTAACCCAGTTTTCTTACACTCATTTATTTATAATTAACAAAAGGCAATGCATGTATAAATTATGGTCGTAATGGAAAGTTTTTTATTTTTATTTTATTTTAACTGAGAAGTATACAAGTAGGAGAAAAAAAATATATTTCTAGCTGACAGTAACTTTTTAATCCATAACAATCTTTGCTGCACAATTTCATTATTTTAGATCAAAATGGACAATACACATAAAGTAGCCCCCAGTGAATAATAAATATATGTTTTTATATTTTGTTATTATATTTAAGAGGATTTTACCACCAAAAAAAAACAAAACATATTAGATGCACTTCAGATCAAAAATGTCATTTTAGTTTCCCTCACATCCACCAAATTGGTCTTCCCACCAAGACATCCTTTTTTTTAACCTATTTTTTCGAAGGTAAGATACTAATATGAATGAACTAATCTACATGCCTTCAACCAAAATCTTGAAGATTGGAAATTTCAATGAAGACATTTAGGAACGTGATTGTGGAAATCTCTCAGTTGTTTGTATGACACTTATTTTGATGCTTCTAAGCATAAGAAGTCCGAGATGAGTGCATATGCAGAAGATCAAACTCCAATTACTATCATAGCAGTTACTACGATGTTGGATATTCAAGAAGAGAACTTCAAAGTGGACATGTGGTGTGGAACTGCATTTGGGTCTTCCCTTTGGGTTTAATGGCCGGGCTGGGTCGGCCACGGGCATGTCGAGGCTTGACCCAGCTTTAGAAACACTGGCCCAGGCCCTACCCAAGCCCGACACGGGGCAAAATAGTTAGGACCGAGCCAACCCATTTTATCAATCGGGCGGATTAAACTTGGCTTTCCATCACTTTTGTGTGCATTAGAGTTCTAATTAAAATAAATCACATGCATTTCTTACACAAGTTGGGCCTAGCATGCTATGGGATTTCCATCACTTAATTTAATTCCGGCCCAATTATTAACCGGGTCCTAATTACATATTCAAGCCCAGCCCAAAGCAGGCTAGACCAGGATTGGGCTCGGGCTGGCCTGGCCCATGAGCACCTTTTTGGGTTGGGTTTGCGAAGAGAGGAGGTAGAAGACGAGTTGCCACGGTTGAATTTGCCCGACATGTTTAGGGGAGGGTCGATATCGACCCTTAAAAAAAGGTTAAAAAAAAGATTTTTTTTTTTTTTGTGGGAAGACCGATTTGGTGGGTGTGAAGGAAACTAAAACAACCTTTTTGGTCGAATATGCATCTTTTTGTTTTTTTTTGATAAAATCCTCTGTATTTAATATAAATTCAAATAAAATTGGGCCTACTTGTAATCGAGTAAAACTTGGCCGAAGATCCCTCCAGGAGGATTTCACTTTTTTAATAGTTACTGTTTATATTTTTTTTTTCATATAATGTTTTCTCACCCAGCATTACTTATATAAGAGGGATATTTATTTTGAGTGATATAGATTTAATCACATTCAAGTGTGATATTTATTTTGAGTGGTGTAAATCTCTTTAATCCACTCGCCCAAAATTTTTTTATTCTCCGCGTGAAGTTGGTTGTGGTCAAACCTGGTGTCTTCCCGTTCTCCTATTTTTCTCTCTCTTGTTTTGCGCCGTCTCTCCCCGACAAAGGGCCGTTTCAAATCGCTCCTTATCATCTTCTCTCTTCTTCCGAATCTTTCCCTAAAGCTTCCCCAATCTCAGTTCTCTTCATCTCAAATTAGGGCAGGAGAGGAGTACGCATTCGGGGTTCTTTAATGGAAACGAATTTGAATCCGGATTTCGATTGGATCGACCAAGTCGGAGGCTCAGATAGTGATTTTCGTTGGAGTCTCGATGGTCTTGGAGATTTACCGAATGCATGGTATGGGAATTTCTGCTCGATGTTGCTTCTTTTGGTTTGGGGAATGCGTTTGGTTTTGTGAATTCTCTTCTTCTGTTGAGCTGTTTGGTTGATAAAGTTTGTGTCGATTTTGTGCTGTTATGATTGGAGATTGTGTTGCAGTGTGGAGATTGGTGGTACACACGATGATGCCGGTGATCTTGAACGATCTGATTCGAGAAAAAGGTGAAGATTCTCTCTCTCTCTCTCTCTCTCTCTCTCTCTATATATATATATATATATATATATTATGTTGGTATAGGAACTTGTAGTATTATGCATTTCATTGATTGGTTAGTGAAATGGAAGTATAAGCAATGCACATTGATCTATGAAAAGCTGGTGGATCAATATCAGCTATATCTCATATTGTTCAGTATTTGTGGTGTTGATCTGGAGTGGATAGTTATCTGCTTTGTCAAAAAATGCGTTCTGTTAAGGATTTGAGCTGTTAAAGCTTCTAAATGGACCCTAAAAAGGACTTTCATGACATAAGTAGAATGGGTGCATTGGCTTTCTACTCTATAAACTTTCTACTGTTGTAACAATTGCATGATTTTTTGTTGTCAGTCTCTAAAGAATATTTATTTAAAGGTGTCGCCTTCTTAAATTTGCAGTTGGTTCTTGCTTCTATAGTATGATTTTTGAATGTGGTTTTGGAATTTTGGCTTTATGACTCATATTTTTTTTTCTTTCCGACTTATTAATTGGTGGATCAACCAATTTGACATGCATACTATCTGAATGCTTGTTTAGTTTCTTTTTTTTTTTACTAGCGGTTGTTGTTAAATATTTGGATTTCAATGAAGAATATGTTTTAGAGAAACTTATACAGTATACATTACCAAATTGATTGAAATGTACCAGTGAAATATGCTTTGTTATCTTTATTGAACCATGCGAAAGTGGTCGCATTTACTGATTTCTGTGGTTGAGGTCAAATAGGGGGTTTTAGGTGCTAGAAGGTCATATAGCTTGGACTGTTTTTCAGTAAACATTGCAAAATATGTTCATGCTAACCAGTACATAGCCCTACAGACTGAATCCAGGGCCCTACAGACTGAATCCAGGGACCTACCTTCCCCAATTGGAGATACCTAACTGGTGCACTAAGCACACTGTTGGCAAACTTTTGCGTGATTTATGCTTCTTGGATTAGTGTATTGAGAAAATTGGAGGTGCATCGGATGTTAAAATAGTCCAAGAATCATCTGTGCCACGTGGGTCATGGTTAGACATTTCAGGTGGCTAGGAAGTTGGTTTTCGTAAGGATCTATTGAAACTTAGATTGAAGAAGATGTTTTGGTGAAAGGGCTTCTAGAATAGTTCCACGGCTGTGGTAACATTATTCTTGTCCTTATGTTACTGCCTATGAACTCTTTAGCTTCAGTATGCTAGTGAAATAATAGTAATCTTATACGTTCTAGGTGTTGAGCCTGTAGCTCTAATGGAAGGTGCTATGTTCCAATACATAGATTCATTCCATCTTACTTATGAAAAGGTTAAAAAAAAAGGAGAAAGAAGAAAACAATCATAATAGTGCTACCAATTTGTGTCTGTAGATGACTCAGTTAAAATTATATAAAATGTTTTGCACATTGTTAGTATAAATCTAAAACGAAAACATGGTAAAATGATTTCCTCTTCATAGTTTTAAAATGGGACATTAGAAGTTTCACTAATTTCAGCGAGTTCTATTTTGTGTGTAATATTCTTTTGCAGGGCAAGAGATGAGTCGGTCTTGGCTCCCAAGTCTAAAGCATGTCGTGAGAAGATGCGTAGGGAAAGATTGAATGACAGGTACTCAGCAAGTCCACATTCAAACTTTGGTTTGAAGTTATTATATGACCTCTGATTGGCTTATATGGGGAAAAAATGAATCTTGCATACATTTAGTTGTTGGGCGCTTGATTTGTGTTCTTTCTCTTCTTTTTTTTTTAATTTGTCTTTCTTATGTCTAGATTTGTGGAATTGGGTTATGTTCTTCATCCTGGGAGACCTCCTAAGTTAGACAAAGCTATGATTTTAAGTGACGCTGCTCGTATGTTGGTAGAGTTGAGAAGTGAGGCTCAGCAACTCAAAGAAGAAAATGAAAACCTTCAAGAGACAATTAAGGAACTGAAGGTCTGCTCTCTCCCCCTATTAAAGTATAAAAAAATATACATTGTTGCAGGCTTAGAAATTGACTGATATTTCTGTATGAATAGGCACTCTTAGCTTTTAAGTTTATGGACCCAACTCCTTAAATTCCTGGAGCCATATAATCAAATATTTTTAGCTCTTAATTTTCTTATGCCTTTTCCATATATATCTTCCTGTCCTCCTTTTTATTTTTTTATTTTATTTTCTGTATTTCTAAGTCATAGATTTCTGTTATTGCCCATCTGTGGACCTATAGATGGATTTGTGTTGTATGATACATTGGAGCTTGAATCTCATTGTACTGGTCTTTGATTTCTTTTCTTTTCATGAAAATGCTATTTAAGCATTATAAATTTCCTACCATCCTCTTTCTGATGAGGTCTGGAGATTTTCACTTATTTTTGGAAAAAATGGACAATATCCACTGAATGACTTTTTTGCTTTGGTGTTTCTTTGCATCTATATTCGCAGGCGGAGAAAAATGAGCTCCGAGAAGAGAAGACTAAACTCAAGGCAGACAAGGAGAGGTTGGAGCAGCAGCTCAAAGCCATAACAATGCCACCACCGGCATACATGCCTCACCTGACACCATTCCACGCCTCTGCTATAGCTTCCTTTGCTTCTCAGGGCCAAGCTGCGGCCAATAAAACAACACCATTCCCTGTTTATCCAGGCGTGGCCATGTGGCAGTGGGTGCCTCCTGCTGATGTGGACACCTCACAAGACCACAAGTTGCAGTCCCCCGCAGCATAATCTGAAAAATGCGTTTCAAAATTTGCCTCTTTTAACTGTCTAACATGGCCTTTTTTGATATCTGGTGACCAACAGCTTGTTGCTAACTATTTATTTTAAACAATCATTCGTTACTCTCATCCTTAACATGTCTAGGTTAAGATAACATTGTCTCTCCCAGCCCTTTATTGTTATGCTTTATTCGAGTTGGCATGTAGTCCTAGTTGGAATTTCCTTTATGCTCCTCCTGGGATTCTCTTTGCAATGTAGGTAGCTGCTTGTGTGGGTGTTGCTCTTCTTTCATATGAATTAAAATGAACCATTCTAATACCCAAACAAAAAGGAACCATTCTACTACCCAAACAAATAGGAACCATTCATTCTTCATCTAAGGCTCCGGTAGAGCCTAGTTAAGAGATTTGGTCTTCTGCTTGATAAAGTTGCTCCTTATAGCTGCAGGTGTTGCTTTTGGTTGCACGCTGCTAGTGGTCTAATCCGTCATTGATTGAGTACCCAATACCTACCCATTTTTGTGTGTAGACTGAATGTGATCAGAGGCAGATCCCTCCAGTGAAATTTGTCTGTTTGTGTGGACTGAAAGATTGGGACCATCTGATGGATTAGGGTCTGTTTGGATTTTCATATATCAAGTTCTGGTTACCTGTCAGAAGAGTTGTTCTGTTCTTTGCCCTAACCAATTACAGATAAACTGTGTGGGGCCCTAACCAATTATAGATAAACTGTGTGGGGCAATTGATTTCCAGGGACCAAACAGAACAGTTGAAATGATGGTTTCATGTGTTCTTGGAAGGGAAGCTTATATGAATGATGACCCAAAAGCTTACTAATGATCCACACATTGGCGGACGGGTCTGTGGATGCTGTACTCCGTTTTGAGCTTATCAGATGCTATTGTAAATGGGAAATGATCCCAGATCTGGTTCGCTGACTGAATCAGTTCACATCACAGCCTCCAATCTGCACTGGGACTGACCCAATCCTCAATTCAACTAGAGTCGATGCAAACCCCTCGATTGATCTTTTAAATGTGTACTTATGATTTTAAAACACAATGAATCATCATCAATCATCATAGCCTTTGTTAATCTATTTTCCATAAAAAAATGTTTAATCCAATAGTACTAACCAGTCCAATTGGTGGGGAATAGATGGCTGGCCTCATAGATAACGCGCCTGCTCCCATTGCTCCTACCAGGTGTTGAACCCTACGGGGAGCCTTTATTTCCCATGTCCTGGCCACGGGGCCACCGAGGAAAAGAAAAAAAAAAAAAAAAAACACTCCAATTGATGTGAAATTCGAGCCAATGCAACGGGAATGAAAGTGAATGCGTTGGGTCAGCCAAATGTGGGCCCACATATAAAAAAGATTGTCAGGATGGCCTGGCATGAGGGCATTGACATTCATCACTATAAATTTTTTTCCTCTAATTTTGAGGTAGGTTAGGATTTGCATTATTAGCCTGAACAGTAACTGGGTCAAGTTTGAGTTGGAGCTATACCATTTGACCCTTCAACATGTCTGCACTCTAAGTCTCTGATTCATCAATAAGACTTAATGATTCAGAATTTTGATTGACCATTTTAACTTTCAACTGAGGTTTGGGTTGGATTCCCCGATTAACAGCAAAGTTGAACACCAGCAAATACACTTTTTTTATGTCATTATATCACCATCAAAGCCTTGTCCAAACTATGATAGTTTAGTTGGGTTCGTACTTCTTTTCCTCAAGTCGTCGCCATCATCATCAAAGCCTCAACCCGATTATAGTGGGGTGGGGTTCCATTAATCATTAAAACTATAAGGCCTCGGCCTCTCCATAAAACACGACATGCCACAAGTTCCTTTCATTGAAGGCCCACCTGAATATCATGATTAGGTCTTTTCCAAATCAATAGTAAGGGAAGATGCAAAACCCATCAATGGCTGCAGCTATCAGCAGTTCATTTTGGGTCAGGAAATAATTGCACAGAAGTGTCTGACTCAACAATCCAATGCCATTTAGAACTGAGATGCTAGGGGCGGCAAACTTAGATTTGAGATGCTAGGGGCACCTTATACCCAATATTTTCAGTTTGAACCAAACTTGATTACGGAATTAAATGAACTGCATTTTAATATTTACTTTTTTTTCCCAATGATGCAACACCAAAAATCATAAATGGACTAAAAAAGATGGAATCATTCGTCTGAAAATTCAAAAAAATGTTTTCAAAAGTACCACTGACAATATCACAATATCAAATTATCAAATCACAAAAGAGAGAGAGAGTAAAAGCCAAATACAAACCATGGTTTCCATCTAACAGAATGTGAGGGAAAGCAGATTGGCACTTGTCCTACCATCACTTAACCAGTTTCATCTATTTCTTCTCATCTTTCTCAGCTTCGGCAGCCTTCTTCAACCTTGCTCCATGGTGGCGCTTGTTTGTCTGCTCCAGGCGAAGCTTCTGATAAGCTTTGAAGGCTTTCATTTCATCAGTGACTTTTACGAGCTCAACCACTGGTTTCTCACGAGTGATGGGCATGTAGTCACCATGAACCTGAGTCGCAGAAGCCAGCTCCTCCGCACTGGAATCTCCATTCTGGAAGAGAGCAATATGTTTAGTTTCCTTTAACACGGAAGAGCATCCCACTTTACATACATATATTGTGAAAGAAAACTTGAGATATAGAGCAGTTTTTCTTCGTTTTCCATTTTATTTCTTTCTTTCTTTCTTTTTGTTTGTTGGGACTAATACTATTAAATGGAAACATGTAAAAATCTCATAATACATGGATTTGCATTCCAACCACTCCAATCATATTTTCCCTACTACTGCTGTTACATAACCTTCTTTTTTTTTTTTGAGAGAGAGAGAGACAGAGAAAGGAGAAAGGGAGGAGAGGAGGAATAACATTTAATTTTGTAATCTAAGAAGCCCAGACGCAACATGGATACAGCAGAGACACGCCAAGGACATTGTAGGGGCACGGATTTTACACCTAAACGGTGAAGTATCGGATTCGATTGAAAGTATCCATGCATCAGTCTGTAATATAAAAGTTTCCTTTTGGACACTACAAAGTAACAAAGCCATCATTGCAATCTAGATAATATATGTGCATATTATATGATGCCATTTTATCCATAACCTATGGAAGCATCTGCCAACTTTCTTCACTGTATTTAATTTACCTTGAATTTTCCAGATCGTCTGGGGAAGATAACTAATTTAGCCTTGTAGGTTTTTAACCTTTGGACATTGGCCTGAAGTCCCTCCAATGACCGGTTCTTCCTACGATGATCCACAGCGATGCCTATAGTGGGGGCCAATTTCTTTGGAATCCCAGCTGCCTGCAAGCATGACAAGGTAGTAATGCCAATGAATAAAAAATGTTGTCACAACAATTCATACGGAAGGAACTATAAGTTTTTGCCATTTTAACTGAATAATGGTGCCTAAATTAGAGGCCTCATTCAATTGTAAATAAGTTAACAGGTACAAACTTCCATCAATATAACACAATTGATCCAACCAAAGAACTTTATGTTAAGACTAATAACTCAAGCATGTTACTTTAGCCCAACAGGAGAACTTCGTGTTACTTTAGCGCATGGCATCACCAGCACCAATGCACCTCACCTGAATCACATGCATATTGAAGTACAGCCTCTATATGGCTCAGACATGCAACTTGACCAACATTTATTACTACTTTAGCCATATCCGATGAAACATTCCAAAAGTAAGAAGATACTAATAAACGCAGAGAAACATTCAGACGAGCAAATACCCAGTATAAAATGACCATTGGCGACTTCACACCTATTCAACTGAAGAGATTTATCAAATTAAAGAGGCGCAAAACTTAGTTGACACTCCACACCGTGGAACCCTACAAAACATTCTAATATCAAACCCAAAATAGAAGAAATCGGTAAAAGAAACAGATCCAAACCTTGAGCTCTTCTAAAGAGAAGCCTCTCCCAGCCCTCAATTTCATGTTATATTTCAGTGTTTGGCAGTGTACTACAGGACGAAGAGGTCCTGAAGTTGGCCTGGGGAAAACTTTCACAGCCTTCTTTTGCCTTGCTGCATATGATTAATCAAAAGATAATGTCAGCTACCAAAAGATGCGTTGCATTTAAAAAGAAACACTCTTGAAGAGATTCACTTGAATGCCACATAAAGCAAAAGTGGACAAATCGGCATATTAAATACTAAATAAAAACCAAGTTGAAAGGAGAAACTGATATTCAAAAATGCACAACATAAGCTGCATGCAATTAACAAAAAGAAAAAAGAAAGGAGAATAAGAAAAAAGCAAGAAATAAATAAGATCAGATAAACAGCTTACCCATGCGTCTCCTAGTTTTCCTTGCTGGTTGATTGAACCATGTCTTAACGTAATTTTGCCAGTGTTTCTTAAAGTGCCCATTAGGGATGACATTATTATGCTTCACCATACTTTACCTGAAATGAGTTAAACCACCAAGCAGCATGAATATATAAACTCAACATTAATATTCATCATGTTTTAACATAATTTGCAAGAAATCAAAAGGCTCCATTAGGGATGACATTATTATGCTTAACAACACTCCACTAGAATGTTCACAAATTAAAAATAGACAGAAAAGAAGGCAATTAAAGGTGCAGCAGTGATCTTATCAAAATACTTAGTTACAAAATACTACAATCGAAACCTGTTGAGAATTTAAACAAGCAATTAAGAAAGAGTACTTTAATTTAAAAATGAAATCCTATCACTGGTTGCGGGTCATCAGTCAGGGTATTGACCTGACATGGGTGTTCTGCAGGGTCTGGCCCAACCCATTCTAAGCTCACTTGGATCACTAACCAAGTAACCAACATCCTTGCAGGGCTTGAATCTTTGTATTCATCAGCTGCCAGCCTAAATTTGACTAGTGGATATGTATATAGAGTGGTTTAGACCAGTTTATAATTTTGGTAAAAAGGTGGACCCGCTGTAGCATATTTTGTTTGAATCTCTCTCTAAAAACAATGATGCACTGGATGATGGGCAACACAAACACATGCGCTTCAAATGCACACCAACATGGCACCGCATTCATAAACTCGCTAAAATGAATGAATGGTTTTAAATCAAACTTCACAATGGCTAGGAGCAAACCAAATAATACCAATCCAAAATAACAGAACCACAAATACACAGGCTGTCAAGCAAATGATGAAAAAGTAAAACCCAAGGCTAAAACAAAAAATTTCTTTGAAAAGGTTACTGTACTAAAAGAAGAAAATCAAATTAAAAGTAAGTATACTGCAAAAGACATTGAGGATAAGAGGTAGCTTCTCGGCACATCATTCCTTTTAAGGAATGTCCAAACTTTTACCCATTCCCATTTCATAAGCAGGATTTTGCTTGCTAGTCATCTGTCCTTCTGCATGTTTTTAATGTACACGAAATCTCTTGAATGCTTCAATCTATCTACATAGGTCGATTGTTAGTTTGTTACCCGAATGGCCAGTGTAATAGGGAACTTCATTCTTACTTACCTAGGTGTTTCTATCAGTACTGTTGGGGGTGGAAATCATAAAGAAGTATCTCAAGACTGAAATTAAGATAAAATGCCTAAGAAATATACTACAAGAGTATATTATAGGAGCGATGAACCGGATAAGCATTTCAAAGTCGTCATTTTTGAATTATTGTTCAAGCAAGGTGATTCTTAAATAATCTACAATGGGATGTGACTTTGATAAAACAAAACACAAGGCAAGCAATCAAATGAAAAGATGGTTTAGAAAGACAGATTCCAGTTATAATAACCAAAACTCAAGGGAGGGAGGTGCAAAAGATTCAACTTCAGAATGCCGAGCCCACCTAGGGACCTCTTTTATTCTCTTGCAGGAGATTGATGCATTAGTAAGGAATCATTAAAAAAAAAAAAGAAAAACTACTAATCCCAAAAAAAAAGAAAAAAAAAAAAGAAATACTACATCCTAGAAAGGAATTTAGTTTTCATCCAAATGGATTAATGTTGCGCATATGTTTTCTTCTTCATTTTTTTTTATAGGTCACATGACTTGAACCCACGACCTCAATATTGCATAGTTAGCACCTTCCACCATGACACAAGACAAAGGATATTATCTTTTACCTCAACAGTGGAAAACATTCACCTTCCCCATTTTTGCTACAGTAACCTCTATGCACCTTACTTCAAATATAAAGCCCAACCATCCTTACCCAAAAAGAAAGAGAGCAAAAACAACTAAACTGTGGAAACTATTAAAGTGGAGTGCATTTCTCAGGTCATCAAAGAAATTTCCATCCCCACAGAAACAAATAATCAAATAGGTCATCCAAGAGCCAAATATAACCAAATATGGTATATCACCATCCCAAAAACAAATAATCAAATCAGCCATCCAAAATCCAAATATAATCAAATAGGGTATGTCACTAGTTCATAGAGATTATATAAGAACCAAACAACTCTTGCTTCCAAGTAAAACACAGCTTACTCATAACCCACAATTACATGTACATGTAAACCAAATCACCCATATCATATTGACGCATAACCATGCATAACCATACGCACAATTTTCCTGAAAAATCTAACCAGCTATGGTTCTATTTACTAGTAATTGATCATGTAAAAGAAATCTAGCTTACTGGTAACTCACTTTATTGGGATGCACGACGCCTTATTTCAATGTAAACCAAAGATCCAAAGCCTAAAACCCTAAAAATCCTAACATGTGAATGAGAAATGCCTATGAATCCTTCAAAATGGAAAGGATTAATGAACCAAACTCCTCTCACTTGCAGGCAACTCGGGTTACCCAAAACACACAAATCCTCTAATCCAAAAACTAAAACCCTAAAGACCCGTGAAAAAAAATCCTAAAAACCATAACATCTCCAGCGAGAAATTCCATGAATGCTTCGAAATGGAAGAGATCAAGATTAAAACAACTATCAATTACACAAGAACCCTAATTTCCGTCCAAAACGAATTGAACGCGAGATACAAAACCTAAACCCTAGTATAGATGTGTAAGATCTATAAAACCCTAATGCAAAATATGAGAGATTTCGGAACGGAGGGCAAACCTTCGAATGGTTGGGATGGGAGAGGCGGAAGGAAACGAGAGCTAGGGTTTTAGTGTGGTGAGGGAGATGTTTATATGCGAACGATGCACGTGTAGGGGTAGTACGTGTGCTCCTCAATACCTTCTTCGGGCCGGATATACGAAATCCGATAGAAATGGCTCAGTTTGGAAGCTAATGGGCCGAGTTGACTAAGGAACTGGGTGAGTGTAGTGGATAGAAGTAGGGCTAGTGGGTGGCCATATATTTTAGTGTTTTTTTTTTAATGAAAGGATATTTTAGTAAGGGATTTCTACCAAAAGCGTCCTCAAATATCACTATTCCTCCAAAAGCATCCTTAAGGGCATGTTTGTGTACACCTAATTTCCATGGAATGGTGAATTTGTCACATCAGCAAATTCTATGGTTTTGAAATACTTTAGAAAAGGCTTTCCGTGGAAGTCACAAATTCATGTTTGGTGCAAAAAGTGTTTCTTCGATGAATTTGTGCTAATGTTGTTTGGTGCGGCTGCAGATTCCTTACGGAAAACTAGTATTTATTGTTTGGTGCAGCAATTTTCCGTAGAAAAATAATAAAACTACATACATATCAATTACTTCCAAATTGTCAATTACATACATATAGATTTATGTCCCCACCAAATTTAGTATTAAAGTGATCAAATTGACCTATCTTCTTTAAAAATGCATGTAAACCTGTTTTGTTACTTTTTTTGTTTTTTCTAGTTGGTAAACGAACTACTAGCTAAGAACTCAAAAGTGGTGAGCGGGCAATTTCAAAGCAATCGCTGGGAGCACTTACCAGTTTCTGCTGATTCATTTGCTTCGATTTTTTCCTTGTGTTTGGGAAGATGGACATTTTTTGTACCCACCAATGTCTTTTATTTTGACTTAATCCTTGTTTGACCGAGATATTCCAGAGGGATCTCTCTCTTGTGCCCAATTGAAGGTACTTCGTTCCATTGATACCTTTCAAGGTTGCCCAATAGAGCTGAATTTTAATAGATGGAAAATCAGCCCACCAAGTCATCCAGTGTCAACATAGACCTGGGATATCATCTACAAAACCAAGCAAGTGAGAATCATTCACCCATTACCCAACCTTCACATGCTAACAGAGGAAGAATTGTAATATGGCTTATTGGATTTGGAATGCATTGATAGAGTCAGAAAACAACTAAAATCATGGCCCCACAAACCAAGGCTCATAACTGTCTGATCATTGTGATCATTTGTCAAAGCAACTCCTCCAGATTGCCACTCATACAGAGCCCCACATTCATGAATTAAAAAAAAAAAAAAAAAAGACAGAGAGAGAGAGGTCTGATCAAACAATCGTAGGACGAAAAGGAAAAGAAAAGAAAAAAAACCATACAGGACGTCCCCTGTTCATAAATGGACTTGAATAAAACCTCACCTGTAACCTGCCAACTTCTACAATAAAGAAACTGCCATTCAGTTGGTTGATCTTTACAACATTTTTTCACTATTCATATATTATAACTTTTAATACAAAGCAATAAAGTATGGAGCCATTAGTTACCATGGGATTGGTGTCACATACAAGAAAGAGAAAGCAAAAAAAAAAAAAAAAAAAGAGGAAGAAGTAAGGAACTAGAACTGAAATGGTACACTGCACTATTCACATGATTCAACATGCCATCAAATTACAACTGTAGCTCATAAGAACACCTATTTATTCACTTTGAATATGAATAATAACCATAAATGGCTACAACAATAGGTAACAATCCAACTTCAACCACAATCATATCAATTCATACACACATATCCATTAAAGCTATGAATACATCCATATCCATCCAAATATAGACCATGTTAAAAATAAAATGTCACCCACAGTTGAAAAAGTTCACCACAACATATTAAGGCAACTCAGTCAAATGTCATGAGTTTAGAATCATGGAGACACTCAATTACTTAAGAGGAAGGGAAATACTTAAGATAGCGTCACTTCGAGGTCTTAGCACTAAACATTAAACATCTAATAAATTAATGCCCATCACACATCTGATGAGCAATTGTGTCTCGTAGCTCACATGCAAATCGAGTGTCTGCATCACTCGAAACGGATCCAACTTCCGGTCCCTCCTCAACGTTTATGTCTTCATCAACATCCATCTCTTGTGCATGCTCTTCCTCCATCTCATTATTATAGTTACATTGTTTGATGTAGTTGTGCATAAAGCAACAAGCAACAACTATCTTCGCTTGTGTCTTAAGAGGATATCGTGGTGCTGTCTGTAGGATGGGAAAGCGTTGATTCAATACTGCAAAAGTACGCTCCACTACATTTCGTAATTTAGAATGTCGTAAATTATAGAGTTCCTTGGGTGTTTGTGGTGCTTGTGTGGTTGATCACTCTTTGAGATGATAACGCACTCCCCGATATGGTGCAATAAACCCGCGGGTGTTTGCATAACCCGCATCAACCAAATAATATTTTTCTACAAAGAAATTTACTCTATGAGAATGAAAATCCCAAAGTATATCATAAAAATAAATTTACCCTACAAAAATAAAATATTCTTTATTTCTATAAGAAGTAAATTGGAATTTACCTGTTGGGACTTGAAGCCTATTATATGGTCGTCTCCACAATGCATCTTGTAGTATTTTAGAGTCAGACGCTGACCCTTCCTACCCAGCAAATACGTATTGAAATCTCATATCAAAGGATACAACAGCCATGACATTTTGTAAGAGGAACCCTTTTTTGTTTCGGTAACGCACCTGATCTTCCGAATGAACCCATGCAGGTATGTGTGTGCCATCAATTGCTCCAACACAATCCTAACAATAAACAAAGTTATGTTAAACCCATTGTAATAAATCAAATAAATTTAAGTCACAATTAAATTACCTTGAAGTAGGGTTTAAAGATTGGATTCGTAGCAATTTCTGGAGGAGTCTCACTTCCTGCAGGCTTAATATAATGAGGACAAAGCCTCAAAATCGCACTTAACACCTTGTTGAAGTACCTACTAATAGTCTCGCCAGAGTATTGGAATCGATTCTGCATAACTCGATTGCGCTCATTGTTAGCTATCGTGAATAAAAAAATAGCAAGCTACTCCTCAACTGTAACATTTTGTGAGTCGGCTAATAGGCCTCTATGCCTTAACTCATTTGAGAGATTAACATAGCATCCCTTGCTAACTCGTAATAAATCAAAGCAATTGCGCTCATACCCAATCAATAACTCATCCACAAATGATTCACCGCTTAAGATAGAGTTGTGAACTCTATCTCTATGGCCATATGAATAATAGTACCCAAGTACACATATAAGAGCCACAGTCTGGGCACAAAAGAAAAGAATTCCATATTCTCATCCATTTCGCAATAAAATAGAATCTGCAATAACACAAACATAATATACCAATATAGAATTGTATGTCATCCACTTAGTGCATATCAACCATATAAAACAAAATATACAGCAAAAAAAAAAAAAAAACCACTCATGGAAACAAAGTTCATGCATATTCATAGTTGAAAATCCACTAAATACATATCCACTGTTTTATGCCATGTTGTAAACAAAATAATAACATGGCCAAAAAAGAAGTATCCCAAATTGGTATATTTGTATGCCATCAATCCACTAAATACATATCCACTGTTTTTTGCCATATTGCAAACAAAATAAAAACATAACCAAGAAAAGAAGTACCCTAAAAAATTACCATGTTTTTACAACTAACTTGTTTTGACAACTAACTTGAGCAAAACATAAGTGCTTCATCACTCCAACTTCAAAACATAGTTCCCATCATCAATCTAATCCAAGTTGATCTCTATTCCAAGTTGACTTAGTATCCATGGTTCGCGATTACCAGGAGGCAACGCCAAGAAGAATTCTGCATTCCTTTCAATTTCTATTACGTTAAGTGCTTTAAAGTATATGACATTCGGAAGTCCAACATCATGAAGTGCTGCGATGCACTTATCCATATTTGGACGCTCTTTGGCTCTTTTGTTTGCATAATCACACATGGCATTTGCTATTGTTTTCACTGCACTAATCAATGCTTGACCCATATTGGATCGGTTTCTTACTATATGACGAGAAGTCATTGCAGTACTCATCTGGCGTTGCCTCCTATAGGTGCCTATGGACACATCAATATCCTCATATGCATTATCTTCATACGCATTATCCATATCATCAGCTTGCATCTCTTCTTCAGCTTGGGTTTCTATAGGTTCCGGATCATTGCTGGCAAACTCATCTCTACCATTAGCAATACTATCACCAAAGATGATGGCTAGCGAAGCCCAATCAGGGAAGGTCTTGTTCTTATAATGAGCTGCCTTAGGATGTGCATGCAAGTGATTAAAAATAGCTCAAGATTGTGGCAAAATTATCTTTCACCACATTAACATGAACTATTGAAAATTAGACGTATGAATTGACTCACCGCTACATATTCCTTCCAAACTTGAGCCTCAGCAGTGACCATTTGTCTTGTATCATCCCATCCAAATCCACTAAGGTCCAGCATTGCTTTCAGATCTCCATACGTTTTCTTCAATGTTTTAAACCTATTTTTCAGTTTATCCTTACTAAAAAAAGTCACCATATTGAGTCTTCATTTCCTTTGTCAATAAATTCCACCCTTCACAGTTGAAACCTCCTTTTATGTTGCGTCCATCTTTACATTGATCAAGCATAAGTTGGATGAGAGTGTCATCTTGAAGTAGTGGCCATTTCAGATTTTTTGGAAGGGGGGCAAAATTATCATTTGCATTTTGCGATTCCATTCCTACAAATTTTACCGAGGATGAGAATATATATAGTATGTAAAATTTGCAAATTAGTATTTCACCTTAAGAAATATACTTTTGTTTTATAAAAACATCATTCTCTTCATAGAGTTTAGTTTAAACAAATCCTTATATCCACTAAAAACCTAGAAGTCATTTCATATGAACTTGGTTATAAGTTTTTTCAGCTAGCAAAGACATATGACCCTACATTGCATACACATTTGAGATTAAACAAATCGAATTCTATGATAGTATACAATTTTACAATATTAGGATTTAAGAATAATCTGAAAGTAATGTGTACAATAGTTAAGTAATTTGTAAATGAATGGTACAGATTGAGCCATCACAGAAATAATACCCTTCATAGGAATAATCATCATAGACATACCAAACTAATAAAAAAAAAAAAACACCATCATAATTCAATCACATCAAATAATAATTTATCGAAGGCATTAAAATTCAAACATTGAGAGAGTGATGCCCAGAGTCCATAGTATGCATCACTGGTTTGTTATTGAAGGCATTAAAATTCATACATTGAGAGAGTGATACCAAGGTTATATTTTTTGCTAATTGGTAAATTTGTATTGAAAAGAAGAAAAAGGGCATAGCCCCAGGGGAGGGAGAAGAAAAAGCACAACCAAATACAAGCAGACTAAACCCAAAAAAAGGCCTGTTACAGCTGGAAAAAAAGGTCAGAACAGCAACTCAGAGATGATGGAGGGGGAGGGGGAAAGCTAACAGGAAGCAATTAAAATTACTCCAAATACAGCAAACACAAAACATAATACATAGCAGCACTCCAAAACAGAGCACCACACCAACTAGCAAACCCACTGAAGGGAATTTAATACATAGAGTAAACACCACACCAACCAGCACCACACCAACTAGCAAACACAAAACATAATACATAGAGTAACCAACAAAATGATTCCATAAGGGAATTTAAGTTGAAAAAATAAAAAATAAAAACTTGTAGAAAAACTTTGAAGGCGAGATTTCAAACTTTAGTACACTAGTATTGACCAATGTTCAACTGAAGGAGCAAAATTGCGATCTTAAACTATGCATGAACATGAATACGACATCCACATAGAAATGAAATTCCAAGAGACGATCAGGTTCTAAAAAATGTCTTAACTTCGAGTAAAATAATGAAAAATCAAGTAACCCACATGGAATTAAACTGAAAACAAGTAAGAAATGTCTAACTTCAAATGAAACAGCCAATAAAGAATCAAGCAACGACCTGCATGGAATGAAACTGAAGGGATCCTGACCCTTCATTTATCAAACATATTGTGGGTTGAATCCTACCCCAAACCCAAATGAGAGACAGACGTACAATGAAACAGAGAAAGGGTGGGGACGAAACTGAAATAGGGGGTCGAACAAAATAGAGAAATGGAAAGAGAGAGAGAGAGAAAGAAAATGGGGAAGTGAGATGAGATAGAGACAAAGAAATAAAGGATGAGAGAGTGGTTACCCAGATGGAGGCAGCACTTTCAGCTCGAAGGCGAGGAAGGAGAAGATGATCGCCCAATCCAAGTTGCTAGGGTTTTCACCAAAAGATGGAGTCGCTGGGTAAAAAGGTTCGGAAATGATGCTTATAAAGGTCGGGGGGGGGGGGGGGGGGGGGGGGGGGGGGGGGGGGGGTAACTTTTCTGCAGAAACGAATTTTCCATACCCCCCCATGAGAATCCCATTTCCGATCCTGGCGCAGAAAAATCCAACGTGGCATGAAACCCATTTCTGCGGATTTATCCGCACTAAACACACAAAAAACCCCATTTCCGCAGAAAACCAGGGTTTTTTCTGTAGAAATGGGTTACACAAACAAACCCTAAATACATGTAATGTGAAAAAGCATCTTATATAGCATACTCGGATGTTTTTCGGACCAAATTGCTCTCCAACCACTTTCTCGTAACATCGAGACTTGATTTGGCACATTGAAGCATTTTGAGGCTAGTTCAACCTCTTTCCCGCGACATTTAGACTTGATTACGCAACATTGAGACTTGATTTGGCAGGGCGCATTGAAGTATTTTGAGGTTAGTTCAATGCTTTCTCGCGACATTAAGCCTTGTTTTCAAGACATCGAGACTTGATTTGGCATAATGAAGTATTTTGAGGCTAGCTTAACCCTTTTCTTGCGACATTGAGACTTGATTTCACGACATCGATAGTTGATTTGGCGCATTGAAGTATTTCTAAGCTTTTTTTCTATTCTCGAACTCGCTGGTGGATTTTTTCCATTTTCTTATTAACTTTTATATCTGCTTTTCAGAAGTCGGTAATTTGAAGATTGAGAGATCTAAGGGCTGATGAAAAAAAGGAAAAATCGACTAGGGAGTTAGAGATGAAAAAAAAAGGGGAAAAAAAAAACAGCATAGAAATATTGCAATGCGCCAAATAAAGTCTCGATGTCGCAGAAAAAGGGGTTGAACTAGCCTTGAAGTACTTCAATATGCTTTGCTAAATAATGTCTCGATGTCGCCAGAAAGGAGTTGGAGGGGTAATTTGGTTTAGAAAAAATCGTATTATGCTATATAAGATGTTTTTGGGCATTACATGTATTTAAGGATACTTTTTGAGATATAGGGATAATTGAGGATGCTTTTAGGCATTATAGTTCATTGTCTACGCTATTTCGCTGCGTTTGGCTACGAGTTTGGCTGATGAGTAGATCTTGGTGGCCTTTTTTCTCCCCTTTTAGTCTTGTGTAGTTGGTTTTAACTGGCTCTATGGTTGCGTGGCTCGGTTTTAACTACAAGATTTATCCCTCTTGCACTGCTTGGCTCGAGTCAAATTCTCTCCTTATTTCCCATTAAAAAGGATAAAAGGTAAAGAGTAGCAAAATAATGGGCAGGTTTGGCAAGTCTTATCTATTCAGAATAGATTCGTTTGAAGCAGATCCGTTTGAAATAGGTCTTTTGAATTAAATCCTTTTACAAATAGATTATTTGGTAAAACCTGTTGTAGATCTAAATCAAATAGATCTGTTACAAAAATCTTGTTTGGTAAATATAAAAATAAGAGCTTAATACAAGGGCATTTCTTGTCTTTTCTGAAAAAAAGGTAATTTGCTATAAAAATGCAAGGTAAACCAAGCTATTCCCTTTTGCTTGCCCTTTTAATGTGACATGGAGTTGGCCCATTCAAGATGGGCGACACACAAAAAGAATCCCATCAGCTTAAGGTTTGCTCCATCCATTCCATGTAAAAAAATTGGTGCCGGAAACAACAACCAAACATTGCTACTAATACTAAGAATACATGAAGGGTATAAAAATATGAAAATGGTTTGAGTAGGGAAATCCAGAGGACAAGGCTGGCCTAATTTATAGGAGCTATCTGATGACCAATCTAGATTAATTACTTTAATCATTTGAAACTTTACATTCTAATTACTTGAGGAGCATAAAAAGAGTCTTGATACTTAATCAAAACCGGAATTATAGTAGTAACATCCTAGTAGATTTGAAAATATAAATATCTCAAAATAATATAAGAAGTTTTTATATTATTTCAAAAAGTCCCCTCCAGTGGGTTTTGCTTCGAATTTGATTTATGCCATAAATGGTTAAAAATGCATACAAAACGTGGGTTAGAAAAAAGGAGCAAAATTAGTCAACATTTCCTTGTATGACAATGGAAGAAGACTAATATTGGAAAGGGGATTTAACCCAAAAAAAAAAAGATAATACCGAAAATGTAATTTTAAGTGCTCTTGCACCAAATAAGTCATTTTGCTCGAAAATGTTTTTTTTTTTTTTTTTTTAACATTCTCTACTAGGGTCTCCATCGACATTCATTTGCAATGTTAAGGGTCAATTGAGACCCTGTGGTCCATCATAACCTTCACAGAACTCTCATTTACTTTGTTTGTAGGGTCTCTATTGACCCTGTAGTGTACGTTTATAAATGCACAAAACTCATCCCTCATTCCCTGTTCTTGGAAAAAAACGACCATGCTCAACTTGCTTCCCCTTTCATAGGATATTCCCACCTCTTGAAGACCACTAAAGCCACATGCTATTATTTTGGTGGAGAACATTTAAGTGCATTGCTACTATTTGGGCGGACCAATGGAAATGTGGAGTTTTTACTTTGCCCTAAAACATGATTTCTTACTTTTTCAGAATTCATAATTTCTAGTTTCATGTCACCATGGCTCGATGGAGGACCGTTGGGAACCACTGTGAATTTGCTTGGTAACTGATGTAGAGTCACAATTGACGCCAAGGAAGAAGAAGGAAGCAAACAAGAGAGAAAATTGGGCTTTTAAGCCCTAAAATGTATGAACGGGTCGAACGCAGGGTCGCCAGGGATAAGGGTGTACACAGATCGGATTGGTACGGATTGGGCCAAATCTGTCACCAATCCATGACTAACGGATTGATGGATTTGGAATCTGTCACCAATCCGTAGTTGTTAAAAATCGATCCGATCCGATCCGATCCGTGGAGGACCGGATTGGATCGGATTAATTCGTTCAATCCGTTCTATCTAATGTTTAAAGAAAAATGGTTAAAAATTTTGAGGATATGAGGTGCAGTGATTTTTGATACCCTTTTATCCTTTCCTGCTTGACAATTAGGATCTTTAATTTTCCTGAGTCCGAACATAAAAAGCTTGCTTGACGATTGTGTGACTCGGGTGATAGACGATGGTACTGACCTAACATCCCATCCATCCATACATATATGTTCACTTGATGATTGTTTAACTTGAGTGGGTCAAGTCTGGTATTCCGCTGAACCGGTGTCAGGCCCAAATTGCAAGTGTGCAAGCTCGAGCTGACCCCAGGTGGAGAATTATCAAGCTTGAGTTTGAGCCTAGGATTGACATAAGTGTACATTGCCTTAGTGGACATAAACTTAGCACAATTGAGGATCAAACTTGAATCCTATCCTAACATCATGCTTGAACCCCAGTCCAATAAAAGCCTAGCCTGATTTGCATTTAAACTCACTCATATCACATGGACACTACCGTGCATGAGCAATGCAAAGAACACTTTCATTGGACAGGTCTTAACCTTGGATTTACCATGGGTTTATGATTTTTTTTTCGGTGTTATGCATAATCAATTCAACGGAGCATGACACTGTTTTCAGGACTTAGGACTTTGGAGTACATGGACGCTTTCTCCACTCTCTCCAAATTTGATCAGGTTGTGGACTTTGTTGACAAACCAAACATAGTCATTCTGCCCGAGTTAATTTTCTATATGAATAGAGGGTAGCATGCCATTTTACCATTCAATGAAGTAGGATCCCTTCCCTTGTGTGCATACAACTTCAGCAGAGGCTAAATGCCTCTAATATAACATTATAACCAATCTGCATATTGGTTTGGAGTCTTACACTGTTTCTTCATAGGCTTTTGATACCTATTGTTCTCAGCTTTTGGTTTTGCAATAAGAGAATCCAGTATTCCAGCCTCAACAGAACTATAGGGTGAATTCAGGACATTGAAGCATCAAAAGGTCCCAGAATTGTTAAGAAAACAAATCATCCAAATTTGAGAAGAATATATGCAGTGGCGGACCCAGGATTTTCATTTGGGTGGGGCTAAAATTTTGATAGACTTAACATTTAAAAAAAAACTTTTGCTAGACTTTACTAGACTTTTTTTATATTACCAAATAGCACCTATATGTTTTCCTTTAGGAAAAGTCCAACTCGTGGAACTCAACTAGATGTATGAAGTTATTGAAGATTAGGCAATGAAGAGGTTAGGATGTTAATTAAAAGTACCCAAAAGCTTTAGATAGATAAAAAAAAAAAAAAATTCTAACATTGATTTTAGATACTCAAACTCACATTATCATGTTTCACTAAATTTATATGTCAAAATCAATGCCCAGTGGACATCACTGCAAATTCAAGGTGAGTGGGCGTGTGAGAAAAACTAAATACAAGAACATTTTGAGGACACTCATCCTTTCCATTTCTTTCACTTTCTCAAAGCCTCCAACCTTTGGATAATGGGAACAAGATTCAGTCTTTGAATCATAGTGGGGGTGCGAAGACAGGATAACAGGAATGAATTTGTTTATCTTTGGATTTTTATAGATACGCTCAGATTTGGTGATTTAGGGCTTAGGATTTGGATTAGGATTTAGAGCTTCAGGGTTTGGAAATAAAAATTGGAGATTAAGCGTCCAGATTTAGATATAAAGTGATTGTGAAGGATTATTCTAAATATGTGTTGACAGATGAAGATGCAGTAGTCTACATAGTACATAGGGATTGGCAACAAGGAGCTCGATTTACAACCAGCGCGCAGAGGTTTCCAAAGAAGAGGCAGAACAAACTGGAGCGATATATTGCCGCAACGTTTTCTTTTCTTCTTTTTTTACCAACAAAGTTTTATATATGTGGGGCTATCTTTAAACATTTGTGGAGCGATAAATTTGACATATGGGGCATGCTCCAAGACCCTATTCAACTCTATGAGGATTTCAATTTTGACCTGGGGCGATTACACTAGATCGTGTCCCAAATCTATCCAATAGCCCTGCCCAAGGTCCCAATTCTATGGTAATTTGTTTACCAAAAAAAAAAAAAAAAAATTTATGACCTGGGGCGACCGCCCCAGGTCACAAGCACATAGGTCCGTCCCTGAATATATGTGTATATCAACTTTTGAACACTAAAGTTTAGCATTTCAACAATTATATGCATCCCAATGGTATATCTATATTTGTTTTAGATTCAAATCATGGAGATGACAGATATATGCACAGGCGCTATGTGGAAGACCCAAAAAGGAACGGTTTTAGAACTGACGAAGGTTAGGAGAAGCACATGAACAAACCTTCAAGGATACCTTGTCTCCCTTATGGCACTCGAGAGGTCTGCGCCGGTTGTCTGCTTAGTTCTTCTGGTGGCTACAGTTGATTTTCAAATTCTCCACTATGTACGTGATCTTCTCGCTGGTGTCACTAAGGATGGTACATGGAAACTCACGACGGAAACTCATGACACCAATTTCTTCCCAACAGAGTGGGGTCTTACAAGCAACATGTCAAATACGTGAAGCATATGTGTCCAAGCTTGCCCTCAGGTATTCCAAACAGTGCTTCATCAAGATTTGATGAATCACTAGGTTCGTTTGCACTTTCCAGTTGGACATATGTGAAGGCAAGAATTTCTTGTATATAGTCATAGTGCTGATGGTATTGTGTTTGTGTCTGGGTCCCATTTCAATGATTGTGAAGCTGCGTGCAGGTAATTGGTTAATGTGTTTTCTTACACGAGTTTTAACTCTCTAAACTGGGGTCCTGGGTTTATTTTATTATTTTTCCATATGTGCCCTAGAATACTTATATTCCTTCTGATGAATATGGTGTCAGGTACTGCATTTGCTGGTGGGAGGCAGAGGTTGTGGGTTCGAAACTGCACTACCACACTGGGGCTATAGGGGAATTTTACCCGGCTTTCTCTCCTGGGCCCGTAGGGATTATTCTGGCCCAAAGGGCTGGGAACCCTGCGTTATCAAAAAAAAATTATATATATTGACAATTTTTTAGAGTCTCACAATATTTATCTATAGTGACATTTTTCTGATAATATTGTGGTGCTTTCAAAATATTGTAGTTATTGAAAATCGGGTGATAAATTGTGATAATATTGGGATAAAGGGGAAACTTTTTGGGAAAAACTTAGAAAGACAATTTTAACATCATTTTATTTTATTTTTTTTTTATTTTTATTGTTTCGCTATTTAAAAATTAATTTATTTCCTTGAGCTAAATGCAAATTTTGTAAAGAACCCGGATTGTTCTGTGATGATATTTTCTAGAGAATGATATTTTTGACTCATAAGTGATGTGGATTTTGTAGATGAACCTTACAATAGATTTGTATGCATGAACATGGAGGAAAAAATAACAAAGATCTTGACTCATGGCTCAAAAAAGCTTTTTCTATGAGATGATTTTATAACAAAGACTGAGTTCATCAATAAATGATTTCACAACACTTTTAAAACAACCTTCTAATCCTGTAGTTTTTTAATGCTTCTTGAGTTCTTATCATTGTTTTCCACAACTTTCTTGTTTCAAGATTTCATTCTAAACTGGGTGTTTGCACTCCAATCAAAATCTCATAAGTCATTAATGGTTTTCTAATCTTATCATTGGTGCATTTTATATGTCTTGATATAGATTATCAAGCTTATAAGAATAGATAGATCTAGTGCTAACGTTATGAGTCGTGACCAGGTGGTTCTTATCCCTGGATGCACAATGCTAAAATCAGACACATAGATTATGAGTCCCATGTTGATCTTAGGTTAGGTCCCACTATGGATGAACCACCAAGGGAAAATCGTATGGATCAGGAGAGTCTTCACCCATGTGATTGATGGTGCCTTTTTCCATCTTTTTCGTAGACCTTTTGTCCCCCATCCACTTGCAGGGCAAGATTAAGGTGTTTTAATCAGCTAACATCCAATTCACATTGGACCCACCTAATTAATAGGATGGTTTGGATCATATACAAAGAGGCCAATATACCAGCTAAGGTGGCTGGACCTAAGAGAGAGCCCGTAAACACATGGGAAGGCAGCTCACTTAAGTGGGAAAAAAACCTGCACACAAGCAGAAAGAGGTAATGTACTCGGAGTTACCACGGATAGCCAGGTAAGAAATGACGCTCCTTACCACTCGGTTTACGAGTTGTTCTTAAAGCATGAAGTATTTATTAATGGAATTTAAGATGCTGGTTGTTTGTGTGGAGCTAAGGGCCCGTTTGGATACAAAATAAAATATTTACAGATTTAAATATTGCAAGAATAAAATAGTATAAAATAGAATAATGTAATATTATAATATTTTTACTGTTTCACAGTTTTTAAAGAATATTATAGATTTTAAATTGAGTTGTTTGGAAGGTGTTATGATTAAAGCAAAGTACATTATTAGAATAATTCTTTATTAAATATTTTTATTTATATTTGATTTACCACGTCTAGATAAAAAAGTAGTGTGGTAAAGTAAAGTTTAACTATCATTTTTTTACCATAATTTACTTTTCTTTTATCACATAAAATCATGGTAAAGTATAGTAAAATAAAGTCAATATAAAAGACAACTACTTTATAACTCTCTCTCCCACTTTGCTTTACCACATACTTCATCTCACCTTACTTTACCTCACTTTTTATCATGATATGACATCAATCTTTATTTTACTTTACCACACCCGTAAATAAGTCACTTTTTATTTACCATATTAAACTATGGTAAAATGTGATAAACTAAAGTAAAAAAAAATGAAACTACTTCACCATATACTTTATCCCACCTTTACTTTACCCCACCTTTACCTAGCTACGTGACATTTACTTTTACTTTAATTCACCATATATATAAACAAATACATCATGATGGATTTGGTGAACTAAAGCATTTACTTTACTCTACCACTTTGAAATCGTTATTTTGAAAGATTCTTATCATGTAGAAAGTTTTCTACAAGGGGGAGCTGTATGAGAAAATATTGAGCTTTTTGAAAGAAAATAATCTTTGCTTCAAAATTTTCTTAGGTTACCAAACGCACAAGATTTTATTCTTTAAAAAAATGAAAGATTATATTGTATAAAATATTATTTTCTTGTATTTTCTTGTGCATCCGAACTGGCCTTAAGGGCCTGTTTGGATGTTTACAGAATAAAATATTTACAGATTTAAATATTGCAAGAATAAGATAGTATAGAATAGAATAATGTAATAATATAATATTACAATATTTTTGCTGTTTGGCGTTTTTTGAAGAATTTCACAGATTTTAAATTGTGTTGTTAATTTGGAAGGTGCTATGATTAAATTAAATTACATTATTAGAATAATTTTTTATTAAATATTTTAATTTCTATTTAATTTATCAAATCTGGATAAAAAAAAGTAGTGTGGTAAACTAAAGTTCAACTGCAATGTTTTTACCTTAAGTTACTTTTCTTTTATCACATAAAACCATGGTAAAGTATAGTAAAATTAAGTCAATATAAAAAACAACTACTTTACAACTCTCTTTCCCACTTTGCTTTACCACATACTTCATCTCACCTTACTTTGCCTCACATTTACTATGACATGACCTCAATCTTTATTTTACTTTACCACACCTATAAATAAATCACTTTTTATTTACCATATAAAACTATGATAAAATGTGATAAAGTAAAGTCAAATAGAAATAAACTACTTTACCATTCCTTCCTACTTTACTTTACCAAATATTTTATCCCACCTTTACTTAACCCCAACTTTACCGTGCCGTGACATTTACTTTTAGTTTACTTTATCATATATGTAAACAAACACATCATGATGGATTTGGTGAAGTAAAGTCTTTACTTTACTCTATCAATTTTTAATTGTCATTTTGAAATATTCTTATCTTGTATAATATTTTCTATAAGGGGGAGCTGTAGGAGAAAATATTGAGCTTTTTGAAAGAAAATATTCTTTTCTTTAAATTTTTCTTGGATAACCAAACGCACAAGATTATCTTCTTTAGAAAATGAAAGATTATATTCTATGAAATATTATTTTCTTATGTTTTCTTGTGCATCCAAACAGGCCCTAAATTTTTAGGAATTCTAATAATTGTATTCCTAAAAATGGTTAAAATTTTTTAGGATTCAAGTTGCAGTGAATCTTGACACCTATTTATTCCTCGCCACTTGACAATTACATAACAAATGCTCCACAATCTTTTAAACCAATTTATCTTATGATCATTGTTAGGATGAGACTTTAGTTTGCTTAAGAGCATAGGTTTGGAGAAAAAAAAAAAAAAAAAAAAAAAGAAAAGAAAAGTAAGAACACAATCTTTAATCTTCCAAATTCCAAATTTCCAGTTTGGTGTTCCCCTGAACCGAGCTGAGGCCCAAATCGCAAGTGTGCAAGTTCGAGTTGACCCCAAGGGTACATTACCTTCCTGGACGTAAAATTTGACAAATGAGGATCAAACTTGAATCCCATCCTAACATCATGCTTGAACCCCAGTCCAATAAAAGCCTAGCCTGATTTGCATTCAAACCTGCTCGTATCACATGGACACAACTGTGCATGAGCAATGCAAATAACATTTTCCTTGGACAGGTCTAAACCTTGAATTTATCATGGGTTTATGATTTAATCTTCATTGTCATGTATAACCATAACACACTGTTTTCATACACTTTTGGTGTTTAGGCCTTATGACTAGGGAAGTAAATGGGTCTCCGATTCTCTGATTCTTCGGAGGTTCCGACCTGTTAAAAACCGGGTCTGGGTCCTTATTTAGGCCCCAATAAGTAAATGGGTCCGGGTTCGGTTCCACCTTGGTTCGAACCCGTGGACTCAAGACCCAACATATTACCTCAAATTCTCAAAATCTCTCTTAAAAATCATATTTTTTAAATATCATTCTATACCTAGACCCGGACTCGGATCCAGATACGTTCTATATATGGTTCTAGTACTAGAGCCAACCGGATCCGGTTCCGAAACTATTCCGGTTCCGGTTCCGGTTCCGGTTCCACCTTCTCCTTAATGGTTATGGTTCCGAGTCCACCATGGACTCAAATCGGAACTGAACCATTTACGACACTACTTATGACTAATTATGAGCATGTGTGATATAATTGGATTTGGTTACACAAAGGTGATATCCACATCAACATGGGGTTCTGTTCTCTTTTCCTTGTGCACACATTTATTTCGTGTTAAACTACAGCTGCAAGCGGTGGGTAGGAATCAATTGGTAGAAGTTCATGAGATCGAAAGTATTTTATGCTTTGGTTGGCAGCTGGCAAGTCATTATGCATATATTTTATAGGCCACCTAACAAATAACTTGCACATGTAATAACGACCATGTCCAATTCATATAATATCATTTTAGTAATAAAAGACAGGTGGGGGCACACATGTTGTGTCTATACGCACTTAGTGTATGGTAGTCTTTCTCCTTCAAAATCCAAATCATCATCTCTATCTGCTTGTATGATTTTTGCATCTGTCAATATTCATAAACTTTGTGTACTGAAATGTGTTTGCTCAATGGGTAGATTGTGATAACAAAAATAAGTTGTTTTGTGGTGGTAGGAAATATGTTTGGGCCTATATCAGCCAACAAATATATATTTCCTAGAAAATCATCTACTAATGTTCATATTTTTTAACACAATCAGATTATCAGCTTAGAATTGTCCAACTAATTAAAGATTTGTATTAGTTGGTCCCAAAAGCATTGCTCCATCAGGCATTAATAAAAGAAGGTTGAGAAAAGCTCATTTTTCACATTCAAAATGTGACTCCATTTTCTAGGAAATAGCCTTATAATGGCTTCTTATTTGTTTAGCCATCATTCACCTCAAGGAGCATGCATCCAAATCATCACCAAAGGCGGGATTCCCCTAAAACTGACATCGATGCATAGAGCACAGGTAAAAATCATCTCGATTAATAATATGTAATATTGTGCTAATTCCACTATCCGTGATATGCTCAATCACAGGGTGGGACCCTCTCATTTTGGAGTAGAACTCTCGAACATCTAATTAACAAGTTATGTGTTCATTTGGAGCGGCTCATATTTTCAAAACCCCATGTTCAGTTCAAAAATATTTTCTAAAAAGTTATAGTTTTATTGTAATTTTGAGATCGTGGAGGATCGAAGCTACAAACTTTGTCAAATCACATTTTCTTTTAAGAAAATAGAGTAAACTTAGTAATATTTTCCTTAAAAAATGTGCCCTCTTTTCCTCCTTTCAAACTCTACATTCGCACCTCATATGAAAAATTGAAATCTCCACCATCGAAGAAAAGTAATTAACATTTTCCCCTTTTTTTCCACAGAAAATGTATTGCATCAAATGACAAAAAGGGGGTTACACAACAATTAGAACAATTTTGCTCTTACCCTCACCTCAGCAACCCACCTTTGATTTATTTAAAACTTCCCCCACTCTAACGAATGGTTCCCAACCATTTGCGCTGGATTAATCCTTTCGGGCCCATAAAGAAGAGCCGGGTAAAAATCCTATACCTCCAGGTGGTAAAGAGCACTATTGGACTCAACCTTCATTTCTTGAAAAGGGGGAACCAATGATCGATACCAGAATCTCTAACTCCAAAAAGAGAGGAACCGTGCTCCGACCACTCGACCAACCCAAACATACTACAATACATAAAACCAGGACTAAATGGCTGTAATGGGTCCTACCAGCTCAAGTCCTCAAATCCACATTATCCACCAGCGGACTACGAACTCACTTCAATAGTCCCCCAGATCACTGGCATTTTCCCATTCCCATCATCAAAGGCAATGCTTTGCCCTCTGCAACGACTCGGTCCTTTTGATCTCAAATCGAGAGAAAGAGAGAGAGAGAGAGAGAGAGAGAGAGAATCGCTTTCTGCAGGAGGGAAAATGGCAGCCTTCACGAAGCTGGAAGACTCTCCGATGTTTCGAAAGCAGGTCCGTTTGATATAAAAAGAAGAAAGAAAGCTCTGATGTTGCAATATCTTTCTATAATCTTCAATGGGGTCGCAATGATTTTTTTACTTTTTCTTGATCCTAGATCGCAATAAGTCCTGTATTGGGTTTCTCTAACTTATCTGCTCTCTCTATTATAGTTTATATGAACTAAATAAGAACCTGTTCTATCAATTTTAATTGTAAGTCTTTTGTGTTGGGATACCTCAAGAAGAGAAGATTTGAAATCCAGATTTTTGGGTTTGGTGATGAAATAGATGATGTTTGATGACCTGTTAGAACCAAAATCAGGACTTTTTATTTGTTTGATTGATGAGAGCAATGAACCTGTTCTAGCAATTTTAATTGTTATAGTCTTTTGTGTTGGGATACCTCAAGAAGAGAAGATTTGAAATCCAGATTTTTGGGTTTGGTGATGATGTAGATGATGTTTGATGACCTGTTAGAACCAAAATCAGGACTTCATATTTGTTTGATTGATGAGAGCAATTGTCTTTGGTAAACTTAGCAGGAAAATGATTGATGGTGATTGATAGACAAGATGAAATGTAGATGCCAAATTGATTTGTTGAAATTGATATTTTTTAATATGTGAATAACTTTGAATGATTTGAGTATTCTGGAATTTGGGATTATTAGTATTCCCCATTTCGGTCAAGATTTGCCTTACATGTTTGGGTCCACGAGGGGTTGAGATTTCTGGGCAGTAAGATGGTTAAATTCCCTGCGGAGAATCTGTTCACATCGTTTAACAGTTTTTGTATGGGGAAATGTTTTGTTGTGATACACACATGCTAATCACCTGAGCGACAGCGGGAAAGAGCCCTGTGGGGACCATGTTGCAGATCGCTCCAGAGGGGAAAGGCCTATGCAAGGATAGGAAGCGGTTCACATATCAGGTTGATTGGAGATCAGAGGTGGAGATGTCCAGGCCTGAACATCAAAGGTGGAGGGGTTTTTTTCAAGGCCAAATCTGAAGGTAGATTCAGCTTGGATGAACAATTGTTTTTTGGGGGGGGGGGGGTGGTGGGGGGGGGGAGGGATTGGTTTTGAATCATTGATGGCCCTCACATGGGCTCTTGATGCCTTCGACTTTAATGGTTTTGAAAAGAAATCAATGTTTTGGATTCCAATCAGACAGTGAGTAACTTTTAGTTGAGTGCTACAGTTGGCCTTGTAGAACGAAAAGAAAAGTGAAACTTATAGTTATTGGTGTTGTCGGGGACAGGACCATCGTGATTATGATGCATGAGATAACATCACTTGCAATCTTTCGTGATACTGATGGATGAGGTAACATCACATAGAATCTGATGATAAACCAAATTTCTTAATCAATGGTAAAACCAAGAGGCTATAGCTCTTGGACGCACAAGGGTAGTTGATTAAAATCATAGAAGAAAAGAGAAAGATGGACTTACCTTTCCTGACCTCAAACAGATGAAGACACTTTGAGTTTTATATCAGATGAAACAAAAAAAAACTTTTTTTTTTTATTTATTTACATTTTACATGAGATGTTCTTTGTCTACATTCTGTAGTTATGACATTTTGTTGATTGGTAAAAGATCATTCAGTTCATCCTCAGCTGTAGCTCAGCTGATTGGTTTCATCAGTGTGTGAGTAGAGTGCATGAGTTCGAATCCCCGATGCAGCTGAAAAAAAAAAAGATTGTTCAGTTCTGCTTGTTTTCTAGACCAATATCTTTTTTATTTTCAGATCCCTCATCGAGCTCCCCTTTTGTACTTGCTGTAGAGCATTGACTACTCTAGTCACCACATTCAGTCACGTGGACAACTTGGTGATCATAAGATCATGCTGCCTGTCCGTATAATATTGATCTTAATAGTTTTGGCCACTTTGGGTAGTAATTAAGTGTTTAAACATAGATCTGAATGCAAAGGTGTTTATTCAGGCAGTGGGCAGTTGGATTAAGTGTGGTTGAATCACCATCCTGAGGTTAACTGAGAATAGGTGATAGTCCACTATTCTAATTGGGGCACAATTCAGTTTGGGTTGGTAGGGTTGTAAATGACTGTTTATTGGACTGGGTTTGGAGTTGGGACTGACGGAGGACAGCATTTTTGGATTGTGGGCTATCAAAGAGCAGTAGAGGAAGCCGTTCAGTTGCTGATTGGGTTCAATTTATGAACTGGAGATAAAGTTAAATGTTGGTTCATCGGGTATTAAGGGGTTGGAATGAGAGTAGTCTATGGGCTGTCAGACAGGGCCTCCTTACAAAGGTCTGATTATGACTGCCAAAAGGCTGTCAGAAAGAATCCAGATGAGGGCTGAATTTGCAGGTGTTGCGTCAAATATTGTGGTGATCAAGGACATAATTAGGCAACATTTTGTTCTTTCTTTTTTCTTTCCCTAATAAAAATAACAAGTTATCATGTCCAAGAGAAGAATTTGTATTATCTGCGAGAAAGAAAATGTTTCCTGGTGAGTGATATTTACTAATTTTATTTGAGTGATAATTTACTAATTTACTAAAAGACGAAAGTGCTTTTTAAAACATAGCTCTTCGAAATTTACTTATCCAAAGCAGCTTTTTTTAGCGAAAAAGATTGTTTGGTTAGCTAAGTTTTGAACCTAATTTTTAATTGCAAAAACAACCCAGGTTGTTTTGTTAGAACAGAAAGCAGTTGTAACATATATTAACCGAATAATATATCAAATTATTAATAAAGAATAATTAAACGGTATCCAGGACCCTTGTAGGTAAGTAAAATGGGCCCATCCCATATAAAATTCTAGACGTGCCATTTTCATATGGGCCTCAATCCTAAACCCCTTGGATTTAGCAGCATGTGTCAAAAATAACTTCTAAAAAAACGGAGTTTCAGTATAACGTTGCCCTGAATTCATGTAAGAAATCATTGTATATAATAACATAGATATTATATTTAAAAATAGTAGTAGTGATTGAGGAATAAGAATATCGAGATCAATAAGTTGAGCTAGCAACCGCCGATGTTAGATCTATAGATATTACACCCAAATAGAAAGATAAGAACTCAGAGAACTGAATTTGACTGCGATGATGAGGATGAAATATTGCTTGAATCGTATAATCGGGCTGTTGCCCCAAAATTGCATAAATTAATCATGAATGGCCTGATCTAGGTAAGGCTAAATAGATCTATAAACTGCCCACCAGTCCTTAATATGCATGAAGAGGCCAAGGCACAAATGCACAAGGTTATGATGGATGGGCCTGCTCTGGCCCAACTTGGATAGCCCAGGAAGTTGTTAGGGCCATTGTCATATATGTGCCATCCTTAGTTGTCAATTCCGTGTCAAGTAGTCCAAGACCTTGCCTCTAGTGTCTCTCAAGGAAGATCATGTTCGAAGGCATTGTTTCAAGTCTTGCAAGGCCTGGATTCATCAAGAAAGAACTCCATGTGTGTGCCAACTTATTTAGGTAAATGGGACCCCAAACCAACCAAGAAATGGCCCCTAGGACCCTTAGACTAAATGGTAAATTCAACAGGGTTAAACTGGCATTTTTGAGCAAAGTATATTGATTAATTTAGTGTAGGGGGTCGGCTAACTGCAAGGTTTTTCAGTGAGCTCGTAGTTGCTTTTCCAGAAACTTGACCTGAAAAATTGACCTGTTTTATGGTTAGTCGTGAGCTCGCCGTAGAACAAAATGGCCTTGTTTGATTGGGGTCAAACTAGCCATTGGGCCTGGCGGTTAACTGTGAAAAAGGTGGAGGCTAACCGCCAGCTAGCTGTTTGAGAGCTTTCTATATATACTTGAGCTCATTCCAATGGCCAAAACTTTTGGATTTTTGAGACATCTTTCCCATACATTGTGCCCTCATAGTTAAACCATCTTAGTGCTCTCAAAATCAAATTCCACAAACACTTAAGATCTAATTAGGCATACTTTAGAGCATTCGAAGCTCTATTAAAGTGTGTTTAGTGGAATCTCTATCCTAGGGACCTTGAGCCTACCAAGTTAAACATCTCCTTCCATAGACCTAGACTCCCTACTCTCTTGGTCGTGCACATCTTGGAGCATCATCATCACCAAGGAGCAAAGCAAGGAGTCAAGAACTTGGAGCACCATTCAAGCATCGAAGAGCACCCTCAAGACCAAGTCAAGAGGCAAGTGTTCTTGTTTAAATTTGTAAATCAAGATTGTGAAGTGGATTAGATCCTTGTGATTGAGCCACTAAAAAGAATAGAAGTTGGTGGACTAGATCTTTGTGATCGAACCACCGTATCAAAAATTGGTAGTGTACGTGATTAGAGGTTTACCTGTGTGGTTTGCCTCAATATAGTGGAACCAAGAGTGGAAACTCTTGAGAAGTGGATGTACGTCTGGGACCGAACCACTATAAATCGCTTGTGTCAATTTCTCTCTCTCTCTCTATGCATCATTACACTTAATTATGTTTTGAGATATATGTGCTAGATAGTTATATCTTAGATATAATTGATACACACATTCTTGTGCTAAATTTCATTGAACTTATTGGCATATTTATACATTGTTTAGCACACACCGTATTTAAATCATATCACTTGATTATTACTCTTATACAGTTATACACTGTTGTTTATTTCAAGTGTATCAGTGATTGTGTTTAATTAGATTAATCAGTTTAATCAAGTAAGATTTTTTAATTAGTCCTATTCACCCCTCCCCTAGGACTTTCAGAAGTGACTTTGAAACCCTACTTCTCAATTTCCCAAGCATACCGGATCTATATGCATTTTAACCTAACTTTTATTTACCAAAAAAAAAAAAAAATCCTTTGAAGATATTATACGGTATTGAAACCATCTACCCATCTAAAATTTCAGATTGAAAAGAGATCATGTACCCTTTTCACTTTTATTATTGGCATGATTTCAGATGCTACTCTTCCCAAAGGTGACCTTCTTCCAAAAGCTGGATACACATTGCTAAGGTTTCCTGTAGAAGGTCGAAGGTCCTGAAATAGTAACAGTTGCATTAAGAGGTTGCCTTGCTAGGCCCAGTAGCAGTGTGGAAACACCTGTGATTCCTCTCACCGGCCTACTGGAGGTGCTCTCTCTGATGATCACGGCTGTTATATGTTGCCCATAAGGAGAAAGCTTGCTGCCTGATGAAGTGGCAAAGAGAGGAAGGAGATGGAAGAGTTGCTTAAGGGATATGTACTTTGATCTGGTGGGGACAGTGATTCTGAGAAGATAGAAGAAGGGTTCTGCTAGACAATTTTTGACCGTACACTCTAGATGGTGATCTGTAATCGATTTGTTAAAAGGAAAGCGGATGAAGATCAACTCCTTCAAAAAACAGAAATTCATTTTTATCTTTTTGAAAAGCTCTTTTAAATTAATAACCAAACTAATTTGTAATGCCTTTTGACTCTTCAAAAGCTGAAAAGTGCCACTAGCACTTTTCAAAAGTACCACTAGCACTTTTCAAAAGTTCCACCAAACACCCCTTAATAAGAGTCTTCTCGAAAGCTTATTGTTGTTGTTTGTAATGATCCTTCAAGATCTCTCAAATATTTAATTGCTATATTGCAATTTCTGTCTTTCTATTTTTGCTTTTTCTTTTTTGCAATTAGGTTATGATTCTTCTCTTTCTAATTTTGGCATTTGTTACCCTATAAAAGGGGCTTTACAGCTTGTGTAATTCATTCAGAAATTTATATATAAAATTAGTATTTGGTGGGTTCGACTCCCTCGAAAGATGCGAAAGGGGATGCTGGGTTTCCTCGAGTGATCTGAGTCCTTTTCTTTTCTTTTGGTGAAGATTGTCACATTGTTGTTGTTGTTATGTTTTTCAATATCTTATTTTCATACTTATTATTTTTGTGGTTGGTAATGTGACTTGAACCCACAACCCTAAGGCTTACTTTTGTTATTGTTTTGCTGCTTTAGTAAAGAATGCATGTGAGGCAGGATGCTTCTCTTATGGCTTGGTGCCCATGCAAGTAAACTCTACATTGTCATTGCTGGAATTATGAATAAAAGGGGTGTTAAATGTTGTTCTTAATCATGCAGATGCATTCTCTTGAACAAACAACAGATGAGTTAAAAGATCGCTGCCAAACACTTTTCAAAGGATGTAAAAAATTCATGTGAGTGCATTATAGTTTCTTATTTTTATTTTTGCTCCATGGGTCTAACGATACTAAAGCGCTCAGCAAACAATTGTGTTAACCTGCAAACAGTCGAGATGTGGGTATTTCTGTTTCATATGGAAAATGAGCTCATATTATTTCAATCATTACAGGGGGGTGCTTGGAGAAGCATATGATGGAGATATTGCCTTCGCAGATTCTATGGAAGCATTTGGGAGTGGACATGATGATCCCATTAGTGTGTCCATAGGAGGTTGTTTGATATCTCTTTCTGTAAAACATTTTTTATGGTCATTTTGTCTTGGTAGTTATTGACATTCTCTCTCTCTCTCTCTCTCTCTTTGTGTGTGTGTGTGTGTTATGTATGATTTCACATCTGTGATGTTTTCTTCCCCTGTAAAATCCCCATTCTGAAATTTTATGTATTGTAACATCTTTAAAATTTTTATTATTTTAACATCTTTAACATTTATTTGCTATTTTTATCTTCAGTTATTGTGATGTTGATCTGATTGGTTTTTATAGGACCTGTTTTATCTAAGTTCACTACTGCATTTCGTGAACTCGGTACTTATAAGGAGCTTCTTCGATCCCAAGTAAGTCCATGAGCTGCATCATCTGCCTACGACCTCTGCCCAAATCCATATGCCACACATTGCATCATCTTGTTCTTTGTTTTTATTTGCTTCTTAATGGTTTCTTTTTTTCCCTGGCTTGTTCCTGCTTGACTTGGTTGCCATATTATTAGGGGTACAACTTGGGCTGGGCCCAACCTAAACTGACCGACCTATTCCGAGCAAATACTGAACTTGGATTGGCATTTGTGGAATCCATAAATTCTCTATTTATAGGACCTTATTCATTTTTTAAGATTTTAATCATATATTTAAATAGTTTTTTGAATAGTTTGGTTTAAGGCTCTACGGTGCACCTTGAACCAGTCAACTAGACTCCAGTGGGGCCAAGTCACACCCTGAGTCGATTTTTGAAACCTTGATTTATATTTAAGACACACACACACACACACACATATATGTATATAGGAGCATCTCTCACCTTACTATGAGAGATAGGGTGGGGCCCTCACATTTAAGTTGTTGGCATTGAATATGGATGTGAGGGCCCCCACACTATCTCTCATAATAAGGTGAGAGATGCTCTCATAGGAGCATCTCCCATATATATAATCCTATGCACACTGTGTGCACCTCATAGTAGGGCCTACTTGATGGTCCATCTAAATGAACCACACACAAAGGACCCCCCTGAATTACACTGGACCCGAGTTTGCACCCATCCGAATGTATTGGACAGTTGGATCGACTGTGCACCTGTTTTTAATGGTTAGGATTTGTGGGCTGTTGATCAAGGGGTTAGGATGATCAGGTAGGGTTCATTTTTTGTACGTGGGTAGTCCACAACCAGATCTTTCTATTCCCCCCACCCTGAGTCGATTTTTGAAACCTTGATTTATATTTAAGACACACACACACACACACACATATATGTATATAGGAGCATCTCTCACCTTACTATGAGAGATAGGGTGGGGCCCTCACATTTAAGTTGTTGGCATTGAATATGGATGTGAGGGCCCCCACACTATCTCTCATAATAAGGTGAGAGATGCTCTCATAGGAGCATCTCCCATATATATAATCCTATGCACACTGTGTGCACCTCATAGTAGGGCCTACTTGATGGTCCATCTAAATGAACCACACACAAAGGACCCCCCTGAATTACACTGGACCCGAGTTTGCACCCATCCGAATGTATTGGACAGTTGGATCGACTGTGCACCTGTTTTTAATGGTTAGGATTTGTGGGCTGTTGATCAAGGGGTTAGGATGATCAGGTAGGGTTCATTTTTTGTACGTGGGTAGTCCACAACCAGATCTTTCTATTCCCCCAGCCCCAACCCCATGTGGGCCCCCAGGTAGGCCTCACAGCAATCCATGCGCACCACGCGCACCTGATAACCACTATCTGTGCACGTGTGTTATATATAATGTTTCATAAAATTTTATGCAAGCCATGGAAATGGGAAATAATTCTGAAATTCTTGGAAGATTTCATTTCGTCCTGTGATTAAGAGCAAATTAATAGCTTTATTGTGCAGAAGTCATGAGATTTACGGCATAAAAAAAAAAAAATCTTCTAGAAACTGTTCTCCTAAGCACCTATGAGGATTTCCTTAACCAATGTCTTTTGTAGCATCTTGCTGCATTAGCTGATCATCAGGGCCTGGTCTTGACCCCCCAAAAACTCCTCCCCTCCTTTTTATTGCTTCATTTGTTGCTGCATGATAATTTTTCAACCTAGTTACTTTTAATTGTAATGGAACACTTTTACTCTATTCATGCGTGCTTTTGTTTATGTATGCTGCTGACTGGTTTAATAATCTGCAAGTTCAAGGAACTGTGCTACTTGAGTGCTTTGAATGTGCTTTGGTACTTGGTGATGCTTCATAGGGCTGGTGCTTCTGCTGAGCATATCTTGAGTCCTTTTCTATCACTTTCAACACATTTCCTTAATCTCTCCCATTACAGGTGGAGCATATGCTAGCTGACCGATTGACACAGTTCATGAGTGTTGATCTAAATGATGTTAAGGTACTTATCTTTTGAACATTACTAATGTGAAGAGGCCATTGTAAGGGCATGTGTCAGAAGATCTCTTTTTAACTGCAGTGACAGTACTTGCCAATCAACTTAATGATAAGAAAATCTTACTTTACTGATTGGTTTGCCATCTTACCCACTTGATTGTGCTGAAAATAAGTGGCTGTGCATCTCGATTGAGTCTAAGTCCATGCGATCGAGAAAGTTGGGCTATGCTGGTCATTACTTGTGAAGTGAATTTTTATAACCCTGCCTGTGTGGCTTTCCTTTTACTCTTATGGTCACTTTTGAGATGAGAATTTCTTGAATTCTCTTCATGCTTGTTCTGGTCATATTATCTTAAGCATTGGTCTTTACTTTTGAAGGAATCTCGTAGCCGCTTTGACAAAGCTTCAGTTGTTTATGATCAGGTACTTCTTGTCTTGGTTCAATTTGGTGCCTTTTTTTCTCAACTACATGGGAGTTTAATGTACTCACATTGCTTCACCTTATAATAAGTTTGGACTGTGCATGGGGCTCCACTTACGCCTATGTTTAGTGTCTGAAACCCTTCTCAATGGTAAGACCTAGTTAGTAGTTACTTCAAATTGTTTTAGATTAGCACATACATATGTGACAATCTTTCTAAAGCACATGAAAGTAAAGAAGTCAAGAAACTCTTACCAGAAAAGGAAGAACTCGGTACCCCTTCTCATCTCACATTATGACAAGCATCTCTCTCTCTCTCTCTCTCTCTCTCTCTCTCTCTCTCTCTCTCTCTCTCTCTGTGTTCACGCCCTTCATTGCTGTCACCCCAAAGCTACACTATCATGCCATAGACTGTATCCCTTTGTCTTCTAACTCCTCTCTCACAAACTTTTATGCCTCATCTCTCTCTGTTCTCATCTTCCCCTTGGTTTCTCTCTTTCTCTTTAGTTTAGTCGCATTTTCTTTTTCTTTCTTTTTTTTGAAAAGAGCTTAGTCTCATTTTCAAATGATGAAAACCCAAATATTGGGTTTTGGGTGGGCCTCTGGTAAGCCTTAATGAGTGTTCTTGGATCTAGGTTCTAGAGTCAGTGTCAGGCTTGATTCTGTATATCTTATCAGGCCTAGACCTGGGCCCATTGAAGTCCAGCTCGAATCTGGACACTCGACAGTCCTTGTGGCTATTGCCTGAATAGGATGTTGCATGTGAAGTCTTGTTTCTATATTCCTATTCAGTTACTGTTGCTGTTGTTGGTGGTGTTGTGTTGTCTGTTTCAATTGGAGACAGAAATCTAATATTGTTTTGGTTCTAGTTTTCTAGAGTTCTCACTTTACTTTAGGACTTGCTTAAATCTCTCCTGATTGTATCAGTCTGAGGTTTATTCAGACTGTATGAGTGTTATGCAAAGTTGGTAGATATGACATTTCTTTTTATTTGTGCTTTATTTAGGCGCCACTATTCATTTATTTAATGTCACAAGAGCATTTGTACTTTGCTCTCATTTTTTTTTTGTTTGGACATATTGTGCATATGTGACTGTAACTAGTGGAGCCGTATTTCTTCAGTCTCTTTTGTTTGACTTTTAGCTTGTAAGTTATAACGTAAAAGGCATTGAAGATGTGTTGATGTTAGAGAGTTTACAAACAGGCACGTGAAAAGTTCATGTCGTTAAAGAAGGGCACACGACCAGAAGTTGTTGCAGAGCTAGAAGAAGTAAGATATCTTGTAGTTAAGGCCTCTATTATTTGTTGATTATGGTATGTGTCTATTTGACAAAATTAAGACTGTTCTCTTTCAATCTTCATTTTTACAGAATCTGAACAATTCGAAGTCAGCATTTGAGAGATGCCGTTTCAACCTAGTATGCTTCATAAATAATCTGTTATTCTTGTTTTACATGATACTCTGCTTCTATGGGTCTTGTCAACTATTTTATCGGATCTTAAGGACTTCAGGTAACTGCTCTGACAAATATCGAGACAAAGAAGAAGTTTGAGTTCTTGGAATCTTTTAGCGCCACAATGGACGCTCATCTGAGATATTTTAAGCAGGTAAATTTATAAATAGTAACATTTCAGCTGCATAAGGCTCCATCCCATTTTGAGAGAAAAATGTTTACTCATTTTGGGATTTTCGCTAACAGGGAAAATACCCTGAAGGCCATGAAAAACATTTTCTCAGCTACCAAAATCAGCAAGGAGCCAACTGCAGTCTAAACCTTGATTTGTTTCTATTTCCAATGGATGCCAATTTCAATGACTGAACACCATTTCTTGGTTTTGGTTTTTGTTATTTTTGTTAGGGATATCAACTGTTGAGCCAGTTGGAGCCATTTATTCACCAGGTAATGAGCAACATTTTCTAGATCATACTACTGCAGTAAACTTGAAATTATTTCCAGGTTGGGTATGGAAATCGAATTTCTCAGTATTAAATGTACTGTTTTTTTTTTTCCTCGGGAAATCAGGTTTTGACATATACACAACAATCAAAAGAAGTGGCCATCATTGAACAAGACAAACTTGCTAGGCGAATACAAGAGTTTAGGACCCAGGTGGAGCTGGACAATTTACGTTCCTCAAGCAATGTGGAAGCCTCCACTAATGGTGACGGTATTCATGTTGTTGGTGTTGGTTCTTACAAAAGCATTGAAGCATTGATGCAGTCTACTGCAAATGGGAAGGTACCTTACTGGGACCACAACAGTTCATATGATTATTTTGTGTTATATGGTTATTGTAACTTTTCACATAAGCATAAAGAAAGGTTTGGAAAAAAGAAAACCGTTACTTGGCTGGAAGATCTGGGTGTAAGAGAACTCTTTTTATCTTTTTTATATTAATTGTTTTTCGAGGTATACATCAATCACAATCTTAATTGCATGCTAAATGTATAGACTATTTTAAATGTGCCAAACTGTTAGAATATGGTAATTTGTGGGTACAATGAAATCCTTCGTTCTCTTAAGGTATCAGTGATTCAGATCTAGCAAATTTATTGATGAACACCCTCGTTCTTATGAGGTTGCATACTGAATGCTCTTTTTCTCAATCTATTTTAAATTGCTTATCAAATACTGGAACTTTTTTGGATTATGCTTCTTTATTTTGCTGCAAAATTTACTGTTTTTTCGTTGGCTTCTGATTTATTATTTTGCCGCATAGAGATCTCTAGTACTTAGTGGATACGAACTTATATTTTCCAGGTCCAGACTATCAAGCAGGGCTATCTTCTCAAGCGATCGTTGAACACGAGAGATTGGAAGAGACGGTTCTTTGTGCTTGACAGCCATGGGACTTTGTACTATTATAGAGGCAAGTGGAGCAAGGGATCGGTATGCCATCTGGTTCCTTTAGCTTTCACTACACTTGCTGATCTGATTAAATGCTAAAGCTACCAGTATAGCTGTTTATTACTTGCTGGCTGCCATAGGACAATACTCACGTGACAATCCCTGACCACTATTTGGTCAGTTTGTTATTTAGAATGCATTCTAAATGAGATTCTTTGTAATGATAATAAGGTTTTCCATTTCCAAATAAAAAAAATGGAAAGATTTTGAACAGTGCCGTTCTTGGTTCTCGTATATAGGGATGTAGAGGGTTATGTTTGGGTCGGGCCTATGATGGGTCTGGACCCAATAAAATGTATATACCTGGACCTGCGCATGACTCTGATGGCCTAGCTAGAACTGGGCCCGATTCCAGTCCCATCTCAAAGTTGGTAATGTCACAACTTTATGCATACGTCATGCACTTTAAGACTCCAACCTTCAACCAGTCACTCGCAAGCCTAAGCCTCTATTATCTATGCTGGATTGTTTTGTTAGTCTATTATTGTATATTACAATATTATTGTAATGTTTATTAACAAATGTTATGCATGATAATGTATTTTATACATATGACTACGGTAAACCGGATATTCATGTATGAACCCAACTGGACTTGGTCTTGGACCTGATCATCATTCAGGTCCAACGAGAGGGTCCATACCGGATATTTCTGGTTGGAACCTTCAGTTAACCAGGTTATTAGAGGTCCATTGCATCCCTATATAGTCATATCAATCCCATCGCAATGCAACCCTGCCCCTTTCTATCCTTTTCTCTCTTCCGTCCCTTGTGGACTGTGGTCTTAGCATTGATTGTCCAAGTGACATCAGTATTGGAAGTGAGTGTGAGTCCATGTGGATGAAGTATGGCAAATCTTGATGTAGCAGATATAACGTTACGACTTTAATGCTTACATTTCACTTTATTATGGTTTTGTAGGTGGTCTCATTTGTTTTTCCATCTTATGACTTAAGCTGCATTATGGCAAATGACTGAATATTGCAATGCCTTCTATCCTTTTGCAAGTTATCACAATAGTAAAACATTATGCTCTATTGCGATACGTCAGAAATCCACCCTTCATCTTCCATTGTTTCTGCCTTCACATTTGGTCCTTGGATGCCGCTGCCTACCGTATGACAATATGAAAATCATGTCATTATGATATATTGTTCTATTATGCTTCTCTAAATACACCTAATTTGTCTTAACTGTTTAATAGACTGTTGTTTCGAAATCCAGTAAAAATATCTGCCCAAAAACATTAGCAATTATATCCTTTTGTATTTCTTTAACCAGGGATCACATCAATCACTTGCTACTTTGGAGCATGGCAGTGGCATGTTTGGTAGGTTCATGTTCTCACAAAATAAATCAGCATCTCAGATTGGAGATGTCCTTGGATGCCGTACAATTGATTTGCACACTTCTACGATAAAGATTGACGCGGAGCAGTCTGATCTCCTATTTTGCTTCAGAGTAATTTCTCCATTGAAAACATACACATTGCAGGTAATGCCTTGTAAATGGTTGTAGACTGTTAAAAATCATTTTCTTTTTTAAATTTTTTTACGCACAACCTCATCTTTGTGACTTGTGACAGTGAGCACTTTCCTACTGTAACATGGCTCGTCTAAAAATCAGTTTTCGTTTTTGAAAAATGATTTTTGTTATCATAGAAATATTGGCATTGTTTGCAACATGTTAATTCATTTAGAAGGAACCTTTTCCCGATAAAAAAATTTAGCAAGGGACTGTAGACTACCATTGGTATCCTCCCAATTCAACTTTCCTTGTTATTAGCTTATCTAATCATCATAATCCACCTTCATCCATATTGGCCTTTGCATCATGTACAGTTCTCTTCCTCATTGCAACTATGCCTTTTATGATAGCCACTTCGGCTCCTGCTGCTAATGTCTTGGGACTTCTACTGGATCACATGCTTAAATATTGTCTCGTTGGAAACTCCTTTGGAAGCTTGTTAGGAATAGGGTCTAGAAAGTCATTCGAGAACTTATCACTCTTAACAGAATATATTTCCAAATTTGGCATGCGCCTTTTGGTTCCATTGTCAACATTAGACTTTCGCGCTTGAAAAGAGTCATAAGCTTGGCATTGTTATTTTCTTTCATTCCTGATTTTCCGTAAAGTGACTTTTTCCCGATTTCTCTTGGATGATAACAAATTTTTTCCATGAAGCAGAAAACAGAACCATAAGATGAAAACATTCTTCAAATTGAAAAGGCTGGCCCCTTGGCAACCAAGAAACAAAATAAAAGAAAAATATTGTTATGATGGACCGTGTGCTGAACTTAAGGTTCAAAGTAGCTATATTGGTATGTTATCTGCCAGTATGGTCTGGGGAAAGATATGCATTTATAATACGTGAGTTCTTGGCTGTCTTGGTACGTAGTGTTGTGGTTTTTTATGCTCAAAGAATCTTAGAAAATTATTGAAATCAACGCTTTTTGTAAGATGTCAATTCAAATAATTCTTTTTAATCCATTGAGGTCAAGTACATGGTACATACCAGACCTGGAAGGTCTTGTAGGTCTGGTCGCTGTTTAAATCCATACCGTTCCTGTTATAGTCTAGTGTTTCTATCTATTCTCTTGGCTAAAAGTTATTTCTAAAAAATTCTCGTCTGATGTAATTGGATAGATCCAGGTAAAATTCTAAAATTTTCCATCCATGTCCTCTAGCCTACCCCTTTTCCTTGAGGGGCCATCTACCTCCTTAGAAAAACTTTTCCCCATCGTGCCATTGTTGGCCTACATTCAGTATATCCATACCATTTCAATTAAGTATCTCTTAATTTATTACCTAATGATGTTACCCCTAAATGCTTCCAAGTGCACTCACTTATAATTCTAGCTTTCATAGTTGTACCATTTACCCATCTCAACATTTTTATCTCTACCACTTTCATTTTTTGGATGTGTCATTTCCTGATTGTCCAGCATTATGCTCCATAGGCCATTGCTGGTCTAATTGTTGTCTTGTAAATAGTCCCTTCGATCTTGTTGATATACACTAATCACAAAGCACTCTAGAAGCAAGTCTCCACTTCCAACTATCCCGCTCTTATCCCATGTTCGACATCCTCCTCAAGCTCTCCATCCTTCCTAAAACACACAAAATCAAATCTCTAAGAACAGCATCGTCAGCTTTCTCTACATCAATAAAGACTATATGAAGATTTTTCTTGTTCCCATGGTATTTTTCCATTAATTATCTAAGTGAGTAGATAGCTTCTATAGTTGACCTCCCTGGCATGAAACCCAACTAATTTTCTAGCTGCCTTGATCTTTTGTTTAAGTCATTGCTCCATTACTCTTTCATAGCTTCATAGTGTGATGCACACGTTGAATCTCACGATGATTGGTGCAACTTCATATATATAAATATATATATATATATATGTTTTTTTTTTCTTATATATAGGCACTACTACACTTATTCTGCAATCATTCGACATTTTCATTTCCTTAATATCATATTGAAGTGCCTAGTTAACCAAATCCATTCAATTTATCTTTAAGCATTTTCAAGTCTCCATTGGAATTCCATTTAGCCTCGTAGTGTTGTACTTCATTCTTGCCAATGTTTTATTCTTTTCTGCTTACCTAATTTTGTGGTAGAAGGTATGCCTCCATTCTTATTCCTAAGCTTTATTTCTCCTCTTGTTCCCGAGTTATTAAATAGGTCATCATATGCATCACTTATGACCTTCTTTAACTATTTTATTTGCTTTCTTATGCATTTCATAATTTTCTGTATTCCTGGTCCCCTACCAAACTTTGTAACATCATCTTTTTCTCTTGAATGACTTCGTGAACCTCTATAATCCACCAGGTTTCTTTATCTAAGTGTTTTTTCCCTTTCGATTCTCCAGGCACCTCTTTTACAATCATTCTAATACAGTAAGTCATTTGGTCTTACATCACTGTAGTTTCTCGTTCTAAACTCCATTTTTAACCCTAGATCACTTTTACTTAAATGTTGTTGCCCTTTCCCCTTTCAAATCCTCCCACGTTATTTTAGGGCAACTTTTATTTACTACCTCTCTCTTTCTATTCCTTGTGTAAACATTTGAAATCTACTATTCGATGTGGTGCGGTCAAACTCTCTCCCACAATAATCTTACAGTCTTTACAATCTAGTTGATCATGTCTTCTAAGTTGAAAAAAGACTTTCTGCCTCTTATTAGTTGCACTTTGTAAGTAATTAATAATCCCTTCCTTTTCTAAAGTAGGTGTTCTCTATTACAAGATCGACTGACAACTCAAATTCCAAGATAATGTCTCCCAACTCATTCCTTTTTCCAAATCCTTGTCCTCCATATACTCCTTCATATCTTCTACTATATTTTCCTACCATTTAAGTTTCTTCCTAGGAAAATCTTTTCACTAATTGGAATTTCTCGTATTAAACCATCGATCTCCTCTCAAAATTGTCTCTTAACACTGTTATTTGACCTTTGCTTGGTGCGTATAGGCGCAAATGATATAAAATTATATCTTCCTCTTAACACTTGTAAAATTGCTAAAAGTCTATCACCAATCTCTTTACCCCATAATCTTATCTTTTAAATTCTTATCTAGTACTATCTTCTTATCTAGTACTATCTATACTCTATTTCTTGTATTGTTCTTTCATGTGCTGTAGAGTTTGCAGCCATTAGCAAGCCCCTTAGCTTTATACCCTTCTCACTTTTTTTTTTGTTCAGATAGGCTGCATTAACTCTTCTTCTTTTCATTGTATTGACCAAGTACATGCTCTACCTATCAACGTTCCTATATTGCTAGTTTCAGGTCAAATCCTCTTCTTTTGGATTAACTTCTTTAACCATACTCAGCCGGATTGTTGCAGGAACCCTTACCTACTTTTATGCTGCAATTGGGTTCCACTGCAGTGCGTCACTTCTAGTGGGGGATGCCCTAGCATGATCATAGAACCCTTGCATCCTTTTCTCTACAATCGGGTGCCACCACAAGTTGCAGCGTGTCACTTATAGCGGGGAATGCCCTAGTATGATCACAAAAGTTGTTTTCGTAGAAGTGATATTTTTGGTTGTGGCGACAATTTTACATTGTCTACCAACCTGCCTGACCTAATCCTCCTTTATCCGGGCCTGAGGCTGGTAATAAAAATGGCAAAGTTCATTACTAGAAATTGTAATCTCTAATCAAGATACCAAAAGAGGATGGCTACTAGTCTATATTAAGGTCGCAAGGGATCCTTAATAAATCAATGGAGACTTTCCTCTCTTCTAATCTTGAGTGTAATCAAACCTGCAGCCTTTTATGACGACTCTTGCGTGACTAATGTGTAAGGACTCTGTTGGCATGGCTTCAAGATGCAAGTAAAGACTTTACATTTATCCACCCTCTATTGGCACCTCATGTGAATTTATCTATGCTTGAGAATGTAACTAAAGACTCAATTTGTATGAATGAGAATTACAACATTGCGTTTTTGTGATACATAGTACATACATACATACATGTGTGTGTTTGTCTATAGGGAAACGGTCCGCATGGTGAGGAATGCCTAGTGGGGCCCACCTTATAACCCATCCAAATGGACCACACATACACAACCCCTCTAGAGTCACCGAATCCCATGAATTTGCGCGGATTCAAATGGACTGGACTGTTGGATTGAGAGTCAATTTTTGTTGTTTGATATAAAGTCATTAAACTTGTGGACGACGGATGAAAGGGTTAGAGGTATTAGATTGACTTCAAATTTGATATCTAGGTTGACCCCACTTGGATCTTTGGATCCCCCCTTTGTCCCATGATCAGTGGGGTCCCAAGGTGGGCCCCACTTGGTGGTCCGCACGGTAAGACCATAAGGACCCATATATATGAGGTACCTCTCGTGGCTTGCATGAGGGATTTTGCATGATGGATAAAAATCTCTGCCCCTTGTTTGGACCCATTTGGATGCATGCAATCATGATGGAGTCATTGTGGATATGATTTTGGCAAAAATCATCTCAATCACAACCAGTGATTTAGGGCCTTAATGTTTAATGATTTGTAAGTCACATTTATTATGACATTCAATAATCTCTCTTTGATGTCTTTGCTCTGTGAACTTCCCACCACCCCCTTTCCCGCCATTTGTATCTCACATATTTGCCAGTTACCTATCATTTTTTTTTCCTAACATCTGGTTGATTTTACCCGTTACCTATCATGTTGGCACCTACAAAGGGCATTGCTACAGTTCATATACCCTGATCCGTGCTTGTAGCAGTATCTGTGTGTGGGCATCATAGATTTGGTAACTTGTACATCATTCTGATCAGATGATCCCATATATCTCACTCATCAGTTGAATTTGGACACTGACCGTCTTCTGATTAAGTGTCCACCTGATGGGTGGTTGGGATTGTTTGATCATTGTAGTTTCAGACTTATGTGGTCATAGATGGTTTGGACAATCGGGACAATGAAGCATACATTCTACATGTGTGTTGAGCAAGTATCTGCAAAGCTTCGCTCCGGTGGACATGAGATGCTATGAATCTCAAGTATTTTGTTGCTCGTCATGTTTTTGCAGGCTGAAAATGGAGCTGATAGGGTGGATTGGGTTAATAAAATTACAGGGGTTATTGCATCCCTTCTAAATTCTCCATTTCCTGGACAGGTTGGCCTATGTAAAGCTTTGATATTCTTTTAAATTTCATTCTGCATGCTATCTGAATGTTTCATGCTTACATGCTAGTTTTTACTGACGGGAATTTGAGTAGTGGATGTTTAAGCAGCTTGGTTGCGGACAAGTGGATATGGACAGTAGCAGTTCTGATATTGTCGGTTCCAATCCTATCTCATTGGATAGTCATACAGGCAGTGCAAGTTCAGAGGATGACATGAAAGTCAAACGACATGATACCGTTATGGGCGTTCTTAGAAAAATACCTGGAAATGATATATGTGCAGAATGCAGTGCTCCCGAACCTGATTGGGCATCACTAAATCTTGGCATTCTTATATGCATTGAGTGCTCTGGTGTTCACAGGAATCTCGGTGTACACATTTCAAAGGTGTAACCTATTTTAAAGCATGCTGTCAGTGTTTACATTTTTTGTTTTTGGAAATACTCCCTTACAGCTCATATGCACTGTATTATAGTGCAACTCATTTGTGTTGGTTGCATGGAGGATCCAATGATCTATTGGGAAGTCCCACATCCCACGTCGCCTAAGTCCTGAGTTGGACATGGCTTCATATACCTGTTTGGGCCTTCCACCTATTATCTTAAGTTTTTGGGTTGGTATATGGTATCTTACATGGTATGAAAGCGGGTTCCGATCCCGTTGTTCTTGTGTAGCCCATGTGGCTTCTGCTGTTCTTGTGTAGCCCACGTGGCAGGCCCATCCATGAAATCAGTTGGGCCTACACGTGAGGGAGAGTGTTGGGAAGCTCCACATCCCACATCGCCTATGTCCTGAGTTGGAGATGGCTTCATATACTTGTTTGGGCCTTTCACCTATCAGCTTAAGCTTTTGGGTTGGTATATGGTATCTTACATGATCCACCTTAACTTTCTAAGCCATTCTTTATGGGTTGCTTAACTGTAATCGCACCACTTGGGTTATCTGAACTATTTGATTGATGGAAAGAATAGACATTTCAGATTGGTTGTAAGAAAATTAAGGAGTGTTTGTGGATTGATTTCATATGACCAATTCAATTTTACAAGGTGGCCGGCCCTAAAGCTTTGGCTGGACAAAATCGGTGGTCCAATTGGTCGATTGGACTGTCAATGTGTCCAAATGCAGCAAGGATTATTATATGATACAGTGCTCATGGAACAAGCAGCCCGGATCCGCGATTGAGATGGTAGATCAATCTCCCGAGGGATTGATTGAATCCAAGATGGATTCCAGCCACTAGGGCACGAGCAAAACCATAAAACAATCCATAACGGGAGAAAACTCAAGCAATCTTTGATTAATTTGGAATAAGCAAGTCCAAATACAATGAAGGGCTTCTCTAATGTAATAAGAATTCTAAAATAGAAAGCTACCAATTCTAATCAAATAATGAAATTAGAAACAATTCCCTAATAGACTTGGGATAAAATTAGCATTCCACAGTAGCTTCACAGCCAATTGGGCCTATGGGCTGAATCCAAAGACTAGGTTGGATGGCTGGGTCCATCATGTGGGCCCAGGAGCTCTTTTGGGATTCCGTACTGCATCAATGATCTTGTTGATTCAAGTCCTCTTTTTCACATGGTGATCATTGCAGAGATTTGAAGGAATACATTGGAAGTTCCAACTCATGTGCTTCTTTGTTAATTTGTTGTCTCTTAATTTATTTATATCTTTGGCTTAATAGTTTGAATATTTTGTTGGCAATTATATTCTATTATTAGGGATTCAGATGAATTTGAATAAGATTTTAGGATAGAGAGTTCAGGAAGAATGAATTTACATAACATATGTTGCAACATTAAAACTAGCTTATGACTATTAACTGCAAAACATGTACATGTGTTTATTTTTGCGTATTTCTGACATGCTAGAAAGGTTGTTGCTAAAATTTTAAACAAGAGAATGATGTTTTCATTTTTTGTTAGATGTAGGAACAAGCTACAGATTCTAAGTGTACCTTGTAGCATTAGGGGAAATGATGCACTCTAGTCATAGTGTGATAGGCCTAAATCCTACTGGGAAAAGGTCAGTCTCGATTAGGTTTTTAACTTGTGTGTGTGTGTGTGTGTGAACCTTTTGATAAGAGTTTTATAAAAAGTTCCTATGTTTCACGGACACATGATAGATAAAATGGTCATCACCCAGTGCGGACCCACTGAAGCAGGGTCTAGACTGGAGACAAACCTAACCTTTGGCAATTTTGGACAAAACTCCTATGTTTCACGGACACATGACATGTAAAAGAGTAAAAAGAAAAATCTTGACTTGTTGCAATCTGCTGTAACATGGTTGCCCATTGTTACAGTTGGCTGTAGCAGGGTTTGAAGAACTTACCTTTCAGATTTCTTCCCTTTCTCTCTCATATATTTTCTTCTCTCTCATATATTTTCTTCTAGGAACGGGCCTAAAAAATGGGGCTGGCGCATAGCCCCTTAGGTGATCCTAAGTGCTCCTTTGACTACACTACTCATCATTGTCATTGACATTGTCAAAGCATTATCCTGTCTTGGGTTAGCTTTTAATGAATCATGCTATGACTAATTATGCATTTTTGTGGTGGATAAAGCATTGACCCCAGTATATATTGATCTCAGTATTAATATTCGGCTATTACTATTGGTTGTGTATGCTCCCTATTGGTTTTCTAATTTTGAGCAGGGATAGTTGAAATGTTTTGATGTAGATTTCTACAACATTTGACATTTAGCGCTTAGTCTTTAAGTTTCAAGATATCCTTCACATTTAGAATTTCCTTAAGTGTCCTCATTGTTATGACTTGTCCATTTACTTTCAAGGATAGCTAGATCTAGCAAGTGTAGCATAGAACTTAAATTTTAATTAAAGCAAGAAAGAAGGAACGCTAACAAAGAGAACCCTGAGGGGTAGCTCAGTTGGCCTAGGACCACTGTTTGCTCCCGAAGGTTGAGGGTTTGAAACTGCGCTACCACACTAGGGCCATAGGGGATTTACCCATCTCCCCCTGGGCCCATAGGGATTAGTCCGGCCCAAGGGGCTGGGACACCCTTAGTTATAAAAAGAGTAAAGGAAAAAGAAACAGCAACAAAGAGGAGAGTTTTGCCAAGGCAGGCAACGACACACCTAACAGGAGAGACAGGAGTTTTGAAGCCCTGAAACAAGGAAAATGACATACAAAAGCTCGAACCCAGAAACATCACACACCTAAAACTTCATGTAAGATAACCGTTCTTTGCCAAGCACTCAATAAATGAGGCTCTCTTTGTATGAGGGAAGACACTACTTTAGCAGAATATTTCTTAGCTCATCTAGCCACCGTTAAATCTTCCAATGATCGATGCTTCTTTACTCAACCCTTGCAGTAGCACTGGGTCGATTTACCTTCACAAATCTTCTCGAGCAAGATGTTAATTTGGTTAATCAGTTACAATTATGTGGAATAATCTTGTAACTTTAGATAGGTTAATGAAAGCTTTATTTTTTAATTGAAAATCATTAACTATTTCCTAAATGTTTCCCTATTTAACTGCAGGTCAGGTCCCTAACCTTAGATGTTAAGGTTTGGGAGCCAACAGTCTTGGGTTTATTTCGTGCTCTGGGTAATTCCTATTGCAATTCTGTGTGGGAGGAACTGCTTCACCTTCAGGATGATAGGTAAATATTTTTTAGTTGAATGATACATGATCCAGCTGGATCTGTGCCAATCCAGTCGGCCAAGCCAGGCTCAGCAGGCGGCCACATGGGCCCCATAGGAGTTGTACCTTGCACAATTCCTATGCAAGTTGTGCGAAGCACATCTCCAGCTCCTATCTACCTTTTTTTTTCTCGTTAAACTTTTTTTCCTTTATTTGTGTGGTTATGTATAGACGGTTAGATTTATTTCTTTATGACTTTATGGCTTGGAATAATTAAGCTCCGGGCTTCTATTGTTGGAAACAATATAAATGATATCTTAAGAAGAGCCTGCACATTTTTTTACTGGTTTTCTTTATCATCTCCTTTTGCAGAGGCCCTTTCCTAGGGATTTTTGCTTGATTTATCAGTTGGATACTTGGGCTTGTTAATTCTCTCAATTGTTGAGGGATCGCTAGTGGTTTGTGCTAGTCTATCTTTTTTCTTTTTTATGTTTTTCACTTTCTTTTGGTCAATTGGAACACAAACTTGGTCCGATCAAGACTGTAACTGTTCCTTTATCTGATTGTAGATATGTCCTAATAAGCTGGATATGCATCGCTTTCTGTACGATAGTCTGATAGAGGTGAGGGTATCATCTGCTAACTTCACATTCCAAAATCTGAGATGTATTGACCTGTATGATCTATGGGTCCTGAGTCAATAACTCAACAGCTAGAAAGATAAGAGGAATGGAATGTACTCCGACATACCTGATTGAGAAAGAGAACTGGAACAAGGCCCTTCAAAAGGGACTGTTCTGGTAGCAATGCGTCATAATCGCACTTTGGAATCTGAACTGTTTCCCCACGGTAGAAGCAACTATAGGGGAAGTTAAATTTCTACTTTTTCATATCAATTACCTTTCTAGCTGCAATGTTTGAGAAGGATGAGCCCATGGCCATATCAAGTGGATATGGGGATAGTCAGATAACTGTTCTCTTGGATTGGGGTTAAGCTTTTGTCAAGAGATGGATGAAAAGATAAATCTAACCATCATGCAAAGGTCCAACTGCAGTTGAATAATCCTCTCCAATCCCCTAGATTCTAATAGATACCTGAACAGAAGCTAGAGCTTCAATCTTTTCAAATTTCGACCACATATCAGATGGTAATTGGGCTGCAACAAAGTGCTCTTGACCCTTGAATTCAATTGAAAAAAGGAACTGTCAATTGATGGTTGTCTCTAATAACCATGCAACTCCAACAAAGCCCAAATGAAATCTGGTAACCAGGCTAAGAACTTCAACCAAGCTTCTACCGATGAGAGAGCTACGGGGCAGCAATCAACTCACTAAGTACACATGCAATAACAACCAACTTCCAGCAAAACCTTCACATTCCCCTAAAATGTGGGAAACCAGTGGTCCAGTCCCTAGCAACTTCACACCTCAAATAACCAGACTACACACAGAGATACACTTTCTTCTGATGTTGAAAACCCCCTGTTAATTGTTGTTTACAAAATTGACAGGCTGTCGACCATGCTGAGCACGTGCATATAGTCCCTGCCTCGTGCAGAACTGGTCATGCAGTCAACTGGCTACAGATGAAACTCAACCAATTGCTGTATATTACCAAAAACAGACTAGCCTCTCTTCAATACCGTTGAAAACTGCAGAAAACAGCCCCCAACTGCATCTAAAATTGTTTTCGCATCCTGCTGTAACTTGAAACAGCATCTGGGCACATCCAAAGGGGCTGAAATCAGCCTTATGCAGCGAAGATCAGCTTGCTTGTCTGACGAACTAAGAGGAGGGAGGGGCATAGGCAAAGAAAACGGGGAGGGAGAAAGAGGGAAAGAGAAGAAGAGAAAAGGAAAGAACAAAAGGAAGAAGAGACCTAAGGCTAGGGTTTAGGAGGGAACCTGACCCTGATACCATGTGAGAAACCACAGGCCCCAATGTGCATAATCTGACTTGGCAACCGCACAAGAATATATAGGTTTTAAACATTATGAAAATTACACAGAAGTCCCTAGTGTTTATAATAATTACATGAAAGTCCCTGATTTAGTACTAACTTACATATAAGTACTTGAAGCAACAGTTATATGACTATACAAATCTTTTTTCCTTTAAAACACACTCGTTTACATGGAGGAGCTTAATAGGAGTCAGGGATTCGGGTTCTTCTACCGGGGCCCATGAAGATGGAGGTCAAATCTGTGGGCCCAAAGACCTTACATGGACCCACTAGGTATGTGGCTTGGGTTAGACCCAAACAGGCCTTCCCAGCAGGGGCCATGCCCACCCTAGGGGGTTCCGCTAGCCTATTGGGCTCGGACAGCCACAGTCCATCTCAACGAGTTGGTATTGGGCTCGGACAGCCACAGTCCAGCTTTGAAGATTGCTCCTGTCCTTCATCAGTTGTTGCTACGAGAGCCAAATTCCTTGCTGCGTATTGGGTTTCTATGTAGCCAGAATTTTGGGGAGTGCCTATGGAGCTTATACTGTTTAAATGGAAGGAAGTAGCATCTTAATCTTTTGATTTCCTATTTTGGGGCTTTAGGCCTTTGTAGGAGATCTGTCTCCTCTTTTGTTTCTTTGTTTAGTTCTCTTTTCCCTTTGTATTTATCTTTGCTGTTCAGTTTATTTCTTTTGTACTGCTCCGCTTTGATTAATACATTCCACCATTCAAAAAAAAAAAAAAAAAAAGAGTTGGTAAACCAGCCCCTTATGGGGCCTATTTCTCTTAGTTGCTTCATTTTATATAATTCACCTGTGTTTGATTGTACTGCTAAATTTTCCTATTATTTATCACTTTAATGGTTGGGATTGAAAATCTTATCACATGTACGACATACAACCACCCTATTGTCATAGCCTCGTCCAACTCAGCATGATATTGTCCGCTTCGGCCCATGTGCACGCGCGAGGACATCCTAGGCAGTCCTAGGCAGTCACCCATCCTGGTACTGCTCCTACCTGAGCTTGCTTAACTTTGGAGTTCTAATGAGATCTGGTGCCGCACAGCTTCAAAACACATCATGTTGAGTTAAGAAGGGGTTTGACTTATAAGTCTAAAGATTTTGGGCAGCCATATCCGATGTGGGACTTGTGGAGGCTCTCCATTGGAAGCTTGTGGTTGACACGCGACACCCCATGGTTTAAGGTGCCGCCCGGATTGAGTTCTCGAACTCACCCTTACCGGAATAAAAGCCGTCCTTGTCTCTTATATCAGTTGCCCCACTCAACTCATCGTGATATTTTCCGCTTTAGCCTACATTCATGCTCTAGGACTTCCCATGCGGTCACCCATCCTGACACTGCTCCCGCCTGAGCACACTTAACTTAAAAGTTCTTATGAGATCCGGAGCTACACGGCTCTAAAACGCGTCATGTTGAGTTAAGAAGGAGTTTGACTTATAAATCTAGGGATCTTGGGTGGCCATATCCGATGTGGCACCTGTGAAGACTCTTCGTTGAAAGCCCGTGGTTGACACTCTACACCCTATGGTTGAGGGTGCCACCCGGACCAAGTTCTCACACCAATCTTGGCTTGATTTCGCTTATTTTGCTATTTGCTAAGTTCCCTACTGGGTTCTTTTGTTCCCTAGTAGAGACCTTGGTATTTTGCTAAGATATCATGGGTTTTAGGGTCTTGTGCATTGCTCTACATGTTGGTAAACACTGATCCCCCACCCCCCATCCCCACTCCTCCACACTTTTTATTCTCCTCTTTAGATATTTTTGTTGTTGGGGGGTTTTCATTTTAGGGTTTGATCTTTCAAGATCTAATCTTGTTTCTTTGGTTTTTGCCATCTAGTTGGAGAAAGCCTTTATCATTATAAGATTGATCATGAAAACGCCGGAAGTGAATGATGAAAAATGACTGGCATAATGTCTGTATCAAGGAAAAAACTTTAATATGATTAAATGTAAAGCCATGCTTCTAAATGATTGTTCTTTGAGGAGAAATAATAGTTAGGAAAAATGTCGTTTCATTTGCAAATGATTATATATATTTTATCTAAATGATATTTCAATCAGTTAAGTTACATCAGAAAACTTTTATAAAAGCTTTTATTTGAGTAATCATATTTCTTAACATATGAATTGAGACATTTATCTATGAAGCAAGTACTTGATTAGGTTCAGTCTGGTTCTAGGTTTCAGATTAAGTTTCCCGTATCAATTTCAACTTGATTTTGTTTTAGAATTGCTAAATTTAGCTTTGGCACCTTTTGCAATTCCTGATATTTAGAATTATTTGTTAGTCGGGATTCCTTTTTAATTTTAACATTTCATGCAGAACGGATGACTCAAATGCGATTTCCTTGCCTGTCACAAAACCTGGACCTAAAGATGCTTTTTCAAGCAAGGAGAAGTACATTCAATCAAAGGTGTTCTTATATAAATATGCAACATGCATTGTTTTCTAAATAGTTAATTCAGTTTCTTTTATCCTTTTAATCCTCATGATTTTGTACTCCTTTTGTTTAACTGGTCTATAATATTCTTTATATTATTTTAATTTTGCTTGAACTATTTGTATCTTTTTTAAGTTTTTCATAGAGATTTTCACCGTGCTCACAGTTACCATGATATCTCTTAAGTTTGAAATACATATTGCCTGACAAAGTGGTGTGGAAGCAGGCCTACTGTTTGAGAATTGAAATCCATCCTAAATAATTTAAACGGTGCATTCTAATGACATATTTATGGGAATTATTGCTGATCTTTATGGGACTTCTTTCTGATCATGCTTTATGGCACTTCTTTAGACACAAGTAATGCATGCTTATTGCTTAGTAAAAAGAATTGACACCCGAACAACATAAACTTGAATTATCATTAATCGGAGCTTATAATTGGTGATTAGATTAAGAAAAGTAGAGCTGCAAAAGGATTATGGCAAAGCTCAAACCATTGTCGCACTCAAAACCTAGTCCTCTTATGACTACCTGAAGTGAAAATTCTTGAACATTAGGAAGCACAAGTCCCGAAGAAAAGAAGTCTATTGAAATTAAAACAAAAAAGCTTAGAATAAATATTTATCTAATAAAATAATATAAAATTAATTTTATCTACTAAAATAATATAAAATTAATTTTTACAAGGAATAAAGATTGTGTAAACATGGAATATCTGGACATGGAAATGATAAATTACTAAAAATGTAATAAAGATTGATTGTGATTAAATGATAATCTACATGTATTATTTAGTTTATTTATTTTTTGAAGCGGATAATCTATGTGCAATTATATTGGCCATTCTTTGTGTTATTGGACTTGTAGGCTTGGCAGTAGGAATAGAATTCTAGGAGGGTAGAAGGATTCTGAACTGACATCCAACAAACCAGAAACAAGAGTCACTTGACCATATATGAGATTGTAGTAGGGTCCCAAATATCTCTTCATAGTACAAAATTCTCTCAGAGGTTTCTGATGGCAGTTCCAACATTTCTATGCAAAAAGTACACTTTGATCATGGGATTTTATTTTTGTGTTATTAAAGATAATGAAAACTTGAAGACATGCTCTAATGTCAGACTACTAAATTGTTTCATGCAAATTTTTTTCTCTGGTAAATACTCAAATCACTCACCCACAAACACTTCACAATGAGCAACAAAGCAACAACCGGGGATTGATGACTGATCCCTATTCGTCCCTGTGGAAAGGAAGATGCCCAACCATTGATCTATCAGTGGGTTGGCTCATGAAAAATATAAACAATAACTATGTTCTAATTTAGGGTTGATTCTACCAAGGCACAAATTCTAACTTGTTCATGTTTAGCATTTAGCATAGGTACCTTGGGTTAAACTCTAGCTTTATTTGTATTATTATTATTATTTTTTGAATGGTCATGCACAAGTAGTAGCTGATACAAGCACATTCACCATAGAATTCTAAAATTGAAAGCTATTACCAACTCACCTTCTCTGGAGAATATTTCTGAACTGTATGGTGGCTGCCATCTTGTACCATATGACTAGTTGTATGTGATCCTTCCTCTCTCCTTTGTCATCAAAATCCTCAATACTTTTCTTAATTTGATTCTGACTATATTTTTTTAATTAACCTGAAATCATTACTAAATTGGAGCTTAACTGGCGTCTTGATGGCATTCAAGGTTTCTTGATATGCTGTTGGTATTATCATGCATCTTAACTTTCAAGTGCTTAAACTTATTGGCAATGTGAAGTGACAAAAGTCTTGAGCTTTAGACATGGACCTGAATTTGTTTTCACTTTGCAGTATGCAGAGAAACTGCTAGTCATCAAAGAAACAATTGAGTCTGGTTTTCCTTCTCCAACTGCTCGCATTTGGGAGGCAGTCAATTCTAATAATAAACAAGCAGCATACCGCCTCTTTGTGGCATCAGATGCAAATCCCAACATAACTTATGATGAGGTGAACAGTGGTGATCTGTGTCACATTGCAGAAACACAAGACATTCTGGATGGTTATTGCACAGAGAGGAAACAGTATGATCCAGCACTTTGTCCAAGAATCATTGATTCTGGTGAGCCTGCAAATTGTCTGCAAGGTTGTTCCCTACTGCACTTGGCATGCCACATCGGTGATCCTGTGATGTTGGAGTTACTGTTACAGTTTGGTGTTGACATTAATGCTCGTGACTTCCATGGAAGGACTCCTCTTCATCATTGCATTTCCAAGAGGAATAACGAACTTGCAAAATATCTACTTAAAAAGTAAGAATTTACTTTCTCATACATAAATGTCTGAAGATCATTTTCTGAGGTTATGGTTGTCAGCCGATCAGATATTACAATGTTTCTACCCTGCATTGAATCATTATAGCAATGGAAAGAATATTTTAGTCCTAGAATATTTTACAGTAACCACTGCTGAATCTTGCTATATTTCTTCCTTCGTCGTCCAACCATCCTACGAATCTTGCAGTAGTTCTTTCTTTGTTGCAATAATACCCTGTCGAGGTTCTTTTTTCAAGGACACGCTGTTTAAATTCCTCATGATTTCTGTGAAAAGTATGTCCTTTTGTTACAAAATGTGTTTAATATGCATGATCTTAGCATTTCAATTGAAACTTGTATGGGTTTTGTCGGACAGCTGATGTGTCGTCGTCATCTTTTTTTTTACCACTTCTTTCCTATGAGCAAATTTGGTAGGCTTTTTTTACCACTTGTCCGATCACAACTTTATATGAATTTGGAGATATTATCACTACATAAATTTTCCATTAGGATTAAACTAAAAAACTCTGTCACCACATAATGTAATGCAGCCTGGATTTGACTTAGGTTCTCATCAATGAAACAGAAATTTCTAGGAAACAAAAAATTGCAACTGATAAATTGAGTTGATTTGTTTTTTCAAAGACTTAAATCCCAAGAGTTTTAAAAATGGAATCTGATAAATAATTAGTTTCATCCAGAACTGATGCTGGTACTTCTACTCAAGATGATGCCTAATATTGTATCACTTTGTTTTCTGTGTTTGCTCTTTCTTGATATGCGGCAACATGTTAACTACTCAAGAGGTGCACGCCCTTCAATCAAAGATGGTGGGGGTCTGACTGCAATGGAAAGAACAATGGTATTGGGCGCAATAACTGATGAAGAGCTCTTTGTCCTGCTTGCTGGATCGTGAAAATGGGACATTTTGAGCTTGAACCAGCACTTTGTGAGTCGTCATGTTCTTTCTTTTGTCATCAAATTCTTTTTTTCAGCATTTAACGCGATCCTTTATTAATTGTTATTTTTGTGAAAATGCAATACTCCATTTTTCAAATGTAACAAGGAAGAGTCGTGCGGTAAAATAAGGGTTCTGCTCTCTTGGTATGTGAACATTTAATAAACACAGAAACTGAGAGTCATGCTTGAAAATCATGTGCCCTCTCACCATCATCAGTGGCAGCAGTGGAGGGTTATCCTATCTGTTTGGGGTTGCTAATGTCATGGATGTATGGTCGTTTATTTGATCTATGACAATGAAATGGATGGTCAAAGTAAAAACTTGTGAACCGCTCACAATTATTGCCTTAGATCATATGGCTTACATCATACAATGTGCCCTATTTATCATGCCTTCAATGGCCTTCAGTTACAGATTGTCCAACATGCCCTATTTAGTTGTTGACCCTATATAATTATACCTATTCTTTTCTCATGTTACACACTGCAAAATGTGCTATACCCAAGTTGTTTAAATAGTGGATTCATGCTAATTCAACCATTAAAAAAATGCCATTAACTCAAAGTAAGAAATTTATTATAGGCCTATTATTCTCTTGCAAGTAACGATATGATAGAAACTCAATTTCTCATGAAGTTTGTTACAATGTTTGTAGACCCGAGGAAGCAAAATAATAATAAAAAAGGTGCCAAATCATGAAATATATCTTTTTCCTATCCAAATGCATCCACAATTTGGGGAAAGATTAAGAGGCAGGATCTTTTTGCTTCCATGTCTGCATTTGGGGTTATATCCAATGACATACCCATTGGAGGCATAGCACTTCTGCTAACATATGTACCCAAATTTTCTGTATAGCATGATATGACCGCTGATTTTTATGATATTGAGACTAATACATTACCTTTTCCGACAGGTGATCATCATTTGGAAGCTGGTGTCATCTGCAAGCAAAGCTGCGATGCTTGTTTCAGGCAGTGAGATGAACTATGCAAAATGGTCCAACCAAGCACAGCTGGTCGCTTGAGCTTATGCTATATTATACTCCCAAGAAAGATCTAACCAAAACCCAAGTGGGTTCATGATGCTGCTTGGAAATGTGTGACCTTTCAATTCAGCAGACAAAATTCTTGAAGCAGAAGTGCTGAACACCTGTGCTGGAATACCACAATCATAGCTTTACTCAACATGGTAAATTTGTTTAAGGTTTTGATTGCGATCATCATCACAGCTTTATCCCATTATCTGGGATCTGTTTAAGTTATAATACAACTCGGAAAATTTTTGTTCTTTAATGTTACGCTAATGGAAGGTTATTGTGATGTACACTATGCTTGGATCAGTAGGCATACTATGTATAATATGTTGGGTTGCTTCTTTTAAAAATTATTCTAGCCATTTTAGGATTATACTTGGATTACAAATCTGTTCATTCAATGTTTCAAATGCAGTGTATTATTTTAGACTATTTCTACACACACTGTTGGCTTTGCTCTATCCTTTGTTGGGTTTACCTTCTTTGACTGTTTCTAATTCTTTTGTTATTATGGCAATCAAATGTCTATTTGTCTGGGAAAATTCTAATATCCATCGTCATTGGAGACTGTAACAGAGAGATGTGGGCGACTTATGGGCCTGTTTGGATCTTCGTAAACAGAGGACATCTACCTCGGTTCCTAGGGAATCAAGCTTCATCTGTGTTTGGATGAGTTACCTGTGAGTTGTTTTGTTCTCTGCCAGCAACTATTAGAAGAGGAAAATGGAGTTGCTGGTAATTAGATTTATAGGTAAGTTAATGCAGGGCAACTGAATGTACCAGACCAATATGGGCCTATGGTGGGCCACAAAAGAACCTGATATTAGGGACCAAGAAGTTTCCAATTTCCACAAGCTCAGCTTCTCAGGTCAGAAAAATGTAATTCCCAGCAGTGTGTGTGTAACAGCGGAGAGCATTTGCCAAAAGATTGCTGGTTTAATCAGCTCGAAAGGTAACATGAAATTTTAAAATTTCAAAATAAGATTTATATTGACTTCAGTTAAACTAGTCTAGATCATTGGTTCGTACTTGTTCAGATGATGGTTTAAATGGTCTTGACATGTATTTTTTCAGTATAAAGTTTTCATGGACCATTATCTGGGCTGGTTCTGGTCCAACATGGTTTGACCCGCGGTCTACTCCATTTATTTTTCCAAACAATGGTGTAAGTTACAAAAATAAAAATAATAGTATCCTTACAGGGCATTCTTATGTCTGATATTCCTCTAGAGGACTACTACCATCCTTAATGATTTGTCAATTGGACTAAAACCTTTTCTGAATTCCTGTATCTATACAGTTCCAAATTACTAGCATAATCAAAATCACAAGATTCTTGAGTCATATATCAAATGATTCAATTCCAATTCCAATTCTTATCTCAGTGAATCCTGCTTCAGCCAACTTGACAAACTTGCATGCGACCTGCTTAAACATGAACTAAGTAGCAGCAAAAAATATCATCTTTCTGGCAGGGATCTTTATCCTAATATTCAAGATCAACAGTAATGACACCAAAAAGCAACACGGAGACTGGAAGTTCTTGAGGGCCCACCTATTTCATTGGTATCTTCTTCTCTTTATTTTTTTCATTTGTAGGGCTCACTTATGATCAATTCAATCCCTTCGCACACCACTACTCACCATGAACTGGCACTGATCCGCTGATTCAGTTGTTATTAACTTCTGTAAAGTGAAGCAGGGACCCAAATTGTTTTTTTTTTTTTTTTTTGGGTAGAAATGAAGCCCAAATGTTAAAAGTTGAAAAGCACGTGCATTAAAAAGCCTAGACAGTCCTCTTATTTGGACCCGGATCCCATGATATCAGGGGATTTAGGTTAGAAAAGTGAAAAAAAACAATTTCTGACAAAAGTCAAACGACTCTGGTGACATTAATAAGTTTTCAGTCATGAAATTGGTAGAATAGGGTTTAAGGAGAATTAATATGTCAAATTCCCTATCATCAATGGGAAAAGGGCTTTGACATATTAGTCCTCTTTAAGTCAAGTTTTGCCAATTTTCTGACATGAGTTCAGATAATGTCACTAGAGTTGTTTGACTTCGATCAATGTCAATTTTTAAACTTTTTTGCACCATATCTCATGATATCATGATAAATTTATGTATAATTTAGATATGCCTTTTTTAAAATAAAGGCTATATGGCCAAAAAAAAAAAAAAAGGCATATATAAATTTAGCATCTCACTTGGACAACTCCAAGAGAGATGTCAAATTATTATTTTTTATTTAACCCTTATTTTCTTTATTACATATGTACCAACATTCACTTACCATCACCATTATTTTATTTAAAAAGTAAGAAAAGGCAGCTCACTTAATGGTATGCTAAATTTGGCATACCATCTCATACTTAAAATCCATGTAGGATATAAAGTAACTGTTAGAGTCTCTCTCATATGCCAATTAGAACAAAAGGAGGTTGACATGACCAAAAGAAGTATATGTTGGAATTGCTCTAAGGTTGAAAATAACTATTGTGGGCGGTCTGTCTAATCTAGCCTTCTCGTCTCGACTCTCCCAATTCCATTTGTGATCTTTTCTCCTACGCCAATGATGTCCCCAAAGTGTTTTGGCTTTTACCTACTTAAAAAGATAATGACCGCGACACCGGGGCTTATATCCGACAATTACCTCAAAAAAAAATTGAAAATAATGTTTTTTTTTTTTTATTTAATTTTATGTCCTGGTATAATGATCGGGAGATCATAGAAACAATATATGTGACAAAACTTGATAAATCCAATAATATCGCAGGACTTTCCCACGTAACGATGGAATGCAAGAAATGGTGGTTAGATTTGTATTTACTTTTCATAAAATATTATTTTATATTTTATAAAAAAAAGTTTATTTGTTACAAAGTCATTTGCTCCTAAGAGAACATCTCTCATGAAAGCGATCCAATTAATAAAGTGGTTGAGTTTTAACTAATCCACAAAGGCATTTGCTCCTGAGAGAATATCTCTCATGAAAGGGATCCAATATTCCACAACTGGGTCTACTTATACTATAATAAGGAAATGAGCGAAGCCCACTATCCACGTGATATTGTTTGTTTTGGCTCATGCGATCTCTAACCCAATTTTGCGGGTTAAGCACACATGTATACAAGATCTGAACTTGGATATTTTTGACGTGGGACTTATGCACCACACCCTGTCCTCTCTCTAGACGGGTGCTTGCTAGACCCAATGTCCTTCTATAGGAGGGCCAAATCTCTTTCAGTAGGGGAGGATGTAACACCTCAATATTTGCCAAATGGTATTTCTTGTCACCTATTTAAGGTGAATTTGGATGACTAAAGTATTTAAGTAGGGGAGAATGTAAGTACTGAATCTCTAGATTTTTAATTAAATTAATCTTGATTGTAGATTTGATCATGAATGGACCTCACCCTTTTTTATTAGTTTTGTAAGGACCCGACCCCTGATTTCAGGCACTCATAATAATATTATTATGGCTCCATAAGAATTTGATTCTTGCTTTGAGAATAATTATGTCGATGATTGGATTATTACTTGATAATTTTCAAGGATTTTTGTTTATTGAATTATTATTTTTAATAAATTTAATTGCCTTTGTTTAAATAAAATGCATTGCATTCGTGGGGGAGTTTGTGGGGCCCATTAGTGTTCCAGGGCTATGGATTGGGTTTATTTATGGCATACACGCATCAATCAAGTACTTCTTAATCATGCCCACGTGAGTGCTTGTCAAGATTAGAACTTGTACCTCCATTAATTGTACTTAGTGGGAATGTGGGACCACATTGAACCCTAATACGACAAATGGTCAGGTAAGGGGGCTGGGTATGAGCCAATTGAAACTTAGAAAGGACCCTAAATTGCATCAGAAACAAATTCAGTAAGGCCCAGCGGTGATGGGCTATAGGATTGGAAAGTGTGCCCAGACTCCACTAGGATTGCTATCTAAGAAAGAGTAATCCAGTAGATTGAGGAAATTAGATATCCACATGGAGACCATGAGTGTTGTTTGGATAAACATTTCATGCAAATATGAATATATATATATATATATATATATATATATATTTGATAAGGCAGGTTCCTTTTCTTTTGGCCGTGATAATTCCTACAGGCTCAGGAGAGAAAGTCGGATAAAATTTCCCTGTGGTCCAGTGTGGTAGCGCAGTTTCGAACTCATAACCTCGGGGTGCAAACCGTGGTCATAAGCCAATCGAGTTACTCCTCGGGGTTACAAATACGAATATTTGATATGCATGATCTTAATTAGCATTTTGAAACTGTCATGGATTTTGTTGGACTAGTGATATGTGTCCACTTCCTTTTTTTTTTTCCCTCTTTCCCGTGAGGAAATGTGGTAACCCATCCAACAGATCCAATTTTGTGTCACTTAGACATATTTAACAATTAAAGATGGACATTTTCTAAAAACATGAAAGTAAACTCTCACTGTGCCACATAAGATCTGTTTGGACCTGGAGCACCTTGTGCCATTAATAATTGAACAAATAGTAGGATTTGAGAATCAATAAGCGCTCTATGCTTTTTACAGGTTTTTTCATTGAACAAATAGCGGGATCCCACATATAAGAAGGAACTCAATGCTTTGTTCACGGGGGATGGCTGCTCACTGGGTAGATAACGTGCAAAAAGAAAAAAAAAAAATGCATTTTTTTTTTTATAACGGAGGGTGTCCTAGCCCTTTCGGCCAAAATAATCCCCACGGGCCGCCCCAGTGTGGAAAAGCAGTTCCGAACCCTCAACCTCTCGGTTCAAACTGCAGTCCTAGGCCAAGTGAGAATATATAGGAATTTATGTTGAAATAAGCTTCACCCATGAATTATTGAAGAAGTGAACGGTGAAGGATGAGATGGGACATTCATTTTCCTAGGCATTGAATTACTAGGGCAATGGCAATTTATTCATTTCTCATGTTCCCTTGATTCTATTTTTAATAAAGGAGAAGTTATTTGATAGTCATTTTATATATTTCACCTTTGACTTCATGTTCAGCCTTTTACCAAAAAAAAAAAAATCATTTTCAACCATTTATGATATGAATTCTTATCTATTCTGAATGAGGAGAGGAGTGGAGTGAAGAAAATGGTTAAATCAAGAGAGACGAAAAAAATATGAAAGGTAAAAAGTAAAAGTGCTAAAAGACAAAAACTACTTTTTCTTGTGTTCTAGTTTTTATCATTTAGTGCTATGAGAAAGTAAATGTATTTTTATATTTTTTTTGGTAAAAAGAATAAGAAATAGAAGAAGTGTTCTTGAGCCGGCTCCTATAATTCTTCCTATGAAATGAGTCATGAATCAAGCTAAAGTCTAGATTTATAAGAAATGCACGGTTGAGTTTATTGTCTTCCGGTTTCATTGACTTGAGGATTATGATGTCATTGGACACTTGGGCTTTTGCAGAATTGGAGACGATGCATATACTCACATCGACTGCTCGTATATGGATGATGTGGTATATCACAAAGGGCAGTTTTATGCCATCGATCATGCATTTGGCCTTTGGCTTCTTCACATTGAGGATGGGTTCAATCCCCATGGGGAAAAACTAGCTAAAATCCCGAACCCTGTCCCAATCGACAAATTGTTCTATGGATATTTGGTACCAGATGTATTGACTGATAGCATGTTTGTAATTTTAAGAGCACTCAACGATTTGGATGCTCATAAAACTATCCATTTTGACATTTACAACTTCTCTTTGGAAGAGGGGACACATGATAAAACGTCGAAAAAGTATACTAAGGTACTGGAAAGCCTAGGGGATCGGGTATTGTTTTTGGGGCATAATTCTCCCATGATTGCCATGGCTAGCCAATTCCCCGGCTTCAAAGGAAATTGCATATATTTTGCAGACAATATTATGCAAGGATATTATGAATGTCCATATGGATGCCGTGATTTAGGTGTTTTCAATATTCAAGATGGGACTGTTAAACTACTTTTTGCAGATAGATTTCATCCTATGTTATCGCCCCCTTTATGGATTGCAACCCCTCCTTATTCATCCCAAGGAGATTTTGTGGAGGAGCTATGCTTGGACGAATCAAATGATATTTCTGTTTAGTAATATTTATCTGTAACTAGATGTACGAATAGACAAATGATGTTTTCTTAATTTTGATTTATATTATTTCCCCATTGTTTTTTTTTTTTTTTTTTCGCTTGCGTTATTATTGTTTTTCCTCGACGGTATTATGGTTGGCATGCCTGATTATTCTGGTTAGCTGTTGTGATGAATTTGGTATTGTTTTGAACATTCATCTTATGTTTGGTAATTATTATCTTATCTGTTATACACTTACCTGTTATACTTAGGGCTTAGAGATGTAGAACTCATAAAGCCAACCATAGATAGATGGAGATGCAGATATGCAAGTTCTGAAATTAGTTCTAAAAATATGAAATGCTGATTGTTTTATGAGATCTCTTGATGGATATTTGCAATCTTAATGAGGTACACTTGTTGTGGCTTTGATCTTTAAACTTTGTTCTAAATGCTCTCCTTTTGATGCTTAGCCTAATTGGTGTTCTTTCTTGTCAATGGTGTGACCAGTCTTCCTACCTTTTTGTTGTGCTGCTTTGGTTTTTTAGTTGCTTTATGGTTTTTGTTTTTCATTTCTGGCTTAGTTTAGTGGTGAATGATGGGTTTTCAGAATTAGACAACTGCGTGCGCACAACATGTGCATTATATCAATTCATATTTCACAACCATGAACATATCATTCCTACATCTGTGACCCTTTGTTTTTTTTAAATTTAATTTCCCCTTTCTTTTTTTCTTTTTCCTTTTTTTCCCAACATCATGCATGGTTAGAGAACATGATATACATGTCATAGTAGTCTTACCTCTTGTTTTCACGGTTAATTAGCTTCTTTTTATAAATTTAACATGCAACACTTTGAATTCTCTATTGCTTTGGAAGATAAGAATCATATGATTGTTGGTTTCCTTTTTCCTAAATCCTACACCAAGGGTGGGATATGCATTAATTGTAGACAGGGGCGGACCAATGTATGGTGTCTTGGGGGCTTCAGCCCCCCCCCCCCCCCCCCCCCGACAAACTTGAAAAAAGCCCATAGGGCTATATGGGCTGGCTAGCCCAGCCCCCCTGGAACAAGACCCATTAGCCCCCATAAAATCTCTCTCTCTCTCTCTCTCTCTCTCTCTCAAATCAGTGACAGATACACTCTCTCTCTCTCAAATCAGTGACAGATAATCACCTCTGGCTCTGTCTCTCTCAAATCAGTGACAGATAATCACCTCTGGCTCTGTCACTCATCGCGGTCTTTCTTTCCTCCTCTGCATATTGGTTCTAAACAATTTTTAAGTGTTGCTGGGTGGCAGTTTTGTTAGGTGCTTAGTCTCAAAAATATTTTTAGAAATGATGACATTAGAAACGAGGAATTTCTAAGAATCTCCCATCTTATGAAAATCCCCAATTTTGAAATGGATTCTCTTGATTTATAAAAGATTTTGACAAGTGGAGAAAAATCCCCGTTATTGAAATGGGTTTCTTGATTAAGTTGGATTGATTTCAAGAACAAATTAAGCAAATATTCATATTAGAGATGGGGATGAGAGATGCATCTAATTTGTCATTAATGTTTTTTAGATAATGATGCATGTTATTGATTGTTGGCTAATTTTATTTAATCTTGATGCAATATTTGGTTGTTTGTGGTTGTGATTTGTGTCGGTTTTAGGAAGGAGTTTTAGATTAGGTTTTAGGAACTAGTTTTAGTTTTGATTTGAACAAACAAATGAATGAAGATTGAAGGATGTTTTTGAAAGGATGTTTCCAATCAAAGTGCCAAAACAGGCAATAGGCCAAATCCATGAAATCCTTTGTTAGTTATTCTTAAAAGACTACATGGATTTGTTTTAACAAACTCTTAAAAGTTCTACAAAAAAAGGACTTTCCGAAGTGCACAATCTCCAATTTTTCTGCATGACAAATTAGACACTTGTTTAAAAAAATGATGAGAATAAAGGTAAGCTATACTTTGGCACATCTTATAATAGAATTGCTACACATATAATTTGACTCAGAAAGAAAAAAGTATTGAATATCATTTTATCCTGTGGTAGATGCTCAACATGAGTTAATTAACAGATGAGGTTTCATCATCTAGGAATTTTCAACCTCTAAGCTTGTCTTGCTTTTAATTAGAAGGGATTTTCCACTTCTCCCTTTTTTTTGCTGCTAAACGAGTTTTAGATTCCCTCAAAATAACTCTTGTATCATAGGAATGAACAAAAATACTATTGACTGGCTTTCTTTTTTGCCATTGATAATGTGAAGAAGCCATAATAAAATAATGATTGACATTTTTAGCTGACTATTGTCAGCCCCCTTTAAACGAAAATCCTGGGTCCGCCACTGATTGTAGAGTCTATCAAGATGCTTGATGGAACTAAGACAGAACATTTCATTTTAAGGCCCTTTTTTTTTTTAATTTTATTTTGGATGATATTTTAAGGCTTTCCATCACATGGTTGAATTTGACTATTGAAAGTCTTCTCTCTCATGTTTTATATGCATTATGGTGGCCCTTTTTTATATATCTTATCGATCATCTGTAGTCATCTACAGTGGGGGATTTGCTCTGCCATCTTCGGGACGATTTAACAAAGTTTAAAACAATGAATCATAATGAAAGTATTCCCCGTATGAATCAAATTAACGCCCTAGTTGGTAGCTGCTGGACTTAGGATATTGCCTTCACTTCAAAATGACTGGACTTTGATTCCTCCATTCAATATATATATATCAAATTATTTCTTTTAGTCTTAAGCACGCTTACAGATATTGGGTGATATATTCCTTAGGAGGTGTGTGTCACTTGTAACTTTGATGAGTTCCGGATCCCTTGATACCGAGCAGCTTAAAAAGTTGTTGCTTTCAATCCAAACATGCCTCTTCAATCAAGATGTGCTCTTATTTTTTCAAGTTAGAAAAAGTTCATGTATTTCTTAGCAAAGCTGCTCATTCGTAACTGTCCAATGTAGTGAAGGTGTAAGATGCCAACCCCTTTTAAAGCCTGAGAAGCAAGTCACATGCCTAGTTGAGCTTGATATGAAAGTGTACTTCCAAAGTTAAAACAAAGAAATAAGCCTATATATGTGTGTGTACTTTACCATTCAAAAAATGTATGTGTGTGTACTTCGATAGCATCATCAATTCACACCCTTGAAGTGCATCCTTTTCCAAGCACTAACAAAATCACCTAAAGGTACCAATAACACACCAAATGGTGTTGTATCTGATAAAATCAATTCACACCCTTGAAATGCATCCTTCTTCAAGCTCTAACGAAATCACCTAAGGTACCAAAAACGCACCAAATGGAGTTGAATCTGATTAAAAAACGAGTACCAGATATGAAAAGAAATGTCACAATGAAACAGGTGATTGGTTTACTGTCCTAGGATAGACTCAAATGGTGAAATTTTTTTTATGTGGCTGATGCCAGCATCGTTGGGATAAGGCTTTAATGATGATGATGATTTACTTTCTCTCTTAGACTACAGAAACAACACATGTCTGAGATATTAAAAGAAATGACTCCCCTTCTCCCTAAACTATCCACCACAGGCACTTTACTTGTGACTACCAACCAACAATATGCTTCCACTCTAGCTAGAGCTAAACGAAGGCATATGAACATGGAGGATGAACAGCCATGGAGGAATTTAATGCCTTGCAAAAGAATTTAATTGTGAAAAATTGTGATGTGCAGGGTTTTTAAATGCAACATCTGCCTTTTTCCGCGTAAAAAAAGTTAGAAAGTATTAAATTTTTTTTGCTTTAACACAAGACTTATTCCTAATCAAGAAATAGTACCCTAACATCCCAAGAGAAAGTACCCTAACATCCGAACCTCCTACATCTAAGGTCTCTCTTGGTAGTCCATCCCCCACCCATCAGCACCATATTTTGAAGCAACATATTTTCTACCATGTCCTACTTATGTTCACCTAATATCTAACCCTATTTTGCTAAGGAAGCCCAATTCTTTTTCATTAAGCTTCCCAATTCCAAACTCACAAAAGACTTGTGGCATTTATAACTGCACTCCATTTCATCAAATTATACTATGTTATATCGAAGCGTTTTCTATCTTAATTTGTATTGTTAGTTACAATTTTGACCGGAAGTTACATTAGAAGGTTTTTTTTTCCTTTTCTTTTCAAATCTTGTATGTTCTCTGCCACTCCTCAACTTATCTTGTCTTTTAACTGAGCACATCGACCTCAATATCATCTTTTTTTTATCTAATGTAACTACCCATGTAACTACTTTACATTTGAAGACTTTGTCTTCTATGATAAAGATGCAATTCAAAAGGGCTTGAACTTCTTCTTTCCTTCTTTCCTCACTCTAAGTTGAACAAATAGCCATGAAGGTCAGGGTACAATTTTCTTTCCTGCAGTTTTTTTATCGTGATCCTCTAGTTTGCAATCCTTACAATTTCTTATTTATATTCAATTACATTTGCCATGTATCTTGGACATCAATTTAGAAAATACATTAACACACATATCAATTTTAATCTTTATAACTATTTTATTCCTAATCATACAAAACATAATAAATATTAAATTAATTGTCAAATAATACATTTAGTTAACAACTTTCAACACAAATTTATTTTAACTTCTAATTTTCATATAGCTTTTACATTGTTCTATTATATGTTTCCCCTTTTTGGACATCAATATCAATCACATTTTACAGATGGTCATTTTCTAGAAAGTTATAATCCAAACAAAAAATCTAAATAACTCAATAAAAAAAATTATTATAAAATTTTAACTACTATAAAAAATAAAAAGACTGCTATTTATTCTCACAAATCATATTGCCCGCGCTAAGCACAGGTATTTTTTGCTAGTACAATTTATCTTTCTCACTTTTACCTTCCCACAAGGAATTTCTTTGGATTTGGTCTAGCCTTTTTAACACTGCTTGAGGCATCTAGTAAGGGGACAACATGTGTCACACTGAAGATTAAACTTTGTAGCTTTGATTTAGGGAATTTGCCCCCCAAAAGATACATATTGTCTTTTTTTTTTTTTTTAATGAATGCAACTTTGTTTCGAGCTTTCCCCAAATAGGATCCTAGAAGGCTATTAAGTTTTAAACTTGTCTTGGCTTCAATAGGTAACCCAAGATACAGTGAACCCTGGTAGCCCAAGACTAAATAACCTCTTGGGAACACCCCATCCTATCCGCACACTGTTAGGTATTTTTTTCTTTAATCTCGAAGACAACTCAAAACTTCTCATTTTTTTTTTTTTTTAATTTTTGCAACTCTGGTTCTATCGAACTAAATACAAAATCGTATCGTCAACAAATTACAGTTTTGAGAAGACTTCTCCAGCATGATCTACTTGAAACCCCTTATAAGATCGAAATCCTTACTCTCTAATTAAGAGTCAAATATTATTGACTACTCTAATTAGTAGGTATAATCTCTAACTAAGAGCCAACACTATTGGCCCCTTACTCTATATAAAGGTTGGAAAGGTTCTCCCATGAATGGAATGAATACTTTCCTCTCTTCTAATATTGAGTGAAATCAAACTCTGTTAGCCTCGTATGAAAATTATTAGGAAACTACTATTCGTGAAGGCTCTATTGGAATGACTTCTAGATGTGTGAATAGCCGAAGACTCCACATTTATCCCATTCCCATTGCTTTGGCATCAGAGTGAGTTAAGTTCCATGGGGTTCTTAATTTTTTTATTTCAAAAGTTATCCTCATTTGCTTTCGCTGATTTCCATTCAGTTTATTCCAACAAATTAAAAAGTAATTCCCAGATTTCTTTAATTTTTTTTATTATCTTAAAAGATAATTTATTAGATCTAAGACCCGACCCTGAATTTGTTGTTCCATATGATAATTGTGTCTAATATTGCGTTGGTGATAATTATTAAAAGTAATTAATATCAACTCAATCTAATTAAGCAAAATAAATCAATTAATAAATTGAATAAATATGCTATTATGGACATACCTTGGGACCCAATTAGTGAATTAAACTAATTATAGACTATCGATTAGAAGTTTATCATTCAAAAATACAAATAGTATCGATTAGAATATTTAATTGAATACGTAATAAGGATTAAGTGGGGCACATCAGTGGGACTCTCTTGACCTTGTTATTGAAATGTAATGAACGAAGGACATAAATTTCTGTATGTGGAGATTGCTTGATTTTCATGCTTATCAACTTATGTGGGTGTCAATTTTGAATACGATCATTATAAAGTGATCTCTAAGATCTTAGCTACAAGATTGGCTGCTGTTCTCCCGGATCTCATTTCCCCTCACCAGGTAGCCTTCATCAAAGGCAGGAAACCTCAAGACCACATTGCTCTGGCCCATGAGCTTACTCAAAGCCTTCAAAAGGGAGCTAAAAGCAAAGGTATTTGCTTGAAGCTCGATATCTCCAAAGCCTTTGACAAGTTGAGTTGGGACTTCTTATTCAAAGCCTTGGACTCCTTTGGTTTTAGTAGTGCTTGGTCTTCCCTTATCCAGGAATGTGTGTGAACTTCTAAAGGTTCTATTCTTATAAATAGAGAGCCTGCCGGTTACTTTGCTGTGGAATGTGGGCTTAGGCAAGGTGACCCCTTATCCCCTTACCTTTTCATCCCCGCGGAAGAGATTCTCAACCTCAACATCGAGAATCTGGTCTCTTAGCAGCTCGTGCATCCGATATACAGTGCGCCAGCCTCTCCCTCAATCTGCCACTTGCTGTTCGCCGATGACATTCTTCTCTTCTTCAAAGCCTTTCCTAGGAGTATTAAAGCGATCAAAGATCTGTTGGAAGCTTACCAATCGTCAGCTGCCCAGCACTTCAATCTCAGGAAAAGTCATGTCCTATTTGGCAATAGCAGGCAGTCCTTCAAAGTCAGAGTGTTGAGATCCTTTAGTATTCCTCAGGCTTTCTTCCCGGCTAAATACCTGGGCGTTCCTCTATTCATAGGGAGCCCCAAAGTCCGTTACTTCGAGAGCTTGAAGGCTGGAAAAAGAACATGCTCTTCTTTGCTGGGAGACTCATTCTTGTCAAACATGTGCTTCAAAGTCTCTCTGTGCACATCCTGCTTGTTCTTCCCATCCCCAGCTTGGTCTGCGACTTCCTGGAGAAATGGATGAGGAATTTTCTTTGGTCTGGAGACCCTGATCATCCAAAGAGAAGCCCCCTCAATTGGAATTCTGTTTGCCAGCCAAAGTCTGAAGGAGGGTTGGGCCTTCGTCGCTTCAGGGACCTGATTCATGCCAATTCCATTAGACTAGGCCGGGTAGCTTTCTCCTCTTCCTCCCTTTGGGCTAGGGATGTCAAATGGGCCGGGCCGGGCCGGCCCAGCCCGCTTCAGAGTTGGCACGCCGTGCTAGCGGGTCGGGCCGGGCCGGCACGCCAGGGAAAAACCCTGGCCCAACACAACCCGACGGGCCGGGCCTTGCCGGGCCAACCGGGCCCGCACTGGTTTTTTTTTAGTATTAAAAAAAAGAATAAAACAAAAAATAACATGTCTTTCAAGAAGTGAAGTGAAAAGTTGGCAAATGGTAGTGTAATTACTTTACTTGTCTTTTAGAAAGTAAAATGTTTAGGTTCTGATAAAGTAAAAGTAAATTTTTTTAGTACTAAAACTTTGTTTTTCCATTTGTTGTGAACAATCAAACATAGTTCACTAAAAAAATTCGGGTGATTGAAATTATTTAACTATAGATTTTTAATACTTCGTGATACTCTACAATAAGGCTTCAAAAGGATTTTATTTGGGTTAAACTAAAGTACTTCCACCCAAAGATAACAATAGTCAGCATTGCTGCCTACCCTTTGCTAAGGCCAAAACTTCTCCTTTTCTCATACTTTTGCAAAGGGAAGGATCTGGGGATGGCTTAATTTGTACATTTCAACTAAAAAAATCTAAGGAAAAACAGTTCTAAACAAAGAGTTAATGGGGATATTCAACATGTAGCTCGAGAGTTACCTTTATGATAAGAACAAAATGGAACATGAGCAAAAGATTTAGGCCTTTTCTTTGATTTTTGAAGAAGGATGAGCATTTAGTCATTGATAATAATAATGTTGCTCATACATGGTTTTTTTTTTTTGGATTATTTTAAAGTTTTTTTGAGGTTTTTCTAATAAATATTTATAGTTTTGTAGGGATTTTCAATAAGAACTTTTTTAAACCTTGCCCAAACAGAATATTTCATTAGTATTAGAGCAATCTCTTGAAACATCAGTATCATTCATTAGTAGCTGGCTGACTCTTTACTTAAAAGTCATTAGCTAATGAGTAGTGCAAACTATTAAGTACCAAATAATTAGTAGTAAGTACTATGTAGTCATTAATAACTAGTTTTATGCATGGTACATGAAATGTTACCTCCTACATAGTGAACACAATTAATGATCAAATTTAGTTATTATTTATTAATTGATTATTTTTAGCTGCATGGATTTGTTCATACATACATTATTTGGACCATTTGCAAGTTTTTTTTTTTTCCCTCGTGAATGTATCTTGCTAATGTAGGACATCTCATTCTTTTCATAAAGCAAACCCTTAGAAGTATTTTGTTATATTTATTCTCATTGAGTATTAGTTTCATAGAGCAATCCCTTCGAAATATTTTGTTATATTTATTCTTATTGAGTATTAGTTTCATAGAGCAATCCCTTGGATGAGTATTGGATATTAAGTAATCATTCATTAGTACTCTTCATTTTGAGTTTATGTATTAATAACTACACATGACTAAATGTCAAATTATTATTGTTGATGAGATTTTGTTACTACCTACTTGGAAAATGTTATTATTGATCAAAATTTGTTTTAGGTTTTTGTTCATTGACATTTGAATAGATTTTAACTCCAAACACTTGAGTAACATGAATATAAATGAAAAATGATACAAAATACCCCTTATATGACCGTTTTATAGCTGTTGGGGGGGGGGGGGGGGGGGGGGGGGGTAAAAAGGACTTTTAGAAAAAAAAAAGGCTTATGGACGTTGGGCGGGCTGCAGCCCTCAGCCCACGTTCCTGGTGGGCCCGGGCCAAACGGGCCAGCGGGCCCAGCCACCTAGGCCCAGCCCATCCCATGTGCAGGCCGGGCCTTTGCGGGCCGGGCCGAGCCGGCCCATTTGACATCCCTACTTTGGGCCTCCTGGTTCAAAGGAAAATATTTCAGAGGCTTCTCTCCCTGGCACCCTCGCTCCCTATCCTCTGGTTCGTGTATTTGGAGACCTATCAAGAGGAAATCTCAATTTCTTTTTAATAACAACCAATGGGTTTTAGGTGATGGGAAAAGTGTTAGTTTCTGGCATGATAAATGGCATGGCCCACTTTCTTTGGCGCAGATCTTTCCTGAGATCCATTTTCCTTGGCCTGGTTTTGCTCACAATTTCTTCTCTAACAATCAGAGGATTCTGAGCATCAATCTTCCTCAGCAGGTGGCTTCATTTTGCTACTCTCTCCTCACAACTTTCACCCTAGCTGCTGAGCTTGATTTGTTGGTTTGGTCTAGCTCCATCTCCAGCCACCTCTCCTTTGCTGCTGTCTGGGATTCCATCTGTTTCAGACGTCCCACCATTCCCTAGTTTAAGTTTGCCTGGAACATCCTCCTTAAGCCTTCTGTAGCCTGTTTTGCTTGGAAGTTGTTCCATACCAAACTCCTAACAAATGCCTGGGCTCAGTCCATTGGTGTGCAGCTGGCCTCTTCCTGTTACCTATGTGGTTCTCACCAAGAATCTGCGTTCTCATTGTTCTTCCTCTGCCCCTTCAGTGCCTCATTTTGGGATTGGTTTCAGACCAAAGGTAAGTTCAAGTTTGGCCGTTCTGGCACTGTCTCCTCCATGTGGGATTCTCTGTCTGCCAACTCCTGCCTCAAAGCCAAGAAGGGCTTGGGAGCCATCTTCATCACTGCCATCTTCAGCCTTTGGAAGGTTAGGAACTAGGCGGTCTTCAACAGTATGTCTCCTTCTCTTGACTCTGTTGTTAATTTTTTCTTGATGGATGCAGCTGCTTCTTTGAAGAATTTATCTTTTCCCTTTTCAAGTAGCACTTTACTCTCTTTTCTTTCTCTTATGTAATCAGCACCATCATTTTGTAAGATAGTGCTTGGCTCCTTTTCTTTTCTCTGTTCTCAGCCCTGTGTGGATGCCTGCTGGCTTTCTGTTGCTTTTGTTTCCCCCCGTTTTTTCTCCTTCTTAATTCAATTTTTCAATTCAGCAAAAAAAAAAAATAAAAAATAACGATCATTATGGATATATTTGTATTAATATAGTGGCATTGTTATAAATGTATCTTTGTTTTCCCAGCTAACGTTATTTCTTGTATCTTACCAAAAAAAAAAAAAACATTGTTATTTCTTGTTTTCCTCACTCCTAGAAAGAGATGTATGGCATTGATATTGTTTTGTATCCTTGTTTCAAAATCACCTTCATTTTCCTAGTATTTTCCTTATGTGTTTGACAACTCTCGTGCAAACAAACGTCGAGGGGTAGCTCAATTGGCCTAGGGCTACAGTTTGCACCCGGAGGCTATAGGTTCGAAACCGCACTATTACACCGGGCTATAGAGGAGTTTACTTGGCTTTCCTTTGGGCCTGGGGGGATTAGTCTAGCCCAAAGGGTTGGAAACCCTCCGATAACAAAACAGAAAAAAAAAAAACCTCGTACAAATGCAATAGCTTGGCCTAGCTGGGCCCCGGAGCCCACTTTTTATTTTCCTTCTTTTGATTCTATTTTCGTAAGTACAAAGGTTATTTGATGCTCATTTCCAAAAACTCATAATTGATCTTCATTTTTAACCACTTATGGTATGAAATATATTTATTCAATTCATATTTGTTATAATGCAAACAAACATATCTATAATAATCCTCATCTGTAAATTGTTAGGGCCGGCCCAATGTACAAGGCCTAGTAATATTGTATGATTAGAGCACGCTTTGTTTGGCTACCCTCTCAATTAATTCTTGTATCCCACATTGTATTCCTATGAAATTTCTTCTCTAATATGTGGCTTAAATAATTTTTGATTGCATGTTTACATTTTAGGGGCCCAGTCTAGGGTTCTACAATATCGCCATGTAGAACCGAAAATAATTCACACTCGTTTAATCAAGGTGGCACTTTGATCAATTGTAATTCTGACGACGAATCTGAGACATAGTTCCATGTAGACATATTTCTTTGATTTCTATGTATTAATTTCATAAGAATGCTTTAAATTTGACATGTGGTTTTTTCAACTCTGAATTTTGTAGTGCTTCATTCAATCCTGATATGCATGGACTCACATGAGGGGGGTATTCAAAACAAATGTGGTGATGGGCTCTAACAATGCAATTTTGGGGATATTGTGTTGTTTGATGGACTGTCACATTGCAGTTTTGGGGATATGGAGTTGTGTAAAATTTGTTGTACAATTGTGTAACAACATCTTTGGTTATGGGTTTCATAACGGTTGTATTACAAGATCTTATGTAAAATCTGTGGATATTGTGTCAGTTCTACTGTTTTGAAGATATTGTATTAGTCACATGCAATTTGTGGCTTTTGTTAATTTGAATTAGCAGCTTTTGTAAATTCTTAAGGATTGATGATGGCGCTAATGTACCTATTGATGATGGTAGTGATTCAGTTTCAGTAAGCGGTTTTACGTTTTGGAGCTTCCAGTAATTGTATGCAACATGTAATTGCATTGCAGATGTTATCTTAAGTAGACCAATTGAAGATTGTTACTATAATTGTGAATAAGATGCTTTCACATACAACACTTGATTAGCACCCAGTTAGATGCAATCATGCTGCTCCTTGTGCACAGCGCTTCACACCTAATGTATAACACCTGAAAGAAAAAAAATCAACATCATATACAACACCTCATAAACAACCCATATTGATTTGCAGCTTTGTTTTGCATCTACACAAGATGAATCCACTGCGATGTAAATGCATTTTACTAAACCATTTTTTTTTTTTTTTTTTACAAATTGAACTGAATACTCAGTTTTTCAAATTTAAATAATAGTTTATCAATGACACATCCATATGGGAGTGTAATTAATGATTCAAGAAATTAGAATACACGATTCATAATAGGATTGTACGTGGAAAATAGGAATACTGAAGAATGATACATTCATATGGATTGGAATACAGGTTTACATCAACAATTAGTCTATCTATCCCGACCGTATATCCCGACCGTATGGCCCGATCCGACGTGGCCGACCCACCTGGCGCTGACTGTATGAAGGGCCCATTCAAGGGCTGTTTGGGCGGGAGAAAGGAAAAGAAAAGGGGGAAATCGTTGGAGAGATTGCATCTCCTCTCTTGAAGCCCAACGAAGGAAATTGCAGCCCTTGAGTGCATCTCTTCTCTCCTCTCTCTCTTGAAGCCCAACGAAGGAAACCCTTGAAGCAGAAATCTCCTCTCTCTGTTGCGACCCTTTTCTCCTCTCTCTCTCTTGAAGCCTTGACTTGGTGTGCTCTGTTTTTTTCTTCCCTCCCAAACGAGAGTCCACATCGCTGGAAGCCCTTGAAGGAAACCCTTGCAGCCCTCTCTTGCTTTTCTCCTCTCTCTCTTGAAGCCCTTGAAGCCAACGAAGGAAACCCTTGAAGCGTCCATCTCCTCTCTCTCTCGAGTTGCAGTGCAAAACCATCTCCTCTGTCGTTCTGGTATGTGACCGTTCTCTCTCAATACATTCTCATCATCTCTTTCTCTCTCTCCTGAAACCTAGATAAGTATTGATAGAAGAGAAACATTCATATGAAAATACACAAATGTCAGATTCTTGAGAGGAAGAAGGGAATACATGTATTTCTTGAATGTTCCCGGTATCTGTTTCACTCTCATCACTGGGTTTAAAGTGGGTTTAAAGAAGGGAATAGATGTGGGTCGGCCACTGGGTGTTCTTGATGTGCATGGACGTGATTAGAGGTTTTGAGCTCTGGTCTGTTTGAAGTGGGTTTTCTTCATCCTGTTGGATTATTTTTTAATTGTTTTATCTTTTGCCATTCATATTAAAATTTTGGTTTTTACTGTTCATGGTTCTGTTGTCAATGTGTTCGATCTGTGTTTTGTGTTTCTTTTTTTTGGGTCATTTATAGAAGGCTGGGAATTCAAGAAATATGAGAACTTGGAACTCATTTATTTTTTCCATTACAGTTGGAAATTATGTGTGAAATTGTGATTGACAATTGGATATTTGGTATGGAACTTTTCTATGGGAGAATGGAGAACTGTATCTTTTTGCCTACAGCCAACTGTCATCTTTTGGTTTCTTCCATGGTTGATTTTGTAGCTTTTGATTGAATTGAGGGCTTGAATTTCCACGTTCTTTGATTTCTCACCAGTAAAACAGCATAAATCAGTGAGTTTTTTGTTCACTGTATTTCTAAAGCCTGTATGTGCTTTGAAAATTTTTGATAGTTTCTCAAGGATTTTTAACTTGAATACAAATGAGAACAGGGCAATTTTTGTAGACAACTTCTAAAAGAATTTTTACTGGAATGTAAATGAGAGTGAGGCTCTGTTTAATCAATTTCTCATACACTGCACTACTTATGGAGCATGGTGCCCCATTTTTTTCTCAATGCTAGTGACTTTCCTTCACATTGGTTATATCTCCCAAACCCTCTTTTATAAGGTAGAACCGCCCAAACTACATGCTATGTGTCCTGTATTTCAACTGTCATTATTGTGACAATGGAAGTACATCATTGTGCTAGAATTTTTTGATATAATTCTCATAGGTCAAGTGGTCTTGACCATCAAAGCATTGAACATAGAAATACACATGAACTGGATGGGGAGGATTGTTCAACTCTTATCTTTTTTGTATCCCGTGGTGCATTTATGGAACGACCTTATCAATCTATGGCTCAGACCATGAACCAATTTCTCATCCAATTTGAGTTCAACGCACCAGATACCATAGCTGAACTCTGCATTCAGGTTACATATTTTCTTTCTTTTTATCCATTGCGAATAGATTCTTAAACCTCAGAATGATCTTTTGCAGTTGGTGAACATATTTTTGAAGATAAAGTACATAGCTTTTGTATTGCAAATATATCTATTATACTTTGGTATTTGGAACAAACCTTTGTTACAGATAAGAAAAACAGCCTTATCTATGTCAGACTTTTAGTTGAACTGGTGTTCTTTTGTCATTTTATCTTTTTGATTGGTTTAATTGTCTTTGATTGGCTCAACTTTATTAGCTATCCATCCTTCAAGATGGCAGTGCATATACTAAGGTTGATATCTTGATATACTGAGGTTGAAGCCCAGATTGAGAAGGTTGTATGAATGAAATACTGAGGTTTCACTGTGGTCATTTGGCAAAGTCCACCTCTATTCGGTATAAATTCATCACTAAAAATCTTCGGACTTCAAGATGGCAGGGCATATACTAAGGTTTGAATCATTATATACTGAGGTTGAAGCCCCTCATCCCTATCCCCTTTAAACATCCCCTCTATACACAATGGGAATAACAATGGAAGTGGGCATTTCAACTATTTTGCAAATGGGATGTTTAAAGGGGATAGGGATGATGGGATACAAGTAATAACATGAAATCACCATCTCATTCCTACGCATTTTCTTTCATCTTTGATTAGATTATTAAAAGAGTATGTCAGGGATTTGATGTATGAAGATGGGAACCGATTGTTTTTTATTCACTAGAACTTCAATCACTAGGCTTCATTTTTTTTTTTTTTTTTTCTAAATAGAGATGTATTCATAAGTCCTATGGCATTTAAGTGTGATTTGTGAATAACCCAAGACCCAGCAATCATCTAGTGTCCTTTCTAAACTCAATATCTTACACTAATGAGTATTGACTGAAATGGGTAGTTGGCTAGTTGCAGTTTGATTTAGGACAGAACAGAATCTATTTAGTTTTTCCAAGTGTTCTTATTTCTGATTTTTTTTTTCTGTCTCATCTGTACCTCCCAACATGCTCCCTGCTGCTTCTTATGCTTAATTGATTGTGTAATTGGCAGATGCTCTACAACATCCCATGAATATCATTTAAAGCCCTGTTTCCATGATTAGCCTCCATTCACTTCACCACACACCACCTAGATTAGTTGAACTATAGTCAGATTATTAGTATACAAAGCCTCTTTCCACCTTAATAAATACATGGTGCATGTTTCTGGCGGCATTACATTATATAGGAATTGAATACATAAAAATTCATGTTAAAAATAGTTCCGTCAAAGAATTATTAAAGAGGTAATATGTGAAAGATATGAGCTGAGAGGTTAAGGGTCTAAGGCATATCAATAAGACCTGGACTTTCTTAGGATTTGAATTAGGAGGATGATGACTGAATATCTATTTTCTATCTTTTCTTGATCCAGGTATATCAATAAGGCCTATGGCATTTAAGTGTGATTTGTGAATAACTCAAACTGTGTGTCCATGTATAGACAAACAGCTGCAGCTTTCCTCATTTAACTTTTGTTTAATTATAAAGGAATAATGCAATTTTTTACCTTTGCACTGTTTGAGCATGATGTCTTTACGCTGGATACCAGGCCCCACCTCTGTCACCTTTTGTTGATGATTGTTACCGTATATCAAGAGATTAAAATATTGATGTTTAGACCAATGTGGCAAAGATGCCTATTTTTGTTGATTCATATCATAGTCAACAAAGACTTTCCATTCATATAGAGGATGGTATACTGATCAATGAATGAAAAATTTGTTGAAAAGTGAAATTTATGTTGCTGTGACACATGGATTTGTATAGACATGCATATTTCTTGACCTTAGGTATTTGTATAAAATCTTAAGATGACTACTCTATCTCATTGTGGTTCATTTTCTTATTACAGGGACACTGATTCTGTTTGAGGATAACAAAATAGCATTATGGTAATCACTGAACATGACTTCAATTCATTAGTATCTTCTCATTTGAATTTTGTGTTTATTTTATTTTTCTTTTGTTGTAATTTGATACAGGCCAACCAAAATACAACTGAAATTGTAAAATTAGATACTAAATGCTGCCCTTCAAGGTTTGTCAAGTTTATAGAAGATTTAAAGTTAGAGGATGTTCATATTGATGCGATTGGAGAAACACCTTTTAAGCACTTCACAGAGATGCCTGCGAACTTGAAATGCCAGCGAACTTTTTTATCAACGATAATAACTAGGTGGGATAATGAAAAAAGTGCATTTCAACTTGGAGGAAAGCTCATTCGAATTCTACCTCAAGACGTTGCGCTTATAATGGGGTTGAATATGAATGGAGAAATAATACAATTAGGGACAAGAGTTTTGACAGAAGAATGTGAATTTTTGGAGAAATATATCGAAAACAACTATATAGGAACGGAAAGTTTAGAGAAGCATTTAAAAGTAATCTCGAAGAAGATTGCATCGAACAAAAAGAAGTCGTTGGATAAGAAGGGGTTGGATTTGATTGCTGATTTCAAGAAGCTTTACATGCTGTATGTTTGTAGTACCCTTCTTTTTCCAAAATCATGTCGGTCATTTCCATTCAATATCATATTCACGGTGGATAAGTTGGAAAAAGTTAATGATTGTGCATGGGCTATTGCTGTACATGAGTTCTTGATAAAAAGTATACGCGAAAGCTCAGGGAAGACAACTGGATTTATAAATGGATGTGTCATGCTCTTAGAAGTAAGTAGTTATCCTATTTATTTTATTTTTTAATAATTGTTCCAATACAATGGAACTTGTGACTTTCACATCTTCACTTACATTCTTATACCTTTTCCTACAGCCTTGGTTTTATGAACATGTTAACCGATATGTTCCTATTCGTGCCAATTCTTATCCACGCTATATGCGATGGGCTAAGAGTTCGAAATACATGCAAAGTAAGTCATTTAAAGCTATATTGGACAATCTTAGCTATACGGAGGTATGTATACCTTCACTTTTCTCTATGATTTACTTCTTGTAGTAATTTATGATATTGACTGCAATAAATAAAACAAATACTCTATTTCTTAGGTCATTGAGGAAATCACTCCAACCAAAGAAGAAATGACCTTGTTATCTCCCCCAAAAGTGTCTCAGGTATTTTTAACTAATATTTATTCTTTAATTTAAAGTACTTGGTCATGGTTTATGGTTGCATCCTTCTTGTGACTTATACTTGTTTCACTTATGGGTTACAGGAGACAACGGCGATGGCTGATTTCATAGTCAGCAGAATGGAGGAACGCATGCCAGATATCATTGTAATTTTATTCATACTTGCTTAAAAGTGGAAAATGCTATTCAAAATCTTTAATATGAACTTCATGTTTTAAATCTATTTTTCACTTACTATTTGAAACTAACATAGGGTGGTCGCGAGAGCTATATGAAGAAGATTAAGGATCTGGAGCTAAGGGTTTTCATGTTGGAGGAAGAGAACCAACGATTAAAGAGTGAAAATATGGAGTTGCGAAATGCGGGTTTCTCGGTGCCTCACTCACCCGTGGATATTGTTGATGCTTCACCCCGTCACATGGATCATCCTTCTTCTCCAATGCCGTCAATGTCTGGTTGCGTTGAGACATCAAGAGTCGCCGAGATTATTTCAAAGAAAAATGGGGGTAGAGTTCGGAAGCCATCAAAGATGTTACGGACCCCATATGATCCATGCACAAAAGCAACATTGAAAAGAGCGAAGAATAAAGCAACTTGCCAGAAGAGAGAAAGATTGATTGCGGATGAAATCCAATCAAAGATTTTCATTTCGAAAGAAGAGGAGGACGCAATTGCAAGTTTTGAAGCTGAAGTTGGAAAAGAGTATGACTCATTATAAACCTAGTAACTTTACACCATAGTACTCACAGTAGATAATCAGTATTTATATTTATTACTTACTAAATAATAAGTTCTATTTCTTTAGTGCTGAGGAGGTGGGCAAGTTAAAGATTTGGCGTTCAGAAATCAATGCTTTATTGGATGAAGAAGGTTGGATATCTGATAAGGTTGGTAGTTAATTTCACATCTTATTATAAGCAAACAAACATGTATACAATTTGGAACCTTGACAAGTAACACTGAACATGCTATCTTGACTTCTAGATTATTGACAGCTATGCTACGTTGTTGAGTGGGAGAAAGCCAACTGAGAAGTTGAATTCATTGAAGTGTTACTTCTTCACTTCGTGGTTTAATGTAATTATTCTTCTTAATATTTGTAGTCATTTTTATTTTTTGAATATTAGTGCTAACATGTAGCTTACTAACTCCCAGACGGCATTACATTCCAACAATGAAGAATCAATTAAAAAGCATTTAAATGTGAAGAACTTGAAGTCCATCTTAACCTTGTGGGATAGAATATTCATCCCAATGAATTGGGCTTCAAAACATTGGCTTCTCCTTGTACTTGACTCAAACAAGAAGTTGTTTTGTATATACAACTCTTTGAAGTCCTGTGGTGACGTTGCATATGTGAATCAAACGGTGAGTACCCATATTCAAGTATATTCTCCCGTGAAATGTTCGAAATAAACAATGCACCTGTATATATAACTTAACTGTTATATTTCCTTTATGCAGGTATCTGTCTTAAAAGAACAATTTAAACAAAGGAAGATTCATAAATGGGATAAGGCTGATATTCATTTCGTTGATGACTGCCCTCAACAAGACAATGGGTATGTCTCTCTATTAGAGGCTCGTATGTGAATTACATTTTCTATTCTAATTGGTATAATAATCCATCTTATATCACTATTTTAACAGTTACGATAGTGGCATCTTCGTGATGAAATTTATGGATTGTCTATCGCGTGGCGATACATTTGATTTTCAGCCGGTAAATGCGGTGATTTGTTAGTGATGATTTACGTACACTTCGAATGAATCTTATTGTTCTAATTTTCTGTCTGTTTCTTTGATTCCTTCTTAGTATCTTTCTTTTTTCTTTGTTCTTGGAATAGGATGAAATCCAGTCTTATAGAAGAAAACTCGCAGCACATTTATTACTTGCTCGAATACCGAATGACAAACATGAGGACTCATAGGCTGACCTTGCAGAGTTTCTCATGGAAAGGGTATTAACAAAAACTCTCGTCTGTTTAAAATTTCTTCTTAATGGTGTTGGTGATCAAATTAATACTCTCTTACATTTTTATTGTCCGGTGAATCCTTATTCTGTTTTCTAACATTCATCTCATATTTAGTGCAGGTGGCGTACAGAAGTTCTTGTATAGAAATGTGTGCTGATGTGAGGGAGTTCAAGAGACTCTAAACGATGATGTCCCTATTTTGGGATTTCAGAACTTCGGTTGTTCAATCTTTTTTTCTATCGATTACAACCTAGGCTGACTTGAGAATTTTGTATATCAACTAGCCACACTCCAGGCTCACCTGACATGGAGAAATTGTAATTTTATTGAATTATATTCGTTGAATGTAATTGGAAACTTGGCATCTCTGTGAGTGTTAGAATTAAATTCAAGAATAAAAAGCGGATTTAGTACTTGACAATGGATGTTGGCACCGGGTGTTGATTGTCATTGATTAATTGTTAATGCACGTATTTTGATCAATTGATAATGGAATATTCGATGCATTTCCCCGGCTAACGAAACACTGAAGCCTCAGTATTTCACTCAAACAACCTTCTTAAACTGGGTTTCAACCTCAGTATTTCATGATTCAAACCATAGTATACTATGCCCTAACATGAGACTGATACTTCTTTAGACCTTTATACTAGCCTTTGCCCTTTTTGGTACAGGAAATCTCCTGGCTAATACTGAGGCTAATGATTGGATCGAAACATCAGTATTTCATTAGAACGAACTTCTCACACTATAACATTCATACAAACCATTGTATACGCTGCCATCATCTGAGACAATAACCAAAGTATTTCATTCAATCAACCTTAGTACACAGAATTGAAACCTGTGAATATTGTGAGTCATACCTACAAATTGTAACCTGTGAATTAGTTACACTGAAACCTCAGTATTTTATTCATTCAACCTTCTCAAACTGGATTCAACCTCAGTAGATCACGATTCACACCTTAGTATATGCCCTGCCATCTTAAGATTTTATATTGGAAATAAAAAACACTAGTCTTAGCCTTAACACAGGCTTAGGTCCCAACCATCCTATTAGATTTCAATACAGAAGAAATATTCTCATCCCATGCACGCGCTCCAGCGCGTTAGCCTACTGTTATTTGCATCCTGCATATTTTGTATGATGCGCTCGAGCGCATGTATGCGCGCTCGAGCGCATCCTCCCAATGTCTGAAAACAATGCATGATGCGCTCGAGCGCATATACATGCGCTCGAGCGCAGACAGCCTCTGGATGCAATGACTCCTGCATGCGCTCGAGCACATATAAGCGCGCTCGTGCGCGCTAGGCTTCTGTTTCTTGCATCCTGTATATATTATGTTATGCGCTCGAGCGCATGTATGCGCGCTCGAGCGCGTCATCCCAATGTCTGAAAACAATGCATGATGCGCTCGAGCGCATATACATGCGCTCGTGCGCAGACAGCCTCTGGATGCAATGACTCCTGCATGCGCTCGAGCACATATAAGCGCGCTCGTGCGCGCTAGGCTTCTGTTTCTTGCATCCTGCATATATTATGTTATGCGCTCGAGCGCATGTATGCGCGCTCGAGCGCGTCATCCCAATGTCTGAAAACAATGCATGGTGCGCTCGAGCGCATATACATGCGCTCGTGCGCACAGAGCCTCTGGATTAAATGCCTCCTGCATGCGCTCGAGCACATATAAGCGCACTCGTGCGCGCTAGGCTTCTGTTTCTTGCATCCTGCATATTTTATATGATGCGCTCGAGCGCCTCAACCCAATGTTTGAAAACACTGCATGATGCGCTCGAGCGCATATACATGCGCTCGTGCGCACACAGCCTCTGGATTCAATGCCTCCTGCATGCGCTCGAGCACATATAAGCGCGCTCGTGCGCGCTAGGCATCTGTTTCTTGCATCCTGCATATTTTATATGATGCGCTCGAGCGCATGTATGCGCGCTCGAGCGCCTCATCCCAATGTCTGAAATCACTGCATGATGCGCTCGAACGCATATAAATGCGCTCGTGCGCACACAGCCTCTGGATTCAATGCCTCCTGTATGCGCTCGAGCACATATAAGCGCGCTCGAGCGCGTCCAGCCACTGACTGAAAACATATACATGATGCGTGTCTGTCTGGAATTGTGAAAACAAGTCACTCATCCACAACATTCAAAAATTCAAATCCAGTTTTGTCCACAACCCATTGAATTTGCCAACTCACTCATAAAACCTAACAAACACAACCTTTGGCAAATCATGGACAAAACATCCTAATTACAAGATAAATCTACCCAAAATAATATCCACAGACAAAGAAACAGATAGATCTTGGACGTTAAGCTTCGAAGATAGTACCTGCAAGTATACTCATCCACAATTTAAGATTGAAGTGTAAAATAGATTGTTATAGAAACAGGAGGATATATGATAAACAAAATGACAATGACAAAGTGCCCAAAATGATCATGATAATGATCTCCCCCTTTTTGTTCATGAGTAACAAAGAGAAAGAACTGCATAGTTTAAAAAAAAAACAATCCTACGGAAGACTGATTAGATTATAACAGGAAACCAAAAGTCATTGATGTGTTAAACGAGCTAGAATGGTAGCGAGGGATTCATCCACAGAGGAAAATCGAGCATTAATGTTGTCACGAAGACCATGTACTTCATTTTCCAGTCGGGTGATGCGATCCGCCACACCATCCTGATTCCCCTCAGCAGCTTCATCAATATCCTCTTCATCATCCGCTTCAGCAATGTGAGCTTCTGATTGTTGCAAAGAGCGGCGATTGATGGCACCCCTAATTTTGCGAACCTCATCAAGTTCACGCCAGTCGACTTCCTTAGAGAGCAGAAATCTAGTAATCAACACCCCGAATGGTAAAGTGGCATTTCGAGTTGCACTGGGAATTTTGACCATAACATTGTAAATCATGAGGGGAATATTCACCGGATTTCCCTTCCCAATATGATATAAAGCCATTCCATGTTGATGATTTACAGTTGCAGTGTGTCCCCGAGGTTCTAAATTGGAGGAGTAGAACCAGTTGAGGAACCGATACTTTGGAGTTAAGAGGCCATGTGAGATGGTCCCTGTTGCCCATGGGTGCATAGCACCAACCAATTCAGTGCCGAACATACGAAACATGCTTTGAGGAAGAGGCTGATTTGGTGGAAGGGGATAATCCCATTGCTCAGGCTGTTCAATGCCAATGAAGGATGCAATCACTGAAGGAGAAATAGCTAGAGTCTTTCCACGCACAAAGGTAGTGAAATCAGCATCTCGAAGTGTCATGTTACAGTAGAATTCCCGAACCCAGCTGACATTGATTTCATTGACGTCGAAAGTGTAGAGAAAATTCCAACGACGACGCATGATTGATCCATACTCATCAGTAGAGGTAAATGAGGCATCAATCTCTCTTTCAGAACCAACTGAACGATGCGCAAAAAAGGCCGCAAAAGCTTCTGATTTTGCGATAGAAGGAAACAATGTTGTATCAAATCTTGGTGTACATGAAGAGCCGGCAACGTTTTTACGTTTCTTCGGAGCCATTGAACCAACTACCTCGTTGAGAGAATTTCACAAACACCTGGTGAGCAGTAGATAGTTAATGTAGAGCATAGAGGCAAGAGATGAGAAACAGAACCAGGCAAAACACATCTTGCATAAGATAAAGATTGTGCTATCAATGTAAGAAAGATTTCCATCTTGTATCAAACCAAACATCAAACCAAATAGTAAATGATCAACCCATTTCCAACCATTTCCAACCTCCAAATAGCCTCAAACCAAAAGTCATACCAACAACAAAGTCAATCCATCCATCGGAAGACAATGAGCAATGCAACAAGCATAGAAGATAAAAAGAGATTGCAAACCCCAACATTATTCAAATATAGTGCCAAAACGAAATCCCATAAACATTACCCAAACCAAAACATTTGAAACGAAAACTCCCCAAGAGCTAAGCACAAGGACATTGAGAAGACTCTAAACGATCAAAAGAAGAGATATATGAGAAAAGAGTACCTCTTTGATGGTAATGAGTGTGATGCCCTAAGATGGAACCAGGAAGAAGACTTACCAATGAAAAAAAAGATGAAACAGAGAAATAATGAGAGAGGACGAGCTTTATAAAAACGAAGAGAGTGCGCGCGCGCACGAGCGCAGGTTTGCGCGCTCGAGCGCATATATATGTTGAATTTTTTTTTATTTGTTAAGTAACAAATGGGAATGATAGGGAAAGAGTACCACAGCACAAAAAATATTTTTAACCAAGCTCAGACATAAACACATTCATTTGTAAATCAGTTTTCAAACACAGCCAAACCAAAAAATATCTTGAATGGAAATTCCAGAATAGAGGAGTATTTCATTCAACGGACCTTAGTATACAGAGTTCAAACCACTGAATATTTTTTGTCAGACCTACGCATCCCATCTAATAAATAGATTTTATATCGAATAGAGTTTTAAAACCTCAGTATTTCATTCATAAAACTCAGTATTTCATTCATAAAACCTTCTCATACTGGGCTTCAACCTCAGTATATAACGAATCAAACCTTAGTATATTGGATTCTGAATGTTTTTAGTGATGATTTTATACCTTAGTATATGCCTTGCCATATTGGAGTCTGAAGATTTTTAGTGATGATTCTGATACCGAATAAAGGTGGAGTTTTGCCAAATGACCATCCTGAAACCTCATTATATCATTCATACAACCTTCTCATACTGGGCTTCAACCTCAGTATATAACGAATCAAACCTTAGTATATTGGATTCTGAATGTTTTTAGTGATGATTTTATACCTTAGTATATGCCTTGCCATATTGGAGTCTGAAGATTTTTAGTGATGATTCTGATACCGAATAAAGGTGGAGTTTTGCCAAATGACCATCCTGAAACCTAAGTATATCATTCATACAACCTTCTCATACTGGGCTTCAACCTCAGTATATAACGAATCAAACCTTAGTATATTGGATTCTGAATGTTTTTAGTGATGATTTTATACCTTAGTATATGCCTTGCCATATTGGAGTCTGAAGATTTTTAGTGATGATTCTGATACCGAATAAAGGTGGAGTTTTGCCAAATGACCATCCTGAAACCTCATTATATCATTCATACAACCTTCTCATACTGGGCTTCAACCTCAGTATATAACGAATCAAACCTTAGTATATTGGATTCTGAATGTTTTTAGTGATGATTTTATACCTTAGTATATGCCCTGCCATATTGGAGTCTGAAGATTTTTAGTGATGATTCTGATACCGAATAAAGGTGGAGTTTTGCCAAATGACCATCCTGAAACCTCAGTATATCATTCATACAACCTTCTCATACTGGGCTTCAACCTCAGTATATAACGAATCAAACCTTAGTATATGCCCTGCCATATTGGATTCTGAAGATTTTTAGTGATCATTTTATGCCTTAGTATATGCCTTGCCATATTGGAGTCTGAAGATTTTTAGTGATGATTTTGATACCGAATAAAGGTGGAGTTTGCCAAATGACCACCCTGAAACCTCAGTATATCATCCATGCAACCTTCTCATACTGGGTTTCAACCTCAGTATATAATGAATCAAACCTTAGTATCTGCCATCTTAATATTTTATCTCGAATAGAAGGGTCTGCTGAGTGAAACAATTCAACCTCAGTATTTATTGCATATATCCCTTAGTATACAGTTTTAAAACCTCAGTATTTCATTCATACAACCTTCTCAATCTGGGTTTCAACCTCAGTATATAAAGATATGCCCTGTTATATTGGAGTGTGAATGTCAGACCTTCGCATATGCCATCTAATACCAAGATTTTACGTCGAATACAAAAGGGGACTAATTAGCACAGCAAGTACTCTAATGAAGTACTGCTTACATTGATCAAATTTACAATACTTACATTAATCAGATCCAATCTGAAAGATAGTTCCAGTCATATACAAGAGATTAATTAATAGATATCTGCAAATTGTCTGTACAAAAGATTTTCCTTGTGAACACAAAAAATATGTCATAAGGAGCTCAAAATAGCAGAGCATGTCCCAAAAATCCATCTTGTGAGGAACCGTCTTCTAAAACTTGGTCCTGCAACACGAAATATCTTGAATTAATCTCAAGCAAAATAAAAGTTTACTAAGATAGTATGAACTGCATTTTAAACAATGCTTCTCAAATTGAGATTATTTACCCAATTGGTTGAAACTGCAACAGTGGGAAAAAATTCGAGATGGTAAGTTGGTACGTGGATGGCCAGGCTTCATACGGATTTAACAAAAGAAGATAAGAAAGCATGGGAGTGTCTAGATTTCAAAATCCCAACATATGCGTGCAAATACCACGATTAACATTGCAAAATCCATGTTTCATTCTTACAGATCTTCTTAAAGATTCAATTCAAGATCTACTGCCGAAACCTGCATATGTAACAAAAGGATATGAGGCCATATGCAAAAAAGTATTGCACAACATATAGGAAATAGGGGGCATTCTTACGGTTAAATTCATAGAATCTTCCGTGGTGATCTCGTCTCCCTGATTGCTCACCGTCGTACCCTGTACATGCACGAAGTTGATATCAATCACATTGTGAGTAATTGAATGATGTGTTTATTTTATTTATAGAAGAAAAATCTTAGACTAACCTTCTTGGTCAAAGATTTGCTTGTTTTCCGACACTTCTTCATAATTGTCTCTACCTTAGACTGTCTTCTTTTCTCTGGCGGCCGGCCCTTATGGCGGCGTTTCATTGGATCACACACGCGGTTATTGCTCTCATGCCAAGAAAGACTATCATCATGACATGACGTTGAAGCTTTATGTACACCTATAGACATTGGTCTATTGCATACAGCACCCTCTTTAGTCACATCTAGCTCAGCTTCCACTTCTAGCAACGAGGACACTACCATCTGACACTTTTCATCGGAATCCATGGCCTTATCGATGACCCGATTGAAAATAGTCAACATCTTGTCGTAACGACGTCCTTCAGGCTTCCTCTCCCAATTGTCATATTTGATCTTGATTTTTGTGTGGCTTCTTCTCACATTTTTACTCCACCTTTCTAGAATGTATTTTCCCGGTATTTGATAAACCCTCTTCTTCAAATAAACAACGATGATATGCTTACAGAGAATACCTCTAAACTCAAACAACCGGCAACTACAATTAGATTCTCTTGATATCTCATCAAAATGAACATAGAAAGTAAAAGGTTTGATATTGTCTTCTCCCACTATCACATCTTCCTCGACATCAAATTCAGAAAACTCCAATCCTACCTTAACTGAGGAAATTTTGCAACGGATCGTACCGGCTATTTCATTCTAAATATCCTTAAATTTAGCAAGAGTATACGCTTCTTGAAATTGCCTTTCAAACTCGTAAGGGGTCACACGTGGAATGTATACATTGAAACAACGGGCGTCTTCCTCAGCTTCTATTTGCACCTTTTTAGACAAAGCATTATCATATTGCTCGACAAATTGCTTCAAGGTGGTCTTAGAATTAATGTAGCCATCAAAAAAGGCATGCATGCTTTCACTGCGCTGGGTTGTTGACATCCCTGCCCAAAAAATATCCTTCACAAAAGCTGGCACCCATCGGTACCTCTCATCATACAATCCTGCTAGCCAATCGTTGTCCTCTAGATGATATGCCCTAACAAACTTCGCCCAATTAACTTCAAACTCCTCTTTCTTCATCGAATCGTAGACAACATTAAGAAGATGAAATTTAATTGAATCATAGTCATTATACCCTCTCAATTTTTCAGGCACCTTTTTCAAGATATGCCACAAACACCACCGATGTCGTGCTTCAGGAAATACTATTCCTATCGCAATTTGCATAGCCTTATCTTGGTCAGTGATTATGGCACTAGGAGGACACCCAGACATGCAATCAAGCCAGGACTGAAACAACCAAACAAATGTGTCTGTGTCCTCTCGTGATATCAATCCACAACCTAATAGCACCGACTGTCCATGGTGATTCACACCCACAAAAGGAGCAAAAGGCATGTCATATTTGTTAACCAAGTAAGTGGTGTCGAATGTGACAACATCACCAAATTCAGCAAATGCCGCTCTACTTCTCGCATCAGCCCAAAAGATGTTCCTTACTCGATGCTCTATATCAAGATCCATGACATAAAAAAAGGATCCGTTGTCTTGCTGCATTTTTTTTGAAATAGCTTAGCATTGCCTCGGCATCCCCTTCCTTGAGTTCTAAACGTCTGAGTTTATCCATGTAATTTCGTGCATCCTTTGCTAACCATGTTAGATTCTCATGCCCCCCTGCCTCTACCACACATGAGCTAACAGTCTTGTTCAATCTAATACCCGCTTTGTCATTCAACTCAAGTTGCCTCTTCACATGTGGTGGGATTTTTCGATTACTCTTGTGATATCGAGCTTTGTTCGGACTCATATCATGGTTATGCTCAAGCACAAATGAGTTCAGAAGCCACTTCCCGTCCAATTGCAGAGAAAGATTCAACGCTGCTTTGCAATTTGTTCTTGATTGTGGACGGGGTTTAACTGGGTTACTTGCACTTGTGTTTGGCTTTTTACCCTTAGTGCAAGCAATTGTAATAAACCTCTTCTTTCCATCTGATCCTTTTTTAGAGGTTTTTTGGGCGACAGCGAACCCGATTCGGCTAGCATATCTTGCATAATATTCATGTACTTCTTCAATGGAACCAAATTTCATTCCCCTCTTAGGTTCCATTACTACCTCTTCTAAGTTTTCGCCTCCCTCCAAGGGCTTCTCCATCTCAACGATGTTTAATTCATGCCCAGCCATCCCCATTTCAATTTCATTGTTGTCTCCATCAAATTCACGTGATAATCCATCTTCTTCCATGCTCCTAAAAAACAAATAAAGCATTCAGGTGTTTAGAATAACTCGATAAAAGAAATGCATGGTGTTGAGAAAATGAAGCATCATTTTGTAAATCTATGCTATAGCATTCACTTTTTATTCTTTTTCATTAGCAACTTAACTTGAGCCTACATATCATTCATACCAAACCACCAACGCACCTGTAAGCACACTGTGAGTATGTGTGAGAGCGAGCCAATAAACTCGTGAAACAAATTTGAGAAAACATCATTTTATTTCATTTCAATAACAGAGGCAAACGTGATAATGTGGAAAAGAAATGGAATAACATGTAAGGGCATTAACAAATTCATCGGGGAAAAGAAACGCCCAAAAATATTTCTTTTTAGTAAAAATAAATAATAAAGGGAATTGATTGTGGTCTAATTCTAACTGATGCTTGATGACTTGGTTGCCTAGTTAGCTATTTAAGGAGTTTGGAAGGTTAGGAGATTATGGTAGTAAGGAGTTTGGGAGGTGACGAGATTCTATGGTGGTGTGAAGGAAAAAAAGCTTGCAAAAGAGTCTCTTAAGACTCTCTATCTCTATCTCTCTCTCTCTCTCTCTCTCACCTTTTTATGTTAGTTTTGGATTTATCAATCCATTGGGTAATCCTTTTTTTTTTTTTTTTTTTTTTTTGAGGGCTTATGCTATCTTGATTTTGAAAAAATCATACTGGGGTTGTGAGGTTCTCAATTTGGGAAACGAGGTAGAACAAAAAAGAAGAAAAGATGGTAGCTCCCCTGTCGGCTTGGACTTGGGACAACTTGGGTAGCTTCAATGCATGGATGTTCATATCACAGCCAATACTTTCTATTTCTATTTCATGTTTCTTATAGTTTCTTTATTGAATTATGTTATTTTTTTTCTAATGTGCTGTAGTTCTCTTCTGCAGTATGTATTATATGGCCCTCTTGTTGCAAAGACTTTCCACTCATTGGTGTATGAAGATGGCCAAAGAGAATTCAAGTGTATGCTCATTCTCATCCTATGTGGTCTCAGTGGCCTCATTTTATCAGCTCTGGACTTCATATTCAAACATGCTATTCTTTACTAGAAACCGTAGAGTTCTCAAGCAGGGTTTATTTGAAGCAAATAGACAGAGAATGGAACTAGTAATGCTAGTTGGATCCAACTCTCTTGGTTTTCCATTCAGTCAAATACTATTTTGAAATGGGTTAGTTGTATTTGTATTGATGGTTTTGGAATTGTGTCTGAATTCTATCTTATGTTTGGGCAGGGATAATTTCATACTACTTCATGGTCTGATGGCAGCAATGGCATGTTACACTTTGCCATTCCTCACAACTCTTCCTCTTTGAAATTGGAAATGGTGTATCTATGCATTCATTCTCCACATGGGGGTCTTAGAGCCTTTGTATTACTGGATACACAAGAGATTACATACTGGCTATCTAAAACAGGGTAGTCATGTAAAGACTAGTTACTGAGGTGTGTGCCTTCTAAACCATTACTGGCAAACATTAGGAAAAGGCAAAATTTTTGGTACAAAAAATGATCAATGGTCTACATTCAATGGTTGGAAGTTAACTGATTAAATGGCTAGGATTGTCCAAGTTACAAGATTATGTCCCAAAACATGGTCCATATAGGATCAATGGTGTTCATTCCCCAGAGGCCCGAGAAAGCAGCCTATGGTGGGTCAACTGAGAAATCATCATTGACAGGTCTTCTTAGCTAAATTTGAGCTTCCTGGATTCAAATGTCAAATTAATGATAGAGAGGGAAATTTAGACATTGAAGGATGATTGATTTGTATGAATGGAAGGCCACAGGTTGGTCTCTTGTTTAACGAAACAGTGAAACCACAGTATTTCATTCAACCAACCTGAGTATACAGAGTTCAAACCACTGAATATGTTTTGTGAGACCTACACATCCATCTAATAAATAATTTTTATATCAAATAGAGGTGGACTTTGCCAAATGACCACACTGAAACCTCAATATTTCATTCATACAACCTTCTCAATCTGGGCTTCAACCTCAGTATATAACGTTTCAAACCTTAGTAAATGCCCTGTCATCTTAAGATTTTGAACTGTTTGGATTTAAAACTACTATCAATGAAACATGTCAAGTTTCAATCTTTCACTCTTGTTTCAAACAAATGCCACAAATTCTGGGATATCCAGGTACAAACGAATGCATCGTCTCAATAACAAAGAAAAAGAATGGAATTGTGAAAGACCAACTCTATACTAATTGTGGAAGTCCACGTATTGTAGAATAATGCAACATCCCCAATTCTCACATATTAATCCACATAAATAGGAAGTCAGATTTCTGAATGGGCTCTCTCAAACTGTCCATCTCCTTCCAATCCTCAAACCTAAAAGCCTCAAAAGTTGAAAATCCCATTCAACTTGTTGATGGAGAGGAAATAGGAAGTCCTGTAGGTGAAAAGCCCATTCAACATTTTTATAATTTAATTAAATAATAAATAGAGATCTGATGAGAGTGAAACAGAGGGAACATTCAAGAAATACATGTATTCCCTTCTTCCTCTCAAGAATCTGACATTTGTGTATTTTCATATGAATGTTTCTCTTGTATCAATAGTTATCTAGGTTTCAGGAGAGAGAGAAAGAGATGATGAGAATGGATGGAGAGAGAACGGTCACATACCGGACGACAGAGGAGATGGTTTTGCACTGCAACTCGAGAGAGAGAGGAGATGGACGCTACAAGGGTTTCCTTCGTTGGCTTCAAGGGCTTCAAGAGAGAGAGGAGAAAAGCAAGAGAGGGCTTCAAGGGTTTCCTTCAAGGGCTTCCAGCGAGGTGGAGTCTCGTTTGGGAGGGGAGGAGGAAACAGAGCACACCAGGTCAAGGCTTCAAGAGAGAGAGAGGAGAAAAGGGTTGCAGCAGAGAGAGGAGATTTCTGCAGGAAGTTGTTTCCTTCGTTGGGCTTCAAGAGAGAGAGGAGAGAAGAGATGCACTCAAGGGCTGCAACAAGATGTTTCCTTCGTTGGGCTTCAAGAGAGAGAGGAGAGAAGAGATGCACTCAAGGTTTTTTTTTTCCTCCAACGATTTCTCTCAGTGCAGCGATTTCCCTCTTTTCTTTTCAGCTTTCTCCCGCCCAAACATCATACAGGTCAGCGCCAGGTGGGTCGGCCACGTCAGATCGGGATATACGGTCGGGATATACGGTCGGGACAGATAGACTAATTGGAATAAATTATAAGATATGACAGAAAAATTGTTTTATTAAACAGGATATGACAGTAATATTAAACTGAATAAGATATGCTTTCATTGCTCTTAGTCTAAGGTTCCTAATCTTATGGAGTTAAAGGATTTTAGGCCCATTAGTTTGGTGGGATGAGCATACAAGTTATTGTCAAAAACCTTGGCCAATCGATTAAAAGTGGTTCTTCCTCTCATTATTGGCCCTTGGTAGGGTCAAATTACAGACACAAGTTTTTAAACTAAGGTCCGGCGTAACCAGAACAAGATAATGCACAATTATCTTGTATTTGAGCATCAAGAAACCATGCCCGGAAGATGATTTTTAAAAAAACAATTGAATAAAAAGTCAATGAGTGGGGAAATAGAGAGAGCTTAAAAGAAGAGAGTGAAAAAAGTGGAGGCAACAGTGGTACAAACCCCCCAACCAGGCCTTGACTCTGGAATTTTGCAGTGTGGCCAGTCGACTGACTATACTGATCTTCCTAGGAACGAGTCTGTCCGGTAATCTCACTTGCGCAGTGTACTCGGGCGACATCATGAAGGGTCGGTTGACCGACTACGCTGAACCTCACAGGAAAGCATGACAGACCTACTCTCAATTATTCTGAAGTTTGCAGTGTCATCGGTCGACATCTTAAGGGGTCGATTGACCGGATACACACGAATTTCAGAAATCCCAAATTCCTGTAACTCTTTCTTCCCATCTAGTTTTCCATCCAAAATCATCATAACATATAAAAACCCCATAATCCATCGATTTTCCATCATCTATGGGCCATTGATCTTCCAAATGTGAGATCACGTCCATCAATGGTCATCAATCCATAAACAAAGCTTAAAAAGATCAGATAGATCTATGTATCATATTATCAATAGAATAGAAATTTACATCAATCAAAGGAAGATAACATACATTCTATGCTAAATGGGTATATTACACTTGCCTTTGGTCTCCATTAGAGGTCTCCTAGCTTGATCTTCAAGATCCAAGCCAAATGCTCCTAGATCCAAGCTCTAAGGTATCCAATACTCTCAATAGCCCCTCAAAACCCAAATCTCTACAGATCTAAGCCTCCTACACCCAATTCCCATGGAGAAAATGCATAAGAATAGAGAATTCTAAGAGAGAGAGTGGTAGATCTACAAGGAATAGAGGTAGGGAGAGAAATTTACCTTGATATGAAGAATAGAAGAAGATCTAGAGATGGAGAAGGGTCTTCTAGCCTATAGAGGGTTGTAGCTTCAAGGATCTCTTGATCTTTGATGGTGGAAACCCTAGATCTATGACTTCTCCTTGATGGAGGAAGGAGAGAGATGGAGGGAAATTGAAATGAGAATAGGAGGGAAGAGAGAGAAAGGGAAATGAGAGAGATGAAAATGGCGTGGGATTGAGCTGGATTTGGTTATATAGGCTTGGGTTAGGTGAATTGACTAAATTGCCCTCTCTTGGTTTGCTTAGTTTTTATTTTTTTTTTTTTTCTTCTAAGTTGCAAAATTGAATTGAAAAGAAGGAAGAGCTACAACCAAGAGAAGAAAACAACAAGAAAAAAAAAAAACAACAAAGACAGAGGAAAGCCCCCTAACCAATGCAAGGATAGTGCTTAGTACAAGAGGCTACAAAAGAATCAAGAGAGGGCTAGAAAAAGAAGAAGACAATTTACCAATAACTTGGGAAGCATCTGCCAAGAAGAAAGAAGAAGCTACATCTTGAGAAGGCTTCATACCACTAAACAGAGAGAGATTCCTTACCTTCCACAGGCTGAAAAGGGCCACCAGAAAAATAGCTCCAAGACCCTTTTTAGCATAAGAACAAGAACTCGCTGAGAGAGAGCTCCAAAGAGAAGAAGCAGTGACTGCAGCTGCAACTCTGAAATTCCCTTGATGCTGAAACCAGTCCCAGAAGCTCAAGGCAAAGGGGCAGAGGAAGAAGAGGCTGAAGATAGATTCCTGATGCATTCCACAAAGATAACAAGAAGAAGCCAGCTGCACCCCAATGGATTGCGCCCATTCGTTAGTAGGTTGTTTATTATGAAACAGCTTCCAAGCAAAGCAAGCAATGGAGGGCCTGAGGAAATTGTTCCAAGCAAACTTAGACCAACAAATAGGAAGACCCCTGGTTCTAATTGAAGTCCAAGCAGCAGAGAAAAGGAGGTGGCTAGAGTTGGAGCTCGACTAGATCAACTTATCAAGAACATTAGAGAGAGAATAGTCCATCAGAAGAGAAGAGGAGAAGGAAATCACTTGCTGCGAGATATCTGAAGAAGCAACCTGCTAGGGGTTAGAGAAGATGCCATGCACTGATTCAGTACAAGAGAGAGAGACCCCCGGAAATTTGTGAGCTATCGAAAGAGGACCATGCCATTTATCTTGCCAAAAACTTATAGATTTACCATCTCCTAGCCTCCAGTGGCTGTTTTAAAAAAGGTGATGAGAAAACCTCTTAATAAGCTTCCAAATATAAGAGCCAGTGAGTAAAGAGCTAGGGTGCCAAGGGGAAAACCCTTTAAAGTATTTGGCTTTGAACCAAGAAGCCCATAGAGAAGATGAAGAAAGGGCTGCCCAGCCTAATTTGACCATACTTGCATTGATTAGGTCATGAATTCTACGAAAACCCAGACCACCTTCAAACGTTGGGAGACAAACAGAACGCCAGCTTATGAGACTTCTCTTAACCTGAAAGGCTCCTCCAGACCAAAGGAAATTCCTCATCCATTTTTCTAAGAAATTGCAAATCGACTTCGGAATGGGGAAGACTAGGGGAATATGCATAGGCAGGCTTTGAAGAACGTGCTTAACCAGGATCATCCTACCAGCAAAGGAAAGCATCTTACTTTTCCAACCAGCTAGCTTTGCCCTGAAGGAGGCCTTCAGATTCTCAAAGTATATAGCTTTAGGGCTACCAATGAAGAGAGGGACACCCAGATATAATGTAGGAAAAGAGGCTTGAGAAATGCTGAGACTCCTCGAGGTCCTAATTTTGAAAGATTGCCTACAATTGCCAAAAAGAACCTTACTTTTCCCCATATTGAATTGTTGACCAGCTGCTAATTGATAAGAATCTAATACACCCTTAATAGCCTTAATGCTTCTGGGAGTAGCTTGGAGGAAGAGAAGGATGTCATCAGCAAATAGTAAGTGACAAATAGAAGGAGAAAGGGGAGCTCTGTAGATAGGGCTGATATTCTTTAGGCTCACCAGCTTCTCTAAATTTAGATTGAGGACTTCTTCAGCGATGATGAATAGATAGGGAGAAAGCGGTTCACCTTGCCTAAGACCACACTCCATAGCAAAGAAGCCAGCGAGCTCTCTATTAATCAGCATCGAATACTTAGGAGAAGTCACACATTCTTTAATGAGATAGGTCCAAGCACTACTAAAGCCAAAAAATTCCAACACTCTAAACAGGAAGGCCCAATTTAACTTATCAAATGCTTTTGAAATGTCCAGCTTTAAGCAAATGCTTTTTCCTTTAGCTCCCTTTCGAAGATTTTGAGTCAACTCATGCGCTAAGGCTATGTGATCCTGCATCTTTCTCTTCTTAAGGAAGGCCACTTGATGATGGGAAATGAGATCCGGAAGTACCAAAGCCAGCCTAGCAGCAAGGATCTTTGAGGAGATTTTGTATATGAAGTTGAGCAAGCTTATCGGGCGATAGTCACTAAAGAAGGTAGAAGCAGGCACCTTAGGAATAAGAGAGAGGAAGGAGTTAGATGCCTTCCAAATCTTCTTAGAGATGAAAAAATCCTTAACTGCTGCAGTAACCGATGCACCCACTACCTCCCAGCAAGAACAAAAGAAGCTCCCGGAGAACCCATCTGGACCAGGCGAACTAGACCTTTTGAGATTGAAGACAGTAGCTCTGATTTCTTCATTAGAGGGGATGGAAGTAAGCATAGCATTTTGCTCATTAGAAACCTGCCCACTGTTGACCTGAAATAACTCAGGATCTAACTGCCCAGAGGAAGACTTATAGACCTCAGAAAAGAACTCAATAGCAGCATCTCTGATAAGGAGGTGGTCCTCTAAGGTGTTGCCCTTGTACTCAATCTTTTCAATTCTGTTTCTAGAACCTCTCACTTTAGCAGCTAAGTGGAAAAAAGTACTATTCCTGTCACCATCCTTCGTCCAGTTAATCCTGGATTTCTGCTTCCAGTGAGTTTCTTCCGCCTGCAATAGATTTTGGAGAGAGCTTCTAGCTAATCTGAGGGCCACATTAGTAGATTCAAAAGGATCAGCATCCATGCTAGATTGCAGGGAAAGAATAGAAGCTTCTGCTGCAGAAACGTTAGCTTTCAGGTTACCAAAGACATCCTTGTTCCAAGACTTGAGGATGATTTTCAGAGATTTAAGCTTTTTCCAGAGACTAAATTGAGGATTACCATAAATTGGAATACTCCAAGCATTCGCCACCAAATCCATAAAAGATGGGTGCCCTACCCCATTTCTTCAAATTTAAAGGGAATGAATTTGGCTGAAATAAGAAGACGATTGGAAAGGAGAATTGGACTATGATCCGAATTTTGCCTCACTAAGTGCTGCAGATAGGAATCAGGAAAAGAGAAAGCCCAGGCTTGATTGATGAGGGATCGATCCAATCTGGCAGCAACATAAGAGCTTCCTTGCCTATTATTAGACCAAGAAAACTGATTTCCAGTGAAACCTATATCCAAAAGCCCTGAGGAAGCAATCATATTGTTGAAATCAGAAGTGGTAGGGGAGTAGATGGGATGTATACTGAACTTTTCAGCTGCTGAAGAAACTGCATTGAAGTCACCCATTACAGCCCAGGGGAGGTGGTTAGAAAAAGACGGGGAGATAAGGTATTGCCAAAGAAGCCTTCTTTGGATGAAGGAAGTGGAAGCATAAACACCACTAAAGAATGCAGAAGGCCCATTCAAAGAGCAATTGAGAGAAACAGTAAGGTGTTGGGCTGAGTGGTCAACTAAAGAAAATGAGGCATTGGGAGCGCTTTTGGTAAAGCACCAGATGGAAGGAGGAGCAGAGGATTGGGAGGTATTAGAGAAAAAAGAAGAGAAGCCAAGAGACTCTAACTGAAAGGAAAGAGAATGGGGAGAAGAAGTTTTAGGCTCAGAGAGGAAAATGATGTCAGGGGAATGGGATTTAACCAAGAAGAGAAGAGATCTGACTGTAGGGGCATTAGCTATACCCCTACAATTCCAAAAAAGAGCTTTAAGCATTGAGAGAGGATGAAGGATTGAGGCCAGAGGAGGATATACGAGTGGAGGAGCCCTGAATTGCCTTGGGTTTGTTCTTCCCTTTAGGTTTCTTTTTCTTTTTTAGGGGCAAGATAGCAGAAGAGGCCAAATCTGCAGAAGTGGGGGACCAAATTAGAGTTTAGGGGTTAGCTTTTGACGGAGGCAAAGGTTGGATATTGAGATCAACAGATAGATTATTGGAGATGTCAGTCATGGAATTGTTATCCAGAGGAGGGGAATTAGACTTGGTAGGGGTTAAAATAGACTGAGCTGGTAAAGGAAAATAGTCTATCAAAGTTGCTTTCTCCAACACAGAAAAGGGATTGTGAAGATCAACCGAAGGATCTGCAAGAGCAGTAGGGGAGTGGCTTTCCTCATCACTAGTCACCTGAATTGCTGAAGGGCAGAGTTCTGCAGAAGGATTAGAAGGTTCTCCCGTCGGACAAATAGGAGAAACTTCTGGAGATGGGAAGAGAGAAGGCTCAGATAGAGGGGGAGTTTGGCTAGCTACAGCTACAAGGGGAGTTTGGCTAGCTACAGGGGGAGTTTTGAGAATTCAAGGATCAGCACTAGGAGGAGGTGGTAGCCTGTTACCAGTCTTCACTGGTCTACTGATGCCCTGACACAGACCTTCTCCATGACCAAAGCCAAGATAGACAGAGCAAGGGAGGTTTTCATAACTTATTTCAACTTCCACCTGGGAATCGCCAGCTAAATCAACTAAAACAAATGAGGGCTTAGGTTTAAGGAGGTCCAGATTTACACAAATCCTAGCATAGGAAAAAAATATTTGGGAGGCTGTATTTTCATCAACCATGATAGGACTGCCAATAGAATTTGCAATGGAGAAGAGAATGTGTTGACTCCACTAGTGAAAAGGAAGGCCTTTGAGCCTGATCCAAATTGGAGATAAAGATGGCCAGGAAAAGGAATCCATGCCTGGAGACCAAGGAAGCAAATGGAGCTTTCTATGACTAAGGGATAGGGGAGAGGAAGAAAGGAGATGATCTCTTTCTAAGGAGATATGAAATCTGAAAATAAAGAATCCCTTATCGGTTAGGGATATCAGAGCCCTGATAGACAGCTTCCAGAACTGTTGAGTATGCTGCTCTACCCATTCCAGGGAAGGTCTTCTCCCCTCAAATCTACCAATAGCAGCAAAGGTGAAGGATTCCTGACTAGATGAGATCATGGCATTGGGGATTTGGACTGAGGGTTTCCCATCGATCCAAGAGGTGGTAGGCAGGGAAGGGGGAGAAGCTAGAGGCGGACGAGAGAGAAGCGACGCATAAGATTTAACAGAGGAAGGGGTACCCAATAGGGCTTTGAGCTTATGAACTTGATCTACAGAGAGAGGAGGTAAGGGAAGAGCAGATGAAAGAGAGTTTACCTTCAGAATATCGAGCACATCCGAAGCCTTGATGTCGATCGCTGATGGTGGAATGGGCATCTTGGTTTGCTTAGTTAGAGATAAGCCTATGGGCAATTGGGGTATTTTAGGTGTATTTGGACAAATCTCTAAGAGAATACCCTCCTAATTCTAGAAATTATATCTAGGGACCTCTAGCTAACTAACTAACTCTAAGAAGTCCAACTAGACCCTTAAAAATTCTATAAATCTAAAAAAGATCCTAATTCCTATAAACTAGGCTCAAATTTTAGGAAAAGACTAAACTACCCTTGCTAACCCTACTGATGAGAATAAATATAATTAATATACTATAATTAAATATAATGATGGCCCACAAGGGGGGTGGGGCCTCATAGTTTGTCAGGTCAGAATAACCTATTAGGCCGAAGACATGATTCCTCTCATTCTGTCTTATTTTTCCTCATGAGACAAGAGTTTTAAGAAAACTAACACCAAACTCACCACTAGCGGGGGGATAATCGCCGGCGACGATCCGGCATGCTGCCGGCCACTGGAATTCTTGTTGCCGATGAAATTTTTGACGAGCACTTAGAAACTTGTGTTCCCTATATCTTTAAATCCAAAACTCTGTTTTTCACATATTATATATGATTTGAGATAAAATGAAATTTCTGGTTGAGTTAGAATGGTTTCAGAGGCATCCAGAGAAAATACATCCAGATATCTTGGCCATTTTAGAAATTTTCGAAAATATCTTCAAGAAATTATAAAATAAAAATGTATTTATCATGAAATCTTATTGTAGTTCCCTCTTAACTTAGGCTTGTAATCCAATCAGTGCTATAACCGCAAAAGCAAGACTATTAGGAGTTTGCATGAACCTTAAAAATATAATAAAATAAGATTCGTATAAAATCCTAAAATAAATTTTAAAAAATCAAACACCACAATTTGTAGGACCGCTCTGAAAATCTTATGAATTGCCAAATACTTTAGAAGTATATTGAAATTCGTCGAAATTATTAAACAACATAAGTGGCACAATATTATAATATGATAGTATTTTATTCTATGAGAACGAAATCTTATAATATTCAAAATTAGTAATATTATATTTTACAGATTTTTTTTTTTCAATTCCAAGAGGATAAAACTTGTAGTTTTTGGCTAACCGTGTGTTCCTATGTTCTAACATGATAAATAAAAAAAAAAGTGAAGTATTTGTTTGCCATCACTTCTGCCTGGAGTAATCAGGGGGTGACACATGGGAGGAGATATCAAATCCCATCTCCTCCGATGAATAAAAAAAATTCATCTCCCCATATGGCACCTCCTATTGGTCCAAACATTGTTTTCAAAAGAAACTGGATCTCCTCTTTGGACCTATTTGAACTAATGAGGGGTTGACACACGGGAGGAGATGTGAACGGGGTGGTTAAATATACTTACGTCATCTCATTCATTCCTCTTGCAAACCCTAGCTACGTATCATCTATAAGCTTCCTTCACATCTCTTTTGTAAGGAGACTTTCCCACTCTTATACCTCTCGTCGGCCTCACCCGTCCTGTTATTCTCCACTTGTTATGTTTTTTTTTCTCCCTGTATCGATTCATCCCTTCTCATTCTTCTATTTTGCCAAGATTTCTACTTGTTATGGGCAATTGGTCCGATCCTCGTCAGGATCTGTTGGAGAGAGTTTCAGATTTTTGCATTATATCCGATGTGTGCATCTCACCTAATTACATTCGAATGCAGTCTGTCTGCAAATCATGGCATTCGATTTTAAAGACGAGGATGATGCAGAGAGAACTTCCATGGCTCATGATGCTTCCTAACAAGGAGGAAGAAGAAAGAGATCCAGACGCTCGCATTTTCTTTAGTCTCTCCAAGCAGAAGATCCACACAATTCCTCTCACAGAGATGCGCGGCAAGCGCTGCTGCGGGTCTTTCAAGAATGGGTGGCTGATGACTGTGGACTTGAAGTCGGATATCTGTCTATTCCATCCCTGGCTTCAAAAGAAAATCAACCTCCCTCACCGGTCCCATGAGGCTCGCAACCTCGAAATAGTCAAGGGCGCCTTATCAGATGATGGCAACGTGGTGGTGGTCGTGTACGGACATGGACCTGTGGGCTTTTGCAGAATTGGAGATGATGCCTATACTCACATTCACGGCAATGGACCGATGGTTGATGTGATATATCACAAGGGGAGGTTTTATGCCCTCTCTCACGGAGGCAGCGTCTTGCTGCTCCACTTTGAGGACGGATTACATCCCAACACGGAAAATGTGACTATACCTTTGGGCAAAATCAGTGGAACATACTTATACTTTGGATATTTGGTGCCAGACATATTGACTGATGGGATGTTCGTGATTCCTAGAGTAATCGAACGGTTGTCCGGTCGTCATGGAACTAGACATTTTGAAGTTTACTACTTTTCTTTGGAAGAGTGGAAACGCGATAAAATGATGCAAAAGCTTACTAAGGTGGAAAGCTTAGGCGATCGGGTAATGTTTTTGGGGCACAATTCATCTAAGATTGTCATGGCTAGCCAATTCCCGGGCTTCAAAGGAAATCGCATATATTTTGCAGGCAATCTTATGCAAGGATATTTCCAGAGTCCAGATGGATGCTGTGGTTCAGGTGTTTTCAATCTCGAGGACGGGACTATTGAAGAACTTTTTACTGACAGATTTCATCCTATGGTGTCACCTCCTATATGGATTGCAACTCCTCCTTATTCATCCTAGAGAAATTTTGGAGGAGAGAAGCTATGCTTGAAGAACAACATCATGTTTTATAACTAGATCCACTAACTAGATTAGATGGTGGATCTGGAGTAGCCAGAGTCCCATGTGTTTATGTCTAAGTACGAACATACAAATAGTGTTTTCTAGCTTTCATTTATAGTACTTGCAATTTTATTTCAATTATGCTCTAAGGCATTATGGTTGGCATTCTTCAATAATATTAGTGGGAGTTTAATGGGTAAATGTAAAGTTGATGTGTTGGTTTTTTGGACATAACTCTTAAGGAATTTGAATAGTTAATGGTTTGGTACAGTCATTAACCATTAACTAATGAGACTTTTCTTTTCAAATTCCTTATGGAAGAAAATCATAAGTTTAACCCATTTATATATGAAACTCCTACAATATTAATTTTGGACATATCAACGGTCGTGACTTTTTATTTCTTGGTGAATGGACCATCATTAACCTAGTTAATGACCCATTATCCTATTAATTGCATCTTTATTTTGGAAAGCCCATGGGGCCTTTAAATAGACCCTTCTTCACCAGCCCTAAACAAGACAACAATATTACAAATGCTTCATACAGTAGAGAGTTTTTTCAGTCAAAGAGAGGTGTTCTTTTGGTGGAGCTTTGGACTCAACCACTTGTGCAGAGTTGGTCTAAGTTCGACGGCGAACAATCGGGCTGTAATATCCTGTAGGAGACAAGTCAAGAAGAAAAGGTCTGTTGCATCGGTTCCTGGGCTTTGTCAACCGCAGAGGGCTTGAATCTCCTTAAAGAGAGTGAATTTTCCATGCCTCGGTTTGAGAATGCTTTGTTTGGGCTCTTACAGAGAGAGTTTTGAGGAAATCTTCCGGGTGTTTAATAGAAGAAGAAGAAGAAGAAATGAAATTTGCTAGTGAGATCGAATAGAGATATTGAAACTGCCTCGAACACAGATACTTCAGGTTCGGGCGATCTTTGAATTCAAAAGAAAAATGGGAATTTGAAATCATCATGATTTTATTGAGACTTTGTACCGTTCCTATATATATGTATGTAAAACAATATTATCGGAATAGCCAATTTTTGTGTCAATAGGTACCTATAGGTGTAACGGAGATGAGAGATGAGCTGAGTCAATCTCATGGTCGGCTACTTGCTCTACAACTTGAGCTAGGCTTGAGTCAATCTTGTTGAGCTAAGCTCAAGTTTGAGCTTGATCTTAGGCTTTGGATCTATTTACAAAGGAGATGCAAGACCAGCTCAGTCTGCTCAGAACAAAGAAACTCAGTCCAAGATAACAGCTAACTGAGTTCACTCAGTCTAAATGCAACTGTCTCACATGTGTGTTGTATATTGAGAAGGACAATCATAACTGTAGTTCATCATACACCTTTCATACATGTACCTGGTCTGTTATTGGTTCAGAACTCTATTCACTTCATAACAGAATCGGTTTCTCCCTCATGTATTTATATACAACTGCTGCTTGTATTCATCATTCATTCAATCAATGAAGAGATTCTCATCTTCTTAATTTCTCTGTTTCTCTATTTTTCTCTGGATCAAGCTTGTGTTCCTTGAAAATACATTAACAAGCAAAGTTGAAGAATGAACCTAGGCTTAGGCTTAAATGAAGTGTTTACTAAATCAGGCTGGAGCTCGAGCTCGAGCTCGAGCCATGGCGTTTATCAAATTGAGCTCAAGCAGGGTCAAAGTTGAAAAGGCCCTAACTTGAGTTGACTAGTTGTCTCAATTAGCTCATGATACATCCTCACTTGAGCCCAACAGTTCTGAGTAAGGTGGCTGGACCCATTCACAGCCCTGTAATGCATACTCATACTTTTTCTTAATATTGATTAGGACATCTAACCTTTAAATAATATCTTATCCTAGTATATAATAGCAGATGAAGAAAGTAGTACTTTAGATAAAGTTCAGTTTTGGATGGAAATTTCATAAAAAAAATTGGTATCAGTAATATCCAAAATCAGTATATAGAAGGCAAGTCAAAATATCCAAATGATCCAATCATGAATATTCAGATATCTTCGGATATAGAAGAGAGTAAGATATGGTGAAGTGGGCACAGGAAAGGGATCCAATGCAAGGTAGGGAAAGATAAGCTTCATGTTAGCAGGAAGAAAATGAAATTTTTTTTTTTTTTTTTTGGTGTTGTAGGTTAGAACTTATCAGAAACAGAAACAGGAATGAGAACAGTAGAGAACACAGAATCACAAAACACCCACCTGGATAAGTGTGTTCTGAACATAAATTGCAGGCCCAAGATTTCATCTCTGGCTCTGCTGCTCTCCTTGTCCCATACTCAGAGATGCACTGAGAGGGTGATTAACACAGATAACAACTAAAATTTATAACATTGTGAGGGGCACTTAACGGAGGAGTCCACCCTATAGCTACTCGAAAGTTTTTGAATCTTTCATTTTAAGGAAATAATTCGGAACGTAATTTTCATGAAAATACCTCAAACACAACAGTTGTATTTAAAGACTTAGATACTGTTAACTGGGTATATTTTCTAAACAAGGCTGACCTTGGAGGCTTTCTCCAATATCAACATGTTTTATCTTTCCACAACCGGGATGTGGTGTGAGGAGTCAGCAGGAGATTATTGATCATCAATGCACAAACAACATTTATGGAAGGGGTGCAAGATCAAGATCAAATTAAACAGGTTTTTATCATAAGATTTGTAGTTTAAAGAGTACCAAGTCAAAACCTAAATTTCAAGTAAGTCTTTAGGAAAATGTCAAACAAGCATATCCATACTGCAGTAAAAAAAAAAAACATAACACTATCTAGGCCTCCACTGTCTACAGCTGCATCAAGTTGAGCCTCTCAACATCAAGGTCCTGAACCTGCACATAGAAAAGAGAAAACTAAGGTCATATTACAGTTCCTGAATACCAAAACTGCCCACAACTGAAACAACTATTGACTTCTTATTACTGTGACTTGGTTTGGGAGGAGGCTCATTGATACTGCTAATAAAAAAAAAAATGTTAATGCACATTGCCATTGAAGCCTCTTGGGAAGTCTTCATATTTTTTCTTTCCTTCTCTTTTTTTTGTTGGAACTTGATAATTTTGTTTAATTTATACGTGGGATTTAGAATTCTCCGATCTCAAAATTATCTACCTTGGATCAGCCACGGCGGTGTTTCAACAACCCTTTAAGCACCCCTTTATGTATTTGTAGATGAGCCATGGTGGAAAATACTTGCCCACAAACACTGCAATTGACGACACGGCGCCCGTGGACCCTGCTGTGCTCCTCTAACTGAGCCTTGTTGTTGAAAATTTTTTCCATACTTTGATCTTTCAAAAAGCACATGATGCAATGGAATGATTCAACGAATTTTTTGTGCTCATCTCGGTCCAAGTTTGAGATCTAAAAAAAAAAAAAGAAGACAATACATAAATAAATAAATAAATTGACATAACTATCACTCTTTTTGGATTTTTTTGCTAGAAAAGAGGATTTCATTATCCAATCACTTTCCTTCAAGATTTAAAAGACACTGAAACTCTGTTTCCATTCCATTTGCTGCCTTCATTCTGTACGCTATCATACTATAATTATCCATGTACAATTGAAGATGATCATGTCAACCACTATAAAGTAAGACCAGCCACTCAGGTGTCTTGATGGGACATCTTAGAGATCTGATCCTTCAAAAAATTTCGGATCTCCTTATGTGTGATGACTTATTCCATCACAGTAATGAAGACTCTGAGGCTGCCATGGAAGGACATAGAACAACCCCACTACCCCATAAAAACTCCTAATTCAGCTACCATTTCATTTGGTTCACCTTTTTCTCGTGTCCTCTCTTGCTATTTTATTTTATTGATTTATGTGTTGTGATGGTTTTATATTTAGAACACAGTTCTCTAAATAGCAAGTGTTTTGTCTTCATGTTTATCATTCTCATCTTTCATGTTTTGTAGTCTAAGTCACGTTTATGTTTGTGAAGCAGCAATATTCGATTCTCTACACAGGATGATAAGTTTTGGAAGGCTTTTTTAAAAGATCTTAGAATACACCATTCGTAAAAGGATTGTACATGAAAAATAGGAATACTGAAGAATGATACATTCATATGGAATACAGGTTTGCATCAGATTTAATGGTGTACGATGTAGAGGAAGAAAAAATCATGCCTAATACATTTCTGCTTTCTTCCCAAATGAATAAATTATAAGATATGGCAGAAAAATTGTTTTTATTAAACTGGATATGGCAGTACTATTAAACTGTATAAGATATGCTTTCATTGCTGTTAGTCTAAGGTTTCTAATCTCGTGGAGTTAAAGGATTTTAGGCCCATTAGTTTGGTGGGATGTGCATACAAGTTATTGTCAAAAACCTTGGCCAATCGATCAAAAGTGGTTCTTCCTCTCATCATTGGTCCTTGGTAGGGTCATATTATAGACACAAGTTTTTATTTTAAACTAAGGTCCTGCGTAACCAGAACAAGATAAAACACAATTATCTTGCATTCGAGCATCAAGAAACCATGCCTGGAAGATGACTTTTAAAAAACAATTGAGTAAAAAGTCAACGAGTGGGAAAATAGAGAGGGCTTGAAAGAATAGAGTTAAAAGAGTCGAGGTAACGGTGGTACAAACCCCCCAGCCAGGCCTTTCTTTACAAAAAGCAAGACATCCCAAGAGAGGGAAGCCAAGGGATGTGTGAAAGTTTTGGTGTCTGTGATCTCTAGATTGGTCTACTCAAACATTCAACCCAAAAGTATGCGAAATAAACAAAATGCAGCAGAAAATAAATCAACAAGCACACACCATAAGGACACCAAATTTAAGGTGGAAAACCCTAACCGGGTGAAAAACCACCGATCCAAACTGGATCAAATCAAATACTTTGAATTTCGCAATTACAAGAAACTCAGATCTCTTCCCCAGATATCCCTTACCCAAGGACTGAAGTTACCATGTATCACTTTACGCTTCAACGACTTCACACCATTGATTGCAACAGATTCAATCCCGCGCTTGACTCCTCAAATCTTCTTGTAAGAAGACAATCTTCTACAAAGGATGCAGAAGAACTGACTCTAGAGAAATTGGCAACACAACTTTATAAAAATCTCTAGAGAAAAAAAATCTCTCAATGATAATCTCTAACTCATAACTTTGAGAGGTGAGGTCCTATTATTTGGAATAGCCCTTGAGTCCTTTAAATAGCCCTTAGGACGTGCTTAAAGTTGGCTAACTTGATTAGGATTAAAACATGCAGTTTGAGCACAATTAGAAAAGCAGTTTCTAATTTTCCTGAGACTCTGCCGCCTTGTCCGCTCAAGCGGACCTACCATCCGCTCGAGCGGATGAGGTTCTGTTTCAACGCTGGGCCATTCTGACTCTGTTCGCTCATGGTCGCTTGAGTATACCCCATTCTGGTTGATCTGGAATTTCAGCCCTTTTTCTTCAGCTTTTTTCTTCTAATTCTTTCAGACTTTCTTCTTCTGAGTCCTTCCAATCTTCTATCTTCAGAGTCCTTTTTTAAAATAAAAAATACAACTCAAAAGACCCAGAGTTTTGTCCAACCCATAATTTAGCCAACACTAAAAAACCTAATAGGGTGTGTGGATGAGATTATGAAAAGCAAGACATTCCAAGAGAGGGAAGCCAAGCAACCACAGACAGACTACATAGGAAGAGAAAAAATTAGTGACTGAGCCCCCTATAAACAAAGATAGGGGAGAGTAGACAAAAAATTGTAGAAAGGTTGAAGAGATCTGCTAGAAAAAGGGTTTTTCTGTCCTGAGAGAAGCTTTGAGGAGCTCGGTCAGGTAGTTTTTGACCCTTGTCTGAAGAGACTCTAGTGTTACTGTAAAAGAAATCATTCGTACATTTTCATAGAGCAAAGGTGGTGGAGCAGAAGATGGAGGCAGCACCTTTGCAAGCCAAATTGTTGTTGTTGAGGGTGAGGGCGTGCCAAATCTTTGGAGGAGACATAGTACCAGCCAAGGGGGCATTAGCTGCATGAAGGATCCAGCTCTAGATTGAAGATGCGAAAACAGAATGGAAGAGAAGATGGGGAGTAGTTTCCAGCTCTGTTTTTCAAAGACAACAGCAGGATGTAAGACTGAAACCAGTTGCTTGATCCCAAGCTTAGGTTGGAGTCTTGCCATGTAGCAGCCTGCAAGCAAAGAAAGAAACTCTTGGTTGGAGAAAGGGATTCCAGACAAGGGGAGCCCAAGTTGCCCAAACCACAGTCTCTGCTAGTTCCAGTCATCTGCTAAGCCTCCTTGAATGCAAGCCTTTGTTAGGGTGAGACTTCCAAACTAATTGATCTGCTGAGTTGTCATCGAGGAAGATGTTGAGGACAACATTTCTGAGAACGGTTGCTATTGCTGCAGGGATGTCTGGAGGGATCTCGCAGTTGCTGCCATCCCCCCAGCCAAGCCTTGACTCTGGAATTTTGCAGTGTGGCCAGTCAACTAACTATATTGATCTGTCTAGGAACAAGTCTGTCTATACTCTCACTTACGCAGCGTACTCGGTTGACATCATGAAGGGTCAGTCAACCGACTACACTGAACCTCATAGGAAAGCCTTACACACCTGCTCTCAATTATTCTGAAGTTTGTAGTGTCACCAGTCCACATCTTAAGGGGTCGATCGCCTGGGTACACACGAATTTCAGAAATCCCAAATTCCTGTAACTTTTCCTTCCAAACCAATTTTCCATCTAATTCCTTCAACTCCGTCCCAATTCCATCCAAAATCATCATAACATGTAAAAACCCCATAATCCATCACAATTCCATCATCTATGGGCCATTGATCTTCCAAATGTGAGATCACATCCATCAATGGTCATCAATCCATACACAAAGCTTAAAAAGAGAGATCTATGCATCATATTATCAATAGAATAGAAATTTATAGTAATCAAAGGAAGATAGCATACATTCTATGCTAAATGGGTATATTGCACTTGCCTTTGGTCTCCATTAGAGGTCTCCTAGCTCGATCTTCAAGATCCAAGCCAAATGCTCCTAGATCCAAGCTCTAAGGTCACCAATACTCTCAACAGCCTCTCAAAACCCAAATCTCTACAGATTTAAGCGTCATACACCCAATTCCCATAGAGAAAATGCATAAGAATAGAGAATTCTAAGAGAGAGAGAGAGGTGGATCTACAAGGAATAGAGGTAGGGAGAGAAATTTACCTTGATATGAAGAATAAAAGGAGGTCTAGAGATGGAGGAGGGTCTTCTAGCCTATAGAGTGTTGTAGCTTCAAGGATCTCTTGATCTTTGATGGTGGAAACCCTAGATCTATGAATTCTCTTTGATGGAGGAAGGAGAGAGATGGATGGAAATTGAAATGAGAAGAGGAGGCAAATGAGAGAAAGAAAGGGAAATGAGAGAGATGAAAATGGCGTGGGATAGAGTTGGATTTGGTTATATAGGCTTTGGTTAGGTGAATTGACCAAATTGCCCTCTCTTGATTTGCGTAGTTAGAGATAAGGCTATGGGCATTTGGGGTGTTTTAGGTGTATTTGTACAAATCTCCTAGAGAACACCCTCCTAATTCTAGAAATTACATTTAGGGGCCTCTAGCTAACTAAGTAACTCTAAGAAGTCCAACTAGACCCTTAACAATTCTATAAATCTTAAAAAGATCCTAATTCCTATAAACTAGGCTCAAATCCTAGGAAAAGACTAAACTACCTTTGCTAACCCTACTGATGAGAACAAATATAATTAATATACTATAATTAAATATAATGAGGGCCTAAGGGGGTGGGGCCTCACAATTTGTCTGGTCAGAATAATCTATCAGGCCCAAGACATGATTCCTCTTATTTTGTCTTCTTCATCATGAGACAAAAGTTTTAAGAAAACTAACATAACCCTAACATTACCTAATTATGTACCCCATTAACCAAACCACCACTAGCGGGGGGACGATTGCCGGCATGCTGCCAGCCACTGGAATCCTTGCTGCCGATGAAATTTTCGGCGAGTACTTAGAAACTTGTTTTCCTTATATCTTTTGATCTAGAACTCTGTCTTTCACATATTATATATGATTTGGGATAGAATGAAATTTCTCATTGAGTTCGAATAGTTTCAGAGGCATCCATAGGAAATACGACAAGATATCATGGCCTTTTTAGAAATTTTCAAAAATAACTTCAAGAAATTATAAAATAAAAGTGTATTTATCATGAAATCTTAATGTAGTTCCCTCTTAACTTAGGCTTGTAAACCAATCCGTGCAATAACGCCAAAAGCAAGACTATTAGGAGTTTGCATGAACCTTAAAAATATAATAAAATAAGATTCATATAAAATCCTAAAATAAATTTAAAGAAATCAAACACCACAGTCTGTTGGACCATTTTGAAAATCTTATGAATTATCAAATACTTTAAAAGTATATTGAAATAAGTAGAAATTCTTAAACAACATAAGTGGCACAATATTCTAATATGATACTATTTTATTCTATGAGAATGAAATCTTATATTATTCAAATTTAGTAATATTATAATTTACAGAATTCTTTTTTCACTTTCAGTAGGATAAAACTTGTAATTTTTGGCAGACCGTGTGTTCCTATAACATGATAAATTAAAGGGGTTTTAATGGGAAAAACCCTCCTATATGGGCATTTCATTGATTTGGACCCAATAAAAATGGGCAAACAGAAAGGGGCCTAACTTTATGTTTCTCTTTTTATTTTTGTCTTTTAGCGTTACAGTCGATATCGACGCTCGAAAAAAAGAAAAAAAGAAAGGATGAGGTGTGCACCTATGCAGAGTGCAGTAGGCGGCAAAGGGCAGTGCAAGGAGAAAGGAGAAGGAGAGGGGGAGGAAGAAAAAAAGGAAGGAGGAAAGCCATCTCGGTGGGGTATGCAGGTGTTGTGCGGTGGCCCATCAAGGCTGATCTCCTTCATCTCATCTTCACCATCCCAGGACGCAGACCTCTCCCTCCTTCTCCTTCGTCCTCTCCGGCCAGTCAACCCATTGCTCCTTCATCCTTTCCATCTCCCTACCATCAACCTCCATCTCACCCTATCTGTAGCCCTCACGCATCTCCCTTATCTCCACGCGGCCCATCATCATCTCTTCTTCATAGCATCCTTTTCACTGCAAAAAAACAGAAACCCACATTAGAATTAGGATTTCAGGACCTATAAACAACAATAGAAGTGAGTAAAAAGGCACAAGTGGCAGCTTCACCTTCCCAAAACCTTGGTTAAGGTCTTGACGTAACATCTGATTTTGAAGAAACTCTATCTGGGGGTTTCTCCATGACAACAATCCATTGAGTAGAAGGGAGAACCCCAAATGGGGAATTCGATTCCTTCGTTGTCGTCTCTTCTACTACAACAAACTGCACTTTTAGCGACGAAATTTTTCATCGCCAAAAGTCAGAAAAACGTCGGTAAATACTTTCGTCGGCCAGACGTCGGTAAGTAGATGTCAGCGAAAACCTTTACCGACGAAATATTTTTTTGTCGGCAAAAAATTGCTCTTTACCGACGCTTATTTGAATTTTACCGACGAAAATAAACGTCGGTAAAATTATTTTAATTTTCTAAAAATTTAGTAAATGCTTTTACCGACGTTTATTTTCGTCGGCAAATTAAAAAATAAAAAATAAATAAAAAATGTGGCATTTTTACCAACGAAAATTAAACTTCGGTCAAAAAAAGAAAAAATAAACAAAAAACAAAATGACTTATACCGACGTTTATTTTCGTCGGTAAAATAAAAAGGAAAATTAAAAAGAATTTAAAAAAATTCTAACGACGTTTTATTTTCGTCGGTAAAATAAAAAGGAAAAATAAAAACCAGTTTTATAGACGTTTTTTTTTGCGTCGGTAAAATAAAAAAGAAAAATTAAAAATTAAAAAACGTTTACCGACGTTTTATTTTCGTCGGTAAAGTGAAAAGGAAAAATAAAACAACTTTTACCGACGTTTTATTTTCGTCGGTAAAATAGAAATTAAAAAAAAATCACTTTTACCGACGAAAATAAAACATCGGTAAAAGTGATTTTAATTTTTGTTTTAAATACCATATTTGTTTTTTTAATATTATTTTCCTGTAAAGCTGTTTATACACCTGTATCAAAAGTAAACCTGTTCATCTACCTATATTCAATATAAAAAATTCATTAAAACAAAAGGTGCTAAATACCATATTCGTTTTTCTAATATAATTCTCCTGTAAAGTTATTTATACACCCGTATCAGAAGTAAACCTGTTCATCTACCTATATTCAATATAAAAAATGCATTAAAACAAAAGCTGCTAAATTAACAAAAAATCATCGCCATTTTTCATCTAATCATTTATTTCATTAACCAAATGTTATAATCAACAAAGATACAGTCCAAAATAAATATTCAATATACATATAGAAATAAACAAACAAGAATAAAACACCCCCAAAAGTCTGCAACCGACCGCAAAGCGTTAATCAATCTGCAATGAAAAAAAAAACAATAACGTTAGAATCTTTTCAACGAATGAAATTTTAAATGAAAGATAAACATGTATATATATAAATATCTTTTCCTAAGTTTTTCGGCGGCCTATTTTCCAGCCTAAGTATTGAGAATCGGGCGGTTTGTGTCTAATTTGATAACCAGAAGTCCAATTCACTAACTGTAAATTCCAACAAGTTACTTTAGCCCTGAACAAGGTACCCGTGCCGGTTTTTGGGATATCCGATTGTCGATTCCCATTTTGAACCTTCAACGGCCTATTTTCAAAACTAAGTGTTAGGAATCCAACGTTTTTAGGTCTAATTCGTTAACCGGAAGTCCAATTTACGAGCCGTTAGTTCCTGCAAGTTAATTTCGACTTGAGCGAAGTGCTCGTGCCGGTTCCCAATTTTTCCGGAGGTCGTTTCCCATTCTGGACCCCCTGCGGGCCGTTTTCGAGCCTAAGTGTTAGGAAAATCCGATGTTTAGGCCTCTAATTCTCTAAACAGGAGTCATATATGCGAACCGTCAGTTCCTACAAGTCACTCTACCCTCGAGCGAGATGCTCGTGCCGGTTCCCGATTTTTTCTGGGGGCCGGTTCCCCTTCCGGACCCCTGGAAGACCGTTTTCGAGCCTAAGTGTTGGAAAATCATCGATTTTCGCTTCTAATTCTCTAACCGGGAATCCTATCAGCGAACCGTCAGTTCCTACAAGTCACTCTACCCTATAACGAGGTACTCATGCCGGTTTCGGATTTTTTCAGGGGCCAATTCCAGTTTCGGACCCCCGGCGGGCCGTTTTCGAGCCTAGGTGTTGGAAAATCGTCGATTTTCGCTTCTAATTTTCTAACTGGGAGTCCTATCAGTGAACTGTCAGTTCCTACAAGTCACTCTACCCTAGAGCGAGGTGCTCGTGCTTGTTTCGGATTTTTTTGGGGGCCAGTTCCCGTTCTGGACCCCCGGCGGGCCGTTTTCGAGCCTAAGTATTGGAAAATCGTCGATTTTCGGTTCTAATTCTCTAACCGGAGTCCTATCAGCAAACCGTCAGTTCCTACAAGTCACTCTACCCTAGAGCAAGGTACTCTTGCCGGTTTCGGATTTTTACGGTGGCCAGTTCCCGTTCCGGACACCCGGAGGGCCGTTTTCGAGCCTAAGTGTTTGAAAATCGTCGCTTTTCGGTTCTAATTCTCTAACCAGGAGTCCTATCAGCGAACCATCAATTCCTACATGTCACTCTACCCTAGAAGGAGGTGCTCGTGCTGGTTTCGGATTTTTTCGGGGGCCAATTCCCGTTCAGGACCCTCGGCAGGCCGTTTTCAAGCCTACGTGTTGGAAAATTGTCGATTTTCGCTTCTAATTCTCTAACCGGGAGTCCTATCAGCGAACCGTGAGTTCCTACAAATCACTCTACCCTAGAGCGAGGTACTCGTGCCAGTTTTGGATTTTTCCGGGGGCCGGTTCCCGTTCCGGACCCCTGGCGGGCCATTTTTGAGCCTAAGTGTTCGAAAATCGTCGATTTTCGCTTCTAATTCTCTAACAGGGAGTCCTATCAGCGAACCGTCAGTTCCTACAAGTCAATCTACCCTAGAGCGAGGTCCTCGTGCCGGTTTCGGATTTTTTCGGGTGCCAGTTCCCGTTCCAGACCCCCGGCGGGCCGTTTTCAAGCCTAAGTGTTGGAAAATCGTAGATTTTCGTTTCTAATTCTCTAACCGGGAGTCCTATCAGCAAACTGTCAGTTCCTACAAGTCTCTTTACCCTAGAGTGAGGTGCTTGTGCTGGCTTCGGATTTTTTCGGGGGCCAGTTCCCGTTCCGGACCCCCGGCAGGCCGTTTTCGATCCTAAGTGTTGGAAAATTGTCGATTTTCGCTTCTTATTCTGTAACCGGGAGTCCTATCAGTGAACTGTCAGTTCCTACAAGTCACTCTACCCTAGAGCGAGGTGCTCGTGCTGGTTTCGGATTGTTTTGGGGGCCAGTTACCGTTCCGGAACCCCGACGGGCCGTTTTCGAGCCTAAGTGTAGGAAAATCGTCGATTTTCGCTTCTAATTCTCTAACCGGGAGTGCTATCAGCGAACCGTCAGTTCCTACAAGTCAATCTACCCTAGAGCGAGGTGCTCGTGTCGGTTTCGGATTTTTTAGGGAGACAATTCCCGTTCCGGACCCCCGGCGGGCCGTTTTCGAGCCTAAGTGCTGTAAAATCGTCGATTTTCGCTTCTAGTTCTCTAACCGGGAGTCCTATCAGCAAACAGTGAGTTCCTACAAGTCACTCTACCCTAGAGCGAGGTACTCGTGCCGGTTTCGGATATTTCCGGGGGCCGGTTCCCGTTCCGGACCCCCGGCGGGCCGTTTTCGAGCCTAAGTGTTGGAAAATCGTCGATTTTCGCTTTTAATTCTCTAACGGGGAGTCCTATCAAGGAACCATCAGTTCCTACAAGTCAATCTACCCTAGAGCGAGGTACTCGTGCCAGTTTCGGATCTTATCGGGGGCCAGTTCCCGTTCCGGACCCCCGGCGGGCCGTTTTCGAGCCTAAGTGTTGGAAAATCGTCAATTTTCTCTTCTAATTCTCTAATCGGGAGTCCTATCAGCGAACCGTCATTTCCTACAAGTCACTCTACCCTAGAGCGAGGTGCTCCTGCCGGTTCCCGATTTTTCCGGGGGCCGGTTCCCGTTTCGGACCCCCGGCGGGCCGTTTTCGAGCCTAAGTGTTGGAAAATCGTCGATTTTCGCTTCTAATTCTCTAACGGGGAGTCCTATCAGGGAACCGTCAGTTCCTACAAGTCAATCTACCCTAGAGGGAGGTTCTCGTGTCGGTTTCGGATTTTTTCGGGTGCCAGTTCCCGTTTCGGACCCCCGGCGGGCCGTTTTCGAGCCTAAGTGTTTGAAAATCGTCGACTTTCGCTTCTAATTCTCTAACCGGGAGTCCTATCAGTGAACCGTCAGTTCCTACAAGTCACTCTACCCTAGAGCGAGGTGCTCGTGCTTGTTTCGGATTTTTTTGGGGGCCAGTTCCCGTTCCGGACACCCGGCGGGCCGTTTTCGAGCCTAAGTGTTGGAAAATCGTCGATTTTCTCTTCTAATTCTCTAACCGGGAGTCCTATCAGCGTACCCTCAGTTCCTACAAGTCACTCTACCCTAGAGCAAGGTACTCTTGCCGGTTTCGGATTTTTGCGGTGGCCAGTTCCCATTCCGGACACCCAGCGGGCTGTTTTCAAGCCTAAGTGTTTGAAAATCGTTGCTTTACGGTTCTAATTCTCTAACCGGGAGTCCTATCAGCGAACCGTCAGTTCCTACATGACACTCTACCCTAGAACGAGGTGCTATTGCCAGTTTCGGATTTTTTCGGGGGCCAGTTCCCGTTCCGGACCCCCGGCGGGCCGTTTTCGAGCCTAAGTGTTGGAAAATCGTCGATTTTCTCTTCTAATTCTCTAACCGGGAGTCCTATCAGCGAACCGTTAGTTCCTACAAGTCACTCTACCCTAGAGCAAGGTACTCTTGCCGGTTTCGGATTTTTGCGGTGGCCAGTTCCCGTTCCGGACACCCAGCGGGCCGTTTTCAAGCCTAAGTGTTTGAAAATCGTCGCTTTACGGTTCTAATTCTCTAACCGGGAGTCCTATCAGCGAACCATCAGTTCCTACATGACACTCTACCCTAGAACGAGGTGCTATTGCCAGTTTCGGATTTTTTCGGGGGCCAGTTCCCGTTCCGGACCCCCGGCGGGCCATTTTTGAGCCTAAGTGTTGGAAAATCGTCGATTTTCTCTTCTAATTCTCTAACGGAGAGTCCTATCAGCGAACCGTCAGTTCCTACAGGTCAATCTACCCTAGAGCGACGTGCTCGTGCCGGTTTCGGATTTTTTCGGGTGCCAGTTCCCGTTCCGGACCCCCGGCGGGCCGTTTTCGAGCTTAAGTGTTGGAAAATCGTCGATTTTCGCTTCTAATTCTCTAACCGGGAGTCCTATCAGCGAACCGTCAGTTCCTACAAGTCAATCTACCCTAGAGCGAGGTGCTCGTGCCGGTTTCGGATTTTTTCGGGGGCCAGTTCCTGTTCCGGACCCCCGGCGGGTTGTTTTCGAGCCTAAGTGTTGGCAAATCGTCGATTTTCTCTTCTAATTCTCTAATCGGGAGTCCTATCAGCGAACCGTCATTTCCTACAAGTCACTCTACCCTAGAGCGAGGTGCTCGTGCCGGTTCCCGATTTTTTCGGGGGCCGGTTCTCGTTTCGGACTCCCGGCGGGCCGTTTTCGAGCCTAAGTGTGGGAAAATCGTCGATTTTCGCTTCTAATTCTCGAATCGGGAGTCCTATCAGCGAACCGTCAGTTCCTACAAGTCACTCTACCCTAGAGCAAGGTACTCGTACAGGTTACAGATTTTTGCGGTGCCCAGTTCCCGTTCGGGACCCCCGGCAGGCCGTTTTCGAGCCTAAGTGTTGGAAAATCGTCGATTTTTTCTTCTAATTCTCTAACCGAGAGTCCTATCAGCGAACCGTCAGTTCCTACAAGTCACCTTACCCTAGAGCGAGGGGCTCGTGCCAGTTTCGTATTTTTTCGGGGGCCAGTTCCTGTTCTGGAACCCCGGCGGGCCTTTTTCGAGCCTAAGTGTTGGAAAATCGTCGATTTTCACTTCTATTTCTCTAACCAGGAGTTCTATCAGCGAACCGTCAGTTCCTACAAGTCACTCTACCCTAGAGCGAGGTACTCGTGCCGGTTTCGGATTTTTCCGAGGGCCGGTTCCCGTTCCGGACCGCCGGCGGGCCGTTTTCTAGCCTAAGTGTGGGAAAATCGTCGATTTTCGCTTCTAATTCTCTAACCGGGAGTCCTATCTACGAACCGTCAGTTCCCACAAGTCACTCTACCCTAGAGCGAGGTACTCGTGCCGGTTTCGGATTTTTCCGGGGGCCGGTTCCCGTTTCGGACCCCCGGCGGGCCGTTTTCGAGCCTAAGTGCTGGAAAATCGTCAATTTTCGCTTCTAATTCTCTAACGGGGAGTCCTATCAGCGAACCGTCAGTTCTTTCAAGTCAATCTACCCTAGAGCGAGGTGCTCGTGCCGGTTTCGGATTTTTTCGGGTGCCAGTTCCCGTTCCGGACCCCCGGCGGGGCGTTTTCAAGCCTAACGATTTTCGTTTCTAATTCTCTAACCGGGAGTCCTATCAGCAAACCGTCAATTCCTACAAGTCTCTCTACCCCAGAGCGAGGTGCTTGTATTGGTTTCGGATTTTTTGGGGGGCCAGTTCCCGTTCCGGACCCCCGGCGGGCCGTTTTCGAGCCTAAGTGTTGGAAAATTGTCGATTTTCGCTTCTAATTCTGTAATCGGGAGTCCTATCAGCGAACCGTCAGTTCTTACAAGTCACTCTACCCTAGAGCGAGGTACTCGTGCCGGTTTCGGATTTTTCTGAGGGCCGGTTCCCATTCCGGACCGCCGGCGGGCCGTTTTCAAGCCTAAGTGTGGGAAAATCGTCGATTTTCGCTTCTAATTCTCTAACCGGGAGTCCTATCAGCGAACCGTCAGTTCCTACAAGTCACTCTACCCTAGAGCGAGGTACTCGTATAGGTTTCGGATTTTTGCGGTGGCCAGTTCCCGTTCGGGACCTCCGGCGGGCCGTTTTCGAGCCTTAGTGTTTGAAAATAGTCGATTTTCGGTTCTAATTATCTAACCGGGAGTCCTATCAGCGAACCGTCAGTTCCTACATGTCACTCTACCCTAGAAATTGAGATGGTATGAGTTACACATACAGATTGAAATGAAATTAGATAACCTATCGAATGCAACCAGATTAAAACAAAAAATTAAAAAAACACACTCCTTTTCTGCTCTCCATTCTTTAAATTCGCAGCTTAGTTCCTTGTCATGGTAGATGAGGAGAAAAATTACTCCGCATCAATCATCAAGGATTAAAACCATATCATAAAACCTTCATGCTTGTGAAGTGACTAAAGCAAACTTTACAACATTAAATATGGATGCGACTTCCCCATTTTGGCTCAAAATCAAACAGCCTTGAGCTTCCCATTAAAAAGTAATTAAATAACGTACCAAATGCAATCAGATTATATATGTTAATGGAAAAAAAAAAAGAAGAAAAAAGCAGCCACTCTTCCTCTGCTCTTGAATCTATAATTTCTCTCTGTTGTTCCATACCATGACAGATGGTAAGAAAAACACTCCACATCAAAATGCATATGATAAGATAAGATGTTTTTGGGTGCCAGCATAACCATGATGACATTTATAATTTTCAACCCAAATTAACACTATCTTGCAACTGGGCCTTAGAAGAAGAAGGAAAAAAATTACAAGAAGTTCACAATGCCCCAGAAGAATAGCAAAACAATACTAATCCATTTTTCAGATGGATATCCATATGCAGCTTAAAGAATAATCTATAAATAGTATTGAAACTAAATCCAGAATATAACACAAACCAAGCATCTAAGTTCCATGTAAACATTGAAATATACTAACATCAATATCCATCCCATCAATATTTGCATAAATAGCAGACCCACACACACATAGCTAGAGGTCCACATGTCATATATTACATAGCAACTCACCAAAACACAGTAAGAGTAGCAAATGATAACTTCTTGGCTTTAATCCGTCATCTTGTTGCTTCTTTTAGCTGTATCTATTGCCAGAACTCAGTTCTTGTTAAGAGGAAAGAGATATGGGATATATTATTACCAACATTTCCAACTAACCGGTTGAACCTCGAAAGTCTAGTTTCCTCTTCCTCCTCCCCCTCTTCTCCTTCTTCTTCTTCTTTTTCCCTTTTTTGCTGCATGGAGGGACGAACTCACACTCACATCTGTACTCTACATCCATCTATCTATGCCCCTCCTCAAATATAACTAAGTTGCTGAAAAGATTGGATTTTTTATGTATGTACATGTGTTTTTTTTTTTTCACTGTGACATTTTCACGAGCATGTAGAGTAGTTGGTTCTGCTATTTGATTTGGCCCACTGTGTCATTGCCTTTTCCAGTGGTAGTGTGAAAGGTTATGTTGATGTTGGTGCTTTAAGGGAGTCTCTGAACATGGTTTGGAGGGGTACTGTAATGACGAGGTTCAAATTTTAGATGAGTGATTGGTAGCAAAATTTTTTAGGCCGAGTCTGAGAAGCATTGAGTGAGAGATTGCATAATAAATAAGAGGGCAGATAGGAATTTAAAAGACAAATTGATAGTTAGATAAATATATAGAGATATAAATGAAATCGCTGGAGACGAAAATCGCACTTGGGGCAAAGACAAAGGTCGCTAGCACTTTGTGATGATTGATTTCTCGGCCTTGGTTGCAATCACCACAAAAAGAAAGAAGACTCTTTTCTTGGTTGGTGGGGTTGAGAGAGAGAGATTGCTTTTGGCCTTGAGACGTTCAGAGAGAGAAGTTTCATATTTTTTTTTTCTTTACCCCAGCCAAGGGGCTGGGATCCTTTTTAGAAGACTACCCTAGGAAGGAAACCTGCTCACCACAGGAAGGAATCCGGGGATCAATCCTTGGAAAGAAAAGGGTGAGAAACGCGGTATCAACCAACTGGGCTACCACGTCCTCATGGATCTTTTTAGGTTGAGAGGCATTGAATGAAGAATTTCAGGGTACTACTGTATTAAAGAAGATTAAAAGATAAGATCAAAAGAGAGAAATTATGGATTTGAGGGGTTAAAGAGGCTGTTGTGGCTTAAGGAGAAGCCGGAGAAGGGATTTTTTCCCTATCATTGTTCAGCTTTTAAGATATAAAAATGATTTACAAGCCAGATAGAGGACAATCAATCCCTACCGAATTGGATACGAACTGCAAGCCAGATGAGTGATTGGTAGCAGAAATTCCCAATCCAACATCAAAATCAAGAAGTTGCAGAAATACCCAATCCAACATAATCTGATATAATCCAAAACAATTAAAAAATCACTACAACAGTTTACACATTTAGCAGACAGAGAGGAAATAGAGGGATGGGGAACGAGGGAGAGAGAGAACAGAGAAGAAAGAGATGGGGTGTGAGGTGTGTGCGGAATGCAGGAAGAGTGAGGGGTGTACCTGGTGCAGGGGAGGCGTTTGGCGGCGCGAGGAGGAAGATGAAGATGGGTTCTGTGGTGCAGGGGAGGCGTCTGGCGGCGCGAGTGAGGCGTCCGGGGGCTGCTGCTGTGGAGAGATCTGGAGAGCGAGGGAGAGATAGGAAGGGCGACGGAGATGGGTTCTGTACGTGGTTGTCGTGCGCAGAGATCTGGAGAGGGTCCGAGCAGAGAGGGCGATGGGAGAGATGGGCAGAGAGGGTCCGGGCAGATCGAGAGAGATGGGTTCTGGAGGCGGGAGAGAGAAATGTCTGAGGAGAGGGAAAATAGAGATTTCGAGGGCGGGAGAGTTAAAAAAAAAAAAAAAAAAAGGGATTTACCAATAACGTAGGTAAAAAGTATTTTATTTTTCTTATTTAAAAATTATTAAAAAATCAACAACCTTTACTGACGTTTTAAGATAAACATGGTAATTTCTTTACCGACGCAAATTTTCGTTGGTAAAAAATCAATTCGACGGTAAATGTCTCTATTTTTAATTTTTTTAAAAATAATATTTAAATTTTACCGACGTTTAATATAAAACGTCGCTAAAAATTCATTTTAATATTTATTTTCGAGTTCATGCTAAAATTGAAATTTGCCAACGTTTTATTTTCGTTGGCAAAATAAATAAGAAAAGTAAATAAAAAATAAAAAACTTTTACCGATGTTTTTTTTCGTCGGTAAAATAAAAAATAATTAAAAAACAAAAAATAAAAATACTTTTACCGACGTTTTTTGTTCGTCGACAAAAAAGAAAAGAAAAATAAATAAAAATAAAAAAACTTTTAACGACGAATAAAAGCGTCGGTAAAACGTAGGAAATGTCGCTAAATTCAATTTTACCGACGTTTTTTATTCGTCGGTAGTAATCTCTGATTTTCACCTCTCTCAGCAGCCAAGTTAATTTCAAAATTCAACGTTGCCGACGTTTTTGTGAAAAACATCGGTAAAATGCCACTTTTAGCGACTTTTTTTAAGATATCGCCAAAAACGTCGGTAAAAGGGCACTTTTAGCGACGTTTTCGAAAAGCATCGCCAAAAAACGTCGCTAAAAGTGCAATTTGTTGTAGTTGTAGTTGATGGTAAGGCATTGGTAGAGGCAATGGGGGTTGTTGGATTGAGAACCTAAAAGGGGGGGGGGGGGTGGATCTGGGAGAATGGGTTGAAAGGGGAAATGGGGTTTTGGGAAAGAAGAGATTGGAATTGGATAAATGGGTTTTGGGTGTGGAAGAAAGAGGAAGGTGGGTAAGGGTTTTGCATTTGAAAGTGAGGGTCTCTACCATGGCAGATCTCTGCATCTTAATCTCCCTCACGCTCATCACCATGTAAGGGTTTCTCATTTGAAAGTGAGGGTCTCCACCATGGCAGCCCTCTGCATCTTAATCTCCCTCACGCTCATCACCATCTTATGGGTGATCTTTGTATTTTTTATGTTTCAGGTAAATAGTCGATATCGACTATAGCACTAAAAGACCAAAAAAAAAAAAAAAAAAAAAAAAAAAGAAGAAGAAGAAGAAGAAAGAAATGTAAATTTAGAGCCTATTCTGTCTGCCCATTTTTATTGGAGCCAAATTAAAGCAATGACCGTGTAGGAGGGTTTTTCCCGTTAAATTTCCTAAATTTAATTTTAAAAAAATAAAAAAAAAAAGGAAAGTTGGAGTCCTTCTCAAAATAACCTTCCAAGTATCTGACGTACAACTCTTTATACTCTTCATACTTTCTACCGAGACACAACACTCGTGACGTCAATCTCGTTCATTCCTCTTGCAAACCCCACCTACATCTCTTTTGTTAGGAGACTTTCCTCGTGACGTCAATCTCATTCATTCCTCTGCAAACCCGAACGACATCACTTTTGTTAGGAGACTTTCCTCCGTTTACACCTCTTGTCGTCCTCACCCGTTCTGTTATTCTCTACTTCTTTTTTCTTTTCCCTCCCTGTATCGATTCATCCCTTCTATTTTGCCAAAAATTCTAGTTGTTATGGGCAATTGGGCCGATCCTCATCAGGATCTGTTGGAGAGAGTTTCAGATTTTTGCATTATATCCGATGTGTGCATCTCACCTGATTACATTCGAATGCATTCTGTCTGCAAATCATGGCATTCGATTTTAAAGATGAGGATGATGCAGAGAGAACTTCCATGGCTCATGATGCTTCCTAACAAGGAGGAAGAAGAAAGAGATCCAGACGTTCGGATTTTCTTTAGTCTCTCCAAGCAGAAGATCCACACAATTCCTCTCACAGAGATGCGCGGCAAGCGCTGCTGTGGGTCTTTCAAGAATGGGTGGCTGATGACTGTGGACTTGAAGTTGGATATCTGTCTATTCCATCCATGGCTTCAAAAGAAATTCAACCTCCCTCACCAGTCCACTTTAATACGCCAGAACTTTGTAGAAAGCTATGGCTTCACTATAGATGAGGCTCGCGACCTCGAAATAGTCAAGGCTGCCTTATCAGATTATGGCAACGTGGTGGTGGTCGTGTACGGACTTGGACCTATGGGCTTTTGCAGAATTGGAGATGATGCCTATACTCACATTTACGGCAATGTACTCATGGATGATGTGATATATCACAAGGGGAAGTTTTATGCCCTCAGTCACGGAGCCGGCGTCTGGCTGCTTCACATTGAGGACGGATTACATCCCCACACGGAACAAGTGACTATACCTTTGGGCAAAATCAGTGGAACATACTTTGGATATTTGGTGCCAGACATACTGACTGATGGGATGTTTGTGATTCCTAGAGTAATTGAACGGTTGTCCGGTCGTCATGAAACTAGACGTTTTGAAGTTTACTACTTTTCTTTGGAAGAGTGGACACGCGATAAAACGCTGAAAAAGCTTGCTAAGGTGGAAAGCTTAGGCGATCGGGTAATGTTTTTGGGGCACAATTCATCTCAGATTGTCATGGCTAGCCAATTCCCGGGCTTCAAAGGAAATCGCATATATTTTGCAGACAATCTTATGCAAGGATATTTCCAGAGTCCAGATGGATGCTGTGGTTCAGGTGTTTTCAATCTCGAGGACGGGACTATTGAAGAACTTTTTACTGACAGATTTCATCCTATGATGTCACCTCCTATATGGATTGCAACTCCTCCTTATTCATCCTAGAGAAATTCTGGAGGAGAGAAGCTATGCTTGAAGAACAATATCATGTTTTATAACTAGATCCACTAACTAGATTAGATGGTGGATCTGCAGTAGCCAGAGTCCCATGTGTTTATGTCTAAGTATGAACATACAAATAGTTTTTTCAAGCTTTTATTTATAGTACTTGCAATTTTATTTCAATTATGCTCTAAGGCATTATGGTTGGCATGCTTCAATAATATTAGTGGGAGTTTAATGGGTAAATGTAAAGTTGATATGTTGGTATGAATAGTTAATGGTTTGGTACATTCATTAACCATTAACTAATGAGACTTTTCTTTTCAACTTCCTTATGGAAGAAAATCATAAGTTTAACCCATTTATATTTGAAACTCCTACAGTATTAAGTTTGGACATATCAACAGTCCTGACTTTTTATTTCTTGGTGAATGGACCATCATTAACCTAGTTAATGACCCATTATCCTATTAATTGCATCATTATTTTGGAAAGCCCATGGAGCCTTTAAATAGACCCTTCTTCACCAGCCCTAAAGAATACAACAATATTCACAAACGCTTCATAAAGTAGAGAGTTTTTTCAGTCAAAGAGAGGTGTTCTTTTGGTGGAGCTTTGGACTCAACCACTTGTGCGGAGTTGGTCTAAGTTAGAAGGCGAACAGTCGGGCTGTTATATCCCGTAGGAGATAAGTCAAGAAGAGAAGGTCTGTTGCATCGGTGCCTGGGTTTTGCCAACCGCAGAGGTCTTGAATCTCCTTAAAGAGAGTGAATTTTCCGTGCCTCGATTTGAGAATGCTCTGTTTGGGCTCTTATAGAGAGAGTTTTGAGGAAATCTTCCAGGTGTTCAATAGAAGAAGAATAAGAAGAAGAAATGAAAATTTGCTAGTGAGATCGAATAGAGATATTGAAACTGCCTCGAACACAGATACTTCAGGTTCGGGCGATCTTAGAATTAAGAAGAAAAATGGGAATTTGAAATCATCATGATTTTATTGAGACTATGTACCGTTCCTATAGATATATATATATATATATATGTATGTATGTAAAACAATATTATCAGAATAGCCAATTTTTGTGTCAAGAGGTCCTATAGGTGTAACTGAGATGAGAGATGAGCTTAGTCAAGCTCAAGGTCGGCTACTTGCTCTACAACTTGAGCTAGGCTTGAGTCAATCTTGTTGGGCTAAGCTCAAGTTTGAGCTTGATCTTAGGCTTTGGATCTATTTACAAAGGAGATGCAAGACCAGCTCAGTCTGCTCAGAACTAAGAAACTCAGTCCAAGATAATAGCTAACTGAGTTCACTCAGTCTAAATGCAACTGTCTCACATGTGTGTTGTATCTTGAGAAGGACAATCATAACTGTAGTTCATCATACACCTCTCATACATGTATCTGGTCTGTTATTGGTTCAGAACTCTATTCACTTCATAACAGAATCCGTTTCTCCCTCATGTATGTATATACAACTATGGCTTGTATTCATCATTCATTCAATCAATGAAGAGATTCTCATCTTCTTAATTTCTCTGTTTCTCTATTTTTGTCTGGATCAAGCTTGTCTTCCTTGAAAATACATTAACAGGCAAAGCTGAAGAATGAACCTAGGCTTAGGCTTAAATGAAGTGTTTACTAAATCAGGCTGAGCTCGAGCTCGAGCCATGGCGTTTATAAACCTGAGCTCAAGCAGGGTCAAAGTTGAAAAGGCCCTAACTTGAGTTGACTAGTTGTCTCAATTAGCTCATGATTCATCCTCACTTGAGCCCAACTGTTTAGAGTAAGGTGGCTGGACCCATTCACAGCCCTGTAATGCATACTCTTACTTTTTCTTAATATTGATTAGGACATCTAACCTTTAAATAAAATCTTATCCTAGTATATAATAGCAGATGAAGAAAGTAGTACTTTAGATAAAGTTCAGTTTTGGATGGAAATTTCATAAAAACATTGGTATCAATAATATCCAAAATCAGTATATAGAAGGCAAGTCAAAATATCCAAATGATCCAATCATGAATATTCAGATATCTTCGGATATAGAAGAGAGTAAAGATATGGTTAAATGGACACAGAAAAGGGATCCAATGCAAGGTATCGAGAGATAAGATTCATGTTAGCAGGAAGAAAATGATTTTTTTTTTGTTGTAGGTTAGAACTCATCAGAAACAGAAACAGGAATGAAAACAGTAGGGAACACAGAATCACAAAACACCCACCTGGATAAGTGTTTTCTGAACATACATTGCAGGCCCAAGATTTCATCTCTGGCTCTGCTGCTCTTCTTGTCACATACTCAGAGATGCACTGAGAGGGTGATTAACACAGATAACAACTAAAATGTATAACATTGTGAGGGGCCTATAGATACTCAAAAGTTTTTGGATCTTTCATTTTAAGGAAATAATTTGGAACTTAATTTTCATGAAAATACCTCAAATACAACAGTTGTATTTAAAGACTTAGATACTGTTAATTGGGTATATTTTCTAAACAAGGCTGACCTTGGAGGCTTTCTCCAATTGCAACATGTTTTATCTTTCCACAACTGGGATGTGGTGTGAGGAGTCAGCAGGAGATTATTGATCATCAATGCACAAACAACATTTATGGAAGGGGTGCAAGATCAAGATCAAATTAGACAGGTTTTTATCATAAGATTTGTAGTTTAAAGAGTACCAAGTCAAAATCTAAATATCAAGCAAGTCTTTAGGAAAATGTCAAACAAGCATATCCATACTGCAATAAAAAATTAAAAAAAAAAAAAAAACATAACAGTATCTAGGTCTCCACTCTCTACAGCTGCATCAAGTTGAGCCTCTCAACATCAAGGTCCTGAACCTGCACACAGAAAAGAGAAAACTAAGGTCATATTACAGTTCCTTCCTGAATACCAAAACTGCCCACAACTGAAACAACTATTGACTTCTTATTACTGTGACTTGGTTTGGGAGGAGACTCATTGATACTGCTAATAAAAAAAAATGTTAATGTACATTGCCATTGAAGCCTCTTGGGAAGTCCTTATATTTTTTCTTTCCTTTCCTTTTTTTTTGTTGGAACTTGATAATTTTTGTTTAATTTATACGTGGGATTTAGAATTTTCCAATCTCAAAATTATCTACCTTGGATCAGCCACGGCGGTGATTCAACAACCCTTTCAGCACCCCTTTATGTATTTGTAGATCAGCCATGGTGGAAAATACTTGCCCACAAACACTGCAATTGACGACACGGCGCCCGTGTACCCTGCTGTGTTCCTCTAACCGAGTCTTGTTTTCGAAATTTTTATCCACACCGTGATCTTTCAAAAAGCACATGATGCAGCTGAATGATTCAACGAATTTTTTGTGCTCATCTGGGTCCAAGTTTGAGATCTAAAAAAAAAGAAGAAGACAATACATAAATAAATAAATAAATAAAATTGACATAACTATCACTCTTTCTGGATTTTTTTTGCTAGAAAAGAGGATTTCATTATCCAATCACTTTCCTTCAAGATTTAAAAGACACTGAAACTCTGTATCCATTCCATATGCTGCCTTCATCCTCTATGCTATCATACTATAATTATCGATGTACAATTGAAGATGATCATGTCAACCACTATAAATTAAGACCAGCCACTCAGGTGTCTTGGTGGGACATCTTAGAGTTCTGATCCTTCAAAAAAATTCGGATCTCCTTATGTGTGATGACTTATTCCATCACAGTAATGAAGCCTCTGAGGCTGCCATGGAAGGACATAGAACAACCCCACTACCCCATAAAAACTCCTAATTGAGCTACCATTTCATTTTGGTAAACTTTTTATTGGGTCCTCTCTTGCTATTTTATTTTATTGATTTATGTGTTGTGATGGTTTTATATTTAGAACACAGTTCTCTAAATAGCCAGTGTTTTGTCTTCATGTTTATCATTCTCATCTTTCATGTTTTGTTGTCCAAGTCACGTTTTTGTTTGTGAAGCAGCAATATTCGATTCTCTGCACAGGATGATAAGTTTTGGAAGGCTTTTAAAAAGAAAAAGGAAAAAAACCAACTACCATGGAACCAAACTACCACAAGCTCTGATTGGGGATCTTTGAATTAGTCTCTTAAATGTTCAAATCAAAGACTAAACTAAAATGGTTGAAGTCATTGATTTTTGTCTGAAATCTAAAAAACGTCGCTTATGTGCGAGGGTTTATATAAATATCTGTCTATGCAAAGTTGGATTTAAATCCAATTTGTAATATTGCAGATACAGGTGGTATATATATCTGTGTATTGGACTAGTGGTTGTATCAGCATGATTTCATTTTCAGCTGAAAAAGTAAAATAATTTGCATGCGCACCTACACACATTCTACAAATGGGGGTTCCCAATTTCTCATCAGTTTCATTATCAGCTATCCTCTCAAAATTTACCGGGAAGCAACTTTTATTTGAACAAGGTTGCACCAGAACCCCCAGCGGTTTCAGAATTAAGGCTTAAAGAGGCTGTTTGTGTTCAAAAGGAAACATTGCAAAGATAGATGATGAATGAAATGGGCTTTGTGGATTAAGGCGAACTTCTATTGAGTCTTTTTATTCAGTCTTTTTGTTCCCCTTCCTTCCGAGCAGTGATCAGTAGAGTAGTAGTGTGATGGGATTCAGGAAAACTAAGATTGTAAAGGTTTAAGTCTTGCTTTAACCAATTATGTAACACCATGCTACAAAATAATAATAATAATAATAATAATAATAATAATAATAATAATAGTAATTGACTATCCTCAAAGAAAAAGAAAAAAGAATTAAGAGTCTTTATTCCTGTTCAAGAATTTGACACCATAAGCTAGTTTGTTTGCATGGAATTGAGTTCCTAAGAAATGCATTCCTGTCAAAGTGGCTGAAATTGAAGAAACAAATGTGAAGATTCAAAAATTGCCATCAGATAGTTTTGTCTTTGATGGAAAATCAATACCCAGCTATGATCCTAGTAAATCAAGTCCTAGGAAAGTCAGGGTCTAATCTATAGCTCCACCTCATCTCTTTCATCCCTCACTTCTGCTTCCTTCTTTGGACCCATTTTACCACTTAAGATTCAAATCTATGAAAACAAATGAGCCTTTAAGTACTCAAAATTAATGGAAAAGGTTATATGTAAGGGCAGTTGGACTCGGGACTAAATGACTTAGTTGGATTTCGAAAGCTTCAGATATTTGAAATGACCAATTGAGTTCCCATCAGCAACCCAATGCCAAAAGAAACAAATAATCTTAACATCAAGGCATCAAAGAACTGTTGTGATGTCACCCAATATGATCTTAATGTGGAGTGATTAACTTTGAAATCAGTCCAAACATCAGAGCCACCCTAGTAATCTCTGAACATCAAAATCATTGGTGAGAGAGAGAGAGAGAGAGAGAGAGAGAGAGCAACAACACATGTTTGAATTTGACTCATTAATAAAATTACAGTTGTGCAATAATATAACTAATGATTGGCAGAGTATAACCAGCTCCAAAACTTGTGTAAAACAACAGTAGAACATGAATAGAACTTTTCATGGATAGAGTACAATCAGCACTAACTAATAATTGGATCAACCTGGTTAGAGAATCAACATTCATGGGTAATGCTCATTCCAGTCTTCTTGGTGCCTCCACTCTCAATTAGTCAGTATAGAAACCTCATACATGTTAAGCTCTGTTCATTTTATGTACTGTTTTATTTGTTGGGAGTTGCAAACTTAAAATTTTAGTAGATCCCAAAAAATTGAAAATAACCCAAGATTCCACATGATCTTTTAGCACAACTGGCCTAATTAGCCCATAGTCACTAGTATGAAACAATACAGAACATAAATCTTACATCAGTCGGGTTGTTAAAGGCCATGGCGGTAGCTGGGCAGAGATAGCTTGTAATCCAATACTCACCTTCAAAAGGAAAACACAGAAAGCCTTAGAAAGCTAGAAACCTTAAAGAAAACAAGTAGAAAACGCAAGAGTTATCTGTATATACCTTCAATGGGAAATGGAGCAAGTGAGGAGAGAGCAGGGAGATGTATACGTATTTATAAGTCATGACAATGCTGCCTTGATATTGCTTAGAACGCCATCAACAAACGGAGGCTCAAATGGGCACAGCTTATGATGGCACCGGACCATTGCCTGATTTGCCTTAGAAACTGGCTCGATACAGGCACCACCCATGGTTCGGTGTCACCACCCCGAGTATCCTTCATCCATTTCGGATGAAAATGGAGCTGGGATTCGGTAGCTCGCCCACCATATATGACATGGAAATGCAATTGCAATGCGTAGAACGATAAAGAGATGAGAGTCGTTTGTCACTTCATCCTTCTTCCTCTTTCAACTGCTATTCGTATTTCAACTGCTATTCCGATATACAAGATGACACTTCATCCTTTTTTCCTCTTTCTACTCCTATGGTGCTTCTAACCCCAGTCTTATCGAAGGTTTCTAATTGTCTCTCAAACACAAGTACACAGAGTGGCCCCACAGTTAATTAAATAAATCATTATTAACAAAATTCTCTAATCAATGAGTATATGTTATCGAAGACAGGACCGGGAGGAACCGTGGTCTTGACCACTGGGCCAACCACCTGGGTTGATGGACGAGCATATCGATAACTTTAAATTGTGTAATTATATGATCTAAGCCAAATTATTTAAATCCATTTACTACCTCTTGATCTTAGCGGTAGTAAATTAGAATATAGATCAATTTTACGTCCTGTGCAATATAGAATCCTTGCAAGATTTTTATTTATCAGTAAAAAAATTGAACAATTTTCCAATTTGTGCTAATTTCATTGGACATCTAACCAAGATGGGTAGTGCAGTTAGATGGGATCATAGTGCACTTAGATTTAGCCTTTTCTTTATGAATATTCGGTGGATTGCAGAATTATTATCTTAATTATTTTCAAACATCTTTATTTTGATAATTAGAATATGAGAGACTATTATATAATATGAAGTGAAGTGATCTTCCAATTGATTTTGACTCATCCAATTTAGCAATTTAATTTAGTTTGGCCCTAGCAAACGGGCCGGATCGGGGTAAATTAGGTCGGGCCAGAGATAAAGCACACTTTTTGGACCCAACCTGATCCGTGTGCTTTTAATGACATGGTAAAAATTAATCGTGTCGAGACTCGAACTCAGGACAATATGGATTTCAAAGGCGCGACCTTACCAGTACACCACAAAGCATATTTCTATTAATAACTATCATCAAAAGCTTAAAATTAGTTAATGAAAAAGGGACTCGGGCCCCTCTTTGGAATATTGACCGTGAGTTGGAATTTATCTACTGGGTATTTATAAAAATAACTATATTTTTAGAACATTGACCCCTATAAATACTGTTGTTATTACTTTCATAGTTATGCATTGTACTTTATGCATAGATGATCAAACTTTTGAAAAAACTATTTTATATGATTTCCTATATAGTCACTAATTTTCTATGACAACCATTTTACAATAAACTAAACTCAAATAAATATATAATATATGGAATTGATCAACAAAACTAAAAAGTTTCATAATTAATAAGAAAATGATAATATTATTGAAAAAAGAAAAACTCGCGACAATAGCGTGGAGCTAAAGAGGAGGCGGGAAACTTTCCATGTAACTGCTGTGCTACCATGCACGCTTGCCTAGGGGAAAGGGTGGAGTCTGGTTTTTTTCTTTTTTGTGTATGTGGCTTTAACTTTTATAAATCGTGATGTAAATGGAGTAGAACACTACGATAGACCCCATCTATTAAAAATTACAATCATTAAGACAAACATCCTTGCTATTTATGGGATATCTCAAATTCTTAGCTCATTTTGGGTTATATAAAAAAAAATACAAAACACTGGAGTTTTCCATTTTTTTTTTTTTTATTTGGACTCTCCATCATGCCTTTTGTCTATTAAAAAACTCTCAATATCATCCTATTTCTATCAAGGCAATAGCATTTGAGTGTTAATGGGTCAATGTCTATAAGTACCACTAATCTAAGGAATTTCAAGTATTTTTGTTTTTTCTAATTATATGATTGTTTTCTTTTTTTTTTTTTCTTTTTTAGAATGTGAACTGCCGATTTCTGGGTTGTCTGGTTTATTTAATCCTTAGTCTTTTTTATTTAATCCGCTCTCGATTCTGGATTGTCTGCTTTCTTTTTTTATCTATTGATTTTGATTGTACAGTTTTTTTAAAAATGAGGAACTAATGGTAAAAGGAATCTGCAATAATATTGGTCCATCTAAATAAAGAATTAAGCTTATTCTTATTATCATTATTTTCTACTTTCTCCAATATAATTCTATTTCTCTATGTCAACAAGAGAACTTTTATTTTTTCCATTCATTTACTATTAAGTTCATTGTATTTTTTTAGAGCAACTTCAATAATTTATTTGTTTCTTTGTGTCTCTTTTTAGTACCGTCTCATGTCTGATTTGCATGCTTAGTTTAGATCCGTGTTCAACTCACTCATTTTAAAATGTGAGCATCTTGAGACAATTGGTGCAATTATCAAACATTTCAATTTGAGAGGTAAACCTTTTTTTAATTAATTTACTTTTGAGTTCATCATATTTTATTTGAGCAATTTTAGTTTTGTCATTTTAATATGATTTATACAAAAAAATGATCATTCTAAAAATTCTATAGATTTGCAATATTTTTATGGTTTGTATTTGTATGGTTTTCATAAATTGTGAGTTTCTTTTTTCCCCCTTTTTTTTTTTTTTCAACTTTTGGGTATTAGGTTCTCCTTGGTTTTTTTTTCTATTAAACCACTTTTTATCGTGTGATTTTCTGTGAATTCTCATTTTTCTTTTCTATTTTTAAATTTTTTTATTGCTTATCATTATGAGTTAATTATTTATTTTACTTCCATTGGGTTCTTTAAGTTCTCTTTGTGAAATACTTTTATGGAATTTTCTTATTTTTTTTGTGTTTTCATATTTCCATTTTTGAGTATTAGATTATCATAAGTTTGTTTGGTTCTTCTAAATTTCTTTTATCATTATATTGTCTATAATCTTTATTTATATAATTTTTATAGCCTTTTTAATAAAATTTATTTCATTTTATTTTTTATTTCTTTTATTATAATTTTTCACTTGTGATGGATTTTTAGTGTTTTTTTTTTTTTATTTTTTATGATGGCGTTTAATGAATTTGTGGCTTCTTTTGTGTTTGTCCTTCTGTGCTCCATTTTTTAGGATTTTTTTTTCTCTCATGAGTGTTTGATTCTTTTAAATTTTGTATGTTATTGAGTTGATTATGGATTTTCATTTCTATGTGTCTTTCAAATTTCATTGGATTTTATTCATAGTTTATATTGTTTGTTTGTTTTAATTTTGTTTTTTAGTTTTCTTAATCATTAATCTTCAATTTTTATAGGCTTGTGTTTTTTTTTTTTTTTAATTATATGGTATTCGGCATTGAATTCTTATGGACTTTTTTTATTTTTTTTTCCTCTTTTGCATTGAATTTTAAAGAAACTGATCATAAATTTTTTTATAAATTTTAATATTATGATTATATTGGCACGGGCGTGTTTTTCTAGTACACATTGATTAGAAAGCCATGTAATTATGTTAATAATGATTTCTTTAATTGTCTATGGGGCCACTTTGTGTACTTGCGCCGAGAAAAAAATAGAAAAATATTGAGAAGGGATGGTGGATGGTCGTGTACGCTTTCAGGAAATGAACAGGGCCGGGGATCCGGACTCGAAAGATAAATAAAAGTTGGGCCCCACTTTCTATGATCCAAATCCCACATTTGGTGGGAGCCATGATGCTCACCAATGGAATCTTTTTTCTCCCCTTATACGGAATTTATAGTAGTGACAAATCACGAGCGATGAGGATTAAAGATCTTATCTTTATAATTAGCGGGTCCCACAGGAAAAAAGAATCCAAATCATTAAAATGTGGGTCCTGGGATATGGAAGGACTGCATGTAGCTTAATTATTAGGGATGTAAATGGTTCCTGATTCTGTGATTGCCCGGAGGTTCCGACCCGTTAAAAATTGAGTTTGGGTCCTTAGGCCCCAACAAATAATTAGGTCTAGTTTCTAGTCCTTTTTTTCTTTTTTTTAACCCATGACCTAAATGGGTTTGAGTCCGGTTTCATCTTGGTTTCGACCCGTGGACTTGGGACCTAACAGATCACCTCAAGTTTCAAGAATCCCTTCTAAAAACTAGGTTTTTTCTATATCATTCTCTACCTTGGTCCGGACCCAGGCCCGTCCGATACACACAACTGGTTCAGGTTCAGGTTCCTTATTCTCATTAACGGTTTCAGTTCCGGAACAAGGAATCCATTCTACCCTCTCATTAACGGTTCTGGTTCCGAGTCCACCATGGCACGTTTACATTCCTAGCAATTATCTTTACAAGATTGGAAAACTAATGATTCAGACTTGACTCGTCCAACGTAAAAAAAACAATAAAAGGATACGATCAACATGAAGATTTGGGAGAGTCATATTTTTTCTTTTTAAAGAATAATTTTAGAATATTTAAAAATGAATCAAATACTTTTAGAAATGTAGACAAACATTTATTTACTTGCATTCATGATAATTAATACAAGTTGGTGAATTTATATTTGCTAGAAAAGTACTAGAAAAAGACAAAATCATATTGCATATTACTTAGTTTGTTAGTCTAAGTATTGAATGTAAAAGATCAATATAAGTTCCATATACATTCTAAGTCATCATTTTTAAATTGCCAACTGTACGTAGTCTAGCCTTGTGCATAGTTACTTAAAAATGTAGACTAGTTGTTTAAAATCAGATCTACCTATTAAATGGTTTGGAATGAAATATATTTTATTAAAATGAGGTATACCTTGCATGAATCAGCCGAGTCTCCCATGAATTTGGCTCGGTCCTTCCTAAAAACAAGATGACTAAGGAGAGAGTCAAGAGTCAACTCGAGAGTCTAGAGTCAACTCAGAAGTTTTCCAACCTTGATCTATACCATCTTTTATTAGTTACGCACAATTTTTATACTAGCTACATGGCTAAACTTTCTTAAAAGGTGGGCCCGCTATCTATGTTATGATCCATCTAGATCATGCATCTCGTCGAACCAATAGTGTTTGGGCCATAAAAAAATCTAGTCCGTTGATTAACCATCATCCGTGGATTCTCTTGAACATTGAGACTGAGTGTTTAATCATTGACCATTTTTCCGGTAGATAATCATTCTCCATTACGACTGAGTACTTAATTTGCTACATTTTTGTCATTCCTACTACAAAACTCCATGGGCGTTTTTCACAAAAAAAAATGCCCCTCTTTTAGCCAATGAAAGTGTGACACGTGTCATCAATGATACACTTATATATTCTCTCTTCTAAATATTCTTCTAAAACTATGGATATTTTATAGATTCTTTTAAATGATTGGCTAATGAATAGGGGCAAAAACTCCCTTTTTGAGATAGGGGAGTTTTTGAGAATTTCCCATTCTATATATAATGGAGGGAGTTCCAACCCTTTGAGCTGGACTAATCACTTTAAGCCCAGAGTGAGACAAATAAATCCCCTATGTCGGATCTAAATCATTGAAATGTGGGTCCTACCCTATATGGAAGGAATACTTGTGTGGATTCTCTGGACCATTGGGACTGAATGCATATTTAGAACATTTTTATAATTCATGCGACACATCATGAGATGAGGGATCTAAATCTGTGAAATGTGGGTCATACCATATGTGGGAGGCATACTTGTAGTGGCCTCTCTTGACTTTGTTATTGAAATGCAATGAAATGCCTTCCGCATCGAAGCCAGGTGTCCCATGATGACATGGTGGATCGTGATTGGTCCACTCATGGTCATCGTGAGTCAAAAGTATCAAAGGATCCCAATTTAAATTGGGATTGTATGGAAATGGAGATTGTTTGGTTGTCATGGTTATCAATGTATAATGAGTGTCAATTTTGAATAAAATCATTATGGATATTTCTATATTAATACAGAGGCAGTGTTACAAATGTATCTTTGTTCTGAGCTCACCTTATTTCTTATATCTTAAAAAAACCCTTTATTTCTTGTTCTCCTCATTCTGGAAAGAGATGTACGGCGTGGATATTGTATATTATCCTCGTTTCAAAATCACCTTTGTTTTCCTAGCATTTTCCTTTATAAGTTTTGCAACTTTTGAACAAATGGAATAGCATGGCCTTGGAAGGGCAAGATTGGGCTCCGGAGCCCACTTTAGGTAAAAGGTTTCCTTCACTATCCAAATCATCATCTTATAAGCCGTTTGTTTGCATCAAAATATATAGGAATTGAAATCATAAGATTCATATCATTATTAGTTAAAAACGAAGATGAATAATTAACTTAAAAAAATGAGCATCCAATAATCTTTGGTTTTAGCTAGGGAAATAGAGGAAAAAAAAGATAAGAAATGTTCTAGCTGGTTTTTTATTTTCCATCTTTTGATTCTATTTTCGTAAGGGGAAAGGTTATTTAATGCTCATTTTAAAATATTCATAATTGATATTCATTTTTAACCACTTATGGTATAAAATATTATATGTATTCAATTCATATGTTATAATGCAAATAAACATGCTCATAATAATCCTCATCTGTAAATTGCATGTTAGGGGCAGCCCAATGTACAAGGCCTGGTAACTAACTTGCATGCTGCTCAGGTCAATAGTATATGTAGTTATTAAGTTTGTTTCGGTTTTATTTATTTTGCATTTGATAATTCCCAATTTCCTCCCCTCCTTTGTAATTGGTTATGAAAGGAGAGATCGAGGGAAGTTCACCCCTCTCACTCTCAATCTAGGGTTACCGATCATGTCAATATATAATCTCTGCTTTCTTGGCCCACAAGAAAGACTTGGTACAATGACCAAAATACCCTTACCTTCAATGTGCCCATTGGCCAACCCAATGAACCAATTCCGTCAAACCGGAATACAAGACATAAACGTAACAATAATGATATCATTGACATAGATGAGGATTGCTGTGAATGATGACTCAACTAATCGAGTGAATAAAGAATAATATGTTTTTTTTTTTCGCTTTAAGGGTAATTGTATTAGAAAGCAAAAGGGGAAAACAGAGAAATGATATACAAGGGATCAATAGGATCCCCAGAAGTATGGAAGCTCAAACAAAAGGAGCCCAAAAAGGAAACCAAAAGTATAAATGCTCAACAGAGGAGCCACAAAAAAAACTACAGGGGACCTAGAGGAGAGGCCTGAGAGAACTGGATACTAAGGTGGATTAATGTTCAAAAAATTGCTGATTTTCATCAACTGAGGACTGATGAAGGACTTACTGATTTTTTTCAGGGAGAAGGAAAGCATCTCTTGCAGCTGCAGAGTAATTGAATGGAGAGACTGGTTGAGATCTTCAAAAACTGCTTTGTTTCTAGCCTTCCAAATTGCATTGATCACTTCTATGAAGACTGCTGCCAAGAGCTTGGAGTCTGAAGAATCACTTCCAATTGAGAGAGAACGCCAAATGCTTGCTGCAGAGAGACTTGAAGGAGGCCTCAACGATGCAACCAAAAAAAGCCAATTCCAAACTTGAGAAGCTCGCTCACAGTAGAAGAAAAGATGAGATGCTGATTCCTCTGCTTGGTGGCATCCACTACATCTGGAAGCCATGGCAAATCCCAGGCGTTGCAGGTAAGATTCTGTTGGGATTTTTTTGTGCAATAGACGCCAACCAAAGCACTTGGATTTAGGAAGAGAAATGGAGTTCAAAACGAATGAAGTCCAAGGTAGAACCTCTGCTCTGCGCCTTACTAAGTGCCAAGCATCCTTAAGGGAGAGAAGGCCATTGGGGGAATCATTCCAAATTAGCCTGTCTCTTTCATCTGGTCTTGGAGAGAGAACTGAGAGTTGGCTGGAAAGCTGGGTAAGGACTTCTGGGGGAAAGCCTTGGGGGAGGGTCCAAGTTCCTGACTGGAGGAGAGAGGAAAGGTTCTGCTCCTTTGGAAATTGGAGGAGAGGGAATCTACCTGAGATTGGCTTTGCTCCATTCCAAGAGTCATGCCATAGATTGATGTCTTGACCATTGCCTGGGATCCAAGTGCTGCCATCTTGAATCAGGGGTAGCAGGCGCCTTAACTTTCTCCATATGCAGGAACCCGTGGACGAAGAGGATTGGCACCAAAGTGATTTGAATTTGAAATATCTATCTTTAAACCAATGAGCCCAGAGAGAAGCAGCTGAAGCAACATGCCATCCAAGCTTGAGGAAAGAAGCAGAATTGACTTCTGCTAGTTTCCTGATACCCAGCCCACCCTCTTCCTTTGGGAGAGTAATAACTCCCCAGTTCACATAATTTGTGTATCCAGCATCAAGCAGTGACATAGATTACTTGGCAAACCATTGCCTCGAAGCTTGTTTGAGGCCCTATAATGATTTATTTAGTCAACATACACTTGTCTCCCCCCTTTCGTGCAAAATCAGGTGGTATAACCATGCCTACTTCTTCATCAAGATCTCCATGTAAAAAGGCATTATGGACACCGAGCTGATGTATATGCCAATTTCTGATACTAGCAACAGCCAACAAACATCGAACAGTTACCAACTTCGCAATTGGGGAGAAGTCTCATTATAGTCCAAGTTCTTGTTGACTATATCCTTTTAACACTAGGCGAGCCTTGTAATGTTCAATGGAACCATCAGATTTATACTTAATCTTGTACACACACTTGCATCCAATGGGTGTCTTGTGAGCTGGTAATGAAGTAAGAGTCCAAGTGGTGTTGTCCTCCAAAGTCTGGATTTCAGCAGCCATGGCTTCACACCATATAGGATCTTTGACAGCTTGAGTGAAAGGTTTAGGTTCTTTAATAGAAGAAATTGTTACAAAAAATACACGATGAGAAGGAGAAAGATTATCATAAGATAAGAAATGGGACAAAGGATGACTAGATTTTACTTGAAGGCCTGTCGAAGGAAGCCAATGAAGTAGGATTAGAGGAAATGGCCAACTGACAATGGTGAGTTTTGAAGGTAGTTGGGCTTTTTCCGAGTGCGAGTGGAATATCGTGGATTTGGTTCAATGTTTGGTTGAATAGAAGGATCAAGGAAGACAATGGGAGATGCAAAAGAATTGATGATGAGTTGAACTGATTTGTATCTTCATGATCTGAAATGGGACAAGGTAAAACCAATGGGGATAGACCAGAACCTTGTGTTTGAAAAAGGAAAATATTTTCATGGAAAATGACATCCCATGAAGTAAACAAGGTTTGTGACTCAAAATAAAAAGCTTTTATGCCTTTGGACCATAAAGAGTAGCCAAGAAAGATGCATTTCTTTGCACACGGATCAAATTTGAAACGAGTTGCGGCAAGAGTTGATGCATAACAGAGACATTCAAACACCTTTAGGTAAGAATATGAAGGTTTAGAATTAGAAAGTGTTGGAAGTAGGTGGGCCTCGTGGATAGATATTCAAAACTTTTGACCCACTTGACTCAGGGATCAATCATCCATAAGGCCAAAAACCCAATCCAGGATGCATAACCCTCAATCTCATGATCACATATAGTAAGTAAAACTATCTAAAAGATAGAACAGAAACGAACAAGCATCCATTAAAATCCACAACATACAAAGAAGCAGATTATACCTTAGGAGCTCGGTTGCGCTCTAATGGAGAAGTTGATAACTTTCGTTGATGTAGAACTTTTCTACAAACTGAGATCAGAATCTCCACCACCTCTTAGCCTTCCACGCTATGACCCGAATTAGATATCTCTTCTCAAGAAGATTGGTGGAATCTTCAAGAGAAAACCCAACTCGAAACCCTAAGGAACTAGAAGAGGAAGAGAGAAGAGAGCAGTGCAACTATTGCACAAAGAAGAGGGACGTTTTTCACTATCTTGTTATTGACGTCCAAGAGGGGTGTATTCCCTTTTATAATCTCCCAAAGCTCCTCTTGTCTTAATTGAAATAGAAGTCTTACTTCCACAACAATTAGTAAGTATACTATTACCACTATTAGAAGTCCTACTTCAAATAGAAATAGTAACTTCCTAATTCCTTTCTTTTAGAGTTCGAATAGGATTAGTATCTTTCTAATATCATGGGCTAGCGTGGGGACCACTAGGGATTCCTTAGAAAGCTGGCTCCAACTGGGACACGCGACCCCACATCTCATGTGCAATCCGGGCCCACAGTTAATTGCAAATAACACCACTATATAAATGCAATTGCACTCCAGTCTTAGGAATAAATTACAATGAAGACCCTAAACTTCCCAATTACCACAAGTAGGCCCCTCTATCAATATCCATGGATCAATTGGAATAAATCTGTCTCTTCCAATCTTAGTTCCACATCTTATTATCCTTGAGTCCCAATTAATCACTATGATCATCAGTACCATCCAATTAACTCTTAATCGAGATGGGTGCGCACTTACTAATGACAAAACCCATTAATTGGCACAAGGGGATAATAGAGATAGATTCCATCTTGAACATTCAATGTTCCCACAGTCCTACTACCACATACCCAAGACACCGAGGTGTTAACCTACAGTTGGCCTCACTCATTGGTGACTCAAAGCAAATGAATATGTAGAAACTTGAGTTCATCAATGTCTCAGGATTGAGAGCCTATTGCTAGGGAATTATGAGAGCAGACCTTAAAGTAAAGACAGTATTCTTAAGGTGCTTCTCATGGTCCTTCAATACATCTAATGTACCAGCACATTGATCCAGAATCTTCCATTCTGATGATCGAGACAAATCACACTATCTCATAGTGATCAAAATGTTGCAACCTTATCAGATGAGATGCCCAGTCTCATCACTGGTTGTGAATAACTTTTAAGTATAAGATTTGTGACATATATCTCCCGTGCGTGGATCTCATCCATACACATATATCACATCTAATATACTAATGGGACCCGGTTCAACTCATGAACCATTATGTCATTCGTATTAGTTATGTGCAAACAAGTAATAAATCACCATTCATCTCATGAAAGGAAAGCAAGAATATATTGATAAATGAAGAAAGAAATTAATCAATATATTCATCATCTAATGGATTGAGACCATAAAACTAACAGAAAGTACTTCACAATGGGTTCGGCCAGAAAGTAAGAGTGTGGGTGTCCGATTAATGATATTAGTGGCAGTGAGTATGCATTCACCCCAAAAATGGGTGGGCAAGTGAGCTTGAAAACGTAAGGCTCGAGCAACATTTAAGAGATTACAGCATTTTCTTTCAACAACACCATTTTATTTCGGTGTGGCAACACAACTGCATTGATGAATGACACCACATTCTTGGAAGAAAGTACTCATGTCAAATTCGATGCCATTGTCGCTACAAACTTCTTTGATTTTTTTTACCAAATTGTGTTTGAATTAAGGTAAAAAAAAAAAAAAAAAAGACTTGAGGAGATGTCGTGTTTCGGACTTATGATGCATGAGGTAAACCCATGTATTGTATGTAAAATCATCAACAATCGTCAAAAAATAATGGCCACTATTGAGAGACGCAGTTTTGTAGCCACCCCACATATCACATTGTATTAATTGAAAAGGTGCAGTAGTGGAGATTTGACTAATAGGAAAAGAAAGGCGAGTTTGTTTTGCAATAGGACAAACACTACCATGTTCATACTTAGAAATAGAAATGTCTGAAATTATTTTAGCTAACAATTCTAAACGTTGATGAGATGGATGTCCAAGTCTTTTGTGCCGTACATTGAAAGATGAGATAGCAGCCATGGTGTGCAGAGCAACTTTATTGATGGGCGAAAGATAATACAAGTCATTTTTCTCTTTATCCACTTCAATCTTCGTCCTCGAAGACAGGTCCTGTATGATGCAAGAATCAGAAAAAAAATGTTATAAGAACAATTGGCTGCTTGAGTAAGTTTACTAAGCAGAAATGAGATTAAAGTTGAAAGATGGTACACATAAGACATCTTTCAATATAAGAGATAACAATAGAGATCACAGTGCCGACATGAGAAACATGTGCAGAGTTTTCCATTAGTAAGCTTAACTGACAAGGATCCAAGAGAAGAAATTATTGTGAGATGAGAGACAAAATTGAACATGTGAACGGTTGCCCCGGTATCAATAATCAATGTGATGGGTTCTTTTTGAAGAGTTGGAACAAAGAGATATACTTGAAAGATTGGTGGCCGGCTGTAAAATACCTGCTTGGTGAGCCATGAGCTGTGAGTTACCCGAATTAAGGAGAGCAAGAAGCTGTTGACATTGCTCAAGTGTGAAAGGTTGGCTGGTTTGAGACTCTGCTACTCCTTGCTTATCAATAGGAGAGGCTACAACTTGATTGGAAGAAGTTTGCTTACCATTCTTATGGAGTCGATGTCCAGGTGGGTATCCATGGAGGACATAACACTTATCAATGGTATGTCCTACACGGCCACAGTGATTACAAGTAGGCTGCTCACGTCGTGAACCATGGGTGTTCTTATTCTTTTTATTTGAGACTGTGTAGAGTGTTTTCCCGACACCGAGGTGACTCTTGAGTTAGGTAAAAGTACCAATCAGGATCGCCTCAAATCTCGTTTTATCCAGCCTGGCAATTATGCCAGTTGGTACCGAGCTGGAAGCTGGTCTCGGTAAGGGTACCAACCACGCTCCTCTGGGCTCAGCCCGAGCATCTCGGCAGTAGTGCCCGACCTCGCATTCACCCGACCTCAGCACCTTCTCCAGTTCGGTCCGTTGACCGAGGTGAACACTGAGCATCCAATCTCAATTATGTGACGGGACGGCTGCGTTGCAGAACGTACTGGCAGATAGGGTGGCCGCCGGCTATCGATAAGGGGTTATCCCTATCAGCGGATCACGTCCGCATTTATGTGTGGGATTGAGGAGAGATCCGATGGGACAGTATCCTCACCTACCCCCACTGAGGATCCTAAGTATGGGCTGATGGGACAAGCTCTCTCACCTACCTCTACTCAGGAACCTTCCACACTATTCTATATCTATGCATGGTAAGATCCATGAAAAGGTACGCATTACGCAATCCAGAGGACTCTTCCCTCATTGCCTAAACCTCTTCTTCTCCACTCACTTTATCCTTTGTTCAGTGATAGCACTAACTCAGGCATCGGAGTGCCTTCGGCTGACGGCAGCCAGAGGCTCTGACCTTTGTTTCTCCTCCCTTTCAGGTTTAGGACATCCGATCCACTCATCTTAATAGCATCATCAAGAGCCTCATAATCACCTAACCAAGTCCGTAATTTTTAGGCACTTACAGAGAATTTTTAGATGTCTGGTTTTGGAATTCAGACTTGGCAATAAGGGCTACTGCATCAGTGAATTGTGGAGTTGAAACAGCAATATCATGTTGTTTTTCCTCTTGGAGTATCAAGGAAAAAACCTTGTTGATTGGAGGAAGGGGGTCCATGAGAAATATTTAACTCCAAACATGTAAGGCCTCGTCCCGAATTAATCAAGATTAACTCTAATTAATTGAAGTTAATGCTAGTTAATCATGTCTAATGAGACTAATGATAATTAATGACCAAGCTCAATGAGATTAGTCTCAAATGAACTTAAGGAAATGTTAAGGAAAGAGATTAAGTGAATTGAATGAGTTTTAAGCCTAAATTAAGAGAGCAAGGGCTTTTTTTGTAAATTTGGATTTATATGTATTTTATTGAATACGGAAACTCTTGATACCAAAACGTGTATCTCAACGAGTACGTTAACTTTCATAATAGACTCGAAGCCGTTTGACAAGGATTTTGTCAAGTGGTCCTTCAATTGACTTGAATTGAAAATAGGAAAGAAAGAGAGGGCTTAGTTACAAAAAGACTCTTATAAGGCTTAAGATGAACTCCTTTAAGTTCATTCAACTCATCCTCATTGAAGAGAAACCCTAGACACTCCTTTCTCTCCCATTTTTCCTTTATCAAGATGGAGTCTTGGATTGATTAGAGGGACTTTTGGAGAATTTTCATCCTCTTCATCTTCTTCTTCAACTTGTCTTCTTCCTTGGAGAATTTTTTCTTTTTTTTTTTGGCCGAGGGTATCCCTCGCTAGCCTAACCTTTGGCTTCCAGCCCAAGAGGGTTACCCAATTCTGTCGAGTAACGACTATTCGTTGGGGGTACATACCTCTCCGTCTTTTAACTACATGCAAGGAGTTTTTTTAATGTATTTTTACAAAAAAAGGGCTTATGTTTTCACACGACCTCGAAACAGCCCCTTTATTTTGATTTTGATTCTTTTTTCTTTTTTTTAACTAAAAACTTCATTTGAATAACATTTAAATTAGGAAATGGTAACTACATGTTCTTTTTTTTTATTTTTACCAACATACCCTTTTATTAAGAAAAACTAAACTTACTTGCCCTTGAGTTAAAAGATAAAAAGCAAACTACAGATCATGAAAGGACCATATTGAGGCAGCTCATCCAGTCAACTATTTTGTTGTAGTGCTGAGTTGGCTTTGGTCAAGCGTTGCTGCCTAGAAGATCTTTCTATGTCGACACGAGCTCTTTCTACGTAGGATGCTGCATCGATGTGACAATCAACTCTTTGTGGGCAAGTGTATCTTGGGTTGATTTTTGAAAGGAGATTTATCTCTCTGCGTAGCGTGATCTCACATTCTCATGCAAGTTGTTGTAGGTGAAATTGGCCGCTGCAGTGGATCTCTAGAATGAGTCCACCCATTGTTATATGTACTGAATGAAGGGGGTCATCTGAAGTGATTCCTTATCAGTTGCAACTTAGCAATTGTAGATTCAAGTCACATCATATTCCTCCAATCGGTTCAATAGGTATTTGGGATCATCCCTATATAGAGTAATCAGATGAGACAGACTGTAGACGTGAAAAAGTAAGAACTTACCACTCAAATCAGACGCGTGATTCAAATTGGAGTTTTTAATTCATCCATACTTGCATTGGCCAAAACTACTATTTTGATTAAATCATAGAGTTTAGGTTGTTGGCTTGTTGCGGCCTGCGAGTCATGTATCATTTCAAGAGATTCATTGTAAGACCCTGCCCCGAGTTAATCAAGATTAACTCTAATTAATAGAAATTAATGCTAATTGATTAGGATTTATGCTAATTAAGCACGGATAATTGGGTCAATGAAGTTTAATGACCAAAGAAAGACAAATTAGTCTCAAGTGATGCATTAAGCATAATGGAATGAATTTGAATGGATTTGAGTTGGTTAAAATGAATTTGGACTTAGATAGAGTAAGCTAAGGACTTTCTCGTAAATACGAGTTTTCGCGTATTTCGTCGAATACGGGAGTTCTTGATACCAACGTGTGTATCTTGAATAGTACTTTAACTTTCGTAATAGGTGCAATCCCATTTGACCTCAAATGGGCCAAGTGAGGGTCCATTTGACTCAAAATGAAATAATACTAAACATGGAGGAGTTTTAGTGTGAGAGCACCCTTATATTAGAGTGAAATGTAGAGAGGAGTCCATTTTCATAACCCTAGGCTCATCTCCACCTCTTTCTTTCCCTTTCCATTCTCCTTGTCAAAAGAGAAGTTAGAAGTGATTTCAAGGGGTTTTGTAGAGTGTAACTCCATCTTCATCTTCTTCCCCTAGTTGCTTCCTCCATTGTTAGAAGTGTAGAGCTTGAGAAAGGTCTCAAGATCCATTCCTTTGAATCTCAAGTAAGTAGATGAGTACTTTAGTATGATTTTTAAGTTCCATTGGATGGTTAGTGAAGCTTTCTAGGACAAATGGCTCAATGGTTGTGTATTTGCATGTTTTATGGATTTAGGGTTTGAGATTTGGGGGTTTTCCTCTCCAAAAGCTAGCTAAGCAAAGGACATTGAGTGAGTTGGCTTCAAAGGCAAGTATAAGCATTTGGTTGTAGTTATTTTTAACTATTGTAGAAGTGTTTGGAGTTTCCATGGATTTAGATGTTTGGTGCATTTTATTGAGTTTTGAGTTTTAATAGATTGAATGGAATGATTAATGGATGATTGAATGTGTGGTTTTGTTGATGGATTGTGTATGAAGAGGGAAATAGAAGACTTCCATTAGATTTGTAAACTTTGAATGTATTAGAAGTAGAGAAGGAGGAGGAAGAATCAGATTTCAGACTGATTTCTGGGAAGGGTTTCGTCCCAGGTCCGATCGATCGGACCAACTGGCCGATCGATCGGACAAGTCACTAACTGAACATGTTTTCAGTCCGATCGATCGGACCAACTAGCCGATCGATCGGACATGTCGCTAACTGGACGTGTTTTCAGTCCGATCGATTGGGGGGCCCCGTTTGGGCCCGTTTGGAATTGATGATTTACGGTGTTGGTGCTATAATTATGATTGGGAATAGACTATAAATGAGTCCTAAACTAACCATATTATAAATTAAGGATCATTAAGTGTCGAAAATCAAAAGAAAAGAATATTAGTAAAAATTTGGCCAATCGATCGGACCGTTAGGTCCGATCGATCGTGGGACTCAGTTTGAGTCCAATGGATTTTGGATTTTTGGCGTAAACTTGAAGCACCCCTCGTGAGTATCACTACTCCCTATATTAGTTTTAAGACTAAGCGTAGGGTAAAGTGAGACCGATAAGGATTATGAATAATAACGAAGGGATCTCATAGACAATTATTGTCGACTAAACTTCCAGAGGTGATAATTACGGAAACTTGAATGCACACACTAATATTACAAATGTGATGTCCATCAAGAATAACACGTGCATTCGGTAACCAATGGTTATACCTCATCGGTTGTTTAGATTGGAGATAGAGTTAAATAGAAACAGGGTTGACTAGCAAGTCCCTCATTGTAACTTTGTGTCCCAATCTAGTGAGATTGGTATCACTATTGTCCCCTTCCCTCGTCATGATGGGAATTATTGAAGGGACTTAAATCCAGGATTGGATTGCTCCCTGAAAAACATTGACCCTGAAGTCTGGCACTACCTAGCAATTGTACTAGAACTCTATTGAGTTCGATGAATTAATAAATGAAAGTAATGACTAATCCTACTGCAGTAGATGGTTTTGGGGCGTTCCGAAGCTCCGTGGTGATGCTAGTTGTCCCTGGCCCGGACACTAGTAAGTCCCACTAATTTCCGATCGTATCTATGGGTATTGATCGATGCCTTCCAATTGGGAGATGAATCCTTCCTTTGAGGGAAGATGGTAATGATGAATCCTTTCTTTTAGGGAAGATGATATATGAAATGAAATGGAATGGAAAAATGAATGCTATAGTAGTGTCCACCCAACACATGACCACAAGTTTAGCTTTTATGTGCACACATCCTATTGTAGGAACTTTCCAGACTTATCTGGTATTGGAACCATTATTAATAGATGGAATGAGTTTAATTATGGGTTAACATGCTATTACAATATCTGTTTATACATTGTTGAACCGTCGTGTTCATTAGTGTTATTGATGACATTACAGGCCCGGTTGCCCTTGCCGGTGCTGCAGCGCCCCCGGCGGGAGCGTAGGAGACCGCTCCGGTTCCTCCAGGAGGACTGATCGAATGGAATGGCCGGGATACCGTTTGATACGGGTATCCGAGTGCGAGAAGGAATGTTACATTTTGGAAATGTTTTGTGAAGTCATTCTTTTGTATAATCATTTTGGGTTGTAATTAATGGTCATTGTTGTAATTAATGGTCATTGCACAATATTTTGGACATGCACTATTTGATAGGTAATTGATGGATAGTATACATGTGTAAGGGAACGTTATTTTGTATACATGTACATCTTAATTGCTATTGTCAAGTGAAATTGTTTCCGTAGATTTGTGTAATTGACAGGTTTATTGTGAATGTTATCCCTTGTGGATTTCGTTTTAACTTCGGTTAATTCGGGATCTACGGGAGTAAGTATGGGCTCACGGCTCGGGGTTACCCGATCTCGGGCCCGGGTCGTGACATTCATCCAACTTAAACCCTCTCTTTCGCACCTCCAATCAAAACACCCAAAAATATTGGCCCAAATTTCATTGAACTTGAATGATGTTCAAAGTCAAATTGGGTAATAAGTGGAAATAAGATTAACCATTGAGGGCCAGCTTGTTTGAATATAATTGAGTGCCACGGAATTCATGATAAGTAAACGTGTGTTCCAACAAAGGATTATTAAAGAGGTAAAGAATGAAAATGGTAAAATAGAAATGCAGGCGGGGAGTTTGAATCCTCTGTCACAATTATAACACGGGAACAAGATAACATATTCCTTAAACTCCATCCGGGGTACAAAGAAATAATCAAGAATGTTCAAGATGAATCCCATCCTAACCAATAATAGATACTCAAACAGATAAGAAAAAAGCCATGGGAGGGTCATAGCAAACCACTCTGAGAAAAAATCACACCACTCCACACCATCTAAACACCGTTGTCCGTATTTGGCGGCCAAATAAGAGCACCACTAAAAGTAATATAGGAATATGCATTAAACTAATTTTAACAAAAGAAGACACCAACTCTTTGATGTCAGAGATATAAGTCTTTCAACACCAATCCTAAGATATGAAAATCTCTTTAATCACATTAACTAAATCTAATAGGACACAAGCTATCGAGAATCCTCTCTTCCTTGCATTGTATGCAAAGAAGATCCCACCCCCCCCCCCCCCCCCCCCCCCCCCCAGCTTCATTGGGCAAGCACATCCTACGTCTTTAAATGACACCTACAACATTAAGAGAACCATTGTAAACCTTATGACATATTTAGAAGCTATTTGCCCGTCTTCTTTGAAAAACACGATATGAGAAAATAATAAGACCTCACTATCTTTGTCCCGAGAGTGAAGACAAGGGTTAGGGGGTTTATTTGAATACAAAAGGTTCTTGACCACTTGTTGAGAACAAAGAATTATATTTTTAGTGCCCAAGATAATATATTGTGGTCTTATTTTGAATCTTTAAAAGAAACTTAAAAAGCGCTCACTTTTGTTATTAGGAAAAAATCCAATAAGTCCTTAACTCTTTGCCTTATTTCAACAAGGACACAAGTTCCAAAATTCTTCAAATTAGGGCCTAGTTTTCTAATAAGTTTTCAATTAAGGACATCCAACCATTTAAATGTATTCTCCGGAGACTTTTTTCCTTAGTTTTCTAAGATACCAAAATTGCAAATCATATAAAGCCATGGCATGCATCCAGTAGTCATTACCTACCACTAATCGCTGTAGAGATGCTAGTTGTCATCAATAGCTGTCATCAATCACCAACAAAGTCGCCAATGAAGGAAATGAAGAGAAGATGGAGGAAATGAATAAGATTTTTATTTTAGTGTAGGGTAATTTGGGTATTTTCAAAAATGGAGGGAAAATGTCATTAGGAAAAAGATTTAAATGGCCATTTGTCATTAATTGAGATTTTACTAGAAAACTTAGGTCCTAATTTGAAAGGTTCTGAAACTTATGGCCTTTTTGTAAAAGAAAACAAAAACTTATGGCTTATTTGAAATTTTCTTTTGTTATTAGGCATGTATTGTATACATATGTATAGCATTTAGGTAAAAAGTACTCACTTCTCTCTTAGGAGATATCTATGGGGTCACCTAATTGTATGTCAAAAACCTTTACATGTCATAAATTATTTAAAGTTTTCAATGGATATATAAGAATGCCAAACCAATTTGAGCTCAACTATATATGTCCAATTAAGGCCAAACTAAGGCTTGTTTTGATAGCTTCTGACTGCCATATATACAAAATCATGTTGAGAAGAAACCACGTGTATATGAAAAAAATGTAAGATTTCTCAACCACTTTATCTTCAACTATAATATTCTCCGTATTAGTACTAAACAATATCTATTACTCAGGTAACATGTACCTTTTGCCAATGTAAACTTCAATCATTCCTCGCATGGATTCCAACTCCCAGATATGAATTCCTAATACGAAGCATCTCCACCGTAGCATCTCCTATCGCCATTCGGTCCTTTATGGATATCATGGAACAGGCTACACCAACTTTAAATGTAGATATTAAGCACATTTCAAGTTTGCTTTCTGTATTTATGGGAGTTTGGCTTTCATTTAGCGCTTCAGCTTCTACTGAGAGCAATCTTTGATCAACAATTTCCATCACTCGTTCTGGTAAAGCCATCTTAGCAAATTGGTGAAGGTATAAACTTCCATGAAAGATCTCATCAGTTGGTTTCTTTCCGATGAACATCTCCAAAAGAAGGATCCCATAACTGTAGATGTCTCCAAATGTTGTTGCTTCGCCACCCATTCCGTACTCTGCCATTATTTGATTCCGAATAATTGCAACGATTAAGATTCAATTCAAGAAAAGAATGCAAGACTGAAAATATATGGAAATAAGGTAATGATTTTATAATGGAGAAAATATATCAGTATTCCAGTGATTGGTTTGAGTTCTACTGGGTAATTTTATTCCATCATTCTATAATAGTTGTCCGCAAAATAGAACTTTCTTAAGTACGCCCACCAACACATTTATCATGTATAAGGAATCACCTACTTCACATTGATAGAAAAATGAAAAAACTGTTTTATTTGTCAATGATGTTAGACTACAATGGTAAAGAATGGAGATTCCAAGCAAAGTTTAGAAAAGAAGTAGTGTTTAATTATAATCCTCAATAAAAGTAATGTTAGAAACTCATCCGACAACTCATTGGTTGGATTTAATGAGTCTTTGAAAATCATGTACCAGTAAATTTATAGTGAAAAAAAAAAGATAAATTAGCATTTATTGATAATTCCAATTTGTCTTTATACCATACTTCTTTGATGGATTTTTTTCCTTTTTTCTTTGTAAAATTATGTGGCGTTTGACATCGAAGATTCTCAATGATGTAATGTTAAATATTATCACCTAAAAGAATAATATTCAATAATCATCCATTAAATGTGTTACATCTTGTCCAGAGTTAATTAAGATTAACTCTAATTAATCGAGATTATGGTGGATTAAGGGTGATTAATCAAGATGAATGTGATTAATGAACAAAGTGGATCGAATTAGTCACAAATAATGGAATTAAACATAATGGACAAGTTTGGAAGAGATTGACTTAATAGAGTTGAATTTAAACCTAAATTAGTGAAGTTAAGGACTTTTCCGTAATTATGGATTTATACGTATTTTGTCGGATACGGTAAAAATTGATGTCAACATGTGTATTTTGATGAGTACAACAATTTTCATAACATACTCATGATAATTTGACTACAAATGAGTCAAATGGACTTTCAGTAGACTTAAATTGAAAATAACTAAGATGTGAGGGGTTTAGTAGCAAAGTTCCACGATATAATGTTGTAGGAGAACCCAGAACCTGTTTCAGCCAGTTCTTGAGTTCTGAAGTTGCTGGAATTTGGATCTCAGCTCAGTTCTTCTTCATTCTTTCCATTTTCTTCAGTGAGTTGCAAGGTTTGAAGTGTGCAAAGGTTGAGGTCATCATTATCATCACCTTCTTCAAGTTTCCTTGGAGATTTTGATCTCAAGAATTACTTTAAAAAAAGGGGTTTCTACTTGAATTCGAAATCAAAGGCAACTATAAACCATTAGTATGATTAAATGCTGATTTTTATGGTTTTCCTCTTGATTGTGTGGTGGAATAGGATTTCAGCCCTTTATATGATTAATTTGTATGTATATGATTGATTGATTGGAGAAGAAGAAGGGTTGGAAGTTATTTGAATGAAATTGAAGTGATGTTGAAGTGGAACATGAGGTTCCATTTTTGTTTGCAGGTTGTGAGTGAATTGGGTTCATGGGAGTGTTGATGGAATTGGGAAATTTGAATTCAGAACTTTGCTTCAGAGATTCTAAAGTTCTGGGTACATTTCGGCTAGCCGCAGGGCTAACCACAAGGCTAACCGCCAGAAATAAGTAAAATTGGTTAGTCTCTGGAAAACTGACCTTGAGCTGGCTGCTGAATTTCAATTAGCCAAAATTGAGATTTCGGTTAGCCGAAAGGTAACCGTAAGGTGACCGAAATCACCTGTTCAAATTTCACAGAAATTAATGTTAGTTTCTGTAAAGCTGACCGTAAGGTAACCGACTTCTGTCGGTTAGCTGAAATTCCAAGTTCGGCTAGCCGTATAGGTAGCCAAAAATAGAGAATTAATTGTGAGATTCTGGAATTGTGACCGCAAGTAACCGAAATTATTTCTGTTAGCCGCTATTCAGAGTTTGGCTAACTGCGAGGTGACCGAACTAGAGATCGAAAGAGGAAATTGTCAGTGGCAATTAGCTTTTGGAAAGCTAACCGTAGGTAGCCGAATGCATGTCGACTAGCCGCCAGCCATATTTCGGCTAGCCGCTAAGTAACCACCAAGGTAACCGTCAGAGAGGAAAATGTCAGATTTATTTCTGATTTTTCTGAATTAAAAGACTGATTATTTGGGTTAATGTTAGCCGACATCCAGATTTCGGTTAACTGATAAATAACTGAACAGCTAATCGAAAATAATAATTTTAGGTTTAACTTTTTAATTTATGGATGAATAAGACTAGTGATTTAATCGAGGCTATTAACATTGATTTACCTTCGTGGGTGTTTAATGTACAAATTTATACAATGTGATGTCCATCAAGAATAACACATACATTAAATAACTGATAATTACACCTAATTGGTTGGTATTACTTAACTGAAATTTGTATATAATATTGAATCCAAAATGTATCATAATTTGAATTGACTTCTGAGAGGATTGTTTATTGGTTTGTATCTGTTGATTGTCATTGAACAAAATTAAGTACTAATTATATTATTTCTTGAGTCTGGCGCTACATAGTGATTTCTCTATGCTCATTGGAGCTATTACTGCTGTAGCAGATTATATGGGAGTGTTCCGGAACTCCATGGTGATGTCAGATGTCCTTGGCCCGAGCACTGATAAATCCCACATTATATGAATCCTTTCGAATGGAAGATGGAAATCCTTCCGTATGGAAGATGGTAATCCTTCCTTTTTAGGAAGATGGAAATTGAAATGAAATGCTATTGTAGATTTGCCAAATACTATAGACTCTTATTGATTTGAATTAAATGGTAATGATATTGGTCTAACATTGGATTAGACAGATTAAATTATAAATTAGCATGTTAAATCATATAGTTGTTTATACATTGCTGAATTGTCAAATTAATAGTGTTATTGATGGCATTACAGACACAGCTATCCATGCCGGTCCTCCATAGGCCACAGCGCTCGCGGAGATTACCGATTCAGTTCCCCTAGGAGGGTTTGTTGAGTGGAAATGAAAATATTGAAATGAAAAGTTGGAAAGGAAAAACTTTTGTAATGAAAGATGGGTTTGGAAATGTTTTATACTTTTGATCTTTGCATAATATTAAATATGCAAGTAAGTGGTTTTGTAAATATGTAACTAAGTTTTATTTCATACAGGAGTAATGTATATTTGTTTATATTCCGCATAATGTGTAAATGATATCCCTTGTGAATTTTATGTGAGTGAAGTTCACGGGAGTAAGTATGCGACGCGACTCGGGGTTAACTCGGATTAATCATAATCTCGGGCTCGGGTCGTGTCAAAATGACTGATTGGATATGATTTACTTGATATAAGTAAAATTTCATTCCTAGAAACAAAGAACATGTAGATGATGTAAAAAACATTAACATTTTTGATAAATTTACTCTATTGTATTAGCTCTCACTGTTATGCTTGTCATTTTTTTTCCGGTTGCACTATGTAGAAAAAGAATTTGGGAGGGCCACATATACAAAATGAATGTAGTTTTCAAAATATATAGGAGCTTTTCTTAAAATTTTGGAGGGTATGTATAAAAAATTATAAAACCCTTAAAAAGTTAAAGGTTTATGAAATATTTAGGGGGGGGGGTGTGGGGGCGCGGGCGCGGTGGGTTATAATGGTTTTATTTTCTTATTTGAAATTCATGATGGCATGAAGGTAGAGAAATTTATCAATGGTTATAACTAATGTATGTTAGCAACAAAATTGTAAAAGATGAAAGCATGTCACCTGGAGCAAGATATCCAATAGTTCCTTTTATGCTAGGTGAGTGGGTATGGCTCTGAGAACAGCTGCTGGTAGCTTCAGATAAGAACCTTTCTAATCCAAAATCTCCAACATGAGCATTCATGTCATCGTCGAGAAGAATATTGCTTGGTTTTAGATCACAGTGAACTATTTATTTCTCGCAAGAATTATGAAGATAATTCAATGCGGAAGCCACATCAACTGCTATATTCAAGCTTTGAATAAGGGTTAGATTCTTGGATTGATATTGCTTTTCCCAGCTTGGATGCAACCACTGCTCCAGATTCCCCTTAGCCATGTAGTCGAAAACCAGAGCTTTGAAATCATCACCTTTAGAATCGATGCTTGAGCAAACAGTGTGGATTTTTAGAAGATTTCGATGCCGAATATTCCTCAAAGCTCTACATTCAGCTATGAAACTCTTAGAAGCTCCTCGCCGCTCCAGATTAAGCACCTTCACTGCCACAATCTTTCCAATGTGATCCAAAGACCCTTTATAGACAGAGCCATAACTTCCCAGCCCAATTAAATTAGCTTGTGAAAACCCATCAGTTGCTCTAGAAAGATCCCCATAAGAAATTTGCAGAAGTTGTTCCTCCAAGGGGTTCATTACCAAATGAGGCTCTGGATGCTTCTTCTTTGACTTTCTTATGTAATAATAAAAAAGGAGGGACAATAGCAAAACCGAACAAATGACTGAACTGATGATTATTGCAATCATTCGTCTTTGAGAAAAGCGTCGCCTCTGTTTCTTACTATCTTGGCTCGGGCATGCAGGCAACAACAGTGCTGGACTTCGCCCACAGAGCTTCTTGTTGCCGATGACTGAAACTGCACTTGCATTCTTAAAGATCCCTTCTTGTGGTACTTCTCCCTCAAAATCATTATAAGATAGATTTAGATATTCCAAATAACGAAAGTTTTTACAATAGTTAGGAATCTCCCCTGAGAAGCTATTGCGGGAAATGTCCATTTTTAGCATACCTTTCAAAGAACTCAAAGATGGGAATGTTCCTCGAAAGAAGTTACCCTCTATATGGAGGTTTTCCAAACTGAAACAATTATCTAGGCTTCTAGGAATTCCACCAGACAATTTGTTCTCAGAAATAATTAATATCCCAAGGTCATTCGAGTTGCCTACTTCCATTGGCAAGGACCCAACCAAAGAATTTGCCTCCATATCGAGAATTCGTAGAGTTGTGATATTAAAAATTTGTTTGGGCAAGTAACCATTGAGATTATTGTGACCAAGATATAATTTTGATAGCAGTCGACAGTTCTCCAGAGTTGAAGGTATGCTTCCCTCAAAATTGTTCCCACTAAGATCCATAAAAAACAACTGAGTGTTGTTGCCGATGAAAGATGGAAGTTCCTTGGAGAAGTTGTTTGCAGCCAATCCTAAAGCTTGTAACTTGCTCATCTTTCCAATACCCTCTGGAATGGTACCTGTCATAAAGTTCATAGACATGCCCAACCTGAACAATTTGAACAAATTGCCCATTCCTGAAGGGATGCTCCCAAAGATCTGATTCATTGCTAAACGGAGCTCTTGAAGATTAGTTGAGAGATTGGCTATGGAGGTGGGCAATGCAGCTCTGAGCCTATTGTCATATACTGACAACATCTAGAGAAGGCTACAATTGGTCAAAGAAAAGAGAAAGCTCATGTCCTCAACTTCCCCACTTCTAAGTGAATTGATTTCCAAATTTAGGTAACGGAGGCCTTTCAACCTTCCTAGGTTCATAGGAATCGGTCCTGTGAATTGGTTTGAGCTAAGTTCCTGTAAGCGCACAAAAACTCACAGACCCGGGGGGGTGAATTTGCGGCTCATTGGAAGAGGATGGAGGCTAGAGCTCCTTGTAGATGATAGAAAAACCGATGCCTCGAGCTTGAAATAGGAAAAAGGAGAAGGTCAGAGGACCCTGGCTTGGGCAGCGCAGGGCTCTCCGATGCCTTTGTTAGTTGCAAGTGCAGGACTAAACAGAGGTAGGAGATGAAGTGTGGGAGGAGACGGCGTACCAGCAGCATGTGGATAGCCCCCCCCTTTACCTGTTGAAGGCTTTTGTATTTATAGAGAAGGAGAGTGGACTTTGGGGTAAGCACTTGAGAGGCTGTCCCATCGTAGCTCACTCTGTCCCATCGGGCCATACCCTGATGGATGGGCGGTGCAGCTGTGTCAGGGATTTTGGGCGGTGCCCTTATCCTGTTGCCGTGGCACGACAGCTGTCCATGGTCATCTTGATCAGCAGTCTGACCGAGACCGAGATGGAGCATGGCCGAGGCTGAACTCCTGGTCTCATGCTTGTACCGAGGCCGAAGCCAAGGGGCATGTTACCGAAATGGAGCGCCTAGCCGAGGCCGGGACCTGAGGTCGGTCGCCTTGGGGAATGCCTTTGTCGAGGCCGGGACCTGAGGTCGGTCGCCTTGGGGAATACCCCCACACAAAGCCCCCAGCTTTTAACTTTCTAGAGTGCACTTTTCTCTAGGAAGTTGAAAGCTAAATAGCCTGACGGTTTTTCAGTTCAAGGCTAGTAGCATCACCGAGCTTGATTACTGGTTGGTACTTTTACCGAACCAGTATACTCTTCTGGGTAGCGATCTGGTGCAGGACCGAGATGCTTTATGCCGAGATCGGGACTTAACTGGCTGGTATTCTTACCGGGGCCAGTGTAATCTTTTGGGCAGCGATCTGGTGCAGGACCGAGATGCTGTATGCTTAATTCGGGACTTAACTGGCTGGTACTCTTACCGGGGCCAGTGTAATTTTGTTTCTCGAGGCTGGTGGCATCACCGAGCCTGTTTTTTCGAAGCTGGTGCCATCACCGAGCTTGATTTTTTCCGAAATCGGGACGTAACTGGCTGGTACTTTTACCGGAGCCAGTGTAATATTTTTCTTGAGGCTGGTGGCATCACCGAGCCTGCTTTTTTCGATTTCATCTGAAAGGGCGAATGTTACTGCTGCCGAGCGGGAGAAGGCACTGCTGCCGAGCTGGAGAGGACCGAGTCAAGCTCGCCCAGCTGGTACTATTACCGAAGCTGGTGGCCTCGATGCACTGCTGCCGAACTGGAGAGTAGCATTGCAGCTGAGGTTGATGATGAAGTATCCCAGCGGCAAAGGATAATGCCATCAAAGCTGATAGTAGAGGACCGTGCCGCCAATGGCGGTAGAGGATCGTGCGATCGAAGCTGACGGCGAGCTGGGCGTCGCCGAGCCTGGAGGGCGTTTGGCGTTGCAGTCGGGCGTCGCGCATCGGGCGTCGCCGAGCCTGGGAGGGCGTCGCCGAGCTGGGCGTCGCCGAGCCTGGAGGGCATCGGGCGCCGCGCGTCGGGCGTCGCGCATCGGGCGTCGCCGCGCCTAGGAGGGCGTTTGGCGTTGCAGTCGGGCGTCGCGCATCGGGCGTCGCCGCGCCTAGGAGGGCGTTTGGCGTTGCAGTCGGGCGTCGCGCATCGGGCGTCGCCGAGCCTGGGAGGGCGTCGCCGAGCTGGGCGTCGCCGTTCTTCATCTGCTTCGCCATGAGCCGCTTGACCAGGATCTCTAGGATTGTCGACAACCTTCCATGCGTCGTGGAAGACGATGCCGAGCTGGGGTTGCTGAAGCTGCTGCAGAAATCGTCCCTCTCTGGCTCTTCGAGGCATGGTGTTTGGGAAGATGGCTTTTTGATCTTGTCCCACAGACGGCGCCAATTGTAAGCGCACAAAAACTCACAGACCCGGGGGGGTGAATTTGCGGCTCATTGGAAGAGGATGGAGGCTAGAGCTCCTTGTAGATGATAGAAAAACCGATGCCTCGAGCCTGAAATAGGAAAAAGGAGAAGGTCAGAGGACCCTGGCTTGGGTAGCGCAGGGCTCTCCGATGCCTTTGTTAGTTGCAAGTGCAGGACTAAACAGAGGTAGGAGATGAAGTGTGGGAGGAGACGGCGTACCAGCAGCATGTGGATAGCCCCCCCCCCCCCCCTTTACCTGTTGAAGGCTTCTGTATTTATAGAGAAGGAGAGTGGACTTTGGGGTAAGCACTTGAGAGGCTGTCCCATCGTAGCTCACTCTGTCCCATCGGGCCATACCCTGATGGATGGGCGGTGCAGCTGTGTCAGGGATTTTGGGCGGTGCCCTTATCCTGTTGCCGTGGCACGACAGCTGTCCATGGTCATCTTGATCAGCAGTCTGACCGAGACCGAGATGGAGCATGGCCGAGGCTGAACTCCTGGTCTCATGCTTGTACCGAGGCCGAAGCCAAGGGGCATGTTACCGAAATGGAGCGCCTAGCCGAGGCCGGGACCTGAGGTCGGTCGCCTTGGGGAATGCCTTTGTCGAGGCCGGGACCTGAGGTCGGTCGCCTTGGGGAATACCCCCACACAGTTCCAATCATTTAAGTCTTGAGGCTTTGTTCAGTGAGGTTGGGATGGGTCCTGTAAATTGGTTACCGCCTACAGAAAACTCAACGATATTGGGAAGAGTGATACCGAGTTCAAGTGGAAGGCTTCCATGCAATTGGTTATCAACGAAGGAAAAGAAAGCCATAGATGAGAGATTGTAAAGGGCAGGTGGAATAGTGCCAGATAGCTTATTTTCTGATATGACGAAAATTGAAAGGCTCCTAATCTGGCCCAGCTCTTCTGGTATGATTCCCTCTATTCCATTTCTCCATAGAGAGAGAGTGGTGAGAGATGAAAGGTTCCCAAGTGAAGTGAGGATGATTCCTGTGAGATTGTTTCTACCAAGGATGATTCCTGGGATCTTGCCAATGAGTTCATTGGTATCAAAATTGATGACTCTGAGTTTCCAACATCGGTCAGATTGGCTGGAATTTCTCCTTCCAATGAGTTATCACGAAGATAGAGGTACCTGAGCCTCAACAAATGACCAATTTCTGCGGGGATCTAGCCAATGAGTTTATTGTTGCTGAGGTCGATTGCACGAAGGAATGTAAGGCTTGCGATGAAGGGTGAGAAAGGGCCTGCCAACTGAAGCCCGGTCAGGTTCATAACGACAACCCTTAGAGGATGGCGTCGACCGCACGTGATTCCTTGCCACTGGCAGAAAGGGAGAGAGTCATTCCATGTGCTCAGAGAATGAGAATTACCATTCTTTTGCTTGAAAGCAAGTAAACCAAGTGCATCAATTGCGTTTGGTGACTCTTTTGTGGTACTGGTAATGGATTCCACTGTGGGTGACATGAGAAGGATAGCATGGATGAGAAATAACAAAAAGCACCATGCAACAACAAAAATATTACATGAGGGCTCCATCATCAAATGTTGCCTCTCTTACAAGTAGGAAAGGTAGTTTGAGGTGTTGCACTCAACAAGACAATTAAAACCCACAATTACAAGCACTCACTGCAATTCATGGCAAAACATATCGACTATAATTCCTTCATTATACTCTCATGTATATATATATGTAGGTTTCATGGAATGGGTCGGTCATGAACTAACGGTGTGAAACCATCCACGGTTGGCTCTTACACCACATGACCAGACGCCATTCTTTTCCAACATGATGACTTGTAATCATGACTAGCTAGTCTTCTTTCGAAAGGGGAAGGTCTTAGGTAAGGAGACCTAGTTATCATTTATGCTATGTTTGGGAAGGGGGGAGGGGAGGCGAGGGAAAATTAATTTTACCTCCTTTTGTTTGGAAAGTCAAAAAGTAGGGGGAAGAAAATTGAAAAAGTAGGGTTTTATTTGTTTGTGAGGTAGAGAGAAAATTACCAATTTATCCTTACTTTGTAAAAAAGTGAAAAAGTGAAAGGGGCATTTTAGTAAAATGACACCTTTTTCCCTCTTTCCCTCATACTTTCCCCCCATTTTTGAGGGGAAAGTTTTAAGGTGGGCCCCACATGAATTTTCCCCTCAAAATCTCACCCCACCTCCCCCCCCCCCCCCCCCCCCCCCCCACCCCACCATTTTCGCTTCCCCCTTCCCAAACACCCTTGTTTTTTTTCCTTCCTCCATTTCGCCCCCTTCCCAAACGATACCTTAGAGGTCTTGGGTTTGAACCCCGCCTCCTCCCTCTGCATATGTGAGGTTTATTAACTCACATGTGTGAGTTGTGTTTATACTCTCCCCGCATGTGTGAGTTTCCATAACCTTACATGTGTAAGTTGAGTGTTTGTCTCCTTGCATGTATGAGTTTTCTATCACCTCACATGTGTGAGTTGGGTCGATGTATTCTGGCACGTGCGAGTTTCTATCTTCCCCTCATGTGTGAGTTTGTTTGTCTATCCTCTCATGTGTGAGTTCTCATCATCTCACATGTATAAGTTCTATCATAAGTCTCACGGTCCAACCCATTCAATGGATTACTAAAAAGAATTAAAAAAGAAAAAAGAGAGAAAGGAAAAATGAAAGGATTGAGCTGCGGTAGAACCTGTGTACAGAATGACTTAGACTTTGGCTTTCACATGTGCATGATGTCCATTCAAAGATTATTTTTCTTTTTCATTTTAGTCTCACTATTTGGCGACTTACTAGGTTAGTAAAAATAACGTAACTCCTTTATTTTTAAATAAAAGGTCACAAAAAAAATACACATATTCAAAATTACTATAAAAAAGAACTCTACCACTAGGGCTGTCAAATGGGTCGGGCTGGGCTGCTAGGGAAAAACCCAGGCACGGCAAGGCCCGCTGGCACAGCCCGCCACGGGCCGGGGTGTGCCGGGCCAGCGGGCTAGGCGGGGCTTTTCTTTTTTCGTTTTTTTAAATCTAATGGTCTAATAATATATCACTTCAAACTATGGATGAGACCAATTAAATCTAATGGTCTAATAATATATCACTCCAAGCTGAGATCATACTCCCATGTCCCATTACGAGAGCTCTATTTGTTTGCTTGATAAATATGCTTTGGGCTGATTTGTTTGATGCAATTGAATTCCTAGGAAAGTTCTAAGACATTGTATTTCTTAAATGCGACAAATAACATGTGAATATCCAAAAATTACCATCAAACAACCTTTTCTTCAATGAAAATATAATAAGGAAAGATGGGAAATGAATAACCATAATTTAAGTCTCGTAAAAGCCAAGGTCTTATCTACACTTCATCTTCTATCCTCGACCCCGCACCTAATATCCATCACCCTTTACTTCTTTAATAATACTTCATGGAGCTCATTTGACCATGAATTTCCATATATTATCATGTGCAACTAACTCAACCTACTCATGTTCAAATAATTAATATTAATTGAACAAAAAATCTTTTTAAAAAACCTTATTCTCTCACTTAAATTTACATTTATTATGGCCATGGCTGTATATATATGGGTTGGTTGGGACCTAATATCTGATTGGACACATTCCAAAGAGATACCTGTGAGTCCAAGACTAGATCCATGGTCTGAGGCACAAGTGAAGAGACCAAACTATACTTAGAGCTGATTATGTTTTAATGGGATAATATATTCATAATAAAAGTAAAAGTAACATTATTTATATTTTTTGGATTACTATTATAAGTTTATAACTATTAACTGGGCCAGAGAAGAATATTAGAAAGGGATGTAATTTCTGTCAATAAATTTAGTTTTGGTTTCAATTAGATCCAAGCTCTCAACCTATTTTCCAAGCTTACCTGGCCAAACCAAGCCATCTAGTAATGTTTGGTAGGTGCCAAAATAAAAAAAAATGCACAAAAGAAGTTTGTGTTCTATTTGGGCCCAATTTCCATAGTGATTTTTGTCACAATGGGCCCACAGTGTTATATAATGATTGACATCATTTGTATATATATATATTTTTTTGGTAAATAAAACTTTGATTAAAAGAAAAAGAATAGAAGGGTTAGAGTATTTATAGACTTTGTAAAATTGAAAAATGACACAAACTACCCTTTATATGACCGTTTTATGGCTGTTGGGAGGTTAAAATGAAGAATTTTGTAAAAAAAAAAAAAGTAATTTTTGGGTGGCCCATGCCTGGTGGGCTGGAGGCACCAGCCCACATGCCAGTCGGGCCTGGGCCAAACGGGCCAATAGGCCCAGCCACCTCGGCCCAGCCCGGCCCATGCCATTGCGGGCCGTGCCGTTGAATAGGCCAGGCTGGGCCACGGGCCGTTGACTGGTGGGCTGGAGCGGGCCGTGCGGGCATCCCTATCTACCACGTTCTGTCTCTGGAAGGCCATGAATGAGGCATGGAGCTATCTTTTAGCTTAGTGGTTTTTCCTGGAAAAAAGCGTTCTCATAAAAAATCTACGAATCCATGGGACAGGACCTGAGCACAAATTTAAAATGGGACCCATTATAAGCAATCAATCACTTCATGTGACTGGAGAATTCAAATGTATACGGGACCAGTGGATCACCTATTTCCAAGAACAAGATTCTTCTGTAGTGAGTGGGGCAAAGGACAATGAGGAATGATAATGACAATGAGCTCATGGCAGCGTGAAACTGGTACTCTTGTTCAATTGCCATCTAATCATATGTAAGCGATTCAAGAATTTTGTAACTGGTACTCTTGTTCATATTTCAAATTGGAATCATCCCGATAGTAATCGAATAAGTTGGATTGCAAGCATTAAAATGTAATAACTCAATAGGACCCTCAAATTATAATATATTAAATTCAGAGGTTTTGATTTCAATTTTGTCCGACGGTTATAATTTTGACCGGCGGTTGTGAAATTACTCATGTAACTACTCACTCACTTTTCCATCAAACCACTTATGTTTGAGTTGTTCCTATGTAACTATACCCTTTTTACTACAATTTTTCTATTTCTAATTTATCGAACTTGTCTTATGGAAAAAAGTAATTTTATCAAATATGTGATTATTTATTTTACAGTGTTGGGAGGTACCGTGCTCACGGTACCTTGCTGAGCACGGGTTATTGGGCTAGTTCAGACTAAGAGAGACAATTCAAATCGAAATTCTCAATTTATCCCATAAATGCATTAGCGGAAGCACCAATTTTGATCAAATCACATAGTTTTGTTCATCTGCATGTTGAGGGTCATGTATCATTTCAAATTTCATCCATTGGAAATCCCACTCATTCCCCCCTCCCCACCAAAACACCCAAGAACTCACTGCAATAGAATAATATTCAACAACAAATGGTAAATATGTGGAAAAAAAAAAAGATTAACCATTGGGGACCTTATTAGGATATAATTAAATACCAATTCACGATAAAATTAGTCTGAAAAAACAATCATTAAAGAGGTGAAAGAACATAAGATAGAGCTGTAGATTGGACTCTGACTTTCCTAAGATTACATTTATGAAGGTGATGATAGGGTATACATTTTCCATGTTTCATTGATTCATTATTCGATAGTCATTTATAAGTCTTTGCTTTTATTTCTACGATTTTTAACTAATTTTTAAAAGGGGGATCTTCAAGTGTATCTATCCCTCACCATTTGTGGTGAGGGACACCTCTTTTGGGGAAGTTTCAAGTACAAAAGAGAGGTACAAAAGCGAAGTACACTTCTCTTTTATACTTGAAACTTCCCGAAAAGGGGTGTCCCTCACCACAAATGGTGAGGGATGGATGCACTTGAATATTTTCCTTTTTAAAATACATTTCTAAGTTTTTCTAAGAATTCAATTTCATGCAAACAGGAAAACGTACATAATCAGATTCTCCCTTCCTCAATGTTTATAATCAGTCCAATTGTGTAATTGAGTATATTATTCTAACCTTGGCTTGCTTGGTAACTTTACTAGTAAAGTGAAATCAGGTTAAGACTCAAGTTAAGAGACAAGTAAAGAATATGGGTCAAATAAAAAAAATGATAGCCTTTTGTCATTTAGTGAAATGACAAGTAATTTTTTGTTTTAAAGAAAAGATGGTTATTTGTCATCTAATGGTATGGGAAAATAACTTTCTATTTTTTGTAAAAAGTAGACATGTTTGTTGAAATATGGTAATTTCTTATTTAACCTCTTTTATTTTATTCTGTTGACATGACCATTCAAAACAGATGCAAAGAAGACTTCTAATTAAATAGAAAGCTATGGATCATGCAAAGACTTGGAAAGATCTCATTGAGATACAAACATTAGAGGAGACTTTGAAATTTCTCAGTTGACGCTTGAGGGTGATAGACTATGCGTGTTTGGTACTTTACTAGTTAAAGTGAAGTAAAGTAAATCCAGACAAGAAATGACAAGGGGTCATATCAAAAGTATACAGTTTTAAAATTCCCTCCGAATTTTTCAAAAAAGGTCAAAAAAGCGTTATCCTTTCTCCACTAAAAGACAAAAAACTCTACTTTTCTATACAAAAAGTCAAAAAGATTCCATACCAAACAACTAAAATCAAAACACCATCACAACACCTTATATTTTATTCTCTCTTGATTTGATGCTTCACCTCACCATACTTCAATTCACCATACAACCAAACAGGCTCAAAACAGGCTCAATTCACCCAAGTGGTACCAGGATGCTTCCCAACTCGCTCTTAAGTGAGAGGTTGCGGGTTCGAGTCCTGGGAAGGCCCCTTGGTTTGTAAACCAGGGACAAATGCATGATTAGGGAGCCTCGACTCCTGAAGTGTATACAATAGGCCCGGGGCTCTGGGCCCCGCCTATCTCCTGTGGGGCGGCTACTCCCCCTACACAATTCAAGAAAATTGGAATTCAAATGTAATATGGAAGGTATTTTGGGCAGCAAGTATCATGACTTAGAATCCTTAGAAGATGAGCGAATTACAATAATACAAGACCCCTAAAAGGAAATTCATCAAACTGTGCAGCTAACCCCTTAAAATCGAACTTTATGATTCAAAAAGACTAGTCAACAATGGGTGCAAGAACTCATGTCAATCGGTTCTTGTAATCCTCCATATAGGCCACAGTCATGGGGTCGTCCCTTCTTTTGGATGTTCATTTGATTTGAGGCTTTTTGCATTAAAACTCTGTTCCATAGCGCAAAATGCACAAGATTGAAGAATGTAATAAGTATGGATCAATACCCTATGGTGAAGCTCCTACACACAATGGAGATAGGTTCTTCAACGCATATAAATCAAGAAACAATATTAAAATTGCCCACCAACAAGTGAGGGGAAAACAGAGATTTAATCAAGAAAACTAAGCCATATTACAGTTAGAACAAAACCTAAGAAGAACCATATGAATCCAGCATGGATTCAAGGGAAAAACCTAGAATCTCATAGAATTATTGAATTTAAAGAAGTTCATGGCCGACGATCCTCTTACGATGATTGTGCTCCACAGGTTTAGCACAATTTCTTCTCTTTTCTGTTTTCATTTTTTCATTTACTGTTGCTTAATGCAAATGGGACTTGGTAAGTAGGCATGTTATCTCAGGTTGGGCAATGCCCAAAGCTTACTTTCATGGTGTCAGGGAAAACTAGTATTAATTAAAGGAACTTCAAATTTAAGTACAGACAAGCAAAGAACACAAAAGACCCAGAAGCACAAGCCAACAAACAAAAACAGAACAAGACCGATGAAAAAAGAATAATCTCCTTTTTTTTTTTCATGGTAACAAAGAACAATCAAAACCTAAACCAACGGACTTAAAATCCATACCAATTATAAGAAACCATAAACCAACCCAAAAGCTTAAGCTTTTAGGTGGAAAGCCTGTACAAGTATATTAAGGCATATCAAGCGTATTACTTAGGCGACATGAAATGTGGGACTTCCCAACATTCCCTCTCACATACAGGCCCAACAAATTTCATGGACGGGCCTGTCATGTGGGCTAGGCTACATAGGAATGACGGTCATGTGGGCTACCACTACTAGAAAACGGACTTTTAGCGGCCGCCAAACGCCGTCGCTAAAAGTCCACTGGCGGTCGCTAATAGTCTTTAGCGACCGCCAAGGAGGGGCCGTGGAAACTTCGTCGCTAATAGTATTAGCGACTGCCAGCGACCGCCAGCGACGACAGTTAAAATTTTTTTTTTTTTTAATTTTTAAATGTATTAGCGACCGCCATTAGCGGTCGCTAAATCCTCATTAGCGACCGCCAATAGTTTTATTTTTTTTTAAATTGAACATTAGCGACCGCCAGTGGCGGTCGCTAATAGTGATTTTTTTTAAAAAATATTTTTTTTAAATATTTTTTTAAATATTTTTTTTAATTTTTTTTTGCTAATTTTTCCTGCTTTTTATACCTGTACATAAATATATACCTGTATATGAATATATTATATCAAACCACGAAAATCAATTAAAAATACTAATACCAAAACAAAGTCTTATATTAATGATATTCAAAACATTACAAAAGGTCCAACAAATTCCAACAATTACAAAAGTTTCCACAAATTATATTCATTACAAAAATAAACTAATAGTCTGAGGAGGTTGACGAGATCGATCCGATGCTCTCAAACCTGAAGAGAAAAAGGAAAATAAATATTAATAGTCAATTATAAAAATTGGCAATATAAAGTAAAAACGAAAAAATGAAAAAATAAAATTAAAATTTTGAAAGTTAAACCTACGTTTCAAGTCTACGGGCAATCCGGGAGTCGGACTCTCAAGCCGTCAGTTCCAGCAAGTCATGAATGACTATAGGCCCGTGCCCGTCCAGTTTCACGGGCATCGGAGCCCGTTTGCCCGTTTTGGGCACTCGGAGGTCAATTTACTAAGTTTTAACTTGACGTTTTAACTTAAAACATACGTTTCGACACTATGGGAAATCCGGGAGTCGGAATTCCGAACCGTCAGTTCCAGCAGGTCATGAATGACTATGGGCCCGTGCCCGTCCAGTTTCACGGGCACCAGAGCCCGTTTGCCCAGTTTGGGCGCTCGGAGGCCAATGTACTAAGTTTTAACTTAAACCTACGTTTCGACACTACGGGCAATCCGGGAGTCGGAATCCCGAGCCGTCAGTTCCAGCAGGTCATGAATGACTATAGGCCGGTGCCCGTCCAGTTTCACGAGCAACAGAGCCCGTTTGAGCGCTCGGAGGCCAATTTATTATGTTTTAACTTAACGTTTTAACTTAAACCTACGTTTCCACACTACGGGCAATCCGGGAGTCGGAATCCCGAGCCGTCAATTCCAGTAGGTCATGAATGACTATGGGCCCGTGCCCGTCCAGTTTCACGAGCAACGGAGCCCGTTTGGGCGCTCGGAGGCCAATTTACTAAGTTTTAACTTAACGTTTTAACTTAAACCTACGTTTCGACACTACGGGCAATCTGGGGGTCGGAATTCCGAGTCGTCAGTTCCAGTAGGTCATGAATGACTGTGGACCCATGCCTGTCAAGTTTCACGGGCACCGGAGCCCGTTTGCCCTGTTTGGGCGCTCGGAGCCCAATTTACTAAGTTTTAACTTAACGTTTTAACTTAAACCTACGTTTCGACACTACGGGCAATCCGGGAGTCGGAATCCCGAACCGTCAGTTCCAGCAGGTCATGAATGACTATGGTCCTGTGCCTGTCCAGTTTCACGGGCACCGGAGCCCGGTTGCCCGTTTTGGGCGCTCGGAGGCCAATTTACTAAGTTTTAACTTAACGTTTTAACTTAAACCTACGTTTCGACACTACGGGCAATCCGGGAGTCGGAATCCCGAGCCGTCAGTTCCAGGAGATCATAAATGACTATGGGCCCGTGCCCGTCCTATTTCACGGGCACCGGAGCCCGTTTTCCCGGTTTAGGCGCTCGGAGGCCAATTTACTAAGTTTTAACTTAACGTTTTAACTTAAACCTACGTTTCGACACTACGGGCAATCCGGGAGTCGGAATCTCGACCCGTCAGTTCCAGCAGGTCATGAATGACTATGGACCCGTGCCCGTCCAGTTTCACGGGCACCGGAGCTCGTTTGCCCATTTTGGGCGCTCGGAGGCCAATTTTCTAAGTTTTAACTTAAACCTACGTTTTGACACTACGGGCAATCCGGGAGTCGGAATCCTGAGCCGTCAGATCCAGCAGGTCATGAATGACTAAGGGCCAGTGCCTGTCCAGTTTCACAGGCACCGGAGCCCGTTTGCCCGGTTTGGGCGCTCAGAGGCCAATTTACTAAGTTTTAACTTGACGTTTTAACTTAAACCTACGTTCCAACACTACGGGCAATCCGGGAGTCGGAATCCTGAGCCGTCAATGCCGGAAGTACTTTCTTGAACTTCTACATTTATAAGCTTCCAGCTTTTTAAGTTTCAAAATCTATAAGTTTCTAAAACAACTTAAAAGATTTCTATACAAGTTGAAATCTGGAATTAAAAAAATAATTATACCTGGTCAGGATCAGTCGAGGATGCTGGATCATGACTGCCCTCTCCAGCCGAGTCATGTCTCGCCCTGTGGCCGCTGCCAGCATCTGGTGCCTGTAATTATTTATTATACAGCAATAAACAATTAAAAAAACATAAATATTGACACATCAATGACATAATTAACAATTTAAACATACAAAATTTTTTCTTACTAACCTGAGTAGTGGGTGGCGGGTCTGATGCGATCGGGCCGCTACTCTGTGATAGACGAGCCTCCAGCTTTGCTATATCAGATCTCCACTCGGCCCTCATCTCTGTCCTGACCCGCGCCTCCATGGACTGCAGCAATTGCTGGACCTCCTGATCTGTATGGAGGCGTCGGCCCTGGGAGGAGCTAGCACCGGATGACTCTGCTCGCGCGATGTGCGAGCGTGGAATGCCCGTCCAATATGTGAGCTTGTATCCGTGCCCGTCCCGGCCAATGACATCATGGAATATCGCATCCCTCCGAGATGGCAAACTGCGTTCCTCCGCGGGCAAGTCCTCCAGACGTGACTGAAACAGGGCCTGCATAATTGATTCATTTAATATACTATCAAGCATAACAAGACATAGTAATAGACAGATAATATAAGCGGTTCAATATAAAAACTTACGATGATAGCTGCAACCTCCGGGTGGCGAGGATCTCGAGAACGCATCCAGACAGACATCCTGTCGACCGGACCGCCCTCGGTCCGCAACTGTTTGGTGGAGTCATATTATTAGTATAATATCATACAAAATGACAAAAATATAAATTACATGTACGGTCTAACTTTTTACCTCGTGGCGGACCTGCGTGATATGTCGAGTCCCCAACCTGTGTGCGGGACCCTGCATTGCGCGGTTCCGCGCATTGGTATCGGCCTGTCTCTGTTTCAACATTTATCAATGAATTTTTGTTAGTTACGTTAGTCATTAGTAAATTGTTAAAATTAAATTAAAATAAAATATAAGTTTCTCACCCGAGCCTCCTCGCTCGTCCAGTACCGGATGAGCTGAGTCCACTGATCCGAAAGAACACCCCTCGGAACTCGCGATAGTATGTCTGGGGCATCCTGGTGTGGCTTCCAGTGCTGCATCTTTATTTTATTTTTATGATCTTTCCACATTTTTCTGCACTTAGACATGCACACTGGCCGGAATAGCTCAGGACATGCCCTCACATTGTCCTGAAAAGGACAAATAATTTTTCATTAGGTTATGATTTAAATTGACACATCCTGTTGAGAAATGTTAACTTATTACCTTAACCTGCTGCCAAACACGGTCTAGTGTACCCACCGGGAATGCCTCCCAGTCAAGTGTAGTCAAAGGGAATGCATATGGATCCCGGACCATATGTCCCAACTGACTGATGAGCTCCCTAGCATGCGGACCCACCGGATGCCAGCTCTCATCAAACTCCACATCAATGGGATTACCGGAATTCCACGTCTGGATCCCTCTGGCAACGCCTCTCTCCCTGCTGGAAGATGGGCCTGTGCTCATAGAATCTATTCAAATTAGAGATAATCTAATTGAATTTAAATAAATTAATTTGCTAGAATTAAAATCTCGAACTATATAAACGTGTACCTGTCTGTGAAGCTGATGTCTCACTAGGCTGGGAGGTCGATGGCCTACTCGGTGGGGCCATCTCACTAGGCTGGGAGGTCGATGGCCTAGAGGGTGGGGCCATCTCACTAGGCTGGGCGACACCCTGTGCAGGCCGGAGTAGGGTCCCCAGATGGCCCACTGGTCTGTGCCTGATGCAGCAACTCCTCGATCGTCCGCGGACGATCTCTCCTCTTTCGTCCTGACATATCTGTTCAAATGTTTGTAACATAAATTAATTTAACGAGATAATTGATATTAACATTTAAAAAAATTACACTGAATGATAACATTGGTGAATTAGTTCCCAACCGTTTACTGGACATGTAAGTCAACTGTATCTCCTTTAATAGTTTCCCGAACCCAATTAATATCTTCATCACGTTGAACAAGTGCAGTCTGATCAAGAACTTGTTGGGCGAATGCTTCAATATCTGGCTCATCACATTCAATCTGATACACTCCCCTCCTTGACATTTTAACTGCAACCTGCCAGTTAGGATCTTTCGGATCTCTGACATAGTAAACTTGCTCCGCCATTGAGGACAGTATGTAGGGTTCGACACTTATTCGATCATCCCGGTGTAACAAATTGTTAAAATTTACCAATGTAAACTGGTAATTATCTGTTTTCAACCCTCGGATGGGATCCACCTAGTCACACTGAAACAATAGAAATTTTAACCCACGGCTATATACAACTTCAACAATATCCTTCAACCGGCCGTAGTAGTAACCAGCATCGACAGACGGACAACCGAGCCCACTATTTTGCGTGGCTCGTTTATCATCTACATCCTTGATGCGAAATCGAAAACCGTTGACGTCACAAGTTGTGTAACGTCGGGCCGTTCTGAAGGGACCATCAGCTAACTGATTCATTTCATCGGTCAAATTAAGATCGCTAGTTCTTCGTAAATTACACACCTACGCAATGCATGTAATCACTGAATATCACTACATGAAAGTAATATGACAAGAACAAGTTAAATTTGTCTTAATGATTGAATACGTACGTGATTCTTGAACCATTCGTGAAATGACCGATAATGGGACTGATGAATTTCAGGAGCTGTAGTACGAGGCATGTCCCGTTTAAGCTCATCGATATGTGTCCTGCGATGCATAACACGTGTTAATGACAACTACGATAATTTAGGCAAGAAATTGACAAGTTACAGTTATGAATGAGTGATAACTTACTGAGTCAAAGCCACAACAGATGGGGTGTTGAACAACACCCACCGGTGAGCTTGAATCCACTCAATATTGTTGAGCTCAAATGGCGTGCCCTCCCCAATTGGACCATCATTAATCCGCGAGGGCCTGGTTAACTTTGTTTCAATATTATCATTGAGATATGTTGCGCAGAAATTTATGCACTCATCCATCAAATACCCCTTAGCTATGGATGCCTCTGGACGAGCTCTATTACGAACATACCTCTTCAATGTGTTCATGTACCTCTCGATCGGATACATCCATCTAAATTGGACGGGGCCGCCAAGCAGGGCTTCACTGGTTAAGTGTATGGTCAAGTGAACCATGACATCGAAAAATGCAGGTGGAAAGATTTTTTCTAGATGACACAATGTCACAGCAATCCTCTCTTGCAGACCATTCAACTCATCAATTCGGTGAACTCTAGAACAGAGTTGTTTGAAGAAGTTGCTAACTTCAATCAATGGCGCTACAACATTCTTAGGCAAACAATTCCGTATGGAGATAGGCAGCAACTATTGAATGAGAATATGATTGTCATGACTCTTCAGACCCTGTAATGTTCTTTCTTTCATGTTCACACGCTTAGCGATATTCGAACAGTACCCGTCAGGAACCTTGACACCCTTCAGAACAGAGAGGAAGACATCTTTCTCATCTTTACTCATCGTGTACTGCGCAGGAGGCATGTACGCCTTGTTGGACTCTCTCATCTGCAAGTGCAACGGTTTTCTCAAGCCCATTTCTTCCAAGTCACGACGTGCATTGACACCATCCTTCGACTTCCCTTGAACACCGAGAATGGTCCACAATATATTATCACATACGTTCTTCTCGATGTGCATAACATCTAAGTTGTGCCTCAGTAAGTTATCTTTCCAGTATGGTAGATCGTAGAAAATACTTTTTTTCTTCCAATTATGACTTCGCCTTCTATTTGCACCGGTAATCGAAGGAAGCGGGAGGGCCAGTAAAGCTTGAAAATCATACACGGTACGTACTTGCTCCTGCTCCAGCTGTGACAACAAATCAACTCCCGTCATTTTTCGAGGTGCTGGACCATATTCTCGAGTGCCGTCAAATGACACTCTGTCCTTCCTGAACCTGTGCAATGGAGGTAGAAAACGTCTATGACCCGTGTATGACCATTTTCTGCCGTGCTTCAACCAAGTTGACTTCTTCTCCTGATTGCAGCAAGGACATGCAAACTCTCCCTTTGTGCTCCAGCCCGATAAGTTAGCATAAGCAGGGAAGTCGTTGATTGTCCACAATAATGCGGCGCAGAGTTTAAACATTTTATTGCCTTCGGCATCAAATGTCATCAGACCATCAACCCATAATTCCTTCAATTCATCCATCAAAGGTTGCATATATACATCAATCTTGTCCCCTGGTCCTTGTGGTCCATCTATAAGTGTGGATAGGATCAGAAAAGGTTGCTTCATACACATCCATGGCGGAAGATTATAAGGCACCAAAACAACTGGCCACGTACTGTGATTTGCCCCAGTCATGGATCGGAATGGACTAAAACCATCTGCAGCCAAACCAAGCCGCACATTGCGACAATCCAAGGCAAAGTCTGGGTTCCTCCGATCGAAGTCTTTCCACGCTGGGGAATTTGCTGGATGGATTAACTTACCATCGTTTCTGCTGTTCTTGGCATGCCATCTCATCAGTTTAGAAATCTTTGATGACATAAAAAGCCGCTTCAGCCTGGGCTTAAGTGGGAAATATCTCACTTGCTTTGCTGCCACATGTTTGCCACGATTGATAACACTTGTAGAACAATTCTGACGATTGTGACCAACCCCGTCCTCTTTCCATCTCGATGACTGACAGACAATGCACGTATCAAGATGGGCATTCTCATTCCTAAACAACATACAATTGTTTGGACATGCATCAAAAGTCTCATACGTGAAGCCTAAATTTTCAGACCACTGATTCAATGCCTTCAAATGCAGCAACTCAACAATAAAGGACAATTTACTGAAGTCCTTGCATTCGGGATACAATTATGTCTGTGCATCGTCTAGAATTTCAAAATATCTCATGGCTTCTTCATCGGCACCGGAGCGAGGATTACTCCCTCCCGCGCCGTCAGTCTCACAGCTTGTGTATTCAGGTGCCAACCCGCATGCGATATCATTTAGCATCGCGATCATCGGATCAGTCTCTGACATATCATCCACCTCAACTTCATCTCTAGCCCGTTTGCAACATGAAACATACTCTTCTCCATGTCTTATCCAATTCTTGTACTGCTTCAAGAATCCGTTCAGAATCAGATCCTCTCGGACAAGCTCTCTTCTGTAATAATAACGATTCGCACATTTTCTACATGGACAACTGATGAACTCATTGTCAAACCCATTGGTAAATTCCATGAACTGGTTAATCCCCTCCATGTATTCCCTGGACATCCTATTCGGTAAATCAATCCAGCTTTTGTCCATCTCAGTAACTATTTCTGTGGAAATCTAAAATGATTGCAGTACAATTAGCCCAAGGTACCGTGCATCATGCAAATCACCTATCCATAAACTGCGAACTCCTTACTACAGGGTGGTTGGTCCTATCCCATTCGAGAATGCACGATCCAACTTGCACTCAACAACTCGAATGCTTCGTCCCCTAGTCAGACAAAATTTCGGCAGCATGTCCGCGTGGTTCTCCAAGTACACGACACAGATACAACATCAGTCGTACCTATGTATGTACTCAGAGAACAATGGGACGTCAACCGAAACTCTATCTAACATCGGACTTGCATGAGCCATTGAGTATAAGATGGATAATTGCATTCCCAAACTGTCCGAACTGGACAATTCAAGAATCGCATACGACAAAGTTCGAATGTACATCACAAGAACAACGAATCTAGTCAAAGACCCAATCCGTCGCGTCAAGGATTACCGAACAGATGTCGTACACAATTCTCGAACGGGTTCTAAGTTTCACTAATGCATGTAAATGAATAAAAATTGCAGTGGAAGGTTCACAACCAATGAAATCTTCAATATACTTATCACATAATCCACAGAAACAATACATCTAAAAAATACAGTCTTTTCAAAAGCTGATCCATATTTCAATAAAATTTAAAACTAAGTGGGGTTCAGCCATGATTTTAAATATCGGCCAATAGGTATCATAATAGTTTGCCCAAGGTAAGATGGTACGTGTTGATCCATACAAACAGGTATTGATGTTTTTGAGAAACAATCCCATGCTTCTCATGGAATTTTCTGTTGAAAGTAAAGTAATTATTCTAAATAGTTTTAACAATGATTATTTTAGTGGTTATCCTAAATATTAAACGAATTCGGCATGTTTAATTAAATAAGAATATTAGGTATATGTATGAGATTGGGGACTTATAAAGGTTACTACTTATTTTCTATAACCTTTATGTTTGCAGACTTGCTCAATGATATTAAGATTTTGAATTGAATTAACTTCATATGTATATCCTTTTAATTTTCAAAAATGTTTGTGTTTTGTGTTATTCTTTTCTATTCCAATGTGTGAGTCTTGGACTGGTGCAAACTTCAGTAAGTGTTTGAAAAATAGACTGCGAGTGAATTAAGTTATTATAAGGTTCTTATCATATAAAGAGCAATCAGGGTTTATTGCACCAAGTGCTTTTGATAGTGACATGTAGTAGAAGAAGAAATTTTAAGAGCGCGTTGTTTAATTAAATGGTTTAGACTACCATAAATCCATTAGTTTAAAGTAACTTGGATATTCTTAGGCTTTCTAATATATAGGACCCAGTTAACCAACTTACCCATGACTAGTTTGTGATAAGATGAATAGAACCTAACATCTTATTAGAATCAAATGCTATTGACTTTCTCCTTCATATGACCCCGATGCATAGTACATAGGTGGCCTCGTGGCGATAGTGAAACTCAAAAGCACATTTAGTCTTTTCACACTAGCTAGAATTTGTTTTGGGTGTTAAGTAGGGTGGGTTTTTTAATGAGACATGTTTGGAATATAGATTTCAAACCGTTTTATTGAAGATTGAGAGGTATGAAATTTAATGAAGATATGCATTTCGCTTTCCTATAAAGACCCTTCTCGGGTTGTTTTCATTGGCAAAGGACTAGTCTTATGATAGACATGAAAAAGGTATTTATATCATTTTCACATGCATCTTCTACAGACTACTGACATGGGTTGATTTCCTTAGGATTTTAACCAAACATGGGCAGTTTGGCTGTTACCAAAGGAGAATGATATGAAAATAAAATAGTGGGTGTTAAAGCACCCCATCATGGCTCACTAACATGCACTTGCTTTTGCTTTTGGTTTCTTTAAGGTGATAAAGAAAGCTTGTATTGACATGAGTTGATGTGGTGGGTCTGAGTCAAAGAGAGTGGAGGATCTATGCTACTCAACAACCCTACCCTATTTAAGATGTCTAATGGAAGATTTGGAATTTGGCTCTAGGAAGGGTGCAAGAGAGCATCTTTGGGCCAGAAATTACTTTTTTTTTAAGGGTGACAACATTCTAAGAAAGTGAGAAAACTAAAAAGCAAGTGGATGGAATAAAGGGATGTGAAGAAAAGATGGCCATATCTTTAAACACTGCCCAACTGAAGTAGTATAAAAGAAAGAAAAAGATTAAACATGAACTCCAACATTGTGGGGTTGGATGGTCATAGCCATTTGATGAATTATTGGTTAACCCGGTGGTCTAAATGAATTATAATATAAAAAAGTTCCAATCATAATTAATCAATTTGGACTGTATATGATGGGTCCTCACTTTTATTGCCCACCTATATTATAGGAAATATAAAATGAAATGAAAACCTGGAAATAGAGGATGGTAGTGACTGCAAAAGCAAGTTACATAATATAATTGAATCAAACTTCATTGCTTTATAAAGTTCCCCTTCTTGAAAGCCGAAAGAAGTCAATTATAATGATTTGCATTCTTAAAAGTTTTGGCAGGTTAAGTAAAATACATGTCATTTACTTTTACAGTTATAGGAAAGAGACACTAGATTCTTTAACTTTTTCTTTCTAGGTAGTTTTGAGCTTGAAACAGTAAATAAAATCCTAGTGACCCCTCTTTCCATTCATGTTCCCTTTGCCTATTTTCATATCCTCTTCTTGTAAGCAAAAAGAGACCTTTTGTATTCATCCACAGTTCACAGTTCTTGATAAATGTAACTGAAAACTTTTAATTAAACTATATATTTACCTTTTCCATCTATTTGTTCCATTCCAACTCAGATTCTGTATGTAACGCGCGCATCATCGAACAAAATATGTTAATAATCCTCATTTGATTTCTGTTTTTCTTGTTAATGACCAAGTAGGTCCATATCTAATTCCAACTCACCAACACCACCCTTAAAAAGATTATGTTGACTGCCAAAGATTAGCATAAATCACACAATCTCTCTTCATTAGCTATGGTCAAACTAATGTAATAAGTGTTAATTTCTTAATTTATAGCTGGATCATATCATCCAGTACAAGCCCAAGTGACTTCTTTCAATTCAAAATCACTTAAAGATTGCATGACCTTCATGTTTCAACGCACCTGCCTTGAAATGATATGATAAAAGAGGGATCCAATTTACATTAAACTGGATGTACCACATATGATAAATGTCAAAATATTAATTAAATCACATGTAACACACAGAAATGATCCACCATTCGTTAGAAGTAGCTAAGCTCATGTCTCCACATTTTATAACTACATTGTATTATTAAGCAGACTACAATCTCTTCTTTCAATTGAATATAATTAAGCGCATATGCTACTTTGATATTAACAGTTTTCATATGGTAAAGTAAATCTTGAGGGGATGTTTGTCATTCACTATAGGTAGCATTAGAAATGGGAGAAATGATGTAATACATTTTATGGAGAGGAATCTGATGGATGATGAGACTCACAATGGATAGAGGAGGAATGTGTACTCCTCATGTTCGAGGACTTTCAACATTTTCAATGAGCCAAGCCAAGCCAAGCTGAGGTGGGCTTGCACTTGAAGCTTGGCTTGATGCACTTAGTTGAACTCGAGTCCAGCCCAGCTTAGATTTTCTCAAAATCGACTAATTTCAAATAATAATTACCTTATTTGGAGCATAGGTCAGGGTAAAACTTGAAATTTAGGATGATAAATTATGAATGATGAAAATCTCTGTTTTTTTTTTTCTTCTTTTGGCCTTTTTTTTAGGACCATATAGAACAAGTCAATCTCAAGCCCATTGGCAGACCTATGTGCAAGCATGAACCACCCCAATGGCCATTCAAACATTTAATGGTCCATCTGAGTAGGCCCACATATCCTTGTTTTTACAATGCAGCCACAATATGAAATCTAGGCCATGCCGGCATCCAAGTCACACATAAAATAAGCAAGAATACAGCTTCCATGACAACACAAGAAATTTAAATGAAGTCGACTTCTTCCCCCTTGAAAGGCATTGGGCAACTAATCTCATAGAAGACTTTGGCATTTCATGACTCAGTCAAAACACACAAACATGTCTTAGAGATCTTCTTCCAACCCTTCAAAAACTCCCAACACACAAACATCTAAGGGCTGAAGAGCGAAGCATCAATGATAAATATGTGCAAGTAGCAAGACAACACAGGTAAATAGATTTTCGTCCTCTCCATAAAATGTATTAATCATTTCTCCCATTTCTCCCATCAATGTAAATATGTGCAAGTAGCAAGACAACACAGGTAAATCAGTTTCCATAAAATGTGACATGCATCAAATGTATTACATAAATCAAATGAAAAAAAAATCAAATGAGTATAGAAGAAAAATCAAATGAAAAATCAAATGAAAAAAACATACGTACCAGCAGCTGCGGTTTCAGCGGTGGTGGATCCGGCGCGCGGGAGGGCACAGTGCAGATCGAGAACAGAGGGAGGGAGGGGGAGAGGGAGAGAGAAATAGAGAGGGAGAGGGAGAGGGAATGGGAGAGGGAGAGAGAGAGAACCTGGCGGCTCCGGCTTAGGGAGGGAGAGAGTGCAGAGCGAGAGGGAGAGGGAGGGAGGGATGGAGAGAGAGAAATAGAGAGAGAAAGGGAATCCGGGAGAGAGAGAACCGCAGGAGAGAGAACCGCAGGATTGATTCTTCGTCTGGGAGAGAGAGGGAGAGGGAGAGAGAGAGAGAGAGAGAGGGAGAGGGAGAGGGAGAGAGAGAGAGAGAGGGAGAGGGAGAAATAGAGAGAGGGAGAGAGAGGACCGGCGGCTGGCGGCTCCGGCGGAATGGTGCGGCGGGAGCTCGGGCGCGGGAGCAGGGGCGAGGGAGAGGAAATGGCGAAAAAAAAAAGGTGGGAAGAAAATGTAAAGTGGAAAAGAGGGGAGGGAAGGGGGGGTTATAAGGAAGGGTTTTAGCGACCGCCCGTGGCGGCCGCAATGGCGGTCGCTAATGGTCGCATTTGCGACCGCCACTGGCGGTCGACCGTGTTTTTGTTCTGCGAAAACTCATTTTCCTAGTAGTGTACACAAGAATAACAGGATCAAAACCCGCTTTGATACCATGTAAGAAACTATATACCAACGCAAAAGCTTAAGCGGTTAAGTGGAATGCCCATACAGGTATATTAAGACATGTCAAGCCTATTATTTAGGCGACGTGGGATATGAGATTAACCACCAGAATAACCAAAACCAACCTAAAATAACAATTTTACATGAGGGCTCCATCATCAAGTGCCTGAGTTTTGCGCTTTCTACTCAACACATAACAGAGCCCACAACTACAGATAGTCACTGCAATTCATTAAATTTCTCTTACACTCAAAATATATCATGAACTGAATGTTTACATAATACTCTCATGTATGTATACAGATTTCATGAAAGTGTCGGTCATGAACTAATGGTGGGCAACATGTCCACGTTTTCTGCTACTAGTCGGCAATATGAGAATGTCAGTCGAGGAGAGAGACAGATGACGTGGTCCACATGACAGGACTCTAGATCGCCTAGTTGTTCTCCTACAGGCTTCCTATGAGTGCCATGTATGAAACTCTTCCGTTGGCCCACCTATTGATAATCTGGATAGGGTCAAAATGAATGTCATCCCCTTTAACAAAGATTTTGCTAATGCATTACAAGTCATGCGCTTAATATTATATCTTATTGTACAACAAATTTTTATTGAAGTAAAATTTGAGAATATGTTATTTGTGGGGATGACATTCCTCAAACAATTTGAAATTATCAATAGGTGGGCTCTATGGTGGAGTACCTTACATCTCACTCACGAAAAGAGTGGAAAGAAATGTTAAATTTTAAAGTGCATTTTCTTGAGTTTTGTTCGTATAATTTCTTGTTCTATTTTTTTATTTTATTTTGAGTGTTGCAGTGGGCTATTATGTAGTTTTCTTTTTCTTTTTTTTTTTTTTTTTGTTAAATGGATGATATTTGCACATGCGTGGATGACATATGCCACACACTCTATCTTAACTTTTCTCCACCCGACCACTTCTCTATCTTTCCATGTTTTCAGGTCGTACGTTGTCCTCACCAAGTCATTACTAACATGTATTTTCCCAGACACACCTCATTACTCCCATCCACTTCTCTATATACAATGCCACACTTCCCATGTACTTCATTATTCCCATCCACTTTTCCATATACCAAGCTATATTTCTCATTTCCTTCATTATTCCCAACCAATTCTCTATATACCAAACAATTTTCCTCATATACTTCATTACTCCTCTCACTTCTCCATACACCAATCTTAGACTTCTCATACATCTCATTACTTCTATTAACCATTTCACATCTTTCACATGATCCTTCACTAATAATCTTCCTTTCTCATGCAACTATCTCATTATGCTAGCAATATTCTGAATTACTTATATATACATGTGAACGGCGACTTCATTTTAATGTCCAAGAAACCTATGAGCAAGTAGAGAGGAGTGTGAAATTAAATCAATAAGTCCATATCCTGCACAAGTGGTGACCTCACACTAAACATGTAATATTATCTTTTAATGAAGTTGTTCTTTTCCCATTTATCTTTGGATTATTCTTTTTCTTTCTTCTTAGTTTGAGTCTTGAGCTACCAATTGAGAAGCGAAATTTCAAATGTTTGGGTTTCATCTTTCACCCCCAAGAAAGACCACTTGAGAATTTCCGTGTAACTGCATGCCGTGCCATGGGAAGGAAATAATAAAAGAAGGCTCGGATAAGAATGCATTTGATATGGCTGTCTTTCAGCCACGAAGATGTGACCTTTTTGGCTTATTTTTTCTGCGATGAGTTAGAAACTTTGTTACGACCTTTTTCGGTGGAATTTAAAGGGTGTCCTGGGAACGGGAAACGTGATTTTCTATTCCTGCGGGCGTGCACAAGCATCATTTATTACACGGAATCTGGAAAGAATTAGTTAGAAAATGGGAGAGGGTAAGAATGGGGTAGGGACAACAATGACAACTTGGAAAAGGCAATATTACGTGTGTTGATGAGTGATGACACGTCCAGTTGTCTGAAAGGAAGAAAAATGAATGGCACTGCACTGCAGTGGGACTCACATGGAGTATGACCGGACTTTTACCTGAAATAAATGCATGACGCATAGTTGTTGATTTCGTTTCATTTGGGTCAAAACTTTTCGATTTGAATTTCGCTCAATATCGACAGAAATTCAAGATTTCGGCCAATTTCGGCTGAAATTCGAGATTTCTGCTTGAATGTAACTTTTCAGTCGAAATGGAATTTTACAAAATTAATTTTTTTTTTTTTACTTTTTTTACACATATATTTTGTATTTCTAATATTTTCAGAAAATATAATTCCAAAAAAAATTACTATAATGGATTAAATCTATATTTATTACTTTTTCTATTTTTTTTACTTATATATGTATATATATTTTGTTATATTGTCTCCGAAATGTAATTTCAAAAAGTATCGCCGAAATCCCGAATTGGCCGAAACTTTTCATTTTGCAGGACAGAGCGAAATGAGGTCCGAAACAATATTAACAACTATGGCATGACGTCCATACAAATACTTTTTTTATTTTTAATTTTTATTCTTATAAACAGACTCAAAAGTCTCATACTCAACTCTCGAGTATATTTCTCGGGAGATTTTTTTTCACAAAAACTTCACTACATTTTTCATACAATCTCATAAATGCCCCTATATTTCGTATTTAGACTAAAATCTCCATTGACTAACATTAAAATCATATATAGTAACTACTTTGGTTCCAAAAAAAAATCTCAAAACCTTTCTATAGTGATCAACTTCGTATCTTTTTTTTTTTTTTTTTTTTTAAACAATTCCATATGTTAACATCTAATAGGTCTTTCCTTCCTTTTTTACGGTCTTCTTGTATTTCTTTGGTCTCTTCATCTGCTACTGCTCTGGGCCCTTGTGCCTTTGCGTTTTTTTTTCTTTTTCCTTTTTTAAAAATGCAAATCGACTCTCCAATTGTTTCTTTTTTTCACCAATTTACTTTGAGAAAAAAAATATTCGCCCCCTATGTCATCAACAATGACAACCTCTTGCCTCCTTGTCTGTAATCAATCACCTCTCATTTGGAGAGACCTTATCCCATGTTTTCGACAAGTGAATTCAAATCATGACATACATGGATTCAATCTTTTGTATTTTCGAAGCTTTAGAAATTGCAAGCGAATGAAGCAGCACGAAGTACTTCTTTCTCGGTTGAAAGCAACATGAAGTCATTGTGGATGATATAGGGGCAAATACGTCTCTGTAAATTTTTTTTTCCGGCCGAGGGTATCCCTCGTTAGCCTAACATGTGGCCTCCAGCCCAAGAATTACCCAATTCTATCGAGCAAGGACTATTGGTTGGGGGTAAATACCTCTCCGTCTTTTAATTACATGAAAGGAGCTTTTTACTTTAACGTATTTTTACAAAAAAAGTGCTTATGTTTTCACACGACCTTGAAGCAGCCCCTTTATTTTAAATTTGATTCTTTTTTTTTTTTTTTTTTACTAAAAACTCATTTGACTAACATTTAAATTAGGAAATGGTAACTACATGTTTTTTTTTTTTTTTTTAACCAACATACCCTTTTATTAAGAAAAACTAAACTTACTCACCCTTGAGTTTAAAAGATAAAAAGCAAACTACAGATCATGAAAGGACCATTTTGAGGCAGCTCATCCAGTCATCTATTTTGTTGTAGTGGTAAGTCGGCTTTGGTTAAGCATCGCTGCCAAGGTCTTTCTATGTCGGCAGGAGCTCTTTCTACGTAGGACACTGCATCGATGTGACAGTCAACTCTATGTAGGCAAGCGTATCTTGGGTTGATTTTTGAAAGGAGATTTATCTCTGTGCGTAGCGTGATCTCACATTCTCATGTAAGTTGTTGTAGTGTGAAATTGGCTGCTGCAGTGGATATGTAGAATGAGTCCACCCATTGTTATATGTACTGAATGAATGGGGTTGATTGAAGTGATTCCTTTTCAGTTGCAACTTAGCAGCTGTAGATTCAAGTCACATCATATTCCTCTAATCGGTTCAATAGGTATTTGGGATCATCCCTGTATAGAGTAATCAGATGAGACAGACTGTAGAGGTGAAAAATTAGAACGTACCACTCAAATTAGACGGGTGATTCAAATTGAAAATTTTAATTCATCCATACTTGCATTAGTCAAAACTATAATTTTGATTAAATCATATACTTTAGGTTGTTGGCTTGCTGCAGCCTGCGAGTCATGTATCATTTCAAGAGATTCATCCAACTTAAACCCACTCTTTCACACCTCCAATCAAAACACCGAAAAATATTGGCCCAAATTTTGTTGAACTTGAATGATGTTCAACGTCAAACTGGGTAATAAGTGAAAATAAGATTAACCATTGAGGGCCAGCTTGTTTGAACATAATTGAGTGCCACGGACTTCATGATAAGTAAACATGTGTTCCAACAAACGATTATTAAAGAAGTGAAGGATGAAAATGGTAAAATAGAAATGCAGGTGGGGAGTTTGAATTCTCTCTCACAATTATTACACGGGAACAAGATAACATATTCCTTAAACTCCATCCCGGGGCTCACATATAAATAATCCAGAATGTTCAAAATGAATCCCATCCTAACCAATTATAGATACTCGAACAGATAAGAAAAAAGCCACGGGAGGGTCATAGAAAACCAATCTGGGAAATAATCACACCACTCCACACCATCTAAACTCGATTGTCCATATTTGGCGGCCAAATAAGAGCACCACTAAAAGTCCTATAGGAATATGCATTAAACTTATTTTAACAAAAGAAGACACCAACTCTTTGATGTCTGAGATATAACTCTTTCAACACCAATCCTAAGATATGAAAATCTCTTTAATCACATTCACTAAATCTAATAGGACACAAGCTATCAAGAATCCTCTCTTCCTCGCATTGCATGCAAGTTAAGAAGATCACCCTCCCTTCAGCTTCCTTGGGCAAGCACATCCCTACGTCTTTAAATGGCACCTGCAGCAATAAGAGAACTATTGTAAACCTTACGACATATTTAGAGATTCATCCAACTTAAACCCACTCTTTCACACCTCCAATCAAAACACCGAAAAATATTGGCCCAAATTTCGTTGAACTTGAATGATGTTCAACGTCAAATTGGGTAAAAAGTGAAAATAAGATTAACCATTGAGGGCCAGCTTGTTTGAACATAATTGAGTGCCACGGACTTCATGATAAGTAAACATGTGTTCCAACAAAGGATTATTAAAGAAGTGAAGGATGAAAATGGTAAAATAGAAATGCAGGTGGGGAGTTTGAATTCTCTCACAATTATTACACGGGAACAAGATAACATATTCCTTAAACTCCATCCCGGGGCTCACATATAAATAATCCAGAATGTTCAAGATGAATCCCATCCTAACCAATTATAGATACTCGAACAGATAAGAAAAAAGCCACGGGAGGGTCATAGAAAACCAATCTGGGAAATAATCACACCACTCCACACCATCTAAACTCGATTGTCCATATTTGGCGGGCAAATAAGAGCACCACTAAAAGTCCTATAGGAATATGCATTAAACTAATTTTAACAAAAGAAGACACCAACTCTTTGATGTCTGAGATATAACTCTTTCAACACCAATCCTAAGATATGAAAATCTCTTTAATCACATTCACTAAATCTAATAGGACACAAGCTATCAAGAATCCTCTCTTCCTCGCATTGCATGCAAGTTAAGAAGATCACCCTCCCTTCAGCTTCCTTGGGCAAGCACATCCCTACGTCTTTAAATGGCACCTGCAGCAATAAGAGAACTATTGTAAACCTTACGACATATTTAGAGATTCATCCAACTTAAACCCACTCTTTCACACCTCCAATCAAAACACCGAAAAATATTGGCCCAAATTTCGTTGAACTTGAATGATGTTCAACGTCAAATTGGGTAAAAAGTGAAAATAAGATTAACCATTGAGGGCCAGCTTGTTTGAACATAATTGAGTGCCACGGACTTCATGATAAGTAAACATGTGTTCCAACAAAGGATTATTAAAGAAGTGAAGGATGAAAATGGTAAAATAGAAATGCAGGTGGGGAGTTTGAATTCTCTCACAATTATTACACGGGAACAAGATAACATATTCCTTAAACTCCATCCCGGGGCTCACATATAAATAATCCAGAATGTTCAAGATGAATCCCATCCTAACCAATTATAGATACTCAAACAGATAAGAAAAAAGCCACGGGAGGGTCATAGAAAACCAATCTAGGAAATAATCACACCACTCCACACCATCTAAACTCGATTGTCCATATTTGGCGGGCAAATAAGAGCACCACTAAAAGTCCTATAGGAATATGCATTAAACTAATTTTAACAAAAGAAGACACCAACTCTTTGATGTCTGAGATATAACTCTTTCAACACCAATCCTAAGATATGAAAATCTCTTTAATCACATTCACTAAATCTAATAGGACACAAGCTATCAAGAATCCTCTCTTCCTCGCATTGCATGCAAGTTAAGAAGATCACCCTCCCTTCAGCTTCCTTGGGCAAGCACATCCCTACGTCTTTAAATGGCACCTGCAGCAATAAGAGAACTATTGTAAACCTTACGACATATTTAGAGATTCATCCAACTTAAACCCACTCTTTCACACCTCCAATCAAAACACCGAAAAATATTGGCCCAAATTTCGTTGAACTTGAATGATGTTCAACGTCAAATTGGGTAAAAAGTGAAAATAAGATTAACCATTGAGGGCCAGCTTGTTTGAACATAATTGAGTGCCACGGACTTCATGATAAGTAAACATGTGTTCCAACAAAGGATTATTAAAGAAGTGAAGGATGAAAATGGTAAAATAGAAATGCAGGTGGGGAGTTTGAATTCTCTCACAATTATTACACGGGAACAAGATAACATATTCCTTAAACTCCATCCCGGGGCTCACATATAAATAATCCAGAATGTTCAAGATGAATCCCATCCTAACCAATTATAGATACTCAAACAGATAAGAAAAAAGCCACGGGAGGGTCATAGAAAACCAATCTAGGAAATAATCACACCACTCCACACCATCTAAACTCGATTGTCCATATTTGGCGGGCAAATAAGAGCACCACTAAAAGTCCTATAGGAATATGCATTAAACTAATTTTAACAAAAGAAGACACCAACTCTTTGATGTCTGAGATATAACTCTTTCAACACCAATCCTAAGATATGAAAATCTCTTTAATCACATTCACTAAATCTAATAGGACACAAGCTATCAAGAATCCTCTCTTCCTCGCATTGCATGCAAGTTAAGAAGATCACCCTCCCTTCAGCTTCCTTGGGCAAGCACATCCCTACGTCTTTAAATGGCACCTGCAGCAATAAGAGAACTATTGTAAACCTTACGACATATTTAGAGATTCATCCAACTTAAACCCACTCTTTCACACCTCCAATCAAAACACCGAAAAATATTGGCCCAAATTTCGTTGAACTTGAATGATGTTCAACGTCAAATTGGGTAAAAAGTGAAAATAAGATTAACCATTGAGGGCCAGCTTGTTTGAACATAATTGAGTGCCACGGACTTCATGATAAGTAAACATGTGTTCCAACAAAGGATTATTAAAGAAGTGAAGGATGAAAATGGTAAAATAGAAATGCAGGTGGGGAGTTTGAATTCTCTCACAATTATTACACGGGAACAAGATAACATATTCCTTAAACTCCATCCCGGGGCTCACATATAAATAATCCAGAATGTTCAAGATGAATCCCATCCTAACCAATTATAGATACTCAAACAGATAAGAAAAAAGCCACGGGAGGGTCATAGAAAACCAATCTAGGAAATAATCACACCACTCCACACCATCTAAACTCGATTGTCCATATTTGGCGGGCAAATAAGAGCACCACTAAAAGTCCTATAGGAATATGCATTAAACTAATTTTAACAAAAGAAGACACCAACTCTTTGATGTCTGAGATATAACTCTTTCAACACCAATCCTAAGATATGAAAATCTCTTTAATCACATTCACTAAATCTAATAGGACACAAGCTATCGAGAATCTTCTCTTCCTCGCATTGCATGCAAATTAAGAAGATCACCCTCCCTTCAGCTTCCTTGGGCAAGCACATCCTACGTCTTTAAATGGCACCTACAGCAATAAGAGAACTATTGTAAACCTTACGACATATTTAGAAGCTGTCTGCCCATCTTCTTTGAAAAATACAATATGAGAAAATAATAAGACCTCACTATCTTTGTCCCAATAGTGAAGACATGGGTTAGGGGGTTTATTTGAATACAAAAGGTTCTTGACCACTTGTTGAGAAGAAAGAATTATTTTTTTAGTGCCCAAGATAATATATCGTGGTCTTATTTTGAATGTTTAAAAGAAACTTAAAAAGCGCTCACTTTTGTTATTAGGAAAAAATCCAAATTAAGTCATTAACACTTTGCCTTATTTCAAAAAGGACACGAATTTCAAAATTCTTCAAATTAGGGCCTATTTATTCTAATAAGTTTTCAATTAAATATATCCGACCATTTAAATGTATTGTTCGGAGATTTTTTTCCTTAATTTTCTAAAATACCAAAATTACAAATCATAGAAAGCCATGGCATGCATCCAGTAGTCATTACCTACCGCTAATCGGTCGTAGAGATGCTAGTTGTCATCAATAGGTGTCATCAATCACCAATAAAGACGCCGGTGAAGGAAATGAATAGAAGATGGAGGAAATGAATAAGATTTTTATTTCAGTGTAGGGTAATTTGGGTATTTTTAGAAATGGAGAGAAAATGTCACTGGGAAATAGCTTTAAATAGCCATTTGTCATTAATTGAGATTTTACTAGAAAACTTAGGTCTTGATTTGAAAGGTTCTGAAACTTATGGCCTTTTTCTAAAAGAAAACAAAAACTTTAGGCCTTATTTGAAAATTTCTTTTGTTATTAGGCATGTATATTGTATACATATGTATAGCATTTAGGTAAAAATTCACTTCTCTCTTAGGAGATATCTATGGGGTCACCTAATTGTATGTAAAAAACCTTTACATGTCATAAATTATTTCAAGTTTGCAATGGATACATAAGAATGCCAAACCAATTTGCAAATTAAGTCTTGTCATAAATTGTATACTAAGGCTTGTTTTGATAGCTATTTCTTACTGCCATATATACATAATCACATAGAGGAGAAACCACGTGTATATGAAAAAAATGTAAGATTTCTCTACCACTTTATCTTCTACTATAATATTCTCAGTATTAGTATTAAACAATATCCATTACTCAGGTAACATGTACCTTTTGCCAATGTTAACTTCAGTCATTTCTCGCATGGATTCCAACTCCCAGATATGAATTTTTAATACGAAGCATCTCCACCGTAGCATCTCCTATCGCCATTCGGTCCTTTATGGATATCATGGAACAGGCTACACCAACTTTAAATGTAGATATTAAGCACATTTCAAGTTTGCTTTTTGTTATGGGAGTTCGGCTTTCATTTAGCGCTTCAGCTTCTACCGGGAGCAATCTTTGATCAACAATCTCCATCACTCGTTCTGGTAAAGCCATCCTAGCAAATTGGTGAAGGTTTAAGCTTCCATTAAAGATCTCATCAGTTGGTTTCTTTCCGATGAACATCTCCAAAAGAAGGATCCCATAACTGTAGATGTCTCCAAATGTTGTTGCTTCGCCACCCATTCCGTACTCTGCCATTATTTGACTCCGAATAATTGCAACGATTAAGATTCAATTCAAGAAAAGAATGCAAGACTGAAAATATATGGAAATAAGGTAATGATTTTATAATGGAGAAAATATATCAGTATTCCAGTGATTGGTTTGAGTTCTACTAGGTAATTTTATTTATCATACTATAATAGTTGTCCGCAAAATAGAACTTTCTTAAGTACCCCCACCACCACATTTATCATTTATAAGGAATCACCTACTTCACAATGATAGAAAAATGGCAAAACTGTTTTATTTGTCAATGATGTTAGACTACAATGGTAAAGAATGGAGATTCCAAGCAAAGTTTAGAAAAGAAGTAGTGTTTAATTATAATCCTCAATAAAAGTAATGTTAGAAACTCATCCAACAACTCATTGGTTGGATTTAATGAGTCTTTGAAAATCCTATACCAGTCAATTTATTGTGAAAAAAAAAACCCAGATAAATTAGCATTTATTTATAATTCCAATTTGTCTTTATACCTTACCCCTTTGAAGGATTTTTTTTCCTTGTTTTCTGTAAAATTATGCGGCGTTTGACATCGAAGATTCTCAATGATAAAATGTTAAATATTATCACCTAAAAGAATAATATTCAATGATCATCCAACAAATGACTGATTGGATTTGATTTAATTGATATAAGTAAAATTTCATTCCTAGAAACAAAGAACATTTTAGTAGATGAAGTAAAAAACATTAACATTTTTGATAAATTTACTGATCTATTGTATTAGCTCTCAATGTTATGCTTGTCATTTTTTTTCCGGTGATTGAGAGATACGGGGCAGGGGTGGACCCATGAATTCTTCCTTAGGGGGCACTATATAGAAAAAAAATTTGGGAGGGCCACATATAAAAAATGGATGTAGTTTTCAAAATATATAGGAGCTTTTCTTAAACTTTTGGAGGGTATATAAAAAGAGAAATGCTCCTATGAAAGACACTCTCACCAACTTTATGAGAGATGGGTGGGGGCCCTCACTTCCATATCCACTCTCACCAACTTAAATGCAAGGCCCCCCACCCATCTCTCACCAAGTTTGTGAGAGTGTCACTCATAGGAGCACTTCCCATATAAAAAAAATTATAAAAACCTTAAAAAGTTAAAGGTGTTTTATGAAATACTGGGGGGGGGGGGTTGTGGTGTTGGAACTTGATTATATATGTTCAATCATTGACTATAATGTTTTTATTTTCTTATTTGAAATTCATGATGGCATGGAAAGTAGAGAAATTTATCAATGGTTATAACTAATGTATGTTAGCAACAAAAATGTAAAAGATGGAAGCATGTCACCTGGAGCAAGATATCCAATAGTTCCTTTTATGCTAGGTGAGTTGATATGGCTCTGAGAACAGCTGCTGGTAGCTTCAGATAAGAACCTTGCTAATCCAAAATCTCCAACGTGACCATTCATGTCATCATCGAGAAGAATATTGCTCGGTTTTAGATCACAGTGAACTATTGATTTCTCGCAAAAATTATGAAGATAATTCAATGCGGAAGCCACATCAACTGCTATATTCAACCTTTGAAGAAGGGTTAGATTCTTGGATTTATATTGCTCATCTCTGCTTGGATGCAACCACTGCTCCAGATTCCCATTAGCCATATAGTCGAAAACTAGAGCTTTGAAATCATCACCTTTAGAATCGATGCTTGAGCAAACAGTTTGGATTTTTAGAAGATTTCGATGCCGAATATTCCTCAAAGCTCTACATTCAGCTATGAAGCTCTTAGAAGCTCCTCGCCGCTCCAGATTAAGCACCTTCACTGCCACAATCTTTCCAATGTGATCCAAAGACCCTTTATAGACAGAGCCATAACTTCCCAGCCCAATTAAATTAGCTTGTGAAAACCCATCAGTTGCTCTAGAAAGATCCCCATAAGAAATTTGCAGAAGTTGTTCCTCCAAGGGGTTCATTACCAAATGAGGCTCTGGATGCTTCTTCTTTGACTTTCTTATGTAATAATAAAAAAGGAGGGACAATAGCAAAACCGAACAAATGACTGAACTGATGATTATCGCAATCATTCGTCTTTGAGAAAAGCGTCGCCTCTGTTTCTTACTATCTTGGCTCGGGCATGCAGGCAACAACAGTGCTGGACTTCCCCCACAGAGCTTCTTGTTGCCGATGACTGAAACTGCACTTGCATTCTTAAAGATCCCTTCTTGTGGTACTTCTCCCTCAAAATCATTATAAGATAGATTTAGATATTCCAAATAACGAAAGTTTTTCCAATAGTTAGGAATCTCCCCTGAGAAGTTATTGCGGGAAATGTCCATTTTTAGCATACCTTTCAAAGAACTCAAAGATGGGAATGTTCCTCGAAAGAAGTTACCCTCTATATGGAGGTTTTCCAAACTGAAACAATTATCTAGGCTTCTAGGAATTTCACCAGACAATTTGTTCTCAGAAATAATTAATATCCCAAGGCCATGCAAGTTGCCTACTTCCATTGGTAAGGACCCAACCAAAGAATTCACCTTCAAATTGAGAATTCGTAGAGTTGTGATATTAAAAATTTGTTTGGGCAAGTAACCATTGAGATTATTGTGACCAAGATATAATTCTGATAGCAGTCGACAGTTCTCCAGAGTTGAAGGTATGCTTCCCTCAAAATTGTTCCCACTAAGATCCATAAAAAACAACTGAGTGTTGTTGCCGATGAAAGATGGAAGTTCCTTGGAGAAGTTGTTTGCAGCCAATCCTAAAGCTTGTAACTTGCTCATCTTTCCAATACCCTCTGGAATGGTACCTGTCATAAAGTTCGCAGACATGCCCAACATGAACAAGTTGAACAAATTGCTTATTCCTGAAGGGATGCTCCCAAATATCTGATTCATCCCTAAATGGAGCTCTTGAAGATTAGTTGAGAGATTGGCTATGGAGGTAGGCAATGAACCTCTGAGCCTGTTGTCGAATACTGACAACATCTCGAGAAGGCTACAATTGGTCAGAGAAGAGAGAGAGCCCATGTCCTCAACTTCCCCACTTCCAAGTGAATTGCTTTCCAAATTTAGGTAACGGAGACCTTCCAACCTCCCTAGGTTAGGAATCGGTCCCGTGAATTGGTTTAAGCTAAGTTCTAGTTTTTGAAGTCTCGAGGCATTGTTCAGTGAGGTTGGGATGGGTCCTGTAAATTGGTTACCGCCTACAGAAAACTTAACGATATTGGGAAGAGTGATACCGAGTTCAAGTGGAAGGCTTCCATGCAATTGGTTATCAGCGATAGAAAAGAAAGCCATAGATGAGAGATTGTAAAGGGCAGGAGGAATAGTGCCAGATAGCTTATTTTCTGGTATGAAGAAAATAGAAAGGCTACTAATCTGGCCCAGCTCTTCTGGTATGTTTCCCTCTAATCCATTTCTCCATAGAGAGAGAGTGGTGAGAGATGAAAGGTTCCCAAGTGAAGTGGGGATGCTTCCTGTGAGATTGTTTCTACCAAGGAAGATCATATTGAGCCTAGACAAAGAGCCTAGCTCAACTGGGATCCTGCCAATGAGTGCATTGTTACCAAAATTGATGCCTCTGAGTCTCGAACATCGGGTCAGATTGGTTGGAATTTGTCCTTCCAATGAGTTATCATTAAGATAGAGGTACCTGAGCCTGAACAAACGACCAATTTCTGCGGGGATCTGACCAATGATTTTATTGTTGCTGAGGTCGATTGCACGAAGGAATGTAAGATTTGCGATGAAGGGTGACAAAGGGCCTGCCAACTGAAGCCCAGTTAGGTTCATGGCCACGACCCTCAGAGGATGGCGTCGACTGCACATGATTCCTTGCCACTGGCAAAAAGGGAGAGAGTCATTCCATGTGCTTAGGGCGTGAGAAGGATCATTCCTTTGCTTGAAAGCAAGTAGAGCAAGTGCATCAGTTGCGTTTGGTGACTCTTTCGTTGTACTGGTAATGGATTCCACCGTGGGTGACATGAGATGGATAGCATGGGTGAGAAATAACAAATAGCACCATGCAACAACAAAAATTTTACATGAGGGTTCCATCATCAAATGTCGCCTCTCTTACAGGTAGGAAAGGTTGTTTGAGGTGCTGCACTCAAAAAGACAATTAAAACCCACAATTACAAGCACTCACTGCAATTCATGGCAAAACATATCAACTATAATTCCTTTATTATACTCTCATGTATATATATATAGATTTCATGAAATGGGTCGGTCATGAACTAACGGTGTGAAACCAGGGGCGGACCCAGTAGTAGGCCCAGGGGGGCCATGGCCCCCCCTCTCAAATGACTAACCCCTAAGATTAGTATGCTTTAATTAATTTATATAATAATTTTATAACAACTGGCCCCCCCTTAATTGTTTGCACAAAGTATATATATGTATATATATATATATATATATATATATATAAAAGAAAAGACCAAATTGAAATGGGCCTTGATCCATTTTCTCAAGTCCCAAGTCCCAAGTCCCAAGGCCACAAAAGAGAAGCCCATAAGTCCTTCATCCCTTTGTAAATTGTAATGCAATTAAGTTAACACTTAACAGCCCCTGATTTGTCGATGAATAACTTAAGCCATTCACTTGCTCATTGTTTGGTTGAGATGGACACAGACGGTTGTTTGGGTCTTGAATCTTGAGATCCCTATCCCTTTTCCCTAACATTCTAATAGGGAGAAAGAAAGAACTAAAGAAGAAAGTTACCGCCCGCCGGCTTGCTCCACCGCCCGCCGGCTTGCTCCACCGCCCATCATCAGAGATTAGACGATTAGCTTGTGTGCCGCTGTGGCTGTGGCTGTGCTGCTGCAGTGCAGGTAGGGTAAACTTCCAGAGATCCAATAGCGCCTGTGGCTGTGGCCGTGCTGCTGCAGTGCAAGTAAACTTCCAGCCTTCTGCCTTCCACATTTGATTTTATACTTGCCTTGCAGAGACAAACCCTATGGCTAGGGATATGTTTCAATGGTTTGCTTGTGTTTGCTAATTGTTGCCCACCTCCTCTGTTGTCTTTTTGTGCAAAAGCATTCCCCCATAATTGCAGAGACAAACCCTATGGTTAGGGATATGTTTCAATGGTCTTCATGTCATCATGTGTTTGCTAATTGTTGCCCACTTGCTCTGTTGTCTTTATGTGCAAAAGCACCGCCCCATTTGTCCTTTTATTATACTTTATTCAATTATTGGTCTTCTTTATGAGGAGATGTCCCACCCACTTTATTTTATTTCTTTATTAATTTTTGCATTTATATGCTTGCTTTTTGTATTTTTTTTTATTATAATGTGTGCACTGCTGTTGGGTTTGTTGGGTTTGTCTCTTTACTGTTTTTCTCATTAGTATGCTTGCGAACTATTTTTTTTAATTGTTTAATTGCCTTTGCTTTTTTTTATTATTATTATCAAATGATGTGTTGAGCTGGGCTGATCTACTTAGACTTTAACTTGAATATGAAATCTATAATAAATATGGTTTTTATTTGATTTGTAGATGGGAAAGTCATCTACAATTGATGGATTTTTCAAAAGAAAAAATCCTACAAACTTAGATGGTGATGGGCCATCGCACACCTCTAACATTGAAACTCCAATTGCTGAAAATCATCCTACAAAACTTCAAAGAGCTAAAATCAATAATGATGATGATATTGGTTCTTTGGAGCGTGATCCAGGATTGCATCGTGATCATGCCCCAAGTGTAGGGTCGTCACGGTTGTAGTAATAACCGGTGAAACCGGGTCGATCCACAGGGAGCCCATTAACGCGATGTACATGTCCTATTGGAAAACTAGTGCTAACATATCAAAAATCTAATAAAATCACAAATCCTACTTTAATTAAAAATTAATTACAGATCTGAATAAAATTAATTACAACCAGATAAAAAAAATTACTAAACTAGAAACCTAGTCTAACTATACTAAAAACTGCATCCACCATAAAAATAATTAGAAAACCAATTGGAAATGTTAAAAATTCAGAAATAATTAAATTAAAATTCAAGATTGAATGAGAGCCTTGCAATCTAAGGGTCAGGGTTCAGTTGTATTCTAAATACTGAAAATATGAGCGATTTCATTAAGGACTCAAAATCTAAAAAAATCCGATTTATTGATATTTGAGAAATTTCAGAAAGACTCTAGTCTCCTTCGATTATTTTCAGTATTTAGTAGCCTTTAAGCATACAATATATCATTCAAAAATAAGGCATCAAAAAGACACAAATAAAGAAAATAGATTAATAAATTGAAAATCAGATTTTTCATCAAAATTATTCACCCATAAAATCAATTAAAATAGATCAACTTACTCCCTTTCTCCTTAGATTACAAGTAGCAAATCTACCCCTCCATCGTTCTTCTTCTTCCTTCACACATCAATTTTTTCTTTTGCCTCGTATAATAGGTGAGTGAGAGATGTAGATGATGGAGAGAATTAATGAGAGATGAAGGGTAGTAAAATAATGAGGGAGAGAGATATGGGACGTGTGGGGAAGTCTTGGAAAGGTCAAGAGACGTGAGGGAGAGATGAGGGTCTATGGAGATAGAGTGGAAAGAAGAGATAAAATAAAATGGAGAAAAATTAGGGTGGAGATAGAGATTCACGTCAGAGAGTTGTGATGGGAGAGGAGAATGAGAGAGAACAAAGGAAAACAAATTCAAAAAGCTGAGAGATAGAGATGGGGTTGTATGAGAGAGAGAAAAAATCGAGATGAGGGAGTTAGAGATTTAGAGGGAGAGAGAGATATCAGGGAGAGGGCAGAGAGTGATTCGCGTGAGAATGGGAGGAGGGTTTTTTTTTTTTTTTTTTTTGTTGTTGCTGCACAAAACCGTTTGGGACTCCTCAATCCTTTTGAAACATTTCAATTGGGCCCCATTATAATCTCCTTGATTTGGCTTGATTCTCTGTTGAAAATGGCCCCACTTGACTTGAAATCTTGTGAATTTGAGTTGGCTTGGACATTCTCCTTCTTTCCAATTTCTATTGAAATTTTCCAAAACTGCATCTTGAGATTTTTTTTTTTTTCAAACTAACAATTGGAATGGGTCCCACTACGCCTTGTAACGACTTGGAATGATCCATGGACGTGTATCTCCCTTGCGGTCCCATTTTGGCCTACACATAAGGCAGTTTATAAATATGATGATGGTGGTGTTAATATGGGCCCACTGAGTGGGCCATGACATGCATGGTTCACTAGAGTGTATAATTTTAGTACATTAATAATCATCCAGTGTATAAAACCCAACTTTTGGATACTGTTTACTTAGACTTAAATGCAAGCAATGGGTCCCACCCATATTATAAGTCAGGTCACATGATAATGCATGGTGATTATCTAAATGCAATAAAATTAAATCCCACCGGCATTACCTAGTTAAGTTAATGATAGTGAATGAAAGTGCTCAAACAGGGTGGGGTCCACTTGTGATCAATCGCATGCATGATCAAAACTCAAGTCATTTGACAAATTCGGATCTGGTCCTTACACTATGCGTGGGGCCTAATAGTGCAAAAATTTCACCAAGACATGTATTTTTATGAGACTTTTACTTAAATTCAACCAAAAGAGTCTAATTGCATGATTTTGTGAAAATCTATGAATTCAATCCATTTTATTTTAATTAAGTCCACAAATTTATATGAATTAATTAATTAAACATGTGATATTGTGGACTTATCACATCGCCAGATATGGGAGTATGATGTCAATCAACGCGATGAAATTCGACGAAAGTACATAAATTAAAGGTTGGTCCATACCAACCGAAGCTCTCAAAGTATCCGAAATCTGGATCAATGGCTCATCCTCGTAGCTTTCAAGTGTCTTGGTATAATTTATTTCCTTCGTGGTTGGAATATTCTCCAGAAAAAGATGCAACTTTTGTTCTTCCATGTTATCTCTTTCATAAGCCAATCGGACATGCTGGGCAAATTGCATTCACTATTGACGGATTTCGGAATTGGAAGAAAGTTAGGGATGGAAGAAATTGTGCTTTCTTAAATCATATGGGAAAAGGTCCTAATACTTTTCATAAAGATGCCGAGAGATCATTCGAGGACTTCATAAACCAACCTTAACACATACAAAAAGTGCTTGACAAGTTTACTTCTAAACAAATTGCAAACAATCGGTTACGACTTAAGGCCTCGATTGATACAGTCCGATGGCTTGCATTTCAAGTTGTGCTTTTAGGGGACATGATGAAAGTCAGAGTTCAATCAACCGTGGAAATTTTTTGGAGATGTTAAAGTTGTTGTGTTCTTATAATGAAAAGGTTTCAGAAGTTGTATTAGAGAAAGCTCCCAAAAATGCCTCATACACATCACTAAAAATCCAAAAAGAAATTTTGCATGTGCTTTCAACTAAAGTGAAGAAGGCAATTCGTGAAGAAATTGGAGGTGCAAAGTTGATGAAGCTTCTGACGTGTCAAATAAGGAGCAAATGGCTATCGTTCTGAGATTTGTTGACAAAGATGGTTTTGTGCGTGAGCATTTTTTTGGGCTTGTTCATATCTCCGACACTGTGGCATTGACCTTACAAAAAGATATATATTATGTGTTGTCTTATCATAATCTCGATATTCAAAATATTCGAGGACAAGGATATGATGGTGCAAGTAATATGCGTGGTGGGTGGAAGGGATTACAAGCTTTGATTTCAAATGATTGTCCATATGCTTACTATATTCATTATTTTGCACATCACTTGCAATTGGCTTTGGTAGCAACATCAAGAGAAGTTCTTCCTGTTCAGCACTTTCTAACTACATTGACTAGTGTTGTCAATATTGTTTGTGCTTCATGCAAGCGTAATGAACAATTGAAAATTGCTCAAGCATCTGACATTGCACATTTGATTGCTTTGGATAAGTTGGAGAGTGGCAGAGGACTTAATCAAATTGGTACTTTACAACGTGCTGGAGATACTCGTTGGAGTTCTCACTTAAAATCAGTTTCTAGCTTAATGAAGATGTTCAATTCAACATGTACAGTTCTAATTAATATCATTGATGATGGAACTACTCATTCCCAGCGAGCAGAGGCAGACTTTGCTTACAAGGCATTGACTTCCTTTGAATTTGTTTTCATCTTGCATATGATGAAGGAAATTATGGAAATCACTTATTTACTTTGTTAAGCATTGCAACGCCAATCTCAAGATATTTTGAATGCCGTGGATCTTGTTTCATCAACTAAAGCACTTATCCAAAATTTGAGAGATGTTGGATTTGATGCTTTACTTACCAAGGTAAAATCATTTTGTGATGCATGCAACATAGATATCCCGGATATGGATGCTCCTTATGTGGTGAGACGAGGTCGAGCCTGTCAACAACAAGATGAGTTTACAATTAAGCATCATTATCGAGTGAATATTTTTTATGTTGCAATTGATTCTCAGTTACAAGAATTAAATCATCGGCTTAGTGAGAACGCAGTGGAGTTGCTTATTCTTAGTTCAGCATTACATCCTCGACTTTCACGTGAGTCTTTTAAAATTGATGACATTTGCCAGTTGGTAGAGAAGTTTTATCCCCAAGACTTCACAGATCATGAGAAAATGCAGTTGAGAATACAACTGAACCATTATGAGCATAATGTAGTTCGACATAAAGACTTCAAAGAATTGTCAACTATTTTTTAACTGTGCCAATGGTTGGTAAGGACTGGAAGATCAACAGTGTACCAACTTGTTTTTAGAGCTATCGTCCTTGTGCTTACTCTTCCAATCTCCACTGCAACTACTGAAAGATCATTTTCAGCCATGAGCCTTATTAAAACTAGACTTCGCAGCAAAATGGAGGATGAGTTTCTCACAAACTCGTCTTGTGTACATTGAGAGGGAAATTGCAGAGAAGTTTAGCACAGAATCAATCATTGAAGACTTTCAAGATTTAAAAGAACGTCGAGTTCCATTTTAATGGATTATGGAAGTTGGTATGTATTAAAATACAATTATTTATGTCAGCTAGATCCTGGTTTTATTTTTAATGCGAAATTTAGTATTTGATTTTAATATATTTATTATGCTTGAACTTGGATGTATGTCCAGAAAAAATATAAAAAAATATTAGCTACCTTGATTTGTTAAAATATATTTATTTAAGCTTGCCCCCCACCCCCACGATGAAATCCTGGGTCCGCCCCTGGTCGGGTTGTTAAAGGCCATGGCGGTAGCTGGGCAGAGATAGCTTGTAATCCAATACCCACCTTCAAAAGGAAAACACAGAAAGCCTTAGAAAGCTAGAAACCTTAAGGGCATGTTTGTGTAACACATTTCCGCAGAAAAAGGGGTGGTTTTCCACAGAAAACCGATTTTTCCTGTGTTTGGTGCAGTACAATTATGCGGAATCGCATTTCCGCCACGTCATCAATTTCCTTGAAAAGTGCGGAAACGGAGTTCCCATGGGGGGCCGTCGGACTTCCATTTCCGTAGAAAAGTCCCCCTCACTTTATAAGGTTCATTTTCTTGAGGAACCGCCATCGAGGGCATCTGAAACAAAAAATGGGTTGGAAACCCTAGCACATTGATCTCATTCTGCTCCATCTTCCTCATCTATAAATGGCAATATATCTCAATCTTCCTCTCCAGTTTCTTCTCTCCCTTTCCCCCTCTCTCTGGATTGGTTCATGTGATGCGTGGAGTAGAGACGATGATGGGATCTCGATCTTCCTCATGGGCTAGCCCCTTTTCCAACAGAGCAAGAATCGCCCTGTTAGAAAAGGGTGTCGAATACTAATACAAAGAAGAAGATCTGGTAAACAAGAGCCCTCTCCTGTTGAAATCTAACCCTGTTCACAAGAAGATCCCTGTTTTGATCCACAATGAAAGACCCATCTGTGAGTCCCTCATCATCGTCCAATACATCAATGAGACATGGAACAAAATAGCACCCTTAATGCCTAGAGACCCATATGAACGGGCAAATGCCAGTTTCTTCTCTTCGTTTCCCCCCTCTCTGGGCTCTTCTCTTTGATAGTGGTGGTGCTGGAGTGAATTAGGTGATGGTGGTGTAGTAGAGGGCTACAACAATGGTGATGATGGTGGAGTAGAGACAGATAGTGATGGTGATGATGGCTGGGTCGATGGCCGGTTTGATGATTATCTATCAGGATCAGGGATTAATTTGGGCCCATTTTAGATGACGATGGATTTGGCGATGAGATGTGCAATGGGCATCTATTTTGATGACGATGGTGGCCCATAATTGATGAGATAGAGGAGATGATGGATTTGATGATGGGTTGTGTAATGGGTCCATACTAAGAAAGCCATGGCTGCACCAAACATGATCAAGACCAATTCATTGAGTAAAAGAAAAACTGCACCAAACATGATTTTTTAACTTCCATTGAAACCATTTTCCGTGGTATTCATTTACCTAAGAATTAGCTGATGTGGCAATTTCCTTATTCCATGGAAAAGGCTTGTACACAAACGTGCCCTAAAGAAAACAAGTAGAAAACGCAACAGTTATCTGTATATACCTTCAATGGGAAATGGAGCAAGTGAGGAGAGAGCAGGGAGATGTATACGTATTTATAAGTCATGACTATGCTGCCTTGATATTGCTTAGAACGCCATCAACAAACGGAGGCTCAAATGGGCACAGCTTATGATGGCACCGGACCATTGACTGATTTGCCTTAGAAACTGGTTCGTTATAGGCACCACCCATGGTTAGGTATCGCCACCCCAAGTATCCTTCATCCATTTCGGATGAAAATGGAGCTGGGATTCGGTAGCTCGCCCACCATATTTGACATAGAAATGCATTTCCAATGCATAGAACGATAAAGAGATGAGAGCCGTTTTGCACTTCATCCTTCTTCCTCTTTCAACTGCTATTCATATTTCAACTGCTATTCCGATATACAAGATGACACTTCATCCTTTTTTCCTCTTTCTACTCCTATGGTGCTTCTATCCAGAGTCTTATTGAAGGTTTCTAATTGTCTCTCAAACACAAGTACACAGAGTGGCCCCACGGTTAATTAAATAAATCATTATTAACAAAATTCTCTAATCAATGAGTATATGTTATCGAAGACGGGACCGGAAGGAACCGTGGTCTTGACCACTGGGCCAACCTCTTGGGTTGATGGACGAGCATATCGATAGCCTTAAATTGTGTAATTCTATGATCTAAGACAAATTATTTAAATCCATTTACTACCTCTTGATCTTAGCGGTAGTAAATTAGAATATAGATCAATTTTACGTCCTGTACAATACAGAATCCTTGCAAGATTTTCTTTTATCAGTAAAAAAAATTGAACAATTTTCCAATTTGTGCTAATTTCATTGGACATCTAACCAAGATCGGTAGTGCAGTTAGATGGGACCAAAGTGCAGTTAGATTTAGCCTTTTCTTTATGAATATTCGGTGGATTGCAGAATTATTATCTAAATTATTTTCAAGCATATTTGTTATGAATATTCGGTTGATTACATAATTATTATCTTAATTATTTTCAAATATATTTATTTTGATAATTAGAATATGAGAGACTATTATATAATATGAAGCGAAGTGGTTTCAAATTAAAATTGGAACCCAATTTGCTCCAATTGACTTTAACTCATCCAATTTAATTTGGTTTGACCCTAGCAAACAGGTTGGGTCGGGGTAAATTAGGTAATTGATTTTGACTCATCCAATTTAATTTAGTTTGACCCTAACAAACGGGTAGGGTCGAGGTAAATTAGGCAGATATAAAACATTTTTAATGACGTTAGATAAATTAAACATGATATGTACCAAAACTTGAACTCAGAACAATATGGAATTTAAATGGGCAACCCTACCACTACACCACAGAACATCTTTTTGTTAATAGTTATCAACAAAAACTTAAAATCAGTTAATGAGGAAGGGACCCAGCCCCATTTTGGAATATTGACCGGGAGTTGGAATTTATCTACGGGGTATTTATAAAAATAACTATATTTTTAGAATATTGACCCCTATAAATACTGTTGTTATTATTTACATACTTATGCATTGTACGTTAAGCATGGATGATCAAACTTTTGAAATAACTATTTTATATTATTTCCTATATAGTCATTAATTTTCTATGACAACCATTTTACAATAAAACTAAACTCAAATGAATATATAATATATGAAATTGATCAAATATGAAGCGAATTGAGAAATCAGAGATTAACTACAATTTGATATGGACCCTATGAATTTTTTTTTTATCCTTCTTTTAATAGATTGATTTTACCCTCTCCGTTTTTAAACCATCTTTAATTACTACCGAAGCTCTTCCTTTATGACTCTTTAATACTGAAACTTCTCATTTCTCTCCGCTCCCTTCATCTTCTCGGTATGTTTTCAACATTTTAATGCATCGTTTCATTTTCTCCATATGTTTGTTCTTTTTCCTTTACTCTCTACATCTTCTCCTCTCTATTTACAAAGCGTTTTTTTTTTATAATTTTTTTCACTATATAATATTGAGAATTACGTTGCCCGTGTCGCTAGTTATATATAAATATGAAGCGAAGTGGAAATCAGTTTAAATTCGCTTCAATTGATTTTGACTCATCAATTTAATTTAGTTTGACCCTAGCAAACGGGTCGGGTCAAGGTAAAGCACACTTTTTGGACCCAACCCGACCCGTATATTTTTAATGACATGATAAAAATTAATCATGGTATGTGCTGAGACTCGAACTCAGAACAACATGGATTTCAAAAGAGCAACCCTACCACTACATCACAGAGCTTCTTTTTGTTAATAATTGTCAAAAAAAAAAACTTAAAATTAGTTAATGAGGAAGGGACCCAGCCCCACTTTGGAATATTGACCGGGAGTTGAAATTTATTTACTAGATATTTATAAAAATAACTATATTTTTAGAATATTGACTCCTATAAATACTATTGTTATTATTTTCATACTTATGCATTGTACTTTAAGCATAGATTATCAAAATTTTGAAATAACTATTTTATATGATTTCCTATATAGTCTTTAATTTTCTATAACAACCATTTTACAACTTTAATTTTCTATGACAACCATTTTACAATAAAACTAAACTCAAATGAATATATAATATATGGAATTGATCAACAAAAATAATAAGTTTCATAATTAATAAGAAAACGACAATATTATTGAAAAAAAAAAAACTCGCGACAACATCATGGAGCTAAAGAGGAGGCAAAAAACTTTCCATGTAACTGATATGCTACCACACACGCTTGCCGAGGGAGAAAGTGTGAAGTTTGTTTTTTTTTTCTTTTTTATGTGTGTAGCTTTAATTTTTATCAATCGTGATGTAAATGGAGTGGAACACTACGATATACCCTATCTATTAAAAATCACAATCATTAAGAAAAAAATTATTGCTATTTATGGGATACCTCAAATTTTCATCTCATTCTGAGTTATTTCCACTATCAAAATGATTTTCTAGTAAAAAAAATACAAAATACTAAAGTTTTTCAAATGAAGTTTTTTCTGTGATTTGGACTCTCCATCATGCCTTTTGTCTATTAAGAAACTCCCAATATCATCCTATTTCTATCAAAGCAATAGCATTTGAGTGTTAATGGGTCCCAGTGTCTATCAAAGGAATTTCATGTATTTTTGTTTGTTCTGATTGTATGAATTTTTTCCTTTTTTTTTTTTAAGAATGTGAAATGATGATTTCTGGGTTGTCTAGTTTATTTAATCATTAGTCTTTTTTATTTAATCCACTTTCAGTTCTGGGTTGTTTGATTTCTTTTTTATATATTAATTTTGATTGTACACTTTTTTGAAGAATGAGGAACTAATGCTAAAAAGAATCTCCAATAATATTTGTCCATCTAAATGAAGAATTAAGCCCATTCTTATTATCATCATTTTCTACTTTCTCCAATGTAATTCTATTTCTCCATGTCAACAAAAGAACTTTCATTTTTTCCATTCATTTGCTTTTAAGTTCATTGTATTTTATTAAAGAACTTCAATAATTTTTTTTCTTATTTGTATCTCTTTTTAGTACCATCTCATGTCTCATTTGCATGCTTAGTTTAGATCAGTGTTCAACCCATTTTAAAATGTGAGTATCTTGAGACAATTGATGCAATAATTAAACGTTTCAATTTGAGAGGTAAATCTGTTTTAATTCATTTACTTTTGAGTTCATCATATTTTATTTGAGTAATTTTAATTACGTCATTTTAATATGATTTATACAAAATAATCATCATTTTAAAATTTCTATAGATTTGCAATATTTTTATGGTTTGTATTTGTATGGTTTTCATAGATTGTGATTTTCTTTTTTCCCCTTTTTTGTTTCAACTTTTGGGTACTAGGTTCTCCTTGGTTTTTTTTCTTTCTTTTAAATCACTTTTTATAATGAGATTTTCTGTAAATTCTCATTTGTCTATTGTATTTTTTTATTTTTTTAATGCTTATAATGAGTTAATTATTTATTTTACTTTCATTGGGTTCTTTAAGTTCTCTTTGTGAAATCTTTTTATGGATATTTCTTATTTCTTTTGTGGCTTCAGATTTCTATTTTTGAGTATTAGATTATCATAAGTTGGTTTAGTTCTTTTAAATTTCTTTTATCATTGTATTATCTATGGATCTTTATTTATATTTATTTTTATAGCCTTCTTAATAAAATTTATTTCATTTTATTTTGTATTTCTTTTATTATAATTTCTCACTTGTTATGGGTTTTTAGTTTTCTTTTTATGATGGTTTTTCATGAATTTATGGGTTCCTTTGTCTTTGCCCATCTGTGTTCCATTTTTTAGTTTCTTTTTTTTTTCTTCTCATGAGTGTTTGATTATTTTAAATTGCTTGTGTTATTGAGTTGATTATAGATTTTCATTTCTATGTTTTATCTCTATGTGTCTTTCAAATTTCATTGGATTTTATTCATAGCTTATATTGTTTTTTTGTTTTGATTTTATTTTTTAGTTTTCTTGATCATTAATCTTCATTTTTCATGGGCTTGTGTGTTTTTTTTAAACTATATGGAATAGGTATTGAATTTTTATGCACTTCTTTTTTTCTTTTTTCCCTCTCTCTCAGACTAAGTCCTTTTACATTTAATTTTAAAGAAACTAATCATAAAGTTTTTTTATAATTTTTTATATTATGATTCTATTGGCACGGGCAAGGGACTCAATTTCAAAATTAGAGTTCAATTTCACAATTGATTGAGAAATTGGATCTCAATTTCAATTTAAAATTGTGAAATTGGAACTCCAATTAAGATTTACATCAAGAGTCCACTTTTGTTAACCTTCTTTAGGTGAATTTAAAATTTTAAAATATCAATTATGGCCTAGAGATTAAAGAGTTTGGATGATGCAAGTATTATTGCGAGTTTTTTTTCCTACAAGTTTTGGGTACGGACTACTTTCTTTAAATTCGAAGCTATCCCTTTATCTACAGTGAGATCTACCTAATCCGGTCCCACACCTTGTCAGAGATATGACGTAGACTGCGACATCGTGCCTTCTTATATATTTTAATTTTGATTGTAATTTTTAAAAATTATATTCTTTTTAATACTATAAATTACATTGCCCGTGCTAAGCGTGGGCATGTTTTGCTAGTTATATAATATGAAGTGAAGTGCTTTTAAATTGAATCACTTCCAATTGATTTTGACTAATCCAATTTACCAATTTAATTTAGTTTGACCCTAGCAAACGGGTCGGATCGGTGTAAATTATGTCGGGCCAGAGATAAAGCACACTTTTTGGACCCAACCTGATCCGTGTATTTTTAATGACATGGAAAAAATCAATCGTGCTGAGACTCGTACTTAGGACAATATGGATTTCAAAGGCACGACCCTACCACTACACCACAAAGCATCTTTTTGTTAATAACTATCAACAAAAACTTAAAATTAGTTAATGAGAAAGGGACTCGGGCCCCTCTTTGGAATATTGACTGTGAGTTGGAATTTATCTACGAGATATTTATAAAAATAACTATATTTTTAGAATATTAACCCCTATAAATACTGTTGTTATTATTTTCATAGTTATGCATTGTACTTTATGCATAGATGATCAAACTTTTGAAATAACTATTTCATATGATTTCCTATATAGTCACTGATTTTCTATGACAACCATTTTACAATAAAACTAAACTCAAATAAATATATATCATATGGAATTGATCAATAAAAATAATAAGTTTCATAATTAAAAAGAAAATGACAATATTATTGAAAAAATAAAAAATTGCGACAATAGCGTGGAGCTAAAGAGGAGGCAGGAAACTTTCCATGTAATTGATGTGCTACCATGCATGCTTGCCTAGGGAGAAAGGGTGGAGTCTGGTTTTTTTCTTTTCTGTGTGTGTGGCTTTAACTTTTATAAATTGTGATGTAAATGGAGTAGAACACTGCGATAAACCCCATCTATTAAAAATTACATTCATTAAGACAAACATCCTTGCCATTTATGGGATACCTCAGATTCTTAGCTCATTCTGGGTTATATAAGAAAAAATACAAAATACTGGAGTTTTCCAAATAAAGTTTTTTTTTCTTTGCGTGTGTGTGACTTTCCATCATGCCTTTTGTCTATTAAGAAACTCTCAATATCATCCTATTTCTATCAAGGCAATAGCATTTGAGTGTTAATAGGTCACTGTCAATAAGTACCATTAATCTAAGGAATTGCAAGTATTTTTGTTTTTTCTGATTATATGATTTTTTTTCTTTTTTTTTTTAGAATGTGAAATGCCGATTTCTAGGTTGTCTGGTTTATTTAATCGTTAGTCTTTCTTATTTAGTCCGCTCTTGGTTCTGGATTGTCTGCTTTCTTTTTTATCTATTGATTTTGATTGTACATTTTTTTTTAGAATGCGGAACTAATGGTAAAAGGAATCTGCAATAATATTGGTCCATCTAAATAAAGAATTAAGCTTATTCTTATTATCATTATTTTCTACTTTCTCCAATATAATTCTATTTCTCTATGTCAACAAGAGAACTTTGATTATTTCCATTCATTTACTTTTAAGTGCATTGTATTTTTTAGAGCAACTTCAATAATTTTTTTGTTTCTTTGTGTCTCTTTTTAGTACCGTCTTATGTCTCATTTGCATGCTTAGTTTAGATCAGTGTTCAACTCATTCATTTTAAAATGTGAGCATCTTGAGACAATTGGTGCAATTTTCAAACATTTCAATTTGAGAGGTAAACCTTTTTTAATTCATTTACTTTTGAGTTCATCATATTTTATTTGAGAAATTTTAGTTATGTCATTTTAATATGATTTATACAAAAGAATCATTATTCTAAAAATTCTATAGATTTGCAATATTTTTATGGTTTGTATTTGTATGATTTTCATAAATTGTGAGCTTCTTTTTTTCCCTTTTTTTCTACTTTTGGGTATTGGGTTCTCCTTGGTTTTTTTTTTTTCTTTTGATTCACTTTTTATCATGGGATTTTCTGTGAATTCTCATTTTTCTGTTGTGTTTTTAAAATTTTTTTATGGCTTATCATTATGAGTTAATTATTTATTTTACTTCCATTGGGTTCTTTAAGTTCTCTTTGTGAAATCTTTTTATGGTTTTTTCTTATTTCTTTTGTGGTTTTATATTTCCATTTTTGAGTATTAGATTATCATAAGTTGGTTTGGTTCTTCTAAATTTCTTTTATCATTGTATTGTCTATGAATCTTTATTTATATAAGTTTTATAGATTTTTTAATAAAACTTATTTTATTTTATTTTGTATTTCTTTTATTATAATTTCTCACTTGTGATGGCTTTTTAGTTTTTCTTTTTTATTTTTTATGATGGCTTTTCATGAATTTGTGGCTTCTTTTGTCTTTGTCCTTCTGTGCTTCATTTTTGAGGTTTTTTTTTTTTCTCATGAGTGTTTGATTGTTTTAAATTTTTTATGTTATTGAGTTGATTATGGATTTTCATTTCTATGTTTTATTTCTATGAGTCTTTCAAATTTCATTGGATTTTATTCATATTTTATATTGTTTGTTTGTTTTTATTTTGTTTTTTAGTTTTCTTGATCATTAATCTTCAATTTTTATAGGCTTGTGTTTTTTTTTTAATTATATGGTATTCGGTATTGAATTCTTATGGACTTCTTTTAGTTTTTTCTTCTCTCATACTAAAACCTTTTGCATTTAATTTTAAAGAAACTGATCATAACTTTGTTTTTATAAATTTTAATATTATGATTATATTGGCACGGGCGTGTTTTTCTACTACTCATTGATTAGCGAGCCATGTAATTAGTTTTTCTAGTACTCATTGATTAGAAATCTATGTAATTATGTTAATAATGATTTCTTTAATTGTCTCTGGGGCCGCTTTGTGTACTTGCGCCGAGAAAAAATTAGAAAAATATTGAGAAGGGATGGTGTATGGTCGTGTACGCTTTCAGGAAATAAACTGGGGATCCGGACTCGAAAGATAAATAAAAGATGGGCCCCACTTTCTATGATCCAAATCCCACATTTGCTAGGAGCTATGATGCTCACCAATGGAATCTTTTTTCTCCCCTTATTCCGAATTTATAGTATTGATAATTCACGGGCGATGAGGATTAAAGATCTCATCTTTATAATTAGCGGGTCCCACCGGAAAAAAGCAAATAATAAAAATGTGGGTCCTGGAATATGGAAGGAATGCATGTAGCATAATTATTAGGGATGTAAATGGGTTCCTGATTCTGTGCTTGCCTGGAGGTTCCGACCCATTAAAAATTGGGTTAGGGTCCTTACTTAGGCCGCCAACAAATAATTAGATCTGGTTTCTAGTCCTTCTTTTTTACCCACGACCTAAATGGATTTGAGTCCAATTTCATGTTGGTTTCAACCTGTGGACTTGGGACTTGACATATTACCTCAAGTTTCAAGAATTCCTTCTAAAAATTAGGTTTTTTCTATATCATTCTCTACCTTGGTCTGGACCCAGGCTTGTTCGATACACACAACCGGTTCAAGTTCAAGTTCCATATTCTCATTAACGGTTTCAGTTCCGGAACAAGGAATCCATTCTACCCTCTCATTAACGGTTTTGGTTCCGAGTCCACCTTGGCCCGTTTACATTCCTTGCAATTATCTATACAAGATTGGAAAACTAATTATTCGGACTTGACTCGTCCAAAGTAAAAAAAAAAAACAATAAAAGGATACGATCGACATGAAGATTTGGGAGAGCCATGTTTTTTTTCTTTTTAAAGAATAATTTTAGAATATTTAAAAATGAATCAAATACTTTTACAAATGTAGACAAACATTTATTTACCTGCATTCATGATAATTAATACAAATTGGTGAATTTATATTTGCGAGAAAAGTACTAGAAAAAGATAAAGTTATATTGCATATTACTTAATTTGTTAGTCTAAATATTGAATGTAAAAGATCAATACAAGTTCCATATACGTTCTAAGTCATCATTTTCAAATTGCCGACTCTAGTCTAGCCTTGTGCATAGTTACTTAAAAATGAAGACTAGTTGTTTAAAATCAGATCTACCTATTAAATGGTTTTGAATGAAATATATTTTATTAAAATGAGGTATACCTTGCATGAATCAGCTTAGTCTCTCATGAATTTGGCTCGGTCCTTCCTAAAAACAAGATGACTAAGGAGAGAGTCAAGAGTCAACTCGAGAGTCGAGAGTCAACTCAGAAGTTTTCCAACCTTGATCTATACCATCTTTTATTAGTTACGCACGATTTTTATACGAGCTACATGGCTAAACTTTCTTAAAAGGTGGGCCCGCTACCTATGTTATGATCCATCTAGATCATGCATCTCGTCGAACCAATAGTGTTTGGGCAGTAAAAAAATCTAGTCCGTTGATCAACCATCATCCGTGGATTCTCTTGAACATTGGGACTGAGTGTTTAATCATTGACCATTTTTCCGGTAGATAATCATTCTCCATTACGACTGAGTACTTAATTTGCTACATTTTTGTCATTCCTACTACAAAACTCCCCTGGTGTTTTTCAAAAAAAAAAAAGGCTCCTCTTTTAGCCAATGAAAGTGTGACACGTGTCATCAATAGTACACTTATACATTTTCTCTTCTAAATATTCTCTTAAAACCGTGGATATTTTATAGATTCTTTTAAATGATTGGCTAATGAATAGGGGCAAAAACTCCCCTTTTGAGAAAGGAGAGTTTTTGAGAATTTCCCATATATATCTGTAAGGACCGTCCTTACGGTTTACGGTGCGAACTGCTTATTGGGGCCCACTATGAGACCCCATTGGTCATGGGACAAAGGGGGATTGAAAGATCCAAGTGGGGTCAACTTATATATCAAATTTGAAGTCAATCTAATACCTCTAACCCCTTCATCCATTGCTCACAAGTTTAACAGCTTTATATCAAAGAAAAAAAACTGACCTTCAATCCAACGGTCAACTTCATCCGAATCCACGCAAATTCATGGGAGTCGGTGCTTATAAGGGGTTATGAATGAGTGGTCACTTTAGATGGTTCATAAGGTGGGCCCCAGTGGGAGTTTCGAACGGTGCGAACCGTAAGGACGGTCCTTATAGGACCACCTCCCTATATATATAACGGGTATATATATATATATATATATATATATATATATAACGGAGGGAGGTCCAACCCTTTGAGCTGGACTAATTCATTTAAGCCCAGAGTGAGACAGATAAATCCCCTATGTTGGATCTAATTCATTGAAATGTGGGTCTTACCCTATATGGAAGGAATACTTGTCTGGATTCTTTGGACCACTGGGACTGAATGCTTAATTTTGAACATTTTTATAATTCATGCGACACATCATGAGATGAGGGATCTAAATCTGTGAAATGTGGGTCCTACCATATGTGGGAGGCATACTTGTAGTGGACTCTCTAGACTTTGTTATTGAAATGCAATGAAATGCCTTCCCCATCGAAGCCAGGTGTCCTATGATGACATGGTGGATTGTGATTGGTCCACTCACGTTCATTGTGGGTCAAAAGTATCAGAGGATCCCAATTTAAATTGGGATTGTATGGAAATGAAGATTGTTTGGTTGTCATGGTTATCAATGTATAATGAGTGTCAATTTTGAATAAAATCATTATGGATATTTCTATATTAATACAGAGGCAGTGTTACAAATGTATCTTTGTTCTGAGCTCACCTTATTTCTTATATCTTAAAAAAAAAAACCCTTTATTTCTTGTTCTCCTCATTCTGGAAAGAGATGTACGGCGTGGATATTGTATATTATCCTCGTTTCAAAATCACCTTTGTTTTCCTAGCATTTTCCTTTATATGTTTTGCAACTTTTGAACAAATGGAATAGCATGGCCTTGGAAGGGCAAGATTGGGCTCCGGAGCCCACTTTAGGTAAAAGGTTTCCTTCACTATCCAAATCATCATCTTATAAGCCGTTTGTTTGCATCAAAATATATAGGAATTGAAATCATAAGATTCATATCATTATTAGTTAAAAACGAAGATGAATAATTAACTTAAAAAAATGAGCATCCAATAATCTTTGGCTTTAGCTAGGGAAATAGAGGAAAAAGAAGATAAGAAATGATCTAGCAAGTTTTTTATTTTCCATCTTTTGATTCTATTTTCGTAAGGGGAAAGGTTATTTAATGCTCATTTTAAAATATTCATAATTGATATTCATTTTTAACCACTTAAGGTATAAAATATTATATGTATTCAATTCATATGTTAAAATGCAAATAAACATGCTCACAATAATCCTCATCTGTAAATTGCATGTTAGGGGCAGCCCAATGTACAAGGCCTCGTAACTAACTTGCATGCTGCTGAGCTCAATAGTATATGTAGTTATTAAGTTTGTTTCAGTTTTATTTACTTTGCATTTGATAATTCCCAATTTCATCCAATTGGCTATGAAAGGAGGGATCGATGGAAGTTCACCCCTCTCACTCTCAATATAGGGTTACCGATTACATCAATATATAATCTCTGCTTTCTTGGCCTGCAATAAAGTCCTGATATAACGACCAAAATACGCTTGACCCTGAATGTGGCCACTGGCCAACCCAATGAACCAATCCTGTCAAATCGGAATACAAGACATAAACGTAACAACAATGATATCATTGACATAGATGAGGATTGCTGTGAATGATGACTCGACTAACCGAGTGAATAATGAATAATCTGTTTTTGATTGGGTGTAGCCGGCATCAAGCAGTGACATAGATTACTTGGCAAACCATTGCCTCGAAGCTTGTTTGAGGCCCTATAATGATTTATTTAGTCGACATACACTTGTCTCCCCCTTTCGTGCAAAATCAGGTGGTATAACCATGCCTACTTCTTCATCAAGATCTCCCTGTAAAAAGGCATTATGTGTTGGAAAAATGGCTAGAGCACCATTACTTTTGTCAAAGTTTGAGCCAAAAACTAAGTGGGACCCACTAATCCTTTTTGGTGGGAATACATGGGAATGTACTCTACTCCATGAGTAGATTAATTACATGTATTGGGTTGCTCTAATCCATTAAGGAGTGAATGAGAAATTGCCTCCTAAACACTACTACTTGAACATGTTAAACATGGAAACAAAGGAAGTAGTGAACTTGCATCCCACATTGCTTGGGAGCAAAACATTCCTTGGGTATAAATATACTTACTTTGGTAGTATAAAATAAGCCCCAAGGGGCACCCCACTTTTGTCGGGGAGGGAGGACCTAGATCAAGGTAGGGTCACCACCACACACGCGCGCGCCCCGCCCCTCACCGAACAGGGCCGGGCCTGGGCTTGGGCTTGGGCTTCACGCGCGAGTTGGGCCTTGGCTCGGCCCACTACCCGTTTATTTTTGGAGAAATTTTATTTAAATAAAATTTCTTTTGGCAAATGGGATGTGTCCCTAGTGATTAATGGTGTGTGTCCTTTCGCCCTTGAAAGGTTGCATCTGTTCATTGAACAGTCACTGTTCTGAACAGATGCAACCCCCCCCATTGAAGAGACTTGTTCAGCCTATTTAAGTGCATCTTGTACATGCTTTTTGGCATCGATTTTCTGCTGCTGTTGCATTGCATTCGAGTCATCATTGTGAAGAGAGAGTACTGCTACACCTTTGGTTCGCTAGACACTCAGTTTGTAGTGCTGCAACTGTGTGGGATTGATCATTGTATCCTGGGAGACAAACGCTGTAGAGCTCGTAAGCACCATTGCGGGGGCGATTTTTGTCTTAAGGAAATAGTGCTGCGCACTAGCCTTGATCACCAAGCTTCTGTGATTAACTGGATTCTGCAACAACACCCTGTTTCGGTCTTCAAACAGTGAGTGACTTCTTATTGTATTTATTAGTTGTTAAATTCACTGTGTTCATACCTATCTTCTAAAACACTGAACTATTAATGACTGTACTCGGGACTTACAATCTTAAGACAAAAATTCTTTTAAAGTTCTGAGTACACTCTGTTATCAGTATTACTTCAGTATTTCTGGTCTTCTGTTACTGAAACTAGTATTGTAAAACTCTGGTTTTATCTTTTATTTCATTTGTTACAGAACTTCAGTGTGTTCTGTAACTTGTTTAATTGTTCTCTCAATTGATTTACGGTACTGTTAGTTGTTAACTCTCCGTATACTCTCTCTTTTCTTTTGCTTCTGGTCATTCACAGTAATGGGTATTGAGAAGAATACTCCAGTCAGTGCCCCTGCCCCTGTTATGGTGAGCAATGGGGAGAAACCTGAAAAGTTTAATGGTACTGAGTTTAAGAGATGGCAACAGAAGATGTTGTTCTATCTCACTACCTTAAACTTGGCTAGGTTCCTCCATGAAGAAGCTCCTGCCTTAACAGAAGGTGAAACAGATAAGCAAGTGGTTGCTGCTGTTGATGCCTGGAAGCATGCTGACTTCCTCTGTCGCAATTATATCCTCAATGGACTAGACAACACATTATATAATGTGTACTGTTCATTGAAGACTGCTAAGGAATTATGGGATTCTCTCGATAAAAAGTACAAGACTGAAGATGCCGGAATGAAGAAATTCGTTGTCGGCAGATTCCTTGACTACAAGATGATAGATTCCAAAGCAGTAATCAATCAAGTTCAGGAACTTCAAGTAATTCTCCATGAAATTCATGCAGAAGGAATGTCTCTTAGTGAGTCTTTCCAAGTGGCAGCCATCATTGAAAAATTGCCACCACTTTGGAAGGATTTTAAGAACTACCTTAAGCATAAGCGAAAGGAGATGAAACTTGAAGACCTGATTGTCAGATTGAGGATAGAGGAAGACAATCGTGCATCTGAAAAGAAAGCAGGGAAAACGTTCACTGAAGCTAAGGCAAATGTAGTGGAACATGGGCAGAATCCCAAGAAGAGGAAGCACAATCCCAATGGTCCAAAACAGCAGGGTCCCAATGATAACAAGAAGTTCAAAGGGAAGTGCTATGTGTGCGACAAACCAGGCCACCGTGCTAAAGACTGTCGTAAACGCAAGGACCAAGGCAATACAAGTAAGAAACCAGCACAAGCCCACATGACAGAATTGGACACTCTCTCCACTGATGTTTCAGACATCAATCTTTCTGCTGTGGTCTCGGAAGTCAATCTGGTCGGTAACACCAGAGAATGGTGGGTGGACACTGGGGCCACTCGACATGTTTGCTCTATTAGAGAGATGTTCTCCACTTATCATGCAACAACTGGAGAACAACTCTTCATGGGCAATTCTGCCACCTCTAAGGCTGAAGGTCAAGGACAGGTGGTTTTAAAGATGACTTCTGGAAAGGAACTCACCCTCAACAATGTGCTGCATGTACCTGATATACGTAAGAATCTGGTATCAGGCTCACTACTGAGCAAGAAGGGTTTCAAACTTGTATTTGAGTCAGATAGGTTTGTCCTCACTAAATCTGGGATGTACGTGGGCAAAGGGTACATGAGCGATGGGCTCTTTAAAATGAATGTAATGACCATGGTACATAATAAGAAAAATTCTTCTGCTTATATGCTTGAGTCTTCTGATGTGTGGCATGGTAGATTAGGTCATGTTAACTATGATGCTTTGCGTAGATTAGTTAATATGGAATGTTTGCCTAAATGCAATTTTGATTCAACTATCAAATGTGAAACATGTGTCGAAGCTAAGCTTACTAGAACTTCATTTCATTCAATTGCACGAACTTCTGAACCCCTTCAGTTAATTCATTCTGATATCTGTGATCTAAAGTTTGTTCAAACTAAAGGTGGTAAGAAATATTTTATTACATTCATTGATGATTGCACAAGATACTGTTATGTTTACTTACTGAGAAGTAAAGATGAGGCCTTGGAAATGTTCATACATTACAAGAATGAGGTTGAGAATCAACTTGATAAGAAAATCAAGGTGCTAAGAAGCGATAGAGGGGGTGAATATGAATCACCTTTTGGTGAATTTTGTTCACAGCATGGTATTATACACCAAACTACTGCCCCTTATTCACCTCAGCAAAATGGTATTGCTGAAAGGAAAAACAAAACTTTAAAAGAAATGATGAATGCTATGTTAATCAGTTCTGGATTACCTCAGAATTTGTGGGGGGATGCTATCCTTTCCGCAAATTATATTCTCAATCGAATACCTCAAAAGAAATCCAATAAGACTCCCTACGAATTGTGGAAAGGCAGAATGCCTACCTACAAATATTTGAAAGTGTGGGGGTGTTTGGCTAAAGTGGCGGTTCCTACACCTAAAAAGGTTAAAATAGGACCAAAAACAGTTGACTGTGTATTCATAGGGTATGCTCATAATAGCAGTGCGTATCGGTTTCTAATTCACAAGTCTGAGATTCCCGATATGCATCCTAATACTATTATTGAGTCAAGGAATGCATCGTTCTTTGAACATGTATTTCCTTCCAAACCATCGCGGGAATCGAGTTCTCTCAAAAGAACTCATGATACTGCTAGTAGCAGTAATCAAAACCAACAAGAGATTGATGAACCTAGACGAAGTAAGAGGGCTAGAACATCAAAAACGTTTGGTTCAGATTTTCTAACATTTCTGTTAGAAGATGAGCCTCAAAGCTTTAAAGAAGCAGTTTCCAGTCCCGAAGCACCATGTTGGAAAGAGGCAATCCATAGTGAAATTGAATCCATTTTGCAAAATCATACATGGGAACTAGTGGATCTTCCACAAGGTTGCAAACCTCTTGGATGTAAGTGGATATTCAAGAGAAAGATGAAAGCAGATGAATCAATTGAAAAGTACAAGGCCAGGCTTGTTGTTAAAGGGTACAGACAAAAGGAAGGCTTGGACTATTTCGATACTTATTCACCAGTATCGAGAATAACATCAATTCGAATGTTAATAGCAATTGCGGCTTTATACAATTTCGAGATACATCAAATGGATGTAAAGACCGCTTTCTTAAATGGTGACTTAGATGAGGAAATCTATATGGAACAACCAGAAGGGTTTAATGTTCAAGGTCAAACTAAGAAAGTTTGTCGGCTTGTCAAATCTTTATATGGATTAAAACAAGCACCAAAACAGTGGCATGAAAAATTTGACAATTTAATGCTGTCAAATGGGTTTGAGATCAATGAATGTGACAAGTGTGTGTATGTCAAGAACACTAACAATGGCTGTGTCATAATTTGCTTATATGTTGATGATTTACTCATTATGGGTAGCAATAATGCAATCATTCAAGCTACCAAGAGGATGTTGAACAATAAGTTTGATATGAAAGATTTGGGTGTTGCTGATGTCATATTAGGAATTAAGATTTCTAAAACATCGGATGGACTGATATTATCTCAATCACATTATATTGAGAAAATACTCAAGAAATATAATCAAGATAATAGCAGTCCAGCAAGGACACCTATAGATATTAGTATCCATTTATCCAAGAATAATGGAAAAGGTATATCACAACGAGAATATGCGCAAATAATTGGCAGCCTAATGTATGTAATGAATTGTACTCGTCCAGACATTGCATATGCGGTTAGTAAATTGAGTAGATACACAAGTAACCCAGGAGCAGACCACTGGAAGGCCTTAGTTCGGGTTTTAAGATATTTAAAATACACCCAAAACTATGGACTGCATTACTCTAAATATCCAGCTGTACTTAAAGGCTATTGTGATGCCAACTGGATATCCGATATCAAAAATTCAAACTCCACAAGTGGATATTTATTTACACTTGGTGGTGCAGCGGTATCATGGAAATCGTCTAAGCAAACTTGCATTGCTAGATCCACTATGGAATCTGAGTTCATTGCATTGGATAAAGCTGGCGAAGAAGCTGAGTGGCTTCGTCAATTCTTAGAAGATATTCCAATGTGGTCAAAACCTGTGCCTCCTATCTGCGTTCATTGCGATAGTCAATCAGCAATTGGAATGGCACAAAGTAAAATGTATAACGGTAAGTCTCGACACATTCGTCGAAGGCATAATACCGTGAGACAACTGCTCTCTAATGGCATTATGACAATTCAGTACATAAAGTCCATTGATAACATTGCAGATCCTCTTACAAAAGGATTAGCAAGAGAGCAAGTACATCGTTCATCGAGGGGAATGGGTTTAAAGCCTATGTATGAAAAGTCGTCATAATGGAAACCCTACCTAGTTGACTGGAGATCCCAAGATCTAGGTTCAAAGGGACAACCGAATTGTGTGTAACTTCACGATATCACTATGGAGATAACATCTCCTGCTCATTCCTATGATATTAATAGTGATACCTGCAGCGGTAAATAGGATAAGCAAGCTTTTAATGATTCTTATATCTTGGATAATCAGATGGGGTATAGCAGGATACTCTTAATAAGAATCACCTATGTGGGTGTGAACTGGGCCGATTCTATGAGAATGATAAGGCTACATTCTCTAAAGCACTCATGAAACCAGGCATTGTTCAGGGCCAAAATGAACACAATCATGAGAACCAAATGTGTCCGGAACGATTCTGTGTGAACTCTATTGTCTTGGTTTACGCCAAAGGCTGAGCAGTTCAAGACATCATGTTCACTGTTCAACCAGTAAATCCGATAGTACTTCACAAGGGAAGATTCAAGGCCACCAGCTACCTTTCTCTATACAGATGATTTCCAATTGTACTCTCTCTGTGTGTCTGCATATCATTTCATTGCTTACAGTCAATTTCATTCATGTGGGGGATTGTTGGAAAAATGGCTAGAGCACCATTACTTTTGTCAAAGTTTGAGCCAAAAACTAAGTGGGACCCACTAATCCTTTTTGGTGGGAATACATGGGAATGTACTCTACTCCATGAGTAGATTAATTACATGTATTGGGTTGCTCTAATCCATTAAGGAGTGAATGAGAAATTGCCTCCTAAACACTACTACTTGAACATGTTAAATATGGAAACAAAGGAAGTAGTGAACTTGCATCCCACATTGCTTGGGAGCAAAACATTCCTTGGGTATAAATATACTTACTTTGGTAGTATAAAATAAGCCCCAAGGGGCACCCCACTTTTGTGGGGGAGGGAGGACCTAGATCAAGGTAGGGTCACCACCACGCGCGCCGCCCCGCACCGAACCGGGCCGGGCCGGGCCTGGGCTTGGGCTTCACGCGCGAGTTGGGCCTTGGCTCGGCCCACTACCCGTTTATTTTTGGAGAAATTTTATTTAAATAAAATTTCTTTTGGCAAATGGGATGTGTCCCTAGTGATTAATGGTGTGTGTCCTTTCGCCCTTGAAAGGTTGCATCTGTTCATTGAACAGTCACTGTTCTGAAGAGACTTGTTCAGCCTATTTAAGTGCATCTTGTACATGCTTTTTGGCATCGATTTTCTGCTGCTGTTGCATTGCATTCGAGTCATCATTGTGAAGAGAGAGTACTGCTACACCTTTGGTTCGCTAGACACTCAGTTTGTAGTGCTGCAACTGTGTGGGATTGATCATTGTATCCTGGGAGACAAACGCTGTAGAGCTCGTAAGCACCATTGCGGGGGCGATTTTTGTCTTAAGGAAATAGTGCTGCGCACTAGCCTTGATCACCAAGCTTCTGTGATTAACTGGATTCTGCAACAACACCCTGTTTCGGTCTTCAAACAGTGAGTGACTTCTTATTGTATTTATTAGTTGTTAAATTCACTGTGTTCAGACCTATCTTCTAAAACACTGAACTATTAATGACTGTACTCGGGACTTACATTATGGACACCGAGCTATGCCAATTTCTGATACTAGCAACGGCCAACAAACATCGAACAGTTACCAACTTCGCAATTGGGGAGAACGTACGTCTCATTATAGTCCAAGTTCTTGTTGACTATATCCTTTTGACACAAGGCGAGCCTTGTAATGTTCAATGGAACCATCAGATTTATACTTACTCTTGTACACACACTTGCATCCAATGGGTGTCTTGCGAGCTGGTAATGAGTAAGAGTCCAAGTGTTGTTGTCCTCCAAAGTCTGGATTTCAGCAGCCATGGCTTCCCACCATTTAGGATCTTTGACAGCTTGAGTGAAAGGTTTAGGTTCTTTAATAGAAGAAATTGTTACAAAAAATACACGATGAGAAGGAGAAAGATTATCATAAGATAAGAAATGGGACAAAGGATGACTAGATTTTACTTGAAGGCCTGTCGAAGGACGCCAATGAAGTAGGATTAGAGGAAATGGCCAACTGACAACGGTGATTTTGAAGGTAGTTGGGCTTTTTCCGAGTGCGAGTAGAATATCGTGGATTTGGTTCAATGTTTGGTTGAATAGAAGGATCAAAGAAGACAATGGGATGTGCAAAAGAATTGATGATGAGTTGAGCTGATTTGTATCTTCATGATCTGAAATGGGACAAGGTAAAACCAAAGGGGATGGACCAGAACCTTGTGTTTGAAAAAGGAAAATATTTTCATGGAAAATGACATCCCGTGAAGTAAACGAGGTTTGTGACTCAAAATAAAAAGCTTTTATGCCTTTGGACCATAAAGAGTAGCCAAGAAAGATGCATTTCTTTGCTCACGGATCAAATTTGAAACGAGTTGGGGCAAGAGTTGGTGCATAGCAGAGACATTCAAACACCTTTAGGTAAGAATATGAAGGTTTAGAATTAGAAAGTACTTCACAATGGGTTCGGCCAGAAAGTAAAGAGTGTGGGTGTCCGATTAATGAGATTAGTGGCAGTGAGTATGCATTCACCCCAAAAATGGGTGGGCAAGTGAGCTTGAAAACGCAAGGCTCGAGCAACATTTAAGAAATTACAGCGTTTTCTTTCAAGGACACCATTTTTTTTTTTGGTGTGGCAACACAACTGCATTGATGAATGACACCACATTCTTGGAAGAAAGTACATGTCAAATTCAATGCCATTGTCGCTACGAACTTCTTTGATTTTTTTTGCCAAATTGTGTTTGAATTAAGGTAAAAAAAAGACTTGCGGAGATGTCATGTTTCGGAGTTATGATGCATGAGGTAAACCCATGTATAGTATGTAAAATCATCAACAATCTCAAAAAATAATGGCCACTATTGAGAGACGCAGTTTTGTAGCCACCCCACATTTCACATTGTATTAATTGAAAAGGTGCAGTAGTGGAGATTTGACTAATAGGAAAAGAAAGGCGAGTTTGTTTTGCAATAGGACAAACACTCCAATGTTCATACTTAGAAATAGCAATGTCTGAAATTATTTTAGCTAAAAATTCTAAACGTTGATGAGATGGATGTCCAAGTCTTTTGTGCCATACGTTGAAAGATGAGATAGCAGCCATGGTGTGCAGAGCAACTTTATTGATGGGCGGAAGATAATACAAGTCATTTTTCTCTTTATCCACTTCAATCTTCGTCCTCAAAGACAGACAGGTCCGTATGATGCAAGAATCAAAAAAAAATATATATTAGAGAACAATTGGATGCTTGAGTAAGTTTACTAAGCAGAAATGAGATTAAAGTTGAAAGATGGAACACATAAGACATCTTTCAATATAAGAGATAGCAATAGTGATCACAGTGCCAGACATGAGAAACATGTGCAGAGTTTTCCATTAGGAAGCTTATTGACAAGGAACCAAGAGAAGAAATTATTGTGAGATGAGAGACAAAATTGAACATGTGAACGGTTGCCCCGGTATCAATAATCAATGTGATGGGTTCTTTTGAAGAGTTGGAACAAAGAGATATACTTGAAAGATTGGTGGCCGGCTGTAAAATACCTGCTTGGTGAGCCATGGGCTGTGAGTTACCCGAATTAAGGAGAGCAAGAAGCTGTTGACATTGCTCAAGTGTGAAAGGTAGGCTGGTTTGAGACTCTGCTTCTCCTTGCTTATCAATAGGAGAGGCTACAACTTGATTGGAAGAAGCTTGCTTACCATTCTTATGGAGTTGATGTCCGGGTGGGTATCCATGGAGGACATAACACTTATCAATGGTATGTCCTACACAGCCACAGTGATTAAAAGTAGGCCGCTCACGTCGTGAACCATGGGAGTTCTTATTCTTTTTATTTGAGACATTTTTAGAAGTCTGGTTTTGGAATTCAGATTTGGCAACAAGGGCTACTGCATCAGTGAATTGTGGAGTTGAAACAGCAATATCACGTTGTTTTTCCTCTTGGAGTATCAAGGAAATTGTTGATTGGAGGAAGGGGGTCCATGAGAAGTATTTAACCCCAAACAGCAGAGTATGATTCATTTAATCACATCAGGAACTGCATCACCCTCTCTTCTTGTTGATATTCAACTAATGTCTTCATTGCACCACATGAGCATGATGGTTTTGGTCGATATGTCATGAACTCGTCCCAATAATAATATTGTATAATAAGCTCCCATGGATGTTTGCTCTTGAATAAGAGAAGATATGGCCTTTTGGATTTGGAAAACCCTAGGAGCATTAGTTTGAGCAAATCACTCTTTGATGTCATTCCAAGCCTCAACCGCTGAATCAACATAAGCTATGATGCCCGGATACGACATGAATACAGCAAGGACGCGTGATAGACACGGCAAGAAAATAGATTTTACACATCAAAAGTGAAGTATCAGATACGATACAATGTCCATTTTGAAGTATCCGTGCATCATAGAGCATAAGTAACACTTGCAGAAATTTCTTTTGATAAGGAGATCAATATCCAAGACAACACCAAATTATTGCATCGTATCCATTGAGGATACAATGGATCAGTTTCATCAATGATTGAGAGGAAGCAATCGATGAAATCAGTATTGTTCTTAGCGCTAAGAGCCATGACCATAGTTCGACTCCAAGTAGGATAATTGTCGCCAGTCAATGGCTGTGAAACCAAAACAGTTCCTGGATTGTCTGAATGATGCAAATAGTATGGACTGTGTCACGACCCAGGCCCGAGATCTGATTACTTCGGACAGACCCCGAGTCGCGAGATCATACTTACTCCCGTAAACTTCGAATTAGCATAGCTCAAAACGAAATTCACAAGGGATATCAAATCACAAATCCTGCCAATGTACAATTTGCGGAATATATACATATACATTGACAACAAGTAACCTTACATCCACAGTAAAGTCCTCATATACAAAAGCACAGTGCACTAAAACCAACACTGCACATTTAAAAATATAATGCAGTCGGTATCTAATTACATATCAAAACTAAATATTACAAAAGTATTCGTTTACATTCGCCCTCCAAACTACGCCCACTCCGCTAACCCTCCTGGAGGTACCGGATGGGCCTCCTCCGCAGGCGGCGCGGCCTCGGCAGGACCGGCACGAGCATCTGGGCCTGTGACATCATCAATAACACGTGAACACGACGGTTCAACAAGACATATGCATTTTCATGAATTCTCATGTTATTTATCAATTCTATATAAGAATTTACCAATACAAGAACTTAACAGTTCTATATAACCTGATCAATTTAATAGCGAACATCTATTTCAATTCATTTTTTTTCATTTTGTGTCTTCCAACGAAAGGAGTTTAAGCACAAGGCGGAAGGGCAAACAATTCATGGCCTAGGCTTCAAGATTATTTCATTTTCCTTTAATCAATTTAATTAAGCACAAGGCGGAAGGGCAAACCGTTCATGACCGAGGCTTCAATATTGTTTCAATTTTGATTACATGGCTTATCACATATGGTGGAAATTTTCCAGTGTCTTGATCAGAGAGCATTGGTATTCCACGAGGCTCCGGAATGCCCCAACATCTACTGCAGTAGGAATTATTCATTTGTTTTGTTACCTTTAGTAACTGTTCATTAGTTCATTAATCATTACATTGCATTTAGTCAACGTTGTCACATACGGTTTAGAACTCCCTATCTAAGTCCGTTTCTACTGAACTTCCTTTCACATTTAGACAACTAATTAGGTGTGAATATTGGTTACCAAATGCACGTGTTATTATCGATGGAATCACTTTTATATGTTGAAGGTGTGCATTTAGTTCCCAAAATTTTTCACTCACAATTAACATTTGGCCAGTATCAGACTCACTGGCGGTTAGCCGGAACTTGACCGGCGGCTAGCCGAAATCTGCTCTGTGGCTAGCCAGAATGTGGTTGGCGGCTAGCCGAAATTTCAATTTCGGCTAACCGCCATTTCGCAGTTAGCTTACGGTCAGCTTTCTAGAAGCTGGCATTTTCTGACAGAAATTTTGACTCAATTTCGGTTACCTTGCGGCTAGCCGAAATTCAAATTTCGGCTAACCGAAAATTGGCGGTTAACTTTCCAGAAGCTCGCCCATTTCACAGATTTTGACGGTTAGCTTCACGGTTAGCCTCGCGGCTAGCTGAAATTCCCCCAGAATGTCATTTTCGAGCTTCAGAGCTTCTGAAGCAAATTTCCAAAGACTGAGTTCCTCAAACTCAAGTCTCTTTAACAATCTATAAAATCTAAGAAAACATACTCTTGGAGTAATCATTCACCATTCCCATTCAATCCCTAACAAAATCCATTCTACTACAAAGAAAGGGTTTGAGAACCCATTCATTATAACTCAAGAAAGTTTATAAACTAGCATTTGAATTATAGAAATGCATTTATACTTGCCTCTAATGAAGATTGATTGATAGAAAACCCTCTTCTTAAGCTTAGGTTGAGTGGAAACTTCTCAACTTGAATGTCTCTCCCAAGAAAGTCCAAGAAGAAGATGAAGGAGGTGGAGAAGATGAAGTTCTCTTCACTAAATCACTTCAAAAAGCCTTCTCTTGTGCTTGGCGGAGTTGAAACGAAGAAAGAAGAAGAAAAAGGAGATGAAGAGATGAGCCTAGGGTTGTCTTCAACGGATTTGGGTGGAAATGACTCAATGGACTCATTCCCTTTATATGAGCCCTCATTTTGCATTGAAATCCACCCAATCAAGGTTATTTACAATTTAAGTCAAATAGAGGGTCATTTGACCGGATTCTCGTCAAACGACTTCGAGTCTATTACGAAGGTTGACGTACTCGTCGAGATACGCGGGTTGGTATCAAGAGTTTCCGTATTTACGAAAAAGGTCTTGTTTTCTTAGTTTAGACTTAAAACTCATTCAATTCACTTAATCTCCTCATTACCACTTCATTACATTCATTTGTGATTAGTCTCATTGAGCTCAGTCATTAATTACCATTAATCTAGTTAATACGATCAACTAGCTTCAATTTCAATTAATTAGAGTTAATCTTGATTAACTCGGGACGGGACCTTACAGACTGGTAGGGTCATCGATCTTACCATTTTCAGTTGTGACTATTGCCTGAAGCCTTGAAAAAAAATAGTCAAAACAAATGTGCAGGAAATCACACAAATGATCGAATGATTAAGAGATCACTAGGTGCTCCGATACCATAATAGAATTGGGATTGACTGAGAGTGTATTTCCATTGATACATGTACTCTTTATATACAAGTATACAGATCTGTGACGGAAACATTGAATTTGAATAGTACAGGTGTAACTGAAACAGAGAAATAAAGAATGCAGTAAACAATACAATTGTAACTGAAGGAATATAGTAACATAAATAATAGGTACAAGCTGGAACAATGAATGGCTTGTTGACCCTGTAAGCCTTCTTAATACTCTATAAGTTGTGAAGGGTACGGTTATGGAAGCCAGTCGATCATTACTCTTTATCTCAGTCTCTTTGTGAGCAAGAGGACCCCCTTTCCCTCTAACCTGTGGGTGGAACTCGGTTTCCTCAACCTTTCTCTTGGTATCAGAGCAGGCCTTCCTTTAGCATGCCAAGAAAGTAAAAAAGTTATAGAACCTGAGCCAATGGAGAAGCACTTAGATAGCTTGGAAGAAGCATGGGAACTTACCATTAATGTTTGCTTAGATAGTTTCTTCCTATCCAAACAATTTGTGGAAAGGTGGGAGGCAGTATCTTTTGCTTCCAGGTCTACATTTGGGGTGGCATCGAATGATATACCCATTGGAGGTGTAGCACTTCTGCTAACATATTTTCCTAATTTTTCTCTATATATAGCAGGATATGACCACTTATTTTGATGATGTAGAAACTAATACATTGGTTTTCCGAAAGGTGCTGAATATTGTTTGGATGGATGCAATGCTGTGTTTGGTTGGACCATTTTGAAGTTTGTTAGATCTCTTTATCATGTGCTATGTTATGCTCCCAAGTAAGATCTAACCAAAACCCAAGTGGGTTCATGATGCTGCTCGGAAATGTGTGACCTTTCAGTTCAGCAGGCAAAACTCATGAAGCAGAAGTGCTGACTGTTGAGCACCCGCAATCATAGCTTTACTCACCACGTTAAATTTGTTTAAGTTTTTTTATCGTGATCATCATCACAGCTTTATCCCATTCATCTGGGATCGGCTTTGTTTAACTTAACACAAATCTCGAAATTTTTGTTCTTTAATGTTATCCTAATGGAAGGTTATTATGATGTACGCCTATGATCGGATCAGTAGGCATACTATGGATACTATGGTGGTTGGTTCTTTTAAAAATCATTCTAGCCATTTTAGAATTAGATCTGGATTACAAAAGCTTGTTCATTCAATGTTTTAGATGCAGTGTATTATTTTAGACTGTTTACAGACAAACAGAGTTGGGTCTATTTTCTTTGAGTTAAATTAGCTCAAACGGTAATAAATTTTCAAAATAAAATTTATATTGACATCAGTTTAAACATTGGTTCATACTGCTGCAGAAGATGGTTTAAACAGTTTTGAGATGCATTTTTTTCCGTATAAAGTTTTGATGGACCATTATTTATACTGGTTCTAGTCAAACGAATCCGCACCATGAATGGTTGAAAATGAAGACCAAAGATGAAATCTACCAAAATGACCATCAAATGACCACCCCTTTAATGAAAATAGAATTAAGGGAAGATGGACAGTGAATACCTAGCAATCGCCCTTGTAATTCAATACCTATACCTATAAAAGTGAAGGTCTGGTCTCTTCTCCATAGCCTTTTATATCATTCACCGCTCATCTCATAGCCTTTACCCTTACCTCTGTAATAATCCTTTGTTGAAACTTATTTGAACATGAATTCCTATATAACCTAATGCAAACAAAAGGTCTGTCTATCTCTCCAAAGAAGGGCCCCGAGTTTTTCCCACTGCTTTGGATTTTTATTATTCGAGGACTTAAGATTGCTCTTGAAGCTCATTAGATTTTAAGGATGAAGAGAAGTGTAAAATCATGTAACACAGAGATCTTTGCAATCCAAGTAAAGGGGTTCAGCAATCTAAGATAGGATATTCATAATCTCCCCCTTTTTTTATTGTGAAGTTCCCAACTGATGTCTTTGAGTGGGAGGTTGGAGCAATCTAATGGCTGTCTGTATGATGCTGGTGGTTTTTGTTTGTGGAGGGAGACCTTTGATTTCTATTATTATTATTATTTTGTTACTTTGATGCTTCACTTTACAGAAGTTGCAACAACTGAATCAGTGTCAAAGCAGGATCCCTGCAAGTTCATGGTGAGTTGGGGCGGGTGAGGGGATTGAATTGATCATGGGCGTGCCCTCCAAATGAAAATAAAGAGTAAATGAGACCAATGAAATTGGTGGACATTAAAGCCTGTCAGGGCCTTCCATTGGTGACATTTGATTGGGACATAAGAGGATCCACACTCTGTTTTGCTTTGTTGGTGCCATTACTTTTGATCTTGAATATTAGGATACAAATGCCTGCTAGAAATATGACTGATTTTGCTGCTATTAACTTCGGGTTCAAGCAGGTTGCAAGCAAATCTGTTGGGTCGTCTCAAGCAGGATTCATAAGGATGGATTCGAATTAGAATTGAATCATTGATATGTGACAAGAATTTTATGATTTCGATTCTGCTAGTACTCTGGAACAGCAAAAAGACAGTTATTCAGAATTATAATAGGTCTAGTCCTACAGACAGGTCATTAGGAAATGCTGTCTGTTTCATAAGAAAAACATTTCACTTGTTTGAAATGGAGGAGTTTTGCAAATAGGAGGGAGTGTTCTTGAACAATTTCCTATAAATCTTCCTATGAAACGAGTCAAGAATCAAACTACAAGTCTCGATCTATAGGAGATGCATTGAGTTTTCTTGTCACTGACTTGAGGTTTCTCCAGTTAGCTCCATACTACATTTAGGTTAAGCTGATTTTAACTTACTTAAAAGGTCGAGAACGAGGGTTGGCCAAGAGTAATACTACCAACATGAAGGCACGATGATCGATCCCTGGGCATGTGTGTGATACCGATGTGCCAGCACCACCCGGTCGTTAGTGCGTTGGCAAATTCATAGAACTCATAGTGAATAGATTTTTTTTAATTAGATTATGAAAGAGGTAATTTATTGAATAGTGTAAGCTTGCATGAAATCCTAGGAATTCACCAGTCTCACTTGTGTCTCTATGGTTGCATGATTAGAATCACATAGAAGAGGTCAAGGGTTCAAGGATTGGTACATCCTCTTTTTCATGAGATATCCGCCGTGGAGGGCATGTCTATTTGCATGGCATTGAGTCCTAGGAATTCATAACATAGATTCTAAGCGTGAAATTTTCTCCTAATGTTCCAATCCAATCAACAAAAAAGGTGAGAGCCCATCAAAATATTGGGACCTCCGAAATTGAAGGTGTCCACCACTTGAATGGGGATGTCCGCAGGTGAACATTTTTATTGTGGACAGTGAGGATTGAAAGTCCTACACCGTCCTTGTGTGGGACTCCAATAAGAGAAGATTTTACCCAATAAAGAATATCAAAGAGTAATTAAGAAGGATATAAGATGGAGATGTAGATGGTAATTTGACTTTCCTAGGATTTGATTTATGTCTGGGTATTCATTTTCCAACCAAGGGGATATCATTTGATGACTAGATGTGGATCTTCACCATTATTTTTTTAGTTCTAGTCAACTTTGATGGGAGAATTCAATTCTATGCAAACAAACATGCCCTTGAATTTAATGCTTCTAGATGTCGTATAGTATCCTTTTGGCCCTCAATAGGTGATACTATGGTCTTGCACCAATCTAAGAAAGTTAGTGATGGTTGTAAAGTTCCATTTCCGTGGGCTGGACCAGCCCCTGCCCAGCCTACTCTGGGCCGATGCGGCTATCTTTAAAGGCCCAAAGGGTGCAAACTGGGGTAACTTTTAAGCCTGACAGTTAAATAATCCGGGCTTCTTGAATGCTGATGGATCTAAGCCCAGCCTTATAAATTCCTCACAGAGGACAATGTATGTTGTATAACTTGCAAGAGCTGGCTTGGGTGTAATGCCTGTGAACTATATATGCAGGTCTAGATTCTAGGCCGGATAAGTAAAGTTCAATGCTTGTACAACCTTTGGCCCGGCCCAACGCGGCCCATAATTCTCTTGGTTGAATGGTTAGGATCATGACCTCTCTCTCTCTCTAAAAGTGTGAAGTTTGAGATTGATGATTCGATAAATCAGAAATTCAGAATTATTCCTCAAAATATTCATAGATGGCTATAACACCATTTATGAATTATCTGAAAAGACAGATTAATATTAATGTAAAACGAAAAAAAATGAAATATTAGAGTGTGTTTTTCTTTTTTCATTTTTTTTTTTTTTGTGTGATTTTCAGTGGACACTTCCAACACCATTCGTCAGCAACATTCGATCACACAATCGTGAAACATCCGATGGTCGAAGAGGTTTCAGCAGGAACTCTTCTGCCCCTTCCTCCAAGCACCTGTTCAAAACATACATGAACAAATATTTTAATTTTCACCTTCCAAAGTATAGAAATGCTTAGCATTATGTTTTGTGTTGTGAGTCTGGATCTCCAGAACTCCAATGTGGTGCTACATACTCAAAGCTAAGGCCGAATTCAATAGACGTGGGTCCCACCATAAGATTGAATAGGTGAGTAAAAACGTGACCGTGCGTTGACGTGGGCGATGAGGCATGCTCAATGGGACAGTTGGACCCAATCCTACTGAGGTGGTATTTTTAAGATATATATTACTGGAGGGGATGACATTCATCTTAGAGGGTCCACGTTATCATTGTGTGGTCCCTATGGAGGAGTTTTTGAGACCCTCTAGAGGGGCTAATGTCTTGTACCTTAAACATTTCACATGTGGAATTTATTAGGCTGACTAGCCATTTTCCAATCCATTTGCCTCTTAACAAAAGTGAAAATTTAGCTTTTTCCATGTAAGATGAGTCTATCTTGCTCTTCCAATTTTTTCCTTTATTTTGTTTTTCGAAAAGCATTTCTAGAAAAATAATAACAAACTTTTAAAAAGCTCAATCATGCACAAACTAATGATTTTCATTTTCTCATAAATAACTAATATAATAAAGGGTCGTTATCTATATAGCTGTCCTTAGACCTGACATTTTATCCAAAACCGTTGGAGTTTAAATATTTTCCTGCAGAGGTGTTCGTATAATAACAGCGCGATATTGCACAGTCCTAGGATACTGCACAAGGAGATATGTGTAAAATCGCATGCCCCTAGGATATCACACGGTGATATCGCATATCGCACGTCCTTAAAACATCTTCGTATAATAGGCGCGATATTGCGTAGTCCAATGATATTGCACAAGGAGATATGTGTGATATCGCAAGTCCCTAGAATGTTGCACAATGCGATATGTGTGTTATTGCACATCCCTAGAATATTGCAAAGTGCGATGTGTGGGGGTATCACATAACCTAGGATATCACACAAACAACTCTATGGGAGAAACTTAGTTAATAATTTAGAGGCGAATCGCAGGTCTAGCTGTATGAGCAATATCCCTATAAATTCTCTTCTTTAGACATGGAGACCTCTAGGTGCTATATGTCCTATTTTAGTAGCTGCATTTATTCTTTTAAAAAGACAAAAAGTATTCCTATCCCCCTAAAATTACCTGTTGATCCTTTGAGGTACATTTTCAGAAGACATGATGAAAACTGGGATCTCTCTGAGAGCTGATGATTCCTACAACAATATAAGTAAAAATATAATTAGTTCGTTAGTTTAGGAAAGAAAGAAGATAATATTTCTCGATTTAATGGATTATTTATTCACCTTTACTCTCTTAAGAAGATCAAATCCTGTCATCTCTGGCATACAGTAGTCCGTGATGATCATATTTACCTTTGGATTCTGCCAAAAAAGAGAAGATAAGAGCCATTAAAAAATCATATTATCACCTATTTTATTCAACGAACAGTTTGGATCAAGCAATGTGTGGCAGCATATTGCATTTTAGCGAAAATGGTAATAGTAATGGCAAGAAATTCATGAACCAAACAGTGTAAAATGGAAAGCATGGAAAAGCAAAATACAAAAATATAGAAAACTAAAAATTTTGATCAGTTAGGGGCCATTCTTGCCATTCGACCCATCAACGAAACTCAAACTGAAAAAATCCAACTAATCAAATCATGACCCACGAACCCAACATAAAAAACCTTCAGTTAATTAACAGCAGCTAATCCAAAGGGGTAGCTCAATTGGTCTAGGACTACGGTTTGCACCCGGAGGTTGTAGGTTCGAAACTGCACTACCACACTGGCGCTGGGGCTACAGGGGAGTTTACCCGGCCTCCCTCTGGGCCCGAAGGGCTTAGTCCAACCTAAAGAGTTGGGAACCCTGCAATTGCCAAAAAAAAAAAAAAAAGTTCAGATTGACCCTTCAACATGCAAATTCGGTTCGGGTTCAAATTTCAACCCCATCAGTACTTAGGTGAGGTTCTGGTTCAGACTCTATATATAAGGCTCGCCACATACAAAATTAGATCGACCCCTTGAACATGCAAGTGGAATTCAGGTTGAAATTGTGAACCAACTAATAATTAGATGAGGGATGGGCTGACCCTATTACATATTACTCATAGTTTTTAACCTGGCTCGAATAAATGCCACCCTTAATTAGTGTACATTTGGTTGGATGAATTTTTAAAATAACTTTCAAGTGTTGGGAATTCTATCCTTTTTAGTATTTGATGAAATGTTTTCTTAAGAACAACCAAATATGCATTCCAGCTCCGTGGGGCTCCATAATTTCATAATCATCAAGCATTTATCCACCGTTAGACCGGATCTCTAAGAAATCTTTGGTTAAAAAAGTACTAAAATTTTATAGCTAGTCGAGAATGATCCAAGGGGCTGTTCTGTTTTTTTTTCTTTTTGTCAATGACCTTTTTCATATTCTCCACGCTAATGATCAGTAGGCATCCAAGTGGGTCATACGAAAAGATCTTCCAAATGCTCAATTTCTAGCATGCTAAATTGCTAGCAAAACTGGAGGATAGTGTAAGTTTGTGACGAGCCGGGTCAACTCTCCATATGATATTTTTGGACGTTTTGGCTTGTGGAATTTTAACCCAATGCACCTTATGAGACAAAGGAACTAACAAACAAGACATGCTTAGAAAAATAAACATACTTATTTATATTTAAACATTCTGTTATTTTATAATTGAAAAAAAAAAAAAATCAAATGCTGAAAAGTGGCAGCATAAAAATGGCTTCTGGGTTTTGATCATGGACTATCAATATTAAAGAAAGTGCCTATGCATAGAATATAAAAACAAGAACCAAAGTGAAGTAATCTGTAAAATAAAACCATTTTACCTTGGAGCAGACTTCTTCCTTTCCCAAACCCAACAACTCCAAAGCCCTCACTCCACTCTCCACAGTCGTCACTACACCCAAAGAAAAGAAAGATAAACTATAGAAACCCCCACAAATTCACAATCAATCTACAAAACCAACCCTTCTCCTTCCTACCTCTGTAAGAAGAACCCTTCAACAGCCTCTCTATCAACTTCCGGTCGAGCACGCTGTCATCCACGGCCAGAACATGCAGCTCCGACGCCGGGACTCCGGCACGAGCTGACGAGTTAGCAACTGACAATGACATTTTCCGGCGAGAGGAAGAAGAAGAAGAATAATAGTTCTCTGTAAGGACTTTCAGAGAGAGAGAGAGAGAGGTATTGAGGGAAATGTGTGTGGGGGGTTTAATAGGAAAGGAAGATGAAGAAAAAGAAATCATGTGTGAGATCGAATAGAGATATTGTAACGATATCGAATACAGATATTTCGGGTTCGGGCGATCTCGGGATACGAAACAAAATAAGAATTCGGAGAGATTTGGATTTTCGTCACGAAAGGTTGGGAGATTATTCGGATCCTGACATGGACCGAATTGTAGGTCAACTGGTTGACTGCCCGTGCAGATCGACCCGACTTGATTGTCGGACATGGAGATCTCTCTCTCTCTCTCTCTCATCTTTTTCTTTAATTTTATTTTTTTTTGGTGGGTGTGTGTGCATTTGTGGTAGTGGGTCCCATCCAAATTTTTTCATGATCTAGAGTCTAGACCAATGGCTGGATCTTGAAGTAAATTTAAAAGGAAAGAATTTCATTGGATCATTAGAAGAAATGATGCATGGGCCTCATGAATTGAGCTCCAACTAGATTAAAAAAAAATGTATTTTACAATTTCTATGACCTTTCATTGGACAATTAGAAACATTTTAATACTAAATCTAGATTTCTTTTTGTATGGGAGTCAAATAAACACATGAGAAAGATTAGAAGAAAATTATAATGCTAGTATTTAATGTCGCAGATTTGGAAATATTATTGTCTTAAGGACAAAATATCAGGATATTTTCAAATTTGGGATTTCTTAAGATACGTAATGAATAAATGAGAGAATACCTTAATTTCCAATAATTGAAAAAATAATAAAATACATATAAATTGATTTGAGATTTTAATTTTCATATGAATTGCAATTTTTGCCAAAATTTTGGATGATATCACATTCTCTTCACATTTTTCACATGGCATTTTAAAGTTAACTGATTCAGTTAACTGATTCACCCACCTGATCCTACAAAAGCTGGGGAAGGTCTAATGGAGTTCTTTCAGAATCTCTAACCTTCATCATTTGAATGCTTCTAGGTGGCCCCTACCTTCTAACTTCCTAATAATAACTCTTTGTTGAGTCCGGATCCCCGGAGTGGTCTATTACATGCCATGGGTTCTCGCCAATTGATGATCCAAACTGTTGGAATTAAATGTCATCACCTCTGGTAACACATCATTAAATTTTACTTTAAAAGAATTTGGTTCAACTATAAGATTAAAACACAGGATTGATAAGATATTCAGTGTGATATTGCGCATTATTATTCTTATGCATTAATTAAATTATCAATCTTGCATTCAATCTTATAGTGGGAATAAATCCTATCGAATTAAAAATCAAAAAAATGCTTTTGGGGGAGGGAATGACATTCAATTGTCAATAGTTCGGAGGTAGGCCCCATAGTGAGTTCCACACATGTCACCATCATTATATCAAGACCGTCCACCTAGAAACCAGCCTAAACAAAACTTCTCGTGGGTTCGTCTGGAGAGCTATTTCGTTTTATTTCCACCCCATGCAGTATGAAGTTCGTAGAGATTCGCGGGACGCAGACGATTCTCAAAGATTCGGGACGATTTCACAACACGATCCTATCTCGATACAGGCCTGATACGACAGCCGTCCGATCTCAATCTGTACGACAGCCTGGCTCATGCAAGATCGTGTCACGTGGAAATCATCCACTTGCACTTATAGATTCGATCTGCAGCGAGAGAGAGGAAACCCTCAAATCTTGAGCCTCAGGAAATCTTTCTTGATCTTGATCGTGTGGGCCACACAGATTATGTTATGGGGTTTCCACGAAAGAGGTAGAGAATTGTAAAATAATAACAGTTGGATTCACATGATCCAATTAAGAAGAATTTTTTTTTATAACACAGGTTTCAATCTTTTGGGCCAAAATAATCTTTATGGGCACAGTAGAGAAAGCCGAATAAAATTTTTCGGTGGCCCCAGTGTTGTAGTGCAGTTTCGAACCCACAATAGTGGTCCTAAGCCAACTGAACTACCCCTCATGATTAATTGAGGAGAAGTGGATTAGTCAATATTGTATGTGGAGATCATGTATTTATTTGGGTAATGCCTCCAATCTACACTCTCACTCTAATTCAAACTCTTTTGATTTAAAATGATAATTAGTTTTTCTTGTGCTTAATTTTCTTTCTAATGGACATGGCCCCTTATAATAAGGTCCACCGAATCCATTAATTGATTGGGTTTTTTAATGTATGAATGTTTACTCAGCTAAAGTGGAAAGATTTTCTCTCCTATAGGATTTTTGTATTGTATGTTGAGTGTAATTTAAAGTTTCTATAGTCAGATTTGTGGGATTCGATAAGAAAAGTAATCTATAAAATTGGAATAGATTAGGTATCGTTTAGTATCTGTTTATTTTAGAAATCTAGATCTGTTAAGATTTTAGATGAGTTCTTTCCTTTTCTAATATGTAAATGATCAAATGGAGTGGGATTTTGGAATAGAATTGGTGTAATTGTTATGGATAAATTCATGCTTTTTACCCTTTTAATCTAGTGTGAAAGCTATCCATGAGCAAAGCCCCTTTTGTGAAGCTGTCCTCCTCCTATCTGTTCATTTTTCTTATTTCTGGTTTTTTGACTCTGTAAGTTGCTCGCAAGGCATGTACTCTCTCGTCTCACAATCATGTTAGAAAAAAAAACCCTCATTGTAAGGGGTGGTTTGGAACTTTTAGTTTAATTAATAAGAGCTAATTGAATTAAGATTAAAAATAATAGTTTGAAGTTTTAAAATTTAATTTACAGTAATCATGTTCGATAAAATAATTAAAAAAAAAAACTATTGTTTCTTTAAGGAGGTAATTTGGGCCTACCTTTTAAAAACCGCAATATAGAATCTAACATTTGTGTCATTTTGAAAATCTTCTGAGGTTGTTTTCATTTAAAATACTTGTAAATTCTGTATTGTCTACCTCCATCCGCTTTAGCTAAAAACATTCTAAAAAAAGCAGCCCCCTTAGCTCATTTTGTATGGGTAAAAGTAACTTGTAAACATGCTCTAGACTTAGAAAATAAATTACAAGTTTAAAAAGTGCTCTACTATGTAAATATTCTCTAAAGCACAAAATACGAATTTATTTTTAGAGTACCAAACGCCCCTTAAATGATGGAAAGAATCCCATCAGTCAAGCTATTTTTCTTTTTGCTGATTAAATAGGCAAATTCAACCTTTTGATTAATTATATGAATATGTTACTGTAGAAAAAACCTTCAAAGATGGAAGATGGTTGAGGCCCTTATAAAGTGGGTGTCTCTGCACGTCCTTTTTTTAAACACGTGAGACCTCTATAATCAATCAAACCCCTTCACATTCACTACTTCCAATGAATTGGCATAAGCCCAAATTCCACATTTATCTAATTGTTACTCACCATTGGCTTAGAACCCTGAGAAATGATGCCTTCAAAAAATGGCCGTGAATCAAGGGGTTAGAATGATATGAAAGAATTAAGATTTTGCATACATGCAGGTATTCTTTCGATCTCCCCTCTCCCCATGATTGGTATGGTCTAGGCAGGCTCCATAAGTCCATAGGTAAGCACAACCCCTTAAAAGAGATTTGTACTTGAAGGAACATGCCAATAAATCATCGTGACATCTTAAGGTATTAGGTCCCCTCGGCCCGTAGGTATTATTCTGGCCCAATGGGATGGGACACCCTCTGTTATATAAAAATAAAAAACAGTTGAGATATAGCCATTCAACATACTTCGCAAATTGGCACCTGGCAACCCTAATTGTCACTTGAGTATACCACTCTTCCCACTTTGTGAGGCTTGTCTTGTCTCGATTATCCTTCCCGCTTTGTGAGCTTTCACTTCTTACTTGTGTGGGCCCTCTTGGGTCCCGACCCCCGAGGCTCGGGTGAAAAATAAAACACTGAATCAAACTAAAGAATGAAGGATCCTTCCACAGTAAGCAGACTTCTGTCATGGAGCATCTAAATTCCAAATGAACAGTAAAGCCACCTAGAAACAGGAGGGTTGGTTTTCTACATGCTGGATGGAATCCCTGAGACATGACCCTACATGAGAGTGCTCCAAACTTTTCAATCAATTGGAGAATCTACTTTATCAATTAACTAAGCTGAAATTGAGAGATTTTCTGTTGTGGACAATCTATATTATTTGTTAGGTGTAATTGAGAGTCTTAATTTTTTGTAAGGGTTTATTAAAAACTCATGGAGATCTGATTCGAAAAATAATTTATTAGCTTAAACTTATATTAGGACTCTTTTAGTTTACTTTTATCTCAAATATCTAAACTTCTCATAGTATCAACTGGATTTCCTTTTTAAAATGATGTAAACAATGAAAAGGAGAGACATTTTGGAATGAAAATATTGTGATGGTTGCTGGTCTGTCTACCCTTAATAAATGATTAAAAACTAGGACCTATCACAATACTTGGTTAATACTGTTTTAGCATTCGATTTTGTGTAATGATTCCAATCTCATGACCATGTTTCATGTTGTTGCTTTTCAGTGACCAAATGTCAAGTCCATTCCTGCTCGATCCAAGCCATTTATTTCGCAAATAGGGTTATGACATGGATTTGGGTTCATTAAGGCCGAATTTAATTAGGCACAATAAAATGCTAAGTTGCTTGAAATTTTTTTAGGCCTAGTTGGTTTCAGGTCTGGTAGTGAGTACTCTAGTTCAGGCTCTTTGGCCTTGGCTGGCACGAATGACTCCAATATTGCGGCCATTCTTTCAATATTGCATCATCATCCTTGAGTCCTTACTTTTGGGATAATTGTCAGGATTGACATTATGCCTCTACCATTTTTCTTTTATGCTTTTGATTAGTTTTAGTCTATTATTATTATTATTATTTTATCCTAGCATAGTGGGGCTGGGGCCCTAGCCCTTGCATCTAGAAAGGGGGCTTTCGGGTGAGGGGAGTAAAACTCGGGTGAGGTGGGGGCGTTTCAGTGAGCTATCACCGCCTCGGGTGAGGAAATGTGCCTGGGTTCGAATCAAGGACAGGGAAGTAAGAACTGAGCCTCTGACCCTTAGTTTTAGGCTTAAAAAGAAGTCATTAGTTATTAAGTGTACTAACAAATGGTTTTAATTGTGACTTCTCAACTTAAATTAATTTGCAAACTTATTGCATGTTTATTTGCATTAGATTATGCAGGAATTGAATACATAGAAATTCATTGTCAACTGTGGTTCACCAAAAGATTATTAAAGAGGCGACTAGAAATGATATAAGGTAAAGGCCTAGTCTTGCTTTTGCATCCACCTCAAACAGACCTAATAAGAAGAAGAGGAGGAAGCAAGTCCAAGAATAGCCAGAAACAGCCATGGAAGATGTTTGCAAGCAGATAGAGAAGAAGAGGAAAATACAATACTTTCCTATCTGCGAATAGGAAGCCTTGGATGATAATCTTTGACCAGGAAAGGTCTAATTGTGAATTGTGATATGATTTTTTGGGGGAAAATACCATTTCAATCATATCTTCAGTCTACATAATTGTGGGGGAAATTTGAATTGCACCTTGGGTTGGATTTGGGTCGAGACCAACCTAACCTAACTTATCAATACGACCCAGAGGAGAAGACGAAGTGGAGAAGCCGAAATGACTAACGGATAGAGAGGAATAAAGCTCTGGATTCACGGAGAAATGCCCCTCGACCCAAGAGCCTGGCAGGGCGAAAATCCTGGGAGAGATGGCATATGAGGAGAAAATGATATGAGAAAATGGTATGCAAAAGATTCTAACCTAATTGATAGAAAAATCTCTCCAAATTTTATTGCTAACTTGAGCATCGGAGGGACCTCGGTTGGACCATCCGATAGAGTTTTCAATGTCTCTACGTCTTTGAAAGAGGGGGCTTTCCTGGAGACATTAAGGGAAGAGGAAGAGGGAGACGGACACTGCATCGACGGGCCGAGCTGACCTATCAATCTTCGGCTCATGCAAAAACAGATCTTACAATAACCACTCACTTTAGAAGTAATCAGATGAAAGACTAGCACTTCACCCACAGTTTAAACTTCTCCTAATATGAAGATTCTTCCAGTTTTTGAGTTGTCCAAAACCTGAAAAACTCTTTTGAGGGATGCATGTCCTCTTACCATAGCTGCTCCAAAAGGCAATATACTTTGAAAACCTGGAACCTGTCAAACATCCAGATTTAATTACCAGGAACTGTTTGCTTCTGTACAATCAATGTCCCAACATGGGGTACTCAGCATTCCCAAAAATACCGTTTTCCCCACTGTTCCTTTTTTTACAATAAAGAGTACAACCCATCAAGAAGAAATCTCCAAAAATCCATTTCTTTTGCTTTCCTTCTTCTGTCATTGGGTTTGCGAGTATTTCCTCTGGAAGATGCCCTGACCCGGCGCCAAGATGTGGAGAGGGTCAAACTCGGACTTCCGAGTCAAGAATCGCTCCCATTTCCCGCCAAAATGTTCCCGCCACTGCCTCTCTAAGGAGTGGTGGCAGAGGTACTGCTTGGCGCCGATTCGTGACTCGGTGGCTGCCTCGATGACTCGGCGGTTCTGGTTGAGAAGGTTGGCCAGGCAATTCGTGGAACAGGTGTTGGGGTTGGCGGAACGGAGTACACTCACGATGTAAATCACGTTGTCGTCGCCGGAATCCGGTAGAACAGCCGAGGAATTTGAATTCCACCTGTTTAGACAGAATGAAATTTTAGTAGAATAATTCTGGATTTGAAGACGGGTTACTAGTATAATTAGGGATGGCAATGGGCCGGGTTATATCCATATTAAAATAAGTTTGGTAGTGGGTTTTTCGGATTCAAAGAGCTAATGAACTTTTTTTTTTGTTAGTCAAGGTGGTCCAGGGGGCAATCAGGACTACCTGAACCCACACATCCAGGAGTGGTGAGAGTGAAGGCTATATGTTTTGACCTATTTCTGGTCGCAGATGGGTTTGAATTGTGGCTCCCTATGTTGCATTTATGACTTTATATTCTGCTCCTTTTTTAATTGTTTGTTAGGTTGGCCCAGCGCCAAGAGTTATATTATTCAGCTAAAGCTTTAGTGGTCGATCCTTGGACATGTATGAGATACTTAACTGCGAACACCATTGAGCCAATGGGGGTGTTGGCTTTTCTTTTTCCTTTCGTTTTTATGTAGTACATACGAATTTTCTCCTACAAGATGTCCACACGCTAGCAATCAAATCTACCCCTTCAGTTATAGCAGGTCCTGATTATTTTATTGGCCCTTGCCTCTTTGAACATATGATATGGATATTCGGAGGAGAAAATTTTGTATAGTACCAACAATGGGGTAGAGATTGCAAAAAAAATATTATGGCAAATGTAAATATATAAGAATATTATTTTATTATAATATTTTGAAATAGAAAAAAAAATCTAGGATCAAAATCGATGAGTGTCATTATAGCGTAGATTTGGTATCACAAATTATAAACCGTTCTTAAGTCAGATCGAGCATAGGTCACGAAAGATGTGAGTTAGGGTGAGTTTGGATTTAGTGTGACATATTGCCATCGTTGTAATAATCAATCATTAGCAGATGGCTACCACTATAATGTTTTAGGTTTTCGAAAATTAGAAACAACTACCTAACTCAACAGTGGTTCATGGGCTAAGCCGGGTCAGACCAAAGCTTGTTCAAGCACCACCCATTTACTTATTCGGCGGTACACAGGCCCAGTCCAGCCCAGCGCAGCCCATTTGCAAAATATACCGTCCTTTTTGTGCTAGTTCTGTTGGGCTTTTGGGCTTGCCCACAATATATAGGTGGGTTTTGTTCTAGTGTTAACTTAGAGTAGAGATGAGCAGAACCACCATGTAAAACCTAAAAACTTGCTTGATATATAAGGGCTTTCTAAAAATTTCAACCCATTTGAGCTCTTTTAGCCTGACTTTAGATTGATGGTGTAAGGTGATGAACATGGGGATGTTAGGCTGCCCTGGTCCTCCTTTAAGCATATACAGGCCTCCCATCTAACCATCAGACCAGAAAGTAAGTCAGAAGCCCAAATGTCCAGTTTGATTTTACTCTCGAGCTGATTCAGTCCATGAGCATCTCTACCTTTTCGATTTGTACAAATAACAACCTATGATAATTTGAAATTATCACGACTTTAACGAGATAATTTCCACATATACGAGTGCATTATTTTCACCTGCGGACATCCCCAATAAAAATCTTCCTATGTAAATATAACAATATTATAGGATTATTTTTCAAAATATCCTAATATTATTGACAGTAGGTATATAGAAGTGTAAAAGATATGAGAGATGAGATAAGCTTGGTCACGCTCAAGCTCAGCTACTTGTCCCACGGCTTGAGTCAAGCTCAAGGTAAGCTCAAGTTTGAGATTGAGCTTAGGCTTTGGATCAAGCTTGTGTTCCCATATAAATTCATGTATATACATTAACAAGCAAAGCTTGAGCATGAACTTGGGCTTAGGCTCATATTAACTTAATCGAGCCGAGCTCTACCTCGAGGTAATCAACTTGAGCTCCAGCTTGGGTTGACTAGTCATCTCAATTAGCTCATGACTCATGCTTACTTGAGCCCAACTCTTCTTAGCCGAGCTGGCTTGACTCATTGACAACCTTATTATATACCCTTACTTTCTCTTAATGATGGTCAGGATATCCAGGCTTTAAATAAAAAATCTTTGCACAGTATTATAATAGCATATGAAGAAAGTAGTTCTTTAGATAAAGTTGATGTTTGGATAGAGTTTTCAAAAAAATGGCTATCAATTACACAGCCAAAAACAGTATATGAAAGGCAAGTCAAACCATCCAATTGATCCTATCATGAATAGACCCTCCATGGGCAGGGAATATTCTAATATAGAAGAGAGTAAAAAGATATGGTGAAGTGGACACAGAAAAGGGATCCAATGAATGCTATCATAAGATAAGATTCATGGGAGCAAGAAGAAAAAGATTTTTTTGGTTAGAACTTATCAGAAACAGAAACATGGGTGAGAACAATAAAGGACACACAGAATCAGAGAACACCCACCTCGAGGAGTGCATTATTCTGAACATACATTGCAGGCCCAAGATTTCATCTCTGGCTCTGCTGCTCTTGTTGTCACATGCTCAGAGATGCACCCAGAGGGTGTATAAGACAAGTATAATAACTAAAGTTTATAATCAACCCTGGTAGGAGCACTTGACACAATTTTCCAATCTCCCATTTGAAGGAAAAAAAATTTTATGGAGGTAATTTTCACAAAAAACACCTCAAATATGACATATTAATAGTCACTATTGTTCAATTTTACGATAGGATAGTTCGTATCGACATGTCAAAGTATCAAATCATCGTCAACCTTTTGCCGCCTTGGTGCACAATGTAGAACGTCAAAGTTGCACTACTACAAGACAGGGAATATATAAAGTAAACTTCCATGGAATTCTTCTTGAGGACTCTTACCAAATTATTCCTTTTACTCTTCTTGATGCTTCCACGGTCCCTACCACTCATCCCTTCAGTTGTGGAATTAAGTGTTTTTCTTGTATCATCATAGTCTAGGTTGAGATTATCTCTTTTCTTGGTGCTTCCTCTGGTCTCACCCCCATCATCTCCACCTCACCATGGCCCCTCTTCGCACAACCGAAGAGGAGGACCGAGGAAAGGAAAAAAAAAAACAGTTGAAGTTGTGTTGAGATAAACTCAAATCCATGTAGCCCAACCAGACCAAAAGTGAAACTTGGGTTGTGCTCAGGTGGTGAATCTATGATTAAGTTCCACTATGTTCAGGTGTGAGTATGGATTTATCCACTAACAATTTCAATCAGCCTTGGAATAAGCCAATACCGACCCACTCGAGTTGCAACCCTAGGTAAGAGGAAAAGGAAAATGTGGCTTTGGTAATAGGAAATTCCCATAGGGAGGAAAGTATATGGATCAACTTCATATATTCCCTGTCTTACAGTAATGTGACTTTGATGTTATAAGTTGAAGTAAAGCAGCTTTGTCTTTTGACATGCTGACATGGCAAAAAGAATCACTTTTCCTTAAAAATGTTAAGCGACTTTGGCATAATATGCCATAGTTGAGGCATTTTCATGAAAATTCCTGATTTCGAATGTAGTATATTTAGTGGTATATATGGTTTTTTTTTTTTTTTTTTCCAGTCATATTCTCCAAATTCTTAAATTCCAAATGCTACTTGCAAAAATAGTTAGAGGAATTTTGGTGAGGCGCCCTTTTCAGAACTTAAAATCCTTTAATTATGAATTCTCCAAATTAAAAAAAAAGGTCCTATTTGATTGGGAGAATTTGCCAAAATTTAGAGAATTCATGTTAGAAGAATTCCAAGATCTCAATGGCTTTATCCCCCAAGTTCCTCAAATGATTCCATACCAAATATCATTTGCAATTCCATAGTCTTGGGAATTTGAAGGGCTAAGGGGAAACAATCATTTCACACCACTCTATCTACTGTCCTTTGGGATTCTCCCAATCAAACAAAAAATTGTCTAACAATTGAGAATTCATAAGGCACTCACATCTTTCTGAAGCACCACAATAAAAGAGACCCTCAGAGGCCAGAAAGGATTCCTACTTCCTAGAGATTCAAGGTGAGCCCTTTAGATAAAAAGGGTCTAACCAATTCAAAGGTGGGCGCCTACAGTGAGTCAAGGTCTGCAGTGAGTCATTCATCAAATTCACATTGAAAAAAAAGTGTAATTGGTGATTAGAAAAAAGAAAGGAAGAAAGAGAGATACGACCCAGTTTTTAATTGGTTTTCTACCAACTACTTGAGTTTTGGAAGTGGAGAAAAGGACCTAATTTTATCCAAGAACAGAAAGGTGGCTACAAAGTTCATCACAAGCAAATTAGCTTTTTTGTAGTCTTTCTACAGGTAGCATATTCATGTGTCATAAAACCACAAATAAGATGGGCAGCTGAAATCTTTGATTGGATTTGGATGATATCAGAATCAAATAAAGTAATAGCAGAGAATATAGATGATTTTCCTCTTACTTGTTTCTGAGTATTGGATATATGAGAATATGACCCTCAAAAGTATGAGGTGTGATGTTCTCCAACAGCAAATCTCGAAATTGAGCAATTCCTGATTTGGGCACAAGCATGTTTATCCATGGGTGCGAGACTTCCCACAGTCCTCTGCTCCTTAGACTCATCTCCTCCATTCTCACCCTATTGAGAAAATCAAAGTAGGAGACTTCTACACTGTAGATAAAAGAAGGCATGTAGCTCAGTTGCTTTGATATCTCTTCCACAACCTGAGGAAAAAAATTTAAGTCAAATCACTCAACAACCAGCTAGTATTAGATGACAAAGAATTAAGAGCAGTGTTGTGATTACTGAGCATGAATCTGCTTCAATTTTTAATTGACTTGAGTATATATATAGAACAGATGATGGTTCATTTAGATCTGTATATCAAGTGGTACATGACACAGAAAACATTGTTGAGATACTGTTCTAATTTTTCCAGTTTTTTATCTTCACTCAAAGAGCTATGTTTTTCATTTGACAACTCAATTGGATCAGAATGAGAATAATCTCTTTCTATGGTTCCATACTTTTTGACAACTATGTTCATAACAACATCTTGCTCACTTTTGGTATCCCACATAAGCACAAAGCTGAGCAAACCCATATTTGCTTGATACATATAATCAGCTCACAGTAAGACTTCATATGGGTTCAATGTACTTAAATTTGAGAGAATGACCCGGCATCGGACCATTAATGGTGGACTAAGTATATGCTCATTTGGGGGCCAACTGGCTTACGAATAAAAATTATATGAGAGTTAAAAAATAGAAGATCCACTAGGAGAGATGCTGCTTTTGTAACTGATCCCTTTATATATGTCAAATTTCTTCGTCATCATCATCAGCAAAGCCTTGTTCGAACTATGCTGGGCTCAGCTATGATGATTATATATGTCCATTTGGAAAACATAAAAAACCAAAGATAAGAATATGGTGTTTGGCACGACTCTTCTGCCCTCCATAATCATTTGAGGGCATAAAGACCAAGGGGTCCTACTAAAGCACTCAAATCCAAACAGAGTGTGTCGCTTGTGCGTGTGAGAGAGAGAGATTGGGTTGTGAGTTGTGACTGACTTGGTCTACACTGGATTCTTTCTCCAGATGACAATGAACTGCAAATTCAATGCAGTAAAAGACATCTGAACCGGTTGCATGGCGTTGCTGAATGAAACCCATGTAGGAAGGGAAGGAAACCGAGGATCCCTGAAGAGATTGTTCATTTAATACCATGAATCCTTCAACATAGTCCACCCTGTTTTCCATTGAAACCAAGAGCTCCTGGTCCTTTGTGAAAATCTCAAAATTATCATAGAAGGCTCTGATCCATTTCACCTGTTATGATAAAATTTCGAGTTAGAAACAAAAACAAGAAAAGGAGAGATTATATAATCAAAAGAAGTGAATAAAAATGTAATTAAGGGTGATTTGGGTACATCCCTAATCCTAGTTTGTTTGGATGTTCAGATAGAACTGATGGCCATTATTTTGCTGTACCTTTGATGAGTGAATGGAATTAGGAGATCACCTTATCAACATTGGTGACATCCGCACTAATGAGGCACTAATGATACTAATATCCCATTCTGATGGTGTTTTTTTCCTAAATTGTGTGTCATTCCAAATGTATAGCCATACAGAAGGCCATTCATTCTGCCAAAACATGGCAGACATCCAAATTGCAATTTGGTGCACATCTAAACACACCCAGGGAAAAAAAAGAGAGGAAGAAGCTAGTGCTCTTGCTTTACTTTCTGTGGAGCATCTTGCAGCAGGATCCTTGCACTTGTTATCACTCCGAACTGTCCAAGCCCACCTAAAACAGAATAGAAAAGATCTGGGCTTTGGACGGGTGAACAGGTCACAAGCTCCCCTCTTCCTGCAACAAAAGCCCATCAAGGCCATAAAAAAATTCAAGACCACGTTATGGAAACTTCTCAACATGGGCACATGAGTTTGGTTTTTTGAAATACCTGTCACCACATCCAGCTGAAGAACGTTACTGATCTGGGGGCCATATTTAAATGTCTGGCCACTGATTCCAGCATTAGAAAGAGTCCCACCTATGCTGAGATAGAGATAATCTGTCCATGATCTTGGAGCAAGTCCTACTTTCAAGCTCTCCCTCAAGAGATCCACCCAAAGAGCCCCTCCACTGACATCAGCATAGGAAAGACCAGGCTCCCCATTTCTTTTCCTGTGGATTTTAATGGAAGGAGGAAGAGAATCCATCTCAATGACAATGCCATTGAGGGCTTGGGCCTGGCCATGGATGGAATGTCCAGCTCCTCTTGCCGCAACAGTAACTTTGCTGAAGGAGGAAGCTGATAGGAAGGTAAGGAGCTGAGAGATCTCTTCTGGGTTGTGGGGCCTCAGGACTGCAGAAGGAGAGTTGAAGAAGATCCTCCCAAAGTCAAGAGATGCAGAGGCTGTGGTTTGCAGGATTTTCAGGGGCTCAAAATCCATTGGGCCTTGGACGAATTTACAGGAAGAACAGAAGGCTAGAAGAAGGAGGACATTGATTCTAGAGCAGAAGAAAGAGAACCCCATGGAAAGAAGAGAGTTTGAGAAAACTCGTATGGTCTTACTATAAGATATACTTCAGATATTGAGAACCCCAGATGAGTTTATATAGTTTCTCTATTTCTTCTGTTTTGGGAGAGATAGAGATGATGAAAATTCAGTGGCCAATATGCTCCATATGTAATCTCCGTGGCTGGGAATGCAGAAGAGCATTTAAAAGCAGAGATATGGATGGAATCCTTTCAAATCAATTCAGTATTGTAAGGGAGTTGCTGAAACAGGACTAGAAAGAGTGAGATGAAAGAACTACAGGAAGCAAACAACATACATGACAATAACAACATAAGCTGACGATTGTGCACTTCAAAAAGAAGGGAACCTCAAACTGAAAAAACCCCAGAAATAGGACTATTATATGTAGTATGTGGCAGACTCAGCAGAACTGAGAAGAAAGAAAAGCTTGTCAGAAAGCAACACGTTTCGAGTTACAATTGGTGAAGAGATTTGAAGAGGAAAACTCAATGAAACTGAAAAAACACAGATGGGTTTTACTGAGATTTCAAGAGGTGGTGGACAGATAGTGGAGCATTAATGGCCCACAAAAAGCTTTCACATGGAAGAAGCATCCATTTGGCCTCCAATGTATATTATCTCTGATGATATGTGAACCTCCCATCTATATTATCACTGTTGATGCTCTGTTTGTACGAAGCAAAACCAATGCTCTCTCTTTGTTCCAGTTCAATCAAAACATTTAAATGGAAGTAAAGAGAGATCTAAATGGACAATATGAGAAATTCTTTTGGAGTGAAGAAGATTTGATTGTACTTCAACCTGGTGTTGTATTTATAGAAACAAAGGTCAGCAAATTTTCTTCCTGGCCTGGTTTGGGATCCCATAGGGCCCATTTCTCATATTGGAAAGAAGGATGTGAGGTTTTGGCCTCTTCACTTTTACCTCTCTGGGTGATTTTCCTTTTGCTGCTTTATATTGATAGCAACTTTCTCATATGTAACAATCATCTTGATGGAATGATTTTTTAAGATATGCACATAAAGAACTTTTCTTTTGATATCTACGTAGATTATTTTTTCTACTGCTGCTACTGTTCTTGTTCCTACTCATTGATATCTACTGCCCCTTATTTCTTTAATCCTACCTTTATCTTTTCTAAATTTTATACACTCCAAAGAGAAGATCCAATTATTGACACAGGACAATGGCATTGAAACCCCCCACCACCACCAAGAATTCAAGAGAATACAAGATAAAAGGTTGAAGTAGCAGCTAAGGCAAAAAGTGTTGGGAGATGCAGAACTCTATGGGAATCACTAAAAAAATTCAAAGAATACAAGGTAAGCAATCCAATCCACAAGAAGTAACACTGCGGAAGATAATCATGTACCAATTTAAGTGGAAAACTCTTACCATGAAAAGTGTGTACGATATTATTAAAAAAAAAAGCAGGAAAGAAAGAAAAGTAATGATCAACTTGTTGCAGAGCAGGGGTTTGAGTGATGCATCAAAGATTTTACTTGTTTAGACAACTCCAAATGGGTCTCAAATAAGTATAACATCTTGATCCTCTCAAAAAGAGCTTTCAAAGAGACATAAAATATAAGAAATCCAACAAACAAATGAGAAGATAGTCTCTTTTCTAACAAAAAATAAAGAAAGATAGAAGTCTCTTGAAAGCTGGAAAGGTCAAACACAAGAAATAAGGGTAGCCGTCTTTTCACCTCATTTTATTAGACAAATGACTTCACATTTTATACCTCTAAATTCCACTCTTCAAGAGATTTTCAATTATACATCATACGTAAAAGCCCTGAAAAGTAAACATGGAAGGAAAACTCTACTTGTCCCGGGACTCGTGTCCCGGGCCTGGCCCGACTCCACATGGGAGGGGCAGTATAGTCATTTGCCAAATGACCATACTGCCCCTCTCATGTGGAGTCGGGCCAGGCCCGGGACACGAGTCCCGGGACAAGTAGCAAAACTCAACATGGAACCCCAAGAGTGAGTTCCTAGGTGTGGATGGGGAAAATCAAGTCTAGACTTTTTCATGTCTAGTTCCTTGCATCAAACTTCCACCTTTTGAACATCCAACGAGAACACTATTAGAATTTATTATGATAAGAATTTGGGATGTTTTTTTTTTTTTTTAACATAATGTGGTGGTTTGTCTCTCGCATTTGAATGTTATGTTTCTTTCACAAAAATTTTAAATTCTAGCCACCTAATGGGCCTCTTTCTTTCATAGAATTCAAGGACTTCATGTCTAGCAATGGTGGAATTTCTGAATGCTCCCTTGTACTTGAGTATTTAGAAATTCCACCAAAAGGTAAATGAGCTGGAATTCTTGAATTTTAAAGATTATTCGAGACCTTTTAAGTGGCTGAAATTTTGAAATACTTGTGAAGAAATATTTGCAAATGACAGGTGACAAAGTGTCACAGAATGTTAAAAATCCCCAACATGGTGAATTCCTATCAAAGGAATTTTAGTAAAGAAACATGCTCAAAAGGTTTCAAATGACCTTTTGACATTCATAAAATTCTATATATATATATATATTTTGGCTTTTTGTTGGAACTTTAAATGCTCCATCAAGAGGATAAACTTAAAATTCCACGTGAAAGGGACAGCTTCTGAAGAATTTGAGATTCTCTAAACATGAATTCTTGCAATTCTAAGAAAGAAATAAGCACTAAAGTCTAGAAGTAGGTTTCCATTCATTTGAAGAGAAGGATTTTCTCTCAAACTTCATTTTCTTCTCTAAGACTAATCCCTTGTTCTTGTACTTTAACATATAAATTTGGAGATTTTTTAAGGACTTGAGAAAAAGTACCTCAAATCTTATTTGAACCCTATCAGGAATTTTTTTTTCTCTTTTTTTTTTAAATGATGATTGAGGAAATGATCTGCTTCATTTTGAGGCACCAATCATTTAGAGCCATTGTACCTAAGAGAAATCAAAGACAATAAAAATTAGATCCCCTCTATTTTCTTGGGAAATACATCTCATTCCATTCATTTAATAATTCATTTATTTTTAACCCTATATTTGAGGGTCGATCTCTTTTTTCCTTCATTATTGTTTACAAGAAGGAAAAACCATAGAACAATGACCAAATCCACTATGAAAATTAGAGTTTACAAACTTTTCTTTTCAAGTTACTACGTCAAGGATAATGTACCAATGTGCACAAGGACCTTATCTTTGTACTCTCTTCATGGAAGGAAAAAATGATAAAGTCTCACACTTTTCTTTCAAAGCCACTAATTTAAGGATTATCTTTTAATTAAGGATTATCTGATCTTAATGTGTGTACAAATATCATGTCTTTGTACTCTCTTGATGGAAGAGAAATGAAAACTATATCTCACTTTGTAACTCACTAACAATAATAAACTCATATTTTATCTTCTAGGCCTCCTCTCTTACCATCTCTACAACTCTTTGCATCTTATCTAAAGAAAGAAAAGAAGAGAACGGGGCTATATAATTTAGTTTTCTTTACACACACATATATATGAGTCACAACTCACAATGTGTGTCAAGTATGTGCCCTCACAAGGTTTTCTTGCTTGGAATTGGACAAAAGCCTAATAACCAAGTGAAGGGGACCACACAAGCTAATGGACCTAAAGTTCAACAACAACAATATAATGACAGTGGTTTGTGTTAAAAGTTCTAAGAACATAAAGTAATTTAGTTTGTAAGGGATCGACCTTAACATTTTTCTGAATTCATTTTACACAAGTCAAAACAAAAGCATAATTTTCATCATTAGAGCCTTATCACATCAATCTAATTACTTCGGCCAAAATAGTTCTACTAGAAAAACCTTATTTATCTAAAAAACTTGAAATGGTATCTACTTTAACTATACTTGTCTGCATTTGTTGTATTTGATAGATGTTTACATTAATTTAGATAGGTGTCTAGATTCAACATATCATCTTGTAAACTTTCACAAATACCCACTTTCTCTTTACAATGGTAAACTCAATGAGTAACGTTGCAATGTGCCAATTGCAAAAATGGTCTTTTCTTAATTTGATAAACACTCACATATGCTACCCAAGTCCTTAACCAATCGGGTAGCAACCATGAATTGATCTTTGGCTGCCCCCATAGAAAGAGACATGCCTTACCGATGGATTGGACAAGTAATTTTTAACTTAAGAAAATTAAAATATAATTTTACATGAAGGTGTTTTTTTTTTTCCTTTTTTCTCATTTTTTTCAATTTTATTGTGGCAAATATTCACAACAAAATTTCTTTTATAACCTAGGGTATCTCTTGCACAACCCAGCCAATGAGCCTTTAGCCCTAAGCCCGAGGGACACTTGATTTTGGACGGTCGATAACTAATCCTTAGGGGCATATACAAACCCCCATATCCACATGCATCAGGTAAAAAAATAATAAAGATGCTCAAATTCTTAGATTTTGAAATTGCCTCACTAGTGGTTTCCCAATAAATGCACAGCTAAATTTAGATTATTGCTAAATTAGATAATTATCATATGTTGAAGAATAAACAACGGAGATTGTTAATTTTTAAAATAGGGAAAAAAGACAATGGTAATAAAAAGACTCATCAGTATTTAGTAGAGACTCACACAAGTGATATTAAAACATCAGATATGATAACAAGGGAAAAAGATCTTCACCTTACACTAAACAAAAGCTACAAGGCACTAAGCTTTCTAGGCTCTTATCCACTTTATTAAGGACAAATCTCAAGAAATTGGAGCAAATCCTAGTCAGCCTTTGAACTGAGGTTATCGGCCGGTCTTGTATAGATGGGGATTCCAAAGGAGATGTAAAAATACCTATTAAAACTTAAGAGAGATTTTCACTTAAGTTAGGGCATGTTTGGTAAAAAGGTGAGGAATTAGTGGATTTGAGGATTCCTCGTTCTCCTTGGAACAAGGATTTCTCACAAAGAATTTATATGGCTAAGGATTTCTCATATTGATATTTGTGCATATGTTCCATATAACTTAGAGAAATTTGAATTGATTGGTACATAAATCCAAAAAAATAGGGATTTTCAAATCCAAAGGGAGAGGGTTCGGCTCAAGTCCTCAGGGGATTTATAATTTCCAAATGCGGGGTTTCCACAATTCGTGGAAAACCGATAAGGAATCCTCTACGTTCTTATTGCCAAAAGTGACATGAAGGAAAACTCAAAATCATTTTCTTAACTTCAATTTGTCTCCATCATTTAAAGGAAATATGAGAAGTACCTTACCATGAGAAAGAAAATTGCTGTGAAAGCAAACAAATAAAAAAGGGAATTGAAATTACACATACTTCTTCCTACTATGCATGCATATGCAGCCATCCATCACACTTTCATTATTGCTATTCTAACAAAAGTTTTATTAAAATGAATTGTGGAGACTTTCTAAAATCTGATATAAAGGATTACTTTCTACCCTATAATCATCATCTGTATCCCAGTCTTACATGTTTTATTAAAAGAAGATATGGTGGTGGAAAATCCTAATCCAATCTTATTCAACTCAACCCTAGCTGGTAATTCAGGGTCCATCCATTCAAGTTCTATTTGGGTCCATCAAAACAAGGACTTGAGTTTCAAATAGGTTGAAAACATCAACTAGATTTTGAATTGAAATAATCCAAAGCCTAACTTGTGCAGTCTAAAACTATGATGGTGAGTGAATTCTGGCAAACAGTCATTGTGATAGGTTTTGTCCTATGGTGGGTAGACAAAAGTAAACCATCCTTGCCTTTGAGGTCTAGTCTCTGATAGGGCCAGCATTGGCTCCATTCCAATCGTTTTTGTGCGGTCCAAAAGTTGTAGTCACTGCAAGCAGCATGTGAATGCTATGGATCTTTGAATGATCCAAACTAGGGTTCTCATCTCCCTGTAATAGCAATCTCATGGTGTCATACTTGTGGTAGAAGACTGCTCTATTAGAAACTCCATGTCTCTCGACTAGGATGGGAAAATATGTCATACGAGTTAAATAATGATCCAAAACTGTCTAACAAGAGTTTGATCCCAATCCGAACTCTTTTAGGGTCGCATTTTAAGACTTTAAGCGGGTTTGTTTGACCCCAATCCAAGCTCTTTTAGGATCACATATTAAGTCTTTAAGCGGGATCGTGGTAATTAATAAACTGCTTAATTCGACGTGAGCATCATGACAGGTGAACCACATGATTTTTGGGTCATACAACATTAAATCAAAAATTATATTTATGATAGCTGTCCTTATGGAGATTCTATGAGAATTAGTTTGAAGCCCCTTTTCCCTATGTACAGACAAACCGGCACTGACCACAATTTGACACTCATTCAAACTCATGACCTTAACATTTCCCACATAATTCATTTTGCTGACTCCAACATAATTTGGACAAGGTTTTGATGATGTTGATTTTGGGATAGAAAGTTTTTTCCATGTTTTATTATTGTGGGACCATGTGTGACTACATGTTTGGGTTATCTAAATGATTATAGAATTATGTTGGAATGGACCTATTTTTTAATGCTCATAATCCTTATTAGTGGGACGCATTAATTGGCTGCTTATGTGTGGTACTTATGGACACAATGTTACTTATATATTGTTATGGGCTTGGCAACTCATATGATAAATCAGCTTTGTGGTATGGGTTTCTCAACCTTTCATGTTTCAGTTAACCGGTTATGGCTTGCTGTATTTACGGATTTATGGATTGTATAAATTGGGTCCGTAGGTTCTTGATTGGATTTTTTTTTTTTTCTCTAAAGCTTGTATTATTAATCTCCTAAAGCATCAATTTAATTACCATTCATTGACATTTACTATCTGTTTTTTCTTGAATTTTAATTACAAAACAATAGTACATTTGGTGGAGAAAGCAACTCCATTTTCATTAAACAGGTCTATTTTCATCAAATTTAAACTGTTTATAATGACATTGACCCCTATACTTCTAATGGATTATAATTGACTCCAATCCTGGATTGATGAAAGTTTCACGATATGTGATTAGACAACATGTGCATATATATGTGTGTGTGTGAGTATTGATGAAAGTTTCACAATATGTGATTAGACAACATGTGCATATGTGTGTGTATGTGTGTGTGTGTGTGTGTGTGTGTGAGAGAGAGAGAGAGAGAGAGAGAGAGAGCCCATTGGGACTTGGGAGACTGATATTTTTATAAATAATGACAAACTTACACCAATGGATGCAAGGGCAAAGCTATTATTTTAGGGTACTTATCCAATCTTGTTACGATATAGATTTGGCGAACATAGAAGGTACTAAAATGAAAAATATGAATTTATAACTAAATACTGAAGCCATAAGGGCCTACCAAATATGAGAAACTTTGGAATGCGCATATGAAAAAAACCAAAGAAGTATAGATGAAAATTGAATATGGCCATCCAATAACCCCCATTCGAAATGTGTCTTGTATTGCCCCCCAATTGGAGAGAGAAAAATGCCCTAATTCACAGGAATAGATTTCTTGTTGAGTTCCAATTTCCACTCTCATTTCCATCTCATATCATTTACACACTTGTTTACAAGCAATTTCCATGGAAAGATGAAATTGCCACATCATCAAACTCCATGGTTTTTAAATACTTCGAAAAGGTTTTCTGCGGAAGTTAGAAATTCATGTTTGGTGCAAATTCTTTTTCCTCGATGAATTGGTCCTAATGTTGTTTGGTGCAGAGGATTCCTTTTTGAAAACTACTATAAAAGAGAAATTTTTATATGAAAATGGACTTTCCATGTCCTGGATATGAAGTCTATTTCCAGGCTTAGAAAGGAAAAAGCTGATGTGGCAAAAAAGCAATTTTGCAGAAAACTGTCACACCAAATACAAGAAAAAAGGGTTTTCTACGGAAAAACACCTCATTTTTTGTGGAAATGGGCCACACAAACATGCCTTGAGAGAAAGGATTCTGTGTTGAAGTTTGAATCGGAGTTTTCATAGAAATAACTTTTGTGAAACCATATAAAGTTCTAATTTGTTTGATCTAAGCCATTCATATGAGACTTTTCATGATTGTGCCGTCACATGCATGGTTCAAAATCGCAGCGGCCGCATTATCGGTTGAGCGGTTTTAAAAATAATAACTCTATTGTCTTAAATATAGTATAGCCAAGCATTTTTTTCAAATACTGTTTTTTTCTTATTTCTTCTCCCCTACTTTTTCTAAAGTTGTCTCTACCTTTAAATGGTTTCAAATCACTAAAAAAAAAATACAATATTGGCTGCTACTCAAGGTTCATATTTTTTTACCACTTAGAATTTCACACATTTATGTCGCTACGTATTACCACAACCGCTACGTATTGCCCTCTATGTAGCATTTTGGTCACTTGCTGTTACGCTCACCGCAACTGTTATTTTGATATTTTGTCGCATGAGTTTTACTTCAATTAAAGTTGTATACACTGTTGAATTGACCATTATTAATAACAAATGAAATAAGTGTAGAAACCAGCCCAAGAGTCATGTTAGCCATCCAGAATAAACAAAAGAGAACTAATCTAATGGTAAAAATAAAAAAAAATTGCATTGAATGAGCAGAGACATGAGCTGCTTTCTAATGGTGCATAATCCTCAAAGTGTGCCTACCATTACCAACCTTGGAACTTGTCTTTTCTGGGCCGATGATATGCAAGAGGGAACTATTTCTACATTAATCAAGCTTTAATTGATAATATTGAAAGTGAAGCTGCACTGTAAAGTGGCATACCCAATACCCCATATATATGGACAAATGCTCAAGACCCACCTCTCAGATAAAACCCAAAACAGAAAGGCCCACTTTGAGTTGTAGGGATTCCACCCTTTTATGTAGATTCTGTAGCGCATTATTTTTTGTGGCAGAAAAGAAAACCCTAATTACTGAAATGCTGGGCCTCAAAAGGTAGTGGGGCTACTTTGCCTTCTTATAATTCTGCTCTTTTTGCTGCAAGAACCAAAAGCAATGTCAAGTGAAATGGACATATCCATATAGAGAGGGACATACCCTTTCCCCTTTATGTATTTCTCTTGGAACAATTGAAGGTTTGGGAGACCAAAACCTTTGGCTTTGATGTTGGCCCCAAAAAGATTCAGCTTTGAAAGCTATAGACCCATATCCATCAACTAGTACAAAAATGGTGGTCCTGCCCTGCCAGTTTCAGATTGCTAAAGCTTTATAGAGCAGCACTGCAGAGCCACATCACCACATCAATACAAGTCTTGATACAGTCCCCATTGAGGTGGGATCTGCTTTATGTTACAACGTTTCATTCTATATGTACTTGTTATATTGATTTTTTTTAATTGTATTCTATGGTGAACTACATGGGTCTTTAATTTTACTCAGTAAGTTCCAGCTAGATGGATAGTAGTTGAGATCATAGTTAGCAGACAAAATGGGTTGAACAGATATTTGCGAGTTGACTCAACTGGGTCACGTACTGAGTGACCAAATCGATTGAATTGAGTTAGCTCAGTTGGCCTAGGACCCCCGGTTTGCACTCGAAGGTTATTGGTTCGAAACTGCACTTCCACACTGGGGCTACATAGGCGTTTACCCAGCTTTCCTATAGGGCCGGAGGGATTAGTCCAGCTCAATAGGTTGGTAACCCTCCAATAGTAGAAGAAGAAGAGGAAGAAGAAAAAAAAATCCTGAGTCAAGACAAGTGTAGGTTTTTTTAAGGTAAAAGTCAAGACAAATGAAGTTGGAACCCAGCTGATACTTCATTGATATTTCACGACTTTGCTAGAATCATCCGAGTTTCTCCAACCAAGTCATCGGAGGCATTTTCTTATTACAAGAAGGAAAAATATAAAGTACAAAGCAGAAAAATCATTATCATCAACATCATCATCAAAAAAGCCTTGTCTTAAGTATTTTGGGTTCAGCTACAAGAATTTTATTTCTCTATTTTGATCTATCTCGATTCAAATCCTTAGATATGTTCCATTTCTTAAGATTTATCTTTACTACTTCCATTCATGTCTACTTCAGCCTATCCTTTTTTCTTGATGGGTCATCAACCTATGTAAAAAAAACTTCCTCTCAACAACACCATTGCTCTCTTGACTTATCACCATCGACTGATTCTACTTATAAATACCGTCGAAAGTGCTCATTTTAGATTCTATCTTTCCAAATTTTACCATACATTCATCCTAAAATATATGTAAATTTCACATCATATAAATTAGGACGTTCTTTAATGAAAACTGAAATTCGAAAACTTAATTCATATAAAATTTGAATAGATGTTTTAAATTTGTTTTTACATCTATTTTTTATATTTTAGTTGCATAATACATAGTTATGTTTCTAATAGAAAATGCAAAAAAACTAATTTAGTAACCATCCCAAATGGACTCACTGAGTTTCCTGATTTAATCATCTTAACAACTGGCTGAGTCAGATGAACCTATTGGATAAAAAAACCTGTGGTTAAGACCATGCAAGCTGCAAAGTAGTAGAGAAGACATTTTAAAGCTTTGGGTTGTCTCCTAGAAACATGCTTTGTCTGCATCTGAAATGTTTGGGTTGGGCCACTAATGATCTCCTGGGTAGTTACCAATCTCTAGAATAATTAGAGTAATGACAATCTGTCTTAGTTGGCTTATGGGGATTGCTGACGCTAGAATTGATGTTTTCTAGATGACATTTAGGCACCCCTGGACTGGTGCTAGTTTTGGAACAAATCAAATTACATGTTAGCTGAGTGCAAGATTTTGTGATTGATATGGGAGATCTGTTGTGTCTGTTATTTAAGTGATGTTTTGGAATTTTGATAGTTTTGAAAGGATGATCATGCGGTTAGTAGAGCACATGAGTATTGAATACCTTGTCTAGAGAAGCATTGACAATCCTTTCATTCTTGCCCAATTATGAAAACAATATCACTTAAATGATGATCTCTTTTGCTGTAGGGATGGATCATGCAACCACCTAGTGCTCCCAAAGAAGAGGGCAGCATCAAATAGAAATGTATTTCCTTCTTACTTCACTGTTGCTTCCCATGTCTTCCTTTTAGGATAAACATATTTTATCCACAAGTTACAATTGATTATCCCTTCTTATGGCCCCACGCATTTCACCCAAACCAACCCCCCCCCCCCCCCCCCAAAAAAAAAAAAAAACACACACATGCGCACGGTGGACATGACATTTGCTTGCGGGAAGTACTATTTATAAAGATGTTTACATGGCTTGTCAAACATGGCTCTGATACCGTGTAAGATATTAGGTATCAATCCAAAAGCTTAAGCTGATAAGTAGAAGACCCATATAGGTATGTGAAGGCTATCAAATCCATGGGCAACGTGGGATGTGGAAATTTCCCAACAGTTGTTTGCTCCACTTGTGAAAAATAGAGTGAAAGATGAAATGTACTTTATTTACCAGTGTTTCGGGTTTCAAGGTATGCAAACATACATGAGTGCTTTAGCTAGCATCATCAGAGTAAATGTGTGCACAGGCACACAAGTGCACACATAAGCATTGCAATCAACTAATAAATGTCTTACGGATAGAGTTAATTATCTCTTTAGAAGCAATTATGATCTATGACAAAGTGAACCCAAGGTTCCCCACCTTCGTTTTTATTTAAACTCATATTAAGGAATGATGTTGGCTTTTCCTCTATGCTATCATACTATAATAATCCATGTACTATTGAATATGATCATGTCCACCACTAAAAAGACTAGCCATTTAGTTGTCTTGGTGGGCCATCTTTGAATTTTGATCCCTCAACATTTTCTCCAATTTCCTCTAAAAAAAAATAGATATATGACTCATTCCATCACAGCAATGGAGCCTCTAAGGCTGCCACTTGGACCAATCCAGGAGAACTGTCCTTAAGTGCCACGGAAGGACAAAGAACAACCTCACTACCCTCATAAAAATTCCTAATCCAACTTCAATTTCATTTGGGTCACCTTCTTCTTGTGTCCTCTCTTGCTTTTTTTTTTTTTTTTTTTTGATTCATGTGTTGTGATGGTTTTATATTTAGAACATAGATGTCTAAATAGCCTTTGTTTTTGTCTCCATGTTTATCTTTCTCATCTTTCATTATTTTGTAGTCCAAGGGACGTTTTGTTTGCGAAGCAGAAATATTCGATTCTCTTCATAGGATGATAAGGTTTGGAAGGCTTTTTTTTTTTTTTTTTTTTTTAACCAACTACCATGGAACCAAACAACCACATGCTATGATTGGGGATCTTTGAATTACTCTCTAAAATATTCAAATCAAAGACTAAACTAAAATGGTTGGAGTCATTGATTTTTGTCTGGAGTCTAACAAACCTTGCTTATGTGAGAGAGGTTACCATGGTTTCGCATCAATATCAGACTGTACAGTTGGATTTAAAACCAATTTGTATCGGAGATACAGGTGGTACACTTCAGTTGAATCAACCTGATTTCATTTTCAGCTGAAAAGTAGAATAATTTGCATGCACACAATCACACACAGTCTATAAATGAGGGTTGCCAATTTCTCATTAGTTTCATTAACAGTAATCCTCTCAGTAACCAAGAAGTGACAAATTATTTGTACTAGGTTGCAACTGAACCCCCAGCTTGATAATGGGGTTTCAAAATAAAGGCTTATAGAGGCTATTTGCTTTCAAAGGGAAAACTTGGATTTTCACCTATATCTTTTTCCTAGTTTTGCTTGAATCCTTCTTCCTTGGATTTAGGAAATTTTAAAGATGAGAGGATGAAATGGGTTTTGTGGTTTAATGGGATCTTCAATTGAGTGTTTTACTCCCCTTCTTTTAAAGTGTCAAGACTAGTGTGATGGGATTGAGGAATAATAGGATTGTACCAGTTTAAGTCTTGCCTAAACCAATTATGTAACACCCATCTTAGAATAATAATTATTATTCATAGTCGTAATAATAAAAATAATTATTGGTTATCCTCAAAGAAAATAAAAAAGAAAGAAAAATAAAAAAAAATAGAATTCAGAGGAAGAATTTAATGCTATAATACTATATGCCTCCTTCATTTGTATGGAATTGGAATCTTAGGAGTTCTTAAAAATATATTCCTATCACAGTGACTAAAATTGAAGAAAGGAATGTAAAGATCCACAAATTGCCATCAAATAGTTTCATCTTTGATAGAAAATAAGTGGGTAGCTATAATCCTAGGAAATCAAATCTTAGGAAAGTCAAGGCTTCATCAACATCTCCACCTCATATCTTTCACCTCACTTCTTAAGCATTCCTTCTCTAGAACCCATTTACCACGTAATCCTAGGAAAAATTCTATGCAAACAAACGAGCCCCAAGTAATCAGGATCCAAAGAAAAAGTCAACTAATGGCTGTTTAGACTCGAGGATTATTTGGATTTTGAAACCTTCAGGTTTTTTAAAATGACCAGATACCGAAATCAGATTCACATTACTGATTCAACAATCCATGTCAGAAATCCTAACATCCAACTGACTGGCTCTAAGGAAGCACGTTGATGCCATAGGCATTTCAAACATGGCGCCCAAACAAGTCTACCAATCAGCAACCAATGCCAAAAGTTTCACATAAACTTTTATTACCTTAACATCAAGGCATCAAAGAACTGTTGTGATGTCACCTAATATGATTATGATCTTAATGTGGAGTGCTTGACTTTGAAAATATCAGTTCTCCAGTCATCAGAGCCAACCCAGTACTCTTCCAACATCAAAACCATTCGTTAGTTCATATGTTGTTAGATTACAACATGATTTCAAAGTAGTCATAGCAGACTGGGGGAGGTACAATCTGTTGCTTACAATAACATCACCTAATTGCCAGCCATGAACAAAACAATACATGACAACACCTACTAATATATTAACAATAACACTCTTGGACTTTTAACAAGTATCGAGACTCCTCAAGGTTAAAAAAGTCACATGTTTTAGTCCTACTATTGATCAATATGGCACTACCAACCATCAAGAAGTTTTATAACATATCTAGTACAAAAACTATAATTAGTAGTTTGTTACAGTTCAAAATTTTCAAGCAATAGTATCTTTTGTTCTCGAGACTCAAGTCTTACTTTCATACTACAGCTCACTTCAAGCCATCTTCTCCCCATCAAAGAATAAAACAAATCAATCCAATTTCTAGCATATAAAATATGTGATTTTGGGGAATCTAGGCTTAGATTTATTGTACGCTTTATATAGTACTGAAAGATGGGATTTGGGATCAGATTAGGTACTTGGTCATCATCAAGTTCATATGTTTGCTCTCTCTAGTGAAAACAACATAATTATTGGTTAATGATTGTCCGCTAACATGAGATTTTCTGGTATGATATAGTTCATGGGGTCTTTCTCTGAATGATTTCTACTGAATAAATATTAACAGAACCTTAATGAAATGAAAAGGAACCAACATATGACAAATTTCTAATCATAGTTGATCAAATATTGTCATTAAAAATGGTACAACATTCACTCCGTCCAAATCAAAGGTAGGCAGAATATTGTGCTTAGTAGATTTGTGAAGATCATCAAATTAGTACAACGTTGATAGGTGAAATATAATACTATAATCCCTCGTGAGGCATGCAACTTATAAGTGGAAAAAACTGATTGGTTCGGCAGAAAAACTGAGCGAAATAGACAAAGGCTGATATATCATTTTACATTGCTTAGGTAGCTATTGATCTTTAAACATGACTCACATGAACCTGTATTACATCAGTAAGATTCAGGTGGCCCATGTCGCAGACCTTGACACAAACTCTTTTGGCGGTCAAGTACAGTTTTCCGACTGTGTGTGTGTGTGTGTGTGTGTGTGTGTGTGTGTGTGTGTGAGAGAGAGAGAGAGAGAGAGAGAGAGACTAATGATTGGATTTGGCTCATTAATAAAATTACAGTTGTAGAGTAATAGAACTAATGATTGGTAGAGTATAACCAGCACCGACACTTGTGTAAAACAGCAGTGGAACAGGAATAGAACTTTTCATGGGTAGAGTAAAATCAGCACTGAACAATAATTGAATTGGCCTGGTTAGAGAATCAACATTCATAGTAATACCCATTCCAGTCTTCTGGGTGTCTCCGCTCTCAGTTAATCAGAATAGAAACCTTACATATGTTGATATGTGTTTATTTGTGTACTGTTTTTGTTTGTTGAAAGTTGCAAACTTAAAATTTTAGTAGGTCCCAGTTTCATCTTCTTTGAATAAAGGTGTGGGATAGTGATCCTTTTGTCCTAGTGCCAGAAAACACATCTTCCCATTTGCTTTCATATGTAGGAAGGATTTATTATATTCTAAGAGTTAAGTAAATATTGTTTTCTATGTAAGTACTTCTCTGCATCTTTCATTATATTTTTCAGCCTTTCAATTATCTATTCATAACCACATTTTTATGTTGCTTATATTTTTGGAGCATTTTTATAATGCTCCTAAGGGTTTTGATAGATGAATTAGAGGACCCTTTTCCATTGGAGATAATCCTGTGCGTGTTTAGTGCCACTAGATAATGGAAGGTGACTAACATCTTTGCAAAGCACGATGTCAGGCATCTCCATTTTTCCAGAAGCTAGGCAAAAAAAGGGCCATGTGAAAATAGTTAGTGGGAGTTCCGCACCCAATAATGACAAGTTGAAATGTAAAATCATATTTTACTCTTAAGCAAAATAGCAAATGCTACCAAGAGAGAGATAAGAAAAACCATAAAATTGAAAATAATCCAAGATTCCATATTGACCTTGAAGCATAACTGGCTCTACTTATACTACAACATAAAAACCTCATTAACCTACAGTCACTGGTACTGCCCATAACTCAAAAAAAGGGAAACCAACTTGGTATCCAACCAAGTCAGTGTAACAAGAAAGACTGAAAAGGTTTAATCCAAAGGGTCAACTAGGTAATGATTTTCTTTTCTTTTTTACATTATGATGAATCATATCTTTAATTAGCATATGAATGTATCTTAATTTTAGATTCAACAAAGATGAGTCAACTCAGTCAACTCTTGCGCCAACTTGAGGAGTTTTAGAAATAAGGTGCCAAACTTATATTATTAGATTGCAATGCCTTCTTTTTATTCAGTAGTACTCCCCCATTGGGTTCCTCCATTATACCAATTACCACCTTTTCATACAATTTATAGTCAAATGCCCATCCATTAAGATGATAGATTGTGATTGCATCACGAACGTCCATGTGAGATGCAAAAAAAAAGGATAAACAAACAGTACAGAATGGATTTGTGAATACCGTGTGACATTATGACGCTACTAAGCCCATATTTATACTTGGGTTGTGTACAGAATGGATAAGTACATTGACTCATTGAGGGAATAACCTAGTGAGTAATTATTCTCAAGATTACACAGACAATAAAAACATTACAATAGTTTGAGACACCACGAGGACAAAGCGTTCCCAGTTCATAGGTTGCCTTCGTCTTCTTTACAAGACAAACCTATAGTTACTTAAACAGCTGGATTAGTAGGACTTACTTCCATGGACTGCCGTCTGTGGCCCATAATGACCCTGATTTATTACCAGAGCCACCAATCAAAGGCCTGCAAAATGGAAGTTTGAGAAGATTGATGCTTAACTGCAGTCTGTGGGCCCTCAAAAAGATGGCTTGTTTTGTTGGGATAGAAAAGAAAAAGTTTCGGAGTTGGAAATATTTTGAAGTCAGGAACAAACTTCAAAATAGTACACATCAGGTATTTATATGGATAAGTGACAACAAATCAATAACAATGGTATGATAGAAGTGACTAGCTGCTGAAAATATTGAATTGCAACTATTCAACATGATAACATTACGATTTCATTTAAACCAACATTTCTAGATTACAAATTCTGAGAATACTTTCTTGTTATTATGCACTTGCATAAAATGCCTTCAAAAAGTAATTATATATTCATTATAAAACTGAACATGCGTTCTTCCTATTTTAGTATTAATAACCAAGCATGACTTATAGAGGAGGGAACCAGTTACAGCTACTGAAGGTAATGTGTTTTGGCTTTCTTCATTATTTTCAGGTGCTATCGTCAGCCTCACTTCATTATTTCTTCATTATATTTGCCTGCAGCCTTAATGGAAACATATTAGAAGAAAACCACAAAGTTAACGATACTTAATTGATGTTCGGGCAATGGCTTTAGATTGTTACCTTGCTCAAACTCATTGAGTAAACGTATGTAGAAGATGTCAAGGCCTGCAAAATTCTAATCTTGTGGTCCTAGACGATGTCAAGGCTGTAGAATTCTATCTTCTGGTCAATATATTTACCAACAATCTGAAGTAGAATATTGTTGATTTGTGAAGAAATTCAACTCCCACAAGCGATCCTTGCTTGGTATAGCATTGATTCTTGGGGCTCTATACCTGCAGCCTTCATTTCATATAGAAGCTTGATAGCCTCAGTACAGAGCCCATGACTTGCGTAAGCATGAAGCATTGAATTCCAACAGACGACAATATTATTGTCATTAGTGTTCTTCTTGTTGAAGGATGAGACTGCAACAGTCATCTCTAATGCTTTTCTGGCATCATTCAGGAGCCCACATTTCCCATACATATCCACCAAACTGCTCTGCACGAACATATCCGATTCTACCCCAACTTTGATTGCCGCCGCATGTACCTGTCTACCAACCTGTCCATCGTCCCCCAGTCTCCCACATGCCCGCAAAACAGTTGGAAACGTGAAACATTTTTTCTTCCTACCTGCTCTTCCCATCTCCTTGAAGATATTGAGAACCTCCTCGAAGCTACCTTCTTTACAATAACCATCCATCAGGATGGTCCAAACAACCGTGCCATCACAGTGACGACCCATTTCGTCAAAAACCCTTCTTGCACTCTCCAAGCATCCAAATCCGGAATACAAGTTGATAAGTGAGGCAACTACAGGTATATCTTCTCTATTTCGCAGCATCGTTTTCTTCTTGATAAACCAACTGTGAACCTGTTCCCCAAGTCCAAGATCTCCACTATCAACACATGCCTTAAGGACACAGACAAGAAGTGGAGCAGTGGGATCCAGCCCATTTTCCCTCATTTGGGCAAACAGCCTTAGCACATTCTGGGAATCGCCATTTTCTTCGTGGCCAGCAATCATGGTTCCCCACGAGATGGAATCCCTCACGGGCATTCCATCAAAGAGAATGCATGCAGTGACCAGCTGGCTGCAGGAGGCATACATGAGAAGCAGACGATTCACCATGAGTAGGTCCAAGCGGAGATCGATGTGGTGGATCATGTGGCTATGCACCTTGCCACCTTGTGTCACATCTCCTGACTCAATACATTCCTTTAGAAGAGTAGCATACATGTCTGCTGAAATGGGGAGTTGCAGGCTGTCCATTAGACGTAAAATGTCAGTGGCCGTGGTGGGTTCAACTGATTTGATCTCTATCCTGGAAGGCGAGTGCTGGAGTTTTGGACTGTGGTGGAGAGAAGCAGGACGAATGCAAGCAGGCAGTGATGCTCCTAATGGGGGCCTACACTCGCTGCTGCTGCTTCTAGCAGAGGAGGGAAGCCTGGCAAGAGCTTTACAAGAAGAGAATATGGCCAACCCATTGCTCATGTTGGCATGTGATCAGCAGCAACTGCTCAATCTACAATCTTTTTCATGCATGGTCAGCAAATTATCACTTTCCTTTTAGAAATAATAACATGGTTCATATACATATCTATAAGATCAGTCCAAAAGCGCACATAATTTGGGTTTATAACTTGAGGATTGGTTATAAAAGAAGTCACCATCTTCTAGCATTGCAACACATACTAAAAGGAATTCAAAATGACGCACTTCCTCAATATAAAGTGATCTCCATCTCTCCGTTTCCTGTGTTCTTAATAATTTATAATTATGTTTAAGGTCTTGCACCCAGTACTCATGATGGTTAATTTGTTATTTTTATTGTAACATTTATAAAGAAGCAACGATGAAGTATGACCTCCTTTCAAACCGTTTCATGAATGGGTTAAAACACAATTCCAAAAAAATAAAAAATAAAAAAATAAAAACATGTTATTCACAGTGATAATGGTAGGGAACACTTGAGAAAGGCTTTCCTGGAGTACGTGCAGGATGAGAATACAATACCTCAGACTACGAGATTTTATACTCCAGAGCATAATGGAGTTGGTGAGAGGAAGAACTAACATCTACTTAAGGTTCTCATGAACAATACTCATTGGTATAGAAATTCTCCATTTCTAGAGGGAGATGTGTAGAAATAGAGAAATGGTCAAGTCTAACTCAGTTGGACTACATCAACAGTCTAGCAAATCTCTGATGATATCATCATATGTTAGCTTGGATGGTAGACTATTGTCAGTGACAATAATGGGATACCAACAGTTTAATTTCATTGTTTCGGCATTCTTCAGCTACAAATTACTGGACCAGACAAGGTTGTTTAACTTCTTTTGCAAATTACATTCTCTAATGACATGTCAGAAAACAAAGGTAGCACTGCCATTTTTAACTGTCAACTACAATAGAAACAAAGAATTCCAAGCACCCAATCAAATGGAAATGCGATGAATATAGGCAGAATATCCCATGTACAGTCTAAAAGCATCTTCAACTTGTTGGGCCAATCCTTCAATAGAGTTGACCAATCTGGTCTGGACCAAACCCACAAAACAATCTCTCCTAGGAATTCTATCGAACATGTTGATGAGGTAAGCTCACAACTCAAATGCCCCATAAAAGACCTAGAAATGCACCAAAACTTGAACACCCAAAACCCCATTTTCTTCATCTTTCCATCAATGCAAAACAATATAGGAAAAGATAAAAAGAACCCATCAAATGCCAACTCAATCACAACCCAGTCTCCAAATTCTCCCTAAAAGCGAAAAACTTATCATCTAATCAAGCAAGACACAAGAATCAACAAGCCAACAGATGCCCAAACATATCAAACCATAGAAGTTTCTCTGGATACTTAATTGATGGGAACTACTTGATATTCATGCCCCCAACAAATTCAAACTTCTTTGAAAATAAAAAAATCTAGCCCTTTTCTATTTCATCATCATTCAACAAAACCAATTGTCAATGTGGGGTTAGATGAAATCTTGCAGGCCCATAAGCTAACTTTGAAGAAAGAGAAAAAAAGGAGGGTCTTGGAAGAGAAGAAGGAAAGGAAGGTGAAGAAACAAAGAAGAAGAGTGGAGGAGACTTACTGGAAGAGGAGCGAGCTTGCTTGCTTCTTTGTCGGTGAGTAGCCGTCACTTGGACGTACTTTCTCTGTATCACTCCGGTCACAGTGGCTGTTCGCAAATCGCAAGGGCATCGAAAGTGAAAATGCTTTGTAATTAAAATTTTATGTTGGTGCGGATGGTATCTTTTTTTTAATAAATTAGAAAATTAAATTAACTTTTTCGTGATATCGTAAAAAATTATTTTTAATGAGGGGGTCAAAAAAGGGTTTCCGTGAAATGGGACGTCTTTTTTTTTTTTTTTTTTTTTTCTGTATTGGTTTTCCGCATCACCACACAAATGTGCCCAAGATCCATTCAAAATAAGTGTCGTTTGGATACATTTGTCGGCAGAGGATTCCTTGAAATAGAGGGAAATTGTTTTTATTTTCCGTGCTAACCATTTTAAAGTTTCTTTGTGCAATGTTTATAGGGAAATATTCAAGTGAGAAAAAGTTCTCATCTATTAAATGAGAATGTTTTTGCAGGCCTAACTAGCAATCCATTCAAACCTAGCAACCAATAGGGAATCCCCTAATAGTCGTTAATTCCAAAGATTGGCATACATCCGAATTGACTGAACCGTTAGATCAAAGGTTAAATATTTTTTTGAATATGAAGCCATTAAACTTGTAGGCCGTGGATGAAGAGGTTAGGGGCATGAGTTCGGGGTCAAACTTGATACTTGGAGTGGTCTCACATAGATCTTTTCGTCTCCCGGTCCCATCGCCAAATGGGGCCCATAATTGGGCCCCACAAAAAGGTTCTCATATAATATTTGAGAACTAGTTCTCACCTTAATATTATCGATGTTTATGGAAAATTCTCCTATCTAGAGAGGATTTTGACATATACGGAACCATAAAGTGCAAAATTGTCTCGTTGCACGTACACATCCTTTTATGTTGTATCTTTGCATGAATTTTTATCACCCACCATAAAAAAATAATGGCCTTTCTGCCAAATATAAGTTTTAAACATAAATATATGATACGAAATAAGTTCATTTGGAGTTGAAATTTTTAAAGATGATAGAAAATCTTGGGCATTATTTTTATATTGTTTAAGTTTTAAACATCGATCTTACTATTTGATTTTTAAAACTTGTCATTTTTGTTTTTGACTTTTAAAGTTTTCATCATTTTAAGAAAAAGGTCTTATGGATATTATCAAAAAGGTTAATAAGTTTTTCGGTCTTCTTTCAAATAAATCATCTCCAGGGGTTTAACCCGGAGGGATATGCGGCCCTAGAATTAAAAATCCCCAATCTTAAATAAGATTAAAAAGAAAATTAAAAACTAATAAGAAATATACCCTTAGTTTCTAAATCAAATATCCTGGATTGAGATCTCCAATTCAGAACCACTAAATCAAAATCAATTATTCAATAATGTTAACTTAGAACCAGCAATGGTGCAAAAGGTCAGACATGATCCATTTTGATATGGTAAAGGGATCAAGTCCATAAGCACCAGTTAATGCTATAATTAATTTCCAATGAGCTTGGCTGTATTTTTGCGGGAGCCCCTCTGCTGACCTCGGGCCCCACTTGGGCATGGGATGTGGGTGGGGGATCGAATGATCTCCCCTAGTACGGCAGTGTAGAGGTGAAAATCTGGACCATGCCGGCACTGAAGAAGAGCCTGGCCCGGGCTGGGCCGGCACGGCCCATGTAATTACGCAGGCCGTGCCGTGCCTGGCCCACTGGCTCAGGGGTCAGCCCAGCACGGCCCAGGGCACGACCAGAGTCGTGCCGTGCTAGGCCGGGCCCTAGTCGGGCCTGGGCCGTGCAGCCCGTGGGCGGCCCAAATATCCCCCTCCTCTTTTTTTAAAAAAAAAATTTTTTTTTTTAGGTTCTTTATGTTTAAGAGACTTGGACAGTTAGACACTTAGACTCTTCACTCTTGGTCTTTGACCAATTTCACTAAAAAAATTAAGAGAAATAACAAGTAGAATAACAATAATGATGTTTTGAAAAAATACATCAAATAAATTGTATTTCCTTGAAATTTAAGTTACAAAAGTTCAAAAAAATTACAAGTTTGAACTTGGATCATAATGAAATTCAAACCTTCTAATAAATAAAAAAGAATTACAACTTTAAAAACCTATGATACATTCTAAAAAATAAATTACAACTTTAGAAACCTATGATACATTCTAAAAAATAATATTACAACTTTACAAACATATGATACATTCTAAAAAATAAATTACAAGTTGAAAGCCTATTATACATTCTAAAAAAAATTATACTATGATATATGTAACGCTGCTAGCTCGTCTTCTATCTCGATCTCATCATCATCGAGGTGTTGTTCCTTATCATGTGCTTGATACCAATCCCGTAAGCACATGCATGTCTCGACGGTTTCTTCTGAAAGCATAGTCCTCCTGGGGTCAATAAGGCGCCCACTTGCACTAAATGCCTGATCTGATGCAACTGTAGACGCTGGTATTGTTAGTATATCACGGGCTATGGCGGAAAGTACGGGAAACTTCGTTTCGAATGATTTCCACCATGCCAAAAGATCAAAATCATCTTCATCTTCATCCTCGACTACAATAGGATCACTCCCCAAGTACATTGTTAATTCATTAAGGTTGTAAGATCATCCGGAAGAAGATGAGTTACTTCCATGAGATGTCTTCAAAATACTCCAAATAGCCTTCTTTTTTCCTTTATGTACTTGGGGAGGGCTTGTTGGGACCGTGGGTGCTATGGATCTACCTAATCGGGTAGCATAATCCAAATAAAGTGTTTCTAATTGTGTCTTAATTGTTGTCATGTCATTTATATTAGTTGTATTCATATTAGAGTTTATTTCATCAAGAAGGGTTTCTACACCTTGTAATTTCAATTTAGGGTCTAATATAGCAGCTATACAAAGTGTTAAAGGAGCTATTCTCCAATATGATGAAAACTTTGCCTCCATTTGTACACACATGAGTTGAAAAATTGGAAAATTTCTATACTTTTTAAAAGTAATACTTATTTCAAAAAAATGGGCTAAAGCTTGATTTAATGTGGGATAATATACCCCAAAAAAAAATAATGTTGCATCATGAAAAACTTCTAAAAAATCTCTTATTATCTCAAGAAGGGTCCATTTATCATCACTTATAAAAATATTTTCATGCTCCAAATAAATTTGACAATATTGATTTAGTGCCATTTTACAGGCACATGCTTCTTTTAACATTTTATAGGTAAAATTCCATCTATGCTTTACATCATATGATATTTTCTTTGGTCTTAGATTCAAATTTACACATATGTCCCTCCACCATTGTTTTCGCGAGGGAGAACAAAAAATATATCCTACAATCCATTTAATAGTCTCTAAATCATCTCTAATTAATTTCACCCCTACTTGTACAATAAGATTTATGATGTGGCATGCACATCTATTGTGAAATAGATCTCCATTTAAATCAAGTTGAATTGATTGTTTTATTAACTCTACTGCGACATTGTTAGTGCTTGCATTATCTAAAATTATAGAAATTATTTTATTTTCAATTCTATATTCTCTAAGTTTTTCAAGGATGGTGGACCCTATCCTAGCACCAGTGTGTGGAAATTCTAGCATAGAAAACGAAATTATTCTTTTCTGCATCACCCAATCACTATCAATAAAATGTGATGTGATTACAATGTACCCCAGATTTTGTTTAGAGGTCCATAAATCTGAAGTTAAAGCTGTTTTTCCAGGTATATTTTCAAAAATATTTTTTAAATTCTCTTTTTCTTTCAAAAAAGTTTTTATTGCATCATTTCTAGCAGTAACTCTAGATATTCTTTGCCATGAAGGAACAAAGGCAGACCTCAAAAATCTTTCAAAACGTCGATCTTCGGAAAGTACAAATGGATATTGGGCAGAAATTATATACTTAATAAGTTGATATCTAGCATTAGTAGGGTCATAATTGAAAATTCCTAAACCGCCAGATGAATCTGTTTGAGAAAGTTGTATTTGAACCATCCCACGGCTCCCACCTTTTCCCCCATCGTTTGCGTTCTTCGCTTCTTTGAGTATATACGATTTCATGTGTCTATTAAGGTGGTCAGTGCCACTTGATGATTTGCCACTGAGGAGATCTTTGCAAATTTTACATTGTACATTTTCCTCTGTTCCTCCCGTGGGACATGGGATAGTAACTTTAGTAAAATAAGTCCATACAGGAGAAGTCAATCTTGATTTTCTCTTCTTTTTAGTTGTAGCAACCGAAGATGCAGGATTTTGGGGATTATTGCTATCTACTTCTATATCTTAATTTTGATCTAAATGAATAAATCCAAGATCTTCCTCATTTAGAGAGAAGTCAAGGTTGAAAGGTTGTGATGGTCCAGCCATTTTTCTAAATAAAAGATAAATTTTTTTTAATAAATAATTATGTATAATGTGTTTTTTGTGATAATTTATATAAGAAAGGGGAGAAGATGGGACTTAATATATAATATTACTATGTATATTATTACTAAGTAAAACTCAAAATTAAAGAAAATAAATACCTTTATGAGAGAGGCTGAGAGGAAGAGCTAATGGAGAAGTTCTTCTTAGTTGAATCCTCCACTTTAGAGAAGTCACCCTCACTCTTCACTTCTTAGAAAACTTTGTATAGAGAGCTTATATTTTAGAATGAGACTTAAGAGAGCTTAGAGCCTTGAACTTTAGAGGGAGTGTGAGAAATGAGAGAGTAGATGAGTGTAGAGAAATGAGAGAAATAAGAGCTATTTATAGAATTTCTAAGTGATAAAATGACATAAAATACCCCCTCATATGACCGTTTTATAGCAGTTGGGGGGTATAATGGTAAAAAATGATCAAAAGACACTAATACCCTCCCATATGACCATTTCTAGCTGTTGGAGGGGGTTAAAAATGTAAAAAGACCATTTTTTGGGAAGTGGGGGGGATTTTTTAAAAAAAGGAGCCGTTGGGGCTCTCTGTGGGCCGTGCCCGGGCCGGGTTGGGTCTCCCGCGGGCTCTGGGCGCTGACCCATCACGGAACGGATTTTAGCCGTGCCGTGCCTGGCCGTGCCTCGGGCCTGGGGGACCTGGGCCCAGCACAGCCCAGTGGGGCTTCCGGGCCGGCCCGTTGACCACAGGCACGGTTTTTTCGTGCCGGGCCCGTGCTGGGCCTGGGTCGCCCGACCATATTTTCACCTCTACGGCAATGTATGGGTTGGTGATGGAGACTCTGATCATCATCGGCCCAACTTGATCCACAGTCAAGAAGTTTTCATCTTCCAAAATGAGTACACACTCAATTTAACGGCTTAGTTCATTAAGATGGGTGCCAAATGCCGGGACCCATGACCATTGGCTGGGTTCCCTGTTTTATGGTCCACTTGAATGGATCAAAGCATGGGCCCCACCACGTATTCCAGGCACACTGATCCGAGCCCAAGCCCTAGAGAAAAAAAAAAAACCTCTACCTGAATTGGATTTTAATGCTGGTTGGGCCATGCGGCCTTGTGTAAAGCCCGTCCAAGTCGAAACCCTAGATGCCAATCACAAGGGAAAGGGATTAGACTTGAAGAGTGGTATGATGTGGATTAGGGGTTAATAAAAAATCAGTGTGATGAGATCATCTGAACCCTACATTTTAAGGTCTTAAGTTTGTGGTTATACAAGTGCATTTTTCATTGTGGGCCATTTTGTGCCATTTTTCATCCTGCTTGGATGCATGCTGATGGAGAGCTCCTAGGGTTGGAAATGTCTACATTGGCATAGGGGTCTATAAAAAATAGGGACCATATCATCATCTTAACATTTGATTTATTTCCTCAGATAGTTCTCAGCCCTTACATGAAGTGTATATTTTTATTTATTCATTGCATGATCATTCTTACAACATTAGTATCATTGTTGTATGATTTAGTAGGGCTGCACATGGGCGGTTCGGATCGGTTTAACACTAAAAACAACAACCAAACTGAACCTGTTGGTTTTTTAATTAACCGATCTGATCCGACCTATGTAGAGGGCTTAAACCGAACTGCGGTTCGGCTCAATTCGGTTGGTTAAACTGTTGTTTTTTATTTATTTTTTCTAAAAATCAGACATTGAAAATTTAAAAGTGATGATACCCGATCATTTGCATTAATTTATTCCAATGTTTAGTGCAAACATAAAAATCCAACATTCTAGATTGGACTAAATGCATATAAAAAATAATTCTACTCCAAAAAAAGAGTTTGGAGTAACCGCAAATACAAAATAAAAAAAAATAATAATAATCAGCTTGCAGTGAAACATTCATTCCACATGATACCATTTGGAATTACAATAGAATAATAATTTATGTCAAGAAAATTAACACACAAACGGAATCTGTATCAGAACCCATTGTATTTTTTCAAAAATGAAGGTTTCTTAACACATCGGTTAGGTGAGACCAAAACCAACTATCAAAAGGCTAGGCGCTAGTGGCTTTTCTAGCATTCTTAAGAGTGCAGCCTTATGATAAAAACTTTATTGAAATGAGGTAGAAATTAGATGGAAGAAAAACACTCCGTACAGTAATCCCTTCATCTGCAATGAAGTATCAAAAAGCATTTGAAAGATTAGAGGAGATGCACTGAGGCAATGTTGACGGTTGAGTTCATATAAGAATGGAGTTGTGGAATGTAACTTTGAAAGTGGTCAAAAACGAAACCCTAAAGCTAAAATAATAAAAAAACAATATTAAGTTACTGCATACGGTCGGTTTTGTTTAAGTGGTTAACCGTGGGCTCAAACCGATAACCAACCCATGTACGTGATTTTTATGATTTTCAAATCGTTAACAGAATCGATCTACTATAAACCGATCCGAACCGCCTGGTTCGGTTTGGTTTTGCGGTGCAAAAAGTCTAAATGGACAAACTTTTTGGCATGAATTTGTGACAAACTCCCATGTGGCACAATCTTAGAGGTGCAACTTTTGAGAGAGGGGAAAAAGCACCTCTAGGATTGTGCCACATGGGAGTTTGTCACAAATTCATGCCAAAAAGTTTGTCCATGTAGAAGGGTTGTTTGCGGTGATACCGGATTTTTTGTACAGCCCTATGATTTAGGGTGACAACTATCCAGATAGCAAGTATGAATGAGCGCGTAAGATTGGTTATATCAACAGAATCATTTGATTAGCTAGAAATAAATAAATAATCGTGTAATTTATGATCTATGCATTCAATATTTCCCTTTTCCGAGAACAAATTATCACTTTTAAATCATGTGTTAGACATCTGGGTCCCTATGATAATCCTTCAGTTATGAAATAGTGACTTGCCTGAGCACTTCTCAATTGAGCAAGATTGAGACTAGTGTATAGTTTGAGAAATTACTTAGCCCCACCGCCTTGACAGTCCAATACTTAGATCTCCAAGACATGAGTCCATGGGTTTTGGGAAAGAGATGGTGAAAGTTTCTAAATATCCAAAATTCAAGTCATATGTCACCAAAAGTTCGAGCCGGTGGTAAACGGCAGGACAATGTATATCAAAGGATCCTGATACCATATACTTTTTAACTGTTTCCAAGACACAAAATTTGGAGGAACAGAGTTGACACCACTTGTTTGTGTTTGTCAAGCCAATGAGCCTTTTCTCTCATTCCTAGTAAATTGCACTATGCAGTGATCTTTGAGTTGGAATCCCAAAAATGCTGGCTTCCAATCAAAATGTCCCACATTAGTCTAGATCTCAAGTTATGAGCCAATTGTGTCCACCTTCAGAAATATGAAGTGCTGGAATATCTGTTCTCATTCCTACATATTGGGAAGTCAGCTTGGCCAAACCCAATCTTTCTACTCATCAGACATAATATTCAGGCCTCATCAAGTCAGCCATAAAGTCACAACTGACCAATCCATTAGCTTAGTATCAGGCCAAATTATCTTACATGTTTTGGGCGGGTCCAAAGAAATCAAATCTAGTTTCTCTAAAATAGAAAGGAAGAAACAACATTTCATAAGCTTAGAAAAGAAACTCATAGTTGCACACAAAACAAGAGGTTACAATTACATAGAGTGAAGTAAGAAACCACACTCCTCTCTCAGTGCAGGACTATAAATAACCAGAGACAACCATAAAGAGAGAAGAAAAGAAAAGCAGCCACAACTCATTTAATACATATGTAAATAATCTACTCTTACCTTCCTTTCCCTTATTCAACTTTGCAACGTCAACAATCCACAGCTGGGAGCTACTATCACGGGGTTTGCTTGTGATTAACTAATTTTAAGCTTACAGTGCTTACCTCATATCTCCTGTCATCTGAATTAGATATCATGGTTGTTCTACATTCCATGGTGATTCAATCCATCATGCCAAGTCTTTCAACAAGCAGGTCAGCGAGCTGAGAACTGTGAAATAGAAACAGTGGCATTGGTCGCAGAGGAAGCAGTAGAGGTGGATGTGTCTGTCTGAACTCTCTTGGTTGCTTCAATGAAGGTGGGTCTGGTGGGCTTGAGCTCAGCTTCACCTCTGCTCAGCAGTAAGACCACAATTTCAGACATTGATGGCCTAGAAGCAACTGAGGACTGGGTGCACATGAGTGCTATCTCCAATACTCTCTTCACTTGCTCTGTTTGGTACTCGCTTGGGTCCAAGCGCTCATCCACCAATTTCATTAACTCGTCACTCTCATACAGTTTCCATGCCTGTAGAGGAAGAAGTGCAGAAGATCTAATCAAATTGAGCAAAAAGGATTAGAAAAGGCATGTTTGTGCAAAATGATTTTCCATGAAATTGTGCTTTCATAGTTGTAAAATGATAAGTTTACAGCTTCAGTTTCTAATGTTGGTGGGTGATACATTTTCTGTACTGAAATGTGTTTCTACCTTGAGGTCCGAATCTCCTTTCTACACAATGAGCCTTTGAGATTAAAAACCGTATGAAATGTTAATATAGACAAGTGGAAATCATTATATCTGAAAAATATTTTCATTTCTATAGAAAATGAGAAAATTAACAGCTTTTGGCTTCCTCCTATAGTTCATATGAAATGTTAACATAGATGGTTATACGTGTTTGGTCTGTAAAGTATCTAAGAGTACAATTCATCCAAAAGGAGGATCACAGGTCTGAGTAAACTTGCTTTGACATCCAAAAGGAATGTTCCGCTACAAACCATCTGTAACTTTGAGCCTGTTTTTGGGGCTGACCTCATTTTATGTCAATATGTGGAGTGAAGTGGGATTGGAAAACCCCCTCTGGATGAGCCATCTGATTAAAGGCCTTAAAGTTTTAAGGCTTATATGCGCAAACATAACCATTGAACTTTGAGGAGGGCAAAAATCATCAGGTCTTGCCCAGGCGAGGTCATCCCTAATCTAGAGAAGGAACTTCCAATCCCGTGCTACTTCACTTTTGACATCGCATGAGGCGGGCCTGTCAACCAAGTTATCAATTCAGAGTTTCCATCAGTTCTAAGCAATATTACTCTTTGACACCAATTCTCCAATATTGTCAACATATCCAATCAGAAATATATCGTGTTCGATACTTCATTTTTTTGTGTAAAATTTGTATCAATGGGCACCAATGAGTTATCGTGTATCTCTGTGGAGGGAGGGGGAGGGGGAGAGGATGGTTTGTCTGTTACATCCAGCTATGGGCCCACTGCCCCCCTCTCTCCCCATATGATCAATGTAAGTGCTGCACACACACTAACCTTGTGAAATGCCCCCAGCCCAGATTTGACATAGCTGAATTTTTTAAACTCCCAAATTGATCAAACAAAATTTGATACCTGCCTAGATTTATCTAACAGATAAGGATGTAGCAAATTTATGACTTGAAAATAGAAACTTTCGCGATCAAATGGTTTCCATTTTCTGCATACAAGTAGGTCATAGAGAAACCTTTTACAACCCAACCCCCCTTGATTTTGATTCATGTGAGTGAGCCCCAAAGGGAGGAACATTCCTAGCCCAAGAACAGTTGGACCATCCTCAAATACGCACACAAAAAGCTCACCCAGGCCCATGATTGGTGTAGACGCTCACTCCTGCCTCATTCATACTTACATCCGCATCACTCCAATTTGACATTGATATCATGTCTACTGGATTGAATCCTCTGATTCCAAGAATCATGAGAAATTTGGTGATGTTCTTTAGTGGAATCCACTTATTAGAATTGTACTGCTTAAATAAATCCACTCTTGTACCATCTCGCCAAATTTCAATCCAATAAGAGTTAGGCGCACCACGGATTGTTGACGTATAAAAACATGTCTTTAACAAACGTTGGGATTATTGAATTGGGAGAGAGATATGAAGAAGCCATTGCCCATAATTCATATCAACTCTTTCCACCACCCTCTAACCCCATGAGCATGCATTCGGGTATACCCACTTTTGGAAAACCTATACTTGATTTTTCTACAAACTTCCATGCCATTTAAAATCAATCCACAATTGCACAAACACCAAAAAACTAGGATGTCATCTAGCCAGACCAGGGCTTAGCAATTTGAGATTTTCAATAGACAAGGCAGTTCAAGTTTTCACATGAAGAAGCATTCCAGGTGGAAATCATTGACAGCCCATTATACTTCTTTTAAGTACCCCTTTTATGCATTTTCAATCCAGATCAGATGCCTTAGCATGTTATGCAGACTGTAATGACAGAACAAAGAACAAGTTCAATGAAGATTTAGAGATTGATTACCCATTCAAGAAGGTATTGATTGACCGGTTCGAGTTTTAAGTCAGTACTCTTCCGTCCACTTACGATTTCCAGGACAACCACGCCATAGCTGTATGTGTCAACCTTCTCAGACAGCTGCCCATGAATTGCATATTCAGGTGCTGTGTAACCCCTGCCCAATAGATATCATGTACCATTCAAAGCAATGGACAATATCACTGTGATTGAGCATAAGCTATTTGAAGAGGAATAAGATCTAACAATTTGAATTAATAAAAGTAAGGTCAGGCTCATTCCTATTTGCAATAGGATATACTTGGCCAGACCAAGCTTGAAGTACGCATGCTTAGCCTATTCAGCTCATCGTGTCAAAAGCCGGTCTGAGCCAGCCATGAAACAAAGTCAGAATAACTTTTTCCTCAATTTGTTTTAGTCGGAGTTTGTACTTCGACTTTTAATTTGATATATTCATATTGACTTTGACATTATAACTAGGACAAGACTCAGTTGAGCCTCTTTGCTGAGTGGAGTTTAACTATGATTTAGCTATCTGGGTTTCTTTTTGTGTGTGTGTGCAGTGCAACATGTGCTAGGCTTGGCCCCTGGACTCTCTCTATAGAGGCCTTACAAGTTACACTATTGACTGGACTCGGAAGTCTGCCTGAGTGCTTGTCAAACATGGCTAGATTCAACTCACCTGACTAGGTGATTTGCCAAATCAAGTCTGCTCCGGTGAGTCATAACCAGTTTTTAGCTAATAGATACCAGTCCACCTTTCTGTTGTGTATCAGTAGTCTCTAGTTTTCTCCACAATAAGAAGATTGGAGAATGCAAAGACTAGGACACTATAAATAACTATGGTTATTGACTTACAAGGTTCCTGCAAATTTGGTACTGAGATGACTCTGGTCCTCTGGAAGTAGTCTTGCAAGCCCGAAATCTGCGATTTTGGGCTGGAAATCATCATCAAGCAGTATATTACTGGATTTTATGTCTCGGTGGATAATGCGCACATGGAACTCATTGTGCAAATATGCAAGACCGCGAGCTGTGCCAACAATTATATCGAATCGATGTTTCCAGTTGAGGATTCCACGTTTATCACCTACGCGCAAAATCATGGAAATGGTATACAACTATAAACAAACAAATTTTTCATTTTCTAAATAGAAAAAAAAAATCAAGATATATAACAATGAATGAACATTACTTTGAAGCCTAGTATGATCCAGTAGAGTTAAAAGAGTGTAGTGACATATTGTAATCAGGCAGCATGCAGAGCACTGCTATGTTATTGTTTCTTCTTGTGTATATATATATATATATATATATATATATATATATATATATCATGGGAGGGTTCTCCTGGATGAGCGTTACACATGGAGATAATGGGTGATATCCAGTGGGGCCCATCTGGGGATGGGATTGGATTTTTGTTTGGATGGGGTCTACCAAGTCTCAGATCCTAAATATTTATGATGATCAAGATACGGGCCTCCGAAAATCAAAGAACCAAAAATGTTAGATCTCAAATGCAATGCTAAGCACAATACATACTCAAATTGGGCTTGGTGGCAATTCAAAGGTATGGGCAAGAAGGTTGTCGCCGTATGGGCCAGATCAAGTAGAGTCCTGAAGTGGCCTCCACATATGGGCAATGTCTATACTGGAATCACCCCCATATGGCATTGTCCATTGAGACAATAGGTGACAGCCTAGAGGGACTCACCTGAGAGGAAGGGGTGGAGGCTTATAAAAGACCTTACTTTGGGCAGGGATTGGATCTGGTCCGATTGGTGTGATTGCCCTCCTGGGGTCAGGACAATCAAGGTGGAGGTGGGGGATGGAAAAAGCTCAAGGATACCATCAGTGTATACAATATAAAATCTATTAGATCATCCTAACCCCTTGATTTATGTCCCTTAACTTTAAAGGTTTTGGAAGGCATCATTTTCTTAGATTTCAAACCAACGGCGAGTAAATAGGTTGTTGGGCTTCGGAGGTTGTCGTACTGTCTGCGAGGGGATTTCTTACCACACATGGGCCATCTCGCAGCTTCATTGCACCCTAAACCCATCTCATCACTGCAGTAAATCTACTGTACATCAAAATTTAAATACAGTTACAGTACATAACCAGTTTATGTACTAGAGAGGAAATTTTGCAAGGTCCCTCTAAAATTATCATTTGCAATTATCACATGCTAATGTATATGATCTTGGAATATGATGAATTTAAAGCAACTGAATTCATTGAAAAGATATGAATATTACCAAATAAGAATTTATCAAGGCTGCTATTTGCCATGTATTCATAAACAAGCATCAGCTCAGGGCCTTTATTGCAACATCCAAGCAAACGAATGAGATTCCGGTGATGGACATTGCTTATTAACTTCACTTCACTCTCAAAATTTTCCTTGGCCATACGGGATTCGCCTATCATCAGTTTCTTAACTGCTACAGTGTTTCCATTTTTCAAAACACCCTGTAATGAATCACAAGTGAGGAAAATCAATCAGTAACTATAAAATGACACATAGGCCACATTTGAGTGTGAAGAGAAACCAGTAAAAATGGCGAATTTAGGAAAAACTGGGAGATAAAGAAACACTACAAATGAATACCCCCGCACTTCAATACATAATCATAGTTTGTGTTCATTCAAGAAAATTGGAGGTAAATCAAAACTTAATGTTTTCAATTTCTCAAGAAGTGGAGAAAGCTCATCCAAGTGCTCCCTCTGGATAGTTACTTCCTAAATCAAAAAGGTCCTAAAATTATTTCCTACCTTGTAATCCTGACTGGGACTCTACCTATAATCCTAGGATTGTGTTTTTCAATGTTAAATACGTATGTCCTAGGCTGTAACTCAGCTAGTTAAGGACATGAGTTTTTGTATAAATGCATGAGTTTTGAGTCGTTGGTGTTTAAACATGTACACTATAGCCTAGTAGTAGCTATAGTGGTATTCACTGAAAACTAGTACTAGAACTCTGTCAAAGCTACATTTCGATAAATAAAATATAGTATGTGGGATTAGTGGGCAGAACCCCTGATTAAAAGAACCTTACCTTGTATACATCCCCAAATCCACCTTCTCCCAGTTTATACTCTTCACTGAAGTTCTTAGTAGCAAATTTAAGATCTTTGTAATGATAAATTACAGGCCCACGTAGCTCAGTTGTCCCTAATATATTTCCTGCACAAACAATTACATTGAATATTAGTTATAGGGTGTGAGAAGTTACAATGTTGAAACATGAAGTGTGTAATCCAAAACAAAAGTTCTTGAAGATTGACTGATCAGGATTCCAGAAAATTCTCTGCTTCTATATTTCCACAACAGACACAATCAAGTAGTGATATCAGGCATTCCTAACAATCAGATGGAAAGGCATCATTTACATACTTTTATGAGTCCTTTGGGTCTTCTTCCGTCTCACAAGAAATACAACTATCAAAAGCAATAATAGAACAAAGACAGCGCCGCCCACAACACCTCCAATGATTGCTGCTTTCTTGTTACTCGAACTTCCTGCAAAATTTCCCATGCACTCAGGAAGATTAGAGAAAATGAGTTAATTAGTTAAAATACATTAAAACAGGCAACCTTTTGGAATTATAGAAAATGGAGGAGAAGAAATAGCCTTCAAAGTATATGAAGTGTAGATTGTTGGGTAGTCCCACATCTTGTGGTGAGTTGAATAGCGCTTCATATACCTGTTTGGGGTCTTCACCTAGTAGCTTAAGGGTATCAAAGCGGGTTCGATCCCCGTTCTTCTTGTATAGCTTATGTGGTAGGCCCGTCCACAAAATCTATTAGGCCAGCACGTGAAGGAGAGTAGGCCCATTTGTGGGTCAGTCTGGGACTATAAATCCATCAGTTCAGGGTGAAGGGAGAAATTTTTCTCGAGGGGGCCATCATGCAGAAATATAAAATCTAGAGGCCCAATATATAAAATAGAAATGAAGGTTTTTTTTTTTTTTAAATCCACTTTTTTATACTTCATTTTTCACAAATCTGCTCTCATTCCATGATATCACTGAATAATATTATTTCATGACATGATGAAACATCCTTTTTCACGAAATTTGCATGTCGGGGTGTTTCATGATATCACGGAACATCAAATTATTTCATAATATCGTGAAATAGAGGCCCTCTATCATCATTATAAAGTGTCCGAGGCCTCCATCATTTTCCCGAATTTAAAATTTTTATTCCATAAAAATTCAAAAAATATGTTAAAAAAAATTAAAAAAACTTGCACCCCCATAAATATTTCAGCGTCTGCCTAATACATATTTAAAAACTATTCATAGTACCAAGTACAAACTCACCACTGCTCAAAAATGGGGCTAGATCCGTGGTCTGGTTGTCACTAAAAAATGGTGCAACAGAATACCTCAAAAAGCACCCTGCATCAACAGACCTCCCACCCGCATCTGGAGGACACCCATTTATGTTCCCATTAGCCACGTTCAAGCATTGCTCGCACGCACTGGTGCTCACTGTCCGTGCGCACTGAGCCACCCCGTACACATTCCCTCTCTTTGCTGCACCAAAGTAGTCATTCATCCTTGGCGTAGCAGTGGACAGATCCTTCAACAGTCCATCCACAGTAGCTCCAAAACCTCCGTCACTTGACAGCGTCGTGTTATCACAGTACCCTGCATTCCCAATCATAGTCCCTTGATCAAAGAACCTGTTCATTCATGAATTGATATTAGAATGATCAGAGTTTCATCAAGATTTGGGATGATGTTATTTAATATTATATCAAAATATTCTGATGATTTTATTACATTATATTGATTGGAAAGACTTTTATTGAAAATTTATATGCATGTGTTAGGATTTTCTGATAGTAATAACTAATAACACATGCCCTTAAATAGAGCATTTGGAATTGATTGTTTGAACCTTTTAATATACATGAGGTTTTGGAAAATCTGCCTGCGTGCAACAAAGAATCTCTTAATTCAGCCAAACAAAGAATTGTGAGCATTTGAATTTCTACTTGATTGTTAGATTTCATTTTAAATATCACTTTTAACCTTTCGGGCGTGTTTGGCAATTAACTAGTGATATACAATTTCAAAATTCCCTTAGAATTTTTCAAAATATCCACTAAAAAAAAAAACCTCCACTTTTCTAAACAAAAATTTCATTTGATCCTTCACCTCACCTTACTTCATTTCAATTCACCATACATCCAAACAGGCCCTCAAATTCTCTAAATTCGGGTCAATTGTTTGGAGGGCATCTAAAAATCCATTTTTGGAGGCTTTTGAATTTCCCAACTCAATCCATAAATTCTCATATTATTTTGAAAAATAGATGTGAGAAATTCAATGAGCCAAAAATAACAATTCATGAGGCTATATTTTTTAAAAAACTCAATTATTAAAATAGAAAATTTCAAATGCCGGATGATCACAAAACCCCCTCAATAAACCTGGGATTTGGAAAATCTGTTGTGGAAGGCAAAAAAAAAAAAAAAAAAAAACTCCCATTTATACTAGACAAACAGCGCCCTTGTGATGTTTGATTATTATCCAAACTTAGCATTTTTGTTTTCCTTAAAATACATAGGAATTGAATACGTACGGCGATTAAAAACGAAACTAAAAAGGTGAATTGCAAAAGTGAGCATCAAATAACATCTTCGTTTAATTTTATTTTCTTAAAAGAAAATCATGTAATGTTTAATTATTTTTAACAAGCGTATGTATTGAATTCATATGTATTCAAATTGAAACAAACATAAATATATTATTCTCAATTACCCATTACTCTCATATCGCATCAAGCACCCGTCATAGATCACTCGAGCTCCGTTCGCAGCCGAGCAGTTCCGGATGAGCAACTCAGCCGTGGAGAAGCATGAGAGGCAGTCGGCACTGGAGAGATAATCCCTGCACTGGAAGAGAGCGTAGACGGGATCGGTGGCGCGGGGGCGCGAAGCGGTGGCGAAGGTGGAGGAGTTGAGCTGAGATCGGATGTCAGAGAAGGTGGCGTTGAGGTTGGTGAAGAAGGTGGAGGGGTTCGTGACATTGTACTGGCTGCATCCCTTGTTTATCAGATACGTTTGTGGATCGGATGCAATCGGATTGAGAAAGATGAGGAATGAAATTGAAGTGAATGGTAACAAGAAGAAGAAGAAGGAATTTGATGTTTTGGTTTGCATTTTGTTAGTGAATTGGAGTATGAGATGGGAAAGCTTTTGTTGCTCTAGATCTCAGATCGGATTCTCTGCTGGAAACATCCAACACAGTAATGAGAAACTCAGAATCCAAAGAAATTCTGAAGACTCCAATGAGAGAAGCAAAACAGATTCCGATGAGATTTTAAAAGACAAGTTAAGGAGGAAACGGCGAACCTAAAATCTTGCGAGCATGATCCGCGGTAATCACTGCGTCGGCTTGAATGTGACACTAGCGGTTGAGATTGATTCACTCTTTAAAATGCAAGGACAATAATTTTTGTAGATTAAGGAAGAGAATCGGAAAACCATATTTATAAGTACCCCTGGACCTAAAGATATTTCTTCCAATCTAATTAAGTTCAAGAATCTAATAAACGTTCAACAAGAGGGCTTACTAAAATTTACTCTAATATAAACTTAGTAAAACAAAAAACAACGGGTGTATATCTTATGTTTATATATAGCTCTTTACCTAATGGGTGATAATATATCTATTCAAATTCAAATGGAGATAGAGATTTCTTATGAGGGGTGTCTTTTTGTGAATGGAATACACCACTTGTAAATACAAGTGGCCCCATAAAAAATGCCAACAAATCTTGTAACCAGTTGGCTTGAATCAGGCACTAGTTGTAGAGATCCTATAAGAGATCATCACATGTGATTCACTCTTTAGAATTTAAAGGCAAAGATTTCTGTAAGTTGAAAGAAAGGATCGAAAACCATATATATATAGAAATAACCCTAGACCTAAAGAGATTTCTTCCAATCTAGTAAAGGTTCAACATAATTTACTCTAAGATAAACTTAGTAAAATAAAAAACAACACGAGAGAGTAATCTTGGATTAGGAAATGACATTTTTAGATCTCTCTTATGTCTATATATAATTCTTTAGCGCTAATGGGTGATAAGATATCTACTCAAATTCGGTTGGGCATAGAGATTCTTTAAGGAGGGATGTCTTTTTGTGAATGGACTTCACCCACGTATATACATATGGGCACCGTAAAAAAATACCAACAAATCTAAATCCAGGGATCCTTCCCTGGTTTCGGACTCGGAAAATAAATGTTGGCGACTTTTCTCTGGACGAGGAGATGCCATCAAATGGATGGCAGTTGTATAGGCGAGGCAGCAGCAGCGGTTCAAACTCTATGGGCCCACGTTGCCGTGCGGGAGAGGTAGTTGGGTGCCACCAGGCTGGCTCTGACAGTGTGGGGCCCACCTGGGTTGCTGCGTGGATCAACGTTCTCAACTGTCCGAATGAATTCCAAAAAGAAATTCCTACCATTCCGACTTTCGGAATGACAGTGTGGGGGCCACATGGGTTCCTAATGGTTGGGTCTATCGGTGGATTGACTCTTCTTCCATTGATTCTTTGATTTTTGTCACTTGATGATGTATGGCCCTTTCATTCTGAACATCTTTTTCTTCATTTAATCATTTTTTTTAATGTTTTTATACCATCTTTTGTGAATTATTTTATGGCCTTTGTTTATGGATATTATTGGACCATTGGTTTTGACTTAGAAGGGAACAACCTTTTTTTTTTTTTGTTTTCTTTTCTAAAAGGGAACAACCTTTTGAGTTTTACAATTCCTCTTTCCATTGTCTGCCCACCTTCTTTTCATTTTCTGTCCACCTCCACTTTTTTTTTTTTTCCAGAGGGAAGACTATGAACTAGGGCCGTAAACGGGTCGGTTCTGATCCGGGTCCCCCAATTGAAACCGTTAAAGGGAAGGTGGCACCGAAACTGGACCCGAAACCGGTTTCTTGGCTCCGGAATCGGAGCAAAAACCATATATGGGAAGGGTCTGGATCCGGATATAGGTCTGGGTTTAGATAGAGAATGATATTAAAAAAATATAATTTTTAGAGGAGATTTTAGAAAATTGAGGTAATATGTCAGGTCTCTGTCCACAAGTTCGAATGAAGGTAGATCCGGACCCGGACCCATTGACTTATCAGGGCCTAAATAGAATCCAGACCCGATTTTTAACGGGTCAGAACCTCCGAATAATCAGAGAATTGGATACCCATTTTCATTCCTACTATGAACCCATATGAAAAAATCTAAAAGCCTAAGGAACCTTTTAAGTGCTAAGTGGAGGCTCTATGTCCACCTCCATTTTACGCGCACACACTCTCTCTTTCTTTTAATGTTCCGCCCACCTCCACTTTATTCTCTCTGTTCTTCACTTTACTCTCTCTCTTCTTTGGATGGTTGATCAACTTGGTTTATTATAGTTGGATTTTCTTGGAGTTTCAATTCTTCATCTACGTAGGTCTTTGTTTAATATTTTACTTTTTATAGCTTTGTTTTTATGTTTGGTGGATAGTCATTGGTTTTGAATCACAAGAGTCCTGATTTTGATATATTTCTGTTTCTGACCTTATCTTGATGAATGATTTTTTTTTTATTTTCTTTTTCTGTTTCTAGTGCACATCACTCTTCTACCTATTAAGGATAGCTATCGCAAAGCCCCGTGCGATGCACGGTTTAACCTTATGCAAATTAAATATGAAATAAATTTAATATTTAAATTAATTATTAATTAATGAATAAAAAATCTGAATGATAAATTCATTTGTGTGATTTCAAAAAATGAGTTCATATTATCACATAATAAACTAAGAAAAAAAACATAATAATGTTTGAGTTAAATTCTCAACAATGCTAGAAGAACATTTAGATTTTCAGTAAAATTGGAGGCGGTCTTATTGAATAAAATTACAAACACGCATTTAGAATAGAAACCTTACCTTTATTGGAATATGGAGGCATATGTGAAAAATGGAGCGGCACGAATATTGACACATGATCAAGTTTGTGAGTGTGGGGAGAAAGAGAAAGGAAAGTTTGTGTGAAAGGAAAGTTTGTGTGAATTGCAAAGAGAAAGGAAAGTTTGTATGAGGTGCAGAGGAAGATGAATCTTAATGCTTTAGAAGAGATATTTTCTACTGAGGAAGATGCAAATGTGAAGAGATGTCTCTGTACGTGAGGAGTTGTATCTGTTCCTAGAGTCCTTAGATATACCATAATGATGTGGCTCAAGGAGAGGAGAGATTTGCCTTTTTTTTCTCCCCTATTTTCTCTAACTAACATCCAGCTTTAAGGTATAAAATGTCTTTTTGAAAGGGTTTCTTGCCTTTCAATATAAAAAATAGATCACATGTGTATATATATATATATACATATATGTATATATCTATATAATAAGGGAGAGCAGTATTTGAATCCCTGGACATTTTGGACCCTTGGATTTATGTACATATTTTTGTACATAAATCCTAGGTTGAGAAGGGATTCAAGAGCTTGGTAATTTTGTAATTATTTGAAAACAAAGGGGCAGTAACTTTTTACTAAGGACAAGAGGATACGGGAGTGCCATTGATTTTCTGTGAAATTACGAAACTTGCCATTATCTTTTCCCAGAGGATATGGGAGTGTCCTTGGTTTTCTGTGAAATTACGAAACGTGCCATTATCTTTTCAAAACTTCATTGCAAGTAAAGATATGATTAATTATACGGCTATGATTGCAATTGAGTGATTGAACGGTGTGGAATTTGGGCCCACAACTTACCAGTTTGCCCCTTCACATATATATGCTGTTTTTCACGGATTGTGGAATCTGGGCTAACTTGGATTGTTTTGGTAGCAGATGCAAACGTGGCTTGCATGCAATTAAATTAGACTGCTTATAGTAGTGGGCCACTTCTGGTATTCAATGGTGGTTAAACAATGGTCCAATTGGCTGGGCTGTTTTACCTAAAAAAATAAAATCCGGATGGGCTTGATTTGAAGCCAATTGATCCAATGGGCCACATAGAAAATTTGAGTTAAATTTGTTAAATTATGGGCAATGTTAGTTGTTAGGTGGTCAAAAGAAGAGTAATTAGATTTAGTTGTGCTCAGAGCGTGGTGCGCTGTGCCTTCAGGCACGGGCAATGACTAGTATATATATATATAGGGAGGTGCTCTTGTGAGAGACACTCTCACCTTACTATGAGAGATAAAAGTAGAGGCCCTCACATTTAAGTTGTTGACATTGGATATGGATGTGAGGGCCCCTATCTTATCTCTCATAATAAGGTGAGAGTGTCTCTCACAAGAGCACCTCCCATATATATATATATATATATATATCGGGGCTAGCTCTCCTAAGCTACAGCTTAGTTTATTTTAAGCTGAAACAGGGCTGGTCCTATAAAATCAAAGTTGATTATGCTGTTTTTTGCATTATGATCGTCTTCAAAAACAAGATAAATCCAATCAGAACTGGATTTTTCAATTCCATCATGCAAAAAACAGATATAATCAAGTTTTATTTATGGGACCAACACTATTCCAGCCTAGGATAAGCTAAGCTGCAGTTTAGGAAAGCCCTGCTCATATATATCATATATGTACATATATGTATGTATATATATATTGGGTAATGTTCAGGTGAAAACTAGTTCTCACATATTATATGAGAACTTTTTTGTGGGCTCCAATTGTGGGCCCCATTTGGGGATGGGACTGGGGGGGATGGAAAGATCTATGTGAGCCCACCCGAAGTATCAAGTTTGACCCCAAACCTATGCCCCTAACCCCTTCATCTGTGGCCCACAAGTTTAATGGCTTCATATTCAAAAAAATATTCAACCCTCGATCCAACGGTTCAGTCCATTCGAATGTGTGCCAATCCTTGTGATTAGTGACTATCAGGGGGTTCTCTATTGGTTGCTAGGTTTGGATGGGTTGCTAGTTGGGCCCCGCAAAAAAGTTCTCATATAATAAGTGAGAACTAGTTCTCACTTGAATATTTTTAATATATATTTATATATGGGAAGTGCTCATATGAGAGACACTCTCACCAACTTTATGAGAGATGGGTGGGGGCCCTCACTTCTATATCCACTCTCACCAACTTAAATTCAAGGGCCCCAACCCATCTCTCACCAAGTTGGTGAGAGTGTCTCTCATAGGAGCACTTCCCTTTATATATATATTCATATATATCAAGGCAACATCATCTATGTGTATATTATGACGCATGAGAGGCCCAATCAGCAAAACTAATGCTTCAATTGATGGCTAACATCGTTAAAGCATTTGAATAATGCATGTAGAACTTTTAATATGGGTTAATTTTAAGGTGAGATTTTGCTAAATGCTAATCAAATTAACCATTTGAATCCCCAAGCCATAGGGACTGTATAAAAACTCAGTGTGGTTGTTCTTATGTTGAAATGATTATATTTCTTTGGTGAAAATGATTATAGTTCTATGGATATTGCAATATTAAGTTCTGCAGTCAAGTGAACATGGTGGTAATTCTATTGGTGGAGAAAAGTATAGCAATAACCCAAAGGCAAGCTGGGTTATAAACATCCCTATGACACCTTGAAGGGAGAATCGAGGGTTGATATAAAGACTTTTAGCTCCGAAAGGAGTAACCGTGGTCTTGACCACTCAGCCAACCCTTTAAAATTATGTTGATTCATTTGAAACGTGTGACTTGATGCTTGGACATGGTCCAAGTTGTGAGAGAAGCCTTCATTTAATGAGCAAATCGTGTAGGTTGGTTTTTGACATTTCTTTATGAGACAACGATTTTTTCCATGAGTAATGAGCTAGTGATAGATCCATTATAGTGACTTGATTGACTTTCTGTATTGCTATAAATGCTAAGCAATACATTGTTTTCTAACTTTATTAATATCATGTCTTGGTTGATTTTACATTGCCGTATGTGTAAAAAAGTATGTTGGTCTTCATTTATTCTACTTCAATGGAATAACTGAGTTTGAGTATGATAGCCTTATACTTGAATTTACAATTACTAGAGTCATTATATACAAAATACTAAATATCATAAAATATATGTATTGGATATGTTCTTATGAGAGATATCTCTCACATTATATGAGAAATAGGGGTGGGGGCCCTCACATTTTAGTTGTTGGCATTGGATATAGATGTGAGAGCCCCCACCTTATCTCTCTTAGTAATGTGAGAGATACTCTCATAGGAGTATCTATATATATATATATATATTAATATATACTAAGTTATTTTATATAGCAGTATACAAAAATTCTTCCTATGATATCCAAATGAAAAAGTTTCGACTTAAAGTTTTCTTTTGTATGGCATATATATATTAGAGGATGGCAGTGTATCCTAATTTTTGGTGCCCATTCTTAAATATAAAAAGAAACACATTTTCTTTTAATTTTAGAAAATTATTAAATTGGTTTGCATGAAAAACTATATTGCTTTGTTACTTTCTGTCAACTAATTATATTTTTAAAATTTTGACCATATCAATATTACTGTGACTAAACTTTTGTTGTTTTTAATGCGGTGTATTATATATATATATATATATCTATATAATAAGGGAGAGCAGTATTTGAATCCCTGGACATTTTGGACCCTTGGATTTATGTACATATTTTTATACATAAATTCTAGGGCTGAGAAGGGATTCAAGAGCTTAGTAATTTTGTAATTAGTTGAAAGCAAAGGGTCAGTAACTTTTTACTAAGGACAAGAAGATACGGGAGTGCCATTGATTTTCTGTGAAATTACGAAACCTGCCATTATCTTTTCCCAGAGGATATGGGAGTGTCCTTGGTTTTCTGTGAAATTACGAAACATGCCATTATCTTTTCAAAACTTCCTTACAAGTAAAGAAATGATTAAATACACGGCTATGATTACAATTGAGTGATTGAACGGTGTGGAATTTGGGCCCACAACTTACCAGTTTGCCCATTCACATATATATGCTGTTTTTCACGGATTGTGGAATCTGGGCTAACTTTGATTGTTTTGATAGCAGATGCAAACGTGGCTTGCATGCAATTAAACTAGACTGCTTATAATAGTGGGCCACTTCTGGTATTCAATGGTGGTTAAACAAGGGTCCAATTGGCTGGGCTGTTTTATCTAAAAAAGTAAAATCCGGCTGGGCTTGATTTGAAGCTGATTGATCCAATGGGCCACATAAAAAATTTGAGTTAAATTTGTTAAATTATGGGTGGTGTTAGTTGTTAGGTGGTCAAAAGAAGAGTAATTAGATTTAGTTGTGCTTAGAGCGTGGTGCGCTGTGCCTTCAGGTACGGGCAATGACTAGTACATATATATGAGGCAAGCTCTCCTAAGCTGAAGCTTACTTTATTTTAAACTAAAATAGTGTTGGTCCCACAAATTAAAGTTGATTGTCATTGTTTTTTGTAGGATTGTTGTTTCAAAAATAAAGATAAATCCAATCAGAATTGAAAATGCAAAAAAAAAAAGATATAATCGACTTTGATTTGTGGGACCAGGATAAAGTAATTTTTAGCTTAGGAGAGCCTTGCTATATATATATATATATATATATATATATATATCTATATATATATATATATATATAGCTTTAAGCACAGGTGATGAAGCTAGTTCTTAACTTTTTCATATTTTAGTCAGCTCTTAAGAAATTTAGTATTTTTCCCTTTTTCTCCATTTGTTATCTCTTTTTTTTTTTCATAAGTATCATTCTTTCGTGTTTTAATCAACTTTTATAACACTCTTTTGTCTCCTTTTTCATTTATTGCTTCTTTAAGTCTCATTTTTTAATATTTTAATTAACTTTTCTGAAATCCTCTTGGAATTTGATAAGAAAAATGTGTTTTAATTTTTACAGTAGTGAGAAACAATTTAATGATCTTTAATTATATTTTATATATTCTTTTTTCTGGTGCGTGGGTAAGAAGAATTTGGTCAGCTGGATAAGTTTTTTATTTTATTTTTGTCACTTTGTTATAGTCCTTCCTTTCTAAACATCTCTCTTCCTTTAATTTAATCATTTCAGTTCTTTAATATTTTATTCCTGTTTTTGTGAATTGTTTTGTTGACTAGTAGGCCTCTGTTTATGGATATAATTTGACCATAGATTTGTGACTTAGATCATTTCTTGGGTTTTTCATTCTTCTTTTTCATTTTCTTCTTGGTTCTCTCTCTTGTTTTTCTCCTTTGGATGGTTCTCTCTTTGTTTTGCTCCTTTGGATAGTAGATCAACTTGGCTTGTAGCCTTTTTGGGGTTTCAATATTTTTATTCATCAATGTGGGGCCTTTGTAATTTTTTAATTTCTCATAGCTTTATATTTATCTTTTTGTCTCTTTTAATGTTTTGTGGATAATCTAGTCACTAGTCACTAGTTTGGAATCATAATAATCTAGACCCTTATCACATTTGTCTTTCTGGCCATAATTTGATGGATTCTTTTTCTTCTTTTGTTGCTACTGCATGATCAAGAAGAACACATATCTGAGGACCATAATTATCGTAAAATCATCTAAATAATCAATGGATTGAAGCTTTCAATATGGGTTAATTTTAAGGTGAGAATTCGCTAAACACTAATCAAATCGACCTTTTGAATCCCCAAGCCATAGGCACCATATAAAAACGCAGTGTGGTTGTTCTTATGTTGAAACGGTTATATTTCTTTGGTAAAAATTATCTCTATGGATATTGCAAAAAGATGTTGCCATGAAGTCAGCATCTAATGCAGGAAAAAGGATTTTGCATTGCCTTTGACTAATTGTCATTATACTGTTTATAACAATTGTAATTATGTTGATTCACTCTAATCTGGACTCGAGATGGCTCAAGTTGTGAAATAAGCCTTCCTTTAGCACACAAATTATCAAAGCTAGCAAACCGTGTATGTTGGGTTTTCACATTTCTTTCTGAGTTAAAATTTTTTCTTATGAGTAATGATAAATTCATTGATGAGTTGAGGTTTTTTTTTTTTTTTTTTTTGGGTTATCGAGGATGTTTGACCTATTCGAAAATTGACTATTCTCCGGATATGTAAAGTCTCTTCTTCCCCCGACACACGGAATAGATCCATTGATGAGTTGATTGACTTTTATGTATTGCTATAAATGGTACGCTATACTTTTTTTTTCTAACTTCTAATTTTATGTCTTGATTGATCTTCCCTTGTCATATTTTTATGAGCAAAAGTGTATTTATTCTTCATTGTATTTGCTGCAATGTATTTTTATAATCAAATCAATTTGAAATACAATCACATATATTGCGTTAGAAATTGTATCTTAGAAATTGATAATAGATGATTTTACAAAAAAAAAAAAAAAAAAAAAGAGACCACTTTAGATGACCAGTGGATTTAAAAGATCATTTTAACTGACCTTGCACTAGATCAGTCATTTTGCCTGAAAATGTATTTTATTTTTTTAGCACTTTCAACTAGCGTCCCTAGCGACCTTAGTTTTATAACGGTAATGGTCCCTAGGGACCCCACAATGTACACAAATTAGAACAAAATAGGCATGTTTCCTCTTCCTCCTCTTCCTGACTTTAACCTTGACTATAATCCATCTGCTTCACCTCGCCCTCCTCCTTCTCATCCTCCTTGTAGTTGTTGTTGTGCGAAATGATTCCACCTGGACAGAGAGAGCTCGAATCAAAGAAATCTCTAACACCAGCTTTTAGAGGATGTTAATTCTCATCTTCATCATGATTTCATAAAAACATTGTCAATATCAAATGTGTAAAAAAGGTTTGATGAGAGTAAAATTAAGGCTGGTGCCGGGTCATGGGTGAATTAGAGTGTGAAACGGCCTGTATTGATCAAAGATGACCCCAAGTGCGCTCAATGGAACTAGAAAAGATTGCATATGTTGTTGCTCGTACGAGAACGTTTCTCCCTCAAAATATCTAGACTCGAGTCAGAACCTATAAATCCAAAGTCAAGAAGACCATTACCAAACCTTACCACACATGAGGTATGCCAATATGCAAACTGTTGGAAAGTTCCAAGATAAATAAATATATATATATATATATATATATATATATATATATATATCCCAACGCATTTGTCATCCTTTATTGCCGTGACAAACATAACTTGTAAGAAGTCATTCCACATTAAATACTAGAAACTTCAGGCCTGATTCGAAACTATAATATTTGAAAATTGATAAAAATGCATGCATGCGTACCTACTGCATATTATAAAATACATTGGTAATTAATTACATGTAGTAGGAAAGTCATAAGCAGACCCCAGCAGCTCCTGGTTTTGTTAATACAGAAGATTATAAACTACAATATATTGCAGGGACCTATCAAAGACTTTTCAATGTAGACATCGGCCAGAATACTTCTTTCAACTACCTATTGAATTTCAACAAAAAAAAAAAAAAAATCTATTGGATTGGGGCTGTGAATGAGACTCCAATAGAGCCCATCTATTTCAAGTCAACCCCATCAAACTCATCTACCCCATGTATATGTTGTAGTCCATAACTACAACCATTGCAGAGAGCTATAAGAGACTTTTCAATGTAGACACTGGGCTGGTCAAAGCTTTTAGCTATTTGTTGGATTGTTCAAGCTATTAAAGGCAATTTTGATTGGTCGATCAATACCTGCAGCTAGTATCCTTCCAAGAAGTGCTCAGTAGGTTTTTTGGTCAAGTTGGGGGTTTAGTTCTACGCTGCCTCAGTATGGTTCTCAGTGGAGCTGTGTGGGGAGAGCTAAGTAGCCTTTTCTATCAGAGCAGGCCTTTATTTTCCCCTTCTATTTGCTATTCTGTTTGCTGAGTAAAGAGCTTAGCGAGCTCGGCCTAAGGCTTTCTCTGGGCTTTTCTGTCCTCTTGGTTTTGTTGTCTTTCTTAGCCTGGTTTTGTGCTTTGGGTTGGCATTTTTTGTGAGCCTCCCTAAGCTGGACTCTCTCTGTATCTTTAGGGCCTTTGCCCTTCCCTCGTTTTCCTTTAATTCAAATTTACCATTTAGCAAAAATTGGTCGATCAATACAAGTATTAATGATAGTAAGAAATTAGTCTTGAATTTTACTCATATGGAGTTTTCTTATATTCCTAGACTTTTATACTCAACAGCTCATTTGTTAGCAAAGCACTGTTATTCAAGTAATCGAGACTAAGACAAGAAAGGGGCTTATTGTTGTTAGGTGTAAGAGGCTGATTAATGTGGGTCTTGTTTTGTATTGTCTTTCTTTTTTGTTTTGGCTCTGACTTATCTTCTCTTTTTGTTTTTCGCTTGCTTTTGAATGAAAAAGCTTTATAATATATATATATATATATATATATATATATATGAAGTGCTCCTATGAGAGACACTCTCACCAACTTGGTGAGAGATGGGTGGGGGCCCTCACATTTAAGTTGGGGGTCCTTGCATTTAAGTTGGTGAGAGTGTTTCTCATAGGAGCACTTTCCTATATATATATATATATATATATATATATATCTCAATTCGATTGGGCTGTGAATGAGATTCCTGATGGGTTAGTGAAGCCTGATCTAGACTTTAGTTATTACAGGGGTTTATCTGTAATTTGTCGGTTTAATCTAGACCATCTGTTATAAGGCCAGATCCGACGGTTGTGGGTGTCTAGAGGTTTAGGGTTTCATATATTTATACTGGGTGGTGAGAACATGGTAATTAAGGGTGATATTGAGAGAGAACAAGAGAGACAATGAGTGCTTGTACTCTTGTGGAAATCTCCAATAGTGAACGGCGTGAATCTCCCGTGGACGTAGGTAATCTTGCCGAACCACGTAAATCCGTGTCTCGTGATTGATTGTGTGTGATTGTGCTTGTCTCGTAGATCGTGCGTGTGTTCCCGATCCTAACAATTCCTGCAGGGCCCACCTATGGTCTATTCAACCCCATCAAACTCATACGCCCAAAATATATAGGCTTTTCATAACTACAATACATTGCAGGACCATCAAAGACTTTTCAATGTAGACATTGGGCTGGCCAAACTATTGCTTTTAACTATCTATTGGGCTTCTTTACCACAAAAAGGAAAACAAAAAAATCTACTAGATCGAGTTGTGAATGAGATTCCAGTAGAGCCCACTTATGGCCAATTCAACCCCATCAAACTCAACTGCCCCATGTATGGAGTTCAGTCCATAACCAGCTATAATACATTGCAGAAGACAATATGGGTTGCTCCGTTGGTTGACAACTCCGGACATATGTCACCTGGCTATCTAGGGATCAACCTCGGGTATGCCACTCTTCCCATATTTATGGGCTCTTGTTCCCACTCATGTGGCCTACCATAGGTCCCAGCCCCCTTAGCTGGTGTATAAAGAAAAAAAAAAAAAAAATACAATACATTGGAGTGAGCTGTCAATGACTTATCAGTGTAGGTGCATTGGGTTGACCAAAACATTGAATAGAATAATCTAATGGAGTGTGCTCTGAATGAGACTCCTTTTGGGCCCACCTATGGTGAATTCAACCCCATAAAACTCATTTGCCTCATATATGTAAGATTATCACAACTAAAAATTGCAGAGACTAAAATATCCATCATCATTCATCAAAGATGGGTTACCTTGAATTCCATCCACGTGCGACGTTTTTCCTCCCACATCCAAACTTGGTGAGTAATGGTCATAAATGGGCCCCACAATTAGTCTCATATCTTCATCATCCTAATGTAAAATATTCCCTCTCTCGGTCTATGTTTTTGGTCATGTAATCCCACATTCAATGCATCATCCATCATACCAAGGAAAGTACTAGAAATATTTGTTTTTCTATTTATTTTTATCAATGACTCATTCTCATTGACTCCAATCTGATCCTAATTATATTCTCGCTTATAGATAAAGATAATTTTATATGGCATAATACCATATATATATATGTTTGATTGGTAAAATGACTCAATCATAAAATTATAATATTGTAAAATCAATGGTCAAGCTGACTTGACTCGGTAAATGGTCTAAGTTAGGCGAGTCCAATGTCTTGCCAAGTTTGAGTTACTCAGCTATGAGTGGAGGTTTTTTTTTTTTTTTTTTTTTTCAGCCTAGTCAAGGGGTTGGGACCCAAAAGAGAGCCCATATACATATGGAAAATCAGCCCACTCAAGTGGCAAGGAAGCTCGCATATGCGGGAAGAAAATCTACATAAGTGGGAAAGGAGCCCGAACAAGCCGGAAAAAGTGATTTATCCGGGGTTTGAACCCCGGAAAGCTAGGTAAGAACTAACACTCCCACTCGGATAAAGAGTTGTTCTTCCGCTACGAGTTGATTTAGTTCCCGTGTTTTTTAACTATGCAAACACCCTAGTTCTAAGGATTTCCGATACTCAGAGTGGATACGTCAACTGAAACATGTGTTTAGCCAATTAACTATATACATATACACATTGATGAAATTAATTGAGATTAAAGAACATTGTTCTTGTTGCTAAATGGTCGATCAGTTGCTAAAGGGTTGTTTATTTGCAGTCAGTTACATATAAATGACTTACATGCGTAACAATTACGCATAATTATATTTGTTTGTATTGATTTATGCATCATATGTATAAATTGCATACCTAATGTGGATATATGCGAGATCGTCTGCTGGGCTTGGACAATGGTTTCAAAGTCTAGCCAAAATGAGACTAGGAATGAGCACAATAAGCCTGGCCCATCCACCAAAAATCTTCACTAATTTTTAATAAATTTATCAGACAAATACATCTCGCGAATGAATTAATATAAGATATAATTGTAACTAACCTTAATGAACTCCTGTGGCAACCCAACTAGTTTAAACTCACTAAAGTTAAGAACACTATCATCTTCATTTAGATTTTGAATATATCGCATACTAAATGCATGTTTGGGAGGTCTAATTTTTCCATCTATTTCTTTATTTCTCTAAACTGGATAGAGGCTTGAAAAAATAAAATGTTTGGCATCACCTTTTAGCCTCTACCCATTTTAGAGAAGTAGAGGCAATGGCTCTACTTTCCACAGCCATCTTGATGAGGTAGTTGAGAAATAGAGGGAAAAAGAAGAGGCGGATCTACCGTCTTTTATGCATAATCACACCTAGTCCCTTTTTTCAATTTTTCTCCAAATCTAAGAGGCCCAATCAAGATCCAAACTATTGAAAATGTTTATAAGGTCAAATACGGCCGTATATCCAAATTTCAGCCGTTGAATCATCACCATTCTCGAGATATGTTCCACAAACCATGAGCAATTGGGTATAATCTGTTATGATCCATAGGCCTAAACACAAGATCAAAATTGTTGGATCTATTTGGGAGGCTGAAAATGGCTATGTGGTCAATTTTGATCATATCATACCTTGTGAATCTCGAGCTATGTGCAAAACAAAAATAACCATTGATATATTATGCTCAATATTGCATTTGTCCATGAGCAGTAAACTGTTTAATTTTTTATTATTATTTAGAGGCGTGTAAAATAAGATCTAAACCGTTAGTAATGATCACAATATCAAACATGACCATGAGACCAAATTTCACCTGTTGGATCATCACCAATCTCTAGATGTGTGCAAAAAATGTGAACCATTAGGTATAATTTTATGGATTATGTGGGCCCCAAACGCAAGATCCAAACCTTGAGTTTTCTTTGGAAGGCTGAGCACATCCATATGGTCAATTTTCATGGCCTAATACATTGTGAATCTTAAGAAATATGTGGAAAAACTCTCAACCAATGATATAAAAATGTTTATTTAGCATAGACCATCGCATTACCAAACACCTCTTTTTATTTTAGCCTCTTTTTTCTATGGCTCTTTTTTGTATGGGTCTATATTGAATGGTCTTTAAGAAATAGACTAGTGGTCCCAAACATGGCCTAAGATCATCTATTTCAGTTCTCAAACATTCAACTTCTTCCCTCTTGTTTAAGGAAAGACACCTCCTATTCCGTCCAAAATCTCTAACCTCTTATTTTGAACAAGAATAATTGCACTACTCAGATAAGCATGACATGGATTCTCATTTTCTATATGAAATAAATAAAGATGCATTTAATTGGAAAGAATAATTCAATGAACCTTAAAACATAAACAGAAATGTAATTGATATGGTCTTAAAATCAATTTTCATGAAGCAAACAACACACATTAAGGTTGGATTCCCAATTATCATTTTGTTATATAAAACTTTTTTTCATATGGTCTTATACAAACTTCTTTTTTTTTTTTTTGTTATATAAAACTTCTTGCAAGGAAGGAAAAGTCTCCCCCAACTCTACTACCACAGAAAGTCCAAGCCCGGAAAAAAAAAAGGAGGGTTTAATGTCCAGTTCACACCCGGTGTTCGTGGCAGTATATAAATAATTAGAGAATGTTTAGCTTATATTGAAGATCGTGCTAAGCCCTAGCCCAGCCTAGGCCCATGTGGGACCGGATTTGACGTAGGCCAATTCAATTTAGGGCCAAAATTGGATAACCTCTGACAAGCCCGCCCAATATTAGTGATGGGATCGGGGACAGCCCAAGCTTAGGCCCGGCCTATCCCATTGACTGGCCTAATTGAGACCAGCACACAATGGGCGAGTCTCGACCTACCGAATTGGATGTGGGCTTAAAAATCTAGGCCCGATTCCTCAACCGAAGCAAGCCTGACCAAAAAAAAAACACCTCGTGTATGGCATCAAATCAGTGGCCCACCTATTGGACCGCTAGGATGGACTTACCATACCAAACTTGTTGAGTTGAATGCACACTGCACGCACACTACAGCAAGATCCGTGACCCGTCTGCTTCAATCTTGCAATTTGTATACAAATCTTCTCTCTCCTTCCTTCTATTGAATCTCTCAAAACCTCACACAAATGCATTGAATTAAAGAGCTTCTTGTCATCAACATGTTGGATTCAACCACAGGGCAACATAATTTAACATTCTTTTTCTCCATCTCAATCGCATTGGATTTCGTTTTTTCTAATCACAATTTGCTTTTGGATTGCAGGAAAACCGGGGAATGAGATTTGCTGAAAACCCTCGTAATTTTCTCTAGTGCTCGTATTTTCTCAATGCCTTGCCAACTTGAATGCTGGAGATATTGAAATCTTTGGGATTGATTACATGTGTAAAATCTACACCTTTTATGTGGAATCTCTTACTTGCTAAGCTAATTTTGCAGTGAGTTTCTATAAATGCCACAATTATAGAGTTCGGATTTGAATCATCTGTTGAGCATCTTGAGAATGATATCAAATCATTGTCATCGTCTTTTCAGGTGGTTTTTTAGCAATTGTGGAAGGGAATCTATTGAAAGTAATGATGTGGTGAATATGTTAGCTGAACAAGGGGTGGATAGTAGGGAGCATCAGTATGTCGGTCCTTTGTGGTAGTTCTTGGATTTTCTTTTTTTGAGGGGGTGCGGATCCAAACAGGCAATTGAATTTTATGTGAATTTTCTAAGCATACCCAAAATTTCATTATGGTTTTAGAAGCGGACTGAGGTCTAATGGGTGCGACCGCTCCCACATGGATGTAATTGGACCCGCCCCTGCATGGTGGAGTATAAAGCTCTTATAATGTTATACTCTGTTTTAGCCTTTTATTTCTAGCCTTCTTTTGTTTCTAATAGTGAGACTGTACTCTGTAGTCTGTACTCTTATATATCATATTTGTATCTAATTTACCAGTACTGAATGTAAAAAATAAAAAACTTGGCAGCTCTAGGATGCATGAGGGAAAAAGATAAAAAGCAGTTTTCGTTTATTCATATCCATGCTAATCACTGCTGCATTCTGCATTTTGGAACTATGTAATTCTCAAAAGTGCATAGTTATTTTGACTCAGCTAATATGTAGTAAGACTTGGTGGATTTTATAGCATCATTTTGTGGAGAAATCTGACCTGTTGTTGCTATTGTAATACTGTAATACCTGTGAAGGAGAGCCCGCATGGGGGGCGAGGTGGAGATGTGGATATTGTCACCTTGATATACATTGTTACGCCATTCTCTATCAGCTTAAGCTTTTAGTGTAAGTGGTTGTCAATAGTTGCTTATGCAGCTTTGGGACCACCTACTCTAATGCTTACCTATGTGACTTTTTCCACATTGCCAAATTCTCATTTCTCATAATGATGTACTGGTCCTTTTTTGTAGCACTGACAGTGGGGGTTCCTCTTTTGTTTATCAATTAGAGGTGATTTGTTCAACCCCAAGGCGTAGCTTAGTTGGTCTAGGACCATAGTTTGCACTCGGAGGTTATAGATTCAAAACTGCACTACCACATTGAGGCTACAGGGGACTTTATCCGACTTTCCTCTGGGCCTAGAGGGATTAGTCCAGCCCAAAGGGTTGGGAACCCTCCGATAGCAAGAAAAAAAAACTATTGAGATTCATTCTTTATTTGTCATGTTCTTCCTCAATTTCTTTTATTTACCTACCGCTAACTTCTTTGTGTCAACCTCTACTGCGGCAGCAGTTCATCAGAAATCTACTTCACATCTGGCCGTATTCAGTGCAACGAGTTTGGAGCAAACGGCAGCTCGAAACTGTCGTTTTTAAAGAAAAACGACACATCCATCCGTCGTTGGGTCTGTCGTTTATTTCATAGTCGTTTTTTGAAACCGACAGTTTACAACCGTCGATAATCATAAACGACACAAAAAGGAAGTTCGACGGGGTAAGTACTGATATAAAACGACAGTTCTGAGCTGTTGTCGTTTTATTTTCAAGAAAAAAAAATAATGTTAAAATATGAGAATTAAATTTTTTTTAACCTGTTAAAATCATAAAATGTTCACTCCATACATGTACAACATCCATTCATATTCATTCAAATACTAATCTACAAACATTAATGCGTTTCAAACATCCATTAATCATTCAAATTAACACCCATCTAAAAACATATCCATTGAAAGACTCTCAATATTCATTCATAACAACACTAGAATAGAATATCCATCCAAAACCCAAAATTCATTATGTCAGACGAGAAAAAGTCCATACAAATATCTGTCCATCTAATAACATTGAAATAAATACTAGAGTTGAGCAAAACTAGCTTGGAAAGGTCCTAAATGTAGGCCAAACAAACATATCTCCAGGCACGAGATCTTCCATCTTTCTCACTCCATCCATTAACTCAATGTCACCGTCCACAATCTCATCTAGAACAATTTTATAGTAATCTGAATTATCCGGTGACACCCCCATCAAACTCCCATAGGCAACAATTGTGTTCTTCCTATAATGCATCAACTTGTAAATTCTGGTTCTCGAGTTTGACTGTGACTCTTGATGTGTGGATAGTGGCCTCACCTACATTATGATTAAAAAGCACTTGATGTGAGTAATCTATATGATTCAATAATTTAAATAAGTTTAGAAATCTATATCTTATATGTAATGATGTATTTTACTTGAGAACTTCCTTGTTCGGTCGAAGACCGCATTTGCGTCCCACTCTGAGAAAGGGAAGCAACAATCTTCTCCATGTCCGCCATCCGTGATTTCAACCCATCCACCTCAGTCTCGAGGGCCACATGCAATTTATGATCTTCTTCATAGGCTCTCTTATAAGGATTTGAATAATGCACAATAGATCTTGAGACACCCAACCCTAAGCCCCTGACACGTCAACGATCATCTTGACCAAAAACCTATGGAAAAAATATAAGAGGTCAATATCTGCTCATGACATATATTCATTGCTAAATATGAAAATCAAATTGATATCTAAATATAAGCATAAGATGATCCACATACCATTGCAACCCCGTTAGTGTCGATATCTTGACTTGCAATAGAGGGGTCCCTTTCACACATTCTACGAATTGTTTCCTATAAAATAAGTTGTTAAATAAAACATGTTAGGAAAATACAATATCATAATTAGCATGACAAATGGATGGCATGTAGTTAGGATTTAAATGATCTTGTTCCATGTTCATGGTGGATGAGTCCCTACAAAGTCATGTGAGGCAGAAGGCTAACATGAGTCTGCCTAGAAACTGCACAACACATTGATTAGAACTCAATGAGTCTGCCAATCCTGAATCCCTTATATTTTTTAATCAGGCTGGGTTAATCTTAATCTATGATAAAGAACTTGCCACTACCGGTTGTACCATATTCGATTCACCATACACATTGATTGTGTTTAATCAAATGTTAAATTACCAACTCAAACTAATAGGTGGGTTCCAAATCTGATTCATACCTGGATGTGCACCTGATTACAGGCCTTGAACATTAATTATATTTCTAACCTGGTCCTATACTCAGGCTTCTTTTTGATATAGTGTAGTGCCAGGCCCATCCGATTGACTTGTTAATAGACCTACATATAAGGGATTCTGATTTGCTCTAATCACTTGGAACATCCAAAGGAGGATTTGCATGTAATTTATAGTAGCATTTTTCTTATAGAAGTAAACATTGGTCTCTACAAATTTCCTTGGAGAAAGAATGACACAGAAACAAGAGAGAATGCCTATAGCTACATGGATGGTTAAAGTTAGTCTTCCATTGATATTTCTCTCTTTTGAATGTTCTTTGGCACAACAAGAATCTAAATATATGTCAACATCTTAAACATTTTATCTCAGCAAGGACCCAAATTCTGTTACGTTGATTAGATCGGCCCAACTTAAGATCCTGCAAACAAATGATGGAAAAAAACATTCATTTTCTGCACTATATATGGACAGATAAGTTTGTTCCGGGTGATGATGGGGTCAACTTGTTCAATGTGTTCTCAGATTTCTTAAAACATATGAACCCATTTCGATTCTAGAGGGCAATGAACCCCAATTTTTTATTCAGGTGATTTTCCCCAACCTAAAAGGCCTCTAGTTTGCAAGCTAAGTTGAAGATTGTTTTGAGCAACAAAATCACAATTCAGTAATCATAAATATGAATCTCAAATAAATGGCTTGACTTCTTACCGCATGGTGACTTGAAGGAGTGCCATCCTTCTTATAATGTGTCTTGATAAAGATCTCACACTGGGTAACCTCCCTTTCAGGATGTTGTTTCCGCTGAAAATGTTAGAAGGAAACATTGGCATTACATAATAAATTAAGTAGGAAACTAAAATGGCTTGCAAGAATCATACTTACCAACTCATCCGCAACCCTTGCTTGCCCTTTTCTACCAGAAGTATGCGGACTCTTCAATGATGCCCTTGGTGTCTTTCCTTTCTTCCTCCTTAATTGTGCCTCAAATGTTCCTTCTACATCCACAAAAGCCTCCCAATCCTCTTTTTTCATGTATTCGGGTAACACATTCTTTCTCTCCACATCAGTGTTATATTTATCATATACTTCGCATTGGAGGTGGCACTTCCAATCCCTCCACACCGCATTTGCTCTCTTAAGGACACATGGATGATGGCATTGAGGAACATCATAAAGTGTCTGCACAGGACATCATTTACATGATAAAAAAAAGTCATATATTATGTAGATGAACAAATCCAAAATACATTAGAAATTACCATCTAAAAACGCACAAGCACTTACAAGGACATGCTGCCAGACATTCTCCTTAAGCTGATTAGGCACAGCTTTCCAACTGTTGTAGGTCGGTGGCACATGGGTCCTCACAATCCAACCTGTGGAACTGGAAAAGGCCGCAGCATTTGGCCCTATAGGCTGGCCAGCTGGTGTGAATGTCAACTTGGTGCGACCCACTGTTAAAATATCATTAACGAATATAAGGAATATTAAGGTTCATGGGTAAAGATGATTGCACTCATGATACGTACTCTCAATGGAAGATCCATGAACAGTCGATGTGGATGCCGATGCCGACGATGCCATTTCATTTGACATAGTACCTGCAACAAAAGGTATTAGATTTAAAAATTTCCATAAGCATTATAAGACAATCATTTGTGTTAAAAAAGGAATGAGTGAAAGAAAAAAAAAATCAAAGAATGAATATGCATATTAAAAGCCATACATGGTTAATCATTATCACTAATGACATCATCTCGCAAAGCTTCTGTTAGGACATTTACATTCATCCGTAGCTCAAATACTAAAGGATCTTCAAAAGAATCCACATCTTCAGTTAACCTCTTTGGAACATCTAATACAACATGCCATTCGTCCGCAGGTCTACTATGATCTTTGCAATAGAAGACTTGAGTTGCTTGTGAAGCAAGAATAAATGGCTCATCATCTTCTTTTACTTTTCTTTTTAACCTCCTCAGATTGACATATATCAAGTTTGTTTCCGGATCAACTCTACATCCATGAGCATCTTCTGTACGCACCCAATCACAATAGAATACTACATGTTTGAAGTCATAATAATCCAATTCTAGAATTTGTTTGATGATGCCGTAGTAGGTGGCTTTTTCATGCACAAGATTTTTGTCCTTGGAACTTGACCTGAAACTAGTTAATGCCTTCAGCGAAACTCCGCTGTTCTGTGTTGTTTTATTCATTTCTGCATCCGCTGTATAAAAAACATAACCATTTATCGCATATGCAGTATATGAGATGGCTTCAAAGCTTGGTCCATCAGATTTCGACATTTGACACAAGGGCAGCAGTACCAATCAGCACCTCCTAATATATGTTTATTAGCTCTTACAAACTCAAAGAATGACTCAATGCCTTCTAAGTATTCAACAGAAAGCCTTGGTGTTGTCATCCATACTTTACTTAGGGCCATGTTCTGAAAAGTTAAAAACATGGAGCAAGGCACATAAAATGGTTAAATATGAATATATGACTCAATCCCCACATGACCACTAAGTGATTTGGGCTTGGTAAGGGAAATCAAGTTTAAGTCATTAAGAACAATGTCCTCAATGTCCTCTCAAAACAAAAAATAAAAATTACAATGGGTATAATCAGCAAATTATACCTAAATGTAGAGTTCATATATAATTCTAAAAGACAATCTCATTATTGTGGTGAATCAAATCTCCAAGTTTTGACGGTAAATGCACAAAATAGCTTCATCACCAAGTAATAGAAAGCCATTTTACAGCCCAAATAACAGTAACAGTAGTACCTAATAAAGTTACTCAAATGCAACCCACTTGATAATTTTTCTCAAATTAGCATTAAAATATTACATTTGTGGTTTACAGACAGGATATACAAAATTGGATGTAAAAACTACAAGCGTAGGTATCCATGTTAAAGAAACATTAAATGTGGTCAGTTACATTGAGATGACATGACTAAAATCACTTATTTGTGGATATTATATGGAAAAGTGAGACATTTTTTATTTTTCTGCAAAAAATGTTTTTTCATCTTTTATCCCATGATGTGATATAGATTTTCATAATGAACAATCGACTATCAACTACCCTTGTCTCCAAGCTTAATTAGATATAGCCCTGGAAATTAGGATAGGTTTATATTATGAGAAACCCATTTTTGAAGTTTAAACCAGCATTTGCATGATAAGAAGCACTATTCACAAGCCAAGCCATTTTAGATTTAGCGTCATACATACGCACATATATACACCACAAACAACCCAGTCAATATATCTTGCCTAAGCTAGATACCATATTAAATGTATTTAAATCACCACATGCATATATATTCTGCAGAGCTTGAGGCATTGATATTTTTTTCCATATCTACATTCAAATACTCCAGGTAGAATGGCATGGTACAACCTATCTGCTAGGAACAGAAGAAATGCCTAGATTGACCCCTTCAATTTTTCTCTCCAATACAATTTACTGAGGTTACCAATGCATCTAGTAATCCAATCTTAAAAAATTGAAAAAATAAAATGAATAAATCAAAGCCACCATGAATATCATGTTTTACACAGAGTAAGCAAATTCAAATAGATTTACATTCTTTAAAATCAATTCAGCCCAACCAAGCCTAACCCAGAAAGAGGAAAAAAAATGTTAACAACCAAAGCATCATCACTATCATCAATGACATATCCAATCCATCTAGGGCTAGCTCTCAAAGATCTGAACCATTCAAGAAGGAAGGACAAACATAAACTCACATAGAAGGAGGCACAAAACCTCTTCAACGGGGTTTTCTTTGCTCATATAGATATGATCACATGAACCCATTAGTCTTCCATTCAAACCCCAATAAGAGATTGAAAAAAAAAAACATCAAATATAAACATGAGGTATCAAGTGGGCTGAATCAAATGGATACATGTTGTAAGTGACAGTCATAGACATATTGAAAAGAATACTGAAACGAGAGAGAGAGATAGAGAGAGAGAGAGTTCTGTGAAAATACTCACATTCGATGATTGTCATCTTGGATTTCTCTTCTTTAAATAGACTTTACAATGCCTAAGATTAGGCTATAAATCAAGGAATTAAAACCTAATTAGATCAATTAGATCTCTAAGAATGGAAAGACAATTAATCTATTGCTGTACACCTTTTGACTAGATCTCCTATTTACACTTGGGCTGGGCCTAGTATCATACAAGTGGGTTGGGCCCAATATCATATAAGTTTACACTTTAACACCCCCCCTCAAATTGATGCGGGGAATCAACCAGCAACAATTTGCGAACCAGGAATTCATGCCGTGGTTGTGGAAGGCCCTTGGTGAAGATATCAGCAAGCTGGAACTCAGTGGAAATATGGGGAAGAGTAATGACTTTGCGATCATACTCGTCCTTAATGAAGTGACAATCCACTTCAATATGCTTGGTCCTCTCACGAAACACAGGATTTTCAGTAATTCTAATGGCACTTGTGTTGTCAGCATGAAGAGGAGTCGGTTGAGTCTGGGAGAATCCAAGCTCGGAGAGCAACCCACGTAGCCATAGAATCTCAGAACAAGCGGAAGACATGGCTCGGTATTCAGATTCCGTGGAAGATCTTGAGACTCTATCTTGCTTTTTACATTTCCAGGAAACCAAGGCGTCTCCCAAGTAAACACACCATCCTGTGGTAGAGCGACGGGTGTCCGGACAACCAGCCCAATCCGCATCAGAATAAGCAGTGAGTGTAAGTGGTGTGCCAACTGGAAAGAATAAGCCGCGGGTAGAGGTACCAAGGATATATCGAATAATCCTTTTTACTGCCGCCAAATGATGATGCCGTGGGGTCGTCATAAACTGACTGACTAGATGAACAGCATAAGAGAGATCTGGTCGAGTGATGGTTAGATAGACGAGGCTACCAACCAAATGACGATAGAATGTAGAATCAGAAAGAAGATCGCCGTCTTGTTGATGAAGTTTGACATTTACTTCCAACGGAGTGTCGACTGGGCTAGAATCACCGAGATCGGCGAGATCCACGAGGTCAGTAGCATATTTATGCTGATGAAGAAACAAGCCTTTCTTTGATTGATGAACTTCCAAACCCAAGAAATAATTCAAAGGTCCCAAATCCTTCATATGAAACTTATCTTGCAGAGAGGCCTGTATCTGTCGGATCATATCACTGTGAGGGCCAGTAATAATGATATCATCGACATACACAAGGAGAATGGTGGATCCTCTGGATGAATGAAGTGTGAACATCGAAGGATCATACGGACTCTGTATGAAAGAAAGTTAAAGGAGAGTGGTTCGGAACTTGTCGAACCAGGCTCTGGGTGCCTGTTTAAGGCCATATAATGAGCGTCGTAAGCGAGCAACATCGGTCTTGGAAGAAGAAGGAATTCCTTGAGGGAGACGCATGTAGACTTCCTCTTTAAGATCCCCATGAAGAAAAGCATTCTTCACATCCATCTGATATAAAGGCCATGACTGAGAGGCGGCTATCGCAAGAACTGTACGTACTGTTGTCATTTTGGCCACTGGAGCAAAAGTCTCCTCGTAGTCAATTCCATACTCCTGCCTGTTTCCAAGTGCAACTAGCCGAGCTTTGTAGCGATCCAAGGATCCATCAGACTTTAATTTCACCGAGTATACCCACTTGCATCCAATGGGTTTGACAGATGAAGGGCATGTAACAATGTCCCAAGTATGATTTGTTTGAAGAGCAGTAAGTTCTTCCTGCATAGCCGGTTTCCAACAATCATGCTGCACTGCCTGAGAGTACGAGTTAGGGATAGAAATAGAAGACAAAGTGGTTAATAATGAAGCATGAGTAAAGCCATATCGATCAGGTGGTTTGATGTGGCGAATGGACCGGCGAAGAGCAAGAGGATCTGGAGGCGGTGGATTAGGTGCAGGATCAGGAGGCTCTGTCGGTGGATCACGTGCAGAATCAGGAGTAGTCAAGGTAGGCGTAGCGAGAGACCCAGAGGCAGGATCACCTTTAACATTCCGTCTTTTATACACAAAATTCGGCTTAAAACGAGTAACAGGTGGAGGCATAGTATCTGAAAAAGATGGTAAGAAAGAGAACGAGACAGAGTCATTCGAATCACCATGTCTTGGAAAGAAATATTGATTTTCAAAAAACACGACATTGCGAGACACTCGAATTCTTTTGGCTTTAGAATCATAACATAGATAGCCTTTTTGATGTAGAGCATAACCAAGAAAGGCACAGATGGAAGATTGTGCTGTTAACTTAGTGCGCTCAGGGGGAGGAAGAAGAACAAAACAAACACACCCAAAAGGACGAAGATGATCATAGAGCGGATTTTTTTGAAAAAGTCTAAAAAACGGTGTTTGGTTGTCTAATCTAGATGAAGGGAGGCGATTTATGACATGCACAGCGGTTGAGAGGGCTTCGGGCCAAAACCTAGTTGGAACAGAAGATGCTAACAAAAATGAACGAGCAATATCCAAGAGATGTCAGTTTTTCCGTTCAGACACACCATTTTGTTGGGGGGTATAAGGACAAGATCGCTGGGAGATAATGCCTTTGGATTGCAAAAATGTTTGAAATTCCTTAGAAACATACTACCCCCCTGAATCAGACCTAAGAATTTTAATGGTAGTGGAAAATTGATTCTCGACATAAGACAAAAAAACTTTAAAAGCCGAGAAAACATCAGACTTAGCATGCAAAAAATAAATCCAAGTAAAACGACTATAATCATCAATGAATGTAACAAAGTATTTATAATGAGAATGAGAGATAACAGGTGTAATACCCCATACATCACTATGAACAATATCAAAACATTGCAATGCTAAAGAATCATGAAGAGGAAAAGGAAGGGTTTTCCCTTTCCCCATCTTGCAGCTATCACAATTAAAAGAAACATCCTTAAACGAAACTTTATTATCATTAATTAAACCAGAATTTAATAAAAACATCAAAGTTTTGGAATTAGGATGTCCTAAACGATTATGCCACAATTGGCATTTATCATGACTAAAATGGGAAAACAAAGCAGACTCCGAAGGGAGCTGTTCTTTGGACGAAATCTGGAGGGGAAACAGACGTCCCTGCTTAGGGCCCTTCGCTAGCACCTTCCCCGATACTTGATCCTGCACAACACAACCAGAGCGAGAAAACAAGATGGAGCAATTACTATCAACAAGTTGACCAACTGATAACAAATTTGTGGTTAAGCGAGGGGAAAGAAAAACATTCTGCAAGGGTAAGGAGTGAGGAACCTGTCCAACAGCAGAAATGGGAATACTGCAACCATCAGCAGTATTGATGCAGAGGTCTCCATCATACTTCCTAAGATGAGTCATATTGGCAGGAGAGTGTGTCATGTGATTGGAGGCCCCTGAATCAATATACCAGGTGGATACGGAAGATTTTGGTTTACCTGATAGGCCAAGTGCAGAGAAAGCATTTATGATCATTTGCTGGACCATTTCGGGAGTGAGGGTAGAAGAAGAAGTGGCAGCAGGTGGTGCAGGCATGACTGAGGAAGAAGCTTCAGGAAGATGTGCAGAGTAGGCTTTCTGCTGCTGTACACGATTCTGAGGCCGCGTCCGGCATTCCGGAAGAACATGACCTTTGGTTTTGCAGTAGGAACAAAACTTCTGGTCGCACTGAGTGGAAACGTGTCCGAGTTTGTGGCAGCAAAAACATTTGACCTTGCTCATGTCCCGGGCTTGAGGCTTTCCCCTGGCAGCATAAGCAACATCAATAGGAGCAGCCTGAGGAGCAGTCTGAGTAAGTGCCGTCTGAGTCACCAAGCGCTGTTCCTCTCTAAGGAGTTCGCCCAAACACGATTCGAGTGAAGGAGATGGCACCCTGCTCATTAAATTGGACCGGACAGTTTCAAATTGTGGCCGTAACTTCATTAGAAATTGATCCCGCTGACTCGTCTGATGGATCTCTTGAATAGAGGCTAAGGAGGCAGTAGGGAGGTCAGCATAAATAAGCTCAGCGTAATCAGTCCACAGACTTGTGAACTGAGAGTAGTTATCCTGTATCGACAAGGTTCCTTGAACAAACTGCGAGATTTCATGTTCTAAATGAAACCTGCGAGCAGAATTTTCCTGCAAATATATCTTCTTTAAATAAAGCCACATTTCTTTGGCAGTCTTGTATGGGCGAAGGTTCAGGATAAACTGTGCATCGACGGTCCCCAATATCCAGGTCATGATCTGCCAATCTTTAACCTCCCATTGAGCTAGGAGCTTGTCATCAGTAGGTTTAGGATCAGAATCATCAATATGTCCCCAGAGTTCTTTACCTATTGGTAAATTTGAAATTGAAAAGCCCAAGTAGTATAGTTTGTACCATTAAACTTGATCAAAAAAATATCTCTTTTCTCCATGATATTAATGCAGAGATATGGGCTACAAACAAATAACAGCAAGCCTACTACAGCAGAGAACAATCAACTTGAAGCACACAAAACAGCCACCAAAGAGTGCAGAAAAGTAACGAAAGGAACCAAAGTAGTGTAGCAAAACAATCACAGAGGATCAGAATTACTGAGCTGGACGTACTAACCCAGCATGAAGAAAAGGAGCAAAAAATTCCCTAAAACAGGGAAAAAATTGAGCCAGACGACCTTGAAAGCTGGTGCAGGAGAGATTCGTGGGCCCCACAGCGTGGTCCAATCACAGATCAGAAGACATCATCCTGGGGGAGATCAAACAATGTGTCTTCTAGTCCAAGTTTGATTGGATTTGGATAAGTATCCACAAAGTTGTACGGCTAAGATGAAAACTTATTGAGTAAAAATCGCCAAAACCGTCAGAAGAAGAAGTGAGTAGATAACACCTGATCCGATGAAAAAAAAATCCATAAAAATCTTCAAAAATTCTTTGAAGAGTAGTCGATCATCACCATGTAGATTGCTGGCTACAAGAGATTTGATCAAAGGTGGGCCACCTTGATCAGAGATATCCCAGGTAGATAGAAGAGAAGAAACGAAGCTTTAGAAATCTCTCACAATGAAGAAGGAAGAAAATCTCCTAGAACTCAAGCTCTGATACCATGACAGTCATAGACATATTGAAAAGAATACTGAAACGAGAGAGAGAGATAGAGAGAGAGAGAGTTCTGTGAAAATACTCACATTCGATGATTGTCATCTTGGATTTCTCTTCTTTAAATAGACTTTACAATGCCTAAGATTAGGCTATAAATCAAGGAATTAAAACCTAATTAGATCAATTAGATCTCTAAGAATGGAAAGACAATTAATCTATTGCTGTACACCTTTTGACTAGATCTCCTATTTACACTTGGGCTGGGCCTAGTATCATACAAGTGGGTTGGGCCCAATATCATACAAGTTTACACTTTAACAGTAAGTCCACCTTCCAAAGATCTGAAACATTCAAGCCGGATGAACAATAATATGAATTTTGACTGTTAAGTATTTTTTTCATCATGAAATGGCTGTCAATCAGACAATAAGACCATCCATTCAATGTGAATTCTATTTATAGAAAAAAACCTTGTGGCTTGTAATTCAATCACATCTAAACCTTATGCACAAACCCCAAAAATAGCAGTTTATTTACCTTAATCAATGAAGAAGATAAGAGGTGGCTGGATACCTGATTTGGGTGAGAATCAAGAGGTCTTTTGAAGAATATGATCTTTGGAGGAGCAACGTTTCCATTTTAACCAACAGCCCCAACAAGCCCATAAGAGACATAGTAAGAGAAAAGAAAAATCAAATATAGAATGGTTAATGAAGATGAACAAAACCCAAGAGTTTTGATACTAAAAAGAAATCTATTCAATCATCATAGCATTCCTCTGAATGGGTCTTTTCTTATGCTTCCCATTTACTCCGATCCAACACAGAGCAAAAACAAAGCCAAAACAGGGGAAAAACTAACCACCCAATTCCCAAAAAGGAGAAAAAACAAAATCATATAAATAATTAGGATTCCTCCAAAGACATACAGTCACATGCAAATGCATTTACTCCTTCTATCCATCATTTCTCTTAAACAAAAAGAAATGATCGATCATTTACTTGCCCTAGAAATACATTGAAGATATAAAAAAAAAAAAAAATAGAAACAACAGCAGCAATCGTGAGACCCTAAAATCCATAAAGAAGAAGAAGAGAAAACAAATCAAGAATGAAAAGAGCCATAATTTAGGAAAAGAAAAGTGAAAAGAGGACAACGAAACATACCTAGACAGCGTCGAAGGCGGTGAAGGAGAAAGTGTAGTGGGGATGGTCGATGGAGTTGTGGGATGCCGGGTGCAAGAGATATTAAGGGCGCGAAAATGAAATGAAAGGGGTTTTTGGGTAGTGTCGGGCAGGTTTATGTATAAAAACGACGGTACCTGTATATCGATTTTTAAAATGGTATACCGACACTAAGCAGACTGTCGATCTTTTAGAAACGGCGGGGGCTAAACGTCGTTATGAGCGACAGTTTTTAGGTGTTGTTAAATCCAATAAAAACCGCCGTTTTTAACCCATTTTGAGTGGATCATGGTGTGTAGATCAGAGAGCTGAAGTGGCTCTTTTGATTTTGCATTCACACTTAACTGATGTGTAATTGGTGCAACTTAACCAAAATTGATGATCTTGCTCAATCAAGGATCTTTTTCACAGATACTTGTAACGTGAATTGATTATAACAGTGGGTGCAAGAAATGTAAAACTACATTCAAGTGGTTTTTTTTTTTTTTTTCTTTTTGTTCTGTTGTGCATTTGGATGCCAAAAATAGAAACTTATGTTAGGAGCTACTTTTTAATTAGGGGTGCAACGGTTCGGTTAACCGGTCATTTTTAGGAAAACCGTTAACCGAACCGTAATCGCGTTTTTCTATTTTTCAAAACCGTAATCGTAACCGTATCTCTAAAAACCGTGGAAAACCGAACCGTGGTTAACCGTATTAGACGGTTCGGTTACGGTTAATAACCTTGGAAAAAAAAAGATTGATTCATTCGGTAGTGTTCAAAACAGAACCTAGAGAACTAGGATATGGAAGGGAACATTACCATTGCTTCAACTTTTGGATTGCCGAATATCAACCATAGTTATCAATATCGTTTCGTTTCGGCCGAAATTTTTCGTTTCGGTCAAGTGGCCGAAACGAAATTCCACTCCAAACTTTTCGGTCAGAATTTCGGCCGATTTCGGCCAAAATTCGGGATTTCGGCCAAAATGTTACTTTTCGGCCGAAATGGAATTTTATATAATTAATTTTTTTAAACTTTTTTTACACATATTTTTTGTATTTCTTATATTTTCACAAAATATAATTCCAAAAAAATTACTATAATGGATTAAGTCTATATTTATTACTTTTTCTATTTTTTTTTACTTATATATGTATATATATTTTGTTATTTTTTCCCAAAATGTAATTCCGAAAAGTTTCGCCGAAATCCCGAATCGGCCGAAATTTTTCATTTTGTAGGCCAGAGCGAAATGAAGTCCGAAACGATATTAACAACTATGATATCAACCCACCTGGGCCTCTATATGCATCTACATGTACTAAAAGTGGGACCAAACAGCATATTTTTTGACCCAATTTCCGCACCACAAGACCCAGTGATTCAATCGATTGATCATGACATCCTAATTTGGATGGGGATTAATAAACTCGAGAGTAGAAAATTGGTACAAAAACTGTGATTTTAATCATATCCACGTTTAGCAGTTTAATGGCATGCGGCCAAAAAAACTAATCCATTCATAAACAAGAAGGTTGATAACCCACTATACTGAAGAACAATCCCCCAGCAAAATAATAAATAAAGAACATGAAACAAAAGAATCAGTCAAAAAGATGAGGAAAAGAAGCACTTAAATCTCACCCAAAATCATCCAAAACCACAAACCTTCAAAACCCTTCTCAGTCCAACCATAAACCCTAAACCCTAAACCCCTAATCTGAAACCAAAACGTCCTCCATCATCACCCCCACTCCAGTCGACCTCCAAAGCCCACCACCGAACCTAATCCATCAAAGCCTAAAACCCAACTGAACTCTCTTCATCCAATTTCCAAACCAACAGCCTTCCCCTTTCCCCAAACGAAACCCTGTCCCCTTTACCTCCATTCAAGCATCCCCAAACCCAGATAAAAAAAGAGAAAAGAAAATCAGAACAGAGAGAGAACGAAGGAGCAGAAGACTGAAGAGAAAGAGAGAGAACTAGCTGGCACCGGCGAGATTTTGCAGCGCAGAACCGTCGGTCGTCGACGTCCGGGAGCCTCACCTTCACCTCCGCAAGCAGCGAACAACAGCAGCTTCCGCCTTCTCTTCGCCCTTTCCCTCTCTCTGAGTCGAAACAGGTGACCGTGAGAGGCTAAACTCTCTTATTTCTCTTTCTGCACGATTGATTTCCAAGACAGCAAACAAGAAGCTGAAACCACACCCACCTTGTTAGCGTCCCATCAAAAATCACCCAAGATGGAGAGTGGAGACGCTGAAAGGGAGAGATGGAGCTGATGGAGGCGGCTGGGAGTTGAGAGATCTGATGGAGAGGTAGGGTTTCGATTTGTTGCATCTCATGAATAAGAAAAATTTCATTCAAGCCTCCCTTTTTTTTTTTTTTTTTCTTTTATTTGTGAATGGTACGGTTAACCGAATCTTATTATACGGTTCGATTTGATTAATAACCGTAAATTATTACGAAAAACCGTAACCGAACCGAACCGTATAGTTTTTAGATTTCATTAATCGTAACCATAACTGAACCATGAAATACGGTTCTTAATCGCGGTTCGGTTCGGTTGGACGATTTTTCGGTTTTTTTTTACACCCCTATTTTTAATAGTTCTGGTTAACAATGTCATTTGTTCATATTGCATTGCAACAGGAAAGTAAGAAAAACAGTAAAGCAACTAGTTACGCGTTACGTGCACCAGAAAATCCAAAGCAGGAAAAGCAGCTATAAAGTCCAACATCTTAAAAACCTGACTGAAGGGCAGGCGGTTGGAGCAGATAGGTTGGTCATATGGCATCAGAAATGATCATCGTCTTCATCAAAGCCTTATCCCAACTATGTTGAGGTCAGCTACGTGAATTTTATTTCTCCACTATTGTGAGACAAATTGTCGAATAGGTTGCATTTCTTCGGATCCATTCTTGCAACTTCCATCCACGTCCTTTTCAACCTATACCTCCTTTGTGAGCCATCAACCTGCTTAGAAAGAGTTTTCCTCTCCAGTGTCATTACTTGCTTGCATTGGATGTGTCCAAACCATCTCAAATGGATTTCTCTTATTTTATCACTTACTGATGTGACCCCTAAATGCTTTCGACACCGCTTAGTTCTTATTATATCTTTCCTTGTTTTACCAGACATCCACCTCGGCATTTTCATTTTGTGCATCAGTTGGTCCTTGTTTGGTCAATATTCTGCTCCAAAGGTCATAGTTGCTGCCATCATCATCATCAAAGCCTTGCCCCAACTATGTTAGGGTTAGTTACATAAACTGTGTTCTTTCATTCCAATCTATCCTGAGCCAAATCTTAAGATAAGTTGCATGTTTTCATATCTATTTTTACTACCTCCATCTAGAGGTGGCAATCGGGTCGGGTTGTGCTAAACGGGCCGGACCCGTTTATTAAACGGGTTAGACAAGCCTAACCCGCATCCGACCCGTTTATTAAACGGGTCGGAAACCCCTAACCCGCACCCACCACGGGTCAACCCGACCCGACCTACTTAAACCCGCATAACTATTGCGGGTTATATAGGTCAGGTCGACCCGTATACTTGAATAAGTGAGTGATAAGTTTCTTTACAAGAAAAAAATGTTAAAAATAAACAGTTTTTTCATAAAAATAAAAAAATATCATATCAAAATAAAAAGATATTATAGAATTGAGTGATAAGTTTCTTTACAAGAAAAAAGAAAATAATAACAATACAAGCATGGCTCATGCAAGACAAGCACATCGTAGTTCACAAATCATTAAAAAAATAAAACCATCCATGTAAGATGAATAACTCTATATTGTGTGACTCATGGTAAGCATAATGTTACTTAATCATACTATAACAAATATGAAATATAAAATCATTGTTATATTAAAAAATTCTGTAATGCACCATCCTTAAATTAAGTATTGGTAATCTTAAACAGACTTAAATACAAGAATTAATGCGGGTTATGCGGGTCAAGCGGGTCAACCCTAACCCGACCCGCTTAATTGCGGGTCATAAATACTTGACCCGTGACCGACCCGCCTATCAAACGGGTCGGGTTAAGCGGGTAATACGCGGGTCGGGTCGGGTCGGGTTGGCGGGTCGGGTCATATTTTGCCACCTCTACCTCCATCCACATCCTCTTTGGCCTACCACCTCCCGTTGGTAGGCCATCAACTTGCATAGACAAACTTTTCTTTATTGGCGCCATTGCCATCCTGTGTTGAACATACTAAAACCATCTCAAACGGCCTGGTTTCTCTGATTTTTATCACTTATTAATGCTACACCTAAATGCTTTTGAAAGCAATAATTTCTAATTTTATCATTCCTAGTTTCATTACAGTCACCTCGACATTTTCATTCTTGCTACATCTATTTTATGCATATGTTGTTTCTTGATTGGCCAACATCTGTTCCACATGTCATAATTGGTCTAATCGTTATCTTGTAAGAATTTTATTGTCGGTCCCAAGCCCAGATAAAGGAGGGTTGCATTAGGTAGGTTGACACCCAGCATAAAAATTGTCACAACCCAAACAATTGTTGTCTTGTAAAATCTCCCCTTTCAATCTTATTGGTATGTGTTGATTACAAAGCACTCTAGAACAAGTCTCCACTTCAACCATCCTATATTTTATCCTATGTTCAACATCTTCCTCGATGTCTCCATCCTTATTAATTATTGAGCAAAGGTATCGGAATGAGTTTCTTGTATTATCTCTTGAGCTTCAATTCACACAATAGGTTAAACTCTTTGTCATGGCATCAGAAATTATGTAAAGAGAAAATACTTGAGTGAATAACATAAAGGTGGGCCCAAGCAAACCAATTGTAGATTTAAGCAATTTTTAAGGGTTCGACTCGATTGAATTTCTACCAAAATTCAGTAGTGGGTTGGACTCGCCTAGCCCAAATTTTGCATATTGCATCTTCCGTTTTTACCCCCTTCTTTTTCTTGGCGTGCCACTTGTCTCACATTGCCAAGTTTTTTCTTCCGTTGCTAGGGATGGAACCTAGTCTTCCCCATAATAGGGCAGATGCCTTGTTACTTGCTCAATAGGGGTTGTTTCAGTTGTCTTGGTCTTGGATAAGGTTTTGTATATTACCATATATCAATTTACCTGCAAGTGTCCTCTATGGAGGCATTCTGTGTTTGTATGCAGGTTTGGATAACTCATCATTTTTTATCAATTATAATCCATCATTTACTTGTGTTATTGATTGTCTTATTGGCATTGTGTGGCTAAAGTTAACTGCAGTCTTATAACATGATATCATCCAGTGGCGGCTCTAAGAATTCGAGTCAGTGGGGTCAACAAAAGACTTATTTTCCACAAATTGAATAAATTTGTTTTTTCCTTTATCAACATCCGTCATCTACTTTCGATAATTCGACAAATATAATATAAAATTGTCAAATAATCTATTTCCAACAATTCAAGAAAGATAATATTGAATTCTCAAACAAAAATAAACATAAATTCTCAAATAATTCGACAATTCTTCTTTCCTTTCTTCTTCTTTTTTTTTTTTTCATGCTACTCGGCTGGGGCTGGGAGTCTATATGCTCAAATATAAATATTAGGGTTTTCTCCTTCTAATATGGGGAGAATACCGTATTTAGATATTAAGTTTTTTTTTTTTTTTTTTTTTGAATAAAGGGTAATATTTTATTGAAAGAAAGGGAACAAAGAGAAAAAGCCCTAAAAAGGGAAAGAAGAAACAGAGAACAAAAACAAAGAAAACAGAGAAGAGAAGAAGCTCTACAGGGGGGAATAGTAGAGCACCACTGGAGAGAAGAACAACCACAAAGAAGAGAAAACAGACCAGAAGATCAGATCAGGAAGAAGCCAGGGACCTCGAGGAAGCCGAGGAGAGGAAGCAAGCACGATTGGCCACAGCTCAGACCAAGAGAAGCAAAACGGAGCAAGACCCAAGGCAAATCGCAGCAGGCCTAGATCAAAACAAGGCGGGCAGGGGCGGCGTAGATGGAGCAGAATAGACCAGCGACCTCAGCTCAGACCAAAAAGGCTCAGATCGCAGCTGGGCTCAGGTGAGAGGGACCGACGAACTGCTTCTGCTCAGACCAAAAAGAAGAAAATCGCAGCAGGGCACGGAGTAGAACACGGCAGGGGGGACTGCGCGAGGAGAGCAGCAGGCCAAGCAGAGAAGGAGGAGGAGAGAGGAGATCTGCTTGAGGGAGAAGCTGGCGACAACCCAAATCAAAGACTTCAAACTAGAGCTACGGGCGCTCTACAGGTTCAACGTGCTTATGATAGAGCTGAATTGATGGCTGATAATCGACTTGGAGATCTGCTTGAAGGAGAAGCTGATTTCCTCTTGGAGATGAGCGGTAATTTGATTGGAGGTAAGAAGTTGATTTTCAAAAACAGTTGTGTTCCTTGCTCGCCATATTGAGTAGATCACTGAGAGGAGGATTGACACCATGACCTTCTGGCCATTTTTGTCGTTCCTAGAAGAAAGAGAAGACCATAGGGAAGAGGCAGAGATGTTGGGAGGCTGAGGAGCTTTGGCAGCTTGAAGGATCCAGAGCTAGATGGGTCTAGCAAAAGGGCAGCAAAAGAACAGGTGATTGGTTGAGTCTGCTTCTTCTTTACAAAGGCTGCATCTGGATGCTAGGGAGAAGCCAATTCTCTGCAGGTGGGAGTCTGTAGGCGTACGGTTGAGCATTAGACGCCAACCGAAACAACTAACTCTTGGAAGTGAAATTCCATTCCAAATCTGAGGGGGCCATTGGAGAGGAATGCCCCTTGGTCTTATTGTGTTCCAAATACTAGACAGGGAAATCTGGCCAGAGGGGGATTCCTTCCACCAAAGCTGATCTCTAGATGTGGGGCTTGGAGAAAGCAAAGAAGTAGCAGAAGAGATGAAATGTTGCACTGCTGGCGGCTGAGAGGAAGGGGTGTGCCAGGAGCCGGAATAGAAGAGGGAGGCTAGACTCTGGTTTGGAGGGAAATTGAGGTTGGGGAAGACTGCTGATATAGGTCTGTCTCCACTCCAAGTGTCATGCCAAATGTCAATTAGCTTGCCATTGCTGAAAACCCAGGAGCTGCCATGGTGGATGTAGTGAGCTAGCTTGCGAATTCTCCTTCAGATACAGGAACCAAGATTTGAGGTAGCTAAGCTCCAAATGTTGACATTTTTGAAATATCTGTTTTTGAACCAATTAGACCAGATGGCGTTCATAGTGCTGGCCTGCCAACCCAATTTGATCATAGAAGCTTCATTCATCGCTGAGATCTTCCTAATGCCTAATCCCCCTTCAGATTTAGGGAGGGAAACTTGAGACCAGTTGACGTAGTGGATTTTGGATGAGGAGTTACCAGACCATAAGAAATTCCTCATTAGGCGCTCTATGTCATTACAGATGGAGATTAGGATGGGGAGGATGGAGGCTGTGTAAGAAGGGATGCAGGAGAGCACATGCTTGATGAGAATCAGACGACCTGCAAAAGAGAGAAATCTTGCTTTCCAAGCAGTTAGTCTAGAATTAATGGAATCCATTAAGGGAAGAAAATGGAGTCTCTTTGGGTATCTGAATACAATAGGGAAGCCCAAATATTTCAGCTGGGCCTGGCTTTCTTGCATTCCAAGGATGGAGCATATCCTTGCTTTTCTCCGACTACCGCATTTGCCAATGAACAGCTGGCTCTTCTGGAGGTTGATGTGCTGGCCGGAAGAAGATTGGTAGAGGTCTAGAAGGTCTTGGAGAGCAAGGACACCAGAGGTGTTACCTTTCATGAGAATGATAATGTCATCAGCATAAAGGTGGCAGGGAGTGTGGGGAACTGTGGATATGGGAATGATGATTCTTTGGGATTGGAGGTGGAGAAGATGGAGGCTAAGAATTTCCTCAGCAATTACAAACAGGTAAGGGGAAAGGGGGTCTCCTTGTCTACGGCCATAGGAAGGGCTGAAGAAGCCTTGGGGGGATCTATTAATCAGGACAGAGCATTTAGATGAGCAGACACACTCCTGGATTAAGGAGATCCAGGTTTCAGAAAAGTTGAAGAATCTAAGGGTTGAGAAGAGAAATGGCCAGCTGAGTTTGTCAAAGGCTTTGGATATGTCAAGCTTGAGGCAAAGAGAACCTTTACTGAGCTTAGAGTTGAGTTTCTGAAAAAGATCAAGAGTCAAAGCTGAGTGCTGGTAGATTGGTCCCCCTGAAATGAAGGCAGCCTGGTGAGAGGAGATTAGGTTAGGGAGGAGGGAGGAGAGTCTGGAGGACAGAATTTTGGAGATGATTTTATAGGAGAAATTCAAAAGACTAATTGGCCTGAAATCTGTGAAGGTGGTTAGGTTGATGGATTTGGGGATGAGAGCTAGGAAGAAGGCATTGGAAGCTTTAAGGAGTTTCCTAGAAATGAAAAAATGTTGCACTGCGTTGGTGACAGTTGGGCCTATGATGTCCTAGGCTGAGGTGAAAAAAGCTCCATTGAAGCCATCAGGGCCTGGAGAGCTATTCTTCTTAAGGGCAAAGACTGCATTTTTTTATCGCTGAAGCAGAGGGAGTAGAGACAAGGAAGGAGTTGTCTGAATCAGAGATCTTTGGGCTATTAGTCTGGAAGAGGATGTGGTGAGGCTGACCAATGTGAGGGGTGTAAAGGTTAGAGAAGTAATGCACAGCTTGATCTTGGATAATGAGTGGGTCATCAGTGAGGCTACCATTGACAGAAATTTGCTTGATTCTATTGAAGGAGCCTCTGGCCTTGGCAGACTGGTGGAAAATTTTTGTATTTCTGTCACCTTCCTTAAGCCAAGAGATTCTGGATCTTTGTTTCCAGTGGATCTCCTGAGCTTTGAGGGCATCATGGAGTTTCAGCTTAGCATCCAAGAGGTCTTTTCTGAGGTTAGCTGAGGGGGAGGCATCAAAGTTTTTTTGGCAATTCAAGACTAGTGCTTCAGCAGCTAGAATATTATGGTGGACATGGCCATAGGCGGTCTTGCTCCAGGAATTCAGAGAGATTTTGAGGGCCTTGAGTTTTTGGGCCAGGATGAACTGGGGGTTACCATCTATGTGGGTTTCCCAACTGGATTTGACCACTTCCAGAAAAGAAGGGTGGAGAAGCCACTTGTTTTCAAATTTGAAAGGAGCTTTTGGGGCTTGGGGGAGAGTGTGATGAGTCAGTAAAAGGGGGCTGTAATCAGAGGAGATTCTAGGTAGGTGGAGGACTGAAGGGTCTTGGAAGATGGCCAACCAGTGATGGTTAACCAGGGCTCTATCTAATCTGGCTGCAACATAGGAGAGACCATCTCTGTTGTTGCTCCAAGTGAATTTGGTACCAGAGTATTGTAAATCAGAGAGGCCTGCTTGAATCACCACTGATTGAAAGTCTCTGGTGGAGGAAGGATTGGTTTGGCGAAGACTCGGTTTCTCATGATGAGCCAGGGGTGCATTGAAGTCTCCTATGGTGCACCAAGGAAGGGTGGTGTGGGAGGTGTCCGGAAGGATTTTCCAAAGGTCTTTCCTTTGGGTGGGATTGGTGGAGCCATAAATACATGTTATGAGGGAGTTAATGCCAGAGGAAGGGTTAGAAAGGAGAATGGATAGGTGTTGGGAGGATGAGTTGTAGATAGTGGCAATGAGGTGAAGAGAGGATTTGGTGAAACACCAAAGGTTTGGAGTAGAAAGATGGGGGTGGTTGGAATGGAAAGTGTCGAAATCAAAGGTTGATAAGCCCAAGGATGACGTGGAAGAGAAAGAGGCCATAGGTTCAGAGAGAAAGATGATATCAGGATGATGGTTGTGAACCAGGTTGGCCAAGGCTCTAATGGTTGGGGGTTGGCTATTCCCCTACAGTTCCAGAAAAGGACCTTATCATTGATAGAGGGGGGTGGAGGTGCGCTTACTTCTAGACCTCCTAGTGGTTGGGCCAATGGAGCTTGAGTGACTGGGAGGGCACCCTTTTCCTTTGGATGGATTCTTGATGGAGTCCTTGGGGGGTATAGCCTGGGATATGGTTGTAGGGAGAGGGGGAAAGAGGTTGGTCCTGGGATCAGCAGGGATAGGGCTGGAAGTAATAGGATCAGAGGAAGGAGGAGGGAACTCATTGGGGTTCCTTGGGCCAGAGGAAGAGAGGGGCTGAGGAGTGGTCTCTGTGGCTGAGGAGGTAGGGCAGGGATTAGGTGACTCAAGAGAAGGATCAGTGGCAGGGGGGAAGGGCAATGAGATGGAGATGGCTCGAAGCCTGGGGGAGGGGAGGAGTCTCTATCTTTTTGAGTGTAGGTTAGAAGGTTACGGCCAAAGAGGTTTGGGTTGATGGCTGGGTCTAGGTATGAGTAGTTTTCCAGGATATCAAAGGGATTGGAGGTATCTATGGTCGGAGAGGATGTTTTCTCTAGGATGATGGAGGCTACATCATAGGGCAGGTCATAGAGGGACTTGGCTTTGGGATTAGAGTTATTAGGAGGACAGGGAGCTGTCTGGGGGGATTTGGTTGAATGGTGAAGCTTAGATTTGAGGGTAGGGGAGGTGATGGGAGGGATGAAGGGGGCAGAGGGATCATGGACAGTAGCAGTGGGGTGAGAGGTGGAGGGGGATGGGAAGAGTTGGTTAGTGGAGAGGTTCAGGCTGTGATTAGGTGGGGCAGAGGAAGAGGGGGGAGTGGTGGCTAGAACTAAGGTGGGAAGAGGAGTTGTGGTGGTAGTAGGGTACAGATTGGACGTTGGGGATAGGCTGGAAGGTAGGGTGTTAGAGGGGTAGTGAGGCGCTGGATGTTGGTTTAGAGAAGCAAAGGGAGCTTGGTGTTGGGGCTCTGGGAAGATGGGATGATGGGTGAGGCTAGAGGTTGTGCTAGTTGAGAGGCAGAGAGGCTCTTGATGAGGTTTGGGGGAGGCAGAAGAAGCCTGAATCATGATTGGAGGTGTGTTGTTTTTTGTAGGTATGATGACTTTTGCAGGAGGAAGGTGCGGTTGGGAGGATCTAGAGCTTGGGCTACCTGAGTGCTGAGTGCCAGTAGCTACACCTGAGGTTAGCTTCCCAGCTTTGGAGGCTGAAGGGCAGGAGAGATGAGAGTGGCCAGGTTGGAGGCAGAGGTGGCAGGGGCAGTGCTCATAGGAGATTCCAATTTTTATCTCTCTTTCTCCCTACAGATTAACAAGAATAGATTGTGGCTTTGGTTTGGAGATGTCAATGGTAACAAGGACCCTGGCAAAGGTGAGGATTCTCTGGGATAAAGTGATATTATCAAGCTTGATGGGTGTACCAATGGAGCTTGCAAGGGAGAAGATTATGTGTTGGCTCTAGCAGTGATAAGGGAGACCAGAGAACCTCACCCAGACTGGGGCAAGGGAAGGCCAGGTCAGTTCTTCTTGACCAGGGGTCCAAGGAAGGAGGAAGAGTTTCTTCTTGGCAATAGAGAGGGGAGAATGGCCAAGAAGGTGAGATTTATATGCCTGGGAGTTGAGGCGAAATATGAAGTTTCCTTTGGTAGTGAGGGATACCAGACAGGGTCTTGAAAGAGGCCAAGATTTAACCTTCTCCTCCACCCATTCCAGAGATGGGCGTTGGCCTGCGAATCTACCAATAACAGCAAAGGAAAAAGATTCCTTGCTGGAGGAAAGCATAGCTTGAGGGATGGTGATGGAGGGTCTGCCATTTTGCCAGGATGTAGGAGTGGGGAGGGAGGTTGGGGGATAGTTGGGAAAGAGGTTTGAAGATTGAGGAGAGGAGAAGAGGTCAGCGAATGAAGAGGAAGGATGGTGGAGAGGGGGCTGGTAGGGGACGACAGTGGTCAGAGGTGGGAAAGCTGAGTAAAAAGCTGGGTAGTCCAAGGGTTGCTGGCTGCTAGGAGGGGGAGTGTGGCCGGAGTGGGCAGCAATGTGTGGAGCTGGAAGAGGCTGCATTTGGTTAGACTGAGGGGGCTGGGGGGCGGGAAGAGTGGGGGTTGAGCTGGGTAGGATAGGGGGAGGAGATGGGCTGTGGAAGAGGGATCTGGGGGCTGTTTTGGTATTAGAGGCTGGAAGAGAGATCTAGTATCTGGGGTTCTGATGGTTTTGGAGGTTGGATGGGAGGGAGAGGGGGCTTTAAGGGTGATGGCTGGAAGGAAGTTGGGGGGAGCTTGAATGGTGAGGGAGGCGAGGTAAGGAGGGGAGGGAGGTTTGAGGGGGTAGGGAGGTGAGATGGGATGGAGGCGAAGGTAGGAGGAAGGGGAGGCCTGATGGCTGACATCTACTTCAGGACTTTATTTAGATATTAAGTTAGGGTAAATGAAGAGTTATAATGACAAAATATCTAAAAAAGAAAATTTTCTTTAAAAAACAGAAGTTGGGCCCATTATTATTTTTTATTTTGGTAGACAGATGGTCCATTAACTTAGGCATTGAATGGGGTCAAAATCTTCACGCAAGTTGAATTCATTAAAGAATTTTTTTAAAAATAATTTTTCAAATCTCAGTAGGATCAATTGGACCCCACTAACACCCATGTAGCGCCACCCATGATATCATCAATGAAGAGTGGTTGGGGAACCATTTTGATTCTTCCATTTTGTTTTCTGGTTACTGGTCCCAACTTTAGTTTCATGATATCATCAAGTTGAAAATTTGTTATGCTTGATTTCATGACTGAATTTGATTGGATAGGCATGATAATTCCATTTCAATTTTTTTTTCGAAAGTCTTGGGTGTATTTACTTGCAAGAGCCAATGGAGAATCAAAATTCCATAAGGTATTTACTCATAACATTGTTTGTCCTGATGATTTCACAGGGCTAGTTTGGATATTTGTGAAGCGAGTATAGGTATTTTCAATTATGATGCAAGGATACTTCAAAATGGGCAATGTATCGTGTCGTATCGTATCTGATACTTCACCTTTTATATGTAAAATCCGTGTCTCTGCCATGTCTATGGCATGTCCTTAACGTATCTGTACATCATATATTTCCAGTTACATTAGTGTTAGTTGTTATATTCTTTGTCATGACCAGTTACAAGTAAACAGACCTACAGGTAAGGTCCAAGGGACTTCATCACAGGGTGTTCCATGAATTAAATTTGAATAATAGTTTTAGGGTTTGTTACTTTGCGGATTTTTCACAGAATTTAGCCTTAAAATTCTCCCGCATCCCAAATTTTTGTCATTTGGTGTTATCATTCCATGCTTCAAAGGCGGCCTTTTGAGCCGGAGATAGAGGATATCAAATCTGATGGGGGTAAAGGGGGGCATGGAATCCTCTCATTGGACAAAGTTTCCAGCATCATATGTTCTTCATCTAAGTTTGCAAATGCTCTAGTCGCTGTTAAAAGTAATCATCGTATTCATTTAAATTGATGTAGAGGTTAGCAAGTACAAGTTTACACTTCTTTATTATGAGCTCGACAACTTTTGAAAGATTAGTTATACTGAAGATTTATTAATGCATACTTTACACAGGATCCATGCATACATGCTTTAGAAAAGTGTCTTGAATAGCTAGGTTTTGTTTCAATTTGATGATGTTAGATCATTGGTGGTTGGACAGACCTCTAATTATCATCATTAAAGCCTTGTCCTAACTATATTAGGGCCGGCTTCATGAATTCTATTTCTCCATTTCAATCTATCGATCATCAGCCAAATCCTTTAGACCTCAAATTATATATCACCAAAGTTAAATACATAGAAATTCTTGTCCTTGGATTGGCATTTCAAAGGCAAAATTAACAAAAATCACTTGGACATTTATTCTTCACCATGTATATAAGAATTGATTAACATAGAACCAAAACCCTCCTTTACCAGTCAGATTGAGAGTTCTCCTCTTCATTCTATCCATCTCTCTTCTGTTTTGTTGACATTGAGAGTCTAGTCAATGCCTAGGTGTGAGGAGGTGCTTGAACTTGAAGACATTCATGTATACACATAATATAAATAATATATATGTATATATATATATAGATAGATAGATATATGGATGCAGAAAATATGCTACAGAAGGAATCTTGGGAGCCCAACTTTGTGACCAGTTTTCTTGACATCAGCTTGCACTTGTTGCCTGTAATCTCCAAAGGTGAACTTTTTGTAAAGGGAAGGCTCTTTGCAACTCCCAATCATTGAGTCATATGAAGGGCATAAGAAGTAGGCTATTGAATATCTCTCCACTTTCCCATTAGCCATGACCTTGTGCTGTATGCTCTTGTACACATCATTGCTCCAAGCCTATATATATTCAAATACAAGATTCAACTGAAAGTTAGTAAAATGCATTAGTGTTAAAACTCTTTCAAGTTTGCATTCAGACTGTTCAACTTGCAGTGATTGTGGGACCCACTGGTCTTGGAGCCCATTCTGATATCACTAGGTTTATTCACGAGTCAGGGTTTATTCACTTGCATAATGATATCACTAGGTTTATGCATGAGTCAGGGTTTATGCACTTGCATAACCTGATTATGTTATAGTCCTAAATAGTTATAAGATTTAATTTGATGCGTTCCATCAATTCTGGGGCCTTTGGCCTATTGATTAAGTTCATAACATTTGGCATCAGAGTCAACATTCATGTCTCGGGTTAGAGTCACGGAAAGGGCTACCTAGAATAGAGTGAAAGCAGTTTAAAAAAATAGAGAAAATGGTTCGACTCACGAAAAGGGCTATTTGAAGTAGAGTGAGAGCTGTTTAAAAAAATAGAGAAAATTGTTCGAGTCACGGAAGCGTGGTGGTCTATTATAGTCTTAAATAGTTATAAAATTTAATTTGATGTGTTTCATCAGTCCTAGGATATTGTAGCGGGGATGAATAGAATTGAGATCTTTTACCGGAGAGAGTTTTTTTTTTTTTTTTTCCTTCTTTTACTTTTGAAGTTGAGGAGATGGGGATGCAATTGGGCAGGGCCAACTTGGGATAGCCGGATAAGCTTGCAACATAATCATTATTATGTTACGTCAGCAAAATGGTTGGTTTGTCTTGACTGCTCCATCTGTTCTTCTCCAAGATGATTGAGGTATATCCGAATCATTGAGAAGAATCTTTCAGAGCACTAATGATGATTTTCTCTTGATAAATCAATCTCTCTCTCTCTCTCCTTATTCTTCTTGTCTTGATAAATATTATTATTGGTTTTCTTCCGAGATGATTGTTGTAAATCCAATTCACACCCACGTACAGCTAGGATGTAAATGAATATCTAATTATCCAGAGGTTTCGGCCGGTAAAAAAAAAAAAAAGTTTGGAACCTATTTTAGGTTCTCGTTCATAAATGGATTAAGATCCAAATTTGGAACCCAATTTAGGTTTATATTGTTAAATCGGCTTAGTTCCGGACTCTTATAGTTTGGACCTATGGGCTTGGGATCCCGTTTGCCGATTATATTTAAAGAAACTAGGGTTTTTATTTACCTTTTCCTAGTTCAATAGTTCTATTATTCTCTTCATTGGCGAGTGCAACATCATCATCATCTTCTCTCTCTCTCTCTCTCTCTCTCTCTCTCTCTCATCTTCTTCTCTCTTATTTTCGATTGTATTGAGAATTTGTGATCATGTTTAAAGTGTGGTTTTGAAATGTTATTTAATCCAGATTTAAAATAATAATAATAATAATAATTGATTCTTACATTTCTTGGTTCAAAGAGTTGGGATGTGTGTTTTTCTTGACATGGCTCTTGACTTTGTATAGGCCAACATAAAAAACTTTATGTAACAGCATATATATATATATATGAAGATTTTTCAAAAACTCCCATATCTCAAAAGGGAGTTTCTGCCCCTATCTATTAGCCAATGATTTAAGAGAATTATTATAGCATAACCCTCTATATATATATAATGGTTTTTAAGATGTTGCAATTTATCAGTGGTGGAAAGTAAACTTATGCGGGTTGAATGGTAGCCCTATTTTAAAGAAAAAATAAAATAAAAAATAAAAATAAAGTCAAAGCCAGTTCCAAAACCAGATCCAAGTCCTATTGTTGGAACCGGTTTTGGAACCGAGAGTGAATCAGAAACCGGAACCATCCTTTATAAAAAACGGTTCTAGTTTCGGAGTCTAATTTAATTACAGCCAGGAAATAACCCGTTTGCATCCTTACATGCAACCCCTACCACCCAAGTCCCTTCGACATCGACACTACAACCAAGGATAGCTCCCTGATTGTTTTCTAAAGGTGCCTCAAGCGGATTTGCAGTAAATTAAAATAATTTAAATAAAAATGGGGCTATAAATTAAAATGATATAAATTTAAACTATTTAATTTTTAATTTTTTTGTTAAATTAGTGGGGTCAAGAGAATTGATATTTTTTGCAACCTGCAAATATAGCTAGAAATTCATATTCTGAAGATATTTGAAAAAACCCATGATATGTTGGATTGTATAGTAACTCTCAAAATTTCCATTGGATTCTCAAAATCTCAATGACACTAACATATTATGATAGTCAAAGAAGGGGGCCCAGCTTTTCATTGCCTTCCCATCAAGATCAATGTGATGGGTGGGTCCGACTTGATCTAACATCTTTTAAACGATCAAAGCAAGTGGTGGGAAGTGGACCCCTTTGATTCAACTGCCTCCTGAAAGTAGGGATGCAACTTGCCCAACCCAAACCCACGATTCCGACCCGACCTGACCCAAACACATTTGTGTCTGTAATTTCCGTATTCAGCCTCAACTTGAACCTTAAGTTCAAAATCTAATTTGAACTCAGGTCTGGAAAAGGTTGCTTATTATATATGATAAACTAGGGTTCAATTTGGAACAAATCAGATTCAGGTTAGGACGAGTCTGGTTTGGGTTGGCCCATACAGAACTTGGGTTGGGCTCAGATTGCTCCCAAACCGAATAAAACCTGCCCAACTCACACATCTGCCAAAAAAGGTCAAAGAAAGAGGGACCCACATGGACAAAACTTGTGAAAACTATTCAGTGTCCCTCACTATGATGACAAAGGGGACCCACATGATCCCCTTGCTCAATCATTGACGTGGGTCCAAACAGCAAAACACAACCATAATTAAACTATGGAGGTGATGAGAGGAAGGTAACCAACCACACATTCCTCCAATTACATTCATTTGGATGCATCTAACAGTCCAATCAGTGACCTAAATTCATATCATCAATTCTGGCCAGTCATCAGTATACTCCACCAATTAGAGGGTCAAAACCATCTGATTAGACCAATTTTGACATCATTGTCCACCAACAATGTGGGGCCAGGGTAAATTAAGAGACAATTGTCCACTCAAAAAGGGCAAAGTTTTATTTAGAAAAAAAAAAAAAAAAACCAATATCTGATTTCAAATCTGAGTCTAAAATAAGATGTGAAATACATTAGTATGATTTGATTTTAAAAAAGCTTCAGAACAAAATTTCCAAATATAACTCTAAAATATAAATATGACTCAAGCTATGTAGACCCGTAAAACCTAAACATGTTTAATATGTGAATCTGTTCATTCTAGATCCTGCTCCTCGGGTTGGAACATCTAGTTATAGATTTGAATGTTCTGGATTGTATAGTATGGATCCGGATCTTTCTCCGGGATCCAAATATAGATCCCATAACTGCTTTATTCAGAACGAGAGAGACAATGGATATTTGGATAATCGGATACCCATTTGTAATCCTAAATCAGCCTCATATAAGTTCAGGGCAGGGCAGGCAGGACAGAAGCTTTGCTCAAGCCCCCAGCACATTAAGTTATCTGGCTTAATTTTCAATCACGGGTCGACCCACAAACTGAAACTCAACCCGAGTCCAACTCATTTCCAAACGGCACACTCTTTCAATTTAATTATGCTGTGCCAAACTGGGTCTTTTGAGCATATAAAGAGTCAAGTTTTCACTGTGTAATAATCAGGTCATGAAATAAGCCCGGTCTCAGGCCAAGGGTCTGAGACAAAGCCCAACTTCAGCCCATTGTGGTCCGGGTTTGGGCCAGGCCCAGTCTGGCTCTGCCCATGAGCTTCCCTAGACTACTCTCTCACTCCTACAACAATTTTGTGTTGGTTTTCAACTAAGCTCATGCATATATGGTCATTGTTGGCTCACCTGAAAAAGATCCCCAATGTTGACAATTAGAGCTTCTGGATTGGGCTTTACCGCGACCCATCTCGAATCTTTCATCAGATGCAATCCACCAACTTGATCTTGATGAAGGATGGTGAGAAAATCGCTATCCGTGTGGGGCACTAGGCCAAACATCTCCGGCGAGAACGGGCATGGAGGATACCGGTTCAGGCGAAGAAAGCAAGTGCTTTCATTGCAATTTTCATCAAATAACTGCTTAGACTGACCCAAATACTCGGTTAAAACTCCGGCGAGCAGCCGAGCAAGATCCGACATTGCCCTTGCCAGTTTCTCCATCACTTCTCTACAGTATATCAAGGAACATAAGCAGTAGTAGAGAGTTAGGGGGCAGTAAAAGCATCAAAACCTCAAAATAATGTTTTGCAAGAATTATTCTATGAAACATGCTCATCACAGGTTTAGAGTGAAAAAGAAATCACTTTGTATAAATAAAAGAGAGTCAGATATCATTTCAATTTGGATTATAATCATTTGTTTAAAGGCCGTAAAGTTTAACAATTTTACGAGTACTTATTATCATCAACAGAGCCTTAATCCAACAATGTAGAGTTGGCTTCATTGTTTTGTAAATGCGTATACAACTATTAATCATCATTAGGGGCCTTAAATAAATTACCACCATAATTGAATCGTGCCAAAGTGTTTTCGATCTGCTTGACACCCATGACTCACATTCATCAATGTGGGCCCCTCAAAAGGGTATCCAAGTTCATAGAAATAAAAGAATCAATTAGTCCTGAATCTTAAAAAAAAGAAAAACTTGAAAAACAGAAGTGCCTTGATTAGTCCAAACTCTAGATGACCCAAGTGGCCTAAAGTACAGAGGATCAATTAAAACTAAAGCTACTTTGGTAATAGAATCAGGAAACTCAGATATCTTTCTAGATTTCTACAGAAATCTATGTTTTATTTCCTGCACTGTTTTTACCAACATGCTTAAATTTGGAATTCAAAGATCAGCATATGTACTTTACCAGAAAAGAAAATAAATAGAAGAATCAGCATATGTGGATTTTCTATGTCCCCAACAGACTTCTGACAAGAAACAGATGGCCAAAGACACAACTAGCACGACGGTGCCCTGCTATAAATTTATGTGAGAGCTGTACTGGTTCAGGTCAGGTATTAACTGGTTATGGAGTACCAAATTCAACAGGAAAAAGAAGGAAATGAAAAATGTATTTGACCAAAATAGCTTAAACTCTGAAAAACTAAAAATTATATTTTCATAGATTCCACGGAAATTCATCCTAGCCAAACAGCCCCCGGAAGAAAGAGGATAAGAAATGACACGATGTGAAATCACACAATGAAAAGTCGTGCTGCATGGATTGCATCACTGTCTAATCAAGGATATGATGATGATGATGATTATGATATCGTTATGTCCACTTGTTCTGATATCTTTGAATGTTAAAGTATTTTGGTGGGCTCACATGTCTACCCCATCGGATCATGTGCAATGAGATTCATAAATATTCCATGCCAAATCATCTCCAATAAATTATCAATTTCAGCATGACAGCATCACCACACCAGCCCATCTTTTCAGTTAATGCAAAATGACCCAAAGCACTTGAACCTTACATGAAATATACAATATGGAAGAGAGAGAGAGAGAGAGGAAAATGAGAACTTTGTTATGCTGAATAATGGGGTAATGTTAGATGATTTACCTTAGAGAGCTGAATTCTTCACTGCAACACCCCTCCTCTGAGATCTTACGTAGAGGAATGTGGAAAGCCTCTGACCAAGAGAATTCCTTAACAGAAGTAGCAGTGGGAGTACCCCACCTATAAGAATCATTCAACAGCCTAAACCCAACCTTCTTCTCAAAGGGCATCTCAAACATCTTCACTTGTTCTCTCCTCATCTCCTCCAATACCTCCTTACCCACCCCATGATTCACCACCTGGAAGAAGCCCCACTCCGACGCAGCCTTTGCGATCGCTTCCATGCATGCCCGCCGCTGATTGTTGTCGCCGGAACCCCTCAAAGTACTAAGATCTATCAATGGAAGCTCACATTCACCTACAACACTGCTCTCGCTATCGCTTGAACTCCGGTGAGTGTCACGAGAACTGAACAGCGCTCCATATTGATCGATAAAAGGCGGGTCGCGCTCCAATTTCAAGTCGAACATGGTTTTTCCGGTGACCGGAGAACTCAAAGATGATGAGGATTTCACTAAAATTCAACTAGGAGAAATCAAGTGTTGGAGTGTAGAGTCCTCTCATGAAGTGGGGGAAGTGGGACTTATATGTGTACGTGTGGGGGACAAGTAGACTAGACCCATTGGTGAAAGAGTCCAAGAGAAGGTATAGAATGGGAATAAGAGTACAAGAAGAAGATAACAAATTGATGTGTTGGGATTGTGACATTTGTCACAACAGGGAGGAGGGTCTTCCCTTTCTTTTGTTTCAAATGACCATGTCAACAGAGATATGCTAAATTAAATGGAATAGGTGAGACCAATGAGGGGTGCCTATATATGGTGAAGCCAACTTCAGTATTTTGAGCCTTGTGGAGCACATGAGATAAATATCATTTGGAATTGGAACTAAAAGAGTGGACTTTTTTGGGCCCTGTACATCACAAACTTTAGTGGTGATTGACTTGTAAGTTATCCAACGTACAATTGGTATAAATTCATGCCAATCTATATAGTGTACGTCCTACACTAGTTTGATCCTCATTTTGGATGGATAGAGATCACATTTATCACATTTATCTACCCACCGCTCTCTCTCTCACATTTATCTACCCACCTCTCTCTCTCTCTCTCTCTCTCTCTCTCTCTCTCTCTCTCTCTGCAATTATGTCCTTTGTGGGCTCACCAAAATCCATAACAACCAGATAAGAGGGAAGAAGTGATGGAAAATCACTGCTGGGATTAGGGTTGGATAAGAAATCAATTCCAGCAGAATATCATAACCTCTAATTTGAGAGGGATGATCGGATATTGCCATCAATATGATGTTGACAACAGCTATATTCTGGTTACAAAGAGACTACCTTTGTTTTGAAATGACTTGTTTCATTTATAAGCCTCCTTGTTTTTATGTGCCATCCCAGATTTTGGTGCAATTGGGGTGATACACACATTGGATTGTTGTGTGAAATTAATAGTTATGTTTATATCTAAATGATTGATTTAGTGGTGTGCATCAGTTTCTTCAAGTAGAACTAGCACGATAACCCGTAATAAGCACAGGCATGGCCCACATGGCTAGAGTCCTACTCTATCTAAATACTTTTGACAATCTTCTGTTAAACAATTACATATTGGTATTTTGTGGTGCATTGGTTAGGTTAGTCATTTCTAAAGACAAATGGTCTCAAGTTCAAATCTCATAATTTATATATTTTTATTTTTTTTACCAAGGCTTGATAAAAAGAAGTCAAAATTGAAAGAAATCCGGTCAAAATTGAATCTAAAACTCTTGGATTTAAAATATTATGATTTGGATTAGGTTAGTATCTAATTTGAATGGTTTCAGTCAAACAAAGGTTAGCACCGGTAGTGGTTAAATCAAGATGTAGCTCCCATAGAGACCATGTTGTTTGAAATATGGGGACCATTCTCTTTTGATGCCAGGACCTTAATTCAATCTAAAGGAGGATATAGGTTGAATGGTTGTTAAATTGGGCCTAGAACCATCCGAAACCAGGTGCATCCAAGTGGAGCCAGGGGCGGACCTAAGTGTTATATGACCCGGGTGTGACCGCAAGCGTGAGATTCGAAAAGTTTTTTAAATAAGACCTTAAAAACTTTTATTTTATCATTTGACTTCTTATCTTGACAATTGCCCACACCACCCAAATGAAAATCATGGGTCCGCAATTAGGTGGAGCCCATAATGCCACCCTGCTTTTATAATAATTCTATACAAACATGGAAAACATGCGCATGTGCAGAAAGAGGGATGCTTGTACCTTTTGTGCATGTGTGAGAACTCTCTCTCTCTCTCTCTCTCTCTCTCTCACACACACACACACACACACACACACACACACACCCCTACCCTAGCCTAGGGGACTGAGATTCAAGAGAGTTCACACAAATGGGAAGAGGAAGCCCACAATGTGAGAAGGATGGCATGTTTGTGTACATCCGTGGAAAAGTGGTTTTGCAGACTTTTTCCTCTTCTGTGGATTTTTTTCATTTTTAAGAAAAATTCTCTCCCTCAAGAAAAGCTTTTGCCCATGGACACGGGCGGAACCAAAGCCCTCTCCACTTAGGAAAAGCTTTTTGCCCATGGAAACCCCCACCCCCCAAAACAACAACAACAACAAAAAAAAAAAAAAAACCTTTACCTTTTCAATTTTTTAAATATGGCATCTCCAAGATTTTCAGAAAAGCCTTTATATATGTTGAAAACTACATTCATTTTTTATGTTACCCTCACAAAAGATTTTCCTACAGTGACACCCCTCCCCTCAAAGAATTATTGGGTCTGCCCCTGCCCATGGAATCACAAAAATCCTAATTCATTTTTCCGCTCTACCTCATGAAGAACTAACCGCACTAAGCGTTAAAAATTACTTTTCACTATAGAAAAGTGGCTAGATTTTTCACGCCTTTTCCATGGAAACGGAGATCAAGAAATGAAACCTAAAAGTAAGAAAATTGCTGTGGGGCCTATGGAAATGCATGCTATTCATGGAGTGGACTGCAGAGAAAATTTTCATATTATCCTTACCCGGCCTTAATTTAGCGAGTTTAAAGTTTCAACTAGATTTTTTGTTTTCCAAATCCAAGGTTTTCAAGTTACAATTCTAAGCATGATTGGACAGGTTAAACTTGGGCCACCTCTGATCATAAACATTTCCCTCTGCACATCCCATCTGCCTACATGACACGACCTATAGAACTCACATGGATGCATGTCCTTCAACAGAAGATGTGGACTAATATCATCTTTTCTTCTTTTTTTGTGGTAAAAGTGGACTCATATCATCTGAACATTTTATTTAAATGCATCCAAGTTCAGAGTACCGAAACCTTTTGCATTTTTAAATTCACTACTAAAGTTTCTATTCAAATTAACTACTAAAATGCACTCCTAAGAATAGGGGATGAATTGAATGAATGTAGGGTTTAATTTGGTCTTAGGTGGGTCAACAAGCTATGCCCTTCTAGAATAAAAGAGCTCAAGTATCTCAATTAAAACAGCTCTATATGGGGTATAAATGATTTTGTGCTACGTGCTTGATTCGATTTTCGATTTTTGGTGAGCACCTCTAATTTAGGGAGTTTTCACTCTTGTAAACTGCGGGATTAAAAATACCGCACTATCTAATAACAGATATTTCACCAGTGACTAATTTTGAAACTTAAAAGTCAGAAAATAATCATTCTGAAGGCATTTAGTAGCTTCTCTATGGAAGTTCATAGCAATTGAAAGATCAACAATATATCAAAAGTATCATGATAATATGATATTAAAGGGAAATATTAATTTTCCTGTAAAGTTACATAATCTCAGTGGAGAAGGCCATGGCCCACCTATTCCCACCAATAATAGGCACGGTCAAAGGTGGGCCCATAGGCCCCAATTAATGTCTACTTTCTAGACAGCCTTCTTGGAATATCTAAGGTACTATGGGTTAGATGTAGGGCCACTGATACCAACCTTCCTGGTAGAAGGGAAATTCCACACCAATGCCTCAGATACAAACCTTCCAATCATCAGGCCCACCACCATAATAAGCCATACATAAAAACTTGCAATGATTGGGAAATCAAGGACATTCAAACGATTGTTGCAAGTCACTGATTAGATGACTAAGATTACCAGACCAAAGAGGATTTGGTTGGTAACCAATCAAAGCAGATTTCACAGTGGGGAGAGGTCGCAATCTAATTTTATGAACCACATGTCTTATGGAAAGTAACAGTGGTTCAGCCCTTTCAGTCATTGCTCATAGCCATCCAACTTCTATATCTAGTCTAATTAGCAGAAACACGAAAAAATCTAAGTTTAGAAGAATGTTAAGGGCTTGTTTCTTTGGATGGAATTGAATCCCTGTGAGGGAATTTCTGTCTTCGATTTTAATCACTTCTAACAATACATTTGTTATAAATCCTAGGAATTCAATTCTATGCACTCAAACGGGGCTCAACAATATGATGAAGACTCCATAAAGATACTCCAGCTACAAGATGTTTTACTCTTGAAACATTACTAGCCTGTTAATATTCTGAGAATAATTTAATTTTTTTCTTGAATTTCTATATTCTATAAAATTATACATTTATACTATTTTGAAAAATATATCTATTTTAAATTATATTATTTTTTTATGATATTATTTACATATTAATAATATGATAAAAAAATTAAATCTCCCCTCTTTAACTTTGTCCTTAATGACTTGTTCACGGTATTTGTGGCTGTCGTTTTACCCATGGGAATATATGTAGCTCTTTTTTTCCTTTTTTGGGAAGATGTCAAATAAGGACTTAAATTTTTATCTTATTTCAAAAAAGGACACAAATCTCAAAACATTTCAAACTAGTCCCTAAGTTTTCTAGTAAGTTTTCAATTAAAGACTTCCAGTAATTTAAAAGTATTTTCCGGTGACTTTTTCCCCTTTTTTTTAAATACCCGAAATAACCTTCATTTAAAGTTATGATATGATTTCGATAGCAACTACATATAACCAATCGTTGAGGGGACAATACTGGTTGTCCTTGATCATCGTGAGGATGCCGAGGAAAAAAATGAGGAGAATTAGAGGAAATGGAAGAGGATTTTATTTCAATATAGATTACTTTAGATATTTTAAAAGAATTGAGAAAAAAGATGCCGGAAAATAGCTTTAAAAGAATAGATGTCCTTAATTGAAAACTTCTTGGAAAACTAAGGGACTAATTTGAAAAGTTTTGAAACTTATGTCATTTTTTTAAACTAAGCAGAAACTTAAGGACTTATTTAAAATCTTCCTTCCTTTTGTTTTTTTTTTGGTACCAGTGAAGATGGTTGGGCTCTTGATAGACCCAATTACTGTGGGAGTAAACACCAGTATATACCGAGGAAAACCGCTTGCACATATATAAGAGGAGTACTGTCCACACCCTTAGAAGAGAGGTCCAATGGATTGACTATTGGACAATGAACTCATATATAGAACGAACACCAGACAATAGGGTGAGATAAGACTCCCAACCACTAGTCTATCCCTTTGTTCTTCAAAATATGTGGCTCTTGTCTACCCGAAAGGCAAACAAACAAAGGGAAAAAAATGAGAGAGAGAGAGAGAGAGAGAGAGTTTTCTTCAGAGAGAGAGAGAGAGAGAGAGAGAGAGTTTTCTTCTGCAGAGTAATGGCCAAATTTTTTCAACCCTATGAGGGATTCTCAGGGCATTTAAAACTAGAGCACACACGTGAGCAGGAACAAGATATTTTAATGTGGAGAAACAGAAAAGCATCCAAGAAGTGAGTTATTTTAAGCAGAAAGAACCAATGGTTACTTGTTAGGTTCATTTGGCTAATTATGAGATGCTTATGCTTCAGCCTAACTTCTTTCTTATTAATGAATGAAAGTTTGACCTGAACTCAAAGTCCTTTGAGAGCATCCTCCTGTCTGTTTCCTCTCTTAGGATGGTTGTGCTTTAAAATACTGTAGATGATAAAGACAAGCCCTTTTGGAGGAACATGCGCTGTGTTCTCACTGATGATGCAATCAAAATGAAATGATTTAAGGTCAAGAAAACAGGCCTTTAAACTAATTAAATTTCTTGGAATCCAAATAACTATCCGCATTTTTTTATAATTACAAACACCACCTATTTTCAGTTTTACAAATAAATACCTCCTTCAACCTAACAATCTCTTTCAGCTATCTTTTTAGCTTTTTTCTTCTTGGTATCCAGCCAAGAGTGTAAGACCCCTGCACATGTGGAAAGAGAGTCCCTAAATATGGAACAGAGAGCTCACGCACGTGGGAAGATGTGGCCACGGCTCCACACATGTGGGAAAAAGAGCCCACACACCAATAAAAAGAGCAGCATATCCAATGATCGAACCGTAGGCAGTTGCGAGAGAGGCCGGGTTGCCAACCAACTAAGCAACCCCCTCACTCACTTCTTTCAACTATCCTGATCAACTTCAAAAGATTTTTTTCAACCACTCGTCAAAATCTGATGAATTTTATAGTCTTATTTTTTAACTCGTTGAACGATGGTTTTTATTTTAAATTGTCGAGAACTTTAGGGGTTCATCTGTGAAACCCCTTCAAAAGAAATCAAGGTGGGAGAATATAGTAGAAGCCCTTTTTAGCTAAAAAGGTTGGAGGTGGAGGACCCGTTGTTCCTTTGCGAGAATATAATAGGAGAGCTGTTGAAGGGTTTGGTTGATTTGCATAGGCAGTGTCCCTAAAAAGAAAAAAGAAGTTGTAATAAGGGTGCTCAGATGGAGACATGAAGAGTCAGTACTCACATTCGTTATCTTTCTCATGGAAGTTGAGAGAAGGAGGTGAGAGACTGACAATGGCCAGTGGAGGAAAGTTCTAGCGTCCTTTTGGGAGGTAATAACCACACCATATTCATTGGAAAAGATAATTTCTCAGTAGGTGGAGAAGGGAGGAAAATCCCAAAAGAAAACAGGTCACCTTACATAAATGAATGAATGAGAGAGAGAGAGAGAGAGAGAGAGAGAGAGAGTATATTCCTGCCATGGAGAAGCATGCACTTAAAATTTAAAACTATGTGTAGACAGTAGACTTTTGTAAGTAACATTCAATTCAAGTTGGTTACAAATACAAGCAGAGGCCGGCATTTATATTCTCACAGGCCGCCCTGTGTCGGCAGAGAGTCCTACTCTAGATTCTGCACCTTCTAGATATTCACTTCTGTATGAAAGAGAAATCTAACATTTCCATTCCTACCAAAGGAGTTTTTTTTTGGTACCCCAAATATAGGGTACGGGACCCACTCGGGTGAGGGTCGTAGCCCTCGGGGGGAGGTGACAAAGCCCTCTAGTAAGGGAAGGTGGTGTCTCAAGGTTTTGAGCCATGGGCAATCAGGTGGAAACTTATATATGTTAAAAATCCTCTTTAGGCTTGTTTGTATAACATCCACCGAAATACAAGTCTAATAAGGGAGGTCGGACTCATTTTTTTATCTCGCGTAGAAAAGAGCCCACAAAAATAGAAATTTTTCGCAGAGAGACTATTTGAACCGAACAGCAAAGAAGGAAGGCATGGAATGTAAATAGCCCATGCCTTTCCATTTCCATGGAAAATAAGTCTGCACAAACGTGCCCTTTAAGGAAAGTCAATTCATTTTCTTTCCTTTTTCCTAGTAAAAAATGTCACACCATGATAAGTCGGAACAATTTTTCTCGCCATCGCTAAATACTCTTCTTATAATGTACTAAAACTTCTTGATAGAGTCAATATACACATGGACTCCTGGCTGGATGTGTCTCTTGGACGAGTTGTGTGACAGCTTCTCACTTGAAAAAAAAAAAAAAATGGAACTCAACAAAACTAAAATCAAGAAACCTACCTCAGAAAGTTGTGAAAAAGAATGTAAGGTCTATAATACATGTTATAGATTTTAACCCTCTGACTAGCTAATGATACACCTCACTCTATCAAATGAAATTCCCCGAATGCTTATCTAAAAAAAGAAATTTTCATATTCAGAAATTTAGAAAGTCTAAAAGGGGTTTAAAGGCATGTTCTCTATAACAACCTTAAAATGTTGTCGGGATTCTTCATATCATCAGATTGTCAACAGATTGTTTTTTTTTTTTTTTAAACGGTAATTTTCAAAAAAAATTGTTTAGAGCCTATTTGTTTAGAGGTAGTTCTAACAAGAATTCACTGGGGGGAATTTATGTTAATGGTGTCAAATAATGTCCCCTGAATTCATTTGAAAAGTCATTTTTAGCGTTTTTAGTTTTCAAATTCTTTCATCTTTCTCTATGTTAGACTCTTTGAACATTTTGAATTCCACTTGGACAATATAATTTAGAAAATTTCAGATTCTTGCCAATCCTTTTAAAACCATTTAGAACGCAATCTTCAATGCTTTTAGACAGGTGTTGGGGATTTACTACAGCCAAAGTTCCTCTTGGAAATGCCTTCAATCAAACAGGCTTCAGCTTAGGAAATATACATTTATATTCCATTCATCTTCATAGGTAGGCTTCTATAGTTCCTCATAAGCCACAGCATAATGATCATTTACCGGAGACCCTCATACATGAAAACTTAATTCACACAGTGCACTCTAGGATTTTTTTTTTTTTTTGCTTGAATACTCTAGGAGGATTTGGCGTATATAATCAAAATTTATTTGTAGGCATATTATCATCAAATACATCATGATCAACCTTAAATCCATGGGCTAGGCTACAAGAACTTGTATGTGTAATATTTGTGACATTTGCATTTCCCTTTATAGCCTACACTGACCTAGTGAAGAGACTAACCAGGGTTGCTTTATGTACAAATTAAAGCACTCTGAAGCAGAATCTTCAATTGACCCCTTTTGGCATTCACCGAGCCACCCAGTACTGTAGCTGACCATTTCAAATATAATTGGAAATAATCAATACACATAGATGGATGAATAGTTGCCACAAGATGATTCTAGAAAATGAGAGAAAAAACAAAAAGATTGATTCTTTAACTTAATACATCAATAGCTTCAGTTAAATCTGCAAATAAAAGAAGAGACAAGATTTACTCAGCAAGGAGCAAGAAAGTTAAAATCAAGCTACTTAGAAGAATCAGGATAACATACCTTAGCATATGTGCACTGAGAAAATAAGAGAGCACAATCGGCCAGCATATGTGGGTATGTAGAAAGTGAAAACCAATGTCATGGTTATGGCAGAACACTAAAAAAATTAAGGGTAAAATACAAGTCCTAAGCCTTTTTGTCTTTCTTTCTCTCCTTTTCTTTTTAGGGGGGTGGGGGTGCCGGGGTGTGTGTGTGTGTGTGGGGTTGATCAACTAGTGTAGCCCTAGTGTTACTTTAGACTTCATAAATAAAGATACTGAAATTAAAGGACTGGCTTTTTTGTTCATGGAAGAATAGCAAGCTCCTATTGGTTTCACAGTTGGGAGCCAGCCCCATATCATAAGTTCCCATCACTTTTATATATGGAGTCTATTTGACTGGCAACATGTTTTTATAAATAAAAATTTGTAGAAAGGAAAATTTTTTGCATGCAGAAGCAGTCCATAACTTGGGTAAAATGAGATCAAGGCAAGTTGGTCAAAGAAAACAAGGACCAAGAACTTTCAGGGCGCTTTTGTGTGTCTAAGGGATTCTGCGATAGAGAAGAAAATTTTCTAGTTGTCCTTATAGGCCACTGTTCTATATTTTTGGTGTAATGCATTTTCCTTGCAAAAAAAATGAAAAAAGAAAAGAAAAGATGAAAAGGTTGTCCTTTATTAAAAGGATTTCGATTTCCCATGAAAAGTATAAGACCTTAGGAAGTAGGAATGAATGATTTCTCTCTACCACATAAATAGAAATCCACCAAGTATGGAATCCTCTAATTGCACAAGACACTCTCAAGCATTGGCCCAAGGAAAATAAATCATAGTGTTGATGGAGGCATTCTAACCCTCGGCAAATTTTACATGAGACCTATGAAACTCGGATACTTGTGTAAACCCAACATATCTGTGTTGGACTTATACGACACTCGTAACAGCATCCAATATTACACTTATACTTCAAAACTACAAGTTTATCTCATCCTACATTTCAACTGCATTATTTCATGCAATTCTATTAGTTTTCATCTTTCTCAATATGAGAAATGTTACCAACAAATGTAAATAAGGATAATCTCATTATCTCAAAAGTGATTTAAATAATAAACTATCACACCTTGTCCATGTTGAAACTTATATACATATTTCAAAAATATAAGTTTTATCAATAATTGATTACTAGCCAAGTGATAAAGGTTTTGTGGATTTAAACCTTCCTAGTGCATTTGGGCAATAATAGCATAGACTTTAAATACTGGGCTTTAATAGCCAAGGAAACAAAACGTTTTGCCTTTATTAATTCTGCCCTTTTTTTTTTTTTTTTTTTTTGTGTTGGAGAAAACGTTTTCTTTGCCTTAATGGTTTATTTACAAAATCAGTTACAGATTATTCTATAAATAGAGGATTTGTTTATCAGAAAAAAAACAAGTTTTCTCATATTCTTCTATACTGTTTTCATGGTTTCTGTTTTTTGAGCAAGAGATTGAAGTGTAGTAGATACCGATCTTATTTCCGTGCCAATAAGATCGAGACAGAAAAAAAAAAATCTGGGCTGTTTTATCCTGGGGGCAACGCGTCTGATATACTGCTTGCACAAGAGAGGGCAGAGCCGCGAAATTGTCTTAAAGAGAGCGACATTGTCCGCGACTCAGCCTTGCACATTTTGGTTCTGGTTTGTTTTATAATTTCCATTATTCTGTATTTTCAAGTTGAGGTATTTTCTTGATTTTGTTACAACAATTTAAGACAATCTTCCATCTGCCATGGGATCTGATGATGAAATGAAATCTTCTGGTAACGCCGACAATAACAAACCTTTCAAGTTTGAGGGTTTGCATTTTAAGCGGTGGAAACAAAAGATGTTCTTTTATCTGACCATCAAGAAAGTTGCTTATGTTTGTGATTCGACCAAACCTGAAGCAGTTGATCCGCCTTCTGATGAAAATACCAAGGATATAGAGAAATGGACTGAAAATGATTTTATGTGTAAAAACTACATCCTGAATGCCTTAGCTAGTGATCTTTATGATTATTATGCTGCAATTGAAACGGCTAAGGAAGTTTGGGATGCTCTTCAAAAGAAGTATGATACCGAAGAAGCTGGTTCGAAAAAGTATGATGTGAGTAGGTATATGCGATATCAAATGCTTGATGAAAAATCTGTAATAACCCAATCTCATGAGCTGCAAAAAATTGCACATGAGGTTATGTCCGAAGGTATGCAGATTTGTGAACAGTTTCAGGTCTCTGCGCTGATTGACAAGCTGCCTCCTGCTTGGAAAGATTTCAAGAACACCCTGCGACACAAGTCGAAGGAGTTCTCGATGGAGAGTTTGATTGTTCGTCTTCGTGTTGAAGAAGAAGCCCGGAAACAAGACCAGAAAGATGAAGTTCTTGCTGTCTCAAACAACAAGACTACGGCTAAGGCTAGTCTGAAGCCTTATAAGAAACAAATGAAGCCGAACCAGAACCGAGGAAATCAGAGTCGTGGGAACCAGAATCGAGGAAATCAGAACCGAGGATTTCAGAACCGTGGATTTCAGAATAGAGGAAATCAGAATGGAAACCAACCCCCTTCACGAAATGGTAATGCATGTGAGATGTTTGTTTATTACACCTGTAACAAACCTGGGCATCTAGCTCGAAACTGCCGCAATAACAAAAACAAGAATACCAATCAGGCTAATACGATTGAAGAACCACTAATTGCAATGATTTCTGAAATCAACATGGTGAATGGATCCGAAGGGTGGTGGATAGATACTGGCACTTCACGCCATATCTGTTTTGATAGATCCCTGTTTAAGAAATATTCTGAAATAGATGATAGGAAGGTGTTATTGGGAGATTCCCACACGACTGAAGTTATGGGGACTGGTGAGGTTGAGCTAGAGTTTACCTCTGGGAAGACTCTGATCCTGAAAGAAGTTCTTCATACTCCAGAGATGAGGAAGAATCTTGTTTCTGGGTACCTTCTTAACAAAGCTGGATTTACCCAAACTATTGGAGTTGATCAGTACACTATCACGAAGAATGGTATGTTTGTAGGTAAAGGCTATGCAACTGATTGTATGTTTAAATTGAATGTTGACATGAATAAAACCGCATCGTCTTCTTACATCGTGTGTTCCTTTAACATATGGCATGCTAGACTCTGTCACGTAAACAAAAAACTAGTTAAAAATATAAGCATATTAGGATTCATACCTGAATTGTCGTTAAAGGACTTCGAAAAATGTGAATCGTGCAGTCAAGCTAAGATAACTAAAACTCCCCATAAATCTGTTGTTAGAGAATCTGAACCACTAGATTTAATTCATTCAGACTTATGTGAGCTCGATGGAGTTTTAACAAGAAATGGAAAAAGATATTTCATCACTTTTATAGATGACTGTTCAGGTTATACCTATGTGTATTTGATGTCACATAAAAGTGAAGCCATTAATATGTTTAAAATTTTCATTGCTGAAATTGAAAACCAATTTAATCGAAAAATTAAATGGTTTCGTAGTGATAGAGGAACAGAATACGATGGAACTGAATTTAATAACCTTTATGCATCCACCGGAATAATACATGAAAGGACTGCCCCTTATTCTCCTGAAATGAATGGAAAAGCTGAACGAAAAAATAGAACCTTGACTGAACTTGTAGTTTCTATCATGATTAGTTCAGGAGCTGCCCCAATATGGTGGGGAGAAATAATATTAACTGTCTGTTATGTGCTTAATAGAATTCCCAATTCCAAAACTAGAACCTCACCGTTTGAAATTTGGAAAGGTAGAAAACCTAATGTTTCTTATTTTAAGATTTGGGGATGTTTGGCATATGTACGATTTCCAGACCCAAAAAGATCAAAACTAGCTAGTAGAGCATGTGAATGTGCATTCATTGGTTATTCTGTTAATAGCAAAGCATATAGATTTTATGATATCAAGAATAAGGTTATTATTGAATCCATTGATGCTGATTTTTATGAAAATAAATTTCCCTTTAAATCTAGGAACAGTGGGGGTAATTTACTGCATAGTGGGGGTAATCTTATTGACAATGTACCTAGTATATCCGAACATAGAAATGAGGACTCTAGGGACACAAACAATGAACTTGAACCTAGAAGAAGCAAGAGAGCTCGAACTGCTAAGGACTTTGGTCCTTATTTTTATGCATTTACTCTTGAGGGTGATCCCACTTCACTTCAAGAGGCTCTTAGCTCTTCAGATGCTGACCTATGGCAAGAAGCCATTAATGATGAGATGGACTCTCTGGAGACCAATAGGACTTGGCATCTAGTTGACTTACCCCCTGGCTGCAAAACTATTGGATGCAAATGGATTTTGAAACGGAAACTGAAACCTGACGGTTCAGTTGAAAAACATAAAGCTAGACTTGTAGCCAAAGGCTATAGACAAAAAGAGAACATAGATTTTTTTGACACTTATTCACCTGTCACCAGGATTACATCTATTAGAGTTTTAATTTCCATTGCTGCTTTACATAACCTTATAGTACATCAGATGGATGTTAAAACAGCTTTTTTAAATGGTGATTTAGAAGAAGAAATATACATGGACCAACCTGAAGGATTTGTGGTTCCTGAAAAGGAACGCAAAGTCTGTAAATTGGATAAGTCCTTGTATGGCCTAAAACAGGCACCCATGCAATGGCATGATAAATTTGACAATTTAGTCATATCTAATGATTTTAGAATAAATGAAAGTGACAAGTGCATTTACTATAAATCTATGAATAATGTATGCACCATTATCTGTTTGTATGTGGATGACTTGCTAATTTTTGGTTCTAATATTACTGCTATTAAAGATACTAAAAGTTTACTTAGTAATAATTTGACATGAAAGATTTAGGAGAAGCTAGTGTGATTCTAGGAATCAAAATAACTAGAACTGTAAGTGGAATTTCTCTAGATCAGTCTCATTACATTGAGAAAATCTTGAAGAAATATGGTTACTTTGGATGTACACCTGTGTGTACTCCTTATGATCCTCATGTCAAACTGTTTAAAAATACAGGAGATAGTATTAGACAAAATGAGTATGCTAGCATAATTGGAAGTCTTAGATATGCTACTGACTGTACTAGGGCTGACATAGCATATGCTGTTGGATTACTATGTAGATTTACTAGTAACCCTAGTATAGAACACTGGGCTGCAATAGAGAGAGTTATGTCATATCTTAAGAGAACCATGAACTTAAGTTTACATTATGGAAGGTTTCCCGCTGTCCTTGAAGGATATAGTGATGCTGATTGGAACTCCCTTTCAGATGACTCCAAGGCTACCAGCGGATATATGTTCAATATAGCTGGTGGCGCAGTTTCTTGGAAGTCGAAGAAACAGACTATTTTAGCCCAGTCTACTATGGAATCTGAATTGATAGCATTAGCTTTTGCTAGTGAAGAGGCAGGATGGTTGAGAAACCTCTTGTCAGATGTTCCCATATGGGACAGACCGATACCAGCCGTATTAATCCATTGCGATAGTACCGCGGCTATTGCAAGAGTTCAGAACCGTTATTATAACGGCAAGAAACGTCAAATAAGACATAAGCATAGCACAGTTAGAGAATTTCTCACTACAGGAGCAGTGAGACTGGATTATATACGGTCTGAAGTGAATCTGGCTGATCCTTTGACGAAAGGACTAGCACGGGAAAAGGTGTGGAACACCTCCAAAGGGATGGGACTAAAGCCCTTATAGAAATGAATCACTTGTGATAGATACTCAACCTATAGACTGGAGATCCCAAGAAATAGGTTCAATGGGAAGAACGAGTCACATGGTGATATTTGAATAGATAATCATGGAGTTTACTCCAAGTCCATCCCTATAGAGAATGAAACCTGTAATGTTTGAAGGTTGAGTAATTTTATACTCTTAATGAGTTCTATATCTCTATCTTTGAGTGGAGTACTTAGCTACAGGAGTACTCTTGATAGACTCACCTTTGTGAATATAGAAGTGAGGCCGCTTCTATGAGAACCTTGGGCAAGCTTCTCTAGAATATTCACTAAACTGGGATTGTAGCACATGGCCGAAATGTGCTGGCTATAAGAACTATACACTAGTAGAGTTGTGTGTGTTTTGCATTCGTTGTATATCCTAGAATTAGAGTTCAAGACAAAAGTCACTCTATATTCTTATACTCTGAATTCATTACACTATGTACAGGTTCAAATCGAAAGATACCTATACTTATGCATTTCTCTATATCTTCTTGCTCATTGTTTGTTTTAAATATGTAAGTGGGGGATTGTTGAAACTTATATACATATTTCAAAAATATAAGTTTTATCAATAATTGATTACTAGCCAAGTGATAAAGGTTTTGTGGATTTAAACCTTCCTAGTGCATTTGGGCAATAATAGCATAGACTTTAAATACTGGGCTTTAATAGCCAAGGAAACAAAACGTTTTGCCTTTATTAATTCTGCCCGTTTTTTTTTTTTGTGTTGGAGAAAACGTTTTCTTTGCCTTAATGGTTTATTTACAAAATCAGTTACAGATTATTCTATAAATAGAGGATTTTTTTATCAGAAAAAAAACAAGTTTTCTCATATTCTTCTATACTGTTTTCATGGTTTTTGTTTTTTGAGCAAGAGATTGAAGTGTAGTAGATACCGATCTTATTTCCGTGCCAATAAGATCGAGACAGAAAAAAAAAATCTGGGTTGTTTTATCCTGGGGGCAACGCGTCTGATATACTGCTTGCACAAGAGAGGGCAGAGCCGCGAAATTGTCTTAAAGAGAGCGACATTGTCCGCGACTCAGCCTTGCACATTTTGGTTCTGGTTTGTTTTATAATTTCCATTATTCTGTATTTTCAAGTTGAGGTATTTTCTTGATTTTGTTACAACAATATCCTATATTTTGAAAAACGCATAGTGGCATCCTCAATCCCAATATTCATGCTTTGCGGGTGTCTATATTTAGGCATCCTTTATGTCAAAGAAATATCTATATATTTAGGCATCGTAGCATCAAACACCGCAATCATACTGCTTTTATCACGGAAACAAGAACCAATTATCGCTAACAAATGTTTATTCTAACGCTATGATCAAACACAAATGTTGATGTGCATGTGGATAATTGGATGTGATCCCTTAGGGCATGTTTGGTAACAGGCGATGAATCCATAGATCTTATGATTCTTCACTACCACTGGAACAATGATTCATCGCTGGGGATTTATATAGTTAAGAATTTCACATTAATATTGGTGCATATATATTGATGAATATAGCTGAGAAAAATAAAGTTTCGTGTGCAAATTCACTTAAGTGAGGATTTTCAAATCTTATGAGGAGTGGTCGAATCTGAAAATTCTATAAAATGAAGATTTTCATTCGTCCAAATTATCAGGAATTTAAAATTGTCAAACATGGATTGACTACAACTTTAAGGAAACCGAAAATATTTTCCAGATTTGTTGCGAAATGTGGCCTTAAGACATGTAAATTTGAACCGTCCAATATAAAGTCGCATGCAATACTTTATACAGATGTCAGGCAAAGAATTGTAATAAAATAATAACAAGAGAATGCAATACTTCCAATGTGCAGAAGGGACAATTGAAGATAGCTGCAAGCTTGTCCATTCACTTCTTTGGAGGAGGCTTGGTCCTGAACTCTCTCTTCCCCATGTTTGGTATTGCTTTCTTGAATTTCAAGCAATTTCAACTAAGATTAATATACAAAAGGCTAATTATCAGTATAAACACTAACATATCAAATCCTGCCATTAGTCATGAGTATGTATGAGTAGTTGAAGTGTGTTCATTGATCTCATTTTATGATAGCAATGTTATAACATCTCTGTATTGAGGAGTGGCTCCACCCAAGGGGGAACATTGAAAAGTTCTACTAGCGCCTTGAGGTTTTGTTAGGAATGACTAGTTAAAAAAATTAAAGATGATATTAGAGCCAATCGGTCGTGAGTTCAAATCCCAGGAGGAATGACTCGGTGCAAAAAGAAAATAAAATACGTGTCGCCAAAAGTGTGCCGGCCGGGTTCCACCTGAGGAAGAGTATTGAGAAGTAGGCTCCACCCGAGGGGGAATATTGAAAAGTTCTACTAAGGTTTTGAGGTTTTAGTAGAAATGGTTAGCTAAAGAAATTCTAGGCTCTAGTCTCTAAAATTTTATTAGAAAAAAAATGAGAGGGAGGACATGTTTGAAGCATTGAGAAATATGTTCAAATCATCATACAATAGTTACACAAGTTGAGCACTACATGTCTATTTGTCTTTATGTAGTGTGTAAATTATATTTCCCCATCACCATCACAGATCTTTGTTTGTATGAAATCAGAAAAAGTGATGCACATGCGTTGGCCAATGATTTCAAATCATTACGAGATAAGTATAAGACATATATTGTTTCAGTGAGTCATCCAAAATGGACGTAGGACATTAGCCCAGCCTTTTGTGTATTTCTAAGGTCACCAAGGATTAGACATGTGTACTTTGCAGCCCCTTCTTTACCCTAGGTCACTTGAGGAGCACCACAAAGTGAGAAGAATTCACCTTCATGCTCTTTTATGACTACGCCAACCAAACTTCATATAGAGATTGGCACCACAAAGAATCAAACTACCAAATTCTTTTCTTCTATTGATATAATTTATGCTTGGTAAGGCCCAAGAAAGCATGAAATCAAAATTGCAATTTCACTATGAAACTGAAAGAATCATGGCATGATTCACTTTCAGCAGAGACATAACAGAGCTTAACCAAATTCCAAACAGTTTGTCTATATGGACAACAAATTCATGGACAGAATTTGGGACAGAATTTTAAGAGAGCTCAATCACATTGCACCACGTTGACAGTTTATCTCAAATTCTGTCTTTAGAGTTTGTCCAAATAGACTTTTTTAATTCCAAAAGCTTTAATATGATTTATGACAAGTATGCCACTTTTCCTTTTCCAATAATTGGTGATTGCTTGTTTCTGACATTGAATGATGATTGCACAGGATGGGGAAGGACATGATGTGACCCAGAAAGGCAGAATCTAGGGAAGGCTCTAATCATGTCCGGACATAGAGCAGAGTAAATCATAAAAGCAAGAATGAGAGCCCTACAAGCACCGGACATGCAACAAGAGTACTATTGTCTCATGAGTTCCATTAATTCAGGTAAACTAAGAACATGGAAAACTTAATAAAGGTACTGAAAATTAATAGATTCAGTTCAAGGCTTACATCGTTCAAACTGTGATGCTTCAGGGCCTGTTTCCTTATAATAGTTTAGTAAATCTTTTTTTCTGAAAAAAATTATAAATTCTTCAAATGTCATACCTCACGGGAATTCCAAAATCCTCATGGTTAGATGAGCATTTATAAATACAAAGGGGGATGGAATTAAAAAAATTCAAATGGATATTTGTAACTTTAACAAAGGTTGTTGGAATTCAAAATTCCAAGAAAGAAACATAGCATTCTAAATCCCTAAGGACAATTGTACTATCAATGTAAGAAATTTCCAACATCATAATTCTTAAGGGCACTTTTGGTAAAAGGTGAGAAATTCGTGAGGAATCCATAGATTTAAGGATTTCTTATTGTCCTTGGAATAGGAATTCTATAGATTTGAGAATTTGTATTGCTTAAGATATCATATTAATTTCAGTATGTATCAATGCATATAGTTGAGAAAAGTTGGTACTAGTACTTAAATCCACAAAATAAGGATTTTCAAGTCCTATGGGACGGGACCTGAAAATCTTTTAAAAAAATGAGGATTTTCACTAGCCCACATCCTCAAAGATTCACACCCAGCAAACTTCAATTTACCACTTTATGGAAAATTAATGAGGAAGCCCTAAGGATTTGATTGCCAAACATGGCCTAAATATTCAACATACAAGGATAATTCATATCGACTGGCTGAAATAAAAATGCAAAAATGAGTAGAATTGCATACACCGTTTTTGCATTGGTGTTGTATTGTATCTGCGGACATAAACTATAGCCCAAAATTATTGTTTGTATGCCATATTATGGTAGTTAAGTTAAGCTAAGTTAAAAATATAAACACCAAGAGTTTCTGAATTATTCAACAACAAAGAAGACCACAAAAAATTGAATTTGGTATATTGATTATTGCATTTGAGCAAAGAAGAAAATTGCATGAAACAATAGTATGAGACATTCTAAATAAATTAGCACTTAAGTGTCCTTATGGACAGGGTTATTGCCTTGGCCATTTAGACTACTGAAATTTATCATTAAACCTTTCCCATACAACTTCAAGGACATAAAAAATGGACCAATGAAATAATTTTCTTATAGAGCTTCTTCACTTTCTTCTTCATTTCCAAGCAACAAGAGGAAAGCCTCAAGATTTTATCACAAGGTAAACTCACTAAATTTTAGTGCTGGTGGAGGTAGAAGGGAAGTTCCCCATTTAAAAAAGGCAGTTTTTTTAATGGTAACAAGACTGGAACAACGACCGTAAAGTTTGCAATAATGACCACCTTCCACTGTACCAAAGGCTCTTATTGTTTCCACAAAAGTACCACAGCATTCAGCCAAAGCAATTGGAAAATCTAAGCTAAAAAAAGGGCCTTAACTTCTAGGGCTGTTCATAGGCTGAGCCAAAGCCTGTCCAACCCCGGCCCATTTATTCAATAGGCATAACATTTCAGCCCAGTACAGTCGAAGGCCTGAAAGTAAGGACCAGGCCCAACCCAATCGCAAAATGCATGAACCTTCTTATGTTAAATATGTTGGGTTGGGCCTGGCCTTTAAGATGCAGAGGCCAATCCCCAGGCTTGTTTAATTATTGACAGAAAATTTGGCCCAAATCCAGCCCCATAATAAACCTGAAACATAGCACAGCCCTGTCTGGTGCGACCCATGAGCACCCTAATATTAACTTCTATTAATAGCTGTAAGAACTGCACAATTTGGGCTTGTTTAATCGAACAACCCATCAAACCACCCAATTTTGTGCCAATCAAAACAATTTTTTTTTAGTGCAAAACATGCCCATTCTTAAAAAACATGTAAACAATGCTACAATAAAACCTAGGTAGTTCAGTTAGCTTAGGACTACAAATTGCTCCTGGTTGAGGGTTTGAAACTGCGCTACCACACTGGAGCCATAGCGGATTTACTGGGCTCTCCTTGAGCCCATAGGGATTAGTCCGGCACAAAAGGTTGGGACACCCTCCATTATAAAAATAAATAAATAAATAAATAAATAAAACCTAATTCTATAAGTTTTGCTAATATGGAACCCATGCTGATTGTTGAGTGGATGTTGGACCACCACAGAAGCATTTATCCTGAGAGTCGTTGACTGTGATAAGCACACTCGCTCTCCTAGCTCTGTCCAGAGATCGATCCCTATAAAGGCACTATTTGCCGATGGATACTATTTTCATCATGACTCAAACCTCGCTACCTCACCTCCCATTTGACGTCCCTTTAAATAAGTGCGCTACTGCGCGTGTTAAAAGTAGTACTGTTTGATAAAAGGAAGATCTGAGAAAAATCTTACCTGCTCTAACATCAACCTAATGCAGCAGGAGGCACCAAGGTCACAGTCGTTTGTTTTTCTGCAAGAATGCCATCATGATTTCATGAACAAAAATCACATCATACCATCCAAGAAAAAAGAGGCACACCTCAAATTTTTCTCACAAAACATCTAAATTTCATTAATGGTCAATCATACAAGTATAAGCTTTTTTTTGTTTCAGGCACATGGGAACTTCCCTCTAAAAAGGTCCCAACCATTTCCATCAATTAAAAATAAATATCTCAAAGAAATTAAAGCACCTAAAAATTTGTAATTAAAATATACCCCCTGCTAAATAAACCATCAAAAGCAGATAATTTTGTGTTAATTGGATTGCACATGAAATGGGGCCATCTCCGAAAAACCGCAAAAATAAATAATCTAAAAACAACTAAACAAGAAAATAATACTGTAAAAACAATAATGCTGTGTCTTAGATAGGACCCTCATTCAGTGGATGTGGCCCCCATTCAAGGATCTTCCGTGGTGCGGCTGCCTCATTCATGTTCATGCACCTGAACAACAGCACTTCACAGCTTTTTAAACAGCATTTAAACATGGGAGATACTCTTATAAGAGATATCTCTTACCTTATATGAGAGATCGGGGTGGGGTCCCTCACATCTCTCATATAAGGTGAGAGATATCTCTCATAGGAGCATCTCCCTTTAAACATTTAAAGACTTGTTTATGTAAAAATAAATAAATAAATAACTATGAATGTACAAATGACAAGATTAAAATGGTTGTATATCACTAGAAATCATATGCATCTAGTAGACATGGCAATGGACCACTGTTTACCCAACCATGAAGGATCCAGCCAATAAAACTGGGTACAGGCTTTGGGCCTATTTGATCAACAGGTCTAAATCTGGGTCCATATTTATGGACCAGCCGGTTGGGATTTGGTCCATTCTATTGATACTTGGTCACCCAAATACTTGATGTTGAAAAACTCAAGAGTGACTTGCCCTAACTCTGCCGAGTCTGAGGGCCCAGGTTCGGTCCGGGGGCATGCCATTTTCCCTCATCCGGGGGTTCCTTCCTACCTCACCCGAGGTCTCCTTCTCTCACCCAAGTGCTCTCCGACCGGCGTGGGTTCAATGGGTCACAAACCCCTTAGCTGAGGTACCCAAAAAAGAAAAAAAAGCTCTGCCGAGTCGACTCAAGGGCACCAAGTCAACTGATTTGAATGAGTCTATCAGAAACTGGCCAGACTCTCACAACTTACTCAACTTAATGCCCTTTTGAGTCCCTTAGGCACAGCTAAGTTTTAGAATTATGATTCAATAGGTGTTGGGGTTTGGGTTGGTAAACCTAGGTATAAACTCATGGCATTCTTGCATTCTTGCACAGATTGTGTTCGGGTTGGTATACCTTGGTATAAACTCAGTCCCAAATTGGGTCTTAGTTACAAGTCTTGTACCATACTTCAAATTACATTAAAAGCCCAAACCTAGATTGGGACCTGAATAAAGAACCAAACTTTTTTTTTGGTACCCCCAACTAAGGGAGCTGGGACCCAAAAGAGAGCCTGCATACACACAAGAAAGCAGCCCACTCAAGTAGGTAGGAGGCCCGCACACGCGGAAAGAAAGCCCACACAGGTGGGAAAGGAGCCCACACAAGCAAGAAGATGTGATGTATCCAGGGTTAGAATCCCGGGCAACCTGGTAAAAACTAACGCTCCTTACCACTCAGGTAAGGAGCCGTTTTTGACTAAAGAACCAAACTTAAAACAAATCGAATCAAATATGTATATATATACTTGTATGATACAATTAATCCGCTGGGGTTATTGCAGTTGATCCAAAATAAAAACAACTGTAAATATCAGACCCAGGTCCATTTTTTAATTTCGAATCCTTTGGGTATTGACCCTAATTTTGGACCTGTTTGAAAATTGGATCTGGACTTGGTTACATAGATTTGTATCAGCAGAGTAACCAGATCGTGTATGGGTCAGGTCATGATTCAGGTCTACCCCCTGATGCCAACCTAACCAGTTTACATACCTTTGCACACGTAAATCCATGAAACGGATATGCCCCAACCAGGTTACCCAGATTCTTCCAAACCACCTGCCCAAAGTCATCTGAGTAGGAAAGATCCGGATCTTGGAACTGAAGTGTTTGCTCACAATCCAATTAAAGGTACCATGGTTTGTGATCCAAAGTTACTTGATTCATGAAGGTGGGCAATAGAAGTTGACTATCGCCTATTTGTTTGCATATAGAATACAAAGGAATTCATGTCATAAGTGTTGTTAAAAATGAAAATCCAAAGTAGATAGAAAAAATGGCGAGAATAAAGGAGAAATGGGGAATGAATTTGCAATCATCATCTTCGTAATTCAAATCCTAAGAAAGTTAAAAGTCTCATTTTCACTGTCCCTTGTATCCTTCACCACCCTTCACCTTGTATCATTCACCTTCACTTCATATCATTCATACTTCAACTCTTCAATAATACTCCTATGAAAACCATTTATCAATGCATTCTTTTGTATTCAATTTGTATGTTATTCTAATGCAAACAAACACGGCATATAATTGGAGAATTCCCATGCATTTTGTCACCAACAAATATCATTTTGACACCTATGTAGTGTCTCTGTGTGTATATCTATCTATCTATCTATCTACTCTTCTAAAAGAGAGAAACAAGATGTACTTTTTTTACTACACACATGCCCAATTAAATGAAAGTTGAAGGGCCCACCCTTATATATATATTTATTATGTATATGTATTTTATATATGGATAAAGATGGGGACATAATGGGAATTTTTCAATTTCTATACCCTATTAATGTACTTTTTCCACTACACACATGCCCAATAAAATGTAAGTTGTGGGGCCACCCTTATATATATATATTTATTACGTATATGTATTTTATATATGGATAAAGATGGGGACATAATGGGAATTTCCCAATTTCTATATCCTATTATAAAATAAAATAGTGTCTAAAAAGAAAGAAAGATGACCTACTTTTTTCACTACACACATGCCCAATAAAATGCAAGTTATGGGGCCCACCCTTATATATATTTATTATAGATATTTATTATGTATATGTATTTTATATATGGATAAAGATGGGGACATAATGAGAATTTCCCAATTTGTCTAAAATGGACTTTGGGTCGGGCTTGGATTTAGAGGGGTTTTAAGGATCTGGATCAAGATGATCTAGAAGACTAAAGCTTAGGAGTTAAAAATATCTATCCAACGGTACCATAATCTCAAAAATCTAGAATTACGAAAAAGCCCAGTATACCCAAATGAACCCGGATCTAGACCAAACTTGGCACACACACAATCCTAATAGTTTTTTTAATTTCTTATATTGAGTAGATGCTGATATTTTAAACGTAATAAAATTTCGGTTTAATACATTCCAAAAAAGCGAGTAATCTTTTTTCGATTTCTTTTTTTTTTTTTAAAGATGGTGGAGAAAAGGAAAGGAAAATGTGGATAAGATTGGAATCTATCTCAAATCAATATCTCAAATGTTGTTTTTTTGCCTCTTCAATTCTTTTTCAATTTTCTTTTAACATTCTTCTTACTCGGATACTACAAGATTTTCAATGCAGGGAATTTTGTGGGTATGAGGTTTTTCCTCCGTGAGTAATTGTGTAAGGAAGAACATGATATTTTAATAGATTCTTCATTGACTCTTAGCTTCTTTTGGAATGGAGGGAGTTTTCAGACATATAAGTGAGCACTGTCTACTAAAATTATTATTGTTTGATTGTGTCTTCTTCTTCAATTTTTTTAACGTTGTAATAAAATCTTCATTCTAAAAAAAATGGGTGTAACTAGAGTCAAGAAAATGATGATGAAGAGTTGGTTTTTTCTTTCTCATTCCTGTTTGGGACAAAGTTAGGCCCATTGATAGCCTTCATGCTCTGACAATTTTAATTATATGTCAGTTTTATTTCTGAAATCTTGACTGCAGGTTTCCAAATTATGTGTGTTTCGTGTTTCCTTATCGTAGAACTTTGTATTTAGTTCTCACTCTATGTTTGGAATATGAATTTGTGTATAGCATTTAAAATGAAAAATTGATACTATTTTGTTATGTGAGAAAGGAAAATGAAAAACTCAAATAGAAAATGTCCTGGTTGAGAAAGGCAAAGTAGACAATAAATAAAAAGACGATGCTATGAGGCATGGAAAAGCTTTCTATTATTTGTCAGAATCTGTTTTCCTTCTCCATAGAGTCGAAGCGGAAGGGCTTTTTTTAAAAAGAAGTACAGGTGCTAATATTCAAAAGGCCAAAAATAGGATCCATATTTGTATAAGAATCTGACATTTTATTTTGTTTATTTTTTTATCTGTTTTAGTTTATGTTAGTTAAAGTCTTACGCTTTAGACCAAGGCCTCTTCAATCGTCACCCTCCAAACCCCTCAAGAGTGGGATAAGACCAATAAATATTCATTCGTGGTTCTCATTGAACCATTTTGTTCACTAATTTCCAAATTTTTATTCAGTTTTTTCTTTTTTTTTTTTTTTTTTTTTTTTGTCTTTTGTAAAATTAATTGTGAGATATGGTGCAATTAAGAATCATTTCAAAGGAAAAATATTTCAAATTTTATCATTTATAAAGTTTTTTAGTCTTTCTTGGAACTATTTTGTCCACCCCGGTTAATAAACTAAGCCAAGGTGAGAAAAATAAAAGATTTTAACTATGCACTATTTACTCCATTATGTAGTTCATGGTGTACATACTGCCTTTTAGTTCTGAAAATTTAAATGCCATGTACTTTTTCAATAATAAACCTTGAATTAAGACGGGATAAAAATAAAAAAGAAAATGAGTAGTGTATATTATAATGGATGAAACGAAAATGAATCAAGTGTATTTTACTTACTACCTTTGGGTGTTCAATACTTGCAATTTTGTGGGCACTTTAAATACCTCGCCATCAGTTTAAAAGTCGTGACAAAAGGTATTAGCTAGCTTGCTACTTTTGTTATTGTTGCTGGTGGCCAATTGGCGGTTGTGTTATAATTCAAATACCAAATTGACTACACACGAGACAATTAACATTCTCTTTTTTCTTATACCTGAAACAATGCTAATTGTGCAAATAGTTTCTATTTATTTATTTATTTATTTATTTTTATTTTTATTTTTTGGTGGAGCTAAAAGATACTTGAGTGATATTTGTATTTGAAATTTGAAAGTTAAGAACATCAGAGGACTCCTGGAGATTTTCAAAAGATATGAGATTATTTTCTTTGTACGGATATAACCCTTTGTTATTATTTTTGAAATATCAACCCTTTTATCTTTTGTACACTGACCTTAAATATTTTTAATTTGATGTTCCTTCAGTTGTATATTATTTATTATGGCCTTTGAAAAAGTTATAAGGACCTCCAAAACTTATAAGCACATCCCATATATACAGATACTTCGTTTGCATTATTTCTTTATGTTTAGTTTTTTCGTTTTCTTTTTTAGAAAAAAGTGGCAACTAATTAAATATCATAAATAAGAAAGCGAAATGTATATACTTAAACTCATTTTATGTTCTCCCTTTTTTTTCTCTCTTTTAATGAAAGTTACCATTAAAAAAAATTTAAATATTCTTTTCCCTTTTGCTTCATGTGTTTGTGTTTTATTTAATTAGAATAATTGAGTTTTCAATTTGACATAATAGTTGTATTGATCTTGATTTATACCCCCGTTGGAAGAGTAATCACAAGTTGGATAATGTGATAACTATTACTAAATATTGGTTCTCTTCTGATATTAGTGATTTTCCATAAAAACAATTTAGTGGTAGGTCTTATAGATTGCTATCGTAAAATTGTAGTTGTTTAGTACAATTTTTAGTTTCTTAATATACAACTTTTGTGATTTTTTTTTATAAAAGGGCATATCAAGGGCATGAATATATTTATTTATTATAGCTCTTACTCATGAGGCTTAAATTGAAAAACTTTGTTCATTTTCTAACACATTTATTTCTTTCATCATTACAAGCTTCTTCTTCTTCTTTTTCTTCTTGTTCTTGTTCTTCTTTTTATATATTTTAATAAAACGTCATGCTTTTCCTTAAAGGGAAAACGAGAATCTCATAGAAACTGCTTGTTATGCTCGCGTTACTACTTACTTCAGAGTCAATGAATGAAGTGGTCATTTTAAGCGTAAGCAACTAAAAAAATTATTTGATGCCGAGCTGCAACAATTTCAATTTGTCTTTGTTCGTTTCAAATTTTTCTTAGTTTGATTAGCACTCTCATCCTCTATACAGAGCAGAGCAGAAGAGTTGATTTAGAATACCTAGGTTGCATTCTTATGTATTTCTTAAGAGGAATGTCCAATTCTTTTGGCAGATTTGTATTTGTAGATTTTTGTTTTTTGGTATTTTTTCCCTATAGATATCTCTATTTATGAGCTTCCATTTAACTGAACTTGTATAAAATATAGCACTTTGTATTAAGTAAAAGAAGATGCTAACTCTTGGAGAGGTATTGCCACTTTTTACTTGATAGTGGTCCGTCTTATAAAATAAAATAAAGCACATGTTAAATACTAATATTGATCAACAGGTGTTCTGCAAATCTTACCCGTCAAAGTTCATATCATAGTTCCACCATTGTTGATCCTTGTTGCTTGAGGACAAGCCGGATTACTTCATTATTCTTGACGGTCGGTGTGAGATGTTATTCTTCTTTGTAAGTTAAGACTAAAACCACCATCTCAGTTTTTTTATTCTAATGTCCTTAGGTAAGATATAATTAATTTTTTTCCTCAATAGAATTTGGTTTTGTAGTGAACATATAATGTTCATGGTAATTGGTTAGAACAGTAAGCTCATCTAATTCTTAGTTTTTATTTTAATTTTTTATAAAACTGCATGTTATCAATTTGACTATATATGCTTTCGACTGGACTCCAACTTTAGCAGGTCAAGTTTACCATGAAACTGATAAGTCGACCTGATAAGTTAAATAAAGTAAATTGAAATTTCTTTGTACACATTCATGATAAACTATTTAAAAATATGTGATTTATATCCTCAAAAAGTTATATAAATTCCATATCGATTGTCTTTTGAAATCATTTTTCTCACTATATTATTATTTTATTGTTTTCAAATGTATAGAAAAAAAGTAGTGTCGGCTGTATTTGGACATTGCATGGGCCCTGAAATTTACAATTACTCATTTTCTGTCGAAATTTTATTTTTAGATGTATTGAAGCTTCTACTGAATTTTCTAAGAACCTTTTTTTTAAAGATTTTCTTAATACAACTGTGTAGTCGGTGCACGTGCATTGCACGTGCAGGGCTTTACTAGTATAAGGAAATAAGATTGCCCTATAATGCACGTATGCAGTATATGAAAGATACTTTTTTGTTTTTAGGCCAATTTAGCTTTGGTCCTAAAACTTGGATCCAAATCTAAGTATACTAATGGGATTTAAATGGGGAAGGCTTGGGCCTCTCATTTCTCAAATAAGTGGACTCATATCTGAGCATTAGGGTCCTTAATTGGGAATCAAGAGGACCAATTTGAAAGGATATTTTAAACATGAAAAACTATTTGATTATACTTTTGTTCACTTTTATCTTCATTTTTTTTATTTACATATAACACTATTTTACCATTTTAAAAAATAACACTATTTTAAGTTTTTACCTTTCAAGTTTCACATTTAAACATCCTCCTTAACTATGATGAATTCACCATTTCCGACAAAAATCATGAGATCATTTATTAATTTGTTTTTTTAATTGCAGTCATAAAATCTTCATCAGAAATGGACAGCGTAGGAAATAAGTATAGTCAAAATTTGTAGATTTCAAAAAGTTACAATCTACATTAATCTAACCTTATCTTTTTTTACTCTATTCTTCATACATGGCACATAAATAAATATATCATGTTTTTTTTCTTAACAGGTATTCTTTTTATAAATGTCCTCTAATATCTACTAGTATTTTAGTTTTACTTTCAACGAAAACGGTGAAGCCCACATAAACTATAAATACACTGGACACAAATAAGCTTAAAAATCAAACGTATACACTCAACAAAGAAGAAGGATTTTATGGGAAATTCTCAATAGGCGGCCATTGCACGTAAAAGTCCATCCTAACTCGAGCAGCAAGAAAAAGGGTCCATCAGCCCATTTTCGAATTTTTATTTAAATTTGAGATAAGGGACACTAGTGTTGCTCGTGTCTGTCTCCATTTTTTCCTCGTCCAAGTCCTGTATTATCATCTTCTCCGTTCATGGCAAACGAAGTAGCCCCTATTCTTGGATTTGGTTGCAGCAGGAAGTTGCGGAGGAAAGAGAGGGTGGGCCACAACCCTGTTGAACGCTGCCGGTCAAGTGAACAAGTCTCCCAAAATTGCTGTGGAGATAGGGATCTGTTGTTCTTGGTGTTGCAAGCCCAGAGAGGAAGATCGAGGCACAACAAGTGTTGCCACCGGCTCAAATATGAATAGTTGAAGAAGCAGAAAGCAAAAACAGAAGAGACTCGTCGTTGCAGGAAAAGGTGGGCCTTAATCATGTTAGCTTTGAAGTCCCTTGGAAACTGAGGTGGTTGGCATCTCTTTAAGATCAAAATGGTAGCCAATGTGTTGCAAAAATTACTTGAAATGTTATGAGCTTTTAGCATAGTAAAATCAGAAATCCTAGAATCAGTGCTTAGGAGTTCTAGTTTTTACCCCCTTCTGTTTTGTATAGGTAACATGTAAACTTTTAAGTCCAGATCTCCATATGAACTAGTGGCTCTCCATTTCTTCCTTCTAGTTTTTGGCTTTCCTGATCTTCTGCAGGATTTCTTAGAACTTAGAGGTCACTTCCTCGATAGACAATGTAGTCTAGTTTTTGTAGTCCTTGTTCCTCTTGTCAAGTTCTGAAAAATTGAGATGAAACCAATTATTAGCAAATATCAAGGCCACAAACACGCACTATCAGAAGTTAAGCGGTGTAGAACAGTTCATGAAACCCCAGAGAAGGCTAGATAAGAGACAACCTATAAGACACAATCTAAAAAAGGAAAAATAAAAGGTGCAGTGTTCGATGGAAGAGGAGCGACGCTAGCACTGCTTCCCTCATTTTTCAAAAAGAGAAATAAGAGAGAAAAATGAAACAGAGTTTGCCAAGACCCTCTTTGTGCTGTTCGGATTTTCGTGCAACGGCCACCAACCGAAAATATTTCCGTAAAATCCTCCAAATAAGCTTAAGAATCAAAAGTCATATACACTCAACAAAAAATAAGGATGGAAACTTCTTACACCAAAAGCTAAGAAGCCATCAACTACAACGACAAGAAGAAAAAACAATCATAAATTAACAATTCAACTGAAAGCACAACGACAAAAAGAAAAAACAATCATAAATTAACAATTCAACCGAAAGCACGGAGTCTGTCGCACACCAAGAGATTGTTTTTATTTTTTAATAATGTAATTTAAATGTGATCAATAGTGAGTGTGAATTGGATTAAGGGAAAACTTTTCCCAAAATATTTTTATTTAAAAAAAAAAACTGTATTGATCCTTTCTATTTTTTTAGTCATTTAAATCACACGATCGTCTTGCTGTAAGAGGAGTAATTTTTTAATTTTTTATTGAAAAATATATTTAACACATTCTGATTTTTTAAACCATATAATTTAAGTGCGATCAACATGGGCTTGAATTGGAATGAAATATAATTCACCTCAAAATAAACAAGGTGTACAATGATTTTTAATGGTCTACATTTTATTTTAACTTTTCTAAAAGGCTCTCCTCACCACCCAAACTCATGAGCTCACTGCATCATAGAGCCCACACCTTGTGATGGGATCTCCTCCCACCCCAAATAAACAAGGTGTACAATGATTTTTAATGGTCTACATTTTATTTTAACTTTTCTAAAAGGCCCTCCTCACCATCCGAACTCATGAGCTCACTGCCTCATAGAGCCCACGCCTTGTGATGGGATCTGCTCCCACCCCACTTGTGAACTGTGACAGAGGCTCATATCATCATCCTAATTACTTGATCACGCCCATAAGTTTCCACCATCCAAAATGCGTTCACGGTCAATCCAACAGCCTATTTCATTCGTATGTTGCCAAACCTCAAGATCCGTGACTAATGGGGGTCTCTGTTTTATGGTTCATTTAGTGAGAAAACAATTGCTCATCTTTTTTACAAGAAGTCTCACTCCAACACGATATAAGTCTATTGTCAACTCGATCTCTACAATATATATCGACACAACACACAATATTTTGTCTAAGTGTTCTACCAAAAATAATAATAATAATAATAATGCTCTATCTAAGTTTTTTTTAAAGTTGGCATTCTGACCATGGCCATTTTAGTAAAATCTTAAAAAGAACTATTTGGAAAGTTTTTTTTTTTTTTTTGGAATGGTTTAGAATTGAAGACTGATTGTTTCCGCTATCTTATTTCTGTAATTAGTAAGGATTGGGAGATTGATGAAGTTGTCAAGCATAGGATAAAAGTAGAATGGTTGAAGTGAAGACTAGCTTGATTCTAGAATGCTTTGTAATCGACTAATGCCAACAAGATTGAAAAAAAAAAAAAAAATTTATAGGATAGCATTAAGACCATCTATAATCTATGGAGCAAAATATTGAAATGTTGAGATGAATGTGTAGTAAAACTTTGATGTATAAAATAGAAAAACGAGCGCCGGTAACATGTCGGTAGGGAAAAGTTTAGCCATAAAGATTGATGAGCCACCAAGGAAAATGAGCAGGCCAAAGAGGAATAGATGCATTAAAACTAGATTTGGAAAAGTATACCTTATATGAAGATTTGGCTCAAGATAGATCGAAATGAAGAAACATAATCCATATATATCTGACCAAATATAGTTGCGAGGAGGCTTCAATGGTGATGGTTTGGATTTTTCATTATTGGGTCTGGTCCAATGAGATTATTGCCGGATCATCCTTCTTCCCTTTCTCTTGCAGGCCCAATAGAAGAGAAGAGGGCACTCGGATTCAAGATACATATGTATATATATTCTCGTTATTACTTTCGCATCCTTCCGACTTCTACTTGGCTGTTGCGGCGCCTGAAACCCTCATCTCTCCGGTCCTCCAATTCGCTAAATCTTCAAGGTAATATTTTTTTCAAAAAAGTCCCTATGATTCCCATCTATTTCACAATACCACCTCCATCGCTCTTCTTCTTTTTATCTATTTGCTCGTATTCCTTTCTACGCATTTGTTAGGGTTTAACGGTTTTGAAATTTCAAGGGTTTCGTTGGATTCTAGGGTTTGATTTAGGGCTTATGGAATCGACTTCTTGTTTTGGGTTTTTCGCATTGGTAGGGCCTGTTTGGATTGATTTGGGGAATATCAAGAAATTGGGATTTTGGTTGGATGGATTCTGTTCTGTTCTGATATAGGGTTTTTTTTTTTTAGCTAGGGTTTGGAGATTGTGGACTGTTTGGATTGCAACGTGAAATCTTAGGAAAAATGAGAGTAGTTTGGTGGAATGGGTGCTGCTCTGTTCTGATTGGGCGTTTTTTCAATGCCCAAAATCAACATCTGATATGGAATCCGATGCGCAATGGATGTTGATTTTTAGGTGCAGATGCACAATGTCTGATCCGGACTTTTAGTGACATCCAAACAACATTTACTTTCAGGGTTTTTGTTGGATTGTATGGATTGGCTTCAGAGCTGAGTTTAGTATCTTCTCACTTCTGTGGGCATCTCATCTCACTGTCTTGTGTCTTGCCTGGGATCAACGGAGCACGGATGGAGGAATACTCGGGCAAAAGCACCAATGGAGTGTACTCGGGAGCGGAGCATGAATGCAGAAGATTGCTGTGGTGGCATATGGGCAGAAGGCAAGCAGCACATGGAGCAATCCCAGTGCCCTAGGCTTGATAGGTTAGGATAGTTTCCATTATCTCCCATGTAATGAAAAAAGAAAAGAAAAGAAAAGAAATGACTGAGGCCTGTTTGGCAAGTTTGATCTGATTAAAATGGAGCTGATTCAATCAGACTTTTTTCGATTTCGAGATGTTTGAGTTAAACCCTTTTACAAATAGATCATTTGGTATGACTCATTCAAATTCTGTAAAAGTTATATGGGAAAAGTTGTTATAATATAGAAGTTCTATAGAGGGGTTACTTTCCATTAGTGTGCTACATATTATTTCTCATATCCACAAAATAAAAAATTATTCTTTAATTTCCTAAGACAAACCCAAACTGAAGCTCAATCACCAATTAAAGCACAAAACACTTACTGTAGGACAAAAACAAATAATCAAAACCCATCTAAGACAAACAGAACAGCAAGGCCAGCTTAAAACAACGAAAATGAACAAAAAATAATAAACTCAATACAAAAATCAAACCGGTAGTAATGAGTGTAATATTTGGATTTGAGTTTCTAGTTGGAGTTGCATTGCACCAAAGTTTTTCTTTGAGCCATTATTTGATTGCCTTAGCTGTAGACCACTTCTTGTGTTCCTGATTCTGCCTGTCAGTATACTTCTCTTGTAATGCTTGTTTCTTTTTTAATGCAAGTAACCGTTCAAATATATATTTATATATATATATATATGGAAATATTCATATGCATACATCCCTCACTGTAATTGGTGAGGGATAGCTTGATGGGGTCCACCTGGGGCCGCACTGAGCACGGGGTTGTGGGAATGTAAAGATGTCTTGGATGGGCCCAAATATCAAGTTTGAGGTCAATCCCATGCCTCTAATCCCTTCATCTATGCCCATAAATTTAACAACTTTATAGTAAAAAAATTTTTTGACCATAGATCCAACGGTCTAGTCCATTTTGATCAGTGAAAAATTGACAGAATCAATGTAATTTAGGGGGGTTTCATGTGTGTGGATGGTTTAGATGGATCTTAAAGTTGGCTCCACTATGTTGCCCTCACTGTAATATGTTGAGAGGGGATATATATAGGATAAATTTTCTTGGTATATGCCAGTTGTAGATGATGTGGGTTTAATTTTTAGACAAGAGAGCAACTAATGAAATGTTATAACTTTTGAGAAAGGTTTTTGAGCCGCATGGTTTAGAAATTACCAGAGTATTTAGAGTGGAAGTTTAGTGGATCCAAGAGTAGGTGATGCAGACACTAGGTTTATATGGTTTATATTTGTGAATTTGAGATGATCTTAAGAATTAGGTGTCTTAGGATTCTAATTTTGTAATGGAAAGTGGCATTTTTAGTTTAATCCTGTATGGAATTTGATCCATGAGTAGTCTTTGTTGCTACTTTTTAGCTGCTTTTATTATTTATTTCTCATTTTCTTTTTCAACTTTCGGTTGAAGTTTGATAGAACCCATATTAAGTTCCTCCGTAATTGATTGGATTGGACTAGGACAAGGCTAATGGGTTTATCTTCTGGAAACATCTGTAAGTTTTTTCCAAATACAAATAACCATTTTTGTTGATCTAAAAATATCAGTCAACTGCCTTGATCCATACTAGACACCAGTTTTTGGGCTGAGCAATCTGCCCCATCAAGCAAGTGGGTTCCCATTTTGAAATTGAGGATGCTGTCAGCCTCAGTAGGGTCAAAGGTAGTTTTCACGCTTATCTTCGCTAATAAGAGACAGTGTTTTAATTGGCAATCTGTAACCTGGCACTGGCAGCCCAATTCTGTCCATTCCATCACCTTTGTCGCTTCCCCTATGCAACCTTGATCTTGCAGTGCACTCGTGCTTCATTAGAGTAGAAAAGGTTAGTTAGTTAGAATTGGAAATGACTGCGTTTAAAAAAAAGGACTGTGATAAAGTTCCATATTTGGGAGCAGCTATAGAACAAAACAAAGGGCTTAGTTGGACATTTTAATTAGGATCAGCTTAGAGTTAGCAAAATGGAGACAAGTTACCAATGTGTTATATATTTCTTGAGATCTACTTTGTTTAGAGTATATGTTATATCGATTGCATTTTACACAACATTAGTATAGGGAGTTGGATGTTGGAAACAACGAAGTGGCAAGGCAGAGTACATGTGTTTAGATGAGTGTGCTAAGATGATCAGTGTAGTAGCCAGAAAAGATAGATTTATGAATATGCCAAGATGATGTAGGTGTCCACATCATTTTAGGATAGCACTTATCAGAAGAGGAAGATCATGCACAGTGTTGGGAATTATAGGACCAGCAAGCAAGTCTCATTGTGTTTCTTCAAATAAATTAAGGTCATTGCCTTAAAGAACGATCTACATCCAGTGAAGTCTTTCTTGCATGGACTTGTTCTAGCAGAGGGAGACTCAAAAAATGCTATTGCATGGACAACCGTGTGGCAGTAGCGTCATTGCCATGTCCCTTCTCTATATTCTCAAGGAAATTAGAGCAGTTTCCGAGGAACTCAAGTGAACGTTTCTAATGCAGGTCAGGCCCAAGGCTGAGCCCATACCCTTATTGGGCTGGCTTATGATCTCATTGGGCCTCAGATCCAGCATGGTCATGACCCATCTGGGCTTAAGGTTTCAATGAGGAGGCCTACTAGGCAGATCCTTGACCCTCCTATGTCTCCTAGCTGGATATGCGATGCAAGAACAAGGGCTTTATTTATTTATTTAATTATTATTATCATGGGCTTTATTTATTTATTCATTATCTTTTTTGCACTGTCATTCAGATGTGAGGTCTAAATTTTATTTTAGAAATCTTGAGTTTCTACTTTACTTCCAATTGAAGTCTTGTTAGGAAAGTTGGAATTTAGAAAGTGCTAATTGTTTTAGAAAGAGAAGGCATGTAACTAGTTTGCGATGGGAAACTCAATTTATGTAAGTAAAGTTAGGGCCTGCTTTAGCGCTGACCTAGCACCCCCAGGACCGGTGGACCCCTACTATCCTTTTAGGTATGTTTTTCTCTTTTATTCACCTTTTCAATATACTTGTTTTCTTGTGTGCAATTGCATGCAAATCAGCTTTCAATCATGGATGCTGAGTCTTGGATCATCTTCAAGCCTAAGCTTGAGTTTGAACCTTGGGGGCGAGAAATCGGATTCCATCATCCACTATATCATTTTGGTATTGTGTTGACAAGAGAAATGCAACTTGTTTGCAGTAATCATGAAAGTGAACCGATTCTTTTTGCAAATCTTGTGTACTTACAAAATCTACCCTTACTACATTGTGGCGAATCAGGGAAAGCAAATACTAAAATAAAATGCTTAGAATATCAAATGAAATGTAAGACCTTACTGTTTAGTTGTTGAAGTCAATTAGGCTGAATCCTCTATTTGACACAAACACATGAGCTCCATAGTTTGGTGATGTGGACCTTAGATCTAACACTCTAATAGGCAACATTTTAAAACTTGGCTAAGTTCAAGTCAACTTGGCCTTGTTGCACCAACATGTTTCCTGTCTGATCTCAGAATTCATGTTTGGGTTGTGATACAATTTGACGCTTGCTGTCAACCTACCTAACGCAACCTTCCTCTACCTAGGCTTGGGACCGGCAGTAAACAACTCGCAAGAAAGAACAATACAAGAAATGGAGTGGGTATAGTCATAGATAATCTGAAATAGAAAACTATGTGGGTAAAGAGATTGGGTGATAGAATTATAGCAATTAAACTAACGATCGGACTAGGTATGACCTATGGAGCAGAATGTTGGCCAATCGAGAAGCAACATATGCACAAAATGGATGTAGCAGAGATGAGAATATTGAGGTGGATGTGTGGTACAACTAGGAAGGATAAAATTAAAAATGAGCGCTTTCAAGAACATTTAGGGGTAGCAACAATAGGGAATAAAATTAGAGAAACCCGTTTGAGATGGTTTGAGCATGTCCGACGTAGGCTGGCAACGGCGTTAGTTAGAAAAAGTTTGGCTATGAAGGTTAATGGCCCACCATGGGGAAGAGATAGGCCAAAGAGAGCGTGGATGGCGGTAGTAAAAATAGATCTGAAGATCTATAACTTATCTGAGGATTTGGCCCAAGATAGATTGGAATGGAGAAACAAAATTATTGTAGCCAACTTCAATATAGTTGGGACAAGGCTTTGATGATGATGATGATGATGATTCCTATCTTATGTCTGTCCTTTTACCCTTGTCCCCACTCTCCCTCTCCTTTTCCTCACCCACATGTTTTCTCTATTTTTCCTGCTTTCAGGCTCCTCTGTTACTTTCCTCTTTTAACATCAGCAACATAAGAGCAATGTATGGCCTAAACCCCATCTCCGAGTCTCTCACCATTTATTTCGGATTAAACCAATCCAACCCCAGGTCGATCTACCCATCTTCTTCTCCAAAAATGGGACTCAACCCCGACTGGACTACTGCTGGACAAGAAAAAATTGGACTCGACCCTGACCCTGCTGACATGAGTCTGGTGGAGTCTTGAATCACTGCTTATGGCAGTAGTGGATGGATCATGCCAGAATATTTGATGGAAGTTCTGAATCTTTTAGTGGCATATGAACCTATATTGAAGAACAAAACACAGGGTTGTCAATTCTGTTCTGTTCCAGCCAGAACAGCTAGAATCTTCTGTTCCATGGGGCGTACCTGAATGAAACAACCCTCCAAAAAATTCCAGCTGAAATTCCCTTCCGTTCTGGCCTGTTCCCGCCGGTATAGGACCAAGTTCTGATTTGTTCTGCCTGTTTCAATCATTTTCTTTTTGCAATTTTTTTTTTTCACATTTCTACCCTCTGTTGATGACTTGTATAATAGGCATGAAATTCTATTAGCCTCTCTTTTAAATGGGAGATCTTAGAAATAGAGTCCATAAAATGTCCTTTAATTTTTCATTTACATACGGATTGCTTGTTGTTAATGACAAAGACACATTTGAAATATAAAAATAGCTATGTTACATAATATAACTATACTATTTATTTGTTTTAGCTTTCTATGTTTAACTATCTTTTTCCAATTTATTTAACCATCATGACTTTTCTGGAATAGAGCGTCAGAACAGCCGAAAGCAGGAACATTCCATATCTGGCCGTAACTGAAAAGGCCATTAGAATGGAATTGGCAACTATGACAAAATGTAGCAATCTCTTAAAGAAAAAGGGTGAAGGATGGTGTTGAACATTTATTAATTTGGATATTTTGGGACATTTTCCATCAACATTGGCATGTTGCATCATGCCGATAACATGGACCAAGGTTTTGAGACCGGAACCTAGTCGGTTTGCCCTATTTCAACCTGAATTTTATGGTCCAGGATTGACCTACGTGCCCATTAATTTCACATGTTTTCTTTATTCATTGATTTGAAAAAAAATTCTTTGCTTTTGAGGGGATTAAACCTTGGTTGGCATCATGAATAAAAGTAGAACCACCCCTAGGCTAAGACATTAAGGCTTGATATCAAAGATGATAAAACATGACCGACTTTAGAAAATAATAAAGAGCAGGTCATGCATGTGTTTTGACCCGACCTTCCCACTAAATGCATCATGCCAATAACCTTGGCCGATGTTTTTAATGTGTGTGTAACAAGTAACAACACCTTGATTTAGATAAAATGAGTGTCCCAAGTGTTTATATTGGCATCACTAAAAAAATGTATGAAGGAACAATAATTAGTGTGAGAACTACATGTAAAGAGATGGGTGAGTTTTTACTGACCATAGGTTTGAGAAAGATTATGACAGGGTACCTAGAGATTTATGGTACCTAGAGATTTGAATTGGTAGGTGTTAGATATATGAAGAGTCCCAAGAGGTTATATTGACATCATTAAAACATGTATGAGGGAGTGGTAACTAGTGTGAGAACTATCTATGGAAAATGGGGTGGGGTTCCAGTGACCATAGTCTTACATTAAGGGTCAGCTTTAAGACCTTATCTTTTTGCACTAATTATAGACGAGTTCATTGGTTTGATTAAAAGAGGAGTTGCATTGGTGTGTGTTGTTTCTTGATGATATAGTGTTTGTGGATGGTTAAGAGATAAAGTGAATGCCGAACTTGAAAGATAGTGGGAGGCTCTAGAATTCAAGGCCAGGGGCTTTAAAATAAGTCATACAAAGACGAGATATATAAATTGCAACTTCAGTGGCGAGTTACCTTGGTTTGTGTTGTTCCTTGATGATATAGTGTTGGTGGATGGTTAAGAGATAACGTGAATGCAAAAATTGAAAGATAGCGGGAGGCTCTAGAATTCAAGGGCTTTAAAATAAGTCCTACAAAGACAAGCTATATATGTTGCAACTTCAATGGGGATGTACAAATAGATGGAACACCTATGAGAATTGAAGATTAAGAGATACCATAAAGAAATTCCTTTCGATACATTGGCTCCAAAAGTAGTAAGGATAGAGAGATTGAGGAGAACGTTGAACATAGGATAAGAGCTGGATGGTTGAAGTAGAGACTTGAGTGCTTTGTGATTGGTGCATACTATTAAGATTGAAGAAATGTTTTTTACAAGATTACGATTAGACCATCTATAACTTATGGAGCAGAATGTTGGCCAATTAGGAAAATAACACATACCAAAAATGAGTATTGCAGAGATGAGAATGTTGAGATGGATTTGTGGTAAAATTAGGATAGAATGAGAAAGGAGCAGATTCAGTAGCATTTAGGGGTAGTATTAGTTGGTGATGAATTAAGAGACTTGGTTGAGATGGTCTAGACATGTCCAATGTAGGTTTGCAACGGTGCCAGTGAAGAAAAGTTTTTCTATGCAGGTTGGTGCTCAAGGAAAAGGGGTAAGGCCAAAGAGAACAACGATTGAGGTAGTAAGGATAGGTTGAAAGAAGTGCAACATAACTGAGGACTTGGCCTATATAGATATGCGCAATATAGATATGCGCCTTTTGAATAAGGCTGACGTCCGCACTTGAATCTTCTTCTAGTGGTAATGACAAGCTTGTTACATCTGATGCAATTTAGCTTTATCAGATGGTTTTGGCTACTCTATTGACTCGCATGGTGTTGACACCCTATCTAGGATCAAACTTCATTCCATGTGGGCTGGATCCTGTTTGACAATGAGTTTGGATCAGTGGATGTATTTGTGCTATTATGCCTTTATTTTGTTTAGTTTGTTATGATGGCTATTATCTCTAGTTTTAGAGGTTTTTTTAGAGCTAGATTCATAGCTCGGGTTGTTTGGCTGAACAGCCTGAAACTATTAAGTTCGATCAAGTGATCAAACCAAATAACTCTATGAAATGTTTCTGTTGATATTTTGAACCCATTCTGGCTGTTTTGATTTGGATTTCGGCCGAATAATAGTGGAATTTTTATTTTATTTTATTTTTTAACAAGATATCTCTTCATGTTGATTTATGTACTAATTTTCCCTGCTACTAATATAGTGATTATGTAATTGTGTCTATTTATGTTATTTTTTGGCTATGATACTGATAGTTGCACGTGGGGACTTAGAATGGATGTCCCATTTCACGGTGTCCTTAGTTACAAACATGGCTTGCACATTTTTTATTTGGCATGTAGAAATAACATTTTGTATATTTGCATTGATGATTTAGTATTACATATATATATATATATATATATATTTCACCTTTTTACTATTTTCTAATTATAAATATTTTAATTTTTGTAGTATTATTGAAATTGAACTATGAAATGACACATGAAATATGGAATTTGGTGAGTCTTTCATTACTGTGGTAGACCGAAAAAGGGTCTGAAACGAAATTGACAACTGACTGGATTTGTGCATATAGCCAACCAGTGTAGTAAACGCAATGAACCATGAATGGGCTCAAGGATTAAATGTGATAATCAGTAAATTGATTGTGGCCAATTTGGAGATGATTGGGTTGTGTGGGTCCAATGCATTTTGAATTTTTCCTGAGGGTAGCCTATCACTACTTTATCTGTGAAATGAGACTCTTATATTATTAAATACTAATGCAACTAACCCCTTGCAGGCACTGTCTTTCCTGAGATTTTTTTTTTTATTGTGGGTGTCATTCATGCTTTCTTTCTGGCACATCATCCTTATATATTTTTCTTTTGAATGCAGATGAATGTGGAGAAGCTGATGAAGATGGCCGGTGCAGTTCGCACTGGTGGAAAGGGGAGTATGAGAAGGTGCTAAATTTTCTCAATTCATGCATGCATACATTTGCGTAGTGTGTAATTCTTGAGAGAACCCTCGCAATTCTTTCTATTGACTTAAATAAATAACCTTTGATTTATGTGAAGCAATTCTTTGGAATTGCTATAAGCCTATGATAAATGGAATAAGGAGGTATTTTGGAACATACTTTGTAGTTATTTTTTATGTTGTCCCTCTTTTCCCTCTTTTCAAGCACAAGTTCTCTCTCTCTCTCTCTCTCTCTCTCTCTCTATATATATATATATATATATATATATATATAGGAGGTGCTCTTGTGAGAGACACTCTCACCTTACTTTGAGAGATAAGGTGGGGTCCTCACATCCATATCCAATGTCAACAACTTAAATGTGAGGGCCCCCACCTTTATCTCTCACAGTAAGGTGAGAGTGTCTCTCACAAGAGCACCTCCCATACATATATATATATATATATATATTGGGTATCATTGCTCTAATTTTTCATTGAATAAAAGTTCTGACAAAGTTCTCATTTCTTTGTCCTTATTCTGCTGCCTGCGTCCATTTCAATGCATGTTGTATATGGATCAGAAAGAAGAAGGCTGTCCACAAAACCACGACAACAGATGACAAGAAACTTCAGAGTACCCTAAAAAGAATAGGGGTTAATTCAATTCCTGCGATCGAGGAAGTCAACATCTTCAAGGATGACTATGTCATCCAGTTTGTGAACCCCAAAGGTAATGGCAGCATTCCATGGCTGTCTGCCCAAACTGATAGTGTATAGTCGTGCTCTGCTTTTCTTACCAATCAGTTTTCTTGTTCAGTGCAAGCTTCAATTGCTGCCAATACTTGGGTGGTTAGTGGTTCTCCACAGACAAAAAGTACATCTCTCCCTCCCTCCCTCCCTTATTTCTTGTTGACTTACCCTGTAATTTCTGTTACTCCAGAATTGCAGGATCTTTTATTTCTTGTTGACTTACCCTGTAATTTCTGTTACTCCAGAATTGCAGGATCTGTTACCTGGGATCATCAATCAACTGGGTATGTTTTTGTTTTTCTAATGCTTTGCATTGTAATATGAGATTCAAAATAACCTTTGTATGCATTCTTCTGGCAATGAGCTTTTAATTCCTAGAGGTTCTGTATTCTTTTTATGGGTTCCTGCTGTTTCTTTCAGAAAGGCAGATGGCTGACACTCAATCTTCTATGATATAGCAAAATGAGAAGCACCGCATGTAGAAAAACGAGTTTTCTCATTTGGATGTTGTATCAATTGATTTCTTTTGTCTTTTATTGGTTCCTTTAGGCCCTGATAACTTCGATAATCTGAAGAAGCTTGCGGAACAGTTTCAGAAGCATGCCCCAGCTGCAGCTGCAGAGGACGACGATGACAACGATGTCCCGGAGCTCGTAGCTGGAGAAACATTCGAATCGGCGGCAAATGAGAGCCAGACTTCATAAGATTCTTACAGGAAGTCATCATATATATATATTTTTCCGTGCGAAGTTTTATTACGGTGTTTTTTCAAAAGATATTATGGTGTATTTTTCCTCTGTGACAGTATGAAAAGTGACATTCTGAAAAGCAGGTATTTTGGTGGTTCTAGAAAACCAACAGCAGCCTTTTTAAATGTTCTTTTCTCTTTTTAAATCTTTCGTCCCCATTGAAGGAGCTACATGGTAAGAGGATCTCTATTCTGTATAAATTACTCCGTCCTTCCTATACAATACTTTCTTTTGATTTGCAAGTCATTTTGTGATCTGCTCCATTGGATAGGGGGATGTCTGCGAACCCAGATCACCTGGTTATCCTAAGGACCCAACCTGAAACTTGGATACGGAAATTTTATTTGTTTAGTTGAAGGTCAGTTTGGGCATGGTTGGTAATCAGTCCCAGGTCCACACTCGTGTACCTAATTGTGCAATGTGAGTTATGTGGTTTGCTTTTCAGTTAAAATCCATTCAATGGTCTCAGTTTGATACTTGTTTGAGATGGGTTGGAGTTGGACACGTCTAGTGCAGGTGAACAACAGCTAACAATGGCGTGGGCGAGAAAAAAGTTTTTCTATTCAGATTGATGGGCTGTCAAGGAAATTGTATATGCCCAAGAGGACGTGAATATAACTGAATAAGTGCTAACCTATCTGAACTGGAATAGCAAAACAGTGACTCTCACCATGGTTGGGATGAAACTTTGATGAAAGCTGAAATACATGATTAACTAGAATGTAATGAATTTTCTTCCTACCTGTTACCAATTTAAGGCATGTATGCTCTCTGATTTGATTGGACTGGCACGCTGCATTCATTTTAAAGCCTACGTGATAATAAATTTAAGGAGCCTAGACAAAGAACGAGATCATGCTCATACACAAACGGCAATAACTAGCCATGTATGATTTATTGTTGATAAATTCAATTGCCTTTGGACCTTTGAACACCAATGCGGAGACCACTATTGGAAATTTGAGCCGCTCAAAATCAACACCCTCTCTATGTCGGGGGTGGGACATCTCCAAATTTATTCTAGTATAACTTAGTCCTATTGGAAGATTTGATCATTTAATTAATAATGTGATTGATGAAGCCTTTCTAATCAAATGGTCAATCCTCTGTTGGGATCATTTCCTGTTAGAGTAAAATTTAAGGATTTCTTATACAGTGAGGGATATTCTTGTGCATCCCTTCCTCACCATATAGTGAGGGAAAACATAATGAGGCCCACCTAGGGACCCACCGATCATGGGACTTGTGGGGGATGGAAAGAGACATCTTGATGAGCCCATATATCAAATTTGGGGGTCAATGCCATGCCTCAAACCCCTTCACCCGTGGCCCACAAATTTAACTACTTTATATTAAAGGAAAGAGACATCTTGGATGAGCCCATATATCAAAAATTTGACACTCATCCAACGGTCCAATCCATTTGGATAGGTGAAAGATCAATGGGTTTAGTGTTCTTAAGTGGGTTCCATGTGTGTGGATAGTTCGGATGTATCGTAAAGTCAACACAACTGTGTTTTCCCTCACCATAACATGGTGAGGGATGGATGCACATGGATATTTCCCATGGAGGAGGTTCCTTTTAAGTGAGCATGCGAACTGAGGACTTTTGCAACTATGAAACTTGGAGGCCCTTAATAGCTGATTTGGCAAACCCCATCCACATTAAATTGTTCTCTTTACGGTCTTCATTCATTGACATGCATTAAAGTGGATTCACGCTGATTTTTTGCTATTGGTAAAAAATTGTTTGGGAGTTTTGAATCAATCTTGAGACCCTGTACAGTGCCTATGGAATTCCTGCATCCCACAAATCTCTCCTTAAGAAGAGTACTATGACATTATCCCATGTTACTGTCAGTGAGGTCCAAACTCTGTTAATATCTAATCCCATTCTAACTCTGCTAATATTTGATCCCATTCCTCCTGTGATTCAACTTGTGTGATCATGGCTATTCAGATCATACAGAACCCTCATATCTATATTTCACTAATGATAAGTACAATATTTCGTATCACTAAGATCAACCCAACAGTGAAATTCGATATAATTCTAATATAGAGGGCTCTGTATGATACAAACAAAATTGATCATAGAAAGGTGAGTTCCCTGGAGGTATAAATCAGTGTCCTCTGTATGATGCGAATGGATTTCACTTTTAAAGTGATTCAAGTGAAAGGTTACTTTAAGAGACTAGAAAAGAAGAGGGGACTTCAGAAGCGAATTACCCAAACATGCCCTCAAGGGATAAATCAGATACTAGTCATAATCACATCAACATTATACCGGCTGCAACACAGGATCATTTCTCTGGTGTGAATCTCCCACATATAAACACGTTAGGGACTGTTTGTTTGCATTAGAATACAAGAAAATTGAATACAAAGGGTGGTTAAAAAAGAAGATTAAAGGAGAATCTCTAAAAATGAACATCAAATAACATTTTTTCTAAGGAAATAGAATCAAAAGAAGATGCTATATCAGCTCATTTTTTGGAAATTTACATTTCATCTTCATTTTTAACCACCCTATGTATTCAATTCCTTTCTATTTTAATGCAAACAAATATGGTCTTATCAAATCCACCAAAATAATTCAAATATAATAGCAATGACTTATCACAAAAGTAATTGTTCCAAACGATTGAAATCCAAGGAAGAGATAAGGGAGAGAAGGGCCAATGGAGATGTACCTTAAACTAAGAAAAGGCATATAAAGTGAGAGAAAAAATAGATTGCCATAAAAGAGAATCTTGAGGAGGAAGATGGGAAGGAGCCCTGGATGAAAATCAATCAATCCCCATAACTGATATGGTTGGCAACCATACACGGTGTTTTAATTAAGAAACAAACAAAGCCCTACTTCTAGTCTGGTTCTTTCATGCCTAACAGATTAACTGTAAACTGAGTTTTAAGTCTTGTTTGTTTGCATTAGAATACATAGGAATTGAATACGTAGCTCATTCCGCAAGTGATTAAAGTAAAGATAAAAGGTGAATTTCCTAACACGTGCGTCAAATAACTTTTCAGTCTAGGAAATATAGTCAAATCAACTTTATTTTTAGGAAATCGAAACAAAAGGAGATGGAAAATGAATATACCCAAGCATCACCCTTGTAATTCAATTCCTATGTATTTTATTGCAAACAAATAGGCCCTTATTAGTGATTAGAAAAAGAAAGAATGAAAGAGACTAAAAACACAAGGCTATATCTACTTTAGATCCATTTATATTTCAACTGATTTTAGTAAACTTACATCCATTGAGAAATGGCAGTCCTTGAAAAGGAAAAAAGAAAAAGGAAGAAGCAAAAAAAAAAAAAACCATACTCACTCACTATTATTCTATATATCAGCACCTTGTTGAGAAGTGGGCTCCACTTGAGTAAGAGTATTGAAGAGTATTTATGCCGCCTCTATTAATACCTCGAGGTTTTGGTATGAATTGTTAGCTAAAAAAACTCAATATTGTATTAAAGCCAACTGGCCGTAAGTTTGAATCCTGGATGGAATGACTCGGTGTGAAAAAAGATATACATGTCGTCAAAAGCACACCGACCAGGTTCCACTTGAGGGGGATTGTTGAGAAGTGAGCTCCACTCGAGAGAGAGTATTGAAAAGTATTTATGTTGCCTCTACTAATGTTTCGAGGTTTTAGTAGGAATGGTTAGCTAATGAAACTTAATACACCTGTCCAGCTCACTATCCAAGATAAAATTGCGGAACTAGCATCATACCATAAGAAAGGATCCCAAAAAATTAATAAAATCACAAAATCGCAAAGTTCATAAGGCATGCATTTCATTTTGCAACCACAACTTATTCCTGCAGCTCATGCAGAATACCCAAACTAGTTCTGCACACAACACAGGCTCTTCTGCTTGTATAAATTAAATCAATACACACACCTTTCTCTTCTATGACCCTGCAAATAGGAGAAACATGTAAAAACTTTCAAAATTTAAGTGTTATATACAACATCTCTTATTCTTCAGCATCTATTGGCTTCTCTTAGGTTTTTTCTCCATCTTTGGTTTTTCTTGCTGTCACTGTTTATGGCATCATCCTTATAATTAGAAGGCTGTATTTCCCCTTGCCATATCCATGCATGCTTTGTGCAGAGTTGAGAACTCTAGCTTTCTATTTTTCACTCTGAGTTTAACGACCAATCGTACTTCTGGTAGACAAAATTGATTGGGCCTCCATCACTCAAAAGATGCATCAGGAGACCTGCTTTAGTTGCATCCAAGTAATTCAAGATCCATTTTAGGATATCTTTCTCCGGTACAAAATCAGTGCAATACCTATTAAGAGTGATCATGAATGTCAGGGAACTCGCTTCTATCTGACTGACTAGTTTGGGAAATAATTTGCAGAGATGGTCAGGTGCATAGACTATACAACATTTAGTCAAGTGTATATTCTTTCATTCATTGCTCCAATGTCTTCCAGAACGATACAAGGATGGATAGTTGCTGATGATTTATATAGTGAAAAATAGTTTTGAAATCCATATATCTGTACAATTATCTGAAACATCTCATTTGGATTCTCATTTGGAATTTTGTAAACCGAGTGCAGGTTAATCAGTTAAATCATAAATGAAAATTTATGTTTTTTGATATCGAAAATACAGCTAAGTTTTACTTTACTAAAAAAGAGAGAGAAATCTAAGTTTTTGTTTGCAATGATTTAGTATTTACCACTTGATGATCCTGCTGAAATATACAGTTCTCTTGTCCAAGTCCACTTCCATCGCACCCCCCACGAAGAACTCCCTTGCTGCAACTCTTAGCTGTGCATCGATCCCTTCAGTAGAGAAAAACCGCACTGTTGGGCTTGAACGTGTTCCATTGCACAGCCCAAAATGGATCAATGGATTAACCTTTGGAAGAGCCACCTGAAACATTTATATTGACAACTTTCATCAAGTGGGAGATTGCTAGTTCACACATTTTGTGCTTAATTACACACGACATGATCATTTAGGGCGCTTTGGGTAGAGAAGGAAATCCAACTGAGTTCCCTGGTGAGTTATGGCTTTACCAGGGATTGACCCTTTAGGAGGCCCTTTGTATTCCTTGCTATGAAGCATGGATATTTCTGATCAGATACTTCACTTTTTGTGTGTAAAATTCATGTCCACGTTGTGTCCTTGTCATATCCATGCTGCATAGGGTCCTTGGTTAAATCGCTTAATAGCAAAAAAAGCAATATGAAGTGTTTTACTGTATTTTTTCTTTAGAAAATGTGGCCATAATTAATTAAATAGGAAAATAGATTGAAAACAAACTACTTTGGTGAAAAGGTTTCAAGGCAAATTGCTAGAAATGTAATGAAATATATGAAGTGCCAAACTTGTAACATAGATAAAATCGTAAAATACAGCTTCGAAGGTGATGTGATGATGTTAATGGACAGGAGTAGGTGAGAGAGGAAAAATGAATTCTCTTTTAAGTGGAGAAAGTTGGAGAAGTTTGAGAACTAGGAAATGGGAAAAGAAGTTGCTTTTCCTGCTGTACATTTCCAGGAGGAAAGTATGGAAAATCTCTTCTTTCTTGGAAGGTGGGATGCTACTTTCCCTCCTAGAACAATGGAATGACTATCTTGTAGAAAAAATAAAATAAGAGAAATTCAGTTTTTGAAGATGAAAAACAAAACACTGATGTAGCTAAAATGTTTCTGTATCCCCCTCCTTGCTTGTCCCAATCCAATACTTTGTGACCATGTTTAATGGGAAGGAAAAAGATTAAGAATCTTAGAATTAAAGCAATGTACCTCCAAACGCCTATCTCCAACATTGAAGGGCTTTATCAAGGAGTAAGGCTGCCTCCGGTTCGACCTGAGAATTCCATTCTTTATTACAGTGAGAGAATAAGGATAGCCTCCAACAATGTAGTTGAAGTCACCGTAAAAGGTCCTTCGATCAATCACTCCTTCCGGGCACCCAATCCTTATCACTGCATGGATGATCATGGCATTGTACAAGTTCAAAAAGAAGGCCAGCTTCTCTTCTTCTGAAAGGGCCAGTACGTCCATGCGCTGCAGATCTTGAACCAGATTCACATATCTGCAAAGCAAAGCTAAAATCTCAGTTAAAAGATTAAAGCAATGGCCTTCTCTGTTCAAAGATACGACTTTATGATTAAGATATAAAGCTAAAAAAATTCCCACACCGAGAAATGAATAGCAGTAAATGAATTCATAATCTAGTTTCTTCTATGTAGAGTAAAATGCAAACTAGTACCCAAGTGCTAACATTAACTTTTCATTAAAAATGTTACAAATTACCTGCGAAATTCTTCACTCTTGCTGATGCGAGCATAATCGACATGGTGGCAGTCTTCAGTTGCATAAGCTTCTAGTATGGCTGACATGATCTTTGCGAGCTTTTCCCCGATGACAGCCGCGGGTTTTGGTTCACTGTCATTGGTTGATCCTCTGAAATTTAAGCATCTTGGTATGACAGGTTCATGCTCAAGGAAACGATATAGATGGTTGCCATCTTCAAAATCATTTTCACTGAAGATGAAGCAAGTGAGAGGAAGAGAATTCAATACACAGAGCTGCTACAGATGGATAACTTTTTAAAGACAGCAATGTTGTTGTGGAATATATGTCAATTAAGTCACACTCACTGGAACACATGGTGTATGAAATGCTTTCTGGCAATCACCTTCCCAATTTCAACAGCCTGCAGGCAAAACAAAAGCATTCAAGTTCAAAGATTTGATGAGAGAGATCATGGATGATTGAATGCGATAAGGGCCCGCACTGTTCAAAGGTGGGCCCAAGTAGACCCCAAAGAGCTAGATCCCCTCTAGTGGGCCCCGCACAAAAGGTCGCAAATTAAGAAGGTGTTTGCTAATTCACCAAAAGTGAAAACAACGTGCCCATGCGCGGACGCAAGATTTTCTTCCGGGTGGTGCCCGCAATCATCAAGTGGAGAAGTTAAATAATAAAATTAAAATTTTAAAGCACACCCGGGCTCTAGCACCAGTGGGTCCCGCCGGGGCCATGGGTGTGTATTTGGACGAACGGTGATAATCGCAAGGTGGGCCCCACAATCTAAACGGCTCAAATTCAATCAAAAGTGTTAGAAAGATCAAATTTTGACCTTCTTCCTCCCACAGTCCAAGTGCTCAATCATCACCTCCACCATCTCCCTCCCCATAAAGCAGTTCTTCACCATCTTCATCTTCACTATCCGGTCCTGTATGGGAAGCCTCTGCCTCAAAACCCTCACAATCCCCACCATCTCATCCGTCCATTCCTCCTCATCCGGATCATCAAAACCGTACACTGGCACAGCTGGTCCACTCTCCGGACACCTCCTCCCCATCATCTCCCTCACTCTCATCTCAAAATCCCCACCGTTCACCATCAAATTCAGCTCCACCAAACCCCCAATCATCTTCTCATTGAAAAAAACCTTCGGTACGGACGCACTTCCTGACCGTCGGATCAGCTCCTTCTCCCTCTCCGCATACACATCCACGTTGATTTCAACGAATCTCAATCCCCTCTCGCGGAAGAAAGATCGGACGGCTGTGCTTTCTCTGCATCCGGATCGAGAGAAGAAGCTGATCCGTCCCTTGAAGTTGAAATCCCCGAGACCGTGACTTTTGACGATGACTTTGAGGCCTGAGAGATGGAACTCGGTGACTGGCGAGGGATCTGACTTGCGATCTCGACCGTCGGATTCCTTGAGGGATGAGATCCGCTTGATCGAATCGAGGAGGAATCTCCCGATCGAGGGGCGATCGCCATCGGAGAGCGATCGGTCGATCCGGTTGCAATCCCCGCCGTTGGATGCTGAGTTCGTGAGTCCTGGTGGGCCTTCGGGCTGCGGGAGGAGTGAGTGGGGATGGAGGAGCTGATCCTGACCGTTGATCAGATGCTTCGGAGAATAATCACGATTCGCTTCCAGAACCCCGTTGATTTTAACGGTTTCCGCTCCGTTTTCACGGTTTTCTGATTTAGGCTTATCCGTTCCGTTTTCTCCATGGAGAACGTGATTTCCCGTTTGGTTTGTGTTATTTTCTTCTGCTTTGTTGTTTGGAAGGAGAGGTTTCCGTTTCTCTTCATTTCCTTGCTCCATTTTCGAGGAGGAAAACAAGAATTCGCGGAAACTCTGAAGTTGTAGTAAGAACTAAGAAGAGAGAGAGAGAGAGAGAGAGAGAGAGAGGGAAATTGGAAGGATTCTAGGGGGGGAGGTCAAATACGTTTTCTTCTTGGATTCTTGCTATCTCTCTCTCTCTCTTCGTTACATGAAAATCTTCGCCGCCGGCTACGTCAATCCGACGGGACTTTGAAGTCGGGAAATTAAAAATCGTGGAAAATGGGAGGGGTGCCGGCCAGACTGCAGATTTAAAAATGGACCGTTAGTGTAGTGTGATAAAATGAGGATCGAAATCGATAATATGAGCCGTTGGATTTATTGGATTTTTTTTTATAAGATTGGATTGTTAGCTGTACAGTGGTTAATTAGGGGCACATTTACCTTGCATATTTATTAAAGTAGAAAAGGTGCTGCTTTTAGTTTTAGGGTCTCTCGCCGTGGACGGAGAAACTTGTGTTTCCTCTTCCACAATAGTTAATTTATCATCTTTTTTAAGTCGGAAAATCCGATCGCCCCTCCTGCGGAAACGGCATCTCATCTATCCAACCCGGCTAAGGAATATCCAGGCCCGGCACAGCCTTAAAAATAGTAGCCCAAGCCTGACACGGGCTATAAAAATTAGGCCCGAGCCAGCGCATTTAATCAATCGGACCGGACCGAACCAAGCTTTCCATTATTTTTGTAGGAATTAGAGTACTAATTAAAGTAAATTACATGCATGTCTTACACAAGCCGGGCCAGGCTATGGGCTTTCTATCACTTGATCCAAGCCTGGCCTAATTATTAATCGGGCTCGAGCTGGCCCAGCCCATGAGCACCCTTAACCTCATCTATGCGCCAAAAAACGATTCCGTCGCTGCACCACTGAACACAATGGGACTTTTAGGGACCTTCTATTTATTTATTTATTTTTTGAAGTTTTGGGTTTAAGACAAATTTTCCATGGGGAAATTGCAGGAGGCAATTGATATTTCATTATTGGAAAGACTTCAGGTGAGACTGCGTACCTAAAAACCTAGTGTGACGCACCTGATGATCCATCTAAGTGAAATATAAAAAGAGAAAAGTCACCGATGGTCATCGATTCCCCCTCTTTCTATCGAAGCAATGGAAAGAAGTAGTCGAAGTTGAATCACGTGTTCAAGATCTAATTAATCCATTGGTGTTCACAATATTGATTTAAATAAATAAAAATTTATATTTGATTACGTCGTTGGGTATTGCGGTTAATAAACCGCTTGGACTTTTTAATGGTGGGAGTGGAGCCCATACTAGAAGTGGAGCCATTGTTTTGAGAAATGATCATATCCCATTAACGCACGTGGAAGGATCAATTAAGCTGCTTGCTTTGTATAATGACTTCTGCTTAAATGACATCTATGAATTACACATCTCTTCGTTTTCAAATTTGATTAGATGATAACAACCTGTTTTATAGAAGGGACTTTAAATAGAAGATTACCCTAAAAAACTGACTATCATGATTTTCTTTCCTTCTTTGTTTTTCGACCGAAAGGAGGGTCTACCAATCGTTGAACGGTTGCATCTTTTTTTTCTTGTAGAAAATTGTAAGTATATTTCAAAAGATAAAGGGAACAAAAAAAATGTGGCAGTGCTCTCAATAACTACAACGCAAATAAACGAAGCACCTAAGGGGAAGCAAACATCAAAGACCCACAATTGAGTCAACTTAAAAACACCCACAGCTCGAGCCTAGCTAATAAAGCAAAGGAAGAGCCAACAAGCTATTGGAAGCAAGTGGGCCTCGTTGATAGATTTTCAAAATTTTTGACCCACTTGACTCAGGGATCAAATACCCATAAGACTATAAACTACATTCAAGATGCATAATCCTCAATTTCATGATCATGTACAGTAAATAAAACTATCTAAAAGATAGAAACAAGTAGCCAACTAGCATCTATAAAAAATCTACAACATGCAACGAAGTAAATTATACCTTTGGAGCTCGATTGTGCTATAATAGAGAAGTTGCGTCTTTATTTGATGACGAAACTCTTTCACTTATCAAATAGGAATCTCCAAGACCTTTTGATCTTCTACGCTATGACCCGTATCAGATTCTCTTTTCTTAAGAAGATGTGTGGGATCTCTAAGAGAAAACTCTCAAGAAAACTACAAGAGAACTAGAAGAGGGAAGAGAGGAGACGAAGCATGTGCAACTCTTGCACAAAAAGCCAAGGGTGTGAATCCCTAGGTAGGTATTTCCATGGGACGTCCAAGCACTCTTATCTCCTCTATTTATTGCTAAAAGCAAGTTCTTCTTCTTTGTTATCTAATTGAAATAGAAGTCATACTTCTCTAACAATTAATAACTTTCTTCTTTCTAATTAAAATAGAAGTCTCACTTCCATTATAATTAGTAACTTACTATTACCACTATTAGAAGTCTCACTTCAAATAGAAATAATAACTTTCTATTTCTTTTTAGAGTTCTACTATAATTAGTAGCTATCTAATAACTGGGGCTAGCGTGGGGACTACTAGGAATTCCTTAGAAAGCTGGCTCCAACTGGGACACCGCGACTCCACATCTTATGTGCAATCTGGGTCCACAGTTAATTGCAAATAACACCACCATATAAATGCAATTGCATTCCAGTCTTAGGAATAAATTACATAGAAGACTATAAACTTCTCTATTACCACAAGTAAGCCCTTCTATCAATATCTATAGAACAATTGGAATAAATCTGTCTCTTCCAATCTTAGTTCCACATCTTATTATCCTTGAGTCCCAATTAATCACTGTGATCATCAGTACCATCCAATTAACTCTTAATCGAGATGGGTGTGCACTTACTAATGACAAATCCATTAATTGGCACAAGGGGATAATAGAGATAGATTTCATCTTGATCATTCAATGTACCCACAGTCCTACTACCACATACCCAAGACACCGAGGTGTTGACCTACAACTGGCCTCACTCATTGGTGACTCAAAGAAAATGAATAGATAGAAACTTGAGTTCATTAATGTCTCAAGATTGAGAGCCTATTGTTAGGGAATTATGAGAGCAGACCTTATAATCGAGACATAATTCCATAAGGTACTTCTCATGGTCCTTTAATACATCCAATGTACCAGCACCATAATCCAGAATCTTCCATTCTGATGATCGAGACAAATCACACTATCCCATAGTGATCAAAATACTGGAAAAGTATAAGATTTGTGACATCTATCTCCCGTGTGTGGGTCTCATCTATACACATATATCACATCTAATATACTAATGGGACCCGATTCAACTCATGAACCATTATATCAAGTATATTGGTCATGTGCATTAAGTAATAAAATAACATTCATCCCATTAAAGTAAAGCATGATTTTATTGATAAATAAAGAAATTAATCAATTTATCATATCATCTGATGGATTGAGTCCATACAATCTAACAAGGGGAAGCAAACATCAAAGACCCACAATTGAGTCAGCTCAAAAACACCCACAGCTCGGGCCTAGCTAATGAAGCAAAGGAAGAGCCAACAAGCAACTCTCAAAAATCAGAAATAAAACTGAACAAATTGATTAGCTATCATCACTGTAAACTGTGTTAAAATTCCTTTTAAGTGCTTTACAACTCTACTCCAGAGAGATGTGGAGTCATCGAAATTGTCGCAAACAGAGCAGTTGGATCTTTTACATGCTTCTAATCATGCAAGCAAGCCGACAAAAAGAAGACTAGTAGATGGATAAGGATTTTAGTCTAATCAACTTTGTTTTTTCTTCTCCCAATTCATGATTCGATGGTTATGACCAAGAAACAAATTGAAACTTAGAAGAAAGAAGATGTAAGAATGTCACGCTGATTTGTCACCTATGAAAGACTGACACAAGGTCAGTGTGGGATGTTCAATTCTGGAAGCCCATCATATACAAATTGCTTTGATGATATTTGAGATGGGGTGCATGCATTCACTCTTTTTCGAACAATTGGATAATTCATGGATTGCCCAATTGGAAATGATCGTGGTCGTTGAAAAGCTTAATGATATGTATTTGTACCAACCCCACTCCTCATTATTTGAATTAATTGGCTCCTATGGACTATTGAGGTGGGCCACTCACTATAATTTCAAGATTTTTGAACAAGCTGATTTTCCATATGCACCTTTATCAAGCATCGATCATCCTCATCTGTGGAATCATGGTTCCTCACCCTCCAATCATGGTGAGTGGCAACCCTCAGTCAAAATTCAATTAGAGCCACGGCCTTCCTTTACTGCGCTCCACGCGGAAACAAGACCTTTTCGGCCACAGAGATTTTATCTACACCGTCCAGGGCCTTGAGGCCATCATTTTACCCGTGGGGCCCACTTCTAGGATCAGCCAGGTCTTCTACAAGAATGGAACTTGCTGGCCTGTGGGACCCACTTGGAATAAGGACGAACATGAGGGGGGTAAGGGCATCTTAAGATTTTTAAGAGGGCCTATCTAAAAATCAGAACATCTAATTAATCATGGGAAATACTCTATTTTGACAATCTTAAAAGTTATTAAATCCTGACCATTTAGACAAAAGTCTTGATGGGTCCTTATATTGCAACATCAATCTGAGGGCCTAAAAGTTTGCATGGGTCTCAAATTTTAGTTATGCCTAATTCAAAAAAATAAATAAATAAATAAATAAATTGGCAATGGGCATAACTACTATCAAAGTAAAATTTTAGGACATTATTTGAAAATCTTAAGATACACATTGGAAATTCTAACCGCTAAAGATGAAATCCTTTATGGGATGTGGATGTCTGCAAATCTTACTCTAATAACATTTGATAAATAACGTAATTGTCACAATCTAATGCATCAAATTTGATGGCGGAGCTAACTCCTATTCAAGTAAAATTACAAGACATCCTTCGAGAATTTTGGAACACGTATTGAAAATTCTAGCCGCCAAAGATAAACCGTTTCTTGGATGTTACTCTAATACCATACAATAAATAACGTAATCAACACAATCGACTAATTACTATTAGAGTAAAACTTCAGCACATCCCACCTATGGTGAGGGCTCCTTCTACTAAAGAATTCTCCAAGTCAATGACTTATAGGACCCGGACTCTTAATTTTGTGATTGCAAGGCTAAACGTGTCCACTGAAGTCGGGTCTATATCGGACCCAAAAAGTTTTACCAGCACTTGAACTCATAAAAAAAATACATGTGTAAAGCTTATATATTCAACAATTGCATGTTCAACCATTACATATGTAAATTGCACTGACGAAGAACATGAGTAATAGACAAACTAACGAACCCTTAAAATAAAATCACAATGATAACGCTGCTATTTGTAGTAGCAAGTCAACTTTATTGCACACTAAACAATTAACAAGACCTCAAACTATTACAAACTCAAACTTCTACTCCTTGTACACAAAACCAGGCAATCTTGGCTTAGGAATGCCAACCAAGGACTTCTTCTTCTGTAGACCAATCCCAATCTTCTCCCTGTTATCTTCCACCATCTCCCTCTCAATCTCCCATTCAAAAGCCTGCACCAGCGACGCTAACTCATAGTGCACCATTGTAATCCCCATCCGCATTCCTGCACACAACCTCCTTCCTGACCCAAAAGGCAGCAGCTCGAAATCCTGGCCCTTCACGTCCATCTCGCTCCCCTCGAACCTTTCGGGCCTGAACTCCATTGGGTCCTCCCACAGTTTCGGGTCCCGGCCCATGCCCCATACGTTGACGAAGACTGTTGTGTGCTTTGGGATGTGGTAGCCCCTGACATAGCAGTCTTGGTCATTGCGACGAGGGAGGAGGAGTGGTGTTGCTGGGTGGATTCGGAAAAGCTCCTTGACTGTGGCTTGGAAGTAAGGGAGGTTGGGGATGTCGGACTCTTCGACGAAGCGGTCGCGGCCCACTACTCGGTCCAGCTCGGCGGTGAGTTTGGTGTGGATGGTTGGGTTCTTTAGGATCTCAGCAATGCCCCACTCCACAGTGCTTGAGGTCGTCTCGGTGCCCGCGATGAATATGTCCTGAAAAGTAAGAAAATAAAGTATTTGATAGATGGTTAAATCTGATGAGACCCTTCATAAGCCCCGCACCATCAACACGATATCCATGAATCAATCCCTACTTATTTCCTGAATAAAGAACATGTGGCATATTTGTAGGACCCAATCACAAACTAGATGTAACATGTGTTATTAAATTAGTAAGATACTAAAAGGTGAAATAAATTAAATATTCTTAACCTTTTATCTAAGGCCGTGAATTGGGTAGTCAAAAGATAAGGGGGGATGGATTTTCTCTTTCAACATTTGTTAAATGGTCTTCCATTAGATGCTTAGCAATTTCCACTTAATACTATCTCACTTGTATCTAGGTAGGTAAGAAGACCCTGCAAATGTGCCACATGTCCTCTATGTGCATAGAATTCTTCTAAGCAGAAATCTTAAATGATGTAGACTAAGACTTCAAATAAGGTGTATAGAATATAGATGACGATGATGCACTGTGCAATTGTTCATATAGTTTATAGTGATATTACGGTTTAATTTCTCTTAAAATAGGATTCCAAGAGATAATGAAAAAAAGACTCCAAAATGACAATAGAATCACTTGACTCTCACAATATATATATATATATATATATATATGACGATTTTCTCCAAAACGCACTATATCATAGGATTTTAAGGAAAATCTCTAAAACCACATTCCTTTTCCTCCTCATTATATAATTCTTCCACCATATATTGAGTTTTGTAAAACAAAATTTACATTTAGCAATCATACCGGAGCTATAAATCTGCAATTTCTCTTTTATGAATTTCAAGAAAAACCCACCCATGGGATCATGGGATTTATCAGTTTCTTAAAAACATAATGACCAAAAAGAGCAAGAAAATACGGTTTCATAAAAAGAAAAAAAATTGAAAGTCGAATACACATATTTAGTTATCAGTTTGTACTAGCTATATATATACTATGAGAGCATCTCTCACCATATTATGAAAGATAGGGTGGGAGCCCTAACATTTAAGTTGTTGGCATTGGATATTGACGTGAAGGGCTCCAATCAATCTCTTATATAAGGTGAGAGATATCTCACAAAGGAACATCTTCTATACTTGTGATCTTGTTTATAAATATGAATTCTATAAAAATCCTACAAAACCATAAGATTTTAACCCTGGAAATAAAGGCATGATATCATGGGATTTTTGAGAAATAGTCGAAAGAAAAAATTGACCCAAGTAAACCAACTCTTAGATCATTTCGGGTCTTTCGTTATTATTTTGTGGAATTTGAGTTTAAGAGGGGTAAAGCCATAAAAACGTATACCTTATACCCCTAACAAATCTTAAAGAGATGACGAAAATCAAATTCATTTTTCTTTTTAACGGAGGGTGTCCCGCCCTTTGGGCCTGACTAATCCCTGGGCCCCTTGGGGGAGGCAGATAAATCCCCTGTGGTCCTTTGGGATAATGCAGTTTCAACCGTGATCTTAGGCCAACTGAGCTACCCCTGAGGTTATAATGAAACCAATTTCAAAATGCATTTTCTTACTCCTAGCATCCCTTTGATATCAACCCTAGAGAACTCCTTTAACTCATCTTCCCTCTCGCTCCTGTAATCCAAGAAAACGTCGAGCAGGTCCGTCCTATCGTTGTTGTTGATCTCCACACCCTTCCTTCTCTCCTCCAATCTCTCATCAATCAACTTGTCGAAGAATTGATCAAGCCTCTTTGCAATCTTCACTAGCCTCCGCTTCAGTCCTTGGGGGTCAAATATCTTCAATGCTGGTATTAGGTCCGCAATATTTGGCTTTCCAACCAGCTCCAAAATATCCCCTACCATCTCTTTTAGCTCTCTTCCTTCCTTTTTGGTTTTGTCAAAAAGGTTTTTTGAACATACAAGGGTGCTCACAAGATTGGCCGAGGCAAGGAAGATAGACTCGTCCAAGTTGATAGCAGTCTTGGTTTGTGAAGTAGAATACAGATCTACAAGGAGGTTGCGCACCTAACAATTATGAAAACATCAAGTATTAAAAAACCAAGTACTGCTACGCATGATAAGATCAGTATCATCAATTTAAATACATATCAATATATCATGTCAGAGCCTTTTGAAGTATCCATGCATCATATATAGATTTCAGTAAAACCAAGAAAGTACAAAAACCAGAATTCTTTGTCATATATTATCCATTGGCAGGTCAAAATCTCCATCCAGTGAGTCTCAAAAGAAAGAAATGATGAGTACTGGGGTGTAAGATACATCCAAATCTGCATGTAGCATGGCAACACCATATGACGGTCCATACCTTTCGCCTGCGATCAGGGAGGAAGCTGGCAAGGGCCCGGGTGGAGAAGAGCTCAGTCATGAGGACTCTACGAAGCACTTTCCACCTCCCACCATAAGGAACATAGACGAGGGACGTTGCATCATAAGTTGTGCAGAGAACAGCCTCAGTGATGTTGCGGCTAGAGAAGGTGATGTCCTTGTCCTTGAGGATCTCCTTTGCAATGTCGGGGGAGGAGACGACAATGGCCAGCTTTTGGCCCAACCGAAGGCTGAAGATAGGGCCATACGTGCCGGCAAGCTTGTGGAGGTGCTCATGGAGGTTGTCAGAAAGGTAAGGGAAGTAGCCAAGGATTGGCAACCCGAGAGGGCCCGGTGGAGCATGGGGCCAGTTTCGACGCCGGAGGATGATGGGAAGGAAGAAGAAGGATGCAATAGAGAAGAAGATGGCTAGAGAGATGGGGAGGGAGAGGAGAGGCAGAGGGAGGGTGGTGGTGGTCTCTGGTTTGAGCTCAACATCCATTAGAAGGCTTTGAGTGTGTTTTGAGGGGTTTGATTCAACTAATCAACACCTTATATATCTATTGAAATGAGTAGTCTTATCTTGTTTTTAACTGTCCAGTACTCATTCTTAGCCACTCATGTACTGGTAGGTACCATCGAAGAGTTGGCATTCCCGTGTCCTACCGGCAAGTCAATGGTCGTTCAACTCAACTCACATTAAGCTGCAACACAAACGGGCCTTTTGGTAATTTTACTTTGAAAATAAAGTAAAGTGAAGTGAAATAAAGAAAGGGGAAAAAATATAAGTGGGTTATGATAGTATTTTGTTTTTAGTTGTTTGGATTTAAATATTTTTTACTTTTTGTATGGAAAATATAGAATTTTTTATCTTTTAGTGAATAAAGTTATTTACCTTATTACTTTCTTTTTAAAAAGATGGAAGGAGTTTTGATTTAAAATGCTTTTAATTTTATGTTTAACTTGATTTGACTTGACTCTACTTCACAAGTGAAAGGAGATAACTTTACTTGACTTGACCTTTTTAATTTCCTAACATTTTGGAGTTGAAAATCACTTTATATATTGTTACTGAATGTAGGATAATGACCGGAAATGACTACTTTCTTAACCCTCATGTACCTCTTCTTTATCGTGATCTTTTATAATTGACTATTTGACTGGGAGTTGGTTCTACACCACATCAGTTTGTGTGCAATGAGTATTACAAACGAAACTGTATTTTATCAAGTGGGCTTTGTAATTTATATGAACATATAAAGCTACCATGGCTGTCGGCAGTGGTAATGTTGCTCAATAATGGATGATTGATTTTGAGATGTTTATTTTTCATTTTATTTATAAATATCAAAGATAAGGGGTCTAAAGTCGACTCGCACACACGAGTTGATAACCCGCGTACGTAGAGAGTGAAACTTACATGTAAGAGCAAAAAATCGTGCTTGTGGGGACCTTTTAGTTTTTAAATATCGAAGCTAAGGGGGTTGGGACCTATTTTATATATGTAAATACTATAAGATACACACATTTGTTGTACATCACATGCATATACAAATGGGTTACGAATTAGTGGCTCTATGGACTATTGAGGTGGGCCACAGGCTATAGTTTCATTTATTTTTTTTTAAACAAGCTGATTTTGCATATGCACCTTTACCAAGCATCATCATCATCATCATCATCATCGTCATTAGTGGAATCATGGTTCCTCACCCTCCAATCACGGTGAGTGGCAACCCTCAGTCAAAATTCAATTAGAGCCATGGCCTTCCTTTCCTGTGCTCCACGCGGAAACAAGACCTTTTAGGCCACAGAGATTTTATCTACACCGTCCAGGGCCTTGAGGCCATCATTTTACCGGTGGGGCCCACTTCTAGGATCAGCCAGGTCTTCTACAAGAATGGAACTTGCTGGCCTGTGGGACCCACTTGGAATGAGGACGAACATGAGGGGGGTAAGGGCATCTCAAGATTTTTAAGAGGGCCTATCTAAAAATGAGAACATCTAATTAATCATGAGAAATACTCTATTTTGACAATCTTAAAAGTTATTAAATCCTGACCATTTGGAAAAAAGTCTTGATGGGGCCTTATATTGCAACATCAATCTGAGGGCCTAAAAGTTTGCATCAGTGTCAAATTTTGGTTATGCCTAATTCACAAAAATAAATAAATAAATTGGCAATGGGCATAACTACTATCAAAGTAAAATTTTACGACATTATTTGAAAATCTTATAAAGATACACATTGAAAATTCTAACCGCTAAAGATGAAATCCTTTATGGGATGTGGATGTCTGCAAATCTTACTCTAATAACATTTGATAAATAATGTAATTGTCACAATCTAATGCATCAAATTTGATGGCAGAGCTAACTCCTATTCAAGTAAAATTACAAGACATCCTTCGAGAATTTTGGAACACGTATTGAAAATTCTAGCCACCAAAGATAAACCGTTTCTTGGATGTTACTCTAATACCATACAATAAATAACGTAATCAACACAATCGACTAATTACTATTAGAGTAAAACTTCAGCACATCCCACCTATGGTGAGGGCTCCTTCTACTAAAGAATTCTCCAAGTCAATGACTTATAGGACCCGGACTCTTAATTTTGTGATTGCAAGGCTAAACGTGTCCACTGGTGCAAGTCGGGTCGAGATCGGACCCAATAAGTTTTACCAGCACTTGAACTCATAAACAAAATACATGTGTAAAGCTTATATATTCAACAATTGCATGTTCAACCATTACATATGTAAATTGCACTGACGAAGAACATGAGTAATAGACAAACTAACGAACCCTTAAAATAAAATCACAATGATAACGCTGCTATTTGTAGTAGCAAGTCAACTTTATTGCACACTAAACAATTAACAAGACCTCAAACTATTACAAACTCGAACTTCTACTCCTTGTACACAAAACCAGGCAATCTTGGCTTAGGAATGCCAACCAAGGACTTCTTCTTCTGTAGACCAATCCCAATCTTCTCCCTGTTATCTTCCACCATCTCCCTCTCAATCTCCCATTCAAAAGCCTGCACCAGCGACGCTAACTCATAGTGCACCATTGTAATCCCCATCCGCATTCCTGCACACAACCTCCTTCCTGACCCAAAAGGCAGCAGCTCGAAATCCTGGCCCTTCACGTCCATCTCGCTCCCCTCGAACCTTTCGGGCCTGAACTCCATTGGGTCCTCCCACAATTTCGGGTCTCGGCCCATGCCCCATACGTTGACAAAGACTGTTGTGTGCTTTGGGATGTGGTAGCCCCTGACATAGCAGTCTTGGTCATTGCGACGAGGGAGGAGGAGTGGTGTTGCTGGGTGGATTCGGAAAAGCTCCTTGACTGTGGCTTGGAAGTAAGGGAGGTTGGGGATGTCGGACTCTTCGACGAAGCGGTCGCGGCCCACTACTCGGTCCAGCTCGGCGGTGAGTTTGGTGTGGATGGTTGGGTTTTTTAGGATCTCAGCGATGCCCCACTCCACAGTGCTTGATGTCGTCTCGGTGCCCGCGATGAACATGTCCTGAAAAGTAAGAAAATAAAGTTTTTGATAGATGGTTAAATCCAATGCGACCCTTCACAAGCCCCCCACCATCAACACTATATCCATGAAACAATCCCCACTTATTTCCTAAATAAAGAACGTGTGGCATATTTGTAGGACCCAATGACAAACTAGATGTACATGTGTATTTAAATTAGTCAGATACTAAAAGGTGAAATAGATTAAATATTTTTAATCTTTTATCTAAGGTCATGAATTGGGTAGTTAAAAGATAAGAGGGGATGGATTTTCTCTTTCAACATTTATTAAATGGTCTTCCATTAGATGCTCAGCAATTTCCACTTAATACTATCTCACTTGTATCTAGGTAGGTAAGAAGACCCTGCAAATGTGCCACCTGTCCTCTATGCGCATAGAATTCTTCTAAGCAGAAATATTAAATGATGTAGACTAAGACTTCAAATAAGGTGTATAGAATATAAATGATGATGATGCACTGTGCAATAGTTCATATAGTTTATAGTGATTTTTACGATTTGATTTCTCTTAAAATAGGATTCCACAAGATAATGAAAAAAGACTCCAAAATGACAATAGAATCACTTGACTCTCACAAAATATATATATGACGATTTTCCCCAAAACTCACTATATCATAGGATTTTTAGGTAAATCTCTAAAACCACATTCCTTTTTCTCCTCATTATATAATTCTTCCACCATATATTGAGTTTTGTATAACAAAATTTACATTTAGTAATCATACCGGGAGCTATAAATCTGCAATTTCTCTTTTATAAATTTCAACAAAAAAGCCACCCATGGTATCATGGGATTTATCGGTTTCTTAAAAACATAGTGACCAAAAAGAGCAAGAAAATACGGTTTCATGAAAAGAAAAAAAATTGAAAGTAGAATACACATATTTAGTTATCAGTTAGTACTAGCTATATACTTGTGGGGAGATGCTCCTATGAGAGCATCTCTCACCTTACTATGAAAGATGGGGTGGGAGCCCTCACATTTAAGTTGTTGGCATTGGATATTGACGTGAGGGGCTCCAATCAATCTCTTATATAAGGTGAGAGATATCTCGCATAGGAGCATCTTCCATACTTGTGATCTTGTTTATAAATATAAATTCTATAAAAATCCCACAAAACCATGAGATTTTAACCCTGGAAATAAAGGCATGATATCATGGGATTTTTCAGAAATAGTCGAAAGAAAAAATTGACCAAAGTAAACCAACTCTTAGATCATTTCGGGTCTTTCGTTATTATTTTGTGGAATTTGAGTTTAAGAGGGGTAAAGCCATAAAAACCTATACCTTATACCCCCAACAAATCTTAAAGAGATGATGAAAATCAAATTCATTTTTCTTTTTAACGGAGGGTGTCCCGCCCTTTGGGACTGACTAATCCCTAGGGCCCCTTGGGGGAGCCATGTAAATCCCCCTGTGGCCCAGTGGGATAATGCAGTTTCGACCGTGGTCTTAGGCCAACTGAGCTACCCCCGAGGTTATAATGAAACCAATTTCAAAATGCATTTTCTCTTACTCCTAGCATCCCTTTGATATCAACCCTAGAGAACTCCTTTAACTCATCTTCCCTCTCGCTCCTGTAATCCAAGAAAACGTCGAGCAGGTCCGTCCTATCGTTGTTGTTGATCTTCACACCCATCCTTCTCTCCTCCAATCTCTCATCAATCAACTTGTCGAAGAATTGATCAAGCCTCTTTGCAATCTTCACTAGCCTCCGCTTCAGTCCTTGGGGGTCAAATATCTTCAATGCTGGTATTAGGTCCGCAATATTTGGCTTTCCAACCAGCTCCAAAATATCCCCTACCATCTCTTTTAGCTCTCTACCTTCCTTTTTGGTTTTGTCAAAAAGGTTTTTTGAACATACAAGGGTGCTCACAAGATTGGCCGAGGCAAGGAAGATAGACTCGTCCAAGTTGATAGCAGTCTTGGTTTGTGAAGTAGAATACAGATCTACAAGGAGGTTGCGCACCTAACAATTATGAAAACATCAAGTATTAAAAAACCAAGTACTGCTACGCATGATAAGATCAGTATCATCAATTTAAATACATATCAATATATCATGTCAGAGCCTTTTGAAGTATCCATGCATCATATATAGATTTCAGTAAAACCAAGAAAGTACAAAAACCAGAATTCTTTGTCATATATTATCCATTGGCAGGTCAAAATCTCCATCCAGTGAGTCTCAAAAGAAAGAAATGATGAGTACTGGGGTGTAAGATACATCCAAATCTGCATGTAGCATGGCAACACGATACCATGGTCCATACCTTTCGCCTGCGATCAGGGAGGAAGCTGGCAAGGGCCCGGGAGGAGAAGAGCTCAGTCATGAGGATTCTACGAAGCACTTTCCACCTCCCACCATAAGGAACGAAGACGAGGGAAGTTGCATCATAAGTTGTGCATAGCACAGCCTCAGTGATGTTGCGGCTTGAGAAGGTGATGTCCTTGTCCTTGAGGATCTCCTTTGCAATGTCGGGGGAAGAGACGACAATGGCCAGCTTTTGGCCTAACCGAAGGCTGAAGATGGGGCCATAGGTGTCGGCAAGCTTGTGGAGGTGCTCATGGAGGTTATCGGAAAGGTAAGGGAAGTAGCCAAGGATTGGCAACCCGAGAGGGCCCGGTGGGGCGTGGGGCCAGTTTCGACGGCGGAGGATGATGGGAAGGAAGAAGAAGGATGCAATAGAGACGAAGATGGCTAGAGAGAAGGGGAGGGAGAGGAGAGCCAGAGGGAGGGTCGTGGTGGTCTCTGGTTTGAGCTCAACATCCATTAGAAGGCTTTCTCTGTGTGTGTGTGTTGAGGGTTTGATTGAACTTAGATCAACACCTTAACTATTGGGATTACTATAGAGTGTCATTGATCATCTTCTATATATAGTGTTTTGTACTCACTCTCAGCTACACAGATATATTATGATACCAGTCAGGAGTTAGCATTCACGTGTCCTACCGACCAGTCATTGGTTCAATTCAACTCACATTGAGCTACAACACTTTGATCATTCAAAGAATAAGAAACCTAAACACATTGAAAGGAAGACGGGAATATAAAAATAAATTCATCTGTACAACCCCCTGTTTTATTTCTTGGGTTTCGTAACATTTTGGAGTTGGAAATCATTCTATATGTTGTTACTGAAAGTAGGATAATGACCGGAAATGGCTACTTTCTTTACCCCGCGCAAAGGAATTTGTCCTCTATTTGGACTAAAAGAATACCCTATTTGGACTAATTGAATGCTATATGGGATGTCATCCATGTGGCACCCCCTGATTGGACCAAACAGGGCAATCAAGGAAACTAGATCTTTCTAGTAATCTTTTGTAGTTGACTATTTGGCTGGGAGTTGGTTCTAGACCACATCCGGATCTTTATCGTGATCTCTTACGTCATCTTTTGTAATTGACTATTTCGCTGGGACTTGGGAGTCGGTTCTACAACACATCAGTTTGTGTGCAATGAGTTTATTACAAACGACACTATATTTTATTTAGTGGGGTCTGTAGTTTATGTACATAAAAAGCAACCATGGCCGTCGGCGGTGGTTACGGTGCTCAGTAGTGGATGATGATTTTGAGATGTACGTCCATTCTGATTTTATCAATCGTTCGGCAAGTTTATTTTTCATGCATTGGTAACATACTAATTGAGGTTAAGTGAAGTAAAGTTAATTTTGAAAAAAAAAATAAAATATAAGTGGGTTATGATGGTATTTTATTTTTAGTTGTTTGTTATAGAATTTTTTTGACTTTTTGTATGGAAAAGTGAAGTATTTTTGCCTTTTAGTGAGTAAAGGTAGTTGTTTTTTTTACTTTTTTGAAAAAAGATGGAGGAAATTTTAGTAAAAGGTGCTTTTGATGGGATGTTTAAATTGACTTAACTTCACTTGATTTTATAAGTAAAATTACCAAACGGGCCCGAGATCACAAGTCGACTCTCATGTAACCCGCACTGCCACACACATAAGGAGTGACACTAGTACGTAAGAGCAAAAGATTGTGCTTGTGGGGACTTTTTATTTTTTTTTAAATGGAAGCTAAGTGGGTTGAGACCTATTTTATATATGTAAATACTATGAGATACACACATTTGTTGTACATCACATTATGTAAAAAATGGGTTACGAATTAGTGGCTCTATGGACTATTGAGGTGGGCCACACGCTATAGTTTCAAAAGAAAAAAAAAATTTAAACAAGCTGATTTTCCATATGCACCTTTATCAAGCATCACCATCATCTGTGGAACCATGGTTCCTCACCCTCCAATGATGGTGAATTACAGCCATGGCCTTCCTTTCCTTTGCTCCATGCAGAAACAAGACCTTTATGCCACAAAGATTTTATCGACACTTTAAATATGTTCGGAATTTAAGTCCTAAACACTTTAAATATGTTCGGTCGTATCAGACCGAACAAAACGCGAGAAACAACATAAAACTTGAAAAAGAAAGTGGCGAAAAAACTCAAGTAATCAACCAGACTTACCTTTTCGTTGCTGTTAGGAATGAAAGACACGATTTCCTTTTTAACTTCCTTCTTCATAATTATAATATAATATCTATACCATTATTATCTATCCATTTCATACCAACTTGTTTACTACACCATTGTGGGGCCCACCCAAAATATTATAATAAAATATAGAGGATTTAACCGGAAAAAAAACTTAATGCGGACGTGTTACGCAAAGAAACACTTTAGCCATTGGTGCACCAATTAGAGCAATTGTGCCCGATATTTTCATTTTTTTTTTTACCAATTTGTCACATCATCGGCGTCGACCTTATTTACACTTAACAAGGGTGACGCCGACCTTGTTTATACTGAATAAAGTCGGCGATGACCCTGTCCGCGAACTCTATATGCCCTTACCTTACCTTTTCAAGTAGAATAGTTTATATTTGTAAAATAAGGTCATCACCGACGCAGGTTTCTATTTTTTTTTACCAAAAAGTTGTAACTTTTCAAAGAGGCTTGTGGCAAAATTTCCAAGTACGGGTCGACGATGACCTAACCTTTTATAAAATAAGGTCATCACCGATGCAGGTTTCTCTTTTTTTACCAAAAGTTGTAACTTTTCCAAGAATTTTTTTTTTAAATTTCCGTTGTATTTCTTTCTCGTGTACCCAACATCTTACAGTCCCTTGCTTGCTGCTCTGCTCTGTTCTCTTTCTTTCCTGTATGTCTCTGTGACTGGAAATGAATGAAATGATGTTTCCTCCTCTTCTTCTCCAGGGTGTGCCAGAGTTGCAGGCAATGAAGAAGAAGATGGCATCGATGATCTCGAGAATGAATTTAATTTCGTGGGGAGGGACAAGCAGGATATGTAGTATCTCCTGGAGGCTATGCTTCAGGGTCACATGAGCTATGGACGAGGCGGTGGTGATACCTCCGACGTGCCTCAAGTCTTCCATACAATACCTCAAGTTCCTTTGCTCACCAACGGCCAGATGGTACTTTTTTGATGTCTTAAACTGTTCTGTTGGAAAAAAAAAAAAAAACCCGGCTGCTCTTCTTCTCTTGCTTACATCTGTTTCTGTTTCTCATCAATGTAGTTTTTGATGATGATGATGATGATCTTCTTGATGGCTGGTTGATGACATCCCTCCTGAACAGCATGCTTTGGTACCTTCTTTCATGGGTGGTGGTGGAGGAAAAAGAATTCATCCACTTCCTTTTGTAGATCCGAGTCTTCCAGGTTTTTACACATGTCCCTCAAACCATTAGGGCACGTTTGGCAAAGGGCATGACAGTGGAATCCTCTTCATTTTTTGCGTTTTTGAGGATTTTCCATGTTTGGTTGGGAGAGGATTTTGAGAGGAATGACATAAACTTTCCTCTCATGTGATTATTTGTACAATCAGACCTCCCCCCATCGGACCCGGTGATTCCTTGAAAGAGTGGAAAGGCGGAGCTACAGTGCATGAACAGTGACAGAGACGGTAATGTGTTCTTGACCGATTTTTGCATTTTTAATGCATCTTTTGGGTCCCACAATCAAGATCCAAACCGTTAATAATGTTTAAAAAATCCAAAACGGCTATGTCACCAAATTTCAGCCGTTGATTCATCTTAGATCTTGAGATATATGCAAATCTGTCCAAATGATTAGATGACCAAATTCTGAGATCTATTGGGCCAAAACCGGGATGGAGACCGATCCCTTTTTTTCAATTTTCTGGTTTTTGTGGGCCCCAAGATCATGATCTGAACCGGTAGTTATCTCTGCAAGGTCAAACACGGCTATTTAACCAAATTTCAACCGTTGATCCTTACAATATCTTGAGATATTTGCAAAAAGTCCATGTACTAAAATATTAATTTCTTATTCCTGTGGGCCCCCTTTGCACGATCTGAACCGTTCAGAATTTCTAGATGACCACAAACAACTTTGAGATGAAAGTTGAGGTCTTGATTGTTCATGGATTTTAGAAATTTTTATAAAACATATTTATAACCATTAAATCATACATTCTACGGTTTATAGGAATCCTCCATCCATCCAAACATGAAACTTTCTTTGGGAATCCTACTTGAGGATTGTGGCCTTCTTTGGAGATGGAGAGAATCCTCTAAATAGCGGATTCTTCAACGTTTACCAAACGTGCCCTTAATCTCTTTAGTTTCTTCTGTAGTTACTTATTATAAAGGAATTTACCATTGAGTTTCCCTTTTTCTTTGAGAGGTCCAGTGATTCGCACCCAATGTTGATTCTTTCCCATTCTCGTGCAGTGCAAACCCAGATCCATAGACCCTTCCAAAGACTTGGCTGCATATGGTTATGGAAGAATTGCTTGGAAGGAGAGGATGGAGAGCTGGAAGCAAAAGCAAGAAAAGTTGTAGGTGATGAGAAGGTAAAGTAAGGTCTATATGGAGTTCGTGGACAGGGTCATCGCCGACCTTATTCAGTGTAAATAAGGTCGGCGCCGACGATGTGACAAATTGGTAAAAAAAAAATGAAAATCGGGCCCAATTGCTCTAATTGGTGCACCAATGACAATGTGTTTCATTGCGTAACACGTCCACATTAAGTGTTTTTTCCGGTTAAATCCTCTAAAATATAATAACATATTATATAATAATAATAATAATAATAATAATATAATATCTATACCCTTATTATCTATCTATCTATCTCATACAAACTTTTTCACTACACCATTGTGGGACCCACCCTCAAATATTATAATATAATATAATAATATATTATTCTGAGAAATTCCAAACTTTTTCACTACACCTTTATGGGGCCCACCCCAAATTATTATAATGCAAACTTTTTTACTACACCATTCTGGGGCCCACCCCCAAATATCTACTATCTACTATCTATTATATACTATTATAAAAGAGGGAAAGCTGCAAACTTTTTTCACTACACCATTGTGGGGCCCACCCCCAAATAATATAATATAAATAATAATATATTATGTTGAGAACTTGCAAACTTATTCACTACACCTTTGTGGGGCCCAACCCCAAATATTAAAATGCAAACTTTTTCACTACACCATTGTGGGGCCCGCCCCCAAATAGTATAATATAATATAATAATATATTATTTTGAGAAATTGTAAACTTTTTTACTACACCATTGTGAGGCCCACCCCTAAAATATTATAATATAATAATATATTATTTTGAAAAATTGTAAACTTTTTCACTACACCTAGTGGGGCCCACCCCAAAATATTATAATATAAACTTTTTCACTACACCATTGTGGGGCCCACCTCCAAATATCTACTATCTACTACTATTATAAAAGAGGTAAAGTTGCAAACTGTTTTTCACTATACCATTGAGGGGCCCACCCCCAAATATTATAATATAATATAATAATATATTATTATAAGAAATTGCAAACCTTTTCACTACACCTTTGTGGGGCCCAACCCCAAATATTATAATGCAAACTTTTTCACCACACCATTATGGGGCCCACCCTCAAATAGTATAATATAATATAATAATATATTATTATGAGAAATGACAAACTTTTTCACTACACCTTTGTGGGGCCTACCCCCAAATATTATAATCTATCTACAATTTTATCTTATCTTATATCTTATATATATATATATATATATACTATTATAAAAGAGGGAATGTTGCATAGTTTTCTCACTATACCATTGTGGGCCCACCCCAAAATATTATAGTAAAATATAATCATATATTACTTTATTATAATAAAAATAATATAATATCTATACCCGTATTTTCTATCTAATCTACTATTATAAAAGAGGAGATATTACAAACTTTTTCACTACACCTTTGTGGGTCCCACCCCAAAATATTATAATGCAAACTTTTTCACAACACCATTGTGGGGCCCACCCCCAAATATCTATTATATCTCGATCTCTACTCTTATAAAAGAGAACAAAATGACAATGCTTTTCACTACACACCATGACCCACTTATAATTTCTTCTCTACTCTTACAAAAGAAAATAAAATAACAATGCTTTTCACTACACATCATGGCCCACTTATAATTTTATATATAAAGTGCAATTCTTTTCACTACACACCATGGTCCACTTATATATATATATATATATATATATACTTTTATAAAAGAGAACAAAATGACATTTGGTTTCACTACACACCTGGGCCCACTTTTATATAATATATCTCTATCTCTATCACAAAATGACATTTGGTTTCACGACACACCTGGGCCCACTTTTATATCTGATTATAAAATAGAGTAAGATGTAGTACGGTTTTACTACACACATGCCCAATAAAAAGAGAGTAAGATGTACTAAGGGAGGAAATAGAATGGGATAAAGGAAAGAGAAAGAAAAGAGATAAGAGAGTGAATGGAATGGATAAAGATGGGGACATAATGGGAATTTCCCAATTTGTCTAAAATAGACTTTGGGTCAGGCTTGGATTTGGAGGGGTTTTGAGGATCTGGATCAAGATGAGCTAGAAGACTAACGTTTAGGAATTAAAAATATCTACCCAACGGTACCATAATCTCAAAAATCTAAAATTAAGAAAAAGCCCCCCTAAATTCTCTAGAAAATTGCTAATTACCCTCTATTATACCCAAGTGTACCCAGATCTAGACCAAACTTGGCACACACGATCTTAATAATTTTTTAAAATCTCTCCTATTGAGTAGATGCTGACATTTTAAACATAATAATAAAATTTCTTTTTAATACATTCCAATAAATCGAGTAATTTTTTTTCAATTTCTTTGTTTGTTTTTTTAAAGGTGGTGGGGAAAAGAAAAGGAAAATGTGAATAAGATTGAAATCTATATCAAATCAATATCTCAAATGTTGTTATTTTTCTCTTCTTTTCTCAATTTTCTTTTAACATTCTTCTTATTCAGATACTATAAAATTTTCAGTGCAGGGAGTTTTATGGGTATGAGGTTTTTCCTCTGTAAGTAATTGTATAAGGAAGAACATAGTATTTTAACATATTCTTCATTGACTCTTAGCTTCTTTTGGAATGGAGGGAGTTTTCATACATGTAAGTGAGCACTATCTACTGAAATTATTATCGTTTGATTGTTTCTTCTTCTTCAATTTTTTTTAATGTTGCAATAAAATCTTCATTCTAAGAAAAATGGGTGCAACTAGCTAGAGTTAAGAAAATGATGATGAAGAGTTGCTTTTTCTTTCTCATTCTTGTTTGGGTCAAATTTAGGCCCATTGTTAGCCTTTCTGTTCTAATAATTATTTTCTTTTGATACCAAATGGACGTGACCAATATCGGACCAGACAACTCTCTGTAAAACTATATAAAAAAGAAAAAGAAGGAGAAAGAGGAAGATTGTTTTACAAAAGAGAAGGATGGTTATTTGATATTGTGAAACAAGGGCTCACATTCCCTATTTATAGACTGCATTCTGAATTACATTGAACATGTATTTGAAATCCACAATGAGATAAGCGTTGCACTGCAGTATTGTATTTCATCATATGAATTACTGTGGCTACTGCATGTTTGCACTGTATTTCTGTAGTAGATAATTGGTGACGACTATTTGTCTGTCATCACTGTATTTTCTGACATGTCAGTGCTGGCAACTGCATTGATGCTTGTGACTTCATTAAAAGTGGTTGTTTTGAAATCAAACATAATTGAGGTGGTGTAGTGGAGTACCATAACATGAGCCAACAATTGATGACTTTGGTTATGCTATTACATTTATAGATGCATTTTGGATACGAAATGGATGTAGCCTTATATAGGCATGAAAGAGACATCATTTCTGGTGAAGTAAATGTGGTGATGTTTTACTTCATGAATGTTGACTATCATTGATGATGATTTATAAGGGGTGTGACACCTGTAGCCACGGAGAGAATTTGCAGATTATTGAAGATGCTTTATAAACTGTACGGGAGACATCTGTATTGATGCATTAATGCTACTGCTGCATGAGAAGTTGTGATATCTGCATTAGAGAAGACATCTGCATTGTTGTATTGAAGTTGCATGGGAAGTTGCGATATCTGCATTAGATGGCGAAGTTCGCATTGAAATTTGCATGAGATGCATTTAACAAGGTTGTATGTAGACAAATAATTACTGCATGTGCTGCTTGTTGCTGTATAGACAAGTAATTGCTGCATGAATTAATCATTGATGAGGTAGTAACTTGGAAGTTGAGGACTAGGAGTCCATACTCCATATTCAAGTTCTCTTTGAAATAACTTTATAAGCTGTCGCTCAGTTCTTTCAGTAATTTGAAGAGAATATACATCTTGAAAAGATTCGAGAATTTCATCAAGAACTGTATGGCCGGCTCTAAAGGGATCATAATATATAAATGAATGTTTCTTCAGCAAGATCTTCATCAATGCATATAACCCGACGACCATCGCTCCAAATCCCTTTAAAAGTGCGAACAAATTCAAGATGTCTCTTGAGATTAAGGAATCTTTGATTTTGATCGACCTGAATATTGTAGAATTGTAGACGCTCCACACTATAGTTGAGATCTGCAGCATTTGAAGATTCAAACCTTTAGGCTTGATTCCAATTTCTATCTGGGAGATGTTCATAGTCATTGGTAGGAATGCTGTATTTTTTACAGAACAAATCTCCATCTTCATAATTCATGATTGTCCATAATTGATATGGTTGATAAAATCAGAATTCATCTCTTTCTCCAAGAGTAGAAGAGATCGTTATGAGCAGGTGGCGCTTGGTAATAGCAAGGCAGCTGAGAGCATATTTGACAATTGTAGGCAACTGTCAATGGATTGCTAGATTTTCTCTGTCGAGAATAAAGCGATGAACTAGGCCTTGTTCAATATAAGAAATATTAAACTCTTCTGCTGGAAGAAACATTTTTGGAAAACCAGTGGCCCAGCTGAGATAAGAGGCTTGATTGATTAATCGCTCCATTATCTGACAAAATAGAGTTTCAGCTCTAATTCTTGCAGCTAGATCATCCGGAAGAAGGGTATCAATCTTTTCCATGATTTGTTGTCTGTATTCAATTGGAGGGATAGTTGACGATGCACATTATTTTTCAAGCATTTGAATTTTTTATTCTAAATATTTGATGTGATTAGAAAGATCAGACAAGTGCTTTCGCATTAAGAAATTACATTGGCCAGTAACGAATGCACTTCAAATATTATCAATAAGAGTTTGAGAAGCAGCAGATGGTGCTGGAGAGAATGATGGGAAAGGAATGTGAAAAGGAAGATCTTCATTAGCAGGGGTCGATTCAGAATTCGACTCTATGGGTTGTTTGCCTTTATCTTGAGACATCACTGATTTCCTATGGGGAGAAAGAATAAAATAGTTATTGAAAAGTTTAAAATTGATTTTTGAAATATGAATATGCATGAAATTAAATATTAAGTTCATTGATTCTACCAAACCTCGGGCTTTCTATAAATTTAAACTTTATGGGTATATCATCAATCAAGGTATAAATACCATCTATATTTACAGAAAATGGTTGAATTTTTAATAAAAAGGGTGTGCCTAGGATGACATCATTTGTTAAAACTTTTGTGACAGCAAAAGAAGATTGAATGCATTTTCCATTTTTACAAATATGAGCATTTGGGATTTTGTAATTGACAATTATATTTTTTCCATTTGCAGTACCTATTGTATAATTTTTTATTTTTTCATAATATCGTGAAGGAATTAGTCCTTCTCTAATACAATTTACATCTACTCCACTGTCTATTAAACAATCAACAAATAAATTGAAGTCTTTAATTTTAAGGGTTACAGTTGTATACCATTTATGATAGTGATATTTAGTAATAAAATTTACAAATTCTTGAATTTCTTCATCAAAGTCTTTTTCTAGATTGGATTCATCTTGATTGTTTGGTTGAATTCTTTTCCTAATTCAAGGATTTCAATTCTTGTTTTTAATTTAGCAATTTCTTTAGTTGCTTCTTCTTTCAGTTTTGCAATTTCGCGTTTTGTTTCATTTACTTCATTATAAAGGTCTTGAATGGTCAAAGATTTAGAAGAGCTAGGATTTGTAGAGAGAATATCCTTCATTGAAATTGGTTGAAATTCTTTAGTTTGCTTAGATGATTTTTCAGAGGATTTATCTTAAACCATTTTTCGGGTAATATTTTTGTTTTTCTTCTTCCGAGGAAATATTTTCAATTAATTCCAAAAGTAATTCATCTTGAGCACTTAATACATTTATTGAAAAATAGGAGGATGTGCAAGAGGAGTCATAGGAATTTTCATGACTTTCGTAACATAGACAGATATCTTGATCATCTTCTGAATTATGAGAATGATAGTTTAATTCATTGATTTTCTTTTTTGAGTCTTTATTAAAGCAGTTATTTGCAAATTGTCATTCTTTTCCACATTTATAACATGTATAATCAAATTTCCTGGGTTTTTTCTTTGATTTTCTTTTCTTAGAATAATTTCTTTCATTTTTTTCTTTTCTTAGGATATTTTTTATATGGCTTGCCTTTATTAAAATAGCTTTTCTTGTGAGGGGTTCGACGATGTTCACGAGATGGATTTTATAGGGGTTCATAGCCAAATTGATAGCAAAAATCTCCTAATTCTTTTTTTCCAGTTTTCTTTTGTTTATGTAAATCAGCTTTAATTTTCATATCACTACATATAAACATACCAACACGAGAAATTTTTTGAATTAAATCACAATATGTATAGTTTGCGTAATTTAATCTTCCATTATTTTGTTCTCTGAGAACATTTTTAACTTTTTCTGCAAAATGAGTTGGGAGGCCAGAAATAAATTTTTCTTTCCAGAAATCTTCATTACAATTGAATAATTAGAATGCAAGGGAGAGAAAGACATCTTTATACCATCTGAAATCAGATAAAGTTCTGCATCAGAGATTAATTAATTGTTCTCTATATTTTTCAATTTAATCACTAACATTCCTAGGAAATTTGATTAAAATTTTATGAATTAATGTTTCAACGGCATTAGAAATTGGCTGACCTTGGGCGTTGAGAAGAGGTTTACCTTCTTCATTTAATTTAACTGAATTGAGTATACTTGTTTTTTGAATTTGTGTAAGATAATATTCCCACCAGCTGTGAAGTTGGCCGGTAAATCCAACTATAATTGTTTTTATGATTTAAGCTTGTATATTGCCATAAATGAGACCGGCATTAGTATAGATGATAATATTTCGCAGAATATCAAGAATACCATATTCAGTAAGTCCATCAATATTCCATTCAACTAATGAACTACCATCATATTTACAATTTGCAATATCAGGAATTTCTTCAAATTGGAAATTCATTGGAGTTGGTCTGCTGTAATAATTTTTTGTTTTAGATGTATGTGTATTGAGATTGAGAATTCGATTAATTTGAGGAATGAATTGATCTTCAGATTCATCAATGGTAGTGTCTGTAGTAGTATTAGAAGACACTAGAATTGGTGGTCCTTTAATAACTGCATTTATTGATTTACCTTTATCAAGGGAATCGATTCTTAAAGAAATTTCATTTTGAAAGTCAACAGGAAGTTTTAATGGTTTTTTATCTAAAGTTAATTTTGTAATAAATTCTGAGCATAATGCTGGAACATCTCTTGATATTTGATATTGAGTAGAAAAAGTAGATTCATGTTGAGATAATGTATTTTCAATTCTTTGTGTTTGAGATCCAATGATTTGTAAAAACAAATTTGTGAAATTGTTTTGTTCAATTATATAAGATAAATGTTCTGCGGTTATGACTTTAGAAATTGAAGAAGATGGAATATGTTTAAAAGGAGTAGCGGCCATGTCTTTATGTTTTATTGTTTCTGAAGGAGGATGAACCGATTCAACTTTACCTTTTTCGGTTTCCCATGTTTGTGTAGATTTATTAATTGTCATCATCATAGTTCATTTTTTATTTATTTTTTACAAAAGCCAATCAAAGAAAGGGATATTTCTGCGTTCTTGATTCATTTGTTAATAGCATAATTCTTTTACTTGAGATCTTTCAAATTTAGAAAATTTGGTAAAAAAACCATTTTGTCTTTGGATGTTTTAATAAATCTTGTTGAAAGAATTGTTTATCAATTATGAAATCCTTTACTTCTTCATTGGTTTCATAAATTAGAGAAAGTGTATTGATTGAGGCATTAAAATCAGATTCAGGCAGTTTAACTGATTGTATATCTTCATCTTTTGCTTCTGAATAAGCAGGAAAGGCTATTCCTATAGGCTAAGTAAAAGGAGATTTCTGAATTGATTGATTATGAAGAGTTAAAGAGGTTGATTTATAAGATTCAGCTTCTGAAGGGATTGATTTTTTTGTAGATGAAAAGTATGATCTTTGTGTATTGTTGGAGAAATTGATTGTTACTTTTCCATTAGGATATTCAGTGATTAATTCAACTTCAACTTGAATCAGGGGGGGTTTTGGTTGAGCTTCATCAAGCTCCCATTTACCTGAAAGATTTACATCATCCCAAGTAATTAGTGTGGGTGTGGTGACTTTATTTCTGAAATTGGTAAGGAATAAAGTTGTTACTCCTTTGATTTGTGAAGAATATGCAATTTCGGGGACAATTGTATTCATGGCTTTATAATAAACTCTATATACAACAGCAACATTTTGTGATTGAGGCTCCATGTTGAAACCTTGAGTATGTATTCCAAGAGTGATGACTTTATAGGCACCGGGATCATCAAGTGATACGGTGAAATTAGAAAAACAATTGAAAAATGCAAGGCCGTCATGAAGACTGGCTTCTACAATCCCTATAAGGGAATCTCTGAATGATACATGTCTTCTATCGCGAACATATGCGAGACAGGATGTATTTAGACCTAGTCTGGTTAATGGCTTTATTGCAACTTGAACAAGTGCTATATGCATGTATTTATATTTTGTTTTATGTATTTCAATTTTTTATGCAGGAATTAGATACAAATTTTCTTCATTTTGCTAAATTGAAAGGGTTTCTTCTACTGTCTTTATTACATAATTTGATTTTTGTATTAAAGATCCTTCTTTATAGTTTCATTTAAAGAAACTTTATGTATTGTCCAATCTTGAATTGATTTTTCTATATAATCAAAACTTATTTCTTTGAGATTATTTTATTGAAATTTCATTTATTATGGGCATGACGGATGATGATGCAGAAGAAGAAGTAGAACCTATATTAAAAGATGTATTTCTAATGGGTCACGACAGAAGGTATTAGCTAGCTTGCTACATTTGTTATTGTTGCTAGTGGCCAATTGGTGGTTGTGTTATAATTCAAATACCAAATTGACTACACACGAGAGAATTAACATTTTCTTTTTTTTTTTTAACTGAAACAATGCTAATTGTGCAAATAGTTTCTATTTATTTATTTATTTATTTATTTATTTATTTATTTTTATTTTTATTTTTTGGTGGAATTAAAAGATACTTTAGTGGTATTTGTATTTGAAATTTGAGAGTTAAGAACATTAGAGGGCTCTGGTAGGTTTCCAGAAGATATGAGATTATTTTGTTTATACGGATGTAACCCTTTGTTATTATTTTTTAAATATTAACCCTTAAATCTTTTGTACACTAACCTTAAATATTTGTAATTTGATATTCCTTCAGTTAGATATTATTAATTATGGCCTTTAAAAAATGTATAGAGACCTCCAAAACTTATAAGCACATCCCATATATACATGTACTTTGTTTGCATTATTGTATTATGTTTAGTTTTTCTTTTTCATTTTTTGAAAAAAGTAGCAACTGACAAAATATTATAAATAAGAAAGTGAAATTTACAAATTTAAACTCATTTTATGTCCGCCATGTTTTTTTCTCTCTTTTAATGAAAGTTACCATTAAAAAAATTTTAAATATTCTTTTCCCTTTTGTTTCATGCTTCCATTTTACTGAACTTTTATGATTACTTTATATTATCCTTTTCCTACAGGGTCTAAAATTTAGCACTTTGTATCAAGCAAAAGAAGATGTTGACTCTTGGAGAGGTATTGCCTCTTTTTACCTGATAGTGGTCCATCTTATAAAATAAAACAAAGCACATGTTAATACTAATATTGATCAACAAGTGCTCTGTAAATCTTACCGTCAGAGTTCATATCATAGTTACATCATTGTTGATCCATGTCGCTTGAGGACAAGTCAGATTACTTCATTATTCTTGACGGTCAGTGTGAGATGTTATTCTTCTTTGTAAGTTAAGACTAAAACCATCATTTCAGTTTTGTTATTCTAATGTCCTTAGGTCTGACATAATTAATTTTTTTTCCTTATTAGAATTTGATTTTGTAGTGAACATATAATGTTCATGGTAATTGGTTAGAACAGTAAGCTCATCTGGTTCTTAGTTTTTATTTTTATATTTTGTAAAACCGCAGGTTATCAATTTGATTATACTTTCGACTGGACTCTAACTTTAGCAGGTCAAGTCTGCCAGGACACTGATAAGTCGACCTCATATGTTAAAAAAAGTAAATTTAAATTTTTTTGTACACATTTATGATAAAATATCTAGAAATATGTGATTTATATCCTCAAAAAGTTATATAAATTTCGTATTGATTGTCTTTGAGATCTCATTTTTCTCACTATATCATTGTTTTATCGTTTTCAAATGTATGGAAAAAAGTAGTGTCAGTTGTATATGGACATTGCATGGGCCTTACAATTTACAATCACTCATTTTCTGTTGAAATTTTACTTTTAAATGTTTTGAAGCTTCTACTGAGGTTTTTTTTTTTTTTTTAACTTTATTTTTTAAAGATTTTATTAGTAAAACGGTGTTCGATGCACGTGCAATGGCTCCCCTAGTATTTTTTAAATATCGAAGCTAAAGGGATCACAAGTCGACTTGCACATAACCCGCACACGTGGGGACTGAAACTTGCACGTAAGAGCAAAAAATCGTGCTTGTGGGGGCTTTTTATTTTTTTAAATATCGAAGCTAAGGGGGTTGAGACCTATTTTATATATGTAAATACTACAAGATACACACATTTGTTGTACATCACATGCATATAAAAATGGGTTACGAATTAGTGGCTCTATGGACTATTGAGGTGCGCCACACGCTATAGTTTCAAATTTTTTTTTTTTTTCAAACAAGCTGATTTTCCATATGCACCTTTATCAAGCATCATCATTATCATCTGTGGAATCATGGTTCCTCACCCTCCAATCATGGTGAATTATAGCCATGGCCTTCCTTTGCTCCACGTAGAAACAAGACCTTTACGCCACAGAGATTTTATCTACACCGTCCACTTCAATGATCGGCCAGGTCTTCAATAAGCATTGAACTTGCTGGCCTGTGGGATCCACTTGGAATGAGGACAAATATGAGCAGTGGGGGACGCAGGATTTTAGTTTTTGAGGGGGTTCCGATGATAGTCAAAAGTCAACTTCCTACTCAACTATCATGTTTACAAAAAATCTCCAGTGTTTACAGACATATACACTAAATCTAGAAATTATATAGATAGAATAATTTCAGAATTCTAAAAAATATTATTCAAATGATCACTTAATTTACATGGGCTGCCTTCTCCTCCTTTGTCTATGTGGGCAAGCTGGTTCAGAGCTAAATATTATAAAGGTTTTTCCCCTTGGCACCAATTCTCCCTTATCTCTCGTTCTTGCATTTGGAGATCGGTCAAGAGAAGCTCGCCTCTCATCTTCCAAAACGGTCACTGGATTTTGGGCAATGGTAAAAGCATAAGCTTCTGATTCGATAAATGGCATAGCCCCCTCTCTTTGGCTCAGATTTATCCAGAGGTTGTTGTTCACTCCTATGATTCTGTGAATGAGTTCTTCTCCAACAGTCAGAAGCTAGCCAGTCTCCACCTTCCTCATTTGGTGAATGCGTTTTTTGCCTCTCTTCTATCTTCCTTCTACCTTGTTGAAGAGCCAGATGTGTTGCGGTGGTCAAGCTCTAACTCTAGTATTCTCTCTTTTGCATCAGCTTGGGAGCTCATCAGATCCAGAAACACTCCCTGTGTTTGGTCCCAGTTTGCATGGAACAACCTCCTAAAGCCTACCATAGCTTGTTTTGCTTGGAAGCTTTTCCTCAACAAACTCCCCACCAATGCATGGGCCAAATCGGTTGGAGTTCAATTAGCTTCTTCTTGCTATCTTTGTGGCACGCACCAGGAAACCGCCTACAACATGTTCTTCCGCTGCCCGTTCGCCTCTTCTTTCTGGGCTTGGCTTGCAGCTAAAGGGAATTTCCAATTTATCCCTCTCAGCTCTGTGGGAGTCCTTCTCTGCCAACTCCTGCTCTTCAGCAAAAATAGGTTTGACTGCTCTATTCCTCATTGCCATCTTCAGCATCTGGAAGGTCCGGAATCAAGCTCTCTTTAATAACAAATTGCCCTCTCTGGAATCTGCTATCTCTTTCTTCTTGGAGGATGCTTCTTTTAAGCAGATTCAATTCCTCTTACTATAGTGCAACTTTAGCCTCTTTCTTTCTTCTCGGTAACCAGCACTATCCAACTATGAGATAGAGCTCGGTCTCTGCTTTCCTTTCCCCTCCTGTTGGCTTTTTCTTCTTTCTGTTTTTGTTTCTTGTTTCTGTGTTGTTTCTTTTGCTGTTTCTCTTTTCTATTAATTCAATTTGCAATTCAGCAAAAAAAAAAAAAAAAAGAAATGGAGGGGGGCACAATCGGTTATGGGCCTTTTGAAGTTGGGTGGGGACTGCCATCTGAACATGAGGGGGTAGGGCGTCTTAATAGTTCTAACGGGGCCTATCTAAAAATGAGAACATGTAATTTATCATGGGAAATACTATTTTGACAGTCCTAAAAGTTATTAAATCCTGCTAGCCATTAGAAAACCGTTGATGGGTGCTTAAATTGCAAGATCAATCCAAAGGACTAAAAGCTTGGATGAGTGTCAAATTTGGGTTACGCGCAATTCACATAGGATATAGTACCTATAAAAGGTTTGATTCGGTCATTGGGGTCTTGTGCGTCGCCATTCGATGCTTTGAGTACACCTAACAAAAAACTTCAAGAACTTAATTAAAGGTTTAGTAATTCAATAAACAAATGAAAAGTTTATATTACAAATATAGAACCCTCTAAAATAAAAAGAAAAATAAAGGTGATTGATGGAGCCCGCAAAGATGCAATGTACTGTACTAGTGCCTTTTTTTTTTCTTTTTTGAACGCATATGAAAATCACTTATATACTCGATCCTTTACTTATTTGCAGATGTGAAAATACATTTTCATTCCTCATTTATGCAGAGGTATTGAAACAAATGGCAACAATGGGAAACCGAAACAAATGACCCATAGAACGTTCTAATTTTGTTTTGTTCCGAAGCAAAGACATCCATCCTCTTGGGAACGTCCAGTGCCAAAGTCACTGAATGGGGAAGTCGCCAATCCCGAAAATGGACAAGAGCCAAAGTGGAAACTGACCCAACCGGGTTTGTGCTTTTGACTAGTACATATAGTCTCTTGGTTAATTAACGGACTTTGCAAAGGACATGACAAAGAATCTACCTCTCATGAGTATGAATTGAACGGGCCTGTTTCAAATTCCGTCTCGTGCAAGCCGGGCTAGGCTAGAACTTAGCACGATCTTGAATATGAGCTAAAGGATTTTCAGTAAAATCCCCTAAATACTATGAGACACATATTTGTTGTACATCACATGTATAAATGAGATGTGAAACTAGAGTTTTAATAAGCCCTTTTTATATTAAATTGTTCAAATATGAAAAGATGTAATAGTGTTAACACACCCTCTAGTTGTCACTTCTGAATGGCATTGAGCTATGCATCAGTCCGCACATTGAGGTGATCCTAATAGTAATAGAAGGGAACTCCCTTATTCTCTTGGAAGCATTAACTTCCCATGGCACCTCATGTGCATTTTGAAGAAGATAAGGTTAAAGACAGTTCTATGTAAATAGTTTTGTAAAAGAAGACTTATTATTTTCTTCTTCGGTAGTGTTGTGTTTGTTCTCATTCATATATATATATAGTGCTAAATGATACACAGATTGTTATAATGGATAAGGCACAGCAGAAGCTGTTTACATGAGATTAAGATAAGAGCCATCAGTTGAGATATTATCTCAAGTTCTGTTGCAACCAGATATTTTTGGTTTATTATGATCTTCCATAAAGGTCCCCTCTATAATAATTGGACCACTGGCAAGCAACAATATGTCGGTAAGCAACAAATTCTACTGTTAGTCCCCACTTAAAACAGTCTACATAGATTCATTTCCACCCCATATATGGAATGTATACTTATAAGATCTTCAAAACATTGGAGGATGGATTAGTAGCAGTCCAGTGGTGGAGACATGAGTTTTTTTTAGGAGGGGCAAGTAATAGTTGACTAACAACGGACAAACTATGGATTTTTTTTATAAAGGTGATCAATAATATGTTTTAGATTTATTGTTTTTAACTTATCAATTTAAAAAAATTATTAGTTTTTTTCCTTTGCAGAGTTTTATACTTATATCTAAAAGAAAAATCAAAGATTTGACAATTCACCAATATTTTAAAAATATAATTGTTCAAGCACAATTAAAATATAAAACTAATAGAACTACCATAATGAATACAAACTGCTCAAACAGTCCATTACTCCTTGTTTTAGGAGTGAGGGTTGTATCCCACTCTAATCAAAGTAGGGCCTATAGCGGCTTGATCAAGTGTAATCCAATCTACCTATAGTTAATTAATAAAAATTTCTTAATTGATTACTCGTGATCATTCAATGGACGACAATAACTACAGTAGACATGGATAGTTTAAAACCCATTGATTAGTTATCACTTTTGAGTTTATATAATCCTTAAAAAAATAAAAAAAAAAATAAAAAAAAAAAAAAAAAAAAACCAGCTCTAGTACAAGTTATATATGTCCAAGACAAGTTGTAGTATCAAATTCCATCATATATATATATAGTTTTTTATTTTTTGCAACTATTATGGGCTGCAAGTTTTAAATTGGTATCATTCAAAAATCTTATTAACCCATTACACCACAAAATGTCTAGTTTCATGTCTATATTCATGGAGTTTGAGATAAATGAAATTTTCACTTATCTGAGCCATTCGGTGTTTACTCATTTCATGTCACTTGGACAAAAGACAAATGACTCTTTGGTGCACCAATAACCCAAATTACTAGAAGATGTATTATGTTGGAGTAGTACTCCATCATCTTTATATCAACCCACAAGGATTATGTTATATAGTGGAGTCATTGCATGTTAGATTCAGACCATTTAAAAATCACGTGGTTGGCTATAGGCCCAAGCAAGCTGATTCGAAAGATAATTTCAATCTTTTAATTTAAAATAAAATCACATTGATACGACTAACATTTTAGCGGTAAATATTGTCTTTCCACAAAACAATAAAAGGTCAAACTCCATCAAACCCAAACTTCTCTACATCTTGTACACAAAATCAGGCAATCTTGGCTTAGGAATCCCAACCAAGGACCTTTTCTTCTGTAGAGTGATCCCAACCTTCTCCCTAACATCTTCCACCATCTCCCTCTCAACCTCCCATTCAAATGCCTGCAGCAAGGACGCCAATGTATGGTGCACCATCCGATGCCCTAGCGGCATTCCAACACACACCCTCCTCCCTGCCCCGAAAGGAAGAAGCTCGAAATCCTGGCCCTTAACATCGATATCGCTCCCCTCGAACCTTTCGGGCCTGAATTCCATTGGGTCGGTCCATACACCCGGGTCTCGGCCCATTCCCCATACGTTGACTAAGAGGATTGTGTGCTTTGGGATGTGGAAGCCGCTGATGTGGCAGTCTTGATCGTTGCGACGTGGGATGAGGAGTGGGACCGCCGGGTGGAGCCGGAAGAGCTCTTTGACCGTAGATTGGAGGTAAGGCAGGTTGGGGATGTCGGACTCTTCAACGAATCGGTGGCGGCCCACTACTCGGTCCAGCTCGGCAGTGAGTTTGGTCTGGATGGCTGGGTTTTTGAGGATTTCAGTCATGCCCCATTCCACCGTGCTTGATGTTGTGTCGGTCCCAGCAATGAACATGTCCTGAAATGTAGAAAAAAAAAAAAGTTGGATGGCTAAGGCCTTTGTTAGGCTCATCTGCTATTCCATAGCAAGGCCCACCAAGTCTTCAAACTATAAAATTTTGCATGAGTTTATGCATGAGTCCCATAACCAAGGTTCAGTTCCGGATTTGCACAACCGAATCCTCTTAAAGTTTAAGGCTCACTTCTGTTGGCCCAAAATGGGTGAGTCAAGAACAATGGCTTAGTCAACTTTCATTCATAAATATGATATACTCAATCAGTGCAGATTGCTATTAAAGAAAGTGTTTTAAGTGGTCCATTGGCTTTAGGAAAGATTCGTTAGGTGTGGGGGGAAAGTTAGCTCAGCACGTGCTTGGCAGAAACTACTTCACCACCTCCATAATGACAGTGATACTCTCTATTGGGATTGACTTTGGGGGCACTTTAGTTTGTTCACCACTTTTGTCAAGGATTGGTCATCTTCCAGTCATATTTGCTAACATCTAACATTCTTCACCAAAAGGTTTCTGAGCATAGGACTTGAGGCACACTCTAATACAAAACCCCAATTGATGTGGACTCAAACTTCAATTATGGTGTATAAACTATATACTGAACTATCAGTGTATAATTATACACTAAGCAACAGTTTATGTAGTTTATACCCGGCCCCCAACAAATCTTCTACTGAAGGCAAAAACCAAATATAATTAAAGCACTTTCTCTTACTGCTAGCATGCCTTTGATATCAACCCTGGAGAACTCCTTCAGCTCATCATCTTTCTTCTGGCTCCTGTAATCCAAGAAAACGTCGAGCATGTCCATTCTTCCATTGTCGTTGATCTTCACGCCCGCCCTTCTTTCCTCCAATCTTTCGTCAATTAACTTGTCGAAGAATTCATCGAATTTCTTGGCGGTCTTCATGAGCCTCCGCTTCAGTCCTTGGGGATCAAATACCTTCAATACTGGTATTAGATCAGCAATATTTGGCTCTCCTACCACCTCCAAAGCTTCCCTTGCCATGTCTTTTAGCTCTCTACCTTCCTTTTTGGTTTTGTCGAAAAGGTTTTTTGAGCATATAAGGTTGCTTACAAGATTAGCTGAGGCAATGAAGGTAGACTCTGCCAAGTTGACAGGGGTATTGGTTTGTGAAGCAGAATATAGATCTATAAGGAGTCCATGTACCTAACAACAATGAAAACACGAGAAAAAAAAAAAAAAGCAAGGTAAAGAAAGAAAAATCAACTTCACAATGAAAATTGGATTATATGCTCGGCTCCATGAACATTGCTAATTTATAACTATATGATCATGAGATTCTCATTATCCTTGTCATTGTCATCATTAACATCATCTTAGCCTTATTCCATCAAGTTGAGATTTGTATTAGAGTGTGGCTTCATTTGTTAGGATTATTTGAGTGCTACCTTTAACAAATGCAACTCAAATTATGGTTTGACAATTTTCTAACTGAGAAAAAATAGTAGTTGTCCCTATTTACCCAAACTTAGATCGTGAAGTGGCAAAAAATGACACCATGACAGAGAGTGAATGAAGCAGAGAAGGGAGAATAAAAAAGGGCGTCATTAGTCACCACTGATACACATTAATGCTTTGGCAACAGAGAATTCTCTAATTCTAATGATATAAACCCATTGTGACCCCAGTTGCAAAATCCAAACAACTCAAATTTTAATCTCCCTTAATTGCTGGCACTTGACTCAAATTTCATTGCATTTGGAGTTTGACCCACCATCAAATCGATAGCGTTTCATTAATGATCAATCACATAATTAAAAGACACAAAACAAAGCAAGTGCAAGCCCATGTGAACAAGATTAATTTGATGGGTCCAACTCCATTTGGACATACCATCAGCTCCCACTGATTCCCATCAACTTTAGGCAACTTAAATTCTAGTAACTGTTAAATCATCCGTACAGTCTCCTCCCAAGGAGTCTCAAAAGAGAGATTAATGAATGACAATTGGTGTGTGAGCTATACATCCAAAGAAGCATGTATCATAGCATACCTGTTGCTTGCGAGCAGGAAGGAAGAGGTCAATGGCACGGGAGGAGAAGAGCTCAGTGGTGAGGATTCTGCGAAGCAATCTCCACCTACCACCATAAGGAACGAAGACAAGGGACGTTCCATCATAAGCCATGCAGCGCACAGCCTCTGTGATGGTGCGGCTGGAGAAGGAGAGGTCCTTGTGCTTGAGGATCTCTTTCGCGACATCGGGGGAGGAGACGATGATGGCCGCCTTTTGGCCTAGCCGGAGGCTGAATATGGGGCCATATGTGCCGGCAAGCTTGTGTAGGTCCTCGTGAAGGCGGTCGGAGAGGTAAGGGAGGTAGCCGAGGATTGGCCAGCCGATTGGACCCGGCGGGGCGTTTGGCCAGTTTCTACGGCGGAGGAGGATGGGAAGGAGGAAGAAGGATGCAATAGAGAAGATGACGGCAAGAAAGATGGAGATGGAGAGGGGAGCTAGAGGGAGGGTGGTGGTGGTTTCTGGGGTTGTGGGGATGTGGTGGAGCTCAACATCCATTGCAACTCACTCTGTCTGTGCGCGCTTGTGATCCCTCTGTAATTTTGAGGGTAGACTGGTGTAGAATGTAAATTAATATAGTTCAGAATATAGATTAATATAGTTCTGAGAGCTGCTGGCTGGACACTGAATTTTTCTCTCTCCACATTAATCTCTCTACTCCCTAGGCTCACTCCATACATACCCTATTTTGCCCCAAATGCCCTAACCTATGTAAACCCCATTCCTCTTTACACACTCCTTCTTCCCCGATCTCAATTATTCCTCTTGGCTGTCTCTCGCTGTCTGGCCGTCTGCCAGCTCTCCCTCTCCTTGTCTCTCTCCATTTCTCCCTCTTTCTCTCCCTCTCCATGCCTCTCTCCCCCTCTCCCTCTCGCATGCCACGGCATGCCCTCCCCCTTCCTCTCTCGCTCCCTCCCCTCTAGCGGGGTGGGTAGGTTGGGAGGGAGGGAGAGATGTCCTTTTAGGTAATTTTACGTGGGTAGTAATAGTCATTTAAAAAAAAAAGTATAGTGTGTGAAGAGCAAAAACCAATAATGATTTAGCAGCTCTCCACATTTTGACAACTAAAATATATTAAAACTACTAAAATATCCTTATCAGGGTTATATCATATATGTCATAATAGATAAATATATGAACATGTATGCATAATTAGTAATTGGGTTTCCACAGGTTCTTTATCGGAATTTATGACTAGATTTTGGGAGGTTTGGATTTTTTAGGACATGATGTGACATCTTGTCTCCCTGCAGTTAACATATTGTGTTTCTTTCATTAAAATCTCAAATTCCAACCACCCAAAAGACCTTTTGGAATTCCACTCTCTATACCATTTGTTAAAAGTTCAAATCCTTCATCAAAAAGAGAAATCTTAAATTCTACCTAAGGGGACAACTTTTGGAGAATTTGAAATTCTCGCAAACATGAATTCTTGGAATTCTGATAAAGAAACGGGGTCATTTTGGGTATTTGGGATTTGGGACCCATTTTTTTTCACTGTGGGGTAGGCTTACCAAAAGCTCTTCCACGTTGTTTATTCTCATTCTTAGCCCGAAATAAACTATGGTACTCTTGAGAGTAGGTCTGGACGTGCAAAGGGGTGGGTGAAAGAGGATTTATAGATTATAAATGGCTAGCACTATGTTTTTGGCTCTTTTGTGCTATCTCATTGTCTTGTAGACATTACAATATTCCTGCAGTAGTGCTATTGGTGAGGCACTTCTCCTCCAAATAAACGATGAGGAATTAATTCCTGACTTTAGCATTGATGGTTGAGATCACTTGGATGAGTGTGTGGGTTGGGTGTGTGAGTACTTGCCATAAAAAAAGAAGGATATTACATTCTTAACTGTCGGAGATTTCCTACCCAACATTTCTTGTATCACAACAATTGCATCAAAGCAAATAGTTTGATCCACAACGAAATTAAATCTAATCGGAGATGGGGATTATATAAATAAACTCTTTTATAAAATGCCTTATTTTTTTCTGGAAAATTTGATTTCATGACATTAGTGGGGTGGGACACAAGAGAGCCCACATAAGAGGAAAGAGGAAGGCCACACATGTGGAAAGGGTAGCCCACACAAGTGGAAAGTGTAGTATATGGAGAGATTGATCTTTGGATGGCTGGGTGATATATAGAATTGCCAACCAATTGAGAGACTCGTTGTTCTCTTCCCGCATATACTTTAAATTAACTATTTTTGTATGCTGCACTTGCTTTTTCTTTCTCTTCTTTTAACAATTTGTTTTTTTGTTTGGAAGATTGATATTTATTCAAAAAAAAATAGAAGTAGATACATCAGAATTGATAACAAAAACTTCATCCACTATGCTTAAACATGGTTTTGTTAGATTATGAGCATGATAATTGATACTCCTCTTGATGGCCACGAACATAGTTTTTGTTAAGTATTCTTTTCTTTCCTTGACTTTCTGGAGCGGGGCATATTTTCCAAGGAGACACATTTTGAGGTTTTCTAATAGGATCAATGGCTAATTCGAAATCACTAAAAAAAACCTATCTTTCTCCATCCACATTGAAAGGCTTCTTCAACTGCTAAAACTTCAGCCATGAGAGGAGTGTCCCCGTACTTATATTACTTATATTTTTGCTAGCTTTGCCATAACTACACCATCATATCTCTAAGCAATGCACCCAACTCCAAGCCTACTAGGTTCTTTGTTCACACCTCCATCACAAAAAAATGCAGACTTCAATGTCGCTATCATGCCCATTAGATGAAGTATCCGCTTGGGCTAGATGACTACGTTGTACTTCACGGTTTTCCTCTAAAGAGTTGATCCACTCCTAATGTGAAAGCTGAATTTTCTTTACCACATCCTAAACACCTGGGTTATTGTATTTGAAGATTTTAGTATATATTTCTTTTTTTCCAAATATGTCAGAGTACAAAGCACATGTAGAGTATCCATTCCAACTCTATTAATCCATCAATTCTCTTTCTCATCCAATATTCCCACCAAGAGGTGAAAGATGTATGTGGGTCAATTTCCATCATAAAAGATAATGGGGTGCCAAACCATATAGCACGGGCAAAATGACATTTTAAGAACAAATGGTCCATAGTTTCATTGTGTTCCCCAAATAGATTACACACATTCTCAACGCATACTCTTCTTTTAAAAATATTTTCT